>JAFREQ010000011.1:0-2763750 GCA_025331565.1 Holacanthus passer
CCGTGACGGTGTCTCCATAGACAAACATTAGCTAGCACTAGCAGCACACATTAACTTGCTGGAGCAAAGCCTGAACGACAGGACAACTAACGTTACTTATCATTAAGGTAGAGGAAAGAATGGTGACTTACCGTATCAGAGTAACGTTAGTAAGTATCACTCTTTGTGGTAAAACTTCTTCACTGCTGGGGCTTCAGATCAGATCGCGCTCGATCCCACAATGCAGCGCTCACTTCAAATTTTACAGTAATTCGTTGTGTTATCACAGAGGATGGTCTAGCCTACTCTGATTTCACAATAAAATTTTGAATACAGTATTTTACTGTGAAATACTGTAAAATGTTGTGAAATCCTGGTAACAATTTACAGTGTAGTTTCTGTCTTTCTGGTGTGTATTTGCACATACACTTGAGTTTATGCTTGGCTATGTGTTTACAGACAAGTGATATGAACAACCAAACTAATAAACAAATTCTATCCAATCAGGCCCAGCTGTGAAATTGTGTTCAAGTGTTTCCCTTTCTTTTGTCAACAATGAATGGATAAATGAAATGTGACAGGCAGGGATGGATTGTGTGCCTGTGTGTGTATAGGGGGTTACAACACTGATCATGCTCTCCACTTTCAATAATGACTGATAACATGAAAAGTGCATGGTGTCAGCTCCAGTCGCTCAGTGCAGTTAATGGATTGGTTCACTGAACACACATGCACACACACAGAGATGCGTGCACATGCATGGACACACTGATAGTGATCAGCGCAAGCGTTTGTGTGTTATTGTGTGTGTGCATCTTTGTAGTTTATTCTCACACATCAATAATGGTGTTACAGATACATAGATAGATAGATAGATAGATAGATAGATAGATAGACTTTATTGTCCCAAACTAGGAAATTCTCATGTTGGAGCAGCTACTGTTGAAACAACACATAACACATTAAATATTAAACACAGCACAACATGACAACATTTAACACTGTATAGTGCAATTATATATACTAAAAGTAAGGTAGTAGGCTGTGCATAAGTCGTGCAAAGTGTATGTGCAAAGGAAACCAAATGCTGTGCAAACAGATCAGAAACTACAAGTAAAATACTGCATTGAGAGCCCTGAGTTTCCACTGTCAGACTGAGCTGCAGAGTTAAACAGTCTTATTGCTTGTGGCAGGAAAGATTTCCTGTATCTGTCCTTGTGACAGCGGAGCTGAATCAGCCTGTTGGAGAGCGAGCTCCGCTGTCTGTCCAGCAGCTGGTGGAGAGGGTGGTCGGGGTTATCCAGAATGGATAACAGTTTGTCCAGTGTCCTCCTCTCCAACACAATGTTGAAACTGATCCAGCCTTTCTGATCAGAGTCTGTTTGTGTTTCCTGTAGTCCAAGGCACTGACCACGACTGACTGGTAGAACATTTCAACATTCTGCTGCACACATTGAAGGATCTCAGCTTCCTCAGGAAAAAGAGTCTGCTCATCCCCTTCTTATATACACCTTCAATGTTGGTCTTGGTCAATCAATCACCATCTCCTTGGTCTTGGCCACGTTCAGGTGCAAGTGATTTCTCCCAGACCACTGCACAAAGTCATCCACCAGTGATCTGTACTCCTCCTCCTGCACCTCCCTAATACAGCCAACCACTGAAGAGTCATCAGAGAACTTCTGCAAGTGGCACAACCCAGTGTTGTACTGGAAGTCAGAGGTGTACAGGGTGAACAGAAATAGAGACAGAACAGTCCCCTGTGGAGCTCCTGTGCTACTCACCAGCGTATCAGACAGAGTGCTGCCCAATCGGACAAACTGTGGTCTGTCTGTCAGGCAGTCAGTAATCCAGGAGATGGTGGGCACATCCACACTCATCGCATGCAGCTTCTCACTGAGAAGCTGTGGCCGGATGGTGTTGAATGCACTAGAAAAATCAAAGAATGTGATCCTCACAGTACATCACTGCACTGTTATGACTGTAGGTCATCTTTAGGTCTGACAATTTGACCTGTTACTCTATCAGCACTGTGTGTGAATGCACGACAATAAAAAAGTCAATGGATTTTTTTGTCATGTAAAAAGATTGTGCCTTTAAAGGGCACATATAGAGAGTCCTAAGCCGGGCTCAGACTACAGGAATTTTAAGATCCTAACTGATTTTGAAATCAGGTTGCATCATGCATGTAAGTAAATTTCACAGATTTCACAGTCAACAAAATGAAGACCGATGTGGTGCAACAACTCGCTGTTGCAAGGCTTTGCAGTGAGAAAAAATTAAAGCAGAAGGCTGAATGAGTTTGGATGAGAAAATAGTTAGGGAGACGTGGGCAGCACGGGTTGTCTTTTCTTTAGCAAGAACTGAAGGTGAGGTTTTAACTGTCAGTTTTGATATTAGTCAACAGTTATATGCTAGCTAATGTTAGCCTCAAGGGCTAGAATGTTTACTGTCGCTTGGCAAAACTGGCAGCTGCTCCAGGACAAACGGACTTGTCTCTCTCATTGGCTGTTGTGGTCCCACTCAGAAAGTACTGACATAGTCATCCAGATTTTAACTCCTAAATATGACACATGTTCAAATTTACTGAGGTGGCCCCAGTGAGTCTGCAAGATTGGATCAGATAATCTGAGCCGAACATCAGTATTGATCGAGCCTCCAGGCCAGATTTTTCCTCCATTTGTTGAGAGGGTTGAATCAAGGATAAATCAGCCCAAAACACCTGCAGTTTGAGTCTGGCATTACAAGATTTTAGTTTGCCTTCCTTTCTGGTCTGATGTCCACTGACCAAGTGACAAATATTTGTTGCTTGTGTTGTTTCCTCTTGTGTGTAATTTTTCATATCCCCCTGTCATTGTAACCTCGGCCCTTCTATGCTGCTGATGATCTCTGTGGCTGGAATTATTCTGTGATCACCTACACAACAAGATTTATTCAGGACCTGTGCAGTCATTTATTATTGTTTGGACAAGTTAGGCAAATCACCAAGTCAGAGGGGGTAGTTATAGAGCAACTTCACCTTCATCAGTGAATGCACACATCAATCACACAGGCAAGAAACACAGGCAGGAAGTAAAATGAACCAAAATGAGAGGAGAGGGGATTATTTTAGAATAAAACAGGAAACAATGAAAAACATAACCTAAGGAGCAGGAACCTGTAGCACTTTGTGAGAATACTAAAAAGAGCGAGCACAGTGCTAAAAGTTCAACCATATCTGAGTAGCTTTACCATTGTTTTGTTCCCTGCCACCATCTATTACCTTAGCTAATGATAACTAAAAAAATGTGTTTCAGAATTTCAAAAGAATACATTTACAGCTTATGAGCTGTGCTGTATTGATTTTTTGTTAGCCCACACAAGCAGTACTTTCATTTAGAGATTAAGTGAACACAGGATCTCTGATACACACGCACTACAAACTAGAACGTGATCATCCTTCTGGTTTTTAACCTTATTTTATTACTCTTTCTTCCTAATCCTTTGACACTATTAAGTGTGTGGGTGACAGACAAATGTGTTCATAGATCCGTGTTCATACGTGGAAATTTGTGCCGTTTATATGTTCATATAATTGTATGTGTGTTTGCCTACATTTGGAATATATTAAGGGGATGTTTTGTTTGTGTGTAAGTGTATTTTCCCATGCTGTTGTTCTAGGTATTAGAATGAAATGAAGTGTGAAATAAGCTTTTCTGTCTCAGGAGTATAGCTGTGGGAAGTCCCCCCTCAACACATCACACATGTTTACCATCTATCCCCACCATCTATATAGCCTCCCACCTTGCCCATTAGGCCTCCACTGAAGGTAGCATTTGAGAGTAACAAGGTAGGAATATCTTGATGGATATACTGCTTATGAATAGGCACACTGAAGAGAACATATTATAGATTGCACAAACCCTTTTGTTTTTAATCTGCTTCTAAGACAAAACCAGTAGATATCGCAGACCTTATGTATAAATAACACAAGATATATCTATTGGGGAACTGTATATAAGCAAAATCTATATACTCAAAGAAAGAGATATTAATACTCAGCTACTGTACGTCAGGAAAAAAAGCAGCGTGAATGTGAGATAAAATAATTTGTTTAAATCAGTTTTAAAAAATGTTTAAATTACTGGTTGTTCATACCTTGAAAGTAGTGGTAGGCTGAAGAAGAAGAACAGGAAGAATAATGCTGACCCAGCACTTTACCTTCTGTGGGAAGAACTCCCACTCAGAATATGTTCTATTTTATGTAACATTGCTCTGAGAAATAATGTCTTAGCATTTTCCCTCAAATGTATATAATTAATTCAGCTAATAGTAACCTTCACAATGTTGCGATACATACTGTATTTAATGCTGCAGATAGTGGTCACTGTGTGCAGTAAATATTGCAAGTCTCTTGGAACTTGCCTGACCTATAACTTTACAAACTTGAAACTAGAATGAAAAAAATCACGATGAAACCACACAGGACCCTTATGTTTACATAAAGGTTTGTAGCTCTGTAACTTGTGTTTAGCCTTCAGCAAATAGTGCAGATTGGTCAATGTTATATAAGTTATATAAATAGTAATTACTGCTTCAAAAAAAATCAAACGAGTGAAAAAATGTTAATGGTATACATAGCTACACTCCTTATAATGAGCCTAGCATTAGTAGTGCTCTTGTGGATGTGAAGAGATGTGATTTTGACTGTACTTACATGGAAAATTTGGTCAAATACATGTGAAAAGGGTTGTTTGTAACATCAAACTCATAGAATAATCACCCAGCTCTGCAGTTCTCATCGGATTAACAGAGCATTTAAGAGTCTCTCAGCTCATTGTTTTGGTTTTCTGGCCAACAACTTTACTATTATGGTTCACTCTCACTGCTCTCATCAGTCTTGTTTTCAGCAGCTGGAAGCTGTTTCCAGCAAACATGCTCTAATATACCTACTATTTGATATATGTCCCGGCACCAAACTGTAGATCAACAAAGTTAGCATTTAACTGATGAATATAGTGGAGCATTTCAGGCGCTGGTGAAGAACAAAACAGAGTGCATATTGGACTTATATTACAATGTTCAGCAACTTACTAAGTTGCCAGAAACATGACTCCAGATGTTGCTCCTTGTCTGGTGGACGAATAAGGAGGTAACTGTTTGCTAAAGTCATATCTTCATAAGGTTACAATAAGTTAAATGTTTATGTGTGATATAGCTCATTTAAAAAAAGATGAACACTCCTTATAGTTATTAACCTGGTTTATTTCCTCTATCATGAGTTGTTTTAAAGAGTAGTAATTGCTGAGTGCACTCTAAATTTGACAAAATAAGTGATGAAGCCTCAATGTTGAAATATTTTCTTACAATTTTGGAGGAAATTGCTGATGTCAGAAGCATAATTTGCCTTGAAAAATCCTTCAGCTCCGCCTGTAGTCGATTGTGCCAACTTGAGTTGACTGTCTGTGGAATGCTTGTCATTTTACTCTTGCACTGAATGAGATGTGCTGTAGCCAAATTTGATTCATTTTCGAGTAGCTCAAGTGTCTGTTGTGTTTGTTCCTCTGTTAAGACACACCAGGGATGCAAAAATGTATGTGGCACCCAAATAAAAGTAAATGAGTTTACTAGAGTTCAACAAATGTGTGTTTATGTATAGAGTTAAAGCATTTTCAGCACAACGTTATTAATACCAGTGTCATTTTATTTGGCTTTAAACAAAGATGCGGCAGTTTCTGTCCAGGCTGCCATCTGCTGGGAGGAAATGTGAAAATATGGTCCTTACAAAAACTCTTTACGGATGACTGCATTGTCAAATATGTTTTCTATTGAATTTAGATCCTTAAATCAGCAGCAGTTTAACAATACAATCCCATCTTTTCTTCACTGAATGGAAAGGTAAAAGCAAATCAAATTTGGAAGAATATTCCAATAACACATTGGGGTAGATTACAGTAGTAAAGGTACAAAACTGTGGCCGCTTACACCCCAGACTGCAATTTCCAGCCTGTACATGGTAATGTGTGCAGTGGATTACATTTTTAATCCCCAACCGTGTCCCTGGGGGCCGGTCCTCCAACTCGACACTGGATCTCCATTAGTTGAAACCTCCAGAGGAACGTCGTGGCCTCACCTTGCCCCAAGGCTCTGCTCCAGTTTTCATTTATTGGTAAAGGACAGACAAAGACACTTGTCAGCATCCACATTCACCCAAGCACACACACATAACACATAGCCATTCAAAACACACACACACAGTCTCACAAGTGGGTGGAAGGTACTGTATGTTTTAAAAAATCCTGAAACAAAAAGGTACTGCCTCACTCTTTTCAATCTCAGTCTTTTTAAAAATATATATATTAATATCCACGATGCTGCAGGGAAAATGTTACCTGCCAACGAGCCCACGTTTTTGCTCAGGCAACTGCAACACGCTCCTAATCAGAATTTGGATGCATGCTAATGAACACAGTGTGCAGATGGGAGGTGACAGGGCTGCAAATTATTAACTACTCTGATGCACAATATCTAAAGTCAGTCTGCCACTGATAAATTCGTCACCATCAGACACCACAAATTTAAAATGCCAGCGACTCACACTTTTCCCATGTCTTTGTTTCCTGCCCTTCGTTGGAGCCCCCCCTCCCAACCTCTCCTCCTCCTCGTCCTCTCCAGCTGTTAAACCAATTAAATGCTCACAGAGGGTAGACTGCCCACTCTCCTGGTGAGAAAAATACATGCAATAAAAGCCTTCTCTGTGCAGAGCTATTGTGCGACGGCAATGCCGCCATCTTTAATTATGGCCTACGCCCCCACCCTTCTCCTCACTGAATAGAAGTGGGCTGTAGGTGCAGACAGCCACTGGCACTGGATCAGGTTTTTGTGTTTTGTGTTGAGCGAGTGGCTAAAAGGAGGTGAACTGGTGCTGAGGTTGCACTGCAGAATGGTTTGAATAGCCGATCACAGGTTGAAAACCTGGGTGTTAGACTGTTTTAGACAAGTAATATTCTTCAATAAGGGTCTGAAAGAATATAATTATAGGTATTATATATGTTATTTTGGTATATATGCACGATGACTATACCGATCCAAGCAACAAAACTGAATCACGAAAGAGAGGATTTCAGGGTGTGTGGGAGTGAAAGAGATGGATGTAAGAGATTGAGAGAGGAGAGACAAGGTTGTTAACTGTCAGTTTTATGGCTTGGTGAAAAAAAGAAAGGGCATCAGTAAAAGCTTAGGGCAGGAGAGAGAAACCCTTCAGAAAAAAAGAGATGTGGCAGTGGAGCTGTCTAAAAGAGCGATAATATCAGAAAGAGAAAGGGAAATGGGGGCGTAGAGAGGCCCGTGCTCCTCCCAGTGCCCTGTGCCTTGAGGGGGGACCCAGGGCAGGTCTGGGGAATGTGAGGCATGAGGGGGGAACAAAGCTGACTACTGTCCCCCAGAGAGAGGCCTTGTTCTGGGCCAGGGGGGGTACAAGAAGTCAGCCGCTCAAATGTATGAATGGATGGATGGATGGCTGACCGGCTGTCTGGGTGGATGCTGGTTCCCTGTCTGGCAGGCTGTCGGGCCTGCTTGCCCACAGAGCAGGCATGTAAGGGAACCAGGGCAGGTCTGGGGAATGCGAGGCATGATAGGGGAACAAAGCCAGCTACTGTCCCCCAGAGAGAGGTCCTGTCCTGGGCTACAGGGCACGAGGAGTCAGCCCCTCTGGATGGATGGATAGATGCATGAATAGATGTCTTGCTAGCTTGTTGAATGACGAGAAAGAAGACCAATAGTTTGAGTGAACACCATGTACACAGTGGGATCTCTTCTATTCAAATCTTTCCTTATTTGTAAATGAATCAATATTTTAAAGCAATCTGTATCAAATCAGATCCAGGGTTTGATCCAGAGTCCCCATGGCAACAGTGACCCCCTTAAAATCAAAAATGGCCCCATAAAATAATGGGTGGAATCAATGGTGTTCAGCCAATTTGTTTGTTATTTGTAAATGTGCTAGCTGGTGTCTGCAAGCATGGCCAAAGATGAATTGTTACGGAAAGACACACTCTGAATCGTTTTCATATATAAAAAAAGAATTTGTGTTTTAAAGCCTTTTTACAATCATTATTCTTCTTAAAGATCAGAATTTGTAAGGGGAGTATGTCTGTACTGTAAAAATTTTTATTCTCTGTGGCACAGTTCCTGGACAGTTTACTTGGACTACTCCCTCTGACTTCTTGTCTCTAACTCCCCTCTATTAAAGCTGTGTGACAGACTGAATGAAGGACTGTAAGCCAAAAAATTCATGTAGGACTATTCTGTATGTAGGACTGACTGTAGGAATGAAGGAAGAACTCACTGCAAGACTGGAAGCATGAGTGAATGTAGAACTCATTGTAAGGCTGAATAATGTAGAATGTAGAAGTGAATGAAGGACTGAATAAAACAGTTCTGTCAGTAAACTACAGTCATTTTGACAATACAGTCTTTATTCTCTAAACACCTCCCACCTCTATTGCCAGCCTACTGGTCTTTACCATGCTGTTGTGCTTAATAGTTGAAGAAGGCAGTAGAATTAAAGAAAATATACAACCGTATGAATAAAAAAACAGATTGATAAAGTACAAGAAATGACACCCCTTTGTTTCATCAGGTCTCAATCCATCAACCCATTCATTCTCCAGAGTGCTTATCCTGTTCAGATGGGCTGGATCTTATTCAATACACTGGGTTAAAGGCAGACAGGCTACAGTTTGCACAGATCAGCAATCATTGGCCTAATTCACATCAAGTCAAGTCATTTCACTTTAAAAGCAACACAAACTGACCAAACTGCCTCACCAACTTCCAAGGAATTATTATAATATTACATGTGCAAGAACATGCATGACAGATATGGGCGACATTGTGGGATGTACAGTAGGGTCCAAAAGTCTGAGAACACATCAAAAATCTCTAATATTTTCACGTCAACCTGGTTTGATTATTCAGAAACTTTTTAAAAACACAAGTTATGACATGAAGAAGAAATATTTAAGATTTTTCTCTATTTCTAGGTCAGCAATCAAATTTAAGCAAATGTGTGGTACTGACCAACTTAACCTTTGTGTGAAAGGTCAGATTTCCTTGAGTTCATTGAAGCATGCTTTCAGACGACACTCAGGTGGATTTGATCTTCTCATCAGAGGCTCGTTCAGGTAACTCAACTTGCAGCCACTGTTCACCTGTTAGAAATGTGGCTGTGCCTCAAGTTTCCAGCGGAAACTGCTTACTCAGTAGTTTTGTGATAGAGGACAGTGTCAGAAGTCAAATTGTTATTCTAAGCAAAGAGGAGCTTTCTCAGCATCAAATCATGACAAGACAGAAGGTTTTTAAGGGGCTAGTGATGGAACTCTAAAACACTTTGCAGAAACTGGATCGGTTGTATCCACAGCACGATCAGGCAGAACAAACGTGGTCACACCATCAGAAGATCAATACATCAAGCTTAGTTCCCTGAGAGACAGAAAAGCAACTTTACAAATTTGTTAAATGAAGAACACAAAACACTTGGGGTGGGCTGAGAAATATCTGCATTTCATAGTGGATGAAGAAAAAAAAAGTCTTATTTACTGATGAATCCAAGTTTGAGATTTATGGCAGTAACAGAAGGATGTATGTAAGGAGACAAACAGGAGAGAAAATGATACCACAGTGTATCAACATTGAAACATGGTGGTGGGAATATTCAAGTCTGCCTCTGTTTTGCCTCCTCTGAAGTTGAACATCTGCACTGAATTGACTACACTCTGACCAAGGAGAAGTACCACTCCATTTTTCAGAGACGTGTTATACCCTCTGGTTTGCATCTTTGCGGAGAAAGATTCATACTGCAGAAGGATAATGACCTCAAAGCCTCGCAAGAACTACTTGAAGACCAAAGAAGACCAAGGAGTCCTGACTGTCATGGATTTTTCTCCATAGACACCTGACCTCAACCCCACTGAATATTTATGTGGGCACTCAGAAAGCAAAGCAAGTTGAGTTACCTGAACAAGCCTATGATTTGTAGATCAAATCCACTTGAACACATATTTCAATGAAAGGGATACAACTCAATGAAATCTGACCTTTTAAACAAGGGTTAAGTTGGTGAAACCGTGCAGAACCTTAAATATTTTCTTCTTCATGTTAGACCTTCACTTCACTTCAAACCTTCACTCTTAAAACTTTCTGTTAAAGAAAATATTAGATATTTTCAATGTGGTGTCAGACGTTTGGACTCCACTATACGCTCTCGTGGTGGGTGAACGAAACAGATGCGTTTGTTTGAAGTATTATTCTTGTGAAAAACTTGTTATTAAGCAATGTTATTAAAAAGACACTGTGTTACACAAGAAAAGAGTGATGACCTGTTTAACAAAATTGGCTTCCCCCCTCTCCCCACTCCTTTCTGACATTGTAGTCAAGAGGATGTGTCCAACAATTTTTTAACTCTCCAAAACTGATGCAGCAGTTGTGTCACATGTTGAAGTTTGTTTTTGAGTGAAAAAAATATTTTGGGGATTATTATTGGCTTATTACTGCCCCTTGTGGTCATTGGAGGAAAAAGACACCCACTACAATTCTCACCAGTTGTCAAATAACAAAGTGTATTTTCAGTTTTAATATTTATCCTCAATTGTGTAGATAGTGAACTTGATGACATGCTGAACATCATGTTTGCTTTGTTCAGGTGCAAACCATTTTGCAAAATGTGTCTCTTATTATCTCTTTTAAAAGTGGACATAAATATTTGCATTTGTGGTGGAGCTCATTTTGACAGAGCAACCAAAATGAAACAAGAGAAGCATAGCGAGAGAAAAGCAGGAGGTTTTTTGTCACAGACTTTAGCAATAGGCTGAAAATGCATGCAATTAAAACTAAATTGAGCTGTGTGCACAAAACTCCCTGGTTTTCTCCTCCATCCAGTTGGACTAACCACCTTTCACCAAGACAGGAGAACTTCAAGCAAATTGCCAGTGTAACCATGGTTATCACAGGTAATTCCAGGTTATTAATGCCTTATGTGCCAATCACATTGTGGTATGTCACCCCTTCATTATCCTACCCAGAGTATTTTCTCTCTCTCGCTGTTTCTACTTTTTATATTGTCTCAATCCCTCATTCATCCCCGCTGAATCTCTTCCCTTTTTGTCTCTCTGTATCTCTTTATTCTACGCGTTCTTCAAAGCACTGTGATTTGAGCTGCTGTGATTGAAATTGGAGCTGGGGGATGGATATAGGTACTTCAATGATGGCAAGAAGAAAATCAAATTTTCTTTTTTTTTTCAGAAATTGAAAAAACAAACAAGCAGTTCTGGGTCCATTTAATAAAGTCAATTCAAGGTGGCTGCTTGCACTCAGATGCAGAGGAAACTGTTGCAAACACAGAATGTGATTATGTGTTCTGCAAGCCGGCGTAAAGACGTTTGGTAAAACGAACACAAAACTCCTCAGGTTGTACCAGAGTTGTCAATGTGCTGCTACTGCATCCAGTCACAGTTGACTATTTTCATAAAAATTGTAAAATTTTTAATTTTCAGCAACAAGAGCAAGCATGAAGTCACTGGTATTATACAAAATGTTGCTTTTATTTATTTATTATTATGCAAAGTAATGTTCCCGAAAGCTTTTGAGCTCTATCACATAATGGCTAATGGTAGGAAAGCTGTTTCCAGTTTTATACCCCAATACCCACTATGTTAATTGTTATGTGTTTAAATGTTTCATATGAAAAATAAATCTCTGCACTGAATGATTGTGTCCAATCACACAGCTTGTGCACTAAGAACTCAAACAGACAGCACTGCTCACTTGTTGAAGCAGCTGTAAAGGACCTGTATATTTCTGTTCAGTGCCAAAGCAGGAAGTGGTGTGACATTCTCATAGAGTAGGACAAGTCTTAGGGAGGAAGTTGAGGTGGATGGCTTTGCATACAACTCTAACCAAGACCACAATCTTTCTGTTGACTGAGTGGTAGCTGCCAAAATGAAACCATAACATAAAAGCTGCAGAACACAAAGTGCTCATATAAGACATTTTTGCTCATATGGGTCATTTTGAAAGACAATGACGAACGACCTACTTTGTCATTTTGGCACTGAGGACTTGTTGATCTTGGACTTGGTGGGACACATTATATTGTCTCTGTTGAGCTTACAATAGAAGAAGTAGATAAATGAAAGGTGAAACTGTTTTGAAGAGTTTAAGGGGAAGTTATGTGAAACATTGACGGGCAATTTTATCCCAGCTGCTAACTACAACTACATGCAATGCTCTTGGATACGTTTGATGAACAACCCCAGGGTGAATGAGTACCACAGGCCACTATAAGAAACTAAGGGCCCAGTAAAAGTCACCTGCAGAGCCTGTGGTCGAGAGAGGGACAGAGGGAAGGAACAATGCAAAGGGCTGGGAATGGTTGAGAGTGGGGCTGAAGGGAGGGACTGAGGCAGACTTTGTGACATTAGCGACTTACTGATGCAGAAGAAAATGATCCAGACAGTCAAACTATGTCTAAATATTTGTGAAGTTCTGCTTTAAACAATAATTTAAGATACATGTATGTAATAAATGTAATAAATAAAAATCAAAAACAGACGTAAAGTATTTTTGTTTTGCACAAAGAATAAAATAATGAATTGAAATTGAAATTGCTGTCAGTTTAAACACATTGATATGTTGCAACCAAAGAGTTGGACGAATGAACTTCAGCTCCACCTCCCCTCACCTTACCTTCTTCTTACCTTACCTTCTGATACTGCAATTAGGAGGTTGCATATGATGATTTGTAACTCTCTGAAACGGCCCACTTCATGTGGTGGTGGAGGTGAGAAGATAAGCAGGGTTTGAACTTATCTCTGGATCTCTCTTTGTTCATTCTTCACACAACTATTTCTGGCGCATTTTGTGTGTACAAAAGTTTGTGTGTTTGAAAGTGTGCACCATTTTCCCCATATTTAACAGATTTAACCCTCTCTGTGACGGCAGGCTTTTCACCCCGCCTTCAAGTGTGGCCATTTGAAACAGCAAGAAACACTTGTGCCCTTTGATGTGATTGGACGACATGTTTTTCTGTGGTACCAGGATAAGGCTGATTCTCTGAGAACTGAGAGAGGTCATGCCAGAGGGCACTTTACATAGTTTGATACCAAACTAGTCCTTCCAGCCTCCCAGGTCTCCCACACAGTTTTTTTTTTTTTTTTTTTTTTTTACAGTTTTACAGAAAAACTCAGGGAGGAACAGAGGTGGAGCCAAACCAACCAGTTAGTCTCCATCCTTGAAGTCACTTGTAAAACAAAAAAAATACAGTTTCAGAACACCTCAGAATAAGCATGAACTCACCTTTTTGTCACTTGCTGAATTTTGTTTTTGAGTGAAAAATTAGCCCCTTGTGATGAAAAACACCCACTACAACCATGATTCTCACCAACCGTCAAGTACCAGGAGCTATTTGATTCTCCCACTCAGGGGGCAGCTTAGTGCATCATCTGATGGAAATATTATACTTTTCCCTCTCATCTTTAGTTATTAGTTACTTTGGAGATTAATTTTACATAAAACCGTATGATCAATTTATAAGATATGATGCTAATTAAGCTCATTTTGCAAATAAAATGTATTTCTGAAGGTATTACTTTTCTTTAGTAATAATGAATGCAGGGCTTTTATTTATAAACGAGTGTTTCAAAGTGCTGTATTGTTACCTTTCTGAAAGAAAGACTGAATATTTGTGCATTCACCTCATGATCACTGGCAAAACAGCAACATAAACTGGGGACAACAAGACGACACCCGTGTTGGGAATATAAGTTTAATCACAAACACAACTTAAACTAGTATTACTGGCCATGCAAATATCCAATTAAATTGATATTTTTTGCAATTAACTGAGTAAAACCTTAACCCATCTATTATCTGTACCCGCTTGCAGCAGGTTTGCAGCACACTGGGCAATGCTGTGTCCATCCTGGACACATTGCCTGTCTATAACAGGATTACCAGATAACCATTTACTGTCACAGTCACACCTGTGGGCAGTTTATTTCCAAGTAAGTTAACCTGCATGTCTTTGGACTGTTGGATAACAGCAGACATCCAGCAGGGGACACTCTGAATTTGACCCAGTTGACAGTGCCACCCTTAAATTAAAAGATAGCTTTTGTAAATGATTTTTGGCAATGTGAAATATTACAGAAGGGATATTACTAACAGACAAACTGTGGTCCTGCACTATGAATAACAAGTTGCTAAAATAGCTGGACTACAGAAGCATGCTGTGACTTAAAGAGCAGTTTCTGGGGAATTCAAGTTCCTATTGTAGATTGACTCCAAGTGTGCTTGAAGCTACATAATCACAAAAACAGAAAGAGAAACACAACATGAAGATGTTAACAAGCCATTTCCACTTGGTCTCCACTTCTGGTTGCTCAGATGGAGACCAATCAGAAAGAGGCAGAATGGCCAATCAGAAAGAGTAGCCTTGGAAATAGCCAATTAGGCTTGTTTGTCTGTGAGGACAAAGGAAGTGATATTGCAGAGTGATTGCACCAGCGCTGAGCTACACAAACATGCTCAAATGACACCTTGCTTGTTGCCTTCCAACCCTAATTTTCCAGGAGTGTAAGATCTTGATTGCATCGGTGCCGGCAAGAGAGGACATCTCATTATTACACCAAAACAATCGCCACCTCAGAGGCAAAAAAACCAAGATTTTGTTTTCATTAGGGAGCTATTGAGTCACCAGCTCTCAAGTCAAGGCCAGAACACGTGCACACACGCATGCACATGAGGCTCTAGTCTGGCAATTTTATTCAAAAGATTTGTACCTTACTCCAGTCCACTTAATGAAGCTGTAAATTTAGAGACATGAGAGCCTTTACAGTGCTCCTCTGAGAGCTGCTACAATGATCCTGGGACTGAGCTGGTTAATTAACTGATTATTTGCTTGGCTGGAAGCCACGGAGAAATAGGGTAGATGTGGAGAGAGACAAGAAGGGAAGGAAAAGAGGGGACATGAGGGGAGAGGACAGAAGATAATGGGAGTACAGGAGCAAAATGGATAAGAGGCCATAGATGAGGAACAGAGGGCAGGTAAATAGAAAATTCATAAGTGACAAAGGGGAGAGATGGGGAGAGGAAAACAGAAACGAAAGTAGGGAAGAAAAGCAGAAGAGATGATGAGTGGAGAAGAGAAAATGGCCAGTATCAACTTTAAAGTCTCATTTAACTTTCAAATAAATAGGCAAAGATCAGGAATGAAGATGTGTCTTATATTTGCAAGATAATATACAGTAAATGATAGAATCATTTTAATCAATTGTATTGCTGCTTCCATCCACCGGTGGCAGCACTGAGCACACTGCAGCAGAGCAGCACTCAGAGTGAGGAGGATATCCTGGACCATATTTGATTTCACATGGTTTGCATTAGTTTGTATTGACTTTAATGGGAAAGGCCTTTTTTGGCATTTTCTTGGCAACATTTTCTCCATTCAAAGTTGCTAAGAAAAAGGAGCTTTCAACATTCTTCATTCATTGAAATGAAACCCACAGTGACTGAAATGCCCGGGGTCTCTGATAACCATTCAGCACAGACTTCCAATATGTAAGCACGGCACCCCCTGAAATGAGGCATTAAAAAACATCAGTTAATAATCAGGTTTTTAGTGGCATATATGTGTGCAGTGCGGCTGTATTTGTGAAGTTTTACTTTGTTTTTTATCAGTTCATTATCAACATCTATTAATCCCATTTCAACCACGTTCTTCAGTCATTTGTTTCACACACGTCTGATGGAACAGATACACAGCTGCCATTACCACTGTGACAGAATCCAACTGAACACACTTCACTGACAGTGAAAGAATGGATGACTGGGTTGATAATATACAGCAGCCACCCCTCCGACAGATGAGAGCAGCCTAAATAAGTATGGATTTTATGCCGTCTCAAAATTCAAAATTGAAGTTGTGTCAAATTGGACAACCTCCACAATATGCATGTGGAAGTTCATCGTACAAATTAAATTACTTGCTAGCTTGTGATTATAACTTATTAAACTTGTAAAGCATGATTTCTGGCATTGTAAACAGATAAAATACATAATTTAATACAAATCTGAGACACATAAAATTAAAAGTGGCATTTTAGTAAGAAGACAAGTTTTTGTTGTTGTTGTTGTTGTTGTTGAAACAGCCAATAAGAGCACAGCCCAGTCATTGTGATTTTGGTGAAAAGATCTGTCTATTCAAAGTTGACTGTTTTTTTTCTGTTGAAAAGTCTAAGTATTTAGGATTTTAGCATTTATTTTAATGACTGTGACAGGTTTTCTTGAACATGCTCTGCTTCTTGGTAAAGCTGATCATAAGCAGTTTTAAAGTAAAATCCTTCTGTGTTATTGTGTGGATTTACAAGTGAGATGCCACTGCAGTAATGGCGACTGGTTTACATACACCCACAACCTGGATTAGTAAAAAATCCTGATATTTGTCATCCACTGTATGACTTACTATTGCAATGTTGGTCTTTTGTAATTGACATCAAAGATCTTTTCTCATTCATCTTCAGAATCCCTTCTTTAATTCTGTGTATATTACAAACTAAATGATCTTTGCAACCCTTTCCTTGGGGCTCATAGGTGAACTAATCTGACTTAAGAATATTTCTAAGAGTCAAAAAGATTTTAACCAGTAATACAAGTCCAACCCTGCAAATCTGGATTCACCCTTTAAGCAGTGGCATTAATCAAAAGTCTTTCTCTGATTCTTGCATAAACAGCAGTGACTAACCTTTTCATGTCTAAAGATCACACATTATTCTTAAAAGCATGGTACTACAATGGTATACACACACACACACACACACACACACACACACACACAATAGAAAGTGCAGACAGAAACAGGTTCATGTTAGTATCATGTTCTTAGTTTATTTTTTTTTGCAGTTGCTGTCGTTCTGAGGTCTCCATTGTAATTGTTAGAGGTGTCAGGTCATTCAGCATTTCCTGCTGGTTCTCTTCAGCACTACAGAGCCAGCTTTGGAGGTCTAGAGAGAGCCAGACATAGTCATCAATTATTAAAGGAAGGAATATGTTATTCCAGTACCTTCTGATACTTCTTCATCACAACGGTGTAGGAAACATGTAAGTGATGGCTGTAATAGTGTCCAAAACATAAAAAATATATGCATTTTATCTTATCTGATGCCTTTACAGTAAAAGACAGTCATCAATAACACTGAAAGACATATTTTCACAACTTTTACCCACAAAAAGCATTAAAAACTCACAAATTGTCATATGCCATTTTCCTTTCTCTTTTTTTAAGTCTTAAAATCTGAAACACACTATGATAAATTTTTCAATCCAAATCAACATGTCTGACGTCCTTCCCGATACTATAACTTCTTCATGATTTAAGTTAATTCCTGAAAAACTGAAAAGCAGAAATAGGAATGGAAACACAAGGAGCTGCAAATGGGTAATATTTTGAGAATTATCTAACACTGGCTGAGGTTTAAAAGGTTAAATGTGAGACTGTGGAATCGCTTGTTAAGATGCACTAATTCGCACTGCTCTTTTTTTTGAGACTGTTTTTTTTTTCCCGTTCGCAAATGTCTATCCCTGGCTGCAGAAATATAATATTTAATGACTCTAATAATCCCTGCGGGGTGTTGAGTATAACTGCTGTCACTGGGTTATGCTCTCAGCACTAAAAGCCTAAGTGAGCGTGTTTACCTCGACCAGCTTGCCTCCGCAGATCTCAGTGGTTTGGTGGTAGTTGGGGAAGGTCACGCTCAGCTTGCCTCCTTCCATGGACACAGTGGCCTGAAAACACACAGGTTATAATCAGTCAAGGAAAACAGGGTACATTTATCCTCCCTCTCTTTTCTATTCGGTTCTTAATTACGTACATGCATTTATATTTCTGCCCTGCACAGCGGGAACTTCAAGCTCTGGATTCTTTGCTTCCTACCTTGAATTTCTTCCCTCCAATGGTCTCCATGTCGCACTCCTTGCCGATGATGAACTTGTTGGTGACCCTTGCATTTGTGGGGTAGACCTGGGTCCAGGAGAAGTTATCGCCATCCTGAGTGACCTCTGTGATCAGCTTGTAGTCACGGCCCTTCTCAATGATATCATCAGGGATACCTAGAGTGGTAAAGGGGAGCAGTGTGAGGTTATAATAGCCCATGTTAGCCCAGAAAATCAGGGAAGACAAGGAAGTGAAATGCATGCGTTGCTTTGGCTGAGAAGAGTTTCAGATTGAGTCTGTCTCACCAACAAGCTTGCAGAAGGCATCGTATCCCTCCTGGGTCTCGGTTTCCCATTTTCCAGCGAAGGCCATTTTGGTGTTGTCGGTGGGTGGAGGTGTGAGAGCAGAGATGCTGAGGCAAGCTGAGGGAAAAGCAAGGTACTGAGACCAAGACCGTTCCCTGTTTATATACTGTACACCTCTCGCCACCTCCCTCATCTGCGTGCGATGACACAAGAGAGCAATTACAGCTGAAGATGATGACTACAATAGGCTATGAGGGAGAGGGCAATAACCTGCATAAACGGGAGTTTATGGAGTTCCCAAGCAGTGTGTAAAATGCTGACTGCTCACCAGGGCGGGCTGCTAGCTCACCTCTAGGTCAGTGAACTCCCCTGCAATGGCTTTATGGTCGCACCCTCCACTTTTATTGCCGCGGAGTCTAAAATCAAATAAAAAAAAGCTTTGTTTTAAAATACAATTGATCTATTTGAAGTTGTTTGTTATCTTATGTTGTGAATGGTCTGATCTGTAAAGGGATCATCATGTACTCATTCAAGGTCTTTACTCATAGGAAGGCTCCACAATACTCCAGAATATGATGAAACCTGAAATGAGCCATTCTACTATTTTACAACTCATACGTTTGTGTAAGAGGATACAAATATCCTTTTGTTGTTATTACAAGTGAGGTAGCTTGTACCAAGACTGGATTAGAAACTGGGCAAAGACCCTCTGGGGCCCTAAAACTAACAGGTTCACTGTGTCATTTGATTAGGAATTTGCACCACTTCAATACAATCTAATAATATAACTCCTGCATTGTAATGTAATCTTGTGACAATGTCTGGTAGAGGAGCTGCGTATTGAAATGTAGTTTTACAACCTCAATTATTTTAGTTTATGTTGTGTTCACTACATATTTCTGAGTAAAGTTTTGTTTAAAAGATGCTGGCAGCATTCTGCATTTTTTATAGATGTCATCAAATCCTATAAAATGTCTGTCTCACTCAGCCTGTTTGTGGTACTCATTCTTAAGCTCACTGGTTAGGTCCTAAAAAACTCACCAAAACTCTCAAATATGTAGTTTCTTTTTTTTTTTTAAATATGCAGGGGAATATTTGCAGGTGTGGATTTGGTACAATAGCAAGTATTTAGGGCACCATGACAATGTCAGCTCGAAATAAACTACAGTGTGTGTGTGTGTGTGTGTGTGTGTGTGTGTGTGTGTGTGTGTGTGTGTGTGTGTGTGTGTGTGTGTGTGTTCATGGTTTTGGAGGAACGTGTCACCCAGTGCAACAGTGGCTCAGAGGGCTAATATAAAAGTATAAAGATATATAGTATAAAGGTATAAAGATCTATCTGGATACACACACAATACTTGTAAGGATCAATTCACTATCTTTTTTTTTTCTTTTTGGTCATTTGCTCGGATTTGTTGACAGAAAAACCATCAGCATGACATATCATTGCATTGAAGGCGTATTGATTGGTTTCTGAGTCTTTGAGCAAAATAAAATAAAACATCAATTTTTAGTGTCTAAAAAGGGTTTCTGCTTTAATGTGATTAAAGCTAAAGTATATCTTTATTTAACTGCCTGAAATCAATACCACACAGTATGCAGAGTAAAATTAGTCCCTACAGATATTTGATTGAATTGATTGAGTTTTGAGCAGCTATGTTGCAGCAAATTAAATAAACACGGCAAACTAGTGACAAAGACCTCTTAGTTCATCCTTTAAGAGAACCACAGTACATGGCAACACTGTTAACAGAATTACAGCATAATGTTGCTTGCACACACTGGTGGCTCTAAAATTGCCCATTAAGGTGACTACATGACTGAAGCATCTCAGGCTTTCAATTCTGACAAACTGTGAATAGGTAAAAGCTTTTGATGCTGCACTTAACTTCGATCTCACACAATGCAGTCATTTTCACAGACCAGTGATAGTGTTTCTAAACCATGAAAAGTCAACATGGCCTTGGAGCTCTTTATAGATACATAAAACATCATACTGGCCAACATCCTATAAAAAGACACCCACTATCTCTATCTCTCTTTTTACTGCCTAACACACACAGTCGCGTTTCCATCGTTTCAGAGGACATTATATTGGCTTACATTCATTTCCTGGCTACATGCCACGACCTTAACCACTACTTGCCTAACCCTAACCCTTATCCTAACCTTAACCCAAGTCTTTTCAAATTTAATGATTTACAATATGGAGACTTAAGTTTTGTCCCCATAAGGAAGGTGAGTCCTCCCATTGTGACCGTAAAACAGATTTATGTCCCCACAACATAAGTAATACATACACATCCACCCACATACACACACGCACGCACACACACACACACACACACACACATAAGGTCAGTATGCAGAAGTGCACAACTGCAGTTTAAAAAATCTACTTCTCATCAGATTTCACATGGTATCCCCCCACGACAGCATCTTTCTGTTTGTTTTCATCAGCCGGGTGAACGAGTTCTACAGGATGACATAACCTCAGGTTCTGGTCGAACTTTCACTCTCTCTGATGCAGCATTTATTTTCTGTAAAATATTTATGCTTCTGTATGAATTTGATTTGTACATTTCTTCATGTTGTTTCCACATACATTGTTCATTCATTGAAGGTTCTGTAGTCATCTTAGGTTTTCCTTTCTATTGTACCTTGTTGTAAATGAAGAGCTGAATCAGCTTTCAGACAGAAGAACATCAGCATCGATGTATTGGTTCTGAGGTAGTCATTGGTGGAATGTAACTAATTATATTTACTCAAGTACTGTATTTAAGCACAGTTTTGAGATACCTGTATTTGACTGGAGGATGGATAGTGAAGATGGTACTTTTGCTCAACTACACATATGACATTGTTACTTTGCAGATTCAGCTTCTAATCAACCAATAAATCATTATGATATTATTATAGATTAAGCTCGTAGAAGTAGTTCAAATGAATCCCTAAACATTAGTGATGCTTACACATTAATGCATTTTGATGCCAATACTTTCACAACTGTAAAATTTCAAATGCATGACTTTTATTTGTAACAGAATATTTGACACTACATTTTTTACCTGAAGTATGAACACTACCAGTACTGAGCCTTTACTGTGCCTTTCTTGACATCACACAATAAAAACTGGGCAATTACCAGTAAACACCGTCTTGTGTTTTCACATGGAAGTAATTAATGCAGCATAATGGACGACAATTCAGGTTTGGCATATTATTCATTGGTAATTAAAATACAGTCAGAAGTAGCCTGATAATTATGCATTCACCTCATAAATGACCCATGCTCCTCTCCTACATTAGCAGCTTTTAATAATAAAACGTATCAGTGATTCTGGGCGTTTTGTTGATATTGCCCACCCCTAATTTCAGGTAGATCTCCACCCCGTCTTCAGACATGTATCTGAAAATGAATGCACTTAAACTTGTTTTATAGAACTTGCAATGCTGAAATATACTTTCATGATCTATAGTATGCTGTGCACTGTATGTAATACAAGGCAGCATTAATGCTTTTCCAAGTGCAACTGAGTTTAAAATGGCAGTGACCTTATGACCTTGTTTAGATCATGCTGTATCTGCCATCAGACAAGTAAATCACATGCATAAATCCCAATTGAACAGTAAGAGTCAGCAGTTTACGCAGTGGTGTAGTGTTTTGTCGAGGCCGAGAAATATATTTCAAGTGTGAGAGGCTGTGCCTCAGCAGTGTCCATATGTCAAAATAATACACTTGCAGCATAACACACACTTGTCACTTGTCTCTCCTACCACCGGAATTAGATTTTATGCAGAATGTCCTAGACTAAACAAATTAGCAATCATTCCCTCAGTTTATTTTGCCTCATTTGTTTCAAGGTCAAACTAAATCCAACCATTCACATGAATAGTGAGCAAAGTGCAGTTGTTGAAGTTTATTGTCGTAAGTTGTAACTGTGTGGTTACACTTTAATGGTGGGCTGTAAATAAAACTTTTGCTGAAACGTTCCCTTTTTCCTGAAGTGGAAATCCTACTGGACAATAAGTAACCAGGATTACAGTCCATTGCCCACATCTCGATGAAGTCACGCTTTACTCTGCCACTTATCATAAAATCTTCTGATTTTATGATAAGCATCTTTCCTCACATGTGAAGAAGGAGAGAAACAAAGACGACTAAGCTGAGCTGATGATGACTATGGAAAACAAGAGAAGAAGAAAACAAGAATATGAACAAACGAACAAGGAGTTAACGAAGAACAAGAGAGGGGAACAGGGGGGAGGAAGAAAAGATTCTAAAGAAAGATACATATAGATAGATTCCTTTTATCTACTGCTATAAAGAGGGGATTTGCGATGGAGGAATTAAAGGAGGGGAGGCCTTGATATGCAAATGAAGCTGCTGCTAATCAAAGCAATAAGATTAGCCTTCCAAATTGAGATGAAGAAAGGCTCCATTATCTGGGCCGAGTGTCATGTTTAATAACGCGGAACGGCATGGTAATTCACTAGTGATGCAACTGTAGCCTATGTGGGCGTGTGTGAGTGTGTGCATGTGTTTATGTGTATGTGAGAGGTGTGTGTATGTGTCTTTCTGTGTGAGTGAGTGTGAAAGAAAGAGTGATAGAGGGAAAAAAAATATATAGAAAGAATTAAACATGTGAAAGACAAATTGTGACCTTGTCTGTGTGTGCGCATGGTGTCACCCAGCCTGAGTGTGTGTGTATGTGAGAGATAGTGAGGGAGGGAAAGAGGGGGCGCAAAACTGGTTCCCATGAGAAAGTGGATGTGTGTGTGTGTGTGTGTGTGTGTGTGTGTGTGTGTGTGTGTGTGTGTGTGTGTGCGCGCACATGCTTGACTTTGATGCTAAAAGTTTTATGCTATGTTGTGTAGCGAGATGAGCACATGGGTTAATTGATTAGGTACATCATAATTCATCAAATGATTCACTAAAAGAGCGAGATGCAGGTGGACAGGTGCGATTCAATCGACCGCAGATGATGGCAAGAGGATTAAAACACATAGACTTGAACAAGCACATATTTCAACACGTGATTAACTCTGTACCAGTCTTGTTGAGCGTGACCTCGTTCAGCTAGTGGCAGTAGGTAGTTTTTTTGCTGCTTTTGTAAAATAGCTTGAAAAAAAAAAAATCCAAAAATGATTTGATTTTGATTGATTTGTGGTTGAAAGTACTATTTCTTGTAATGTAAATGAGCAAATTTGCAAACCCTTACTGCAAAATGCGCTTGCAGCTGCAGCAATCGCTAATTTTAAATCAATATTTTATACTCCCTTCACAGTACACATGGTGAAATGTCTAACGTGAAGCCCACAGAGATTGACTTTTTTTGTGTTCACTCTCACCAACCATACTTAAAGCTGCAGGAGGCTCAGCCGCCTGAGTATCAAAGGTAAAAGTAGTCCTTATGCAGAATGGCCCCTCTCAGAGTACTATATTAGTATATATTATATTATTAAATTATTATTATTACAGATGCATAAGTGTGAAAGCAGCATTTTAATGTTCGAGTTGGTCACGGTGAGTTTTTCAAAAAAGCAAATGGTAGAATGAAAGCTGTAAAGTAAAATAAAGAGGGACAGGTGGAGCAAAGGGAGGAGAAGGAGGAACAAGTAAAAACATCTTTGCAGCAATGTGGTTTATGGTGAATATGAGGCACAGGACTAGAAAAAGCAATGGTGTGTAAGAGAGGCTTCCAATTGTTTATGGTAATTATTCCAGTCTATCACAACCAATTTGACCATGACTGCTGATGGTTGAAAAATGCTGCACACACCACCTTTAACTTTGAAAAGGCTGACAGGGAGAGCTGCCTCAGTGACTCGGGCAATGAGCCAATATAACCATTAAACACCGAGACAGAAACAGGCCATGGAAGCTGCCAACAGTTGTAGCGTAGGTGTGTCCCTAATATCCAAAATAGAGTTGGGCGCCAGACAGGAGAATAATCACGATCCTCAACCTGTCACTTTAAATACACTGATATAAAGAAGTTGGAGAGATAGCCCAGATAGTTTGCTACCCTCACTATGAAAATGCCCAAGATTAAAAAAAAACAACCCTGTCAATTCAGTTTCATCAATTGCATCCAAATAATCATCAAATCAAATGGGTATGATTAATAATCACAAAACACACAAAAGTCTCTCACTTGGAAAATTCTCATTAAATCAATAGAAAACAAATTAAATTTCTGATGAAAAAAACAAATGCTCTTCATTAAACACATAAAACAAGGACTCCAGATAATCGCCAACCTTTCGCTTCAGGAGATGATGTGTGATATTGTGTGCGTGAGCTGTTGCAATTCTTTCTTTTCTCCTTCTTGTAAGTGATCATCAGACACAGAAATATTGATGAAATCTTTGCTTTCCATTCGCACGAGAGCGAACGGGGTGGAAAGGAGCTTATTAGTGAAAGATTCTGAACTGGTTTATTCTTCCGTGGGAGGTGGGCGCTCCCTGGCTGGAATGGATAAGTTACAGAAGGGTTGGAGTTAAAACTATAGGCCAAGAACCATACAACAGGCTCGAGCCTCTGACCTGAGTTTGGCTATAGCTATAGAAGGTATGTAGTCTCTGAGTTTGATTTACTTGATGTTTCCTGCACTTGTAAGGATGTCAGCCAGACAGGCTTTTGGCTTTGGAACCCGTACCGGTGCTTACCTGCTGCCGGTGAGGAATAGTGAAATTTCGGTTTCCATCTTTTACAGTGGCTCTACAATGATGGTGTCATTTTCTTTTTGTCCTCTGTTTCAGAAACCTACAGCTAGTTCATCCTCATAATCTTCTGAGAGGAAAAACCCATGAAAGAAGGATGGAAGAAAAAAGTTCCAAACTGGCTCCAGGTAGTTAGTTGCCCTTGATTGGGTGATTTCTCACCAGTCGTGAACAGTACCAACGTTCAACATCACATGAGGGATGTAGGGCAAGAAAGTCATGACATTTGGACAAATAATTGAGGGGGTTGGGATCATCATTAAGTCAAGGAAGATCAACTTGATATGATCGCTTTTATCATAGCCGGGGTTTTGCATCTGTGGATGGTTGACACTAGACGAACACTGGAGCTTGAAGGACATGAGGGTAGATTTGGCTTCTTCTTTGGTTTTCTTTCCAGAGAAGTTTTCTGTTCAAGACTTTGTAACTGTACCTCCTCTTTACCAAAGGGCTATTCTGTGCAGTTTCTTTCCCCCTTTCTGCTACACAGTAGACATTCTGTTGTTGTTATCTTTACTGTTTCTCAATCCATCCTGACAGCCTTACCATCCTTCGGGGAAGGAAACGGCAGTCACTGGTGATTATAAAGCCCCCACCGCCCCCACCTCCATCTCTCACCCAGGGAGCCAAATTATGCCTGCATTAATATTTCATATTACACAGGACTTGCAGAGAAACCACATGTGTACTCAGCCCTTTGTCTTCATGTCAAATGAAATGTGCTCGGCAATCATCAGAGGGTTAACCGAGGTGGTGAGAGGAGGGGTGGTGGCAGGAGGGTAGGGAGAAAGGAAGGGGTGGAGGGAGATGAGAGGAAAGGATGGCAGGAAGGAAACAAGGTAGGAGAAGGAGGATGAGTAGTGAAGAGTTGAGGGGAAAGAAGAGGAAAGGCCATATGGAACGAATAAAGGGACACAGAAGAGAGAATGTACGAGTGAGAGGAGAGATGAGGCAAGACACGGTGGGGAGTGAGGCGATATGAAAGCTGGGGAAAGTAAAGAGATCAGCCGAGCAGATGAAAGGCAAGCAGAGCAAAAAAAAAAGTAAAGGCAAAGAGGAGAAGAAAGGGGGTGTCGAGAAATACCTTTGTGCTTTAAATAATGTAAAGAGGTGAGGGCGAACGCTGAGCCGAGCAGAGGACAAAGAGGTTCGTAATACATTTGAGAGCAAGTCGGCGAGCAGAGGCATAATATTTTTAGTTAGCTTTTAATTATCAGCTGATCTATATTTTCAAGAGACAATGAAGTCTTACTGTGATTTTATGATCCAAACAGTTAAAGGTGCTGAATGTGCCCACTTCATTAGTTACATTTGTACACTTTAATGTGATCCAATAAAACAGCTCTGCCATGAATTCTGCCTTTACTAAGATAATAATGTTCAGCTTTGATTGACGCCATCAGACAGGTATTAATTTAACTTCATGTTCATTATTGAAGTTGTAGTTTGCAGTGGTGTTGAACTGGGCAGCATTACACTAAAGGTGTTCCTAATTTTTGGTTTCTTTTTGAATTTACTTACATGAGAGGGGCAGAATATTATTAACACCTTTGAGTATAATGCACTCCAGTACAACACCACCCACTACGACCTGGATAATAAACATAAAGGAGAATTATTACCTTTCTGATCATGTCAACAAAAACTGAAAAATCATCCGCTTCATAAAATTGTATGTAATGGATCACATTAGATTGTACAAGTGTACCTAATGAAGTGGCCGATAACAATTACTTACTATTACTTGTCTGAAATTGCCAGGAATTCCATCTTGATGCATTCGCTATAGGTTCGGGACGTGTTTCAACAGGTTTATCATAAAGACTGAAAGTAGAGTGATCCAAGAATGACCTTGTGTTTTTTGTGCAAAAGATATGCAGTAATCACAGGACTTGTGTGTTTCTGCATGTGCTCACTGTGCCCATCTATTTAGGGACAATCACAATATCACAGCTTCAACTGACCGATGTGACAAACGTCCTGTGAGAAAACCCATACAAACCTCTCAAAATAGAGGAGAGCAGGTGGGATTTTATCTTTCTATAGCTCCAGTACATAAATTAACTGTTAATTCCAATATCGCCATTTGTGCCATACTACATTGATGTTAAAAATGCTACACCACCTTTTTCTTCATTTCCCTCCCTTTGTCTGCATGGAAGTCTTTTTCTGTGTGACACACTCTTTGTCTTTCTGTTAAGGACTCCCTGAAGGGTCATGGTGGATTTTTTTTTTCTTAACTACTTTGTGCTCCCTCGCAATGCTTTTGTGTTCTCTCAGAATAAATTTTCTTTATTGCAAGGAATCGCAAACCCTATTGCAAGTGAGCACTAACCATGATCCTTTGGGGGGCTCCGTATTCTCCTTCCTCTTAAGTCCTTACTGTCTCTGCAGTCTGTTTCAGACTTTGTCATTGTGACCTACCAAGTCTCACTGAAGACTGAGAACAAGAAGGTCGACCGACAACCCTGGTGCACAAGTGAAAAAGGGGTCATGCAGTTGTCATACTGACCTTAAAGTGGCCTTAACTAGGTCTTTAAAGCTCACACTGGAAAAATAAGGTGTGAAAGAGGCCAGGCTTAACTGCACTGTAGATTGACTGGCTCTTGATGGAAATGTAGCTGCTAAACACGTTGGTCTTTTCCACTGTATTTGGAAAAAAAGATATTTTTTAGTTTTAGACAGCATGTTCTTTTTGTGCACAACACCTTAATCTAAACTGAAAACCTCATTGCCGAGAACATGCAAATAGAGTTATGTGTATTGGAAAGGTTGATGAGTTTTGTCTGCTCTGCATGTGATCATCCCTCATTTTCAGCCCGTTCTCACTTTCAACATGTCAAATATGGCAGCTTGCGCTTCAAGCTATGGCACTCTGTCGAAGTCAGATGACATAGTATAAAGAGCGACAAAGGTCCAGATATGGAGGGAGGCGTTTGGGGGGGTTGGATGCGTGAAACACTGAGACTGGAGTTTGTGTCTTGTGTGAAGCCAAAAAAGAACATTTACTTTTTTCAATCAAAAGTTTGGACACACTTCTAATTCTAATGGCTTTTCTTTATTTTTATTATATTCTACATCCTGGATTAATATTGAAGACAACAACAAGAACTATGAAGGAACACATTTGGAATTATGTAGTAAACAAAAAAGTGTTAAACAAACCAGAATATGTTTTATATTTTAGATTCTTCAAAGTAGCCACCCTTTGCTTTAGTGGCAGCTTTGCACACTCTTGGTGTTCTCTCAATCAGCTTCATGAGGTCGTCACCTGGAATGCTTTTCAATTAACACGCTGCCTTGTCAAGAGTCAATTTGTGGAATTTCTTGCCTTCTTGATGTGTTTGAGACCATCAGTTGTCATCTGCATGTAAGTAGCGTAATGTAGCCTCAATGTACATCACTTAAACACAGACCATGTAGTTTTGGTGCCTACAACTAACCTGTGACTCTTTCACAACATTTACCATGTGTTCATTATTGTTCTCAGCAAGCGTTTTCTTGAAAGTGGAACTAGATGTTGCATGTTAATTATTGCCACTGATTGATCCACTGTAGAATTGGGAGTGAGATCATGTCGTCATCTTTTATCAACAGAATTTTGATTGAATGCATCAAACTTAAATTAGGTTCAGTATGAGTTTAGAGGCAAGATAAACCATGTGTGATGGTTTGGATATCTTGGTTTATTTGTGTTCATACTCCAGTGTTTTTGGTTTAAGGTTTTTCCTATGGTGTTAGTGGTTTGTGTTTTTTCTGTGTGGCACTTTTTGTTCATGCTTTGCTTCAGGTGCTGGGGCTCTCAATTCTCACAGCTGCATCCCATCTGCCCTCATCACTGGCAGCTTTAAAAACCCTTCTCATTCTCCTGCAAGCTGCCAGACCGTCCCTTTCTTTGTCCCGAGTGCTTCATGTGCCCTTTCCCTTCTTCTAGTGTTTCCATGCTCCTCTGTCCCAATGTTTTCCAGTGCCTCCAGTATGTCATTGGCTTTGTCTCCCCTGTGCTCATCCCTACCTGCTCCACCTGCATGTCTCTTGCCGCCATGCCCCAGCACCTACCACCCATCTCCCAGCCACTGAAGCCACTCTGCTCCACCAGCACTTCCAGTGTTGGCCGCCTTTTTATTTTCTTCTAAATCCTGGGGTTTCTTTTGTTAATAAATCCCTTCACCCTCATCTGTGTCTCGCTCCTGGGTCCAGTAAAACAAACCTGAACACTTCATCGTCACACCATGTTGTTTTACCTGGTCATAGATATTGTGAAATTGAGTTAGTCAAAATCCAAGGCTAGTTTTGCTTAAATGTGCTTAGATTGCAGATTATGTGTGACACTCTCTCCTGTAAATATCTGCTTAAAGTTTAGAAAATGAAACAGGAGAAAATCATGTACTTTCCAGTTCTCAAAATGAACAGATATGCTTGGAGAAAATGGATCACAGTTTGGGCACAGTGATTGGTTTAGTGATTGGTTGAAGGCTTTTAAGTATCTTGTAATGTTGGGTTTGTGGCGCCAAAGATAGTAATTTTCATTTTTTTGTCATTTGACCTGCTGTGTTTGCTGGAAATACACAGACAAGCAAATTACTAGCAATGAAGCAAGAAACATCTTAGAGCGCTTATATTTTTGGTTAAGGCGTTGATGTAAAAAGTTTCATTTTGGACAATAAAATCTATGTTTTAAGATTGAAGCTACATCAGCAACACTGCCAGTGAGAGATTAGCTATATTTATGAGAATTTTCATGTAACAGAAACCTGCTCACAAGTCTGGCTGAAATGTCTTTTTTGCAGCATGTTGGGGTGGTTAAGTGGATTGACCACCATAAATGATTGCATTCACTTCTGATGTCATTCATTCCCTGTGTGCACAGAATATTTATCTGTCATCACACCTAACATTACATATTAGGACAGTGAGTTTTTCGTAAAAATCAAGTTTGAACAAATTCAAACAAACATGCAACTTATTCTGTCCTAAACATAGCAGAAATTGCATTCTGTTCATTTGCAGTGCCTCTGCCGTCTCACTTGAGTGACAAGCTGAAGGTTACCGTAAGGCATGCTTCCTCACATTGTTTCTCAGTCATGATTATCTGTTCAGCACGGCTCACTAGTTCACTCCATTTTGCGCTTGCGAAGACTTTAAAACAAAGCACTTTACTGAGGGCAACAGCATGCCATGAGTCAAGCAGCGTATTTTAGGGACACCCCTGCTGTGAATTCTGAATTTGAAGATATCATTACAGATACCATAAATGTCTGTACAAAATGTCATGGAATCCCTCCAATTGCTTTTAAGATATTTCAGCTTGGATCAAAGTGGTAGACCGACCTAACAACCAACATTGATATCCCTAGAGTTACACCTCTGGCATGGCTAAAAAGTGACAGCTGTACCAGAAATTAATTTCAGCTAACAGGGCAAATTAGAATCAGGTTCATGCAAATATGAATCAAATCAAATAACTCCCAGTGGTCGCAAGCCCCTCTGAAACAAATCTCTTTCTGCCCGAGATTGTCTGACCCACAACAAAACAATAAAAGCCATAAATCAAGCTATCTGCCTGTCAAGATAAATGGCACATCCCCAATATAACTTTGATAGCACAGATACAGGTGGCATCGGGTTCATCCCATTGTCCATAAATGGGGACGATGTCACCAACAGATGGGGCTCCTCTTGTCGAAAACAAAGAAGCACGTGGACCCGCACATATGCATTGACTCAAGTGATGACAAAGTGAGTGATGGATGTGTTTTTGAACAGATGTGAATTATATTTGTGGTAGAGAGAAGGGGGAAAAAGACCGTCTCTTCTCTGAGAGTCTGTATTGGCGACTACTTAGAGTTTCATGCTTAATTACACACACACACACACACACACTTGACAGGGAGCTTCTAGCTGGTTGGTTGGCTGATTAACGCTGGCTTGTCTGTGGTTGAGTGTGCTCCCATCACGGTGAGATTGCTGAAGCCTCTTGTTAACCCCCATTGTATGAAACAACCCAGTGGCTCACCTTCAAGCACACTTATCAGCCTCTTATTCCCAAACCTCTCTCACTATCAACAATTACGTGTGTGTGTCCTTGTGCGTGAGTGTGTATCTCTGTCCCTCTCACTAGCGAGGAAGTTAGCAGCAGCGGCTTGGAGAGCGCTTCAATATCCTCTCTCTCTAACCTGATTATTAATTACAGTCTGCCTCTCGCTGACCGCAGCCCAAACACTGGCTAACGCTGTTACCAAGGAGACCGACACAGAGTCATTCACAAACAAGATCCAGGAAACACAGATTGAAACGCGTTCACAAGCACGGCGGCTGCTCTTTTCTTTTTTTCCCAGCCTATTCAGGCCTGTATCGACCGTGGCATTCAAAGTATTTTAATTAACATGCATGCCGATCAAAAGTTATTCAGTTCTGTCAGATGTAAGTGAAAAGCGTTAAAGCTTCGGTGACACCTGTAACTAGATTGGCATCGTCTCAAAGCACCGCAACTCGCTAAACACTCGAGATGAAACCCATCATCTGGTTGCGAGAATCTGAGTTGATCAAAGCGACTGTGTGCCAGAAGTCAGTCATACCTGAGCTGTACGGCACTCAGCAGTAATCAACCTGGAGCTGTGCCTGCAGTGAGGCTGAGGGACATCACTCTTTAAATGGGCTTCTGGCAATCAGCTGTGTGTGTGTGTGTGTGTGTGTGCTTGTATCGCACTTGTGTTGAGATGGAGAGCAGATTAAGTACTTGCCAGCAGCAAAATATGGCTTATAATGCTACACAAGTGTGCTCTGTGTTATTTTAGTACTGGCCATACGGTGATGTATTACACTGAGTGACACACACACACACACACACACACACAGCTTGCAAAATGCTTACTGTCTGATGTCAGCCAAGTGTCAGACATCACACAGCCTTCAGAAGAGCTTTTCATCTGCCAATAAAGAAAGTAGGCAAAATCTGTAGTGGGTTTCTCAACAAAGTGAAGTGTGTGTATCCTTGAGGCCTAACAAATGTGTTGAACCTGCTTTCTTCCTTATTAAACATCAGCAAAACCAATTCTTGAAATATTTCAAAATCTACATTGCCCACATCCGTGTTTTGTTACCTTGTGGCCTTCTTTTTTTCCTGTCTTTTGTAATGTTGATCAGTGAAGGAGTGAATGTCGCGCATGTGTGTTTTCATGTACGTGTATGGGACTCTGGTCATATAAACGTTGCTCTATAGCACCTCTAGTGGTCAAACACTTGCCACTGTGGTTATTTTCCAGATTATTCTAAACCATTGTGCAGCGTTTAGCGCCTACAAAGTCTTTATAGTGCATTTTTAATACTCTGAGACAGAATTTTAGAGGGCTGGAAAGTTGAGTTTTATCTTTCAGTACTGCACAATTGCAAGGTATATGTTACAACGTAATCTGCAAGGAACGTGTGGTTGCATGTAATGAGGGCCCTGCGCACAGGATCTTGAAGAATGAAATTGCACTGTGTTGCAAATAAAGCCAGTTTAAACATTTTTTTTCCAGATGGTCATGCATTTTTTTGCCATTGCACTACAGAACACAGTGGCTTCAGTCAAAGAACTGAGTCCGTAGTTTGGATCCTTTGGGCCTTGCAGTCTTGAAATGAGGGTACATCTGTGTGAGGGAGGCCTCTAGTTCTTTGAGGGATGAATGGGTTAAATATCTGTTACCGTACCTTACCATAAAGCTTCGGTGATGATTCCAATCTAATGATCAGACAGTGGAAGAAGTGTTTCACTTCATGCTGCTAATCTAACGCTGAACTTGCTCATTAGCTTGGGCACATGGGCAGTAGCTTTGAGACAGTCTCATATTCCTTCAACATTATACATCAAAAAAAAAATCATCTGTTATAATGACTCACACAAGATGGCTTGCTCCAGACCTACCTCAAAAGTTAGGAGTTCATCTGGCTCTCTCCAAACAGAAGCTTATGTGAGTGTAGGAAAGGATTCAAACGTATCAGACCATACTGATTGTTTCACTGGTCTGTTCCTTATGCCAGTTTTTTGATCTTTGATGCACATTGGTTTTTAATTGCGGTCCTGTTACAGTATACCTATTTAAAGCACACAATAGAGCCTTTTCATGTCATTTTAATTGTCCATTAAGCCATGCTTTTGAGCAAGAGCGCAGAGCCCTGGAACATTAATGGCATGCTGTGACCATTAATGTTATTAGGTACACCTGTTCTTTTCCTGCTGTAACATTTAAAAATGTCCACTGTGAAAAAGCTCGATGTGCCCCTTTCAAGAGTCAAAGAAGTTATGATTTAATTCTCCGGTCAGTTTTGAATGCAGCTCTACCTTTAATTTCTTACAGTGTTGACCAAGTGATAACCTTGCCATATTAAAATGTCCTGTTTTGTGAAGACAAGTTTGGCTTCTGTTTGCTTTGTAAGTTGTTTCACGCTGCTTTGAAAAACTCACAGGTAAAGGGGAGATTCTCTGAACTTTGTTGAGAGAGAGGCTTTGGCACATTGTGCTGATGGGTATTAAAATGGCTCGCTTGAGTAGCTGCTTCTGGAACTTTGATTCAGTCACTTCAAAGTGCTTTTTCATGTGGTGTTCTGTTATTTTGTCTGCCCCCCTGTTGAGTCTGGAACAGAGGACACTCAAAACCAATATGCTGCTGGAGATAAAAGTAGAGAAATAGATAGTGAACAGAATGGGGAATAAGTGAGGGTTGCAGGGGAAATATAATGTAAAGGAAGCAGATATAGTTAATTCAGTCAGTCCTCTAATAATTCTTTCATTTCTGTCCACAAGGGGGAGTGGATGGGATTGTTCGACTCAGACAATTATACTTCCACATCATGACAGATGGAGCCGGGGGGGTGGGGGGTGGGGTGGTCCCTGTTGGTAAGAGGGATTAAATTGGGGAGGGGACCCCTGATCTAAAAAAGTGGAGGAATAGATGGAGAGTGCGGGATACAGAGCTAATGGCAGCCTGCAGTTGATTGGCGGGGACTGCCAGCCAATGGGTGTAAGAGAAGAATAAAGCGACTCGAATGGTGATTAGAGAGTTTCATCTGTTAGCAGCTGGGGGAAGGGAGTGATGAATCAAAGGTTAATGTGTGTTGAGTGTGTTTTGCACTGGATGAATGAACAGAAGGAATGAATGAATGTAGTAAATGAAAGATCCTCATACATGTACTAAACATTTCAATGTGTGTCTAAGACATAATCATATATGCATCATTCATAACACATAAAAAATGATGAAAAATGTTTCATTTTATTACAAACATAAATATGCTGCACTTCTCAGTTTTCATTCATTAAACAGGCTTTCATATATATGTTAAAGTATCAAGCTGTAATTACCATACCATTATTATTATGTAATGAATTTAACATAACAAACAAGCAAAAATTGCTTTTTATATGCCTTTGTCATCTTTCTTTGCTCAAATTGATTCTACCCACCTGTTTTCAAATCCTTTTATTTCAGCTCTTTTCTGTCTTTGTTTACATCAATCATATACAGCTGATTTCTTTCCACTGTCTCTGTCCCTTACGTCTTCTTGTTCTTCTTCTTGGCGAGGTAGCTGTGGTAGTAGAAGTTACTGAAGAGAGCGATGAGGCTGAGAGAGTAGGCCAGCACAACCGCATTCATGGAGTCAGGGAAGTCACAGTCAGCAAATAGGTTGTAGGTGGTGTGGATGGTGACTATGAAGAACTGGAGCTGGGAGACAGACAGATGGGAGAAACAAGAGAGAAAGTAAGACAATACCAAGTTGTGGACTATCTGGCCACTTTGGATGATGAAGCAAAACTCAAATACAGAGAATTCCACTCACACTCAGTTCAAAACAAAATTCAGTATTTACTTTAGGGAAAACTGACATTGCTACGGAGGCAGTAATATATGTCAGAGCATGTCACGCAAAAGTTAACTTTTCTTATGATGATGAATTATTTGTAATTTTTAAAATTCTTCTACAAATAGTGTTGAGGAATAGATGGTAATGATCAAACCATTCGTGATCCTTTTTGAAAAGTATTATACTTACATTGCAAACCTTGCACAATGTGCCACAGCAAAACTTTATTAGACTGTTGCTTTATTATGATGTTAGTAAAGCAAACGGAATTTGAAAGACAAGTACTGTTTTTAAAAAACACCGTTAATTATCCTTTCAGAAGTCAACCCAAGTTTTTTTTAGTATTTCTGTATTAACCTTATTACAAAATTTCCCCTCATGTTCTTTAATATGTTGGGTGTTCAAGACTCCAACAGCTCCAGCTCCAACGCAATTCTTAGTAATTTATAAACTCATGACATTACACTGTAAAAATATCATCTAATGATCTAATAATAGTTCCCAGAGCCAATGGTGGACAGCCCACAGTGAATGTGATAGACAATTAGTTTATTAGCTATCACGTGGCATTTATTATCTCAGCATGTGTTAAAGTAACACATAGCAGCAACCACCACAACTGGACACACACAAACAAGAGCACCAATCCAATTCAGTTAAAAAAAGACAAGCGTCTCTACGATTCATAGTGAGTCATAACATATAGTATAAACTGGTCTATGTCCATATGTTTCATAGAGCCACTATAGTATTCAAGGCCCAGGTCCAGATTTTGTGTATGAATTAACCTAATGTACGTTGAGCATCTATCCATCCCACTCCACACACACCTCCCCTGTCAATATTTATAACAATTACCTCTTGAAAGACAAAAGAAACTCCTCATACGCTCTACACACACACACACACACACACACACACACACACACACACACACACACACATGCACACACACAGAAATACAATCTCAATCTCCCCACTCAACTCTCTCAGCTTCAGTTCACCAAATTGTGAAGCCAACTGTTAAAGAAGGCTTAAAGGTCGCCTTTAAGGTCAGTACAATTATTGTTACATAATGGCTGTCAGTCACCACACTGACCTATATATATTGCAGCTATATAGAGTAGAAAAAAACCCTACAGGATGTATCGTCTCCTCACCAAGCTATTAGTAGTTAAACAGATGGTCCAGTAGTTAGTTGAGGGGCATCAGTGCTGCTAATCCGTCCAGTTATGCCAACAGCCGGTCAGAACAATGACGAACAAAGCAGGAGGCCTCATGTAGTTGAGTACTCCAAGCTTTTTGAACACCCTTACATAAGGTTTTTGGACATATGCCCAAACAGTCCTAAGAGGAAAAGAATTTACCACTGGCAACACCATGATTTCACATATAGGATGCTAAAAGTGATTTTATTCAAAGGTGCCTAATGAGAACCAGAAAGTTTGCTGTCGTTATGCCACAGGTGGAATTACAGACTGTCTTTGCTTAACCAGCATCCAAAATGATCCGACTGAATGGTGCTAAAACATTAAAGGGAACCAATCACCAAAATTACCCAAAGAGGTGAGCCGAGATGCATTTTGTCACATTAACATAGTGAAGTGGTTCATTTATAGAGGCAGCGATCAGAATGTGATAGTGGCGACACTCTAAAATGAAAATAGAGAGGAAAAGGAAAGGAAAGCAGAGGCAAAGGGAATGTAACAACTAATGTTACCAAGGTACACACACACACACACTCTCACACACACACACACACAAAGAGAGGGAAATACTGACCAGCTGCAGGGAGGTGAGGTAGCGTTTCCACCAGAGGTATTTGGACATGCTGGGTCCCACTGCTGCCAGGCCATAGTACAGATACATCACTACATGGACCAGCGAGTTGATCAGACCAATCAGGAAAGCTACGGACAGATACGCAGGATGAGTATCACATAATGAGCATACGTGTGTGTGCGTGTTCAAGGTGGGCTGGCGTCCACTCACATTGACCACCAGCTACATATTTAACCCCAGCCCACCAGTTGAAGATCATGGTGGCGTGGTGGTAGACATGGAGGAAGGTCAGCTGACTGTTCTTCTTCCTCAGGATGAAAAATATCTGAAGCGCACAAACACACACAAAGGCCTACAATAAGTAATAATAATTGGAGGAATTTATTTGTTATTTCAGAGTTGCTGTAAATATTTTGTAATAAACAAGTGGAACTCTTGAAAGTCACTCCTTTCATGCTCACAGTGTCACTGAGCTCTATAACTTTAGAGAAGTAGAACCACCAGCACACTCTGGCCATCTGTCCAACAGAGAAATGTGTTAGTATTCATTTTATAAACTGGTTTGTACAGCAGATAATTTGTTTCACATTTTTCAAGGAGAACAAGCTATATTTAAATGGCAATATTTTGGCCATCAAGGTCTAGTCCACTAAAGCTGTGTACAGTTGCATAAAAGAAATTCAAGAGTGGCTCTATCTCTTCTATTATCTAGAAATTGTTCCACAGAGTATGATGTATTTAAAAAAAAAAGATTTACCCTCGTGGCCAGTGGGCTGTCACTGTAGTCGACTGGCTGGCACAGCAGACTGTATCTGGCCAACCAGGAAGAGGCTGTGAACTGAAAAGACAAAAGCTGCTTTCATCTCTGCTTTAGTTTCTCTCAATCAGCGCAAGGAACCTTTCATCCCATTTTGTCAAACTCAAATTGGCTTTGAATGAGTGAGATCACTTCCTGTTTCACTGACAGCCACCACAATGGACAGGGAGCATCTACTGTGCTATCATCTGAGATTTATAGTTGTCTGACTACACTACTATGGAGCATTTTTGTCCTATTAAACCTGCATAACTGATTTCTTTTTTGGCCACTTGGGGGCAGCAGAAACAGGCTGTGAACACAACGCAGGTATCACCCATAGGTTTCACTTCATCAGTTGATATTGTAAGCAAATAGCTGCCTATTTATAAATCCAACAGATATGAACCAATTAACATTTGGAGTTGTTTTTTAGCCACCTAGCAAATGTGAGTTCAATATTTACTCTTTATAGCTATCGCTTTATCTGTTTAACACTCTACTATGTTCACCAGCTGTATGTTAACAATGGTGTATAGTGGAGCATTTTCTCTGGAAACAGCTGCCTGCTGTGGCTGAAAACAAAGCTATAAGAGCAGGTGAAAAGTGATGAAAAACCAAAACAATATGCTGAAAGATGGTATTAAGTTCTGCAGAGCTGAGGTGAATTGCAGACTTGGGTGATTATTCTCAGTGGGTTTGTCACTATGAGCAAATGCTTTCACATTAAACAGAGTCATTTGATCCATTGTTATTTAAAAAACTTGTTGATTAAGATTTGAACTGTGGAGACTCGGCATCTTTTTGCACCTGTTTTTGTTCCATATTTTACAGATTCTCAAACTCTGATACCAGCTTGGGTGATTTAGATTTTCAGGACTCAGTTCCTTCCATTCAACAACTGTTTGGATGTTGCCAGCATGCAAACAACTTCACAGCTACACACATCCCTTACAAATGTCCCACATACAGCACAGTAGTACCTCATAGAACATGTATGCAGACAGGCAGACCATGGCGAAGTTGTAAACTATCAGGACAGGTTTAAGGTTGACTGGCTGCCTTTTCTCCATCAGCTTGGGTCCCACCCATATAATGACCAAGTAGCACAGAAAGATGCAGCTGATTGGCACAGGAGAGTAAACCAGAGGCCAGTTGTCTGTCCTCTTGTCTAGAGAAAGAAAAGTAAGAGAAAGACATAGATCAAGCAATTATGCTGATGTGTAAAATAAATATCTAACAATATATCATTGAAATGATATAAAGACTTGCCTCCATTTTCCAGAATCCCTCGGTAGAACAGCTGTAATTTCTGCCACATAGTGGGAGCCTGAAAACCCTGAGATCAAGACACATCAAGTCAAGTCTGTTCTATTTATAAAGCACATTTTAGAAAAAAAAAACATGACAGAGAGAAACTTTCATTAGCTCATAAGTACAAAACTGAACCAAACAACATGTTTGAAACAATATTTGGAAGAGATGCAACTTAAAAAATGATTCAAATGAATCAAAAATGGGTGTTTGAAGGCCAAAGGCAGGAAATTTATTCAGAGAAGAATTTTAAGAAGTCTCTGACCAAAGAGAATATTTACAAGAGGCCATTCAGTCAAACTACAATTTTAACCATGAAATTATGTTTTCAATGTGTGGTGGTCCAGTGGTTAGGATTCGGTGCTCTCACTGCCGAGACCCGGGTTTGATTCCCAGCCAGGGTGCGTGAGTGTGCTGGCGCCTTGCAGTGGCAGCCTGAATGGAAATTTCCCCATCGTGGGTCTAATAAAGGGATTTAAAAATTTATATTATTTTTGCTTGCCCCTATTTATACTACAACTTGAAAAAAACTTGTTTTAATTTAATAGCTGTGACAACAACATGTCTGTTTTCAGTGTTCTATGTCTCAATGTTGTTTTCTGCATTAAAATAAGGCTTTGGTCTTACAACCATCAGGCCCAGTACAGAAGTGCAAAAAAATGTCTTCTGGAAGAAAAATGAAAATACATCACAGAACAAATGACGACTATTTGGAATGGGATTATAAAAGTCTATTCTGCATTTGGTAAAAGCAGGGAAAACATCATTTTAAAACAACTGACTTTTTGCAGCTTACTGTATTTCAAATGTTCATAAATGACACCCTCCTTTGAAACAGTCTTAGGTACAGAAGAGCACTCCACTGCAAATTTGATTAAGGTTTATAATTCAAGGATTATGTTCACTAATCCAAACGTATCTCCTGATAATGGGTAATAACTAATAATCCTCTTGATGAATGGCTGCCTAATGTGGACAACAGGGTGATGAGGCCCAGTATGTGATTCATACATGACAGTGCTGCCATCTAGTGTTTGCAAAAGAAAGCTCTGCGCACAACAAGTCAGTTACTCTCCTTCATCTCCCTTTACAGAATATTTCAAACAGAGCTGATTATACCCTCCATTAATCAGAGTTTTGATCTTTGGTGTTGGTCTATAAATATAGAAATAGAGTCATATTTTAAGAGAAGACAAGTGAACAGGTACACTTATCCTGAACTGAACTTTACAATTAAAAATGGATGTGTTTTGAAGGCTTTTTATATTATTTGATTAAATAACTTGAATATATAATTTGAATATAATTTCTAGGCAAAATAAATTTTCATTAAATACTGTAATAATATAGGGATGTAGTGTTTCTCCAGCAAAATTGAAAAAGTGTGGAAGAGGTATTAAAACAGCATTTGGGGAGATAAGATTCAAAAAAGACATAATTGAACAGTTAATTAAAGGAAAAAAGAAGCTTTCTTGGTGAGGGTTTGAGGTGAGGATTGCACTAGGGTAGGGGTCGGCAACCTGCGGCTCCGGAGCCTCTGCAGTTGCTCCCTGAGATCGAGGTGATGATGTAACATTAAAATTTAAAAAAAAATTGTTTTAATGTTTTGTCAATCAAAATATGTGTCACAGCCTACATGTGTTACAGGTCGTGCCCATAGGCTGTATAAAACCTGGTACCACCGGGTTAGCCTGTTAGCTTGGGGCCATGTTTAATGAAACAGGCTTCATTCAGCTCCACCCTCACTCCACCCCGCTGTCCATATTTGGATTAACTGGAGTTAGGCGCACTACAATGGGCTTCAAAACCACTATTCAGAAATCTCCGAGTGACATCACGAAGGCTACATCCATGTTTTAAACAGTCTATGGTTATAATATATGGTGTTAATACTTTCGAATGAAAGGTCATTGTGAGAGGTTGTAAAGTAAAAAGACCCTCCATGTTAGTTAACTAACGTTATGTAATCTTAAACTGAATTGTGTAAAAATACAATAAAGTGTTTGTAACTTCAAAACATTAACATCTCATTTCAGCATGTTTGCAGAAATGACGATAACTTATTTGTTGTTACTGGTTAAGCTGGAGTTGGGTATTCAAGTTAAACATAAGCGTAACATAAAACTTTTATGATTTTTTTAAATATATATTTCATGAATGCAACAAACTAGGCTACAGTTCTCTTAAATATGGCATAACTATATATAAAATTTTATATGCTGCGTTATCTTCATTTTAGGGGTCAGACAAGTTTTGTGGCTCTAAGTCAATTTTATTTGGTGGCAAAGGGGCCAAAATGGCTCTTTGATGGCTAGTGTTTGAAGGTTGCAGAGCCCTGCACTAGAGGAACAGATTGCAGAGGGTAAATCACCTCAGTCTCTTCATCTTCATCTCACAGGAGGTCAATGTCCCATAGTTTCTAGGAATGGACAATGCAGGCATAGAACACCCATTTGTGGCATAAATATTTGCTTTCAAATCCAAATTGAGCTGTACGCTGTATTTTAAAAGGGGAAGCATGAGTGAAGACTTTTCTATCTAAGCGTTCCACCACTGAATGTAAGTGAAAGCACTGATAACTATTGACAGAAGCTGCAGGCTGTGTGGACAGTGCTAAGGAGTTTAGCTTCTCCAGGAGCCTCCTAACTGGGATTTATCGAGGAAAATCCCCAACAGGGCCCGGCTTCTACAGCCTGCTGAGGTTTACCGAGTAGGTTTAAGACCTCGCACTGCTAACTGGAAATCTAAAGAATCTGCAGCAACACTTTACAAGAATCACATACAAGTCTGATATTCAACTGTTCATTCAATGTGGTGTTTAGACAGAGAGCAGACATGCAGGTAATCATGGGAAATCATGATAACCTGGGAACTTTCAGGTGTATCAGTTATGGTTAACAGCAAGAATCAACATGTACTTGAATGTCTCATGGTCAGGACCACTCTGAGGAAGTGACCTTACCTTCATTCTGACGATGGCTGTTTATGATCGTTCTCCTCAGCTCTCCTCGGTCAAAGCATGCTGCATCTCAGCCATGTGTTAAGCAGCACTGAGCTAATCCGCCTGTTCTCTCTGTGTATATGCATGTGCGTGAGTCCAGCAATGACATATGGCAGCGTGTTTCTTTCATTCTATCCTTGCAGGTCAAGTACCTGCCAGCTAAATCCCATCCATCAGAAGTCCAGAGCTATCCAGAATACATGTGATGGTAACTGTTAGATAACGACTTTCAGTGGTGCTTATGGTAAGAAAAACTTAATTTTTAATTATGGCATTCAGTTCAATTGATGATCTCTGAATATATTATTACATATATTACTAATATATAGTTAAATAGTGGATCTAATCCTTCACCCTGGGACGCAGATCCAGGTGGATCGGCAAAGTTGGCAAGGTTTACAAATGCTTAAAGGAACAGTTTGACTTAGATTTTGGAAAATATGTTCATTCAATTTCATGCTGAGACATAAGTAAGACAGATACTAATCTCATGTTTGTGTACTGAGCATGACTCTACAGTCAACAGCCATTTATTCTAGCCTAGCATAAAGCCTAGAAACACTCCCATCATCATTTACATGAACTGTGCAGGTAAAACACAAGTTAGTTTTTTAAAGACACCTTGAAACAAACACTTTCGAAATGTTTTTCCTTTTTAATGAACAACAACCTAAAGGTTCATTCCACATTCAGGTAATTAATTGATAAAGTTTCAAATCTACAGTAAATACATAAAGTTGATTAAATGGAGCAATGTGCAGTATGTTAATCCAGTAATACTGTATATTATACTTCACTACAAGTACAAGTGGAAAATACTTTGCTGTTGTTGTGGTTGTTGGTGTGATTTGTTTTATCTAATTATTTAATTGGATTAGCACACTAATCTAATTTATCAGCACTTCCCAAACTTTCCTTGTACACATTGGAATGAATAAAGGACAGCACTTGAAACTCTCAAAGCTCTTGTTAATATGTACCTAGGAATGTAGTAGCACAGAAAAATCACTTCCTACACGAGACAGGATGAACAGAAGTAGAAACTGAACAGGAAGGAAAATGTTCTGACAGTAATCTGACGGAGGTTTGCTCAGCAGCAGTTTACAACATCCTCTGGCTCCGTCTGGATGACAGTAACCAGCAGTCCATCCAGCCTCTCCACACACATCCATCTACAGCCTCCTGCAGGCAGGTTTTACACCATAGACTTCATTAATGGGAGAAGACAGGGTGGGGCTGGCTACTTCATCCACACAGAGGACTGAGGTGTGGAAATGCTAACAGAGAAACCGCAATCTGATTACTGCTTGAACAGATTCAACTGCTCGCTGAACTGCTGCTTGCCTGTATGTCCTGCCATTAAAGTAAAAGTATTTCATCAAAAGTAAAGTACTAGGTAAACCCATTCTAACTAGATCTAGAAGAAAGAAGCAAGTAAAAACACTAGTAATTTAACCAGCATCCTAATTTTCCACTTCCTCCCCACCGTGATGGCTGTGGTTGCCAGACTGCTGCTGCTGATGATGATGATGATGACGATGATGATGATGATGATGAGGATTGTGAGTTATATTCTGACTTGTATCATGCTGATGTTGGGACTGATTCTGGTCAGCGGTATGATGGTGGCGGTGGTGATGAGAATGATGAGGATGATGATGATGATGACTGTGCTGATAAGTTGTCCCAGGATCTGTGTTCCCCACCTCTGGATCATCGGTGTCTGGTTGAGTTGTGGGTATTGTCTGGTTGACATTAAACTGCATTGTCTCGTTCTGCATGGGGCTGTTCTTGCCAACTGATAAAGTAGAATTAGCCTGGGAAAGAGAAAACAAATGCTATAATTATATTCTATTTTCTATTTTTTCTATTTATAATTATATTCTATTTTACTCACAGAGCAATTGCAGATGTTTTTAAAATAAGTGGCTCGGATTGCAGCCTCTATGTAGGGGTAATGCAGGAAACTGTAAGGTAGCACTATGTGGAAGGTTAGCAGACCACACCTGGAGAAAAAAAAGAGAAAGAGAGAGAGAATCAAATGAAACCTATATATATATATGAAATATATGATGCACAAAAATATATATTTATGGATTCTAAGGTTTTCTTGAAATACCATTCATTTCAAATACCATAACATGCTCTTTCAAACCACTTCCTTTTTTGTATCCCCTGCTGTGTGTGACTCAGAACTAATGTGCTCACATGGAGAGATAAATTATAGTTGTGCTTTTGAAATCTCTCACAAGAGTGGCCACTATCTTATAATTCAGAAACTGGTGGTTGGAAATATGTATCAGCATGGCGCAAAGTCAAAATCATTCCATAAGACCCTAAAAACTGCTGTAAAACTAGCACTAAAACTTAATGCACCTCATGTGTGTGTGTTCTAGATTCATCAAACAGCTAAAACATAAAACATTTGATCTGCATGTCTTGAGGAGGTGGCTCGCCTTACCTGTCATAGACCAGGAAGTCATCTTTGTCACCATCCAGAGCCTCCCACACGTCATTTTGAAAGGGAGTCTGCTGGTACACGGGAACACCAGGGGGCGCTCTTCTCTTCAGCTCCCAGTACATGGCTCTGGACTGAGCCTCTCGCTCATTTACTATCATAAAAGACACCTCTGTCAGGTTGCTGCGGTTCAGCTTCTTACGCAGGCCTCCAATGCTGCAGAGGGACAGATAGAGATGCCAACTCTTAATTGAAATCAATGCCAACATATTGAGTATTTTCACAAAAATGAATTTGCCCGATCATGTTGTAAGAGCTGTCATGTTGTGATTAATTTTTCTGCCATGCCTTCGACTTAATGTGAAATATGAGAACTGGTCATTTTAACTTTCTATTGCACCAACGTGAGGTCTTTATAGGTCAAATTCTCTTGAAAGGCATTTCCTCACTCAACCATTTAAGATGCAAACAAGGTTCTTTTTCATATCAGATTATCTTATACTTTAGTTGCATATTAACAAAGAAATGAAAGTGTATAAGTAAGAAAAATCTGCTGTAGTGACTGAGCACATGCAGGCACTATATTCATAAGCAGCATATAGGTAAATGTACCACAAACTGATGACTGGTTGACTCACATTAGAACTTACTGTACAACATACATCATTTTTGCAGCAGCACAATGTTTCATCTCAGAGATATTTAGCCAGTAATGCTACATTCAAGTGCCTGCCACAAATATCAAAGTAAGGAATGAATGCACATGAACAAAATAAAACAATATGAGACGAAGAAGAACACAATTTTCTACAATCTTTAATTTTGTCCTTGGCAGGTTGTATTGTCATCTATGTGTAGAAGAGAGCAGAAGAAAGAAGAGAGACCTTTTTTTCCCTGATTCCTTCCTTTTCCTCACAGAACTTGTAAATAATTATTAGTTAGAACTTAAATCACCTCTACCAAAAAATTTATCAGATATTTTAACTTGTCATAGCAGGAAAAGCACAGTGTGTTGTTAATAACATTAGCAGTCACTCTGTTCTATTCAAGTGTCACAGTAAGTCCTGACAGAGTGACAGTGAGCCATGAACAATAGCAGGACCCTGAAAGTGAAGTAGTTACATGGAATTCAGCCATCATTCATTTCATTATTTATACCTGCACTTCTCTCGCTGTGACATGTTAAAATGTCTGCTGTGATAAAGGACTATTCAGATTAACTCTTGCCAAATCTTTGTAATATCCCAACATTTGTAAAGATTAACCCTAGATAGACTGGACTAACCCTCTATCAATTTGTACGCTGTGTCTATCGCTAAACTACTGCATCGCTCCATGAAGTCCGTTTTCTTACTTGGAGGCCTGAGTGAGACAGAACTGTCAGCTGGCCTTCAGCAGTGCCACCACAACCACATTTCCCAGCACCTCTTGCATGGGTGCTTGTCCCCTTATTTCCCAGTGGGGGGCAGGTTTGCAGATCCTGGAGGCATCATTGTCCCCCTCCACTATCAGACTGACATGTGAGGCCCACAGCAGACCTGGCAGGGTCGCGTACAGCCACAGCGACAAGAGAGAGTGCATTGTCCCTCCCTGGCTGGCTGGACTCAATCTACGTGACGAGAAAGACGTGCAGTTATCCATGTCACTTTGAGCAAAAGGCACTTTGGACGTTGTCATACAGGTGATGCATGTTGCCTTATTAACATCAGTTGACCAAATCAGTAGCTGCATTTTGAGACATGCACATAATGAAACAAAGATCTTACACAAGGATTAACGAAAGAAAAGTTATGAAGTCAGTGAAGTTGAGTCATCGTCGACCTTAGATTTTCACAAAACCTGTGTCAATGCCTCTCTATTGTATATAAATGCAGTCATGAGGACATGAATGCAGTCAGACTACAGTGCACCACGTGCAGGCAGTCTGGGCTAAAAGCAGATTCAGTCTTTGGCAGGTTTCCACCGCCCTGAACCAAATGGCCAGTCGGTCTGATCCCCAAATAATTAAAAGAGTAAACCCTCATTGTCTCTCTCATCACATGTGGAGATAATCTGCAAAAAGAGTTTGTTATGGGGTAAACTGCCAACAGACAGAAGAATGCTGGGGCAAATGGACAGACAAGCTGATAGGCACAAAGACAAAGAGCGTCTGGGACAGAGATATTTACAGCCTGAGTGACATCCAAAAACTGCACCGTCTGTACAAACAGATGAATGTGTCCTTTTTCAGGTAGTTGATTTAAAATTATTTAAAGTTACATTATTAAATTGAAAACTTTATTTCAACGTGTACGTCAGCCTCTGGGAAACAACCTCACAGCTCCAGTTTTATCAACATAAAGGAGATGCATTACTGTGTCCGATAAACAGTGGTTACCTACTGAATTTAGATAATATGAAGTGCATTAACTACATGTAAAAATATTTATTTTAAAACTAGGAGTAATTTTAGGGGGAAAAAATCTGATGCAAAATTGTATTATTCTGAAAAGACAAATTCTAAGACAGTTGCTTCATATAATTCATAGGTAATTAATTCATATTTCAAATTCAGAAGACTTTTCAAAATAAAAGACTTGAAATTAAAATGAAAAAGAAATCTGAGCCCAAAAAGAAACTCTTACCTCTGTCCTCTCTGTGTCCTGTGACCCACATAAACAGACAGTAAACCCCTGTTGTTTTTAAAGCCTGATGGGTTGACTAAGCACTTCCCCCAAATCAAACAGAGAGAGAGAGAGAGAGAGAGAGAGAACCAGTGTCGTATTTACTGTTTAGTCTTAAGATTTAGAAATCGGAATAGTGAGATAAAGATGTTCAAGTTGCTTACAAAATATAACTAAACCTTCGATGTTAACTTTAATTTGAAAGTATCTAAATCACCAGTTCAAATAAAGGTAGTGTCCATCAACAGCACATTTAAAAATCAAGCTTTTTTGGATGCATGCTGACTTTTTTCAGTATTCTTAATTTACACAGAACTGTTTATACTCAAAGTCTGCTTAAAATAGTGTGTAGTACAGAATTATGACACACCTAAAATGTCTGCAGTAAAAAAAAATCCACTCATTGGCTGTGTTTCGCTCTCTTGTCTGTCATATCCCTGTTGGTTAGTAGGCTATCAACTTTTTATTTTTGTTGGTGTTTAACCTCATCTTAGAATTAGTAGGCCATCAGCTGTTTTTTTTCTTTTGAATCACTGTTAATCCTGGTTCTCTACTCAGTTAATACTCATACTGGAATCCCTGTTTTATTTACAGACATTCATAGTCCCCAGAGGATGAATCCTATTGACTTCGTTGATGCCCTGACTTTTCCTCTTGCACCATCATGAAGCTGACAATTTGGATTTTGAGTGGAATATTAAGACAACTATTAAATGGAGTGTCATTCGGTGAGGACATTGCAATAACTTTGATGATCTCTTAAGTTTTCCTCTAGCGCCATCATCAGATCCAATTAATTGGTTAGGAGACATACCTGCAAAACTAATGACATTCCCATCTGCCACAGCTGTACTTTGTGTTCAGTGCCAATGTTAGCTGGCTAACACACTAAACTAACATGGCACACATTATATCTGCGTAACATCAGCATGTTAATATTGTCCTTCTGAGTTCTACCAGGCTGACGCTGGCATGTACCTCAAAACACCGCCGTCCCTACAGAGCCGCTAACGTGACTGTAGACTTTACCATCAAAAGAACTTCTTGTATGCGATATTGATCTCTTTACTGAGTAATATTTACTTTACTATGTGTGTGTGAGGCTTTTGACTGTGTCGAGGTGAATGCCATCCTATGACAAACAAAGCCATGGTTCCACATTGTAAGAGGTAAGAGGCCAAAATCAATGACAATCAACACGAGGTCAGACTTACTGTAAAGAGTTGTATTGTCAAAGAGACACATGTAAACTGTACTGTATACATGTACTGTAAAGCTACAGCACCTAAATGCATTGGTCAGTCTTCTCAAACCTGTATGCAACATTTGTCACTTGTACCTTTCTACCCATACACTGTCCTTAGCATTGTTGCAGCTGAGCTTAGGTAACAAGTTAACTGCAAAGCAAATATCTAATCTCTCATGTGAATGATTTGCTCAAAGTCCATTCTGGACCAAAGTAAAATGACATTCTTTGTTTTATGCGGGGTCAAGATAATGTGGACAGAAGCTACACATCATCTAATAGGCCAGTGTGAGTATTTAGTTACTACAGAGGTATTTTAGGACACTTGCTGTGAGGTTTTTTTTTTTACTGGTGGAATAGAGAGCTTTCATTTCAATGATAATATAATCAGCGTAGTGACTGCAACAGTGAAAAATACAGGTACAATCACTTCATTTTCACAGTGCCAGTATTTTGGTTACTCAGTGTGATGTGACTTGCTGTGAATAGCCTGCACTGCAATTTACAACACTTCCAGACAGACAAGAGTCAAATATCCAATCAAGTTTACAATCTATCCAGTGCAAAGTTACACTACCGGTAGTTATTTACCAATGAAGGATTTATTTTTATTTCATTGTCGACTACATACAGCTCCTAATGTATTGCGTAATTTGATTCTGGAAAAACAGCAAAGATTTCAGTTTTGCAAATGTGACCAAAATAGGCTACAGGGATTCAGAAAATCAACCCCAATTTTGTTGACAGCATTCGAATGATTTACAATAGAGGTTAATTTCAACAGCACAAGACCAAAACATTATGTTTAAATGTAAACATTTACTGAGACACTTCCTTTTATCCCAGTTGTGTGCTACTGCTTTACACATACTATCAAATGATAAATATTTGGAGTAAATTTTTAACAAAAATAAAGCTTGTATAATGTACAGGAAATAGTTTATAGTGTAAGAAAGGTACATGCCACAGCAGTCCTCAGAATATCAGAATACTCAAGCTACCTCACCCAGGACCCAGTTTACCTGCTCTCAGTACATCTGAGCATCCTGAATACTACCAGGGTTTTATTGTGCATTTAAACACCGTCAGTCAAATGTTCATGAAATCAGCGGTAAACACAGGCATAAAATTCTACAGGCTTTGTGCAAATTTGTCAACAATTTCCACACAACACCACTCTTACGGTAGTCTACTCTGTCACAGACAACACCCTACATCTCCCCACATGTTGCAGCTACACACTGTAGCTCAGCATTCTCATGGTAAGAAACACCATAAGCATAAGCCTGAGCTATCTGCCAGCCCCAGCATCTCATATCGGTTGAGTAAAGTCATATTTTGTGGTGCAGATCACAAGCACAATCAGGTGACAATTCACATAAGTCAACTAAGCATACATTTATATTGATGCTTAAGTCTTTCACAGATGAGACAAGAAGCATAATGTGGTCAACTTCTTTTACTTGAAGTCACATCTTCAGATGTTTAACATAGCTTAATCTGCACATTCTTCCCTTGGTTAGAGTCACTATGTCATGCCAAGATCAGGACAAAACACCTATCAGTTCCTCCTCATCATTGTCCCCAACACCTTCTGTGGGACTGTCACAGGTGGCCATGAGCCCCAAGCCCAGCTCTGCCAGCTCCTCGCAGCTCATGTCAGTCGTCACCATGATCTTAGTTTCCAGGCGGTTACACAGAGTCCGGTAGGAGGGCAGAGGATATCCTAGCTCTCTCAAGTACTCGTAGCCTTTTGTGCCAACTGCACAGCGGATCTTTCGGGCCTTCAGGATGGTCTCTGGAGACCAGACAGCACGGCGGGAGCGTTTGGTGAGGGACAGGGCGCGAATCTGGTCCTCGTAGAGAAAGTTCTGAAGACCCTTCTCGATCCGGTCGAGCCGATAAAGACGCTTCTTCATCTCTTCTGCCTGATGGAAACAAAGAAGAAGCCGGCTTATTAGGGCAATTCATTGAACATTCACACAAAGTCAATGGAGCCAGTAAATTATTAGAACAAATAATCAAATACATAGGGGATGTAGCACACCCCTTCAAAGTAAAAATACAAAATTAAAAAAAAAACAAGCAAGCAGAAGAGAGTAATTTGTTAAAGGAGACACCAGCAGCCATCGTACCTCCTTCTGAAGCCTTGCAGTGTGCTGCATCTCCTGCTCCAGCTGTTTCTTGAGGAGCTGGCACTGTGTGCAGGGCTGCTGGTCCTCAGCAGTCCCGTCTGCATCCTCTTCTTCCAGGCCAGGGAGAGGGGTGCGTCTGGCATAGCCATGGTCCCCAAAATTCAGCTCCTTCTCCACTACGGACACAACAAGCACTGAATTTCCTGGCTGGAGCATTTACTAGTACCTGAATGTTTGTGGTTTATTATGCTGCCATTATAGTCTTATACACACAGTAAGTGTCATGAGCAATCTGTCAAACTCATTATAACATTTCACCCTAGGGAGGACACATATTCTTATCCACAATGAAACAATTTCCAAATATAGCTGCTTCAAATTATTTTTTTGGCTGCTAGGGGACAGAAAAACACAAAAATAAACACCAAAACATCTTATAATGATGTTACTGCCAACATATTAGAGAACAGCTGCCTACTTACACATCCAGTAGACATGAAAAAACACACATTTGTTTGGAGTTATGTGGCTGACCACCTGACAATTTGCTATCCTTTAACTCAGTTTTGGTTTTCAAGCGCTCCTAAGGGTCTTCCTTCTGCTCAATGCTTGGTAATATTCACTTGGTAACTTTGTGTGCCGTTTGATGCTGAGCACGCCAGTTCTTCAGCAATTTTATCAGAACTTTTCCAGAGGAAATGGATGCTGACAAGGGCTTGATTAGAGGGGCTGAGACACAACCTTACAGTAAATACAACGACTGTAAAACAATAATGTTAAAAGTGGCTTAAAATCTCCTTCGAGCTGCTGAGTTTGGTGTTAAGAGTTTGGTGTGATTTCAGCATTTTGAGTGAGCCTTTCACATTACAAAGAATCATTTCATTTTAAAGTGAAAAAAAAAAAAAAAAAAAAAGATTAACGGAGGCTGAAGTTTCAGTTTTGTTTTTTCTCAAATTGTAAAGTCAGCTGCATATTGTATGCGTTGTTTAAACATTGATAAAAGTAAAAGAAATTATCATCCCTTGTCCAATATTGATACTAGTGACAACCAGAGTTGCTTGGCTCCGACTGAATGCTGTAGACATGTTGTTGCAGTTTCGAGTTTGCCCAGTCAACAGTAATCAGTACCACACTAATACTTCTACTCCAGTAGAACAGTGCCAGGCTGAATGGAAACAGTTACCTCTGGAGCAGGGACTTTTACAGGTTAGAGGAACTATGTGAAACAAATAATATAAATAGTATAAATCAGTGGTGGGTAGAGTAAACAACAACGGTACTCAAGTAAAAGTACTGTTACTTTATAATATAATGACTCAAGTACAAGTAAAAGTACTCATAAAAATAAGTACTTGAGTAAGAGTAAAAAAGTACCTCGTAAAAAAATTACTCAAGTAGTGAGTAACTTCAGATGCAATTTATTACTTCAAAAACAAAAACTGTTTCCAGACATGGGCATCAGCTGAGACATTGACCTGTTCCTCAAAGGAGTTTAGCTTGAAGCTAAACAGTAACATCAAATTTGACGGTGTATGATCTCAAACGTTATTATTTATATTTATATTATTGCTAAAACAGAAATTTGAACTGACTGACTGTGATCGGCTGGAGGCTGAAATGTTGACATAACATTACGCCGGCTTATCAAAGTACCGTAACCGGCGCCGAAGCCGGCCGGTACCACCGGGTTAGCCGGCGGCCGGGGTTAGCTGGCGGCCGGTACCACCGGGTTAGCCGGCTAGCTCGGTGAGACGCCGGCGTTTCATCTTCCGCCATGTTCTTGAGCTACAGTGAGGTGAAGGAGGGGCGGGGCACACCGCCGTCCACCTGTGGTGCTGCCGCTGTGATTGGTTAAGGATGTCTCCCTCAGCCGAGAGCTGCAGAGCTGCGTCTGAGCTCATCTCAATTTATTTATAGATAAATTAATGTAACGACAAGCATGTTGCCCAAAGTAACGGAGTAGAAGTACATATATTTTCTCACAAATTTACTCGAGTAAGAGTAAAAGTTGTCTGCAAAATAACTACTCTTAAAAGTACAATTTATCAAAAAAAATACTCAAGTACATGTAACGGAGTAAATGTAACGCGGTACAACCCACCACTGGTATAAATAATACAAAAAATTCAAGAAGAAATTCTGTTGCACATTCAGTTACCTGGTTCAGGCTTCATTGGCAGCAAGATGTATGGAGTCGTGACTGCAGGGTAAGGAGGGTCTCCAATACTGAACAGGGTGGGGATGGCGTTGGGCTTCAGCTTCTTTCCCCCAGCTGGAGACCTGGCTATCTCCTCAAACTGGCTTTGTTCAAAATGGTCCTTGGGGACACAAGACAGGAATACACATACATTTGATATGATCCACCCAAACACAAGAAACAAGAACATGCATAGAGGGATTGCAAAGTTCAGATATGGCAGAAGGAAAGAGTGACCATCAACTGAAGCCAGAAGCATCATGAAAAAAAAACAACTGTGAAAATATTTTTGGTTGCATTGTTCTATCCACAATTTAACTTTGGGTCTTCTTTTAGACTGAAGTATGGTCTCTACATGAGTGCTTTAATAAACTAGCGACAAACCAACAAACATGCTAGTGTGTGTAAACTCACCTGACAGAGTCTGGAGTGAGGAGTTGGTTCAAAGTCACGTCGACAGTTCACCACCCATTTCTTCTTCCTGACAGGGTCTTTGGGGAACCTGAACAGCTGTTTCCCTATGCTGGTTGAATTGGAGCAGTTTGGAGCGGAGCAGCCTCCCATTGCAGCAGTTCAAAGCTAAAGCTAAATTTAGCAAACGTCAGGATAGCTTGTCTGGTGAAGAAGCTCAGCTGGGGATTTTAATCATTATATTCACTACTTACGCGATGAAAAACGAGAAAAAGTTACGTTAGCATTAAGTGTTGATTCGGGGAAACCGGAGTGTTGTCCTGCCGACTTTTACATCGTATTTTACATACAAAATTTTAAATACTTTATCAAAGATAAAATGTTTCTGACTTTGTTTGAGCCAAAATGGCGCACTTCACCTCGATAGTTAAGAATAGTGACGTATTGTTTATCTGTGTCTATCTTAAACGCCTGCTTGAAATTTTTATTAAAAAGCAAAAATTCAAACAGAGAATGAAAATTTAAAAACAAAGTACGTAGTTATTGATGAAATGTCGTATTCCTTAAATGGGGAAATTTTGTTTATGTATTTAGCTGCAAACATTTTTTATTTGTACTCAGGCAATAGGCCAACTAGTATGATTTTTTTGTCACAGGACCCCGAGAAGCACGTTGAAATGTTTACGGTGGGAGCGCTGTAAACCGTAGACCCGAATAAGTGCTGTTAAACTGTTTAAAATATCTACTTAACGCATGAAGATAATATAACAAGTAAGCAACAGACAAGAGCAGCTGATAATGAAAACCATTGGAAGGTAGTTAGCTAAGCTAGCTAATGTTCCAGGTAGCCGTCGGTAACTGCAGAAAACGTGAATAAGAGCGGGTTGTTTTCTGCACACTGAAGTTGAGACAAACATGGCATCTTCTCTGGTAGTTCCAGTTATTGATGTCCAGAATTGCAATTTCAAAGAGCTTTGGCCTGCTATGGTAGTTGCCATTAAATCGTCTTCATTCATTGCATTGGACACGGTAAGTGCAGGTGTGTGTGTGTGTGTGTGAGCGAGCTAAACTGACTGAGCACACATCTTATTGTTTGTTAGTGATGGTAATATTGTTTCTCTCCCACACACAATCCATATCCCTTCAACATTAGCCAAATTAAACAGATCTCTTATTTCAGTACCGGCTGTATCACTGTCTGTTTTGTCACATGATTACACATGTAGTAAGTGACCCCTGTGTTGTTGTAGGAGCTGAGTGGTCTGGGAAACAGGAAATCGTTGCTGGCTGAGTGAGTAAAAACATTAGTGTCTCTCTTCCTAACACACACTCACCTGAAATGGTATCAACAGGTACAAAATGTGTGGGGTTTGAGTGCCATCACTTACTACTTATTTGTGTTTGTGTTTCTGTAAATTTGACTTGACCCTCGCTGCCATCTTTCAGATCTATAGAGGACAGATACAAAGCCATATGTCATGCAGCTCGCTCCCGCTCCATCCTCTCCCTGGGAATTGCCTGTTACAAGAAACAGGACTGCAAGGTACTATAAGATGATGACTTCTCTTGTGGACACAAGAATCCAATAGGTTTTACCATATACTGCATATGAAATGATTATTAAATATTTCTGATCAGCAGTGACATACACTGCCGTAAGAATGCCAGTTAGATCATTCTTACATATACTTAAATGATTTTTGAGTATCTGTAATCTATTTAATGTATCTTATTGGATAAGAGACTTTTCCAATGCAGACTTCTTTGATAGCACATGTGTTTTGTCTGTGAAGTTTATCCTTTGCCTCCCTCTTGTATCTCTTCCCCACCTTCACCAGGCTGCAGACACATACCTGGTCCAGGTGTATAACCTCACCCTGCTGTGTTCAGAGGAGTACATCATAGAGCCCCAGTCAGTCCAGTTCCTGGTACAGCATGGATTTGACTTTAACAAGCAGTATGCCTATGGAATCCCTTACTGCAAGGGCAATAACAAGGTGATGATACTTACATGCAGTTCTCTGTTGTGCTGCGTGTTCTAAGCCTTGCCCTGAACCTACTGTGTTCTCTACTCCACCTGTCTGTACCCCTCTATTTTTCCCCCTTGGTCCTTCACTGCAACCTTGATATCATCTTTTCTATTCCACCCATTCTTCTTCCTTGTCAAAACCTACCTTTTATGGCATGTTAATTGTGTGACAGACCACACTACACTTACATCCTTTCAATAGATAATTTCTAAATTGGTGCTTATCCATTAAGTTTCTCTTTATTTTGATTATTCTTTTTAGTTTATCGGTATCAGACAATGCAGGTGAATTAGCATTGGCATTTCTCAGCTTCGTGCATGCCAGGATGCACATATCATGGCAGGACTATTGCCATCTAATGGTACAGGGTACTAATTATATAGGAAAGACACAATAACAGCACAGGAATGCTATGTTACAAGACCAGTATAACATAGAACAGGACGCTGTAATGGATAATTTCCTTTAACAGACGCTATTTAATTTGCAGCTATCTTTTCTCTCTCTGCCTTCTTTGTCAGGGAGGATCAGACGATCGAGGAGTCCACATTCGGGCCTTATTCACTGAACTGCTGCGTGCTAAGAAACCTCTAGTTCTCCACAATGGCCTCATCGACATGGCCTTCCTTTACCAGGTACCACCACGTTATTAGGTTTGGTGTTCAGTTTCATTCTTCTGCTTTTGCTGGTAATTGTGTTTCAAGAATTTCACGTATTCAGTCAGAAATACTAACTAAATAGTTAAAATTGGTATCTTTATATAATTTGTTAACCGAAAGCAAATCATTTTGCACTTGTTCTGTCGTCTTACCTCGTCATTGTTGGTATTAGAGATGCAATGATTAGTCAATCACTCTATTACTTGAGCAGTAAAAATAATCAACTATTTTGATGATCAATTAATGTCACTTTTAGTTTTAGTTATTTAGCAAGTTAATAACTAAATATTACAAATTAAAACTGTAAAATGATCTATGTCAAGCGTTTATTATCATCTTGTATAATTAATGATTTAAATTGGCTTTTGAACAGCATTCTCACAACATTGTGCATTTATTTTATGACTGTGGGTTTTTGTTTTTTTTAACAAAATGGATTTTGTCTTTTTCAACCAGAGTTTTTATGCTCATCTGCCCGAGCGCTTGGCCACATTCACAGCCGACCTGTCTGAGATGTTTCCTGCTGGCATCTATGACACCAAATATGTCACTGAATTTGAACTCAGGCTCACGGCCTCCTATCTCGAGTATGCCTATAAGAAATGGTGAGTATCATTTTATGGTACAGTACAGAACACACAGTGGGGAAAAAACGACAGTCTTCCTACAGTTATTCATATTAAGGGTTGACATTGTCCAGACCTACAAATACTTCTGAATAGTAGCAGTGTATGGACTGTCGACATAAACTAAACTCCTTTGGATTAAGTAAGACACTGTTGACTGTAAATTTACCCATTGTGGGACAAATAAAGGAATATCTTAATTAATCTTGACCTTTTATTCTTCTTTTATTGGAACTATTTTAACTAATTCATTTATTTGCTGGTTTACATCCCTTTGTCAGAAGGGCAAGAATGGAAAGTGTCATGTACTTCAGCTCTAAATTTATTAATTAAAACACAGAGATGCCTTGCAGAGCTTAATAATACTTAATAAGGATATAAGACTATCAATAATCCCACACGTGTTCCATGATGGCTTTAATGCAAAAAAGACTGATTTTTAAAGTTTGGTTTTATTCCAAAAGGTATTAGGCTTATACAATGGATGGACAGTTTACTTGGTACAGATTGATAAATGCAGTTACAGTTTTTGCATATTTTGACGTAATATGCCTTTCTGAAATAAAATGTTTTGGATATTGTTGGATATTGTTGGACAGCTACAGATTGATCACTGCCATTAATCCTTGTGTAATGTTTTTCTGTGTGTGAATGAATTGTTTGTGTGTATGTGTGTCAGATGAAGTGTTTTGAATAGAATTGTATTCATGTCAAGCATAGTTCACTAGATGACAGAATGTAAGAAAATGATGGATGAGGCTAAAGTGAAGAGTAGAACAGAATGGTGTTTCCTCTGCTGCGTCTGTTATTTTCTTGATCGTGACACCTCAGAGTGCAGTATTGTGCTTGTACAATTTTTGTGTCCAGCTTTTAAAGTGTATGTTTTCATGAGTCTTAATGTCTCTCCATTCCCTCATATTAGTATCTCCTCTTCCTTCCAGTAAGCTGGATAACAGTCGCAGTGTGACCTCTGGTGGGAGCGGGCCTCACGTTCATGTAGAGTTCTGTCAGTATGCCGGTCACCTGTCCAGCTATGTGGACTACAGAGTGTGTCCAGCTGTGGCCTCTCCTGAGGGACAGATTGAAATCTGCCAGCGCTTCTCTGTGAGTTTCGACCTTTTTTTCCCCTTTTTTGTTGCTTTTAAAGTTTTAAAGTAAAGTGAAATTCTATAAGTTACGTACTTTAAATAAGATTTCAGTGCCTAAATTGAAGGTACAATCCCTTTTTCTTCATGTCTCTTTGACCAGATTTATTAGAACAGACAAGTTCAATAGACGCTATGTGTTTGTGTGTAAACAGCTTTTCAACTTCCCCATCTTTTTGTTTCTTTGTGTTTGTCTGACAGGCGTTTGGCTGGTGTCCAAATGGCACCCAGTGTCCATTATCCCATGACACTGACCTGATCATCCTCCAGGACCAGAAAGGCACAGGGGACAAGAGAAAAAAGAGGAAGCGGCAGAGAGAGAAGAAGAAAGGTGGAGGCAAGGCAGCAGAGGACTCTTCCACCTTTGACGGTGCCCCTGAAAACAAAATGCCTCACATGGAGGTGGACCCGGAAGATACACCAGATGACCGGCAAAGTGCTGAGCCATGCTTAGAAAGTGGGCCTCTAATGGACAGTGATGGAAAGACCCAACAGGATGAAGGAGAGATCATGAAAACAGACAGCGAGGGGAATGGAGTGTGTGAAGACAACGCAGACTTCAGAAAGTCAACCACCACTACTGATGATGACACAAACACAAAAACCAACACAAACGATGGCGTACCAAGCAGAACAGAGGACGGAGGGAGAGAAAAGTTTATTGACCAGCCATCTAAGACAGAAGATCAGAAGAAGAAGGCTGATGCAGGAACGCACCGGGCAGGGTTTGATGCCTTCATGACAGGATACATCTTTGCCTACTCACATACCCTCACTGAGAAGGACAGAGTGGGAGGTGTAGAGGAGAAGGAGCAGTCATGGCTTCCTACCTGTCTCAACAAGGTCTACCTCAGTGGCAAGGCAGCTCCCCTCAATGTGGTTAAAAGCACCTTCTCTAAATCATCCAAAGCCCACGTGCAGAAGATGGAGATGGTGTGGGGAGGGAGACTGTAGTGTGCACAAAGCAAGGCAGTTACAGTGTATACTGTACATGTGCGGGTTTCATTTTGTTATGTTGTTATGGCTGTATGGATAACAATGTCAGTCCACCACTGAGTCTAGACTGACACATTTCAACAACTAATAGATGGATTGCGGTTACATTTTGTACTGACGTTCATGGTCCCCAGAGGATGAATATTTGATTTTGGTGGTCCCCTGATTTTTCCTTTTCTGCCACCATGAGGTTGACATTTTAGTTTTTTGTGAAATATCGTGACAACTAGATTGGATAGATCGCCACAGAATTTAGTAGAGATGTCCAGGTCCCGCTTAGGGTGAAATTGAAAACTTTGATTGCTTTTCTTCTAGCGCAGTCATCAGGTCACATTTTTTACTTGTCGATTGCTTTGGTTTATGACCAAATACCTGCAAAACTAATGATATTCCAATCAGATTCAGCTGTACTTTGTGCTAATTAGCAAAAATATAGCACGCCAACATGCTAAACTAAGATAATTAGCAAGCCACTTTGAGCATGTTAGCATGCTGACGTTAGCAGTTAGCTCAAAGCACCATTGTGCATTAGTACAGTCTCACAGAGCTGCAAGAATGGCTGCAGACTCTTATTTCTACTGTGTATTGACCATTACATCCTGTCACTAGCATGATGGTGATTATGGTTGACTTTTTGAGATCAGGGGGGAAATGTGGATAATACTCAGTTTATGTTCATGTCAAACATGTCTGACAGTATTACAATCTAGGGAGATAAAATGTTATAATATTTTTTGAAATCTATTTTTCCTTTGCTCCCATGTTGTTTTTATTTCTTTAGCAGTCTTCTGTGGATTTTGACTTACTAATCAAACTGCAAACAAAACCATAATGACATTAATAGCGTGTAATTGTAAAACCAGCGGTTAATTGCAATGCAATACTAGGTAACTAAATTAAAACAATTGCCTGTTTTAATTTAGTTATTTGTTATGTCTAAGGTTTCTCTGGAAGCAGCTCAAGTGAGATGATGTTTGATATGCATTTATCCCACAGTTGAGATTTTGTAACATTACCTGTTTCTAAAGTTGCCACTGGAAAATAAACTCAAGCTCTTTAACAATGATTCTTTACTTCTGAGGAATGATATGGAACAAACTGTCCAGAACTAGAATCACTTTGTATTACCAGTACAATAAATTAAAAACGCCACAAACACTGTGGATGGATGGGTAAAGGTATGGAAGTCACTGCAAATAATGCTGTGGATTCTGTGTGTGTGTTTATGCTCTATAGGCCACAGTAAAAAACAATGGCATGAAAAAGTTTGGGCACCCCTGATCAAAATATCTGTTTCTGTGAATATTTAAGTGAGTAAAAGATGAACTGATCTCCAAAAGGCATAACGTTACAGATGAAGCATTCTTTTCAACATTTTAAGCTAGATTAGTGCATAGTTTATGTACTATTTTCAGTGGTGGGTAGAGTAAACAACAACGGTACTCAAGTAAAAGTACTGTTACTTTTAAATATAATGACTCAAGTAGAAGTAAAAGTACTCATAAAAATAAGTACTTGAGTAAGAGTAAAAAAGTACCTCGTAAAAAAACTACTCAAGTAGTGAGTAACTTCAGATGCAATTTATTACTTCAAAAACAAAAAACTGTTTCCACTGACATCAGCTGAGACATTGACCTGTTCCTCAAAGGAGTTTAGCTTGAAGCTAAACAGTAACATCAAATTTGACGGTGTATGATCTCAAACGTTATTATTTATATTTATATTATTGCTGAAACAGAAATTTTAACTGACTGATTGTGATCGGCTGGAGGCTGAAATGTTGACATATAATGTAACCCGCATGAAATATACGGGTACTAAACCCATTATTATCATGTAGAGGTGAAGTCTCATGGTCCGCCAGAGGGTGGCGCGGCCGCTCTGGGCCTCTGTAATTTAGCGCCTGCCCGGTTGCTTCTCTCTCTCTTTTCCATCTGAGACGTTGTCCTGAGGGCACACGCGGATAAACCCAAAGACCCCCCCCGGTATGAAAATGATAAAAAATGATAAAACAGTGATTAAATCCCATATTTTATGTATTGTGTATAGTTTATAGTATTTTAATTAGTTGCTTGCTTGTTAGGACCAAGTTCTGTGTGCCGTACTGAGCGGAGGAGCCGCTTCCATCTTGTAGGCCCTCTCACTGTGAGCTCCGGTAAGCGAAGCCACTGCTTTATAGGAGGCTAGGCCTCCATGTTGGTTGGTGATATTAGCTGGTTCCTAATTACACCCTACGGTCATTAGATTTTTTTTTAAAAAAAACCAATCGGAGTCATAGAGCTTCTAATACAATTCTGGTACGGACAGGATCATTGTAAATAGTTTAAAATGATAATAAAAGGACGAGGAAAGATCGCTAGCGATGTTAGCAGCGAAGCTAATACTAATCGCTAATGGCGCTAGCCTTACAGCTAGCATTTTCTATACAATCTGGTTGTTAAAAAGATAGATACTGTTTGGAAGTTGTTTTAAAAATATATATATATAGTACCTTTAAAATGTAAGTAATTTCACTGTGTTATTGAAAGTGGTTGTGAGTTCATGATAAAAACTTATTTTGTTACACTAAGATGCTTTTATTGTGATATATGTCAATTAATTTTACAATGATTGAAGGAACATATATCCTGTATTTGATTTACATGAAAGATATTTTAAGTGAATGGAGTAATTTGAGTTCAAGCAATAATAGAGAGAAATAGTAATGTGTATATATTCTACACTGTGGGTGTAGATTGGTTTTTTTCCTTCCCACATATGGACTAGGGATTTGTCCCTCTGATCCTGAACCCTGAAAGGTTCAGTGGCGAGCCAGCACCAGAAGATCTTGCCTGTGGACGGACCAACACACGGTGTGGCCAGCCGTGGGCTCCGCCCTCAGGAAGCCTTGGACCAAGGATTTGCTACTACTACTTTCACTGCGGACACAGATAAGATACGACACACAAACGACCTACCCGGGTAGACAGGAACAGTGTGCACACAGAGGAAACTGATTTAATTTTCCTCAAAGGACAATTTGGGATTTGAACTCTTCTTTGATTTAAAGGAGGGACACTTTTGTTTGCATTTTCATTTTGTTTATTTGGAAAGGGATTTATATTTTGTATTTCAATTTTATACATGTTTCTAATGTTGTCAATTGGTTGCAGTGAGAGAATAAAATAGTCACTGTTCAGCTTCACGTCGGTTCTCCTCTAAATCATTAAAATAATAAAAAGTATCCAGTTCTCTGAACCTAGGGATGGGTGTCAATTAGCATTGTTCATAAAAATAAGTAAGACTAAGGGCGCTACAATAACATTACGCCGGCTTATTAAAGTACCGTAACCGGCGCCGAAGCCGGCCGGTACCACCGTGTTAGCCGGCTAGCTCGGTGAGATGCCGGCGTTTCATCTTCTGCCATGTTCTTGAGCTACAGTGAGGTGAAGGAGGGCCGTGGAGGGGCGGGGCATACCTCCGTCCACCTGCGGTGCTGCCGCTGTGATTAGTTAAGGATGTGTCCCTCAGCCGAGAGCTGCAGAGCTGAGTCTGAGCTCATCTCAATTTATTTATAGATAAATTAATGTAACGACAAGCATGTTGCCCAAAGTAACGGAGTAAAAGTACATATATTTTCTCACAAATTTACTTGAGTAAGAGTAAAAGTATTCTGCAAAATAACTACTCTTAAAAGTACAATTTATCAAAAAAATACTCAAGTACATGTAACGGAGTAAATGTAACGCGGTACTACCTACCAGTGACTATTTTAGAGTAAAAGTTTGGGTACATCAGCAGATGAACTTTTACCAAACTCTCAAATCTAAATGAGCTTGTGAGGACTGTGGCTTTTTCTCAGTCATTGTTAGGAAAGGAAAAGTGATGCAAATTTCAAAGCTTTATAAATATTGTGACTCCTCAAACCTTGTCCAAGCAATCAGCAGCCATGGGCTCCTTCAAACAGCTGTCAAGCACTCTAAAAATTAAAATAATTGATGAATAAAGGTTTATCTTATAATCCACAAACCAGGAGAAGGCAATAAGAAGATAAAGATTTTTCTGGTGGGCGTTTACTCAGTTTGCAATGTAATTAAGAAAAGGCATTTAACGAGAACAAGGCAAATCAAAACCCCATTTGACTGCAAAAGATCTTCATGAAGATTTAGCAGACTCTGGAGTGGTGGTTCTACTGTGCAGCAACACCTTCACAAATATGGCCTTCACCAAGAGTCATCAGAAGAAACCCTTTCCTGCCTCCTCACCACAAAATTCAACATCAGAAGTTTTCAAAGGAACATAAATAAGCCCAATGGAAACGAGTCCAGTGGACTTATGAAGTTAAAATAGCACTTTTTGTCCTCAATGAGCAAAGGTATGTTTGGAGACGAAAGGCTGCAGAATTAAAATCTCCAACTTTTACGCGCGATGGTGGATTGAACCCTTGGGGTTGTGTTGCAGCCAGTGGCACAAGGAACATTTCAATGGTAGAGGAAGCATTCATTCATTTAAATATCAGCAAATTCTGGAAAGAAACATAATATTGTCTGTAGAAAAGCTGAAACTAAAAAGAAGAAAGAAGATGGGGAAGAAGGCCGAGAGGATCACTGCAGCCACAAATTGTTCTGCCTGCTGCCATCCAGCAGACTGTCCCAAGCTCGTCACGATGACACACACACACATCTACACGCCTCACTGATACATGGATGTCACTTTACACCTTGTACTACTTTATACTCCTGCCATAATTATATTATACTTACTGGTTTTGTACATACATATTCTACTGCACTGACCCTACCTGCTTACTTACGTGGTTACTTACATTTTATGTGTCAGCACATTTATTAATTACAACCTGTTTCTATTTGTACACATCACAGTATTGTTTACTACTGCTTTTCACTGTACATATTTATGCATCACAGTATATACATTTATATGTATCCTGTCTATAACGGTGCACTATTTTGTGTCTTAGATTCTAACTAGATTTTGTTCCACTTATGCAATTTTTCTTGAGACATATTTCTTATACATATATCTGTAAGAGCACAGTGAGAGGAAACCTGAGATCTAAGAATTTCATTCCAACGACTGCTTCGCTGTAAATGTTGTGTACAAAACAATAAAAGAACTTGATCTTTTTCAAGGAAAAAACAAATTATAAACTGGGGCGCAGAGGCTTTTTGCATAACCCTTTGTGGCTTATTCACACTTTTCTGAAATGCTTTATGTACTATTAAATCACAACGTGTCTCTCTGGATGGGACTTTATGGGAGCGTGCATTACTGTGGCAGGAGGCAAAAATCACATGATCTCATGTGGAGAAATATCATAAAAAAACAAAAAATTTAAAGTACATGATTTCTGTCTGGATGGAATGTTGATGTGCATATTTTAGAATCTTTCGTGTGTCGCCTTGGTGATGTCACAGTTCATGTATCATATACTCTACATTCAGAACAGAGCAAACAGTTTGTTCGAGGACAGCTGACAGGTCAGACCACAGTGTTATATCGAATAATCTTGTTTGAAACTTGGAAAACATCTTGTCATCTGACTTCACGCAAGAGTTTTTCATCTCGACCTCAAGAAAAGATCTCGGTAAGTGTGAAGTGCCTCCAGGTACAGCTCATAGTCTTGTTGTTGTGTGTTTTTCAAATCCTGAAAACTCATCTTTAATGTGGTCCTGCACTGTGAACTGAGCAAACTGATGGTATTTAAATAAAATATCAATATAACTATATTTAATAACTTGATGATAAAACAACACATGTCCTGACTATTTCCCACATACACGTCTGTCAGGATATAAAAAAATCCTACACAATATTGTTGTAATCCAATATTTTCAGGCAAAATATGGCACATAACTCAAACTCAGTCTCCTGTGATGTCAATAATGATTTAGCATATTTGAGTTATGTTCAAATTTGACATGGATCTTGTATGTTTGAGGACCTAATATCCATCTTCCTAATTCAATATGCAACCAGTGCAATTTTAGACAGAACCTTGCAAGTTTATTTCTCAAATGATTTTAATTATAGGATCAACTGCAGATGGACAGATAATTGAGGGTTTACGTCACAATATGAGTCTTTACAGACGCGAAATGTGTAACAACCAGATTCATGAGTCTGTTAAAGGAGTGGCTTTGTGGCATTCAAACAGAGCAATATTTGGCACCTGCTGTGTAAGAAGGGTTGAAGTCTTTATTATTAAATCTTGAATATTTCCTTTGCTTGTTTTGATTTTAGCTTAAACCCACGACATGCACTCACAAAAAGTTTTTCTCACTTGTAGAGAACAACACGATCAAGATGAGCAGGAGAATAATGAAGGACGCCGACGAAGCCGGATCATCTAGCAAAGAGATTCAGGCCAGAGGCAACATCACCCCCTCCACTGACCACTCCAGCAATGTGCAGCAGGATGCCAGAGAGAAAGAGGAGGGCTAGTGATGATGGAGAGCTGCCTGCAAAGAGATTGCGGTGCAGTCAAGTCACCAATCCCACTGAACACAGTGATGTGTCAGTGGAGGAGAGAGGACGGGGCAAGAGAAAGGCCAGCGTTGATGCCGAACCACCTTCAAAAAAGAGAAGGTTGAGCATCGGTAACACCAACGGCAGTGACCCCAGTGTGACATCAGTGGAGGATTCCTCTGAGAGGAAGAGGAAGGCCAGTGATGATGGTGGGGCACCTGCAAGGAAAATCAGGTGTATCGACAGCTATTCTGATGATGACAGTGGGAGCTTCAACAGTACCATAACTGAGGAGGAGAGAATCTATGAGCTGTCCTCCTCAGCAAACAACATCAGAGGTAAGCTGACGGAAACAAAATGACTTTAATGACTGACTTGATTCAGAATGCTTGTGATTTTGTGTTAAGCATTACTTCAAACATACACAAGAGCAGGTTCAGAAGTAGAAATGCAGTCAAATGCCTAAAAAATGTCTTTGTTGTGTGTTTTTAGCTGATTTTACCAACAAGTACTGTCAGCTCGCTCCGATCGGCGCAGGAGGCTTCGGCTCAGTGTATGCTGGCTACCGTAAATCTGACAATTTAAGAGTAAGTCTTACAAACACATGATGGCACACATTTTAGTGTTCACTGATCCTCAGGAAGTACCAACCACATTTTTTGTATTTCTCTCTTGCAGGTGGCCATCAAGTACATTCCCGCTTCTCACGCGAGGTGTGAAATAGTGGTGAGTAAATTGATCTGATGTTGAAGAGTAACTGCTGACATGAAAACTAAAAGCTGAACGTTAAATGTTTCTTTCACTACAAACACATGCTGCTCATATATTAATCTTGTCTCTCTACAGCAGGTCATTAACCACTTGCTATGTATGCATTTCTTTTCTGTAGACTTGCAATGGGAGGGTTTTCGTCATCATTGTGGAAGTGGCTTTAATGCTGAAAGCTGCAGGTCTGCCAGGATCCGTCGGACAATCTGCTGCCGTGTCCCTCCTGGACTGGTACTTTCTGGACCAGGAGTTAATTCTGGTTATGGAAAGACCAACCATGTCCATGGACCTGCACCAGTACCTTCAGTTCCGCGGAGGATCCCTGGAAGAAGGAGAGGCAAAGGTACAGAAGCTGTGTGGAGTCAGCTTGTTTGATTTACACAGCTGAAAAGTTGTATTATCACAGTTTTTTTTACTTATTGTATTAAGATTCACCCTGTACATTATAAAGGCCTGAGTTCATAAATATCACATGAAGCTCTTTTTGTTTTTGATATATTGCTGCCATATATGTCACCATCAACATCATCATATTGTTGAAGAGATTTTTCCACCTTGTTGAGAATGTCGAGAAAACACTTCCTTACAGACCTTTCCTAATCTCTCTCTCTCTCAGCTGATCCTGAGACAACTGGTGGACGCAGCCATCGACATGCACTCCAAGGGTGTCTTTCACCGGGACATCAAGTTGGAGAACGTCCTGGTGCAGGTCGACTCTGGTGTGCCGAGAGTGCGTGTCATCGACTTTGGCTGTGGCAGCTTCTCAAAGGAGACATCTTACCATTCCTTCTGTGGTATGTTATCTGGCTTGTGCTCCTCAATCATTGCTCAATCTCTGAAATAACATTTTTCGTGTTTAAACAAAGCTTCCCCTCATCCATTTTCTTTCTCTCTGTCTGTCACTTTTGATTCCTCTGTTGATGTGTGTGTTAGGTACCCCTGCATGCTTCCCTCCAGAGTGGTTTGATGATCAGACCTACTGGGCCCTTCCCACCACTGTTTGGCAGCTGGGTGCGCTCTTCTTTTCAATGCTGAGAGGACACGAGCATTTTCACACCCAGAGATACATCCAGAACTGCATTCAAATCAACCATTCACTGTCCACAGGTAAGACACACACACACACACACACACACACACAGTTTTATACTGGAAGTATCTTTGACTGCCTTCTTTTTTTCATTGGATCACTGTTCCTGATTTCTCTCTCGCTTTTCAGATGTAAAGATTTTGCTGCACATGTGTCTGACCAGAGACCCTCGCCTGCGAATTTCTCTGGAGCAGCTTCAGCTCAGCCGTGCCCTCAGACCATTTGGCAGCCAGCGACCTCAGTAAGATAAGATAAGATAAAATAAGATAAACCTTTTGACCTTCAGGTAAGTTCCTCCCACCAGACCTCCTGTTAAGTGTATTTCTCTTCCTGCTTCCTGGAGCCCACCTCACTTCTGTCTGCTATGTGCCCTGCAGGACATCCCTGGATCGTTGGGAGGAAGCTGGACAAAGACGAAAAGTGGACAAGTGGACTCTACAGCACCAACATAAGACCTTTTTTCCCACCTCTGGATTCTGTTGAACCTCCAGCCGTCCGTGTAGAGGGGATCTCTCTTTGAATTGCCTCTACCGAGGTTTCTGCCCCGTGTCCTCACAGGCTCAGGATTTTGGGCAGTTTTTCCTCGTCTTCTTAGAGAGCTTGGGCTGGCTCAGGATCCAGTGCTGATGTTGGATTGAAACCTCCAACATCGGGTGTAATGTTGGACTGTATATATATGTAAATATAAATACAAATAAAAATGTAAATTGATCTTTGACTCCTTGCTTCTTGTGCAAATTTTAGCTAAGGCTGTTTCAGAGCAATGTCTATATGTTCATTTATATATGCTACGTAACAAACAGTGGGAAACTGCTCAATGATTTTTCTCCAATTATATGATATGTCTGGTTTATTTTACTTATGCAGAAACAGAACGGACAGTCTCACCACTTATTGTTAAGCATCTATTTGAAGAAACATGTCTTTTAGTGGGAGAGGTCTGAACTTTCAGGTACTTGCCTGTTGTATGTTTCTGATGGAAAAGGACTGAAACCTCAGCAACAATGTAAAGTTAACAAATACCTTTATTCGTCCCACAATGGGGAAATTGCAGAATGATATTATCAGCAGAATGAAAACAGCTAATGTCCCTTTACAGAAACTGAGGGAAACTGAAGGAGTATGAAAAAACAAAACTTTCAATCATTTCAAAATACAAATGAAGCCACCATCAGCTGGAGACTGAGAAATGTTGCTGTATGAAATCATGGAAGCCAGAGGAGCATTTCTGGAACTGTCACCACTGTCTGAACAGGTTCACATTTCTTCTGCGCATTTTCAAAATACAAATATATCACAGCTCTAATGGTTGTAATTGTAAGTTCAGTTCAAAAGATGCATTGATGCACTTTGTCAGACCGTCACTGTTTCATTTCTGTAAATAATTATGAATTGCATTTCCATCAGTGTAGTGTCACATTGAATCAGCTGCACAAATACCAAGGTGCAAAGCATTGAAAAGGGTTGAAAAGATCTAAAAACAAAACCATGTCAAAGAATTTCTGTCAAAGTGTCAAAGACATTTTATAGGGATCTACTTTACACAGTGTACAAGCTGTCCGCTAAAAAATCTTTTCAGTGGGTCTCATTGAGTTCATATGCTCAACTGTGCCAGTTTGAGGTGCTTTTTCCAACTTATACTTTATATTTTTACTCCACTACATTTATTTCACAGCTGTAGTTACTAGTTACTTTTCAGATGCAAGTTACAGATTAAAGCAGTGGCTCCCAACCATTATCAGTGTCAAGTTGTGGCTCCATCATGTTTCAGATGTCTGTGAGTTGTTAGCACTTCCACCTAAGTGTGACGTGGAGTGTGGATGGCCTCAAATGCAACACACAGGAATTGATGGTTGGTAAGGCCTTTAATAAAGGCAAGAGAAATCTTTACTAACAAAAACTCACAGAAGGGTTGTGTCAGAATAATCCAATAAAACACAAACATGAACATCAGACGAAGAGCAGATCCAAACAATTACAAGAGCACAGACACACAGGAGTGGAAAAAGAAGAAACAATCCAGCAAAGGCTGAGTGGAGTGAAGTGGCTTATATAGAGTCCTGATGGTGATTAGCTGCAGCTGGGAACACAGGTGACTAGATGAGGTGGGAGTGGCTGGAAGGTAAGATGAGGCAGAGGCGGGGGGAGAGGAAAAACACTGAATACAGAATTATGGCAGACAGAACAGAGACCAGAACACAGAACTAAAACAGACAGAACTTATACATTACAGGAATGAGGCTGACAGGACTACAGCATAACAGACGATGACAGAACAGAGACTGAGAACGAAGACAGATCTTAACTGAGACGAAGTCCGAACAGAAACGAAGACAGAACTATGACATAGAACTAGGACACGACATGACAGCAGAGACAAGGAACTAAGACCGAGACAATGAACTAAGACAAGACTGGACTACGACATGACAGGACTATGACATGACCACAGACAGAGACTGGACACAGACTTGGCAGGGAATGGAGACAGAACAAAGACAGACAGGACTGATACATGAACAGGACCATAACTGACAGAACTAAAACAGAGACTGAAACTAAGACAGAGATGGACTGGAACTAGGACAGAACTGTGGCAGGCAGGAAAGTGACCAGACAAAAACTAAGGCTGAACAAAAACTAAGCTGAACAGAGGCCTGGCTGGCAGAACTGTGACACTGAGACACATTTCCCCTCTAAACTTCTCACATGGTTTCATTTCTATAACTTTTCGAGGCCCAAATAATGTCCCATATTTCACAAAATATCAAAGATTAGAGAAAAGTCCAAAAGGCAAATACAGGTTTGTGTGTCAGAACTTTTTTTCCCCATGAATCATGTGACGGCCCCTCAGATTTATCTGGTGGCTCTTTGTTGGGGCCCGACTCCCCAGGTTGGAACCACTGGACTAAACTGGCTGGCTGTATATAAAGTAGTTCAAACTAGCGCCACCTGGAGGAGCTCCAACAGTGAAATGCTGCTCTACCATTGATGCAGCTGATAATATTCCTGTAATTTTGTTGATGGAAGCACATTTTATTGTGCAAAAGAAGAAATGATCAGAGCAGTAAAATAAGCAACATGGTGAACTTTTTCCTTGAGAAATTAAACAAAAATGACATAAAACAAGTCAATTCAAAAGTTAAAATGTACTCAATATTTATTTATATAGAAATTTAAAAAACACAGAGAAACAGAGACAGAGAAACATTTTAAAAAGAAAAAGAGAATAGAAAAGAAAAAGAAAAGAGACATTTGTAAAGTTGTGTCGTACTGAAAATTTCTTTCTGAATCTTCATCTTTGATCATTAGTTTTATTGTCCCTGCTTCTAATGGAAACCTTCTGTTTCTCTCTGAAATGATTTCCCCATAATGATGAAATTCATCCTCAGTGAGTTTAAAACAGGACTGATTTTCATGGAAAAACTCTCAAAGTCAGTTACTCTGTATTTGAGGCAGGGCTTCAGAGGGCGTCACACTCACATGGCTCTGCTTCATGTGTGGATGTCCGGTCCTCACTTCAGGACCTCATTCATGTGATTATGCATTTTGAAAAGCAGGCACGGAAAACAATATGGTAGGAGTCACAAAAGGTTTTCACTTGTTTAATGGTATGTGCTACACACACTTCAGCAGGTCGAGTTCAGCAGGGCTTGAGTCTGATTTTCTGATGATGGTAGGTTGTGTCACAACTAGATCACCTTACTGGCTAAAAGGTTGAGAATTTGCAACAAATGAAGAAGTCAACAGCTGAATGACTGCTGCACGCACATAAGCACTTCCTAATTGTCTGCTTCCCTCTAGCGGTAGTGTTGGGATATGACATCATCCACATTTTCTGCTGTTCAGTCAGGCAGAAGGAAATTTACATTATCCCCTCAGGACATTTGGAATTTACTTCATGACTGATGACTTTTCACATTTTCTGAAATATACAGATTCAAAAGTGTCAAGATAGTTCACCGTCAGCCCTTTGGAAACCCCTGCCCGTAACATTGTACCCTTAACTTAAACGTTAAAGCACCACTGCCACGAAACTAAAGACAAAAAAAATTGGGAAAAAAAAGAGAAACAACCTTTGCATTATGTTGTGCTTTTGGCCCCACCCAGATCTGTGATCCTACGATGCTTAAGAGGTTTTTGAATTTCAGTTTTCACTTTTACAGTAACACTTGTTGTAAATCTGCATTACTGTAGGCCATTTTTTCTTACGATCCCTTGATTTGTGCACCTTGCTAAGTTAGCAGTTATATGTGAAATGTTAAAATGTAAAAATGACAAGAAAAAAAAGAAACTCCATCCCCATCACAGGACTTAGCTACAGTTGTTGCTTCATTTGCATAAATCACAGAAAAATATCAATCAGTTATTTCTTTGACAAATTCATGTCTATTTATACCATAATATATTTTTGTATCAAATGACCAAGCTGTATCTTCAGCGAAATTCTTCTTTTTGAAATTAAGCAAATACGGACGTGAGCACGAGAATACCCTCTTGTGTTCCTCGCGTGTCTCTGTACGTGCCGGTGCGTCGTGTCGTCACGTGCTCTTCTCTGCCTCCTCTCGCTCCGGCCGTCAGACATGGTTCCGTGAAGCGACACATGGCGGCTGGCAGCCATGAACCAAAAACAACTCACCACGAACTGACGATGCCTGAATGAGCAGCATTATTTCGTTTCTTTCGAAATTATCCCAACTCCTGCAGTATCCACAGCTCGCAGCCGGCAGTCAGTCGCTGTCAGCGGCGAGACTCACTGCTAACCCTCCGCTCTCATTTCCTCCGGTCCTCCGCTGTTTGAAGTCACTTTTAAGTTTCCGTCTCCTCTGACAGTCTCATCATGGGGGTTCAGGGTTTCCAGGAGTACATAGAGAAGCACTGCCTCAGCGCCGTGGTGCCGGTGGAGCTCCAGAAGCTGGCCCGGGGGAGCCTGGTCGGCGGCGGCCGGCAGAGAGCCCCTCAGAGCCCGCTGCGGCTGCTGGTGGACGCCGAGAACTGCCTGCACCGGCTCTACGGGGGCTTCTACACCGACTGGGTGAGCGGCGGCCAGTGGAACCACATGCTGGGCTACCTGGCCGCCCTCTCCAAGGCCTGCTTCAGCGGCAACATGGAGCTCCTGGTGTGCTTCAATGGCGCCCTGGAGAAAGGCCGCCTTCACGAGTGGGTCAAGCGACAGGTGAACGAGAGGCAGACCGCCCAGCAGATCATCAGCCACGTCCAGAACAAGGGCACCCCGCCGCCCAAGGTCTGGTTCCTGCCGCCCGTGTGCATGGCCCACTGCATCCGGCTGGCGCTCCTCAGGTTCCGCGTCGGGGTGAGTGAACACTCGGCCTGGCAGTGCCACTTTGGACGGGCAGACATTAGCAGGCTCTCTGCTTAGCCTGCTAGCTGCTGCCCACCATGTCATCGCTGCCAGCTTGACCCACATTACACTGCGTCCACTCCAAGCTGATCAGTTTGCCTCCAGGAGCAGTGGAGTCTGTTAACCTTCATACTTACTCACTATGATTGTGGAACATGAGCTCAGACTGTGATTGCATGTGATCAGCACTGGACTGTGGTTTGATCATTAAGACAGGGCCAGGTGTTTGCTTAGTCCAAGCAGACCTGTCTGAATCAGTAAGCCAGTTCACAGAATATTCATTTGCAACTGCTTTCATAAACTAATAGATAGATACTTTCTTTATTGATCCTTTACAGGAAATTACTTTGTTACAGCAGCAACATTAAGAAAAGAAAACCCACCACAGCACTATACAACCAACAATAACAATTCATCCAATTAATCATTTAAGTAACTTATTTTAAGCCAAAATGCCCCAAATTCACTGCTTCCATCCTGTCTATTGTAAATATTTGCTGGTTTTCTTTGCTTTCTATGATAGTAAATTGACTATGTTTGTGTCAGTTCAAAACAAGACAAAACAAGACATTTGAAAACATCCCCTTTACCTCTGACAAATTGTCACTGTCATCTCTGAATATTTTTGTATTAATCGAGACAACAATCAGCAGATTAAGCAATACTACAAACAAGTAGTTTGGCCCCTAAATATTACTGATGCAGGGAAAACTACAAAGTACATATTTTTGCAGAGTATGTCTGTGAATGTTCTCAGTCATCCTGGTCACGGTATTCAAGTAAGAGTTGAATCAAACCAAGTCCACTTGCCTTTGATTCAACTCTTACTTGAATATTTTTGCTCTGCGTGCCCTTCTTATCTCAGACGTGCAGCATTGCGGAGTTGTTATCACACATTTGAATTGGCTCAACAATTTCTTCACATTTTTGCACAAGCTGCATGTAAAAATCAGTCCACATTAAATACAGATTATTTGCCAATACCATTTAGTCATTTAGTTACGTGTTAAATTCTGTACACGGTGTCAGTATTCATGTAATAACACTGGTTCTTTTGACATGTACTCTGGATAACATTTTAATATATAGCCAATTATTTTGCTCTTTTCTTTGTATATCCAATCAGCTGTGTAGGGCTTATTCACTAAGAGCAGCTGAAACAAAACTGCGTCTGGTTTGTAATCCTGTTTCTCCAGCTTTCTCGAGTGCCTAATACGCCATGTCTATGTAAGAGGTTTATTTTGAGGCTTTAGCATCTAAAACCTAATTCTTGTCTCGGCCACTCCTCAGGTTGTCCAGAGCATCGAGGACCACCACCTGGAAGTGATAGCCTTATGCAGGGAGAATGGCTTCCACGGCCTGGTGGCCTACGACTCGGACTACGCTCTGTGCAACATCCCATACTACTTCAGCGCACACGCCCTCAAACTGAGCCGCAACGGCAAAAGCCTCACCACCAGCCAGTACCTGATGCATGAAGTGGCACGGCAGCTTGATCTCAACCCAAATCGTTTTGTCATTTTTGCATCACTTTTAGGTTGGTATGATACTACTACTACGACAGAATATAGATGAAACTGCTAGTTTAGATGACCAACACAACCATGCTGTCTTGTGTTTTAAAGGAAATCACATACTGCCTGATGAAGACTTGGCTGCCTTTCACTGGAGCTTACTTGGTCCAGAGCATCCATTAGCATCTTTGAAGGTAAAGATTTTATGAATCATTTCTTCATAATCACGGGACTGGTAGTCCAGTGTAGTAGAAGTTAGCTGTGAGTGCTGTTAGGGAATGACAGTGAAAAGGCTCAATTATCATGCATGGCCTGAGCAATACAGCTTACAGACACAGGATATTCATGGATTGGTGAATGGTTGAGTCAAACAGTTGCATGACAGCAGCACCAGACAGTTTTAGGGCACTATGTAAATGGTTCAGCTGTTACTTTTTAAACGACTAGCTGTGATTAAACAGAAAGCCATCTGGTTCACATGAGCAGCTCAACTGAGGCTGAACTACACACCATCTTGACACATTACATTCCACTGCTGAATGACACTCAACAGGACTTCATAGTGCACATACTGACTTCAGCCCCTCAACTCTGCTCTTTGCCCTCATCATTGGCATCCAGTTAGCCTTTCAAAAAGTCATAAAGATAAAAAACTGAGCTCGTAATTTTTCCAAAATACCGTGATTTATAAAGTCATTAACTTGAAAGTGGCATGGAATAATGAAACACTAAATATTTATTTATTTATTTGGTTAATTAATAACCAAAGGAATGAAGCATTATAGTTCATACTGATGAAATGACGACGAAATCATAAAGTAAACTGTTTGGTGGTCAAGCAGCTGCTGTCACTTGGACAGTTGTTTACTTATTAATCTCTTAGTAGATAAGGGCTGAAGTCAGTTATATCATCTGTATAAAAGATTAACCACTGTATTAGAAAATATCTGATCTTTTATTGAAAAGTAGAAAGTACATAAAATCTTCAGGGGAGATGTTTGTAAATTTCCCTGTTGTGGGACTAATAAAGGAATATCTTATCTTATGTTCACTGCAACTCCCAAGGTGCATTTTGACGAGAAACATCCAGTCACTGAGCTTAAAAATCTGGTACTATGCCTCTGACAGTGGGTGGAAGCTGAAGATCACCGTGCTGGGGAAACTGCAGTTTAATAAAATACACTTTTGAATTCTGGATCAATTTTGGATGAATTCAGTAACCATGGCCATATGTTTTGTTCTCAACTGCAATGAGGAAGCGCTTCGAATTCACTGCCGCTCTCATTCTTGCCTCTGACTGACTTCTTCTCCATGGCAGTGGTGGCCGAGACTCATGTGTATTGTAGTATTAAGCCTGTTTCAAGTGTCTGTTCAGAGGCTGAAAATGTGTGAAGTAGATAGAAAGGTGGGTTGATCAGAAGATTAAAAAGTCTGGTTGAAATAGGTTGCGTAACGTTCTCAGAGAAATGCATTTAATGTGATATTTGTCTTTATCAAAGTTGTAATAAATTTTCACGAGTTCACCAACATTAGCATGTGACAGTCTAGTTAACACAGAAATGCACTGGAGATTTGCTGTTTTTCCTGTTTACTTATTTATGATGAACCAGTGTGTGTGAACTAAACAGCGCACTGACATGGAGTTTTATTTCAAACTTGAGTGGGTTGAACAGTGGACCTTTTGTGCCTTATCATTCCTCAGGTGCGTGCCCACCAGCTTGTGCTCCCACCCTGTGATGTTGTAATCGAGGCTGTGGCCGACTACGTCCGCAACATCCCAGATATTACTGACCTGGAGGCCATTGCTAAGGACATCTTCAAGCATTCACAGGTGTGACAAGTAGAGCTGCAATGATGTGTTGAGGTGTCATTGGAAACTGGACATCAATTGTTGTTATCTACTTAAGATGTGTATGATGCCAATTTTGAGCACATGCTTCTTTTTGAAAAAATCTGTAACAGAGTGGTTGTTTAGCAGTTGGTTTCAAACCTTGTCAGGCAGGCCATTATTTCTAAAAATACCATGAACTTTTTTTGCTTTTTGCAACATTTAAGCCTTTGCTGTAGCCTGTAAAAAATGGCTGCCTGCTTCACAGAGCACCAAGATTCTGCATGTAAGCAGGGCAATCTGTACTTCACTCTTTAAACTAAAGAGGAGTTCTCTGTGTGTAGTAATCTCATTTAATGTTTCTCTTTTAGTCGTGCACTGATGGCAAAGTCATCCGCCTCAAGAAAGCAGTGGAGTACTACTCAGTGGCCAGCAAACCCCCTCACTTCCCTCCACACTTAGGTGAGTTTCTGTCTAATTAACTTTATGGTCTTGAGGTCTGGACATGCATGGTGTTCATCAGCAGCTGTGGTTTGTGTATAGAGTAGCTGGGGGAATCTAAGATTTTGCTTCATTAACTCACCTAAAATGTTAGAGATAAGAAATAAAGACAGATTAGGAAATATCAGATCCCTTTTTGTCTTTTCTTCTCAAATGGCCATCAGATGCTCTCAAGAAAATGTCCAGTGTTTTTTTGCCTGAGAAGACTACCTCCAGACTGCTGGCCATGCCCATACAAAAAAGCTAATAGTATATCTTTCTTACAGCAGACATGTTGTCTTCTCAGTTGGTTGAGGTGGGTAAAGTTTGCAAATCAATGAAGAGAAGATGTGCTAAAGGCTGCAGTGGAATTTGAATAAGAAATGATGCTCCTCTTTTATTTAATTTCTCATAGTTTATTTTTTTCAACTGTTAATTTAAAAAATAGTGTGGCAGACAATAATTGAATCCTTGTATTTACCTATTTGGCTTAAAAATAAATACATTTAGATATGTTATAAAAAAGAGGCCAATATATCAGTCAGTATCAGCTCAAAGCAGATGTGTTGGTGTATATGTTGACCAATGAGTAACATGACATGTCAAACTAGATTTGAGGTCATTTAGAAGCCAGGTCACTATTACAATTTGTCCACCAGAGAACACAGACAAGCACATTTTTACACTGTAAAATATTCACTCATTTGGATCTTGTGAAACTTGTGAAATGTCCTGACAGACATGTCCTTGTTGTCCTCATTGATAACTCCAGCTTTGTGCAGCAGGTTGAGCCTCTCCTGAGTCTTTATGCTGATCTCTTTTGTGTATTGGTTTCATAGTCAGACCAAAACACATGGGAGTGCCTGCTGCAGTGCCATCTCCAAAAATGCTCAACATTCCACAGGTGCCGCTGCCGGTAAAGCCTGGGGTAAGACTGGGAACTGCACTGTACTCGACAGTGAAATACTGCAGGTGGTTCAGCTTCATGAGAATGACTGTTTGTTTTTCCTCACCATGTCCAGGTCCAGCACTCGTACCCAGAGCCTCTGGTGGAGCGCAGCCTGGCTCTGGAGTCTGTGGAGAGAGGCCCCCCGGAGCAGAACAGCTTCAGCAACATTCCTCATGAAGGGAAGCACACACCGCTGTATGAGAGGTCCTCTCCCATCAACCCGGGCCAGGCCGGCAGCCCCAACCACACAGAGGCAGCTTTCTTCAACGCCTCCTCCACATCCTCCTCCTCAGAGAATGAAGAGAGCTCAGGCACGACTGCCAAGTGAGTTCAACGCAGCACTTACTCTCTGTTACTGTCTCCATTCATGGAGAAACTCCTGAGCTGTTGGAGATCCCCAGTCTGTCATGTTGGAACAGTGTCATATGTGCATCAGAATTTTAAGGTGAAGTTCAGGAGAAATTTTGACCAATCTTCTACAGTGCTTTCAGTCCATATAACCTGCTTTATCACAGTACTTTCTGCCTTTCATCCTCTTTAACAGTGACAAAATAGTATTGCTGCTTTTACTGTTAGTTTGCACTTCTACTTACAGTGTATTAGGAGGTGTTACTTGTTTCTCAGAAAATAGGTTTTGACTTCTAATTTCCCGTTAGTATTCTGTCCTGACACTTTCCCAGAAACATTGACACTTTTATAACACGCATTGAAGCATTTACAGAGATATGAACTTGTTAAAGTGATTGTTCTGTAATGGGTACTTCCTGCAGCTGATGTCTTATGTTTGGTAAAAATGTTTTGTAGCACGCAATAATTATACTGCAGTATTGTATTGAGTCTCTAATGGCAACAGTGCTTGCTATTTACTGCTCAGTATTCAGTTTCTATTTTCAGAAACCCAAAGAAGCTTGATTCTGACTCTGTAGACACAGGTCTCCAGATGGCATGCACTGTTTGTTTTTTCCTTATTCTCACAAACTCTGACATAAATCCTTCATTTGGTTGAATCAAGTCTCAACAACAGAAGTAGCGGACACCTTGTACAATTGTCCTAATGGTTCTGATCACAGTTCTTTTAACATTTAGAAGCTCACAGGATCAGGATCTGATGCCACTGTATCATTACGTGTCAGTATTAGAATAGAAACCAAGCTTTGGTTTTGAGAAGAATGGCAGAAATACCTCTGAGGTCATGAAGAGTTCACCTCATTTGGCTGAATTAAGCACATGACTCCTCTAGACACTTGTAAATGAAGATTTGTCTGGGCAGACACAAGTGTCTATAAAATGTGTTCATACTTAGTAACCAGAAAAATGGACACTTTTATCCAGAACTGCCCAGCTGTCCATCACAGTGACTCTGTGACCTGTACCTGTGTTAATATTGATCATACAGACAGCTGTGGTTCATGTACCCCTTTCAACAAGAAGAACAATTTCAAGAATCAAATTGGATTGTGTTAATGGTCGGCACAGTCGACTAATATCAGTCCCACTAAACACATGCAAGACGAACATAGAGAGAAGCATCTTGCAATCAGCCTCGGGCAGCTAAAGTACTGATGTACTCATGGTCAGCTTCAGTTCTGGCAGAGGTCGCATTTGATCCAATACCAGCCATTTAGACAATAAACAGCACTGTGTTTAAAAAGCAGCCCACAGATATAGCATTGCACTCCTCTAACACTGTTGGAATGATGATGGACAGTCACATACCAAAAGGATCAAAATCTGGCGCTGACATGACCCACAATGAAACTCCATAGCTGAAGGTTCAGAGTTTCAGGCGTGGTACGCTAGTAGCTGCTAAGAGATGAGGAGTGGAGTACAGAGGTCTGGTCTCGCCACACCTCCAGATTTTTTTTCATTTTCGCACTTGTGGTCAACGGAACCCAACTCAAGGGACATCACTTGACATTTATCAGCCTTCACACAGTTCCCTTTGGACACATTAAAGGCTTTATACAACATTTTTTGTCACACATGCAGTAGTACGTCCCAACACTTGGAAACGCACTGAGGAGTAAAATCCCTTTTTAAATCCAAGGGTGAATTGGTGCCAATGCGGTGTTTTAGGTCTCTACAATCAAGCATCAACAATCTGCACTTTATTCTGTAGATGTTCTCTTTTGTGGAGTATGTTACTGTTGCTGTTAACCTGCCATTTGTCCATTTCTGTTTAGGGTATTCTGTCTGTTCTATTTTTTTCTGTTTTTCATTTCCCTGCCTCCCGTGGATGAAGCTTGAATTTTATTTGGTGTGTCAATTTAAGACATCACAATAATTGGACGTGTTTTGTGTGGCTGTCCATGTCTGTCCTTAAGCTGTTGTAGGCAAAGGTAGTCTTGCCCAGAAATCCTGCCTATATGCTGCATTAAGCCAGCAGTAATTATCAAATGGAAGAGAATTTGGTGTGACACTGTGCTCATTGTTCATTAATGGTATCAATGGTTTATCTTTCCTCAGGTAAAAGTGAATCTTATGTTTGCTGTTTTTTAGCCATGTTAGTGACCATAAGGGAGGATGGGAGAAAAACGGACATACTCCACATTCTGAAAACACACTAGAGGGAGACCTGGGGGACCAAACAAAAGTGAGTGAAACATCATGAACACATTACACCTGATGAGACATCTCACCAGTTATCGAAAGTGACACGGCTTTCTGTCCTCAGGCTGACCTCTGCGTGACCTCTACTGTGAGCCCGGGGGCACAGGCTGGAGGTCTCCACAGCCTGAATGCCCAGATCCCCTCCCTGCTCTCCATGCCCACGAGGAACCACATGGATATCACCATCCCACCTCTTCCTGCCGTGGCCCCCGAGGTCCTGCGGGTGGCCGAGCACAGACACAAGAAGGGCCTTATGTACCCCTACATCTACCATGCTCTCACCAAGGTCAGAGGGTTGGACTCATCTAGGCTGATGGCTCATAGTTTTACTTTGCTATGACAGTCGGTGTCTTTTTAATTGTGTTCATGTAAGAAGAAGAAAAAATACATCCCAAGAAAGCACGCACATGTGTTGTCAAAAGTGATGCTAGGTAAACACAGGCACCATATTCATGTGTGGAATCTGAAGTATCTACAGTGACTTGTTTGTGGCATTGTGCAGCATTTAGGCAACAGTGTGTCTTTGCAGGGAGAGATTAAGCTATCTGTCACCATTGAAGATGAAGCAAACAAAGACCTGCCTTCAGCAGTGCAGCTGTTCCGGCCTATCCGTCAATATGTTTACGGAGTGCTCTTCAGCCTGGCCGAGGCCAGGAAGAAGGCTGAGAGACTTGCCATGAGGAAGAACTGCCTCCCTGAATGTGAGTTCTGTGGTCAGAAAGCTCCTTTATGTCACTGTACCCCATCCTGTACTGAGGTTTTTATCAAGTGTCTCAGAGGAGGAACTTAGTCCTGATTGACTGAAGATTCTCACTGATGCATATTTGGTTCTGCTTTTAGGAGTAAACATGTTCTATCAGCTTTCTTACCGTTGGAAATCAATCATCATCTCTGCTGATATTAGGGAGAGCTCCAGAGGTGTCCTAACCTGCACCAGGAGATGACATTCAGGCAGAAACATTTTGTGGGAGGAGCGAGATTCATTGAGATTGTCAGTGCCTTTACATGCACTTAAGCTGCCGGGTACCACTGTGATCATCTCTGCTTTCATCCCCTCACTCTGCTGTCAAACAGAGTGATGCGTTGTCATATTATTAAGTCCAAAGTTCGATTGAATCTGAAACAAACACAGCAATTCTATAAATATGTCAGTTTCTGCCACTGAACATTTGACTGTTATGCTTAGTTCAAACATGTTCTTGCTGTGAGGAAGAACTTTTCTGTCTGTCAGACCACTGTGCTATCAGTCTACTCCAGCACACACACACAGCCAAAAACAGCACGTGTCTGAAGTAAGCCTTGATTCCAAAATGAGGTGGCGGTAGGGGAGCAATCTGATTATTGACCTCCTGCATGTATGAACAGCTTACTACAATGCTTGTAACGCACATGATCTCTCTGTAAACGCCGGCCGCACAGCAAGAGAGGAGTTGCAGCTTTCCAATACTGATGATTTGAGTGTGTCACATCAACAATTTGTGCAGTAAAAAAACATTAACTTTAATCATTGGTCCAGCTTTTCAGATATTCATTCAGATAGTCATTCATTTCCCCACCCCAGTGTGAAGTAATGGAAAGACCAGCTGCATTTATACAAATGAAGTGGTTGTATGTTCATTCATTCAGTATTATTATTGATAGCTGAGATATGTTCATGTTGTCACTTCACTGGGTGGCATTACAGAAATCATTTCCCCCACCTGCTCGAGGACATGAGTTAATAGAAGCAATATTGCACAATACAAGTAAGATGTAGAGCTAATATACATTAATAGACATTGTAAAACAGTGTGACTGGATAGGACTGACATGGATATGTGACACAGCTTAGTCAGATCACTGTTTAAAGTTGTATAAATTGTAAACATATACTACATTTTTTATTTAAGCCACACAAGTGTCTTTCAGAGTTTACTGCCAAATGTAAATGGCCTCTTGGTAAATATCATTATGAGATTCGACTCTTAACTAACTTTGTCATCATATTTTTTAATGTATAACCGAGATTGCTTAATCTAGATTATTTACCTACAGTATACACATAAAGCCTACACATACAAATACAAAAGCAAGTTGAATCAAAGGCAACTGGACTTGGTGGAGATACACATACAAATGTTTCTGTAGGGCCACAACTGACTAACGGATTATTTTCTCAATTAATCATTTTTCGACACAATGCCACATAATGAAAAATGCCCGTCATAATTTCCCAGAACCCAAAATGATGCCTTCAAATCTCTTGTCTGACCATCAGTCCATAACCCAAAGATATTCAGTTTCAGTGATATACACCAACAACAAGCAGCATACCCTCACATTTATGAAATTGGAACCATTGGAACCATTGGAAGTTTAAGGCATTTAAGTTCGAAAAATGACGATCAGTTGTTTGTCAAAATAGTTTCCAATTATTTCATTCATCCAATTTCGTGTTAATTGACTAATCCATTAATTGACTTATTGTTGTGGCTCTAGTTTTTTCACTTTTTAATACTCCAAACCACATTTGTCAGAAATGAAACATATCGTTATAATTTTACTTTTGCAGCTTAGCACGTCACAAAACAGCAGCATCACAGTCTCCTATGATTACATGTAGGTAGCCTCATAAACAACTCTCAAGTTGCACTCAAGTCCTTCAGGTCCATGGCTAACTTTTAGCCCATAGGAGAGAACCTGGGACCTTTGATGAATACAAACCCTGATCTCTTTCAACTGTTCCTCCACAGATACACATGTCATGGTCAAAGAGTGGGCTGCATACAAAGGCAAGTCTCCCCACACTCCAGAGCTGGTGGAGGCTCTACCCTTCAGGGAGTGGACCTGTCCCAATCTAAAGAAGCTGTGGTTGGGGAAGGCCGTGGAGGACAAGAACCGCAGGATGAGAGCGTTCCTGGCCTGCATGCGCTCCGACACTCCGGCTATGCTGAACCCTGCCAGCGTCCCCACGCCCCTCTTGGTGCTCTGTTGTGTGCTGCGGTGAGTAGACTCCTGACGTCCAGGTCAGACTGTAGCCTTGCACGCAGATAAAATATGTGGATGTCACTCTGTAGGTGACAAGTGAGTCTAGTGTGAAGTAAATAGAGAGTGAGGAAGTGAAATTTTATTAAGACAGAGTTGATCAGTTCCTGGTGTTTGTAACACTGTTAACCTTCTGTGTTTTGCTTCAGGTTTATGTTACATTGGCCAGGATTAAGAATTTTGCGTCGTAACGAACTTGACGCTTTCCTAGCCCAAGCACTTTCTCCTAAACTTTATGAGCCTGACCAGCTGCAGGAACTGAAGGTGATTTTGTAGTATATATTATATGAGGAGTGTCGGAGAAACACACACAAGTCATGAATGTCCAGGCCATAATCCGCCATCTTGCCAATCGCTTACTTAGTCTGTATTTTAACTGGTCTAAGTACCACTTTGATGGATGAGAGATTTGGCTGACTACTGTTAGATTTCATGTTGTTCTTTTTCCCTGGACACTCCTCATATTCCGCAGATAAAGCAACCTGCTCGACAAAATACGAGCATGTTGTTCCTGAAGCTGTAGCTTTGCACTAAAAGATGTATTTTTGTAGAGCTCTGAGTGTGACAGAGGGGTTCTCGTGTCATGTGTGGATGGTTTATCAACTCTGTGTCTCAGACCGGGTGGTAAAAATCCTGGGTCCTGGTTCTGTTCTAATTTGGCCATTGTTAATGTAACATTGTTAATATAAACCATCCACACGAGCTGTTCGCTTTGGTCCTCGTGGTCTGTCTGTGTGTAGCTCTGTCAGCCTGTCTGCTCTCCGCTGTGCCAGAACATCTAGGTTGTGTCTGCTGGCTTTTTGTGTTGGCTGGATTAGGTTGTGTACCGCTGTATTTTGACAGCTGTGGGTGAATGGGCTGCTTATACTTGCTCTGTGCTTTGCTTTGCACTTCATTAATCTGAATGCTCAATGGGGCTGTTGGAGGATCAAATTCTTTTTTCTTTTCATTTGGACATTTTTGTAAGTCTGAATGTCTCTCTCCTACAGATCGACAACCTGGACCCTCGAGGAGTGCAGCTGGCTGCTCTGTTCATGAGCGGAGTGGACATGGCTCTGTTTGCCAACGACGCGTGTGGACAGCCCATTCCCTGGGAGCACTGCTGTCCCTGGATGTACTTTGATGGCAAGCTGCTACAGAGCAAACTCATCAGGGCTAACAGGGAGAAGGCCCAGCTCATTGACCTCTGTGATGGTCAGGTAGCTTGATCCACACCACACACAAGTCAGCAAAACATGATCAGACTACAGAGTCTGGTTTTTTAGCCTGCCATCAGACCCACTCTCTCCACGACTTCTGTCTCCTTTGTGTGCCTTTATTGACACTTTCTTTATTTGGTTCATTTCCCTTTTTCTCTCTTCACTTCCTGTTTCTCCTGCTGTCTACAGGAGATACAAGTCAAGATTTTCTGCCCTGATCAGTCTCAAAGCAGTGAATCGCACAAGTTGAGATTTTTTATTTTTTATACTTAATACCTTCATACTATACCTTTTTTTTTGGTCATTTTTGCCTTTGATCGTGAGTTGACAGCACACAGGAAATACGGGATAAGAGAGAGATAGATGTGAGGACAGAAGTGTAAGGGTTTTAAAGATGCCCTCCCTGTCTGTTTTTGTTTGCAGATCTCTGTTTTGTTAGTATCTTTTTTCGTACACTTGAACGCAGATGCACAAGCATGTAGGTGACGCAGCACACATTCCTGCAGATCTTTATGTCTGAGAGTCGAGAGTAGGTGGCAGCACTGCACTAAATGTGCCAGCAAAAGGAGGGGAAGAAGACGACTGCTGATGATGTAAATAATGCCGGTTAATATCTTTAAAAAAACAGCTTTGCAGACGTTGTCTGTGCAACTCAGTGATTCACACAATATATTTTGTTAAGAAACACTGAATGTAAACATAACTTAGTTTGTTTATTAGAAAACTCCACATGGCAGCTTTAAAACCATAAAGAAGCAGGTGGGTTTTCCCCTCAGTCTAAGACTCTTTCTGCTGTGCAGTTGAATCTTTAATCTCCTGTTGTCTCATAGCTCATGAATTTTCTTTACACCAGTACTTAGCTTTCAAATATCAACAAGTAGAAGTATCACAAGGTAAATGATGGTTAATTTCAACGATTTGATCCAACAACACTTATTGTGCAGGAACATTTCCTTGTCTATCAGAGCCTTTCCCACAGTACGAACACAGCAGCTTAGCAGTTAACAGGCTGTTCAAGTTGCAGCAAACTGATTTCGGATTGCGTTTCTTCAATATCTGTATGTAGGATTAAATGTGACATTCTTTGCAAAGCGTGTTAAGTTTTACAAAACTGAAAAATCACCCTTGATTATGATTTTTGTCGCAGAAGTCCAGGTGGCAGGACAGTGTGGCTGTTTCAATTAGATGCCATTAAAATCAATGATGAGTACAGAAACAACAAAGCCACGTGTTGTATGTTGCTATGGAAACACATTGTCAAGGTATCAGAGGAATCTCACAACCATAAACTGCATGTTAGACCAGAATGAGCCTCCAACAATCTGAAACACGACAGAGGAAGAAACCAAATGAAGAATTTGTTTGTGTCAAACAATGCCGGAGTATCAGTCATCCTAATATCAATACACAGATCCACTCAACTCCTCCTCTGCCATTGCTAAAAGCTGTTAAAAGATGTTTTAGTGAATACACCTGTCTTGGTGTAAAGGAAACATGCTGCCCTATCCTTCCATAGTGAAACACTGTAGGTTGGCCGTATTTTTATGGATAAATAAAACTTCTTTTTGGCCAAGCAGGAAAACTGGAAGAAAAAAACTCTCCCAGGCAGAAAGAGAAATTCATGTCTGAGTTCTGGGTTAATGTTGTAGAAAAGTGTTGGTGAACAGAATCATCAGTTCGTTACTGGTTTCCCTCTCTTCAGGCTGAGCTGGTTGCCAAGGTGGAGAAGATGCGTCAGAGCATCCTGGAAGGTCTCAACTTCACTCGACCACCTCATCCTCCTCCATTCCCTCCACCTCCATTTCCACCTCCTCACGGGATGCCTTTCTACCCCCCCACTGGCTCCTTCTACCCCCCACCACCTATGATGCCTCCTCAGGGGAGGGGCAGAGGGATGCCTGGTGAGTACAGCCACTCAGGGTAACTGGCTATTTAGTTTTGTATTTGGTCTTAAAATTGTCTTAAGGCCATTTCATACATTTTCCATTCTACTAGTTAAGAATTTCAAACTTCTAACATATGTTCTCAAACCAAACGCTGCCTAAGTCATTGTGAAAGATCTTGTATTTGTGTTCCATGTGAGCAGGTAGGAGCAAGATATGAACTAAATCAGTTCAACAGATCGAAGAGAATGATATTGCACTTGCACAGGTTGGCACTCTTTGTTTCTCCTCTCCGTACTAGGACTTCAGGGGATCTCGTCGCAGGGTGGGAAGCTGGAGATAGCTGGCACTGTGGTGGGTCAGTGGGCTGGAGCTCGACGCAGCAGAGGAAGAGGAGGCTTCCCTGTCCAGGTGGTGTCTGTTGGTGGACCAAATAGAGGGTAAGTACCGTTATGTTTATGTTTTGTTATCTATTTTTTCCTATTATTATTTCTTTGTAAAACACTTGGACTTGTTTCTGCCCTCTGTAGACGTCCCAGAGGTGTGATTTCCACACCTGTCTTTAGGACGTTTGGTCGAGGAGGCAGGTACCACGCTCGAGCCTTCAAGAGTCAGGGAACGTACCTGGTAAGTCAGTGATGAATCACTCTTCACATGGCCTTTACAATGCAGTTTTGATGATCAGTACATACTGTTATAGTCAATTATGCACAGCTTGGAGTGTAAATGTTCCCTACTTTCATTTTAATAACTCCACGCGTCTGTTAAAAGCTACAGAGGCAGAAATCAGGGAAAATACATGCACACCTCATATTTGTTGATCTCAATCTATTTTAAAACATGCACATTAAACACTGACTCCTACACATGAACTTCAACAGAGAGCTATTTATGCATCCCTCCCTCCAAATGTCATTATCATACCGTTCAGTCAGTGAGTGCAAATGTCAAAGTCAGAGCGCAGGACTAAAATGATCAATTTCACAGTGTGAAATCAAGGTCAGAGATGTTTGTTGACCTTAGTTTCGATGCCACTATCAAAAATAGTGTTTTGAATGGCAGCTTCTTATTGCAGGCATTTGTTTTTGCCACTAAGCAGAGAGCTGAGTCCGTAGTTAAAAATGTTGCCTCTTTTCTTGTTGGCCTGTCATCTTTACAAAGAAAATGTAGCCACACACATTCAGCCTCCTGTCAGCATTTGTTGCAGGTTTTCCTATAGACTCTAAATTAAGTCTCTCTGAATTAGTACACAAGACACTTTTCATTAAAAGCCACAACCTTAATCATGCAAGGCTGCACCTCGTTACATATCCATAGTATTTCCAATATAGGTCAGGTTTGAATTCAGGTTTGTCACATGAACACAAAGATTATAGCAGCGCAGGGTAAATACACACAGATTTCCACCTTCTCAGGGATTCAATATGAGAACACACTCACAGTGGCCCTAAATTAAGGATTCAGTGGCAATATATACTGTATGTTACAATCCATCACTGCAGCAGCCTGTCAGTGATGCAGAACATGTCTTCCTTGATCTCACTACTTTTGAACGTAGCGCAGTTCAGTCGTACCACTTCTTCCTCTTGTGCACCAGGTGGCGAACATCACTCAAGGTCTTTCTATAACAGTTCTGTCATGTCTGGATAAAGCCATGATAAACTTGTATAACCAGCGTTGACTGAATAACATGAAAACCAGCATTTCAACAGATAGCAATGATACCGTCACTGTCTGAAAAGGGCTTATTATTTATTTAAGACATCTCAAGTTCTACTTTCATTATCTCACTCTGCAACATTTGTAATACCTAAGTCATTGTAACATGCTAGTGGTCCATACACGCTTTTGTGTTTGTTACAAGTGAAATGCTCATGAAAGTGTCCAAATAGATCCATCTTCAGGGAAGCATGGCTGTGGTCACTTTTTAAGGCAGTCTGCCCATTAGATTTTGAAATGTCTTGTGTAAAAGTGGAAATTCTGCCTTGATGGTGGTGCTGGGGAAATGCTTATGAGGTCACTGAAAACGTTAGGCTTCATGCACTATGAACCAGGAATATCCACAGCAAATTTCATGGGAATCTGGAAAGTGAATTTGTAGAGGAAATGTCAGGGAGTCGGTGAAATCAATAGGGATTATCCTCTGCAAATCATAAATGTCCAGACATTGCTCTGGGCCAAATGAAGCTGAAGGGAGACATGTTTAGATGATGATATATGTTATATGTTTTGATGCATAATGTGCTGATGACAACAAATAACGTTAAAGCTTATAGTTTTGGAACAGTTCCCAAATTTTATTCCATTTTATTTAATGGATCAAACCATATGCAAATGGACCAGGCCACAATTAGCGAAATTCCTAAAAAACTGGAAAGACAACCTCTAGTGCGCCTTATTTAGGAATGTGGGATGATCATATCAGTTGTTGCTCCGCCTCACCATGTATGTACTTGACGAAGATCAAAATACAGCTGTTGCTCTTTTCACTTGTTTAATTACAGTGCACCAACAGAATACATGCTCATTGTTTGAGCTTTCAGCATGTGATTAGTGGGAACGAAACGGCAGCTCAGCAGGTCTTTGTGCTGTTTAAAATCCTTTTATTTTACTGCTAATTAGCTTCAAAATTGCTCTCCAGTCTTTTCTGTTACCACGACTTTCAGCTCACATCTGTATTTTCTCCATGTTGCACATGATTTAAAGAAGAACCCTCACAGTGACTCTTGCTGTGTAACCATCTTTGACATCACTTTAAAATCCTTGTTGTCTGTCCTTTTTACCAGAGTAAGCCTGCTCATAAGCCTGCTCATACATGTGGACATGATGCAGCGAAGGAGAGAAAGAAGCCCAAGCCAGAGGAGAGGAAATCCTCCCCTGCACCGTGCGACGGCTCAGCCACGGAGAACGGCGTGGAGGACAAAGAGCCAGACCAGCTCAATGGAGATAAGGAGGAATGCAGGGCTCTCATCCAACCTGAAAGTGCCTTTAAGAGTGACTCCAAGATGTGCAATGTTAATCCTTACTTAAATGCACTAAATGTAGACAGCGGCTGCCATGGAGATGAAGGTCTGGAGGCCGCTGTCTTAAAAAAAGAAGAGTAAGCCTATTTTTCTAGAGAGGGTGAAGGATAAAAGATGGAACAGGGTTAGGATATCTGGAAATTTTGAAAGCCTACAGTCAATGTACACTTTTCCTGTCAGACAAAGAAAAGAGATGAAATTCGGATCCCTCTCAGTAAACACACGAAATATAAGACACACTGCAAGTTTATGGAGTTGTTCACTCCCTCATCACCAAGATCTCTACATATCTATGAGAATGATACATTTGTTTTCATTAGACTATCAAAGCTTCTAAAAGCTTTGATTGTGAAATCTTTTAGTTCTTATAGGTTGATACTGATACTTGGTGGCATGTGTTCGCCATAGTATGGTCATCGATTTTGTGTTGTCACAGTAACTGCTTAATGAAAACTAAACATAAAATGAGACAGCAAAATGCAACACATCTGCCTTGGTCATCACTTTGGGTTAGTTCATTTTTAAGTAATTGTGTCCACTAGTTCAGATGATCTCTATATGATTTCAGTCATTTAGCTGTGAGTAACATTTCAAGAAATGGGTCAAAAAATCAGACACAGAAGATTTTTGCCAAACTCTGATACTCAACTTTTATTTTGGATCAAATATAGAGCTCTAGTATTACAGCTTCAACAAAAAAAACCTTCTGCATGGTTTGCAGTTTAACAGGTGTGTAGTTATTATGCATGTTGTCTTTTTTCTTCCATCTTTACAAGTACTGTGCCCATTTGCAAATTAAAGATATGGCTAATATCAGTAATAGCCCATAAAAGGTGTTAACTGTTAGTAACAGATTTGTTCTGACCTTGATTTGTTTGTGATATTGACCTCTGTTGCATTTACTTTAAAAAACAAGTTATCTAGCCACTTTGAAATAGAGTATTCACACTATATTGTTCACTGTTGTTGTTTTCTGCATTAGTCAAATATCTGAGAAAAACCCCATAAAAACCTTTGATCAAAACCACCCCTTTTGTAGCTGAAAGCAACGTGCTCGACCTTCTAATTAAGATTCTAGCCATCAGCCCATAATCAATTTTGAGATTTACTTTAGTGTTGTTTTACAGTTCTACTACTTCTACACCAGAATCATCAATTAACATTTCAACTTAATTCTCCTGAATTCTCCTTCTCATCTTTCATTAGTGATCAGAGAATTGGTGTATTCCCCCAGTCCCCCTGCAAGAGCTAAATAGGTTACCCTCTGTGTAAGTTGATCAGAGTTTCTTCCTAACTTATCGATTGTAAAAGAATGAACTGCTGTTGGGTTTGATTGAATGTTGATGGGATGTGGTGTATTTGAAGGCAACATAGCTACAGTGCTTAATAAAACTATATTCTTTTAGTACAAGTTGTTGTTTGTTTATTGAGCCCTCATCATACTGTAACAGCATGTATGCATTAATATTTCACCTTTTTCCTGCTCACTCACTGACTTTCTGCATATTTAAATACCTGCATTTATTTTTAAAAGCAGTAGAGAGAGAGCAAATCTGCTCTAAACAGACGAAAAACATGAAATTATGGCTTGTAAGGTTTTGCATTCAGGACATGGAAAGTATATCTTAAGCTGATCCTCTGGTCTTGAAGTCCAGTTAAGACAGAGGACATATAAAAGGAAATATGCCACAGCGTTACCAAATTTATCCTACAATTTTATCAAAGTTCCATTTTTTTACAATTTGACAAAGGTGGTCTCATCTCATAAGCAGATGTGTCCTGCAGTTCAAATACAGAAAAAGCTTGAGCAGACATTGAGTTGAGACGATATTCGAATTACTACCTTACTACCTTTATACCTATTATTCGTCCCAAAGTGGGGAAATTCACATTCACAAGAATGAACTTTTATGCTTGATGCACATCTGCATCAAACAATTAACTCAAAGTCTCATAGTCTTGTAGTCTGTAATAATAAAAGTGAGTTAGTGACATTTTATTAAGGAAAAATTAATTTCTAATTAAAGGTCTTTGTCATTTCTGTCAAATCTGATGGTACATGAACAGGGGGAGCAGCATCAAACTTGTCTGTGATGAAACAGACAAAACATGACTATTCATGGTGACTGATCCCTTTAAAATCCCAACACCAGAGCGTTTAACCATATTATAAGAATGATGATTCTTGTCATCATTTACCTAAGGAAGTTGCCTTGCTATATCACTGTATATGTAAATAAGTGATTGGTGTGGGTGAACTTTGACCTACATCATGAGACCTCTCATCAAAACAAACACATTTCATAGAAATTATGTTTTTCATAATCTACCCACATATTAACACGTAGCTTTAATACTGCCAAGCCAGTTCTAAGCAAAAAAGAGTCTAGTCATAGGATTTCTTTGACTAATCAATTAGTTAATCTGTCAAAATTGTTTCATCAATATTGCTGTGCCTCAGCAAATGCATGCAATCATGCAAAATGATCTATTGATCTCTGTAGTCCTTCGCAATGATCAAACATTTATGAATATTACTGTGGAGTCAGAGATGTGACTATCATTTTCCAGTAATTAATACATGAATCCATCATACAGGCCTGTTGCCAGGTTTACAAATACTGGTCCAAATTCCTCCAGCAGAATAACCAAACAACCAGCCACTAACCGATCTCTCTAAAATCTTCTGATCACTGAAACCCCAACTTGTATTAGTTAACAACATGAAATGTTTTCTGTAGGGTTCACCTTTCTAGATCATGGTGTAAATGTTTCTTCCGGCCAGGTATGTCATTCTAGTGGAAGTCCTTACAATTTTAATTTCATTTAGTTTTTCACCCACAAACACTCACCTTTTTTTAAAAAAATCAGCTTTTAAAAAAACAGAAAATTGAAAACTCAGATTTTCTATATCATGATATTCAACATAAATAATAATAAATAACAGCATATTATATTATGCTTAATAATTAAATCGGATATAATAGGTATTACTAATCCTTTTAATGTATTATTTTGCCCTTTTTAAAATTCTATATTTGTCAACCAATTAAGTTATTATGTAATATATAAAAATACCTGATCACTTCTCTGGTGGTAGATATTTTTTTACTTATTTGTATTCATCAACTAACAATCTGACGATAAAGGCTTTTATTTTGTGTGGCGCGTGCTGCATTCAAAAAAAAAAATCCCGATAGCTGCAATGTCGATCGATCGGGACATTCATTCATCTGATTTGAGCTGATTTAAAAACCAGCTCCCTGACGTAACTTTCACATTCATTTATTTATTTATTTATTTCGCAGCGTCGTCGTCGAGGCTACATTTTCCTGCGGGCTCCTAACATGCCCGCCCCGGTGCCGTGCAGTCACCAGGGGGCATGCACATAGTAATAACCATAATAATAATGATGCATTTGAGGAAAGCCTGCTGCTCGGACTAGGAGCCTCCGCCGTTTGCCCCGCACGGCCCCGCTCTGATGGAGACGTGCGCGTAGCTTCATGTGTCCGCCGGCTCTGCCCCTGGCTTTTTTTCCGGGGGAAGATCATACTGGATCATATTGTTTGCAGGACGCTGTTCCTCCTGCAGCCCCCCCAGTCCATCCCGACGTAGTTGTGAATTGAACATGGCGACTGTACCAGTGTATTGCATCTGCAGATTACCTTACGACGTGACCCAGTTTATGATCGAGTGCGACGCTTGCAAGGACTGGTTCCACGGCAGGTAAGAGGCCACTTTGTTCACTGTGGGTGTTTTTTTCTGTGTGTGTGTGGCGGTTTGTGGAAAACAAACAAAAATGGCGAGGTGCGTTTGACAGCTTTGTGGCTCTGGGTCGCCCGTCTACATCTGAAGAGAGGCCGCTCGGAGGAGAAGAAGAAGAAGGCGGAGTTAAACATAGCAGAGCGGGGTTGTGACATTTTTTCGCCAATATCTCTAAACAGATTGAAAGTTAATGGAGTGATTTCGGGCTTCGTCTATTAAATGGCTGTTTAACGTCCCCCCGCAGAGCCTCGGACTCCGCGGCCGTGTTATGTGGAGCGGGCGGCGGAGGCAGCAGCCTCGGCTCTCCCGCTGCTCGCTGCCTCCTCTCGGCCGCTCTCGGCCCGACATGTCGCCCATATTGTCTCTAAATGTCGGCTCGCTCTCAACCGGCTGTTTTAAAAAATCACGACCCCGAGACTGCGAGCCGAGCCCCGCGCAGCCTCCCTGCCAGCAGCGGCAGCTATGGCTGACAATAGCCCGGACTGGGTGCTCTCAGCGGGGGGACAGATTCACATTTAGATCGTCCACAGAGCTGGTTTGTCAGCACTTTGGATCATAGCTGGCTGCTGTTTGTTTCATTATGGAGTCGTATGGACCGATCATCACTTTCCCCACATAAGCTGCACTGATCGCGCCTCCCATGTCGTATCTCCCTCCTGTTGTTGTCTTTTGTGTTTGGCCTGTCTCCGGCTGCTCGCCTGCACTCTGCATGTCTGTTTTTTGAGACCAGATCGTTTGTTATAATCGTGTTTGGTGAAGCAGCCCTGCACACAGACATGGACAGTATTTACGCGCCTGAACGTTAACCCTTTCTGCGCCTGCGCTGCGCGGAGCCTCGGCACATTATGTGGATGTGAATTAAAAATGCTGGGGATAAGCCATGACCTCCAGTCACGCATCGGCATAAGCCTAGCAACCAGTATAATGAGAAAAGAGCATCATTTTGTCCAGGAAAAGCATTACACATTTACCCTTTTCATATTGACAGCTTACACCAGCTCTGCTATCATTTAGTCTATATACTGTGTATGTACAGTAGGATGATCTATGAGGCCAATTCTGAAAGGTTTGTGTTCCCTGTCCAATAGTATTCCTGTAATTTGTTAACAAAAAAGTGTGTTACAATGGATTTCCCATGCATCTCAGCTTATAACACAATCCAATTCATCAGAATCAGAATCAGCTTTATTGGCCAGGTACGTGTACATGTTCAAGGAATTTGACTCCGGTTTCTCTTTGCTCTCAGTTTACTTACACAGAAGTAGACTTACAACAAGGTAAACCTAAGCATTAGACTACTAGACAGTAAGGTAATAGTGCAAAATGTAGCAGAGTGCAAAGGATGCTGAAATAAATTTGATTAATGTAACAGGTTGCTCTATATACATGAGGTAGGTGGATATGATAGTATACACAGTATACAATGTTGTGTATTTAAACAATGACAATATGTAATAACGTTCTTTTCAGGTCACATTCAGGGCCTTTAGGTCACTTCTATTAAGGGATAAGTAATGTTATTTAAATCAAATTAGAAATCTTAAATTTAGCGACATAGTATGACATTTGATATCAAAATAAGCTATATATATATATTAATAAATAGCCAATAGAAAAATAGCACTATAATAGCTGCGTAAATTCAGAGTGAAACAAGCAGTCATATTTTGTGCACCTATGTTATATTATGTTCATAGAGGAAATGGATCTGTGGTACTCTGTTCTGAAATACAGTCACTGTAGATGATGCTATGATATTTATCCTATGTGTCATCTGCATAATTGTGATGCACAGTGTTGCCATATGAAAGCAGTGAACCAGTAATTGAATACGGTATGATGCACCTCGGCTCAGCTATCCTGTCGTGATGAGCTGCAGATTTGCCTTGGAGGTGGAACAGGGTCCACTTTATTGTACACTGTTATCTGGCATGTAGTACACATTCATGTGGCGAGTGGAGGTAATAATTGGCAATTATATTGTCAAGCTATAAAATTTACCAAGTGGATAGTTTTTGTAGTGTGGAAATATGATAACGCTAGTTGTAACAGTTTGTAATAATACTAGTAACAGCACAAGTATGCAGTAGTAAGCATGTAGTAGTGATGTTCATTCAATGCCATGATTAGTGAAAATCTAATATTTTGGAGAAGATGCTTGTATGCTGTCATAGTCAGACAAGAAGACTGGTATCAGTTTCTGTGTCTGTGCAGTCTGAGGTGTCTCAGGTTCACAAAGACACAGCAGGGGGAACTAGCCCGGCTCCATCATAACTGAAAAACAACACGTTCCTACAACTTCCAAGCTTTCTTACTCAAACCCAAGAGTCATCCTGCTTTCTTCCCAGTTTGAGTCACTACAGTGGAGAGGGCTGTTGAGATGCCGCTTGCAGTTATTTTGCCCAGCTGTTGTTGATCAGGAAATAGTTCAAACACTAACTGCTCCCAAAACCACAATGTCTTGTTTTTACTGTACATTTTTCTGTTTTGTGCCATGTTGTCCAACACACAAGTAAGTCAGCTTCGGAGTTGTTGGATTCCTGAAGCTGCATTAGTCAATTTTTTTTTTATATTAACACTGTAATAAATGAAGGTGTGGAAAGTGAAAGGGGTCACTCATGTTGACAAACCAAGAGAGGGTTATTGCCCAATTCTGCAGCTCCACCGAGCTTTTTAGCCTCTTTTAGTCCATTATTTTGATTTAATGCCCCCACATTTTACTGCAGGGTTCAGTCTCACCGATCGTATCAGCCCTTTTTACAACAGGAGGAAGCAGCTGTTTATAGCAGACAAGCTCTGATAAACCCACTGTAAGCAGTTAGCAGCTAAGCTAGCCAGTGAGGCAAGCCAAACATCTTGCAGCTAAAGAGCCAGATATTTTTCTCAGGAGTTGGTGGAGATCAAACCACAGCTAAAGGAGAGTGAATATTGGACTGACTCATGTTATTGGCCAATATTAGCTTCTAACAGATATATAGATGTGGGCACATAAGTCATCTGATAAGTAACAAAAATTGCTGTACAGAAATGCCAAGGATAAAGAAACATAGTCACTGTATGTGGGTACAAAGTTCATTTTATATTCTAGTGTACTCTAAAATGTCCTGCTCCATATGCATCTTTGTCACAATTCTTTAATTACAAAACAAATGAGATGTCATTATCGTTAGCCATAAAGCTCCCAACACTGGAAATAACGATTGCAAATTCAACAACACTGCAATATTTCCTCTCCTGAGTCAGGCCTCAACACGTTGTGCAGTTAATTTGAAATAATATGTTATTGCCATATGACAATCTCTTTCTTAATTGCATTCTTACATATTTATACAATTTAAAATTCAGGATTGTTTTGATTAGTGCCTTGTTTGTTAGTACCACAAAGTCATGTCACACAGATGTGTCTGTGTTAAAGCTCACACTGGTCTGGACATCACTGTTTGTCAGAAATTGTAGTGCCACAGTCAGTCAGGTACTGCAACTCGGTTAGTTGCTGCATGATCTATTTGAGAATGTCTTTTTTACCATGAACACTGCACCTTCACTGATGCCAGTTTGTATTGCAACTTGATATTTTAAATATATCCTAACTAAAATTCTTTGGGACCTTTTTATAATTTGACTTTGAATTTGCAAGCAATTGCTTGATGATCACTGTTCTGTATATGATCACTTCACACACCTGTCTTTTCACAGAACACCAGTTCACTTCAAATCAATCTGCCTCTCTTTAAATAGCTGTAGTATTTGTTGGTGAGGTAACCAGTCCCAGGAGTGAAAGCAGGTCTTACAGCTGACTTTCAGCTTTGTCTTACTTACTTAAATATCTCACCTGCCCTGCAGCAAATTGCTGTCAGTTATTGTTAGAAACAAACAGTGTCTGTCCTGCCCCTTAGTTAATGCCACATGACCAAGTGTCTGAAAGTATACTAAGTACCTAGTAAGTATACTTTTATATATTCAGAAATGGTATACTGTAACTATGTTCACTTGAAAATGTTTTATTAATTCCTGAATTTTGTTCAGCTCTACCTGCTGTTATATTAAATAAACTAAGTGTAAAGTAAACATATGAGTGTCCGCCTCATATAGGATGAAACAACAGCCCAATTAATTGTATAAATTAATTAACTGTAAATTGAAAAAATTATTGGTGTTGTAGTTTTTTTTAAATACTAACAATTTAAACAACATATTAAAATCATGATGGGCTCACATTTGAATAACTTTGGTGTACTGGATGCTCATTTGTCTTAGACAGACACAGAGCAAGATTATCATCCCTTCAAAGTCCTGCTTCTGGCCACCAGACGCATGATTTCAATTCAATTCACATTTCTTTCATCTCTGTTTTGGTCTCCAGTAGCCCCATTGGGAATGTCTCATCCACTGTGTGGGGGACAGTCCCAGATGCATCCTGTTGTAAAGTTGACAAAAGCACCTGTGCACCACCCTAGATTGGAGTTGGGGAAGTTTACCTGATGCACATTTGCAAAATCAGTCAGTTATTTCTCACCCTTGAAGTCATTTTCTCCTGTAAACATGAGACAAACTGTTTAATGCCTTCAAAAAAGCACCAATCTCCTGTCCAAGCTTGTCTAAGTATGTTTTGTAGTGCAGCATCTTTTCCTTCGACACACACACAATGGGTTCATCACTGCCCCCTGTGGCTGTTTGAGGAAAAACACTGACTGCAGCCATGGTTGGCTCTGGTAATTGCTCAGAACCGCAGTTGCAATGTGGACCACAGGGGGAAGGCCAGTCTGACCACACGTGGGGCTGAGCAGGTAGTGTACAGTGAGTCTGTCAGAGCTCGCTCGCTGAACACGGCTGCCTGCTGCTGGAAACAAGCTTGATGAGGGCAGTGACACTGAAATAGACCATAGCTGTAAAATCAAAGCAGTGAACTAAAAGAGGCTAAAGAGTCAGGCTCTGTAGAACTGAAGAGTTGAATGAATATTGTGTTCCACATGAATAAATGTCGATATAAAATATTGATTAATGCAGTCTAATTTCTTGCCTTTTCACCTACTGTAACTGAGGTATAGCTGCAGGGCAATATGCACAGTAGACAGACATAGTGTCTTCTGTTGAGAAACAATTGTCAAAGAGTGTTGAGCTACCAAGCATAAAATAAGCCTAAGTCAACACTTCCTGCGGCTGCTTCACAATAAAAGCCTGGTGGTGGTTCACTGGAGACAGGAACACCAGAAAGTGCTGAGTGTACAGTGACAGGACATTAAGACTTGACTGCAGCTCTAATAGCACAGAATAGAAGAGCGGATCATCGAACAGTGAGTGAATGTAGGGAGGAGAAAGGAGGCGTGAAACCTTCAACCAGCGTTAACCACTAACTACACAGGAGCTACAGAATTACTGAAAGCTGAACATGGCAATTTTGCACATTGCCTCCATGGTGACACATAACTCTAATATCCACATTTTATGTAAATCACAGCAGTCTGCTCATAAAGCCCGGTCATTTCAGTCTGACTTTACTTGCTCCATTAGATTTTTGTGACGTATACTTCTATCTTGCAAGACTTTTCAATTGCTATTTAATTTTCAAAACAAAGCTGTTGATGCCAGGCACAGGTCAAAATAAATAAATGAAATAAATAAATGTGTTAAAGACACAGTTACCCACATTTTTTTAAAGAAGTAGATTAGTTTAAATTGATTTTCACTCAATTCCAAATGTTTCCTTCTGTAATAGGATGCACGTTTCAAAAATTAGCAGCATTTGACATCTTATGTTAGAACTGTAAATATTGCTCCCTGTAGAAGCAGAACTCACGCAAGAGATAAAAGCTCTTGACTTTTGACTTCTGACAGTCAATGGACATGCTCTTAAGGATTATGTAACACCTTTGAATTATTACTGGACGTAGTGCAGCAATTTCTAAAACTAAAACTAGGAAAAGTCTCATAAGTGGAGATGCATGTGAATTTGATCTTATTATAATTTGACTGATCTTATCAAGATTATCATGGTACACCTTTGGCCCCACTTGTCCTAGAGGCATCCTTCCTTCTGCAAAAAGCTTCGTACTGCTCGGCACTATTCTCTTCCAGATGAATGCACTCATATGCATTCAGCGTAGTCTAAGAACTCCCTTTTCTCCCCCTGTACTCGCTGTTCCTCATCATTTTTCTACTTCACTGCAGTCTGTGACTCACCTCTAAGGGCTATCCTGGGCGATTTATAGATGTATCGATACTTCAGATACATAAAAACATATCTATGTACACACAGTACATATAAGGGAACATTTGGCACAGACACTTAGCCAAAGAATATATAAATTGTTAACACAACTCCATGTAACAGGAGAGTGACAGCACTAATTCATATCTATATTATCCAAAATAAATCAAATACTCCATCCACCTTTCCTATCTGTTATTCCTGTTTGTCAGAAGCCCTTATGAATCTGTCTTGACTTGACTTGAGGTCCATAAAGACTGACTGTCAGTGGATTAGCTCCAGGCTTTCACCACACTGACATCACAGTGGTTTGGTTCTGGCTGTGTTTCAGCTACTGTGTTTTAAAAAAGAAGTGTTAATGGTCACAGCCTAGTTGGATCTAGCCATGTAGCTTTAGTTTTATTTGCTGTTTTGAGATAGCTGTCTTAAGTTTCTCTTGCCAGGCCAATACAATGGAGGAAAATGGGATTTCATTAGTTGTACTCGTGGCTTTGAAAATTTACATTTTAAAATTCAAATGCAACATGTTTACAGTCATTCTTTTAGCTCCAAGCAACAAGCTTTAGTAGAAATGACTGTGGTGATGTAATATGATCTGTTAGCCATGTTGGACATCACAGGTCTTGGCAGCAACGCCGGAGAACAGCTGAGTGTTGAACATATCAGCTGTCTTAATATTATTGATCCTATCCTTGTATTGACAGACAGGTCTAATGTGTTGTTTGATTAGTGGCAAATACTTTCCTTGACATGCCTGATTGATTTTATGTTAAGACAATATGGCATGCATAAAACGGATATCTGACGTGTCTCAAATGACAGCTTACTACAGCGAAACGAATGTGATTTGTTGCTAACGTATTGGCTAGCTGGTTACTAGCTAGCACTCCCAGCTGACTTCTCTCTGAAGAAGATAAAAAGGTGACTCATTTTGAAGCAGCGTCTCCTTCATGAGATCATTCACTTTGAAATACAGTAGGACATGACTACATGGACTCACACCCATGAAACAGATCTTTTTGAATTGTCTCTTTTCTGCAATAGCACAGTTAGCTAACATGAGCACAAGCTACCAAAATGTCACTGTGAGCGTCTCTAAGATTTTAAAGTACAACAGGAGGTTTGTGTTAGCGTGTCAACAGCGTCCACCCGGGTGCTCTTTCCCATGAAGACTAAAGCCAGATGTGGGTCCTTTTTTTGTCCAGTGTGACAGGGGTATGACAGAAGTCCCAGAGCTAGCACAGGTGAGCTAGCAACCATGCTAACTATAACTGAACTATAGTTGCATTGTGATCTTATAGATCACCATTGGAAGTTGAACCCACACATGAGTTGAACCCACATTATGTTTTAATTTTTATCAGCTGTGAGCTTCCATGCTGGTATTTGTAAGTGTAAACACATTGTATAATCAGTGTGTGTATGCACACAGAGCTGTGTGTAGTGTGCGCAGTCATTGTTTGTGTTTGTGTCAGTGTTATTATGGTGACCACCGGTCCACAGATATGTGGTTGTAGCTTTGAGTAATGCAAGCTTCCAAAATCCAAAGCACTTGATGTTTGACAGCAGAGACCTAGTACTTAATCAAATTTACCATTATTTCCTAAATGCTTTAATCTAATGCAAGAATTAAGTGAGATTCTCATGTGTGTATTGTCCTTTATTGTTATTTGATTTTGCATCTGTGATTCATTGGCTTGTTGATGGTAGCAGCCAAAAAAGCAGCAATGATGGACAGAGAAAGAGGAATAAGTGGCGATAAAGGCCTCATAACTACACATCTACAATGTCCCAATGTACTGTTTTCTAGTCTAAATGCTGTTTTCAGTGAGGGAAGCACAGTGAATACTTGCCATTCATTAAATGTTTGGTGGTCAGAAGTTCACTCTTGACCTCAGGCAGAGTATGGATGACAGAATCATTTCACATACTACTGCACATACTGCATCTTATTGATTTCTTCAGCAACTGAACTGTGTTGTTAGGTCAGAATGTGAAAGGGTGGAACAACTTAAACAGTCCAGAAAGCTGCTTTTTCCCCAGCTTAATATCTAAGTATTCACTAGCTAATGAAAGTGCCTGAAAAGAGAAAAAAGAAAGAAACATATCTTTTGATAGTCACTTAATTCACAAAACAAATGATGTAAGAAAAGATTGTAAAAAGCCAAAACATCAACAATAATCAAAACAAATGTAACTGTAAACTGTACATTAAATATATATGTATGCACTCACAGGTAAAGGTATGTTATGTAATAATCCAGGGACTTTTGAGCCTTCAGATAACTTTTACCAAAATCTCAGACTTAAATTAGCTTGTTAGGGCTATGGCTTGTTCTCGGTCATCGTTAGGAAAGGCCATGTGGTGCAAATTTCAAATAATTGAGACCCACAAAGCAGGAGAAGGCTTTAAGAAGATGGCAAAGTGTTTTAGGCGGCTGTTTCCTCAGTTCGTAATGTCATTCAGAAATGGCAGTTAACCAAAAGCTCAAACCTTTCTTTGCATGCCGCTGTACATAGATACATGTATAATAGATACAGATATCACAGCATTCTATTATAATAGATATAATAGATACATTTGCTGATAATGTAGGTAGAATCTAATTTGCAGTATAAAATCATTGGTGATAATATAGACCAACTGGCTGTCTTCCTTCTGTCCATGAAGTTTGGCTGTTTCATTCATTCATTTATGATGTCCATCTGTTGCGGCTCTTTTCTCAGTTTTCACCTCCTACACTATGTTATTATCAGACCTGCAGTATGTAATGTAGTCTTCAGTAATTACTGAGCAGCACATTTGTCAGTAAATCTATTAAAGGGCTAGTCCAGTTTTTTTTTTTCAAGTTTTGCTCTTGGTTAAAGTTGGAGGACATACGACAGACAGACTTTTTAAAAGAATGTTAAAAAGCAGCAGAGGCAGAGATGTCCTGACTTTTAGTTCTTAGCATGGCTCAAGCTCCAAACATTCTGGACTTCCCATAATGCACCTCACAAGTGTTTTTTCTTTGAACCCTCTCTGACTGGTAAAGACTCCTGATATAGTTGAAACTTTTATCACAATAAAATGTTTAATTTCAGTCAATATCCCTAATTGACCTAATGACCTATTTTAATAAAGACCAGGAGAAAAAAGTTTAAATTTAACAACCCTATTTTGAATTTAACCACCTTACAGTTTAATTTTATGATTAAAAAGTTATTTTTATTATTGACGTTGAGAGTGTACAGACTTGCAAATTGTATGTCTAGTGTTAATTAATTGTTCTTTTCTAATTGACTTTGAAAATATTCACGTAATTATTGGTACTAATACAACCCAAGAAACTGTCTGTGGATGATTATGAAATGATTAAATGCCAACGCTACTCACCAATAGCTGAATGCAAACAGTGACCAAAACATTGCAGAGTCCAGTTGTTAAGGGAAGTGACTTTCACTACATTCGTCCTAAACCACAAAACTCCCATATTATCTACCTACTCTTGCACAGCCAGACAACACTTCAATCTTCCTTTTAGCAGCTGACCTGTCCTTCTTTATTTACAATTTCCTCACCGTCTGCACTTATGTTTCTGTTGTTGTTGTTGTTGTGTCACATTTATGGTGCAGCCAAACAACACGCCTGTTAAATGATTGACTATTTGTGTATCACTCATAGCACGCTCCATTATCAAAGGATATGATAGGCTGTTTATGAGCCGGGGTATTCATTATGTGCATTCATGTGCAGTCTGCATTTAATGCACTTAAGTGAAACTATCAAACATACTATCAAACAATTTTCTCATTGCCTTTGATGAAGTGTCTTCTGCAAGCACATATCACTATCATTTTTTCACCCAGGCCTTGAGTAATGTTAGCTTGATTACTGAAGTGGGCCTCCACAAAACATCACTTCTAGAATGTTATTTTTAATGCGTGGGCACGTTGGAATTAATTTGAATGAATTGTGTTTCTACTTTGAATTTGTGCAAAAAGTGATTTTTCAAAAAAGTGATGGCTGTACAGTGAACTGTATTTACACATTGCAAACAGTGGTTAAGAGTGTATGAGAACCCCGAGAAACAGATCTTTAAAAAGTGGCATAAAAGTAATAAACACACATTTTTATGTATTACCACACAAAATGGAGAAGTACGGAAAGTTATCATATGATACCATGATCAGTCTCAGTAGAGTAGTCGTCGTTTCTCTTGCACCCCGCAGAGGAAGGTAAAAGGTCAAAGGCAGTCTCAGAAGTGTTGAAGTGAAGAGAAGTGTTGAAGGACGGCGCTACACTGCAGCACACAAAATGATGAAAGAACTCAGACGTGGTTCAGACCTGGTCCAGGTTTAAAAATACATCCTTTAATTCCAACCAACAACAAATCAATTCTGAAACCAACACAGCAACAATGTAGGTTAAAGTCGAGGTAACCTGATTCTACGGTGTGTGTTTAGTCTCAGACAGGAACTTGTCAGCAGAAGTAGTCTGGAGCTGTGCTTTTACTCTAGTCAAGGTGAGATGTGTATATAATTCTCAGTGATAATGAAAGACAAATCTGGCTTCAAACCTACTCTTATGTTGGTTAAAAACATGTCTCAACCAAGTGCATGTATTTTAATGGCAAAATACCAGTATATCTAAATCTTCTCTATTTAACACTTCTTATCTGAAAAGTTATGCTACTAAAAATTGTAACCACACTTTCATACTCACTGAATTCTTGATGATTCTTTGATACCACAAAAAGCTGTGAAAGCGTCTAAACATCAGCCTGAGTTTCTCTCCAGGCCACCAACTTAAGGATGTCATGAACAGGCATTTCCACTATGTCCACACACCCACCCACTCTTGTGTTTGGCTTCAGTGAAAGCGAGTAGGCGGTGTAGTAAAGCTGCGGAGTTCACAGGGGAAAAAAGGAAACATTCTGGGAAACTCCCAGTTCATTTGAGTTTGGGCGCAGCGGCTCCAAATGGGAGGAATTTGCTTGTGCAGAAGACCATGACAGCTGCTGTTTGAAACAGTGGGAAGAGCTGGGCCTTCACTGTTTGTCTTTTTATCCCTTATCTACAATGTTGCTGTCATTTGTCGCATCACTGCTGAAGCCTTTGTACAACTTCCATTCCAAAAAACAAAAATAAAACCAAATGCAATCACTTGCTTATCCTTTTGATGTAATCAATTGACAATAGTATATTTAATGTTTGACCTCATCAGCTTTATTCCTTTTTTTGTCTGGGCTAAAGAGGAAAAGGACCATCCAGATTGTTACCAGTGTAAAGTTTAAAAGCCAGAATCTGTGATGGTACGTGTGTGTGTTGTACCCATGGCTTGGGTAACTTGCACATCTGTAGAGGCCCCATTAATCCCAGAGGTTTTGGAGCAACATATGCTGTCATCTGGATGACTTGTTTTTCAGGGACGTCCCTGCTTCTTTCAGCAAGACGATGCCAAGCACGTTATAACAGCGTGGCTTTGTAGTGAAAAAGTCCACACCTGTCTTCCATTGAAAATGTTTGGTGCATTATGAAGCACAAAATACAACAATATTGACTCTGCACTGTTGAACAGTTAAAGTCTATTTAAAGAATTTCACTTTCAGAACTTCAACAATAAGTGTCCTCAGTTCCCAAATGCTCACTGAGTGTTGTTATCAGAAAAGAGGATGTAACACAGCAGTAAACAGGCTCCTGTCCCAGCTTTTCTGGAATGTGTCGCAGGCATCAAATTCAGAATGAGTGTATATTTACAAGCAGCTATTATCAATTATCGGTTTGAACATTCAGCATCTTGTCTTTCTATTGTGTTCAATTGAATATATGTGGAAAAGGGTTTGCAAATCATTGCATTCTTTTTTTATTATTGTGTTTTACACAGTGTCCTAAACATTTTGGAATTTCACCACCTGAAGCACTACATTTGTGTTACATTGAAATAATACTTTCTCTTCACTCCCTGACCTCTAGTCTTAGTTTTTTATCCCTCATATCTTTTTTTACATATGAGACACGTGCATGATGATTCGAGTGACAAAAAAGTTTTAGAGAAAGTTTCTGATGTCACTACAAAAGTGTAAACTGTCAAATGTAGAAAGGATCATTACATGAAAGTCACATATGGAGGCAAACTGCCTCGTGCTAATTCAACCAGCACTTCCTTTCACAGCTGCCGCGTTGCAAACCACAATGCTAGAATATAGAATGCTTATGCATATACAGTGTGTAGAGGGGTATTTATAGCCTACTGTCTGATGTACATGTTGTGCTGTCCTCCACCGTCCTGTCCCTTTGTCCTGCACTGTACTGTATATTAGGACCTGATGCCCTTCTGCTTTGGGCCATGAATCTTTCAGTGCTTTTCATGGTTCATGTTTCATTTTACTACAAATTACAAATGCTTAAAAGTTGCTCAAGGCCATGATGTGTTTTAGATTTGAAATGTGTCTTGTCTTCCTCACAGCCACTGGTTTCTGTTGACTGAACAAAAATCAATTGTACAAATATTGACATTTAATTTACCCCACAATTAATGGAGAAAATAATTGTCCAATTAATTGATCATGAAAATAATCTTTTTTTAAAACCCTGCTGTCAATGCTGTGATAACTTTGTAACTTTGACCAAAATAAAGCACACATGATGTCACTCTGAGTCTATTTCAAGCAAATTGCAGGGAAACAGAGAAACCAAAGATAAACACATTCAAAAGCTTAACAATCTTCTATGTGTTTTGGACAAAGGTCGCATTCCTAAACATTAAAAAGTGTTTCTTGTGTTGTTTCAGCTGTGTTGGGGTGGATGAAGATGACGCTCCAGATATCGACATATATCACTGTCCAAATTGTGAGAAGACCCACGGCAAATCCACATGTAAGTAGTTTCCTCAGGGAGAGTTGTATTGACTGACTGAAATGTTATTTCTCTTAACAAAGAAAAACACAACTGCCTTGGCCATGTGATAACTTCACCTCTCGCTCTAAAATTGTCAAAACCGATCAAACTGTGTTGGAAAAACAGTTTTTTATGGAAAACAAAAATTGTATGTCTGAATATGGAATTAAATTTTCTGCTCAAGTCATTTTCTGTGGCATGGTACGGCATTTTCAATGTTAGGAAGTGTTTTTTATGTTTTGGGTTTTTTTGTTCCTCAGTGAAAAAGAAAAAGAACTGGAGCAAACATGACACGGGGCAAAGCACAGATATCAAAGCTGTTCAGAACGGCAGTCAGGTTTTCATAAAGGAGCTTCGCAGTAGGACGTTTCCAAGGTAAATCATTTTAGACACATTTGACATTTTTTCTAATTATTGAATTGTGCAACTGTCAACACCACAAGCTAGATAATAATGTCAGATAAAGTGCTGACAATCAAACCCTCAACACTCTAATAAGGGATCACATGTAATAAATTTGATTACAATGAAATTAAATGATTCCTCATATTGATCAGGCCTCTTGAAATGCCATTAGGCACTCTTCATTATTATCATCCTGTCAATATTATTCCTCACTTTATTTATACTGCCACTAGAGGGCACTGTCTTACTACTTTTCAAGATCTGCCTTCAGCTAGATTTACATGTTACCGCCATAGTTATCAGATCATATTTAACATTTGACACCTTGACTCATGCTGGTTGTGTGTGGCTTCCAGTGCTGATGATGTAGTGGTGAAGCTAAGCGGCAGTCAGCTGACCATGGATTACCTGGAGGAGAACGGCTTCAACGAGCCAATCCTGGCTCAGAAGAAAGACGGCCTGGGGATGTCCATGCCCGCCCCCACCTTCTACATCAGTGATGTGGAGAACTATGTTGGTAAGGAACTCAGTGACTGTAATGTCACTACTGATGCTGTCACTTCTAATAGTGCTGGTGTACCACCACTACTGCTGTTAATAAGAATAAATGTAGTATAAATGTAGTACTGCTTTAACCAATACTGTCACTACTACTAATAATAATACTACTACTTATGTCAGTACTAATAACACTGTTATTACTGTTATAACTACTAATACTGTTTGTTATTCCATGACTACTATCATAATTATCACTACAACTACAGCTAGTGCTGTTACTGATACTCTTACTGCTATAAGCACTACTACAACTATTGTTGCTACTGTTACCAGAACCATTACTGCAATGATCACCACTTATACTTTACTGTTCTCATACTACAACTGATCTACTGTAGTACTGCCTCCGTTACTTGATCACAACTACTACTATTATTGCTGTACTCACAGTTTTATTTGCTGTGATAATAGTACACGTTTATTTTTATAATGACTTTGCTACTACTCCAGTACAACTGTTACGTCTTTATTTTGGGCAGTGCTTTAAAATAAGTTCATGAGCAATAGAACTGAGATCAAAAACTGAAGACGTTACATATTTTGTAAGCAGTTTTTACACACATCCATTAATTAATACTCTGACTAATATATGTGTTTAAATTGGTGACCTGCAACGCATTTCATTTCCTCCTTTAGAACAATCACAACATAAATAATGTACCATGCCATTTGCTTTTCAATAGGGGGCGCATCTGTTCTTTATTTTCCCAGTGCATTGGTGCTCAGTGATGAGATCACTTGATACATATCAACAGTATACTGTTCCAGACATATTTTGTAAACCAGTTTCCTGTTTAAAGAAAATGTTTAGTTTGTAGGCGGTTAGTTTTTCTTCAGCTTGTTTTATCGTGTCTTCTGTGTCCTCTGTTATTGTCTCAGGTCCTGATGTCGGCGTGGACGTTGTTGACGTCACCAAACAGACTGACAGCAAGATGAAGCTCAAAGAGTTTGTCGATTATTACTACAGCACAAACAGAAAGAAAGTGTTAAATGTCATCAACCTGGAGTTCTCTGACGCACGGTACACACTCTATATCTGATATGAAAGGTTGAAATGAAGACTAAAATGAGATTTGGCTCATAGAAATGTCAGTCTGGAAAACTCCTGGTGCTAATTTTGTGTCTGTTTTTCTGGGACAGGATGAACGGTATAGTGGAGAGTCCACAGATTGTACGGCGGTTGTCTTGGGTAGAGAACTACTGGCCTGATGACGCTCTGCTCGGGAAGCCAAAAGTCACCAAATACTGTCTCATCTGTGTCAAAGACAGCTACACAGACTTCCACATTGAGTGCGGTGGCGCCTCCGTCTGGTACCACGTCCTAAAGGTCTGTCACACTCATTGTTAAAACAGTGTGTTGAGTCAGAAATGGCCTTGTAATAAAATAGGTATGAGACAGTCAGTGTCATCTGCCTCTGAAATGATGAGAAATCAGTTTCTACTGCACTGATTTTCTTTTTATTCTGAATTAATTCTTTAACAAGCCCTCAAGAGCAAGTGTGGAATACATTAAACTCTATCTCTCATATGATCATGATGCCAGAAAATGTGATTGTGTTTGTGTTTGCAGGGAGAAAAGATCTTCTTCCTCATCAAGCCCACCTCTGCCAACCTGTCTCTGTACGAGCGCTGGAGATCATCGTCCAATCACAGCGAAATGTTCTTTGCCGACCAGGTGGACAAGTGTTACAAATGTACTCTGAAGCAAGGGCAGACACTATTCATCCCATCAGGTCAGAGCTGCACTCAGGTCATGAATAAAGCTGAACATGGTTTGGAAGAACACTAAATAATATAAATGATACTGTTTCGTTTGTGAGGGAAAACTTGTCAAAAAACTTGTCATATTATAGCATTATGTTGAAAAATGTATTCAAATAACTGCACACCTGCCAGACTAATGCTGTTCGTCATAACAAACACTTGCATTGTTTAGACCTACAAAACTTTATTTGAAATTCTAATGGAGATTCCAGAGACACCACATGTGTATAAAATGATGGAGGAAACATAGAACATTTCCAATTAGTTTTATAGAATGTTTAGTACTGAAATAATTAGCTAAATTCTCAGTTGTGTTGATTGATCAATCATTTGAATAATTTTTTAAAGTCAAAATGTACTCGGGTTTCAGCTTCTTTTTTTGTGTCACTGTAAAATTAATATCTTTGGATTCTAGACTGTTTTTTGGGAAAGACTGAATTTAAAGACCCCATTTTTGACTCCTGGAAATATTTTAACTTTTTGAGAGAAATAAAATATTTTAAAGATGTTAACAAAAACACACTTTTTGTAGATGCTGTATTTTGTCTGTTCCTCATTGATAATTAACAAAAATATTAATAACATGCATTGTTTAATTTTTTTTTCTTTTTAGAGTTATGAAATTGTTCATTAGCCATTGGAAATATGCAAAAATCACAATCTGTCACATCAAATTTACTTTTATATTGTATGTTGTGTTCTATATTTTTCTGGAAAATGAATTGAGAATATGTGTATAGATAAAAAAAAAAAACAAGAAGACAGTAAAAAGACAGTATTGCCATCAACAACAGCATTGTCCCATGGCCCCATGCACCCAAGTATATAGGTATTAAAGGGAGAGCTACCACAGTATAAATCGTATGGAATTTCTGACGACACACAAATTGATATCATCTCATGGCTTCATATTGCTATCTCCTACTATACATCATGATATGCTATGCATGATCACATCGATTCTTTTTTGTGGTGTTTTCCACGCCTTGGTCACATGTGGTGCGTAGTAAAAAAATCAGAAAAGGAAATCTTAAATAATAGTAATAATAGTAAGTAAATACCAGTTTAAAATAATGTAGTGGATAAGGGAATTATAACTAAATAATAAATAGCAACAAGTAATCATAATGATTTTTCTTTTATCTTTCATTAGAAATAATGAATGAATGAATGAGTATCTATTATTTATTTACAACCACTGAATGCTTTTTTCCCCTCAGGTTGGATCAATGCAATACTGACTCCAGTCGACTGCCTGGCGTTCTCTGGACACTTTGTCCACAACCTGAGCGTGGAGATGCAGATGAGGTTTGGACTCCCTTCTTATTACACACATTCAGTCTTTCTGCTGCCTTGTTGTTGTTGTGTTTGTTTGTGTGTTTTAATTGCTGTGATCCGCTCCTGCAGACAGTCTTGTCCTAATTTGGGGGGATTTAGTGTGACTTGAAGACATTGCGTATTGGACCTTGGCTGATCTTACACAGTAGTTTCCACTGGGTCCTCATTTAGGACTTGTTTTGAGCTCCAAAAATTCCATCATTCTGTTTATGAATTCTCCACATTTGGAAATACCTTATGAACTTCATAGTTTGTTGCAATAAACCTGTTGGTAATGCATGACGCTGTTTAGCTGAAACATCTCGGTTTATTCTCCTCAGAGCGTATGAAATCGAGAAGCGGCTAAAGGTCAAAACTCTCACCCCCTTCCCCAACTTTGAAACGGCGTGCTGGTATGTGGGACGACATCTCCTCGAGCGATTCAAAGGTAAACTCTTAAATCAGTTTGATGTATTTATAGATTCAATTTTCGCTCTAATATGTCATATTGTAATATAAACTTATATCCTCATTTAACTCACCATTTCTCCACACGAACGCATGAAAGCAGGAAACACAAACACTGTCAGAAATGCCTTTTTCCGAGCCTCACGTTCACCGTATGGCTGCGTGTCTGCTGCACAGATGAGGAGCTGGATGCTCTAATATTATTTCAGTCATTAAATCGGTGAATCGCCGAGTTCACAGATGATTAGCTTCAAAAGGTTTGGCCCAGCTAGAATCACTTGCTCCATTACAAGCTTGTGTTTAAACTCCTCTCAGCTGGCTTCGGCCAATTGTTTATGTTTCCACCATTTTCTATGTATGTGTGTATTGTGTGTGGTGCGCACTACTTCTAACCCACAAGGCCTTGCCATTAATATACCATTATTCTTTTTAACTTCAAGGTCAGCTCTTTCAGTGCAGGAAAAAGACTCACTTCACTGCTGCTGCTATTTTGCCTTGATGTTATTAATAATTTCCTGTTTTGGTTGTAAATCCACTTCAGTTGATAGAACCACTTAGATATGCAGAGGGTGCTTTTCTGCCATTAAACTGAAATTAAACAGGAATCCACAGTAAAGCTGAATTTGCACAATTTCGCATAAGTCAGGGCTGTAGTTGTTTAATCTAGACCAGATCTAAACTAAAATAGTAATAGTCAAGTTAAGCATGTCATCAAGAGGCAACAAAGCCTGGCTGAGATTATTGCAGATATATTGGTATCTGCAAATATGCTGGCTAACAAATAACAAACAGAAGTGCAGAAAGACATGTTTGAAGTAATATTTGTCAAATAGAGACACTTTATTTTCCTACTGTAAAATTTCCTGCTCAGTACATATTTTAAATACAATTCTTAAAAATTCTTTAAAAGAAATCTTCAATCATCAATCCATCAAATATGCCTATGTCATATGTTTATGTTTAAAAAAAAATCAATATTAGTGGACATATTGTTATATATGTATAATAGTTTGCTCATTTTAACATTTAAACTGCAAATTATGTTTTCTTTTACTGACTTTTCATATAAATGCTCAGGGCAAGTGTTTGACAAAAGGTAATCTCAAAGCTTATAATGACAGGGGACACTGGCGCTGGTTCATGGAAGTTACTGTAGTTTCTAAGGTCCAAATATGTACTGTACATCGGAAGTGCCGCAGATACAATATATCACAAAAACAGAGGACAAATAAATACAGAGAGTTCAGGAGGTCAGAGTGTATCTTTTTTTCCCACAGTTTCAGGCAGTCTTTGGTTTCTAGTCATTTTTGTATTGTACAAAAAAAAGTCACTTTCTCAAATTGTCTAATCCATCACACTGAACAAAGCCACATTATCATCATATTGTAAGGCAGTATAAGTGCAGATAAAGATAAAATGTCTGCACTGCTTTACCTCAAGTACCTCACCTTAAGTTTGACATAAACCATTCAAGACCACTTATCAGTTTGAACTTGAAATATCTTGTCTTTGTAGTGTATTCAGTTGAATATAGGTGGAAAGGGATATTTACTGTATGGCCCTCTAAATAAGTTTTATTTCATTGCACAGCATGGGTCCAGCCACGTGCTGCACACACAGTAGTTACATTCAACATTTTAATGATTTAGCTGATGCACAGTGATCCAACGTGAGTGAGCAGGAGATGTTGAACTTTAACATGTAACTCAGCTGTTCTGGGGTTCAGCTCTGGTTCATTTTTGGTAAGAAGACAGTTTGTCTAAACACAATCACTCTGTTGACAGAATTCCTCTTCTGTTCACTGATGAGTGCAATAGCTTCACATTGTGTCTCTTCATAACATTACAGAGCAGACAAGTGTCAGCTCATATGTTTTTGCGTTTGTGAGAGGTTTATTCAGTTACATCCTGTAAATGTCTGTTGTAAGTGCATGTTTAAAAGTCATGATTCATTTAAAGAAAACATTTGCATTTTTTTTCCTGCAGGTTTACATAAAGCAAATAAGCAACCAGCCCCATACCTGATACATGGTGCCAAAATCATCAATGGAGCCTTCAGAGCTTGGACTAAAAAACAGGTATGGACACATAAGTATATGTGTGATAGTCGTCCATCTGAGATTGTGTGAAAATGAATGACAGTCTTGTTTGTTTTCCTCATGACAGGCCCTCTTGGAACATGAAGATGAGCTTCCAGAGAACATGAAACCATCACAGCTCATTAAGGATCTTGCAAAAGAGATCAGACTGTCAGAGGTATTTTGATTTTAATTTGACATAAACATGATATGATCAACCATTCTCTAAAAGTTCCAGGTAGTTCCACACTTTGGTGTCCCTAAGTGGCAGTAAGAGATGGTGGTTTCAATTTCCATTTCAACTGATTCGGACATTTGCGTTTGCACATATAGCTCATCTGTGTAATGTATGGAAAGGGTCAGGATAGCAGTGCATGTGCGAATATGGCTGTAAAAATTGCTAGGTTCTGCTCTTTGTTTTGTTCCATGGGAAGAAAGTAGGGTTACTGTATCCAACCAAATACTTTTATTTTTAGTTGGCTTCAAATGAGGCTTAACATTCACACAGTTTCTCTTCACTGTCCCTCAATATTAAAAATAACATTAGTCCAACATTGCATCTTCGTATAACAAAGGCAGACAGTGAGGCAGATTCACTAGGTTTCAGTATGTGGGATGGTCACCGGTCACCAAGCTGGAGGTGGTGGTGCTGTGTTACGCAGGGATGCAGAGAAGTAATGGAAGAAAAAGCTGGACTACAAATGAGACGTTTCAGGCGGTTCAGGACCAGTGTTTTCTGTAGGACACTTTGGGCTTTGTAACTTTTCAGACATGCACAAAAAAGCTATTTTACATACTAAAGGAAAGGGAAACCCCTCAAAAGTATAATATGGCCTCTTTAATGTTAACTTCTCCAGCAGCAACATCATCTACATCTTCCCTAACATCAACCAGGCTGGCCTTGTGTTTATTTAGCTAATTTACAACATGGTTTAGTATTTCTTTCACACCAAAAACACTCTACAAGAAACAATATTTAACTGTCATGACTTAAAGTCCTGAACAGAAAACACCAAACTTAAATTGGGAAAAATAGAGAAAATATGGTGACTTTGTGATATAGACCCAATCTTTTATAATAATGTCTTATGTGATTATCAAAATTGTCCAATGGTTTTTTTGTTGATCTACTTATTGATCAGTTAGCTAATCATTTCAACCCCTTTCAGTTGGGTTTAATTGCCGATTGACTTTGAATTATTGCTCACTTAACGAGTCCCTGCTTTTATTTCTAGAATGCAACAAAAGCCATTAAGAGTGAGCCCAGCATTAAGGTACCAGTGGAGGAACCACCATCCACTCACTCTGAGCCTGAAGAGCCCGTTTCCCCAGCTCACGTCCCCTCACCCAGCAGAGAGAAGGCCAGAAAGAAAGCTTCCAAACCCCCCAAACCTCCCAAGCCTCCCAAACCCCCAAAGATGCCCAAGGCCCCCAAGCCTCCGAAGGTGCCGAAGGTCAAGGAAGGAGGAAAGAAGAAAGCAAAGAAAGCGAAAGAATCATCACCACCTCCTAAACCCTCCAGCTTCGCAGCTCTTGAGTCCCATGCAAAAGACATCTTGAGTAAAATGGACCAGCCAAAAAAGACAAAGGTGAGCATATAGTAATGTTAGTGTAAATTAAAAATTTTAAATTGATAAATTGTTCTTTTTTTGAGGAATGATTATTTGTATTCTTACTTTTTTTTTGTTTTATTTGAGCCATTTTGCATCTCTGCTTGGCAAATTTAACCATATATGCAGGATGGCAAAAGCATCCATACTTACTTTTGGATGAATTTTTCTGTTTATAATTGTGTCTTTTTTCAAACACGTCCATTTTGCAGGCTGTTAAGAATGTCCTGAGTATGTCAGAGAAGGAAATGTCAAAGCAGAACAACTTGGAGAAGTTTGAAATCAGAGAGCAGAATAAAAACAAGACTGAGGCAAAATGGAAGTATAAGGTAAGAATATTTCAGCTGACAAGTTTTGTCATGATTTAAACTTGTGGCATGTAACAAACAGGCCAAAGCAAATAATATCACAATCCTTTAAAAGTCAAAATAAACGAAGGCTTCCTGTGTCCTTTAGAAAAGAAGACTCAAGCAGTTGTGAAGGTTACAAGCTGAGCAGCTGAACAGAAAAAAAAAATGTAGGATCATCCAAAAGTGATTTGCACACTTCACTTCAAAGCAATCAGCAAAAATAATGATGTGGCCTAAGTCGCACATTTGAGGCCTGCAGCTCATCAGAGCTGCACCAGAAACATCCACCCTCCCACAGTTTACCTAATGGAATTACTCCACATCCACATCCACTGTGTTCCATCTAAGTATTTACATATGCTCTCATCTCTTACAAAAAAGTTTGTTGTATCATTATTGCTGAACAACAGGGGGAGGCTTTTTTGGAGCAAAAGTGTAATTTTGTTGAACGGAAGACATTCGAGGGCTTTAGTTTCATGGAAAATTCAATGCCAAACTGCTGTGGAATGTTTGCAGGCCCTCCAAGGATCTCCAACCAACTGCTCCTTCACATCAGGCCAAACATTTGCAGATGGGGCAGAGACCCTGTTAGATGTTTACCAAGATCAATGGAGACCACGTCTTCACTTGTGATCACTATTGATTCATGTAAAAACTCACAGCTCCTCTGTGTTGTGCACAGGACAGTTAGACCCATACTGTGATATTAAAACAGATATCATCAGACAATGTGAAATGACAGTTTCAGGTTACACCACGTCATCACATGCCTTTAATTCAGAAGTCAAAATTGGTGAGGAGTGAATATTTGAAAATGTATATTCTTGGATTTCAGTTAATTACATAGTCAGCTCAGTGGTGATTTTTATGGCAGCCGTTTTACATTCCTCTTAGAAGATTTGGTTAGTTTAAATTGGGTCAGAAAATGTCACACCAGAATAAGATCTGCTGAGATTAACATCATGATGATTTCAGTCTTTTAAATAGTATTTTTTTTAAATCAAATTACTCCCTTCTACTATTAAACAGAATAGTGATTGTGTTGTGTGTCTTAAAACTGTTGTATTTAGACGAAGTACTGATAATATGTTTTTCAGTTTCAGCCATTTCACTTTGGAGTTGAATAACAGATGTTAAAATCCAAGCAAAGTGGCCACGGTGTGTTAACCTGATATGTTACATTTGAAAACTTGTGCGCTTGGATTTCAGTTAATTGCAGCAGCCATTTGATGACAGCTACAGTATTTTTCCGTATTCCTCACAAGGAGTCAGAGTATTCAAAGAGAGGGAAATCTGCAGAACTGTATCATGCTGATTATTTATTATTATGTAATTCAAATAAATTCCGAAGTTACTATTGGTTGGCAAAAGAGACTTTAAGAAAAAGATAATTTTATTCATTTAGGGCAAAAAAAAATATTTTTATGAAGGAGATAGTGACTTTAACACAAGTAGATGCACAGTTCTGAAACAAAGTAGATAATAGTTAAGACATATTCAAATAAAACTGCATGAATGAAAGCTTAAAGCCACATTGTGAAACTGTTATCCTGAATAGAGCCTGACAGATTTTGGGTTTTGAAGCCATTACCAATATCTGTATTCGAGAGAATGAAAAAAATCTGATCCTCTGTTTGTTTTGTAGACTTTTGACAAGGGTTCTCTAAATTTATTAAATAATTATAATAATTATGAAATTGTTGTGAGCCAGATATGTTCTGAGTAGGACATTTTAGTTAACGTCTCTGGAAATTAAATTAGTATTAATAACAACTATGAAAGAGAACAGTGGAACAAGCCATATAAAGTTCTTGTGCTCAATGTGTTGGCCAACAAGTGCCTATTTACACATCCGGCAGAGGCAGAGAAACATTAGCACCTGCTGTATTTGGAGCTGTATTTGACTAATACTAGTTCATTATTCACTCTCCTGTCAGCTCTGTCTTGATCTCCATCAGCACTTGAGAAAAATATCTGCCTCCTGTACTCACCAGCTAGTCTCTGACATTGTCTGTCTGCTGTTTGGTGCTGGTCAGAATGAGTTTATTAGAACTATTTTGTTAAAAACAGATTTCACTTTCTGCGGCTGGAAATGAGGTTGATGAGAGCGGCGTTTGAGGACTGTAAAAACCAAAACAAAGAGCTAAAAGAGCATTTTAGGCTGCGTAGAGCAAAGGGGGACTGCAGAGTTGGATTAGAATTCTCTGTGGTTCATCCCCTTTCACACTACGCTTTGAATATAAAAATATTGATAAGTGCAGCTTTAAATTATTTTTTAGACTTTCAATCTGATTATATAAAATGCTGATACTAGTATATCCTTGATAAGCTCATATCAGTCAGTATCATCCTGATCAATGTGTCTGTCATTTAACATCATGGTAATTTCATTTGCTTATTTGACTTTATGTCCTTTTTAACTTTACAGAATAGTAAACCAGATTCCCTGCTGAAAATGGAGGAGGAGTGCAAATTCGACAGAACACCGCTGTCGGGCAATAAAGACAAATTCAGCTTTACTATGTCTCACAAGAAAATGCTCGGGTATGTATGGAATGGCTGTGATTGCCATATAAACGTTTCATGACAGGCCTTTTCGAGAGGAGAGCATGTTAACCTTCTCATGTGGTATATTATGATGATTATAGAGCTATGTGGCTATCAGCACCGTATCCATTAGAGCTAATTCAAGGACTTCTCACTGTGAGTGCCTGGCTGAGCCTCGTATCACTCCCTTATTGTCCTGCGGTTTCCTTTTCAGCTCCAAGATGCTGAAACCTCAGACCAACTCAAGTGTTTTTGGATCATTACAAAACCTAAAAGAGGACAAAACCAAGCCAGTGAGAGACGAGTATGAGTATGTCTCAGATGAGGGGGAGCTGAAGATTGACGAATTCCCCATCAGGCGGAAAAAGAACACCGTTAAGAGAGATCAGTCCTGTGAGTATTTGGGACTTATTTCGTGTAGTGTTTCGGTTTATTTAAACTATCATCTAGGGCTGGGTATCAGACCTTAACACTTTTTGAGTGTTAGCTTAAATGTGTCCGTAGCATTAAGTGTCGAAATGTGTTGGCTAGATTATTATTTTTACTTATATTTTGATCTAATATTTCCTGGTCTAAATCAGAGAACCTATGTGTATGTGTTAAGTATATATTTTATTTAGGTAAAGTTCTTTTTTAATACTGCTGCATTAAGCAGTTTGGCATATTTGGGTACATGAAATGGTTTGAAAACTAGCCTAGTTCCAGAGTCATGAATCCTCCGAATCACATCTCTGATTTGTTCAGGGATTTAAAGAGTTCTGCTGTTGTACTTATTGATTGATTTAGATACTATCTTCCCACGTACAGTAACTAGATAGCTACAGACATGAAAAGTAGTAACAGGAAAATGGCCACAACAATGGCCAATGAGACTTACAGAAATAACAACTCTTAAATCGATCATCATGAAGAATGGCTCCCAGCATTAGCTACCACAACTTCAGTATTGTTTGAAAATGCAGCCAGCAGTAGAGAGGGACTGGGTTTGCGCAAAACCAAGCAAACCCACAGAATAAATAGAATGAAATGAAAATGGAATGGCACGTCTGTCTAATTTTCAGGCTGGGTTAGAACATGTTTAAATTGAACAGTAATTGAAATTATCAGTGTATTGTATACACTGATCACGTATATCGACACTCAGCCCTACTATCCTGTTGTTCAATGATGAATTCATTTGTTTCCCAGTTTTGTCAGACATCAGAGAACCCATTCAGCCAGCCAAGAAACCAAAGTTCCAACCCTTCGTGACCAAGGTACATATCACATGACTCTCAGATGACATCACCTTTCACTAATGACCCTGATGATTCTCAAACGTTGTGATGCTAAGTAGCTAATGCTAACACTGGACTCGCACAGTCAGCATCTCCCCCAGGAGCTCTAATACTTTTCATGTGAAGTGATTTAAAAAGCAATCTTGTTCCAGGGGATTTGATGCACAAGAACATGCTGCAATGCTCCTTTAAAGCTCAGATGTTTAAAATCAGATGAAAAAAAAAAGGAATGTAAAACAATTTATCCTGGGTAAATCAGAAGAAGAAGCTCCCTAAGCTGTGGACCACCACACACTGATGAGGGAAATAGCTCTGGCATGAACGCAGGAAGAGGAAGAAAACGACTTATACCAGATGCTATTGTGTTTACTGATAAGAGGCCAATGGAAACCATGTCATAAGTCTCATAGTTAACTTCAGTCAGATCCAAGGCTAGATTACTAAATGGGTAAAGCAGGCAGCTGCCTCTGGGGTCACAGAAGCCCCAGATTTATTGTGTGTCTCTGTGGTAATTTTATTAAATGCAAATTAGTTTGGGAATATCAAGTGAAATGACCAAGGCCCTGTGGCAGGACTGTATAAGTACTTGTTTTGTCTACATGTGTCAAAAAAATTACACGGTGCCTATTTCTAAATAAATTTGTGTTAAGCTAAATAACCACAAAGAGGGGGTCGGAAGGGATGCACAGCTCATTTTCCTCTAATGTCTCGTAGTGGGTTATTTTGTGTAATAGATAATGAAACTGTGGGAAAACAGTCAATAGAAATAAAAAGTTAATACATAGGGCCCTAAATCCAGAGAAAACACAGAACAAAAAACAAATGCCTCAACTTTCAAGCAACACCAAATTCCTGTTGCTGTGTCTCTCATTCCTCTTTCTTTCCGTTCACTCAGACTGTCGACTCCTCAGATGAAGAAACTCTGCACATAGACACAGAGGCCAAGCCTGAGGTCAAAAGTCGCAACTCTAAGGTCAAGAAAAAGGGCGGCAGCGCTGCAGGGATTCTTGACCTGCTGCAGGCGAGCAAGCAAGTGGGTGGGATTGACTACAGCACCAACAGGTAGACTGACCTCCTCTGATGTCATTATTTTCTGCTTCTTCACTCTATTTCCTTCAACACCACTGGAACGTTTACATCTAAACACACTTGGGTTACAGTACATGCACACCATTACTCTCTAAATGGCTCCCACTGGACCTCTTTTTCCTTTCAGTAAATTAATTTTAGGGCTCACACTCCTTAATGGTGCAACCCACTGACAAACAAATGGCCCACTCAGCGACGATGTAATTGGATGAAAAAGCTGAATTTTATAACTTCGTTTGGAGCTGAAAAATCAACTAGTGACTGGAGCAACAATTTACGCAGATTCTGTCAGCAGTGTGTGTTAAATCAATGTTTGTTTCATCCTGCCTTAATCTACCAAACGCTGCGTGGCTCCAGGCTCTTCCCTTTGCCTTTTGCTGTTTGTTGTTTTGTTCAGCTCTTGATGGTCTATTTCCACCACATTGAAAGCTACAAATGAGCAATGAAAGAAAGAAAGAAAACATGACTGAAATATGTTAATTTCTCAAATTGTTTAGGTGCTTTGAAGAGGGAGCTGTGCAGGGAAGTGAACATTCATTATAACAGTGTTTGATAATCACTTTGCTCATTGTTGCAGCTCAGCAGCTAATGGCCTAATAGATGTATATATATAACGGCAGACAGCGAGATATATATTTTCATAGCTGCTTCTTAAAGTAATCACAGGTCCGTGGAGAATATTTAGTTTTGACAGTTTTACTTTGCTCTTCCAGATTCGGTGCGATTTTTAATATTTTGCAGGTGTCAAATGATAATGATACTTAATAGCGCAACTGGTGACATTTACATCGACTTCCAAGTCTTTTTCAATTATTATCTCTCAGTCACTCTTCACCTCTGCCAGCGTGTTGACTGCTGTGTAATGGCTGTGTTGTTGTGTATTTTTTATTGACGTACTTACAGTCAGCCACCTGCATCTCCCAGCACACAGGAGGCCATTCAGGGCATGCTGTCCATGGCCAACCTGTCGTCTTCAGACAGCTTGCCGCAGCCGTGGAGCAACAGCCAGTCCAAAAACAATAGCCAGTCAAAGAGCAACTCGCACAGTACGCAGGCCGGCAAGAAGGCCGGCGGAGGGGCTGGCGGCGGCAGCAACGACAGCAAGCGGCCCACCAAACGGCTCCCGAAGAAACCCAGGAAAAGCAGCAGTATTGAGAGTCTGGACTACGATGACGACCAGGATCACATGGACGCGTGTTTCAAGGACTCTGATTATGGTAAGTGCCAAAAGCCAACTCATTTCCCTTGTTCCTGGGTTTTTTTGTTTTGTTTTTTTTGTAACACTCCAGATGACTGGAGCTCACCAAGGTCAGCTCAGTGTTCCTGGGTTGTTTTTTAGCAAACGAATGAGAAAATAATTATCTGCCATGCCTGACTCTCGCTGCTGCTAACAGGCGCTTTTAAAAGCAGATTGACCCCTGATGGATCAACATGTGGGTCCTTAATTCTAAATTTGGCCTGGAACTTTTCATTAGGAGTAGATGATAGGCTTTAAATTTATTTTCATGTGTCCTCCTTTCCAAATCTGCCCTTTCGTGTTGCTCCAATTTGTGATTTTTTTTTTTTTCTTTGAACCGTTTCCTTTGTGAACTCCATCCACACACAGCTGTTTGGACCCTCCCTGCTTGTTAATAAGCCATTAACACGAGTTACGAATTGTTTTTTTACATGCTTTTTGAACTTCTAATTAGTGTCTTATTAGTTAATCGTGGCACGAACTTTCTCACTCTGAAGTCTTCGTGAAGCTTTTCTCACACACTGGCACTCTTTTCCTCTTTTGTAAACAGGCCATTTTTTATCTTAATCATCCAATTATCTGATATTAAAATGTCTTGATTGGAATGGCTGTGCTATGAGCAGGCAGAGAGAAGGGAGCAGTCAACAGCTGTCTCACAGCTGTCCTGCATGCTGTCAAAGGAAACTTCCTCCATTTTAGATGCACAGAAAGTAGAAATAAGTGCACTTAAGTCACATTCTATGCTTTACGTATGTATCACTAATCAGTCAGTTAAGTGTATATATTTTCTCTCTCACCTCTCAGTGAGACATGTTAGTAATCTGTTACATCTTTTGATTTTAGTTTACCCCTCGTTGGAGTCCGAAGAGGATAATCCGGTTTTCAAATCCAGATCGAAAAAACGGAAAAGCAGTGACGACACTCCATACAGCCCGACAGGTAAATGCTAATGAGAGTTGTGCACTTCACAGTTTTATGAAGTGAACCCTTATGTTGTAAACCCTTATATCGATTTCATCACAGCCCGTGTAGGACCCTCAGTTCCTCGACAGGAGCGGCCGGCAAGAGACGGAGCTCGAGTGGCCTCCATAGAAACAGGATTGGCTGCAGCTGCAGCAAAGCTTTCTCATCAGGTATGTCATGACAATATCTTTACATAATGATATTAACTTTTCCTGTAAAGATTGATCAACAAAAAAAAACTATGTATTTATAGGAGGAGCAGCAGAAAACCAAGAAGAAGAAGAAAAGCACCAAAAAGAAGGCAATAGTAATTGAGGAGCCCCCGAAAATCTCTCAGGACAGTAGCTCGCCGGAGCACAATCTGGACTCCCAAGATGGCAGCCTGACAGACCACGAGTTCAACACTGGGACAGTGAAGTCGCCTGGAGGGCCACAGCCCATGGCACCGGGGGTTTTTCTCAGCCAGAGGCGACCGTCCATGTCCTCTCCCAACAACAGCACCAACTCCACTAGCACCAACAGCAGCAGCGTGGCAAAGGGGGATCGAGTGGGGTCAGCAGACGCCAAAGGTGAGTCCTAATAAAAGTAGTGTTAGGCTGGTTTGACTGCTGCTTTTTTTGGAGAAAGAAAATTCACACCACTGCCATTAGGTAACTGGAGACCTGTTCGCTTTACATCAGACCGCATCAAGTTTCAAGCCCTTATGTGTTTTGTGTATGTGCTTTAGTCCTACTCAAGGATGTTGACCCACCACTTTGGTCCAGACTGAAATATCTCGACAACTTTGAGATGGATTACCATTAGGTTTGGTAGACATGTTCATGCTGTATCACTTTGGTGATCCCCTGACTTCTCATCTAGCGCCACCATCAGGTCAAAATGTCTTAGTTTGGTTTGTGACCAAATACCTGCAACGCAGAGGTTTGTTCTAATATTTTCTTAGGTCTAAGTTTCTTGGAAAGAACTATTTCCAAAAGGTACACTTGCAATTGTTTGATTCTAAGTAATTGCTTGCATAACCTAGAGAGTCAATCTTCAAAATCAGTCCAGGGCAGGTCAACAGAAATGTGTGTACCAACAAGCATACAATTCAATATATATATATATGGAGAATAAAGTTTCCACTCACAGTTGAATATTGAATTAACATTTACTTGGAATTAATTGAAGCAGTTCTCTCAAGAAAGTTCTTATTTTCACTATAATCAGAAGAAAAAATTACACAGTTCTTTTCAGGAAACCTCTTGGAAATTTTTAGGAAATGGCAAAGCACATTGCAAAGCACTACTGGAATGGAATGAGTAATTAGTAATTGTTAGCAATAAACAATTTAGCTTGGCAGTTGCTGCTGTTTACACGTGCAAAGTATATTAATCTTGTTAGTTACGTATATGAACTGCACATTTGTGTTGTGGTGTGTAAATGATTGGCACCGCAGAAGGCTGGGCCACTCTTCAGATAAATGCAGTGTTATTCCCTCACTTTGTTTTCAAGGTTTTCAAGGTACTCTGAGAAAGCTTCTGAAAAGGATTTTGAAGCTGAACTAAATGTGCTTGACCTGGACTGACCAGGTTGGGTTCACTGTAGTTTAAGCATTACCATGTACATCTAACTTATTTTAATTGAAATCACGCATTTTACTTTAAAAAATGAAATGACCTAAAATAATTCCGACCTCTCTGTTAAGAGGAATGTTAACTAATCTGTGAGAATTGTGGACCTCTACTGGCAACAGAGAGGAATTACAGCACAATTTATTATTATATTATAATATTATACTGTAAAATATACTGATAATAATTATAATAATTATATTAGATTTTAGCTTAGAGGTACTTTGTGGAATTTTTGACCGCTGGGGGAACCATGGAACTATGTCTTTATACAGGACATGCAATATACATTCCTACCAGTAGTTTCATGTTATTCCACTGATCTTCTGGATCTCTTTCCTTGACAATTGGTGACAATAATGGGTCAAGAAACGTACCAATGCTGCTGCATGAAGGCAGGGAAGAATTCTCCTAGCTAGAAATCATGCAGGCATCTTTTAGTAGGTTTATGTTATTTTGCTAGGGAGTAAAGATTTTATCTATGAAAAGTTCAGATCTAAGTTATTACTGCAGCGGGAGCACTGACACTCCAACTGAACATCCTCACTTATCTCCTGTCTTTTCTTGTTCTTTTCACAGCGAAGCGGCTAAAGAAAGGCATGGCAACAGCCAAACAGAGACTTGGAAAGATTTTAAAGATCCATCGAAATGGAAAGCTCCTCCTGTAGCATGCAGCAGACTGCTGTAGGACTGGGAATTCATGAGCTGGGTCCCATCCCAACCTCACCCCCTGTTCACTGATTAAAGCCAACAATGGGAAAAAAAAGAAAATCATGCATTTTTCAATTTCTAAGAAGAACATCGCTCAAATAGGTTTTTGCCTCTACTTATACTTTATAACTTTCAGATATTAAAGTGTACAGAACCTACTATAAATATTTTTTAAGAGAACATGTCTCATTTTACTACAGCTGTCAGTTTATCAGGGGTTGCTAAAACATGAAGTAGAAGTACATTGCAGTCATTCCAAGATTTTTGAAAGTATCCCTTGCATGTATTCAGTTGCATGTGCGCTTGGGTCAGGGTTTGGGGATTTTACACATTAATTCCTGCTATATGGATGCAGCTTATCATTGATGATCACACAGATGATTGACAGGTTGAACTGGAAAAATCAGCCCCTTTCTTCCTTCCCGGCCGCGGTGTTTTACAGTGCACGGTTTTGATTGGCGTCAACTCGAGCATTTATCTCTTTACGTTAACACTTACTTTTGCAGAGCACTATCAGCAGTGATATTTATTTATTTGTGTCGAGTCGTAGATAGGAAGTGGGACTTGGTGGAACAACTGTAAAGCACAAAGTATATCAAACAACAGCAGTGTCAGGATGTTTCTCACAGTTAAACATAGCTAACATAGGACTCAATGTGATGGAGCCCTGCTGAACAGGATTTGGTGTTTGGACATGAAAAACATAGGATTTCTGACACTACGTGGGACCTGTAGCTAATGATAAGCCTCATCCATGTCAGGTCTACAGTTACATGGGGATACTTTCTCTCTTCTTTTGCTTTCACAGGCAGCACCGACAACCTATACTCATCTCTGCATTTTTACGGCTTCACACAGTACAGTATATAGAATGTAGCTTGTACATAGCCTTTTAAATTACTACTTTTTGTATCCTTTCCCCTTAAGGCTTAATTCTACATTTTTACCGGTTTTGCTAATTATGAATAAATGAATAAAAATATATATATGGATATACAGTATAGTCCTAATTTTTGAACTTTTATTTTGTTTTTTTGTTTTTTTTAACGGCAGAGATTCATTTTTAACTTTTTTTTTGTTACATTTAAAGGTGTTGCCTGGAAAACAACTGAAGAAATAATACATTTTATTGTCATATGGCCTTACATACACAAAGCTAATTGTATTGTGATTCTGTTTGAACAAGAGACGAAGCTTTGAGGAAAAATTATATAAAAGGAAAAAAAAAACACTTAAAGTTTCTATGACCAGCCTCTTGTTCGAGTTCTAGTATCCTGAAGGGTTTCGGAATTATTTTACTAGCACCTTGTGAAGTGTTTATGTGTCAGTGATGTAATTTATTAATGTTTGTAGCTTTTTTATACTTGTACAATTCTTAAGAGTTTTTGTTTTTGAATATTTCATCAACTTGTGAAATTACCCTTAGCAGACAATTTTTGATTTTCCTTTTTTTTTTTTGGATGTGTGTGTGTGTTTGGGGGGCATCACAGACATTTTACACACTAGAACCTATGTTAGCAAACATTTTTTTTATCTCCATCCTGTCTTCACTCAGTGTCAATGTTATCATGATATCATGGTCAACATTTCCAATGTGACATGTTATTATTATTATTATTATTGTTAATATTAAAATTATAAGCAACTGCGCCCACGCCTCCATCACACCGTTTTATTTTGGTCAGGACATTTTGAACACAGTTTAATGTGCTATATTCTATAGCGGCAGTGTTTTAGTCACAGATGTAGACCATGCGTCCACTTCTCAGATACAGTATGAGATGCGCTCCGATCAAACTCTTGTCAGTGGGACATATTTTCAGGTTTTTATTTGTATAATATGTGTGTTGCTTTGTTGTGGTTTATTTTTGTATGTCTGACCTATTAAATGCATCCACTGTGCCAGGACAGTGAATGATACCTGTTGTAGCTGTCTTCCCTTACTGTTACTTACAGTACTAGTAAGTATTTACAATCCTTTTTGACCTGAATCTATATTTTTCTGTATTTAGACGATTCTGTTTGAGATCATGGCTCACTTTTTTAAGACATCGAGAAATGGCTAATTCTGAGGAACAAGCATATTGTTGTTGAATGATATGATTGTCAGCCTTGTTTACTTTTGCAATACAGTTACTGTGGAAAACCTACTTTGTAATGTGTTCCTCTCCCACTTGCAATGTGACGGCTTCTGTGGTGACGACTAAACATGTTTTTCCCGCTTCACATTGTCATGCTTTGTAGTTGCATCAAATCCAGCATCACACTGATCACAAACTGATCTGGCTTTGTTTTTGGAACAAGAAATCCGCCCGAGCTTTCAGCTTCTGGACTCAGTTTAGGGTCTTGCCTTTCTGGAGCTTTAGCAGCTGCTTTAGCCAAGTCATTAATTAAAAGTAAGCCAAAGTCAACACCATTAAAAATGTATTAACATAAAAGTCCTCTCAAGTAGTCAGACTCTTCTTACCCGAGGATTCCCTTTCACCATCCTGAGCAGGTGTTGCAATGTCTAAATACAATGTACACAGAAATCTGGATCTCAGGATCTGCTCGGTCAAAAAAACAACTCCTTCTGTGTACTGATACTGCCTCACAAGGTTTGATTTTGTTCTTAAATCTGTTGTCAGACAGCCAACATTAGTTTCAAGCTCTTAAGCAACAGCAAGCCTGCGCCACTAGATGGAGTCAAAAAATACATGTATGTAACAACTGATGCATGTTTTTAAATAAACTTAATGCAATAATTTTTTAGGCAGACCGCAAATACAGGATTCAGCTGTTGAGGAACATGATCTGCTTATTTAGACTGTTTTCGTCAAAGGTTTCACTATTCAACAAGCTTTTAATACACGTTTTGATTCTGTTCAGGGGTTTTTTTTTTTTTTTCATCTCAATTACATCCAGATTTTATCGGTGTAATCACAAAAAAACTAGTTTTGAAGAAGGGATGTGAACATCAGTGAGGAGATTATAAGAAAATTAGTTACAGCACATTTAAACTGAGTGTCTCCAACAAAAATAAGTCAATTAACTCTTACTTTGTGTAATTAAAGACTGATTACATAAATAGGGAAGTTATGTGAAGCCTTCATACATTATGTGGCTTGTTTCCCATTGTTTTAAACCTGGCCTAATAACACATCTGGACACAATTGATTTCACAAAAATAAAACATGTGATTTTCATGGGAATCTGCATTTCCCCACGTTGATGTTTTATTTAATTTCCCAATCAGATCTGTGTGTGTGAATGAGATACGGGGGTGCGGTGAAGCTGTGTGGCTGTTAAAGGTCGCGACCCCGTTTCCACCCTGGTTAGCATCAAAGTGAGTTGTTATTGTTAGCTAATTGTTAACACAAGAACGTGAAGTGCTCCGGCATCAGCAAATGAAACAATCACATAATTTGTCCTCTCAGGATGATTTTCACACACTGACATGAAACAAAGCTCACACTTGGATGAAAGTGGTACAAAACCACTGCAGGCCGAGTTACATGGATTTACTATATTTTCAAAATTATTTGGGAGGAAGCTAAACTCCAGATTAAAGTCGGGCCAAAAATAACTTCAAAAAAATAAAATTTCTTTCATGCATGATATAGGCTGTACCAAAAATGCAAGTTTAATTGACATTTGAAATTTGTGTTTTCAAGACGATTATTTTGTTTATTTCCTAATATAGGCAGTTAGGCCTTCGGAGATTATTTGGACAAAAGGTGAGTTTAACATACAAAAGTAAACTTAAAATCAGGTTAGTGCAAACAAAAAATCTTTTATCTATTTTTATCTCTTTTATCTTTATTTTTATCTATATCCCAGGAGTCCAGGAAGAATATTTCAAACTCTTTTAAATACAAAAGATTTTTCTAGGAATGAGGCACGTTGTATAACGAGAATTTTAAAAAAAAATGTAGATTTTTAGAAAATACATAAAAAAGTAAATTGAAATTTTATTAAAGAAGAAAAAAGATTTTAGGCGATTTTTGTGCAGGTGCTTCGAAATACAGAAAAAAAAAATCATTAATGTAGAAAAATGCACTACATATCTAATTTGCTTATCAAAAATGTTGGTCCCAGAACACTTTCTCCCCTCCTTCCTTGTTTCTCTGTCAGCTCCGCCGGTGCAGTTGGTCCCCGGGAAAGGGCAAGTGGGATCACAATTTAAATGTCAGTGTATTAAAAACAATGCCTGCAGAGTGTTACAGTCTAACTGCATTCATGGCCATGCTGCACTCGCTTAGTGATCACAGATGTGAATGGGCTGCCCTCGGTCGCTTTGAAAACCCTCCGGTCCTGTATGAGAGTCCCAAGTGGTCAAGAGAAACGTGCCATGTGAGAGATGTCTTAATTACGCAGGAATGTCAGGTTAAGCTTTGCCTTTGTGTGGCCGTGCAATGATGCAATTTGCTAAAAGAATTTTTCTTTCTCCTCCTTTACTGCTCTGCCTTTTATTCATCCCATTCTCCTGAGTTCAGAGCTGTCATTAGTAATAATGCGGGCGATTCCTGCGCCAACAGATTGGTAAAGCTATGGAGATCCGCAACTGTGTAGTACGGCCCCAGAGCAATCTCCTCACAAAGAGTCTTAGGTTGCCTGTTTTTGTGGCCGTGATGAAAAGTGGCAGACTTGAAGCTTGTGTTTCTCTGCAGTTTGTTTGGAGCGGCTCCCCTCTGCGTGGATTAACTGCTCTGTCAGCCAACAGGAACTCCTCTGCTGGTGTTTCACTGGGAACTCAAAAGTGCGGAGAGACGTTTGGCTTCTGCTGACACACAAGCACACACACACACACACACACACAGGCACACTTTTTCCTGTGTGTTTTGGTTTGCTTCCCAAAAGGTATCAATGAAATTACTCTTAAAAGGATATGTAATATTTTTTTGCCTGGTTATTATCATGGTGCATATTTGCATTTGAGTCAGCAGGTCGGATTTCACTGTCACTTGTTCCTGGACAGGTGACTGGTACTGGGATCAAACTTATTATTTTTTTTTTTTTTGGCCAAAGGTTGACATACTGCTGCTCCAACAAGTGTATAAAGGGTTAATTTTTTTGAAAGTCGTCTATTTGAGGGCTTAAGGATCCTTCAGTAATGGAGCGAGAGGAAGCTAAAACTTAAAAATCATTGTCAAACAAAACACAATGTTGCCTCAGCATAAAAATGAACGTCCGACAGCTTGAGAAGTGAAAGTAAACGCTGCCCGGTTTCAAGACAAACACAGAGGCTCTGTTTTATGGTGGCGTGTTTCCTTAACCTTTGGCAGGCCTGAAATTTTGGAACTGGAAAACAACACTTCATCGTTAATTTTTGACGCCCATCAAGGAAACGAGTGTCACGAGTGAAGCGAGAGCCCACCCAAATGAGAGTATTATTAATGTGAGCGTGATCAAGGCCTCAGAAGGTTGTTTCATTCACTGACTGCAGGGACGGCTGCAGCAGCAACGGCAGTCACAGCACAGCACACAGGATCTTTGATTAATATATATTTCAATAGCACGCCAAAGCTATTTATTAAAAGTTTAGACATACACCAAGAAGAATAGATAACAAGCATACTATCTACTTATTAAATAGTGTATGTTAGAAATATATTAAATATGATATGTGATCTTACCTTTTGGCTTTTATTTTACCATATAAAAATATCAAAAATTAGAAATATATCATTTCCATAAAATTAAAGTTTTATTCCTCACTCTCTGACATATGGTGAAGTCAGAGCAACTAGAAGGGTTAAAGGGGATATGACGCCATTTACAGGCAACCAAATGAAACGCACTGTTATCTTGAATAAAATGATGGATTTCTCTGGGTTTGAACATTGTTGGACACATTTGGGATAATCTAAGGACACAACTCAAGAAAATATATAACATAGCTCTTGTCATGTTTAGACATTTGAATGCAGAAATAGTAGTTAGTTGGTTACACTCACATCCTTTAACTCACTCCGTATAAATAGCCTGAATTAGCTTTTCTGTTATGTTACATATCTGTGGCAAACACCAGATACAAATAAAAGATGATTAGCTGCAGTAGCTCAATCGAGTGAATAGGAGTTCATTTTGCGTTTTATTTCAACATAACTGCCAGCGACACTGACTTTGCAGCCATTTTGTTTGTTGACACTTCTTTTCACCAAGGCTGAAAGAAAGTTTTGGTAGCAGTCAAACTCCTGATATCTCTGACTCAGAATAACTAGGTGGTGGACATGTCTGAACGATAAGACTTGAACATAGCATCATCCTTGGCAAGAGACAGCCAACTAGCTTGTCAGATAGCCACAACTCTTGTGAGCTAAAGTTCCGTATTTTTCTTCGAGGGCTATGCTAGTCCTGCTAGTTTAGTCCTGCTAGTTTAGTCCTGCTAGCTTAGCAGAGTGGCAGTGGCAATTTCATCCTTTCACTCCTGTGTAATTTAAAATGCAGATTTAATATTATGCATATCTAACAATTTAAAGATCATTTAAGGATTAATTTATTATATCTATTTCAGAATAATTATCAATATTACAAATTGGAGATGGACAGACAGCCAAACAGAGGACATTTAATCTATGTCAACTTTCTAAGACAAACTAGTTCAGAAGGAGAAAGCAGTAAGAACACATTTGTAGTATTCTCTCATTTGTCTTGTTTTCACTACGTGTTTTGTAATTCATATTTTTATAGCTGCAGCACATTAACATCTTTCCCCAGAACCTTGAAAGTAAATGACTCTTTCATTTCCTGTCCTTTTCTAATTAACAGACCTCCTCCATCTTTTCCATTTCACATGATTCGTATTTTGGTGTCAAGCTCCGGCTGCTGGCTCGAGCTCAGGACACATGGAGCTGCACGCAGTAAATAACCGTGATGGTTTCAGAGCTGAACACAGGTTTTCAGAGAGCGTGTGTTACTCAGGGGGAAAGAGAAAATGAGTGAGTGAAATGTTTTACACTGTCATTGCACCAAGGCCTCCTGACATAAACAGCTATGATCTGCACTTTGTGATAGATCTCTGTAAACAGAGGAGCCAAACAACAGATGCAACACATTTCACACAAATGCAAACATCTGTTAGCATAGCTGGGCAGTTATTTTTAGTGGATTTGTGTTTATAAGAGCAGCTCGAGCAGCATCCAGTAGATTGGTAACAGTAAATCTGTTAGTCCTGACATTATTATTGTCCTCGGTGGTAGTTTGACTTGTAGCAGAAGCACCACTGGTGATAGTGGTGACAGGAATGGTGGTGAAGTTTCAGACTTGTTATTGCAGTGTGAGTAGAAGGTAACAGCGCAAGTAATGATAGTTAAAGTGCAACCAATACATTTGTTAAACTAATTTTTGTCTTGTCACAGATACATCATGACCTACATGTATGTCAGTCAGTAAAGAAACTGCCGTCCAGAGATGCCAAAGATGTCTTTTTAAGAGTTCAACCAGTTGACATTTATAATGGCTGGAAAAAGCTTCACTGGAGTTTGCATCACATAAACAGTAACTGAGTACCTGAAAAAGAAGGATAATTTAATATATAAAAAAAAACCCTCATCATTGTTAACTGTCTATTTTAGCTGTCAAAAACATATTTTATTTGTATATGTTATGACATATATGTCAGTATAGTTTCAGTATAGTAATTTTCTTTAAAAATATTTGATGGGCTACATGTTAATGAATTTGAATATTCTTTTTCTTATCTCTTAATATATATGTTTGTTGTGTTTGTTTTTTAAAATCACATTTCAAGTGTAATTAACTTCTTGAAATTGGTTTTGACAAGTCTATATTTCAACTGTAAAATGTCCTATTATATGGGTCAGAACTCTAATAACCAAATTTAATTCTTCTTCTTCTTATTGAAATTGTTTGTTTATATAATTCATTATAAAATTTGAAACTTTCAAATGTAAGTACCGGCTTTAAAAATGAGTTGGCCTGTAATGATAATAGCCTTAGCGCTGGTATTGGTAGTAACAATAAAGAGTATTATTGAGAAATGTTGCTGCTGTCATAACAGTTATCATAGTGGCTCTGATTTCATTGTGGATGACGTGGAAATAAATTACACTCAGCTGGCACTGGGAGTCTCCCAAGTACAATTACTCTGTTTACATGCAGTAGTTGGGGAGGGAAATTGCTTTTGAAAGCGCTCTTTAAGGTCATGGTTTTGTTGCTGTGCATAAGCCCAATGTTTACCAGAGTATTTTAAGGAAACTCAAAGCCGCGCCACGCATCAACAAGTGTCTTAAACGGCCGCACAAAGGGCCCGTTTTTAGCCCGACTGAAGCAAACGCTCACCTAATCCTCTGGAGAGGCTCCTGTGACGGGCCCCACCGTCAAAGGCCTCTTTAACAAGGTGCTGAAGTCACTTAAGCACCAAGTAAACAAACAAACAAGCCAAATCATTCGCTGCATTTCCTGGACTCAGTTCCCTAAACAAATGCATGCACAATACATCTGCCGCTGGTGCGTCCAGAGCTGCCGTGTGGTCATCTGTGTGTAATTATTCATCATTCTACATGGGAATTCCAATGACGTGCTGCGCCGGTGAGGCAGCGTTACCCCTCTCTGAAACAAGTGGGGTTTATTTTTGAACCTCTGCTTTTTCTCTACGGCCAGATTGCCCGAAGAGATTGGCTTTCTCCGGGCTGTGTAACAGATACCATCTAAATCATTAGGGCTCATTCATTGCCATGTGCCACTCTGCGGCTCAGGTTCCTGCGACCCTGAGGTCAAGCGGCTGAGAGCTCCCTGACCTCCAGCACTTCCTCTGAATATTAACAGGGTAGTTATGTAGTCAAAAGCCCTGATATAGAACATTGGTTCATTTAGATAATAGCCAATCAGGCGGAGCGGCGAGGAGTTCAGTGATCTCCACAGGATGGCTGGGCCTTTATGTGGCTTACTGAGGGCATAATGACAGCAAACAGAGGAAGCTTAGGCCTCTCTGGCTGAAATTATGCGGTCACATGCCTGCTGGCTGTAATGCTTTCCTTTAGCCCAGCTAAGTTGGACTCCTTACGGGGGACAAATCCAGCCAGGCTCCATTATGAAGATGAATGTTGTGCAGTTATCTTGCAGACATTGGGCTTTAATACAAGACAGAGTGGAGTTTAAAGGCCACCATGGTGAAAGACGTATTTGCCATTCAACCTCTGCACACGATGCTAATCCAAATGATCAGTGATAAAATATTCAAATGATTTTTAAAGAAGGCTTGTGTGAACCCGCTGACTTCGAACTGGAAATGATTAGGTTATGATCTGAGTTTGTATGTTTTATCAGACTCTTTTTAGCAGCTGTGTATCTGTCCTTCATGAGCCCTGAGCAGAATGATCCAAACTGGAGTACACATCAAAATCCCTCATGGTAAATTACAACTAGCTGGCTCCAAATCTCTCTGACAGGCCTGCCTTTTAAAAGAAAATTGCGGCTTTGAAATCGCAATAAAGTGCAATCACTGATGTGTCTTTGAATATTTTTGATTGTGACAATTAAATTGGAAGTTATCTAATTAAAGCAATCTTGGTCTCATCATGCCTCCATGACTCCCACAGTATCAGTGACCCTGTTTGACTGCCGAGCAGCCGCTGTTCATCCACAGCCGCACTATCAGGCCTTTAATCAGTAAAACATCGCTGTGTGTTTGTGGAGCTGAAATGGAGCGTGTCAGCCGCTGGAGGCTCTCAGGAGATGGACATCAGCCACATTGTCACCCCTTTGTGCTTAATTGTCCATGTGCTAGCGGGGCGGAGATGTGAGGGCTGAGGCTGCAGTTATCGTCACCGGTGGTCGAATGGTTGATGAGAAGTGTCAAAGAGCAGACAAAGAGAGAAGTTGTTCTTTTTGTTTATGCGCTGCAGGATTAAGAAAATCCCTTGTGATTCCAGTGCAGTTTCTAAAGTTTAGAATTAGTGGGTCTCTTGGATCAAGACAGAGTGAAACTTTGTGAAACAACTTTTGTTTTTATGAAAACTGGTGAAAGAATCTCACCACATTAGCAAGCTCATTGCAAAACATCTAATCTTAGATTGAATCCATCATGAATTTGCTGTGATTATCATGGATGCACACAAGAAAAAAAAATCTGCCACATGAAATTATGCTTATTTTTGAATTTGTTTCTCTAGTTTTTTGTTTGTTCTTACTCTATATTATAATGTAGTTTAAAGGACAAATGAAACCATTCTCTTACAACTCTTAAAAACTGCATTAATGTTTTTTTTTTTTGTTTTTTTTTACCACTTGTGGACATAAATGACACACTATCACCATAAAAACTTATTATAGCAAGCATGTTAGCAAAACCATAATATACTTTTACACATATAGCAGAAACACAGAACAACATTAACATTCATTTGTGTTTTGGTTTACTTGATCAATGCAAGTTCAATATTTGCTCTCCTTTTAGCTCTGTTTTGGTCTCTTTAGCAGCTAAATGTTCTACGAGCTCACCGCTACCATTGTCTGTCTGTGTTTTGGTTCTGGGCATGTAGTGTACAGTCTTTCTGAACTTTTCCATTAAAAACAGCTGCTGGCTGCAGTTGGAAATGAGGCTGATGAGACTAAACCAAAACAGGAAAGTTGTGGGCCTTGAAACAAAACAATGAAAGACAGTAAAATGTTCCATCGCTGTAAGTCACCCTTCACATTACACAGACTCATCAGATTGATTGATCTGTTAATATTACAGTATTGGTTAGTGCAGCTTTAATTGATCTTTCCACAATTTCTAGACATGCAACCTCTAAGTACTGTAGATACTTTGTATTTAAGGGATTTAAGGGCTTACTGAGAAAAAAAGATGGAAGCAAATGGACACAATGAGCTGTTAAGATTGAGATAACAGTAATTCTCCAGTGTGAAAGTTAAAAGGTTTTTTCCATGAGGCTAAATCTTGATGTTGTCGGTCACTGCTAATCATTTAACACCTACTCTGGATGTGTATGTTCCATTGGTTTGGGTTCATGCACCAGCTCCCAGAAACCTGTTCGCATTAAACGTCAAAACTACGGCAGAAAACACTGGAAGATCCAAGATAACGAGCCTTCTTTACCGCTGTCAGACGCTCCCATACAGAGCCTGAGGACTGCCATCCTAAGCTTGAATGCACGACAATTACAGCCACATTCTCCTCGACCTCAGTGAGTAAATAAACACCCTGAAACTAGTGGATAATCATCACAGCCACTTTTGTCTTATTGCAGAATCTAGATGACACACGGAATCTGAACGCAGGCAGCCTTCCTCTATAAATAGTCAGCAGCAATCAAACAAAATAAATGAACTGTCAGGGCACAAGTGTTTACAAGCATGACAAAATTTTAAGTAATTATAAGTAAATTTGTTGCATTTCTGAGTAAGTGGTAGCAGATAGGCCTCTGACAGGGAGGCAGTGGTGTGTGACGGGCTGATTTAGAACGGCGAGGCTGCCCAGCTCTGTGTAAACCCTCAACCCCAGCAACAAAAAAACCCTGCACTCCACATCCCACACTGACCACATCTCAATGGGGAGGAACGCTAAAGACATCTGCAGGGCCATTACACACACTTAGCCGCACATCAAGGAACGCTTGGCCGCTGCGCCACTCCTGCTAAACCTCCCTCCAAATGGAAATTTGTTTGTCTGTTAATTATCTTTTCCCCTTTGGGCAGTTTTAGACATCTTTAACTTAGCTTTCTTCGCCCTTGTCTCTCTTGATCCTCTGAATGCTTTTAAGTTGTTTACAGAAAAAAAAAGCAAATTCTGACGAACATGAAACACAAAAAAAATAAAGCGCGTAATGGAAAACTGATAAGCACAACTTTATCCAATGCTTATTTGAGAGCCCTGAAGAAAATGTAGCGTTTGGGTGACTCGAGATGTTTACTACATTACCATATTTGTGCACCATATGACATGATTTATAGACAATCATGTGATAATTTACATCTTGATGGTCTCATTCATGTGGGTTACTGAGAGGGATTTGCAGAGTCCGCCTCACTGATTACAGAGCCAGTTGTGCTGCTAAAACAATGTGTGCTGCAGTCAGCGTGAGCGGAGACAAACTCTTTATAATCAAAGATTATTTTTAGACATTTTGAATCTTTCATTTAGAGTAACTGTGGCATTCGTTCAAAGTCTCTCTTTGTTGGAAATCTTAAACAAGACTGATAAACAAAGGGCCAGACTTAGTGAGGCAGAGAACACATCATGCAGGCACTTGGATGGATGGATGTGTCACCTGCACAAAGTTGGGCTGTGTCTGGCTAAAGAGTGTGGAGGTGGGACTTTCCACGGCCATGTGGCGGCGACCTCCTCCCCACAAGCCCTTTTTGGAGCTACTCAATGGGACAATAAGCAAATGACAGATAAGGAATGATTTTCTAAAAGCCAAACCTCAAAAATAAACAAACCATTACGCCGTGCCACGGGAGAGCTGGGTTAGCGCTTCTAATTCAGGTGAATTGCAGACAAATTTCCCCCGGCTGGCACACTCACAGCTGTAATAATACGACGAGGGCTGCAGAGTGACTGGGCCGCAGACCAGCCTGCACAGTGTCCACACGGGGCCTGCAGCAACACCTCACATGGCAGGCCCGACTGCAGAGAGAAAACAGTGCATGCATTTGTATTTTAGAGGATTTACAAATGTAATTATTTTTTTGCATGCATTTTTTTACACATGCAAATCCTGTACATGTGTAAATAATATAGTCGCTCTTTTCTTCCCATACCTGATGTGTATGTGTGGGTGTGTGAGTGAGTGGTGTGCTGCTGCAGGGGGAAAACACGGGACAAACCCAGACAGAAAGACAAAGCGGGCTGAATTGGTTCGTGTTTTCTTTACCAGGAGCGGCGTGTTTATTTTTTGTTTCTTCGGTTTCAAAGTGCGGGCACCAAACTGCAAAGGAAACACGAATGATTAAAATTAAAGTGCTTTGATTGAACGCTGTTTTTCCAGCCTGTGGCACAAACATTTGCAGTTTTGTCCTTTTATAGGGATTTTAATGACCTGTTGGGAACACTTGGCCTTAAATGATGTGTTACAGGAAATAAACTTCAGAGAGATATGCCTCACCGTTGCCCTGAGTCAGATTATGTAAAGCAGATTTAATGGGTCTGATGTTTACCACAGTTGTTATTTGAAGCTTTGAACGCTCAAAAACGCAATATCCAGCAGCTCTCAGTTATGATTACGGTGAATGTGAACAGCATGCAAAGTGGGAGTTCTGCAAAGAGGCCAAAAAGCATCCAGGAGTAGAATGAGGACATGTTCACTTTGAATCCCGATCAACGAGGCCACACACTTGTGTATTTTCACCGTGGCACGGTCTCATCAGCGGGCTCGAACCCGGCGTGTGTGCGAGCGCGAAGGGCAGAGCAATGACACGGTCCTGAGCGCCTGATTGCAGGCATCTTGAAAAGATCTGGCTGGCTCGGGCTCACCACAGGTCCCCTTTCAGTGGGCTGTCATTACTGCCGAGGTGAGCTCTCACACGCTGACCCCACACACACACACACACACACACACACATGCTCGGGGGGCCACGGAATGAATGAGCGCACTGAGGCCTGGGCCTGATCAAGCGAGTGGCGGCCGGGAGTTGGTGTAAGGAAATCCTCTGGTGGGACTATCAGAGCACATTAGAGCGAGCAGGCCCCGGCTCTGCAGCATGCAGCTGCAGGGAGAGCACAGTGAGGCAGTATTTCAGCAGCCGCTAAACGCTGCCGCTTTAATCCTAATATAAATATGTTAGCCAAATTGGAAAAAGAGGCCTCATTTACCTATTTCACAAATATTCTATGTAACGAGGATTAATTACTTATGCAGACGTTAATCATCAAATAGCAATGTGAGGCAGGAGCAAGGTGTGGAAAAGACTCGCTGCCTTCATGCAGGAGCTGACAGAGCAGATAAAGCTGCCTTTTTATGAGCTCCTTCTGATTCGGTGTTGCATTAAAGTCTGCATCATTTCAGATCAGTTTGAATGTGTGAGTGTGTGTGAGTGTGTGACAGGTGTGCTGCTCCTCTCCGATAGACTAACACATGCAATCAGAGACTGTTTGTAAACAGTCTGTCCTTTCTCAAAAGTGCCTCAGAGATTTGCTCAAGGAAGTGAAATTGCTGCAAAACGACCTCATTTGGCACCAGGCTTCAACTCGTATGCTTGAGTGAGCGTAATTGCTGGAAGAGAGGAGGGGGCAAGCTTTGGGTTTGCTATCTCTGGGCATACCTTCCCCTAATAACAACTGCGACTGAAATCAAACCCGCTCTGTGTTTGCTCCGAGAGGTGATTAGCCAGAGAAGTTAGGATTTCAAATAGCCCTAATTGGGCTGCTCTGTTTACGTTAGCTTGAGATTTATCATTGAATTTGTGATTCATTTTAAATGGATTAGCCCCACGCATTCTCTTTCCGAGTAATTGTGCTTAAGTGGAGCATGCACGGCAACAGATTGGTTTGGAAAATTGGTTTCATTATTGGAATTATTTGCCATTTGCACAACAAGCAAGAGTGTAATCTCCCTGCTCTTATTGTCAGTGGGGGAAAATGAGGATGTTACCGTTGGCCTGCTGTCAAGTATGATGTATGTGCTGCAGCTAATACCAACCACGCTGCAGAGACTGAAGGCTGAGCTCTTGTGAAGAGCTCGTGAAGAGGCGACCTGTTGACTTGTCCCCGGCTAGTGTCTCTCTTGATCTGTGAGCTGCGTGTGTATATGTGTGTGCGTGTTAGCAGATGTGACCCGGCCAGGCGCAGGGCTTCATGTCAGGTGTCAGGCAGACCGAGCCATAGCTGTCAGACCGAGCCATAGCTGTCAACAGCGATGCTTTATGGGGGCATTTCCTCCGCCGCTCTGACATGTGCCGTCACCTCAGTGTGGTAGACACTTCCATCTGCCCGCTAACAGCCACTGCTGTCAGTACACACACACACACACACACACACACACACACACACACACACATGTTTGTTTTACTCTCTTGCAATGGCACACACACACACACACTCAGGAGAACACCCACTATCAGATATCCCCTACACACACCCCTGTTGTCTCACTGCCAAGAAAACGATCAGGATGGACCGGATTAGAAATATTTCAGCCGCTGACAGCTTTTCACCGGAATAACTTAACGACTTGGCTCTGAAGTCTGAGACATTTTTCATCACATATCACTTTTAAGTGGTAAGTGTGTGTTGTCTTTGCTGCTGTGCACAGTACATTTAGGTTTTCACTGGTGTGGGTACTTTAAAAGCCAACACGGACGCTGTTAGGACTGAAGTTGGCAATTGCTGATGTCGTGCACTGATTTTTCAACATTAACATTTATATGTTAAAAGCCAAATAATTAGGGTTTTCTCTTCAAATGTTGTTACTAACCAGGTCAGAAAGACGGCCTAGACCACCATGGGACACAATTGCCAGGACTGAAACCCACACAATTTTAAACTTAGTTATGTCTGAGTCACTTACTGAAAACTGAAACTGAAAAACACAACAGAGGAAGCCCAGTCAGAACATTGTGTGTCATTATATATCACATCATATCAGACACTGATAGCAAAACAGGCTTTTCATATGTTACTGAGGTAGTGGAAGTAGAACTCATATTTAATCAACACAGTTACAGAAATATGTAAACTGCATCGTTAAGGCTGATGAGCATTAACGTTATCTGGGAAATATCATGCTTATTCACTTTAGATTGAGCTAAAATTGATACTGAATTATGTTAAATGTTCGGTGAATGAATTCTCTGTTTATGAGAAGTAAAGAATTACAAATAATCTTTTAGGAAGAGGAGATGTTTACCATGAGTCTGGCTTCATTACATTTAGCAATATGTTAATGGCGAACTTTGAGCTATACTAACATTCAATTTAGTCCCAAAAGGGAATTTACATATATGCATGTTATCGAATGAGTCAACCTACATGATTTGATATTTACCTTGGCAGACACTGTAGGATGGTGTGTTCAGGTGTCTTTTCAGATGTATTCTTTCATTCATTCATCTAATATGAAAGTTGCATGGAGGCTCAAATTAATCATGAACTAAAAGGACGTCAGTGAAAATCTTCAAAATTAACACTGGTCTGTCAGTTGGTTTGGCATCTGATTTTTTCCAAAATGTCCAACAATCTCCACAATTAAATGGATTGCTATGGAACTTGATACAGAAATATGGGGTCCTCCCATAATGACTTAGTGATCACCTGGCTTTTCTTTTTGTGCCACCTGTTTGACAGTAAAAATAGAGCCAAGAATTCCTGTCAGGTTCAGATTGGATATTAAAGTGATATCCACCTAACATGCAAAAATATGCAAAGCTTGGAGTTCATTTGCTTGTTTGTCATTTCAATATGAAAATAAAATAATGTTTCCTCAGGACCAGAATATAAAACTGACCAATATAGGACAAAACATAAAACATTAAGACAATAAACTATATCTTAAGTGTATGGGTGCATCAAAGCTAAATGCAATAAAATATCTGAGTATGTTCAAATCAAGGACACATATCAGAGTAAGTATTTGCAAGTAAATATTAGTATATCATAGTAATGGTAACTTCTAACAAGCTAGTAGCTGCCACACTAAACATTACACTAACATGTTCGTCCGATGTTACACGTTTCACATCAGCATATTGTAGATCTACATGTACACATGTCTACATGCAATTTACCAGAAGGTTGACTGCTAGCAAAACTACAGGCTTGCTTGTTTATAGATGACAACTCCTTTATCATATTTAAACCCAGAGAATTACATTTTACAAAGATCACAAAGTTTACTGAAATCTCAAATATGCCAGGCTGAATTCCAGAGGATATATGTTTAAAATAATGCACCACACATCTCATTGTTTATTGAGATTTCAGGGAATGAATATTTTTTGAAGTGTCCAAAAGTGCACAGCCCACATGGGATTAAAAGACACCACTTAATGGTCATAAAAACCACTAACAATCCGTTCTGTATCACTTGTATAAGCTTTACGCTGCGTATCAGCAAAGTGATACATCAGTCTAACTTCATGTATATCCTCTATGTTATGATATATGCTACGTGCTTTGAATAAAAAATGACAACTTTAAATGTGCTGAGTAGCAGTAATCAACAAACACAAGGATATCAGTCTGTAGAGCTTCCTGTTGCAGGGGTCACCTCCATCTTTGGAAAGATCGCGGTGCAGCCGAACAAAGGGAGCAGATGATTCATGCAGTCAGCGCGGGGCTCAGCGAGGGCGTCAGATGGATGGTGTGAGCCGGCAGCGGGACCACCCCTCGGGAGCGGCGGGACACGCTGTTTGTTAGGCGTGATGAATTGGCTGCATGCTTGAACCCAAAGGTTGGCAAATTAACAGTTAATTAGTGGTTGATAAATGACAGATCGACACAGGCCCTCCGCCGCCGTAGTCCTCTCCCGCTATCTCACCAAGGCAAGTGTTTATGTGCTGGTAACAAGTGTCGGAGCAGACTGTTATGTCTGCATTTTGTCACACGGTGCGATTGCTCTCAGATGTGGCCCCCCGTCCATTTCACAACCAACCACCCACCAGCCTGCCCCCCATTACCCCACCCTTTTTCAGTCCTGCCCCAATTTACCTCCGGTCCGCCCCCAACGACCAGGGCCTCCGTCGCCTCTCCGCACTCCTGTTGACACAGTCCATCTTAAAAGCACCTTTTCAGTCTGGATTTTTATTTTTACCCAGCCACACATGTGTAAAAAATTCTAACAATTCTATTAAGTTAAAAAATCCTGTCAGCAACCAATGAAAAGACCTCAACATGCCTGACGTTTTCCTTCCCCACTAGGAATCATTCTGGGCATGATAATTGCATTTTTGCTGCTAGATCGTGTTCCTGCCATGACTGAAGGAAGCAATAATTTCAGGCCTAATGATGTAAATTGGAGGCAGGTCCTGTGCGCTTGACATGTATGTAATGAGTCCAGAGGAAGACATATTTAACCCAACAATACCGCCTGTCGTTGGCAATGGGCTGGAAATGGCCTCGTATTTAGAGGAGTCATGGCAGAAGTGAATAAGTAGAAAGACCTATTAATGGTAGTAGTCCAAGAATTCATCTCCCTTTAAACTTCTCCTTGTGTATTTTTCCTTTCACAAAGAATTTATATGAACAAGAAGGCTTTTCTTACTTGACCTTCTAAAATACAGAAAAAGAAATAATGGATATTTTGTTATTAAGTGCAAATTAGTGTCAGTTCAGCAGTATAAAATCTGTTTCCTCCCCTGACGTTTGCTCCACTGAAGGGCGGGAAGGTAATTTCCAAATAAAAGTGAGCGAAATTACACAATAACACTGCGTTCACCTCACCACATGTTACCCTTCTACGTAAATGGCATTTGATTGAGTGGTTCTGAGGGGAGAAGACAGTTTTGTGAAAAATATCCTGAACTGCTTTTGAGTCATTCATGTTTCAACAGCGGCGGGGGAGGCAGAGGAAACAGCAGCATGTATGTACATTCATTACTGCGGACTTGGCATGAGGGGAGAAATAATGTGTTTCAGCTCAGTGAGTGAGTGCCAGAACAAAGTACATACAGTCCTGGAGCTCCGCAGCAACACTGTTGGTCCTGGAAGGGCTGTGGCTATTTACTGAAACATCCGAGAAGGAGTTTTGTGTGACAAAATCATCACAGGATATGAATTTATGTGTCTTTGATGGCTTGTTTTCGAAAGATTAAGAAAAACACTTAGTGGGAAATTGAAGCGGCCGCACCTGAATTCAGCAAAATCTTCATTTCACCCTCTTCATTTTCTCCTAGGATCATTTCTTTTGAAAAGGCTAATCGGGGATATAACATTCATCACCTCAGAATTAGCACCAGTGGGAAAGCTGAAAAGCAGGCTTTACAGTGAGCAGAGCCCCTGCAGACCTGGAAGGTGATCATTATCAGTATCCTGAGTCCCTGACTGATATCACTCAACCCTGGCTGGCACGGGGATCTGTTTGGGTCCGGGGTGGAAAACGCGGCCCTGAGAGGGCCACCGCCGCTGTATTTGTTCCAGCTGCTCTGCCTGCAGGCAGCTGGTTGCGCTGCGGCTCGGCGTGGACGGCTCATCGCTCTCGGGGATAGAGAACACAAAGCCTGTCATTAACACACTGAGAACCGAGCGGTCACTGCCAGACTCCCAAGCCAAGCATCCAAATGTTTGTATCCCCTTTCCCATCTGAAACGGAAACAATTTGGTTTTGTCCTAACAGTACAGTACATCTCGGCTCCAGCAGCCTCGCTTGTGTTTTCAAGTTTCTGGGTGCCATTTTGACTGCTGAGTGCTTGGAGCCAGCATGAGTCACATTGCTAATGTCAGGAGCATTACTCTCATTATTTCATGGTTAGTTTGACACACAGCTAATATTCAGATGGCAGGACTTGAGATGAGCAGGCTGAGGAATATGGAGTGAAAATATGCGAGTGGGAGGTCGGCTAGTAGTGTGTGTGTCCTGTGTGTGTGTGTGTGTGTGTGTGTGTGTGTGAGCAGGGGAGGGGCATCTGGAGTCTGCTAAACAGTTCCTGACAGAACACTGCCTCTTTCGGCCATTTCCTTCAAACAGCAATCAGGCCGAATCAAAGCAGCTGCTCTGTTCTTCAATACTCCAATTGCGCTAATCAATTCCGTTTAGCAGCTCCTTGACCGGCGAGGGGCTGCGCCACACTGCCTACCGAACACACACACACACACACTCACACACACAGACTGGGTGCTGTGGGCTCGGGCCACCAATCAAAAGTCCAGTCAGAAATAATAACACTTATTTTATTAGGCCTGCTGGAGCCGGGCCAGCACCATTTAACAATCGTACACATGTTGAAATGAATGCAGGCGTGGAAACGGTGAGCTGGTTAAAGATTCATACAAATCATCCTCTCAATTCTGAGCGGAGCGAAAGAAGAAGGATGAAAGTGAGCAACATGCAATAATGCAGCAGGAGAGAGGGAAATGCCACATTATTCTCCTGGATCTGTTACTCTGCAGCAGCTGTTGTGTCTATTGTATATGACAATTCCAGTCTAAACAACATGGCACTAATCCGCCAATTTCCATTCATTCAGATGACAACAATTCAGGTTAATCTTTTATGTTGAAAGCTACGCAGCAATGATCCAAACAAACGTCTGCAGCGGGCTCTGCCTTGCCTACCCCTGGATGCTCTGATAAAGACAACAATGCTAATTGTTCTGACTTGCCTGGTGATTTCAGCTCTGAGTAAGCCTGCAAATTAATTTTGTGACTTCAGCCCCGCTCGCCGCTCGCTGTGATCACCGTTACATAAATCCTAACATTTAACAACACAAAGCAGAGGAAGTAAAGGCATACAGAAAGTGTTTCAATGTGGTCTGGCCGCGTAGCCTTGGCCCTGGGAGAGACTTCCTCTGTGAAGTATTTAATGTTGGAAGCTTTCTCTCTCCAAACACAGAGCACCTGGGACAACAGCGGCCGTTCCAGAGCCGGTGTTAATCAGTGGCAATGCAGACTGGCAATCAGCAGTACCCACAAGAATACAATTAATACGGCATGCCTGCTCTCTATGCAGCCATACCGCCTCGCTTATGAAAACAAAAAATTACAGCGTTAAACTGCTCTAAACATTCGGGAGAAGCTGTGTGGTTCATCCAGAGAAAATTGTCTTGATTGCTAAAAGGATTTCAAAGACTTTGCATGGAAACTAGATGAAAGAGAGAGAAAAAGAAATCCAAGCAGCTTTAAACGCATTCTTTGCTCCACTGCAGTCAATTATTTTCTTCTGTTTCAGTCAGACAAAACATGTCCTCTGGAATTCGCTCGGTGTCACTCGACGTTGCTCAAGAGGATTTCAGTCGGAGGTATCCCTGACCGATCGCGAACGTCATGAGACAGATGACTTCTTTGCCAGAATAACTAGCATATGAGACGAATTGACTGGTAGTTTCACTTTGCTGCCAAGGAAGATGTTAGCAGCAAGTTACAGTATAATTCTGGTTTATTGGCTTATAACTTAAAAAGTTTTGGATCATTTCTATCAGTCATGACAACATGACAAATTACTGAGATCTGGTAAAACAGTGATGTTGCTACAATGAGCCCTTGGAGGCAAATTTGTGATTTTGAGCTGTAGAAATGGAGAAAATGATTTATTATTCATGACATGTTATGGCATATTAAGTTGTCATGACTAACATTGCTAGCAAGCAGTTTCCTATTTACACATCCTGCAGACATGTGGAAACATTTGCATTCATTTGGAGTTGCGTCTCTGACAAGCATAAGTCCAATAGCCACGCTCTTTTTATGTCGTTTCTAGTCTCCTGAGAAACAAATATGTGGCTCTTTAGCTGCTAAATGCTCCACTGTGTCTACCAGCTGTTTGTCTGTTTTGCTGCTGTAGGTAGTGCACAGGACTGAACCAAAACATGAAGCTGAGGATCATAAAACCAAAACTGAAAGCTGAAAGATGCGAAAATGCTCTGTAGAACTGAGAGGAACTGCATACACGGGTGACAGTTTTCCACGGGTTCATCACTACAAGTGGCGCTTTTCACATTACACATATCAATTAGACCCATTAATATAGAAAATATTGATTAATGCAGCTTTAAAGAGCTCTGACTCAGTGGAGTAACAGCTCCCATGTGTCTATCACTTCATCAGGATCCTGACATTAAATATTCCCTCTGTTTACCCAAACATCATTACTGTTTGAAACCAATTTAAGTGACCGTTACATTATGAAGAGAAATGATGCGTAACATGATCTCATAACCTGCAGAACTGGAGGCAATATTGCTGAGAGAGCACTTCTCAACACTGCAATATCCAAAAGGCTGCAGACTAATAGCCTGCTTGAAAAAAGGGCACACTGGCGGCGTCTGAGAATGGTCAGTCTTGTCATTAAGTTAATGCTCGTCCACAGTTTGGTCTAAACACAGAGACTTTTATGGAATTATCCTAATTAGTGTGACCATTAGCCTTAATGGGGAGTAATGGCCAGTTAGATGTTATTTGGTAAAACAACATGCCAGAGGCTGGAGGTGTTTTATTACAGCTCTATATTATGCTCATTTCTGGAAGGTAAAGAATGTTTCCAGATCGCAGGCAAAATTGGCTGGGCGCTAATTCAGTTTCCACATCTAGCAGAGCGGGGACCACCCACCAGGAAAATAACACGCAGCAAGATGCTGGCTGTATGCTAATAATTGGCCTGCAATGACAGCTTCACTCAGCTTTATGCTTGACGGACTTGATGCATAAACTTGACTGTAACCTTGTCAGGACGTCTTGCTGTTCTCTCACAAACTCCACAGATTATTCTTTTACAAAATCATTGCAGGTATAATGTTTGTGCAGTTACTCACAGCCATGCGTGATTAGGTGCTTTAAAAAGGCTCGGCACAAAGCTTCTGTTTCCAAATGTGGTCATAAGATTTGATGTTTTAAGGAAATTACAAAAAAGGGGTCTGTTTGCAACCATAGAGCACCTTCAGGGAAAAATCAGGGCTACACTTTTTTTTTTTTTACACCACTCAGCTTTGCAGGAGTTATTGTAATAAGACAAAGCACACACCAGAGGCAACCATCACATTTATATTTCACCAAGACTTTGCAGATTCTTTTAAAGTTTCCGTCTTAGTGACAAAACGTTTTACAGCCTGGTTTAGCAGCGGTTTGGATAATTAAGCCTGGGAACACAATAACCTCTGGCACCGCTCACATGGTGGAGACTACAGGCTGCTCTTTTTTATAATGTTGATTCTGCAGAGCAGTTCTAATTGCTGTGTTTGTACTGCTCTCCCTGTGCGATGCTACGCAGGCTGAAGTCATATATGAAATGTTTTGCACGCTGCAGGGCTGCTAAAGTCACAAATAGGCAACTTGGACAAGAAAAATCACATTATAAGACAACTGAACCCTGGTGGCTGAAGTTTTGGTTCCTCCTCAAATGACTTCCAGATCAGGCGGTAATCACCATTTCCAGAGGAATTTCTTCACACCAGAGCTTCTGTAAACATAGCCAGTAACGAGTTAATTGCTTTACGGGGTGAATGATAACCAGCTATTTAGCAGCGTGTGAAATGTGGATACAGTGTCACCGCATACGGTGTCTCAGAGATTTATGACACTTTTACAAACTAGTTTAATTCCAGCGTCAGTGTTTGAACTTTGCCACGGGCCATTTGCTGCACACAAGCACCATCATTCTTGAGCTGACTGCGTATTGTCTGTCTTTATGAATCATGTCCAGTGAATAGGACTTGTTCAAAAGACGTATCCTCCCCTTGGATAAACCTTTCACATCAGTGATGAATGAGGATATAATCACATTTCAATTACAAATTGTTGGTTAGTAAAATGCTTTATTGTGTTTGTCATGGAGGTCAGAAGGCAAAAAATTCATTCAACTGCTGTTGCCTTGCATCTGGTATTATACTATTTATTCCTGAGAGGGGTGTGAGAGTGTCTTCTTTTACTCTTGATACACAAACACATGAGGATTTGACCTTTTGCAGAGTAAAATGTATTACAAATTAATGCAAAAAGGTTTGAAAGAACTTGAAAAATCTAAAAAGAGAAAAGAAATAATTCAATGACAAACACTAAAAACACTGTAATTTTGATAACATAACATGATAACATTTTTTTATCATGTTAATGTGTAATGTGTAATGTGTTTGTAGTGGTGCCACAAAACACAGAATGTTACATTACATTCAGTGATTGCTGTTTCTTACAGATAGGAGTTGTACTTAACTTTTCTCCTTAGGCTTTATCTTTGAATTTGTTTTACCAGCTACATAAAAACCAGGTATTTAGCCATCATTAGTTATTTTATTTACATGTGTGCAACTATGACATGTCAGAATGTCTTCCACAAAAAAGGAATGTCTCCAATTGCTACTTGTGGCCACAATGGCTGCAAAATTACATAGCTGCTTACTTTGAATGAAGAAGAAATAGTGCATAATAAATATAATACAAATAGTGGATGTGAGTTGTTTATGACATTAATGGCAAAACATTTAAACTCTGCACTTTTGGCAGATGTATAATGAACCTTTTTACACTAATGGTAATGTCAGTAAGCCTCACACAGCAGGCTCATTTTCATCAGCCCAGCAGGTCTGTGATGATTTAATCAAAGATACAGAACAAGAAGAACGTCCATAATCTGACATCATAATTGAACCTGGGTTGATAGGGCACATTTTCAAAAATTGGGTCTCAAACTGAGCATCAATATAAAACATGAAGAATGATATCACGTTGAAAATATGTTGAGTCTAACAAATGTCTCATCAGCTCTTGGCGGCGTGGAATGTTTCGGCTCAAACTCCACCCAGCCCCACTCAACAAAGCCTCAGATACAATGATTTCAGTTCTTGGACGTACAGTTTCAGACATGCTGCTGCCCATCTGACATGTGCTGGCTCATCAATATCAATCTTTCTGCCTTTTTAAACGTATGGCCAAAAGTCAACTAGAGAATCATGAGGACGCTTTGAGTCAGACATGAAGCTGTGTGATTGTCAGGCTGGTTAATTTAGCGTGACTAGAGTTTCTGTAGCCATTGCAATGTTCACTCATCACACTCTGATACGAGAGGTGCAGTTGAGAGCCTCTACGGGTCCTTTGGCTTATTCCTGCAGGAAAATCCTCATCATTGAGGAGAAGATGGCTTTTTGAATCATAGTAACATCCTCTTTACTTCACATGCTCACACACTCTAACTCTGAAAACATTAAATGCTGTAAGGCCTGTTTATGTGACATTATATAACAGGAGGATACTGAGTCAAGGATGACGTTTTCACATTCGAACATCACAACCTGTATATACATGGAGGTTTATGCCAAATCAGCCAACACTTGCCCAAGAAGTACAACAATCACTACACAATGAATAGAGATAAAAAAAAAAAAATTATCAGGCAATAATAATAATGATTAAGGGACAAACACATGTTGACCATTACCCTGAAAACTTGGTCTCCAGTCTTATACACATTTCTCTATAACAATGAATATTCTGTAGCCCCTCTTTGTGTCTGTAGCATTAGCATTGGCTGGCCTGATGAACATGGATAAACAATGTCACTTATAACCAAGATTTATTCCTCTTCAGTGGCAGTAAATACAACAGTCGAGCCCACCAGCAACTGTGCTGTGCTGAGAATTTAACAAGATCGAGCTGATGAACAGCAGGGATACTGCTGGATACCAGTTTTCTGTTAAATGGAAAATTGTGTGTTCATGTAAGACCCAATTCTCCACAGGAAGAAGTTTAGTAAGAATAAGGGCTTTAAGAATTAAAGGTCCAGGTTGTAGGATTTAGGGGGTCTATGGGCAAAAAGCTAAGTTTCACAGTGTATAATCACCTGAAAATAAAAAGAATTGCATTTCTGTTACCTCAGTGATCCTCTGCAGAGTCTGACATGTTTCTACACTAGTGACTCCAGAGACGACCTTTGGCATTTTCAGTGGCCACCGTAGGTTCTCCTGCACGCACGGAAGGGGGAAGGCGAGCGGAAGGGTATTCAGTTGGTTGCAATCTGCAACCTCACTGCTAGATACCACTTAATCCTACGTACTGGTCCTTTAATATAAGAAAGATTAAAGGGCCATTTCACCCATATTTAAACAAACAAAATGTGTTTACTGTCTTCCCTCTTGTGGTATGTAGCCACAAAGAAAGTTTTGGTTTTATTTTGTCGAAATTATTGAGATATCTATCGCTGGGATTTCTGCCTCCACCGCAACACAATGGAGCTGAATGAGATTTAGTTTGTAATGCTTACAGCATTGAAAATGACATGAGCACCATATGTTTCTGGGAAGAGATGATGCCATTGAAACATGTGCTTTATTGCACACTCTGAAGAAGTGCTGTTGTACGCTGTAATAACGTGCATGGCTCCACTTACATGTTAATAATCAGCTCAAAAAGATTCAGCTTATTGTTTGTACAGACTCAAGTTGGCATCTAAAGTAAAGCACACAAGTGCAGCTTCCTTTGATTTTTATTATTGTTCTTTTTTTCATAAGCTCAAAACCAAATGAGGTCCCTCTTGTGTAACGTCTGCCCGTGTCAGACCTTGTCTGCAGATGTTGATCACTCATTATCTCTTCTTCATGACTGTCAGTTCCACTTGAGTCAGTATAGCCTTCAGCTCCATTATCAGGCTTATTACGCTTGTCTTTCAAAAGGCGGCAGCGCTGGGATTAAAGCTGCGGTCTAAGCAAATACATTACATTTTCATATCAAGATAACAAGATAATTAATTTGTGATCGTGAGATGACAGCAAGAAAAGTCATGCAAGCAAAATTTGCCTGCTGAAAGTGAACCTTGTTGACTGCCAACATACTTTTCAAGTAGATCCGTTTAATCATAGCGGTGTATTCCCTAATTTTATTTGGCTCTCAAACTGTGATCCCAAACATGATTTTCTCCTGACTCACTACTGATCTTTTCAAACTTACACTACTTGTGTGTTAAAAATAGACAGAAAGCCGAGAGGAGATTTTTGGATTTGAATGTTGTAGAGCACAATTAAATTTTTTCTCAGCTGCTTTGCTGCATAAAACAGCAGAATATTCACAGAAGTTCTTTCAGAGGAGCCTATACGTTGACATATAAAGCTCAGTTCTTTGCTTCTCATGTGTATCTACATCCTGATTTCCAGCCTGCATTGAGAATTGATTGTTGAAGCTTCACAGGAAGCGTTGTCACCATGCTCAGTTTGCTTTGCTTCTTCTACCCTTTTTCATGACAATATCTCATGCATGTGTTACAACTGCACACGACTGTGCTCACAAGAAAAGCCGAAATATTTGTCGAGTTTTCAAATGTCTAAAATATTTTTATTTTTTAAATTTTTTTTTATGTTTAGTCTCACATTCAGTTTAGACACGAACAGCTACTTTCTGCTGTATCTAGTCTTATATCTAACTATAGAGTTTGGATTGTTTTCTGGAAACAGCTGCTCTAAATCCCAGAGAATCATTTATTTTGTTGTACGTAAGATTTAAGAAAGAATAGACTGAGGAAGAAAAATGAAAGGCCTATCTGATAAGTCACTTTCCAGTATATTTCTCAAAAATACAAAATTTAAAGGGGAGCGTACGTTTTGGATTTTTATCGCACGAATGACTTATGTTCTGTTTTAGCCTTTGTCAGTTTCTTCTCAAGCTCTTAGCCATGTTAAACGTAACTCACACCACAGTTGTTGTTGCACTGTCGTATACTGTGAGTTATGGTTAACGAACCCTCATGAAATGTGTGCAGAAAACGTTCACGTCTGTCAGTGCATGTCCATGTAGTTTTAGTGACATCTTTAACTCATGTTTTAACACAGCGTGGACCTGGTTTGTGGGTTTGATCCCCAACACAAGGACCCTGTGTGGAACCCTCTTGTTTCAGAGTGCAGTTGGCGTGAGGACATTTGTTTTCATTTCTGAGGGCAAGTGGAGAAGAATTAATGGCTGTACAGTGATTAATGTAAGTATGTTACACGCACAGAAACCATTTGAGACATAATATTACAAAACATGTCGTATCCCATGCAAACTGGAAACTACAGGATACTGATTTTGATCGAATGTATTTCAAGCAACAGCTGTAGTGTAAAGAGCAGCTGAGAAGCTATTTGTTTTCAAGGAGTATTACAAGAGGGCATAATGACGGCAAGATCAAATAAAGATATAATTGAATGCCTTGTTAAAAGAGAAATATGATAAATGTCCACAAACAGTTTCAGTGTCCTTCAGTAAATCTGAGGTACATCTATGTCCAGCTCTTAACGCAGATATGACTCATCGGATATGTACATGTCCAAGTGGTAAGATCAATATTGTATGTGTTAATGTGCATTCATATGGTACAGTTTCTAATTACTTGTTACCGTAGCTTTTCTATCCTTTGTAAAAATATTAGATTGGTCTGGTTCAACTCTAAAACTAACACGTATTGTGAGGCACTGTAGATACACACACAGCAATGATCATCTGAGTTCCATATCAAAGTGAGTATACAATTGTAGGAAGCAGTGGCGGAAAGTAAATAAGTACATGCACTTAAGGAAACTCACTTTCAGTTAGTATAATTTTGAGATAACTGTGCTTTCCTTGAGTACTTCTTCCTCTACTACATTTACTTGGCATTTATGTAGTGCATTGCAGATTAAGATTCCATGTAGAAAACATATCATGATCTTGAAGTATGAAGTATGGTGCATTGTTATATGTTAGGACTGAAACCTGTTGGTTATATTCTCAATAATCGATTAATAGTAAGTTTAAGTCAAAAATGTCCATGTCAAAGTGACCTAAACCTTAAAGGTAATCAAGTTAGAATGCTATAAACCAGAGAATATTTGATCATTAAGTGATTGTCAAAATTATTGTTGATTCATTTTTTGTTGATCAACTAATGACTCAAACAGGAGTTAAATATATCTCAGTTACATTAAAATGCTGCTATATTATTCAGTGACTAAAATCTTGTCCACAATAATACAATCATAATATAATATTAACTGTTAAAACAACCATTCTCCATTATGAACTGTTATTTCTAATACATATAAACATGCATTATACTTACTCACTTTACTTTACATGCAAGTCTTTTAATGAACAGTAATATGATTACATTGCCACTTTAACTTAAACGATCTGAGTACTTCAAGATCACTTAGAGAGCATTTATTAGTAGTTGATTACTTAATATTTACAGCCACACTACAAGTCATTTTTTAAAACAGCTTTTGCTTGTGACCTATTCATATATACAGAGATGCATCAATAAAAATGATGACGATAACGTTGGTAGTGCAGTTTAATTGCTGCTAAAATAAGTACACTACTTTAAAACACCATTTAGATTCATGTTTAATGACCCCCCAAGAGGAAAAAGATTTGTAACAGATACAGCAAAGAAATGCTGAATTGAAATTAATACTGTAAATGGGGCTAATATAAACAGTTCACTACTTACACATGTACATGATTTCAGGTTTGACAGCAATATTAGTGTAATCAAAGTAACAGCAGCAGGATGCAAGATACACAGTATAATAAAGAAATGCAGCAAACAGACACATGATAACTTTTTTAACTCAGTATTACAAAGGAGATGGGTATTAAAAGGGAAGAAAATAATTGTTAATTTATGGAACCTATATGTGATTTTAGATTTACAGAATGATGTTGTAGTTGTAAAGACACATTGAAAAAAATCATAAAATGCAACTTATCACCTCACCAATACTTGTGCATGAATAGATATCATAACATAACAGATTTTTTGTTGATGCTCATTTGTATGTAAAACTTTTTTCCCCCAAAAAGTTTAGCTTCAGAATATTATAGATGCCTGATGGTATAATGTGGAGTGTTACAGCCTCCAGTTTGCTGTTGAAGGCCATGCAGAGTCTGGCGTGTGTGTTAACTCTGCTGTCTGTCTTTAGCATGTTGCTGTGGGCGGCTGAGGTAATGCCTGATGTCCACGTGCCACAGCCAGGGCGAGTATGATCCCATCTGGGATTGGTAAATCTGTGCAGTTCCCCTGGAGACTTTCTGATCTTCCCTGATTACATGTGGCAGCCTCTGACCTGCACTGAAGACCCTCTGCTGACATGGAAGATTGACGGTTATCGATGCAGAAACCTTTGTTAATTCGGCACACAAGGTTGTGTGCTCTCTGCAGCTGGATAACTGTTTTAACCTCATCTGCTCAGTCTGATGGAATTAACTTTATTTTGGGATAAATAATGATCATGGTTGTGAGGTATACTTTTTTACGCTCCACAATACCAGTATTGAGCTTGTATTTTTCTGATGCTGCGTGTAATTCCAGATTTAGTCCAGGGTCTGTGGAAACTGGAGCTCCCGCTTTGATTGAGTGAATCACCTGCTGTGGAAATTATAAACACTGAGCAGGAATTTACATTAGGCACCCAGTGGAAAAGTGCACTGCGCTGATGGCTTTGTCTGAACGATGGAGTAATAAAATCTCTTTTGTATACAAGACATATTTCATCAAGGTATCTGCACTTCTTCACTCCGACTCTTTAAAAGCCATTTCATCCATCTTCAAATAGAGCTAGAAGGGCCAAGTGTGATGATTTCCAAACATTTTAATTGTAAGGACACTGTGCTTTTGTGCTTAACTTTTCTCAAGAGAGAATTCTTGCTCTTAAATCTCATTTTCATCTTAATGGAGAGCCGTCATGATGTGCAGGAAATCGCACAGACACGTTGAAATGCCTTCAATTCAAGTATGAATGATTGTAGTCAAAATTCAACTAAGACGAGGCATTAAGGAGCATGAAGGATGTGGGACAGGGGAGTAAAGTTACCTGTTTTTGCTGTGTAGTCATGGAAGTCTAACAAAAACTTCTTCCTGATGCCAAAGTGACTTTGCGTGTTAAAACACTTAAAAATAGCAGAATCATCATTTCCTCTAAAATCATGTGAGCGTACATAGCCTACAAATGGGCCAATAAGTGCAGACTGAGCTTCCTAAATAATCAGCTATGCTGGAGAGTGTGTCCATTATTAGTGTGCTCTGAGACCACTGCATGCTTCTGCCCTGACCGTGTGCACCAACCAGGGGCCTTTGCCCTCCAATCCCTGTGTCTCAGCTCATAGCAGCTCAGTCTTCCAAGGGGAATTCCAAGTTTGTTTTGCTGGTGGAGTTAGCCAAAAGCAACTACGCTGCTAAAGAAACCCTTTGGAGTGCACGGAGCAAAAGTGTTGCAACGTCTATGGCAAAAATCAATGTTGGTGTTGTTCCTGCACAGCTTTCAAGGGTTTATATGCTGATTACGTGGGTTGTCTACAAAAACAAAAATGAGCGCCACATGAAAAGGCTTTTGTACATCTCTGATTAATTTTGTTCATTCATGCACAGCTGGAATGGAGCCAAGTTTTTCGGAATACTAAGGTCATGAATCAAAATTCCCCCCGTGCAAACCCACCCTGTACAAAACCTACTTAATATTTTTAAATAAATTATTCATTTAAATGTTGTGTTACAATTTTAGATGATGTTATCTTGTCACATGTAGGCCTAAATGTTGATTTCACATAGGATAACTGTGTTGAGGAAACATTAAACCCTGTCATCATATTTTATTTGGGGCTCCCTTGTGGCCTGTGAACCCCTGTTCAGGTACAGAGCATGAACCACAGCATCTTTCTGTTCTGGTTGGGGACCTTTGCTCCATGTCACTGTTACTGAATGCTGTCTAATAAAGGCTGCTAGTTTAGCTCCAGCAGCTCCTTCTGTGGGCTTCAGCCTCCCAACAATTCTGAACAAACCCAGATGATTCCTAAATGTAACCCACCAGTGACTAGTTATTCAGCTAAGAAGACATAATACAAGGTAAGATGACTTTGGAGTGTCAAAGCCATGGAGGGTTTTGCTTTTGTTTAAGGACTGAATTTCAAATTCAAACCCTCAGTTATTTTTTGTACTGCACACATGATCACACAGATTCTCGTTGGCCTGTGATGTTAATACAGGTGATTTCTCCAAAGCCTGTTGTGTGTAAATTGTAAGGTATATCTTATCTTAAAAACAGCTTTTTCTGCTCATCCGTCTGCTTGGATTTAAAATTTGAGTTCAGCCCTCTCACCCATCCCTAAAGGTGACAAAACAAGCGAGACTCTGAGGTCTGTTACATATGTTGACTGTGTGATTAAGAGCCGTCATGCCCATTATAAATAGCAGAACACTGGCTGACACCTCTGACACATAGCTGCTTGTTGTGTTAGTGTTAGCACTTTCATGTTAGTGCATAAGCAGCCTGAAAAATCTCCCAAGTGTTGTCACTGGCTTCCACCATGTTTTCATTGACGCAAAAAAACTCCCATGCTGTGTGCTGTGCATCTGGAAAACTGTTGCTAACCTTGGTTAATGGCAGACAGTATTTACCGTGAGTTTTGTAAAGCCTGGTAAGCAAACACGGTTTTATTGATAATTCAAATTTGACATAATAATACTAACTCGTGACAATGGTAATCATTTCACCCCTACACACAAGTTCACCAATAACAACATTTTTACACCAAAACTTAAGTGCATTTATGTTGGTTTTTAAAATAGGTGTCTCAAATGCGGTGGAAAACAGGAAACAGTAGAGGGCAGTGTGGAGCCCAGTGACAACGCTACAATGGTTACTTTTTTACATCTCCAATAACTCAGACTGAGTGATGTCACTGTCGCATGTTGTTCCCAGACTGTAAAAAAACAATATATGTTAAAAGTTGATCATGTTCAACGTGTGTCATAGCATCGCACTGGAAAAGGTCGTGTTTGCATCACTGCTGATCGGAGCTGGAGTCGATAAATGCTGAAGACTACTGCAGAGTCATTCGAACCGAGGATGGATACTGATTGTTCTCTTTCTCACTGAAGACAAAAGCCAGATGTTAGTGGGTGTTAGTGGCATTTTTGTCCAGTGTGAAAGGGGTTTTACTGTGCTGTACAGAGCTTAACAAGATATTTAGAGCTGACAAACACTAACACTCACCGCAATAAACAGCATGGCTACGGCTATGTACTGACATTCCCCCACAAACACACAACAGAGAGCTTCTCACAGTGGAGCTGCCAGCTCGGCTACAACACGGTCACTCTCTCAAAGGGACATAAATGTGCTTCTCGAGTCTGACAGAAGCTTCTTGGTTAGCTCAGACTACCAGCTCTACACCTCTACACCTGACCAGCGCTGGTCAGTCAGTCTCCCTCGTGACCTCTGACCCCCTGCGTCACACACTGTGTAGACACAAGGCCTCCTATAGTTGGTGCTCCCTCACTCCTCTGTTACATTTTGTAAATATGCTGGGAGGGAGAGTTCGAGCAGAATTGGAGGGTGTGGTTAACCTTTAAATTCAACACACGCCAGCCGTGTCATTTGAGGCCAGTGGCGCACGCCGAATGTGCCATACAGGCAGAAGAAATAGAATAGATAATAAAGATGTGATATCACATTTGCAACGTGGACTTGCTACCTTGCTTGTGAATAAAGGGAGCTGATGTGTGTTGACACTGGGAAATAGGACAGCGGTTTTCTGACATGCATCAACCTGAGTTGATCAAGCTGAGCACGGATGTTTTGACATGCATCATTTGCCACCCTGAAAAAAGTAATAACATTACTGTAACATTTAACTGAGTTATACTGCTCTATCTAACATGTGATCACCCTCAATCACTTGTCCTTTTAAGCTTCACCCTGACAACATATTCACCATACCGGCTTTACAGCAACGTTTGAATTAAAAAGTCATTTGTTGATACTGGGCTGTTGATCCCGGTCCAGATCGAGGATTTAGCTCCTCCATTAGGGCTCAGTTTGAGCACAAGCTAGAGTCGCTGGGTGTAGTTCTTCAGCAGCTACCCCGGCTCAAAGTAGCACAGACGTTTAAATCCACACTTGCTGTCACTTTAAGTGCACTTGAGGCCTCATTTATTGCAGAGCACTTATAAACTTTCCCATTTCCAAGAGAAGAAGAAGAAAAAAAGTGTGCATCTATTGAGGATGTTAAGTGTAGTTTTCCATTTATCAATGCCTGGGGAGCAGCCAGGCAGATGTGCGCAGGATCGGGCCCTGCCAGACCAGACTTTCTCTGAAGACATTAGCGTGCCGCAGTGAGAGAGCGCTCTCATCCTTAAGAATTTCAATGATGCGATTAATTGCTAATCTGCTTACCATTCTAACCAGTTCTACTTTGGGACGGTTCATCTGACAAATCCGGAGTTCTTTAACGTCTTACACAGACCGGAAGAAAGTGGAGCGTGCAGGAGGAGGCTGAGCTCAGTGACAACATAAATGGGCATAAAAATGTTCCAAATATCATTTTATGGTTAAAGTATTTTAATTAGACGGCCTTGGCTTTCACTTCGAAGGGAAATTACCAAAGGTTTCCAGTGTGCTGAAGGCCAGAAACACCTATTCTGCATTCTAGATAGCATACACTATGCAAGAAATAAGTATTGTAGGCAAAGCTTGATTTAAATGTCTGTAGTATGAAATGGCAGGAGATAGGTGAGAGGGACATATGGAGCCGGGGAGGCGGGGGCAGCATGTAGTACCTCCCTTCAGTGAGGGAACACATGGATTTGGGTCTGCTAAATGTCAACATGAGTAAGTCATGTATCACTTTGTTTCCATGATTTCTACACAATTAAATCATTAAGTGTCATTAAGGGACTTGTGTAATAGCCCCTCTGGTGCTGGTGGAGGACTGAGAGAAATCCAGCTCTGCCCCTGCTGCAGCCTGCGCCGGACTGGAAATATCAAACCATACTATACTTTACTTGTTAATCTGCAGGTTATTACAACATAATATCTCTATATGAAGCCGCATTAAAGCCACACACTCGCTTCCATTGTGGACCGAAACTGAGTGAAAATCTGAACTCTGCACAATCACTGGGGAAGTATGAAGTTTTACTGTAAATGTTGTGACGGCGGAGGGAAAAAAAAAAGGAGGAAAAATGGGTTTAATGTTCTGCATCCACTTTGGCAAAAGACTTGAGCGCTGCTGCTGAGCCAGGTCAACATTCTGGAAAATGAAAGAGTCATTATGAGTGGAAACACTTGTATTTAGATCATTACTTCACACAGTAATTATTACATACAGAGCGTAATGAGTCATTGCAAGAAGATTAGCTTGTTAATCTTCAGGAAACAAAGCGCCTGGAGGACACCGAGCATGCAGAAAAACATCCAGAATTATCAAATAATGTTTCATGCGTGCTATTGTAAACACGAAGTAACTGATACCTGTTCCTTATAGAAAACAAAGCGTTGATGAGGTGAAGGCCTTTGCTTTGACTGCGCCAAAGCTCTGGAGAACATTCACTTAAGAGGAAATGTAAGCTATGTTCCGTCCTAGCTCATTTTGACATTAAAGACACTAACTGGAACCATTACAAGCTGAGCAACACACTGGAGTGTTATGCCTCATACCTCTAATGAATAGATGTATAATAACTCCAACAGGCAGTTTTCAATTACATCCTATTGGAAACAAATGGCTTTTATTCCTTGGAATACCAATGCAGCATTATACATGTCCATGCAAATACCTTGTGTACTTGGTGCTTGGGTAACAAATTGGCATATCATATGTTACAATTACCTCCTCAGTTTGGCCAGCCAATACATCTTCCCAATGAAATGGGTTGAAAGCTATGAATTATGGCCATATTTCAGTCTAAAAGAAACAAACCACTAATTGCGACGTGGCCTCTCGGTAATTTCAACAGAGAGCCCAGAAAGGCACTCCAGCATTGGGGAAATCATTTACTGCTGCTCCTGCTTTATTTTGGTTTCAAATAACAGACACTACTAATTTGGTGTGGGCCTGACCCCTGCCCCCCACCCTCCCTCTCCCCCTCATGCCCCGTGGGGAAAACTCCAATCAGCCCACATCTCCACCAACTTTCCCCCCCCCCTCCCTCTTCTTCTGCAAGCCGTCCTCGCTACCAGTGAACTGAAGACCGCCTTTCTGAAATGTTTCTGCTAATTCCCATTTCCTTTATAATCACAAGCTTTCATGTGAGTGGCTGGCCGGGGCCGGCTGGGGAGGGGAGTGGTAATTACTCTGGGGTCCCAGGCATTAACCCGACCAGGTGTCACTGGATGGCCTGTTTACCTCAGTGATTAATGAATGGACTGCTAGTCTCTCACTACCCCCACCCACTGCTCTTTTATTCAGCGCGGAGCGTGCCACTGAATCAATTTGCTGAGCAGTGACAGGTCTGAGCCACATCAGGCCTCCGAGGCCAGCCGGTCCACTCGGGCCCTTCTCTTCTTACCGGACCCACTCATCTGTTAGCGGTGCTAAGCTAATTAGGACAGAGTTTCATGAATGGCAGCGTGTGCCCTGAGATAACATGTGTGTACAGCAGTTTGTTGCAGCAGTGACAAATAAGTTGTTGATTTTCTAAATTGCATTTTTTTCATTAATAACTGAACCAGGTGAATAATGGTGACCTAGTATACAGGCAATGAATGCAAGGAATGCAACGGAAAAGAAAAGACAAACCCATGTGTAATGTTTTATAAACTATAATAACAACTTGTCATGTAGTGGCAGAGTAAAAGCTCATAAGTCACTTCAGGTTCAGGATCCAGAGCTGAGCCGGTAATAAGCCTCTACCTGGCTTGCATTAAAAGATTAACTTTTCATCATTTCCTTTTTTCCCCCCTGATTGTACAATAGAGCAGGCCAGACCTCACCTGGTGAGTCTCTGTTGAACGGTAAATATGTTTTACCATCTCGCAGGCTGCAGCAAAGCTGTTATCCACACTGTGATGAAAAGGGGTGTGAAAGCAGAACTGTGTCGTCCCCCTCACGTCTGTCAAAGAGGATATGGAGGGAGAGGAGCGCGCGGGCTTTGTGTACACAGGTGATTACCTAATCAGCATGTCCTCTCTAAGAGGGGCCAGCGAGGGTTCACGTCACTCAGCCGCCACGACTGAAACCTCCCAAAGCCAAATACAGCCTCATTGCTACGATACTGACACAATAACACACGAGAGGGAGGATGGCAGACACAAGGAGAGTCGATTTCCAACAAATGAGCGTCTTTCTCTGCAGTGGTGGAAGCAACTAATTAGAGCACGTTCACTCTCATTACTGTGACGAGCTTTATGTGCAACACATTTTGTTTTGTAATATAACTATGAAGTTGTTTCTCACTGACTTAGAGCAAACATGCCATTGCCAGTGGTGAGAGAAGAGATGCTTCACTGAAGTAAAAGTGGTAATAGAAGTAAACTCACTTTTACTTTTACTGTTGTAAGTAAAAGCTGTGCATTCAAAATGTACTCAACAGATTTATTGTGTACACAATACCATTTACTGAATTCATGTCATTGCATGAGTAGGATAGCAGCATTTTAATATTGTAGCTGGTTGCGGTGGAGCTAATTTTAACAACTTTATATACTGCTGGGTAATTTCATCTATAAGAAATTTGCATATTTTAGAAACTTATAAGATGTTTTAAATGTAAAATTGTAATACGAAAAGTACCTGTAAACCATAGTTGAATACATGTAGAGTATGTAGGTATGTTCCTCTGACATGTCCTGAAGTAGAGGTAAATTACCCCAGTAGTTTTTTCTCTGTAAAACGACCCTGGTTGGTCTACACACACACACACACACACACACACACACACACACACACACACACACACACACATTTTCAAACAGTATTGGAAATTTTGACATCTATTTTTGAATAATTTATAATGATTTATTTATTATACAATATGAGTTCAGGATGTGTTCTATACCACATGTGGAGTATTTTGATTGTGCAGTTTACTTTTTGCACTAATAACAGTAGCAGGAAATGCAAACTTGACAGCATCTTCAGTATTACTGGATCGTATGTAGACAGTAATACAGGAGTTTCTAACCTTGCTATCTGCCAGCTACCAGCAAAAGACAATATGGAAACTTTGTATAAGACTTGACATAACATAACAACAATAACTGTTGTGCTGAAGAATGAACAATGACATACATTTTACAGCAATATTTAATGAAATCCAGCTGCACAAAACACCTGTGCATATAAAATATTCCTCCTTCTCAACCTTGTCAGTTTGTATTTTTCAAATGACGCTTTTTCTTTTTTTGAAGATTTTTCGGGAAGATATCATGTTAACAACCTTTCAGCTCCAATGTTTTTTTTTTAACTTTTTACTTTTATTACCACACACCAATAATTCCTCGTCTATCATAAAAACTGTAAGCACGAATGTGTTTCAGGGCTTCCAGCCCACAGAGAAACACTTAGAAGCATCAGTCTATTCATCCCAGTTGTCACTTCTCACTTTAAACCTTATGAGGTACGTTCAAGTGACTCATTGAGACGTGCTAATAAAATGATCCTGTTTGCTGTAATCGCTACGTGTCACGACAGGGCGCATTCCTACTTATGTATTCAGGCTCAACTGGCGTGCAATGACATCAGCTAACAGCGAACATTAAGACAGGCCATTAACAAAGCTGATGAGTTACAAACCGCTGCTGCTATTATCCCAGAGCTCTTAATGGATCGCATTTTGATTGTGTCAGCCAACACTTGAGTGACCTTTTACATGACGGTTGAAGCTTTGCCGTACACTTCCAGCAGCTGTTTTTTCCACACTGCCTGTCAAAACAACATGTTTGAGTCAGGCAGAGGTGGGTGTTAGGACGGAGAGGTTGGAGGGATAAATTGTTGTGACTACCACAGGTGGGGACATGGAGAAGGAGAGGCGTGACAAGTCGAGCTGTCACTGAGGAATGCTGCAGTATAGAGGAACGACGTATCCGTGTTCACAGCACAGGTGTACTGGACGCTCAGATGGATTAATACAGTGTTAATGAAACAAAAACATGTCAAAATTACCCCCCCGCTCAATATAGTGTTTTTACACCTGCGGTTTTCTCTGCTGTTTGCACTTGTATGCCAGTTTATGCTGCGTTTCACAGGCCGAGGGCACACAAGAGGAATTAGGCTATCATAACATCACTGTGAAATATTACATTTCGTTCCCAATGACTGCACAAGCACAGAATTACAATTACAAAGGGATCACAGGGGTGATTAGCATGGAAGACCAAACATATTGTTTCAGACGCCGAGCATGCATCGTATCTGTGTGTGGTCTTGTGTTGATTTGTTTCATAAAATGTAGCCTGATATTTATTCCATTACCTAAATGCCATTTTGATTAACAAAGTGAGATTCTGCAGAAAACAGTTCTGTGATTACATTTGACTCAACTGGGGAAATGGAGAGATGTTTTCTTTCACAGTGTGATTATTTTCAGTTGAAAAGGGCAGCGTCCCAATTTTAAATAATCAGCGGTGGAAAAAGTATTCAGATCTTTAATTTAAGTAACAAATGTGTAAGCAGCAATGTAATATTGTTGCTGTTCATGGAAGAGCTGATTTGAATGACTTACCCATTCACCTCACGATTGCAATGAAGTAGAAGTAAAAATTAGCATGAAACAAGAACTTCAGTAAAGTACAAGTACTTCAAAATTTATCTCAAGTACAGTACTTACAAATGTAAATGTACTTAGTTACATTACATTTTGTTGCATGCCCTCCTTTATTTTAAGTGCACTAGCTGTGATGTTGATCCCTCTGGTGTTCGAGCTAAGGACGTGGAAAATGTCTCACTTTATGATTTTGACAGATGGTGACAAATGTCTTATTGAAAGGTATGAATTTCTTGCCAAGATCCATTCAGTGAAACTGGACGACACAGAGCCAAACCTGACCGGATTTATATGGAAATGCCGCTTCGCCATCTTGAATGAACATTAACCAACTTTGTAGCAAGAGTGGCCTTGTCTCTGTGGTGGAAGCGTTAATGAAAAGTTTTTAATGAAAAAAATATTCATTTTCTCACTAATGTCTCCTGTTTTTCTTTCCAAAACCCTTCAGTGATTTTCCTTAATAAGATGCAATCTGTCACACTTGCAGCACTTTTGCATGTCATTTGGCAAAAAACTGAACTTCAACTGTATCAGCAGGCCGTTAGTCACGAACCTGATCTCTGTCTGCAGTAACTGAGAAGCAACAGAGCATCACCTACAAATCAGTGGTTATTAACTCCGGTGTGACAGGAGGAGGGGGTGGATTTAAGAGCTGGGACATCACCTTGATGCCCAGCTGTCACGTTTCATTCAAACTTCAAACCACCACCACCAAAATAAACGTTTCTCTGCTGGTTTTCTTTGCCAACACACACTGGAAATACTGTAACTACTGAACAATACTGAACTGATAATTACCAAACCAAACCATCTGAGAAATAATGTTTGAAACTGACTTTGTAAAATTCTAATACCTTGTAATGTTAGCTGGTCACACAGTGAGACTTCAGAAGCTCTGTGTATGGAACCATGTTAGTTCTGTTAGTTCATAGTTTTGGATTAGGCCAAATAGGTTGCGTTTGAATTCAAATTAAATTCGATTAAACAAACTGCATTTTGAATTTGTTTGAAGTGGTTTTTGGAAAACCTGCCTTAAACTCCTCAGAGGGAATCGGCTGTGTACTAAGAAGGCACGAGGCAGCTGGGAAAGGACGGTTCTTATATACAAACATGCAACTAGAGCAATCTTGAGCCGCCATCCATCAGAGGCTTCCTTTGTAGGTGCAGGTAGTTTGGCAGGAGGGTCATCGGTCAGCGTCTGGTTTACACCTCTCTCTCTCTGCTCCAGGCCGGAGGAGGCCGACTGGAGGGGGTCACGGTATCGATCGGGGCCTTGGATGGGAGCCCTTGACCTGCACCTCCATTTAAAAGCTATAAAGGAAGCTCTGCTCCAATCTAATGTTTTCCACTGAGGTGCCAGGGGAGGTGGTGGACACCTGCACTATGTCATTGTGTTTAGATTGGGAGCTGCGGCTGATAGGGCCAGCTGGGCCTCTCTATCATCAGATCCAACAACGCTTACAATAACAGAGAAGAAGGCAACACAGAAACACATTAGCTTTCGTCTTATTTATGGCATTTGATGACAAGAGTACAGCTCACAATCCAACTTGGACATTAGCTGGCTCAATTGATGCAAAGCACTTACGGAGCTCATCCACCAGTGTAGTGTCTAGTGCGAAGATGCTTGTCTGCTGTAAATATTAGGTTTGGGGAACATTTTTAGCTTGTCAAAATAAAGCCCCGCAATTGCTTTTAACGTCCTTAATCTTTGGGTGATTGTTCAAAACAGATTCTTGACTCACTCTGCCTTACATCTGTTCAAACAGCTCCCTTCAGTTTCCCGACTACACGGCTGCAGAGGACAACAAAATTCTCAGTTATGCTTTTTCTTCTTCACCTTATGGTATTATTAATAGAAATATATTCTAAACAGTAAAAATTACAGACATTATTGGATGAACTATGGACGTTATCTTTTTTCTTAAAGTTGTATGAATGAACTTTTCACCATAAATGCAGATTTGCAAAGTCACTTACACTAACTCAGCTTTTGAAGGTACTTCGCTAAAATACTTGACCTGTGGCCATATTGATTTCATTTTGGGACTTCGACTTAATCCTCAAAAGTAGTCTGATGAGTGATCCTAATGATGAACCTAATCATAGAGCTTTATATTAATGTTTCAGCTTATTAATAAAACATGGAGCAGGGAATTGACTCCACAATTTACTAAAGATATCCAGTAATAAAAGGAATTAATCAGTGATGAAAGGGTGAAGAGTTTAACCAAACATAGCCGTCCTCAAATCAAATTTCTTTTTTTCATTATTTGAGGTTACCAAAACCATGTTTGTTAAAGGGCCATACCAGTGTTTTGCATGTTTTAGCAACTACAAATCATGTAGTCTTTACTTTGAAATGAATGGACTAGTTTTAAATGCCTGCTGCTAATTTTATATATGTATTTTTCTCCTGTTTAAAACCTCCATTGCTTTTCATTAATTTTTGTACGGTAAGAGAATCAAAAAGCAGACTCTAGAAATTTGCTTAAAGAATAAGAGCGGCTATGTTTTTCTTGTTGTCAACAAATCCCATAAAAAGGTCAAAATCAACAATGAGTTAATTCATCTCTTGATACTGAAGATGTAAATCTTTAATGCACAAATGCATAGTTTCATTTAAAAACAGTTGGGCGCTGTTACTGGTTTTCAGTAAGTGTGACTCTAACAGGAGGAAGTAAATGAACATGTCGGCCAGTGCAACTGTAGTGCTCATTGGTGTGTTTTTAATGGAGGTCAATGCAGCTTTATGGCACAGAGGAATACGATATATAAGGATTTACAGACAATATTGTTAGTGGAATCAATTAATTGCTGGTTTTGGTCTTTTTCTAAGATTTCAATGAAATTATGACAAATACAGAATATCATCACCAGTCGTTTGCTTCAGTGCAGATATGTCAAACCCATCAGTGCTTTAATTGCATTGCCACACAACGATTGAGTAACTTTGACAAGAAATAAAGAAGTTGATATTCATTGCAGTAATTCATTTTTATATTGTACATAAATGAATGGTAAACAATGGCTGCCTGAAATGGTATTGTAGGAAAAACACATCCAAATTTCATTTTAAGTGAAGGGCTAACTTCATTTGTCTTTTTATTTATTTTTTTCACCACAAATAAAATATTTTCATTTTCAGTAAAACTTTTGAGTTGGAGAAAAGTTTCCCCCCTGCAGGTGAGGTGAGGAGTGCATACAGCAGCTGGCTGCTCTGTTTCACTCAGTCTATGTGTGTGTGTGTGCGTGTGTGTGTGTGTGTGTGCATGTGTGTGTGTGTGGTTGGTCCCATTGCTAGATCTAAATTGCAGCTAATTACTGGGTTGTTTTCTGTCAAAGTTTTCCCTCGCTGTTTCCATAAACATTAACACCTACCAAAGGAGGTTTATAATAGGACGTCTATGCTCGACGACTCTGCTGCCCGTAACCGCAAAGCTTTTATGGTGTTATGGTGTCGCTTGTCTGCAGTTATCGTGAGGGACATGAACTTTTATTCATAGCCAGCATACGCTTTCATTTAAGAGGAAATTAGAGTCATGGAAGTCAGTTTTTGACAGAGCTCGCCGCGCTGGGGAGGCAGGAGAGAAACAGAAAAGAGAGGTAACAACGGAGAGGAAAAGAAGGGAGAAGAGAGAATTGCTTTGTGGCTGAGCAGCCTTGGGCAAGGTTAGCGGAAAGGCACCCATCTGGCAGCGTGGATTTTGACTGGCACATAGTTAAACAGTGATGCAGTTTGACAAATTTCAAACAGAGCTTATGAAAAGATAACATAAACACAATAGTCACTCCAGGCTCAGCGTCCACCTGTGTGTGTCACCCCGGAGTGTGAGCTAAAGGCCACTGTTAATGAGCAGAGCTGCTCGGCGCTCTTGGATTAAGGTCTTTGTAAAGTAAATCACTGTCAGATAAAGGCACAGTGTTTATGACGTACCATTAATATTTTGATCGGTATGTTTAAGAGAGCTAGCTCCTTAATGCACACTGTCCTGGGCTTTAATGGGATGCACTGGCATATCTGCCTCTGCCCCCCAGTGTGTTAACAGGTCATGAATCTTTTGCCAATTTGAGCACCATAGTGTTATACAGATTTTTTTTCCTTGGTGGAGACATGAGTCCGTGTATGGCTCGGTGAGATATTCTTGGCAGCTGCAGCGTTCTTTGGTTAATGTTACGGGTGGAGATGGGAGGGCGGTGGGTAGAAGAGTAGCGATCAGATCAAACATTATTGATTGAATACCCAACTTTGATTTGACAGTAACACTAGAATAATAGAAAAATGTGTCATTTTGTCTTGGGTGGCCTTGGAACACGACTAGTTTTTTCATGTGAAGTGTCATGAGGCAAGGTTAAAACTCTTGAAATGCGGTTTGGCAGCACAATGTCCAACTTTCATTAATTCATTCCTGCAGCAAAAACATTAAACTTCTGCAGGAGTCACTCTCGCAGTACTAAATTAAAGAGCAGTTAGCATTCTCACATGTGCTACACTACGGCAGGAAAGCTTTTCTAAGCCTCTAGCTTGGTCAATCGTAGCCATTCATGTCTTCATGTTTCTATTTAAAATATTTATGCAGCTATTAAAGGCAACTGATTATCGGAGACCAATGCAAGCTTTAGTGCAGCCATGAAATGAATCCAAAATACCAAACCATCATATGGGCTGGCTACTCCGACAGAGCCAGAAATACTTGAGCCAGATGTATTAAAGAATTCAACATCATCACAAATCGGATTATACTTTTGCTGCTATGTCCATCATTTCAATCAGTCATGATAACATTGTACTAACCAAGTTAATTGCTGGAAACATGTTGGAACAAGCGTGCAAAGTCCGAGAAACCAGAGCACTGAGATGATCCTACCGGCCAACAGTTGAGCCAGATTATTTAAACTGATTTATTTTGAGGTAAAAACTTCAAATGAGCAGACCCAAAAAGTTGCTGATAATCCTTGGTGGTACATTAAAACCGTGTGTAATAGCAAATTTGAACAAGGAAGTCACTCTGTAAACTGTGATGTTCTTAATGTTATAACTTATAGAAATGATGTTATATCATTTGCCCCTAAGATAAAGGTGCTATATGAGGGATTTTTAAACAGTACTGTATCATCGTATGAGCAGATCCAGACATTGTCAATACATAAAACCACTGACAAGGTGATGGACATCGTCGCCCCAGGGTTATTAAAACAAGACAAATATCAGACCAAGTCTGTTGTTTCCTGCTGCAAAAAGAATGTTGCTTCTTAGCTGCCAGGCATTTTTTTCCCCAGCTTTACTAAACAGATAAACATGATGGAAAATAATTTTTCCATCGGCATCATGATTGCTTCCACCAGCTGCCGTTGCCAGAAACTAAAAGCTTTAGCTCTGTTGGAAAAACAATGCTGTCTTTCTGTGTTGTGTCATGAATAAATGATCATTTATTCCAACAGACCTCGCCCGGACACAGAATGATGGTCTCCTTTGGTAGCTGACCTACAAATATATGCAGTAGTTATTTATGGCGACAAAAAGTCCTCCAAATTTAACAACAAAGTACACTACAGGCCCATCCAGAAAGACACAGACAAGTGTTTTGTGATCTGACTTTCCACTTACGACAGGACGACGTTGCTGTTTCCAACATTAAACCATTTTCTGATCTTACGATGCTATGGTTAAGGTTTAGGCTCAAAAACAACTTAGGTTAGGAAAATATCATGATTTGGATTAAGTCAGTTAAGATTACAAGACATGCGTTGTCATGGTTACAATAATGGCCATTTGGTTAAGGTTGAGATTGTGGTCTGACTGTCGGGAGGAAATGGGTAATGACCAGTAGTCTTCTGTTGTCGGCCTATTCAACCAGGCCAACCTCCTCCGTCTGCGGACTCTGTCGCTCTATGACATAGTCGCATGACTTCTTCCTTTCTCCTGTCGTAACTCTTACAGCCACTAGGGGGCTTTATCACTTGAACATAAACATGTGTTGTTTGTGCGTTTGCTAAAACGACTGATTCTGTTGGTTTTCTTGCGAGGGCAGTCCCACTAAATGAGATGTACTGAAGAATGGATCCTAAAGCTTGGACAGCAAGGAGGATAGATGGTCTTTTAGGTCCTCTGGTTTAGTCCAAGTCATGTCCAACATGTTTTCCATGCACATCTTTTACATCCATGTTAAGGAATCTCTTCCACATATCTTGCCACTAGTCATGGCTATACAACGGTGATTATAACTGTCACCTCTTGTTACTGTCTCCAAGGCCATCATAGAATTACTTACAGTTCCTGTGCCAGGAGTTTCTGATTGTTTTTACTGAAATTCACATAAGGCCTGTGAGGAAACTTCTCCAGTGATTCCAGAGCCACGTGAGACACATCTGGGAGATTACTACAGCTGTGTCTTCCAGTTGACAAGCACCGAAGGTCTTCTGCTATTTTAATCCGCACTGAATATTCCAACAGCCTGCAATCAAACCAAATGAGAGAGAGGACTGGACATAGAGCAGAAGGTTTAAAATTAAAAGCAATTGCCGGAAATTGTGCAGTGTGATTGTTTTCTGCATGTCTTGTTCAAATAAATATCCAGAAACTGCAGCGATACACAAGCAACACAAGATGTTACTTGTAGAACTTTAAAATCCATTTAATATCAGAAACAAGTTGTTGTGACATATTGTAACACTAAAGCTCAAATAAAACTCAAATAAATGTGATTGTGGCTTTTAAAATAGTTGCACCAATTTTGTGCTTTCTTCTTTGTCTTTTGTCTTTGATATTAGTCTAATCGATTTAGAATTGCTCATAATTGCAATAATAAGACGCAGCTGCAGTCAAGCTGTCATAATATCATGAATGGTAAAAACATTCCTTGTACTTGTTTGTAATAAGTGGTAAGGGAAATCATTTCTCCATTCACGCATATTATTCCAACAATGTATTAATAATCGGGGTCTTCCATTGTTAGAGAGGAAAAACTTAAGAGTCAGTGTCAAAGGATCAGTGTGGATTTCTGACAAATAATCTTTCACTGCACATTCCTAGGATGTTGAAAGACATTCAGATAACAAAAAAGTCCCCCTCATTTAAAAAAATATTGCCCTGGGTTACGTACAGACTGCTCCACCTAACTGGGTTGTGTCTGAAATCACTCCCTATTTACTATAAAGAGCACAAGATTTACTGTCCTCCATCTTATTTAAGTTTTGAGTTTGAAAATGCAATCTTTTACACTGTAAATAGCTCTTAAATATCCACAATTGAATGAAAAAGAGAAGTGCCCACGACATGCACTGACAATCCCACAATGCAATGCTCCACATTTTATAGATTACTGCTGTGTGACTTTTCAACTGGCAGCGATGATGCAAAGTGATGATGATTACTAAGTGACTGAAATGTCAATTTGTTGCTATAATAATAATAATAATAATAAAAATAATATATAATAATGTAAACCTACACCGTTGTAAGAAGAGTAAAACATGAAATAAAGTCAGATTCACATTCATGAAATATCTTTATGCTGTGTGTTGGTATTGGTTGTGTGAGACCTGAGAATTCTTTGTTTTAATGTTAATGTTGATTGGCTAATTCACTTAAATAGCTTTTTTTTTAGTCTCGTTTTTGATTTTGCTGTTGTGGGAAAACGAATGACGTCAGCATGAGGAGTTGTCTTTGCAGAGATCAGCTGTCAGTCAAACAAGTGCAGTACTTATTTTTCTTGGATTGTCTGTTCATGAGGCTATGACTGCTAATGTGAACTACCCAGTGCTTCAGGTTATTATCAACAAACTGGAAACATTACACACAAACATAAAACATATAAGGAATACAAGTTCAATATCATACAATCCAACTAAATATTTATACATATATAATTCTGGCGTTGCTGCTGCTGACATCTTTTGGCTTTATACAAATCATAAATCATTTCAGAAGCAGTTCATGGTACAGCCAGTCAATGCAGGAGAGAATTTCTTCATTATCTGTAAACTTCAAACATGTCATATCTTGATGAAGGTAAATGTGTATGTGGACTGACTAATGGGTAAAGGCTGAATCCAGCTTGTTCTCCTCATGCTGAAGTTTCAATAAGTGAAAACTATGGTTTATTACATCCCAGACCTCAGCAGTTCATTTGGTGTGTATAGTATTATTATAGTTAATAGAAGCAATGGCCAGAGCCACACAAATAAAACCCAAGTTGTAATAAACTGTAGTTTTTCATCACTGATCATCAAAGCTGTAACAACTTAATATATTTAAGTAAGGTACATTTAAGGAACCTGTTCCTTAATGTTGTAAATTAAGAGGACATCATCAAATTTCCATTTAAAGGACCTGACTTTATATTCAGAGCTACTGTGTTCAGCCAGCATTGCAGCGTGGAGAGTTATTTGTGGAGCAAAATGAACAAACACGTGGTTCTAGCTTCTCAAAGGTGAGGTTCTCCATTGTACATCATTGTAAATGGAATATCTGAGAGTTTCTTATTGCATATTGCTTATTGCATTTCATAGACTAATTATTTAATTGAACATTTACAAAATAATGGATCATAATAAGTTGCAGCCTAAACTCTAACTGCGTTAATATTTATAATGTCAGAGCCAAATGGAACCATGACTGATTCCTTAAGTAGAAAAACAACCCTCCAGAGGATCAAGTGGTGCTTCAAAGCAGCTTCTTTAAGGACCCTCTGCAGATCCACCTGTTTGCACTGAGCACACCAAGCTCGACTACTAATACTTAAGATAATAACATAACTTCAGATAATAACTTCTGCTACGTTCTGTTTAGCTTCATGAGTCACCATGAATGATAAGAATCAGGAGTCAAAAGTGCAGTAGCTCGAAAGGCTCTAATGTTTTCTCACAGTGTTTCTTTGCTGTTCAAACTGAGTTTCCGTTTCTTGCCTTTCATCTGTTTTCATAATCTGTATCACTTAAGACAGAGTGCTTTTTCATAGCCGACGCTTCTGACCGTTTAGCCAGCGCAGAAATGCTCAAGACTATCAGCTGCATCTAAATGAGAAGCCGAATATGAACGCGAAACACATCCGTAATGAATTAAGAAGTGAAGCTGTTTCCACACGGTCGGGCCATGATAAGATGCCTGTAGTGAAGGATCTGTCCAAACAGCTCTTGGAACACAACGTGAAGAGGGCATGACAAACCGTCATGACGTGTGCATTTCGGTTAAAGTGAGTGTTGGTAAGACGGCCTCAGAAAAATGTTCAACAGTTCAAACCATTAAGCATTTAACCGGCCTGTCATGCGGGGAACTGTTTTAGGAAATATAAGAGCTCAAATACTTGGTCGCGTTCTGAAGAGTAAACTTCAGAGGAATCTTTCACAAAAACAAAATGAACGACTGGGTGAATTCTGCAGCTATGCACCATGGGTAACATAAGTCTTGAAGTTGTTACCAAAGATAGATCTCTGCCTTGTCATGCCTTACTCTTGAAAAGCCCTAGAAAGTGGGATTGACTTTCAAGCTGGATTTTGAAAGGGAAGGGGTTTTGTGCTGTAATTGCTATATAATGAGGGTTTTACTGACCTCCTGCCACATCTTGGCCATGTTTTTTTATTTACTCGTCTAGCGAAAGGCAACGACTCTGTTAAACAGATGGAAAAAATATGTCTCTCCAGCTCCTGCAGGAATTTGATTTTTCCCAACAGCTGTCTTGCTTTATACAAGCATGAAGTCAGGGAATCGCCCATCTCAAATCAATCACGCCGGCTGACATTTCCTGCAAACTGCGCTCACAGAGCTGACTGGAGGGGCGGCGGGCTGAGAGAGGAGCATCGCCGTGACAGGCTGATGTGCTCTTGTTTACGTCCTCTAATGCTTTCTCCCATTAGCCGCACGACTGAGAGCTGTGATCTGAGCCCCAGGAAATCACCTGACACCTGCGGGAGGAAACTTTACTTTAACACAACTCCATTAGTTCTGCAAATGACTCTGAGTGCATTGTGGTGATGATGATGGACCAGTTTGCTACTATTACAATTTACAATTCTTTATACTGACTCTTAAAATAAGAGGAATTCTGACAGTGCTGTTTCTTGAAAAAGAAAAGATCGATGTTGCACTTAAGTAGTTCATTGTATTGATTACAAGTGAAAAAAAATTTTTGGGACTCAACATTATGCTAAATTACTATAAAATAGATTTTTTTTTTTGCACGACAGCCAATGATTATTAGTCTTTCCTGGAAAAAAATCTATCCAAGGTGCACAGGAAGCAATGTGTTTGGAAATAACCCTGCATATGATTAGAGGTTGAAACTTGGGATTTCCTTTTTCCGATTAGGAAAAAAAATGAAAACAACCCCTTAATAGCATTGCGTGTAGAATTTAGCATCTTTCAAATGATTCTGATGCAACAAGTTTTGAAAGAAACAAATGAAGATGACTCAAACCTGTGGCAGTGTCTGTGTCATTATCTCAGTGTCAGGTCAGATTCAGTGTCTTTCTCGTGGGGGTCTCTAGTGGGGATCCCCATGCAAATAGATGTGTTTTTATTTGTCCAGATTTTGAGATATCTGTCTTATTGAAAAGTTGCAATAAAGAAGAGAGAAGAGACCATGCAGTTTCATTGGAACTAATGCCTACCAAACAAATATTTCCCTTAACTGAGAAAATATGTTTTCTGTTGCTGGATAGCTAGCATGAACCCACAGAGAGCAACTACAGGGTCAGTTCATCTAAATTATAATTATAAAAAGTGGATTGTTTAATCTTGTTTTTAACACTGTGAGTGGCACCAACTACTGTACAACAAATGAAATTCCATTTACCTCCACTGTATTGGGGTGAATATCTCAAAATCTGAACATATCAAATCAAAAATATCTATAGCTACTTGGTGGGAAGTAAAAAAATAATCTTTTTGGTAATTTGGCTGAAGTGACCCTTCATTTTCAAATCTCACGGTGAGTTTAGAATAACAACACTTTCACTGACATGATGCTACTGTTTCATAAGTAGCACACCACGTGCGTCGCACTTCTTCCCTGTCTTTGTTGGCACATTGCAGCACATCTTGGCGTCTTACCACCACCTGTAGATCAGTGAAATCTGCTGAGCCATTGGCAGGAATGAGCACGACATCACCTGCACATGCATGTGCATCCTCGTGAACGTGCATGAGACAACAACAAAACAGGGATCCACACACGGAAAAACGGCTCAATAGTGCTACTAGAAGTCAAAAAATGATAGTGCCTTTAATTTTTAAATTCCCAAACAGCAACAACACTGAAAGCAGCACCAACAGTAAATGGAAATGTGGAAATCTCTGAGACAAATCTCAAAACCTGGACAAATAAAACTAAACTATCTGCATGGCGAAATAACTCTGTCATCATTAGAAATGAAAAAGAAACAATTTCATAATGCTGAGTACGATGTGTGACAGAGAAGTGATTTATGGGAAGTGTAACAGTCAGCAATGACAATACTAACAGTGCTATTACTATAATATTTTCTCTTAGCCAAACTGTGCATATCTGATAGAATAGGTCAAATACCCAGGGGTGTGTTTTGTGGACAATCCTGAGAAAAATAATTTTCCCCCAGATGGACATGGCAGCTTGAATATTCATTCTGGTCATTCTGAATTATAAAACGTGAGTCTGAAGTCTGAGTACACATAGAAAATAGTATTTATTTAAACTGCAGGCCTGGGTGAGTGCCCACTCACTGGCACAAGTTGTTGTAGAGAGTGAAACAGTGAGGACCTTATTCCCCGACACTTCAAACTGCAAATGTTGCTCTGCGGTTCACTTCATGTCCCCCTCAGAGTGCTGAGAGCTCAGCCTCGTAATGAATGGGAGTCACACTGAGCTATTTATAAAGCTGAGAGTCTTTGAACGTGTCATGTGTTAATGTGGCTGCAGCTGATTGCCAGGATAATTAATTATCGTGCAAAATGGAGAATTTAGAAATGAATCATCAGGACTGTTTTGTCATGTTACTAAGAGAAGTGTTAGTAAATGATTCTTCGCCATGACTTATGAGGAATCTAATTGGTTGGCAGCTAGTCTGGCATCCTTGTTACTCTGAGGTTTTCTAGTCTTCTAGTCCAGTCTTAGATATTAAAGGCTCAGTACGCCCTTATTACAAAAAATATAATTTCTCACTTTTGAAAAATGATGCCAACATGAGAGTGGCCACTTGAGGCTGGCTCCAAAAGCAAATTAGTCCCCACATCCTGCCACATTAAAATGCACAACTTTACAGCAGAAATAAACATGTTTACGGTCTGATATAAAAAAAAACAAAAACAGTTTTGGTCTATATAGCTAATTTCCCCATTCATGACAACTGTATAGGAGGTGAAGTTTTATTTAACTCACTCATTTAAATTAAACACTTAATGTTATGCTGGTTTTCTGCTAGATGTCACATCAGCTAATTCAAGCCACTGAACTTGATGTCTTGGTTGTGTTTATGGTGCTGTTGCCTTTTGGTGTATTTTTACAGCAAATACTGGTTAGACAGTGTGGCTTGCCATACAGTTAATTGTACTCACAGACTGTCCAAAAGTCTGTGCTCCAGTTTTGTTATTTGTTTTTTGGTAACTTGCTAAATAGCCAGCTGATGAATTAGACCCAGGCTAAAGCCCTCGAGCTGCATCAAGCCAGCTGTGTGGTGTCTTGATGCAGGATGTCTGCGCTATGTTCTGGTGTGTCTCTCCCTGGTGTCCAGGATGAGTTTCTCCTGGGAGAGACAGAGGAGGTTGATCAAAGCTAACGATGCTAACAGCAGCGTCTGTTAGCCACACTTATTAAACCAGCTGTATCAAAGTCCAAATGTATTAGAGAAGTGTTATAATTTAGGATGACAATACTTTTAAACAAAAGGCATCTGTGTGAGGTTGGAAAATAAAGGTCCACCATGTTAGTTAATGTTACACAATCTTAAACCTGCTAGACTTGTCAAAATGCGTCAATAAGCTCTGTGTAACTTCAAAATGTTAATGTCACATCAAAGCATAGATTCAGAATGTTAACCCAAATTATGCAATATCTTAAGGCTGAAGCTGCAGATGGTTGTTGAGGCTATACAATAATGTATAAATTGAGGGCCCACAAAACTTTATTATTTTAATTAATAGGTATATCTTATCTTATCTTATTATTATTGAAAGTTTATTGCACTCCAGAAACTGACTGATTGTGATCGGCTAGAGGCTGAAATTTTGACATAAAACATTACGGCTGCATTTCAGGAGAAAAGTAGTGTAACCAGTACTGAAGTTTGCTGGTACCGCAGGGTTAGCTGGTGGTTAGCTCTGTTTTTGTCTCCACCAACTTCTGACTGAAATATCAGGCTCTTTAGCAGAAATTCTACACTCTCTTCATCTGAAGCCAGTCACTAACTGTGTTTCCACCAACATATCTCAAAGTATCACATTTGAAAAGGTTGATGGAAATGACAAAATTTGCGACAAACATTTAAGTCACATGACTGATCAGCTGTTTCCGCTCTCTCCATTTTTTCCCCATAGATGGCCAAGGAGACTGGTTTTTGTTTCTTCTCCTTCTTTAAGGTTTATTGGCAGATAACAATCAGCTGGTCTTGTTTCTGGTTCGTGACCACTACTTCTTCTAACTAACAACATCTGCCGAAACTACAATTTGTGTAACTTACTTTATTCGCTCCAAAGCAGTTGGTGGAAACGTGCCAAATTTGCATGCTTTTTAAAAGTGTGCCAATTCGTTTGACAGTTAGATAGAAACACATCTTGTGTCTGTCTCCTATTTGGTGCTGGGCTGGTGGCAGTGAACCAAAACAGTAAAGCTGTGGGCCAAAATCAAAGAAATGAGCTGACACTAAATAACTGTGTAGAACTGAGAGGAACTGCAGAGTCAGGTGTTAATTCTCTGTGGTTTCATTACACTGAGTGACTCCTTTCGCATTAAACACAGTCAATTCAGCCATTGTTAATTCAGAGATATTGGTTAGTGCTGTTTTAAGGATCATGTCAGTTGATACTGACCCAAATTCCCAATAAACTAGCACGAAGCAGTTAACACACAGTAATCTGGAAGCTTTTGAGGCCCCGGGGCATTTTCCCACCTGCCCGACCTTGGCACCTCCAAACACATTTATTCACCTTGGTGTGGACACAGAATTTTTCCAGCTGGATTTCCAAAATCTGAAATATTAAACCAAAACTAACTACATGGATACCTCTAAATATGTGCTTTTATAAAATGGAGGAATTTCAATGTTAATTTTCAGTTGTTCTGGTGACCTCAGGATAACACAGTTATTTCATATGAAGCACATCATGCCATGTTACAGTAGTAGCTGTAACACCGGTAGGCTTATACTGACACACAGGTGTTGTTGAGCAGTTGTCTCTTCAATCTTTGAACAGATTTGGTCATGTTGTTGTTGCCTTTGTGTTGTTTTGGCTACTTCAGAAATGTTTCTCCTCGGTTGTTTACCATCAAACCTCCTGCTTGCATTTCCATCAGAGGCATATTGAATAATTACAACATACCTCCCCTCAACATCGACATCATTCGGTTAGAATTCCACCAGCAGAATTTACAACAGCGTTATAAAAAAAAGGCAAGTTGCAGGGAAACATGAAGTGAAAACAAAGAGAAGAATGGCAGAGCTAATGTGGAGCTGGGCCTGCACAGAGTTGGGTTTCAGTCTAATTGGGATCATACGCCGCATGTGCAGTTTTGGCACATACGTTAGATTAATCAGGGGCTCTTTAATCGTAGAGAAATTCTCCTGTGCGTGGCTGGGCGGACGCTGCCCCCCTCCAGACCCCCAGCCTGCGCTCTGTCTAAGCACAGACCTTTTGACTCCATAAACACCCGCTCTCAAAAATTGGGGTCAACCTCTCATTGCTCGCACCAGAGCGCTATCATGCCACCACAAAGGGTCCCCTTAATGATTAAATTGCATCGAGTATGGATGTTCCGAATCTGCAGATTCCTGGCGGCTGACTCTTCCTCCTGATTGTAATTTATGTCGGAAGTCATTGCTGTCCAACACTCGGCCTGTTCAAAGCCCAGGAGAGAGGATGTGCGCGTGGACGAAGCCTGCATCATCCAGCCTGCTGCAGCTTTAAACTGCACTGTGAAGCCAAGGCGACCTCACACATTCACCTCGTGCCATTTACAAATTGACAACAGTAATAAATGCATTTCTAAAATGTGCTCGTGTTTTTCTTTCTTATTGCTGGGACTCCTTTGCCAACCTCAGCTCTGTTGTTTAGGTTAACCTGTCTTTAATCTGCATATGATTAAGTCTTGACATAAATTTGACATTCTGGGCAAGGACTGATTAGCCATTTACTTAGATGATGATGGTGGTGGTGTGTGTGTGTGTGTGTGTGTGTGTGTGTGCGCGTGCGTGTGTGTGGTGGGGACTTGCAGATGTCTCCATGTGGATCTTGAGGCGAAACTGAGAACTGTTATACAGGACCACCACGTAAAGAAGAGGTGCTCTTTGAAAAAAAAATGTATATATTGGGTGATTAGCAGGAATGTTAAGAATCTGGATTCTGTAGTTCATAAAGAGCTACTAGTGAAAATTAATACAGAGTTTATTAAGCCTCAGACGCATCACCACACTTCATCTGGATGGAACTAACATTAGGAAGCAGGCTTCATAATAGTAGAGTATAAGGTTATTTCATCCATACAATAACCTAAAATATTCAGTCTTTTTGTCATAATTAAAATTCCATACTTTATATCCATTATAACCATGAAACATTTTTTTTTGTCTTGAAATGAATCTCAGGTTGCTGAAATAGGTGTTCAACCTCAATGACGAAAGCTGGTCTTTGAAATCTAAAGTGCTGGTAATTTTATATACAGTATACATATACAGTATACATATACCAAAAAAATGCCTCTTGGAGGATGAGTTTGAGAAAATGAGCAGACGCCCAGTAATAAGCTTTAAGTATAATGTGTGTGGATGCAGAGCAAAACTTTTCAAACACAAATTGTGTGTTTTGAGCCTTAACTGAGAGATTCAGACCTTTAATTTTCCTATTTAAAACACGTTTAAGGCAAGTTTCCTTTGAAGTGAACGATCTGTGCGCTCTGGCTTTGTTCTTTTGTTTACACCACTTTATACATGCTGACATGAGTGCTGGCGTTTGCCACATTATGACCCGGCTGCTTATTGATCCCATACACTTGCAGCTTCAAGGACAACACCTTAACCTCAAGGTCATCAGACCTAACATAAGGCCTGTGGAAAACACGCAGGAGCAAAAGCAGAGAGACATATGTTTGACTGCAAGCTCTTAAATATTTAAATCCCTCTGTTTCCAGTGTTTGAACAGATTTTCACACAACAGAGACGATAAAGATTTAACAAAGTGTCTATCAACTCTACTTAATTGCAGTTTTGGGGATGTTTCTAAAAAAGTTGTGTTGCTGTGTTAAAACATAAATAAAACAGAATGTGATCATTTGCTAATCCTTTATATCATATTCAATTAAAAACAGTACAAGACCATATAATTCATGTTTTACAGGAGCAACAAAAGACTGTGAAAGTTGTGGACTGATCCAAAAACACCTGTTTGGATCATTCCACAGGTAAACAGGTTCATTGGTAACAGGTGATAGTATCATGATTGGGTATGAAAGGTTCAACCTGGAAAGACTCAGTCGATCACGAGCATGAGCACACAGGACTGTATAAATGATATTGCTTCATGGACTCAGGAAATCTTCGTGTGTGTCGTTAAACACAGTTTTTATTTAGGCCTACATTTTAAAAAGTGTCCAAACGTTTTTTAGAATCTGGGTTGTATTTTTCCAGACTCCACTTTGGGTTGAGTCTCTGATTGAAAGACGTGTTTGGTGATTAAGGCAAATTTAATGTCATTTAGAAGAACATTTCCTGCTATGAAAACACAGATGTTTTTCAGATCATTTCAACAATCAGTGTCTCTTGATTTGACATAATTTGTCATAATGAATATCAGTATTTTGTTTACAAAGTATGGGCAAAATGCTTTACTGAGACTAGAGGGTGCCCAAACATTGATCTACTCATCTGTGTCTACAGATTATTTATTATTATTTAATTCATTCTAAATCCTTTTTCCATTTTTACATATACACCATCCTGTAGAAGCTTTAACACTTGTGCCAAGGCTGGTAACACTGATGGAAAATTTTCTGTATATCCGCGCTGCCTCTGTTTTATTACAACACTCATTTATTTCATTGTTTTATTATTTGATTTTTATCTTGACAGTGTGTGTGTGTGTGTGTGTGTGTGTGAGTTGTGAGGCAGGTCGAGGAAAGAGAGATGTTAACACTTTTCTCGATCAGTGTGCATATTTAAGATTTTTATATAAATCCTACAAAATTAGAATATCAACAGTATTGCCTGCAAAAACACAACCAGCTCAAACAGTTTAGTTTTCAGCACCCTTTGATAGAACAGACTGTGAGATCTGTCCTTCCATCCATAGCTGGACCTGCTGGCTGTTTTATAGCTGAATGAACAGCGTGACTGGGCCTGGAAAAAGAAACCTGGCTGTGTGCTGCTGACCTGTCTGACCATGAGACAGAGGAACTGCTTTTAATGTGATTGACTCCTACCTGTTTTATACATGAAAACCATCTTGCTTTTTTTACAGAGAAGCTGAACCTTTTTCGCCTTGTGGATAGCGAGCACCAAAGAAATACTGCTTCATTTTCATTAGAAAGCTGCAAACATGTTATCAGGCCTGTCAGTGCTCCTATCAGAGTTGCTGGGCAGTGCCCTGATAGTAACTTGCATCACTTGCTTTACATGAAAGCAAAAGTTAACCATGGCTCTAACGCTGTCTTTGGGTCCCACGCACTGAGGACTTTATCCCACTTAATGTTATTGTTTAAATAACTAGGCCTGTAATGTTGCCTCTGCACACTGGTGGGTTTGTAGTGATCTTATTGAAACTGCATTATCTGACTTATGTTGTCTAGACAGTACTTTAGAAGGATAAGGCTTGTAAGCTATAAATAGGCCATTAAAATAGTCCAGAAAAAATAAAGTAGGCTCATGTTATAATATAAAATATAAATATTATTATGTCCTTAAAAATAGCACTCAGAATCTCATTTTAAAATATCTTTTGAGTCCTTCTTGACTTCAAACTCTGAGCCAGACACCACTTCTTCCAATGAACTAATATTAACAAACCAGAGAGTTTGCATGTTGCATCCTTCAGCAGAGTGTTTGCAACAAGCAAAATATTATCATGTTATCATCATATTTGCTCGTTGTTTTCTGACTTTGATTAAAGCTGATTTGATCCGTGTTAAAGCTTCAGGCCGCGGCTCCAGCAGCAGCGCTTTGTGCTGCACACACACACACACACACACACACACACACACTGGACCATGAGGACATGACCAGTTATGAAAGGTTATAAGAGAAGGTCTCGATGTTGCATGTTATTTCATTATTACGGAGAGAGGAGATGTTTTTCACACATGCGCATTAAAAGGTTGGAATTCCACATTTTCCTTTCAATTAAGGATAAATAATGTGGTTTAAAATACAAATTTTAGCCACGTATGTGAATCACTAAATGTAACTTTCAATTTTCTCAAATAAATACCTGCTTAAAGTAAAACACGTCTTCTCGAGTTAAAGGGATTAAGTCATGGAATAAACTGTGGAGGCTTTAGGTCCAAGACTGAAAAAAACCGCACGCAGCAAACTGAATAATATTTCGGTTACGTGAATTAGACTAAATAATTCTACATTCTTTGGATTTAATGTAATTATTAATAAACAGTGCGTGCGCAAAAGCTGGAACCTATTTCATACTTATATTTGCATAACTCGATTAAAACGCTGGAAGGGTTCCATATTCCTGCGTTTTTACTGCGCCTGAACGCCTCAGCGCCGCTGTTGTCTGCTGTCTCAATGATATCTCTGAAAAATCTTATCTGTCTCTGACTTTAAAAACCACATCAAAATACAACCTACAGGCGTGAACAGGCGGCCAGTGTTTTAAGAAAATGTTAGAATAAAAAAAAAAATAGGGATAAAAATTCTGTAAAACTAAAACATTAATAAATAAAATAAAAAGGAGGCTTCATGTCACATCCCACCAACTTACATCTTAAATAATAATATGACTATAACATCTCTATTAATAAAATTAAATTAAAGTCAAGCTGGTGACATTATACAGTAGAGACCAGCATAATAACACTTGCATTAAAATACTTGGCAGCATTTGGCTCTTCCTTAAAGCTCTAAGCAAATAAGCCTAATATGACCACGCCTCAAGTAAATACTCAACATATTTTCTTGCAGAAGAAAATCAAAACCGTTTTTAGAATCATTATGGGAAGAGAAAATAAGAAAAAAAGAGCTTCTCTGCTGCATTTTTCATTAGTTCCTCACAGGAGTCAGCACCACCTCCTTTCTTTCAGACAACATAATGAACAGCAGCACCAATGCATGTGTGAATCCACTTCTTCCTGTTAAATCAAATTATGATAACATTAAATCTGGATATTCCAAAGTTTTGTTTAATTTCTGGCCTGATTTTCCTGCTTTTACACACAAAATGGCAATATTGAATAAGTCCGGCTGCATTAGTCTTTCTCTGTTATTTCTAATGCCTGGTGTACGACTTCATATTCGGCAAAACATGTCAGGAACCAATGAGACATCTTCTTGTTGTGATGGTATGTAACCATATTAGGCCCTGAGCCATGAGAACATGACTACGTGTGACTGATGAGCCTGTAGGCCATCATCATATTCACGTACACACTGGATTAAAAGCTAATCGTGAGCGCTCATCCTTTATAAGAAACAGAGAACAGTATTAGTGAAAATATATTTAATAATTAAACATAGCATAGTTACACAAAAGGAATGCAAAACAGACGAGTGAGAGTGGATCCTTAGAATATAAAGGGTAGACCTACTGCAAAGGTTTGAGTTCCTTCCTCAACAGCAGCAAGTTCACCATGAGGGAGTGCATGGTGGGGCTACGACAACTGTTGGAGGATGGCGGCTTGTGCAGTTCAGGTTTCTGCAGGCCCTGTGAGTCTTTGGAGACTGCACAACACGGTCCAGGTTCAGGAGCATCAGCACATCCTCCCCATGCCTTTTTGCAATCCGGCCCCATCCAAAAGATACACACTGAGTGTCCCAGAGCTTCTGCTTATAGAGTCAGAGTATGTGCGGGCTGCGGCCGGGTCATTCCTCCTGAGTGCTCTCTAAGTGGGAGCTCGAGCCCTCGGACTGGGGGTTGGCGTCAGTGGCAGATCTTTCTTGTTCAGAGAGCTGCTCGCTGCTGGGGATGGAGTTCTTCTTTGGTCGACCTTTTGGTTTAGTTGGTGACTCCAGACCTCCTCCCTGCAACACCTGCCGGGTGAACGTGAGCAGAAAAATGTGGTTTAACAACGGGCTGTGATGCAACTTTGGATAAAAAGAAAGGTGACCTACATGACCTTCAGTGACAATTCAGCACAACAACACAGACAAAGAGTGTAGCTTCAGACAGTTATTTATGCTGTGCTTTTTTCTAAATAGCAAATTTATATGTGTAACAAATTTCATATAACCCTCTAAAAAGATGGGTTATGTCTGCAAATAACAGCAGTAAACTGAGGCCTTTACTCCGAAATGTTCATTTAATTTAGTCCTTATGTACGAAGGTGGAGTCAGTGTTAATCCACTCCACCACCAACATCTGCTGAAATAATACAAGCACAGATATTTCCTATTCTTTCTTCTTGTTGTTTGTATTGTTGTTCTAGGTCTAACCTCACATAAAATAACCACTACCACATCATCACCATTATCATCATAATCATCATCATCATCATTATAATGAAGAATAACTTACAATTTTCTTCCATTTCATCCTTCTGTTCTGGTACCATGTTTTCACTTGCAGCTGACTGAGGCCCAAAGACTCAGCCAGATCTATTCTGTGATCAAGAAAATCAAACATTTCAAAACACAATTCAAGATCAAATCAGCTCACAGTTTTGACTATATATTTCCTGTCAAACGCAACAAAAGAAAAGATCAAATCTCGTCAGTTGCATTTAATAATTCAGTGTATTAAACTGTAACGTTCAAGTCATCAAAGTCTTCATCCATAGTATTATTAAAACTGGAAAACATCCACGTGAATAAAGAAAGAGCAGCCTATATTTACAGGCTGTAAACAGTCTGTCCACCCACCTGTCAGGCGTGGACAGGTACTTCTGCTTCTCGAAGCGCTTCTCCAGGCCCATGAGCTGCAGCTCGGTGAACACGGTGCGGCTCCGGCGGCCCTTCTTGGTCTTGCCGCCTCCGTCGGCTCCGTGCTCCAGCTTGCCGCGGAGGTGCAGGTCCAGCGGCAGGTGGTGAGAGGCCGCGCCGACCTGCAGGCCCGGAGCGGCGGACAGCAGCGGGGAGCCGAGCGGGGAGCCCAGCGAGCAGGACAGCGGGGAGATGGGGAACTTGAGGAGGCTGGTCTGGTCTGCTTTTAGCACTGCGGGGACCGACACACACACACACACACACACACAGAGAGACACGGGGTTTTGTTTTAGAAATGAAGCTTAGATGATGTTTTAACTTGGACTAGTTTTAAATAAGAACAAGAGGTTGTTGGGTTGGATCATCAGTAAACACTGTGATTGTAACAGGTCAGAGTTCAGGGCCTTGTTGGATCCACAATCCCCAAACTGCAGCTGATAGAATTTGATTTTATTGTAATTATAATAAATATGAGGATGCAGTTTGGCTCCACATCGATATCAAACAGCAACAAAAACAGGGTCTTATCAGTTGAAATGGCCTAAAGACCTTGATACTGTCATGTCACTATTATAATGATTAGTTGTGTTATTTGTATCTTCATTTATAATCATGTTCAGATTGAGATTTATCTTAAAAAACGTCAGCATAAAAACAAGTCAGATCATGAGATGGAGGCCTGCAGCACCTATCCCTTTTCATACAAACTGGAATATATGTTTAAAAATAGGCCAATCTTCATGTAAACACATGCACTTATAAAATTATAGTTTATAATCAGAAAAGCATTTAATACAGAAGATACTCTGGTTCTGTAAAGCGGCTCATTCATGTGATAGAAAACAAGCCGAATAGATTAAATTACGTAGGAATAAACCAACTTTTCCACATCAGATATTACAGTGGAACTGGGATTGTTTTTTACTCTGGAATATGATTAAATATTGTGACATCTTTCAGTCATGTAGGAGTTTTTCTTCCTTGAGGAGAATCCAAATTTTACTCATGCAACTTATAAAACTTAATTATAATTATATTATATTCGTGTATTTAACCTTGTTTTTTTTAGCAGTTGGGCATTTTTCTTAATTCAAATAAAAACACTTTCACTACTTCACAATAGACTGTATGTATACTGAATGTATTCTCATTATTTCCAGAGACATCTAATGTCAGATATAAGTTATATCTGAATTATTGCACATCATTATAAGTCAATGTATAAAAAAAAAACAATGCATGAGACTAAAGTGAAATGATCTTTTTTCGAAATAAATTTCAGGAGCAAATTGATGTTAAATAAAATCCTAATTTGAAATGGATGTTATCATTAATAATTATACTAATGTATTATCTTCAGTTCCTGCAGGTTTTCCAGCACCGACATGGCCTCGATCATCGCCCACTCGTGTGGTCACAGCAGCCTGTCTTACCCAGCTGGTTGGGGAAAGGCCGGGCCGACAGCAGAGCGTGCACCCCGAACTTGAGCAACTCTCCAGCCGGAGCCGACGCTTTGTGCTCCGGGTGATCGGTCAGGATCTCCTCGATCATGAAACTCCTGTAGCGGTGAGTCCTGTGGTCGGGGTGAACGTCCGGAGGATAGTAATGCGCCCCCATGTCCAGAGGATGCTGCATCATCTGGTCACCTTAACAGACAGCGAGCATGCACACGGGGTCACTCCTTCAGTGGCCGGCTGTCATATTCCCCCTGTGGTCCGGAGATCGAGCCTGGAGATCAGAGTATCCTCAGGGTCTGGATCGAGCCAGATGTGAAGCAGGCTCCAGGTAGCCGACTTTTCTCTGCGTCCTCTGCGCCTTTTACGCGCTACTTCTGCTCAGGTGTGGTTCCTCCTGGAGATCAAATCTGGAAACTTTGGACCAAAAGCTCCCGAACCGGGCCGTGCTCATGCCCACCGTGTGTGTGTGTGTGCGTGTGTGTGTGTGGAGGTCGGAGCTATTAGTCAGCCGCTGAGCAAAGCGCGTCACCTTGGCAGTGAGTCGGGGAATAAAGCTTTGGGTTTTATGAGTCCTCGTCGTGGCTCCACCTCTTCACAGGGTTTGTCTGCTCGGTGCCTTCGCTGCATGAAGCCCAAGTTACATGCAAAGCCGCACATGTGCTGCATGGATTTATATGCAAAAGGGAGGAAAATAAGGAGCTGAAAGGACGAACATTTTAAATATCCTGCAGGTGACTTTGTGAGCAATAAGCATTATTCTGATGAGGAGGATGTGAAGCAGTTAATACAAGACGGGAAGCTCAGTTTAGTTAGAATTAAAACAAATAGGTTCATTTTCCAAAGCAGGTCTGTGCAAAGTCATCAATACTTTTTTATTTTTGTGTGAAGATATGATTCTATTATTAGATAATGTCTGCATCAGCTTGTTGACTATATATTTGCAGCCTTCATTGGGAGTTTTTCAGTATACATATTATATATATAATATACATATTTTTGTCAAGAAAATGATCAAGAAATTAATATTGGGTCTATCTTTTTTATTGTACTGCTGCATGTGTCAGATCTAATATGAAGTAATCATTGTCAAAATGTTGTCAGCACAAAGAGAAATCCTAGAGGTCAAGGAAACCCATGCCAGAGCACCTCTGGGATTTTTTTTCCTCCTTTGGTTATTTGGCTCAAAATTGTGAAATATCTCCCACAGCATATTTTTAGCATGTCTCAGGGCTGCTTTGAGAAAAGCTCTGGCCTTCTAAAATCCACTCTGTAGCGGAAAACCTCAAAGAACCTTCGGATGCTTCAAAGTTGGTGGTCTGCTTGGATTTTTTTACTTTTTAAATTGTTTGAACCTTTTCTTTAAAATAGGACACAGTATACAGCAGACTTTGTTGGAACAGGGCCTAATGTGACAGATATTCCAATTAACAACATAATAACAACACATTTCAGAACAGGATACCCATAAACCGCTGACTTCTAATCTTTAATTTAACACATTAGTGAATGTGTTTGAAATAAAACTTAACAATCACTTGTGCATCTAATAAAGGGGTTATAAAAGCAGCATAAAATGGTGTGTTGTAATGGAGGAAAGGCAAAATATGTGCAACTGAGAAGAATACTGCAGTTTTAAGTGCGTAGAAAAGTGAAGGCTGGATAATAAAGCACAGTTGTTAAATAGTGGAGCCCTTTAGGGACAAGAATAAAAATCTGTAGAAAAGCATTTCCTCAGAAATGCTATATAGGTTTAACGACCGTGTTATCCAATAAAAGAAATGTTCCTGGGGGAAAGTGCAGTATGACATTGACATTTCACACTAACAGTACTGAACAAAGTAACTTTAAGGAATAACAGAGCAGGAAAATTGGGGGATAAGAGTTAAATTGTTGAAAATAGTTTTAGCTCTTGATACAATAGAGTATCCCATAATAAATGCAGTTCTTTTCAGGCATGTTTTTTTATGGTATAAAATCATGAATCTCCAAAAGAATGTGTATTGTGTCATAAAGTGTAACACAAAGCCAGGTTTCTGAGGATAACAAAAAAACAAATCTGGAGTTTAAAGCAAATGATGCCCTTGTCATATTCAAATGAGTTGTCATTGGTCAGACATTTGCAAATGATGAATTCAATTGTTCATGCACTTCCTAATCAGTCATACATTCTGTGTCATACAGGAAAGGTCTGTCCCTTTAACTGCACCTTTGAAGATGCTCTTTCCATCTCACAGGCCAAGTCAACCAAATGTTCAAGTAAAAAACCCATGAACAGGTAATGAGGTACAATAATGGATTTGCTCCAGTTGTTTTAAACATGCATGTTGCCCCAAGCTGTTGTCATCTCCAGCTGAATTGACTGGCAATGTTGGAACATATCTTCCTCTGGTGGTCACTTCAGAGACTGCAGGGAGAGTTTCCCTGCCAGAGGATGGTCATTACCACCTCTGTAGTATAAAGGAGTGAAACACACACTGTGATCTGCATATGATCTGCCACTTGCAACCAATTCCAACACTGTAGCCAAACACTTCTACACTCTATGGTATGCATAGTTACACAGTGTGTACACTTCATCACAACCACCAACTGCAACTTGGCATTACTGTATACTGTTCAAAAGTTTGGGATCACCTGCCACGAAAGCTTGATTTGGTAGGCTACAGTCAGATGGTTGAGAGGACTACTATGTATTTTTGAATGGTCTTCCATGCTTTTACATTGTAGAAAGTCCTATTTACAAATTGATATTATTTTGTATGAAAAAAAGTATGGAGAACCCCTGAGCAACAATTAAATAAGAATTAAGAAACCACCGGTCATTGGTAAAACAAACTGGAGGCTGAGCATCAAAATCTGTGCAGATTTGAATAGGAACAGGTTTCTGTTTCAGTATCAAGTGCACAGCAATGCCTATAACAAGCTGAATTCAACAGGAGTGGGGATGAAGAAAAAAAGGGTTCCCAAAATATTTAGAGCCCAATTACACCATTGTGGTTCAATAATGATCGAGGATCACTTTCACTTTTCTGGACTGGAGAACAAATTCAGACTGAAACGGTATTTGGGGGGAAATGGTTACAACAGTATTTGCAGTAAAAAAAATTTATCCTTTTGAAATTTTGAACATAAAGCACTAAAATGTGTTTTGCTTAGTGTTACTTCAGTTGAATATTTCAACTTCAATGTGCAGAATGACGTACAGCAGTTTGTTTTCACATTCATCTGCTGAAGGGGGGAAGACTCTGGCCCCATTGGTTCTCTGGCTGTGTCCAGTGGGCTGACCTGGCTCCATGGAGCCCAGGCCTGTTGGTAAAAACAATTATACATCCAACAAAATGCAATATGCTGACACAACCCTGTCAGCTCCTATCCAATCAGCAGCGAAATGGATCACTGAGCTTCCAACAGTATTTAAAGTGTTTTGTGAGCAAAAATGTTCAGATTCTTGGATGATGTATGCCATCCATACTTCTATTCATTGCAGAAATACATTCATCAATCAAATAATAGCATTTAATATATATATAATATAATTATTGTAATATTTGCAACTCATTATCGCCATCTTAATGAAACAGCCACTAGGTTGCACCAGAGGACTTCAGAGAAAGACAGAGCCGTCATCTCTTCCTCTGAGGGATCTATATATTCAGCCAGTAGTAGCAGACTCAGCGTGTTAGAAGCTGAGAACTGGTCATTTTAAAGGTTGGGAAGAAATGATTTTATTTAAAAGGCACGTACTTCAGCGTGGAAATCAATCATGCCCATAAATCATACAGAAAACAATGCAAGTAAAACTACATTTTTCTTAATGTGTCAGAATGGTAATGGACAATTCTACATTAAGGTAGAAGTAAAGCAGATTAAAATGCCACAAAGCACAAAAGAGTCGAAAAGAAAGGATACGCTTTAAAAAGAATACAATTAATTAATAATAAAATGAAATTAAGTATAGATAAAGAGTTGTTACAGGGCAGAAAATAGCATAGAGACCAGAGAAAAGCTTCTTTTTTCAGTGTCGTATGGAAGGAAAATATAAATAAGATATCATTCATGTTCGATAAGGACATTTTTCTTAAATGAATGCATCCAGACCATCATAGGATGAAAAGCTAACTGAGCCGAGTCTGTGGTCACGTGACGCAAGTGGCCCATTCTGCATGACAACATGTCAGGTTGCTAAGTTAGCTAGTAAGCTAGCTGTACTTAGCCGACCAAATGATGTGGCTAGAGGAAAACCCCGCTTTGCTACGTACCAGCGACAGAACAACCATGACTTTAGAGCGATGAATCGACTATGTCAGATATTCTGAAGACAGCCCCGGAATCAGACGACAGGAAATCGGTAAGTTAGGCCTTACCTAGCCACTATGCTAACTCGGCTTCAGTTAATACAGCACAGTAAGCTAATTAGCTAGCGTTTCAGTTAAGTCTTCAGCTTGTAGTATCAGCTCCTGACACACTTCAGGGCTAACGGTACAGACTGACACACTCAACAAGTTCACTTAATGTTAGTCTTTCCTTCTCAAAAGACATCAGTGAGCTTTAAGCTAATTAACTCATGACCAGGCATTGAGTTAATAAGAGAGCTAGTGCAGCTAGTATGACAGACAGCTGCTTGTTAGCTCTGAGTCAAGTATCCAGACGTTGGTTTGTATCTGCCGGCACGCGGTGATCGGAAGTCAGAGCTGAGCAACCTGTGACAGCCTGCTTATCACCAGCTTCTTTACCGGAGAGACACCTACTCCACTGGGCAGGTGTCTCTGCTAGGAGGAGCCTATCACTGACACCTGTACTCAGAGGAGGCGATGTGATGAGTGTCAGCGTAATGACGGCGATCCGTCCTCTTTTATGACTGTACTATTATTAAGATGTTAAAGAGACATATTGCTCTTGTGTACGCACCAGTGTGTTCTCCTTTACTGTCATCGTACCTGATTGAGAATATGGAGCTCTGTCCACAAGATTTGGCAATACGTGTGTTCCTATAATAGACCTTTGTCAGGGCACACCCTTGAAGAGAACACATCTAACCACATTAATAAATCATGTCAGGAACCCAGCATGAATGGAACCAGGCCCTGTAAATGGCACACTTTCATTCATTTGTGTCATCACACCTGTTTCTGTCTTGCTATCATAAGTCAGAGGATTTGACTGAAATCACCCCGTTTACTATATATAATGCACCATATTTCCTGTTGGCTATTTTAGTTGAGTGTCTGGATTTCTATAAGACAGTGCTCTTAAAAATCAGTCAGTGATGATGCAGAAGCCTCAGTTTGCTGCTCACTGTTGAGTGAACTGAGTGTCTGTTTTATTGGAAATAGTGAGGGAATAAAAAATGATTTTATACACTGCCTAGATTGTTATAAAGAAATCCTATAGTTTGCCTGGCAATTGTCTCTGATGTTGTATTAGCTTTATTGGCTCTGTTCACTTGATTAGCTATTGAGAACATTTATTACTGAGTATCATCTATCATCCTTCTTTGCACTGAGGAAAATCCACGACTGAAACAATTTCACTCAAGACTTTGCACTATTTTGCACAAATATCCTGTAGAAAGAGAATCAAGCTGTGTATTTAACATCACATATTTTATATTAATATTTCTTTATTTCTTCCCAGCCCAATTGCTAATCTTGATAATTTCACAGACCTACACATATACTTTTAAAGGAAATATTCCTGGACATTGTTTTCAGGACATGGCACAGATTCTGATTTTTACTGCTCTCAATTAAGAGGCCCGCTCAAGGTGTGAATTTACTGGTCCCCTCAGATCATTTCCACTCACCCTGGTGTCTATTTGTGTGATGTACATACCACCAAAGTTTTGCTGGTTTTGTTTAAGCTTTTTAATTAGAGGCTGACATCTAGAACACAAGGTAAGAAAAAATAACTGTTTGATTTACTACACACAAATACCAGCAGTACTTTGTATCTCCATGGTCCAGGTGTGGAGTGGGACTTTGTTCATGCCACTGTGACAGGTAGCCATGCTGCAAAATGGTGAAGGCAGTGTATTCTGCTAGATTGCCTTTTGTCTCGTTAGGATCCCTGGTTCAGACACATTGTCATAGATTAAACATGGTGTGAGGAGCACTGTCTCGTTGGCCATATTTCTTTATTAGCACACTCAGTGGAAATGGCTCTCACATCCCACACTCATTAGCAGCGTCTCTGAAAGATATCTCTCAGCCTTCACACCACCTCTCTCATGTCCACCAACACACTGGCTCCCCAGTGGACATGAGCTTATGGATCCACCACAAATGTGTGAAGTGTTATTCTTAATTTGTTCTTGATAAGTAGTTGAGTGAAGAGATTTATTTGTGGTCACCATATTAGCTCAGTTTCATATTATTATTAATATTTGATGCGCATACGTCACATTTGTCATCAAGAACACCTTCTCATTCACCAGCTCGTTATCAAGAGCTTCCTAAACAATGCCAAGTGGTGTCAGGCTCCAGCAGGACAGACTGCTGAACTGATTGGATAGGCTTCTTTCCGGCTGTAATGTTGGAAACAGTTCAACCATGTCATACTAGGTTTTGGTGCCATATTAGTTTGTAGCAAGAAGTGTGGATTACAGTGGAAAAGAAGCCCAAAAACAGTTGTGGATGGAAAAAGACAGGCTCTAACTTTACACCATCAATTATTCATAGATTACAGGAGCCTTGCTCTTAACAGGAGTGGCATTGTGACCTAAAGGTGACCTGTCTCTGAAGTTGCTTTTCGATAACAATTTGTCAGCAATAACAGTTTTTATAGAGAAATAATGATTAGGGGATAAAACCCAGCTGTAGTATACAGCCTGTTTTTTTTTCAGACATTGGTCCTTTAATAATACAAACCACGGTCATTGCATTAACTATTATTTTTTTAATGTACAAAAATACTTGTAGTGGTTTTACATGGTTTGATTACTAATTGTCTACATAAGGCCTCATAGAACATATGACAGGTTAAAAGCTCTATGCAGGCGTAGGCCTTCAGTGTGTAGGCTTACATACTATTTATTATAATAATATGGTTATTAGTGACACCTGTGCTGTTGCTGCTGTGACAAGTCAAAATATCTCAAAAAATGTTTAATATGAGATCTGTAGATGTGTCTCAGAGTGTCTACAGATCATCTTTTGTGTTATACAAATTGAATAATTTAATGTTGAGAAAATAACAAAAATAATGTATTCAAATAACAGTACAAGTACAACTGTGTTACATACTGTATATGAATATTTAACATATTTAACACATTTAACATATCCTGCTCCGATCTCATTTTCAAGGTGCAGAAAATTGTGTGTCTGCCTCCTCGGTCTCCAAAAGCTGATTGCAGATCTAATTTGAATCATGGTGAAACTTATTGTATTGGATGAATTCAAATTCAAAGCACAGTTTGAAATATGATAACAGATGGATGGCTTTGGAGTGAATATCACAACTATGCATCATGAGCTTTTAGAATTGATATTTATACAAAGTAGGTGTCAGTCACAGTGTTGTAGTATCTGACAAGGATCTCCAGAGTATTTTTAATATTGTGGATCTCTTACGCTGAGCTTTTAAATATTGCATACTTACCATAGTTTTTATTTATCACAGCTTGTGGGTGATTGTATATTTTATATTTGCAGGTTTACAGTTTTACAGCAAGGTGCTGACGAATGACTTTTTTTTGCCTCCTAAGGGGGGCATGACAGAAAAAAGTTGGGAAACCACTGCTCTAAAGAATTTAAAGAAGAGGGAAAATCAGTAAACTAGTGAAACCTTACCTCATATAGATTCTTTGCTCGTTGATTAAGCCATTCTGATTGACTTTATTGAAGAGGAAGGAAAAGGCAAAGGTCACGGAATCATTTGCCCATCAAAAAGTTAGCATGTGAAGTACAGCGACCCTGCTCAATTGTTAATGGACCACAGTGAGGCAAAGAGCTGTAAAGGTGCAGAGTTTCACTCCTGCAACACCAGTTAGCACAAGCATTGAGGCCCATTAGAGCTTCGGGTGTAACGTGAGAAACAGCTGGTCCCTGGAGGTGAATTGACACTCTGGGAGATCTGTGTGATACAACTCTGATATCAGGCTACATAAATCAGATGTGCGAGTCAGGAAGTATTGCTCTGAAGCTGCTCTGTTGCAGTCAGATATGTTCACTTGAATAATAAGTGTGGCAGCAGCCTAATAAAATAGAAGGAATTTGCCTAATCTCTCATGGTTGTGCCTCAAGACATATGATACAGATACAGATGTTCTATCTGTGTGTGACGATGCGATGTCACTGCAGCTCATCTTGAAGCCTCTGTTTGGCCTGCGTCCGTGCTGCTGAAGTCAGTGCGCTTTGTAACTCAGCACCTGGGATCTTGGGTTTGTGCTCCGAGCTCCCACTGTTGCCCCCAGGCCACGCCCACCTGCCTCCCAGAGGTGCAGTGGTCAGGCTGACACATGAGCTGCTGACATGGTGGCTCAGTTTGCACGTTTCCCTCTCTCCCCCGGGTTATCTTGCCAGGCAACGCTGCTCATGCTCCTCATATCTCATTTGTGTGTGCACCTTGTGACTGTTTATCAGCGCAACTAAAGCTTCTGCTTGTAAGCTGTTTTTTTCCCCCTGTTTTTTCATCTGCCTTTGATACACAATGTTTATTCACACCTTTCAGCCCCTGCCATGGCAGCTGGTGTCAGCATACTGAGTGAATTGTCATACTCCATGAGTGGAGCCCGCGGTGGAGAGATCAGCACAGAGATGGAGACAGGTAAGAGAGCTCTGCAACACAAAAACAACACAAGAAAAGCTGCTGGATTGATTTATTTTTAAATTACAAGGCAACAACGCAGCACTATAGACTTGAAAAAAGATTTGATTGAGTGAAGCTAAATTTCCTTTTTATATATTGTTGAAATTAGAAATGAAATAGAAGTCAGACAAGATTTATTATGTGGGCTTACAGGCTGCCAATTTGCAGTCCAACTTTAGCTTCAAGACAAACATTCAGGTCAAACAAACAAGAGTGACTAATTTGTTGTGCGAAGATATGTTATTTATTTACCTGGACATAAATAACATAATTACTCCTGATTGGGGAGATGAATAAAGTGCCCGTCAAGCGTCTGTAGGTCTGTTATCTGACAAGGATTGTTGCTAAAGTATGCACTGAGAACTAAATCTGATGGTATACAGAAATACCCATCCACTCCATCACCCTCAATAAAACGTAAGCACTAATATCCTTTATTATTGATTCTGGTGGTTATTAGTGAATGAGACATCTTTCATCATAGATGTAGCCAATAATATGGCAGGGAACATTGTCATGACAAATGTAGTTTCTTTGAATGTTTTTCATATCTTTTCATTAATTCATGTGTTGCACTCTGGGCTGAGGCTGATTATAGAATCCCCTCCATATCCCCGCCATCAGGAAAAGATTCAGATTTGGAGTGAATCTAACAATCTGCCTCTCCAGAAGCAATTTCCTGTGTTGACCAGCTTTGAGATTGATACTTAATGGATGAAAAGCCAAACACAAAATAAATGTTGTTGTTGCTGTTGACAGCTGTTCCATTTTGAATTATTTAACTAAATGAAAAGAACACAATTACCTCTATACTATACAATTGAAATATGTATCAATAACCAACCTTACAAACAAATGTAATAGCAGGAGTATAAGTGATGAATACATGTGGTTATAACCTAAAATCCATTATTACATGTTTCAAACCCAATTACCTGGTAAAGCACATGATAAAATTGCTTTGTTTCTTTACATATATTGTAGCCTACATGATGTTAGCCATTTGTTTGGGACTTGTGTACACCTTTCTGAAATATTAAGTTCTGAATTATCCTCCTGTTAGCTTTCGAAAATGTTCCAATCTTAATTTCAGAAGAAAGGCAGTAAGACTTAATAATAAAGCAATTCAATGCTAACAGGTAGAAAAGAAGAGAGCTGGTGAATGTGTCTGATTTCCAGTGTACTTTATTTTGTGGCCATAGCCTTATATCTCATGCTCTCTGGTGCTGCAGCCCTCTCTCATCTCTGCTGCTTGTCAGTATGCCTGATGCTCCCACACACTCAGTTCTCAGCCAGCGGTATCATTTCACCTTTTGGCTTCAGTTTGATGGGGGACTGGCTGCTGAATTGTTGAGCAGGCTTCAAGCACAGTGTCTTTATTACAATTAGATGGCCTCGGCTTAAACCAGTGAATGCAAGTTCTCCCATTGTTACAGCTCTTCTGTTATCGATATTCAGGTATATAAAAATGTATTTATTAACATAACAACCTTAATTGTTAATCATAGTAGACAATAGTAGTGATGGTTTAAATCATACAGTATGTGCTCCAAGTCCTTAATACAATCTAGTTCTTGCTTTTCTTTCATTTCATTAGTAATCAAGCGTTGTCAGACCTAATCAATTTTACATTATTTTGGGCTGTGATAACTTTCAGTAAGCATTTGCTGTTTCAATGATCAGTCTCATTTTCTACACTAAAATATTAATTTATCAAAAATTATTATTAATTATTATGTAAAACACTTAAAAGGTTTAGCTGTTATAAAAAATGATGGACAAATGTAGCCTTGGAAAAATATTAGCACCTTCAAAATATTAAAATAATTCATGGTGTTATTCAGTCAAATGTCACATCCCTGTGTATGTAAACCACTTAGCGTGGTGTTTCATTGTTAACTCTCATACCTGCTGTGTGTTCAGGGCTGTACACCACCAGATGTACGGCCTTGTAAGCAAGCAAGTACGGCATTTTCCTCTTTCTTTTACAAGCCGCCTCCCTCAGATCTGTGGTGTGTGTGTGTGTGTGTGTGTGTGTGTGTGTGTGTGTGTGTGTGTGTGTGTGTGTTTTGTGTGCTCTACATTCGCCCCCATCTACCTCCCCCTGACGACTTTGGAGATGGTTGCCATGGTGACATTTCAAATGCTGCTGATGAACTGATAGGTTGTATTTGCCTCTCTTTGCCAACGGGCGATTGTTATGTGATGATTCATGATGGGCACAGAGCTGGTGAGCCAGCAGTCTTTGTTAGTGCAGTAGTGCTTGCAGTGCAGGCAGCAGCACAGTCCACCCTACAAGATGCCGCTACACCGAGGAAGGCACTCCATAGCCGGGGAGATGACGGCCAGCGTAAGGAGGCACAACCGCAGGCACTCGGCCTCAGACATCCTGCTGAAGGTCCTGCAGCGCAGACGCAGCTCTGCCCTAGAGATGCTCTCCTCCACGTCCCACAGAGTCATGGTGGCTGTCAGCATGAATCAACCTCAGCTAGCACCTGAACGCAAGACCAGGAGATGTAACCTCACCGAAGAAATAACTAGTCATTTGTATTTTGGGGTTTGATGATGGCCTCAGCTGCAAGGAAAGCATGCACTAAGCACTGATGATAGTCAGATTGTTCTTATGTTTCTTTATGTTTTTTCTCTGCAGCCAATGCTAGGGTCCCGACAGCAAAGTACACCAAGATGGGGGAGACCCTGAGGCACGTCATCCCCGGTCACATGCAGTGCTCCATGGCCTGTGGAGGGAAAGCCTGTAAATACGAGAACCCCTCTCGCTGGAGTGATGAGGAGCAAGCCATCAAAGGACTCTACTCGTCCTGGTACGTTGCTCAGTCTTACCACTACTTTTCATACAGCCCTTAGTGTTCATGCACTTTTCCTCTCAGTGCTGTGCTTGGTCAGCGCTGGGTCACTGAAGTTCACATCAGTCGTTACATAAAAAGTCAATACATTTGTCCTGGTTTTTGCTTTACGCCATGATCTGTTTTTAAAATGCAGTTACTCGACATGTCAGATCTTTAGTTTCAGTGTGTTTGCCAGGTCTTTGAATGTTTCTTTCTTTAAGGGTCTTTGGTATCGTAAGCTCTTTAAAGTTGTGTTTAACTTGCTAAACAGTCCTAATTCAACCTTTGTTTTTTATGATTTTGCTGTATCTAGTACAACTCCCCATAATTCACCATATTCTCCACTTACAGGATTACTGACAACTTGCTAGCTATGGCAAGGCCTTCTACTGAAATCATTGAGAAATATAATATAATTGAACAATTCCAAAGGTACAGTAGTCTCCTTCTTTCACCCCTCATTTAAATTTCAATGTTTTATTTGACTTATTTGTTTCTTCATTAACATTTAGATTAACAGTGAAATGGAAGTTGGTTGTTGAATGGTTTGCTCCAGGTGCAGGGCTGTCACATGTCAGTGTAGTAAATACTGGTAGTGCTGTAATGTATGCGTTGTGTTGACATGTTGTGATGTACTGTGTGGGTTGCCCTGTACACTGACATGAACCTGCTGCTGTGCTCAGATGTGGTTTGAAGACAGTCATCAACCTACAGCGACCGGGAGAACATGCCAGCTGTGGCAACCCCCTGGAGCAGGAGAGCGGTTTCACTTATCGACCTGAAACTTTTATGGAGGCAGGCAGTGAGTCTCTACATCCACCCACACCAACACATGTTGTCAACTCGATGCAGTGTGACTTACAGAATAGCTATATGATGGGAGAAAAAACCTAAATACTAAACGTAATCCATGAAATAAACATGAACTGGAGAGAGTAAACGAATGTGATGTGAATGGTTTGATATAATCATAGGGCCATGCTCTCATTATTTTCTATTTCTATGGAGCTTGAAGAAGCTCATGCATTTGTTCCATTTGGGGAAGAAGGATGGCGTCTGTCAGACCTTATTAAAAGGATGGAGTTAATATTAGTTTTTATTAAATCAAAATGTGTGCATCATTTAAAGAGACTGCGCCACACACACACACTAATATTTTACACCTTACACGCTTACTGCTAGGTCTTGCTCATGTCACAAACTCCAGAGGAATAACTAAATTACATCAAATAACAGTTAGAAAAACAGCCAGCTAGCTAACAACGATCCACAAACTAACACAAACACATGGATGAATTACATTTATGTGCAGCGAAACAAAAGTTTTAGCATCTTCGCAGTCTCTCACAGTGCTTTACTACTTTAACATGAGCTTCTGCTATCACGGGGACAGACCCTGAGAGTTTCCACAGGATGCTTACTGAGGTCCATGTGCGTACCAAAACATGTGCGTTTTGGAGAGATGGATGCATTTGTACATTTTCAGCATCTGGCTATCTGATCTCCCCAAGACTCATACTATTAATTTTAAATGTTCGAAACATAGTCTAATAATTGTGTAAACTGCATTTTAAAAGCTGTAATGAATTCATATCCTCAGCTTTTTACTTGTTCTGATTAAAGAGGCAGTGGCTTCTGTGGTTACATTGTCTATTGCTTTCAGATTGGATGCTCCTGGAAATGTTTCCTAGCGACAGATTTACATTAGTGAATGCCTTAGTAGTAATAGCCTCTCAGAATGTAATGAGGACATACTATATAAACTAAGTCATTAATGTATTTATGAATAAGTGGTGCAACACATCCCTGATGAAGAGTAGAGCTCTTTTCACATTTGTACAAGATGTAGAGGATGACTGCATGACTAGAGAGTAGTGGTAGAAAAGTAGTCCCTGTGGAACACATTTAATCTGTATCTTAGCATTCTACATGAGAATGCGTTGCAGATATTAGACTGAGGTAGGTTTAACGTTTTTCTCAGAGCATCAATGTTTAGTGTTATGGCTACATCCAGAGCATGATAGGTTCCCTAGTAACCAAGTAATCACTGAGGGATTCCACGTATGTCATGTCTTCGGAGGATGGCAATCTTGATGATCTCTTCCTAACAAGCTCTCCTGAGATCTTTTCCCAAGTCATCTCATCAAAGCTGCATTCTTAGTAGTTCTGTCTTTCATTTAACACTCAGAAAAAAGCCTCCATAAAACACTGACTTGCTATCTTGTTGTAGGTCTTTATCGTGCACAGTCCTTCACACCCCCGTTTAGATATTTAATGAACAAAAAACTCTCTAGAGCCCTTTTCAGACATGCAGCTCTTATAATTAATAATAATTATATATAAATGTGATGGCAATTTGGTGTGTCTGTCTCATGTCTGAATAAACACCTGAGTCTCACTTTTATGTGATAGTCACGACAGCAATTTTACAAGGTCAGACCTGTTGTAGTCTGAACTGAATGCTGTCAGAACAATGTAAAGATGAAATATGCATTATAGAGAGATTAAGTACATGTCTTGTTCTACCATCTAAGATCACTGTAATACATTTATTGCCTCAATCTTTATTCTTAGGCACAAAGAAAATAAAATCTGTTACCAGGAAACACTGCAAAATATGTTGTCCTAGATTGTTGAGAAGATTCTTTTCATATCAGTCTATTTTGTTTTCCCCTGAAGTGATTAAAAAATACCCTCATACAGCTGCAGTACTAATCTGGCCAACAGTCTCTCTCTCCATAATAATAATAATAATAATAATAGTAATAATAATGATGATGAATCAATGAGCCTGATGAAGTGGGAGAAAAGTGAGACCTCTGTAGCCCACTCCAAGTTGCATTGTGGGTAATGTTGGCACCAGATTTTGACGAGGAAGAAGAATGTGTGGAATGAAAAACAGACAATATCTCTGGTTCTGCTGCATCAATTTTGATTCTTTTTTTAACTCATCATCTTGAGTCCAGCAGTGTTAAAGAAGTGCAATTGTAAATCCATGGAATACTCTTTTAATGTAAAAGACACTTTTGTCTGAAACAAACAAACATTGCTTTAACAGATATCTGAAGCCAGCAGTGTTACATTCTGAATGTGTGAAAATGCCTTAGGGAGATACTGAACAGCTCTGAACTTTCCTGCCTTTGTGTATTTCAGTTTATTACTACAACTTTGGGTGGAAGGATTATGGTGTGGCCTCTCTGACAACAATCCTTGATATGGTGAAAGTCATGTCCTTTGCTGTCCAAGAGGGGAAGCTGGCTGTCCATTGCCATGCTGGTCTTGGAAGAACAGGTTTGTAAAACCAGCACATTGGAATTGTTTGGATCCTCATTTGTGACCGTAAAATATCAAATTTGTATTTTTCCATTTTCCATCATGTAGGTGTATTGTTGGCTTGTTACTTGGTTTTCACCTCCCGGATGAGCGCTGACCAAGCCATCCTGTTTGTGCGAGCCAAGAGACCCAACTCCATCCAGACCAGAGGCCAGCTCCTGTGTGTCAGGGAGTTCGCCCAGTTCCTAGTTCCTCTCCGAAGCGTCTTTTCCTGTGCAGAACCCAAAGCGAGTGCTGTCACCTTGTCCCAGTACCTCACCCGGCAGCGCCACCTGCTGCATGGCTACGAGGCTCGACAGATGAAGAATGTGCCAAAGATCGTCCAGCTGGTTTGCAGGCTCCTTGTCGACATTGCAGCCAACAGACAGGTGATGATCGAGGAGGAATGGCTGGAGATCCCTGACCTCACCGCCGAGGTGGAGAAGACAGTGTCTCAGCAGGCTCTTCAGCAGCTTGGGAAAGAGATGAGAGGGAAGGGGATTCCTGTTGTACCTTGTTCAGCTCATCCTTTTAGCCCACCTGCTCTGAAGTCAAGACTTCCTCATGATCAGCCGCTCGCCAGTGATAATGAGCTTGACCCTCTGTGGAGGCAGCAGAATGTAGAAAGCCCCCTGAGATCCTCTCTGTACAACAACAGGAGCCTCAGTTACAGTGATTCTGTCCTTGACAAACTTGGTCCATGGCAGCACCAGTTAGGAGATCTGAAGAGCAACAAACCAATCAGCTGCCGGATCAAGCATTCCTTATCTCACAGCAGTCTTACAGCCTGTAACTCTCCCAGGTTTTATGACCTCACTCCTCAGGACATTATCAGCAGCATTCAGGACCCCAATAGAGAAGCAAAGCAAGACACAGGATCCTCATTTTTAAAAAAGCAGCTACACAAGGGCCATCAGAGTTTGTCTTTAGATCTGTCTGAGCAGGGAAGAAAATCCTACTGTAACACCACACAGCCAGCCTTATCAACCAAGAGCAAACTGGTAACCAGTGAGGAGCAGCCAGATGTGACCCTGTCAGTGGGTGGAGCAGACAAAGGGGATTTCGCAGAAGTTCCTTTCTTCAGTCTCCAGTCTGAGCTCTCCCCAGAGAGCAGACGCATGTCGGTGGCCAAAGCTCTGACCATGGACCTGACCAACAAGGACCTCACCTCCAAGGTGTCACTGTGGCAGGTAGGGTGTCTCATAAAATACTCTCCAATATACAGGATAGTGTCATGTAACAATAAAATAATCTCTCTGTCTGTGTTATTATTATATTAGACTTTAGCCTGGACTAATATCATGCCATCTGCAATAATTAAGAATATATATTATGATTAAAAAGTTATTTTTATTATTAAGAGTGTAAGGATTTACAAATGTCTTATTTGTCTTAATTGTGCTTTTCTAATTGACTTTGAAAGTGTTAATGTTGTTACTGCTACTAATACATCCCAAGAAACTATCTGTGGATGATTATGAAATGATTAAATGCCAGCTAATTCCAGATGTTAAGTGAAGTTTGTTTCAGCTTTCACTATATTCGCCCTGAACCAAAAAAACTGCCATACTGGTGAGCAGATTGATTTTTTTAATTATTATTAAATTTCCTCTCATTATCCTCCATTATTCAGCTAGTAGCTACAGCCATAGATAGCTCCATCAAAGAGAATGGTGAGCAGCAGTTAGAAGTTAGACTGGTGATATGCTGCCCCCTATTGTTTTCAAGCAACCTTCAACAGGTGGCCAATTTTTACATAGTACACCTTTTATATATACCTTTATAACCAATATAATGTGTTAAGTAGCGGGCCTTCGATATGCTGGCAAATGGATTACTTTACCTGTGGTAAACTATAATAATCTTAATGTATAATAATCATATTTCCTAAAAATGTTGAACTGCTCCATTAAGGTCCATTAAGGTTGTTAATTAATGCATTGATAAATCATCATTACATAAATGTTGAGATGCTGAGGAGGCCTCTTCCTGTCATCTCACTTGATGTGGTGCCACATCACATTTCACTGGCTATCTGCTACATCACTTAAAAGAACGCTACGTCCTCATACAGTCATGCACTTAGTAAGAGAGTCAGTTCTGGCCTTCTGCAGATTTCCTCATTTTCATGAATGAGAAACCCAGTTTCCATTATCAGGGTAAGTGAATGACGAAACCCAATTTTCCCAGCTAGATTTTTCCTTTAGACTTTGGACAGAGAAGGTATTGGTGTGACAGTGGAGTGACGAAAGGAGAGATCATGACACAATTTATCTATATATTCAAAGGCGCTCTATCATAAATTGGAATCACACTGATGCTGACACTGAGGTCGTGTCTAAAAGTGAATAAGTAAGTCAGTTTCTCAACAGTTAACATTTAGTCAAATTCACACACACTTTCACTGCAAGCAAAAACTGTGTTCTCCAACTAGAGTCTTATCTCTCTCAGTAGTGTTGGTCCAAACACTCCAAAAAGAATAGAAAAAGAAGCAGCATTACTTAATCATTAATTCTGATTAATGGTCTCATAATTAACTCACAGCTGCTTTCCTGCAATGATACTAGGTACCTAACTGTCTCATGTATTTCAGTCTGAAAATCAAAGTCAAGTAAGTTGTTCAAAAACAAAATCAAGGACACTCCTAGAGTACCAGGGAGATGTGGAGGATCCTTCAAGTGACAGGATGTATTGGAAATGGGGTGTTAAGAGAAACTGTAGCACTGATAGTATGAGATACAGTAGAACTCTAATCATCATCTCTGCCATACTGTATCTGCATCCTGTTATTGTGTTGGGTTGAACCCCTGATCATAGGAGACTCTAATTCCCCCAATTTGACTGGCAGATTGTCACTTCCTGCAGAGCTGCAAATGAGGTGGTTAGTCATTTCACTTATGAGCTATGAGGCGCTTGCTCAGCTCTGTTTATTTCTTTTATTTTCTTTTTAAGCAGTCCAATATGAGTATGACAAATGTGTTTAGAGATCCTGTTTATGGTGATGTCATTTCCCCAAATTCCCAAATGTAAAAACACACCCTTAATAGACTACTACACTCATTTTTTACATCAATGAACTGCATAACAGACAGAACCGTAACATTTTTAGTCAAAGGGTATCCCTGATTTAAACCTGCTTTTTTTGCCTAGCGCCACTTCATAGTGCTCTTTGTTGTGATGTACAGACGGAGCTGAACTCCAGAGAGGGCGCGTGGGAGAGGCTGTGTATGGAGAGGGATCCACTGGTCCTGTCCAGTCTGATGTGGTCGTGGCTGGAGCAGCTCAAGGATCCAGTCATCAGCAGTGAGGATATAAAAGCTCTCAGTGAGAAGAATGTAAACCCACAGAATGCCCTCAACTCAATGGAAAAGGTAGCTGTGTTGAATATCTCCCACAACATCAGTGTCTGAAGCAAAAAATGGTAACAGACACTCTACATGCTGTTTAGCAGCTCTGTTTCAGACGGCTGCTCAACTCAGTGTCCAGTAACGCTGTAAAACTTTATTATGGTACAAATTTTAATCCTGCTGAGCTGAAATTCATTTAGTAAAAATGGGTAAGAATAACATATAAAACTGCAAAACATGGTTATCCATAATTTCTTGAGCAGCAGTAATCTGTTGTCATCTCAACCATGTCATTTAAATCACTGTCTTGCAGTTAACAGCCACAATGTTTAATGATTTTAATTAGCTGCTAAATACAACAGCTAACAGAAATTACACAGGCCCATATTTATCTTTCTTTTCAAATTTGTAAACAGTATTTAATATGGGCTAGTCCACAGTATGTTTTAATATGGTATAAAAAGCAGTTTGGTCATGCCATCATATAGAATATTATTGAACTTTTATTCATATAATTAATGGGATACTGTCATTGCTTTTAAAGAAATCTGAAAATGTTGTGTGAGACTTAATGTCATGTCATGTTATAGCATCATCCTTCCATCTTCCTCCTACTAACAGGGCCACAGACTTACTTTGTTGTGTATCCTCGACTGTGCTGCTCATCTCCTGCCAATGCCTGAAGAAGTGGAGACTAGTTTTCTCAACCAAACAATAAAAGTGTTTACTAAGGTGAGTATTAACATAAGATGTAGAGTGAATATGTTAAGATGTGTGTTTTGCATGCATGAATTAGTTTCTTCTGTTCTCTCCAGATTGACCCTGCCTCAGAGAAGAATGAGTCTTTGTACATGACCCTAAAAGCAATCCTGACTCCCATTCTTCATGAGCTGTGTGACAAAGCTGTGGAGGAGAATCAAGACTCCTGATCCAGCCTCAACAGGACCAGTCTTCAAAGACTCACAGATGGGGTTCCACTCTCATTTTAGGGCATTACTGTACTTTAAGCCAGTTCCTTGTATTCTGCCAATCTTTAGTCTTTCAAGATATTTGAAGACTATGTCATTTGAAAGTTTAGCATTTTATGTTTCTTGGAAGCTCTTAATAGACTCTAAGCACTGCCATTCTCTATGTTAATGTGCCACTGTGATCAGTTTGAAAGCATTTGTTTTGTCATCTGTTTTCCTGTAATATTTGTGAGAGACTAGATGTTGCTTTTAATATCTAACTGTTAGTTGGTAGTAAAATGACTGAGAAATGTTCTCATGATGTTAATGTTATTTAAATGTGTAACTCGGCTGTCAAAGCTGTTGGGAGGAGTTGTTATTTAAACCAAAAGATGTTTTTACACTGTGCAGATTCTACAATGTGTCTTATTTATTCAAATTTTATTTGAAATGCAGCAGTTGGTTTAATAACTATAACCTCATGACAAATTGGAAGGTTGCTTCGTTCATGTAGAATGTAAGGTGTTTTCTTAGAGTCAAATGCAAACTGTGGCTAGTGTTATGTCAATGCAAAATAGAGAGGCCACAGTGCATTTGCTTTTCCAATCAATTTTATGTCCTTAAAACTGCGTGCACCGAAAACCTCTCAGTGTACTGTTCTGTTGTACATGCATTTGTAAAACATCAATCTGCCTCCACTGTTGCATTTAGCAAAAAGCTGTCTGCCTCAACTCAAATGGCCTCTGTCAGGACTCTGTATCAAGCTGCTGTGTGTAACGTCGCCTTGCCTGCGTGCGTGTGTGTAGCTGTTGAGACGAGTCAGTGACCGCCTCTCACCTCATATATGTCTCGTGTATGGACACAGTATAATGTAGATCTGCTGACACGCATTGAATGTGGAAACACTGATGATAATAATAATACGAAGGACATGAGACGTTGTACTGTGGGGAATTTTCAACAAGCACTATTTTTTCATTGTTACAATGGGCTACTTCTTACAGAATTAAACACAACTTACTGCAAGCTGTGTGAACTGTGTGAGTCTTTTTATGGACTTCTCTCATTTTATCTTATCAACAGTTCAGCAGACAATTCAGAAAGAAGAGGAAAGTGTGCCTCCTGGTGTTGTCACAGTGGTAGAACATCCAAACACATTTCATAAAGGTATTCATTGAATCTCAGGCATGTGTTAATTCAAAAATGCCTTTTGGGGTCAAAGAATGTCATCTTCAGACCTTTACTCCCAAAACTTTGTTTACACACTATTTCTTTTGCATTCAGTCATTCCTGTAAGGGGAATATTGTTTGACATGATAAATTCAGTTGTACATGTAAATTGAACATGATTTGCATCTTATAAATGTGAACATTGTGTTATTTTGTGTTTATAATGTCATCTCTTAAGTAATTAACATCAATCCAAATTTATAGTGATAATCATTGTATAATCCTCTATAACTCCAGTTTGCATATTTCATTCCACATGTTATCACCATTTCTTGGTTATAATATCTCATCCTAGTAAATGGATGAAATACTAACATTAGTCCTTAAATCATAGCATGATAATCTAATGTTTTCTTTGTGGGCTTATAAAAGTCTATCACAAATCTTGATATATAGCAATTGAACAATTGAATTAGAATATTAATTCTAATATTAACATACCACAGTGCAACTGGTGGTTGGCCAATTGAAATTGCAGGAACTAGCATATTTCAACACAATCAATCATATGCTTACACTAAACTATCTATCTCTGTGTTACTGAAGTATATCCCGATACTGTTTGTCATCACTGTATGTCTGTGATGAGTTCATATTGGTCAATGATATATCAGTTGGCTGATTCATCGGCCTCACTCAACAGCAAGTGTTTTTCTACAAGCCTTTGCATCAGTGTCCCCTACTACCTATGACTTGATTAATAATTGAATTCATGCATTTTCAGTGTTAGTATTTTAAACCTGTTAACTCAGGAGACTTAAATTCTTCACAATAAACAGTCTTTCTGCACATGGATGTATTAATTTTTCTGTAAAAATGCGTGTACATACATGCATACATGCACATACATTTCAAACAGTAAAGGGTTGGAATTGTTGCTGGAGTTCATACTCCGGAACAGCAGGTGGCAGTATAGCACACTAGGCGGTGGCTGCAACAACGAAGAAGAAGCAGTCAGAGGGTGGAGGAGCGTTTCGACATGGCAGACAGGTGGGCAGACTGTATTAACCATACATTTTTAAATATGTTTACATAAATGCCAGGATATGTATTCTTTAAAACACTTTATTATAACACCTGGTATTATTTCGTAGCGGAAGAGCCAGCTGCCGTACTTTTAACCGACGTCTGCTTTTCTGGACAACCATGCTGGAACGTGCTGCTAGCTAGCTGTTAGCTCGACAGGGCTAGCTAGCAAGTTGTAAGGAGTGGTTAACAGGCGTAGCTGGCAGAGTGCGGTGCAACGATCAGAGCACCTTACATATGCTTTTAATTTCTACATTTAGTAGAACTTTTCCATCGGCGAAAATATCCAAATGAGATGCTGTAGTTCTTAAATGCCCAGTCACGTTGGCTCATTATTAGAACCAGCTAGCTTGCTAGCCTCCATTGCCTGTTGAAGGAGTGTCGGTTCTGATCCAGTAAAAGGTTGATTTTCTATCTAACATCAAGAGTTACTCGATTCTATCGGAACCCCTCAATTAAAAGGAAGTCCACTTCAAAACATAACAGAGCATTCCTGCATTAATAACGAGTCTTTCATATTTTTCTGGGATGCCACTGGGCAGACAGTAGTTTCATGATTTGAAGGGTTGCTTCATTTCTAATGGTCACTGAGTAACATCCATGTTTGGAGGTGAAGGTTTGCTTGAAGGTTAAAGGAGGTTTGGGTGTAGACAGGCTTCAAGAGACAAATGCACCTAACAATGGAGAAGGTAGGCAGCTGGCCTACCTGCTGGCAGCTGGACATGACCTGTCCTGTCTGATTTGGTTCTGATGAAAGTGCATCATGGAGCAGACTTATTTCTGTAGTGCTGTGGTATTGGCTGGTTGTTTCAATCTGTAAGTCTAATTTCATGACTTAATTTAGAAGTTATTAATTTCTTAAGCAAATAGTGCCAAAACAATCAGTCCACTGAAATAATCTATCAGGGCATTATTATACACTACAAATGATTTCAGTGAATTGTTTAAGCCATGCATGAAGCTAAAACGCCCAATTTTCTGTTTCAAGTTGTCAAATGAGAGGATTTCCTGCTTTTCCTTTTTGTATGTCATTGTAGATTGAATATCTTTAGGTTTAAGGCTGTTTGTCTGACAAGACCAGCAATTTGGAAAAAGATCTTAAATCATGTATGGGAAAAAAAAGAACCTCCTCAGATCCACGATTTCAGTCCTCAAGCTCAGTTGAATCAGACAGATCATGACATATTTCATTGTCACATCACCTTGTTAAATTTGTGGTCCTTGCTCTGATGTAACACCACTGTTTGTTCCCGAAGCTTAACAAGCCTAATACTGTATTTCATAAAAATGTAGTAATGTTATCTTCTGACATTCAGAGAGGCTCTCTTTATTTTCAGAGAGATGGGTGCACATTTTAATTTATGTTCGTTAATGGGTGTGTGGACAACTGAGGTAAATGGAACATTTTGTCCGAATGTCTGCATTTCGCAGCACAATAATGCTAAACTGGCAGTTGCTCTCCATGGTCCTGAACTTCAAATGAACACTACGGTTTCTCAGATTGGCCTCCATCGTCAGCAGTCTACATTGGGTTTTTTTGTCCAGTAGAAAGACTGTGGATAAAATTGTGCTGAATTAACCAAAGAGCCACTGTACTCACTATTGTCTTGTTTTTTTATGCTCCGCTCTCAAGCATGAATGTCTGCCACATACTAGAAGACACCATCTGTGTCCTTCCTATAAAAGTGTATATGTTGGCTCAGTACAGTAGCTTGTTAACCCTAACAAGCTGCATCACGGTTTTGCTTGGAAGCTGTCTGAGACTTGGACTGGACATCATCCAAGTTTTTTGATACTCACGCTAATTCAGAACTCAAAATTTGGTACTGATGCATCACATGTAGAAATTTATTGACTGTAAAATGAATTGGACTCATCAGCTGTCAGCAGGTTAAATATCCAGAGGCTCAGCTCAGTTGTATATTTCCCACCTTTGTAATTGGACTGCAAGCAAGTTTGTGAACACTGAACACGGTTGAAGTGCCCTGCTTGGTTCATACCTGTTGAGAACTTTCCTCAAGTGTAGTGTTGTTGATGTAGAACCTTCAAACTTCTCACCACTCATGTGACTTTTTTCTCCACAGTCTGAGGTCAGCTGTCAGATCGTGTCGGAAGATCTGAATTCAGCTGGTGGTTGACCTTGGTTGGAGGAGTCTCCTCACCATAAAAATCTGCCCTGGTCTCCCTCACGGCTGGAAACTGCTTTGATTGCACTGTGGGATGAGGTAGTAGGTTGTATAGTTTTAGGGTCACACCCGCACTGGGAGATAACTATTCAACCTACTGTCTTTCTCAAAGTGCCAAACACACATCTCAGTTGAGTTTCCGTGTCTTCTGAACACCAGTCTTCTGACATCACTGTTTGCATGGATCAAGTTTTAAAAAAAACTGTTCTCTCAGTTGCTCACACAGTGTGAGGTAGTAGATTGTATAGTTGTAGGGTAGTGATTTTGCCCTGTTTAGGAGATAACTATACAATCTATTGCCTTCCCTGAGGAGTGGCATTTCTTCAGTTATAGTACTCTGGTATTTATACATTATTTGAAGTCCTATAAACATTACAATGTTTCTTTTTTCTTTTCTGTTATCTCTCTCTCTCTCTCTCTCTCTCTCTCTCTCAAAATGGCCTCTGTTTGCCTTGATGACAGCTTTGCACACTCTTGGCATTCTCTTAGCCAGGTTCATGAGGTCGTCACCTGGAATGACAAAAGTTAATGTGTGACATTGTGTTGTGCCAAGGTAGTGTTGGCATATAGTAAATAACCCTATTAAATTACTGTAGTAACCCATATTATGGCAAGAACCGCTCAGCTAAGTAAAGAGAAACAAACAAGCAAGAATCATTGCTTTAACTACATTATGGTTAAGTCTGTCTGCAAAATTGTATGAATTTGCTTGTGACAAGGCACATCTGATGACTGAAAACCATCGTAGGTGACTACTTCCTGAAGGTGGTTGACAGAATTCCAGCAGTGTGCAAAGGTTTCATCAAAGCACAAGCTGGCTACTTAGAAGAATCTAAAATATAAAATACATTTTGCCTTGTTTATATTTTTTGTTGTTTACAACATAATTCCATATGTATTATTATCATTTTGATGTCTTCAGTATATATCTACAATGTAGAAAATAATAAAAATAAAGAAAAAACATTGAATGAGAATGTGTGTCCAAAACTTTTGACTGGTACTGTACACAGTGACAATAGCTGTGAAATCGATTGGTTGCTCTTTATTTTTGATCATTTTCTAGGACTATGCAATCTGGTACTCCAGTGGAAAATTGAGACAGTGTTAGATTGTTGCACTTCCAGTTAATTCAAAGTGTCCAAGAGTATTCTGGTCATCTTCTGAACATGCACAGACCTTCAGTTTGTCAGCAAGCAAGCATACTACTGTAATGAATTAATATTAACTCGGGTTTAAATGGGGCTGTTCTTCCCAGGAAATATCTGTTGATTATTATTACATAACAGTATAATAAGTACATTAAAATTGTACTTAAATACCCTGCACACCCACACAGGTGTTCTCACCTCTTCTGGCTGACTAAAAAGAATGATAAAGGTATGTTTGTCTTACTTAATCAGTTGCAACAGAACCAACTGCAAAATGATAGACATGTCAATCAAGCCCAGTCTGTACACGCCCACTTGGTTTTGAGTGGAGGTCTAATCATGCCGGTGTATTATTCCAGTATAGGACTCCTGGTTGGTTCCTCTCATTTGTGCTGTGTTCACTGTACTTGATGGAGGCAACTGGGACCCCAACTGCCCCCCTCCCAGCCACACAGGTTATTTCAGCCATGCACTTAAGAGCATGATGATAGTAGTTACTCAGTTGTGTCAGCAGATGGTGCTGTAGTGCTTTAACTCAAACCATCCTCCCTTCACTGAAGACCACCATGAAGTCTGTGAATCACTGAAGAAATAATGGCCATAGATGAAAATCTGATCTGAATAGTTGCTGTGAGATGTTACTCCTGTACTTTGAATGTCCCTGTTTAAACAAATGTTTGTGTAGCTTAAATTAATTCCTCCCATTTTTCATGTTTTCAAATTCTTATTTTCCATTCTAATTAGCTGTCTACTCTCTGTAAGTTGATGACAATAACATGCCTGCATTAAAAAAATTACTTAAGTAAAAACACCATCAACAAAATGTACTTAAATATATCAAAAGTAAAAGTACTCATTATGCACAATGGCTCTTATGATTTTTTAAAAATCCTGTATTATTTGTATTGATGCAAGTACTTTATTTAATGTTTGGCATTTTTATCTCTACCAGTGCATCGTATTTGAGTAAGATGAAAATGTAGTGGAGCTGAAAAGGTTTTCCTACCATTGGTGTAAGAGTTGATTGGTTTAACATTGGAGCTCATCAGATGAAATGTGCTCAGATGCAGATGGGGGGCTGGATGCAGGGGGTCACAACGAGCTAAGATAACGGTGAATGGGTGGGAGGGGCGTTGACTGTTGCAAACTGAATAAAAGCATGTTGGTGGCTGCTGTGTGTCAGACATGAAGTGAGGCCTGGATGATCCAGTGTCCGGGTCGGGACATGGTGTGTGTGCAGAGCTGAAGGTCTGTGTCTCAGCTGGACTCAGGTGTAGCTGCTGCTGTGAGGGACAGGTGAGCTGAGCGTGTACCTGCAGGCTGAGTGTGTGTGTGTGTGTGTGTGTGAGCGGCTCAGAGGCAGATCCCTCTGCAGAACACGCCCTGATAGAAAAGGTAGACACACACACACCAACACACACACAGTGATCAGTGACGATCCGAGCCGCTCACCTGAAAACAACACAGCCCCAATGCTCCAGCTCAGGCTCACACCACCGGACACCTACCAAATGAGATCAGTGTTTTTCCACGACATTTCGCTTCGTCCCGAGGAGCTTTCCCCCCGCGTGCAGCCCGGAACACCTGGACGCCCCGCGGGACTCGGCGGAGACTCACGGCTGGTTGTAGCGGCAGCAGAGCGTTGATCCTCCGGCTGGCTGAGCACCATGAGCAGGAAGACACGGCGCTGGATCTTCCACTTCTTCCTCTGCCTCGGAGTGGTGTATCTGAAAATCGGGTGAGTTGTCCTGCAGGTGATCAGTGCATTTTCACACAGACGCTATGAAGAATTTAAAGAAACAGAGATCTGACTCGTGCTTCCCACCTATGACAGACTTTATGGACTGCATGTGTTAAATCCATTAACCTTGCTTTACATTCATTGTGCATTATCATCACACCACATGCACTTATCACACATGTGTGATGACTCAGATCAGTGTCTGTTTCCTCACATTAAGGCCCTCTGTATCAAACCACCTGCAGAACGTCCATAAGAAAAACAGCACATTTTAACCCTCCACCTTCCCCGCAGGGGTCTGTCCTCGGTGGTCGCACTGGGAGCCAGCATCATCTGTAATAAGATCCCGGGCCTGGCCCCCCGTCAGAGGACTATCTGTCAGAGCCGACCCGACGCCATCATAGTGATTGGAGAGGGGGTTCAGATGGGCATCAACGAGTGCCAGTTCCAGTTCAGACACGGCCGCTGGAACTGCTCGGCCCTGGGGGAGAGGACCGTGTTCGGCAAGGAGCTCCGAGTGGGTATGTGCACTTTGATTTTAATGAGCCAGTAAAGAAAGAAAAAAAAACTATAAATATTTACTAATTGAATTTAGCAGTTCTTTGTGCAAACACAGAACTTATTTTCTTAAATTATTCTGTGGGTTTGTGTGTCCGGTTTAAAGTAATTTTAATGCACTTTATTCTCATTTGACATGACTAATATTCCTGTAGAGGTATGTGCAAGCACAGTGCATCAATCTAAGTACTACTTCAGAATTATTGGAGGTAAGCAAGCTACTAAATGCTTGTTACACTGAGTGCCCCATTTCATTGGCTTCTTCTTACAGAGTGCCATGAAAGACATCATCTTCATAGTTAATTAATAAAATAGTTATTACTGGGAAATGGGCTCTTCCATTTGTAAGTTGCTGTATATCCATTCACCAGCAGCTTGATAAGTGTGCGTTGCTTGCACACAGATCATCAACACATGTTGTTTTGATATTGCAATAATTTGTCCAAAAATGTCCAAAAAGGCCGACAGTATCTCTGCAGTCCTCGACCTCTGACACTTGGGCAAAGGTCTGTAAGTCTAAAGCTCAGACTCTCTGCATCTGCTCCGGTGGGAAAATAAGCCACAGATTTGATCCTGCATGTGGAATAAGGCTCGAGGCGACGTTTGCTCCGAAGACAGGACTGCGGAAATAAGTGGAGAATCATATTTAACACAGTGGTATTCCACCGTCTTGTCCTTTGAGTTCACCCTGTCATCTCAGAGACAGATGCAAAGCTTGGGTGTCATTTTTCACACCGAGTGTCATTAAGGATTATAGCTCATCTTGTTTGAGCCTGTAATTTATGTTGATCGCTGCATTGTACATGACGACCTTATATTATATTGCCTGGGATGCTTGTAGTATTAGCGGCAACAAATATGAGAACAGTCTGAATGAGTCTTCTAACCAACAGTTAGCTGTAAGATCTATAATTTGATGTGGGAATGATAGAGGTCAGTGTAAACAGTGATCCAGCTTCCTGTCATTACAATTCATGAAGCGATCTGTGATTGTAACAGTTAAGATGAATACACACTGTAACACTATGCATTTCCTCCGCCTTCTGCTGCTGCTTCATAGCTTATAACATGCTACCTGCTCTTTATCTCCTCTCTGCTAAAGCACCTTCATGTATGTTCATAAAATACTTTTCCCCCAAAAGATTCAAGTTCAGACAAGTACTTTCTTCCAGCTTTACAAATTTACCTCCAGGTTCTGCAGCTTTGGCAGGGGACGTTTCATGTAGAATGATTTTCAGACCGCTGCTTCAGGCAAGAACCATGCCTTTTATGCATATCGTCAGATTCAAACAAAGCTCTTTTCAGTATTGCGGAATCCAAATTTTACCCGAATGTAGATGAGAATCAGGCTGAGTTCCAGGAGACAGCAGGTCAGCTCCAGCGTTGCTCAGGTCCAGCCGCCCTGCACGGAGTCTGTCTGAATCCATTGTTTTGTTTCAGCAGACTGGAACACAGATAACTGACAGAATACATCAATTTGGGATTGTTGTTGGCAGTGATGCAACAATGTATAGTATTTTGGCATTAGGATCAAGTATCCTCCCCACCCACTGAGTTGGCTACTTGAAGTAACTCTGTGGGTACTGGCTGCGTCTTTAAAGGCTGCAAAGGCAGATCAGAGAGTTGGTTTCTCAGGTTTATACATTTGATGCCTGGATGCTTCTGTGTTTGATGTTATATCTACTTTGCACTTTGGCATTGTCCTTTTAATGCAAGGTGAAGGTGAGCATGACAGAAAAGAATCACACCCACTTGTTCCAGCAAAGCTCAACAGTGTTTCTGTGTTTGAAGAACAACCACAACCTTAAATGTCTAAAATGTTTGTACGGCAGTTTAATTGTTAAAGATGACGACTTTATTGGAGGGTTTTTGCAACTTATGATCGTTTCTGGAAACCTTTTCACGTGTGCTCCAACACGAATGATCTCCATTTTAATTAAAAAATGCAGTTGACCTCAGATTTATGGAGTGGAAATCAATCCATGTAGGGAGGCTCTGCATGCCTCTCAGATTCATCTGTGCAGGATGGATCCCAGTGTGACGGCAGCTGGGGCAAGGGCCAAAAAGGATGCCTAAACATTTAATGTTTCATCTCCCACTGGATGTTCTCAGAAACATCTTTCACATCACATGTACTCAGCAGACTGACTGTTAATTGGTCAATGTGTGAACTTATACTCTTAGATTTACAGACTAGTCAGAAACCTGCAGATTCTTGGATCCTAACTCATCATAAAGACAATGAAACAGACCTGCTCCCCCAGAATTACTTTCCCTCCATTCCAAACTGCTCCATTATATTTTCTGCAAGATTCATTTCATCCTGAGGTTTATCTGTTTTAAGAGAGCTTGATTAATGAATTGGGCTTGGCTTGGCTCACGTATTTTATGATTTGGTTTGAGGCAGCTATGCCAGGTATGTAAGGAGGCTTGACAGTGCCTGAAATAGTGAATCCTGTTGTCGGCAATTGTGATTAAAAATGTCTTTTCTCTTTATCGCAGGCAGCAAGGAGGCTGCGTTCACCTACGCAATCATCGCTGCCGGGGTCGCCCATGCAGTCACTGCGGCCTGCACCCAGGGGAGCCTGAGCGGCTGCGGCTGCGACAAGGAGAAACAGGGTTTCTACAACCAGGAGGAAGGCTGGAAGTGGGGCGGCTGCTCTGCCGACGTCCACTACGGCCTGGGTTTCTCTAAGGTGTTTGTGGACGCGCGGGAGATCAAGCAGAATGCCAGGACTCTCATGAACTTACATAACAATGAAGTGGGACGTAAGGTATGTTTGCTATTCTGTCATCTACTATTTTAATTTGTTTTAACAGATCCAAAAAAGAATCTACAAGAAGACAATAAGAAAATCAGGGAATGTCTGATACATCTGTGTTGTATACAAACTTCTTTACTTGTCCCAGCATGCACCCTGGACATGCCGTCAATCTGTCACACACATCAACTCAAGGTATAGATACCAAGTACCAATCCTATTCTCAGAGTACTCTTTTTTTTTCCAAGTTTCAAATCCTGCACTGCATGGAACTATTGGGATATATGTAAGGTAATGTGAGGCCAGGGATCACAGTGCTACTAAAAACCATCTGGCCCTGAATGAATGAATGTAACCGGTAGCAGAAAGGCTGAATTTTATAATGACACTGACAAAGAAAGTGTTGAAACTGTCCACGTACTGTGGACTGGTCACATCACAGTCCACAGCAGATCCAACATATCAGATCAGTGACACAAGTAGTTTGGCAAACAGATTCTCAATTACAAGTAAGCCGGAGTCTTCAGTTCAGGGCTGATCACTGAGCCACCAAGTCAGGTAACTCTGGATGCTGTCGAGAAATGAAAGGCTGATGTTAGACAGCTGACTTTTAAAATCTCTGTGAAGTACATTAAACTGCCTGATGTTCCAGAGAGTTTCAACAGAGATACAGTAGCCTTCTAAACTGCAGTGTAGCTAAGGAGTTAGCATCAGCTGATGTAAAGCTGTAAAAGCATGCGTGACTCCAGGATGTGTGACACTCGGGTTTGTACGTTGTCATTTGGAAATAATTATTTGTGAGGAATGCACCACAATTAAAAAAATAGGACAATGTAATGAAGCAGATAGGTGATACACAAAAGGAAATAAAATTAAAAGAAAAATCACAAGATGATCATAAAATGTGCAGTAAATACAGTAAATATATGTATCTCAGTATCTTAACAATGAATGCATTCATTATTGTTACATTTACTGAAAATTAATTAAGGTAAATCTAGTCATTTTTAATGATATAACAGTTCAGCTCATATCCTTCAGCCCTGCTTTAGTCCATATAGCAGCATGTTAGTCTACATTCTTTTCTTACTCTGGGGCCATTGTCATTTGTGCTCATGATTTGTTTTGCATTTGTTAATATTAAAGTTTTACACATGGATTGATTTGCTCATGAATAGGGTTTTGGCAGGTCTGAGATTGGCTGCAGTCACTTGTTACAGTGACGCAGTATTGTAATGAGAGTGCATTAGCCAGACTCTGATGTTGTTTACCAGTGGACAGATGTAGGGAGCCAAATCACAGATCAATAGAAACTGAAGGACCATCCACAAAATGGCCCCACAAGGAAGCAATCTCTTGGAAGAGCAGACACATGATAGATCAGTGGACGTCTGAGGTAACAATGCTGCACTAGAGGCCAAAGTGTTTCCATTTCTTTTAAAGGTTAATGTAAATGTATCTGCAGCTCACGCATCCTGAACGTTAAATTATGTAGAAGTAGATTAATAACATAGTTTCTAATAACGTTCTGTAGCGAGGATGAGAACGCGGATAAAGGTCAACATTAAAGGAACAGTTTGACAGTTTCAGGAAATATGCTTATTTGCTCTCAATGAGGAGTTTGTTACCACTCTCCTGTCTGTACTGTCTGAATGACATTGTAATGCTCGATGTTACAGTTCTGTTTGTTGTTACTCTTTGCGGAAACGTGCACTGCTTTCTATTTATTTATTACATGAATTATTCATTATTATTATTATTAATTACACGTGCATTTAGTAGGCTGTGCGTGTAAAAACTGAGAAGCTGAGAAGTTGCTTACATAGATTTCATGTCAGTGTCACAGTGACAGATTGTGCTCCCATTCAGGAGCACAGAGGACTTTCATCTCTGGACTAGGCTTCATAGTTGAGGTCTGGCATCAGTCAGAATGTGATACACTGTGTGAATCTCTTAATATGCACTTACTAAACCGATACCTCTGTAATTATTGTACTGAGGCTTTCATGTTAAATTGGAGATGATGTCAATGTGTGTTTTGAGTGCCGACCTTCAAATTTCTTGAGAAGAATAAATAACAGTGTAAAAGGTGCCACGGGAGGCTTACAGGGGTTCTGTTAGACAAACAATGGCAGCTTCGTTAGCATTTCACTTCACTGAACTCCGTGAATTAAATGTTTGTCAGGTCTCGGGGGCATGACCACACTAAGCTGTATGCATCCAAGGCTTTTGACAATTACCCCACGAGACTCCAGAAAGTCTGAGGCCATATCAGAGCGGAATAATTAAAAAGCAGGGTGAGGCTTCTCTAATGCCAGCGAGGGTTCCCACTCAGCGAGGAGGAAGGAGGGTAAGCTGATGTCATTCAGCCCGAGGCACACAGAGAATGCCCCGGCTGCTTTGCCAAACACACCGAAAGGTTCCACTCTAACCCTGAAAAGGTCTTTCACCACTGCCAGCCCACCCGCTATAAATGCCTGGATATGGTGACGGACCAAACTGGCTCTTTAGTCACCACCAGAACTCATAAATTAACCAAGCTTCTGTCTGAATTCTTCACCTTTACACATTCAATTTATTCTAATCACATACAAAGATAAGTTCGGTGGCCACACAGCCTGTTTTTCCTTTAATGTTGTCCATAGTAAAGCAGTTGGTCAAGATTCTCGAGGTCCATGACAATATATAGCAGATTGCTCTGTAGAGGCAGGGGACAACAGATGCATTAATCTTTGACCTAAAGGGTTTTGATTACTTGATTTATTAAAACAAAGTTAAAAAATGCAAAGATGTGTCAAAAGATTTGATGTAAAAAATCCATTTGCAGCACTAATCAATTATTAATTTTCTAACTGACTTAGAGGAACTCTACCACTTGATTCTCCCCGTTTTTGAATTAACTGGAAATGTTATTCAGTATATACATTATACCGAATCAGAATTAATAAAAAATAATAATAATAATAATAATTTTTCAGAGAATCTGTAAAAAAAAATTTAAAAAAATCCCAAAACAAATACTAGTACAAATACTAGTTCCCAGTATGGCTCAAGCTTCAGAAACCCTGGATTCTACATTTCCCATAATGCAATATGATAGCTGATGTTTTTCATTATACTCTTCTTGCTCATCTTTTGAGCTCCACACCCCAGTTTGCCACACTGGCTGTCCATTCAAAAATGTACTTGTCCAGGCGCAAGCTGAGATGACCCTGATGACATCACTATGACACTGTCAGGGTTATTTTCTTTGACTTGACAAAGCTTCTCCAGAGCCACAGACAACATAGTACAACTGAAGAGTGCTGCTCATAGTGCTAATCAGTGGTGTAAAATCAGTACAGAAATATTTAGTGTGTGCTAACACACACACACATATACACACACACACATATAGATTCATTAATTATAGAAAAAAATAAGGCCTCGAAAAAATGATGCCATTTAAAAATGATGGAAGCAGATGACAAAATGTGTGTGGCCCAGTGAAAAGTTACATTTACGTTTAAAAAATGGCAGGTGGAACTGTTGATAGAAGCACCATTCTTTGCAATGTCTTCAATTAAGGCTTTTTCTTCAAGCCTGATACATCACCTCAACACTTAGCACTTATTACACACCTACCACAGCCCCTGATGTGACTGTGAGCAACCAGTCTGATCAAGACACACACACACACACACACACAAACCAACTCAGTCACCTTTGAATTTTATGTTGTCTGTTCATTGATTCACTCATCCACCATAATTCTAATGGAAATAATAGTCATACTCGCATCTAATATTTGTGCTGTAGGAACTTAATGTTATTTCACTGCTGTTAAATGCCTAAAATGTGAATATACCACCAAGGGGTTTTAAAGATGATTATCATGCATAACACTGAATAATGGTGCATGCATGTAGTTAGAGAGTTTCCATGCTTTTGTATGAGTGTGTTTTGAGGCTCAACCTGTCTTGTAAAAGAATGGTGCGTACATAGCTACTAGCCACAGGGTGACATACTGTAGCGGCTCTGAGATCTCTGGAATGCTTGCATTCATTTGGAATGCAAGAAAACTTTTGTCTCAACCTGTTCAACTATTCATGCAATATGTTAGAGTATTTCTGTGAACTTGTATGTTTCTTACCTGCTCATTACGGAAAGACAGCAACAAACAAACTGTAAGAAACAGTGTGAAATGATCTTCTTAACTTTTATCTTTTGACAGTGGAAGGCATTATGATCTATAGCTTTTGTTGGTGAAACTCTGGTTTAGAGTTTGATCAAAAAATTAAATATGTAAATATGTCTGGATTTCTGTTGGGCAGTTGTAACTCTACACACTTTTCAGTTTGAAACTTTGAAATCTCACTTCAGTTGAACTTTTCCTCCATGTCACAGGTCCTGGAGAAGGGCATGCGCCTGGAGTGCAAGTGTCACGGTGTGTCGGGATCCTGCACCACCAAGACATGCTGGACGACGCTCCCCAAGTTCCGTCAGCTGGGATACATCCTCAAGGACAAGTACAACCAGGCGGTGCACGTGGAGCCGGTACGAGCCAGCCGCAACAAGCGCCCCACCTTCCTGAAGATCAAGAAACCCCACTCCTACCGCAAGCCCATGGACACGGAGCTGGTGTACATCGAGAGGTCGCCCAACTACTGCGAGGCCGACCCTCTGACCGGCAGCATGGGAACACAGGGTCGCCTTTGCAACAAAACGGCTCAGCAGCCCAACAGCTGCGACCTGATGTGTTGCGGACGAGGATATAACACGCACCAATACTCCCGCGTTTGGCAGTGCAACTGCAAATTCCTGTGGTGCTGCTACGTCAAATGCAACACCTGCAGCGAGAGAACAGAGGTGTACACCTGTAAATAGAAATATTTATTGGACATGTATTTAGACGCACAGCTAGACTGGACTTTGTTTGAATGCGTGTGTGCATGTGTGTGTGCGTGTATGTGTGTGTGTGTGTGTTAATATATTTCAGACTAAGAGTTCTCTGTGGCTGATAGACATGTGCGGAGTGACTGCCTTGCTGTCTTGGCATCACAACAACCGGTTCCTCCAACGTGTGTTGATTATACTGATGCCAATGGACATCTGCCATGACACTGGACTAAACCTATGGGCTCGTAAATCACATTTTTATTTTAGAATTTGGATGCCATTTCATGACCCAGGCTTGAGGGTCTATTGGCATGACTCACCTCAAACAGTGATGTTTTTTTTTTCCCTTGACTAATAATTTATTCAGTGAGAAAACTACTGATGATTTTTTGAAAATTCACTGTTGACTAAATCTGGTAAGGTTTTAAGTTGGTGTAGTTGCCTTTTAGGCATTTTAGTTAAAAATATTATTCAAGTGCACTTAAAAGCAAAAACTTTTGCCTAAACAAGTTTTCTTTTTCTTAATAACACAACTTACACACTGGAGCTGAAAACCGAAACAGTCAGGACTGAACTCGACTGAATGACATTTCTGGGACCCTGCAGCTTATGTGCATTAAGCCTGGCAGAAGAACACTGAACTACTGATCCTGGGCTCGATATCATAGTATTGTTTTACTTGTTTCTATCCCCTCTCCCCTACAGTTTGCTGCTAGTTGTCTGGAAAGTTATGGAGTTTGTGACTGAGCAGCCATATTGACTCTTCACGTTAAGTTGACCCCAACAGAAGCAAACACGAGCTTCCAGACATAAATTCCACTTAATGTTGGTTGATAGAATATATTTTGTAAGAGATTATTTTTATATAATATTTTTTTATTTATTTTCTATCTATCTGTATAAGATATTTTCCCTTAGCATTTCTAACTGTTCAGCTTAGTGAAAGGAAATGACCCACTGAAACACTGTTTTGAAAATGTGCCTTGTTCCTCAACAGCAGAATATAGTCTTATACTGAAATATGCGCTATTGTGATATGTAACCCATTTCAGGAAACATCATCTCACCTTGCCTTGCTACCTATAGAGAGCCAAAGTCCTGACGTCACCTCCAGGCTTGTTGCTGTTCCACAAACTTTAGGTTGAATGAGCTTTTGTACATCTTTCATCTGGTGTGTTTGTGGTTTACTATCAAATTTTAATCCTTCAATCTAAAGTTAAACTTAACAAAAGCTACAGTTAGCATGAATGGTTAACAGCACAGTGTGCCAGTGGTACATATCACCGGTCATATGCCTGCGTGACTCTTGGTTTGTTGATCATCTGTGAAATCCACCCACAGACTTTTTGACATCTTTCCATCTTTTTGGCTATAATCTCTGCATCTGTGGCATTCTGTCCTGCCTGTCCACAATTGTTTAGCCATGACTAGCTGCAGTCACTCGACTGTCCTTAAACTGCCGAGGTCATGAGTGGTGGTTAAAGGCTGATTTTGTAAAAAAGCCCATCCTTTTTACATCCATGTAGAGATATGGATTGGTGTGACATACTGTTGGCCAAGGTTATGTTCCAAGGCTGGATTTTTAGTCTGTTGTATTAATACAAATGTTAATACAGACTTTCTGTGAGTAAGGTTTTACTTTGGCTCTCTATAAGGTCAACCAGTGATCCACAGATATGCAGTTTGTGCTTCTTGTCAAGTCTTGCTAACACCAACTAGGGCTGGGTATCATTTCATATAAATATTTTTTTTTAGCCTTTTATGCTTTTTATTAGAGAGATGACAGGAAATGAGGGGAATGACATTCAACAAAACAGGGATGTCCATGGGCAGTGCCACCTGGATGCATGTATCACTGCACTTTTTTTCTGTTTCTGAAAATATACATCAGCTTCAGTATCAGTACGAAAGCAAAAGAAATAATGAAAGACATAAGATTAAAGTTCTGAATTAGGTATTGACCGAGAATTCAATCCCAACTTTTGATGTTACAGTTATGTGGTTCTACAGACACATTTCAGTCAGTATACAGCAAGACTGAAATACCCAGCCCTAATACTTACATCCGAAACAACCAGACGAACCTTAACAGGGACACTAGTGAGAAGTTGTGATAGTACAGAACCATGACAGCTTGATAATAGATAGAACTGCAACATGTCTGTATCGCAGCAGGGTGTGCTACATGGTTATGGTTGCAGAAACCATGCGGTTTTCTTGTTTGGTTATTATAAAGAGAGTTTCTAGTGAAGTGTCAATACTGACACAGTCTTGATTACAGGTTGTTCTTGTATGTGATTGAGCTGGTGAAATAACATCACCCATCTGCTGTGGTGCTCTTAAATCGAGGTCATTGTTCTATCATGTAAAACCACATTTTCTTTTCATTCTTTGGCTAATAAATGTTTTTTTCTGAATTAACGGAAGCAGCTCATTTTGTATTTAATACACATGTTTCAAGTGTTATTGCGATCAGGGTGAAGTAGGTGTGATTGAGGGCCGCGGTGCAGAGGGTGTCACAGCAGTGTGTGCCTCAGTGAGCAGTGGGAGTGCGGAGCTGCCGGCTGATGGATTACTCTGACATCTGCTTCATTCACTCCTCAACGACGTTGCTACAACAACCACACTGTGCCCCCCAAAAATGCTCCCCGTCTCACGGAGAGGCCAGACTGCCCATTAACAAAATGGTAACCATGCAAAAGCCAGATAAAATTTGGATGCTATTTATTTTGTGGAAATGGCAAATGGGACGAAAGCAGGGAGGGGCCTTTACAATTGCGAGGGGATGATGTCAAGAAGGATTTCAATCTGAGCAACAGAGAAGGTCTTAACTCCAGGAATAATCGGCACAAAACATTCCTCAGCTAAACTTTGCCTCAATAGAGTGGCGCTTTCAAAAGGCAGCTGGCCAAACAGCCTCGGTCAGAGAAACACCAAGGCTCTGTCACCAACAACCCAACAACATTATCGGAGTGTCTCACAGAGCACTGGCTTGTTACACGTGTCATTTTTCTATTCATATTTCTAATGATGTGACCCAGACACAATCACAGATGGAGAACTGAAACATGCATCTATCATCTATTAATACAGTTATCTTTTGGTTATCCCTCCTTTTCACTCACAATCCTCCCTCCATATATTTGTAACATTGGTTCCACTTCCTAATAATGCATCCTTCATTAATGTTCATTTTATTTATTAATGCTTTATAGTTGAATTATGTAGAAGAGTGGTTGTTGTTGTAAGGAATAATTGGGACACTGAAACTTCATTCTTGACCTTGAAAACTGCAGTTGACAAAACAGTCTCAATACAATGTCCATTTAATAGTGTCCTGGTCATTAATGTATTTTATATATATTATATGTAAGAGCCCTAGAGCCCTGGTGGTGGTCAGTGGTTAGGGGTTTGATTCCCGGCCAGGGTACGCTCACTTGCATGAGCGTGGTTGCGCCTCACGAGGGGCAGCCTGTATGGAAATGTCCCCACTGTGGGACTAACAAATTAATTGAAATTAAAAATAATAAAATAGCCTTCAATCAGTCGTCCTGATTGAGCTTCCACTACTCCACTCCACTACTACAAACCAATGCACGATTACAGCACAATTACAGGAATCCATGCAATCAGTTTGTTTTCCCCATATACTGCCTCATGTCTCCTTTTTGTTTCCATTACATTTCGTCATATATGCTCTTTAATTGTATGACAAATCAAACCTTGCACTTCCCGAAGAAACTGACTTCACAATGCTCACTGCAGCTATAAGTCAGAGCCCAGCGGTGACTCATCCTCCACAGGCCTCACTCTGTCAAAAACCACACACCAAAAGGGGATCGTTGAAGCACTAATGAACTGCTTCGTGGTGATTTTCCTATAAACACCGCTTCGTCACTGCCAAGGTCCTCCGTGTTTAATGCTTGTTCGAGGGGTCTGGAGCTGCTGGTGGTTGCCCTGCTGTGTCTTTCTGCATGCAGTACACCTGAGAACACCTGCACTGAGGTGGCACCCAAACTTTATGACGGCCAGTCCTCCACATGAGCTGGCTGCTATTGCTGCAACTGTGTTTGCTCCTCTTCTTTATTGCAGAACTTTGTTTGATATTTTCCGATCAGGGTCTTTTAGCATGAAAAGCTGACAGGTTGGTGCTTCACTGCAAACGGCGCTGGAAGCTGTCACGCTTGGCTTGCGCAGGAGAGATTCTTTGTCAGAACGTTGATTATTTAAGACAGGGGCTGCTTAATAACTATCATTATAGCAGTACCTTGAGAGCGAGGGCCAATCAGGGTCCAAACAGAAATCTCCTCTGCCAACAATGACATCGTAGCTGAGGAATGAGTCAGAAACAAGGCACACATACTTTGGAAAACCGAAGGCTGTTATGAAGGTTTTAATTGAAGGATGCATAAATCAAACATTTCATATCACATACTTTAAAGACTGCATCTACAATAAATCATAATTTGGCTCAGAAGTGACTGAATAATGAATGATGTGTTACTTGTTGGTTAAAATAGGCCACAGTTGGGGCATGCCAGATAATGATAAATCCATAGCCCTGAGCTAAACTTCTGCTGTCTGGTTGTAAAATGTTGAAATGGTCTTTCTGCTAAAGCAAATGCAATAAAATTATTTGTAAAGTTGTTTTGCATGAATTCTTGCACAGTCAAGGTGATTTTAGGAGTTATAGCCTTACTCTTGATTTCTTGAAAAAAAAACAAAAAAAACATTTCTCTCCTATCTCTTGTGGTTTTTCAGTCATGCAGTCATGTTTTTATTTGATCAGATTCTGAGATATCCATCTCTAAAATTCCTGACTCCACCTCAATACAGCGGTGGCAACTGGAATTTTGTTTGTGGTGCTCACAACACTGAAAAATAACAGTCATTTTCTGAATCAATTTCCCAGTTGTAGAAAGTAGTTTGTTTTGTGTAATTTGTAAAAAAAAAAAAAAAAAAAAGTGTTTCCTCACTGAGGTGTGGTGAAATGACAGTGAAATGAGCTCCACACACGAAACCCTTTGAGCTTCTCTATTTCTATGCTTTCTATACTATTTCTATACTTACATACATGTGGTCACTTCTCTTACCTTTCTACATCCTCAAAGGACGTTGGTGGAATATATCTTTTCTTTGTTTTTTGCCCATCCAAAGTAAATACTGCATATATGAAAAAAAGTCTATGTTGTGCATAATTATAGTTTGTTACACTGACACACACTTGGATGCAATAACGCCTTCGACAATGGTAACAGCACTAACAATGTTACATCTTTTCAGGAAGAGAATCCACCCAAATGATGCAAAAAAAAAAAGAAAAAAAGATCACAAGCAGCCCCAAACTATTTACCCTGTCAAATAAAAATGAACCCAATTGAGCAGAAAACCCTCCAGTCTGGCAACAATAGTCAAGTTTCCATCCACTACTGTTACATGAATATTAGGAGTTGTGCAAACAGCTGATAGAGCTAAATCTCCAGCTGGTGCCATCAGCTATTGCAGAAGAAGATGACCAGTGTTTTGTTTTTTTGTTAATGTGCAAATTGTGCATAAACACAGGTGGCTGGAAACTCATCGATAAGAGGGTCCGAAGAAAAAAGATAACAACTTGAGTTTGTGGTTAGAATCTGAGGTATGAAACACAAACACATTCCATACACACACACACACACACACACACACACACACACACAGCAAGAGCACATTGTTAGTTTGATACAGATAATGTCTGTACTCTTACAGGCCATGGCCATTTGTGTCCAATAAACACAGATTAGAATAATACAAATAAACCAAGCTTTAAATTCACTTCCCGTTTCAGTGTGAGCATGCTTTGAACAGAAATGTGGTTTCTGCAACAAACACACAACCAGGAAGGTTTCCTCTACTGGAGCCCAACAAAGAAACATTATCTGGAGTAACACAGAGGTACCAAACAGCCCATAATTTAACAGGGACTGCTGAAGCCTCACACTGGCCTTGGCTCAACTTTGGAATGCATTTTGCATGGTAGATTTTGTCCATTTATTACACTGGAGTTAAGTTATGGCACAATTATTTTGTGCCTATTATAAACAAAAACAGTGATTACAGCACCAATAACTGTATCCAGTAACATATTGCATGTGAGTATTGCATTAAGATAGAAAGTGTCCTGAACATCCACTTTCCAGTTGTTAGAATTTCACTGCTAATCTTACCTGACTGAAGGTGTCACAATGTGGAACAAGATGCTCTCATGATATTCGTGACAAAAACACATTTTGTAAATACTACATAGAAGTCTGTATTTAAAAGATTATACAGGTTTCAAATGTTGCAGTCCTGCCAGCTGCCTGCTTTTTCCACCTCAGTCAAACAGAGATCAATGTGTGGAGCAGGTAGAGATCTCCTGCCATCGGCGCTGAGGCGTCATGCAGTTGTGCTGTGGTTACGCACCGAGACATGAAGCCATGCAGGAGGTCCCAGGCCCCCTTTGTTTCCTGCGAGTGATTGACAGGCAGCTTAATCCCAGAGAAGCCAAAGGAAATAACATGAAGATGCACTTAATTACACTTTTTTTCTCCTGCAGGCCTTTCTACCACATGTGTGGCGTGTATCTGAAATTACACTCCACGTATGAAAAGGATTAGAAATGATTCTCGTGCTTGTGTTAGCTTGCAGTTCGTACCAATTTGTGGAGTATATAGAAAAGTATCATGCTGTTATTAGAGCTTAGAGCGCAGGGGAACTAAATTATGAGTTGTCCCTACAAAGGTTTACATCAGACGCTACACCCTCTGCTCTTTTGACAGTAAAAATGTGTGAAGAATGCAATAATGACACATGGTGTGCACCGTATGAACCGCTGTACTGACAGCACATGGGAGGTATGTCCCTGTGGCCATGCTGACATGAAAACCAAATAAGCAAGCATCAGCTACACAAACGACTTCCTGCTTTACGCCCAGCAAGCTATAATTTTTCTCCAAATAAAAGGATGTAAAAAGTTCTTGAAGCATATAGAGCTATTAAATGATGAGAAAACTGCGATGTCTGAAGCCTGAAGCGCAGTGTGGGCGGAGAGGTTGAGTCAACAACTAACACAAATCCTGTATCCTGTTTTAGTTTTTGCTGCATGAACAGCTCCGATTAATCACGGCAGAGCTCGCTCTCTTTGGAGAGCAGGTACGCTTAAAGTGACGCATAAATTCCTGTGTAGAATTTGCTCCTTCTCGATGGTTTCATCACCTACACCATTCACAGTTGATTTAGGCCGAGGAATGTGGCGGATCATCCGGCAGCAGAGAGGGCAGCTGAACCTGAGGTACCTGAAAACAGTTGTGACAGTCATGCTAAAATAAGTTTGAGTAATGAACAGCCTGATGACAGACTAATGCTATATCAATATATACCAAAACAATCCTCTTCTCTCTTCCTCTCTTCAAATGCTCAGAATGATGAAGGAGGAGCATTTATAGGCGCTATTATTGCACAATCACAGAGGCTGCATTAAAGTAATAACCAGTGATGTTTTCTGTCAATCCATGTCTGTGTTACTGTTCTCTATTGCTGATAGGTGGAACACAACACTGATTCTACCTTTCAGTTCTTTAAAGCTTGATGTGTCTGAAAGATGTTTCCAGGCCAGAATCTGTCAGTGCAGAAGCAGAGATGTGTCTTACATTTCTGTTTTGTGTTTTAATAGATCTTGCTAGTTAGCATTCGGAATGAAAATGAAAAAAAAAAAATTGATGGATACTTTTGCACTTGGCCTAAAACATTTGGATTATTACACATATCAGCAACATATTACAGAAAAATCCACTGTAAATTCTACCTTGCTTTTTATTCGTTTAAATCTGTGCTATGCGATATTAAACATTTTTAAAAATACTATGAAAATAGTACATATAATGACAAACCAGCAAAGAAATCGAAGAAGAAATGCTAATGTAACTGTTTGGATTGACTCTCACAGCTCTCATCGGCTGTGCTACCCACTGTGTGTTACCTGTCCAGCACCAAATGACACAATTTAAAATAAATACTTGTGAATCGTTGTGCCGTTAAACAAGCTACTAACAAGTTCACCATATCAACTCTGTGCGGTGCAAATATATCACTGGTGTGTTTACAGCTTGTTGCACCTTTTTTATTTGTTTGATTTCTGAGTTTTTTTCACTAAATTGAGGGTCAAAGATTTCATATGTTGTCCAGAATGCAAAATCATTAGGGGGAAAACTTTAATGCATTTGACTTAACTTTAATTAAACCTGCAATAAGTGATTTTTTTGGCCACTTGGGGGCAATGGAAATAAGTTGTAATCACATTATTGATATATAATGACCATTTAAGTTGAGCTGGTTAGTGAACAGCTACTTATTTACACATCCAGCAGTTATGGAGCAACATTATCATTTACCTATGATACCTATCATTTAGCCACAGACACCAGACCAGTTATATATTAATAAATCCTGCGAGGCCTCCGTGGACTCGTCTCCTCTCTGACGTCTCCTCCTGAGAACCAGGAGCAGACAGGAAACCTGAGCTGTGTTTTCCTCTGAGTCCTGGGTGTGCTTACACTACCTGTGCAGGTTAGCCACACGTTATCTTTACATCCAATCACTTGTCTGTTTTCACATATGCATTGCTTCAGTTAGGAAACTATTCTGCTCACATTCATCAAGCACATATCTTTATGAGCTTCATGAGGAATTACTGAGATAAGACACGCTCATATTGTAAATGTGCATGACTCTGGAGTTTGCACCAAAACTGCATGCTTCAACAGCCTCTGTGATAGAGCTCTTAATCACAGTGGAAGGAAGTCATTCTTTCTGCCCCAAGTTGAATACAGAACTCTTTTTTTTTTTTTTTTTTTTTTTGCATTAAAAAAAAGTCTTTTGATTTGTCAGTTTCGAGGTTCACAGTAAGGTCATTACAATGGCACAGCCTTATAAACTGTGGAAACTAGGAGATTAGTATAATAATGATGACTGCAAGGCTTAGTCATTCACGCTGGCAACATTAGCCCAGGGTTGGATTGGTGAGCTCTTCGCTGTGTTGCTTTAAAACAACAAGTTTTAACAAGTGACAAGACATGGATTCTAAAGGGAAAAAAAGACCTCAGCTCTCTTCTGTGCCAAATGTCATGCTTTGGAAGCCGAGGCAGCCCTGACTACTAGTTGTCTGTGAGCATTATGCAGATCCTTTGTAGGTCTGCGTGACATATTAAAAGCCAGATTGCATGTCAGCTGTCAGGGTAATGATACTGCAGAGAAAACAATAGCGACAACAACATTACTGTACCTGTGGGTTTGGTGATCTTTCATCTCGCTGCAGCTTCTGATGTTCAGACAAAGTCTGGCAGAGGTAAAAAGGGAGACAGAGATCAAAACCTTCTGAAGATCTATAACGCAATTATACTCTTTTTTTCAGGTTGAAAGAGCTTCCCTTGTAGTTTGTATGGGCCTCTGTCCTTGAAACCTGCAACTAGTACTGGTGGGATGGGTCTACCGCTTGTTATTGTTTAAAGAGCAATTACATAAATCTTTTGAGGAGAGCAGGAAGCTGAGGCACTCTCACTATTTAACTCAGCAAGTGGATTTTTCAGCCCAGTATCCCTCTCAGGAATGACGTCTATATCAGACAGTTATAGAAGTTGCAATTTACATTAACATTCAGTGCTTGTGCTGGAGGGTAGTGCGTCCTTCATGAGGCAGAATTTACATTTTAGGAAATACTAATACTAATATAATAATACAATCTTTATGTGAAGCCTTAGATTTAAGTTGCTGTAGCCTCAAACAGATATGTGATTGGTATTAATATTCTCATCTGACTGTCTGGCACAAAGCAAATAAACATATTTCTTAAAATGTTGCATTATTCCTTAAATAAAGTGTTTAGTTGCTTAACCCTCACCACACCTTAATCATTGTTTATTTACCCTAAAAGTCTATCTAACAAGATTCTTGTCTGGCACTAGAGTTGTGATTTTTAGAATAGAAGAGGACTAATTGTTTTGGCTATAGTTGAGGCTGGCAGACAAATTTGTCATTCACAACTGACAGTCAGCACTGTTGATGACGAGTGTTAATAAAGAACCTGCCATTAGCAGATTAACCCTTAGACGTAAAACTTCAGTACAAGTCAGGTGTTGACTCATCTGCAGTGTTGACAGAAGATCATTTGTGCTTTTCAAACCTTCAGATACATGTAACCTGGCCTCTGTCAATATTCTTAGTGTAGTGATAGTGTGTGCATGTAAATAAGACGATGTCGTGAGTCGGCGCAGTTCTGCACCTGGAGAATGGAAAAAGTTCAACAAACACGTGTGGGATCTAAGCACATATTTCTCAGAATAAGAAAAATAAAGGCTATTTCTTCCTTCTGCTCCCTGAGATGTGCATTCTGCTTTCCCATGGCTGCCTCATGTTGCTTGTTGCTGTCCCCCGTCTATCATTGTTTAGACAGCTTGAGGCCTCCTCAAGAAGGGAAAGTTGATATTTATGTTGAGGCTTTTGGACTGACCATAAGCAGGAGGAGCTTTGCCTGGACCCAGGCATCCTGCCACTGATACAATCTTTTATTCATAGCACTTTGGGAACAAACGGACAGGTTCAGGCAGTAGCTCTCAGATTTAACAGGTGAGGTTTTTTTTTAATATACCACAAGCACCGACAGGCTGCGTCACCAAACGCTCCACTAACACACACTTTCCAGTGAACTCCTCTCGGTGCTCCTCTTTTTCCGACCGATCTGGAAAGATGTTCCATCTCCATTTAGCCCTTGAGTGTGTTCCAGTGATAGTGACTGCAGGAGCGGATCCCTGCTGCTGCCTGATTGGCTGAGAGTGTAGTTCAGCGTGAGGTCAGAGGTGTCTGTCGGTGTCATCCTCCGCCCAGAAAAACACAGCTGGCCAGAGCAGTGATGTCAGACAGAGGATGATAATTAAATAACTGATGCCGGCCGGGCTGATTGACATGGAGCTAATATGGTGCAAGGACAGTGAGGATGAGCATGAAGACATGTACAATAACAGTATCACAGTGAACTGATAGAGTTAAGTAAATGAAGTTCCATCTCTCTGGTTCCTCGATCAGCTGCACCGACTGTATGTATTTTGAAAGATAAAGTTGATTGCAGCTTGAGTCTTGTCTTCATTGGTTTTGCTATCATTTCTATTGGCTTTAATAACATTGTACTCATGGAAGTAATGGCTGAGATCAGGTACACATCTGACAGGTTGCGCCAAAGATTTTGCCAAAATGAGAGAAATTCTTTTAACTAGTTTTAACTAGTTGTGTACAATGCTATTATCACCGATAAGGATGACGGCCAAAATTACAAAAATGAGAGTCAAGATCTAATTGAATAGAATTTCCTACTTTAGCTGGTTGCTCTTCGAGTTCAACTTAAACCTGCAATGCTCTGCAATGGCCATTAGGGGGCGTGGGGACATGTTAGCAATCCATTGCCTATTTACACATCCAGTCAACAAATTCAACATTAGTGTTCACTTTGGGCTTTGGGACTTGCGTTCTTGATCGCCTGGATGGAAAATGTCCCTCAGTCTTTCAGTCTTTCAGCTGGGTTTTTGCCTTCACCAAGTCTTAAGGGAAATATTTGGCTCTATATAGGCATGTATAGGCACGTAGATACCACTTTGTTTTGGTACTGGCAGCACTGAAAATGATATCAAAATTTATAGCACCTTATTACTGGATAATGAACACAAATCACTGTAAATTTTCTGAGGAAAGTTGTTCTGGTGAAAACTGTTCACAGTGAAGCCTGTGTATTAAAACTATCTCGGTGAAAACATACTCTGTGTTAATTGGGTGAGCCATCCCTTTAATGACATAGATTATAATACTGCTGCAGCGATGCCAGCTAATCAAAGGTTGTCCCACAAGTTACCCTAAAAACACACTTCCACACAAAGAGGACTGTGGAAGAATAAAAGTGCAGTGTGTAAATTTATAAAACAAAATTGTACACCTGTAAGACTGTACTCCCATTGTACACCTGACTTAAAAAAGAAAATCAGATCAAATCCTGCTATTTAGCAAACTGGGCCTTAATTTGTGGGCCACATGATAGGCCGACCTAGCAGAGACACAATGGCCGTTCCTGGCCCTGGAATAATGCAGCGCTCCTCTGGAATGCTTAACAGGTTCCTGGAGGCCATTCCCCATTCAGCAAACAATCACTGCCAGGTAATAAAAGAAGCATTTGTGTGATATGTCAGCAGTGTGCGCCAGGCTTAAAAGCAGAGAGATGGTGTGGCGAGATTGCATTCACTTTTCTCCCAGAGGGGAAAGCTATACTATTATTACCAGTAGCCATTGACACAGCTACAGTACTTCTTTGAAATAAAATGTGGCACAGGCGCTGTCAGACGATACTTGTGCGATCACAACCGCCATAAATTGCAGTTCCCGAGGTCCAGTGATTCTCTGGTTACAGCGGCAGGTACAACAGAGACCTGTCCCCAGTCGAAATCCTTCATGTGTATGACTGGAAAAATTATACAGAAAAATATGGCAGAATCCAACCATGAGCTTGTCTTGTATTACAACCACCAAGAGTCAATTTCCAAAGTCCAAAAGAATGTAGTACGATATCCAATGAAAATGAGATTGTCATTCAATTTGACCAAATTGAGTGTAAACGCACTTAAATTATGTCTCGTATCTTTGATGCCAAGTGCTTCATAGAAATCACCTGTCAATCAAACTTTGTGGGCTCACATTTATTGATTCATTTTGAACAGTCGTTTAACTTCATCTGCTTGTGTGAAAACCTCTCTGAGTGCGCAGACTTGAGATCCATCAGCGTCTACAAGACCGTGTGCCAGAGAGCCATAAAGCTAGTCTGTACATGTGTGTTTTCCACATGCCCCTTAAAACACATAGAAACACACCGGTTTGTTTTCTCTCATCTGCCTGGTGTAACCGTGAGCTACAGACTTATTAAAGCCATTCATCATTTCACCCGGCGCAGACTGTCACAGTAGCTGGAGGACACAACCAATGGTTTGGAACAATCAGCATTTATGGATATTTTCCTTTATTCTCTCTTGATTCGGGTGAACTTTTCAGAACGTCTCTGCCTTTAACCGCGCTCATACGTGACCTTTTTCTGATGCAGTATTTAGCCATCTGAGACCACAGTGTTTCCACTGTCTGAGGCAAGTAGGGCTTTACTGACGCTTGGATGTATATTTGGACGTGTTGAAATACGTACAATACAATAAAACACTTAGGTGACACTTTAGATCTTTCAGGATCAAGGCTCTTGAGGAAGAGCGTTTCATCTCAGCAATCACAGGGAACACATGGTTTACATATACATATATTTATCCATTGCATCACAATGTTGCTACTGAGCCCCCACATCTGGGCCTTAAGCAACTCCCAGTTAACTAATGACCTCATCATTGTGTCAGTACAGTTTTGTCTTTGGCAGATCGATGGGCACATGGTCATTGTCCAAATAACAAACTCATGCTTTCCTTTATAATTAAGTCAGACAAAGCTGTTGCGAGGCTTATACATTGATGTCAGTGGAACAACCACATGCATTGAGTTAATAGCTGCACCCAACCTATGACGCAAAGATGTAGAAAGACATGTGTCAAAATGTGCAGCAATTATTTTATATAATCATTTTATATAACTATTTTACAGAAAGATAAAAAGTTTATTAGTCAGATTTTTTTTCTCGGAGAAGACGCTCTGCTGATTTATGGTTAAAGGGTTCTATATGAATGAATGCATGCGCCTGTTGACTGCTGGATTGTTAAAGTTAATCCTCTTAGTTCCAACGCAATGTTAAACACTGACAATGAGGCCCCATAATGTGGCTATCAGGAGCAATCTAATGGCTGTGGAGATGCTAAACAGCCTGGTGTGTTGGGTTAGGCCCCCCTAAAGAAGAGTGCGCCTTGAAAGAGGCAATATTTTTCAAATTGTCTGGCTGGTGAGCAATGATAGAGCTGCCTGTCACATTTTTCTCCCTGACTACAGGGGCTCCCTTTCAGAGGAGCTCTCAGGCCCTCCGATGTGACACACAAGCACCCTTCCGGCCTTCTTTGCATTCAAATGTGATAAAAGTAAGAGGTGACTTTCCCCCACAGCTGGGCAGAAAACGGATTAGGTCAAAGTGACAGGCTTCTTGGGGATCCTGCCTCGGCGGCTAGTCACACTGAGGAAGCAAAGAGGCCTCACTAAGCTCAGCTTTGGAAGCCAATTGAGGGGCTTTGCTATCCCTTTCACACTTGCAGTGTTCCCAATGGCAGCCAGCCAGCCATGGTGACCCGCTCACAGACAAGGTTAGTCATTCAGCACAATCTCCTTCCAATGCCACGGTGCAAACCGTCCCCCGGTCTCAGGTTGGACCGCAGTAATGTGGCGCTTGATTTGAAGCAAACATTTTTTTTCTTTTTTCTCAAAATATATTAGCTAAACTGTAAGTTATAGGTTCCCATTGTTTTCAAGAAAGACAACCTGCTGTTTTATTACTCTTTACAAAATAAAATTATTTTCCCAACATAAAACAAATTATCATTTCAAAAGTAAAACAAAATTCAGGGTGAAATTTAAAGTGGAAGACAACATTTAGCTGAAGACGTGCAGACCTGGTAGAACAGAGCCACTTATGATTCAGGTGTGATTAAATACAAGTAAATCAGAGGAGGTTGTCTTATTTAAAATCCTGGATTGCATTTGCCAGAGCTGCAGTCACCTATTTATGATATAAACCAAACCAGAAGCGATGACCTTCAGACGAGGATGCAAACCTCAGACATCAGGACACTGTGACTGTGTTATTAAGTGTACACCTGTGGGTTCAGCCTTCACTGACATTGTTAGGTGATAGGAAAACTATCAGTCTGGCAGTGCTGTGGTCAGTTGTTTTGAGAGCATGAAGCATCACATTAATAATGACCTTTGCCATGGATCCATGGATCTTGTGTTTGTCTGCTGTGCAAATGTCTGTAAAATCTGATGGAAAGTTTGGCAATGAGCTCAGGAAGAACTGATGAGTTTTCCTTGCAGTCAGCAGCATCGCATCGACATAGAAGAAGTTTCAGATCCTGATCTGTGAAGTGTAAAACCAATTGGTTCAAGAGAAATCTGTTTATAAAGAGACAGATTTTTGGCTATTAATTTTTTTTTTTCACATTTCATGCAATCTTTTGTAAATCTACTACACAACATATTTTGATTACACCAACAAAACTCATGGCAGCTGTGTGCATGAATGGGTGAATATCATTATGAAAAATATCAAATATAAAGATTTATACAACCCCCTCTCCCCGTGTGTTTTATTTTTAGAAAACCTATTTTTAGACTGTGGTTGTCTGTTTATGAGTGAGACATGTTTCTCTCCGAAACGTAGTCCATGCTGCATTCAAGTGTTTATTTTCCAATAGACCCCTACTCTATGGTTGTTGGCCCCAGATTACAACCAGTTGACTGTCCCTAAAGCACAGTTTGTGTAAAGCTCAGCTCTCTGTTGACATTGGCTTAATCCACTGCAAGACACAGGATGCTTCGATTTGAAAACAAGCAAACACAGTTCCAGCATAGCATGTAATGCTATGGGACAGAAGTTCACATCGCCACATGTTCAGCATTTTTCTTTTTTTTTTAATCATCACAATGTAGCATGTGATCAAATATTTTTACCCTTTTTATAATTTTTTAACTCTGAGTGCTTAAAGACACTATGACGATTTTAATCAGATTTTCAGGGTGCATTTAATGACGATGTGGCCCAAAATATTATCAAGATACTGTGTATGGATAAATCATGGCTCTATATTCCAAGTGTATGTTTGTGCACACAGTCTCCTCAATACTGGGGTTGATTATCAGAGGGCTCAGGAACTGGGGCGCCATCTGCAGGTTTATCCTGTCTGAAGACTGAATTCCATTATCAATAGGGCTCACTCAACTATGTATTCACACAGTCACACACACTGATGTACTGAAGTACTTTGCTATATCAGAGAGTGACTATGAACTGCGTGTGTTATACTGATTTATTAGGCAGATTACATTTTGTTTTACTTAATTTTGCAGACTAAAGACAGACAAATTAATTGCATGATTTCAATCAGCTAATCAATAATTTGGGGATTTGACAGGAATGCTGTTTTGAAATTGTTTTCCAAGAAAACTGCATATTTCAAATCATTCAATAATCAATATTAGTTTATTATTTAAATTGTTATCACATGTTATCCACGTGGTTCAGTGTAAATCCCCTCATTCATGTTCAACCAAAATAGGGAATTTATTATGACGGTGTCTTTTTGATGATGCTTCACAAAGTTAATTAAATATGATTTAGAGTTTGTTGTGTACTTGGCATGTAACACATCAGGGCCATGCACAGATGATCAACTGTGCAGTTTTGCTATTAATGATCAGTGCTGAAGAGCAGGTGGCATGAAAACTGAAGGTACGTTCACATTGAGGTGGTTCGATGTGTGTTTATTATTGGAGCTCTTTGAAGAGCTTCAGACAACATATCTGAGAATGGATATCACCTCAAAGGTGTCAAACTAAGCAGCTGTGTGTACCATATGTCATCACTCACACATTACCTGTCCGCACCTCAGAGGCACACATGCACACACACCACAAAAGTAATTTAATGGTTTAACTCTTTTGCCATAGATCATTTAAAAAGAAAAAGATAAAATCAAGCTTAGTTATTACTTTTAGTAGTGCTGTATTAAAAAGAAGATGAATGTTATAGTGGCAAAAGTTTGGTCAAAATTAGTTAAGGGAGTAAAAGATGAACTGATCTCCAAAAGACTTTTAAGTTTTACTGAGGCCTCAGATCTAAATGAGCTTGTTAGGGCTTAACAAAGCTTAACAAATACAACACTCATTGGCTCCTCTAAACAGCTGCAGAGCACTCTAATAATTGATGCCCACAAAGCAGGAGAAGGCAATAAGAAGACATTTTAATATAGATTCCTCAGTTTGTAATGTAACTAAGAAATGGCAATTAACAGGAACGGCGGAGGTCAAGGTGAAGTTCAAGATCTGGAAACAAGTGCTGTGGACTGATGAAGCTAAAATAGAACTTTCTGGCCACAATGAGCAAAGGTATGTTTGGACACAAAAGGGAACAGAACACCTCTCCGACTGTTTAGCACAGGGGTGGATTTAGTTGCAGCCAGTGACACCGGCAACGTTTCACTGTTAGAGGAAGAAGATTCAATTAAATATCAGCTAGCATCAAACTTCCCACCGCCTGTAAAAAAGCTGACGATAAAAAGAGGACGACTTCTACAACAGGACAATGATTCGAAACATACCTCAAAGTCCTCAATGGACACATCAGGGGCTGCAGGCTGAAGGTTTGGCCATGGCCCTCACAGTCCCCTCATCTAAACATAACATGCAATACTACAATCTGCACTACTTTGTATTGTACTACAATACAAAGTGTTTTCAAGCTGAGATACTTGCCAAAGGGGTTTTTACTTAGTGCTGTTCATGCAGGGTGCTCAAAGTTTTACTTGGATAATTTTCTTGTTTTATTTTGAAAATGCAAAAAAATGGAAATAAAAAGTAAACTGACTTAACATGTTAAAAAAATGTGGCATCTTTAACTTTATATCTTATTCGTGTTCAAACTAATGTCAGTCAACCATGGTTCATTATTCAGCAGGTACGCACCTTCATCACTCAACAACTTATTCCCAGCAAACATTAGGATGTTGAATGATTCAAAAATAGTTTCAATCATGATCCTATCACCTGTTACCAATGAACCTGTTTACCTGTGGACTGATCCAAACAGGTGTTTTGGATCAGTCCACAACTTTCACAGTCTTTTGTTACTCCTGTCCAAACTTGTTTGAAACATGTTGCTGCCATCAAATTCAGAATAAGCAGATATTTACAAAAATCAATGATGTTGAAATGTAGAACATTAGATATATTGTCTTTGTACTGTTTTCATTTGAATATATGTCAAAAAGGAATTGCAAATGATGACATTCTGTTTGGGGGTACACCTTGTCACTGTATGCACTGTCTTTACATCACTGACATTGTAGGTAGCATAATTCTTTCATAAAAGAAAATGAAAGTTGATTCACTGTGAGAAGTGTTCATTGGGGTCATTCATTGAGGTTTAAACTGCAAGATAAGCTTTAAAATCATTTACTTGTGCACTTCCAGCTGTACTTCCTGTAACGGTCTTGTCATGTCAGAATAAAGCTATAACAAACATTTCCATAAGGTAATGGAACCTGCTATCTGTCTGAATGACAAGAAGTCTTCACTAACAGATCAGGGCTCATTTATTTTTCCATCACCTGCTCACTGCATGTTGCAGTTTATGGTCTAAAGTGTAATTTTGTTGCCTCTATTTTCAGAACCATCACTTTTCTCATCCCACAGAAGTTTGCAGGCCTGAGATATCATGTCATAGTTTTATCAGTGGGGCAATGCAACATCCAGCAGAGCACTGCATTAGGCAGGAAAATGAACTTGTAGCCTGAAATGTAGTCTGCTTATGTTTCTATTTAGGTGGAGGGAAAAGATACTGCTGTCCTTATTTGACAGAGTTACCAGAATGAATCTGATCTTCCTGCATACTGCACATCAAAAAAGCCACAATGTTGTTTTTCTCCTAGTGCTAACACAGGTGTGTTAACCACTTTACTTACAAGCAGGTAAACACTGTAAGGAAGGTAAACTCCTGCACATAGAACATGTGAAACCCACACTGTTTAGCTCGGCACATTTCAGCTCATTACACAGAATCCTACAAACTAAGGAAAATGTGGATCAAGCTATCACATTGAACTTGTGTCACACAATGTGCAAAGGCAACACGTTGAAAATCCTCATAGACTTAGGGAAAAAAAGAGAGATGGACATTTTTTTGTGACAGTCGACAGCTTGTTGGACAGGTCTTCTGCCTCTACACCGAAACAGTTTCCAGGCCCTCAAGGCTCCACATTCATTTGTGAGAGGCATGGTGGAAGTACAGGAGCTAGGAGGCACAGCGTGATGATGAAGATGACAAACCTCCCCAGTTTAACCCCTAAATCCACCGTTCATCATCAGTCTTCAGATCTACAAAGACAGCTGCCTCCTTCCAAAGCCTTTTCCAAATCTTTGTGTTACTGTCTCTTATCCTCATCCCTCTCCTGGTTAATTCTGAGTGGGGGAAAATATATTCAAGCCTGATTATGTGCCTCTCATGTATTGGGCGATAATCATCGGTTTCTCTGTTTGTAAAATGCTAAGGTCGTTTAAAAACACTTATCGCTCTTCTGATGGGATTTTCAATCCTCAAAGACTCTTCTAACCATCTGGATGAAAAAATATTCTGCCCACTGAATGTTAAAATAGATTTTTAACCCATATCAAATTGCACATCTCTTTCCAAATTAACAGAGTAGCAACTTGAGAAAAGGGTTGAAAATCCTTTTTGGTGGAGTATTGTCTTCCATAAAAATTGAGTTTTGAATGAAGTTTTCTAATTTGGAAGAACTGGGGACATAGCTCAACCCCTGGAAGAGTCGAGTTTTCACCTGAATACAAAAAGGCAATGTAAGTGAATGTTTCACACCAGCGTGCCGTTTTCATGCTTCCCCATTAATGTCCGCGGTGCCAGGAAAGCAACACCTGCAGATAGGTACCCAGTTTATTTCATATGTCTGAGTCCGACCAGTTAGGAGAGAAGACATCACGTCATCAGTTGTATTACTACACCATGATTGTGCAAAGGCAGTCCTGTCAGAATACTAGGATGCATGTTAAAACAAATCATCACTGTGTTCACACCACTTCAGACAGTATCATTGTACAACCCCAAATTAAAACACGACCACAGTGTTTCCCTCAGCTGCCATACACTAAACAACAGACACTCCTCTCTGTCAGATGATGCATTTATAAAACAAACATTATAATAACACATCAGTTCCGACCGAAACTGACACGAATAACACAGTCAGTGCTCGGATGGCCTTTCTTCTTCATAGGCAGAAGCCACGGAGGCTGAGAAGTACCCACAGAACTTAACCTTCAACACTGTATGGTCAACCTTTAGTTGCTCTGAAAGGAGAACGAGAGGACAAGGTCCATTTCAGCACCTTGGAGAGGGGCACTCTTTGCCATATAGGGTTAAACTGTCCAAATGGAACGATGGACTCGGCCATAGGTTGGACAGTGGCCACTCTCCAGCTGTGAACTGTTCACTTGGGGATAGATACTCATCCATCTTATCAGGGTCTCCTGGGATGCCACCTTGGACATCTTGGAAGCTTTTATTTTTTGACAGAACTATTTTTTTATTACTTTTCAGGTCAGTTAGGCCTGGCAGAGCAGTGGAGGGTTGGGGCTGTCTCTTTGAGCTTTGAGAGGAGGAATCAGTATACATTCCTCTAATAAACATTTCTGGTGGTGAGCTGTTTACTGGCTGAAGTTGGGCAGTTTAACCACCAGTGGAAGCCCAAGGGTGGACATAGTCATTGATCACATCAAGCTTTAACCCTGATGTTTTCTGTGTTGTCGAGGAACAGCCAAGAGCACATGGGCCATGTCAAACCGCAGGGTCTTGCTGACCTTTGGGACTACATTCTCACACTGCTTGTGTGAGGGACAGATGCTCTTGTGGAGCTGGTGGATATCCTCCAGGTATTTCTCTATGAATACAAATTAAAACATGTGATGAATATTTAATATATGATTCCTCACCTACACATAGATATTATGGTTTCTTGCTACGGCACACAGTGAATATCAAATGTCTAATGCAGGCATTGGGGGCAGGAAATGTGTGTCTCCAGCAAAACATTAAAAAATGCAATATAGGTCGACATTGATTAGCTTCAGAAATTCTAAAAATATGGAAGACGATAGCATTTCACCTGTGCATGGTGAGATGAGCGAGGGAAGATATCAAGAGAGAGAATGGAGAGAGCTTCAAAACGGCACCAAGCACTTAAAGTTTATAAATCTCTTACAGCTTATAGGCTTCCTGTAACATTTAATCAAATGTGCAATTCATATGTAAATCATTAAATACTTAATTGGGCTTCTCACAAGGGTGGAGAGAAAGGGTGGGGTGAAGAAGAGGTGGAGCTGCCAGCACCAGTCAATCTCAATTAGAACTTTACACTTTGGTGACTTCTATGTTCTATGTTTCATATGTTTTTGTCTGACAATGATTTGTCCTTCCTGACCATGTTATTACAACGCTGATTGTAAAAAAATTGGGACGCTGTATAAAATGCAAATAGACAGAAAACAGAATGCAATCATTTGCAAACAAACAGTGTTTCCTGACAGAGTCTTTCCAGGATGAACCTTTCATACCCAATCATGATACTATCACCTGTTACCAATGAACCTGTTTACCTGTGGACTGATCCAAACAGGTGTTTTTGGATAAGTCCACAACTTCCACCACAGTCTTTTGTTGCTCCTGTCCCAACTTGGTTGAAACATGTTGCTGCCATCAAATTCAGAATAAGCAGATATTTACAGAAATCAATGAAAATAAAATGAAAGACATTAAATATATTGTCTTTGTACTGTTTTCAATTGAATATATGTCAGACAGGATTATCAAATTGTCACTTTCTGTTTTATTGTTGTTTGGTACACAGAATAGTGTTATTTCAGTGTTAAAAGAAATCCGAAAACAAATCTTAATCTGCTACAAATACATATCTGGCTGCATATGCTGCAGCTGTTTGGGGATGGAGACGATAGTGAAGTTGGCAAAGACTGAGACATCAAGGTCACAATTCACATCTGCACCTGGTGGCTTTAATGACAGAAATGATGATAAATTATTTTGCAGGGCAAATGTTTTATCTCTTCTATCATCACCTGCATATAGCTGCACTTTAGAGCTATATTGAAGGTGCTGAGAGAAGGAACCTTGCAGGTGAAGACACTTACAAAGGAGCGCTGCACTGAAAAAAGTACTTCCAATCATCTAATCTACAACAATAAGATGTGTCTCCACACCTGCTTTTCAAAGTGGATCCTTAAGTCTCCTTAAGTTAAAAAAGTGAAATGTTTGTAGTGAGTGTTACAGTCTAAACCAAAGCTTGCCCTTTGTGTAAAAGCTAATTATGTCTTCAAGTACTGTGATGAGTCAGACAGCAGGAAAATTACTGAGCTGTCCCCATCAGTCAAAGGGCCCATCTGGGAAGGAATGCTACATCACGGCAAACTGAGATAGATGTGAGGCAGAGGCCCTCCTCCTGTTTCCTGCCAGGGGGCCGATGAAAGAACTGTCACTTTCCTGAAGCCCTTGGTAGCACAGTGGCTGAGAGATAAGTGATAACAAAGACAGTACGATAGAGCCTGATGGTATCCAGTTCTGCATCACAGCTCGGCTACTGTTCACACACAGACAGCAGGGGATGAAGGTCGAGGGCTGATCTCAGTCATCAGACATTTAGAGGCAGGCTGAGGTGCTCTCAACAGCAAACAGACATGAAAACAGAATCACTGAGGAGAGGACGCAGAAGAGTAAAAAGCCTCGCCTGGCATCACATCCAGCAATGGTTCCCAGACTGCAGCCTAATAGTCGACCAAACCATTAGTCAATGAGAAGAGGTCATTGAGGTCATTCTGCTCGTCACAGAAAACCCCCTACTCAAACTCCGTTCAAGAGCTGTGACTTGTCATTAAGGCCACGACAGACGTTTCAGTGGGACGGCTGCAATGCAGAGCTTTTCTCTTGCAACACAGAAGTCTGCTGCTAACTGTAGCAGCCATTAGCTAGTTAGCTCAGTTAGCTGTGCAGCTAGCAGACTGGCAGAGAGCTCGGAGCACCTGGAGAGTGTTGGTGTTTACTCAGCCAGCACAGGAGCTATGGACGGCCAGGGGGAGGAAGTCATCAGGGCGGGGAGGGGGACACAGCAGGGAATGCTGACGGGTGGTGGCGCTGGAATAAGCACCAGAGCCGGTTGAGAGGGCAGTGGAAGTGAACAGTGAACATGGCCGGACCAGGACTGAACACAGCCTCAGAGACCGACGACCAGAGGGAAGTCAGTACTGAGGCTACGACCAGGGCTCTGACTCCCTGGACAACGAAAAAACCCTGGTTCCTGCGGAGACAAGAGAGGCATGAAACATGAGAATAGTGAGTTTGTAGCAAGTAATTTTGTAAGTATACATCATCCACTGTGTTGATAAGCATCAAGACTGATAATACAGTATGAAGCTACAAATCCCAGTGGCAGTGATTTTGTGTAAATGGAGAGATGATGCAGCTCCACCAGTTGCTAAACTGGAAAGTCATGAAACAGAATATCCCATTTTTTTGTAGATTGTTTGATTGATATGTTATAGATATGGGTGATGAATTCTGTGTGCTATTTTTTGTCATCTGTATTTCTTGTCCTTGCAGCAGCAGAGTCTTTTGTTGCACCAGTAACAAAGAAAATGTCCCAGAAGAAGCTCGATGAGTTCAGGCCTGTGGCACTAACTTGCTTGTATTGAAGCTATTTGAGAGAGTGAGCTGCTCAGCAGGGTTGAGGGTCTTCTTGACCATTTGCAGTTTGCATACAGGGCACTTTAATCAAAAATCTTTATAAACACCTCGAAGGAATGAGTTTGTTCTACAATTAAGGCCCAACTCGATTTGAGCTACACTCGCTGCTCGATGACAGAGCAGAGAGCAAAATGGGCAGAGTCTTTGAAACTCATTGGGTGACCATGTCATTTTGTTGTTGCCAGCAGTGAAGATGCGTCTCTCCTGTGTTATGTTTATCATATAGGCTACACATATTGCCTGTCTATAAGCCACTTGGTAAAACATAACTGATGTGCATACCTGGTCATTTTGCCTTGTGTGCCTGGTTGGCTGCCTCGAAACTACTGGCCCTGTGGGCATTAGTGCAGTGGTGCCGTTGTTGCCTTCTGTCTGAAAGGGCCTTGAAGACTCATATTTAGGCTTATGCACTGCTACATATTTCATTTTAATGCTGTTGAACAGATTGTGGACTGAATGTGGAGTGAAATGATGCTCTGTCAAAGCAGCGTTTGTTCTTCATAGACTCCCCACCGGGTTGTGTCCCGTCCCTTCTATTGTTCATACAAATGACTGTAAAGGTCTGTGCAAAGCCAGACGCGTTATTAAATTTGTAGAAGACACAGCATTACTTGATGGAAATTATTTTAAGTGGTCTCACTTTCTGAGAGTGAACATTTCCAAAACCCAAGATATGGTTAGGCCAAGTAGGCAGACTTGTAAGACAGTGTAAGCGCTTGGCTACTTCCTGGAGGCGGTATGTACCAGTTCAGACCTGGTATAAATTACAGTCACAGAGGTATCAGTGATATTTATTCATTTTTTGGCAGCGCTGCTAGACACATGTACATGTCAAGATAAAAACGAAAGTGTATCAAGTTGCATCTGGATTTGATCTAGATACGAGACACTGGTGTAAACGAGGTCTTTAGAAGGCACTGTTTACTGCAGCTTAAAAATAGGTGTTTATAGTTTCAGCCCTAGCTCTAGTTCTGGCTGGACAGGGGTAACCTGGAGGAGGAATTTGTGGGTAATGACAGGGAGGGCGACAGCCCTTTCACAAGCATGCTGAATATCTGTATTCAGGAAGTTCAACACCTGGTCCACCCTGTTCATTGTCGCAGTGAGCGCATGCAGTCTGTCTCCTTAAATTATCATGTCTTCATAGACGTCCCCTCACTGATCGTACCTCCACATTATGTCATTAAGTTCTCAACCTCTCCCATGCAGGTTATTAATAGACATAATTTGGACTTAATTACAGGTTTATAACTAACCAGTAATGATAGGAAGCAGTGAGCCTCTCTTTGAAGTGAGATCCCAATCTTCTGGAAGATGGATAAGCACCAGTCCTGCAGATCAGGCTGATATATTCATGTCAACAGCCTCAGGGGTCATGAAGAGAAAGGTTTGTTAATTTGTAAAACACACAGTTGCTTCAGTGTGGGAGATTACAGGCCTCCGTACTGCAATGGAAGTGAAACAAATACATCACAAATACTACTTTTATGTGCGTCTTTGAGGGTTTTGCGGGGTCATTAGTTGAAGAATTTGAAGCCCTTTACATGTGTGGCCTGTTTGAACAATATCTTTGATAGATGATTCAAATTTGGGATTTTACATTTTTTGCATGATTCAGGGAGAAATAACAGATCTTTTTGTCAGATATTTTTGCTTCTTTCAGATGTTTAAAGGAAGCTCAGATGGATTTCTACTGTCAACAGATCATTTGTAAACACAGATATACAATATGAGTGGCTGATTCAGAGGTGGCCTATTTTGAACAATGTTCCCTTTATGTGTCCCCGCCTGTGATCGTTTGTCAGCTCCCCCCCTTCACCCTCCCTCCCATTTGGGTTTCCCAGCAGTCAGACAGCTCCAGGTCAGTCTGTCAGGTAAGTCTTACCTGCAGCTGAACTCTCCACCACCTCCTATAGCTGGCAGCGTTCTCTTATCCACTAAACAAACGGTGAATTCCAGGTTCATGCCCAGAGGCTGTGATACTTCCACCACACATATAGCCTTAATATGTTTTTAGGTGGAGCTGCTAATAGAAAAAAGGGAGGATTTGTTCCTCTGCTGCAGCTCATATCTCGGAGAGGATCATGTAGCCGGTTGTCAGAACATTTCCCTGCTTAAAATGACATTCACATGAGCCTGCTGCAATATCTGCATATTCAATTCTTACATTGTCCTGCTGTTTTACACCACTGCAGATCACTCGTCTTAGCTGTTTTTCAAATAAAATGTTAAGGAAGAATCACTGTCTACATATGGTATTACACAATAACTAGTCCCAGTATGGAAATAAATTTTCAGGTATGATTTTGAAAAATTAGATTTTAATCTCTTTTTAAAGGCCCTGTAAAAATGACTTTAAATCTTAAGTATTTATTTATAACTTAAATTATACAAAGTAAAAAAAACCCAAAAACGTATAGGTCTAAGTATTATTCACTAAGATTTTTAAACTCAGTAAACGTGCTTCATCAGGACTTTGTGGGTGTGATTTGATCAGACTGACACTGACAAAACAATCTGTTATTAGATACTGATTCAAAAATCCTGATTGCCCCAAAGAAGTAGAAATTGTGACATCAGTTGAAACTGAGCCCCGCCTACCTCCATTCAGTAAGAAGAGCACAGGGAAAAAAGAAGTACAGCAGTCTAAAATAACCTTAACTCTTCTAACAGACTTGAATAAGGTAAAAGTTGTGCAACACTTCTGCACCATGTCATCCTAATGGAAAATGCATTTTACGCTGACATATCATTTGCAGTCAAGTAGGTAGTAATGTGATAATATTACAGTCATAAACCAGCCACTGTAGGTTGACAATGATGTTTGTGCTTTGGTATTTGCAGACGTCATACTGTTGTGTTGAGATGGCAGCTGAAATTATGCAATCATATAATTATACCTAGCTCGATAACTGGGCCACAAGTCTGTATCACTGCCAGCTTTCAAGTCTTAGGCCAATGTTACTTTGGTGCTGTAAAGAGTAGCCAGCGAGCCACAGCTAATGTTGGAGCTACAGTCATATAGGTACAGTAATAGCCATGACCCACAGCTATAGCTAGAACTATATCCACAGCAAAGGGCGAGCCCACTCATGATGTGGTCACAGCCACTCACGCTCTCATCCTGGTTTTGTTGTTCAATTCAATTTAAATCAGTTTGATTTGCCACAAGTCATCTCAAGGCACTTTCCACACATACGGGTCTAGATCATGTTTTCTGATTAGCTGGCAATTTCCCAATAAATCAAATGACAGGACACCTGAAATATCCAGTCAACAGTTTAATCATTGTTGTAAACTTAGTGCAGACGGCTGTGTTAGTAGATAATACCCAGATAATAACTAGACAGCCTACCATATATTCTCTTTTAAGTAGTCATGACATAAATGTGACAAGATAGTGATGTAAAAAAGTAAAATTAAACAAATACATAGTAGATGATATATAACACTAAAATAATAATATAAGCATGTGCAATTAAAGGCAAACACACTCAGAGCAGTGTATTAAATCTTTCTATGTTGTATATTGGTATTTGATATTCATCTTTTATGAATTGCTTGTCTGTTTATTTTCCAACTTTAGTTACACAAAATATATGACACGCACCAAAGGTTTGCACCACAATAATCTGACCTACTTTTTTGCTGCACCACAAGTAGATATACACTGAGAGCTCTCACATGCTTTGCACATAAAGGTTTTCTGCTTGGCACAGTTTCAGATATTTATAGCCAAAGGAACAATATATCAATGTACAGGCTGCAGTGTAAAAACAAGACAGGATTATGCCATCTTCTGCCAACTTTGAGGCCCATGAACCCGGTTTACCTGATCTTTCCTTGACTGGGATTGAGGAATGGAATCTCACCGTCAGACAAACATCTAAACACGTCTATTTACGGAGTTTATAATAAGGCCTGAACATGCCTGGGCGTTTTTATCTGGGGATAATTTGAGTCTAGAATATGTATATACCTTGCAGTGTGTATGGCAGATTTGCAAAGCACGCTGTGTGCTGAGGGCTAGCAGCCTTGCAGACGGTGCTGTGATGTTGCAGGAGTGTTGGCAGTGGATTCCAGTGGGGCAGCTGTACAGCAGAGGAGTTGAGAAGGAGGTGTCTGAGGATCGGTCAGACTTTGGCAGTCAAGCCAAGTCTATAAAACCAACTCCTTCTTCTTCTGAACCTCTTTCACCTTTTAATAGTGTGGAGATATGCAGCAGCTATTTGTGCCAGTTCACCACCATTCCAGTGATTTTACACATGAAGATCAGTTTACTCATGACGAGAACTACTCGCACTGTAGAAACAGTTGTATAATGCTTTCTGTGAGTTCTCTCCTGGAGGAGCTGTGTTGAGCCTGAAAATAGTCCACGACTATGTTATAGTGATGTTATCAATGCTTACTGATGTTTGGCCTTGGAGACTGTTTTCAATAAGTCTGTGTTACAAACTGGGGACATGGAGTTTCAAAGTTACGGGTATTAATACTGTGTTCATGTAATCAGAGTAATCAGTTTCCAACTTGGATCATTCACATCAATTTTCAAGTCTTAATTACAACTGGGAAACTCCCAGCCCAACTTGGCACTTACTAATATGGAAGTGCCTGAAAGCCAATCAAACATGGATGCCTCTTATCAGCCAAAGATTGTCACTCAATGTAATTAAACCCAAACTTGAATGAATGCTTGCAAGTTGTTAGCATGGAAATCTGTCCCATCACTATTACCCATCCCACATAACACTCAGGAATCTAACAAAGATCTATATACAACCCTGATTCCGAAAAAAGCTGGGACACCGTGTAAAACATAAATAATACAAAATGTGATAATTTGCTAATAATTTTCTTTTTCGCATATACTCAACTGAAAACAGTGCAAAGACAATATATTTAATGTTTGACCTCATCAACATCATTAATTTCTGTAAATATCTGCTTATTCTGAATTTGATGGCAGCAACAGGTTTCTAACAAGTTGGAACAGGAGCAACAAAAGAGTGTGAAAGTTGTGGACTGATCCAAAAACACCTGTTTGGATCAGTCCACAGGTAAACAGGTTCATTGGTAACAGGTGATAGTATCATGATTGGGTATGAAAGGTTCATCCTGGAAAGACTCAGTCTGTACCAACATGTTAGCATGCACAGCTGCATCATAGTTCATCATCATGTTCATACTGTAAATCCAGGGTAGAATGCAAGTATTACATTTTTACTACAGGACACAATGCGTGAGATTGTCTGGCCAAGGTCTTAGGAATAAAACCGTATTGAGGCAGACGGGTGAGAGAAGTGAGAAATGACTGTGGATTTTATTTCTGTCCTGTCTTTTAAAAATAAATGAAGGTCAAGCTGTCCTCCTGTTGACTTTTCATGACAATTTCATAAAGTTAATGATGCTAATTTCATTAATCAAAGGTCTGGATCTAACTTGTGTTATGATTCATATGATATATATTCATATGTGCCGTATAAAATATTATATTATCTGTGCCCTCACTTCAGATGTGAGAGGCTATGTTTCCTCAAAAGATGCTCTGTACCTTGTCTCTTTATATTGCTGCTTTAAATAAATCACCATGGTCTCGGAACATATGAGACAAACTGGTTTTGAATTGCATGTGGGAAGAATGAACATAGGAGATATTGTCCATTCTTAATTAAAAGGTCTGTTTACACTGTTTACTTTTCTCTTTTCAGAGCGCAGCATGTGAAATTACTTTTCTCTGACTCGCTTGTTGTCTGTATCTCGTCTTGCCTCTCCCTTGTGTGTGTGTATCTCATTCACGAAAAGATTTGATTGGTTGAGTAGCAGCTGTCTGTGAGTTTCCTGGGCCCCTAAACCACTGCTGTAAAGACTGGAAATACCAAAATAAAATATTTATAACGCTTTGTGAAAATGTAATAATCCTGGGTATAGGTCAGTCCAAACCCGCACCATAGTCCTTCTATTAGTGAGCTCAGGGTGGATGGAGGGATGGCAGGTTAACACTGGGCAAGCATGTCGGTCTTATTGCTCACAAGGCAGATGGCGTCACCCCTCATCACCAGCTGAGCTTTGGGTTACAGTGGTGACCCAGTGGGCCACACACAATGACAGGACTCATTAGATCTTGTCAGACAGGGTGACATGAGAATGAGCAAACACGATTCTGTTTTTTCTACCTCAGGTTTTTGTAACAATCCTCACAAGTGATCAAACAGGTCATTTTCCTGCAAGATAACAACTGTTCTCTCAGACAACACTGTCTCGACTGGTTCTATATCAGTAACAGGAGGTGGAGATTAAATGACCCACACTGAGTCTTGTAACTTGAAATCTTTCAAAATGAATGGCCTTTCTACAAAGTCTGACCTTTAAGAACAGCATTTCATTATCATTCGGCTGAATCATCAGCGCTGAATCATCAAGCTCCGTCTGAAAAGCCTCCAGATTCTCATAAACAACTCCGGCAGTTGCATGAATGTAGCAGGGTGTTGCTGCTTGGCCTCGTTTATTCAGCCTGGGGAAGAACACCTACTGATGTGTTCATGTGACAGGTGGAGAAAAAGAAGGCACTTGTGCTTAGCAGGCCCCTAGCACACACAATTAAACACATGGCTGTTTGGAGTAGAGCACACAAGCAGGTTTTACTGGTGAGGACAGGAGCGCGCTGGAATTCCAGAGGTGTGCACTAAGTCTGCAGTAAAAACACTCCATGTATCTCTCCAGGACTCCCACACACAGGCAGCCCAGTGTAAAGTGGTCATGCATCCCGACGGATCTGTCACCAGATGCTTAGTGTGTCCCACAGTTGCTGACGGCCCCGGCCCGGCTCTTTGTCTGCCTGACTGCAGCACAACAGAGCAGATTCACATTCCCCACATCCACGGGCGGCACTCGGCACCGCTCTGTGGGAGAACGCTTTATGACGACCTGACACACATTTTCGCTCCTCAATTTGTCATCCAGTGAAAGGATGTTCATTAGCTGTGCATGGGCGCTATTTCCAATCTGAAAATTGGTCTGGCCTTCGTCGGGTGGTCGGCTGCAGGCAGAGAGCCCACCGCTCAGCGCCTGGTCAGGCCACATTTAGCCTCCACTACCTGTTCATTCAGTGGGTTTTGTCTGCTGTGCCGTCGCTGGGAGCTGGGTGTAAATCACACAGGGGCTTCCTGCTCTAATTGACAGGGTGTCAGGACTCAGCACAGGCTAAAACCCAGAGAAGACTCCATGCTAAAGAGGGAAAATGCCTTTTGTAATAACAAATACTCCGAGAGAACTCAATACTCCAGAAACACAGTTTCTCTCAAGGCAAGAACCAACTCTTCATCATTATGAAGCACTGTCCATTACTTGGCTCTGGGAAATTTATTGGCCTTAAATCCATTTGCAAAAGACAACATGCATTCCTGAGCTGATTTGTTACTCAAGACAACTCACTAGAAAGCATATAGGAATGTCCAGCTGAGAGGAAGATACGGAGATAGGGAGGGAGAAAGAGCACATGTGGTGGTCACGATACAGCCTCTGCTGAAACTGAGGTTTGAATGAATATGGATCGTGATAACAATGATTATAAATTATCCTCGATAATTATTTAGCTACATGTAGAAAATGAGAAATACATTTTATCCACTGACAGAGCCACTGACAATATCCACAAGTAGTGAAGCCAAAATAAATTGCTGACACCCACAGTAAATGTGATGAACATCATCTACATGAACTTATATTAGAATGTTTTGTGTGTCTTGAAACAAATCACTACAGACTTGTTTCTGTATGGAGGAGCCTCACTACTTGAACTGAAAATGTTGGCAAATCATGCAGAAATTTTTGTATTATGATTCAAAGACCCAGAAATGCATTCTGGGACTATGAGTAACCCTGCTTGCCATCGCTTGCTGGTTCTTCTTGTGCATGTAAGCACTTGGACAAGAGTGATTCACTTGTATCGAGTGGAGTCTGGTGGGTCTTTTCACATATAATGATAATAAATCACCTTGAAAGCGAGCCGATCTCGGCAGAGCTCAACAAGTAGCTTTGACTGAGGCATAGAGTAATGTCGCAGTCTGTGTGTGTGTGTGTGTGTGTGTGTGTGTGTGTGTGGGTGTGTGTGACAGCAGTAGCACAGAAGCAGACTGCATGCCACACAGTGAGACAGCACTGGGATCCGTCATCAGAACTATTATCCTTTGTTGTGGCCAGACCCACCTACGTCAGGCGATGAAAGTTCAGGTTAAAGTGCACTCGGCTGAGAAAAGCTCCCCACTCTCTGCTTTCTCAAATAACCAAATTAATTTGGCTTGATAGGACGGAAATGTTTGCTGTTACATGAGTGTGTGACTGCGCACAGTGGCCTTCAAGAAGAGCTTTTTTTAAAGACCTTAATTAAAGACAGGACACGTTTATTTCCAATGTCTTTCACTGCATAGATTTGCATTTTTACATTACTGACATCACATACAAAACAGGTTAAAACAAAATGTAAAGTATCATTAGTCAAAACATCCTGTCTACTTGTGTACGATCCTGTACTTCTATTATCTAATTGCCACATCTGCTCACATATAATTATCAAGCGTAAGCTTACTGTTTCTGAAATTTATTTTCAGCTTCTAGATTTCAAATGAAGGAGGTGTGGGTTTTCACTTCCTACTTATCAGTTTCATAGCTGTAAATCTTGACAGCAGCTGGCAGGCTGCCAGTGTCAGTGCTGTGCTGAACACTGTTTCCCTGTTGATGTGTATGTGCTCTTAGCTGAATCTAAACCAAAGCGTCTTTCTTCTTTAACCTGAACTGGTCGTCTTCTGAGATGCTTCACCGGACTCTAAGCATACCCAAACCCAATCTGGTTATCTGTGCTAACCATAACCTAACCTCAACCACAGAGGGCTGGAGGGGGAACAGACTTCGGCCGTAGGGAACGGGAGACAAAGTAAACAAACCTGCGCTGCAGCCTTCATGTCATGGGCAGACAGCGTGCTGTTGGTGGTGTTGAAGAGTAAGGACCACACCAGTATCGAACCACACCCATGTGTAATGTCCAAAGTCAGGCCTTGGTCAGACAACAGTCACACCAACAATGACAGTCTGCTGGAGTTGTACAGCACCATACCTACATCACATGTTGGGAGAATACAGAGTAGTTTACATCAGGATGTCAGGACAGAAAGTAGACTGCTACATCCCAGGTCTACCAGTCTGCTGCTGCTTGGTGTTATTCCACTCAGTTAATATCTCGTCTGAAAAACTGTAATTCTGCTGTGAGACTTTGAAAAATAATTGTATGTTTTCATAATCCACATAACCTCAGCATTATCAGCTACTTATAATCTGCAATCACCATGCCTCACCTGGACAACAGATGGGACTTAAATATACAGTTCATAAGTCTCCATACACAGCATGTTCTTTTCATGAAATTGACATGTGTGTGTGTAAAAAAATATTCACTTTTAAATAAAACCCAATTCCTAAAATGTCTGCACATTTCACTTGGATTGAACTGCAGAGTGGATCCTCATGCTGTTGAGCCACTCGACCTGCAGCTTCAGGGTTGTATTTTCTGAGAACACGTTCGAGTTCTATTCTTCAGCTGAGATGAGAGCTCATCTTGTGCGTGGTCATCCACACTGGGATCCACTTGTGTATGATCAATGTGTGCAAAGCTGTTGAAAGCAACTTTTCGTAGGAACTGAGAGAGCTGTGAACTCCACAAAGAGAAATGGCAGGGTTGACCCAGATGCTCTGGATCTTATTTCATGAATGAACCCATTTGCTGTGTCTCCAGTGATTGGTTGACAGCTGAACATTTAGTGTCAGTGAATGTGAGATCAACACAGAGAAGCATCAGGAGCAAATTCAATCAAATTATATTGGAGTGCAAACATCAAAAGTCATTTCTGATGTTAATGGATTGTCTCGACTTGTTGGTGGAGCCAGCTGAATCTTTATTAACTGGCTGCTACAAAATATGGTTATAAGTTCAATATTGTATGTTTACAAAATACTGATGTGATGAGACTCATTACCTGCAGATTTGTGTAAATATCTGCTTATTCTGAATTTGATGGCAGCAACATGTTTCAACCAAGTTGGGACAGGAGCAACAAAGGACTGTGAAAGTTGTGGACTGATCCAAAAACACCTGTTTGGATCATTCCACAGGTAAACAGGTTCATTGGTAACAGGTGATAGTATCATGATTGGATATGAAAGGTTCATCCTGGAAAGACTCAGCCGTTCACAAGCGAGGATGGAGAGAGGTTCAACACTTTGTCAAACACACAGTGTCCTTGGGCAAGACACTGAACACCAAATGGTTAATGGTGGCGGCAGCTTCCAATCAGCCACCATGTGTGAGTGTGTGTGAATGGGTGAATGCTGGTTTGCTTTGTGCTTTGAGTGGTCTGATAAGACTAGAAAAGGGCTATATAAATGCCGTCCATTCACGTTTGTGTGTTTGTGTTATTATTATCTGCATCTGTATTTTCTTATTTATCTAACAATTACAGTAGGTATGTATGATACATGGATACATTTCCATGCACACAGTGATGCCTGTACGATTTATCTGCTACTCTATTTATTTTTCCTATTATTCCCTGTAGATATTTACTGGTTAAAAAAAATGCCCAAATGATGGCAGTTTTGTTCTTGGGTGTTTAACATCCTACTTGTCTCATGTGCGGAAAAATGATGATGTTATAATTATTACAATGAGGGCTTCTTACAAGTGACTCCTCACTTGTCCTGCCAAAGTGTAATAAAAATAATTTAGCAAAATTGTATACACCTTCTTTTATCTTTTGTCTTTGTGTTTCAGTTTGCATCATTTTAGATTTGAATTATAGAAATGTGTCTCAAACAGCGTTCATGATGCTTAATGGATTTTACTGAACTTATTTCTCATGGCTGTAAAAATGAATGAAGACTGTGCTACTGACTTACAGTACTTCTTTCATATCATATTAAAATGAATGGCTAAAGTGCAATACAGTCCATTTCCTTCATAGGTCATATTTATTTTCTGCAAACGTGTATCTACAACATGACAATCCTTTATGGTCCCTGCATGTTTGGTTGTGCAGAGCAATCTCACCTGATATTGCTGATGTGACAGATGTTATAGTAATCAGATTATCAGCCTGTGACCACGCTCTGTGATGAATTATAGAAAATATCAAACAATGATAATGTTTTTACCTGACAAAACAAACCGTTCTTCTAATTTCCGAGTCATGTTTCACTTGTTTTTACAGTAGAACTCAAACTTAATGCAGCAGCAAAGCTACAAAAGTGTGCAAACTGCCACAGACAAGCATCACTTTTATTCACTTTACATGGAGCTAAAATCAGTGACAAATTATGTTAAATGTTCACCGAAAGAGTTAGTGTCTGTTTATGAGTCGTAAGATCTTACAAATGATCTTGCAGAAGTCGTAGATGTTTCCTGGATGCTCAGCACCATTAAATTTGTTGGATCAAAGCAAGCTAACTGCTAATGTGCCCTGAATCCAAAAAGAACTTGGAGTTATACAAACAGTAAGTTTAGTCCTAAATGGGAATGAACATATACGCATGTTATGGAATCAATCCACACACATAGTTGAGAATGACCTTGGCAGACACTGCAGGATGGCACGTCATCAGGTTCAGAGACTCTAGAGGTATGGAATAGACAGTCGCTGATGTCACCCCTGCTTTGATTGGTCAGTTTCAATACTGACCATGACCTTTGATTGGCTGTTTGGTTTGATCACTCACACGGTCAAAGACATGCAGTTGCCTGAGAGAACAACCATTTTCATGAGACCATCATATCGACGTCAGAAGAATTATGTCTTACAGTAGGTTCACATCTCTCAGAGATCCCACTACATTACTGTACTGCACTACAGGCCTCTGTTACAGCCAGCTAAATGTTTGATGACAGAAAAGCTAACATCACCGTGCAAACGCTTCAGACTGTGGGTGTTGAAAGTGACCAATCAAAGGAGGGGAGACATCAGTAACTGTCTATTTAATTCCACGCCTCCACAGTTACAAGCACGTAGGGAGGCCCCGGGCTCGCGGGACCACATTTGTGCACCGCAAGCAGGAATGCTCCCTCAAGGATGCTTCTCCTCTGGCAGATACTGTTCTGTGTGCTCATATCACGTGCATGTACCTGCTTTTTATGTGCACTGGTCCAGGATCCCAGACCAGAGCTGCAAGACTGAAATCACACGGCTCGCAAGTTTGCAACACTGTGGCCTGAAAAGTGGGTGCAAATGTACAGTTTAGAGTTTCAAAATAAAATTTCAACGTTTCAGAACTGTTTTCCCAACATGTGCAACAGATCACAAATAACAATGTTTCAAACCTGGAAAACAAAGTAACACAGAGGGAGAACGGGGACAAAATTGAAACTCAGAAAATGATATAAAAAGAGTGCTGCAGTTGTGAAGAAGGAAAACATGACATGATATTCATCCCATACTCATGACATGGTTATGTGTCATTCTGTCCATAACACATTCCCCCAGCAGAGGAGAGCTGACATGAGGTGTGGGACTATTGATCAAATGTGCAGAGGGACAACAGGCAGGATACACATTCACACAAGACTACAGTTCATTTCCTCCAAGCCTCACAGCCAAAACCACAAACACAGGAGAGGCCACCCACAAAAATGTTTCTCATAACAGCTCCAATCTCCACTGATAAGCCCAGAGCCAACATAAATAAGAACACGCTCCTCTGCCAGCCTCCTAGTTTACACTGTAAATACTGCTGCAGTGCGTAAGGCAGTTGGTCAACATTTCCTCTTTTAAGTCTGCCACACCCCGACCAGCCGCGGGCTCGTCACCATTGCCACAGGTAAAAAGCCCTTTTCCTGGAGTTCTCCAGAGATCTGGTCCAGTTGAAACCTGTGCTCTTTACACTAATGCACTGTTTCTTCAGACGGTATTAAGCTGGAAAAATACTTTCACATAAAACCTTTTTGCAGTTTGACACTTGAAAGGTCAAACCGTAGTTAAATAATGCCATTTTTCATTTAAAGCTGAAATATTTCTGATTTAAAAATTAATTTTTTCTAAGCCACTTTCTTGTTGAATGTGATTTTCTGAGCTGTCTGTGCACAGGCCAAACCGCTAAATTCATTATCACCTCTGATGTGTATATGTTGAACAGATGAAACGGATCCTTGAAGCCTTTTTGTTTATCAAACAGAGAGCTCGGTAAAATATCTGCCACTTCAGAGGGGAACGCCGTCTGGCTGTTCTTGAAGGGGGAATTAACAGGAAACACAAAGTCGCGTGTCGAAAGACGACTGATGGGACGGAAGCAGAGCTGCGCTTTGTTGGCCGGTCAGGTGTCGGCTCGCCTCTGACCCCGACATAAGCCGGAGCTTTCAGACAGCAAACACACCCTCCATGTGCTTTGTTATTTTTAGAATTGTTCAATATCATTTGGATGTGGGCCAATATTGTTGCCTGATGATGGAGCCTCTGCTTTTACCACAGCAATATTATATTATGCAAACCTGAAAATTTCTACACACATTGTATTATCTAAGTTTTAGTATTTGACTCTTATCTCATTTAGAGGCAGTGTTGTATTCTGAGCAAATAGTTTTTATTGAATCTGCTTTGAACTTGAATATGAAAGTTCTTCGGAAAACAGTGTGTGAGTTATTCAGAGAAACATATGAATTCCATTCGGAAAGAAATGCTGCTGTTGAGGATTTTAGATTAAAATTTGTAGGACTGAGTGATCACCAACAACAGAATCCCATTAACTTTCATTGTATGGGAGCAGAAATCTTGTGCGATAGGACTCACGCACACACGGGAGGATGCAGGTGGAACAATTCACACCGACAGGTGGATGACAATGCACAATTTAAATGATTTTAAAATATCAGCTTTGCAAGTGTTTTATTAGGAAGGAAATTAACTTTGTGTAAAACTCCATTTGTCACTCATTGAGGATACACACAATGTGCTTTGGTGGGTATTAATGAATGTAAACACAAGTTTGTGTAGAGAAACTCCACAGGGCAGCTTTCATTCTTACATTTCAGGGTTTCAGTCATACACTAAACCAGACTGTATAAAACATGGATGTAGCCTCCATGACGTCATCTGCTGGTTTCTGAAGAGTGATTTTGAAGCCCATTGTGGTTCCATCACCTAACTAGGCTAAACCAAATATAGGCAAAGAGGTGGAGTGAGGGTGGAGCTGAATGAAGCCTGTTTGATGAAACACACCAACCGAGTTTGAAACTAAGAAGCTCACCAGCTAACCCTACTGCCAATCATGATCAGTCCATTTCTGAACTGTAATAAACTTAAAATGCCTGTTTTAATCACAATATTAATACAATAACAATGTTTGAGTTTGTGGGCTGTCAAATTTTATGTCACTGAATATCCTCAATAACCAACTCCAGCTCAACCAATAACATATTGCAACATCGAGGTTAATGTTATCTCTGGAACCATAATTGAAATGTGACATTCCTACTTTTTCACACACAAACACACAGTTTCTCCACAGTAGCTCTAGTGCTCGAGCACAGCAAGGCCACAATCTTCACAAAAAGAGCCACAAAAAAACACTGCAGCATCCAAAAAGGCCACAAATGGCTCTTTTAAATTCTCATTCACATAAAAAGTAAATGTTCCAAATGCACATATACTCTCTGGTGGAAAGGAACTAACTACATTTACTAAGTACTGTACCTTTTGAGATCCAATTTGGAGGTACCTATAATTTACTTGAGTATTTCCTTTTAATGGTACTTTATAGTTCCACTCCACCTTTTACTCCACCATATGTATGAGCTACGAGTTCCTTTGCAGTTTTAAATTATTATACCAAATATAAACCATCTAATAAATCGTTGATATATTATTGTGTTAATATATTATATTATTAAATAGGTTATGGTACCCAGCAGTAAATAAAGTAATTTAAATTATCTCCACATTCCACAAGTCAACATATTAATGAACACATTAATGCATCATTTATTATTTTCCAGTAATATATATTATTCTGAAAAAGGCTCTTTTTCTTTCATAATGAGTCCTTACACTGTGGACACTTTAAATATATATATTAGTGCTTCTTCCACTGCATAAATTACAAATGATCCAACCATCTTTCCTGGAGATGTGGCAGCAGAAACCGCATGGATTTCAGATGTCTTCATTCCTTCATTGTACCCAACTAGTACCCGTTCTTTGTGCCCAATGCAGTGCTTTCAATGCAAGACAGAGAAAGAAGAAACGGTGCACCCGTCATGCAGCGCTGCGCCAGTTCGAACATTCCAGTAGAAAACAATGCAATCGAACTGCTTTTGTCACTGACGAGTTAGGACACAGTGTAAGATGTCAGCTATCAGCCACATCAGACCAAAAATACTGTCATCGATCAATTCCAATATAAAAATGAGAGCAAAAGTGTAAATACCTGCAGGAGGGCGACAGGATTATTAAAGTGATTTTACAGGTGATGAAAATATCTTTAAGTGCAATAAGTTTGTATAGACTCACACACACACACACACACACACACACAAGTACAAATACAGTATGAAACACTGGAATACTCTTCTAGTTTTAGGTGTATAAATACATTACATGCATTTGTGTAAATCTGACAGTGCTGTCTCCTGTGGCAGGAGTCACTCATGACTGTCTTGGGTGTCTGTGTTTTTCACCGCAGTGATTATCTCTACTTTGCCTGAGGAGTCAAGCTCAATATTGCTGTTTATAGTCTCACCTCCTGAGAATGTGCAGGATCAGACAAACGCTGCATGACCAGCAGGCTGAAGTTTCTGTAAATGGGGAAAGTGGGAATTCCCTGTAATGCTGCTGGTGCTGAAGAACTCTTCCTGTGAAGGTTTATATTGGCTGTTAGTTAATTGACTTATAAAAGTAAAGGGCTCTAAATAATGATTATCACCTACAGACCCAGAAAATAAGCTGTTTCCAACATAATGTGGCTGATTACAGAATAGAATAATGATGCACCCATAGTGCAGGGCCTCACAGTTGCTTTTCCTACTCTTTGCAGATGATGTGGTTCTGTCGGCTTCATCAGACTGTGACCCTCAGCGTGCACTGGAGAGGTTTGTAATGAGGGTTTGGGCTCATAATGGAGCTCGCAGTAGAGTTGCTGCTCCTTCACGTCAAAAGGAGCCAGGCGAGGTTGTTGTGGCTTCTGATCAAGATGTCTCCAGGGCGCCTCCATTTGGAGGTTTTCTGGGCATGGCCCAATGCTGGGAAATGCTGCTAAGCCGTTAACCGTTGCTGACATCGAAATAAAAATTTAAAAATAATCATTTTAATTGGTGTGATTTCAAGGTTAACAGCGGGGACTGCTATCTTGGGATAATGTATGAATGCTCACAAGTCACAGGTCACAAGAGTTTTTGACCTTCCCATTCTGTAAGTGTTGTGTAAGTGCAGCATAATATGCCATGTTGACTCCTCCAATAGCAAATCCTAACGTTACTGTTAGCATGTTAGCATTAATACAACCAGCGTTGCAATATTCTCACATTTAGCCAGCATGATAATGTAACAGCAGTAAACACGTTATCATGTTACCACCTCCAGTAGTGATGCATTGGTGATGCATTCAATAATGTTGTTCTGACATAAGCATTCAGCTTAAAGAATATCTGGGTCTAAGTACAGTTGAGGATGGCAGATGGTTCAGATTGGACTAATGAAAGTTAAGTGATTGTGACAGGTCATATGGTCGACAATGATCATAATACATACATTCATTAAATCTTTTCAATTGAGTTTAAAAGCATCTGTCTTCCGGTGTCACCCGTAGGCGAAGCTTTGCATCTTAGCCCCTCAAGTGGAAGACTACATACAGTGGATCTGACAAGTGGGTGACTTAATTGACGTCATTTGTGGGTAATAAATCTAAAAAAATCAAATCAAGTTTGTTTGAAACACATAATAGTTCCAAAATGCTTCACCACAATGAGAAGTGCCAAAACCTAGTGAGATGAAATTTGCATACTAACACCAACAAGCACAAGCAGAAGCACAGGCTTACATAAATACGCCTTTCATCTTTTCTGTACCACAAGATAGAGATCTACAGCATCTACTGTGTGCTTCGCATCAACGCAACCATGAGCGCTGGGAATTCCCAGGTCCTTCAACACAGCACTGGGCTTTCTGTAAGAATCAATATAAAGCAAAGTTTCTCTGTGGTCTGGAGCTCAGTAGCCGTTTATCTCCCATCACACAGCAGAGTTCCCTCACGATTGGACCCCTACCTTTGTGTCACGTAGCAACTCAGCTATACGCCTCACTTGTACAGTATTTCACAACCACTTAAAAACGCAGAATGAAAACAAATCAGTCAGTTGGACAGAGTCACGACCTGATGAATTACCTTTATAATTGCCTCAAACTGTTATCTTGAATTAGTGTTTCAACAGAGATCAAAAGCGCCCACCTTCCGTCCCTGTCTCTGACGTCTTTCACTCACGATCAGCTGTTAGAGCAAACGTGTAAAGCTGCCTCAAAATCAGCAGGTTTCACGCAATTCAAGTCATGTGCTATATTGTTGATAAAGCAAAAAAAAAGTGACAGCTAGCACCCACATGTGCACACACTAATGTACACACACACACGGCTCTTCTAGATAAGTGATACAGAGATGAGATAGGCTAAACCATGAGGATATGAATGAGTGCACAACAAAAGCCAGAGGTACAGTATCTGCATGGAATGTGTGCATTCCAGGTATTTTTTGGTGTGTGGTGAGTCAGCAACACAGACGACAATATCCTGCAACCCTGTCTCTCAATGTGCTCTTATGTTCAATGGTAATGTGCTTTCACGTGTAGGAAGTGTTACTAACACGTCCCGCCTTCATTCACTGTTCACTTATTAAATATCAAAACAAGGCAACAATCTGTCTCTAACCTCTACTTACACTACTTTACGTCTTCTATGATAATTCAACAATAAATCGAATGACTATATATAATTTAAAAGGGGTCAAAGGTGACAAACCCACAGAGAGTTATCACCTGACTCACAGCTCGACAGAGCTACTTAGGCTCTTTCAGCTCTTTGTTTTGGATTTCTGGCTGACAGCTTTACTGTTTGGTTCAGTCTCGCTCAAACTCAGCTCTGCTGTCGGTCTCAGACAGCTGTCTTCAGCAAAAGATTGTCCACTACCTTCCCAGTAAACAGTAGATAGATGAAGTTAGCGTCTAACTGGTGAACACGGTTATTTCCCTCATTTCCCTCAAGGACACAAACATAAAAGAATGTTAAAGTGCCTCTTTGTCAGCTGGATGCTGAACATGTTCACCATATCAAATCTATCAGGTAATAAAAAAATGTGAGTCATACCTTAGTTTCTATGTGCGGTTATTAAAGCAATATTCGCAGTGCAAGCTGTGCAACTTAATTGTGCAAATTAATGAAAAACATTTCTGCATTCTGTTGATGCTGTAGCAAACTAGTAGTATTTTAGCAGGATGGGATTCATCTTCTGCTGCAGGTCTGTGTTAGGCCTCAGTCACAATCCGAACCCCCACATAATATGATCCATAAATAGACACGATATGGGGTTCTATTTTTGTGGTGGCACAATGACTAGTGTCCGACAGTTTGGTATTTTAATAGCTGGCGCTCAGCTCAGAATACATGGTGCACAGGTGTGAGGAGGAAACAGCTTTATTCAAATCTTATTTATCTGAAATGCCAGAGTCTGAGTCTCTCAATGTGGGCAACCACTGACACTTGATTATGCCAACTTGATATCTGCCAACTTGATGAACTGAACAAAGAAAGCCACAGATGACCATGCCCACTCTGCACTGAATACAGACATGACCAATGTGAAATTGTCACCACACTGAGCAGTATGTTAATGCTCCATTGTTTTCAGGTGGGCCACCCATAAAGCCTGAGGTACAGGCCGTATATTTGCAAACTGCTGCACTGATGGACACAGATTGATATTTACACATGATAAGGACACAGACAAAATGAGTTTCTCAGTGGAAACAGATAGGAGATCATTTCATCATAGCAGTTAGAAAAAACGGATCATAACGTGCGACTGTTAAACACATGTTGTATTTGTGTTCGTTACCAAGATACACCTGCACAGAAATTTGAGATCAGATTTTCTTCCTGATCTTGGTGAAAAGACAGAATGAAGTGAGAAAGCTATTTTTGTGAGAGATTTAACCAAATGAACTCTTTAGATGTGATGATCACACGCTTTTGAAACCCTAAAAGGTTGACAAAGATGTTCAGAGAAAGAAAATCCCTGCTGTTATCATCACAGCAAACTCCTCATGGGTACGTCCTGTAAACTAAGAGCTTTTGGAAGAAGAGCAGAGGGAATTACCACAGTGCCCGTGGGGATGAGACAGAGCTGATAATAGCTGTACTGCATTCATCATGGCATGCAGTGAGTAACTAGAAAGCTACCTGTAGTTTCATGCTGCCTTACGAAACACGTGACGAGCTTTGAAGGTCAAGGTGAGGAACAATTTTCAACTTTCTGTCATAAAATCACGCACTGTTGATTTTTTCTTCATGTAGGATAAATAAATGAAAACATTAATTTATATAGGTTGAGCTAGGAAACTGAGGAGATTAGATGCTTTTAAAGCTGCACTAATCAATGCTTTTATAGACAGTGAATATTGAACTTTTATCATTCTGGTGAACAGAAGCTCCAATAGATTCCAAATGAATGCTAATGTAGTTCCCAGTAGTTGATTCCTAACACAATAGCTAACACAACAGAGTCCTTCTGCCCTCATGGGCCCATAAAGCTCAATGAATGCCACAACATTTCTGACTTAAATGACATGTAGTGGACACTTTTGCAGACAGCGATGCACAGTGAAGAGCTAAAAGCAACACATGTAATGCACAAGTCTTCACAAGGATTGTTTCATTTTTCTATAAATAAAAATGTATATGTATGTACGATCAGAATAATTAGAAATCACATTCTGGAAACAGGAGGTTTGTAGTTGCTAAGAAACTGCATTTTCATTTCTGAGGTGGTACATAACAGAGAAAGTGAATGAATCAATCAAAAATGCTTTTTATACACACTTCTGCTCAGTCATTAATGGTATCTTCAGCAGCAGCTATGTTTTGCCTGTATGTGTCACTGACATTTGTGAAGTTGCAGTGATCACAACTCTCTAGAAGTAAGAATGATGAAATCTTGATATAGTAAGAGGAGAAAATTCTGAAAGACAACTTCTTTGTAGATGCAGATGCTTTGTTCCTACAGACTGAATCATATCTCCCTGAGTGCAGCTTTGAGCTTCATAATCACAGCTCTGGAGTGACCTGTGAGTGATTCGTCTGACCCGAGGATCAAAGCTGCACGGCGTACCTGTGCGAGCACCTCTCGTGAAGTACAAAGGCCCGTGCTGTCAGGCCGACCCTCCGTGTAGCTGACCTGCAGCACCCAAACCGACTCAGACGTGAACCCACCCAGCCTCAACAAACAGACTGTGGGACGACTTCAAACACGGCGCTCGGCTCTGAACTTCATTACCTCACTTGAAAGACAAAGATTCATCTTTCATTTGAGCCAGACGTTTGTTTGATGCAATGCACTGACCTATATGGGCCCAGTGCAGGTTTGCTTCTCAACAATCAGGCTCGTGTCTGTCACTTTACATGACTGCGAAGCGTGGGCAGTACAAATCCAATAAGATCTGAATAAGCATGAGCCTTTTCTCTCTCCAAATGCTCCAGTAATGATGAAGCTCTTACAAGTCATCACACACCACTGTGGATGTGAATGGACGAGCTCACTTCCTAATGCTTCTGTTGCAGCAGCTCATACGAGGCAGTTACTCTTCAGTGAACCTGGGAAGCAAAACATTTCAGAGTTGGGGGAAGGTAATTTTTCTCACTTAGCCAAGGGGAGCAGTGCAGGGCGGTGGGAAACAGAATGGGGGTTTGAAAATGACCTGTAAAAACCACCACTCTCTGTGGAATGCACCTTTCCCAGTCCTTCAGCTGCAACACGTGGCCCTGACAGACAGACAGTCTGGTTACACGTTACTGAAATTCAGACCATATCTTGTCTGGTTACAGACGTAAAATACAGTTATACCAATTTTTTTTTAATTTTCTTCAACTGCCTGAAGGAACCACAGACTTCCTGCTAAAATACAGTTAACTATAGCGTCGCTGGGGGTGAAGGGACCCAGCTGTACAGTTATGACATATATTCATATGTGACACAGTGTAACATTAGCTTTCATTTGAAGCCTTTTTTCTTCACGCCTGATAAAGGTGAGTCCAATCATTTGTCTCCTTTTAGCTCTGTTTTGGTCTCCAGCTCTTGAGTGAATTGTCAGGCTCTGTCGATGCCAAATATCCATCTATGTGCTAACTTTGTGTGTGTGTGTGTGTGTGTGTAGACTGTGAATTTCCCCACTGTGGGACGAATAAAGGTTTATCTTATCTTCACTTTGTATGCATGCTGTCTTGGTTGTAGTGTACAGTGGATTCATCATTCATTCATTTTTGATTGATAAATAAGCAAACAAACAAACAAACAAACAAATGGCTAAAACTGAAAACAAGATTGATGAGAGCAGTGAGACCAAACACAATGAACAAACCCTTCAGCATTAAGCATATTCATTCCATTTTTAATACAAAAATATTGATTAGTGCAAGAAAAATAAAACGGAACCACAAACTGTGCTAAAATGTTTAGTCAACATTACCATAATTATTTTAAGTCTTACAATTGAAGAGTTCTGTAAATAAGCCTTATGAATCAAATTAAGCCCAAATTAAAAACTCATTAATTATATTTAGAATAAAGATATTTTCATCAGTTGTATCTCTTGTTGAATACTGCACCAGTGTCTATGGAAAGTTTTATGACAGACGGTTCCTTTGAACAATCTTGTACATGTAAAAAACATGAAACTGAACCAAACAATGATAAGTTACATGTCAACCAGGTTCCCTGAAGGCCGGAAACAGGTATGTTGAGGAATGATGAAGTGAGCTTTCAAGTCTCTTGCCCTCTTTTTACTGTCAGCGCCGTAGGGAAAGTCTGTGCTTGGTATGTCAGGGAAAGTCTCTCCCTTCCTCTGGTCATATATCCAAGAACATAATGTATTCACACTCATTCCTCTTGGTTCACATGATACCGAATCAGTTCGTAGGCAGGGTTTTACATGTTTGACTTGTTTCAGCATGGACTTTCCATGGAGCACAAAGCCTTCACAATGTTTTAATTATAAAGGTGCAGTCAGTATTATTTTATTGGCTCTTAGCACAAAATGAGCATAATTTGTTGGATTGCAGGATTTTGCAAGTGTTGCTGATTGTTATCGCTCTTCTGTTCCTTCAACTTTTGCTATGATTTCGAGCTTTCTAGAGGCATAGACAGAGCAGGGCTGTGTTTTTACTGGGAATGCTCCAATCTGCCAGACCGAACTGTGCACAAGCACATTTAAAGTTTCTTCAAAACCCAAATGCACATCAGTGCTTCAGGGTGGGTCGATGCTGCAGAGTCTGAAACACATCAGTACCGAGGTGGAGCTGGTGCAGCCTTGCTACCAGTCTGCCCCAGTGGTCCATCGCAGCACTAAAACAAAAAAGTACCCTGCGGCACAAAAAGCATTCTTTCCAACAATTCTGAAAGATGCATTACTCCTACCTCCTGTGAAAGTTTAGATCATGAAGATGACCTTTCCCAGAGCCGTGAATTTTAATGTGACGTCTGTAAAGTTTCTGGGTGAGGAGGCAGGTTCAGGGAAAGAAACTCTAATGAGCATGTGCCACACAGCACAGGAGCAAGGAAGAGACACTTTGCTGACATGTGTCGGATGAGCAGAATCTGCCTCTCTTGGTGTCTGGAATCCAGATCTCATAATATATCCTCGAGTTGGACTAATACAACAGATGAAGCTAACATTACTCTTAAAGCAGCTGCCAACAGGGGGGGTGGGGGGTGGGTGTGAGGGGTCTACGGCCACCCTGATACAGACTGATACAGACGTCTGCCTGGAGGCTTGGCTCGACAAACCATGTGTTTGCTGTTCACATCCCATTTCCTACTAACAGCTCCAACTTGGGTTTTCTTTTACCATGATTGTCATCATCCCAGAAGCGTAACCAGGTGGTTTTTGTGCCTTAAACCCACTTGGTCACTTGGGGGCAGCAGAAACGAGTTGTGAAAACAACACTGATATATCATCACAAACTGGCTAGCCTTCATTTAGAGTCGTGCTACCAGCCACCTGATAAATCTAAGTCCAATATTCACTTTCTTTTAGCTCTTTTTTTGGTCTCTAACAAGTGCACAATGTATCTACACGTTTTAACAAAAACAAGCATGTTAAACGGTATCAGAGCATCATGATAAGGCCATTCAGTTAAAAGCATGGATAAAAATAAGTTGTGAGTCCACTGAGCTTTTTCATGCTCAGAGACGACAAACCTGCCACTGAATATCATCAGAGGAGAAGTAATAAGGGCACAAACCAGTTTTTGTGTCCTCGGGGATAAATAAAGTTCTTTGAACTGAATTGAATTGACTGGCGTTGTTTGCTCTTTAGTGTCAATTCCTTTTCAGTTTTTCATGTTCTGTTTTGTTATTGCTGCTGACAGGTGTGTGATAAAACAACACAATAATTCAGCCTGATGAACTCATCAGATATCCCACCAGTGAATATTCCACATGCTGCACCACAAATGTAAACAGTTTCTTACATAGTTTTGTGTAATTGCATTTTTCGATATGTGTACCTTTCCGCTTACACTGTATAATTAAGAGGAGCAGTGGGAGCAATTATGATAAAATCGAGGGGGAATTTTCCGCACCAGGCCTATCCAAGAAAAATATCCTCCTGAAATAGCTTCTCATCATGATTGCAATTATTACAAAGAAGAATGAATCAAAACCTGACAATACCTGTCACATCAAGGAGCAGCATATTAAACGTGGGTAGACTCAGATGAGGAGGACTAATCGTGAGTGTGCCCACAACTGCTCAGCGCACTAAACAAAATGAGGATGTTACGCAAACAGAAGCTCTTTGATATCTCAATGGGATACTCAGGTCTCACCGACTGGAGCAGCGTGATAAAAGAGGACTTTCGCATCTCTGTGATTAGCCAGAGCAGAAGATGAATAGCGTGCAATCAGAAAATCAAAGGCATCATTTAGCTGGAGCCCCTGACAAGACCTGGTGTTGCTGTCACAGAGGGAGCTGTGGAAGAAACACATCACATCTGTCCGTGGAAAAGCTGACTCATGATTTCACACAGAGTCTATATGATAAGCATCTACTAATAACGTGGGCTGACACATTATTTCACTGGAAATGTGACTGAGCGCAGCAGTTAAATGGAATCAGTGGTGTGTCAGTGAGGAAGCCGCTGTGAGAAGACTGGGAATGTGTTTGTGCTCACATGTGCTGGAATGGAAAAAGCAGGCACGCTCACATGCATCCACTCTGCGCTGACGCTCAGACAGGTTACGCAAGTGTATTGTGCAAGTTTCATTAACATTATTTCAACAACATACTACGGCTGTGGAATCAGAACAGTCTGCTGCCCTCTGTTGTCAACCTGCCGCTGACTGAGGTTAGCACAGGGAAGGTTCAAGAGCACTACTCAGCTGAGGGCCCACATGTTGCATACCGATAGATGCATACAGCTATTTAAATGTTTTTCTAAGCTTCAGGTTTTGGCAACGCTACAATAATCTATGGGTACTGTGATGAATGAAGAGACTGCTGCTGTAAATGATTTATAAGCTACATTTATGTTTGCTTGTGAGCTTCTTTAAGCAGATTCAAGCTGAATATATTAAAGTGAAAATAATGCATGTGTCCATCTTTCACTGGAGACATCTTGACATATGATGGTAGCACATCAACCATTTACTTCAGCTCATTCCAGGATTCCAGTATTGATTGCATTGCATGATATTTTGTGGATTTTGTGCCCGTTTACCCTAAAGAGCATTTGTGAGGTGATTCCCCCGAAAGGTTGCCACAAATGCGGAAGCGCCCAATTGGTTAAAAATGGATCCTTCAGTGGAACTAAGGAGGCTGTAGACCCCATCAGCCCCAGACCACAATCCCTCCTCCACCAAAGGTTACAGTAGGCTCTATGCATTCTGGTAGGGTGTGCAGTGCTCATACTCCAGCAGGCCTTTGTTAGCATGTAGTCTGAAGCAGTGAAGTGTAGACTTAGGATAAGATAAGATATTCCTTTATTAGTCCCACAATGGGCAAATTTGCAGTTGAGACTTGGGTTCATTTGGTGAACTGCCTCACAGTCTGAAGCTGTTTGAAGTCAAATCTGCTGCATTTCTCCACAGCACAAGCTTAAGCTCCGAGCCGCTTCACCGTCTACCTGCAAGAGCCGAGCTCCACTTTCTTCACATCTCCATTTAAGATCAAAGCTGCTCGGCCTGGGCGCTCAAAGCTAGGGTCACTGATCACTCTCAGTTCATTGCCTAATCTCTGATGTGCTTTTATTAGACTTTTACTGAGGTCGCTCTCTGAAGGCTGTCTTGATAGTTTGGAAAGGAGCTGCCACAATTCCACGAGTCTGTCTCTGAATTTTATTCTAACGAGCTGTCGAATCCTCTTAATCAACCTTTATATTCCATATATGCATTTATGACATGCTTGAGATACTGCAGTGAAACCATCCAGTGAAATCAGGCTAATTAAATTTGAAGAGCTGGCAGTTCTGTAAAGAACAACAACCTACCACACCCATTGAATTTTATGGAAAACTCTGGAATTTATATACATTAGTGAGCATATTGAAATAAAGTGCAAATACCAAATGAAATTTTATTGCAGGTTTTACCAATTTTTATTATCTTTATCAGAGTGGAACTGATGACACTGACTGGTTTATATGTAGTAAGGCAGTATAAAACCCAACAGAAATGTGTTGTTTGACACATTTAACAGAGATGAAGAAGATGTTTGCGTCTTTGGCTTTCTGTAACTGCACCATCCATTTGTGCTTCATGGTGGTATTTAATCTGAAGTATTAAGATCTTTTACTCAAGTAAGAGTAGCAACATCACAATGGAAATACAAGTAAAATTCCTGCATTCAAAATGTTACTTAAATAAAAGTAGCTACAAATTTACTTGAAGTATCAAAAGTAAAAGAGCTCATAGGCAGAAGAATGGCTCCTGTCAGTGCTACCTTCAGTTATTATTGCAGATGCATTAACATGTAAGGTGTATTTTACTGTTGCAGCTGCTCAGTAGACAACAGACATGTTGACTTGTCATTAGCAGGAAAGGTTTAGGTTAAACAAATTTGATTATCACTGGCTCAGCTAAGTAAAGTTTCATGTCATAGACCATGACGGTGACGTATATTTCTTCTTTACTTTTCAGCACTCTTAGTTTCCTTTACCACAATTAGCGGATTCAAACCTTCTCTGAACAGTGCTCTAAAAGCTGCTATAAAACTCCAGTTGTTTGCATGACATTGAGTATTGGGTGTTGAATGTAGGTCCATCTTCTATCTTACAAACAGTTCAGTTTCACATCATCAGCTCCGTTCATGCTCAGTTCATTAGCTGTCATTTCCTGACACCTCGACCTGCTCCTGGTGATGGTTCTGAAGTAAAAGGATATTTCCTGAGGTTGCAAGTGTTTTTCACACTGTTTCAAACTGTGCAGTAAAACTCGATGTGGCGAAACCCTGTTCGCATTTAGGCGTCAGCAGGATAATGTTCTGGTCTGGCTGTTGTCATCGCCTCATCATGTATATTTAGTTGTCTTGATAACCCTTTGAAGATAAGACAGATAATCATAGATCACACCCTAACATGTGTAGGACGCCACCTCAATTGCCGGATGTGTTTGGGCTCCATCAGAGAGGAAAGAGGCCGCCCAGCGCAGACCAGAGTCGCTGCTGTACCGGCTTCACAGTTTCCTGAGCAAACCGTCCCCTCACACAAAACACAGTGACCAGTAAGGACCTGTTTTTTTTTCACTTCTTGAGATAAATTAAGATGTGAACTTCATCACAGGAGGTAGGTTTTTCACAGGAAGTAATGTTTTTTGACATTTGTGGTTTGTAAAAAAAAAAGGATGAACCACCAGCAGAAACTCCCAGTTGAAAGATCACAGTGCTGGATGATGATTGTCAGATGGTCTGCACTGCAAAAACACCACAGCAACAAGCCCAACAGTGGAGACAACACAGTGGAATATTATCCGTTTAAAATGGACCATAACGGCTTTTCATTTTTAAAGCTTTCAGTCAGTACTGTGTCTTTGAATATGAAATAACAGTGCAGTAAGGTTATCAGGGGTGAAACAGAAATGTGTTCAGTCTGTTCCTTCACACCATTAAAGCTGGCATTTCCCTCAGGAGCTGGCAGAGACCAAAACAAGGCTAAAAGGAGCATAAAGACAAAAACACAAATCCACTCGAAGGCTACACTGAAACATTGAAAGTGCAGCCATAAGAGGTCATGGACACGGGAGCTCTGGGAGTGTTCTGTGGTGTCGTTGGCAGCAGATCCTTTGGGTCCTGTGGACTGTGGGGTAGGACTTCCACCAGGTTTCCACTGTAAAGAGATGATCAGTGTTATTCACTTCAGCTGTCAGTGGTTTTAATGTTGGGGCTGATGGATCTAATGTTGCCCTGCGTCTGTTGGGTGTCTAGGCAGCTATCGGCCATATGAACTTTTTGTAGTGATGATATGTCAGTGTTTTGTTCAGCTTGTTTTGCTGCCTGTAATTTAGCCAAAAAAATGAATTCATGTAGCTAAATATGATGAATAAAGTCCTTTGGCAAAAAATCAGATATTAACCAATGAGTATTGTTCACATATAACGATCCTTATCTGAAAAGTCTGTTTTGTAGGGTCAGTTATTTTTTTGCTTTTTCAGTTTTAGCAGTTTGAGCTGCATTAAAGTCACAGGCCTTCTCTGGGCTTTTCCACCCTGACCAGAGTGCAGATCAGGCACAAATACTTACTAATGACCATCTACAGATGGGTGACAAATTAGAGGAAAAATCTGAAAATAAGAATGGAAGAACAGAACAACTAGAGGACATGAGGGCTCATTGAACGGTCTGATAAAAAAAAAAAAAAGTATTATAAATGATGTGAATCAAATGCTATGACCTTCACAGTCCCCACATCTCAATCCATCTCAACACCTATAGGGAGATTTTGGAGTGACGTCAGTCAGAGTCTCCACCACCACCATCATAACACACACACTAAATGACGGAATATCTTTTGGAAGAATGTTGTTCATCCCGTCAGTAGAAGAATTTACATCCAACTTCTCTGGAGGCTCACGGTGGTGGAATAACACTTTATTGAGGCTCCATTATTTGTCACCCAATAGCTTCAGCCCAAAAATATCAGTGTTTATATGATCCTCTAAAACCTCGTATCAGTCAGACTGTGGAGTTTATTTATATATGCGACCTGTGAGAGATTCACCCTCCCTACTTTCCATTTGAAAGGCTATCTGTTGTATTAATAGTCTGAGGTAGCACACACACTTTCCGGGTGGGAATGTTGGAGGGTGTAACACACACTAAATGTTTCTTGTGTTGAGCAGTGGAATAGGTGATAAAAACGGTTAAGATAAGGACTGTGCAGACTCACTGTGAAGCAGTTCATTGTCAACATCTAAATTTAAATGTTGTGACACTGAGAGTAAAATAAAAATTATTTGCCATATTTAATATTTTTCTTTTCTTTGTCCTGACCTATGTAAAGCACTTTGAGTTCCCTCGTTGTTAAAAGGTGATATACAAATAAACTTGCCCTTAATAGCATAATGCCCTTATTAGTATAAGGTGGTGAGGCCTGGGCCTGTTCACACTGTCACCAGTAGATGGAGATGTTGGCTCACTGTTCACTCACAATGGAAAGATACCATCGTACAAGTGTCCAGCATTGATGTGGAAAAACTGACCCTGACACTCTAGATTTGATGTGTACTTTTATTGAGCAACTGACAACAGTTTGATGATCATTTATTGATTGGTTTACAGATGTGGCGTGGCAGCTGTAGCTGCACAGCTGCGTTAGGCCAGTCTGGAGTTACAACAGCAGACTGATTCATTCCTGCAAACTACACAGGAAATTGTTGAGCGTATACAAAATTACATAAATTTTACCCTGAGATAATTACAACACAGTAACATACAAAGATATGTCCAGTAATAAAGGAAAGAATAAGACACTTCAAAATGATCAACACTAATGCTTCGTTAATATTCTCAGCGCTGTAATTTACCATAAATGACTCGCTAATGTGTTCTAATGTGATTTGCACTGAATTTTAACATTTACATTTCATCTGATCACATCTTTCAAAAAAAACCCAAAAATAATATACACCAAATGTTGAACAAAATATAATGTTTGACGTTTCTGCTACTTTTTTCTCACAACATTGACAAATTTTTGGTGGTGGCTGTGGAGGCCCACGACTTAAAAAAGGCAAGCAAAAACACAACTGAAGGCATCAGCAAATGGTTTGTTGTATAATTTACATGAAGACTAAAAAGAAACAAGATTTATATGTTCCTTTTAATCTCTAATCAATTGGTAAAATAAATTAAAACACAATTGAATAACAAAAAAAAAAATGAATTCAGAATTATAATTTATATTATGTTTAGCAGACACAGATTCCCTCACTGGACCAATCCTTGGCCTGCACAAACATGAACACGGCCATCTCATTATCATATAAACCAAGACTATGGCGGTGAAAAAAAACCATGCTAGTAAAAAATAGATTTAGGAGTGAAATAAATTAAGTTTTAATTTGGTATATCAACTGATTAGTGGTAAAGGAAAAAAATAAAAATCATTTTGCTTTTTTTAACCAATTGATTGGAAAGGAAAAATATCATTTATAGACGTGTTCTTTTTTTATTTTAATTGTTAACCTGACTGATTTATTCAGTTATGCTTTTGACTCATCTTTAGGTACATTTTGTCAGTTTCAATCCTCCACAGTGAAAAGTGCCCTTGTATTCTAGTGCTGCAAAGGTTTATTAGTTTTTTCAGACTTTCACGAATAATTGTCAAAAACATGTCAAAACCACCACCCAGACTTGTGCAGTGACCTGTACAGCTCCTTGCCTCTGTTTGCACTAACCAACGGCTTGAGCTGAAGTGAAAGCTAAATTACGTTAGGAAGAGTCAAAAGGAAAAATACTTTGGTAAATACAAATACAATGTTTCTCAGGAAATATGATTGTCATAGAACGTCTGCAGAAACAAGCAGATAATCAAAACAGCCAAAAACAAAAAAAAAGGCAAACAGTTAAGTCTTTGGCAACATTCGAAAAGATTCTTGAATAATGCTTGATTGTGGGGAGGCATCACAAAAAGAGTCTGCACATGTAAAAATTTAGCACCATATGAAATTTCCAGTCCCTCTCTCTGTGTGTTTCTCTCTGGTGTTACATGGCGCTGGCTGTGATAAAAACATAGATCCTGGCGAGGAACGAGGTGAACGTTCCCTGTCTCAGCAGCTTCATCTCCACATCTATCAGGAAGTCTTTGGGCTCGCGGACTTGTCTCTGCAGGTAGACGGCACCTGTGAAACTGTTGAGCTTCCTGGTGCTGAAGTAGCCCTCCTCGTTGCCCTTGATGATGCCGATGACGATGTGGTCTCCGGAATAGGCGGGGGATGGCCCAATTCGGAAGATCTGAGCGGGAATGATGATGTTGGTCTGGAAGCTGAGCTGGTAGTATGTGATGCGGACGGGGGAGTTCTGGCAGTCTAAGGAGTTACTGGGACAGCTGGTCCTCTCACAGCGTCTAAAGAGGACAAGAAGTCAAGAAACAGAGACAGAACGGATGAGCAAGACAATATTTGGAAGCAACAAGAAGTACATTCAGTCTCTACCTCCTGTTGAGCAACTGTTACTTATTACAAAGTGTTCCTGAGTCCATGTAGTAATCTCCTTTACACAATCATGTGTTGACAAAGTGTTGAACCTCTCTCCATCCTCGCTTGTGAACAACTGAGTCCTTCCAGGATGAGCCTTTCATACCCAATCATGATCCTATCACCTGTTACCAATGAACCTGTTTACCTGTGGACTGATCCAAACAGGTGTTTTTGGATCAGTCCACAACTTTCACAGTCTTTTGTTGCTCCTGTCCCAACTTGTCTGAAACATGTTGCTGACATCAAATTCACAATAAACATATACATTTACTAAAATCAATGAAGCTGATGAGGTCAAACATTAAATATATTGTCTTTGTACAGTTGATTGAGTCTATTGTATCCTAGTTTTTCTTTATTAAATCAATTTACCAAAATCTAACTGTTGTAAATTAGCTTTTTTTTACCAATATACTAAAACAACAATGAAATGGATGGTTTTGGTTGTCATGTCAATTGTGTGTGTGACAAACTGTATGTTTTAAAAAAAAGTTGCAACAGATTTTCTGCCTAAGCTACTAAGAAAAAGTATTTTCATGTGCCGAAGCTATTTGTCACTGAGAAACATCTACTGTAAAGTAATACAGTGAACACATGCACTCATTATTTTGTGGTGTCATTTATAACAACAAAACATCTGGTTGTCGGAGACTCCAATTTGCAATGTAGTTCCATTCACTTCACTGATTAATGAGTGGCAAGGAATCCTCCCCTCCTTGCTTACGTTTGACTCTGTCCTGAATTAAAAAGCAGAGTAGTGTGGATGCAGAATCTTTGCAGTAGATAAAATGTAGCAATCTAGCAACATCCCGCTACTTCATGGTAAAACCTGATTTCACATTACGATCGTAAACTATAAGACTGCCACTGGGAAATATAGTTAAACCCGTGGCAACGCTACATGTAGCACTGCTAGGCCCCATCACTGCGAGGACTTAATGAAATGAAATGAACACAGCAAGACAGTGCGAGCGGAGAAAGTGGGCGTCCTCCAGCGGCCACTTGCAGGGCTTTCCCAGTCTATACTCTGATACTCTGTGACTACATTTCCATCGCACATCACATTTCACAGCCTGAAGTAAAACTTGATGTAGTGCACCGTAAAATTTGCACAGCTTATGCCAAAACAAGAGTGTCTTGGAACCTGCACCAGTGAATCACAGGGTGGCACTGAAGGCAGACTAGAAGACGTTTTAATCTCAGCCGTGTGTCTGCGGCTGCCAAGTCCACTCATGAATGAAAGATGTCTCTCCGTGCTGAGCCAGGCCACATCACACTGAGGTTAATAAGGTGTCTCTTCATTGATAAGACGCCTCCTGTGGGCTGAGTGGAGGGTGTGTGCGTGCCGTTTCTGTCCACTGGAGCACAGAACGGGGAGAGCTGCAGAGACGGCTCCGAGACGCACCGAGCTGATCAAAGCCATCTGACTTCATCGCAACACTCGATGGGAGTCATGTTCATTTACCAGCCGGCCTCTACGGCTTCCACAGGCTTACAGCTAACAAGACCCTTCTGTACAGCACACTGCACTGCAAGGGCATGGATGTACAGTACTTGTCATTAGAGGAGCAGCCAGAGAGAACCTAATGGGAAACCTATTGAAAAATCCCACAGATATAGTGGCTATCAATGCTTAAAGGGGCACCATGTCAGGTTGTCAATACCCAGGATACTGAAAGATAAACATAACACAGCATTCATATGAGGGATATTCACTGGTCCACTTTACCAATGAAAGCTATAAAATGCTCTGAAAAAGGTTAAACTTGATCACCAACTAAGAAAAGGGTAACATTGGAGCAAGGCATTTCAAGAGTTTAAAAATGACGAGAGAAAAACAGGACTCACGTGTCTGACGCCTTCTTATAGTTGTGAGGGCAGTCGAAGGAGAGACATCGGAATCCTCCCTGGAGGTTATAGCAGGTCTTCCCGTGTGAACAGTTGTGGCTGCCAGTTGTGCATTCGTCAATATCTGGAAAAAAAAATAGATACAAGAGAATCACACTGACAGACAAATAAAGCGTTTTCTTTGGGTGAAATTCTAGAATACAATTTTGACCATAACTCTTTCATCTGCTTCTGGTCTGTGTTGCCTTCAAATTAAGTTAAAGGAGTAGATAAACAGTGTGGGAAACACATGTATTTGCTCTCTCTTTCATGTCTGTCTGTCAAATATCAAGTTACAGCCAGCTGATGACAAGTTTAACTTAGTGTAAAGACTATTTCCTGCTGACCAGCGGCCAGACACAGTGAATTCTTACAGTGTTGTTGGCTCTGCTGATCACCTGCCAACCAGCACACACCAATATAATAATAATGAAAAACTTTGTTCTACCACGACTACCAAGACTCTACCACGCTGTACCCAGCCAAGACTCGGTTACAGTACAGCCTGGAGCTCCCTGTAAAACCACAGATAGTTGTTTTTAGATCTGTGCTTGTGTACAAGTTTAACAAACAAGATACATGTTGATACGTTTATTTGATAAGTTTTATTTTTTGAACTTCAGACAGAGCCAGATTAGATGTTTCCAGTTTTTATTCTGAGCTAAGTTAATGGCCTCTGGGCTGTAGCTTCATATTTACTGTACAGACATGAGAGTGGTATCAATCTTCTCATCTAACTAAGCAAGAAAATGTTTTTCCCAAAATGCTGAACTGTTTCTTTGAACCTTAAAAGTTGTTTAGTAAGGGTGGGATCATAGCAGCTACCGAGCTTACATGTCAATAAATTCACCTCCATGACACCTGAGCAAACAGCCTTCACCCTGCCTGACCCTCAAAATGATAAATGTAGGAATGCATGTTGCTGTTTCTCTCATTAGCTCTTAATTCTTTAAACAGGCTTTAATCTCATTCTTCGCTATTTTTACACACAAAATTAACATTCAGAGTCAGTCTGGCAGCCACTTCTTCATTTTTAACAAGTTCCTTTTCAGTTTTACTTTAATTCCTTAAGAAAAGTTTTTAGGAAAAAAGAGATGCAAGATAAATGAGTAATTATTGCAGAGTAACTGATATCATGAATGAATGCACCAACAAATTTAACTGCTCACTATCTACATCAACATGGCTTATATTCCACTTTAATTAGGTTAAGACCAATTAAATTTGTTTTTTTAATGCCATATCTACACAGCCTGTCTCTTCTGCCTGCCTGCAGTTTCCAGCTTTCTCTCCAAGTTTCTCTTGACACCAGTCCACTTGTGTTGCAGGAAACACAAATTCAAAGTGAACATACTGCACACTGTAGAGTATGCTCACTAAAGGCTCACCTCTGCAGGTGCGTCCGTTGGCGGACATAACATATCCGTGAGGAGGACAGGAACACTGGTAGCTACCAGCAACATTAACACACTGGAAGGCACAAAGGCTGCCGATGCTCTGGGAGCACTCGTCAATATCTGTTGAAAAAAAACACACACATCATGTTCGAACACAGTGTTGAAGTCAAAGACAGGTTCACATAGGGCAGTAGGGCTTTATGTGTGTGTGTGTGTGTGTGTGTGTGTGTGTGTGTGTGTGTGTGTGTGACTGATATGGCTTGCATGAAGTTGCTTGCAAGTTTTCTGGGCTGGAGGGTTATGTGCTTGAATTAGTGTCTGCTACATTGTCGTTTTTGACACTACCACTAGGGAGCACCAAAGTCAGAAACTTTTCAGTTCTGCCCTTTTAGTTGTTGTTTGGGCCACTTGGTGACAGCAAGCACCACTGCAAACAAAGCCAATAGCTGAGCTGTCGTATTGGATTGCACTGGATTTTACAGGTGTACCTAATAAAGTGGCCACTGACTGTACCTTTGACATCGTTGTTGGTACTAATGTGTTGGCAGTCACTCACACATTTAAGCATCCAACACATTCAGAACAACATATTGTACAATACATATAATATTCACTTGACATAGTGTGTCTGTCCAACTGGCTAATGTCCCATCCAGTATTCACCCTCCTTCCAGATTTGTTTTTGTCTCCACTAACTCTACCAGTCTCTCCCTGGTGATAAAAATACCTTCACAGGTGTGTCCGTCCTCTTTCAGGAAGTAGCCTTGGCGACAGTAGCATTGGTATGAGCCGTAGATGTTGGCACACTCCTGGCTACAGGGGTTTTTGTCACATTCATTTACATCTAAACACAGAAGAGAAAAGACATGGTTGGAATTCTTCCTGTTTTTCATATTTGTAAAGAGTAAGGCTGAGTTTATTCCGTATTTTTTTGTTGTCAACAAATCCTATGAAAACACAAAGACTGAAAACATGTTAGCTTATCCCTCCATGCTCTCTGACCTCCTTGTGGACCTCAGGCCCACGCCCATTGGTCCTTACAGAAGATGTAAATCTGCAAGACTGCAGCAGTGAATCTTAAAATTAGTCACAAATATGGAGGAACAAACAGGAGGAAATAGTGCATTTGTTGGGGACAATTTTCAGCTGTAGATTAACACCTAAAAAATATGAATGATTTAATGAATGGACACTTAGGTCCTGGACTGATTTGAAAAACAAAGTTTGCCTGTCTCATGAAGAATTTTTCAAGTATATGCAACTCAGAAACTTTTTCCCAACCTCTGATTTACATTTGTTAGGACAGCAGAGCAATTTAGAGGAAATTATTCAGAAACTGGTTGTAAATTAACAGGTAAGGTTTAGAGAATCCTGCATGAATCATATTCTGTAGACACTTCTTTGCAGTGTAGAATGTATTTGTTGAGCCAAGATTTGAAGAGAAATAATATTCATCTAAGATGGAGGGAATTAATTAATTAAAATCAATGGCAAAGAAGTATTATAAGCATTGAGTACATAAAAAACATGGTCTTTATACGTAAACCTGGTCTAAGGTTTTTTTTTTGTTTGTTAGAATGTAGGACAGGTGGTCAATAATGACATCTAGGGCATAAAACTGAGTGTTCAGAATCTAAAGGTTCAGATTGTATTGTTGTTCATGTTTCAGTTGGGAAAGGATAAAAGATGTGGGTAGTGGATAGAGATGAATGATATTTGAGGTCTATATGATGTGTGTGTATGCTCATTTATATTTAACACATTTCATTGAAATTGATCAGATATGAAGATACTGAGGTTGAAGTTGTTTGGCGATAAATGTGTGTTGTTGTTTGTTCTTCCTGTTTTATGTTGCTCTTAAGATTGTGGTCTTTGTGGTTTGTTGATCTGGGAAGTGTTTTTGGGGAAGTACATTGTGGAATTGGCACTTTAGCCATTTTGAAGCTGCAATGATGGTTTCTAATGCTATTTGTTAGGAAACTGCTTTCCCCAAGTAAGACAAGCTTCAAGTGCCTGAAACGAATTAATATGAAAAGCACTAATCAAAATCTAATCATGTCGCTTAGACAAGCTCTTATAAAAAACCCTGATAAATGCAAAGCTTTACCTTTGGATCGTTAACAGAAACCTTCACAACTTGATTAAGTTGCCTGAATAATGACTGTGACTAGCTCAGTGTAAAGTGAATCGTGTTCCCAGTGAGCTTTGCTCTTTAAAGCACAACCACATCTTCAACACACTGATGACTGACAGCCCCTGAACCTGGAAACCATTATGTGTGCACATCATACACATCCAAGAGATGAAGGCTAAATTAAATTCCAAAAGAAAACAGTTTTGCTGATAACAAAGACTCACAAAAGACTCATAAACCGTTTTCTATCAACGTATATGATCTCCAAGGTCTGTGCGAAGGCTGCATTTAGCTTTTGATGCCAGCGCTCTCCTCAGAGGCCCAACCTCTACATCAGTTCTTCAAGGAAAATAACACAGTCCATCTAAACAGGGTGGCATTTAAATTCACAATATGCCAGAGAAAAAAAGCAGTCTAGCCTACCTTCACAGTTCTTGCCATCAAATGCTAGGGAGAAGCCGGCTGTGCATGAGCAGTGGTAGGAGCCCGGGGTGTTTTCACAGGTCTGGGCACACAGCCTGCCAGGATAGCGCCAGCACTCATTTACATCTGTCAGTGAAGGAGTAGGAGCCATTAGACAACAGACAGATACCTCCGGGCCACCAAGGACTCGACACCAGTTCCCTTTCAGACACATTCACAGTGCAGAGCGACTTTTTAACCATGTTCGCTAATTTTTCATACCCCTACATAAAACCCTGGTTCCAAAAAAAAGTCGGGACACTGGAAAACATGAATAAAAAGAGTACAATCATTTGCAAACAGTCTGTGTTATGAGCCAGCTGATAAAGCTCCACAGTTAGTGAGAAATGAACTGCTGCTGGTCTCAAACCATCAACATGCAGCACAGAGCACAGCAGCAGCCTCACATTAGTAACACTAGCAGAAAAAAACAAGGTAGCCTGCATGAAATTCCTGCTTCCGCCTGCCACTGAACCCTCACAGTAGAAAGGTGAGCTCTTACAGGTAGAGAGAAATGATCTGTGAGTGAGCCTCAGACCATAAATGTGTTACGAGAACAAAAGCTCACCCTCTCACATGATCCTTTAGAAAAAGTCATGTTCGGATGTGTCCACTCCTATCAATACAGGATTACTGGGCTCTCACTGTGTGCTGTGTGTGCTCTTCTCTCTCTTCTACACTCAGAATGGCTTTTGGAACACAGCTTCAAACCTAGTCTTCCTCCTCCACACACTGGACCACTGCCTCCTCCTCAGACAGTGATGGGGGGCTTGTAGGAGGAATGCAATCTGCTTCTTGGCTGACCCATAAGTTATTCCTTCCTTAGTTTCACCTGCCCAATTATTGCTTGAAGAAATGTTTAAGAAAGAAAGACACTCTCCAATTGTAATTTCATGCTGTTTTTAAAAAACAGTGTCTATGCTATTTTAGGAAAGATGATGATGAAGATATCATCTCTGCTCAACAAGGGGAGATAAAAAAGAGAAAACAAGACACTAATTTCATCACCTGCATACAAGCACTTCAGGCAAGATTGTGCATCCAGTTTTGTGACAGTTCAGTGTCTTTGCGTTCGTCCACAGACTAATGGTATTTCAGTGTTCATCCTCTTTAACATACATATAAAGACATTTAAAAAAAAAATTTTGCATGTGATTAAACCATTTTTTAAAAATTATTCTGATGCATTTTGTTTGTAGAAAATGTTATTTCATCCATCAAACCCTGTCAGTCCCAATCTCTCCATGTCCTCAGTGTGTTCCCACATTTCCCAACCATTAACCTGCCTAAGAATTAATGTGTGTTTCAAACTACAATAAAATAAATAACCGGTGGAACGTCAGGTGCCGTGAAACATTTGCAGATTAAGAAGATGCAAAAAGATGACACAATGGCAGGTGCGCCAGTCAAGCTATGGAAAATAATGTAGAAAACATGATGGACTTATGTTTGTGTAATGTACTTATTATTAACATTATAGTCCCCTCATCGGGCCACACAGATCTGATGTTTTCGTCTTCTGCTCTTTTAAGTCTCTTCGGTGGAGAGGAAGCTTTATGTACATGATGTATTTGCTAAGTCCTTTTACACTGCACTTTACTGCATTTTGATTTTACCTGTACACCAACTTTTTAGTTTTTGTTCAGTCAACCGTACAAACATTTTGGCAATATTCTGAGTTTTATTTTTTGTGTTTCCTCTCAGTTAATTTATGTGCAAATTGAAAATGTGCATAAAAACAGGTGGATAGCAACACAATTTTCTCTTGCCTGCTACCCTGAAATGTAATATTTTCTATATATTTGTAACAGACTCTCTCTTTTTCACTAGGCTTTAGAGTAGTATTATGTATTCTCTTTGACTTATTTTGAAGGATAAAAAATGTGAAATGGAAGACATATCCAAACTTTGTGGAATGTGCAAACATAGAAAACAACAACAGAATCTTTTTTGCGCCACTGTTTTAACTTCATTTAGAATTTTATCACTATGTTGGAGTTCCAAAAAAAGCTTGAAATCCTCACAGAATTTGCACTAATTATCAGTAAAGGTTGAAAGGAAGTTTCCCCCCTTCCCACTGAGGCAAATCTGACATCACATTTAGCATGAAAACTTTTTTTTTTGGCTCTGCTCACTGAGCCAGTGAGATATTTTCTGCCTCCAGCTCTGGCTTCAAAAACTGTTTGGACGACTAAACCTCCAATCTGCTCGTCATCATCTCACAGACCTTACACAGCGATACGTACCAGTGCAGACTTTGCGGAGGGCGTCATACTGGTAGCCCGTCTGACAGTCACAGCGGTAGCTGCCAGGGAGGTTGTGACAGATTTGGCCCACTCCGCAGCGGTGCGTCCCCATCTGACACTCATCAACATCTAGACAGGCAGAGAGAAAGATAAAGCACCTCAGCAATGACCCACTCTGAGTCTGCACCTGACTGGGTTTAGCTTAAACACAGCAACTCCTACTCACACCACCACACACACACACACACACACACACACACAACATACACAAGAGTTTCTGGGCATATTTATTTTGTTTTTATTTACATTATCATTTATTTTCTAATACATTTATTTATTATAAATATATATTTTAAAATGATTTGTTCTCCATGTAACTGACCCTAACTGACTGTTATTCAGGCTCATTCTTCCCTATTTTGGCATTGTGTAATTATGAATTTGAGTACTTGTATCTTGGCCAAAACAAAAACAATATCAACATTTTTATTCTCATCTTTCCACAGTTGCCAGACTCCTTCACCCATGCTGTTGTGTTTAAGAGGTAAATCTCACCGACACACTTGGCTCCATCAGGGCTGGCGTGGTAGCCGTGGCTGCACATGATGACCTTCTTCTGGCACGTGTAGGAGCCCACTGTGTTGATACAGTTAAAGCCCGAGCTGCATGGCTCACTCAGGCTGCTGCACTCGTTTATGTCTGCCCGAAACACACACAGAAAGGGAATCAAGCCTCAAGACAGCTCAAAGAATGACAGTTCCACAGGAGGATGATTGTTAGCAGGTTTTATCTTGATTGACAGACCTACATGTCTACTTTGTCCCTGACATTTTAACAGAACAATTATGCATGCAGTTGTGTATTTATTTGTTGACAGTAATCATGTCTTCCATATACACAGTGGTTCCAATACTCTCTACAACTGTTGATGAAGCAGATTATGGACTGTAGACTTAATACATGTGCACGCAGTCAAATGCACGCATGATGTGGATGTGATAAAGCAGCTTGAGACAACCAACAAAGTCACAGAAATGGAAAGCAGTGCTTGAATAGAAGACGCATAAGTCTCAGAATTTGCAAAATTGTGACAAGAGAGATAAGTCTGAAAAACTGAGTGTAAAAATGACAAATTGTGGTTTTATTGAGAGTTATGTGCTGCACTGTTTCTTGGCTGGTCTTGTCATTGTGAGGTTACCAGGCAACCAATGGAGAGAGCACAAGAAGCCACTGAACCCAGCCAAGAAATAGTCCAGCACAGAACCCCTCTAAAGCCACAACTTGTTTTTATACTTTCCGTTTTGTTTCTCCTCGCTTAAAGTCTTCAGGCTAAGCAAACCATCTCCTGGCCGGAGCTTCATATTTAACAGACAAATGGGCCTGATATCTCTCAGGAGGAATACAAGCAAGCTTTAACCCGATGACCACCAGGCCGGCCTCAAATTTTACAGTGGCTATAACTGAGTGTCTATAATAACGATGTATCAGACGACAATGTGAAATTATTAATGCGAGATTATTACCTGAGTCTGCAGCTCACCTTGGCTTAACAGAGCTGTATTGTGAGTTTCACTGCTTGGCTGTCTGGAACACAACTTTACTGTCACTCTCACCACTCTCATAGTGTTGGCCACAGCAGGACAAGGAGCACTGAAGCTGTTTGATTTGGTCCCACTCACCTCTATTGGCTATTTAATGGTCATGCATAATGAACTTCTATTAGCCAGAGGAGAGCAGCACTGGCAGTCTCTTACCGATACAGTTGCCATGAGAGTCCTGTGTGAAGCCGCTGACGCACTTATGTTTGGGATTACACAGGAAGGAGCCCACTGTGTTCTCACACACAAAGCCCATACCGCAGTTATGAGTTCGCAGAACACATTCATCAATGTCTGGAAGAAAGAACAGATAAACATACATTCAATGAGTCATCTTGACAAAATAATCCACACTTTATTAAAGTGTGAAGAGTTGAAATGGGCTGTCAGCTCTGTGAGCTTCAGTCGGAACTCTTGTAGCTTGTAACAGCACAGTAGGTGGCACTGTGGCTCAGGCACAGAATAAACATGTGCAGCATCCCAGACGTTCAAACTTTCACTCTGTCAATGTTTAACTCGAGGAAGAATTTCCCCTACCATAAAAATATCACTTGCTCCAACTCTGCAATTAACAGAAGTTGAACAAAACTTCTTAAATGACAGTTATTGAATCTCATGAGCGATGGATGGAGTTTAAATGGAAGATTTGTTCTTTTGTGGTGCAAGCCCGTTTCTCAGGAGTTCACATTATATTGGATCCTCTGAGACTCGTCCCATGGCACATGAGCGGAAGGTCTTAATTTGGGTTTTTCTCTACCAATCATCATCAGAGGGATACATTTCCAACTCCACAGCAGAGATCTCTCCTTTCTTTCATGCAGCTAATTAGTTTTTCCTCTGTTGGATGGTCGACTAAATATTACCTTCATTATCTAGCTACATTGATTAGTCCTCCCTGGTGCCAAGTGCTGATGACATGAGCCACGGAGCTTAAAGTTGCTTTAACGTCTGCACAATGCTGCCTCTCTGGCTGATTACCTTGTCACACACCGAACCTGAGCATCTGCTGAAACACAAATACTACTGGGGCCAAAAAACATTCATATAAATTTCAATGTAGTCTTGCTGACTGAGCTGAGTTTAAGTCAACCACAGACACAATGTCACAGTATGGTAGGAATCTCAGAGTGAAAATGATTGCAAATAATGCATATAACTCTCTGGTTTCCACACATTACTCTGAGGATTTGTGTAGATTACTAATGTTGATTGTATTCATCAAGGCAGCAATTGAGGGGGAAAGTGAGCTGTCTAATTATATCCTGTTCCTGTTAAAGAGCCTCTTCGAAAATGACTGTCTGCCATCAATAATGCCAGGACACTCCAATGGCCTCAACACCGTGATGTACTACGCTGCACACTTGTATTCAGGGATTTGTGGGTGCTCAAGGGGCCTTTTAAGGACAAAGTATTCTTGGTTTTTCGGCGATACAATTAGAAAAAGCAATAGAGGGGAAGTGATGACAAATTCTAGGACCAGAATAGCCTGCGTGTGGAAGCATGAGCATCTATTACGCAGCGCCTCAGTTCGAGCCAAGGGTGTTGGACTGGTGTGCTGTTGGTTGCTGGATCCTCTTTAAATTGCTGAGAAACTGGCAACGCTAAGTAGCACACTCCAACACAAACATAAGCCTTGGCCAAACATAAGCGCCAAGTTGTGTCATGAAGTTGAAATACACTGAAGTTAATGCTTAGCATCTCACAATGTGAAGGCTGCACCTACATAATAGAATTTTGGGCTTGATGTATTGCAGCCCAGTATCCCTGGCTATCATGTCCAAATTAGACTAATCTGCAGCTCATGATCTAGGTCCAGGGCCAAAGTTCAGTGATACGGAAGGAAGTGCCCTTTATGTAGTGAGGTGAAAAGTAAGGGTGTGGAGGTCAGGGCAGTGGGTGGGCATGTAGCACATATAACTTTGTCGTAGGACATGGAAGTTTGCATGTCACAGACATGCAATTTACTTTTACTTTTTTATCAACTGTAACCACATTTTTAAAATGTATTTATTTTTTAAAAACCATTAGCATTGGACTAAAAATAATCCAGGCATTTGCAGAATCGTCCAAACTTGACGTTATTGCCTGGTGACAGGGTTGTGGTTTTGCTTTCTGTCTTTTTTCTTCTCTATTGCCATTGAAAAGAAGTAAGAATTCTTGTACTGCATATTGAAGAAGACATCATCAGCATTTCCACCGACTACTTTAGTGGCTCTGGAAATGACTGCTGGGTAAATTGTCTTAATGAAATACATCAGGAACAATAAACTCACCCTCACAAACACTATTCCTCAGCTGGTAGCCTGCAGGACAAGTGACCTGCAGCTCGCATACAAATGAGCCCACAGTGTTCACACAGCGCTCGCTGGGTCGACAGCTGTGGGTGTTGGTCGCACACTCGTCCACATCTGCAGAGGAAGAACAAGGGTGACTGTGTGTGAAATGACAGGGGGAGAGGGAGACAGGCACAGGGTGTATGACTATGAGGTGGAGGTGAAGTAGACTCTCAGAGGTCGTTGATGGACAGGACCTGTACGTAATTGTTCCCTCCCCGACTGCCCCTGACTGCCACCATGATGCAGATGCACGTCAGCATGAAAATACTTAGGAAACTAACAAAGGAAGTCATTTTTACATCCAGGAGTTTGAGGCATACCAGGAAATTACATGTTTTGCTTTTGCCTGCATGAAAATGACGAGCTGGGCAGCTGCCATGAGGCACTTGCTTTAATAGTCACAAACAGAAAACATGCCCATTTGTGCAGTCAAAATCATATGAAAGTAGTTTTCTAATTTATTGTGAACATTCTTTCTATTACTTAAAGCAAGAAAAAAAGGCATCTTTGAGGATAATCATAAATGCTCTTTCAGTCTCAAAGCCTCTGAGTGTGCTGGGCAGCAGGGGCACCGAGCTCTGATAACTCACTTACAAACTGAGGATGGACAGTTTTGTTTGTAGTGGTTTTGAAGATTAAAGCTGCACTAATCATTAATTCTATGTTAACAATGAATCAAACGACTATAATGTCAAATTACTCACTGTTTTGGTTTTTACGGGCCTGAAACTTAAATGTTTTTGTTCAGGTTCAGTGTTCTCATCAGTCACTTATCCATTGCAGCAGGCAAGGTTTCAGTAATAAACTGATAACCCCCTTAGCAGACGGATAAACGAGCTGGTGAACATGATGAAGAAGTTAGCAGCTGAAGGGCCAGATATTGGTAGTAGAAAAAAAAGTTGATTAATTTTAGCTGAACTAAATGAAGATTTGTTGTTAGTTCCACTGATGCTGCACACATTACCCTCACAGAATGGGTCCTGGAGTGCCGTTGGGCAGGCCATTATACTAACTTTGGACAGTGACAGCTTTGTAAATCCCAAGTCAAATTTAAAATATCAGGTCTTGGCAAAAGCTAAATGATTTTTTGCTTGTTTGTAGGCGATGAAATACAGAGTTTCAAACCTTTAAATCTTTATCAGACAAACAGCACTACAGCCAGTAAACAGCCGCTGTTGATTTATGACACTGGTGGGCTCATGCCGAGACAGTGGATCGTCGCTCTGATGTGGCTCATCTTTATCAAACTGCTGCATTCCCTTATCATGCATCACAGTGCATGGCCGATTAGCTGGATAGAATAGGACTGGTGTTATTGTGTATGTATCTGCACATTTGCGTGCATATGGGAGCGTGGCAGTCATCCAGATTTGAAGATCACCTCGAAATACGGCGCATTCCACAGGGAATCTGACGAAAAGGTCTTGTACAAATCTGCATGAAGGAGCTAAGGCTGAAAAACAAAAGGCGGAAACAAGAGGGGAACATATTCTCTTGTGTTGCCTCTGTATCTGTTAGCTGTCCCTTGCTGAAATGCCTTTCTTGACTTTCAAAGCTTTTGCTACAGGGAATTTGAATGAACTGTGTGCCTTACAACACCTTCCCACAGAGAGCAGGGGGAGGAAAAACACTGATCTGAGGTTTTACCAGGTGTGTGAGCAACATCCTGCAGCTCTTTTCCTGTGAGGTTTTTCACCTCAAAAAACTACACAAGCATCACCTCTCACCGCACAGAACAGAGTTTATGATATTATTTGAAGCCTCTGTGGAGCTGCAGCAAACACATTCATCTTGCTCACTAAAATTAACAATTTCCCTTTTTGACATTGTGCAACACTCTGGAGAGTCTACAGGACTCGCGCTGTAGATGCAGGGGTGACACACTCTTGTTTTAGGGCCTGCCTTCGCAAATGTCCCCGTTTGTTCCCCAACCGAGAGACATCTGCTGTCTTCGTTGTAGGGAGGATATTTCCAGGGGCAAATCACACTGAGGGCTGAGTCCGCCTCGTCCTCTGGGCCCTGCTCTCCATCAAGCCTAAGGATGGACGGGACCATTTCCAATGTTTGCGTATTGCCAGTGGTGCAGAAAGTCGCCTTCTCCTTCCACTCTGGTGGCCAGCAGTATTTCCAGTGCGTCATTCAAAGATGGAAAAAAGAAAAATAAAGGAAAAAAAGTGCCTATTGCCTCAAGGTCCCTACCTTCCCTGACTGGTCCCCAGGGACAGCCACATTACACAGTTGTGAGGAGTGAAGTGATCCAATACAAGGAGGAGACAAAGACTCTATTCTTTGAAAAATTCAAATGCTCAGTCGAATGGAGAGTAGAGATAGCGGTTTTAGAAGAATTCCATCAAGAGACCAGAGGCTGTGCACTGGGAGATGTCTGAGAGGCAGCAGTATTAGGCACAGAAGAAAACACACATCCTCTTGTTTTTTCACACTAGGCCCTGTAGACGATTGAAAAGTTCAAGCTGAGGTGGATGAAGTCAGCCTTGGCTTATTTGCAGATTTGGTTGGAGACAGGAGGGTTAGGGTTACACAGATGCAGACAGGAGGGACTGTGAGGATCACAAGCTGTGAGCATGATTTCCCAATCATCAATGATGGGGGATCAAGTCAGGAGAGTGTGCCTCACAGAGGGTGCAGATAAACTCAGGAGTACACGCGTGAGCAATATTTTTCAGGATATCGATAAAAACAGATCTGGGACTCTAATTTAATCCCAAAGGCCAGTACAAAGCACATGTTTGCAAGGTCACTGAGGACTGATCCAAGTGCACCTGCAAGTGTTCTTCATACACATGTAGGCGAGACATAAACCAGAGGGTGCGGTGATTAATTATTATCCTCTCCTCCAGTCATATTAACCATTACATATCCTTTAAACGGCTGCATCAATGTGGTGTCTCATTTTATTTTGAAACACAGTGATCCACAAAGTAACTGTCGTTGCAGGTACTGACTTTCTCGTAGGCTACAATACAATTAGCACAATAAAAGTGAGTTTGTTTTATTGAAGTGATCAATAAAGTTACATTCAATTAGGTTTGGTTATGTATACATGAGCCAATAAAGCCACTGCTGCCAAAAGAGCGAGTGAAGCAATAGTTTGTATATATATATATGTGTGTTTATTGCATATATGTATAAGATATATGATTGTATCAGTTCTGTGCATGACTATCCAAAGACAGCTCTAGTTTAGCTCTAGTTCTAGTTTAACTTGCTTAACTCATCCTCAAATTTAATCAAAACTATTACAGTCACAATTCTATTAGATCATATCACAATCATGGCACAATGAAATATTGTGTAATATATTGTATAGTAAAAAAATATTCATGATTAACTGTGTTTGTGTCCAGTGTCGCATAGCTCATACTGAGTTATGACCACCTTTTGATGTGTGCAGACGATCATGATTTTAATTGTTAGCAGCCAGCAATCAGTCAGTTGCATTGTCTAGTTAATCAGCGAAAGAGAAAAATAGTGCCTGCCCCCCTGCTAACTCCAGATTACAACTAAACCATATTCATGACAACATGAGCAACTCCACGTGCTGAGGACGGCCATAAGATGCAGCTGAATGCTGAGGAAAAACCGAGTAAGTGGACCTTGTGTTGAGAATTTGTTGTCAAACGGATCAGTTGAGTGTTGTGTTGCTAATTGACCTAATCTATTCTCACTGAATCGTCAAAGAAACAATTTTAACCCAATTACCACTAGCACGTCTTGATGCATCTCATCTGCATGGTACTCCCATCTCATTGTAACTATCAAAAAGCATTTCAAGCTTATGAAGACATCATTATGCAGTAGTACTGCTTGCAACAGTCTTTGTGCTATGAAAATAGAGCAGCTAGATTGATACTATCACACATTTGAAAAGCACATAGTTGAAACATATCCACAGCCCAGCATGGAAACTCTTAATAGGGAGATGTTATCAATATTAATTAATTTCCATTTTGGGTGCGACGGCTAAAGAGATGATCTTTACGCTGGATCAGACCACAAGGCTTCTCTTTGTTTGACTGGGCAGGTCCACCAGTCCGAAAACAATGTGGTTCGATCAGTGTTAATATCTTCCACAAAGTTTGGTGGAGCAGAATAATATCCTCTCCAGCAATCCCAGGCTGGTTAAACCTTCAGATGATGTTATCACTGTGACCACAGAGAGGACAGCGCAGTGCAGCGGGCCTTGATGACTATTTAGTGCAGGGTCCTAACCACAGTTATCACTCATGTCATAATTCTGAAATCAGATCCCCATGCACTATTTTGAGGAATGCGAAACAAATCCAACCCCGCCCACAAGAGTTTAGTCCTCAGAGTGAATTTCATAAATGGGTGAAGGTGGGAACCACATGTGCTAAAGCTAGACCACTATGATGTCCAATGTTTGGATTGTCAGTGGGCTTATGTGTGTGTCTATGTGTGTGTGTTTCCTTGGGAAACTTAAGAATACCAAGGCACAGCCTGGTGATGAGCAGAGATAATGTCAGAGCTCTGCCTGTCTAGCCCACACATTTACTATTCAAGTTGTGTATCCAGCCCACCCATCCTGTACTGGTTGACACACTGGAAGGATCCTCTCTTATTCACATCATACACACATCACCATGGGAACAACTGTGTGTTAAAATCTTACATTCATTCACATTTGTATGCAGCTTATTACACCACAGAGAGAGTAGTGGCCTTATTTACCCTGTAAACCTGTGAATCCAAATATCGCACAATCACAATATTGGCACAATCCCACCTGTATTTCTGATAGGAACGCTTAAATTTGCTAAACAAATGTCAGATTACTCTACTGCAAACATCCTCGGTGTTCAAGCTCCACAGTGTTTTCACAGTCTGTATGATATACTGTATCTACAACAACAAGTTGTGCATAGTTTGCTTCACATTCAACTGACATCTTCGTCAAATACCCCCCTCACACTCACATCTTGTATTGCTATTTGCTTTGTTTCATTCCAGTCCAAACCAAAAGTTGCCCACCCACATCTTCACATGTGGGAACACTTTTGGAGAGAAAGTCCTCGCTCTGCTCACTAAATGGAGTGATAGGAGGGGAAACACTAACTCTTATGTAGCACTTATGCATCCAGAGGTATTATCCCGTCTGCCGACTGACAGATTAAATAAACTCAGCCTGGACTGCACTTCCAGTACATACAGGCCCTCAGTGTTTAAGCAGCACACGGTCTGAGAAAAAGTATTCACACAACTAAAATATTTTCATCTTAATATCACTAACTTGCTACCTGTCCATTTCTATAACTAAATGTTGTACACTCCAAAGTACATGTGGCGTAAGAAGGGATTTGCACAAGCAACACTTATCGAGCTGGTGTACATTGAATTCCAGACCATATATCACAGGAAAATTGCTGCCAAGTTTTCACCCTGTTTCAAATTCATGGATCAATTTACTAACTACTACAGCGAAAGTATTACTGTAAGACCACTCATGGAAAAAGGTCTTTGGCAAGGTTACAATTACATTCTCTTCTGGGGAGAGGTTTAATGTTGAAGGTCTATAGACATATGTGTTGACTTTTTCCACACTAAAATGTTAACTTGTATACAGATGCTTTTCTCAGTGGCCCCAACCTTTATTTGTTTAGCAGTATATCAAATTTTTATTTTTACCACGGGCAACTCCTTCAGGATGCAAAAGTGCATTTACAACTCCAATTCCAAAAAAGTTATCACACTGTGTAAAATGTAAATAAGAACAGAATGAAATCATTTGGAAACAAACTGTGTTGACCAAACAGTTTTATGAAGTGTTCCTGTTCCCATGTAGGAATATATTTTATACAAGTGGTGAACTTTGCTCCATCGCATCCTATTATTTGTGAATGACTGAGCCTGTCGAGGATGCCCCTTTCATACTTAGTATCATTTCATCACTTCATAATACTATCACCTGATTCTTTTGTTGTTTGAAAGATGCTGCTGGCATCAAATTCAGAATTAAGGACATATTTACAAAAATCAATGAAAATACTGTCTTTGTACTGTTGGCAAATAATCACATTGTGTTTTATGTTTTACACAGCGTCCACACTCTTTTTGGAATCACGGGTTATAGCTTTCAGAGATGCCTCTTTGGAGCTATGATAAATTGGGCAACAGTAATGTATTATATCAAAATAATAATTTACATCAGTAAGGGAAGCCTACATACCAGTATCACCTCTAAGTACTATGCAACAAACAGCAGCAGCCCACAATACAGCCTCCAACATGGCCATAAAGGTGAATCAACACCTCTCCAAAACAGCTTGAACAAAAACTGATTACCTACCTCCGTGAAGATCGGATTTATTGCAGAACTCTTGTATTAGACTGCATTAGTTTTAGCTAAACGTGCCTAATAAACTGCCAACTGAGTGTATTATCACCTTATAAAATGTAATGGCTGACATGTTAGCAAGCAATTGCCTATTTACACATCCAGCAGACAGCAAGTAACATTAGAAAAGTAGAAATAGTGTAATACAGAAATATTCAAGTAGAAGAAACTTAGAACTATACTTAAAGGATAAGTCTGGTGATTTTCTAGATTTTTCTTATTGTTAACAAACCCCATGAAAAGAAATTTAAAAAAAAAGTGACATAGAGCTCCATTGTTGTCCAAAAACTATTCAAAAGCATTAATGACAAGCAATCAGCTATTAATGAGGCACACAATTAAACAGGGTGTTCCTTCATTACCATGAACACACACACTGTAGCTTATTCTGACTCATTGTCACATATGCCGTCCTGCTGCTAGAAATACTCACCAGTGCACCCAATTTGCATTAATCCACAGCTGAAAATAATCCCCAACAAATGCACTAGTTTCTCCTGTTTGTATTATATTTGCTAAAAACTACAGTGCTCAGCTGTTTAAAGAGCATATGTAGTCATTTTTTCAAATGAAGCATTGTATTTGTGACCTAAGAAATAAGTCTTCAGTAGGATTGAACTGGCTTGAGAGCTCCAGACAGGAAAGTAGGAAAGCACAGACAGATTAACTAATGCATTGTTGACATTACATCTTTTCATAGGTTGTTTACAAAAAGAAACATTTAGAATGACTCTCTCAGCACAGTACCTGAATATATGTACACAGGAAATATATATTTTTGGTTTACAATGAGAAAATATGATACAAACAACTGTGTTACCATGTGTTTCATCACACATTTGTAAGCATCAAACAGGCTTGATTATTGTCATTTAAACTACAACAACTGCTGCTGCAAATTCTGACCTTCACCTGTGCAAAGTTATCACACAGAGCATTATGAAAGGAAGGTAGCCAAGTACACAGTGCTATGTGTTGTGTTTGTTATTGCAGCTATAGCTGCCACAGAGTAATTGGCTATGGTTGACTAATGCTCCAGCCAACAGCTTCCACCACCAGGAAGTGGGAGCCCAATCAGTCGATGCATTGTTTAGTATCACAAGACCTGCATTTTTCTCCTTCATGAGTGACTGGATCCAATTATAAAGTGTCCCGATCTCTGGACAAACTGCTCCATTGCACTTTTGTTCTGTTGTCAAGGCTGTATGTGTTTGTTGTTGTTCATTTATACAGCAGTGAGTGCTGTTGTTGATGGTGTTGGGTTGTTTGTTACCTTTTGCAAACCCTGCTTGAGGGAGACAGCTTGAGGGATACATATGAGCGTCATGAGTCGCTCCAATTACTGCCAGCGATACCACGACAAGAAGCAGCTCTTACCTTCACATGTGCGTCCATCTGTCATCAGCGAGAACCCTGGGAAACAGGAGCAGCGAGCCCGGCCTGCCACTGCCGTACACTGTTGATTGCAAGGACCATTTCCTGCAAGAGACAAAAATACAAGCAGCATGATCACAATCATCTCCGGATTCCACACAGCTATGCCTCCAGGAGAGTCATTCACTCATAATGTCTTAAATTCCTCATCTGTTTCTCTGCTGTCCTGGTAATTCATTGCTCCGTTGTCTTGCTCCCCGAGGCTCCTATGGACCCTGCCTTCACACCCTCGCACTGATCATCACTCCCCGCAGGAAGGAGCCTCTCATGAGCGATCCCATTCAACACAACAGAATCAATTCTCTCTATTTAACAGCTCGATAGTCCTGTCACAAAGAGACATGGGCCAGGAACTGTTTCCCCACAATTTCTCACCAACACATTCCCCACTAAAGCTCTGTGGTGGTGAAGTGTCGGAAGGCCGCTCAATACATTGATCAGGATATTCTTATAACTAACAATCAGAGACACTTTGGAGGAGCAGGGCTTTTGTTGGAGCCTGGACTCCAGCAGCTCGAGGGTTTGCACTGCTGATCACCATCTGACCTGATCAAGATTCAGCTCATGAAGCCGCAGCAGCGTAAACACAGCAGATCGTCTATGACTGAACAGTTTATCAGTGAAAGTGCATGCAGACAGGCAACTGGCCCAGTTTTTACTTTTGTTCATAAGGGAGTTATTCGCCACAGGGCAGTCAGACGGCACTTGGACACATCATGTTCGCCCTTCTCTGTTCGACCTGCCTGCTTTGTTTCAATAAAAGCAGAGCTGATGTGTTGAGCAGATGTCTCCTGCCTACTGGGCTCTAGGCTGAGGACACCAGCGACTGCTTGTACACTTCACCACCTTCATTTCCAACACGCTCTAAAGCCCAAAACACTCATCACCAATTTCACATAAAGCAAATTTAGCCAAGGGAGGACCAAGGGAGGTGATCCATGAAGAAGAGTCTCACAGTAGGAAGTGCTTAATCTACAAATCATATTTCATATTCCCACGTTAACGCATTAAGGAAAACCCAGATCTCTGCTTGCAACTACCTTTGGACAGTTGGTATTGCAGTTTTTGGTCAATCAAAGCCTTCGTTGCTTGCAAGTTTTGTAAGCAATGTTTGTAGACACTGCATTTGCGAGCACCTCTTATTTTGAACAAGGTCAATTGGCATGCATCAAAAGTTCACTGATTTTCACATTTCACTATTTAAAGTTGAGAAATGCAGTTGGGTCTGGCTGTTTCAGACACTTTTAAGAGATGTTTACACCATTAAAATGTGGATTGTACCTGGACCTCTGACATCTAACATCTAAATATATGTGAAGGGATAGTGGAACTAAGTACACAGGGCCCTGACATAAGGAGAGTCATCAAAAAGCCTGGAATTAAAGGGTTCTTTGAATCAGCAACTTTAAAGTTTGGCATCATAAATAAGCCTCTGGATATGTAGTTTCTGTTTTCAAGGGATAATTAATGTGTAAAATCACAGTCTATCATGATTTGATCTATGTTCAGTTACACTTTATTGACAACAACAGTGAGCTCCAAGTGCCAATCGTTTCTACTGAGGCTCTGCAGTTAATCACAGCCTCTAACAGCTAGCTGCCATACTGACAGCCAGTAAATATCATAATCTCTTGCCTGCATGTAACTGATTACATTTAAAACTCAAATAGTGGCTTCTGAAGAAGCTAGTTTCACATGACATCCACTATGCCATATGCATGTAGTGTAAAAAACTGTTCAAGCAGAAAAAGTGTCAGAGTCAAATGTCACCAAGATTTGGGGATATTAACTTTTAGAAGCACTATAGGGCAGGGTCCTCATTAGAGGGGCCAGTGTTTTAGTCAGAATTGGAACCTGCAGAGTTCACAAGGCAGTAACTCTTTAATAAATAATGACTTTAATATTTAAAAAGCCAACTCTAGCCATTCTTGGAGAAACAACATTTGGATTTGTGACAACAGTGAGGGAAAGGTAGGCTACTCATGAAGTTAGTAATTGAACCACATAGAATCAGGAGAGGTTTACTTCAGACAAGATGGCCTTAGTCATTACTGACAGACTTTGTATCATGAGGTATGTGCACCTCAACAAACACTGGGGACAACAACAATGATGTACTGACCAAAGCCTAAAAGCATAAACATCAGGAAGGGCAAATTCATTTTTCATGCAGTAATCCTGGAATATAAGGTGTGGTTTTACCTGAAAATGGCTCCAGGATGCCTATGATCTTGCTGCACTGAAAGGATACATTTTCATCCCTTTCCTGCCTTTAGCAGTCTGTAAAAACCTGAATCTTTCTAAACATCAAATATGATCGAGTATGTATGATTAATATAAATGCACAGACGCTTGAGTGTTTATCATTCAGGGGGGCATGACAGTGATGTCACATGCATTGCAGTGTAAGGTCGGCATTACCTGCACAAGGATTGAGGTGCGCAGGGCCACTGGTGGTTGTACTGGTTGTACTGGTTGTAGTGGTGGTAGTGGTAGTTTGTGTCGGGACCACAGCAGGACTGTTCTCTTTGACACTATTGTCTTCATCAGGACTCACTGCACATTGAAAACATAACAACAGAGACTGTGTTAGTTTATAAGGCACTCCACCAAACTGAAACTACAAAAAGGAAAATATGTCATACTTGAAAATCAACTGAAGATACTGCAGTGAATGAATGAGTGAAGGCAGGTTGACTCGCATGTTTCTGATACATAAAACCAATTCTGAAATATTCTGTAATATTCCACATAATGTCAATTTCCTAATGGCGAGACATAATTTGATCCATGCTGGATGGATAAACTCTTTCATAGAGCAGAGCGAGGCCAGCAAATAAATTATCTTTCACTTGAGGTTGTGAGGAATTTTGATGAGCCTGTTAAAATGACTCTTGCTGAAATGCTCAAAAGTGTGATGATGAAATCTGTTGCTGGTTTAACCACGGCATAATCATAGCAAAAAAACTTCACATACAATAAAAATTTGGATTCCTGTATTTAAGCTTTTAATGGAAGCAAAATACTTCAGTTTTATTGTTCAGCAATTTCCTCATCACCATCAGTGAATTCTCATCAATAAGGCATTTGTACCTCAGTAAAACCAAACAAAACAAGGTCAGACAGGAGGCACCATGCACTGCATTTCAAAAACATGTGAAGAATATATGTATATATTTATATATAAGTGTAGTGATGTCTTGATTCAAATATTATCAGAATAAAAAATCAGAAACCGCATCACACCATATAAACCCAATAAAAACAGTAGAGATAAGTTCTACTCGCTGCCATGTTTTTGTTGACATCTAAATGCATTAATGATGAGTTTATGCAGATGGTGAAAATCTAAATTTGGGGGAGCAATGTTTACATGTCATATAATCCTGTTTAATATTGGAGAGAGCCAGGATTCTTCCCCGGTGGAACATGAGCTTTTTTTTTTGCCAAATGCTTAAATGTGCAACCAAAAGCAGATGATTTAAGTCAGAGTCCATGCGTGAATCAACCTTCCATGAGAGTTACAGAACCTGGTGCACAGGAATGCCTGTCCTGCTGCAGGACGTATCCCTGGTGGCAGCCACAGCGGTAGGAGCCCCAGATGTTGGTGCACGTGTGCTGGCACAGCTGGCCCAGGTAGAGCTGACACTCATCCACATCCTCCTGCTCCTCCACTGCATTGGCAGCTTCATCTGTGGCACTGATGGAGAAGGCCTCCTTGGGGAACTTGCTGTCTGAGACTGGAAGGAATGAAGAGAAAGCACATGAGGGAGGAGGGGGCTCTCAAATGAGATACAGCACCAGATTGCCTTTATAATTAATCCCACACTCTTACCTCATGACACTGACTTGAAACCACAAAACCACATCTGCTCCTCCTTTACATTTACATTGAGAATGTTTAAGTGGTTAAGTGACTTTTATCCAGAGCTTCAATTCTTAAACTGCTATCGTTACAAACGTCCAGCAGTAACAAGTGCAAAGGTCAGGGCCTCAGTAGTTGAACACTTATGACCACAGGGCAGTAATGTTAAAGTGAAGTGCTGGGAAATGAAATGCACAAAATGCTAAGCATTTTTAGAGAGTAATTAGATTGAATAGAGAGGGGAAATCATGGAGCAGAAAGGGAATGAATGACATGAAGCACTTACTGAAAAGACAGTTTAAGAAAATATAGATAGTTTATAGGCTTTCTGTGTCTCTCACACTAGTTCACTTGGACTCAAGTCTGGGTACTGTATGCTTTATTTAACTTGTGCAATGCAATGCACACTCAATGTTTCAATCAGTCTTTATGCATGGCCAAAACATACAACTTCTAAGCTCACACTGTACTGTGCGATTGACAGGCTGTGACAAAGGGAGCATGTTCCCAGGCTCTTGTGTCCTCAGTTTTGTCCATTGACAATTCCAATTAAGTTCTATTCAGAGAAGATGCCTGCATCCAAAAAAAATATGATCAAAAAAGAGAGATGTAGGGTTACTTTTTGTAACTAAGCATGCCTGTGAAGTTTTGGATTCCTCAACATGTTGAAGCAGTATACATGGAGAGTTTGGAGGGTGCTGTCTTTTTTTATCCATTTTTCCAAAAAGAAAAAAAGGCCATATCTTTACTTTGTGGGACATCAAAGATCCATTGTTTCAAATATTTTTGCAACTTTCAAGTGATAAACTCACCCATTTGTAAACTGCAATGCAAGAATGAAAAGCTTAACAGACATAGCAACAGTGAACGGTCAACTGCACTTTGCACAGAAAGAAAGACAAAGAAAGAAAAACCTGGTGCTGCAGATGTCTGGCATGATGGGGACAATATTATTTGTTTGAAGCCAAGCTACATTTTATTGATATCACAGCACAGTGTTAGTAAAGACAGCATTAGCCACAGAACAAAGCAAGTCGAGCAAAATTTCTGACATGCCAGAAATCGTCTGATCAGCCAACAGCCAGATTGTAAATTATTCAGGCAATTAATCAAGTGTCACAAACCCCTTCAAACTGAATGTAGAAATCGCCTTGATTATAAAGTTAACTGGGTGTGCCCAATTCTACGTTAAAATCTAAAAGTTGTGTGCCAGCAATTTAGTATTCGACATCCATAAAGGGGATTTGTGAGCGATAGGTCAAAAGCAGTAAAATTGATGCAGCGGAGGCTGAGATATCCTGACTTGTCGTCTCTAGTATGGGTCAAGGTCCCAAAAATTACGTCTCAATTGTGTGCCATTCTCTGACTGGTATACACCACAGGTCTATACCCATATCTTTCAAACTTGGCATCCACAGTTTGCAGTGCAGAGGTTCTCTTATAAGCTTGTACTCCCCAAGCCCAAGATGAAATAACTGAAGTAGTGTTACTTGAGTCATTTCCTCAGGCTCCGTCCAGTGCTCATGTCATCCATATAGTGTCTAGCCAGCACTAGCAAGACCCAAAAGGAAAAAAATGCACAGGGCTATCTAAGTTGGTTTGCTGTTATTGCAACTGTTGCCTGATCTATACTGCACCAAAAACACACAACACTACAGCACATAAACATGCCAATTCACTATAGACATCCTCATAAGTACATCAAGGGGTTATGGGTCCAGTTGTGGGTTTTAAGTAAATATTTCTCACAGTAATTACCTGGGGTTTAAATTCAGAGGAGCAAGGCGATTAAATGTTTCCTGATTTAATTAAGAGCTAGTGAGTCATAAAACTGAAAACATATCCCCCATGGAAATAATTACAGTGCATCTCATCCATATTTTCATCCATAAAACACTCACACAGTAACGACATCCTTCATGCATCCTGTAAGATGCGTGTATGTGAGTGTGTATGTGAGAGAGATATATATATACACACTAACACTAACTGAGAGCTTGAACAGTTTTTTGCTGCTCCTAAACCTTTCACAGCTTTCAGCAGGTTAATTGATTCCCACTTCAGAATGACATCATTCAAATTTCCCCTTTAAAGCTGAAGGAAATGAGCTGTAGTTGATGGTTAGAACAGAGCCTATTAAATGGCGGGATTAGGAGGAATTCCTCTGATGTTGTGAATGAAATAACAGGCTAAGTGAGGCAGTGAAGAAACTGACCTTACCTCACCATCATACTTGGATACAACTATTCCCATTAAAGGACAACCACGAAGGCTGACTAATAACAAACTGCCATTCCCTGCTGTGTGTCTGCTCCCAATATATAAACTAAAAAGTTGAACAAAATAGTACCAAAGCCCTAATCAATTTGAGATAAGGTCTTAGCTCTTGAGTTAGTACTTTTACTCATGTTTTTACAAGAGGGATTTAATGCACTAATTGCACAGAAGTAGTACAAACAGACTAACACACTAACAAATGTATACAGTAATCTAAGTCTTATTCCAGCCATCGCACCTCTGATGTCATCGATAAAAATCGTGCAGATCCCTTCTCATGGAGCTTACAGCTGCAAACAAGATGCGTGTTTATAGGTCATGTTCAGAGGCCATTGCACTGAACAGAAGCAGAAGTGTTCACAAACAAACTGCATCAACTGCGTTTTTGTACAGATAGGTAGATATAAATGGGTACTGGAAAGCTTTTGCACTGAGGCATGTTTATCCTGAACCTCAGCTGCTAGAAAACTCATTGATGTAAATGTCACTGGCATTAGGTACTTGATGGATCAGAGACAGAGGAAAACTTTGCTGGCACAAGTAAAGAGACAACAGCCTGAGCTGCCATCTGTTCCTGATTCCTCACAGCTTGCATACATCTTTTCCCATTACTCTGAACGGTAACGTGACTCCTGACCAACCAACCTAGAGCATCTGTCTTCTGGAAGATCAAACTCGACCATACTGTACCTCTGACATAAACTTCAATGAGGACAAAATAGTGATGGCCCAGTAACAATTCCATATTCCAGTACAGTGCAAAGTCTGCTGAAGGTAGTTACAGTAAATATGTTTTGAAGCTGCTGAGGAGGCAGAATTAACCAAATCTTTTAATTTCCAAGTTAACTAACTGCTGAGTGTGCAAGTTCTTACTAGTTTTCCTTAAGAGCAGTATAATACTACATCTAGTTTACTGTTGTGTCCCAGTCTAGACTACACACTAATTCTAAGTAGGATGTGGGTTTGAGGTGCATTCACAATGAAAAACTGACTGAAAATTGTCCCACGTTGCTAATTATTGAGAAAATGAAGAACTCACAACTCAGCTGAATTCACAGCTGAAAAACATTAGACAAATTGCCAATTTTGGTAAGTCAGCTTGAGAAAGATCCTGGAAAACAAAGTATTAAATCGTTGGCTTTTTATCCCTTTTTTGGAAATGTTGCTTTCTCTTCTTCTTTGATTGGCAGTAGCATTCCAGAGCGGCTGTTCAATTGTATGGCATCATTTCCAATTAGTACAATATTTTAAAGGGCTTTAAACAACTAATGGGCTTGTTTGAGATTAAACAAGCTGACATCAGTAATGACAGCATCACAAGATCAAGGAGGCTGCAGTTTTTATTTGCTCTCCACCAATGTCAAGACCTCAGTACATGATGGGAACAATGATGCATTTATGCATGTTATGATAGTACGTCATGGATGTTTACTCTGTTAAATGAATAAATGCTGTGTGGTTAATAACTTTTATGAGTCCTTAGAGAATGAATAAATTCATTCCAAATATTCCAGATACAATAACAGAATCTTACTGGTATTTATTTTGAAGCAACACAAAACTTTTTGTAGCAATTTATATTAGCAAGGATAATTAACATCTGTACAAACAGATGTTAGGCCCTGACAGTCTAATTATGCCTGACATATCAATTAAGGAAACTTATGTCTTGTGCGCCTGCTTCTCCTCTTTCTGTGTATTGATGTAATTGTGAAGATATTTCGACATTTAGTTGATGTTTCAAATGTATTCATTTGTGAATGAGTTTCAGGTGGAAACTGTCTTCATATAAAATTTACTGAAACAATTTAATGAATATGAAGGTTCTGATTATCAAGGATGTAAGACATTTTAATATCCCATCATACAGAGTGTCTACTAAATGGACAATGAGTTATATTTATATGCTAGGTTTATTACCTTCATCTTTTCTTGTCTTTTCACCAGAGCAGCTTTGGCTCTTAGAGGTGTCTGAAACCTTTTACACATACAGTCAATCCTGACTCAACCAGTGTGCATGATGAATGTGTTTTCCATGTTGAAAGCTCATGTGCAGTGGGTAACAGATACCTTTTCTAGGCATAGTAGTTGGTCTGGGCATCTGCTTTCTTCTCAGAGGCATCTGGCTTGGCCCTTCCTCTTCCTCGCAGCAGGTGAGGAAGACGTGACCACATGGGTAGCCCAGATACTGGTGGGCATCGCAACCCTGTCCTTCACTGCGCACCCGTAAGCCGAGGGCACAGCAGCTGCAGCACACCTGCCCATCCAGACAAAACAGCAGAGCCTATTAGGAGTGTGTCACTGGGGTGCCCTTCACATCTCTAATCACCACCTCGCTTTATGGCCCTCCACTTTTAGCCCTGTTTGGTAAACAGCAGAGGAAGGGAAGACATAACAGCTCAACAGGCAAGAAGGCCACTTCATCTCTGTGAACACACTGCAAAGGATTTCAGCTGCTGCCTCAAGCTGAACCACATGTCATGCAAAGGAAACCAGACTTTCACCTTTTTTTTACTTTCCTCTAAAACAAAGACCTGGCACAATGCTTTGGCTCGGCTGCCTCGACACATGAACAGTTGGCTCAAGGGCCAAACCACCAGGTTTCCTCTTGGAGAAACAGGCAGTGCTATTTGAGCTGACTCTGAGCAAAGGCATGATTTCCATATGGAAGTATTCACAGGTCTGAAGGATGCATACAGAAATAGGAAAGTTTGGAAGTTCTTCACGTATATATTTCAACCTGCCAATAAACACAAATAAACTGTCTGACCTTTACAAAAGCCTCTCTGCTGGCATAGGTATCTGAAATTGAAATCTCACTCTGGCCCAAACAAAAATGCATTCCAGGGGATGTTTAAACAGTTTAAAGTCTAAAATACATTGGCAAATTCAGTTTCATCATGTTATTGTGGCAGGTCCAAAAGATTCACAGTACTTGCCTGCTGTTTACACTGTCCGGTTTTGTCGCCTTCATACATCCGAAACAGTGAGTCATACCCTTTCTGACTCACAAAAACAGGTCATATTTGATTCTAGAGGAAGATGCAACTTTCTATATTCAATCTGTATTTGTTTTATAGAGAACTCAGTGGCTACAAAATGTGTGTGCCATCCAGCCATGACATCATGTCTCTCAATCATGACTCAACCTTCTTCCTCTTGTTTCATGTCACTTTCCACTGCATGCTATCTAGTGAGAACATCTATGGTGGATGTCTTAACATTTGGAAAACAACACTGCTATAAGAGTTCTCTTGGTGACGAGACAGTAATGTACCTGGTAGGAGTCATCTGCGCACTGATGCTCCTCATCCACTTCACAGGTGTCCCCTGCTCTGGCTGAAATCATACCTGATTCACACTGGCTCTCCTTCACAGAGCTGAGGCAGCACTGCTTCTCTGCAACACTGACACAAACACATGCACATACACATACATTTATATGGTACATGTATCTATACACTAGACTGAATGAAAATCATGTTGAGACAAAATGATGGACACAAAATGGCAGAACAGTGGAGGGCTTTTCAGTCCTGCGAACAGACCAGACTGGTAGATACAAACTCAAAAGGTGGAGCCAAACAACCAGTGTTTTGTGAGAGCAAGGGTGAAGTGAAGAAGGAGATCTAAGAATAAAGTTAAATAAAGTTACTGTACACTCACCGAGTTTATTCAAACTGATGAATTCTCATCCTGCATCTGCACTGTATAAGCCAATTGTTTTAACATTTCATCAACTTTATCCATAGTGTGTCCTACAGTTGAATCACTGTAACTTGTAAGGGTGTGGATCTGTTGCTCTGGACCAATTGAGAAAATTTTATGTGGAATGTTTTACGGTTTTTAATTGAGCAATTTAATGTAAGAAGTAAGAAGGCTTTAAATGTTCAAACACAGCTACCTTCCCAAAGTTTAATGAACATCACACCAGTGGAATCTGGAATATTGTCTGGCATCATGTTCAAAAGAAAAACAAATGGACAGAGCTCAATCCATAGTCATTAAATTTTGTTGTTGACAACTACTAAAATATTTTGCTAAATAATTCATATAGGGCTCATTCCAAATTGTCTAACAGATTGTTGAGGTGGTTAAAATAATCAGTACTGCTTGATATGCTAACCTATTGCTACTGGTTGCAATGGCACATGCACTTTAATGACAGGTCCTGCAAATCCATTTGAAATTACATGTGTCCACTTGGGCCAGCAAACTCACCTTTAGCAGCTTCTCTGTCAGAGATATAACAGAAGAGGAGCAACTGGTGTGTTTATAGTGCAGCCAAACAAACTTTTGGCTAAGATGATTAAATGACTTATGCTATTTCAATACAGAAGACAAGTAGATCTTCAACAACAACCATGCTTTGTCATCCAAATGTTTAGGAAGAGACAATGTCTTTAGACAATTGACAGGCGATAAGAGTAACACAAGTTACTCTTACCCTGCACATTGCTCTTGATGACCAGCCACTGTCATTTGTAGATAATAGTGTACTGGAGGCATGAGATTCTAAGCCACCACCACATCACAGAAACCGTATTACCAAAGCTGCATGATTTAGTGAAAGAGCACATCAACAGCCAATGGCAGGGCATTTCAGCCTTCAGCTTCAGCTGATATCTGGACTAGCAGTGTCTCTTCAGTTTAACTACACAGTGGACAAATGATACCATAACATTTCAGTTACTTAGTTTCTACTACAGTTGTATGATACAAGTACTTATATCTGTACTTGATATTGGCAAGTACCCAAATGTAAATACTTGTTCTTAGTCTGAAAAAGTGGTATCAGTGCATCTCTAGTCAAAACTTTCATAATAACACAATAATATCTTTGGGCATCACCTCTCACCTCACCTCCAGACTGTAACGCAGGTTTGTGGGTTAAGAACTCTCAAGCCAAAACTGAGAATGCTCCTTCCAGAGCCACAGAATACTGCAACTGTTCCTGCAACTGTCGAGTTTTGCTTCCCATGATTAGTACATAACCCGTAACACATTCAGGGACATTAACATCTTTTTGAGGGTCAGGACCCGCATAAAGCAGCCAGACAGACACTGTCTCTCCATCCAAACTGAAGCACTGTGCTGATCAGCTGTCTTCGGTGTGCCATTATCACTGGACGCTGCAATCTTTCTCCTCTGCTCTTCTCACTGTGCACCAATAGGTGAACCTCCAGTTCATCAATCTGCTCCTGAAACACCACCCTCATTGGGTCTATCTTTGGTGTAGATGAGTCTGTCTACAGGTGGGAGATTGAGTCTCTGGTCACCTGGTGCAGCCTGAACAACTTGGAGCTCAATGCTCTAAAGACAGTGGAGATGGTTGCCAATTACAGAAAGAGCCCAGTCTGCCCACCCCAATCACCCTGTGTGACCCCACAGTTGACACTGTAGAGTCCTTCTGTTTCCTGGGCATCACCATCACCCAGGGCCTCAGTGAGAAAACCCAGCAGAGGATGTATTTTCTGCGGCAGCTTAAGAAGTTCAACCTGCCAGAGACAATGATGGTGCACTTTGACACTGTCACCATAGAGTCCATCCTCTCCTCCTCAATCACCATCTGATACACGGCTCCAACTGCCAAGGACAAGAGCAGACTGCAGCGTATCATTCGCTCCACTGAGAGGTGATTGCTGCAATCCTGCCATCCTGCCAGGACCTCTACTTCTCTCAACTCTTATACCCACCCCAACAAATATGAATTATTTAAATAGCAGTCATATTGTACAACTAGTTTTTGCAATATTTTTTGTAATTTTTTTTATTGTAAAGTTGCTATTTATTTATGTCTCTTGACTTGCAGTACTTGCTTTCATGTGTGTGTTCATTGTGAATATATCAAGGCAAATTCCATGTATGCAAAAACCTACTGGACAATAAACCATATCTTGATTCATGGGTAAAATTGGTGTGTGTCCCTTCAAATAGCTGTAATTTTAATATGCAGTTCAAGTTGTCCTAACAACTGGAATTATAGTCGTTTGGCTAGACCCACTGATGTTTCATCCAACCAATGAAATTATTTCTTTTAGAAATGTTATATTTCTTCCTCAAAAGCAGCTTCCAAAAATGTTTGTAAAAGGAAAACTATGATCTGACACCAAAGGCCAGGTCACTTACCTGCATATGGAGTCCTTGTCAGTGTTCAGCAGCGGCATGTCGTTGCAGTGGTGATTTTCTCTGGCCCATTTCTGGCCAGCAGCACAGCAGCTCTGCAGAAGGTCTTCAGCTGAGCCACCTGGACCTGCAGCCCAGAGACATTCAGGCATGCATACATCAGCACACACAAGACTGATGGAATAAAAACAGTTCTGCAGTAAATCCTCTGCGACTGCACGGCTACACTGTATGGAACAGACAGAAGCCTGAGCAGAGTACAGTATGCAGTCAGACAGAAACATATGGTAGACTGCACCAGGTCTCAAAGGCGCCTTAAAGATTTCTACAGCTGACTAAAGCTGTAGTCACGTTACCAGAATACAGTAGCCCATTTCATGATTGGAAACTGTTTTACTCAGGTCTGTGGAAATTTACAGCTTATTCTATAAATAGTTTTCCTAAGTAGAATGGCAGTCCAAAGACAGGTCTGTGAACTAGAAGTGTGACAGACTGTGACAAAGAGCCAGCGTTTATGAGCATATAGGCTGACAAGAGTCACAATGGAGCAGCAAGGTGGAAGGAGGTCTGCACTGGCAGGCAGGTGGAGCACTTCCAAGTCTTAGACGGACATGAAACTCTCCTAGTTGAATCATGAGTACAGATGATGAACAACTGCATTAGAAAGCATTTTGGTCCTAGTCTATGATTCTACAGCCACACTAGCGTCTCTGTGAGGCTGTACTCACACGCAGCACTGCTTTGAGCTATATGCTAACATCAGCTAGCATGCTCACACAAGTTAGCATGCTGGTTTTTAACAGGCATAATGTTAACCCTGGTTATCATCTTAGTTTAGCACGTTAGCATGCTAACATTCACTAATTTTAAGTAGCTATAGGTGGTAAAACTGTCCATACAGTTGAGGGGGATGGTAAATTCGGGTGATAATTCAGTGCTAAGCAGGGTATGCAAGGTGCAGTCAGTTTGGTGCAGGTGTCCACCTCCAAAGCCGGCGAAACACCCCCAGACTCAAACATTCTCACCACCATGTTTCACTGTTGGTTTGACACACTGTGGTATCATTCTCTCTCCTGTTCGTCTCCTCAGATACACCCTTCTGTTACTGCCATAAATCTCAAACTTGGATTCATCAGTAAATAGTGAGACATTTTTCGGTCATCCACTGTGAAATGCTGGTATTTCTTAGCCCACCTCAAGTGTTTGGCCTTGTTTCCCCTCGTGAGAAGAGATTTAGAAACCACTACTCATCCTCTGAGATCACTACAAGACAGCCTTCTTTTGGCAGTACGTTTACTGATTGGAATCTTACATTTAATGGAAGGGACAACTCAATGAAATCTGACCTTTTATATATATAAACTCTGTTATCAGATAGTTAAATGCAGTTGTTACTGAATGTCTGCCTGTCTATTTCTCAGAGAAGAGCCTGCTTATCATATCATCAGTGGTCAGCATTAATTGGCTGATATTCCTGGAGAGCCTTATATCAGTCTGAGAAATCAGCAAAATAATATATTGTCACCTCATCAGCACCAAGAGCGTCCATACAGAGACACGAATGGCTGCAAACATTAATTACATTACATGCTGCAGTTGTCGTCTGGATGTTGTCCTACATTTCCAGGCGGTGCAGATGTGTCTGACATGTGTCTCAGTGTGGTGTGAGACAGGTCTATGTTTGGCCAGACAGAGTAATGATGGGCGAGCAGTGTGAGGCCGGGCTAATCAGTCCAGACAAACCCCATGGGGCCTCCTGAAGTGAACGGGTGTTTCTTATTTTAGGTCTGCCCACTACATAACAGGTCGGTTTAGAGGAGAAGCGATGCATGCCATCCTGGCAACCATGTTGAATCTTTCAACAATAGCTATTTACAAAAGTGTGGTTTCTGAGCTATAAATATATTTTCTGTTTTCTGTTGTTTCTCTGGTAATTAGTAGTCTACTCCTGAGTGTTAAGCTACATCTGACCCTCCAGTTAAACCTCATGTTTGGCTTTTGGCAAGGACTCCAGGGACATAGTTAACATAACCGTGGGAAATTACACTGCCAATTCCCAACTTTCCCATTCAGTGCCATGTGCAGTTGTGGCTTCAAATACAGTCCCACAGTTTCTTCACTGTATGAAATCAGACAGGGAAGATGTTTTTGTTTCTTGAAATCACTCAGAAGATCTATGAAAAGCAACCCAGTCGGTTATGTGAGCAATCTTTTCCTGTTGTGTTTATTCATCTGTCCTCAGAACTGCTGTAACAATGAAAGGAAACATACCTCAAACCTTTCCATGTTCCTTGTTGGGATTAGAAACAGATCTCACAGAGTGCATTGGGACTCATTAATAAAACACGGATTCTTCAGCTTCAGACATTACGGTATTTCAGATGAAAGTGTTTCATCTGAAGTAGGCTCTCAATAAGAACATAAATTCTACAGCAATAATGTTTTACAAAGTGAAACTCAAATGTTTTGGGGGTAAAATAAGAAGTTGCTTTAACTTTCAAGTGTCTTCCTCTCTCAACTTGACACTATTCTGAAGACAGTGCTTATAAATTATGCACAGTAAGCTGCGGACAGCCTTTGCTTTAAATGATTGTTTACTGAGCTTTAAAGGAGCTGGGACTGGGATGAAACTGAATGCAATGAAGGAAAATAAAAGGAGTTTCAATGTGAAGCTCAAAGCAGAGCTATTTAAAGAATTCCTGGTTCTGTGGTTCTTTTCTATCTCAATGCACACTGTGCAGTATGGGATTAGCATAGTTTAGATGTATTATACTTCGAGGTGAATACAATAGATTTTACATCAAGGAAATAATGCATGCAGGAAACCGCTAAATCTGATCACAGTGCTTTATTTGACACCCTGTGGAGCAAATTCTCTGATGTAGCTGTTTTTAATTACAAGAAATAAGCTCCATGTTTCAACTGGAATTGAAGTGTAATGAACTCTGCTAAGTGTGTGTATAGCACAAGTGTATTCATGACTGGATGTGTTTATGCACCAGAACACGAGAGGTTTTTTTTGTATTTACCTTTTTTTGGTTGATATAAATTAGGTTCATGTCTTCAAAGTTATAAAACAAAGCTTCATTTCACGGTTTTGTGAATATGAAGAATATGCAAATGTTCTGTACTGTATATAAGCCAACGAAGGTTTATTGAGTTGAAAACAAAAGCTCTTTGTCAGTGGCTTTTCTTCAAAGGGCAAGGAGAGAGGTGGTGTGTGTGTGTGTACGTGCCTGTGCTTAAGCGTTCATGCTAATATGTGGATAAAAGCAGCAGGGTGAGACAGCTTTGGGTCTGACGTGGATGTGATGGGGAGGCTGACGAGCTCTTGGCTCTATACAGCTAAGCAGCAGCAGCTTGCCTCATGGTGTGTTCATCCACCAACTGAGCTCCATGCACAGCAGCTGGGCTGAGGGGGGGGCATCAGTCTCTGTGTGAATCCACAGTGTGGCAAAGAATGCCGGTGATCACTATGACGGCTGCCACGTCAGCGGGCTCAGAACGTAGGCAAGGTTCGCTGTAAATCAGCTAATTGGAAGCAAAATAGGGGCTGATTTTTTTTTCATCAACAGAAATGTGAGGTTTAGAAATACTTCATTCAATTATGTAGAATTAATGGGTTCCTGGTTTAACACGTTCTATGCTCATTTCCTTTAGTTTATGACATTGAAATGATGCCATTTTCCCTCTGTCTAAGTGGATGGCAAAATGGAGATGGTTTTGAAGTGGAGCCATTACAGGGATTTTATTTTGGTATTCATTAACTGAGTGACTGAAATGGCCATTTAATAATGACAACTGATTTAATTTACAGAGCCATTCATAATGCCGACTAATGTCAGCTTCATTAGCTGATATTACTTTCATAGTGATGCACAATCAGCTTTGTGTCAGTGAATGGAATAATGTCTCTGGACCACACAGTATTTCTCCCAGCCTCTTTTTCAATTGATAGTTGAGAGATGGGAAGAACCTCTGTTTTCTTTCTTTGATATTGTCAGTGTTCCTCAATATTACAGCAGTCTCCGGTATAATTCAACAATATTGTAGGTCTCTGTTATGGACTTCAGTTCCAGTTTATCACCTTTGTTTTGAAGAAACCATGTTTTTTTTCCATCAATTTTATTACGGCCAGCGGTTCTAACAACAAATACAAGGCTGCTAAAAGTGTTATCAGGCTTCTGTAAAATGTAAGCATTGGTCTCTGCTTGCTGTTGGTGCCGTACATATTTTAATGTAATTACAAATTTCAAAAAGTTAAAAGATTAACTTGAAGCCCAGTCTGCATTTTTTTGTTTCGGAATGCTCATTGGGATTTGTAAATGAACAAAACAAAAAACTTGCTCTTGGGATGACAGGGATAGCAGTGTCTGTCGGTCGGTCGGTGCACTAGTCGTCCAGACTGAAATATCCCAACAACTATTGGATGGATGCAATTCAATTTGGTACAGCCATTCAATGTCATTCAATGTCTGGGTCTTTCTGATCCCCTCACATTTTATCCAGTGTCACCAGCATGTCAAATAAATGTTGGTGCAGATATTCATTGTCCCAGATGATGAATCCTAATTGCTAACGTGATCTCCTGACTTTTCCTCTTGTGCCACCATCAGCTTCACATGTTTGGTGCAGAGTAGTATTTGGTGCAGACATTCATGCCCACCTCAGGATAACCTGCAACAACTTTATTTATCCTTCTACTTTTCATCTAGTGTCATCTTTAGGTCAAAATTTGGAATTTATGACCCAGTACCTGCTAAAATAATGACATTCCCATCAGTCTCAGCTGTGTTTTGCATTTAGTGCTAATTGGCAAAAAGTTTCTTGCAATTTGGTGAGAAATTGTTTGTCACAAAGAAATGTCATATTTCAGCTTGTTGTGGAGTTCTAATGTCCTGGAGTTTCCAAAGAAATGATCTAATTAAGCTTGCACCACTGAGGCAGGAGAACAAGCTGTAAAGACAACACTGACATAGGGCCAAGTTGACATGGCAAACATGTTAGGAAACAGTTGCCAATTCAAACGTAAAGAGACACAGAGTAACATTAGCATTCATTTAGAGTTGTGGTTCTGTCAAACTGATAAATGTAAGTCCAATATTCACTCTACTTTTAGCTCTGCTTTTGGTCTCAACCAACTGCTGAGAAGAATCTTTCTCTTTCTTTTATTCACTAAAATCAGTTGCTTGTTGCTGCAGGACACAAGGGTGATGAGAGTGACAAGGATGCACTACAATCGTAAGACTGTGAACGTTAAAACCAAAAATGCTGAGGGAGACTGCTGCGTCAATTTAGAATTATCTGTGGCTATATCACAATGATATAGTGACACCTTTTACATTCCATAACATGGGCGGCTAAAACGTCATTTGGACAAAAGGGAAAGAGTAACAGTTGAGAGATAAAGATATGAAGTGAAGTCGAATGACATGTTCTTCAAACCCTGGCAAACATACAAGCTGGACAAAGACAAAGAAATACTATGTATCCCCTTTTTTGAGAGGTAAACCTTCTCTGCTCCTTTGCTGAACTTTCACAGACGTAAAACATGATGGATTCTGTCTTTCCCGCCTCTGAGTGCTTTCTGTTGTGCGACGTGTTTATTTGTGCAGTCAGTATGAATGGACAGACGAGGCACTCAAGGCATTCAAGGAGTGTCGTTTTTACGATGTAATAATACGAGTAGGCCAGAGTGGGTAATGGCTTAGAACAATGGGAGGATGCTAACCGCCTCAGCTCCCACTGCTCTGGCAGTCACAAGCTTTTCTCGCCTTGAAATACATAGTGACGGTCATTCATCAATATGTTTCCTAAACAAATAAACCAGGTACCGTGGCACTGACTAACTCCTTCTCTACAACAGTATGAGGAGGCTGACGAAATTATACACCACATACAAAGCAGCAGATTGGCAGGAACAGTCGAGTTCGAGTGAAGGATATGGAACAATTTCAAATTATTGTGACTTTGACCTTTTCAGTCCAGTATGTCCACAATGCGACGAGTTCTTGAGTTCTGGAGATATAAAGAGTATTATAGAGATTCAATTTTTGTGAGGTGCATGGAAAACACACAAACACACACTGCATGAATTTCATGAATTTCTTATGTCCTATCGTCTGTCTGAGGCTTGTCTCACTGTATATACTGTAAGCTCTGTTATTTTTTTCTCACTTGTATTTTGTCGGGGCTTACAGGCTTCAGCAAAGCCTTGAGTCTTTACAGTTCATCGCACATGACATTTGTTGAACTAAACCTATATCTTTATAGGAATGCATGTGCTTTAAATTAAATGGTTAGAGCCAAGCGCTAGTGGAATGAAAAGAGGAGTCTCCCCTTCTCCGTGTAGTCTTTTTGCTCAACCCCAGATATTGGCAGCACAAGCAATGTTGTCTGATTTGGTGGTTTTCTGCCCCAATTGGGCTTTTGTACTATTCGGACAGTTTCCACCAATGTCAATTTGGGCTATATCCCAACAAATCTGGCACTCCTCTCATCTGAATAATAAGATTGAGCTTGACTGAGTTCAAAAGCTCAGTTCACCGATTGATGATGACCATCATAACCAAATGTCATTTCAGTTTATTACAATTTGCCTCTTCAGCGGTCTTTGTGACTCAAGTTCCTGCCATCCATGACCCAACAATGAACCCTCTTTCAAAGTCACTTAGATAAGTCACTTTTTCATCAACATCTTTTTACAAATCAGAATCAAGTGGGCCTGCTCAGCATTTCTTTACATGCCACAGAGCATGATTGGATGTTGTTAGGGTTAGGTAGAATGTGTGTTGGTCTGTGGTGTGGAGGCAGGGAGGTGCTCCCATTGGGCCATCCTCCCTGCTAAAAATGAACAAATCACTGACTGCTAACTGGTATCTATAAAATGTACAAATCTTGCTCATGTTTGTCTTTGCATTTTTACATAAGAGATTACTTTTAGTGTCTTGTCAGTCATTGTCATTCAGTGCATTGCTACCTCAGGTGGATATTCTGTATCTCTACAATGTCATCTGGTGCGCAACAACCTTGTTTTTACTCACATTGTTTTAAGGTGAGTCCAAGGATTGTTGAATTTCCCAAATCCATATGAGGTTTTAACATGACCACAGGTACAGAATAATCAAGTATCATCTCCATTTCTTCTTTGCCTTTCTTCTCACTCAGCCCCCCAGGGTCTCATCTGTAAAGCAGATGGGAATATAATGGACTGTAGGCTTGAAAGGACTGTCCTTAACACTGAGTCACGGCCGTCCCTGGAATATATGGTTTCACTAAAATAGAAAAAGAGAGGCAAGTACAGTACAGTGTTGCCTTCCCATTGTCTCACACTCTGCCTTCCTCGGGTGCAAAGCCAGAAATACAGTATTTTCCACTCACCCTTTGCCTCTTGTTTGTGAAACAACAGAACTAGTGGCTTATTGTTGCTCTCAACAATTATTCGTCTTTGGCTAGAAATACTAATCTCCTGCAATGCCCAGCGTGCCCATCCGGCCTCCCACCACCAGTCAGCCCTTTTCATGTCTGGCAATCTATCAGCCCCAGACACCCGTCAACAGCAGCCTGTCCACAGCGGCACCCTGGGCCCAGCTCCAGCTGCCTCGTGAGAAATGTCTGCCGCTGTTTTCCTCTAAATATGAGACAGCAGGCAGCTCAAACACAAAAGCCAAGTCGATGTTCCAAATTAGGGTTCAAAACTTTATTTCACTTTTGGATAAGCAAACAAGGTTAAACATCTGATTTTGCTTTAATGGTATCATGTGTAACTTTCAGAGAACCCTTGTTATTAATTACAGTGGTGAATGTTGAATAAACTGCATTCAGCATCCTGTTGCTCATGCTTGCATTCTGCACCGACACTGTGATGCAACATGAAACCGAATGCTGAAATAAACACTGAATGCAGGAAAGAAAACTACAATCATATTCATAATAATATTACTATCTGTAATCTATATTTTATGTCACTCCATGTCACTAACTAGCTTGCAGTTTGTAAATCACTCCACCAGCCAACGCTGGAAATCAACCAACGCCAGACCTGCCACGCAGCCAAGCCACAGGCATGTTCCTTCCTTGCATCACTATTGACTAGTAGAAAGCAGCTGGTAGTTATACATATCATTTACTGTTGGTTAAAACCAATAGAGTTTGTCATTATACACAAGTTAGTACCACGGATCCCGTTACCTGGTGAAGAAATTGTCAAGACATCCACTCAGAGAGTATTTCGCTAGCGATGACATTAGCTTGCAAGCAAACTAAAGTTAGCCAGCTGGCTGAAACTTAGATACACTGCATGGATCTGGTGATGGTTGCTTCGTAAAGTTAGCTGATAAAGTCATTTACAAGCTTGCCATTTACCAGGCAAATAAGCCCCGGGAGTCTGGATGTTCATGAACATATTTGGTTGGTTTATAAACTCTGAACTTATTCAGACCAAATCTGATGACTATTTTCATTTATATTCTGGGACACGGTCTCTGTCAGATTTCATGATGCTGCCAGCATCAGGCGAGATCATTCTGGTAGGAATCCACCAGAAGCAGCAGTCTGGATGAGATCTGAGCTGTGGACCAGACACGGCCTTGAAAGCAAAGTTTGAAAGAGCTGCCCTCCTGGCAACAAAATGTCAGGCTCTCTTTTCAAATCGACCTCTCACATCTGCCAGCCGCAGCAGCCCCACTGTGGACAGTTTTAGTCCCAATGTTGAAAATGTGAAATAAATCCTTTTTGAATGCTTTTCAAATAGAAAAAGAAACGTTTTAGCAGTAAATGGACAGATATCCTGGCAAATGAGAGTTAAAATACAGACTTCATGCCCCTAATATTCTATTCTGAAACAGGTATTAGTGCCTACAGCTTGCCAAAGTATGTTTTTAGAAAGCCAGAATGAAAGATGATGAGATAAAATGAGAGAGATTTGAGAAAAGTGGTTACACACAAGGTTGGATAACCAATCAGGCAAAGCAGGCGACAACACCAGAGATTCCAGACACCCCAACACACGTATTCACTTTCTTGCCCAGAGCGAGATGTGAGGATCAATATTAATCTCATGTCTGTGCGTAAGTACAGAACCAAAGTCAGGATGCGGTTAGCTTAGCTTAGTGACTGGAAACCGGGGTTTTCCCTGCTCGCCTGGCCAGCCTAACACCTTGTTTTACCCAAAATGCATTTGTTATTTGCTGTGTGTAACTATTTCTTGGTGAACAAGAGCAGCCAGGAGTGACTTTGAGCAGCTTCCTGCAACGTGTCATCATAGAAAAGTTGCCATGTTTGTGGCATTGTGCCTGTTGAGAGACCCAAACCAAATCATTCCCTCACTGACCATATCTGGGAACCCACTCGATAGATTTAGACACGGCACAGGAGTACTAGGCAGATGGTTAGACTGTTTGTCAGACAAATAATCTGATCTTGTCAAATCTATTGTGAATTGACAAACAAGAAGCTATTTCACATTGTTACACTGTTTTCACATTATTCTTTGATACATTCAAATAAAAAAATATTGATTGCCTTCAGACAGTGTCATACATGCTCCACTGACTTTTCTCACCAGCAGCTCAGTTTTAGTCATATACCATATACCTCAGTGAAATGTCAGGATGGTATGAAAAAACAGATTTTACCCAAGCCAGTTTCTGCCATATAACATCCATACAAAACACTTTCTACAGCTTCTTTAACAGGACTTTTAAAATTTATGATAAGATTTACAGTTCAAGGGGAGTTTTGATGCAATGCCAATGTCCTCACTGCCTTCCATTCACTGTCTGAACTCTCACTGTCTCTGAAATCCTCCATGGGCAATCATTTTTCAGTTCTGCATGTTAGTGTGAGTAACTATTGCACAGTAGAGTCTAGTATTCTCAAATACAAATTTAAAGGCTGATCGGGCTTATCTATCTTACCTATCCCTAACCCTAGCTCTATGTAATCAGATTACACAGGTTAAAGACACACTAGATTGCACTTTTCAATCTACATTTGGTATGATGAAGTACAAATATAAAATCTGCTCTTGATAATGAAGGTTTAAAGGGTTGGCTCAACAAAATGATGAATGGAAGGCCTTTGGAAAAACCCCAGTACATCTTGTTGTCAACCGTTTCCATTGTAACTACTTTATACTGAACAAATCAGCTCTTTGAAAACTGCTCACGTCTTCTGTGTTTTGACAACACAGTTTCTGCAAAGACATGTTGCTGTTGTATTTTTTTAAGGGGATTTTTCAATGCTGTGACCACCACTAACAAAATTCCCCTCCATTGTGTGAGTGGAGGGGGACATACAACAATGGCTATCTGCGTGGCTACACTAGATGTAAGTGAGAAAGGTTTTTCTGTAATTTGGGTGAAGTGACCCTTTTAAAAATTACATGTAATATATGAGATTGTTTGGAAAAAGCACAAGAAGGCTCATCAAGAAGCCTCATTTTTGCTTTCCCCTTCAGTTCTGAATTCTTTGGCAGCAAATCACAGTGCTCTGATTCTTAAGCTTCAACATCCAACTGTTTCACATGCTCTCCTTGCAAAACTATGTTATTACAAGGCTTGTTGCCTTGATTAGTTGCAAAAATAACAATTTGTTGTTTTCTCTAATTACCTCCACTCCTCCTAAAGAAGAAACAAAGATTTTTTTTTCCCGTACTCGACAGCAGATCTAAGTGTTTGTTGACTCGGTATCATGCTTAAATCCTACAAACACTGAAACAAATGTAGTTTTTGCATGATTAGCTGCTTGATGCTCCACTTTACCACTGGGAACAGGCATTGAAAGCAGCATGACTGGGGTCATAACAAAAGTAGGCAGCCAACGCTCATGATCCAGCTATATCTGCACATTCAGAGATAAGGAGAACGACCTCAGTGACAGATGAGGGGCCCACTCTACATCATCATCCGTTTTTATTTAGACGATTTGCTTCCTGCCGATGAAGCCCCAAGAGCAAAATGGCTCTGACATCAGCTGAGAACAAAGCGGGAGATAGCAGGCTGAGAGGCGAAAGCTTTCACAGATCCACTTAAGATATGTAAAAGAAAGCCATCAAGAGGAGTTATATGCAAGAAATATACCAGGAGATGAGAATCAATATCATCCATTATTCACGATATCTATGCCAGTTCCTTTTAATGTCTACATCTTAAGAGACACTCTTTCCATTGTTAGGAATAACAATAAAAATAAAAAAAATCTGTCTGATTTTCCAACCAGACAGTCAGTCAGAGCTGAGCTTTATTCCATTCAGAGCAGAAGATAAATGCCGGAGGAAGTGGAAGTATGTTCTTTTGTTTGTCTTACATTCTGCCCAGACAGTATGATATAGTGACACAAATTGGATCAGTCCAAGTTAGGATCAGTGTTTTGTTTCTGGGCCACTATATAAACATTGGCTCATCTTTTTTAGCTTGTGCGCTGTGTGATTCAACACCAGGATACTGCAATGTGAAATCTTCAGGGGCCCATATTTCTAGGTAGTCATTTGTGTAGTCTATGTGCTTAGCTGCAGAGAATGTAGTATTGTTTTGGTGATTAGGGTCATACAGTAGGTTGGGCTGACACCGGGGAGGGAGTGTGCAGAGGAGCGGGCCTTCATAACAGTGGTATTAATCAGGGGACAACAGGAAGCAGGGAACTGTTGAGGCTCTAAGGGGTCGTACTGACTCCCTTTGGGGGCCAAGGCAATAACAGTATCCTCCCATCTATCTCATGTAATGCCGCTTTCACACCAAGACTTCACATCAAAAAAAAATACAGACAATACAGAGCACTTGAAGATGTTGTGTTAAATCTGGGGATTGGAGACGCTGTAGACGTAAGACACCTGAGTGTCGCCCATCACAAATAACTGCGATTATGTCCCTGTCCTCTGTTTGCCTTCAACTTTCTGACACCCTGCCTCAGTCAAGTCAATACTGTCGGCAGCACTGTTAGAGTGCCTGATGATTTGTGCCTGCTGCTGAGCCTGGCTGACTTCATCTTAAGGTTTCCTCTTGACCTTTTGGCCTCAATAGCTTGATCTGGTAAAAGTCAATCTACCAAGAGCAGACCTGGCTTATCTGGAGTCCTCTGAAGGACAATAGCATACTGCAACAAAGAAGCCAGATGTGTTATTCAGGTGTTATTCCAGAAATAAGAAAGCTCTTAAAATCGCACTTGTATTTACAATAATGCAAATTACTCAAACTCTATGTAACTCTTCATGCTGTGGTTCACTCCCTTTGTCTAGAGGGGGATCAATGAATTTAAAAAAAACATTCCCAAACCTTATTGTAATGAAATACTGCACTGAGTTACAGAACCCAGCTCAAATGTGACGACAACAACAACTCTCTATGATGTGATAATGTGTGTCTATGTGAATTTTATTTAATTGATTTGATTTCTTAAACCCATGGGATTGTGGAGCATTTAATCTTGCTAATAAATACAAATAAAGTCATCTTCAGATACTGTATGTAGATACAGTGAAGCTGAAAAAAGGAAAACTTCCTCACTCGAAAAAGCAGAAAAAGTGGCTGAAATATCTAAGAGTGCAAAACAAAAGCTGTGTTGAAATCATTTCACATAATGAGAGATGATTACACGACCATCTGGAAGAAAGTGATGTGTGTTTGTTTTGGATGCGCTTGCCACAGTATGTTTCGGCTGAGTTTATTTCAAGTCATTGCAGCAAGTGAGTATTCCTACGGTTTATCATTTCAACAGGCAGATGCCACTGTTTTTCTCCAAATGGTTTTCTAGTTTTTTATGCTTGCTCCCACACAAACACACACTGAGCGTCTATTATTATATTGTATACTATACTTCATTTCCATCATCTATTCCCAGGTCAGATTTGGTTTGTCATCCTGTTAAGAAGTGTTAAGTCTTAAGAAGATGTTTCCAACATTAGGAAATCAAATCTCTGCCCTTTGAGCTTTGTTTGAATGATGGCCCTGACAAAGCCAGATCAGCCATAACTGAATCATTAAGACCTTAATCTGACTGCAACCCTAACCTACACCTAACATATTCAGATAGTGAGGAGTATCCAAAGTGTCCTCATCAGAATTTTCTCATTATAATTCTTGTCTGGCCATTCTGTGGATCAAATCGCAGAAGCACAATGACAAGACGGAAAGTTATCACGCTGAAAAACCAAGGACAGAAAGCACAGAAATAGGTGGCCGAGAACAGACAGAAACTGCTTTTTGATTACTTTGTGCAAATAAGAGCACTGTAGGTCGCTTTTTGGAGGCAGAGATTTAAGTCTTTGAGCTTGTGTAGCCTTGTTCTTTGTTTTTTCAGCAGTTAATGCCACGAATGCTAACTCCCCAATAATTCCAAACAACTCATCACCCTGTGTGGCAGAAGCTTATTCACAGAAGACCTAACTCACAGTGAGTGTTAAGAGCAGAAAACAAAAAAGCTTTCATTCAGCCAACATTTGTTGAATCATCATTGTTTCATATGAACTAATGATAGAAATTAGAAAAACAGACTTTCAGTTAAAGAAAATGTCACAGACTACAGACTTTTAACTGCCTCTGAATGAAAACCATTAATATATTGTCCCTCTCTCAAAATTACCCTTCTCCCTCTCAACCTCCAACACTAATTAATTTGCCCTTTTTGAGGTAGTCATTATAAATAATCAAATGCGAATGCCCCTCATCAAAATTGGTGTTGGAGGAAGCATTTGGATGATAAAACCAGCCTTGGCTTGAATCGCAGGCAAGCAGAGCCAAGGACAAACTGCAAATGGCTTTAGTGACGTTAACTCTCCTCTATCTGTTGATGTTTGGAACTTAAAAACAGCCCCTTTCTAGTTTTTTAGGGTGACTGTAGTGTGATAATTAGAATTTTTTGTAATTAGAAACTGGAAGCGGAGGCATACTGAGCCAGGTGCCAGCGCCGTGCTGGGACAGGACAGTTACAGACAGGATGAGTTTGTCTTGATGACATGGAGCTGATCCAAAAAACAATCACTGTGTCTCTAAGAACCATTACAGTGATTAACTCTTTGGTTTGTATCACAAAGAAATCTGTTCCCTCTGCCCTTCACCATGACTGATCTGTTAGCAAACTGAAACACTGCAGAGGTGATGAGGCAGGAATGAACAAACTGTTCCTGGTTCAACTTCGACCCACCATACTCGCCATGGTTGTATGAACTGTAAAGTGGTATCTAATTTGGCTAAACTGTTTCTCTTTGATTTGTTGCCCTGTTGGACCTATTCTACAAATGTTCATGTGTGCAAAGAACTTAATAAACTTCAACTTGATATTTGATTTGAATTTTAGAAAAAATAAATATAAAATATGTCACAAATAAGGAGTTTTGTAGTGAGAACTGAAGTATCATGAATATGAAGGACACTAGAATAAGCTCACTCTTAACATAACTTAACTTAAAAGTAAGTTTAAAGTTAAATCATATCATATCAATCAATAAAACCAAAGCAAAGGAGAACAAGACCCCTGGACAAACAATGAGGATCAGTGATTGGTTGTTTGGCACTCACATTCACAGTTCAGGCTGCTGATTGGTCAAATGAACGCACTGCTGCTTTTTCCCAGTCTGGAGAGCAGACACTCAGACACTCACTGAGAAATATTTGCACAAAAAGTCGTGAGATTTGTCATCTAGCCAAGTTGACAACTACACATACAGTAGGCCAACTTGCAGTCTTAAGCTGCACTTGGGCACTGTTGACATTAACCGGAAATATGTCATGCAAATAGGCACCTGACTTCTTCCAAATAGGCAGTGTGGCTTTTGGACAGACCCCATGTTTTTCAATGTTATGATGAACAATTAAACACCTTGCAGTGACTCCGCACTTTCACTGTGGTTCAAATGCTCTAATTTATGAGACCAGCGCTTCAACACGAGATGTGATGTAAGTAAGATAAATGTCACTCAGCCATGAAATCTGGTCACAGTCACTTCAGCCAACACAACATGTGGTACAGAATTCACTCATCATATGTTATCCATTGCTCAGTATGAACTGTTTGTATGGTAATTCCTTTGAAGAGGTAAATAATTTCTGTCACTAATCCAGACATATAGACATTTGTCTTTTAAGCTTTGTGTACATACTTCACTACATGGATATGGTCCAGGCTGGAGATCAAAGTCACTCTTTTCCAAAGAGCACAAGCTCAGTGTTTGCTATTGTATGTCCCAGAGGAAGCAGTGTGATTATAGGTGAACAGATGGAAACTGTTGTCCCGCATTCACTGAACGCATGCAGACTCTCCACACAGGTCTGAGAGGATCTGCTAGATGAGCTCTGTTGAGTTGAAAGAGATTCCGAGGAAATGATGATGTGAAAACTCTTTTTTATCTCTTTGCCATGCAGCAACGTGGGCAGCCATGACCAGCCCAGATTGTGTAAGGCATATTCCATGACCATCCTATCTGTCAGGGACTGGGAGTGTGACTGGCATTTTGATTGCAGCTTTTCTCAGGGGACTGTCTGGGACCTTGAATCTGAATCACACACATTGGTTGTAGAGACACACAGGGTCCAGAGGGGGCTTGTCTTAATGTAAAAACATGTTTTCTTTGCCATGGAGAATTCAAGTCAGTTATTTCTTCAGTTGTGTCTCTCATTTTTGAAGGTGTAATAACTAATGTTTTACACCTCTGTAGCAGATGACCATAATAAATCTGGACAGGGTTGTTTATCAGTACCAGTAACTCTACAATTACCTCACTGGGGGCTGAGACTTCAGGCTTTTCAACACATTTTACAGGTTGCACTGTGTATTGGAACAAACAGTCACCAGCTGTCACAGTGTCAGGACACTCCCAGCAGTATCAATGCTCCAAACCATTTCTGAAAGGAGGGAGGCTGGGAGTCTCCTTCCTCAAGTCAAAAAGGCAATTCAAAAGTCAGTGTTGTTATTCTACTATTTATTATGGTGATATTAATGAATGTCTCTATTAGACCTTATCTGTGATTGACCGTTCACTAATTCCCCTGCGTGCATGTCCAATCAAGTTTGGCAACCGTAACTCAGCACGGCAGGCCTGTCGATAGCAATACATGTTCTACAAATAGTTTGGAGGGTGGGGTCTTTTTAGTGACTTTCCAAAATTAAAAACACAAGTGCATAAATTCAAGAACTGGATTAAACTGTGTGTTCATTCAGCCTGAACGTAAGCTGAAAACTACAGTAGCATTTCTAATGTAGTGCTTCCAACTGCACTCTTTTGTGGTCATGCTAGAAAAAGCTCCAGTCAGGAAATACAACACACATGTAGAATTTCCCCAAATGTGTGTTTTAGTTACACACTCCAGTAACTGGGGCTGTATCAGAATCAGAAATTTTCAAGCCAACTCTTTATTACAATGTAGAATGAATATATGTAATTAATGTAGCTATAGATGTTTTTTCTCATTACAGTTCAGCACACCTGCAGAGCACATCAGATTTCCAAAGGTGTCTATCAATTTCTCTATCCCCATTACAGATACAAATGAGCAAAACAGGTCACAGATGAAACTAATTATATGTTATATATGGCAAATAAATAAAAGTACTTGAGCAAATGTGGAGTACGAAACAATAAAATGCAAAGTGAATCATTTTAACAGATTAGGTATGAGGGGATATTGAAAACGGCCTAAGAGTGGGTGGTAGCAAAGGTTTATTTATTAGCATTTACAAAAAATGGCCCCCACATTTTCTTAAAACTAGCAGACGATCCTCTCAGCACACTCCTAATTTCTTCCATACTAACAAAGTAGAAGATAAAGTATCTCTCATCCAAGAGTGATGAGTAGGTGGAGCAGGGGATTTCCCCTTGAGAAGTATCAGGCGTTCGGCCAGGAGAGTTACAAAAGCTATTCTAAATTCTTCATATAATTTGATATTGCAGGCGTGAGGGTGACTCTGAATAAGGCAGATGTTTTGACAGAGGCAGAGATCATTTGTCACGTTGCATCGAATATTTCCAACCAAAAGTTATGCAGAGACGCGTCCAAAACATATGTATATAAGTAGCTGGAGACTGGCGACATCTATCGCAGATAGGATCATACATCAGCAACGTCCAACTACATTCTTGATAGTTTAAATTTAGTTAAGGGAATGTGGTGAAGAACCTTACATTGTAGCAGCTGGTGCCTAACAGAGATGGAAGAGGAGTGAACACGCCACAAAAATTCCTCAAATACATCATCTCCAAAATGTAAATCATCCCCCCATAGCATTTTAATAGTGAGCAGTGAGATAATAGGATTTAGTGAGTGGATGAGACGATACAAAACAGAGGTTATGCCCTTCATAGTGGGTAGTGGGGTCACAAAGGGGTTGACACTAACAGCTGCTGGGAAATTAGAAAAATGAGGGTAAGCATTTATAACAAAAGTACAAACCTGTAAGAAACTAACAGTGATGTTTAGGAAGATTAAACTTCTCTGAGAGTTGTTGGAAAGATGAAAATATGTTATCAGCATACAAGTCTTTGATTGTTTTGACACCACAAGCATGTCAGGAAGAAAAAGTCCCATCTATTAAAGAAGGATGGAAGAATGGGTTTGCTGCTAGTGGAGCAAGTAAAGAGAGGGTCTAATTTGTTTCCTGAATGCTTTCCATATCCTTCGCATCAATTTCACTCTTAAATTTTTTGAACTGGGAGAGACTGAAAGATTCACAGGAGCATGAACAAGAGCAGACGGGGAGGCTGGTCTAGAAGAGGAGGACCCCTTATTATTCATGTTGGGGGAGAATGGGAGCCGTCCAGATGAAGCCAGAACTGATTTGCTCTCAAGTTAGAGGCTCAGTTATAAAATCTTAAGTTTGGAAATGCTGGACCCTCAACAGGCTTTGGCCTCTGAAGCGAGGTTTTGTGGGGTCTTGGAATCTTCCTGTTCTGTATAAATTCAAATATTGATATTTAATCTTACAAAAGTAGGACTGTGGAAGAAAAATAAGTAGACATCAGAACAAACAGGAAAACTCTGGGGAGTAGTCATTTTAACAGAATAGATCCAGGCCGCTAGGCATGAATTTGGCAAACCTCCCTATGTCTTAGCAACTAACAGGAGAATGTGAAGTCAGTTTTGTAGTTAGGTCATTCTGACACAAAACTCAGGCTGATAAAGTTTATAGCCTGCAACGCTGTTATCCTGCGTTACTCTGTGTATAATGACACAGCTGAAAAAAGCGCAGTGATTCGACTGGCAAAATGAAATTTAACTTGCCAGCTTCTCGACTGATGATTGGAATCATGTTGTCAATCTCCACATCTCCTGCACTGATCATCAGCTGGTGAGGACGCTGACTGTTTGCCTGGGACATGTGCATGCACTGTAGCATTAGCCTTGTAGCTTCAATCGTGCAGCATGATATCATGTGTGTATATAGCTATCAAGTGCATGTTGAAGACCTTTTGGCAGGGTTCTCATTTTAAAATGACTGAGGCAGCGATAGTGTTTTTAACCAACTTTTCGACGTAACTGTATTTAGCCAGCTGAAGCTGATAAACATCTGCGTGCGACATTTCAGTCAGCAAAACTGATGGTCATGGCCTATAATAAGGAGCCTGCTTTAGCATACTTCTTGTGGACCCACTGTTTCAAAAATTATGTTTCAAATAAATGCAATCAATGCAGCTGAAAATGGATGAATGATGAATGCCACAAAAACTACACTTTCTTTTTTTGTTAAGTTTGGGGCAATCACAAACGTCTATCAAAATGTCCAAAGCAGGGTGATGTAACAAATGGAAATGTAAGCCACATACAAGCCTCAGACAGCTGTTGTTATCATGCCTGATTTATCCGGACGGTAACCTTTGAAAAGCCACTTCAGGACTGAGTCCAGGGACAGAGTGTGAAGCAGCTACCTGACAAATAAATCATTCTGATTTGATTGACCAGCACACTCTATCACCCTGACAGACTGTTCAGGATGTCTGACTGGCTGAGTGTCATTTATGTAACTCACGTAGGGGACAGGTGAAGTTGTGCACTGCAAAAAAACTTCTACTAAGCAGTTCAGACAAACACTGAGTTCTCATAATTGAGGTTCCTTGTTTTCTCTACAAAATTTACTTTATTTTCCCGGGAAAAATACCTGCCCTAACCTAGGATTTGTGGGATTTTTCAGCATGTGTCAGTTTATTCGCAAACTGAAGACAATATGTAACAAGTCAGTTTCACACTAACATCAGCACTTTGTTCAGCTGCACCATCTCTACCTATTCTAAAAGTGATGTTTCACATAATACATCAGAAAGATTCTACTAACAAAAGAAATCAATCAAATAGGAGTATGATATAATACACTAAGGTATAAAGGCAAAAAAAAAAACTTTTTCATTTTAGTGTAATGTTTAAAAAAAAATGTCACAAAGAGTCACAAATTCAAGAACATAATCAGATGCATTTCTAGCAGATAACATGCAAAACAAAATTTACCTTTCATCACCACAAAGACAATTTTATACCAAAAAAATGGGCCTCTTGTGTCACATGTTAAAGAGTTGCCAAATCCTGTGTGCTTTGCTGGTGCTATCCTGAGAAGATAAAGTTATCAGGAGCCTGGAGAAAGGCCCTGCCTGGTCCTCCCCTCTATCTCCACTACAAGATTGTGAGCAGACACCTGTCTTTGGTCCGGGGCGTTTCTATCAGGAGGAAACAGTTTATCAGGAATAAGAGCACCCTGCCACCCCGACAGATAACTCCTCCTCAGCTTATCCTCCTGCATATGCTACAGAGGACACAGCAATGTGTCATTTTTTGTTAGAAACTTTGGGATCAGGTTGTGACCCAACAGCCAGTCCGCTGCACACAAGTCCCTCAGTATTACCATGAATCAACGAGCAAATGGCCTGAGAATAAATCAAATGTGGCATGCAGTGATTATGTAATTACATTATCTCATCAAAAGATTAATTGATTAAGACCAGCCTCCTAATAAATGAAGAACTGGATCATTTTATCATCCACAGACTCTATTTAAAGAGCACTTTGATTTAATGTGTTGAGTGTATGTTTCACATGATGTCATTTTAGTGTGTAGAGTTTTACACACAGCAAAGCAATACCTGTACAAATGAATCCAATACAATACAGCAGTCCTGAAATAAATCCTGAGTTTATAAATTATAAACTTATGTATGTGTTGACATCTCTGAGAGGAGGCAATACAACTTTGTGGTCTGGTGCTGTGTTAGACTGCATGACGTTCTCACATATGGGGCTGCAACTAATTATTATTTTAATTATGGATGAATCAATCTTTTGTAAAATGAACTAGTCTCCTTAAAAGTACTCCCTTTTGCACTAGCCCAAAACAAAATAGTTTTTATTCTTGAAGCCTACAGTTTGAATGGAAATGTTAATGAATGCATACAATATTTTTACCCACACATCTTATTGAATGATTATTGTACTGCATTACATTATACTGTAGATGTAGTTCTGTTATTGTGCTCAATTCCTATATTAGTCTTAGTGTAGCGACAGTGTGGAGTCTAACTCTGTATATCCAATCCCTCCAGGGCACCAACATCTGGATCTGCTACTGCCTAGTGCTGCACACACCTTTTAAAAGCCATTTCACAGGAATCAGCAATGGATCAAATAACTCAGCTATCCCACATAAAGTGCACTGACCTGCTAAACTATTTCAACCAAATGTTTAAATAGTAGCCTATGACGTTTTCAACTAAATAAAAGTCCTTTATGCTTCACTCTACAATCAGTTTATATAACACAGCCTGTGATTCAATCTATAGCCAGTTCACGAGAGCTTTTACATTTGCAAGAAAATGTACAGATGTGTTTCACTTCTCCACTTTCTTTGAAGTAAATAGAAGAACTGTACGTTTGGCATGAGCAGTGGTTTCCCTTATACTATACATGAATGAAAAGACTTTTTTCAACAGAAAATTTAAGAAGCACAGTACCCCCACACTACAGCCCACACTGTTTGATGGACACCCCAATCACCTCAAGCATTGGGATACTAAAAATGTACTAATATATATCTATTCTAGTTTCTTTCCAATGAAAACTTTTAAATCGAAGACACGCCTCTGAAATAAAAGCATCTGAGGACTGGAGGCCAGAGAGAATTTACTGCCAAATCCATACTCTTGAGTTCCCATGTCTGTCTCCTTGTGGGAGAGCAGAGGCAACATGCAGTAAAACAGTGGTGAGACCTTGTGTGCTGGGTGAGGGATGGTGGTATGAGACTGCTGTGAGAGGATGTTCACCACGGGAGGAGTGTTTGACTCCCTGCTCCAGACAGACCCTGGGCTCACTATTTATGTTCCTGTTCAGATACCTGGGGACCAGCGAGTGTCTCCACTCCTTCCATAAGCTAATGACATATGGTTTGGCTTGGTATTTAGAACGGGACAGAGAAAGGGAGCATTGTTCTGTGAGGACAACGCTGTATAGCTCTACATTAGAAAGATTAGAAATGATTTATGATGGATTCAAAATGGGACGCTTAATGCTGGACTACAGGAATAATTCTCAGAACTTCAGCAACATTACTAAGATTTATGAAGTGCTTCAGAGGTCCACAAAATACTGTAGTGTTTTGGTTCAGTCTCACCACTTTCATTAACTTAGTATGCAGTAGCACTTTGTGCACTTGTTATGTTTTCATTAAAATGTCCACAATCTGATCTTATGGAAATACATATCCAAGAGGAGGTGACAAAATGAAATATCTAATCAAGTGACAGTCACTCTGATACATCATGGCATTTCATTGCTGCTTCCCACCAAAGAAAGTGGTGACACTGTGGTGATAGACAGGTGGCTGACCTGTTTTAATCACTTTAAGATCCAAATATCACAGCCACAACAGTTGTTTATGTTGTAATGGAGTGAATACAAACAGAAGTAAAATTAGTTAAAATTAGTTACTTTTTAATTAAAAGTAGCTCAACCAATACTGGATTTTTCAGGCCAATATCAATATTTGGGTTATATTTGATATACTGGCGAAAATAATATTTATAAACATGGTCGAATATGGATCCTTGGGGGTATTTTTGTTTGTTTGTTTCTCTGTTTTTTATTGTGACCAAGATACACACTGAGCAGAGCCCTTTACAGGGTAAAAATTCAACTTGTCACCTAGTTTGGCATTTCTATACGGCAGTCTCTTTTTACTTGTCAGCCAACATAAACACTGATTTATTGGCCAATTTATCGGTTAACTTGAATGAAAAATGTTGCAGGTACTGTAATATAGAAGTAATATACAAAAAAATCCATTTTCATTAGCCTTTATCGTATCTTCTCCTTTTATACTTTTCCATCTCATAAAAACAAATTTGTTATACTACATGTTGAACATTCCCCTTTTTTATACATGCAAATGGACAATGTTTTCCAAAAAAAATAAAAATATGAACAACATTTTCGAGCATGATGATCTGTGCTGTGAAAGCATCTTTTGACTTACCTCCATTAGGCTGGACAACCAAAGCAGGATGATCTTTCCACTCTTCCTCTTTCTCTGTCACTTCTTCATTCACCTCTTCCTGATCTTCACTGTGAAGGTTAAACAGCTCCTGACCTGGCTTTCTGCTGGGCTCACTCTCCTCCAGCATGAACCTTACTGGCAGCTGGGTGGTTGTGGTAATGAAATGCACCATGGGGGTTGTCAGGTACTCAGGCTTCCTGGGGGAGCTGGTGCTGGGCTCGGGTGTGGTCTTTTCGTAGCTGCTGGTTGGATAACTGCTCTCTGACTTCTCATTACTTCTCTCTTGTTGTGCTGACTTTATCTTGTAGGGCACATCTCCACCTTCAGGACCAGTGACACTATGAAATGTTACTATTTGTTCCTCCTCCTCCTCCTCCTGCTCCTCTTCCATTTCTTCTTCATCCACCCCTTCCTCAGTGTCCAGTGTGACTGGCCCCTGTAATCCTTTTTGATCATGTGAACTTGCCTGTGGGTGAATAGGGCTGTCTGGGCTTTTCGGTATGTACAGTGGAAAGTTCACTCTATCTGATGGTCTCTGCTGATTGGTTTGATTGTCTGTACCTGTTATTGGATGACTGACATTGATCTGACTCATAGAACCTCTGGAGCTCACACTATCTGATGCATTTTGCTGTTGCGTCTTAGACTCAAGGACTTTCTGATGATGAATGTTGTTCTCCAAAATCTTATGCGGATGCTCAGGGCGTTTATCACTCCCTAATCCTTGATTTGATGGAAAAATGACACTATCTGAACTTCTGAGTGCATGCAATGGATTCTCAAAATCTGTCTGTGGAGTAAAATCACTGAAAGTGACACTTTGCACACTTGTTAGACCCTGTGAGGGCTGCCAAGAAGTGGTGGTGTCCTTGTGCATATGTGGCCTGACAGTACTCTGCTCTGCTCTCGGGGGACTTTCTGTCACTTCCTCTCTGTCTGCAGGATGGTCATGAACTCCGTATCGCTCTCTCAGCTCTAGCTTGCTTTGTCTGCCAGAGCTAAGAGAGGCAGAGGTTCTGTCAGGTCTGTCAGAGCCTCGGGACACAGAGATGACCCTGTTGGAGAAGGAGGACTGGGTGGGGAAAACCAAAGATTGAGGGTAAGTCTCTGGAACATCTGTAGGGCCATAATCATAGTCTTCTGGCTGCTCCTTATCCAGTTTGAAAAGAGGAAGATTCCCATTAGGAGGAAGCCGATATGTTGTGGATAACTGATCTATGTGCCCTTGTTGGTCAAATCTGTAGGGGTAACTGCTGCCCCTAATGTCCTCCTCTGTTGGTACAGCTAACATGGGTTTCTGGACCTTGTGCGGATCACAGTCTGGCACAGGGTAGCACATTAGCTTCCCCCCTTCATTGGGGCAGTGGCAGACCTGACAGTAGTCAATGTGAAAGGAGTGTCCGGCTTCATACTTTTGCCCATCATGAACGCATCCTACACGTTCACACTGCATGCAACCATCTGCAGGCTCTGAAACCTCGATGCAGTTTGTCGGTATATCAGGACAGCTGATGAAGTGGCAGCTGATCCGGCCCCCTCCTGCAGGACACGAGCACTCTGTGCTGCCATAGTCAACAAAGTACGAGTCTCCCTCAGGCACCTTGCCGTTCTTGAATCCAGCATTGAGGCAATCATAGTACTGGTACCCCTCGCACGTGCAACCTTTCTGCAGGCATGAAGCACAACATGTGCCACTCTCCAGCACTTCTTCGATGCAGTTGTCCAGCTGGGGACAGTCCACACCAGTGCAGTCACGCTGGCACAAGCAGACACCCAAGTAGAGAAAGAGAAATGCACACCTCAGCAGTGTTACTTCAGCTATTAAAAGACCAGCCATTGCACCAGGTGTATGTACAACAATCAAAAGAGATCAGGTATCGTCCTCAGCCTTTAGTGTGTCTTCAAGGATTCTTGCACATTCTGCCCGTGTGAACAAACTCCACTCTGCAAGACAAGAAGAAGAATTAGGCACAAAGAGGCAGACAGAGGTTCATTTCTCAAAATGAAAGCAGGTCAACATCTGGCTTCATAGTTGAGCTCACGAGAGTCCAATTTTTACAGCCTCATAGTTGTCCTAACATGAAGGCTATGTACTCCTCATTAACATCAGCTGTAGCACAGTGTTTTTGAATCATTATGCAGGCTGTCGTGATGAAACTTGGAACCTGCCCAAGTCTTACTTTTCTACCTCATCCGTGATTATCTCCATAGGAAAAATTGCCATAACAATTTTGCGTTGCAATCAACCCTAAAGTCTAACTGCTGAACGTAATGCTTTCATAGCATTCATAATGTTTTAGTAGGTGAGTGTGTTAGAAATTGATTACACTTATGGGAAGTACATTCTCTGAAGTAATTAGTGGAGTAGAGAACAAAGTGCAAAGATTTCTTGGACTAATGTTTCAGCTTGTTCCAATGATGTGCTTACTGAGGGTTGTAGTTTCAGACTCAGAGTGACTAGTTTCACACAGCTGCACTCTGGAGTTCATTAGTTCATTTCAGTGAAATGCAGAAATAATAAAAAAGGTAACTATTAATACTCAAAACCATTAATTTCTTGTTAATTTTGTGAAAGAGAATTGACAAAAAAACAAAGCTTAACACAAATCCCACACTGTTCTGTTCCAAATTTACAAAAACTAACATTATTCTCTTCGCCAAAATGTTTTTGGACAGATCTAATATATTATCAAAGACACTAAGCATATTTTTCCATGGTAGTGGATGCTTTATTCCAGAGCTGATATTCAGTATCTGTAAAGTGCTGAATTTAACACTGATTTGTCACAAATGGTGCTGTCAGAAGTCAGTAAATCTGCTCTGAATAAGAACAGTTACTCACATCGTCACCTGTGATTTCAGTCATGAGCTACACATTTAAAGAGGGACCCAGACAGTGACCTTAACAGCTTGGGAATAGTTAACACATTTTACTCAGAAGTGTATTATATTAAAAACTGCCACGCCTTTAGTGAATGTTGTGACACCATGGAAGTGTAGTTAAATTGTTCTATTTATAGAGGATTAAGTATTATTTTAAAGCATTTCAAACAAATGACTTTTCTTGTTACTAGCCTGCTTGTGTTTAAGGTTCTGAAATTCCTTGGCATGGCAAAAAGCATATGTAAAACCATTGTATTCAGTTATAAAAGCCTTCTCAGAACACTCTAACAATAAGGCTGGTTTTGATATTTTACAATGTCAGAGCCAAGCTGTTTGAACCACAAAATACACTGTATGAAGCAGGGCAAAAAGAAGAGGGGTTGAATAATTGGCATTTTTTGCTCTAAACTTTGAGAGTTTCAACGGCAGCCTCCCTGGAGGGATCACTAGCCCCAGCCCGCCCTATGGGCCCTCTGTCACTAAACTGAGCTGATTTCCAGCCTGAGAAATCTAGAGGAGGATCACAGCTGTTCAGTCAGTGGTCGTGACATGCAGTGTTACTGTACTAGACATAATAAAAGTTGGCACGGCAAGGCTGCAAAAGAATGCAAAGTGAGCGGTTTTATGCAGCCTGGTGTTTCCCAGAGCAGAGAGGGACGGGGGGATTCCTCTGTTCTCTCTCTGTGTTCCTGCACACACACTCAGCTGATGTCGAAACAGCCCCTGATGTCATACAGCTCTGCCAACATGGACACAAATACAAGGACTCTCTTAAAGCTTGACTTCTGAAAAAGAAACTTCTTAGAAAGATGCTGTGCACCTTTGCATCACAGACAAGACTGTAACATTCAGGAATTCATATGGGGAGATTATTGATATATTCAAGATACATTTAAAACGGCTTTCAACTTATTTTGTATTGTAGACAACAGAAGTATTCCATAAATGTTTAATAAGTCTACTGAAGTTTCCGTGCTGTTGTGGCACATTTGTCACACATGCATGCTGTTAGCAACACAGACATATTTAGACTACAAGTAACTAATTGTTGCAGTTTATAACAGATTACAAGAAAAGAATAAAGAGAGGCTTTGTGTGCTCTTCACACTGAACTGTAACCGGTCACATCTCTCCACCTGATCAGTGGAAAAACCACTGATTGCCAGACTGCAGTCAAAAGTCTGTGCAGTCAAAGTATGTTTAAGAACCTGATCCGGATTGAAATTCTTACCACAACATCCCTGGATTAAACTCTGTGTCTGAAGCAGGCGAGAAGAGTCTCGGTACAAAGCAGCGGACACTTTAAACGACTGAAGCAGTTTGTAGACACCGGTTTGAGTTACCTTGTCATGGAGGGACTGATGGGCTGGAGAGCCGCCGGCTGCCGGTCCGCAAGTGTGAACCTTCAGACCATGAGAGCGCCGCTGGGAGCAGCAGGCAGGCGGGCGGAGGGGCGGAGGGGGAGGGCCGAGCAGTTTCCCCGGCTGGAGGAAATCCCAGCTGCAGCAGGGCCGGCCCACACCGTGCTACAGGTTAACATGGAGAGCTTCATTTGACCTGTTCAGCTTTGGTTCACCGACAGAAGTTGCACTAAACATGACATGTTCAATGAAAAATAGAAAAAAACAGTCATGGTCAACAGTCAACACTAAACATGGAGGCAGAAATCAGTACGTTATGAGACAGCAGTGTCATTTACAGCAATGTGGCCACAACATGAAAAATCTGGATTAAAAAACGAACAACAATACCTGGGTAAGCTTAAATGTCGGTACACGAATAGCTTCATGGATAATGAATTCGCTTTCTTGACGAGACTCGGAAAAAAAGATTGACACCACTCTCATATCTCTCCTTTAAATATGGCGCTAGAGCTATTACCTTAGCTTAGTTTAGCTTAGCTTAACTTAACTTAACTTAGCATAGCATAGCATAACATAGCCTGGCTCTGTCCAAACTACAAAGATATAACCACCAACCAGTTAGTTAACATAATAGCACTTTGCTAACTACCACAACCAGATGTCAGGTGACTTCATTCATCTCAAATTAATCGCAGTTATTGGCATTCCTTGAAGTGCCGGAGCTGCAGTAATGCGAAAACAGTGATGAGTATGCAAGAGTGGTGAATATTTTATATTTCAGCCATGATGAAGACATCTTTGTGTGTGTGTCCAGTCTGAGATTTGTGAGCAGCAGTCGTGACAGCAAAGGCCTGGATCTGACACCACCAACAACAGGAGAGGAAGGCCACAGATGAAGGATCAGACTGGACATGAGTGCTCGGCTGCAGGTGAGGTTAGCCCTGTCTGCCTGAAGTATGTCTGAATGTATGGAAAGGGACTTCCTGTCAAAGCAGCTGGAAGGGGACGATAACAATGATTAAAAAAAATAAAATAAAATCATATTTTAATAATGAAATGATTTGTTGAAATAATTTGCACAATTGCTAAAACTTCTTTCCTAGCTTAAATTGAGCAGTTGTTTGCATTCATTGAAATTCACTTGTTTTGCATCTTTATGTGAATATCTTAACATAAAAAACATAAGGATGTAAGTAATCATGACCATAGAAGCATGTGAAAAATATCAACGTATACAGTATGTGCTTAGAATGTCTATTACCTAAAATGTGTAACTACTCCTTTAAAGAAAATGTGTATGTGATTTTTACATGTGCAAAAATCTATGGTTTTCTTCTTAATATTCCACATACACCACTGTGGTCAACTACACTGAACATAAGGTTTATATCAGCCTAAAAGTAAAATAAACTGGGTTGAGGTTATTATTCCACTTTATGTGTCTTCTTCTATTCAGCTTTTTGTAGTATATAGTCATATTATATAACCAGAGTTACTGTGCCGCCATGCTCTTATATTTCCTTTAGAGCCATGTTGTTGGCCCCCAGGGTAAACTTTAGCTGCTGTACACTGCTGTGTTTTAAGGATCTTGCATGTCTCTCTTAAATGGAAGGCTGTAACCTTGGCTAAACAAGAGCCTTGTGCTCACACCATTACTCATGCAGCTGTCTGTCAGTGTCCTGCCAGTTGCAGACCATGCATGACACAAGGCCATAGGCTATCTCAACTACTCACAGAAGAGCAGCTCTCCTTCAAATACCAGCTTGTTTTTAATTACCTGTTTGATCCCACACTGAGCCCCATTCCCTGGAGGGATAAAGATGTAGGTCATTCAAGTGAGCGTGCCTTTGAATTCACATGTGGTAAAGAAATAATTCATCCTCAGCCATTTTCATACGCTCTCGCCTTTGGGAGGGAGCATGACCCTGAAACAGCAAATGGCAGAAGACGTCACTTTTTACAACTTGAGACCAATCTTGTGTCTCACTTTCACCACATCCCTTCCTTTATTTGAAGCGGCCCCTTTGGAGGACATCGTAAATTTGGCCAAACACGTCACCTCCAGAAGACGACTGACTTCAAAGAGTGTAGGGAGTGTGAGTGTTGTTTGGAATAAAATGTGCCATGCTAGATGTTTGAATGGACTCACTCATCATGTTGGAGCACAGTGACCTGATCAGCAGTCTGGACCCCTCCCAGCTGCCCGTATTAAGGTCCTAATGAGGAGCTGCCGGGGCCTGGGGTGAAGTGGTGGTCGGTGCTGTGATAAACAGATCGGCTCTGATGACAGATAAGACCGCTGCCAGAGGAGTGGGCAGGCTTTCAACTGGAGATGAGGGATGAAGTAAAACAATAGAGAGGACTGACATTCAGAGTGTTCAAGGGTAGGTCAGTGGAAGGACATGTCCAAACTCACTTGTAGGTCTACATTTTTTTATTTAATCTACTGTACTGTGGGCCAGCTGCCTTATTTTTCACATATAAAAAAAGCCTTGGCTGTGACAGCACAGCTCCCTGGAGTTGAGTGCAGTTTTGTCTGAAGTCCCATAGATGACACAGTGTAGGATAACAAGATCAGAGAGGAGTTTCCATGGTGTAGTGAACAAACTTGGATTTTGCATGCGCATAATAGGATCGGGCTCAGCCCTGCTATAAAACACTGAGTAGGACCCAGCAACGCATGGGTGAGATTTGTGGAATCCCAGTGTGATCTCCAGGGAAAGCCGTCAGATGCAGACAAGGCTTTGAAATAGTCAGGGAGGCCTCAGGGAGTCCGGCCTCATGTGTGGGGTCAGCAGGGAGCATCTAGCTCAAGACTCCCTCTTGTATGGTTTATTGAAGAGAAGCTTGGCAGGGGCCTCACAAATGGCTTTGACATCATGTCTGGGGCCATTTTTTAGGTCCATTTGGAAACTGACTGCATGTAATGTATCAATACTGTATATAACATGTGATACATACTGTAACCTCTGCTCAGTACATTTATAAGAAAATTTAAGTCTACAGGAAAATGGAACAGTCTTAAAATAACTTGGGATAAATAAATTTGGATTACTATCACCGTCTTCTCCAAAACAGCTGGAGCTTTAGGAAAGTGAGATCATGCTTTACTTGATGTACTTGACAATAATCACCTAATATCATTTGAGTAGGTGGAATAAATGTAATTTCCCAAATAAAACGTTCACGAGGTACACAAGCTATATTATAGCTTCAGTCAACAGAAAACAACACAATAAGACAAGAAGCATAAAAATGGGACCAGGATCAGTTTTATTGTTATATGAGACTGTCAGGAACTTTGGGGAGGGACTTTCAGAGCTTATGTGCCAGGAGGCTATTACGTCATGCATCAAGGTCTCATCATGTTGTCAATTAAAAAAATATACTGATGACATTTCAGAATGACCAAATTATAGATTATGTCCTCAGAGCTATGTTGGAGATGTAGCGGAGGCATCAGGATACAGATTTTATGGTCAGACTTCACTGCTTTCATCATAATTACTCTTTCATGGTGAAGGTATGGCCCTACACTTTGTCCTGTTGCAGTAAATTTAACACAAAAGTGTTTGTGTTTCTTGTTGGTATGTATGTTTATCACTGAATGTGAACGTTCTTGGCATTTGGAACGTAATCAAAGTTACGTCATTTCCTGTCATGTCACGTACCTCCTCTGGGACTAACTAGCCTTTGTCTCCATATGCTGCAGTATATCCTTGTTTTGTTTGTTTTTGACTGTAAATGCAGACCTTTTGCCACAACAACACACACAAAAGGCAGGACGGGGCACATTAGCCACCTAATGATGCAGGCGCCTCATTACACAGGACAAGTCACATACAACATACCACCTCCATCTGCTGAGCAGTTCACACACAGGTCACCAATATCCTGTTTGGCTGCAGCTGAGATGATTATCATGCAAATGATCTGCACATCCTGTCTTTTACATATGTATCACAACTGTGCTTTTTAAAAACAGGACACTGTTTATAATGCACTGTGTTAGGTAGTTGTATCATAAAGCAATGTACAGCTCTGCTGATGTCTCAACTTATGAATTTTGGTTTTGTCCTTGAATGGCACTATTTAATTGTGAGGGGAAATACATGATAGGAAAACACAAAGGAGATATTAAATTTCTGGAATGATCTTGATTCAGTCAGTGTGTTGTTGGCTAAAATGGTTTGGTGAATAAATGCATGAAATTACTTCCAGACTAACTGTATTCAGACAGTAATGTGTTTTGAAAGTATAAATAGAATATTTTGGGAACATTTTTCACTGACTCACTGACTGACTGGGAGAATAAAATGTTTGGAACTGTCTTCCTCTCTGTGAATGAGTAAGATATGTGCAGCATGTTACAATTAACTTCTGGCACCAGTTCAACTGCAAATTCTTCTGTCCTGTACAGAACACTATATATCCTCTGTAGTTTACGATACACAGGAGATGTGAATACCTGGTCAAAACATCAATGCAGAATCACTGATTATTTCTTCCAGCAGCACAGAAACAGAGAGAAAACATTGTCTCTACTGCACCGTTCCATAGGCTTGAAGGAATGACCTATACCTGGCCAATCTATAGGGTTATTTGAGAGATCCGGCACAGTTTGTGATTTGCAGGACAAAAGTGAACCCTGAAGAGAGAAGGGAAGTGGGGTCGTGCTCTGGAATCCACATTAGCCTGGCACTGTAGGGGACAGAACGGCCCTGCCCTGTGTCACTGATTCTCTTAACACTGAGCCAGGTAACCAAGGGCCCTTTTAATGCAAATGCAGAGGACACTGTCAGTGGACCCTTTAACAAGAATTATATGTGCTGAAATCAAGACTATCCTACCTAACCCATGCTGTGTTCCATCCATATTTGCCTCTGCACACTTATTTCATCTCTATCTTAGAATGGGTTGCACATGCAACAGATGACCTTTTCACCCCAAGGGCTGCTGTATTGTACAAAATGGAATCAAACCTTCCACTTAAAGTAAGTAACAGTGACTCACAAAACCAAATCCGAACCAATTTGCTGAAAAGAATTTTGGGTAAAGGAGCGTCACAAAGCTTTGTCTGTGTTGGTCAGCTTCTTTTAGTTACTGGTTGACCGGTCTTGTTTGGCAGCGCAGTATGTTTGGACGGAGCAGGGTGAGCAAAGAGTGGGGTGTTGACAGACATGTGCTCTGACTGCTGCCTGTGCCAGTCAACAGGATGCTAAGGACTTTTATCTTCCGTGCACTGATTGAGATTAATAACATGTTGTTGACTGCTGAGGAATAAACAAGTGAGAAGGGAATTCAGCATTTAGGGCAAGATTAAAACCGGCCAGTTGGTGTGTGTCTGCATGGAGCTGAATAAAATACAAAAGTGAAAGGATATTAAGACAATTATTATAATTACTGAACATGAGGTTCATGTGGTCATGCATGTAATAGGAGCCTATACAACATTCATATTTTGTGAGGTTCATTAAATGCATGAAATTACTTCCAGACTAACTATATTCAGATGGTAATGTTCTCCTGGAAGTATAAATAGAATATTTTGTGAACATTCTTTCCCATCATTGACTGACTGGGAGACTAAAATGTTTGGAAATATCTGCCTCTCTGGCTCATGTGGTCACGCAACGTATAATAGGAACCAATACAGTATTCACATTTTGTGAGGTTCATATATAGAAACCATTATAGTCCAGATTCACTGCAGGTGTATGGACGAAGTGCTTAAAGCTGTGCTAATCAATATTTTTCTAATGTCAAAAATGTCACTTGTATTATGACTCTGCAGTTCCCCTCAGCTTTATGGAACTGTTTAGCCTCATTTTTTATTTTATTGCCTGCAAATTTCATGACAAGTAGCTGTATGAACATATGCATCTCATCAGGTCCAAAAGCTGAAAAGAGAGTCGTGCACTGGACTGTCATATTGGTCTGAAAGTTGTCAGGATTAAAGCGACATGACATTACTAATGTGCATGAAGACAACTGTTTACCAACACATTAACCATATAAACTTATGTGTAATAAAAAAAAAAAGATTAGCGCTCATGTGGAGTGGTGGTTCTGACCACCTGCTCAATGTAAGTCCAATATTCACTCACTTTTAGCTCTGTTTTTGGTCTCTGGCTGCATCTGACTCTTCAGCTGCTCAGTGCTCTACTACAGTATGTCTAACTAGTCACAGGTAGTGTATATTGGATTTATTAGAGCATATTTTTCCTGAAAACAGCTGTGAAAAAGATAGAGGGGGGACTTTGGAAGGCCATTAAACCAAAACAATAAGCTAAAAGATGCTAAAATGCTCCATCGTGTGAAGGTTAGATTACCAACTGGGCAAAGTGGGTAACTGCCCCAAGGCCCCAGACCTGCAAGGGACTCCAATACACCCTGTGGCCCATTAATATATATCAATAAACCGTCACTACACAATTACTGGTGGTAATTTGATTAATCCTTATTTGTTTTTAAGAATAATAATAGAATGGAATTTTGGGGGTTTTTTTGCATGAAGTGTGTGGCCATGTCTAAAACTTTGTTCCACCTGGATTTTTTTTACCGAAAAAAAGGATGTTTCCTTATATTAGTGATTGTTTTGTTGAATGCAACTATTCACACCCATTCAGTTAATCAGCTTCTGATTTCATGAAATATGCATGGGCTACCAGCAGGTGCTCAGCAGGGAGCTTTGGTTTCCAGGGGATGTTGCTCGATACGGAGGAGGCATCCAAATTATGCATTGCTCCAAATTGGCTCCCTGTGTCTTCAGTGTTCTACGCTGCAGCTAAAACCCATGGCATGGCATTACAGCTCAAAAGTTTCAGACTGTGAAACTCTGAAATCAAGAGCTACGCATTACCTCAAATGTTCCTTCACCCTTTTAACCCTACTGGTTCTTAAGGTTGGCTGTAACAGCAGTGATTCAACCCCCTGTGTTGACAGGACGATGCATTCCTGTCGTGAGCTGATGAATGGACCCTCAGGTAAAGTGAACATCCACAGCCTATGTTGTCATCTCCCTTTGTGGTGATGGAAGCGAACACTAAGCCAGTGGACAAAGCCAGCCTTTAAACATGAAAAAAAAACAACTGCTAAAGTAAAGTCAGCTGTTCCCTCTCTCAGCGAAGTCTCTGTCTGCAGAAAAACAATACTACTGCTGTGTGGAACAGTTCACAGTCTCACCTTTAGTTTGAATTAAAAGAACAAATGGTAAAAAGTTAATGGTGAATCAGATTTTATCCTGTTTGCTGCAAAATTCCTCCCCACAGTTTTCAAAATCCTTATCCAATTATTTTAGTCTGTACTCTGATAATACACATCATAAATAGCAGTATTGAGTAGTGACATTGATTTGCTAAAAGCTGTTGAAGCCCTTGTGCTATTGTGTACTGGAAAAAAAACATAAATCTGTGCCATTTTGGCTCATTTGCAAAGAACAGTTTGCTTTTTGCCAGCATATGTTTTTTTCTCCAATCATTTAACAGTATTATAACAGCTATGCAAATGAGTAGCCCCTGGACTCCGCAAATGTCAACCCAATCAAAACAGTCACGCTGAATGTCACCAGTGCACTATTGTTTTCTGCGGCTCCCAGTGCCATTTGAAAAAGCAGTGAGTGTATATAAAATAGGATAACAGATCTTTTCCCATATGGTCAGCAGATCCACATGAGCCAGCCTCAAGCACTACACCTCTGTTTGCCAGAGAGAATCCAGCAGGAACCACAGGGAGAAACAATAACATATCATCTTAAAACTGCTGTTGTTCTGGAAGAGAGTCATGTTTCACCAGCATGTGATGGCCATGTTGCATCACTTTTCTTCCCAGGCAGCACAACACCAAGTCCCCAAAGAAGTTTTGGGAAGTATTCATTTCCCTTTTTTCAAACTGTTTGGGATGCATGGTGTAAAGTTTTGAGTCTTACAATGAAACCCAATGGGCCAGATTGGTTCTGCCTGACTGGTCCCATAGGCCATCCTAGGTCTGTGTTTGGCTAATGATGTGTGAAATTTGCATAGCAGTCTCGCGTCATCCCAGATGAATAGAAATCCTTTAGCAGACAAATTGTATACAAGTAATTTATACAATTATGTGCTTGACAAAGTGTTGAACCTCGCCCCATCCTTGCTTGTGAATGAGTCTTTCCAGACCTTTCATACCCAATCATGATGCTATCACCTGCTACCAATGAACCTGTTTACCTGTGGCATCACATTCAGAATATATTTACAAAAATAAATGAAGTGGATGAGGTACAGCTTTAAATATATTGTCTTTGTAATGTTTTCAAATAAGTATATGTCAAAAGGATTAGCACGTTATTACATTCTGCATGATGATAAAAAGGGCTTTTAGATGACATAATGCATCCCCAGGCAGCCATGTTGGAGGTCCTCAGCTGTGGGCCACGAAAACAGAACATCTGCTTGTGGCTCTAAATGGACAACTTTGTCGTCACTCAGCAGGGTTAAATAGATGTGACTGAGGTTTGTTTTGGTATTTAGAGGAAGCTCAAGGAAGCTAATGATACATCAGACATTTTTATGTGTATCAGCAAGTTAACACCATGTTCAGCTGACCACCATTACCACGATCATTTTGGAAGCAAATGGTTTATTACAGGGTCAGTGTTATGGTTTTGTGTTTTTTGTACTGTCCCACAGTGAGGAAATTTGCAAATTTGCATTTCAGTTTCATCTCCAGTGTTTTTGGTTTAGGATTGTTTCTTTGTGGTTTGCTCAGGTGCTGGGTCCTTCTCTCTCACACCTGCATCCAATTCCACCTCATCACTTCTGCTTCAAGACTCCTCTCATTCACCTTTCAAGCTGCCAGATCGTTCCCTGTCTTTGTCCCTTTACCAGTGTCCCCCTGTCCTCGAGTGCTTTGAGTTTTTCTATAGTCCTAGTATCTTCAGTGTGTGTTCCCCGAGTCTCCACTTGTTCTTTGGCTTTTTCTCTTCTGTGATGTCTATGTCTATGATTTGTTCAGATTTATTTACCATGGTATCTCCCTACCATGGCAATATAAGCACACAACTCACCACCTGTTTGGGGTAAGGGGGAAACATTGTTTCACATAACAATCAAGATTCTTATCATCTACAACAAGGAATTGATTCACAGATTCCCAAAGTCATAAGTTGTTAATGCTCTGTGGAAGGAAACAAAAAAGGTGTAAGTCTACAATCCTCATAACCTAGACTTATGGAGAGTTCATCTTTAATGAATGTAATAGTTTGGGCAGATTTATTGACCAAATAATTAACTTAGTCAAACAATGTGAAGTATTTTGTGAATATTTATAATGTTAGCGTAGTGACACACTGAAGTCAACCACAAGTCAGCCAAGCGACGCACACTGCACCATTTTACAAAACTTCCAGTCAGTTCTGATCAGATGAGCAGAAATCTCTGTCCTCTGTCATTTCATAACAGCAGCACCCATACAGTGATGTAGTTCCCTGATCCTGACATTACAGCACACTGCTGGAGACACAATGACCCAACATCCCAGCAGAGCACTCTTTCAACACATGGACCAGGGGTTTTGAAAGACTGACACGGTGGGCTCGCCTTACACTGACCCTCTCACGCAGGCAGAAGACTGTAGGAGGCCTTCAGATTATTGCAGTTAAAGAAATTAGTATATGGTCACACACTTTTCGGTTTTTCCTGTTCATTCAGACAGTGACTAATTATTTTAACTGCCAGTTATGTCCCACATTGCGTTTCAGTGGACTATCAACATAAGTGCATGGTTTGGCAGCGAGTGCACTGGAATAAGAGGCTGAAAATTGTGCCCCATTTTCTATTTATTCAATAAGAGATTGAATTTGAATGAAAAGTCAAGTCTGATTTGAACTGTGGTGTCAAGAACTGTCATCAGGTCATATTGCTAAACTCTTATTGGTGCAAAGAAGACTTTTCCAGTTCAGACCAGTGACAAGAACATAAACAAAGCACAAATACAGAAAACTTATCTTGGGAAAACAGGTTGAAAGCATTTTGCTTTTTCTTGTCATTTTTAAACAGAGACGCGTTTCCTTGGTAGAAAGTACAACAGTGATTCTAAAAATGTTGGGATGCTGTGTAAAGCATAAATAAAAACAGAATGCAATTATTTACAAACAAACTGTTTACAGACAACAGTTTTCCAAAGTGTTCCTGAGCCTATGTATTAATCTCCTTCATACAACCATGTGTTTGACAAAGTGTTGAGCCTCTCTCCATCCTTGCTTGTGAACGACTGAGTCTTTCCAGGATGAACCTTTCATACCCAATCATGATACTATCACCTGTTACCAATGAACCTGTTTCCCTGTGGACTGATCCAAACAGGTGTTTTTGGATCAGTCCACAACTTTCACAGTCTTTTGTTGCTCCTGTTCCAATTTGTTTGAAACGTGTTGCTGCCATCAAATTCAGAATAAGGAGATATTTACACAAATCAATTGTTGAGGTAAAGCACTAAATATATTGTCTTTGTACTGTTTTACATTGAATATGTCAAAAATTGAAAACAAATGATCACATTCTGTTTTATTCACGTTTTACAAAGCGTCCCAGCTTTTTTGGAATCAGAGTTGTAGTTCCAGTTTGGGATTTGGAAACAAGATGCCTTGGAATCACGAGTGTGTATGTGTGCAAGGAGCATATACACACCAGACACCAGGGTTGCATCTGGGCCTCAGTCACTATGAATGGTCTTAGTGTCCGCTGAGTTGGAGGCAAGAGCCTGAGGCAAAGTGCCAACCATATGTTATATTATGAGTGAGTTTTATACATCACTTGAAATATGTCGCTCTAACTTGGCAGGCCCAGCTTGGCAACACTGAGTATCTGAGACAATTCAAAACATTATGGATTGGCTGTAAAACCTTACAAATCATAGCGTACATTTATACAAAGAATCACTCAATAAAATTCAAGAGTAACAAGGTCTGGTCTTGCTAAAGGCCAAGATCCCTGAACACTGGTCTTAAGGAAGCCGACAGTCTTGACATCGATGCGTTTCAGCACCAGATTATGTGGAAGCTTTTCCCAGGGCCTCATGTCTTAATGAAAGTGCTTGTTCTGCTGGGAAAGGGCTGATGACAGCACTGGGGTAACAAAGCTTATTTAAACATACAGGCCAGGTTTAAAACTGACTGATTTGTAGAGTCTGTTTTTGTATTAGTCCAGGTCAGTTACAGTACTTTTACTTGTATAGCAGTTAGAAAGCACAAAGTGATTAGCCAAATACAAGAGTCATAAAACTGTAGAAATACAGCATTGACAATAAAATCAAGACAGAAGGGACATAAAAACATGGTTTAATCAAACCATGTACCTTGTATGCTTGGAGCTCAATACTAAAGTCAGAATGCTAAGTACTACTGTAACATGCTGATGTTTATCAGGTATGGGGTTTACCATTCTCTATCTTATTTTGGCATGTTAGCATGCTAAAATTTGCCAATTAGGAAAAAACACAAAGTGCTGATGGGAATTCCATTAGTAGTTGAACCTTCCTTAGCTCTTTCTGGAGAATCCCAAGGCACTCCCAGACCAGGTACCTGGTGATTCTAGGTACCTCCACATCATAATCCTCATCATAAGGTCCCTGAAGCAAGGAGGCATTTCACTGCATCAGTCCCTTGCTTGGCTTTAAGGTGCAAGTGCTTGGCAGATTGTCAAACAATTGGATTGGGCCAGAGTGTCACCATTTTTGTTAACTTTCCAAATCAATTGTCCATTTCACACAGCAACTTACCAGGTGGGAAAAGGTGAGACAGTAGGCATAATTTCAACTTTCCTATGAAGCCCTGTCTGTACGACTGAGTGCAACACCATGGCAGTCAAATTCATGCATGCAGAACAGGTACAAAACCTTTTGCCTATAGATGACACTTTGTACAAAGACAAACTAGCTTGTTTGACGTATACTGAACACTTTATAAATGAAACAGTGTGGGTCCAGTTGTTGTCCAACACCTGGAGGGACGACTGTTGAGAATATTCTTGATTAATTCTGAGGTGAGAGGTTCTTGACAGTGACAGTGGGTGGGTTTTTTTTCCTTTTTTTGTTTCTCACAGAGAGCTCCATGGCACAGAGCTTGGGCCCTGGGGTCTTTCCTGATCTGCATTGGCTCAACTGCTAGCAAATATCTAACTCTTTACAGGCAAGAGCAAGTGCAGATTCCAAAGTGGTTGAGGCTCCTTGATGTTCTTTGCACACATGTGATTAGTTAATAATGTGGAAACAGACTTGAGTTGTTCCAAAACTACAAAAAGAAGCTATGGATAAAACAATTGATGAGTGATGCCTCTGATCAGACTCTCTTCTCTTCTCTTAACTTCCAAAGTACGGAGAACTGGTTGTGGTTATGGAAGTGAGGGAGCCGCCTTCTGGCATGTTCTCAGGGTGCATCTTATGTGATCCAGAGCTCCACTGGGAGCTAAAGCTGTGAGCAGTTTGCAGGATTTCACTGGAAATGCAGCTCCATCTGTCTCAGCAGCTAATCAGTGTCCCACAACTTCCTGCACTCTCCGCAGACTGAAGGTTTTCTTCAGCTTCTAGTTGAAAGCAGAGACATGCAGGAAGTCTGTAGAGGCTTTTCCCTCTTAAGTTGCTATTGTCCCTACAGAAATGCCTTCTTTCCAGATGACATCTGTCTTAGCATGACAATACACAGGACATCTGCAACTCTTTATTCAAACTAAAACTTTAAAGATGTTTAACCTCTCCAGTATCTGTTGTAGAAGAAGCTGGGATGCATCAGGGAAGAAGTGTGGCACAAAGAGAAGTTCAAACACCCGAGAGGATATGCTGCAGAATGACAAAAGCGTTTGAAGCATTCATTTTCAGAATGCATGCCATTCCCATTTGATCTCTTCCTTTAAGGTATTCATGCATCAGCACTGACTTTGATAACCTTTGTAAAAGTCCCTGACTGTCCCCCTATCCCAGTCAATGTAAGGGATTTTTGAAGATGGCAGGAACAGCAGGGTGCATGTGCTGCTTTTATGGTTTCACTGCTGGGACAGTGTGGCAGCCGAGTCAGCAGCGCTGTTGATTAATCTTCTTGTTTATTCTCACATGGGTGGAAGACAACATTGTGTATATGCATAACAGGAAATGTAAAAATTCTACACACAGTTTTTCTTCATTAATATATTCTTATCTATATAAACAGTAGCCCCAATCAGCTTTCATTCATTTTAGTTTTCATTTTAGACTTTTTTTCGGTAAACTGAGGAGTTATGAACCAGAAATCACAGACATAGCAGGTCACAGGGCCTGCAGACAGTAGCAGTGATGTCCATAATTTAATATGTTCAGACATAGTTATTTAAAATACAGAATGTATCATCGTGGGTTGTATTTTCATTTCTCTGGCCATGGGTTTTACTGGTTGTTATAGCACTGTACTGGCTAGTAGTGTACCTGAATACATCACCCATAGGTTTCCTGAAGAGTGATCATGGAGCTCAGTGTGGTGGCTCCGGCCATCGCCATCTCAGCAGTACCTGACTCCACCTAACTCCTGGTAATCCCCAAATGGCTCAATGAAGCCTGCTGGCTGAAACTTGCCCACCTCGCTGGAAGTTGAGTTAGCTACTGCTGACAAGTATTATCACTGTAAATTATAACGCTTCTCTATAACTTTTTGACTTCAGAGCAGTCAGTTTAGTAACTGTGGCTCCCGTTAGCACCGTTAGCTTAGATCAACCTCCACTGTCTCTCCCACAAACTCCAGTCAACAAGCAGATCCACAAACACCAGAACAAACACACTGAGAAAACAGCACAGACGTCCTACACTGAGATGCCACACAGCTGGTATCTTGCTCTAGGGCTAACCCAAGGCTAATTCATTAGCTGACTAATTAGCTAGTTAACTAAAAACTGGAGCACTTTTTGGACAGTCTGTTAACAAATAACCCCACAACAAGTCATGTTATCTAACTGGTATTTGCATCAGACATTCTCCAAAAGACCACAGACACAGCCGAGAGATCAAGTTCAGTGAGTTGAATAAGCTGAAGTGACACCTAGCAAACAGCTAGTGGCTAGCTGTCACTCAGAGTGGCCAAAAATTATGTATAATTTTAAGCCTTAATATATTTTGAACAAGTGAGTTATAAAAAAAAAGAGTCACCCCTGTATAGTCGTCATGAAGGAGCAAATAAGTGATAAACATCAACACGTTTTTTTTGGACAAGCCTAAACATCTATTTTCTGCTGTAAAGTTAGTCATCCCAGAAACTGCATTTTTGGCACTTCATTTTTTAGCTCCAGAGGTTGCCATTTGGGTCCTTTTGGTTTACCAGCAAAAAGGCAGTATCAGTTTTTTCAGCTAATGGCCAACATGTTCATGTTCAAGTGATGAAGATCTCTAGTGGCCACAGGAATTCTAACATTTGTTATTTTTTTCTTTCCTGGGGCATTCAAACCTCATTTGTTAGTGGACAATGGAGCAATGGGAGGAAACAAGGGCACAGAGAAATGACATGGGAACATGTGGATACATGGGATGTTGGGGTTCGTGGGAGGCCTTATCACGAGGCCTCCAGGGCTCCCTGGTGTTGGTTTCTTTTGACCACAGTCGTTCCCCAACTTTAACTAAGTAGTTATTTTAACCCAAAACACAATCTGTCCTTCACCCTGACCAAGATGCTTTTGTGTCTAAAACCATCCAAACTATAAAAATCTAAAAAAATCATTTTATGTTTGCAGTGGCATGTCGGGACAGTTTTGGAAGGTGCTGAGAAATACTGTCATCCTGCCGGTAGTGCATCAGGAAAAAAAACTTGTACATGTCAATGTTGTTTAATTTTCTTTAGTTTGTTGCATAAAAACTCTGGATTTAAACCAATCTTATTGACAATTGCGCTATTTATTTCTCTGTGTATGGTCTGTCAGATGATGTCAGTAGTATAAGAAGACCGATTAAAGATCCTCTACAAGGTGGGTCCAAAACTACTCTCCTTTGATCCTTGATTGTTTTCATCAAACTTTTTTGGTCAGCACATTTTGAGTTGGTTGAGTGCATACCTGCTTTTGATTAAAATCCCTGACAAATTCAAATAATCCCCTGATAGTCAGCATGTAATCTGCTGTGAACATAAAACAACATTAAGTCCCGGGCCCTACTCCAGCTCATTTGTAAATCCTGACATTGTGTAGCTGGAACCCTTCACAGGGTTTCCTCGCTCAGGTTTTTCTGTTTTGTCTTGCCAAAATTCCAGAGATGGAAGTTGTGAAACAGCAGCAGCAAGAGTGTGAATTAGACTCCAGGCGTGACTATCTGGATGTGTTATGCCATCACTGAATCAGAAAACACTAGCTGTAAGAATAACATCCCAAACTTGAAATTCGTTTTATTTCCTCTTTTATGCCAGTATGTGAATCAATCAAAGTCAAGCACTAAGGCTGCTGCAGATATTAAAAACAGTGTTTCAGGTATGTCCATAAATCACAATAGAAGTCTGCTCTGGAACATTTAAATGTATGAATATGAAATAAACTCCACTTCCCTCCACACTATGAGCTGACATATTAATACACATTTTGCAAATTTCCCCACTGTGGGCCGAATAAAGGTTTATCTTATTGTATCTTATTTCACTGAGCAAAAGTAATAGTTGTTGTGCATCTACTCTTGATCCCGACTTCAGCTAAAGGACTTGCACACCATCATGCAAGCTCCTCTACAGAATCATGAAGTTTAACAGTAACAGATCATTTGGAGCAAACACAAAATTCAGCAGACTTAATAAACTCTGCCTTGTTATGAAAGACCTATTGTTTTCCTAATTCTTTTCTTCTAATTGACTGTGGCAGCTTGGATGTGGACAGCGGTCTCTCCATTTGTTCACGGCGGTTTCGGAGACTTCCCCGACAGCTTTGTCTGGGGCAGATGGATAAAAATGCCTGGCTCCCATCCGAGGCCCACCGGCAGGCCGATCAAATGAGGGCTTGAACATGACTTCTTTGCTGTCTACACAGCGAGAGCAGCCGGTTCCCCAGAGGAACGCTTTTAATGGGTCAGGTAATCAACCTCTGCGCCTCCAAACACCCTCCCCACCTGTCTCCTTTACATAAGCAATGAAGCTCTCACTTGGCTACACTCTCTCTCCTTCTCATTCATTTTTGGAAACCCTGGATATTCAGACATAAACAACAAAATCTCTTATGTCTCTTTCTTATGACACTAAGATTCAGACATCTGAATCAATGGCTACTTCTCTGATTTGTTCAACACTTAAAATGTCTGGTGTTGCGCTCAATGATTGTCTCCTCATCAGTTTGATGTCACAACTTTGAAACTACATCGATAAAATAGCAGGAAAACAGGAAAAATTGCATCAAGCAAGGATAAGATTGGCACAACTATACAAATTGTTGTATGTTAGGTTACAGATATAACAACAAATAAATCTATAAATTAGTTTGATTGTTGGGAAAAACAAACCTGGCAACCGCGACTGATGTTTGGTTCAGCAACACATAAATAAGTTACTCACTCCTGACTGGTAACACAGAACAGCATTACATCTTCCCTCTACCACCAAAACAGACATCAGCTAACATGAACACATCACGCTTCAAAAATCTTCCATATTTCCCCGAAATTCTTGATATGAGGATTCAAATAAAGTGGAAAAATTCAAACTTCGAGGAAAACTTTTAAGCTTTAAGAAATCTCTGATTTGCTTTCCGACTATATATCTCTTTCACCTCTGAACTCCAGGATGTGTTAACCTCGCAAATTTGAACACAAGCTGTAAAATTTGCCAGAAATGTCATCATTTATAGACACAAATTGTGTTCGTAAAATAGGAAGAAATGTCATTGTGGTTTAAGCAGCTCTTTGCTTATCCTCTAAAGTTATTTGCTGACAGCTACAAGGCCAAGTGACCATATTTCAGATGTCCTGTCCCCGAGTGCCAGCTTTCCAAACCCAGCTGACTCTTGGATGCATTTGTAACTAATTTGAGAGCTAACAAGATACAACAAAAATAAAGTGTTGGAAATGTTTTTTGCTTAAACTCCAGTTTCCCCCTGTTTCCAGTCTTTGTGTCAAGGAGCCATCTTTATGGATTTAACATTGAGCTTCTCTTCTGTTTCTCACTAAGACAACGAGTCAACACATTTTCCAAAATGTTGGAGCATTCCTTCCAGAGTAAAATATAAACTGTTTCCTGAACAGCAGTTATTGCTCTTGCCAAAGAAAGCTGGACTGAGAGTCTCGTGGCTTTTTTATGTTTTGGTATAAAATCATCACATGCATCACATTACATGATTTCTTGGTATTGAAGGTCAGACTTTTCAAACACGTCTCGCCGCTGTTTGGAGCCACACTCATGCACCTTTAAATCCTTAAAAATTAAACTAGTCTTTAAGGAAAATTGCTGCTTAAGGTCCCCAGAAAGAGGAAGGTGAATCTCAGACAAAATGGATTCACAGATAACACTGTTACGGCAAAGACAGAAAATCCTCACTTTCTGGAAACACTGAAAGACTGCAGTGTGTCTTGGCACGATAAGTCAACAGCTTGATTGATTATTGTTCAGTTTGCATCCAGGCAGAGGGCCACGTCTCTGCGGCTGTCGGTGGATTGAAGGATGAAAGCTCAGTCTGGAGCCCTGTGTGGTCCTGCAGCTCCAGAGGCCTCCACGCTGGCAGCCTCCTCCTGCCTTCAATATACCTACATACATCTTTCTGAAATTCATCTTTCATTTTGTGAAAATGAGGTTGGGAACACATAACTTCACAACCAGTAAGTGTGCGCAAAGAGAGTTTTTGAACTGCAGTTGCAGTTGTTGAATTGCAGAATGTAAAGAAATATTTTTACCGTACATTATCATGAGGAACAGTTTCTATCTGTGGGTGGAGTAACCCCACAGATAATTTGGACATATTTTTACATGGGACAGTGCAACATTAGTCATAGTGTACATTTTTACTACTGTTGTACTATGTTTTTACTACTTTTATTATTTATAGAATTTTGTATTCAGTATTTTTGCACTATGGGAAGAATGCTCCCACTAATTTCGTTATATACAATTGCTGTGTACAATGACAATGAAGGCTATTCTATTCTATTCTATTCTACCTTCTTAATTTGTAGGAGGTTGCTTTCTGTGCACCAGAGCTAATAATCACAGTAAGGGATCAAGGAATATTTGGGAGTCTTTTTTTTTCTGTATCATTATCTGAGCCCTGAGGAAAACTTATTTTTCTTCATGTTCTTTTATCCAGACTCTAGTGGGAAATGAACTGACATCCCATCAGCAGCTCTCTCTTTCACTCCTTCAGTAGTCTGCTTGCATCATACTGTATGCCTACTATATTATGTGTACTGCAATTTTAGACTGACAAACTCGGAAAAGCATTTCTTCTCCAGAACAAGCATTATTTCCATTGTGATGGCTGGAGAGGACAAGAACCCAGAGGTTTGACAGAGAATGCAGATCAGTTGAATACAGTGGCACGTTCAGACAACAGCAGGCAAGTGTGAATACCAGAATCTATATGTAAAAACAAATCCAATAAGAGGCAGGCAGGGGAATCCAGTGTCTGAAAGGCTGGTGTGTGGTCAGAAACAGGCATGCAGGAATCCAGAGAACAGGTTGCTGGAAAGCTGGGTGAAACAAACTAGACGATCTGGCAGAGTGGGTGGAAATGGATCAGGATATATATGTATTACTAATGAGGGAATGGGACGCAGGTGAGGAAATGGGCGGGGAAGCTCCGGTCAGGTGAATGGCGGGAGCAGAGAAATGGAAAGGCAGGGGGAGTAGCTGGGTCTGCAACAACAGGACAGTTAGAGACATGATGTGAGAAGCAGAGCAGAAAATGTGAAAACATGACTAATGACTGGGTGGAGCTGTGACACTCCATGGCCCTGTGTAGTTTGTCCCAGCACAAAGTAACTTTCAACTTTCAGTCCTGATCCTCAATGTGACTATGCTTCGTAATTATTATTATTGCTTTCTGCAAAAGCACAAATAATTAGGCAGCAAAGTCCGTGAGGAAAACACTTGTCATTTAAGTCGGTTTTCTTTTTCTTTTGATTTTCTGAACGAACCAAAATGCATGTTTCTAATTTTAAATGTCACAAGAATAAAGACTTAAAGGAGAATAGAATGTAATATGATTATCTGACTTCATCTCACTTATTTGTTCTGAACATCACACAGATTCAGTTCAGGCGGAGGGACACACAGGCTTGTGTCATTTAAGTAAATGACCATGCAAACAGACACATTGCTGTGAATTGCTAACATAGCTCAGTATTTTTTAGCCTCGACTTTCCTCTAACACCATCATCTTCAAAACGAATGACATTCCCATCAGCCTCAGCTCTACTGAGCTGATGTTGGCGTTTGACTCAGAGTATCACTCCACCTAAGCAGTTGACCTGTATGTAATTACAGCTCGACAGAGGTGCTGGCATGGCTGTAGTCTTGTTAATACATAGTAGAGTTTGCTTAGGGCACCGCACAATCCTGGACTGCCTCCAAGCCCCACAGCCTCCGCAGGTTTTTAAATCATTGCAAGCAACACGAGCTTTCCTCATGGTTTCCTATGATATTTTGCATTCTGTCACACAGTGTTGTGTCTCTGTCAGTCTGTTGTTGCAGGTAGGTTTTGACAGGACTCACACAGCCTCTCCAGCATGAACAAAATATTCAAGTTCAAGTGCAGTTTTCAACCAACAGCAAACTTCAGAAGTCTTCTCTTGTCATTGGATGCATTATGGTGCAGTGAAGGTGTGATTTTTATGCAAATGTTTCTTTTGCAGAAAGGTCTTCACGTCTGCTCTTTTTAAAGACAGCTGCAGGTGACCCTCACCTTCCGTGAAGTCCACCATGATAGCCAAGAGTAGCCTCAAACCATGTTCATCTGAATGACAGCCTAACAAGACAACAGTGTTTTCCCTCTGTGCTCACGTCGTTCTACTTTTTCATTCCTGTGCGTGCTTTTGTTGTCTAGTTTGGAAAAACCTTTACGACCGCAGACATAATGAGATCTTTTTCAGAGGAAGTGTTTAATGATCAGTGTTAACAAATAGGGGTCAACAGAAGTGAGGAGGCTTAATTGCTATATAGTGTTTGTGTTGTGGGAATGTAATCCATTATTTACACTTCCTCCCTGTCTTATTGTTGCTTTCTGTAGGTCAGAACACTCACATACCTAAAAGTTTTTATGACTCTCCTCAAAAATATTTGACATAATGAGAACACCTGTTCCATCCCAGCAAGTGTGCAGCTAGACATATGCAGTATTTGTCATCTTCATTGGGCCACCTGCTGGTTAGGGTTCAGTATTACACTTTAAGAAATTAATTTATGGACATCTGTAAGGTGGGAAACATCAGAGCAGCCAAACAGCAAGACAGCCTGAGTCATACCAATCAGAACATCAACAAATACAGAGCTGCCAGCTTCACTCCTTTGGCTCAATGTCATGAATCACGAGACAGATACTGGCAACAAATATGTGGACTAAAATCACTGCAACAGGAGCCATATGTTCAAAATGAGATAAGACACAGTACATATAAGAAGTCAAACAGTGACTTATCCTGAGTGTAGATTGGAAAAAATGTCCAATACATCTATGAATAGTTGTGTGTGTTGTCAATACTGCCATGCAACACTGACTGTGAGAAAGCAACTTGAGAGTGAAATACAGAACAGGCGAGGGTGTGGTGCTTTCTGCAGATAACCGTGAATGTTGCCAGCATCTTAAAGATTGAGGTCATAAGCCCAAATTCCCCCAGCAAAACGTCACACCCTGAAGAAGATGAGGAAAAAATAATGTGTGAAATCTGATTATTTTTTTTCTTATTTATTCATGTTCACTTCTTTTCAGTAACTGTTCTGTCCATGAACATGATGTCCATAATCTCACTTGAGAAATAATATTACTGTTTGTGATATTTCACTTTCTTTTATGTGTTGCCTTGAAAACTGTCAAATTCAAGTCAAGTCAGTTTTATTTCCATAGCACATTTCATACACAGTTAAACTCAATGTGCTTTACAGTAAAACATGGAAAACATTAAACAACTTAGATTGAAAATACATAAAAAATTCACACATAAATAAAATAACCTTTCAGCCAATGTGAGGGATCTGATAGGACTATGGCCAGTGAGCAGGTCAGAAATATATTTAGGAGCCGTATCATTTTGGGTCTTGTAAACAATCACACTTTTGAAGTCAATTATATATTTTACTGGCAGCCAGTGAAGTCTTTTCAGAACAGGTGTAATGTGTTGTATTTTCATCCCATGCATCTGACAAGCTCATTTATAGGACTGAGGTTGTCTAAGGAAAGTGAGACATACAGCTGTGTATCATCAGCATATGAATGGTAGGATACAAGGCGATTGCATATGATGGTACCAACAGGAAGCATGCACAGCTTGAATAGCAGGGGGGCTACAACTGACCCTAGTGGAACCCCCCAGAAAATGCTGACTTCTTCGGATGTGAAGTCACAAAGAGATATGGAGAAAGTCTTTCCTTTTAAATATGTTGAGAACAACTGAGGTCCAGACAAGTCTAGATAAGCAATACAGTTTTCAAGTCTATTTTGTAGAATGTCATGATCAACAGTGTCGAAGGTGTGAATTAAGTCTAACAATACTAGAACAGAGAGTTTGTTTGCATCTCTGTTGATTTTAAGATCATTGTCTAGCTTGATGAGCCCTTTCAATGCTGTGATTCACTCTAAAACCTGACTGATGTGCATCATACAAGTTATGGAGGACTCGGTAACTGCACAGTTGTTTGCTGTTACCTTTTAATGGATTTTACTAATAACATTTGAGAAGGTTTGAGATGGTAGTCATGGATGGGTCAAGATTACTCCTTTTCAGTAATAATGTGACAACTGCACACTTGAGAATAGTGGGGAAAAACAGGCTGTAGAGAGGCATTAATGACATGAAGAAGATCATCTGATAGTGAAAGAGACATTTAAACAGTTTTGTGGGAGTAGGAGCAAGGGAGCAGATCTAAGATTTAAGCTGTTGGACCACCTTGTCAAAAATTACACATAGTAATCGATTCGCCTTTGTGTGACATCAAAGTATCATTTCTGGTGCTGGAGATTTTTCCTTGGAAGTAAATGACACACTCATTACATTTACCTGAAGGGAGGACTTCAGCTGGAATTGATCTGGTGGGATTTAACAGTTTATCACTTTTGGAGAACATAACAATGCGGCCTATTTTTATTGTCATTTGTGAGATGTGATGTTGTCTTGAAATATTCATTTCTGTTATAGCAGTTAAGTATATTTTTATAGTCACTCATTTGCATTCAGCCCTTTGGCAAGATCTCTTTTCACATCTTCTTCCCCAATTCTCCAAGGAGCTTTGGGTTCCAGTGGTCTCTGCAATGCTGGAAAAGGCCCCAAAAAACAATTTCTAAATCCACTTCTTATTATGAGGAATGTCGCCCTACATGAACACACACTTTTCAGCCAAAGTTTAAACAATATTGTTAATTTCACATGAGAGATTTCTTTTTTCTCTGTGCTGCTGTCGCTGGTTTGAAGTGGCTCAGCTGATGGTGTGTATTTCCATGCAGCAATCAGGACGTAGTGTTTGAATCAAAATGACAGTCCTGGTTTTGTTTGTTTTTCAGAGTTATTCTCTTTACTGAATAATACCTAAGGTATTTTATGGAACGTTAACTTCTACTGTTGCTTGTTTAGTCATGAATATTTAATGTTTTAGAGAAATGCTTAAAATGTGAAACCAAGTTTTCAGGGGACTTAAATTCTTAGTCTAAAAACCCACACAAAAAAGATTTTATTTATGTTAAAAGTAGAAGTCCTCATCCTACGAATAATGCAAACTCAAAAAATCCTCCATGTTTATAAGTTGTATCGATAAATTCAGTATGACACACATTTTCACAGCATTACTAACAGAGTCATGTCATTACAACAAAAATACTGTTTTCACTGATTACTTCCATTTTGCCACAGTTGGCTTTAGGTGAGCTTTAGGTTAACGTCTGGTTGAAATCCACTGACAGTATGGATCACTTACACATTTTTTAATTTTTTGGCGAAGCATCATTTAACTCATCACATGTTTCATTAAAAGTCTTCCAGTAGATAGTATCTTTTCCTGTCCTGGACTTTTAATGTGAAAGATGTACACAGACAAGTGTCAGGTTCAATTTACAGCAGTTTAACATAAAAAAAAATTCTATTAAAAAGAGAAACTCTCTGAACTGAAGTACTGAGTATTTAATATGGCATGACTATTGTTTTACTAATTAAATCAGTATTGTGGAAATGTGCAATATTCTAAATTGACTGTACAGGTACTGTAAATGCACCTGGCCTTGTTTGTGCTGGCCATTGTGCGAACATCAGCTTTTATTTGAGCATTTACAGTAACTGTATGACCTGGCCCTTAAAAAATACTGAAAGCATGACCTTGGTGCCCTTTATGAGAACGATGCCTACGCAAATAACATTCAGGGTGCTCGTATGATGCAGTCTGTAGGAGGGAAAGTGAGCTGTGCTGGAAAATATTAGGATCACACAGATTTTTGACAACTGCTGTAGGACTCTCCTCCAGCTGAGTTTGGTTACTTGGAGCAGAGCTGTGTAAACTCAGGCACTGTCTCCCTGTAACTGTAGGGCCAGAAGGCATCATGAGGTGGAGGAACAGGCTCTGTGGAGGTGCACAAGAAAAAATAATGTTTGTCCACTGCCCACTGATAGACCATAGACTCCCTGTGCTGTAATACAAAGAAATGATCCACTTATTGTCTTCGAAGGTCGCCGCTAAGTCCCTCTGATTGTATTCTAACCCACTGGGAGTAAAAAAACCGAGCGATGCTTCGCAGTGTGTCGGCAGCCTCCTTGCAACATGAATCTGACAAGGTGAGTGAAACAACTTAATATTCCCACTGCATTGCAGGAGAGAAATTGCATAATCTATCACATTAGGTTGTAAACAAATGCCACTGTGAGGCGTTCACTGAATACGAGGAAAACAATGAGAAAAGCCCAGTCTTGGTCACCCCAGGAGGTCTGTCTGCCACAAATATCTCACTGTCACTGGGCTCAGCGCTCACAGACCTCAGAATCACACAACACCAACAGAAGGAAGGCAGGGGTTTACTATAGAAAGCAAGGTTTGTTTAGATTTTGGGGTGATTTCGCTGTCAGACGTGTTATGTAAGAGCTGTGAAACCGTGAAACTAGTCTGTCACAACTGAGAACAAATACTATTCACTCAATAACCAATTTTCCCATTCAGGGTCTAAATCAGGTTTGTATACTGGGGGACATGGACGCGCATCGTGCTTTATTTCTGTCAAGGGGGTTGGCCAATACTGCCAGCCAACCAGACCTCATGTATAACACCAATATATTAAAGGGCCATTTCACCCATATTGCAAAAAAGGAAAAAAAAATTCTTATGTTCCTCCAGTGATTTTCAACTGTTTTTATAGGGACTATTTTTTTTATAGGAAAAAGTTCCAGTGAAAACTGTTGACAGTGAGATTATCCAGAATAATGTGGACACTGTTTCTTGTTCTTGACAAGATAACAGTTGACAGCAGTTGAAAATGTGGTAAGAATGGATTGATTTATTGATTGATCAGAAGTGTGATGTGAAAGATGTCACCTCTCTGCGGCTCCCCTCAGCTTCAGCTTATTGTTTGGTTTCTGTGGCCCTCAACATTACTTTTTTGGTTGGTCTCATCAACATCATTCCCAGAAGCAGAAGGAAGCTTTTTACAATGAAAAAGTTCTTTTTGACTGACTGGATGCTAAATGCTCAGCATGAAACAGCAGACAGACAAGGACGGTGACGAAGGTGGAGCCTTTACATTTTTTCAGAGTTGCTGAAGACCTAAAAGAAGAGTGAATACTGACTTTGATTTATCAGAAAAATGGGTCCAAATAAAGGCTGGTGATGTTTTCTGTCTGCTGTGTGTAACTGTTTGCTAAAACATTCGCCATGCCAATTTTATAAGGTGGTAACATGTCATCTTTTTGTTTACAGCCTGTTCTGCTGCCCACAAGTGGCCAAAGAAGATAAATAAATCAATTAATGCCACATTTTTTTTTATATCAACAAAAGAAAATTGCCAATGTAAGAGTTGGTATTTGCTGCTCCCACTTTTCAGTCTCCAGCATAGACACATAACTTCCCCATCCTTAATCCCGTCTACGAAACTCAGATCAGCTCGGGTGTTTTTTCAACTGGGCAGACGGGCGTTCAGGTGCACATCATCACACCTATTGGAATCGCTGCAACACTTGGAGATGTAGACAGACACTTAATGACTCCCAAACTTTCTGTTTTCTTAGACATGGTGGTCACAGACAGTTGGCTTTAGGTGAGCTCTAGGTTAACGTCTCTGTGGTTGAAATCCACTGACAGTATGGATCACTTACACTGAAAAGAGTTGAGCATGATCATTTGTTCCTACACTTGAACATCGACATGAAATCCAGAACATGAAGTTAGGGTGAATAGCTTATAAGTATGTATCTCAACAAGAAGCAGAGTCGTGCTGATCTTTATTTGAGAATGCAAATCAGTGCTAGTTCTTCAGCCCCTTTGGCAAAACTGTCAGAGACATGAATTTAGCTTCACATTCGTTGTGAGTCTGGCTGCGTGCTGTAGTCTTCTCCCACCAAAACACTGGCACCAACTGTCAAAACAATACAAAAACATTCTTCTCACAGTTTAGTTATTCCCTGCTCACACACTTGCCACTTATCGGAGGCAGGAGTGCTTGTTGAGAGAGCCAAAGTGGCTTCATTCCTGCTTCAAGTGACTGATGGAGCCCGAGTCGCTTTGAATCTCCGCCAACATCACTCCGACACATTCGGCTCGACCGCAGACCCAAAGCTCTGAGGTCTACCAACGTTTAGTCAAAGTCTGGCCAATAACCCCGAAAAGAGGCACTTTCATGCAAAATTTGTTCTCAGTTATTTTGTGGTCCTGCCAGAAAAGCCCCTTTGATCTCCAGCTTTAAACAGTCATTAAAACTACTTGGTGAAACTGCAGCGTCTTTGTAGAAGAGGACTTTGTTATATGAGGCCTGAGGCGTAACAAAGGCTTCACAAATCAGGCACCGAGTCAATTTCATCAGCTCTGTGTTTTCAGATCAGATTTCTTTGTGACTGGCAAGGTCAGCACATGTGGACTGGGAAACAATGAGAAGGACTGACAACAGCATCCTGACTCTCCGGATGATGGATAGACATAAACATCGCCGCTTTGAAACGGTTTGCCAGTGAATACATTTCCCATACAGCCTCGGATCAGAAACAAATCCAGACCTCACATTATGCCAAGTGCGCCAGTAATTGGTAACTTTGTTTAAACACCTGAGCAATCTCTAATACGACTGTCTGATCAAATTTCCGTCTAGATTACATCGCCTCCCTGTTCGCCAGGTTTGGCCCATTTGCTCTGACGGCGCAGTCAGGAGCCCACGGTGTCACATGTTGCTCAGTAATACACTTCTTAATGATGCTGCTGAGATCTTCGAGCTGGTAGTTTCCAGATGAAGCCAGAAGCCTTTTGTCTATTGATTTTACCTGAGACACAAATGTTTATATAAAACAAATATCTGCCACCTTCACTCACGACCAAAGGAGAGCTGATGTTGTGTTCCCTAAAACCATCGAAAAGCACTGAACAGTGAAGCAGTTTGTAGGATAATGTTTTCTTGGAGCAGCTTTTACAAATATTGATCGCACTCAGTCTACCAGTAACCTATGAGGACCGCTCTGGAGTTTGAAGGACGGATCTATAGACTGTGCTGTGAACAAAGTTTCTGTTGTGCTGTTCATGTGTCTAAACCAGCATGAAAATGCACATACACAAAACATTTGTCCACCCTGTCCAACATAGTGCTTCACTTCCATGTTGGTGTCTCACCAGAGACACACTGAGACAAAGAATCCACGGTCTACTAATATTTGCTCAATTGCAATAAACACAAAGTACAGCTGAGGCTAATGAGAATGGCATTAGTTTTGCAGGCATTTGGTCATAGACAAAATAAACATTGAAGTTTTAGCCTGATGACTGGTCAAAAATATTGATATCCTATTAGCATGCTGAGGCTGCTGAGGCTGATGGGAATGTTGGGAAGTTGTTTTGCAGGAATTTGCTCACAGGCAAAAATAAACATTTAAGTTTGAGCCTAATGACCTCAAGTTATCACAATTCACCCTCAGGGGTACATGAATGTCTGTACAAAATGACAATCTAGCCAATAGATGTTGAGACATTTTACTCAATACCACAAATATCGACCTTGTGGTGGTGCTGGAGGAAACGTCGGGGGAATACCAAAGTCAGTAGGACACATCATTTGGGGACAATAAATGTCTAAAATCTGTATAAAAATTTAATGGGAACCCATCTGACACTGATATTCCAGTCTGGACCAAAGTGGTATCCCAAGAGCTGTACTCAAGAGACAACCCTGATCATTCAGCTGATTTGTTCTTTCAAGAGAAACTTTGGAAAGTTCCCTGTAGATGACATTATACAACTGTTTTCACAGGCTCAGACTCCTTGAGACACGTAAACTGAACTTTATGTGTAAAATCAGCATCAGTGTGCCTTTAATCTAGCCAAAGAAAATAAAACTCTCATTATCTTGTGTTATCGGTGAAAGTAAAACATATTGAGCAGAGCTTTCATTAACTCGTTCTAATACTGTTTTCGCACCTGCCTCGTTCAGGGCTGCTGATTGTGGACTGTTTACACCACACTTGGGTTGGTTCGTCTGGAGAGGTGAAAACATCCCAATCGAAGCAGCCAGACAGCGAGCGCTCGACAGTCTCGGCCCCCATCCAGCTGAACCCCGGAGCAGTTCATTTGAGGAAAGACGGCATCCAGCAGCCAGGCAAACAGCCAGGGAATCATGTTTAATGAAGCTTACTGCAAGGCTTCTTTGTCCCACCACCACAGTACATGGTCTGCATGAAATTATGCTGTCATGATGGGATCTGTCTGTCTGTCTGTCTGTCTGTCTGTGGGTAGATGCATCCTGGGAATACAATAATTCTATAACAATCCAAGATTATCTTCACACTTCTGCCTCAGACTCTCCCTGATTACACTTCAGAGTCCCTACTTAATGACCTCCAGAGTTCACATTAATATCACCCATGTGCTACATGAAGACAAGTACGATGTTGCTTTAATATGCACTAATTAATACACTGACTAGTGTTATTAATGAGCTCATTAGTATAATTGGTTTCATGCCATATATCTTATGGTGATTATGAGAAAGCATGAGGTGGATAAAGTGACTCTTGTTTTAAGCTTGTAACACACCTCAGTACAAATGTTCAAGAACATTCATTTTTGTGTTCAGGAACATAATAATTGTGTCGAACTGACAGAAAAATGAGAGCTGTCCATCACGTTGCAAATAGAAGTGGCCGTATTTTGTTTGTTTGCGCAGCTGCTTGTTACGATTGAACTTATTTCTTTCCCAATCAGGAGCTGAACTCTGCAGCTGCACGGCTTCGCTGGTAAAATATAGTTTGCCTGTCAGTTGGGAAACAACATAAACACGCAGAAAAGTTAAAGCCTTCACAGCCATTGTCCACCCACACAGGTGGTTCTTATTCTGCCTGATTACAGGACGACGTGGGCTCGAACATCTCACCGGCTCCTGTTAACTGTGTTGTGTCCACAATTATTCCACTATTCATTACACAGATGTAAAGCTTTTTAATTCTGTATCCGCTGACAGTCTGGTGACAGTGATTATACCCTGTACAGCAGACTCAAATGAGCCCACCGAGCACTTGAAACAGTTGGTGTACAACCACAGGTCACTAACAAAGACACTAACACTCTACTCCATATGAAAGTACAAACATATTATCCACACAATGTAGTTAAAGCATGAAAGATAAAAGTACACATTTCCTTTAAAACCCCTTTCTCTCTCAGTTTCTATAGCAGCCTTTCCATTTCAATCCAAACCTGATTTAACCCAGATGATGTCACTCGGGTTATTTTCCCTGACATTAAACAGCTGTTTTTATATACAGTGAAGTATTTCTGTGACTGGTAAACTGATGAGATTATACAAAATACAGTAGTTGTAGGTTTGCTTTTAGTAAAGTACTTGAGTAAATGCAAATCGTAACTTTATACTACTGAATTTACCAGCGTGCATTCTGTGGGCAGGGATAAAGGCACATTTAGACACCTGCTAGATTAAGGGACTGACCTAAGGAGGGTTCAGAAGTGGAATTTATGCTGCATGTTAATGAAAAGTAAATGCTGTAGACCTTTGAGTCTCATTAGAACGGTGACTTTGGGGACTTGACATAATTCCAAGCACAGTGCGGCCAAACTTTTTGGCCAAACAATTTGAGCAGAGGGCTCTTCAGAACATATGAAAACACCTGTGTGGTTGTGCACAGCCTTTTGGACCAATCCGATGGATTACCTATAGGCTTGGTACAGGAAAGACCTGAAACTGTACAAGCAGCTTGTATGTTTTCTTTCTGAGTCACTAAGGTACGACTGTGGGACATTCATTACATCATATGGGGAAGGGTTTCAGGAACACCCATATGGGACACATGGTCAATGGAAAAATCAGAGAAACGACATAGCAGCAGCATAATTGACGAGGGTTTTCCAAACATACTATACTTTATAGACTATACTTTATATTGCATTAGCAGTAAAAGCAATTATAAGAAGAAAAAAAAAAACAGACCGTTGGTTATTATGGATTTATTTAATTTCATTATGAATGCATAGTAGTAGTTTTCAATGTCAGCACAAACCACAAACACACCCGAAAACATACAGCTTTGAAGACTTCAGTGTTATTTTTGGCACACAACATTCAATCAACTCAAACAACTAAAACGCTGGCCGGCACAGAAAGGGTCTGATGAGCTGGAATCTGGGAACGCATGGGGTATTAAGGGCAGGCCTTCATACAATAAATGATATATTCTGAGTCCTAATTAAAGGTAGACTGCACTAAACCTTTCAGCTGCATTCAAAAGCAGCACACCAGATCAAAGGCTTCAGCTAATTAGCACTGACCCTGCTAACACGGCCTGCCTTTCACAGTTTCATTATGAATGTGTCCAAACAACTTCCTGGAGAAGAAGCCAAACACTGCTTTTCATGCTGTTCAAAGATGGGCCTTTTAATCCTTTAAATGATCATGAGTCTGTACTCTTGTTCGAACTTCTGCAACTTTTGTACAGTTCAGTGAAGCCAGAGCAGCGGAGGATAATGAATGTGAAAATACATTTGAGAATCATTACAGCAGCACATGCCAGCTGCCGCTTCAGGTCCATTCAGCTGCAAAACGCATTCAGTGCAATGGCAGAGAACGTTCACAGAGGATGTGGTTGTATTATGAAAACTACCCTTTGGCCACATTCACACTAACGTTAACATCTCTTCTAATTTGGTCAACAGCTTTGTCTTGTCGGACTCTTCTCCCTGAGCTTTCCAAACACTTATTCATCACTGCAGGGTGCACGTATAAGATCTGATATCTACACTTTGATTACATGTCTTGTGCACTTCCAAGGTATAAACGTGAGCAACCATCCATCCTTCTGCAACTGCTATGCTGCCCCAGGTTGTCACCTGGATAAAAATTAGCATGACTTAAGCTATGTTGATGCAAGGTCTGTTACTGGACATCCATCACAAAGTAGGGCACAGAGAAATGAACCTTTAGAATTCACAGTTATGTCTTCTAGGAAAAAAATTAAATTCTGGTGTCAATTGACATGATTTCACCCCAAAAGTGATGAATCAGAACTTACTATAGCCAAATCCAAACAACAGAAGGAAACGGCCATGGAAAGCTGGATGGAGCGTTAAATGGAGCGTTACTAAAACTTTGCACAGTGTTCACCACAGTAATTGCTGAGATCTGGAAATGAGGCAACATTGCTAGAAGAAAGTCTGATGAAGAGAAGAGACCTCAGCAGTCAGACAATCAGACAGGTTGTAAATAAGACAACAGTTTAACACTGAATTTGGAGATACAACCAGAGTAAAAGATAAAAGTATAAAACTGCACTGCAAACTGTGATGATGTTTACAATACATTTTGGGTAATACTTTTCTTGTTCACCTTTATATTCTCTTCAAGTATGTTTGGCTGACCTGGGAGTTTGTTTTAGTCTGATAACCAGACTCAATTGCCAACTTGTTTCACCTCATTCACTCAGCCTGACATGGTGTTCATGTTAGAAAATTCCTTTTCCCCCTAAACAATAGTGACATTCTGCAGATTTAACAGTTATTTCTGTAAGTTGACTGACAACAATCTCTACAGCTGAACCAATCTCAGCCATGTTGCCATTGTCCTGTTACTGTTCTTCATGGATGCATCCTGGTAGCTGGGTGGGAAGATTTATTTTAGCCATGTCACCATGTTGCAAGATCTCAACAATTGACTTGGTAAGTACAACATCATTATTAAACATTGTTAAACCAGAATAATTACATAATGTTTAAATAAATTAATTAAACAAGTTTTCAAACTTCTCACTTTAATTTGGCACCACCACCATGCAAAGTTACCTTTTGAAGCTTTAAATTTCATGAACAACGATATGAGTATTTCACATATGAAAGGATGCACTAAAACTTCAGTTCACTTCAAGCCTTTGAAATGTTTTAGGCTGAAATTCGACAGCTAAAATTTCCTATTTAACATTACACTCAGGTCAAGCAAATACACAGAAACACACACCTGTGCAAAACTCAGTCAGTGTTCTGTAAGTTCTGTAAGTCTGATCACCAATCAGAAGTATAATCATGAAAAGCTCCACTGTACAGGCCTGTTCATAAATCACTGAACTCTGTTCAGTTTTTGGACTTTGATCTGAAGACCACAGGAAAACACTCCAACAAGAACATTGATTCTCAGGAGTTTGGGAATGCTGCTGAACTTTCTTTACCATACATCAGTTAAAGTGCTCACAGTCATATGTTTTAGTGTTTCAAATGTGTTCACACTTGAGAGACAAAACACTTCAGTACCCACAGTAAAACATATTAGGCTCCCTGTAAACATTAACTTCAGAGATTGAGCAGATTATAGAGCATGAAGTACAAAAACTCATCAGTGGCTCAACTTGATTAATGAAACACGTTAACGCTATAATGATTATAATATTACCTACAGAAAAACACCAATTTATACCAGAAATGATCAAACAAAATGCTAATGAGAAATGAAGAAGACATTATCTTCTGTAAGAGGGTTAAACCTCACCATTAGATTATGTTTCATAGTTACAGTTTCATGCAAAATTATCTTGTGTTTCACCTCCATAACCATAAACTGAGCTGGAGGATAATTAATATACTTCCCACGTATCTGTAAGAACATCAAACCCCTTTATCATTTCATGATCTATTAATATATCATATCTTTCACAAATGACATTATTACATTTCCTGAGATGAAAGAATACCTCTCTAAAACACTGCCCCGAACATACATTAAACATAAAACCCATCATTCCCAACTGATGAAAAATTAAACAACTCTTTTTTGTGGCATGTGAGAGCTTATGAAATCAGCTGTAGTCAGGAGGAGAGCACTATTGTTTGAGTATAATTTTTCTCTTTGAGTGATTATTCCCTTTGAGTTCTGCCAACCTATACATAAAAAATGCAAAACTTTACCTAAGCTTTGTTTTAGTTGTATATGTGCAAACAAGCATCGGGTAACCCCTGTCATAAATGTCAAATAAACGCATTTCTGTGTGACAGCAGTAACTTTACAACATCATCACTGCTGTCACAGAGTTACTGCACAATATAAAGTTACTTGAGTGCCTTTAAATGTCACAGCTGTAGTTGACACACCTGTGAGTGTTAACCCCACATTACTGCATCTCAGACAGCAGTGAATTTAGATCCAACAGATCCAGAGGGGCACATCATGCTGGTTACCAGTGATGACGATCCCTCTCCCTCCAGAGCCTCTGCTCCAATCAGGCCCTGCCGGTGCAAGTTGAGGATGGAGTCGGCGATGATGCGAGCTGTTTTCTTCTGGTATCCCCCGGAGGTCACCATGAGTATGGGGACACCCCGTCGCCTCGCAGCCCTGAACACAATCTCATCTCTTTTTACAATACCCTGGCAGGGACAGAGGAAAGAGAAGCTGGTCTGTCAGTCTCTCCACGGCTGCAGATAGTGTTAGTAATTTCTCTGAATTTTGTCAGGCTGCTTGCTAATGGTTCTATCTATGTTCCCTTCATCCCATGAGAAGAGAGGGGAGACTGGAAGCGGCCTGACTGTTCCCATATCTCACTACTCCAGTGTGTTTCACCAAACCTCTCGGGGCGACACGTATCGGAGGAGAGAAACACAGCCCTGTTTGTCTCTGGATCAACAGCTTGTGTCCAAAATCTCATTGATTATGGAACGATATGTAGCACAAGGACTCATGTTAAACACTATTAGGCATTCACAAACACCTGTTCAACCAGAACTTTAAATAACAATTAATAAAGCTGCACTAAACAAGAGTTTCAGGCCATTTACCAGCTCAACTCCCAAATTAGCTCTGCAGTAAACATCAGTGTACCATCCCCACCAACACATTCTGCAGATTCACCTTATTTGCTCCAATTATTTTCTGGAATTTGCAGAATCACTGGCAGGAAATCTCTGCACACAGGAAGTAATAAATCCAAATTTGGCTCATGCGGATCAGCTCTCAGTATGCTTTCAAATTTTCTGACAAATTAGCTACATGAAGTGCGCACGTGACCTGACCCAGCTGAGACTGCCACTTCCACATTCACAGATTTTTCCTGCCATTACAGCCCTGCAGACAGAACATTTTCGGTTTTAAAAAAAGGCCAAAAGTTAGCTTTTAAGAAGATTTCTTAAGAGTAAACATGGATGTATAACTGATCTGCAGATGCTCTGCAAATTCACTCTTCAACGCTCAAGTACACCCATCAGTGCACTGACACATTGCTACAGATGGATGTCACTTCCATCCATCTGTATGTTCTGCCAAAATGTAAAATAAACACAAAATACAAAAAGATTGACAAAAAAAGTTGTATTTAGTTTGATTCTGAGACATATAGCAGTACATTTGCCTGATGTAATAGTTCAGTTGTTGAACCTGAACCTTGATAGCCTGGCAGCATCAGAGCACTATAGTTTGTATATTGTTTCCAATGAATCATGTTTCCTCCTGGTCATATAGGCCTCTGCTGCAATGGTTCGCTGCAATAGCTGTTTGTAAGCAGTGTTATGGCTGATAGTGGGCAAATGGAAGATGCACAGAGACTAAGAGGGGAAGTAAAGCAACATAAGTTTGGAGCTGAAACCCAGGATGCTAAAATAAAAGTTTATGACAAAAAAGAACCAGTGAACCTCAGTGCACTCAGTGGTACAGTGCAATACATTCACGGTCTATTTATAATGTTTTTGATGACATTGTCAGACATGTGTGAATTCAATCGTATGTCTATTACTGAGACCATAGTTATAGGTGGTGGTGTACTGGACTACATTATATTGAGAGGTGTTTTTTTCCTCCATATTTACATACATGAGGGGGACAGAACACTATAACTTACTAAAACTGAACTGAGTTATTTCCATCCAAACTAGAATTACTGCTTCACTGGTGTATGTCTCTGCAAACCAGTCAAGTTGTAGTTTACATTCATGTCTGTCAAAACTCATATCATACTGTACATGTAGTAAAGGAATTTATGAAAAGGTATTAAGTGTATTTTTTGGTGAAATGGCAGTTATCACCATATTGACACATATGACTCCAGTGAATACTTTCAGGTGATAAATATGCTGTCTTCACTTGAAGACTATTTTTAGGTCTTAGTGACAGATTATCCTCCAAGAGTCCAATATTGAGTCCAATATTCCAAATTTGGCACAATATGGATATTGTGCCAAATTTGAAGACATTGAATTTCACATGAAATACACACTGAAGCAACAACAAATCCTAACATTTTCTTCCAGCTCACCATTGATGTTTGAAACTCTAGTATAAACTATAAGAAAAAACTCAAGATAGAGCAGGTACAGCACCTGTGGTGATATAGAGAGTCCTCCCAGGGGATCACCATCCAAGATGTCTGTCCCTGCATTGTAGACAATGATGTCAGGTCGGACTTCGTTCAGTGCACCTTCAGAGTGGAGCTCTACCTTCTGAAGGTACTCGAAGTCTTCAGTGCCCCAGTCCAGCTCCACCTTCCTCTTTATGGCTCCTGGAGATACAGACAAACGGAGACAGGTCTTCATGAACACACAGAACACAGCTCCCATCAAACTCAGACCTCATTTTAACATAGGCTCGTAATTGCTGCAATATTTCACCCAACAGGAATTCGTTCAACATTTTTCATTCTTTCAAAGGTTTACAAAACCAATTTCTGATAACTGAATTCTTCTAAAATGTTCAGGTAGGTGTTTCTCTATCTATAGAACACTCAGATATGTAAATCTGCAGCAGCACTTTAATTAATATGTACATTCACAATAACTAATGCAAATGATGAAAAAGGTTAATTAGGAGACCTTTGTGTTTCAAAATTCAAACAGAATTAAGCTGCAAAAGCAGGAAAGAACAACGCAATAGCATGCAACACGAGGGTCTTGGTAGTTTTTTTCAAGTCAAGTCCTGCAAGTTTTTCAAGAAGACTTGAAAGAAAAAAGTGTCCAAAAAATTGTAAGCTTTGGTCTCTGAAGGCACAAGGAAATAAATGTGTCTTGGAGGAAAAAATATGAAGCAGAATGAAACTGTGTGGTTTTATCTTAAACAAGCCAGAATGTACATTTATTTCACTTTCTTAAGGGGAGAGACAATTATAAAATGTCTTAAATTAATTGCAGAGAAGAAGATAGCTGAAGGACGGGGAGAAATTTAAAGGCAGGACTGTGATGTTTTGTCTGCAGAGTCTTGACACAAATGGGGTTAAATGGTAACATGTGGTCACTGTCAGATCAGCTTTAAAGAACTGACACATGAATTTGTGTAAAAGCCACGATTATAGTGTGGCTGTAATCTCTATAAACACATATCAGCATATGATTGCAGAATCTGTAGGTAAGCGACAAGAGTTTGGTATTGGAAGCATTCTGGTTTCCAGTTGTAGTCCGTTTTCTAGTATAGAGTATATAGAGTATACGCTATATGCTCTACGCACTGGCCAAAATGCAGTGTTGCATCCCATCGGCTATCTCCTGATGAAGATTTGGCTTTGTTTTAATGTATCTACATTCATATGCAGACATCTGTTTATAGAGATTACCTGAAATGTTGAGTTGTCAAGTCAAGTTGCTAATTGGACTGTAAACAATGACTGGCACACGAGAAAGAGGAAGTCTTTGCCCACATATCCTTTATCTGGAAATCCACTGGCAACACCGGAAGCACCAACACATTGGTCATGGCCTCCAGAGGCTGAACTGTCGTCAGACGATAGCTGGTGGGTTCCAAGATTGCTCTATGGCAGATTTCTGGCTCAGTGCTACTAGTGAGTGGTAGTGCAGAGGGAAATCTCAGCATAATTAAAATGGCACTGAGTGATATCTAGGGGCTGGAATTGGAGGAGGCAGCACACTCCAAACTCAATCTCAACAATACTCCTGCACATCAGGAGCATTGTTGAGCTTATTTTGTCACCAGAATGCATCACATTTAAATACATGAGAACACTAGAAGTGCAAGAACCTGTCTAAAGATATTAAGCATACAACAAGTTTGAGACAAAAAGTGATGGTGCTTTGACTCACGTTTGGCATATCCGTCCCCAGGATAGATGTAGCGATTATACATATCCATGATGAACACTCGTCTGTCATCCAAGAAGTCACGCTCGTGTCCATTTCCCTATAACAAAGCTTATTTAGTTAAAAAAATAAAAGCACTTTGATGCTGTCTCTGCTTCTTTAAACATCATCTAACACTGACAAACTGAATCAAGTAATTGGTTTTTCACCCTTGATGATGCCTCATTCATGTGCAATACAGAGCAGGCAATAACTCACAGCGTTCTGACAGTCCACTACATCACTTGACTGTGCCAAGGTCCACACAGGTGTCGCTCAGGCCCATTTGTTTACCTGAGACATGCTGCGCTGACTGACAGCGCCAGATCAGGGGTAATAGGCTTGTCGTCTGCAGGCATTAAATGTTAAAAATACTTATAAAAAAGTCATGGCTACTCCATCACTTTTCATTTCCTGTCTTTCATTTGTCACCCAAAGTGTCTGGCTACTGTCAGGAGGAGATTAGTCTTTGTGCCAAGTCTAGTATTACTGGATGAAAAGGACGATGTATGGGACAAGCAGGACAATTTGGTGTCAGCTGACCATCATGTCCAAGTGACTGTATAATCCATTGTTGAATGTTTTAAAGAAAGGAAAAAAGGTTTGTTGCTGATGTGTGGTCTGCCTGGTTCTTCTGCACATTGAAAAATAAAGATTAAGTGATATGATGCTCAGCGCATATATTAAAAGAATTATTCAACATGTTAAGAAATCTGCTTATTCGCTTTTTTGACAATAGTTCAATGAGTGGAAGAGTGGAAGCAGGGGGAAACAGCAAGCCTGGTTCTGTGCAAAGTTCAAAACACACCTACCAACACCTCTGAAGCTCAACAATTAAGAAGTTGCATCTCTTTTTTTTAACCTGTACATAGAAATACAAATTTCTTGGCAAACACCAAGAGTTACGCTGCATAACTCCCTCTAACAACTACAGTCTAAACATACAAGATACAACCTGACACTGAGCTTAAGAGGTGTTTATAGGTGAAGTGTTGAACTTTGCTAAAGTTTGTTATGGCTCTAGCTCCGTACTTAACACAAAGTCATGAGAGTGGTATTGGTTTTATCACCTAACTTTCAGCAAGAAGGGGAAAGGGATATTAAGGGAATAGTATTTCCCAAAATGTCAAACTATTCTTTTGACTATTTTTAATACAGGACTAACATTTTTAAGTTAAAGTTATAATAGTTAAGATTTTAGTCCTGCTTGATTTGGCGATACCTGTAGTTACTGGTGGTAACAGTAAATGCAGTTTAATACTACATGTCACAGAATTCTGGGGGAGCAAAACAAAGTATTGCAGTTTTAATAACAAAGTCACGTAATAATTGGCCTTTTCCCATCATTCCCATGATCTGATTTGCAAACAGCAAAACACAGTGAAAGCAGTGGAGGCTGAGAAGTTGGAGGTGTGCAACCTGTCGCCTGCAGCTCTTCATCTCACAGCTCACTGTGGCTGCTGCTTCATGTTCTAGCACCACCAGTTAAATGCTTTCAATGTGAAGCTGCAGCAGCAGAAGTTCAGTTTCCATTAGCAATAATTTTTTCACGACTAGAGATGGTAAGTTCGACTCTTTTTACTGACTTGAGTTTGTATGAACCACTCACCAAAGAGAATCAGGTTTTCAAGACACTCAAGCCACCAAGTCAGTGAACCAGAACTTGGTCAATCCCCACCGGCCCCAGTGACCACAGAACATGCACATGAGACTTCTGCCGGCCGGTCCAGCTAACTCATGGTTCAGCCCTCTGCTAACTTGAATGGGATAAAATAATTTGATTTTACAGCTCTTCTAGACTTTCCAGATGTTTTCAGACCACATGGATGAAATTCTCAAAAAAATGTATCTACCATTTTACAGTCGCTCCCATGTTTGTGTGCAAGAAAAATGCTTTCTGGGCAGCTGTGAGACTGGGAAGTTGTAATTGCATAGTTTGACCTCTGTCTCAAATTGCCTTCAAAAGCCCAGTGCTGTTCCTTGCAATTCATTCATGACTTCACATGCACATCACTTATCGTGATACCGTGGAGGGACTGATACCTGTATACCCGCCATTGAGTCTTATTTTAGCCTTTAGATGCATTTGGGAAACAGGCCCTGGTCAGCAGTTGTTGAGTAGTTTTTCTTGTTGTGTAGCCAAGTGTAAGACAGCCAGATGGATTGACCAACTGACCAGCATTAGCACCCTCATTTATTAGTTTGCCCTGCTGGTGGTTCAAAAAAGAATTTCAATATATATTAGGCAATTCATTACTTATCAAACTCTATCAACAAAGGAGCTGGGTTATATTGATCAACAACTCCATTAACCCCCCACAGATATATCCCAGTCTGAGGGGCAATACAAATCGATCTTTACCTCCTTTTAACAGTCAATGACATTATTTAACATTTGCAATAAGGTCATATCACAGTAAGTGGTATCATCACAATAATCCAACTTCCCTCAAATTCTACTATTAGCACTGTACTGTAGTAAAATTAGTTTACACCATGATTGCCGAAGATTTCATCAAACCTAACACACAAGGAAGAGTAACCTTTATATTGAAGCTTTGTTGGACTCTGCAAATCAACATTAAATACATTAAAAACACCATAAACAAAAGCAGGTGGAAAATTGAAGACAGTTGGCTGGACATTACGGACATTACTTGTCTGTTTCTCTTAGATGCTATGCACCAATCATGTTTTCATGCAGACTCAGATTCACTTTGGATGTTATCAGTTGTGAAAGAACCTAAAAATCCTACCAGTCAAGCACTTTATCTACGTTTCGATAATTGGTTATATTGGGCAACTAGAAGCCTCGAGCGTCGCTCATCTATCTGCACACCGTCTTCACATTACTGCTAACAAACACTTCTGCTAGAGATGAAGCTGAGTGAAGAAATGTACTGCGATATTGGTGCAGGGAGTTTCCTCTTTGTCAGTCACATAAAAAGCAAGCTCTCTCTGGACGTTAAAAACTGCTACACTGGTACACCTCTAGTCTTATAAAGGATATAGAGCATTGTGAGTTTTACGCTGGGCTTTAATTGTACTGATAGCTAAACCAACAAACTCATATTGCACTGAAGTCTACTTGAGACAATGACTAATTCAACATGTAAGCGGATGTTCTGCCTCTAAAGAACAGAGACTATAAATCAGCTCATATGCTGCCTGAGCTCCTGCTGCCTGTAGTCTTATTAGTCTTATCCTGTCCCCACATACTGTACAATGAAAGATTGCCATTTCACTACCATTTGTTAGTGTCAGCCAAAAGCCTTCAGTGCTGGCTTCAAACAGGCCTTTCCTTCAGTTCTTTAAAACAGATATACTCCCTTACCAGGTTCAAACATCTGTATTAAATATTAGAACCATCTATCACTACTTAACAAAACACAATCACAAGGGCAGGAATACCAAAGCATAGAAAACAGGGCATGTTCTTTTTCATCGAAGGAACAGAAAGAATCTTGTTTGTAGTCTACGTCCATTACAGGATGATACTGGTGAGGAGCTAGTAATCGACCACAGCTATGGTTTCTTCAAAATTCTACACATATATAGCATTTATGTTCATTTATTATTATTTTCAATATTAGCTCAGCGATAATAAGACTTATAAGGCTGATGTATGGACTGTACAGATACAGTATAATAGCTGCTGGGCAGACCAAACAACAGATGATTTACACAGAGACAGATATACAGATTTCCATTTTTTAGACTAGTGGTTTGTAGGTTTTTTGGACTGAATACTATATGTTGAATGTGCTCCATTTTTCCACATACAGATGAGAGACAAATGAGAGGAAAAAATAACAGTGATGGCTCTATTTTTGAGTTGGTGCAGAACACAGTGTCACGTCTGTGTTTTCCTGGGTTGCACTGAGGTTATTTCCTCAATGGCACTACTTTGATATCATGGCAACTTGCCGCCCACCCTAGTGGGAGGAGAGGTGTTGTAGAGAGTGTGGTAATGCCAGTCCAGTGGCGCACTGTAATCTTGAATGCCAAGAATGAGTGTGTCTCGCTTGTCTGCCACCTGCCTGCTCAGATCAGGTCGACAGCTCGGCGTACTTGTGTTGTGTTATATTTTGGTCACTTTATTTGGTGAAGATATAAACCTCTCTGAAATCACAAAGAACCCTTTATTCATGTTTGCTTGTTTTCCACTTTCATTCTGTTTTTCAACCAGCTGATGTGATCACATGAAAATAAAGTCATATTCTGCTTCTGCAGAATACAGAGAAATAATTGCTACCAGCTCTATAATCCACAACAGTCAGTAGTCTGTACTAATGGCCTTTCCTTTACTCTACTAATGGTCTTTGAAGCCACTTGAAGGCAGCAGGTATCTGCTCCACCTGTTTACAATGAAGTCTGTCACTGTCAATTGACAATAACACACAGCAGCTCTGGAGCTCTACATTTTTGATTGCAATACAGGGACAGCATAGTGTAACAGACACTGCTAAGCACAGGACAGTTTAACCTTTGTCCATGTACGTGTATTGATTGGTGTGACATTATTTACTAGCTTTATTGTTGTGATCTCTTTTCATAGCTAGGTCTCATAGTTAGGATAGTTAGGCTGGATAGGCACATTGCTAAATTGATGTTATATATGCTTTGCGCACATGCTCAAAAACTGGAGTTAGATTGTGGAAACTACTAGGTCTTGAATGCTACTAATGATGCTCTTTTTTAACCTGGTATCCTTTAATTTACGCAGATCTTCATACATATAATTTGAAGTGGCCTTAAGCATAGCTACACGTGCGGACACAAAACTCAGAGCTCCCGCTTCACGTACACATTCTTTGTTTCTGACCTGATACGTGTGTTCATGCCATGCAAGTGGAACATACTGAGGCAGAACAAAGAAACAGACAGATTCTTTTGGTGCGCATCGACATGAGCACACACTCACACACTCTCACAGTCATGCACGCACACACGTAAACTCTCTCTCTCTCTCTCACCTATGCATACATGCACACATACATTCCCTGTTGTTCTTTACATTTAGTTAGATTACTTGTTGTGTGTTTATACTCTATCTTTTAAATACATGCTGGTCTAGTTGATGTTGCACAAGACTGGATGCTGATACTTGTGAAACACTGATAGCATTTTTAATTACTTTCAAGCTGTCACACCCACACTGTGATAAACAACATGATGTGATAGAGACTGTTCGTTGTTCGTGTTTGTTAAGCCATTTAACAAATAGAAGAGGGTACAACAAGCACAAACAAATAGACGTTTAAATTATGTTTCAATTGTATTTAGGTGGCATTGTACTGCAGGTGGTTATTGCATGGATCATCGTGCTAACAATTTAAAATCACTGATGGAGAACATGGCGACTGTCCAACAACAATAGGGTTCGTCTGAGGAAAATTCTCCAAAGAATTCTGAAAACTGTCAGTGCGTGTCAGTGGGGAAAGCTGTGCTTATAGGGGATTAAAGTGGTGAATGTGATTGGCCAAGATTGTCATAGTCTCTCACAGTCTCTTACACACACACACACACACACACACACACACACACACCTGTAATGTATGATAATGTAAGGGTTGGCATGCCCCCAACACATTTTGCTGTAATCTGCACTGCGTCATAGAGTTCATAAAAATAGACCCCTCAGTGTCTTAGTAAAGTGTTGTTCTACTATGAGCCTCAAAGTCAAAGCGACTTTTCTTTTGTTTTTCACTCACAGTGCTATGCCCCCAAATTGCCCAATTGCCCCAAGGTGAGCAGTTGGGTTGAGATCTGGTGACTATTAAGGCCACAGAATAACATCATCATTTTCATATTCGTTAGACCATTCATAGACACATTCTCTTGTACCCTCTATTGAAGTATCTGCAATATGTTTATCCACTGAGTCATTTATTCATCCATATGTAAATAAAGTGGACAAATATTAGAAACACTTTTATATAATGCAGTGCAACACCACTTGTACCATAGTACCTCAGTACATGAAGAGTTAAAGAAGTAGTGGTGTTTGTGTTCATGCAGAGTCAGTGCTAGTAAAAGTTTTACATTTAACAGTGGATGGTCAATAAAAAATGTATTTCACACACACACACACACACACACATTGCTCACACTGTACACACAGCTCATAACAGACAGCTAGGAATATGCCTTCACAGTAGGGCTCCAGTCAAGCTTGTTACAAACCAAACCTACAATTGATCATCACTGTTTCGCTGTTGACTGGGTGAATAATCAACACAGCTGTCTAGGTCATAATCTCACTTTATGTGAGGACAAGAGCACTTAAGTGTCATGTTTCAGGGTTGTAATTAGGATTTTACTGCATATCCTCAATTTTTCTCTCTGCCCAATTATCTGCTGAGAGGGGCACTTCGGGCTTTTCTTTATGCCTTCATGCAGATTTGCTCTTTTGTTCTTCTTCATGAATTATTTACTCAGTATCTGTATTGATCACCAGCTTGTGTCAATAGTTAAAGGTGCATCATTGCCAATGAGCCTTAGCTCATAATGAATAAAGCTCAATTTCTGGAATATGGTTGGACCTTGGGAACCTTGAGACCTCATCAATGTGAACACAGCTCTCAGGGGTTAATTGGTGGTGGATACAGCCATTATGTTGAAAACACAAAATAAGACTGAAATATGATAATCAGGCTTCCAAAAATGTTGAGTCATTATTCTCTACTGCTGGGGTGAGCTCAGTTCACTTACTGACCTGATACAAAAGACATGTAGCAAAGGAAGCACACACTGTACATGGTAGGACTAGTAGAGATGATGATGAGACACGAGATATAGATCTACACTGGTTCTCTGCACTACTATAGCATATACATTATAGGAATCTGTTTAGATTGACTGACGATCAGCTGATGTAGCACACATAACTTCTGTGTCCTGCTTAAACTGACATAAAGATTATTGATGTGACAGCATATTTAAAGTGGGAGAAACTGAAGCCTGGTGTCAGATGATTATCAAACTCTCATCAAAGTCTTGGTTTGTTTACTAAGACGACAATTTAAGATACAGTACATCTGCCTTAGCTCAGCTCGTTGCTGATAAAGTCTGACAAATACATTGATCTCAAAGGAGGCGGCTTTGTTCTGCAGTACCACAGGCCTTCTGTTACTGCAACCCTTATCCATCCTTTTAAATCCCACTTGAACAACCTGCCACTCACAGGCTGTTTGACAATTCACAATTCATAATGTATATGCCAGTGGATGGACTTTTCCTAAATACTCAAGTTTCTCATCTTTAATATGAGCTATTAGAAAATTCATTCAACAAATAAATAAAAGCTCAACATTGATTCTCCAATGAACAGACAACTGCAACTAAAACTGAAGTTAAAACCTTCTGCATACCTCTAAGCAAACCCTTACTTCTGAGCTGCTGAAAAGTCAAGAGTACAGAGTTTCCCCAGTCAATACAGGAAGAAAAACCGCTTGAATAACTTAATTCAAGTGAGAGAAAGGACAGAAATGACAGTTTCAGATCCTCAACTGGGAGGCACAAGGCTGAAACAAGTTTTGTCCTTGTAGTTTGACAGAATCAAACACAGCTCAGTTTTCTTTTGATCAAAAATTTCATTTTTGTGAAAGCGAAAGAAAATCAATCAATTTTAGAAGTTCTTCTCATGAATTATCATTTGATTTATCATGGGTCCATTGAGGAATTTTACAAGACATTTTTTTCTTTTTCTTCTTTTTCGTTTCTGTCTTTTATCCTCACAATAATTAAAGTCAATAGGAGAGAGTCACATTGGTCAACAGACTGGTAAGAACAAAGATACAGATGATGGTTTTGTGTTGTAGATTAGTCAGGTAAGACTATAAATCCCTGAACACTGAATGATTTTGAGGCTGCTCTGCAAATGTCATTAAGTTTAATAAAATTATTTTTAAAAAATCGTGAATCTACAAGGCATATAAAAAGTAATTATATAGAAAATGTGGAACTGCAGTCCCTTCATGGCACTGCTTTTTAAAAAATTACATATAGTTTTGTATAAAAGCCTAGAATGATAATGTGTTCAAAATCATAAAAAATAAAAGGGCACAAGAATTGTTACAATTGTGAATTGTGAAATGGAGTCATTGTATTTCTACAATTGGGTATGTCTTGTTAGTATAAACTTTACTACCATCCACTGGATTTTAAGATTTATGGCATTTATTCTGCCAAGGCCAAATGCCCTATTTCACAATGTTAGTGAAAGTAAAAAATTATTTGTTTATCCTCCCTATGATTTAAATTCGCTCCAAACATCTAGTTTCATTTTCAAAGTTTCATGAAAAACAGGCAATTAGTTTTTCTGTAATCCTGCTGACAAACAACAAACTTAAACTTAACCTCCTTTGTGCAGGTAATAAAACAATATTTCAAACACACTTCACAGTGTCAACAAGCCATAACATACAAGTAGCTGACATTACTGCAGATAACCCGGTGATGGTCCAATATCATCCAAAGCTGACACACATGCATCAGTTTGCCAGAGGAGATTTTCTACATACATTCCACCGAATATGACAGTAAGGGCCAATTTGGCCTACAGGGATTCTCATTGATTAGTGTGGTGGTAAAGGAGGGGTTATCTTGTCATGAACATCAGCTCCTAAGCAGCAATGCACATTGACACAGAGCGAGGTAATCGTATCGGCTCACCTGATGAGCATCCAGATCGATGATGGTAGCCCTGGAGATGCCTTCCACTCTCTCAAACAGAAACTGAAAGATGGATGGAAAAATATTGGCTTTCTCTCTTAAGATGACACATTCACAGTTCAGAGTCTCATTATTCTCTTTGGATTCTCACTCCAAAGTAAAACTTATAATTATGAAATGAAGATTGTTGTCGGATGTCTTCCTATCTCTTACTTTTATTGAACAGGTTACAGCTGCATTTAAACATTTTACTCCTTTCTCTTGTCTTGTCTGATGAAGTCAAGCTTGCAAAGCACACTGGTGTACGTTCATCAGCTGCAGGATACTGAACATCAATGCAAAAAGCTTTAAAGTGACACCATGTAACATTTGCTGAACAGTGGCCACTGTGGCCACAAGTGGCAATTGCAGGATGAATGAGCCCAAGGCCACATGATCTGTGAGGCAATTTTGGCATAGTGGCCACAGACATAAATCTTAAAAAAGAAATGGTCAAAGGTTTTGTTTCTTTTTTTTAACAAGACTCAGTGATTTCCTTAAACAGCTGGACACTGTAGATTTGAACAAACATTACTTAAAAAAGGAGTTAATAGTACATTTGTTTGGGACTATTTTAGTTACAGATTAATACACATTTAAACTGGATTTATAGTTGATGCAAGGGGTTAAAGTGAGTCCTGTGCATGTACGTACTGCCCAAGTTCTGATTTAGTCAGATTTCACCTGCTGATATCACCACAACACTAGACACCTGTGTTGTATTTGATCAGATTGTGTGGGCCTTTATACTCTCCACAGTAACTATGCTTACATTTCTGGGCACCACACATAGATTTATAGAATTGGAGTTACATCCAGGCAACAACGCTATTCTTCTGTGTCTCGTTACTGAGTAGGAGGCTACATGCAATCACTGTGTTTCTGTTCATTCATTCATACAGAGCGGTGATCATGGTGAGCAAAGGATCTGCAGTGGAATCACTTTGTTACCGAAAAGAAGACTACTAAGAGTCTTCAACTTGCTTCATCATGTCTTCATCATCAACAATCTTAACAAAACTCGAAAGAGAAAACACAAGCAGCCATTTAGAGTTCCTGCAGTCATCCCACTCATTCTTTGCAAAAACACATTCCAAAAATAACATGCAGCTAATATGAGACCCTACCAGTCTTAGCTGGAAGTGTGCAATTCCCTTTTAACAACTGTGAAGCTATCCTTTAATTAGCCTTAGCCACCACAAGTCACCATAAGCTACAAGCCATACCAGACCAAGTAAGGCTGGAGCAGCAAAAGTGTACTGAAGTAAGCAAGGGTGTGTTTTCTTGCTTATGAATGTAACTTTTCATTTGTCAGTTATCTCTTCTTTCAATAGTTACACAGTCTCACTTCAAATAAGACTTCTCCCCTACCTTGATGGCCAGAGTGATGTCGGCGTAGGCACAAAAGCCCCCTCCCCTGTCGCTGGAGCAGTGGTGGAAGCCTCCTCCTGGGAAACAGAAAATCCACTGGCTCAGTGGCAGGGCCATTAGCCAAGCCGAGCAGGTCACTGCACATCTGAGAAGTCTATTATTCTAAACGACCATAACTGCCGATTTAAAACAGGCTGTTATTGAGTTTATTGCAGCTTATAAAAATGGCTGCTGTTCCCCTGTGGTACAACAATGGGTGTATTGACACCGGAATGGGACTGTTCAATTGCTCCTAAAATGCCTGAAGAGCAGCAATGTACAGGGATGGAGAGAAAGACTGTGAAGAGACCTTTTTTAAATTGGGATGATACCCATTCATTCAGGTTAAGAGTTATAGTCCCCTCTGCTCTGCTGTGCTCATGTTCATTAAACTATAGTGTAGAGTGGAATATTAATAAAGGCCAGTAAGGCGACGGGTGAAATATGATTATCATTTATTGCCTGGCTTCCAAAAACAGTCCTTTATAAAGGCTCTAGGTCCTCATTGTGTTAAGACACACAATATGCAGGTGTCAGACATGTTTGAATAGCCTTTATATCTTTATTAAAATCCTGTTTTTTGATGCAGAACAATCACTCTCTCTGATTCATCAACAGAAATTGTGAAATGGCTGAGTAAGCAGCAGGTACAAAGTAAAAGTCAGATGCTGCTTTTTTGTTCCCTGTTTGGCATAAACCGGAGGGTGCTTAGATAAAGGATGACCCTGGCTTTGTAGCCAAAGACCTCCTCCTGAAACAGACCGGCCACTGATGGCAGTGAGTCAGCAAGGAAACTAAAAGTAATGACCCCAAGCAAAGATGATATCAACATGAATTCAAAGAATATTTTACTCATATGATTTTCCAAATACTGTACAACCTTCTGTGGAAAGACTGAGTTCTGAAATAATCTATGTATCTGTGTATGGTTGTGTATTGAGGAACACTGGCAAAAATCACACTGCCAATCAGCTCCTCTCCAAATGCATAGACAGATGCTGTATTACGGTGCTGACAATAACATTAACAAGGGTGATGTTAAGAACATACATTTTCTGATTGAGAAGAACTAGTAGTATTGAGTCTGCAGTTCAGTTCTAAGGAGGAGACGCAGGCTCTGTCAGCATAACAGCACAGACTGAGGCCTCAGATCCAGCCTGCAGACTGAGTGATTCATGCTGATATCTAACAGCTGTCAAAACTGGAAGAAATTACTTCACGGTCAATATTATTACTTGTTATTGCGGTGTCTAAAGTTTGACTTTTTTCCTTAATATCTCTGGTGGAATTTATTGCAGACAGTTCACATTTAGATGTTAGAAAGAGTACAACCAAAAATGACCTTCTTGGCAGAGGTAAAAATGGACGAGACAAATCACAACCCTGTCAAGCTGAGGTGTCTGGGCCCCTACAAGTTAGCCAAGCTACTGCTGGACTGTGAGACTCAGAGGGAGGCACTTGCTTCATGAGTACAGGAGTTGAAGGGTCAACTCCAAAGTGCCAAGACTCACGGTGTTGACCAGACAGTAAAGGCCAGAGATTGCTGCCAAGCTGGAGGACTAAAATAGAGAAATACAGTCTCTCCACCAACAGGCGAAGGAGATGGGCATGGCTCTGCAGAGTGCCAGGACAGAGTGTGATGCTCTAACAAGACGTCAAGCGCAAACCACCAACCAGCCACCATACCATACATACCACCAATTACCAACCAGGTAGTCTCACATAGCCAGATCTCCACAGTGCTGTGTCAGCACTGGAGAATGGTCTGGCTGCACCCATTGTCATTCTGCTACAGGGGAAAAACACTTTGGCCAGCTTGTATTTCTTTAGGCCAATCACAGTTGACTTGGGCAGTGCAAAGCCCAGGATGCAGCAACGGTGCCCCTGCAAACAGTGTTTGTGAGTAACTTGTTTTGGTGGAACATTTGCATGTGGGGAGGCAAGCTCAGGCATTACATCCTGGGAGTCAGACTAAGCTGAAGCTGAAGTGAGGAGGTTCATATGTCCTCGAACTAATGCTAGAGGTTAGTGTCCATGTCAAAAAACTCCAGACAATAACAAAGAAGCCTACAATGTGGAAGAGATTCTACTTTGTGGGAATGACAAAAGAAAACAAAAGAATCAGGAGTCCAACTCCAACAGCAAATGGGATACCTCAATTAATGGCCCTGAAAATCTATTTTCTCTATCAGCTCCTTCCTATCAGCGATGGGGTCCTACATGAATGTACAATTTTCTGCTAAAGTTAGAACAATTTTCGTTATTCAACATGAGCATTTCTGTATATTTGTTTTTCTCTGTGCTCTTCTCCATGGTTTGAAGCGGACGGGGCTCAGTTTGAAAATCAGGATGCCCTCACTTTCCTGCACCAATCAGGATGTAGTAATATGTGAGTCAAAATCTGCTGTCCACTGGTGTTATGTTAAAGTGTTAGATCCTTTGAAAGTCCAGAAAACTTTGGCTCTTGTTCTCAGTGAATAAAGTTGTAACTGAATGAACGAGTGTAAAGGCGAGGCGTGGACAGCAGGAAATCATCGATCTGACTTTTACTATACAGATTCTGATCCCTAAACTCATGGTGTCTGCCGATATTGAATATCAGATACCATTGCTCCCTCTAGCCCAAATTTAAAATACCACAATGTCAGTATTGGAGCCAATACCAAACCGGTGCTTTGGATCAGTTCATCCCTAGTGGACAGTATATCAAAAACTGTCAAAAAGAATTACACATTTTTGGTTTGGAAAAAATGTCAGCACTGAAGGTTTCTTTAGGTCGTAATAAATAATTTCACTTCAATTATGGATGTGTACTTATAGATTTTATTAATGTAATTTGCATGCAAAATAGATTTAACCAACCAGCAGACAAAAAAAGTCATCCCACAGCAAAAATAGCCAAATTCCGCAGAAAAAAGCGGACCTTGCAACCCTCCTGGGCGACACTAGATGTAAACAAATTATGCTTGCTGCAGTGCACATTTGTGACAGTTTGTGACAGGACCTCCAGGTAAACGGAAAGGAGACGATGAATCTAAACCAAACCTCACAGCTGGCAAAACAAAGACAAGAAAATATGACGAGACATATCTCTATGTGCATGTTTTTGTTTATTCCCAGAGAGTAACTCGCCATTTCTATGCAGAGAGGCAATTCTGAGAAAATCTATTGAAAGCAATGAACACTGTTAGATATAGAATTAGAAGATGCATGCTGCAGAGTCACTTTGAATGTTTCCACTCTTAAACGTGATGAATTCCTTACTTTAATTTTTTCAGTGAGATGTCAGAAACTAAAGCTGCAGTTCTGTATTAATTATTGCAGAAAATACTTCAAAAATTCTATAGGAGTTTAGTTTAGGAGTGTCTGAGAGCGTGTTTATGCGGGTGCATGTAGGTAGGGGGGCCCGAAAATACTTTTATCTTCCAAAGGGGGGCCCTGCAGAAAAAGTTTGGGAACCACTGGTGTATGAGACAAAGTTGGACACAGGTAATAAATAGTTAGTAGACAGAAACAGGTAACACTCACATATTGGAGTTAAATGCATACCAGCTGCTGCAGGATTGGCTGTTGGTCTATTTATGGGTTATGGGTATCTGAACTAGAAACTCACTTACCTACATTTATAGCCCATCCTCGGTCAACAGCCAGTTTCCCTGCCTGTGGAAGACAAAATGTGTCAGTTCAATTTTCAGTATCAGACGTATGAATATGACCCTTTCCGACTGATGGACTCATGTTTATTGAAGAACAAAACAAAAAAGCTGTATGGAATTAGAAATGTGTCTCAAAGCAATGCATTTAAATGCTGCTTTTCAGTCCATCGCACAGATCTGGATAAGACTTCAAATACTGTATTTACCACAGCTTGTATTTGTAGGTCTGGCCCCTGGCTATGTTGGTCACATACAATACACTGCCACTGAATTTACATACAGACAACAGGAAACATTCTACAATTCCTCCTGGAGGTCTTTGGGTGTTTCTGTTCAGCAGCTTTTGGGTTAAATGGAAATGTAATCACAGATTTCAATCTGGAGGCATTTTTTCATGATGGTTTGACCTTTAACCTATAAACCCCCTCCCCATCCTGCTGAGATCACATCAGTGGTATAATTAAAAGGTTACTTGTTTTCAAATAACAACTAATGTGTACACCGGTACCCAATGAGTTCTGTCAAAGTGTCCTGGTTCAAACAAAACTAAACAGCCCAGCGTTTGTCGATCACTGAGGATAGTAAAGTAAATGCTTACAGAAATAGTTGAACATTACTTGACTGAACTTAATTTGCTTACTTTGAAAGAGTTAGATGGAAAGATCAAGATCAATATCAGTATCACATTGGTGTGTTAAGTAGAGACAGGAGTCAAGATGTGTTAAGCCCAGCTTAGCATAAAGACTGGTGGTAGGGGGAAACAGCTAGACAGGTTCCGTTCAAAGATATAATGCCTTCCAGTACCACACTTGTGGGTTGTTTGTTTAACCCAGGGTTGCTGAATCATTTTGGAAACATTATGCTTTTTAAGACCGTAGAGAAAATGTAATCCATGTGAATGTAAGGAATTCTATTTTGGGCTGAATATATATTATACATGAAATATATTGAAAATCATTATCATGCTATCTTAAATTTAATTGCATGCAAAATCTCATATACAAATAATCATTATTTAATGCAATTAAATGCGTTCCACTGCATAATATTAAACAAAACTCTTTACAAATGTAAATCAAACATTTAAATAACTCACTGTGTTACCTTTACAAACAATTGTTTGGAATCCTTAATTTGAACAAACGACAATATGATTCTGATCTGATCAGATCTGATCATCAAGATACAATTCCACTTGCTGTTACATAAACAGAAATGTAGAAATGCCAAATCATGGTTTTAGGGGAACCTATGTGCTGCAACTATATCTCAACAAAAATAACAGCTGGGCTCAGTGACTGTGTTGTTAATGTCACAGTGAGACTGTACCATTGTGCCTGTATGGTGCTTAGAGCCACAACTCGTGCTCTCAGAACATTTCTGGTAACAGTGCACTGCAGCACTGGGCCAACAGATAAACGTTTGTTAAGAAACACTTGCATCCTGTATTTCTCCCTCAAATCACAAATGGTCATTTTTACATGTACAGTATGCGCTTGTTCTCAAACACACAGATACATTTTGTAAATACAGTAAGACATTTTTTTTTGTTGGCACAGTACAGTAGGGTTTTTTCACAATGGACAAAGCCAATATTTTCTTATTTCATACCCAAAAAGGAAGCAAATAAGTGTATTACCCAAATTACTTGATTATTCCTTTAAATGTGAAAGTAGTTGCAGGAGCACACCTTTACCTATAGATTAACAGTGTACAATAGAGACATTTCACTTTTACTCAGGGAATTCTGTTACTATATATAACCTCACTATTAAATCTACTCCTAAGAGCATAGTTCAGGAGAAAAGAGAGACAGTGTTTGTCTCACATGTTGATCAACCTAACCCTGACGTGCAAGGCTATACATGAGGAAGGGGTCGCTCTACTGGTTCATGCTCTTAAGCAGCCACCGATTGTTTACAGTATCTAGTGCGACTCACAAATAACATTTGTTAGTAGTTACACATTTTTCTCAAGGATTGATGGCAAAAATTTAATCTGATTAATCATTAATAGCTGAGACACTCAAGGAAATCCCAAAGGGGATTAATACAGTATGTCTTTTTTCAGTAAGAGGAATGCTGTTACATGCACAGTGGCAGCTGCTTCTTTCAAAGGCAGGTCAAGATTTCTCTTTTGGATGAAAGAGGGGGCTTCTCTGCCATGTATTCCTGGAGCTCAGCATGTAGGGTGCCTGAGGGGAAGAGATATGAGCTGGGGAAATTGTGTGTAAATGCCAATATGGCTCTCTGATGAATGAGTAATAACACACATTAGCATGTATTGGATGCACACACTCTCGTCATGGCTTTAACACTCCAATCTGTCTGCCCAAAACAAGTACAAGAGTGCCAGGCATATTTTACTATAGCCCTCTAATTGCATCTGCATAAGTCCTTAAACAATCAGAGCCAGAATGCATCTCTTTCCATGAAAAGACCTTTGGCATACTGCTAGGTCAGATAAAATTTGTAATTTTATCATCTATATGCACTGGTGACCATACAATGTGCCTTTGCATAATACTGATCGGCTTACTATATGCACATTCAAGCCTGAAGCATTAGCATCCTGTTTGTTTCTTATTCATTATTCCTTATTCCTTTTTGTATAACAAGACTACTAGAGATGGCGGTTCGTTTCTTCTCATGCAATGGAAGCTGCATAAAGAGGACAAGTTCGGCCAGGGGTTTTGAGGAGCTGATCACGGAAATGAAGACAATGTAATCGCTTTTAATTTTTCCTATAGGAGATGAGCTCAAGCCATTGTGTGGTTCCTCTTATATAAATTAAAGTTTTAGTTGCTATCATTTTACAGAATTACAGGAATTGAGTACAATTCACCTTTTCAACAAAATAGTTGAGCCTCCTCTAGTTAAGCTTTCCCTTTATCAAGCCAACCACAAGTGCTAGGTTGTATAATGAGGGCCTATTTGTTTTTTATATGCCCTCTTCACTGGCTTACTTCAGGACTCCATCCTTGGCCCATTTGTGTTGTCCCTTTTACATTTTCTCTTGACTCAACCATCACATCTCACATATTTTTCTCCCACTGCAAAACAGACAATATTTGGCTGGATTTTCTCTTCCTCTCCTCTGACACAATGATAGGTTGAAGAACTTCTCCATGAGGGGCTTACCACTCAAAATCCATGTTGTCTCACTACTGATAGATCAATCCGGTTGTTTTTCTGAAAACATGATCTCTCATTACCATTTACAAAAACCCAACTAATACCTATGTCAAGTTGATGGATTCTATTCATTTTCTATGGAGAGTTGGAGATGAGGCTGCATAGTGCATGATGGACACGCCGTGGTGAGTTGATGGACAGTTTGCTGTATCTGTATCTGCACCAGTGTGACTTGACCTCAGCTTTACGTAAATGAGTCTGTCCAGCACAATGCACCAGGCTCACAAAACTCAGATCAAACTGTCAAACTTGGCAGTGCTGATCTACCAATAGAGATTCTGTTACTGCATTTCTCACCTTAAATGTTTTCAGAAACATATTTTAAGACACTGTTTAGTTGTATTATGAAAAAGTTTGTGACCAGGCTGCCATTTTTTCCTGCTTGAAAACAGACCCAAAATCAAGCACCACCCAACTTGCAGTGCGTCCCCCACCAGCTGGAGTGCGACTAGATGTGTCCTAGAGAGTTTTTCATGACAGATAAAAAAGTGTATGGTGGGTAACACTTCACTTCACTACCAGCACAGGTTGTGATCCATGTGCAGTGGGCCTGCCCAACTGGCCTGGTCTGCACAGTGCAGATCCAGGGGCATGAAATTAGGCATAAGTGTGTTTTTTAATTCTTTAGTCAGACACCAAGAGCAATGTGCTGAATATCTACTAAGCTGCTTAACTTTATCTCATTCACAAAGTCATAATTAATACATTTGTTCACACTATAAATTGGACTTTTATAATTCTATAAAACTAATAAAAAGATTCCTGTTGCATAAGAGAGATTTCTTTGAAAATATAGCCTTGTTACGGATAACGGATTTCAGGATTTCCAGGGAAGCTAGAGAGTATGAGTTATAGATCTCTAAATATTACCAAAATTATAAGCTATTTTTAAGGAAATGCCTTTGAATTCTATATCTGATGGTAAATTATTGCAATTGTGATGTTGGCTGGGTGGTCAGGGCTGCATGTGTGATCTGTGCTGCACCTGCAGAGCTGCAATATTTGACAAAGGTAACAGAGACAGTAGTGGATTATTTGATAGTGGTATATCATGTATTGAACATGATGTCTCTTTTTTTCTCCGACAGGGTGGATAGTAAGAAGCTAGGTAAAATGTGTTAATATCATTAGCTACAAACATGAACAAACATTCAGATGAAATCAGACTCTACCATTATTGTTCCTCCAGTCTGTGTCCGCAAAGGCCTCAGCACCTTCCGCTGCACCAGGAAATTAGGCAGAAACAGGAGAGGTGGGATTTCTGTGATTGTTGCCACCACCAGAGACCACTAAAGTGAAAAAGAATGCAATTAGAGATAGTATACAGAGACCTTTTGCTGCCATGACTTTATCACATATGAAGCAAACAAAACCACTGATGGACCTCAACTGACTGAAAAGAAAGTCAAATAGGAGGGAAAAAAATGCATTATGTTTCAACGTGTGCCCTATGGGTTTTGGAAATAAAGGTGTAAAAAAGGCTGACTACAGAAAGACATAATAATGCTGCTAGTGGGCTTAGGCTTGAGCCTCAACTCTCACATCAAAACTTGACAGCACAGAATAATGCAAATTCACAGCAGAGTACTGAGGTACCTCTCTTGAGCCCTCCAAGATTTGGCTCGGTATGCAGTAGAGGGGAGAGAGAATAAATACAAAGTCTTTGAACATGATAGAACTACTGTTATCATTTTTACTTTTTCTGCAGCAGACACTCTTTTATGAGAGATTTACAACCACATCTCAGTATTTCCATATCACCGACTGTGTGAAATGTCCACAAACAACTGAATGAGAGCCTCTCAACTCCACTCTGGAAGGAAAAAACTAATGTGGGTCCTAATCAACTCCTGGGGCTGAGAAATTAAAAGTCCAAAAACTCTTATTGATTCAAAGAACTCAGAGAGGCACTATCTTCTGAATATGTCTGACATGAGTGATTTGACTGAGGACTTATTCCCCTATCAGATAATCCACTGTACTTTGATGAGAACTCTCTGCTCTGTTAGGTCACCTAGTGCACTACATCATGAGAGGAAAAATGTCAAAAATCACAGACAACACACTGCTGGGTTTTAATCACATTAACGCTAATGTTTGATGTGAACACATTAAAATTTGATTTTAAAAACAAATCAATTTAAAAATCTTATGGATACCTCATCTCCTCAGTACTACTGAGCAATACATGTAGAACACAGAGAAGATGTAGAAGAAAAACAAGATATGAAGAGATGAAGAACTGTAGGAAACATGCCATGTTGTCACAATGACAGATGCACTAAAGGTTGGCAGTGTTGTGAAAAAGCAAAGTGACCTTTAATCTGTTGAGGTAGCGTTTGGTGTGAACCACCAACAGATCCTCTTCAGTGGCTTCACAGGCTTCCACGATGCTCCCATCAGTGATGAACTGCTCCTCTGAGAAAAGGGCATTGCTTGATTAGAGTCATAACAAGTGAAACAGCTTGTTATGAGAGCAAAAATATGAAAATATAATGGTGTGTTTACTTGGACTGTGATACCAATTCTATAAAATAAACCAAACAAAACACAGTTTTCATGACACTAATGTTGAGTTTAAAAAAATGGAAAATCTAAATTCTAATATCCAAGTTGAAAAAGCACTAAACTGTCCATTCCTACAACAACTAACAAGAAGTCAATCAATCTTATGGATTTGAATATAAGCAACAATTACAACAGCAAACAAACACAAACAAATACAAGTGGAGGAGTGTTTTACTGAAATGCCAGTGCTGAACCAAGACATCAGCATTCATTTGAACTGTTATTAGTGACCAAACTTTTATACAAATTTGTATGCCGGAACCCAATAGGAGAGGCACTGGAGCTTGATCAACACACTGGCATGGTCGATATTAAATTATCTTATCACTAATATACTCGTTTGAGAATACATATCCCTCAACCAATAAGCAACAAGAGATTGCAGGCAATTAAGAGGTCTCAATTACACACTTTATCCACCAGAGGGAAATGACAAATGTATTTACTGTAAAATGTCACGAAGAAGAAGAAGTTCACGCTGACTATACATCAAACCTGCAATTAGAGCTGTGTGACAGATCGATAAAATTACCAATCCTCTATTCAAATAAACATATATGTAACAATGAAACTTTCTTTTTGAAATATTGTGATTAAATTTCATGTCTTAATGAAGGATAACAAAGTTGAATAATACCAAACTGTGTCATGACATCACACCAAAAATTAAAGAATAAGCAATTTTTTTTAAAGGATTTTGGTTTAAAATATAATATAACCATATGGATCAATGTGATGAACATGAATTTTTATATTGCTATTTATTCTTTTTTTTATTTTATCATTTTTGAAGTACTTCAGTAATATTGTTGATACTGAGATACTGGTGTGATAATGGTCATGATGTCAATCATGGCCATAAAAACCCCACTAAAAGACTCTATAACTGACTCACTGTAATAAACTAAAAAATATGATTCTTGCAAGAAATTTGGTCAACCCTGAATTTTCCAAAATTAAGTTACATCAGTCTACACTCAGCATACACACATGCTCCACAGCAACATGTTTTTTTAAACATGATTAAAATGTTACAAATTACAATATTCATTACATGATTTTAAAATAACATTAGCTGCTCCATTGTGGGACTTTACTGGGTTTTTTTTTCCCAAAACACTGTTTTGTTTTTACTGAAATGCAGAAAAGTAAAATAATATTAATCAACCTCTGACATTGGATGTAACACAGAGGGCTCATTAAAATCTATTACACAACACGTTTCTTTGTACTGTTTTCTAAATATGCTGGCTAAAGCTGCAATCTCACCCGCTTTTTATCCAATTCTTGCAATGCTAGTTTTCCTCTGTCAGCAGAGGCTCAGTTCTTTATTTACACTCTTAACTTATGAAAGTTTTGTGAATTCATTAAGCTGTGTACGGCACTTTCTATAACAAAGACAATCCATGGTGCAATGTGACAACAACTTTGTGTGAAGACATGCCAGTTAGCCAGCGACTGTTTTCTCTTTGCACTGGGCCTCATCTACTGTACCTGCACAGTCCCAGAGGAAGTTTCCTCTAATTATATGTGCTCTATTGCTCTGCCTTTCCCCTCTCCAGCTACTCTCCACCTCACCTCACCACTCTCTCCTCTTTGTTCTCTACCTCTCTTTGTCTCTCTGAGTGATTCCGTATGCATCAGGTTGGGGAGATGTCCTCCCTGTCTGCCACTCTGTTCCTCATTCGCTTACCTTTCAAGAAGTGAATGACTTTCCCCCACTTCCCCGCATCAAATGGATGGAGCTTTTCAAGGCCCATGAAGGTGATGTTGTAGTCTGGATGGTACACAATGGGCATGCATGTTCGAGGGATGCTGGTGTACAATTCAGTGCGGTGAGAGCTGAAAGAAGAAAGTCAAAAAGTTGTTCAATATGATACTGCTGCATTACATTTACATGAAGTGATTTCCCCAGTGGCCTAATAAGCACTGTTTGTGCTGCTCACCTCCTTTTCCCTTCATTATCTTCTTTGTGTGACATGTTTTTCAGGCATTGCTTCTTTCATCTGGGGACAAGAGTAAAGATTACCAACTGACAATGAAATGCATTCATTTGTAACTCCTGTTAATACTTACAGTAGCTCTCACAGCATAAACAATTATAATTAAAAATAGGAAAAAAGAATGCATTATTTTAGCAACTTAATGTATAGAAATGACATTTTATAGAGGAATATTTTACATATATTTTATATATCTTACAAGAAAGAATGAAAGACGATATAGTGCCTGAATCAAAACAGCTCATGTCTCGCACATGCGCAGTGCAACATATATTTCCGAAGACGCAACAGTACAAGGAAATGTGTTAGCGGACATACACACACGCACACACACACATATTGTCTCCAAACAGGAGTGTGTCTGTCTTTAATGTCTCCATCCGGCTCATTTCAGCACTGAAGATAAAAGTATAACCACAGCAGCTGTACGAAACAAGCTGGAACAGTTTCAGTGGACAGAAACTAGCGACAAGCTGATGTGACTCACCTGCTCCTGTACGAGGAATAACGCAGGTCACCGAACAGGAAATAAATCTTCACTGTTTGTCCTGTTCGACAGCAGTCACCTCAGGTTATTTGTCTATAGCTAGTTTATAGAAGGAGAACGTATTTTATCCACAGTGTTTCTTTGACAGCATCCTTATTCCCTCCTGCTCCACCGCTACGTAGAATACGTACGAGGGCACGCAAACGACGTCAATTACGCTTTTGGCGCACGTGGAGATTTAAAGCAAAAGAAACGCGCTTGAAAAAACTTTCACTTAACTTATATATGTTCCTTATTTCCCATTGAAATGTAGTCTAGTAGAAGTATAAAGTAGCAAAATACTCAACTAAGGTGATTATAGTAAACATGCATTTATTTAACCTAATTTTATAGAATTAAAGCTTAACCATGTATATAATTATATTACAGTGTATTCATTAGTAATTCCATGCATGCCTTCTGATATTTTTTCTATTTGTAGTACAGCACACATTTACATATAAGTTACTAATCTGTATTAAATAAGCAATCACAGGGCTCATAATATTTATATTTGTAAATAACTTAAATAGTAACTTATTAATATTTATAAGTTACCTGTCAATTTATTTTCCTACATATCCCCCTCTTACTTTGCTTTTTCTACACAGTCACTTTTGCAGGCTGCAGAACAAGACCGGTTTCTCCGGTTGGATCAACAAAGAAGAATGTTCCCAGGGGGATCGATAAAGTTTCATCTCATCTAATTTCAGCATGTGCAATAATGCAGTTCTCCTTAATAACTTTTTGTAACAGAGCAATATTAATTTACACACCAGTTTTCACCACTGCAATGCAGACAGGCAAAATGTTACCTGTAATTCCTGTGAACTGGATGACTCTGTAATGCTGTCTATTGGCAGCTGAAGAGGCAGGCATCTATAAATAGCCTGATATGTTAATGGTTGTGTATGCTAATAGAGATGGCCTGCCTCTGAAGTGAGAGGCACTGTCTCTCTGTTGGGCTGGAAATCTGAAAAACTTTTTTCCTGTCTGTAGTGCAGTAAAATAACAGTGACCTTACTGTGGCCTGTGGTGTATTTTTAGCTCATATTCATTCCCTATACTGTCTGTGAAGAGTGCTGCATATAGATTATTGCTGTGATGTCTTAAGAAACATTTGTTTTCATGAACACATCCTTTCCATAGTCAGCAATACTGGAGGACAAAAGGACATCATAACAAGTTAGAAATACTTAGGAACAATTTATCAATAAGGACATGGGTTTTAATATATTTCACTATAAGTTTCAATATAATTATATCTGTTAAAAAAAACAAAACAAACAAGAAAAAAATTAACTAGAGACTGCTTACTTTAGCAGACTGATGTCACTATTTTATGGATCATGTATTTAATCTGCTCAATCCTGTCTTCTACATGGGGTCTAGATGGTTCAAAAGTTTATCTGACACGATGAGAAGAAGGATCATAAAATCACACACATCTACAAAAATGCCAAGAATAACTCAATAATGTATAAAACACATTTCTGTTGTGGCTCCAATATCATTTTAGGGACGAGAAATAGTCTGTCAAACTTTTTATTCAGCCAACTGTAATGGTTTATTTATAATGCTAATTGTGGATAAGAACACATTTTTTTCCAGGCTTATTGGGGCCCTCTCCATGTCGGTGCCCTGGGTAGTTCCACCACTCCCCACACTACAACACCCCTTAAAATAAATCCTGGATTAAAATCTAGCTTTAAGAAGCTAAATTTAAACACTAGTGAGGTGTACATCACTTGTTTAATTTTGTCAGCTTTGGATGCATGTACTGAACAGTCTCACAAACGCATAGTACGCATAGACTGCAGTATTTCACATCAGCACTGTGTATCTTTTAGAGTGTCTTTTAGATGGTTTGAGGGAGTGTGTTTTGAATGTTTATGACGATAGAATAGTCTGGTGTACATACCCATGTGACTAAAATGCATCGTGCCTTGCTGACCAGGAGAGCATAATCAGCTTGTTTTTCATTCTCTTTCAGTGGCATTGAATTGCTTGGCATTTAGAAAGCTTTAAAGACGTCGCTGTTGACATCATTACACCGCCACATTTAAATATCAAGGACATGCAGACATGTCTTTAATGTCAGTGTTGTAAATGTAAATACTCGTTCATCACACATACATGTGCATATTGTCTACACCCTAACGTTGCCACTACTAATGAAATACATTGTACATGAGGTTTTGATATTACTGTTTTCAGCTGCATAAATGTTCTTTTGGCCTGCCAGCTGTAATTTTGTGTTTCTACTTCAGTAGAGTTGATTGACACTGTGAGGTCCACATCTGACATGAATTAGATGGTCTGCTAGGGGCAATAAATACCTCACTGACAATACTGAGCATCTGTTACCATAGTGACTGTCAAGGTAGATATGACAGCCACCCATTCTCACCGATATGAGGGAGAACAAATGAAATAAAATCATCCTGCTGCTGAAGCACAGAGGCCTATGGCATGACTGGTCTGTCAGTGAAGCCTCTGAAGTCATCATCTATAACCTGATTTCATCAGTCCTCATTCACTGCACTATGTGGTGAGGTTGTCATGGTTCATATGGATTCAACAATCACTCCTGGCTGTTGATGGATGAGAAAGCAGCTTCTCAAAAGTCCTTAGAGAGATATTTGGAGATCCAAACACACTGTTTCGATCAACTCCACTAAAGCCCGGAGGAGCAATTATCTCATGCAGAGATTGAATATTTCCTTAGCAGCGAATCATGGGATGATTTCTCAAAGTTAATTGTTAAAGCCCTGGAAATACTTCAGGCTTTAGACAATACATTCTACATTATTAGAGTAGATAGGGAGGATTACATCAAGATGTGATAGTTTAAATGACCTGAAAGCCTGTTTAGAATGTGTTCAGTCTTACAGTATTTAAGTTTCAGATATTGCCTTTTAGTGTGGTTCATTGTTGATTGTCAGCAGTTACCTAAAACTGATTGTTTAAGGTGTGACTGAGGTTATGATATCCAGAAGCGTACAGTAATATTATGACACTGTCTTTTTCAGGTCCTAATTTCTGAGCCTAAATGTTATTCTCTTGGAGTTCAGTCACATACAAACTGACTTCAAAATATCCTTTTCATTAAGTCACTTTAAAGCCAAATGCTCTTTGGGCTAAGATTGATCAATAAATTCCGTTCTTTGAGGGACATCACAACATCATTTGTTTTCTTTATGGCACTGGTTTATGCAATAAAGAGATGTCAGAGAGGAAGGATGGCAACATTTATATATTTCATTTATATATATCATTATATATATCATTATAGCTCATCCATATGCATGATAGATAAAAAGTGAAACGGCTGTCCTGAGTCAGTTAGTTTTAACCACATGTAACCACAAAATCCAGCCACAGACATTTAAACCCCTTTTAGTCTTCCCTAAATTTTAATCTAATTGTGCCAAATTTTGCAATATAATAAAAAAGCAAAACATCTGTGGATGTGATTGTTGATCTGATGACTGAGTTTGTCATGATTTTATCCTGATACAGTAAAATTATAAATAGCAGAGAAGGAGTGATGAAGGAGTGATGTGATGAAACCTAAAACCTCCATTTCATTCAAATCACCCCTGTTGTAGCATGGGGGAGAGGTACAGGGTGTCTCACTCATATTTCAGACTGTAAGGCAGATCTGCAGGAGTGCCTGCTGTGCTTGCATTATTTTGTCTCACAATGGAACCGTGTGTCTAAATCCTATCAGGCTTCAGATTTTTGAACTGCTGGATGGAGGACTCAAGAGAGACAGACTACAATTTAGTTCCACTCAGACAATGCCTCTCAGTTTTCCATCTTTTCAGGCTGATGTAAACATCATCTGATTCCCAGAGCCAGGCAGTGATCTCATGAAACGCTGCCTGCCAGCACTTGGTTGTGGTTCCTTTAGGTGCCAAACCCAACCTCATGCACACAGATCATTAGGGGACAAGAGCATGATGTAAAACATGCCTAAGGTGGTCGACGTCAGTTAAATTCAGGCTCAGGGGGGCACTGTTGTATAGTAGCCACATTGAAACATATGGCCAATTCTCAACAACAATACCAACAATAACTTACAACTTTGCTGTGTTTGTGCCTATTGTCCACACGACTCCAGCATTTTAGAACTCCCAAGTACATCTGTGATAGTTGTTTTACTTCAGTATTTTTTAAAATAATTAAATACTGACGTCATACCCAATGCATACATCCTGGAAGGTAAAAACTATGATTGGCCAGTGGATTCTTTTCATCTACCAGTCCTCCTGGTCAGTGAGTCAAAAAGGTCATTTTAGACACCATATCAGCCATATCAGGCTATTAAATCAAACTTTTACTTTATTGGTGGGACTTTTTAGTTTCACCCACTAGTGCAGTAAACAGTGATGGGGAAAATCAGCCATCACTGATGAGTGTGGTGTTCACCACTTATGGCTGTTTGAATTTCACCCTAATGTTTGAACTTGTAACTCACAGAGTGGACTTAATTCTCAGCGTCCATACTAAAACCCAGGATTTAGTACGTGCAAACAGGGTAAATTTACAACATGACAGCGGGCTAGGGTTGGGCAATCCTGGTTGATGATGTGTGACTGGTGTGATGTGAAAATCCTGCCTGGGACACCGTAAATGATTATTTGAAGGTTATGATTCCACACGGTTCAATCATGTCTGTAAAATCTAAAAATGAAGAATAAAGAACGAGATATAAACCCTTGTCTGAGGAAGTGCTCCATGATAAATGAGATTTTTGGCACATGGGACACACATTCTGGCCTTTCAATGCACTCATTTGCTTAGTTCAGCTGTAAAAACAGCTGCCTTTGAATTTTAACATTCTTTTTTATTAAAGGGAGTTTTTTTGGACTCACAAAATACTGTTCAGTATGGCACACTGTCAAAGTCCCGGGGTTTAAATTGTGTGCCCAGCATGCTACCGTGCCTCCTGTGGGAGCCTCGACCACTGCCACTCACAGCACAATGGCCCTGACAGAGAATATGCTGTGGCATTGCGGGGAGCGGTAGGCCCACAGCATGGACATCAATGGGCTGTCACAGCATGCGCCCAACTCCTCTTATCCAGCCACACATCTGACAGCTGCTCCCATGTCACCGCAACACTTACACACTTGACAGGAGTGTGTGGAAGTGGACTACAATAAAAAGAGACACCACTCTGTAGCCTCTTCTTTGAAGGGGAAGTTGGGAAGTGTGTATTGTGGTTGTTGCAGTCCCAGAATGCATTATACTTTGACCCACAGTAGAAACAATAATAATAGTCATTAATTCCCATTACATGTATTTAAAACATGCATCTACATTTATGTACAATGCTAAATATTTTTGACACTGAGCAATATTTTTGTGGGCATTGTGAGTCATTTATACAATCCTGATTCCAACACATTTCCAACAACACGTTTCAAACAAGTTGGGACAGGAGCAACAAAAGACTGTGAAAGTTGTGGACTGATCCAAAAACACCTGTTTGGATCATTCCACAGGTAAACAGGTTCATTGGTAACAGGTGATAGGATCATGATCGGGTATGAAAGGTTCATCCTGGAAAGACTCAGTCGTTCACAAGCGAGGATGGAGAGAGGTTCAACACTTTGTCAAACACATGACTGTATAAAGGAGATTAATACATGGATTCACTTTGTAAACACAGTTCAAAATAATTGCAGTCTGTTTTTAATTCATGTTTTTAGATGTTTTAGATTAATACATGGGCTCAGGAACACTTTGTAAAACTGTTGTCAGGAAACACAGTTTATTTGCAAATGATGCATTCTATTTTTATTTAAGCTTTACACAGCATCCCAACATTTTTGGAATCAGGGTTGCACATAAATCATGAGACCCATCTGATTTCATATATCCTCAAATGTTTTAGTTCAGCAGTGTTCTGGCCACCTGGCAGATCAGACCAGTGGACTGTCAACAAATCCAGAAAGTCTTTACTGGCTGTCCAGACCAGTCTGTCTGTGTGAGCACCTTCCATGTACGCACATGGTTCTCTATGTTCACTTATTATAGTCATAAAGTTAATGTAAAAAATAGAGCAACTAGAAAAAGGAGTATAGATATGAATAAAGCTGAATCATTGGAAAGCCTTTCAAAACATTTTTGAGATGAAAACTGTTAAAGCCAAGTGGCCGGCCTGTGATCTGTGAGTCATGCTGCTGGGCCTGATGTTAGCTCAGTGGGGAGTGGTAATGAAAAGGTGGGCTATACTGTGTGTTTGATTTTGTGTGTGATCTGAGCAGGATCAGAAAGGATTTGTGTAGAGACGTATGTATTGAGAGCCACAGAGCCTCAGCGTGACACACACCTGAGGGACGTCTCACAATGAAAATCGATCACTCAAACAATAATCAACATGGCTGAAGCTTTCCACTGCGGCGTGGGGTTCGTGTTTTTCCAAATAATCCATAAAATGGCTCAGCTCCCTGCTAACAGCTCCCTCCTTCATTTATCACTCACTGACCATTTTGCGCAGGAGCGTGCCGTGATTGATTGTGTTTATGTTTTGAGCCTGCTGTGTGACTGATGAAATGAAATGTGTGTGTACCATTCTGTGGACGAGTGTCACGTTCACTCCGTGCACGCCGCCATCCTCAGCTGCACACAGAAGGAGCTGTGCAGGTGGAGCCACGTTAAACCAGAGAAAGTCTGTCTGTTCAGCTCAATCAAATGCAAATCTTCCCCTTTAATTGAAGCACTTTAGATTCAGCCGATTCACCCTGTTGAACATCTGGTCACTGATGACTCCACCTATGGGGAGTAACAGGTCATAATTTAAGAATTTCAAATGGACTCAAGCAGAAGCAGTGTGTGAGTTTAAGCAGGTGAAAAGGCATTTTACAGCATGGGTGGACCATTAGGCAAGTGCCTGGGGCCTCCAACTAATAGGGGCCCATAACAGTTAGATTTATGTTGATGTTTAGATATTTCATCTATAATGATATTTGTATCTAAAATCTGCAAATATAGTGTAATAAACATATCACATAGCATAACTTTTCACTTGTCCAGCCACTGAGAATTGTACTTCTACAACTTGTTAGTGCAGATTCATCTATGATGCAGATTCATATATGATATATGACATATGATTCATTACACACTAAATATAATGTAAAATATAATAAAAATTAAACCATCCAGCAGCATATAAAGTGGTCAAAATTTGCTCAACCTAGACCTAATGTATATTTATGTACATGTTGTTGATGACACTAACCAACCTTTTCTTTTCCATAGGTAAAATATTGAATGCAAGACGTTTTAAATTGTATTTTTACACTGTGGATATTTATAGTTTTACTTAAATAAAGATACTTCTTCTACCACTGTCACATGCTAACAATCTCAATTAGACAAGTGGCAAAGTAAGCCTTGTTGGATGTCCAATGCCTGAATTTGCGTAGGGACCCTAAACCACTGAATCCAATCCTGTTTTACAGCCTCTAGCTTTACAGTGTAGTACTGTGGTCAGTGTTGCCAGTTTGGGTTGTTTTATGCTCATTTGGGATAGTTTCTATTTAATTTACTTTTTGTACCATTTGGGTGGTTTCCACCAACAAAAGGTTTGGCTATATTGCAATGAATGCGCCCTGTCTCTCTCCTCTGAGTTAAATACCTACCTCTGGTGATTAACTAGTAGAATAATTGATGACTGTCAAAACCAAATGTCATTGCAGGTTCTCCAGGGTTCACATCAGCGAGGACCTGACCTGGACACTAGAGGGTGACAAGGGAGTGGATTTTTGCTCCTGTCCCATCCCAATTGCACAAAAATACTCCTGTTCAATCCCAGTCCCATGACAGAGAAAAAAGAGAGAGAGAGAGAGAGAGAGAGAGAGAGAGATACAACAGGATCCAGGTGCATGAGCTTAGTGATGAGCTTGGTGGATGCTGTGGTGTTGAATGCTGAGCAGTTATCAATAAACAGCATTCCCACATAGTTCCCCTTCCTGTCAGGGTCAGGGTCAGATGGTTAAGGGTAGTATGGTAGGATAGGTTATGGCATCATCAGTTCACCTGTTGGATCAGTAAACAAACTCAACAGGGTCTCGGGATGTGGCAAGCATTGTATGCAAACATATTCAATCTTGAGCTCAGTATTTCAGCACACAGACCTTCACTGAGGATGAGTAAATGCGCAGTAGATGCTTGGAGACATGGGAGAAGGCACTCGGATAGAGAACAGGTCAACAAATCATTCTGAATTTTGTTAAACATTTGTTTTAATGAAGAGCACCAGGCCCTGCTTAAGTGATTTATTGCATGAGCCGTGACAGTGTTGTTCTCTCTGAGTGTTTTTCTATGCCTATTTCCTGCCCTGATTTGGGTGATTAGACCAGCTCAAAGCAAATACAGTAAGACATGTACAACCACACACAAATCACTTTGATCATTTTCTTTGGTAAAATCAATGCATCTGGCTGTGAGCACAGCTGCAGCTGATGATATAGTTAGACTATGGCTGTGTTGTGGTTGAATCCATGATGGTATGGATATGGATACTGTCACTCTTTACTGCTCCTATTAACCTTGGACGCACCATTAATCTGTCTGATATGAAAGCTTCAGCCCTCAGCCAGCACTCCCATGCCAGCTCACTGCACACACCAGACATGAGACTTGTTTGACTAACACTGACTAACAAGAGGCTCGACTTGACTGAGATTATTTCCATGTTTCTAGAAACTGAGGAGTTCCGGTTCCAGTTAGTTCAAGAATAAAATTTGGATTCAACAATTATGCTGTTGATGACAGGTAATAAGAAAAGTAGGCAAGATCTTCAGCTCAAAAATCACTGACACGCCCACCACAACATCCAACTTCAAAGAAAGGTATGTGAATGCATCTTTCTAACAAACTTAGTGGCTTGTCAAATGTTATTTAGAAAGCTAATGTGAAGGTTAAATGTAGGGGGGCTGATCTGGGGCCATATAGCCAAACTATGCTATGACAGACTATGACAGGTGTAGTGTTAGACTTCTCATGACACACCATTATACCCGTTTCTCTACTGTTTTAAGCATGTCTTTAATATACCATGGATTTGAACTGACCCTATAGAGCTATTGGGCGATATTATAAATTCAGTTTGCTTTATCTTGCTATTGATTGCCACACAATATCAAATATCAGTAAGACTTATAAGGTGTAAGCAGGCTACAACAGTTTTCCTTAATGTTGAAAATAAAACCCAACTCTTCACGACCTCTGTCTTTTAACTGATTTAAATGTGGAAACTGGGGTAGATCATCATAATTTTATATGACTTGACGTGACCTGACTTGCTTGACCTGAGCAATGACTTGACTTGTCTTGCTCGTAGCTGCAATGATACAGACAGAGCCGGCTACAGCTGTCCATTAATGCCGTGGTCACAACTGGTCTACTGCATAATACATAACACTATATCATAATTCAGCGGAGTCTTTCTCCATGGATCAGAGGGAATGCAAAAAGTGTTGCAAGGTAACGTGTCATATCTTAAAGAAAAAATTCCACCATGACCTTTCAGGGGCTAGAAAGACAACAGCCTGCAGGTTTGGTGTCTGTTCAGAGCATCAAACTCCTGCACAAACAAACGAGCCAACACACACTGCACCATTTAACTGCCCAAAATGTACAAAAGATAATTAGAAATACATGCTTGTCTGCAAATTTGGTTTGCCTTTGAAGATGTATTTGTGTTTAAGTGTCTTAGTTATGTTGGTTTGATTAAATGGTTAGTTGATTGTTTTCCAGAGAGTATTTGCCCCAGTTCTGCCACAGTGCTGTTACTTCCTTCCTTTTCATAATGTGCTAAATGCTAGGGAAGCCCAGAGGTGCCTTCCCAATGCTCAGTCACATGGTATTTTAGTGCACCCTCACTGAAATACTCCAGATTCAGTGGGAGAGACTGCGACGCAGCTTTGACAAAGTACAACTCTACTTCGCTTGATAGAGTCCAGCACCAGATGGTCAACTGCTATCAGGCTAGACAGTGAAAAGTCGAAGCAGCGGGGCTACTTTACAAAGCTTGCCAAAAGGATGTCAAATCAGTGATACCTTTCTAGGGGTGAACAATGGAAAAAACAGAAAACAGAAGCAGCTTGAACTGAAATAAGTCAAGTGATATAAAAAAAGAACTTCCAAAGAAAAAAACACTTTGGACCAACTTAGTATGCAATGATAATCCTCTCTGTGGAGAAAGGTCAAACGGTGATTCGAGATGAGTCATTAAAATTTTGAGGACAAAAGAGCAAACTCACTACCTAAAACGTTTTGATGGGATTTTTGAAAAATTGTTATTATGCCCCTGGACCTGTCAGAGCCGTGGCTGGAGACATTTTGTTTTCAGGTTGTTTGTTCATCCATCCCATTCTTGCGAATGCGATATCCCAGGAACGCCTTGAGGCAATTTCTTCAAACATCTACTTGGACTCGGGGATGAATTTATTAGATTTTCGTATTCGAAGGTCAAATGTCAAAGTCACTGCAATCTCACAAAACACCTTTTTGGTCACAAGTCGAGAATTCACATGCAAATTATGACAAAATTTCACACAAATGTCTACAAAGATAAAATGAGGTGATGACATTTTATATCCAAAAGGCCAAAGGTCAGCTTCACTGTGACATCATAATGCTCTGCAAAATATTCGATGCCAGATTGTGACAGTTTTTCACATTTGACCTGATACTGAATCTGTGACACTAATCTTGGGTGCCGACCTTGAAACTGGGTGATTGCACAGATCTTCTGTGCTGCTGGGTTGAAGATGTGTGTAAAACATCCACAGTTTAGAGTTTGTTGCTTCTTTGCAGCAGCATCCATGTTTGAACATTGTCTGCCGTCGTGGCTAAAACTTGTTTTGTCAGAATCAGCTGTCAAACGTGAACACAAGCAATCTCTGTTTTTTTCTCTTAGTAAACTTACACACTAACAGACACACAGCGGTGGTCCAGCACAAGCTCGTTGGTTTTCTTGATATTGCGCTTCAGGTGATTCTTGTACCATGTCACAAAGTTCTCTATCAGTCCTCTTGACTAGTTGCTGGAGATGTACAACTGCAATGCATTCATTCTAGTTTTCCTGTTGGTTATTGAGTGAGAAAACAAGCAAGTGCTTTTATTGATACAGCCTGGATGTTCATTGTCTGGCTGTATCGATGATATGGGGCAATGACTGAATGAATTTATTTTGATACTCGGTATATACAGTAGTAGCACTGGGCTGTGACACTGCCCAGGCTGATTTGCGGCAGACACTTAGTATGAGATCCCCCTCCAATGATGTACTGAACACAGCGCCACCTCGTAAAGTTCCTTAGCCCAGTGTGTGGAAACTACTACAGCACTATATACACTCCTCCAACCTCACTTATCCTAATCTACATTCCATGGGATTACAATTTCTCAGCTCAGCCCATGACCTTGTAGTTAAGTTCAGAAGTTACAGGATGGTAAAACTGATGCCATGAAGCCATTTATTATCGGGATTAAAGCAAACGATGTGATATCATACAGAGGGATTGAAATAAAGTCTGGAATTGTCACGCATTTTAATGTTGTAATGACACTTTATTGATCTCTTAAGTGATGATGATTTTGACTTTTCACCACCATATCAGTCTTTGATCTTTTCATCTCTAACTATAATGATATTTTTTACAACGAAAAAAATGAAGTCTGGACTTTATCTTTGAAAGTGTAAATGAGTTGTTTTATTCACAGAGTCCAGAAAATAACACATAGTTAAGCGCAAAATTGTAAAATAATCTTCCTTGACTTCTTTTGAGCTTGCACAGCGATGATGTACTGCTCTCTTTTTAAAGTGTGTCCTGTTGATGTTAGCACAGCCTCCAAAAATCTGGAAAAATCAGCTTTGCAACAGAAGGTGACTTTGTCCTGCTGATTGCTTCAAATGCAGTGAAACCGTCTAATCTTGGGCCTAGACATGCAAAGCATGCAGTATGAACTCCATCTTTTTTTGTTGTGTTCCAGCAGTAAAAGATGAATATAAGCATGCATTAGAGGCAGAAACATTAGAGGGTTTAAATTCTACTTTGGGGGTTTTAAAAAGCGATTCATGATGGGTTGTCCTCTGCACTTACTTTGTATTTAACCGAGCCGAACAGAACACAGTGCCACCAGTGTTACATAACCCACCATGAAAAATAGTGCAAGGTCTCAGTGAGGTCTGCGGCCTCGTAAATACATGCAAGGTGACAGAGCAGTACAAGGGAATGCTAATGAGCAGCCAGAAAGTAGAGCTTCATAAATTTATTCTGCTCTCTGCTAAGTGAGAATATTGAATGTTTCCCCTCTTCTGCCTGCATTTAATGGCTATATGTCAAGATACACTAAAGGCTGCAGCGTACGTGTTCCTATGTCCACTTTCCCTGGAGAAGACCTCAGTATCATTAAGTCAGGAGGTCAGGTAATAAACTGTAGTATGCAGAAAGGGGTGGACTTTGCACTGGGTATGAGGGGACACATTCCCAATGATCCAGTAATATGCCACCCCCTGACTTTTACGACTAGATTTTAGGTGAAGGTCAAAAGTTCTTTCATACCTAACCTGTTTGGTTCTGTTCAATCAAACTCTGCATGTTCCCTTTTCAGTTGGTTTGGGCTGGTGTGAAAGACCTGAGAGACCACCTGTGAAAGACCACATGCTGCTGATGACAAAGGATGACATAAGATAAGATAAAATAAGATAAGATAAGATAAGATAATGGGGGAAATTTCCACACATTGCCAGAAGCGTTCAGTCACTGAGTTACCTGTCAGTCTGTATGACTGCATGTTTACACCACCTTGTTCATTTGTACTTTGTGTTCGTGTGTTACTTTAAGTTAATGTGAACCCAAAATGGACCAGAAAAAGAAACATAACCATTTAGCCTTTTTTACTCTGTTGTTCCTGACCAAGTGGAATCAAATGACATATGTTAAAGCATCCTAAAGGTTATTTCACAGCCAACCTCTTCTGTTCAGTTCCAGCTCTGGCGCGTTTGCCCTTTTGGTTTGGTTCATATAAGCTAGTGTGAAAGCTGTCAATCAAACTTGGTCCACAGAGCAGGACTGAGACTGTGGTGAGTGCTTCATCATTGAAAAGTGAGTGGAATATCACGACCACACAGCAGCTATACCCCTATTGTATTACAAACCATCTGTCAGCTGCCCAAATGTGATTTTCCCCCGTGGGGCCATGTAGGGCGGATGATGCAGGATGACATTGCCAAAACTGTCTTGGTTCATTAGTAATAAGTCAGTGTGAACACCAAATAGACCAGAACTAAAAGGCAACAATGTATTTTATGTATTTTTACCTTGTTCTGAACTAAATGATTGAAACTGACATTGGGTCTAATACACCCAACCTTACACTCTAACATGCTTTTGCACTAAATAAATCTGTTTACAGAAAAATGGCAGTGAGAATTTTGTTTTGTTGAAAGTTAACGAAGTAGTTATCCTAATTTTTATGTTTTCATGTATGTTGCATGTTTATGCCAATATTGTTGAGTATAACTTAACTACATAATGTCTAGTTATACCTGTAATGTTGTGTAACTGAACTAACTTTAGAGACTTTCGAGATGAGTTTGTCACTTTTGACACTCGAAAACACCATCACCATCACTTAAACCCTCTGTCAGTTATGAGCCTTTGCCAAAACCCCTGGAGTAATTTACAGTCAGACTTCAGCTTTGCTAAACATATTAATTCAGTAGATAAATCCAGTTTCCTCCATCTGAGGAATAACTTAAAATTAAGTTGTTTCTCTCTTCCCTAAACCTCAACTTTGCCTCTGCTGTTAACATTTGGACAAACCTCAAAGCTCAACTCTATCTTTAAGGTTTTGGCTTATTCACTGTGCATAAGTCTCTTTACTATTATCATTTGAAAAGCCTGTCTAGAAAAAACCTTCTGCACCTCAGTCAACATGTTGCGTTTTTAAATTACTTTACAGGCCTAATGTCAGTTAAACCACATATTAACCATGTATAGCCTTCACTTGCTGCTGCTGACACCTACTATCTTGATAACATGCTGACCTCTCACACTGTTCAGCAAACAAACATGCAGCATGTATTTTTATTGTTTATTGCCTGATTCGTGTATTTCAGAACAAACATTATATCTGGAGCCATTTACTGGGAGTGAAAAGCCTCTTGTCCCAGTTTAATGACAACTGAATGACCCTTCTTAATGTCATTAAATGCCAGAGGCGTACCGTGTGACTCACAGGGCTCGTGCTTTATCCACAAGAGGCTTTGTCTCTACTGAGTCTCTACAGAATACTTCTGGAGCCAGCTTTTGTACCAGAGAGCCATGTGTATGGGTAATAAATCCCTGGGGTGAGTCCTATAGATGTTCATTAATGGTGCATGACATAAACAAGTGCTGCAGAAGCAGTTTGTATCATTATGGGTTAGACTGTGATGCTGAACACAGGGCACTTCAACATCCAGATATGTTGTAAGTTTGGAGGTCGTGTTGGTATTTTAATTTAATCCTAACTTTGCATTATGTCACCTTGATGCGGGGTTGTTTATGTGCTTTGATGCCAGACTCTGTTCTGGATAGAGCAAGGCTTCAGCTGAGAGCTTCTCAACTGTCTATATCACTGATATGGCCAACATAACTAACGCTATGGTCTAGCTAATTGATATTTGTCTGTCAAAGAAATAGAGTTCTGCATGGGCCTGAAACTGAGATCTAACCTGACCTACTTTAAGATCAGACCAGACTCAGTTTCTACCTTCCAGGTTAATGTGTTGACTACTACTTTCTTTCCTTCCTCCTATAGCACATTACATTTTTAGCAGAATACATGACACGTCTGGATGCAGACAATAGCCAGGTTTGCAGTGGATGCGATGGAAACATGACATTTATGTTGGCTTCATGTGCAAATTTAAGGAAGGTTACAGTCTTCTCATTGCTGTCCACACAGATCTGATGTCTGTTGCAATGTCTCATGTCTTCAGTGGAGCGGACTCTTCAGAGGACAGTCATGTGCTCATGTACACCATGATTCATTTTCATTCATTCAAGTCTGTTTCTATCACACTTTGTTGCACTTTCCTTTTATTGATGCACCAACTTTTCTGCATCAGCCAAAAATAAATACTTTGGGACATCTACAAAGTCACATAAAAACAGGTGGATGGAAGCGCACTTACTGATCACCTACTAAATTATGTCTGAAAATAATCAAACCTTACCAGAACCAAAGCTTTATGCAACAAAATTGCGATTCTTTGTCATCAGATTTGGGGTGGTGAAAAAAATATCATTGTGCCATCGTTAGTGTCAGATGACTCTCTCACAAAAATGTTTCATTACTTTGTCAACCCCATTCTGTCCTCTTTGTACAACTTCAAGCTTTTATAGAAGAGATCATCCTGAAAGCAATGATAGAAACCTGTGATGGTCGTTGTACCAGTATGAAAATGTCCTTTAGGTGGTGCTTTACACTGTAAGACAGGACACCAGATGCAGTAACAGTTAACAACCATTGAAATAGGTTATATTTTAAGTGTATTTCAATATATCTGGCTGGTATATCTTTCTTCTGCAGGCAGTCATGTGGGCTACTCTATAATCACCTCACACACAGCCGCCCGCTCCATCCTGACTGACAGACTGTTAACCTCAGGCTGACTGGACATCTGGAGTGAGGCCCAGCAGACAAACAAGAGGGTGAATATGGCAGTGAAAGTCAAATTGTGTCATCAAATTGTGTTAATGGGACATTTGCTGTCAGAGATAGTCCACATAGTGACACTTTTTCAGCAGGTTGGGGTGATCTTTCTCTTAAACAAATAGCATAACAAACACAATGAACAGCCTAGAAGTCACAGTTAACAATTTGTTGTCTCTCTTTATTTTTTTAAATGCATGGTGCTGAGGTTTGCAGGCAAGAGCTCATCGCTTTTTGAGCAGAGATTATGTTGCCAGTATATATAAGAATATATTGTTCATAAGCTGATGACGCATTGCTCTTAATATGGAGAAGTTGTGGAGGTAGCTGCTCAGGTGCAGACTGAATGTGGGGTATACTGTTCCGTTATCAGGAGTTGGCAAAGGTGACGATGGAGGGTGGTGAACCAGGACCTTGATGAGGCTTCTCCCCTTGTCTGCAATAAATAATAGTTTATCACTGTGCATTCAGATAGCACAGCAGATATCACCTCATGGAGGAGAAAGGACACAAAAGTATGAGTTTTTGTAATAATGTGAATCCCTTTCCAAGCTCTATCAGCTTTAGATTGACTGAACCTGCAATAAGCCACCTGGAGGCGGCAGAAACAAGTTGTGAATGCAACATTGACATAGATGAGAAATGAACTTGTAAGCAAACAGTTGCTTATTTACTCATCCAGCCGCCACGGAGCAACTTTAGCTTTCATTTGGAGTTGTGTTCCTGGCCATCTGATGAATATAAGTCCTATATTCACTTTAGTTGTTTCAGCTCTCCTGAGGGAAATATCTGGCTCCTCAGCCATTAAATACTCCACAGTGTTCACCAGCTAGTCTCGAACTGCTGTTTGGTGCCTTTTCTCTGAAGAATGTTACCATGAGGGCAGTGAGAGTGAACCAAAACAGAAACCAGCTAAACAATGAGCTGAAGCTCACTATAACGCTCCATAACACTGAGACGAACGATGCTATAGTCATGATATCTTGACCCAGATGTGCAAAAACATGAAGAGCTCTATAATGAAGCAATTCATAAAATTATGAAAAATCAGCTTCTGTGTTGAAAATGACTGCTGTTCTATTTTCAGCTTGACCAGGTAGTTTCATGGCCCTCCTGTGCAAAGGTGCTGCCTGGGTAGAAGCTCACTTCTCTGCTGGTAGAACGATCAAGACAACATTTCTGGTAATGAGTTTGCCGGGAGTGGTTCTAACAAACACAGAAGCAGCAAACAGTTTGGTGGTATTATGTGTACTGGAGTGTAATGCTTTATTGTTACATGTTTTTTTTTAAAAGGAATAGATACTTTTTGTGATTCCCATGTTGGATTTTACACCCAGCTGGTAGTAAGGTTTTCTATGGTGGTCCATGTACTTCAGCAACTGCAAAATTGCTACTCTATACATCTGATGTAGACATTGCCTATTGGATTGAGTCAAATTGCTAAATCTGAACATTATTCTTTGACCACCATATGCTCCTCGGGCCTTCTGATAGCAGGGGAGGAATGTCTACTGTGCTGAGTAAAATCAATAGGCCGGAGAGTGAAGCAGGAGCTCAAACCTGCGAGAGCAGCCTGCCATGCATCCCCACTCTTAATTGATTGTATTGCTTTGTTTTGTGGCGGCTCACAGCTCATCAGAGGCTCTAATGTGCTGTATGTATGTGTGCAGGGAGAGGCGGACGGCAGGAGGTCAGGCTGGAGCGAGGAGCCTCGACAGGACGACGGCAGGTCAGCAACAGGACAGTGGGCCGCAAGCTGAGAGACGACTGCATGTTCACGCCACGCTGCAACCGTCGGAACTGAAGGGGGTCTCTGTACACAATGCAGCCAAGTGTATTGTTAATCACAGTTTAGATGCTTTATCATGCTTTTCTCTGTGAGTGACCATATACTGATAAAAACTGATTCTGGCCTCTTGCAAATGTGACACGTTTAAATCTGCTTAATTTCATAGATTTTAATGTGCTATTAAATCCTACTTATCTTTTTCAATAAATTAAGTAAGTAAGCAATTTATACTCATGAATATGGACACATTTTTACATAAAGGGTACTTCTGTATTTTTCAACCTGGACCTTATTTTCCGTATTGTTTGCATCTAAGTGAATAATGTGGACAACAGTTTTTGAAGTTTTAGTATTGAGACAAGCAAGCAATCTTTTCCTTCAGGGCAACTGTGCACCGTCAATACACACCCACTAAAAGTGGTTGAAAAAAAGTTATATCACACTCAGCAAAGCCACCAGACTCCATTTACAGAAACAGTAATTTCATCATCTTCTTGGACTAACTGGATTTAACATTGTCACAAATGAATTTGTAGTGATCTGACTTTATTCATCATTCATCTACAGGCTCTGTGATGACATAAGTTAGTACTTATTGCAATTATTTTTTCCCCAACAAGCTCAGCATTTATCTGTTAAATTCCTGCTCAATTTTATTTTTATGATACGTTTTTCTCATATCTGATGTTGGTGTGACATGGAAACATGGAGATCCTAACTCTTTGGGGACCTCACACTGTTTTGGTGAAATGCATTTGACAAACAGACTCTTCACAGTTATACTGATCACAGCAGTATTAAGCTAAGGATACATGTTTGTAACTGAGGTGTCTGCTGTATTTAATCTTTCTTTATTTATAAAATGATGAAGTTGATGTTAAATACAGATAGTTTAGCGTACATGTCCAGCTGATGCAGAGCGATGTTTGTGCCCACCTCGTGTATATAAAGTCCGGTATTCACTCTCTTTTAGCTCTGGCTCTCTCTTTACAATGTCCTGCAAAAAATTAATACATTAATATGTTAATAGCAGACCAAAATAGGCATAACATCCATGTCGTCTCAGGTTTCTTACCTTCAAATACCTATCAATATCTATAATAGATAAAACAAATGTCTATGTACAGGTTCTGATAGTATTTTCTACATTTTCAAATTGTAACAATTTATACAATTTTCCAGGTCGTTGTTACCTGGGAAGGTAACAAAGCTTAGGTAATAACAAGCTCTTAAAGTAGGCTTTTGACTGTGTGTTCTTCTTTTAGTGGAGGAGGTTTTCAGTCACACAGAGAAAAACAACTCTGTTATGTAAAAAGCACATTTCATTGCTTTGATTGATACTTTGGACAAAAGAAAGAATTCTGTTGGATTGTTAATGGATGTGCACCATTATAAGGATGACTTCTCCCACCAGCCGACCTCTTCCAGGTTTACACAAGTCTCTTATCAAAGGGAAAAAAATGTGCCTTTTTTGCTTCAGATATCATCTTTCATTTCTTTCTACCTGTTCCAGGGCCTGTGCTTCTCTTTAACCCATCATGGTCTACCTTCATCGTTCTTTTTTATGTTTCCTTTTTTTCAGTGGTGGTGTTTATCCTTCGAAGCGGCGGCTCGGTCCATCCTCCGTGTGTAGAAATGATCCTTATCATTAAGAAAGAATATTGAAATGCCTGTTTCCTTTCACACAATCTCATGCACACCCAGCTCCCTAAGTGTGATTTAAGCACTTTGTACCCTGCTAAAGGCTTTAAAAGATTGTGAAAAAGCTGTCATGCTGTAGCAGTTTTCATTGTTTGCCTTTAGGTGTATGTCTGCTATGATGTCTATTTTAGCCCCCCGCTCCAGCCCCAATAGTCTCATCATGGAGTGTGATAGATACCTGTGTCTACCAATCATAGAAGACAGGGTATATTTTATTGTATTTGCAAGATTGTCATTTTTAATTCATCAGGAAAAGTCACTTCTGTGGTTCTAACATGGTTCGCACTAGTTGGAAAAGAAACGTCCTTCAATTTTTAAGTTCTCTATACAGTGCAGTATATCCATGCATATTTAAAACCATCAGTTTGGTTCTTTATTCTTGTTTGGACTTCATTCTTTGTTCAATGAATATGACCAGACTCATCTTTAGGGATTAGTAGCTATGTTAGCAAGATAAACATTTTTTAATATAATGTAAAGTATGTTGTTAAATTAAATATTTTGCATAAATACATGACTCTTTCTCCTATTTTCTTTAAATACTCAGAACATCAGAGGAGATGACATCCTGAGAGACCTGCTGAAATCCACCATGGCCATATACAGTACAGAGTGCCATCAGCAAGGAGGGCACATGGACAATTTATGTTGAAGGAGTTCATTATTTTGGTCAATACTGGATCCTTGTCATATATCCAGTGACCAAGGCTTACCCCAAAGAGCTGAGGTGTTACTATGAAATCATTCAGAAAGTACTCTTGCAAAAGGATGGTGAAACACCCACTGTCCATGAACCAAAGAAGAAAATTGGTTTATTATTTATTTATTTTAACATTTATTTCATGATTAACTTTATTTTATGATATGTCACAAGCGCGCTTCTCTAAACTGTATGCTACTATTGTCTCATTAAGACCACATCTGATGTCCTTAGAAATGTGTTTTGCACCTTGCAAATAATCCAGACTGAAGAACAAAATGAGCGGTGGAACGTGGTCTTGTGAAAAACTGGATATTCACTTACATTATTCTTTCAATGTAAATGTTTGCAGTAGATTGTGATTTCAGCATCAGGTCCTCAGTGTTAGCTGTCTTCCAGCTATGGCTGGTTCTGGTACACTTTTTTTCCTTTAATGAATGGTGCTGGTATGTTGCTGGTTTTTATGTTAATAAGGTTACTGGTACTGTTTTTAAATGGATGGTATACTTGTATCTTTTTTACAAGATGTCAAGCAACTAAAGGAAAGGGTTACCACTGAGTTACAGTACTGACCAGTAGTTTGAGAAAGCAAAAATGGTGATGTAGTCTCAGATCAGGAAAATAATGGAAAAGTTGAACATTTTTGGTTGACTTTATGTCTAAATAATTAATATATTGAAATTTAAGATACTAACCGTTAAACCATTAAATTGATCTGAATGTACAAAATCCATTTTAATATACTTATATGTAAAGTCAACTCAAAAAAGTTAGGAAAAAATTACAGTATAGATATAGTTAATCAGAAATTCCTTAAAAAATACAGGTACACTTTATTTAAAAAATATATCTGAATTTAGATGAATCTCTGTTGTTGTACAACCGGTTGACATTATAAAATTAAGCAAATTCAACGTAACCTTTTTTTTTATTGTAGGAAAACATCACCCATTTGTTTGATCGTTTCTAAACAGTATAACACTTTACCAACATGGATTTGTCAGGAAGTGAGCATCCTACAATCTGAACGCAGCAGAGGCAGACATTCAATCTCTCATGTGATCAAACTTTAGAGGGCTGCATGCTGCTTTAGCCATTAGCTGTTTGCACATTGTGCCATGGTTCAGTTCAACACCATTAAACAACACCACACTGATGCAAATGCAGAGTAAGGCTCTGTTCTATGTTGACGCTCTAGTAATGAATTAAATGAGGCTGTGTGTGTGTGTGTGCGTGTATGTGTGTGTGTGTGCGTGTGTGTGTGTGTGTCTTGCTATCAGCTGGGGATGTAATGGCAAATCAGAACAACTCTCATTTCTGCTCTCCCCTGGAAGCCCACTGTTGACTTGCAACCTTTATTGGATTACACCGACTCTAATAGTGTCCCCTAATGTGTCTCTTAGAATACTAATGGCTCCTCACCAACACACAATATTTTCTTTACACTTAATCAATGTGGACACCAAGAGTAAGAACCACCTTCCGCTTCCTCAGCAGCCATTATCAAGGCACTGCTGGGCAATGCCCCGAGTCTCCAGTTGGTCCATAAGAGCTGTTCAGTGGTCCACAGTGGAAGATTGAAAATTGATTATACTGGGCTGCCCAGAAGAATCACTGTGTTTAACTGTCTGAGTCGCTGTGTGTTCGAGTGGGCTCGGTGGTCCTTTCCCCCAGACTAAAGGCAGTATTAGCAAATTTTATGAAACCTCTAACTGAGAGAGGAAAATTCTTAAATTCAGAACACGATTTTAGGCTCCTTTCACACGTGCAATTTGACAAAAAAGAAAAAGACACATTATGCACCAGATCATTTACTTGACAGTTCATGGTCAGAAGATGGGTTTAATTGCAGTTAAGCTGCTGAATTAACTTCAACTGTCAAGAAATCGTGTCTGTCCTGGGTCTGCTTTGCTTTCACAACTCAAATGAACCACACCAGAATCCACTTGGAGGTTGACTGAGCCCCTCCTTTTCTAATGGCCTTTGTCCAATTGTGGTTGAGATCTTTCACAATAGCCCAAAAGAAACGCACTCAACAGGTAAATACAGCAGAGTGCATTGCAACCAAACTACAATTTTTTGATGATACTTATAGCACACCTTGTTTGCATTGTGGTAAAATTCTCAATAAGAGAAGCTTAAAAATCAAGTAAACACCATTTTCAGCTGGTTAGGAGTCTCATTATATTATTTGCCTAATTTCTTTTCCAGCAACAAAATGTCATGTTCAGATTTATACCACAGGATGATAGTGAGAGAAGCCCTTTTCTATTCACCGTTCATCTTATTGCTCTTATCATTTCAGAGCTTAGCTGAGTTATAAAACAAGCTGTATGAGCACATGTATTATATGCAATAAGGAAGCACTTTGTGAGGAAAAGTGATTTGGTTACCACAGAATATATTCAACAAGCTGTTCCTGCTGACGGCTCCATATGGTAATGTTGCCACACTGTTTCTGCCCTGAGGCTACAGTTCCAACATATTAAGGTAGTCTGTTATTTTGGATCTCACATGAGAAGTCTCATTATTTTTTCATCACACGGAGGCTCGACAGAATCAGTCGACTTGGAGAAAAGGAGCCTTTCAATGACAAAAACCTTAAAGAACATATCATTCTAGTTCAGCAGTTTAACTAGTACTCTGTAAAGATGACAGCAAAAATGAAGCTGCGTATAGAAAATGTACCATCTCTATCTGCCTCTCCCTCCTCCAACCTTATTCCTCTCCGTTATATCTCTGTCTTTGGCTGGCTGGCTGTGTGTGAATCAGTGTGGGGCTATGACGAGTTCTACACAATATTGTGTGATTTTCTCTTATCAGCTTCTTATCTAATCCCGTGCCCCTGCAGCGTAGCCTGACAACGTGTTAAAAAATTCTTGACAATGGGATTAATTAGCCGTGATTTCAGCACTTAGCGCTTTCTTAGAAGACTTAAATAGCACTGTATGAGACTATTGGCTGCACTTCCTCTTTGTTGAATGGGAAGCATTCAGTCTAAATCTGATTTGATATTAGGAACTGCATGCATGATTCATGGATCTGTAAGGAATAGAGGAGTGTGACATTGGTGGCACAGTGGATCACTGAAGCATTTGGTTGCTGCAAACTACACAGTGGTTAAAACATGATTTCCCAGATGTGTTGCGATGACACATCTTCGATTATATGTGTTTCATTTATGCTTATCAGCTGTAGAATTAGAAGCTTCAACTTTTTTTCAAATTCTGAACTGTCAGTGCTGATGGTCTGCAGAAGGACAGAGGGTGGAGACACGTCTTTCCTCATTTCCTCAGTCATTTGATTTGACTGGAAGAATGTACTGTGCATTCAAATGGATATATTCTGAGAGGAGTGAATTCATGAATTCATGAAATCATGAATGCCGATGATTCTGGTGATCCCCAGACTCAGGGGCACTAGCACCACTATGAAGTTGTTATTTGTGGTTTTGAGCAAATTGGATTGCTATAAAATTTGGTGCACACGTTCATGTTCTCTTCAGGATGAGCTGTGATGATTTGTGTTATTTTTCATCACTGACATCAGGTAAAAATATTAATTTGTCCTGTACTTTATGACTGGATAGCTGCAAAACTAATGACATTACCATCAGCCTCAGCTGTACATTGTGTTTGCTGCTGCCGGCAAGCTAAACTAAGATGATAAACTTGGTGAGCGTTATACCTCCTGACATTGTCATTGTGCTGATCTTAGCATTTAGCTCTGGGACTCACAAGAGAGGGTTGAATGGTGTTGCAAATATACATTTTGACCTTGATTAAGAATATTTACAGGTGTCGTTTTTAACCATGTCTCATGAAATTATTGGAGTGAAAGTGCTGTGGGACATGTAGGAAGAGAGGATCATGTGATGTATTATCATTATTTGTCTTCATAAGTGACTCACCTGACACAGTTGCTGAGAGCTGACTGCACTGCAAGTTCAACATCATTCATCTTACTGTACTTGTCTGTGTTGGATGATTGAGGAGCAGACCCTGAAATCTCACTCCAAACCGCTGACAGCCAAAGCATCAGGGACTGGCTAATTGAACGGCCTTTTACTGCTGTTATTATCCTCTATTGCTTGGTTGTTGTTTTTATTTATTAAGTGCATGGTGACCTTGTTTTGTAAGACCATTATGATAATAGGAGCTGCTAATGTATCATCACACTAACCTTTCTCTGGAGAGGCTTCCATCACGCTCACCTCTCTCATACTCAGCACTGACCAATGGGATCACTGCAACAGCATTTCAGATGGAGCTCTTCAGTAATGTTTGCTATCATAACTGGTCAAATACAACCACACAGTGCAACAAATTATCATGTAATCTGTCTCTTGACCTCACTGTGGGCTGAGTGTTGACAGATACTCAGTTAAAATTCAGTTTCCCTCTGAGTGGAAAATTTTGCTTTGTAGAATCTTCTCTGCACCAACTGCAGGTGAAATGTATAGTTTGGTTCAGGTGATGGCCACATCAGCTGGGACCACAAGTTGCAGCACTAAATGGATCATAGCAGAACCAGAGCTGTAGGCTGGAGACTCCTGGAGATATGAACTACTTGCTTTTAACTATGTGTTTGCATGTGGATGATGGTTGCCTTGCATATCCTGTGTCAGTTTGGAGCATGTGCACAAACTGTATGCAAGATGCAATATACATGAACAGCAGGGGCAGTATGGGGATGGGAGCAGATGCTTGTTGCTAGAAAGTGGAGGGTGATGGCAAGCTGCTCTGCTGAGCTGACTGGCTCACTGTGGCGTGTTATGTATTTGAAAACACTGATGATGTCTCTAAAGATCAACTGGGGCCTAACATACCATCTATGATGGCGCCTCTGTCGCTTTTTCTGCCATGATCTCAGAATTAACAAAAAGGCTACCTCCTGAAGTGTCAAAGTGTTTATTGTTAACATCATGCCAATCTGGAAGTTCTGAGTCTGAGTTCTGGTGCACCCTCTAGTGGTATCCTCCAGTAACGCGTCTAGAATAAAGGCAAGTATGTGAACAATTATGTTCATGACACAGACAGCTGTCTATGCAAAGGCATGTTTAAAAAGCAAGTATATCTCCGGCCTTTGACTGGAGTCACACTGGAGTTCATGTGCTCTGAGACTCGACTTGAGACTCGAAGGGAAAACGCTGAGGCGACTTGACCTGGTGCCCCATGAATACTGAAAAATGCTTATCTGAATGTAGTTGTGTCTTGTGGCGCTCTGTCACATTTGATTAATAAGATCATCAGCTGCCACCAGAATAAAATAGAGAACACTCAAAACTCAAATTAAAGCAATTAATTACAGCCATGAAAATCATTTATTTAGATGCTACATTCTGCTTTCAGTTATTAAAAGAGCTACTTTTGTTTTTGTGAGGTATTAAAGATTAATGGTGTTAGCATTTAGCTCAAAGCACCGTTGTGCCTAAGTAAAGCCTCACAGAGCTGCTGGCATGGATCTAAACAAAGTTTGTCCTGAATTCCATACCAGAAACTCAGGTGCTGAGTATACATTCACACTGGAAGTGACAAAATGAAGTATACTCAAACCAGACATGCATACTAAATATGGTCGGTGCTCAAATTCAATTATGTCTCTAACACCTGTGGATCATGGCGCATCAACAGGCCCGCTGAGCACAACACCTGTTTTCAACCACATGCTGCACTGACCACATCAAACACCTGCTCAGCTTTTTACAAAGAAAATATCCTCAAATGCAAGTTGTAGTTACTTTACTTTGCTGTACTGTGTATGTACTTTTGGTACATACCTTTTGGTGTATGAACAGTCATAGACATCAGACGTCAAGAGGCAGCAGATGATGCAGGAAGGTGAGGTAAGGAAAGCTGACACCGGACCGCGGTGTGTCCCTATCATCGGGGTGTCCTGAAGGTAACACGGGTCAGTTGGGGCTGCAGGATTAGTTGATGGTAACCTTCACTCCCAACAAAGAAAAGGCTTTTTAAACAGAGGTAGTGATGCTACACATCTACAGCTGTGGTCTCATTAAAAACATTCTCACTGGTAATTTGTGATGATTTATTCATCAAGAGATCCCTTGAGTTTGCGCTCCAGTATGTTTTGTTAAGGCATGTGAAATATTTATCATTTTCAATGCGGCTGGTAACAATTACGCTCAATCTATGCCACTTTCAGGCCAAGCAACCACTTAGACATAACACAAAATACGAGTGAATTATTTTGTAATGTAGACGGAATTTAGCTTTAGTACAGTTCAAGAAAATTGTCTCCATTATACCTCCATTTTCATGGCTGATTTTCTGTGTGCCTCTGTTGAAGTGGTCAAAGGGAAAACTATGACTATGACGTTGCAAATTCATTGTAATGCAGGGCAGCTTCATTTCACTAATGCTTTAACTTGATGACCACTTAATGAGTGGTCAAATGACTGAATAAAAAAGAATGAAAGTGACAGTCGTGTCTTAAATCACAAATATATGTAGATTTTAACTACTTGTGATTTCACTACATGTACAGGAGTTAATTAATTTAATGAATTAACTCATTAAATGTGGTATTTTAGTTTTTTTTAAATGAGATTGTTGGAGGAAATTAAGGCATTAATTGATGATTTACTGTTAGATTAGAAGTGAACTGTGAGGAGCTGCACCTGTTGCATCATTGTCCTTCGGCAAAATTTTTCAATATATTGTACGTTGCTTTCAAAACCAATTTCTAACAGCCATACTCACATTGCACAGGTTGTTAATATGACAATTAAAGTACTTATATCATAAAGGAAAGTAGCACACTGCATTAAGTACAGTACCATGTGTGAGACCTCGGGGGCCAACACCCCCCAGCTCTCACTAGTAGTAGCTTCATGAAATTCTCAAAAGTCTTTTAGCCTTTAAAAAGCACATTTCCCAGATATTATTAGATGTTTACAGAAAAGTTCATTTTATAGTCAGTGCAGATGTCCATCAGGTGTGTCTGGAGGCATGTGGGTGGGAAACAAAGAGAGAGTGAGAGCTGTGGAATGAAGGGGAGAAAATATGCAGGTTCCAAAACATCAGAGATGTAAAATGTCAATTTCAAAGTGAAAATGCAACATACGCTGCCCCGAGCAGAAACAATATTCCAAACTGAAGTAGCTGCTGATCACCTGTGGCCCCTACTGGCTAGCTACAAGGAGTGAGGAGCCACAAGTCAATGATGGTATAACACAGACCAGTGAATGAAATAGGTTTTTCAAAATTTGTGATTTACCGCAAACACAACAGCTCCTCGAAGATACAGTCATAACTGTACACAAAAACTATTAGGTTGCTGGGTCCAGCAGTGTGTGAGACACACACACACACACACGACCAAAGACATGTTCCAGACTTACACCTGGCAGAGATAACAACATGTGCAATATGTGCTGCGCCAAGGATCAAACTTGGATTATGAATAACAGACGTAGACATATGAAGTATGGTAACCATCATACAGTGTCTGATATTTATTGATCATCAACATCCTGTCAACACAGATTCTTCTCACTCTCCTCTGTGCAACAGCATCCTCCACTATATTAAAATCCAAGACTTATCTTATATATATTTTGCATATGCCAGACACGGGGCACTTATTTGGTTCTCGCTTCATTCTTCATGTCTGCCTGTTTATACAGTGGTTTTGGAAAACACTGTTGGCCCAGCTCAGTATCTGCTCCAGCTGAACACTTAGACAGGTTGGAAGGACTCACTATGTACATTGACCCAAATGTAGACCACAGCCCATCAGCCCATCTTCAAAGGGGACTTTATGGTGGTTAATATAGGCCTTTACCCAATCACTCAGAATAAAAGCCAACAGGTGCTCTGCAGATTTACAGATACATATTTAACTTTGATTCAGCCCTGTCAGACTGTGTTAAGGGCTGAGATGTAGCAGCGTTTCCTTGGCTCTGTTTTCTGTGTCACATCTTTCCATTCCTGAAACATACATGTATGTGTTTCACTGGGCTGGGATTCAGATGTTATATCACCATCCCATCAGAACAAACCAGGCATCCAGTCCTGGGCAATTCAGAGAAGATGTTATCTTCACCCATCCCATCAGAACAAACCAGGCATCCAGTCAACCGTTTCTCATTCCCAGGTCATCAAATACTGATGTTCTTGTCCTGCCTCTCGGCATCTCATGCAGATGCACAAGGTACCCTTGAGCGTTTGAGATGAGATACCTGCCAGACAGCCTTTCTAACACACGGTAAACGTTGTGCTGCTCTCAGTTTGGTAAGGTTTAGGCAAAAAGGCTAAGGAAGGATCATGGTTTGGTTTAAAATAATAAGCACATGTTAACTTTTGGTCTCACATCATCCTGGGTGAAAGTCCTGTGTTTGACCCCTCCATCCCCCCCTGACCTCGTCCCTACACAGACTTTGTCACTCTTTATTCAAACCTGACTTTCTGTGAGCACCTAATATTGCAGTGGATGGGTTTACATTGGAGCCTGGGGATGTGAACGGTCTGGTGACACGAGCAAGCTGCACTCTGGGCCAGCCTCCACATGTTTTAGTTTTCATGGTGATAATATGACTGCATTCAGCTTATGTTCAGGTGAGTGTGGGGAAGCTCTGTAACAGAAGCCGGCAGTCAAGCTCAAAACATCACTGTCGCCTCCGGCAGTTCACCTGCTGCTTGAATACAGGTCTTGGTGTGGGAATTTAATAGCACTGACCTCTGCCAAGAGGTTGAAGATGTTCCTTGCTGTCCTTTGAGGAACCATGAAGCAATGACTACAGTAGCTTTGTATGAGCAGCCATTACACTTGGCAAGCCGGCAAAAATTAAAAATACGGCACATTAATTTCAATGATGCCAGGATCACTACTCACATAGGAATACATATTTAGTATGCATTAACACATGGTAATATAAATGGAAAACACATTTGCTATTTGCTGGAGAAATGCAGTCAGTGTGAGTCAAACATGCAGATGGAGCATGCATTGTGGAGGCTTTGTCAGAACAGAAAAACACGCAGAATAGACGTGTCATTTGCATTAATTGTACAGTAATGAGAGATGCATGTGCAGCTTTTTAATGCTGTATTTTCAATGCACTTCATGTATGCCTCACTTCATTATAAACTGGAACCTCAGTGCCTGTTATACTACATATACTACGTAGACATAAACATAATATCTTTGTGGCACAGCAGATCACACTGCAGGGGTTAAAAGATAAATCATGTTTATTTCAACTTAAGTCTCATCCTTATAGTTTCAGCCATCATTCCTGATTATAAAAAAAATTTAGTCACCAAATTAAAGCTACATTAATTGATTTTTCTGGCCACTCGCAGAACAAGCTGAAATTGATGTATTTTGACCTTTTAAGACAGTAAATTAGATATAATATTTTGGCATGCATTCTCTGTAAGTACTTAAGAAATGAAAAAAACGGGGTAGATGAGTTTAGAGAAGAAAACTGTTGCTGCTGTTGCCAACCTGACACATTGTGTGTAAGATGACAAGAGTGTCACTTCCAGTAAAGTACCATAAAAGCTTCCCTTTGACTCCCGTGGTGTTCTGTGACTTACAGCTGTCTAACAGAGGAGGAGTGAACGGAAAGCAAAGGAACAGCGATGGAAGCGATGACAGTAAATAATTTGGTGTGACAGTCTTATTAATTTGATGTGACAAATGTGTTAGTCAACAGTAACCTATTTACACATCCAGCAAACACAGAGCAACATTATTATTCATTTGGAGCTGTGTTTCCGGCCACCTGGGAAATGTAACTCCCGAGAAAAATATTTGGCTGTTTAGCTGTTAAAAAGACCCACTTACTAATAAACTAGAATTATCCTTGAAACCAGGCTGAATCCATGAATATCTCACACTACACTACCGTCATCTCCTGCAAGATTTCCCATGCGACTATTTGCCTTATATTCCCCTGCCATTGTATTTTTTTATTTTATGGCAGCATGAAGGCACACAAGGAGACAGGATAGCAGAAACACATGAGTAGAATTTGACTGGAAGATCAGTAGGAGTGTTAGCAACTACAGAAGAAGTGAAAGCCACCATCTCTTAGCACAAGCGCGAACATTACACCTTGATTGCAGTGAATTACAGCCTTTAGTCAATTCACCTGAATGAGTTCCATTCAAGAGAAGACATTCATCCAGTGATGTTTATTGGGGAATAAACAAAACATAACCTTACAGAAGAGGAAGTATTAAGATCTAAAAAAAGTGATATTGCTGTTTTCGCATTGTAACCTTGTGTGTATAAACCAAGCAATCGTAACTGCTTGATGGGATAAAACTTTAAGTGGAGCCAATAAGAGAAAATGTAGTCTCTGTACAGTCGCAAATGATTTCTGGAGCAATTTGCAGTGGAACTGTGATCTGACCTCCATCTGACCCAACTACAAGACACATACTGGAAGCTTGAGCTAAAGCCAGGTAGGCAGATGAGGGAAGTGTGGAAGTCTCTATAGCTACAATTGTGTCTTTGGCACATCACTCCACCTCTCAAATTCACCACACTTCATCCACAGATAATGATCACCTGCCTCTGCAGTTCCCCTCAGCTTTATGGAGCACTTTCATGTTCTTTCTGCTCATACATGTAGTCTTGCCAGAAGACTACTATAGAGCGCCTGCCCAGCACCAAACAACAGACAGGTGAAGTTAACCAGCAGCTGGTGAACACAGTGGAGCAATCAGCACCTAAAGACACAGATATTCCCATCGAGAACTGAGGAAATCAAAAACAGAGCTAAATGGAGAGTGAATATTGAACTTGTTTGCCAGGTCGCCTGAAACATGGCCCCAAATGAATGTTAATGCCGCTTAGAGTGCTAATGGACTGGATGAGTAAGTATACAACTGCACTGTTTGCGAACCTGTTTGCCAACTTTATCAGGTGATAACACGTCAATGTTGTGTTCCCAGCTTGTTGTGCTCCCCAAAGTGGCCCAAAAACTGGAAAAAAAAGAGATAATGGTATGGAACTGTTGCTATTGTCCCCACTTGTGTGATATGATGTAAATAACAGTTATGCAGCTTGTAGGTTGATTGGCTGATAGGACACTTTAGCTCAGTACCAAAATCTCTTTTTTAGCTCACTCCAAAAGGCATAATTTCACACCTCTTTCCTTTCAGCTGGGCACTTGAATGTGCACTTAAAGACTGGAAGCCACATCAAAGAGCGTGTCTGATATGGGCAAGGAATTGAATGACCTTTGGTCATTACAACTTCAGTAAGAACAGTAAATGTAATTTTTTGCCTCTAGCCCAGACAGAAACCTTTCCTTAACAGCAGAGAGAGGCCAAATACAAAGCCTGGTGTAAACCTAAACCAGCTCACAAGACAGAGAGATATGATTGAGAAAATGTTATTCCCTGGGGGCATCAGAAATGGTCTGGTGTGGTGGAGCAAATGCAAAAATGGACACTGGTGCGTTCACCCAGGCTGGGTTATTAACTGCAGACTGGGCTCGCCCCGGCCTCTCAGCACACTTCGAACCGCTGCTGTTGGTCCAATCAGTCCTCCGCTGACTGTCTGCTCAGGGACAGAGTAGATTTATAGCACTCATGGGCAGAGTGCATATTTCCTCCGTTGTGAGAGATAGCTAACATACCTGCACTGACAGAGAGGATGGAGCAAGGCAGCAGCAGTTTCAGGGTGGTGGCGCTTTTTTAAGCTTTTATAGCCCTCCTAATAATGAGAATGCATGGGTGCTGGAAGAGCGGTGCTCAATCATTGTCTTGGCTTAAGTCAGATACCTGAAGCTGGTGGCTCAGCATCACACAATCAATCCCCCCTGGGACTGAAACCACGGAAGACCAGATATTGATGATCCACTTGGAGCCGGCTGCGGTTATCTTTTGCATTAAAAGACAAAGTGTTTGTCAGATGTATCATCCTTCATAGTTCTCCAACTTCCATTTTTGCAGCAATATTTATTTGTGATGATTCAGTATGCAATAAACATCTGGCAGCACCAACCCTAACCCTCTATACACAATTTCAGTGTCATTTTGATGAAAGAGACACTTGTTTTGATTCATTTTTAATATTCTGCCACAGAGAGATGTTTACAAAACTGCAAAGTGCCATTTTGCTGAAATGTGTTTCACTTGCTTTTAAATGTTGCATTTATTTCTCCACCCTCTCTCTCTCATTATGTGGGTCTCAGAATGTGGGTTTGAAAGCAGAAAAATATATCTTTAACCCTGCTGATTGTGTAGCATTTTCAAAAACATGTCAATTTCATCACTGGTAAAGACATTTCAGTCCAAGTAACATTATCATCTATCAATATTTGATAAGGAGAGAGAAAGTGCCATCACTCCATTCAGCCTGTCTTTCTTTTATTTGACTTACATAAGTTAATTTTACACACATGCATCTCATTTCACCATTACACAAGATGAAAGAAGCAAGATACTAAAAATGCTCTACAACTGGGCCTAACTTGCAGACAGTAGAAGAATACAATACGCTGGTAAACATGCTCACTGAAGGTGTCTTGGCAATTGAATGTATTCTGTTCATCTATTATAAACATGTCGCTTAACCACTTAAGATAAGAACAGACAGGAGATCAAAGTTCGACATTCATGTTGGTTTTATGTTCATATAAGCTTTACTAACTTCCTCTGCATGTAATCTGTTTTTTAGGATGCAAAATTATACTGTTATATTATAGTCTGTTCTCTATTTTAGGGGCAATATTATGTTCATCATCTGCAATACTCCCAGTATCAGGTGCAATATTTGTAGTATTTGATACTATGGTTAATGTCATTCTTTCCTTGCATTGCATTCGCATACTTGCATTGCATATTTTTATTAGACACTTGCATTGTGCATTGTGTTGCATTGTGTATTTTTTATTTTATTTTGATGGTCTATATTTATATCTTGTATTTTTTGTATTTTGTATTTTATTTGCTTCTGTAATTTATGGAGTACTCTGGCACAAGAATTTCCTTTGGGAATAATAAAGTTCTTATCCTATCTTAATGTATTCTGCTAAACATGCCACTTAACCACTTAACCCTAGAACACTATTGCCGGGTGATTTTCACCCGAGCAAACATATTCACATGATTTTCAAGATGTTGCATTTGTCTGAGTGTCATGGGTCCCTGGGTAGCTTCAGCATCGTCTTTGACGTCTTTGAAGGTGTGGGTGTTTCTCTACTCCAAAACCCGCTTTTTCCTACAGGCATGTGTTTGGGTGATTTTCACCCAGCAATAGTGATAGAGGATAAAGTAGGTTTCGGGTGGATTTCACCCGGTGATAGTGTTAGTGTATAAAATCAGACAATCTTGCCACATTTCAAGGGTGACAACATCCATCCATGTCCTGCTCCTGTCATCCATGCACACACAACCAAGCAGAGGACCCACTCCCAAGCCTAAAGTGATTGAATTTTACAACCAAACAAAGGGAGGTATCGATTCTTTTGACCAGATGTGCGCTCACTATGGCTGTGGAAGAAAAACCAAGAGATGGCCCCCATGCGTATTCTATGGCATGATCAACGCTGGTGTGATAAACTCGTGGATCATACACAACAAGAACACGATGAAGAGAGGTGACAACCAAATGCAAAGTAGGAGGAGGTCATTTTTACCCACTCGAAAAGTGCCATTTTTTGATTCTCTCTCCTGCAGCTGTTCGTGTGTCAAGGAGACTGTGCCTTCACCAGGGAAGTCTCAAATGTCCCAGGAATGGGTGGACCGAAGACCAAGTTTCCCGCTTCATTATTTTTTTTTTTTTTTTTAGGAATTTTTTGTTCTCGAATTCCCAATTTTTCAGTAATTTTGAAACATTTTTATAGGGTCTCCTCATGATACTTTTTTTTCATTTTGTTAGACATGGCACAGTTGAAAATAAAAGAACACCACTCTAATTTGTCATGTATTGTCATATTTTGATATATTTTGATGACAAGTACTTTTTATTGGGCATATTATATCCTCACTGTTACAAAATGTGCAGTTTGAGGAAATGTTAAGTCTAAATTAGTTTCAAAACTTTTTGCAAGAATAGTATAAGTGTGTAATTGTATGATGTCACTTATACTATAAAAACATGAGAAATGTGAGAGTCATTTAAAGTCAAATGTGAAAATGAAGAGCCTCTGCAGGAAAACATTTCAAACTGATTCCAGAGGCTGAGAGCAGAAATGAGGACGATAAAGGGCTGGGAAAGATTCAGGATTCAGCTCACATAATCACTTTCCTGCTGCTGATCCTGCCGACATACTTTTTCCTCAGTGTGTGAAATACCCACCAATATTTGGGGGTCCCCATCTCCCGATTGTTGCGCTATACCCATCTAAATTTTCTCAACACTTTGTTGCAGTTGTAGGAACGAAGGCGCACCCGTCGTGCTGATGTTTTGGCTTTATTCAGTCCATTGCTCTTGTAAGTTGCCATGTTGGTGCCAATTATTGTCGTGTCTGCATTGTAATGCACAACTTTGCCTCTCCTTGTTAGAAAACAACGTGCATCCATACAACTTTAGCCAATGCAACCTCCTATGTCAGTGTTGCTTTACGAATACTATCGGATTATCAGAAATTAATAACAAATCCTAACGACTGGACCACCACCAGGGTTTTGGTGTTTTGTTTTTTTGTTGAAGCTTTTACAAACTCATCAGTGCTTGTCCCTTCATTTTTACATCATATACATCCTTTTACATTAGAAGACAAAGACAATAGTACAAGTTAAAATCTTTTAATTTTTGAAGGTTTTTCATTTGATGTTGATGTTGTTGTTGTTGTTCCAAGAGAAGAAGATTGGTGGTGTGGGTTTTGCCAACACTTCCTTTACTAGTCCCACAATGGGTAAATTTCCATACAGGCTACAGGCTGCCCCTCGTGAGGCGACAACAGACCCCAGCCGGGAATCGAACCCGGGTCGCGGCGGTGAGAGCACCGAATCCTAACGACTGGACCACCACCAGGGTTTTTGTTTTTTTTTTTTTTTTTGTTTTTTTTTTTTTTTTTTTTTTTTTTTTTTTTTTTTTTTTTTTGTTTTTGAAGTATTTACATTTGATGTTGTTATTGATCTTGATGTTGTTGATCCAACAGAAGAAGTTTGGTGGTGTTTGTTTTGCCGAAGACTCCAGACCAGCAGGAGGCGCCCAGCCCGAGCTCTCTGAGAAGATGAGGAAAAACTCCTCATGAACCTGAGGGACATGAGAGGAAACCTCGGGAAAGGCAATTCAAAGAGCCATCCCCTCTCCTCAGACGGCTGGGTGTGTGCATGGTGTGTGTGTGTGTGTGTGTGTGTGTGTGTGTGTGTGCGTGTGTTGTATTTACAGTGTTACAGTTGTGTTGTTGTATTTACAGTGTTACAAATGCACGTGTTTTGTTGGCCTGTGCTGGAATCATGGAGTCGGGCATTAAAACAGTTTGCGGTACCACTTCTTCTTCTTCTTCTTCTTAGCCAGCTGGCTCTGGAGGTCTTCCAACTGTGACCTAAGAAAAGAAAAGAAAAGATAAGATAAGACATTCCTTTATCGGTCCCACAGTGGGGAAATTCACAGTGAACAGCAGCAAAGAGGAGATAAATAGTAAATAAGCAATATAAACAAGAGAGGCCTAAAAAGTATGAACCATTTGACTAAAAGAAACATAAAAGTACTAACAAGAGAAATCTATGAAACATGGGATGAGTATATTGACTATAGACAGGACACTGAATTGAGATTAGATGAAATGAAATCTTGCACTTACCTCATGGCTGACTTCTCCTCCTCTGCCTGGTCCAGTCCCCGACGGCTCTCCTTCATGTGCTGCTCCGCCGTGTTCACAGCAGTGCGGAGGTGCTTCTTCTCGAAGCTGCAGATCAGGTAGGACATTTGGGATTTCTCCAGTTGGTCCTGCAGGGATTTTTTCTCCTGCTGCCAGCGGAGGCGCTCAGTCTCCAGCAGATCCTCTGCATTTTGCAGGGCAGATGAGATCTTGCTGGTCTCGGCTCTGTGTTCCTCCAGCTGGCTTCGATGGGAAGCCTGCAATGTTTCCAGAGTCTTCTGGGCCTCCTTCTTCTCTTTGAGAAGCTCCTCTTTCAGCGTGCTCAGCTGCTCCTGCAGCTTCTGAGCTTGAGTCCTCTCAAAAGCCAGATGGTCCTCCAGCTCCCCAGCTTTTGAGAGAGCCTCACACTGTGCGGCGTCTTTTTGCAGATGCAGCTCCTTCAGGGTTTGAGAGACGGTGTCAGCGTGGTTTTCAGCCGCTGTGCGCATCTGCCTCTCATCGGAGAGCTGATGCTTCAGGGTCTCCACTTCAGTCTGACGGGCCGCGTTCTCTCCCTTCATCCCCTGTAACTGGACCTGAAGTTCGCTGATGGTTTTCTCCTGGAGCTTCAGGTCACGCTGAGCTTTCTGCAGCATCCGGTTGACCTTGCTCAGACGCGACTTCAGGTCCCGTGAGGTGGAGACGTGTCTGCCCTGAGCCTGGTCCAGCTGTGCTTTCAGGCTGGATATCTCCCTCTGCATCGGCTCCGTATCCAGGGCGGGTTTTTTCTGCTCCTGGAGCTCATCCAGCAGATTGGCCAGCACGTCTTCTTGGACGTCGAGGAGGACTCTGCCCTCAGAGTGACTGTGGGTGATCCTGGCCTCGCTGTCCTGCAGTACGCATTGGGCCTGGTCCTCCAGGGAACTGAGAAAGAAACTCAGTTGTCGATATTCTAGCTCTTCCAACTTGCATTCCATGTCTTCCAGCGCAACCTGCTGCTGGACCTTCTTCTCTCCGCGTGTTGTCTTCTGTGGATGATCCATTGTCACCGTGAAAATGTCTCTGAAGCAAACCTGGGTCAAATGGAATCCTCCGAAGCAAACCTTGCTCAAATGGAATCGCCTGAACCAAACGTGGGTCAAAAGTAATCGCCTGAACCAAACCTGGGTCAAAAGTAATCGCCTGAACCAAACCTGGGTCAAAAGTAAAACCCCTCAAAATCAGCCTCTATTTACATCCTCTTTTGGATCTCCCGTTCTTTGACTCCTTTGATGTCTTGATTCCATTCTATCCTTTCATCTGCTTGTTGCCGTTGGAGACCAGTTCAATTGTGTTTGAATATGTGAATGTAGATATTTCTAAGATGAATGATAATTACAAATATAATGTGCATTAAAATCTTGATTCATTTGCCTAAAATATGGCAAACGTGTTTTTTTTTGAGGCTGCAAATGTTGACCTTGTTGTTCATATTGAATTCCGTCGTCACTGTTGCTGCCTCTTATCATAACTGTCATGTGGCCCCATGTCCCCAAGTGAACAGCACAAGCACTCAAACACACGCAAAAATAATATCAAAAATAATATCTGTCCATCATGGTAACAACGGTTATATAATGATTGTGATTGTGTAACGTTCATTTGTTCATTCATTCATTTGGAGCATTGGGGCAGTTTAGAGAAGGCGATGAGGACACGTTAAGGAGACCTCCGTCCAGAGGGGGGCAGTATGAAGAAGTTGACTCATTTTGTTCCTCACTGTTACAAAATGTGCAGTTTGAGGAAATGTTAAGTCTAAATTAGTTTCAAAACTTTTTGCAAGAATAGTATAAGTGTGTAATTGTATGATGTCACTTATACTATAAAAACATGAGAAATGTGAGAGTCATTTAAAGTCAAATGTGAAAATGAAGAGCCTCTGCAGGAAAACATTTCAAACTGATTCCAGAGGCTGAGAGCAGAAATGAGGACGATAAAGGGCTGGGAAAGATTCAGGATTCAGCTCACATAATCACTTTCCTGCCGCTGATCCTGCCGACATACTTTTTCCTCAGTGTGCGAAATACCCACCAATATTTGGGGGTCCCCATCTCCCGATTGTTGCGCTATACCCATCTAAATCTTCTCAACACTTCGTTGCAGTTGTAGGAACGAAGGCGCACCCGTCGTGGTGATGTTTTGGCTTTATTCAGTCCATTGCTCTTGTAAGTTGCCATGTTGGTGCCAATTATTGTCGTGTCTGCATTGTAATGCACAACTTTGCCTCTCCTTGTTAGAAAACAACGTGCATCCATACAACTTTAGCCAATGCAACCTCCTATGTCAGTGTTGCTTTACGAATACTATCGGATTATCAGAAATTAATAACAAATCCTAACGACTGGACCACCACCAGGGTTTTGGTGTTCTGTTTTTTTGTTGAAGCTTTTACAAACTCATCAGTGCTTGTCCCTTCATTTTTACATCATATACATCCTTTTACATTAGAAGACAAAGACAATAGTACAAGTTAAAATCTTTTAATTTTTGAAGTTTTTTCTTGAAGTTATATTATATCGGGTAAAAATCACCCGGCATTAGTGATGGTGTTACTAATTTTAGCAATCGTGTTCTAGGGTTAAGGTCTAGATTAACATTGTTTGTATTTAAAGCACATTGTATTAATTGCATTCCAAAGATACATTTTACAGGATTTCCTATTTGATGCACACTGTATTTCAGCCTGTTTTAGATTAAACCCTCATCAGCTTGGTTTCCAGCAGCAGCAGGATAAACCCACTGCGTGTTACCTGCCCAGCACCAAACAGTAGAAAGCGACTACCTGCTGAACATAATAAGTAATAAATAAGTAATTTAGGATTTAAAGAGACTGCTTTAAGATTGCTTGCTCTGACAACTTTACATGGTGACGATTTGTCAATGTCTTGTTTACAGCTCGTTCCGCTGCCCACAGGTGGCCAAAAAAAACAGATTCACAGCAGATTCAGAACAGATTCAGCTTTAATTTTTGGCAAATTTGTCAAATAACTTTAAAAATCAAAAGAACAGATACACAGCATATATCAAATAAACATGAAAGCTCAAAAAAAAAAGACTAATAATTAGGCTAAAGTCAGCAAATAGATTAATTAATGAAGCATATCATTAGAACAGAGAATACAAGAATAATGAAGTACAGAAAACTACAGGGAAATTATAACCAACAGTACAACCTTAAGTTTATGATTATCACTGCAGTTCCTTGGTTTCTGAGATTGCCTTGTGGCAACCCTGGAGGAAGTACAAAGCCTAAATTTGTTTCAGTCCAGCAGCTCCAAACTCCACACAGGTACAGACACAGTGATTGCAATAATATCATCGGAAGAACAAAAGTTTTCCAGTGAATGAAAAGCAAGAAATGAGCTTCCAACTGCTCTTGGTCTTTCCAAAATGAACGTCCATCTTTACAGCTGCAGTAGCTGTAACATTTATTTGGAGCTGTGTTGCTGTCCACCTGATGAAGTCCAACATTCACTCTCCTTTTAGCTCTGTTTTGCTCTAAAACAACTCCTCTGGTTCTCTAATATCTGCTTCTCTAGCAGCTAAGTGCTTCACTGTGTTCCACTGGGGCTAGGAACAGTTCGTGTGTTGGTCCAGTCCAGTTCTAATACACTGCCTGAAGCCACTGACTGAGGGCACAGCTGCACAGTGGATGTAGTTAGTGTTCAGACTACGGCTGCAGTTATGGTTCAATCTATGATGCTGTTGTGGTACACTTAGAAAAATAAATAAAATAAAAATAAAATAAATAAATGTATGGTCCATCCCTCCTCCGAGTCAATATTACATGTTACTATTATTTTGGGTGTTTTGCCCACTTTATTTAAGCTATTTGAATCTAGCACAATATTCCACACTGAGTCTTATATTCAAAGTAATTATTTACACCTTTTATTGTGGGGTTAAGTTTTAATTTAGGAGGAGAACGTAGAGCGGAACCAACGAGCCCAGGTGTCGTTGCACGCAGCTCCTTAGTTGGGGGGACCCCTCCCTCTTCCTTCAGACGGAAATTGGGAAGAGAAACAGGTAGTTCATGTCTTAACTCTTCTGACTTCTCTACTGTGTTTACAGGTCAGTATACGGTGGAAGTAAACGAAATAACTACCTCCTAAAGCTTAACATGATGTAACGTGACTGTGATGAGTCTGCTGGTAGATTTGGATGTTTAAAATCGAGTTTAGAAAGACGTTTTTAGAGCGACGGCGGGACTTTTAGGAAATGGCGTCCGCTGCTTGCGTCACGAAGCATCCCGTTAGCGCGCGCGTGTGTGTAAACGCGTAAGTGTGGGTCACGTGATTGCGCACAGTTTATAGTAATTTTTGTAGTGTTACAGCCCTGAACACCTGATAAATATCTTGTTATTTCATTTGAAAGATGCTTAAAGATACTGACGAGGCCATGATGTATTTTGAAAAGAGGGTTGTTTCTGGTTATGTGAAGTTCACAAACTGTGTGAATAAGTTAATTACAGAAATGTGCTGGGTTAATTTTTAAAGGGTATATCCGCACTTTTGTGATTTTGACTGAAACTTTTAGTGAGTTAAGTAGCATTCCCGATGTGTGATGTGTTTTATGTTTTTGCACTGATTAGTCATTTAAAGTATTACTACTAGATTAACCTGCTAGTTTAGCTGAAGAATGCTAATTTATGTTTTTCATTTATTTAATGGCACATTTTGGGCTACTAGCTTGTAAAGCTTTATAAATCAGATTTGATTGCACTGTGGTGTTAGTGGCCATGTAACCAGCATTGATGCTGAGGAAATACACTTGAACAAATAAGAAATGTTTATTTTGTTGTAAGTGTGATGAACCTGGTATGAGAAAAAGAAGGACAACCATACTGATGTGTTTTATTAAAACCAAAATATGGACAGTGGACAGAAATTGGACATTTAAAGAAGGACATTATTGCACTAGGGAAAGCTTAAATATGTGTTTTATGTTCTAAAAGTTTGTAATAAACAGATGAAAATTGGAAAGAGAAACAGGTGGTTCACGTCTTCACTCTTCTGACTTCTCTACTGTGTTTACAGAGTTGAGGGCTTTGAACCCAAAATCATTGGTTACCGTGGTAACTCACCTTGAGACCCGTAACACTGTGGATACAGCTTCATTCGCTGGGACTGTGACTCCTTACTGCTTCTATTAACATTAGCTGAGAAAGCATCTTTATGCCACATGGGATTTGAACATGCGGTGCTTCTGGCATATATGATAGATGTTACCAATACACCACAGGAGTTCTGAAATACAGTAGCTCTGATACAACATTCAGCCCGCACACACAATGTCAATTCACTGCACACACACACACACACACACACACACATCCCCTGCATGTAGTTAGAATGCCACCTATGATAAACTAATGTGTCACAGCCATAATCAGAACAATCAAAGCACAGCCACAGTCACAACAACCACAGCTCATCATCTCATGGGTATAGTCAGAGTAACAGCTACAGTCTGTCTCGATCAGCTGCAGCTGCAGTCAGTAAGGAGGCTAGTTAACTAGTTATCTATGTAACTGCAATGATACAGACAGAGCCAGTCACAGCTGAGGGTTCGCCCATTCACGCTGTGGTCACAACCGTCACTGGTCTGCTGTAATAAATAAAACTATATCATGATTGAGCACAGCTTTCAGAGAGAACACCAAATGTGAGGTGATTCAAAATACTGAGATGGAATGCAAACAAATTTAAGAAAAGAATTCCCACCATGGCCAACTGGGGGCTCCCCATGAACCCTATGAAACAAGTGTTTTTTCACAAACATTAAAAGATCATCTCTAAAGGTGGATTTAAGACTGAATATGACTTTTTGCTTTGCATTATTTGAGCAAATTTGACCCGTCTGTTTTTGTGATCTGTGTCTATTTGTCCCTAACAGGCGATGTACAGGCTCCACAGGTGTTCACTGTGTGTCAAGTGTGTCTTCATATCTCTGTACAATCACCTTGAATATTATTCAAGTTGAAACATTCTTCAGTATCAACATGTTCCAACTGAACACACCTTTGAAGATATTGTATTGTGTAGACATCTGTTTTAGTACATGTTACTTTGGAAAAAAATGATAATACACAGTCTTTGTGGCTCACAGCAGAAAGCAGCTTTGTCTTCTTTGTGTGACTGAAGAACAGAGCGCGCCACAGCACCTGTCTTTATCGTGTTGACAAACCCACCACAGATGTCTGATACCAGATAGCATGTCAGTGTTAACACTGCTGGTTTCAACTCGCTGCCCATCTATCAGAGGCAGACAGTGAGGAGCGCTGATATCATACTGGACACAGAAAAATAAAACAGACTGTTTGGTACCCACTGATGGATCCCAGTATTGAGCATCCAGGCAGGCTTTCAAAATTCAGTGCATTCAGCTGAGGAAACAGAGCTTTGTCAGCCAGACAAAGCAGCAGACAATGCATGCATTCTCAATATGCACTGCATTCTCCAAGCCTGTTATCCATTGTATATCTAAAGATGGACTATAGTTATTGGAAAATCAGTATTCCAGCCTCACATACAGGACTGCTATGGATTCTTTTTCACAATTACACCAGTCACATGGGCATGCAATGATTACGTGTTCCGAGATCCCAAATAAATCATGTTTCCTGCTTCTAAGAAATTGCCTAAATATCACTGAGCAGAGCATGTGAAAAAAATCGGATTAAAGTCCTGTTCCAGCGCAGCTGTGTGCAGCTGTGGCAAACAGCTTTTTGACTTCCTGTTTTGAGCTAAAAATAGAACATTTAAATGCTCTGTCTCTCATATAATCAGAAGAGAAATGTTACCTCTAGAAATTGCCCAAGGACAGAGCTGCTGGTCCCAGTCACTCACAATAGAACATACAGTAGTGGCAGCCTCACTCAACCTTCAATCTATCAAACCTTCAACCTGTGATATATGACAGATTTATAGAGGAGGGGCAGATGGGAGAGAGGTGATGGATTGTACCAATGGGCGCTATATAAACAGCTGTCCACTATAGGAGAGTTTCTATATGTAGGTGAACATCTCAGCTGAGATACTGTAGCTTTTAGCTGTAGGGGACCAACAAATCCCATGAAGAGAACAAAATATTTTTGATTGTTTTTCTGTGATACTTCGTACCTAAGCGTCTATTAATGCCATTGTGATCCACAACTATTAAAAACACAAAGGGATCTGCATCAAGCTGACATCAAAGAGCTCCATGCTGACAAAGGCCGAGTGATGAAATGCTTCACATCAGCTCACGTCACATCCTCTGTGAAAAGCTGCATTTGAACACAACACGAAGAGTCCAGCCAACAGCCATGTGACTGCAGTCATGTGCATGTGCTTTAGCCAGCATGAGAAATAACTAGTCTTTAGTATGTATGTATACTCCTGGGAACATTACAGAAATACAAACAAAGCAAACCATTTTCACACCATTGTGAATCTGGTCGCATTACTTGCTTGGAATGCAAATTGAGAATAATGGCTGATCTGAATATTTTATATATTTTTTCATCAATGAAAGTAGCTCTTCATTGCAGACAGGACTGTTTCTGGACATTTTGGTGCTCGAAACCATCCACTGTCTTCCCTCTTTTCATTATTGTATTTTACTATAATGACATAATATTTTAACTTTATTATCTAGAACTTAGCTAGTTTCTGGCCTGAGCCAAGCCATCCACATGATATAGTCTGTCAATTCATACCTTCAGATGCACACTGTTTTATCCTAATTCTAATCATGTACATGACACTCTTTGTGGAGTGTATTTCAAGAAGATTTACATACTGGCTGCATGCTGGCAGACTGGCTTACATATTGAACTGAACAATGTCTATGTTTTTGATGAAGCAGTACAATTGTGCTCAGAGTATTTGACTAAAATGTGGAGATACTGCAAAAGACTGTGTCCTAAATACAAAGAATTAGTTGTTGAAAACAGAACACAGAAGCAAGTAACACACAAGTATAATTATCTTATGGATCATTTCACATCTTAAGTGAAATGAAAATTCAACTAGATTCTCTATTTGTATATTACTTCAGTATGAGTATTTTGTATTTTGTTGATGTATATTGAATTATACTTTAGGTATGGAAAAGTATACTTCTGTTTTACTCTGGAAATCTGTGACAAGGAACTCTGGTGCAAAACTACTCTCATAATTCCAAAGACAAACAAGCGATCTACTGGCAGCAGGACACTGACCGTGATCCACTGCTGTGGAAAACCTTGCTCGTTTAGAGAGGCACCAGTGAGAATTTTGATATCGAGACTGGAAACCCACTTGTTTTATGTCTCCTATACCTAAATTGTACTAGTGCGATCCTTCAGAATGTGCCTGTTCAGAATGGGCTGATTGCTTGGTCATACCCGAAACTATGCTTCGTGATATGATGATACAAAGCTCCAACACTTTTGACCCTATTTTGTTTTCATAGCCGGCTTTATAATACAAAGTCTGTGCAGTGTCACATTGAGTTCATGTATGAGCAGTTTCTTTCCACAAGGTAAAATTTGGTTTTTGCCACAGACTCACAGCGAAGACAGCTCGCCTCCCTGGCCTCATGATTGGATAGTGAAGTGATCAGCATCTCCATTAACTATTCAGGAGGAAGCATTCAATGTGGAACAAAAGTACTTGTATGTTTGATTTGTATTCATAGATTTGATTCATAGCTGTAAATGTAAATATGTTCTGTAGCTCTCAAGTGTTCAAACTGCACTTCCTCAGCTTCCTTGGTAACATGTCACCAGCCATTGTGAGGCTCAATACTCACATTCACGCTCAGACAGGGACCTTTGTTGCTCAATAAAAAAACAAAACAAACAAACAAACAAAAAAAACAGCATTATGCTTTATTCTCCCATCAGTACAAACATTTTAAAAGCTAAATCACTACTAAATGAAGTGTTATCAATTTGTTCACCCACTGTAGCGTTATTGTTGTGTATTGATACCTTTTGATATATAAATGGCAAGTTCAGTAAAATGATGAAACTTGGAATAGAATACAACACAATCAGTACTGCATGTACTACACTCTTAAACCGTAGTTGTCAGAGCTAAGTGAATTCAGATAAAGGTGGTTTTACTTTGTTATCACAGGCCACCGCTTTGGTAAATACAGTGTGGATGTGTTTTGCCAAGTTTGGAAAGTGAACTTATACAACTTTAAGTTTGTTTATCATTGTTTTGAACAGTTTTTCCATAGTTCTCTCAGCTCTAAGTCTTCAGTGCCCTTCAGAACACAGTTAAAACACTGCCCACAGTTTCAAGGTCAGTGAAACCTTACATTCATGTCAACCTTTGCATTATTGAAAGAACGGCTTTGTAAGCTGCTGTGCACGGGCTCATCACAAACTCACACACTGCAGGACGAAGCCCTGGAGTCAGATACAAGCAAAAACAAAACAAAAACCAAAAAAACATGGATATTTCCGACACTACATGAATGCGCAGTTACTTTATTATAAATTTAAATGCAAAGAAAGCTGAAAATGTGCACACCTCACCCATCCTTCAGATCAGGCATACACATGAGTTTCAGAAGAAACCAATTGGAAATGATATCTTTTTGGTAGTTAGCTGTTCACTGAGTGTGAATATGAAATGAAATACAATGATTAAAGGTGATTTTCTAAACTAATTAATTGCTTTTGTGCACCCAATTTGATTATTTACAATAAGTCTTATTTTGGTATTTTCCGTTGTGGCATCGTCTTAATTCTACTCACTCGTGTAATTTTCTCTTCATTTTCATTGCAGCACTTTGTGAACTCTTGTATTTGAATGGCATAAACTAAACCATTATTGTCGATGACTGAACTATCACTTCTACTGATGCTGAATGTGTGATGAATTAGTAACACAATGGGTGCTGTGAATGTCCACGGCATGTGCACTGGTTGTGTGCAAGGATGACTCGTGTTGATGTTGGAAAACTTCGTGACGAGACGTTCAGTGACATTATGTCTTGTCTTCACTGGGGCTAAAGACTATTAGCCTTAATAAAGTGTATGAATGTATTTGCAACCTGTTGATTAAGACAGTTTTATAAAAATGAACCTTTTCCCACCCTGGGATTGGTAAAAGTGATCCGATAGTAATAGCCAGGTTTTTCATGAGCTTGGATTCCCTTAGTCTAGAGCTTAATAGGAGACACACACCACTTGTTTAGCTGAAGTAAGGTTGATGTGAAATTTTCTGTCTCATCACCAGAATCTTGTTTATGTCTTTGTGTTTTCCAGAGTGACTGTGAGAAAAGTAAGAGACAAGACCTGTCCTACAACTCAACACCAAGTTATCATAGTCATAGCCTTAAACAAGAACATTTACATTTCTTGATTAAATCTGTTGGCCAGCAGTAAGTAAACAACATGAATGCACCTACATAAATAACATATTGTAATGAGTGAAAAGTCCAAAAGTCCTAGTAATAATGCTGCATTAACTCTTACTGCAGCTACTGAAAATGTATTGTGATATATCAATAATTTAATGCTACAGAAGCTCAGCAGCTAGAACAATTCAATAGCAACAAATTTAAAGATTATTTACACATTGACTGGATTTTTCTGTTAATGATAAAAATGTTTAAATTTTAATGTGTATATATTTTCCTTCAGTTTAAATTAGACAACTGTTCATATAATGCTAGTTGTGCTTGCACATGGTACTTTATTATGGTACAATATCATGGTACATGGTACATGGTATGGTAAATTGGTCACTATTCTATCCCAGCTACCAAAGTATTACTATGGTTTTTGTAAGCGTTTTCACTCTCTACAGACAGGCAAATGGTGATAATAGTGGCAATGCCATTTAGGGCACATAATATTAATATTTCACGAACTATCTGTTGTTATCACATACTCTATATATTCTAGCATTATTTAAATTCATGCAACAGTTAATCCCCAATATATGCACAGATCAGATCAAGTGTATTTTGAGGGTCATAGCTGTAATTACTTGCATTTTGTGGATTGTGCTGTACTGAGCATGTGCAGCAGGTGCAAACAATGTGCTGCTAGGAATCTGCAAATAAGTCTTTTCTTTCACATTTTCCCTGCCTCCTGCCACAGTGCATTAGGTTTCTCAAGAAAAATTGATTTAATTCAGTGGAGCACGAGTCAAAACTAAAATACATTGCAGATTAAGTGGCCTAGGAACTTGAAACATGGTAAAACGGCCACTATAGGCATATAGGGATATTTTTTATCCTCCCCTCGAAGGCAAGGCTTGACCCAAATGTGTCTGCAGCATCACTGACAAAATTATAAATAACCTTGAAACCTTCTAAATCCCCCCAAATCTTTCTTGAGGAGTTTAAGGTCCATAACACCATGTTGTTTTTCAGGCACAGTGGATAAAACAACAACTGATGGGGTGGATATTAAATCCTAACCAGCCACTTGAGGTCAGAAAAATTAATCTGAGGCCATAAAAACTTCTGAATGTGGCCATTAGGGACATAAAGCAGCCTCCTCTCCAACAGCAACTTTGTTGTTGCTGTGATGGACGGAAACGGTCTGCTGAGGTTTGGTTAAAAGGCCATGCCTGCATCTTAACCCATGAAGAAAGATAACATCTCACAGCAGTCAAATTGAATCACAAGCTGTGAGCTGGAAGGAATAACAGACGCTCCCGTGTGTGTTTTCCAATTCGCTACTCTCCCCCTGTTTTGCTTTATTGACGTCTGTGGTGGAGTATGAGGTGAACACCTCAGCCACTTCAGTCTGTCTCTCTTTCATCTCGGGGGACATATGGGATTTAGCATTACAGCTGCTGCTGTCACTGTTACTGTAGCAACCTTTGATACACTGGCCTTTTGTGAGATGAAATTCCAATTCTCACATAAAGCTGAAGAACCAACATCGGCCAAAGCTCTAGAAAATACTCTCTGGATCACAAACTACATGAGCGTTTTGCACCGCTGCAAGACGGAGGTGTTGCATCAAAAAAATATCCTTTGTGTCTAAATATAACTTCTGAAAAAAAGGGGGAAAATCTCCCTTTTCTGCAATTCACTTCGCCTCTGCTCTCTTCAGTGCTTTGAAGATTTCTTCAAGCGACGGATCATAGAATCTTTGTGGTGAATTATGCACATTACCTTTCCCCACTCTCTCATCAGAGATGTGGTGCAATGCATCCAAATGGTTGGCAGGTGATAGCAGTGTGGATTTAGTCTGCTGTGTTGTGCCTGTCAGTGGACAATGTGTGCGAGCCTCCTCCTCCCTTTAGCTCTTAGTGCTCTGCATTTACCAGATGGTACTAGATTAATTCTGTGCCTTAATGGGGTGCACATCACCTCGTATCATTGCTTGAAAGCCTTTGCAAATCAGACATTGCGCTAGAAAATTGATTCAAAGTTGTCAAACCAGCCCCATCACTGTGGACTGTATGTGTTCTGAATGCAACAAACCACTAGAGGGCAATCACTGTGTGAAAGAACCATCCAGCAGCTACAGCATGTGATCGAGAGGGATAATGACAGGCTTCAAATGTGGTCTGCCTCTGCGCTTACTGTTTTCTATAAGTGAACAACATCCCAGTGTGCAAAGAGAGAGCACACAAATCTGGTTTCAGTTTGAAGTCATTAACAGCAACTCAAACACAGTGAGGGACAGAGCTTCTCCCTCTCTCTTTGAATAAGATGGAAAAGTCAGTATCATCTCTGTCATTGGCAAGTTTCTTTACTGCACAGTCAAGTCAAGAGCTCTTATTAACATTAAGGCAAAGAAATCCAGTGTCTAAATGAGACGATGCCCAGTGATGCTGGATGCTGCAGTGGGCTCATTCAGTGTGTCCAGATATTCATAGGTTACAGGCTGTGCTACAGTAGCTTGTGATGCAGCATGATGTAAGGTACATTTAATCTAAAAAATACATATGTAGATCACATTCGGAGCGACGTCAGAATAACCCCAGGTCAGCTGCACATTCAGAGAAAATGACACGTTCTCTCACAGTCCATAGACAGAGCAGTTTCATTTCTATCTAGAGAAACTGTTTCACACACTGAGGACAGAAGATGAAGCTACTACATTACAACCATGATGGCATGTATGGAGGTACAGTATTAAAAAAGGAAGGGCTTAGGACATCCTGGTGACCGAGAGTTTTTAGAGACTGACCATGTAGTTACAACGTTGCCAGTTTGGGTCTGACAGGGCCTTTTGTTGCATGTAATTCCACTGCTGTCTCCACTCATTTTCTGTCATGTCGGGCCTGGCAAAATAAAAGCATTTATGAAAGGTACAGGTCAGATCCTTGCTCAAAGGTTTTGCAATAGTAAAACCACCCTCAAAAGTGACATAAAACAATTTGTACCAAGCTGCACCTCATACCACTTGTATTTCTTTAACAGGCTTTGTGTGGCTGCAAATGTGGTTTGTTTATTGATGCCATTTTCAGTGTTGTCAGTCAAAAGAAAACTATTCAAACCGTATCTTTAAGGGTGGTTAAAGTTCAGTGATGTAGAAGTGTGCTCGGGGTGTGGTCAGTACACTGTGACATCACTAGTGTGGTGTGGAGGAGCTATAGATTGGACAAATACATGGAATAACACAAAGGCATTAAGTTACTGCTTCAATCACTCATCAGATAAAAGCTTTGGCTTTCACTGTTGGTCAAATTAAACACTTTCACTTTAGACATTAAGATAGACATGTATCATTATTTTACACATTTTACAGATTAAATGTTTTTGCCATTTTGCAGTTGGTGATTATTTTGATTATTGGTTCATCTGCTGATTGTCTCATTGACTCATACTTAGTCCGTAAACTGTCCATTTTTTTTTATGAAGTGCTCTCTGAACCAACTGTTTTTTTTTTTTTTTTTTTTTTTTTACAAATGGAAAAGCCCTACAAAACAAGAATGAGTGAGAAACTCTGATGGGTTTCTGTGCTGTTTGTTCTGTTAAAGTGAGCGATGGCAGTTTCAAGTGAAGCTGAGCAGGTTTACCTTCATGTGACTGCGTCATAATGTTCTTAAATGGTGATGCTGTGATGTGGGATTGCTGAGTGGTCCACACTGGAGCAGAGTATGCAACAACATCAAGACGAGCAATTTACAAAGCAAAGGTCAGGTGTGAAGAGTGTCAGCACAGAGGGACAGTTAAAAAAATGCAAAAGACAGCTGCTGCATATGCACAGGATCACTTGCAGGCTGCAGAAGCAGTGAGCCTCCTGGAAGAGACAGGGCTTTACATGTAACAAAGGTCATGGCTGTGGTTTCTGTTGCATAGCAGCTACAGTATGAACAAGCTGTATGCACATTAGCCTTGTGAACCACCAGCATACATGAGTATATGCAACGATTTTTTAAAAGGAATATTCTATTCCTTTATATATGCTGATGCCAACTTAATGCGTGAGATGTAGCCTTCCTTTAATAAAGGCTAATGTAGCAGTAAACAGTGGTGCAGTAGGAAATCAGAAACAAGAGAACTGTGTACTTTCTGGTATAATTGATTTCTGGTATGATTGATCTCCCTGTTTGGCAACTGTTTGTGGTGATTTCATTTTGTCTGGGAACATGAGAATATGCTCTACTGCAGGACTATATCTGCTGACATGATGTCAGGCTGTGACTGGATCCTGCTTCACTACCTTATCATGAGTCCTGTGTCAAAATCAAGTGTAAGCTTTCAGCCTTCATTAAACCTGCAAGTATTAAAGTTGCACTAATCAATATTGTCATGTTAACAATGGGTCAAATGGCTACGTGTAATGTGGATGGGGCCACTCATAATGATGAACCTGCAGAGATTTATCAGCCACCTCTGCAGCTCAGTAGAACTGAGGGGAACTTTCCGCTCGTTGTTTGGGTTCAGTCTCACAGCAGTTTTCAGAGAGACCTCTGATAAACCCACTGTTCACCACCTGTCCAGCACCAAACAACAAAGTTAGTGTTGGAATCAAGATACTGATGAGGTGCACATTCCTAAATGAATTTGTTGGGTGAACTGGTGCCCAGCTGCTCATCCAGTTGCATTAGGAGAAGTAAGATGCTCAAAGGGCCCTTGACAGCATCACCAAATATTATAGAATCATTTTAACATGAAGAATTTTGATGAAGGTGTTTCAAAATTTTTTTTGAATGATCATCAAAATGATCCACCCATCTCTTTATCCTGACTGAACACAGGAGCTTTTTCCAGGCACATCGACCTGCTGTTGACATGGTGGTGGAAGGAGGGAGGGGGGGGACATGCTCCTCTTGCATGAACCAACACACAGCTGACACCATGCACGGATCAGCACTGGGCTCCAGGTGACTGCGCTGCACACACTCTACCTACCTGTTGAGTAGATGCACATGCATTGAGCCAAACTCTCTTTCCCCCATCAACTACATCTCAGCCTGACACCGTTTGGAGTGAGACGCGCCGCCCGGTGCGCTCCAGCTCCAGCCGTGAAAGAGTTAACGGGCTCTGCCATGAGCGGAGCGGCTGGCTGGAGGTGAGGCTGCTGCGGCGCAGAGAGCTGGTGGACGGCGGCGCACGGCACAGCTCCCAACCCGCTCAACTTCCCCGCACAGCCCCCGCCACTACACGTCGATCCAGCCATGTCGGAGCGAGGGAGGGTGCGCGGATGTGTCGGTCTCACTACTCCTGAGCGCGTGTGCGTGTGAGAGGGAGCTGCTCTTTCTTGCTTCTGTGGATACCGCCTTCATGGACGGGCAGCGGGGCTTTTACGAGATGGAGAGCCCGACGGAGAACCCCAGCAAGGCGGCGGAGTACCTGAAGGAGCTGAACAAGATCATCGAGACCCAGCAGGGGCTGCTGGAGAAGCAGAGGGTCCGGATCGACGAGCTGGAGCTGCAGGTGACGGAGCTGTGCAAGGAGAACGCGTGTCTGAAGGAGCAGCACCAGCGGCACCTGGCCACCTGCAGGCTCCAGCAGGGCAGCCCCTCCAGCCTGGGGGCCATCAGGGAGGGCGGCATGCACGAAAAGTAAGTGAGCACATGGTTGGAGCCGTGGGGGCTGTCAAAGTTTACACCGCTCCTGTTTGTGTCCGTGTTTATCTGAGGGAGCGAATCAAAGCGCGCTTCTCCGCCACTTTGTCACGGATCAGCTCTCTAATGATCCGTGACATTTCTACACGGCAGTGGATCGTACACAGGCGAGGCACGCTGCGTAATGTGATCCACACACCGTGGAATGTGTGTGTGTGTGTGTGACACCGTGGATGTTACACAGTGGTGAAAGTGCGGATGAGTGGGTGTGACTTTGTTTTTATTGTGACAGGAGAGCTGATCAGCTGTGGGTCGTGGAGTTGTCAGAAAAACAAGTTTTGCTCCTGCTGGTTGCTTCAGTTCCAAATGCTGGAAATAATGGTGTGATGTGCAGCTGTTGTGAACAACAGCGTTGACTCTCAATTATTTTTCAATGCTTTTAATTTGAAAGGATGTGACTGCTCTGGAGAGCTGCCCGCTGCTACTATCAGGACTGATTCAGAAATGTTCCATCAAGGCTGCCAAAACATTTAAGGTTGATTGTTTCATAAATGGAAGTTTGCATGCAGGCTGTTGTCTTTTTAGCAGGGAGATGCTGTCATGTCTAACCGAGCATTAAATCACAGGGGTTCTTCAGTCTGGTGTTTTATCCACAGGAGCAGCCTTACATGGTCACCACTGCTCACTGTACGTACAGTAGGACTGATTTCTGAGCATTTTAAATTCATGTGACTTTATTTTTTGTCAGACTTTTCACTCATGGCTACAGAGGTGGGCAATATGGATCAAATCACAGTGTCTGTGTTCAGATATATGTAATTTTATACCACTGCTGATTGATCCAGGACCATAAGTCATTTTTAAAACATCCTCCGACTATGGTGTCTTTCATGAGAGGATTTGCTGCTTTCCTCTGTTTTATGCTGATATCAGTTGGGTCTCTTTGGGTTTTAGGCTGTTGGTCACATGCCATTAACAACTTCAAGTTGTAGCCTTGAGCCATAGTGAATTTTAATGGCCATATTTCAGTATTTTCTCACATTTCATAGACTAAACACTTGCAGTCTTAATCACAATTAATATCAATATATAGCTCTGACCCAGGACTGCACACTGCTTATCTGATTTTCACCCAGAACTCTGACTCAGTCAGTCACAGATCCACTCATAACATTTGTTACAGGAAGACTTTTGAGAATACAAACTCACTGGATGGTAGGAAAGTCTACACAATGTCAGGTGGCTGCAAAGTAACGCAAAGCATGACTTAGTCTGACACAAAGGGTTTTTCTCATTAAAGTCAATGCAAACAACAAAAGATTAAAGATGGTGGCAAATAGTGGCAACAACAATAGTGTTCTGCTGCTAAACAGCCTTTCAGTTGATCCTACTCCATATGATGTGGGTTTGTATTGATTCTACTGGAAAAGATAAATCATGTTTTCACTTTACTGTCACTTGACACTGTTTGTCCCCCAGTTTATAGCTCACTGAGAAGATTTCCTGTTGTCAAATGAGTCTGTATTTTCAACGGTCTTGCCATAACAAATTTTGTGAATGAACATTTGACCGAAGTGTCTGAGTTTCAAGAGAAATATATGAAGGACCAGGATATCCAGTATACGGTCCTGGATTAGGGCTGGAAATTGATATGTGTTGGGCCATTCTTTCCATTTGTCTATTAATTTTTTTCAGGTGTTTATTCTATAAAATGCCCTTTTTGAACACAAAGTGACTTCTTCAAATTGCTAATTTTGTCCGACTAACACCTTTGCATGATAAGATATTCAGTTTACACTGATATAAAACAGATAAAAGCAGAGAATACTCAATAAATAGCTTTTAAAATTGATCTATTATCAAAATTGTTGGCATTTAATTTTCTGTCAATCAACTGTCACAACACTAAATTTGATAGTAAATTTTCTGGAAAACTCAGTTGGGAAACTGTTCATAAATAAAATAACCCTGTTTCTGTTTCCACATCTGTTTCTGACCTTTGCAATGAATGAAAATCTTATAAAGCAGTGGTTTAGTATTGCACTTCCACATATTGACAGATTTAAGAAAGAATGGGTAAAATCAAAGCAGCGGGGCCAGAGATATCCTGACTTTTAGTCTCTAGTATGGATCAGATTCCAAAATGCTGGATCCAACATTTCCCATAATGCAACCAGATAGCGTCTTAATTAGAGCCACATATCCTTCTCAGTGGGCACTTCTTTCAAACCCCACACCTTCAGCTTGTAGGTAAAACAGGCGTTCTGTTAAAAAAGTCTCAAGCTAAAGATAACCCTGATGACATCACTCTGACATCATCATGGTTGTTTTTTCATACTTTGGAAAAATCCTTCCAGAGCCAGGTAGTCATTAAACAAAATAGAGTGGTACTCTTCATGATCAGCAAACTCAAATTCACCTTTAGAAAGAAAGTACTGTATCACATTGATATTAAAACCCTGTAAATCCACTATTGCCATAAAACCATCCTGCTCACTGATTTGCAACATTGCCTGCAGTGGTCCAATACAACCAGAGATAGTCGAGGCGGAAACAGGATGTCAGAATCTGTGACGTTTGACAAATGCCTATTGCCTAACTGTATAGCAGCGCTGGTGCCATGATAGTTCCCTTCACTGCCTCCATCCTCCTCCTGCCTCCCTGTCGCTCTCTGTGAGTATGAAATAGCAGCATCTCTGGCAGTGAATGATTAGCTCCACAGTCAGATAGTTTGATGATCCCAGCACAAGTTCAGATGCCACCAGTTACACAGCCGCTGCTGCTGAAAACACTGCCCTCGCAAAACGTATTTTTGCTCTGCACAGCTGCATCTACAGCTATAACCTGGATCTGTTTGTTTGTGCAATACTGTAAGGCCTTTTTAACCTATGACATCATTATCATATTTGCTCACTCATCGTTTGCGCGGGCTATAAATAGTTATCAGCGTGCGGCAGAGGGTGGGAGCTGGTCTCTCTGGATTTTCCATCCTAGCTTGGCCTTTTAACACCTGAGTGGCAAAGTACATAGATTTGTGTTTGAATTCTCCTGACATGGTTCATCTCTGTGCTTCAGAATCAAGCAAATATTTTCAGTTAAAAGCTCTTCCTCTGCACACACACACACACACACACACACACACACACACACACAGCTGAGAGGGAGCCCTGTCCCTTGTGCTCTGTCAACAGTTGGGCCACGTCAGCTGTTCTTTTTGTGTTGACCGCAGTCAGCATACAGTCCTGGCCTTGACTGGAGGGCCAGCGGGGGAGCTCTGTTCCTCCTGGGCCCTCTGACACACACAAACAAGCACACACACACACACACACAGACACACAGAGTAATGTTAGTCCATCCCCACGCAGCAAGACAGGTCACCCTGTTACTCAAGGTAATCAGTGAAGTGAGTGAGAGAAGGCTGCTCGGAGATTCCAGTAGATTTCAGTTTCCATTTTGAAAGAGTGGGAGCATGTTGTTCCCACCACACTCTGCTTTATGAGCTAATCCACTGTAGTGGGGCTGCTGTTCTGTGTTTACTCTGTGCTTTATTTGGCTGTTAAAGTTCACAACTCACACAAACTCACACAGCTCTTATCAAGGTCACTGTATGTGTGTGTTGGTAGATGTATGGCCTGGAACAGCGGAGGATAAAAGATTCCTTTGGCCGTTTGGTTTGCGTCTTTAGTGTTCAGGATTACTGACTTGCTGTATATGCTTTGAAGAGGACTGGGGTCAGTGAAATTGGAATATGGCTCACCTTTCTTGATATTGTACTTTGGTGTTATTGTCAACAAATCCCGTGATAGGAACAAAACCAACAATGAACTGATTCTACTAAAGCTGTGTGTGTATATGTTCTTCCTCTGTTCCATAGAGCTCCATTGTTGTCCAAAAACTATTAAAAACACATCACTGGACTGGGTGACATGCTCCTTTATTACCATGAACACACACACACACACGCTGTAGTTTATTTTGACAGAACCTCACATACAAAACAAAACCACAGGTCGTCAAAGTTAATTGGAAAAGAAAACAAAGGGGAATGGTGAGATCATGAATGAAAACTGTCTGTTGTGAACATAAATCACAGTTTACAGACTGACTTCAACTTTGACCCACTGTATTTAACGGTCACTCGTGCACACAGTTTCCCTTTTCAATGATTTGTGAAAAGGTAATTATTTGACTTTTATCGCCAAATAGGGCTGTGATGATAATAGCACGATCACGATACCACAGTCGTGTGATGTCTACCGTTCATTACCACCATCACCTGTAATGATTTTTGACATTTTTTTCAGGTGACAGTTACAGGAGTGCATATGGTGTGTGATATGAAATATGATAAACACAAGAATTATTGTTTAGTTATCATCAATGGCTATCTTCTATCTTATGTGCAAAGGCTTCAGGTAAAAAAAAAAAAAAATCTTCAGTTCCTCATCGCTTCATTAAATTTATGAGGGTTCTCTTTTATGTGTGTCACATTATGATTGATTATGAATACTGGTGATACAGATAATGTTCAACTGAATATATAGAACATACATAAAAGCCAGAAGCATAAAGTAAATAGTTGGAGTTAGATTTTATTTGCAAGTGCTTCTAGCAAACACACTTCTCTAATGTGGTAACGATAATGTCCCCATAGGTGACATGAGTTGACATTATTAGATTCCTGCCAGTTGGCCCTCGCGTTGTTAAAACTTCTCATAACTACGTCTCCGTTCACTCACAGGAGTTCAGCTTCTGACACCATGACGTGTTGGGTTCTTTCAATAACTCAGACGACTTCTGTGAGTATGTTTTATGACTTTAATTGAACAGCACTCAACAGCAATTTGCAGTCGGCTAACTTAACCATCTCCCATTTTTAGTTTTTCACCACGTTGAAAAAAGATCCAATAATTGTTAGTTGCTGTCAGACAGCTTCTTGCCCAGTCAGACACTGTTGCGACATTGCCATGATCCCACATTGCAGCAGTTACTTCACTGAGTAGAATTTGATCATAGCCAATAGAAATGAAGGCCAGGTAAATTTGAATAAACTGAAATGAATCTAAAACTGCTCCAATATTTCTGCTCTCTGACCAATGAGAACTGGAAGCTCCACTTTGCAAAAATGTATATGTTTGTAGGCTTTTTTTATTCTCACACTTTTTTGTCAACCTTTATTTATCCATGTGAGCCACTTCAGAACACAGTTTTCTGGTGATCCCATAAAGTAAATGCAAAAGTGTGTACAGTAGCTGCTATGGAACATGCTCTCCATCACATTACATTCACACATAGACATAAAGAATGAACAAATGTTCATTTATACCAAGAGCTGTTCTTCTGAAAATATGTATTGCAGACGTGGACTCAGTGCGTTTACATGTAGGAAATAAACACTCGCTGCTTAGCTGCTCAGAATGTGCAGCGAATCAGGAGTCAAAACACTGAACATTGCCAGAGGACATATGAAAATTGGTCAGGAATATAACAAAGTTTTGACTTTATGAGTAAGCACATACGTATGCTACAGTCGCTGTAGGCAAACTGTGAAATATGTGCTGTTTGTGATGCATTTAAAGGCAAAGCAGAAATACATTTCACACAGAGAACAGTGTAGATTTTGAAGCCTGAGGGTGGTCTTGACAGGCTGCCATTTGAATACAGAAGATGAGAAGAATAAATAAAACTTTTAAAAGGAGAATACATTTTGGAATGAAATATTTATGGAGGGCGTTGGAGGTAAAAAAACAAAAAAAAAAAAACAGATCTGCTACATTATATGATCTGTCAGTGTTTATTCTCGATATGTAAAACCCCGTCTGCTATATGTTGTTTGCTGTTCCTGTATTTAAAATATCTCATTTGGTTAAACTTGCAAGTGAGTTACTAAAAGCTGTACATCAGAAGGTGAAGAATCTGGTGATTTATCACACTATGTGGACAGGCCGATGCTAATGAGAAATTGATGTATTGCCAAATGCAAAGTGAAGAAATAAATTCTTATGGGGTGAACACAAACAACAACACAAACTGCATGGCTGCATTAAATGAAAGCTGCATTAAATGGAAGCTGAATAACACAGATGCTCTGTATGCATCTCATTTTAGAACTAATCTTTACCCAAATGTATCAAACCTTTACGATATTGCTTTGGATTTGCCCCCTGGTGTGAAATTATGATATGAGATTGAAAAGTTAATTAATCTCCAAATGAACAGGAAAAAAGTATGCCCATCATAATGACTTCACTGTCGGTTTTAACGTCAATCTGATATGATTTCCAATTAAAAACATATTTTCTTCCATAGTGACAACAAGCAAACTGCATCATGTCCCGTTTTCTTTGATAGTATCCAGTCCAGGCCTGGGGTTGCACCACTTGTGGTGATAGCAGAAAGGTGATTGGAGTCATTCATGTATAATATTTGCAACACTTGAAAACACTCATATGAAACTGCCCTGTGCAATTGATGACGGTTTATGAACTTTCCCTCTCACGTTATTCCACAGAATAGAATCCGGAATCCATATTATATGTCCATAATATTTAAATAAGTTTTGACTTTTCCCTTGAAACATTATATCCGATCCTTCTGAGAGGGGCCCACTGGCTCTGTGCTGAGTCGTGCTTATTGATAATCTTGTGGCGGAGTGGGAGCATATTGTTTGCTGGAGCAGAACAGTACAAATTACATTTTTTTTTAAGCTCTTGCCAAGAAATGCTTGATCTTTGAGGGCACGAGTTTAAAGGTACCCTGAGTTTTATTTACAGTCTACATTTCTTACCATATGTATTTTAAGGCCCATCAAACATGCTGGATCCATGACTTCAGCCAACATGTAAAGCCTTTTTTAAAAGTTCACTTCAGATGCCTTCTTTATTGGTGTGTTGCTGCCTTTGATGGTGTTTTAGCACTTAAACATTTTACACACCAGTCACTTGACATTCTGCTGTGATAGAAGTAAAACTGAAATTTAGCGGCAAAACAGGCAGACCATATTGTCCACACCTTCCGAACCATCTGGTCCAGATTCTTCTTGTTTTCCAGTTCAAGTAGAGTTGCACAGAGCCATCTTGGATTATTTTTGCAATTAATCAGTTTGTCAATGTTCTATAATTTTTTTTGTTCAAAAATGCCCAAGGTGGTGTTTTATTTGCCCACAAGTCAAAAACCCAAAGATGTCCAGTTTACTATCTGACACCACATGACACCTTTGAGAAGCTGGAACTAGAGAAAACGTGGCATTTTTTGCTTGACAATGAAGAATTACTTGATTAACATAATAGCTGCTGATTCATTTTCTGACTAATCAATGAGTTGTGTTTCAGCTGTAGCACAAAGTGAAGCTGCTTTTCTCCTTTTTGCCAGCACTTTTGACCATGTGGCCATGGCATTCAGTGTGAGCGCCCATGTCGCGACCAGTCAGTCAAATCAAACAGTGTGAGTGTTGGAGTTTTGGTTGTGCAGAAGGGGGGATTGAAATATGAGGTGTAAGGCAAAGCAGTAAAAATGATTAATACCAGACATGATTAATAAAACTTGGCTGTTGTTGGATTGTTGGGTTAAAGTGCTCTCTGCAGTCAAGGTCTTTACAGTAAAGATAATTTATAAGGTAAAAGAAGCATTACTGTACAACCACGGTGTTTTTGAAGTCCCCACAACTCCAGCAGAGTGAGACATCATCTTTCCAGCTGATCTCACTCTCCAATTAAACTTTTATTCATATCATATCAATAATTTAAGTTCATCAGCTGAATACTTTTGAATCAAGAAATGAATCAGAATCATGAAAATAGGGTGTGTCAGTTTAAGTCAGCTGGGACACTGTAAAACATGAATAAAACAGAATGTGATGTGAATTCGTGTCTCCTTTTTATACTCAATTGAAAACAATACAAAGACAATATAGTTTGTTAATATCTACTTATTCTGAATTTGATGGCAGCAACATGTTTGAAATGTTGTGGCCTGATCCAAAAACACCTGTTTGGATCAGTCCACAGGTAAACAGGTTCATTGGTAACAGGTGATAGGATCATGATTGGGTATGAAAGGTTCATCCTGGAAAGACTCTGTCGTTCACAAGCGAGGATGGAGAGAGGTTCACCACTTTGTCAAACATGATTGTATGAAGGAGATTAATACATGGGCTCAGGAACACTTCAGAAAACTGTTGTCGGTAAAAACAGGTAATTTGCTAATGACTGTATTGTGATTACATACGCTTCAGGCCCAATGTCAGCAAGGAAGGTAAGACAAGCCAGGCTATGAGTGTAAGTGGGTTAACTACAGTAACTAGTGGTTCTCTACGAGATTATAGATAATAAGATTATAATAATAATAAGCTAATCATCCAAATAAACCGTACAAAACAGTCCGATGGTGAACACAGCCTTTCCCCTGCGGCCACTAGCCTCACACTGATCGCAACAATGAAGTTTCCTGCCAGCTGCAGTCTTGCTTAACACCCACAGCATGTCTGTAAGCAACACTGAAATGGCGTCTTTAGGGGAACAAGAGGTTTAGGCAAGAACATATCAGCGCCACAGACACAGATTGATGTATCCTGTAATAGCACATTCCCTTTAATTTGTTTTAATGTCCAAAGCATTGCACTTTAAAAGCTTTTTTTGCCTCTATAATTTATTAAGCACCACTGTCGACTTATTTACTTATTTATTGCTTGCTGTGAGCGCACCTTTGGTAGAACAGTATTGGTATTCACTCGGATTGGATGACATCAAGCCATGCTCCCCCTGGCGCCATCCATTCAAGAGCACATGATAACATTTTTCTCTGGGATTTTATCAGGTGTGTAAATGGAGACCATCTATCATTCAGCTGGAGCCTTTTCTCTGCCAGCTGCAGGACTGGATCTTTTAGACTGGCTTGACTGCTGCTCATCCATTATATCATAGTGGACCTAAAGGCTCATTGTGGAATGGCCTGATATTGCAATTCTAACACAGGGCAACAGGCGTGTGCCAATGTATATGTCGACCCGGTCTCACATCAGTTTTATAGCTGTGTTGGTCTATGGCACAAAACATACTGGTTTCAGAATAAGAGCTCTAAAATTGTGAGATGCCTTTTGGCCTGTTCTTTTTTTATTGGCCTGCATCTGCATCACATGACTGTCAGGTTTCTTTCTGTGACAAAAGAAAAATGATGGCCAGTCCTTTTGTTCTCAGATAGTTTAGGCATTGTAATGCATTTTGATACATTTCAAGCAGGAAATGCATGTTTTATTTTCATAATCTTCAGTGGGCAAAGATTTATTCAGGTCTTGTTAAAAAAAAATGTTGGAATTCAGCACTTTCTATCATTGCTCTGGTGGTTGTTCTGCTGAAACCACATAGCTTGCATGTGTGAATCATTGTCTGTGTGTTGTTGTGGTTATTTGAGCTGTTACGTTATATATGTTATTTTATGTGCAGTTGCTGTTTGATGATGTTCTTTCAATAAAAAAACATAGACTCTATAGTGTCCTAGTGATATATTGCATATTTCTTCTTTGGATTTCTGACAGACTAAGTACATTGCTGCCACCACCTTCCAGTAATGGAATAGTTGAATTATCGAGGACACTTTGGTGTTTTTGTGTTGACAAAGGTTAAGGATGTCATTCAAAGAAAACCTTGACATGAGAAGTGACAGTGAGGGAAATATTTCTGGGCAACAGGTCCTTTGTTCTCCAATGGGGCTGATGCTCATAGTATCTCCTAGTGTCATGGTCAGACAAATGTCGGCATTTGATGACATGGGAATGAGAACAGGTTGGTTACTGGAGGGTGGTAGAAGCAATGTGCCAAGACTGTCGGAAATCCGAAGAAGGAGAAGAAATCCGCCATCACTGGAACTCTAAAATCTACATTTTTTTAATTGAATGATGATCATCAAACAGTTCCACTATATAAAATAACACAAACAGCATAACAGCTCAAACAGTACAACAACAGAGTCCACAGCATCCACCATAGCAAGTCAGAGACTGGCCTGTTCACTGAATGAAGATTATGAAAATAAAGTAAAAGACACATTAATCGCTAGAAATGTTATGATAATGCATTTTAATACTTTAAAATATTGCGTTTTTTTGTAAGAAACCTGACAGTCATGTGACGTGGACACAGGCCAATAAAAAAAAGAATAGGCCAAAAAAGGCATCTCACATTTTTAGGGCTGTTGAAACTGACACATTTAATGCTGTGGACAAACATAGTTATTCCACATTTTGACGGAGACTATGTTGTACATGTAGGTTATGCTAAGGTTCACAGTTATGCCAGTGGGAGGAACAAGAAAACAGGGATTAACTTTCCTCTGGATCATGTCTTGTCATTAACATGATAACTGCTGCAGGGGATATTCTTAGGACGACATGATATGCACATTTCATACACACAACAAATGACAAACAAATATATCTGTTCTGTCAGATGATGAACGCATGTTGAGGCTTTAACATGCAGATTTTCCCCTCTTCCTCTTCCCTCATTTCCTCCTGACTTCTCCTGTGAGAGAAATGAGCTCTTTTGCTTGCCAGTGTTTTGAACTTTGACTAAATGTAGTCGGAGCAGCTGTTATCTTTGCGCAGTGGCAACTTTTCTTATGAACAATCTGTTTTATGATCATCACTTGGCACTTCTCTCTCCCGTCTGTTGACTCTCTGTCTCACAGCACAGCCTCACCTCAGCTGTCACTCTGACAGAGGCCCGCCATCAACATGATTCTTATTGCTCTCTCTCTCTCTCTCTCGCTCTCTCTCTCTCTCACACACACACACACACACACTTTAACAATAATTCTGTCACTTTTACGTAGGCAAGGAAGAGCTGCTACATCAAATCAAGCGCTCCTAATTTCCCCCAAATTGAATCAGTGTGGTCCTGTGCGGTCTCTTAACACTTTCTGTCTGTGGCCTCAGGCTCATTTCCTGATCCAAAGCAGATCCTTTCTTTACTGTACTGTACTGTACTTTACTGTATTGGAGCAAGCCGGTGAGTTCAACACCCAGACTGGCAAAATGCATGGCTTCTCTAAGCTCCAGCTCTTAGTCTGTTCTCATTCGAAAAGAGTAGCAGTGTACAAAACTTCCAGCCAGCGGCTTCTCATGTTTAGCTGGCACTCACCATCACTGACGCAGGCGAGACTGTAGTGAATTTTGAAATGTAGTGTTTATAATAATTTGTATAATAGATGAAGAACTTAATTTTCATGTCTGACACACAGAAAATGTGCATTTTTGAGTTGGCAATCAGATATTTGTTATCTATCCCGTAGCTCAGAATATCTAAAGGTCGGGTGTAAATGAGCTCTGTGAAGACTGAAGAATGCCTGCAGGTCCACTCACAGAGATACTTTGTTAAATTTCTCTCTGAGATGTCATGAGACTTTCATCTTGACATTTTCAATCAGTGTGTTTGGAGATTTGGTCTAATGGTGGTTTGAAAATAATTAATTTTTTTGAAATGCTGTTCTGATTTACCTGCTTAAAGGCAGTCAGCATATATCAAAGTATTAGCAATGTCATGTCTTTTATATGATATTAAACATATACGTGTCTGTCAGCCTGTGTATGGATGGGTCATGGCACAGAAAGCTGTCTGTTGCTGACATTTGGAATGGTTTTGTTGTGTTGGTCTTTCCATTTCAGTTTATTCCGATTATGACAAATTTGTATCTCAGCTGTACACAGAAGGGAGTTTTTTTTTAAGTTTGTTTGTTCACAGTTGTGATCAAGCATAACTTCAGTAATCTTCATGAAAACCAACAACCCAGGAGAGCTCTTATCTTGTGAAGCCACATGGTGGGATTTGGAGGGGAAAGAAAAAAACCTACAAATATTCTCACGCCTTTTTCTTTCAAAGTGAAGTTTTGACTCTCTGGCCTTGGCACACATTCGTCTCTAAGTAACCCATTACCTGCTTATGATAAAGCAAATGCTTTGCAAATGTTGTTCATAGCTGGAATGTTTCAAATATTTGTGATATCAACACAGTTTGTGCTTTGGGCCAAAACCATCCTGGAGGCCATGGAGCCAATGTGGATGTATTGACAGCACAGAGAGATGAGTTCCAATTCATTTCACATCATCCGGCACACTGAAAGCCGGAGCTGCTGCAGAGGCAAAGATTTTCCACTCAGCTTATAGTGGGTTCCTTTGGGTTTTCTCAGGCTCTATTAGAGGTCAAGTGTTTGGTAGAGGGTGGCTGAAAGGACACCAGCTCCTTTAAGTCTCTGGGCATCAAGCATTAAAAAAAAACCCCAACATTTTTAGATTATTATAGAATGCTGGATATTGATCCTCTGTGTACTGCTGGATATTGATCTTCTGTGTACTACCGAACTGTCAATATTTAAAAGTTTAATGCTTGCTCAGATTCAAAATGTTGCTTATTTATTTTTAAGATTGGCTGATTTCTGTCATAAACTCATTTTCGAGACAGGCCTGTTTTCCTAATTTCTTTATATTTCTATGTTTAGTAAGAAGCTGCTGTTTTCATTTGCTGTTGACACTTCTTCATGTTTACCTGTGTTACCTTGTGTCATGTCACACACAGTTGGGCAACACCACAAAATTTGGTTTTGTTATGAAGTAATTTCAGGGTCAGAATCACTGATATTAGTACTAATACCAGTACTTTATGATTCCTTTATTTCACTCTTCTGTTATTCAATCCCATTCATATTATAACACACAAAATAGTGCTTATTGTGTGGCTTCTCTGAACAAACACGGTGATCACTGCAAATATGCAAACAACCGTATCAGAGCAAAAAATATTTGTATTGACTTTACTTATCAGTCTGCCAACACATACTATTTCATCATTAAACTTCTTTCTGTGTTTTTTACCAATCCCTTATAATAGACTGCACCATGTATTGCACCCCGGGCATAATTTCAGACTTGGACATTATTTTAGTCCAGTCAGCTAACTCACATGGAATGGACTATTATGTGAGTGTAGACTGCGAACAGTGTTGGCGTTTGGTATCCAGACTCCATCACCAAGCATAGCGCAGCAGGGAGTGGATAGTGACGATGATAACTTCAACACCAGGTGGACCTAGACTCAAAGCCTACAGGTACATGCTGGGGTTGAGGTGGGGCTTTTGCAATACTTTATGAACAATTGCATTGACAGCATGGTTTTTTGTAAGGTGTTGCAGCAGTCATCCAGCAGAAGAGTGAGCAGAGCACTGATCTCACTGTAATAAGAGTATGTCATGTGAGTGTAGTAGAAGCCTTGAGTTGACGAGCTAACTGGCTTTGCTTCATTACTCACCTTCAACTTGAGAAGTCACTGTGAGTTTTTGGGTGGTTGTTAGGATGTAAAACGATTTGACTTATTTTGTTAATTGAAAAAAATGTTTTGTAGGAAATCCTGTTTATAGTCATAGAACAAAGTATTATACTGTAAAAGTATGATATATTGGTATCAGTGCTGAAACTCATATCTCATGGCACTGGTATATTAACTCTGCAGGTTTTTGATCATAAAACAATTTACATTGTGAAAGTTTGCCTCCATGATGGCACTAGAGCAGAAGCCAGGGTATTCATCCTGAGGAGACCATCTAGATCAAAGTGATGGACCAACTGGTTGTAATCCCAGGAGTACTGCCAATAGAGTGGCTAAAAACAAGCTGTATGCACTAAGATAAGATAAGATATCTTTATTGATCCCCCTCAGTGGAAATTCACTCAATTCACTACTCACAATCCACTAAGATGATCATTGTTACGATACTGCAGATTCACACAGTGTCTCAACCTCTGTCTAATCATCAATCCACTATTAAGCCATCAAGGTCAGGCTGACATTTCCCCAGCATCTTCCCCCATGTACCAGTTGAGAGACAGACCATTCAAAGGGAGGTCCCTGGATACTAATATAAAGAAACACTAGCTCAACACTGAGGTCCTCCAAGATTGCTGCACTTCTCACCCAGTCATCCAGACTGAGACTGTCTACCCAGAGTAACCTCATCTCTGCTGCCTGTGTATGATTTTCTTTCATTCTCTTGATACCTACCCGAAGGCCATGTCTATAGGTGAGGCTTGAAGCAAAGATTGACTGCTAAATCAAGAGCTCTGTTTGGTGGCTGAGACCTCTCTTTACAGCTGTGGTCACATAATTGCATAGCAGTGACCTCAGAGTGGAGTCCAGAATGACACCCAGGGTGCAGACCTCTGGGAGTGGACAGATGGATCAGCTGTTCACATGGAGAAGAAGATCACCAACCTTTCAGAGCAGCACCCTGGAAGCCACGGCCACAAGCTCTGTTTTGTTGCTGTTATCTTGAGTAGATAAGATGACGTCCAGGTTTTCATGGTGTGCAGGCAGTTGACGAGGGAGTGTGGAGGAACTGAGTGGAAGGTTTAGTGCAGAGATAACAAGATGGTTCATTACCTCAAGTTACTTGAAAATGCAGTGGTGTTTGGGATGTTCTGTGGGACATCTAGTCAGTTTACCAGATACTGGGCCTCCAAGCTAGTGAGTAATTTGGGAAACATCATCCCCCAATGTCTGACCAAATTCTAATTATTGTAGTGCTAAAACGATAAGTAATTGTAATCGATTAGTCTTATCATTAAGTCATTTGTCAAACAGAAAATCTATGCTCACATGCTTATGTACATTACCTTTACGAGGCTTGCTGCTGCTGCTGCTGTTGATCACACCACTGTCACTTTGCCTCATAATTTTCTCTTTAATTGCTCTTGTATAGTTTCTGTTTTTGTTTTTTTTTTTTACTTCTACTTTTTTCTTCTTATTTTTGTTGTGTATGTCTCCTGTTTTTCATTTTTTTACTTTCTCTATTTATCTACTTGTTTCTGTCCTTGTGCTGCTGCAACAACTGAATTTTGCCTCTGGGATCAATAAAAGCTGATCTTATCTAATGTCAGTTTTGAGGCCTTCGACGACACCCATTGTTGTGACATAGTAGATAAAATTGTAATATAGAAAAGAAACTGAGATACTAAATATATGACATGGTAAACTCTAGATTTTTGAGTAGCAAAGTCAGCACTAACGAATCCACCTTAATACCTTGTTGTACTGCAGGAAGAAGTTCATGCTTAAAATGTGCCTGTGTCCAGTGCTGACATACTAATGCTTAAACTATCCAGCTTGTCAAAAAGCTGAATTCTACTCTCACACTGAATATGCCCACATTTACTCTGATCAGGCAGGAAGGAGAACATTGAACTTTCAACTTAAGGGCATCATACTTTGAATCCGTTATCAATAATCAGTTATTAAGCTCATTACTGCAATTGCATTACAGTGAAGTTTAGAAATATAGCCCATACAACTCAATTTGCACATTGCATACAGTTTAAAGATGGAAATAGTAGATAGTGTGCTTGTTTGTGTGTAGCTTGCTATCCTTTGAATCTTTGCCATGAGGCAGTTTTGATTGTAACCTTGTTGCAAAATGTGTTGGAGATGTCCGCGGGTGGAGTCGGTCTCGGCTCTGTGATGCTGCAGAACGGCTCCGCGAGCCGCCTGCCGGGCTCATAGTGGGTCAGTAAACAAAACCCCTCTGGGTCTGTGACTGCTGGCCCGGCAGAGGAGACGCAGATGTATCTGTACGGTGAAGAGGGCTGAGATCCCAGCTCCAATGTCTTCCACTCTGACAAGCCTCTCAAAGGCGTTTGCATGACCTGCTCTCCTGCCAGCGTGTTCCATTTTCTCTTACAAACACACTGATGCACCTGAAAGGGTTTGGTGTATTTGAAGGGGTTTTAAGTAATGGATGACCTCTGTAAGACCGTTAGAAATAGTAGAAGTAGAAATACATCACCATCCGAAATACTTTTCTTTGGCTTGAGAACAAGGCTTTTTAACTTTTGTAGCTGAAATGTCTTCGAGCCTCTGCTGCCCTGCCGTCATTGACAAGTTAGTGGGGGTTAATTGTCGAGTCAGTGGTATTGATCAGCAACCCTATCAACCCCGCACAGATGTATTATGGTCATTCTCGGCTGTGGGTGCAGCAGAAATTGAGCTTCTTGGTACAGTAAACCAATAATGGACGTGGGCTGGGTTATATGAATTTCAGAGTTTTTCAGCACTTTTTGAACACTGTGTTTCAGTAGCAAAACAATGCTTAGGCAGTATTCTGGGTCTTCCATTTATATTTATAAGTGCGTCCTTTGTCCTTTTTCAGATTTGGTGGGGATGAGGGATTGTCAGAGTAAAAAGGCCTCCACAAAGGAAAGAAAGTTGGACTTTTCAGGGAGTCTGTGAATGCTGTGTGCCTGAGTCAAATTTGAATTTCCTGTCAGGGGTAATATCCTGATAATACATGAGGTGACTTTGTGACTTTCAGCAGTGTCTCAAATTAGATTTTTTTTCCACCCACGCACAGTGTCACCTCATCAAGTATTGAACTTGTTTTATTTTCATCAATGTAAAAAACTCTTCTGATACGTTTCTTACATAACATTTTCTATAAGAATCTCATTTTTCCCCTTTGTGAAAAAAGATGAGCTACTTTGTCGTGTACATAGCTCATATGCCTCACAGCTACAGCGAAGCTATCAAACATGAACAACATGATTACAGGGAGAACCTTTCCTCATTCTGAATTCCATTTTCCCTCATTATGACATTACAGTAAGTGAAGAGAAATGCTTTGTATTTTCATGTCCCAGTCATGTTAAATCAGATTTTTTTGCAGATCACAATTAGAAGCTTATACCACGTTTAATTGAAAGATCAGGCTTCACAGGGACTCCCTGCAGTTAAGAACAAATATAACAAAGAACTGATTTTAAACGGAAATAAGTCAATGCCAATTTCTTTTTTTTCCAGACTTTCTGTTTGTGGTCCCATCCACTTGCTTTCTAAGTGACTGACTCGAGAGATTCTTAGGATATGAAGAGAAATTCAATGTGCCATCACTCTGTAATTGCTACTTGTGGTGACAGTTGCCGCTTTTTAGCAAAAGTCACATAGTCTCACTTTGAACTCAACACAGTAGGCTAATTTCCCTCAAGTGACAGTGATCACAGCTGTTACTGTGGAGCAGCTTCAGGAAGTTTGAAGTCATTCTCAATAGATGAATCTTAGAAGTGATTACTTAGGTAAGACGTGAGGTGGTTTAGTAGAGGTTGGTCTAAATCCAGGCATGGATTTTTCACTTTTTTTTCAGCTAATCGCAGATGTAAACCGGTTAGGCAACGATCTGCATGTGCTTAGTCAAATTAGGTCGAACACACATAATCAAGGTAAGTAATGCATTAGCCTGTTCCATTACTGCCCTGTTATTGTCCAAAACCCAATTTACATGTCTTTGTATGACCATACCCTCAAAATGTGTGTGTGTCCAGGCATTGCATTTGTCTTCCTGGGTGTGTGGCATTGCATCCATGATGAGTCATTGTTAGACCTCAAGATGCAGCGTGTGGTAGTTGGGCTAATAGGAAAAGCTTCTCTGCAGACTAATTAGGTAGAAAACTGACCTGCTCTTGCCCTGCATGAAGGTAATAGCCATCCATACCACTGAAACATGTAGGCAGCCAGCCGACAATTTCAAACGCTCTCTGTGAGTCCAAGGACTCTCTCATTGATTAAAGATCCCTGGATTGTCTTTTTCTCTCTCAAGACTGTCCAAGCTGCCTCTTAACGAGTTTCACCTTAGAATTATCTGAAATAGATCAAGCGGCATCTATTTTTTTTTAACAAAGTTGAGCCATGTGGGGAGGCATTTATAGCTCTTTCCAAAAATTCTTCTGTCGAATGCTAAATAGCAACTGTCGGCATAATGCTTGTTTTCATCCTCTAAAGAGTTATAATTGGCGTCTTCTAAAGCGGTCGGTGATGACGACTTTATTACAGCAAACATCTGCAGTTTAGACTTCACCTATTTGCTTGCTTCCGCCGTCCTGTCTTTGCCAGCTGCACCCTTACCTCCCCGAGTGTCAAGAGCCCAGATTTCTTTCGCAGCTTCTTTGTAGGTGAAGAGATCTTGAATGTGGTGAAGGATAATGAATGCCATGTATCGGTGACAAGCTCCTTGCAGTTTTCTGTGACAGATGAACCCTATTGGTTTTTTCACTGGCTGCCAGATTGCTGTGACTCATCTCCTCTTTGCTGTTCGGCTGCCTCACTCCCAATTAAATCTCAGTGATGAAAAGCTCTGGTTAATACCTGTACCTGCAATGGGTGCGCTTTACTTTCTTATGATCCATACTGACAAAGATGTATTTCCCAAGGAGGAGCATTTCAGCAGGCCTGATTTGTATGTAAATATACATGGGAAAGATACATGAATTTTTAATTTCCATGTCCCGCAAGCGATTACCATAAGATATAAATAGGCTACTCTAAATTCCATATTTCATCCTGTTATTGATGTTACTTTCCTATATTGACAGAGAGTTAGAACATGAGTCTAGGGCAGGACAAAGTGGTTCAAATATCATTATTCACATAAGGCTCAAAGGTCCACTTACTAGAGGCTAGCTTAGTTATCATCATATGGGTTCCAAGTGGTTGTGTCTGGGTGGGAAATTGTTACCCCTACCTAGCTCACAGATATTCTCTGGCATTGAATATGGATGTCCTCCTTGATCTTTCACCACCTATTTGCAGACTCTTGGAGGCTGAACTGTGATCACCTCCCAGTTGATACCATGAGAGATTTTGGTCTTGTGTTCACGGTCTCTTGTCCAAGGTTCTTGTTATTTCACTGGAGTATTCTGTTCTGTTGTTGAATGGTTTGTGGCATGTTCTGACTCATTATGACTTGAAGACTGCTAGATGTTCTGCCTGGACAGACACCTAAGGTAGCCCCATCAAGAAGCTTCTGGTGGTCCACATTAATTTATAAGTGCCCGTCCTGGTTTTAGGTTGGAGTTGGGTTCTCATTACCCTCCCATTGGCCTTCACCTCATTCATAAGATGTAGAAGAAGAATGTAAAGTGTGATTTAAAGTCCAGAAAAGCTTGTAAGTGAAATTTTAACATACTGTTCTCAAGGTCAAGAATGAATTCAGATGATCAAAAACTGCATTGATTAATTTTGTTAATGAATACATTTAATTTATGCTGAATCATTAATTTGAAGAATAGGACAATATTATAAAAACATACTGACCTGACCTTATTAAGTAGATTGGGTATCGGCCGTGACGTGACCGATCCACACTGAATAGATTCTTGGCCAATTTCTCCGTAAAATGAATAGTTTTTTGGTGTCAGCAACATGAATCACGCATAGTAGGGTATACAGATCTTAAATTTGGGAGTAAGAGAGCACTGGTATCACTACGTAGTATCAGCAGATACCTTGAGTTGAGGTATTGATATTGAGAGAGAAAAAGTTGGATCAGTGAATCCCTAGATAACTAGATCTGCAATCTCCGATCCAGACTCTGCAGCTCCGAGACCTACTGTATATGTGTCGCATCAACTGTATCCAAGGAGTATATACTCCTTCGATTTGTTTTGTCTAACCAGGTCAGGACTATATTTGAGCTTGGGAGGCACCAAACAACCTAGGACTGGGCAAAAGCTGAAAAATATATCATGATCAAATGTTTCATTTCAGCTGATGCTACTCACCAATAGCTGAATGCAAGTTAGCTAGAGTCCAGTTAGCTTTCCACCAAAAAACTGTTAGCTGACCAGCCTTTTATATGAACAACTTCCTCACCATCTGCACTAATTTTCTCACTCCACACTCTTAAATGATTGACTGTTTCCCATTATCAAGGGATATGATCAAATAATTGCTATTGATTACGTATGGTTTTATTGTCCAGGTCCACACCAAGACCCAACCTGAAATTAAGCAACCACAGAAAATTAAAGGTCAAAGAAGACCTTCATAACACACTTCTGGAGTAATGATTTTATTTAACTATTTATGTTTATGTTTCCCAAACTGGTAAAGATACCAGAGCAGAAAGAGAGTAAATACTGTAAAGGTACCAGAGTAAATTGTCTTTTGTTTCGACTTGTCTCAGGTTCCCCCCTCAGCAGTTTCATTTCAGCTTGCAATGAAGCGCCCCTTTAAGCTAAAGGTCAAGGAGCTATAAGATCAAAGCTTATCCCTGGAGACTGAGGCTGATGGATGTGAGCCCAGGACCAGTAGAAACCAGTTGAAAGCTGACCTCCCAACATTCTAGTCATTTGCCCATACTTCTGTTTGTGCCATTGTGTAATTAGCCTTTAATTAATTAGTGTAATTTGGATTGAACAGGTCAGGTCAGATGTAGCTCTTTGAGTTATGTTCAGTGCTATCAGTGGAGATGTGACAGCCTGGAATATTGCTTGATCACTGTCCATTTGTTGCAGAAGAGAATGCAGATTGTGTTCAACCTCATTTCAATTTACTTCATCAGTTATTTGAAAGTGAGTCAGGTCAGTTCTTTGCTACCTTGTTAATAATTTGCCTGCATCGCTTCTGGCTTCTGAGGATGATACTGTAACTATATTACACTGAAACACTGATTATAAGGCAGTATATTTTATTACAAAATGGCCATTTTGCTTTGTTTGCTTTGCTTTGTTCAGATAGTACAACAGTAATTAAAAGCTTCTTGTCTGATGATTTGACTGGAAGCTGGTTGCATTGGCAACTTTTTTGACTTTCTGAAACATTCACACCCAATTTCTGACATCAGAGATGAGGGGAACTGCATGGTCTGTGCTAATTCTCTGTGGGTTCGTCACTACGAACAACCCCTTTCACATTAGGTGTAGTATTTGGCTCAGTGATCACAGTGCCACAGCATTGAACTTTCGCAGTCCATATTAAACATCCACCAACATATGTTCCTACATGTGTGCTCTGTGTAAATGTCATTCATCTGTCTTTAATTCCGTCATCTAATTTATAATCCCAGCAGTTTTTGGAACGGTAAGTGACCGTCTCAAATTGCAGCAGGGAGGTTTGTGTAAGGAGATAAATTAAACGGTGAGGACATCAGTATTTACATTCTGTTTTATAACTCTGCTAAATCACTGCTTATGTCACTGTGCAGAGCCAGCGTATCTTTTATATTACAGCCACAGACTGCGGAAGGATATCCATGTGTTCGACTCTGCAGAGGAAATGAAAGAACACTAAGGCACTTCCTATGATCTCTTGTCATGTGCTGACGTCAGGATGAAGAGACGTATTATTCAATCCCCAGCCTTTCTGTTGACCTTTGATCACAGATGTGCAGCCCAGCCATTGTAGCCGCTGTGATCTCTGTGGCTTTAATCCCACAGGTTCCCACGCCACACAGCAGACGGGCTGCTTCGGCCACTCTGAACTGTAATGAACTTATAAGTCCAGGCCGTTGCTCTAGATTTAGGCACTTGCTGTCAGAGGGAAGGGATTATGGCAGCACCTACGGCTGCAGTTACATAATACTGTATCGTTGTTGTTATAATGCCAAGAACAGCTCAGAAATGACAGCTTGCTTTTCTACCGTTTTTATACTCGCTTACAGAACGCTTTGACTTTGAACTGAATGGACTCTGTCAAGTAGCGCACCAATACTTTTTTCACCTCCATTCCAATAATGACAAGGCAAAACAAAGATTTACAGTCATGTAACTCAGTTTGACAGTTCTCCAGGATTCTGGCTTTGATTGATGGGTGTGTGGCAGGAAAATATAGATGACTTTGGTAGAAGAAAATCTTCAGCCACCTGTTTAAATATTGAAACAATACGGACAGTCAGGCTGTCTTATGCAGGCACAGAGATAACAGCAAGACCATAACTTCTGTCTGGAGACTGGTTTGGATGTGTTATATGCAATTGAAGCTGCTGTGAGGAGGAAAGAGGCTGAATCTTTAAAATTCAGCCCATCACAAAGAGCAGCACCCCTGCTGCTCCTCCTATGCCTGCTTCACTCCCAGTAACTGGCTAGAAACCACTGACACTGGATTTACACACTTACTACTTGCTACACAAAAAGAAATATGGAGGAATATTTTGACACATTATCCTGCTCTGATCTTTGGCTGTGGGAATTTACTTACATCACTCTCTAAATAAATGTTTTAGCACTTGTTAACTTCTGTTAACCTCATGACATTTTGACCCCACTTTGTTTCTCTAATTGAGATGGTGGGACATCTGTACTTTGACCTTTGCCTACTTTTAACTCATCCTGGTTGAACACAGTATGGTTGCAATACTTCAATCTGCCAGAGCAGCCATGAGCTGAATAAAAGTACTGCTTGGGTAATGATCTCTGGGCTCCGCTCTGAGGCTACTGTGCCTTTCCTTTACTCTCGCTGCAGGCTCTCTCTCTGTGTGTGTGTGTGTGTGTGTGTGTGTGTGTGTGTGTGTGTGTGTATGTATGTCACAGATAGAAAGCCGGAGAGTGTGTGTGTAGCACACTGAACCAGCTGCCCCCTGCCTGTGATTGATAATGTGCCTCATTATTTGTGCCATTTCATCTGAGGCTTCCAGGGAAAGCTTCAAGCTGGGACTGTCTGTCTGCTTGGAATACCTGCTAATGACGGTGCACAGTCCCCCTCCCTCCGAGGCTGGGCAGCCACACAGCAGTCAGAGCGCCAGCGAGCGCAACCTTAGCACAAAACACACATGCGGGTTCACAAAAGTGAGCACGTTCACTGTGGCCCCTTCAAAAGCAATTTTCTTCCAATAAGGGAAATGTAAGCATTAATATTCCCATCATAAATTTTACTCCGACTGCTTGTTGGAAGAATTTAAATCTCTTCCAGCCCATCTGCTTGGTGTTAAAAGTTTACTATGCAGGATTTTCCCAGCAAGCAGGGCGTGAGGATGGGACTCTCTATAAAAACGTGGTGGCCAGGTTATATCTCTGTTTCCGTCTCTCTCCTCTGCTCTCGGTCTGTCATGGATGTATGAAGATCTACTGGTCTGTGTGTCTGTTTGACTGAGAGCGGAACTGAGCTAAACACACACACACACACACACACACACAGAGTCATGTTTCCTTCAGAGGACATTACATTGACTTCCTGTAGACTGAACCATAACCACTACTTTCCTAAATTTAACCCATAACCTTAGATACACACACACACACACACACATTGAAAAAAATGCATTCCCTAGCCCTTTACCCTAACCTTAACCATCACAGCTGATTGCTTAGCCCCAACCCTGACCCAAAGCTTTACCCTCAATAAGCAGTCTGGACCTATGGGGAGAAAACTGAGGTACTACACTGGGATATCAATACAGACACGTCCAGCCACAGCGGGCAGGATGTAGCGTGCTTCGGCTGCATTCACACAAAATCCGGCGGCATCATCCCACAGAGTTTTGCCGAGGTGTGGCCATGCTTATTTGTGCTTTAGACTACAACCACCTTGAAGCAGTCAGAGAGTACATTTTTTTTCCCTCTTCTTCTTCTTTTCTGCTTTGCTCTCGCTAAAACCTCTCCCTCTTTTTATCCAGTCCCCAGCTCTCTCAACCACAGCCGCTCCCTCTCTCTCTCTCTCTCTCTCTCTCTCTCTCTCTCTCTCTCTCTCTCTCTCTCATGAGCTGGGGAGGAGGGGCAAGCTTTGAATGTTGTGTTTACAACTGGGAACTGACAAATCCTGCTCAGCTTACCTTTAACCACTGCTCAAATGACTATGGCAGTGTCTGAAACTGCTCCATGCATAAGGACACAGCAAATTCTGACACTTTTTTGGAGGGTCCAAATCCTCAGTGTACAAGTTAGCCACGTGGTGTTCTCCAAAATTCCCAGATTACAACAATCCCACTTATGCGTCACATTTGATAGATATGAAGGTTACAGTCGTGCTGCTTTTTCAAAGTGATGATGATTCATACATTTCCAAAACTGTCACAAATCGCTCTTGAGAACTACATATATTTTATGATGCACAGTGCCGGGGTTAACATTTGCTTGTTGTTGTTCATATTGTTCACAAAATGATGGAATTGTAAACAGTCTTGAAAACAGATGAGACGTAGAGGAAATAAACGTGACTTTCAGCCTGGGTGTAGTCAGTATCAACATCTATTCAGCATCACAATATTTACCCGCTTACTCCCACATAATGTGTAAAGTTATAGTTTTCATTTGTAATTTGCCAACAGATGTCCTCCCACAGAGTTTATTGAGACCAAATCCTATTAAAAGGAGGTCCCTGTCTTTGCTTTGCTTCTGTTTGTAAGAACCTCAGGAGAAAATAAAGCTCTTAAGATGCTACACAGATGGACGTAGCCAGTGAACAAAAAGAACTAAAAGGAGACCAATTTTATTATCTCTGGTGTGTTCTGGTCTAGCTGACATTTTAACTGAGCCACACACAGGCACGACTTCAAAAGAGAAAAAAAAAAATCGACCGAGCCGAGTCGAGTTTTTGCACAATGATGTAGTACAAGTGCATCACCCGTGTCGGCGGAGAGCTGGCAGGGTTCAATGAGAAGGCAGGAAATGGCCGAGGAAGTGAGGTCAGAGCTGCAACGTGGCTCTGGAAGGGGGTCTGAATGACAGGATGAGAGAGGAGATGGCGATAAGACAACAGGAAGAGACTGCTTTGAAAATCTTTCCTCAACTCTGACTTGTGCTGCCCACATGGGGAGGCAGGGGGAGAGAGGCAAGGCTCTCTGAATGACATTCTCCAAAGGGATCAGACGCGGCATACATTATTAAAGAGTCCTCTGGTATCTAATAATGAAACTATATTTACTGGAGGTCTCTCCCAGCGTCAGGCTGCAGGACACACAACCAAACAAACTCAAAGTACACTGAAGAGATGTAGCTGCAAAATACAAATCCGGTTTTGGAAATGTGTTGGAACTGTGTGTATCTATTATACCACTTTTGAGTATTCAAATGTTGGATTTTTCTCCTTCGCTTCTTCATATGATTTCAGCTCTAGTGGATATTGTAGTAGTAAATGACAGAAAAGCTTTTATAAATTTCCTCGTGTTGCATGAGCTCAGCTTGAAACTGTAACTTCCTAAGTACATGATAAAGTGCACTAGAAACAGCTCTCTTTTGTCATATGTTATTACATTTTGGCATCATATTCAGAACATCCACTTTTAATAAATTGTTGTATCCGGACTGAGAACTACAGAGCCGGATATAAATACCAATAAAGCCAGAGCTGACAAGTGAACTTGAAGGGATGGAGGCATCATTCCTCTTTGGATCAGTTTAGGTTTCACAGTCCTACTTTCCACATCCCTCGGGTCCACAATTACATTCCTCTGAACACCAATAAACAGGACACTGCTGATCATTTCTTTTTCATCCACTGCTGTCTGATAACAAAATTCTGTGTTGTTATATTATCTCCCAAATGTGCACAGAAATGAGCTCAGAGCTGTGGATCAGTTGAGCGTTGCTTTTGATGGGCAGTGGCAAAGGAAATGGAAGCGAGACCTCCATGATGGTGGTGACTGCCAAAAACATCTCACAAGGGTTTCCAGTGCCCTTCTATTGCCAAGTGCTGTGTTTGTAAGCCAGTGATTGACAATCGAAGCAATTAAGAAGTGTTAACTCTACACGTCTTTTTTCATGAGCGTGTAGGAGTAACTCGACGTGTATAAACAGGATATATGTCTGTTTTCGTACTGAGGGTCAGCTACTGGCCAGGTTTATTGTCTTCAATATTGCAGTACAAAGACTGAAATAACTTACCAGATCAGATTAAAACATTAGTTTCTAACTGTGTTTCATATGTTATAATTCTGTCAGCACAAAAATATAGTTGGACACGATTGAATGTTTAGATGGATATGAAAGTTGAACTGGCATTAATGAGTCAGTTTGCTGACTTTATGACTTTTCTATTCTATTTACTGTTGCGCTCATCTTGCTGTAATGGCAGGACTAGTTTGACAATTCCAACCTAATGTCAGCACACTTTACATAGATATTGTAGTGAGTCAGTCAGCTGACTTTATGTCCATAACTTGTGGTGGCTGGTGCCAAACTTTAAATAGATATTGTGTAACTGAAGTACTTGATCAGTATAACAAAACAGCATTGGAGAGCGCAGCTTTAAAAAAAATTTTTGTGCTAAATGGCAGCTAAAGATTATAGCTCCATTTCTCATCGAGATGTGGACTAGTTTCAACTAGTTCAGAAGTGAATGGAACACCAGACAACTGGCCATTTGAATGCCTTACTGTAAAAGAGTTTTGGTGCCAAGCTTTGTCAGATCCCATAATTAACATAAGCTTTACTCTCATTTACAATCATGCCATATCACATACGCTTTTCAATTCATTTTTGTTCTGATGTTACCAAAATGACTTTTCAATTTCAATTTTATCCATATTCTCTACATCAGTTTGTTTGTGTTAAACATCTGTTTGTCTACAATATGAAGTAGGAGAGTCTTGTCACATACCTTCTGTGGATGTACAGTAAATCTGAGGGACCCCAGGGTATTTGCTTTTAACTGTGCATCGACATCAGGGCCTGGAGCATAAAGTTCTGCAGCGCATGCTTTTTATAATATGGAACATTTTTCCTATTGGAAAAGGATCATGTGTTTTAGGAAAGTCCAAGCGTGCAAAATACAGTTTCATTTCTTTTCTCACACAATATTTTATAAGTAGACTACATTATTGATAATAGCTTCTCAATGTAGTGGTGGCGATAACGTGTCTCTGAGTAAAACCCTGTTGCTCGCCGTTGCACAGGGGATGTTACCTCTTCAGTCAAAGGTTTTTCTCTCTGGCTCCACTGAAGAGGATAAACATGTTGGAAGTCATTTTTCCATTTGCCTTTCACTCCTTCCACCATCTGCCACTGGCAGAAACTCTGACAGCTTTAGCTCCATCTGCACTGGCACAACAGCAGACCCTCGTCCTGTTTCTGCGCTGTAAAGCAATCAACCAACAGATTTCCAGCCAAATTCGACGTGGTGAAATACAAAAGTGAAAATGCGAATCTCGGTTGAGAGTCTGCCAGGCCCTCTCTCAGTGGTGGTCTCATTTGTTTCTGCTAATCATACTAATTTCTCAGAATGATTTATTGACATGGAAATGCCTCACATACCCCTGTTTAAATAGTTTGTCTGAACTATTGTCCTCTTTTAAAAGACTTGAATTGATTACATACTGTCATTGATGTATTGAATTAGACAAATGTAGGATTACACTGTTGGGTGGTCCAATTAGTTAATGAAATATTCCTAGGTAAGAATTGAGTATTGACTTTTTCACTGACTATTCACTCTCTATTTGTGTTAGAAAGATTGCACAAATACAATAAATTCCCATCTGATTTGAAGTACACTGCAGTGTGTCAGGGCTGTCTTCGTCCTCGCTAAAGTGATCATAGGAATGCAGCCTGGCATGTATATAATGGCCACTAAGTATTCTCTCGGATGCATCTCCTCACAGATGAGCATCTCTGTTGTGAATAATTGCTGCTGACACATGCGGCGGGAGAAAGGAAACGCGCAATGTGACGCACGGCAAAAAAATGTCAACAACAAAATTCTGTGGCTGCAAACATCACCGCTCTCTGGCAACGTCACTGGCCTCTTTGCACAAAGCACCTTAAAATAGACTGAGAAGATAATTGATGTCTCGTGCGCTTTCCTCTCTGTGAAGCTGCTGCCATTACACTGGCAGACTGATGTTGATATGTTTGATGCTGTCATCTGTGGGCTACAGCGATGATAGATTTAGATCAGCCGTCCTCTTTTATAAATCCGTGTTCTTTAATGTAGCAGCCGTTAGCGGTGCACATCTCTTTTTCTTTCATGTGGTTATGACTTCCCCATGGTCACAGATGTAATGAGGAATAATATCTGTGCAATATGCTGGCACATATTAAATACTCTCCTACGGGCTTGAAGGCATTAGTGTTCACACCTCAAATCATGGTCACAATATGCTGTAGAAAATTCTGCCACAGGCTTTTATTGTACCGCAAAAACTTAAAATGCTACACCCATTAATATTATTCTATTAAATGACTTATTACGTTCACAGTACAACATTACAGCTTGTTCTTGATCACATGGTTGTGCGCTTACAGTATATTCAGTATATACAATCAGGTGACTGACCTGGACATTCAAGAACATTTTACTGCTTGGCCATTTAAAAAAAAAAATCTGTTGTCCTTTCACTGTATGTTTAGGATTTTTGCATTTCATGTTGTTCTGAACACGGAAATTGAAACTGAATTAAGGGACATTGAAAAAGTCCTGCATTGTTCAGCTGATATGGATGTAAATGCATGATGGACAGTTTAAAAAACCACACACACAGCGGCGGAACCAGAGACGTCGCCTTTTTACTTTACAACTTTAGAAAACCTGTAAGTAGACTTTAACCAATGTGCTCGACTACTATGATCTGTTGTGCCAAACCACGTAAAAAGCCAAAATTGTAACGATATATATGAAAAAACTCAAGGTCCTACCTCACCTATTTAGGTAAAGCTGCATTAGCATTAATTATTCTTTATATATTTGGCCACAAGTTGGCAGCAGAACAAGCTGAAAAGACAGCATTTGTGTTATGGCTAATATGTTAGCAAACAGTTCCCTATTACACATCCAACAGACAATACTAACATTCATTTGCATTCATTTCTGGTCACCTGATACATGGTAGTCCTTCTTTTAGTTCCCGTTTGGTCTCCACCAATCCCTTTGAGAAATATCAATGTTAGCTTAATGATCCACTGTGTTCACCAGCTAGTTGCCAGCATACTGAAGGTGATCGAAGCTTTTACTTAAACTGTCTGCTACTGCTAAAAATGTGGGAGAGCATGTGGGCCAAAACACTGAAACCATATGCTAAAGGGACACTGCAAAGTCATGTGATCATTCTCTGACAGTTCATCAACAGCCAGTCGACCAGCTGACCACCAACATCATCACCATCCACTTCTGAATGAAAGGAAAGGAAATAACAGTCATTATTCTCTAAATCTAAAAATAAGGCTGACAGATGGAAAAAAAAATCCAGTTGCAACACTGTAAAGTTTGTGGAGTTGGAAAATGAAGAAAAACTGCACTACAAGGGTTAAAATCACTGACTTTTTGGCTGAACAGCCAGACAGCTCTGTCTCACAGACGGCTTCCAGTCAACATGCTGATTTGGTTGAACGACTGCTGATAAGAGTCGACTGCAAGCAGAGTCAGACACCTCACAGAAACTACAGATGATGGTCAGTCACAGACCCTCCCAACAGTCTGGTGGCCAATAGTCAGCTTCGGTTGTTCAGGGCTCTTACTTCAGCTCAGGACATCCTGCGTGCGTGGACACACGCCAAAATCCAAATGAGGACATACAATATTTGCAGTTTGCATAATCTGGTTGAAATTTGTAAGCATTCAAAGATCCAATAATCACCAAAACCTAGGTCATCATACAAGAGAACCAATAAACCAAATAGTGGTCGAAGTTGACATTTAATGTGTGTTGATTGCTTGATACTTATGTGTTGGATTACATGCAAGAAAACATTCCACTTTAGTGAAATTGAAAGGTAGAGTGTGTCCATTAAGGGGATGTCAGAGCTGATGATGTGCAGTTTTGATGACTTCTTGAAGAGGCTTCCTCTCAGCTTGGGTGGTGTTTCCTCACCACACAGTGACGCTGCTGGTGAGAATGTTCTCAGTGAGTCCTCTGCAGGCCTTAGTGAGGCACTGATCATCAGCAGCCTGATGAAGTGAAGCCGAAGTGGTTTTGGACCAGCTCAGGTTTTCTGTCCTGTGAAGGCCTGGAAACTTTAGACTGTCAGCCCTGACTGTCAGCCGTCTGACTGACAGTAAGGATGACCCTTGATGAGACTAAGGCCTTGTCCACATGTAGCAGGGTATCTCACAAAACGAAGATATTTTTCTACGGTTTGGCCTGTCATCCACATGAAAGCGCAGATTTACGGCATTAAAAACGATTCTTTTAAAAACCTCCGACCAAAGTGAAGATTTGCGAATACTCTGTTTATGCGTCTGCATGTGGACATCAATAACCAGGGTTTTGCGTTTAGAAACGTCACTGCCTGCGACAAAATATGTTCTTACGTCACATATGCGACCTGTGTTTACATTTGGAAACAGTATGGATGCCCTAACAAAGGGTTTTGGCGCTGTCTCTTGTCCGGGCGCTTTTTGCTTGCTTGTTTTTACAAGCCCAGATACTGCTCCACATTCACGAACACAGGCAAAGGATGACATTAAGGACGGTTATTTTCCGACACCTTGCCACAAGCTTACTCTGATTGGATAGGATTTGGGGAACTACTGCCACCTAAAGGTCTGGCATGCTTATGAGTGTGCTTAACAATGCACTTATGAGGTTAGGTGTGGATGAATTTTTTTCTAAAAATGAGGTCGTGTGTACGTAAGTTTTTTTCTGGATGGAGGGGGCAGGCTATTCGGGTTTACAAAAACCCTGCTACGTGCGGACAAGGCCAAAGAATGATCGTGTCAACTGCATATTTAGGGGTAGAATTTGCAACTTAGGCAGCAACCTACTCCCTACGACATCCATGATATTGCCTAATACTACTTAGCAAGATGTTTGGCTGACTGTGGCATGATCTCAACATGATGAAACTTAATAAAGTCAGCCTAACATTAGATGTGTGAACAGTGGTTACACAACCTTTGAAACGAGCCATAACTTCACCGTATGTGTACACGCATGCGTACTTAACTTAAACACGCCTCTGCACTCATGACATCACTAATATTACTACATGTGACATTAATAGGCTTTGTCTCAGTTTGTCAGTGGCAAACAATAAGGGCAAAAGACAACCCACATATTTATGCATGTACATAATATAAACCCACCTTAACCAGGCTGTTATTTGTAACTTCAAACAGGTTTTTAATTGACAAGATACCCAGACACAGCAGAAAATACTTTAATCCCAGTCCATAAAGAAAAAAATGCCCAAATCATTGTTAATAGAGCGAGTTAATAGAGAAATGGCAGGTTTATTTTCATTTACCTCAATAAACAAACCCAGTGAGTGCTCATTCACTTCTGCTATGCCATTAACATGAATGAATGTTGACAATATAATGATTGTGCCATTTATTTAAAGGAGCTGACTGCCAGTGGGTGACGTTTTTATCTTTCTTAAATTGTTTCTCCTCCTCTTGAAGTTATTAGGTGCTGCAGGCACTTGCGACTACACATGCATGATATTTTTGCCCTGACATACCTGCTCTGTTTGTGACCATTGTCATATTTTTGCAGCGTTAAGGTATCGTCACACCAGAAAGTGGCACATTGAAACTTAATAAGGACCAGAGCTGCTTAGTTACAGTAACTCTCTATTTTCTCCTCCCTGTCATTTTGTTCACAATTGTACACCTTTTTCTTTCCTAAAAAGTCCACAGTTTTTTTTTCAATAGATGTCCTTGTTCTATGGACACCTGTCTCATAACAGTCTACAAACCATTCCCGTCCCCTCCCCCTCCAAATCCACTAATTGTAGTGATTTCATTGAAATTACTTGAATGTGCTGTGATTTTTTTTTTTATTTTATTTAAATGGCATGCTTTTGCCTCAAGGCCTTTTTTTCTTTACCTGTTTCCTCTTAGTGCAATTTGTCTTTGACTGTCCATTCTGGTTTTAAAGTGCTGTAAAGTCCAGAGTGTGATATCCTGTACAAATATGAATACACATATATTACCGGCTTTGTTACTGTCTGGTTATCTTGGCAAGCGGTGGCCCGTCCTAAAGAGTCTAGGTCAATACATGCCTGGTCACACACTACTGCATTTTTATTATTTCATGACAGCTGATATCTGCCCAGTATTTCACCGTTGGGTTGAAGCAGCATCTTAAGCACCAGGGAGAGCAGTTATCCTCCCAGCACTCAGCCATAAGGGAGAATAACTGATGACAGCCACTGTATTGTTTTACCCCAGTGAACTCCTGTGCAGCTGGGGACTGCTGCCAGTCCAGGCGTCCCACAATGCAAAGCCTAGTTGATGAACTAATATTCCTCCAGAGAACACAGTACTCGCAGCACGATAAAGCAGTTATCCAAATATTGACTGTGATCACAATACAGGCTAGATAGGGCTCTTGACACTCAGTGTAGCTATCTCTTATTGTACATAAAGCAACCCAACCCATAAACCCTTTGAGATATGTCCTTCGTCTTGATCATTTTGTTGAGGAATCATCTTAATATGCAACTTCAGCTAATCAGTGAAAAGAAGGGCAACATATTGCTTCATTGGATTGGACATTCTTAGGTTTCCTCCAGGTGAATGTCAGTTTGTCAGTCTCTGTGTTCAGTCGACACTTCTCAGCAAAGTCAGTGGTTTAGAAAATGGATGGACAGGTGTTGTAGAAGTCAGCTGGAGGTAGAGTGTGGTGTGTACTTTTAATGACATGACAACAGAAATTTCTGAACATCACTCTGAACAAAAGTATACGCGAACAACAACAAAGGGATGTTTCACTCAAGTTCCACAATCAGATCTTCTCACTGCAGATACGTCAGATAAGTGCATCCTTGACCTTGAACACAGTCTTCCTCAGCGGACTGAGTTCACTAGAGCAAGATCACGAGATGCAGCAGAAAGCTGCACTCCACATCACTGATTAAGTGTGATCAGGACTTACAGTCTTCCTTGTGAAGCTGGGAGATGTGGTTGAAAGCTCCAGAAAAGGCTGTGGGCATTCAAATAGTTTTTTTGTCTTTTTCTTTTTTGATCAAATTTGTCCAGGGATTGAAATTTTCATCACTGACATTTCTGCCACTCCAAGACAGAATAGAACTCTAGACCAAGTTGCATTCATTGTATTTGTCCAGCAACAGAAATCTCACAGATGAATTCAGTATCTTGAAATCAAATCAAATAATCAAATATTAATAATATAATAAGGTAAATGCAAAACCAAGGAAAGGAAAAATATTTAAAAATGATAATAAATATAAATTGTATAAAACTAGGGCATATTTTCAGAAATGAAGCCTTAGTGACTTTTAGTATGTGTAGTATTTAAATGCTGATTGCATTTCTTCTCTCAGCCTTTAGTCACGTGCTGAGGTCACAAGCCAAGGAATCAATAGAAATCCTTGACATTAGATGAAGGCTGCTTCAACGTGGTGTTTTTCTTTGTGGCAGCAGCCATCAAATCACTCAGGTAGGGATCCATGATTGCACTGTCTCATTGGACTTCCAACCATACCAAAATGGTATAATGTCATCCTGCTAAGATGATGCTAATAAGTCCTGTTTTGTCTTTAATTGTCATTGCTAGTCTGCCTATGCCTGCACCTCAGTCTGCAGCTCACCTACTGTCATAAGCATCCGAGCTCCGGCTTTACATACAGAGTGAGACTAAGGCAGCCAGGCCTGCAGGAGTGCACCTGAAATGGTCTATACTTTATGTAGGAAGACCAGAGTGTGTAAGTCATGCACCCTGTGAACATATTTGTCTGGTCCAGGCCCACAGAGTTCAGCTTGAGTGCAACCTCTGCACGCAACTTTCTCCACATCCCTGGCCTGCACTCCCCCACCTCCCCTCATGCACACACACGCACACACACACACACACACACACACACACACACACACACACGACACTACCTGCTGGCAGACTGCCCATATTGCTGTTTGGTACTCTACTCGCAGGGGGAATGATAGTATCTTCCAATAAGACTGAGGGTTCATTTTTATTCCATCATGCAGATAGCAAATTGAGGCCGGTGTGGGGCTAATATTGTACATTACCTGCCAACAAATGCGCTATTTACTTCTGCTCTGTATCAATCTTCCTCCACCAGCAGTCATTGTCTTTCAAAAGTAATTTAATTTTAGGTTAATTTCATGAGCCATTTTGGAAATACACAAAAGAACTAATCAATTCTTTGTGGTTCTCTCCAGAATAGATATTGTTGAATGTTAGACACTGAAGGCTTCACATTATTGTTTATAGAAGGCCTGTGGTTTGTATTCATATCTTCCCAAAGAGAAAGCATTGAAATTAAATTGTGTTGCCTGTAGTGAGGCTGTGTGTGTGTGTGTGTGTGTGTGTGTGTGTGTATCCAGGGTATGTTTGTGTTCTTGTATGTACCATATTGTATGTATAATCATCATTTGAGGTCTTTCATATTTTCTAAAGTATCATACACAGACTATACAAGTAGCATAAATGAATTCCCTATACTGATGGCACCACTGAAACCCTATTTGCAGGCTCCTCCACCTTGACCAAGTGCTCCATCAAGGACAATTAGCTGCGATTGTAAGTGGGAAGCCAGTGAGGGAGCATGTCCTTGTACCAACTAATGGTTGACTGTAGGGTTGTACAACAATGTACTTTTCTCATTACTGGCAGAAGAAAATCAGTGACTAAGAAAAACATGTGCATCAAACAAGTGCTCTCTGCAGCAACTTTATTTGATTATTGAACATTTTACCCATACCTAAAGCTGAAATATAAAGATGAGGAGGCATTCTTCGATGTAATCTAGAACCAGTGTAATAATGTAATCATCAGTGTATTAGCCCAAATGTAATATGACTAATATGATAATATGATTACACTACAGTGTTTCCCCAACCATTGCATTAGGGCAATTACTGGTTTGTTTCTGCTTCCTTCTCTTTCTGCTCATCCTCTCTGCTGTGTTTCTGCTGTCAGTACCAAAGTCACTGACAATGTAAAATCTCATATGACTGTTAAAAGGTTCATATAGCGCAATAACTCAGTTCTAGTTGATGCTTTTGTGTCTGTGTATTTATTGTACTGCCTTAATGTCAGTAGTCTGGCTAGCCTGACCTGAACTGCTGTACAGATATGCATGCATTTATTTGTGCTTTATTTTACACTTGTACCATTATACTACCTTATGTGTACTATTTGCATTCTGCAAGTAAAGAGCTTGGACTTTTCTGACAGGAGCCCTGTAGTGATCAATTTCCCTACAAACCAGTTTCAGGGGTCCAATCCCCAACATGTCATTTACCTAATTTATGTGCACTTGTTTCATCTCAGCTAGTCAGTTAAGGTCGCACTAGTTTTTTCCTCTGCTCTCTCTCTCTGTTTCACCGAACCCCTGTGTAAGAATGCATGTAAATCAAATAAAAGCTTATGAAAAGGTAAATCGTCATCAGACAATAACTGAAAGGTTCCAAGATTTCATTTCGGCTAATGCGTTCCACCTCTTTTACTCTCCACACGGACTGTTTACCCACATGCAACCAAAGACCGCTCAAACGTGATTGGTCAACAAACGGAAACCAGAGCGTGTCTGATACCAAAATCTTGTCCCTTGCCGGCAGATCCTGCATTCATATGCAGATAACTGTTTATAGAGATTAGTGAGCACAGAGATGAATATATATCAACCCTCCATCCAACTCCCGGTAAGGCAGAAGACAGCCAACCCTCCAGAAAGTCGAATTAACTGAGCATTACTGGGATTAGTAGCCTAATGTAATTACTGAACTTCAAATTGCAATCACTCAATTATTGATTAAAGTAATCACATTACGGTAACACGTTTCTAAGTAATCCGTTGCTGCCCAGGGCTTTCATTGACTGCTATTGGTGACCAGAAGGAATCAGAACAATACAAACAGGTTGGTCTGTTGGAAGCTCGCAGTGCCTGGAATAGACCGAAATAGACACATTGTCCAAACAGAACTAAGTCAAGCAGCTTATTGGATCACAACTACAAAAGAAACACTGATTGTGAGGTAATAATAAGCCAACCCCCACATGAATGCCACAGTAACCCCTCCTTTATCATCATCGTGTTTTGTCCTGATTTCATTTAAAACTGGAAAGAACAGGGATTTCCATATTCATACACACTATTTCATATTCCACATAATATAATGTTTGCAGAAATGCAGTGTGTGTGTAGCCTTGCTTCAGTGTTGTCCGACCCTCTGGGCAGTCAGAGAGCTGACTCCTGCCACCCTCCAAGTTGTGCTTGTCTCCTTTGGCTGTGATGCATGGCCCAGTGTGTGAAAAGGTTAATTTCATTACCCCATTTGGTTAAACAACTACCAATATAATTGACACAGGAACAGAGAAGAAAATGAAAACTTGGCTCAAGGCAACCTGCTCTGTACAGCGGCCAGTGGAAGCTTCCTCTCTCCACCCAATGGAGCTTACACAGAAGCGAGCAATAGCACTTTAACAGAAATGAAAAATGAGAGAAATCACATTTATTGGCTTTTCACACTTTTTAAAGCTAAACTGCATTCTCCTATTCCTAGCTTTAAGCACACAAGAAACTGAGATGGCTATTGAAACTTACAAAGGCACTTTAGGTCTTACACCTTAGACCTTATAAAAATCTTTGAAATTGCAAGTTGAAACTTGTAATGGGAATTGTAATCTGTTTTTAAAAAGTGCCAAGGCATGAAGGTTTCCTATAACCACTGCTTTGTGAGATGATTAAATTTGGTTGCAGTGGGTTTCTTTAGGTCATGTAATGAAAACCACTTATTGTCAGGCTCATATCATTTAATTGGCTTGGCTGTAGCCCCCTGCCAGTTCATTACAGCATGCCTGGATTGCCTTTGCCCACATTGCTATCCAAGATTCCTGCCATTCCCTTTGCAGCTTCGGGGAATTGTCCACATTTGCTCCAAGTGTGTGGCTCTGCTGCTCGGCCCAGAATCAAATCGAGGCAATGCTGTATTTTGGTTTTTGGTTTGAGTTTGATTTTATTGTAGCCTGAAATTGACAAAAATAGACTGTCTGTAATTTTCACCCTGATAAAGTGTGTTTCCAGATGGAAGGTTAAGGCACTGTGGAGAAGTGCTCGAACAAGTGCGACACATAATTCCCTGCAGCCCCATTCATCTCTGATTATTAAAACTTTATACTTGATTGAAAAACTCTGTGGGTCTAGAAAATGTTAATTATACTAATCCTTGCCATGACTGGACTGACAGCTGCTGGAACCCAGTTGATTGTCAGCGAGGCATATTTTCCATAAATATATTGCTACTGCAGCTTTTCTACAAGCAGACATTTCATTCCTCATCAGGTTTTTTTTTCTTTTAGTATCAGATATACTGATCTGAAATCTGGGAATTACTGAAAACTATGTCTGACGAGGCAGGAAACACAAATAGTTAGACAATCCGTTTTTTCAATCAAACCCCCAGGTTAGCCATACTTATCTGGAAGATCTAATAAGGGCGGATGGTAAAACTGTTACCCCTGTCCATGATGAACATTAATTACAATTTACACACTATTTTCTTAGTTAATGTATATTCTTTGACTTTACTTACTGGAATTGCTGACATCGAGGGATTTCTATTACCAAAAGTTTAATACACTTTCAGTTGCACCTGCATATAATGTGGTTTTGATAATCTGGCTAAACTGTAAGGTTAAAACCTGTTAAACTGTCACTTGTCAATTTACCAATCATCTAATTATACCTGTAATGTAGCCATGTTCCCATATCTGACAGCAATGTTATGTCTAATGAAATGATGGACAAACCGAAAAAAATAAGACCCAAGTTGTAATATAGCAGTAGGGATCCATGATCCAGGTATGTGTCCCAGGAGTTAGTGGAGACCAAAACAGAGCTAAAGGACACTGATTGTTCTACTTACTTTTGTCTGGTGTCCAGTAACAAAACTACTAGTGAATGATAATGTTGTTCCATGTCTGTTTCTATTTTTCATTTCTCAAAAAGCATGTTCACTAACTGCTAATAATAGTGATATGTCAGCCTTGTGTTTACGGCTTCTTCGACAGCACATACGGGGTCAAAAAAGAAATGAGCTTTAAGTCGTGTACCTGTGTTGACCTTTACCGTGTTACGTGCTAATTTCTAGCATTAGTATTCTGTTGCTGCTCGGCCTCATTATACGATTCAAAACACACAGACCCAAGTTGACAGCTAACATATACCTACTTTGTAAATATATATGTACCATATCAAACAACTCTGTGTAATTTGCACCCATTAAAAAACATCTGCTCTGGAAACATGGCTTGACCCCCATTATCCCTTCAATTAGTCAGGCATTGTGGGCGTTGTCTGTCACTTCCCGTGTTTTCATGCTCTCTTGTAATTGCCATTTTTCATGCTCCTTCTCTCAGTTAGAACAAAAAGGGTCATGCGGTGTGGATCCATCCATTAGGAAGGAGGATACAGCAGGAATGTTCCTGTTGTGGTGACACAGTGTTGAGTTTTGCTCAGGACAAGTGGGCCCCTGGGTGTGTTTCCCGTTTATTCATGTGACCTAAAGAGTTTTATATATGCTATCTAGGTTTTCAGATATTTTTCTCTGAGATTTTTGCCTCCACACTATCGGCATGGAGATGGATACATTTCATTTCTGGCAATTAAAACACTGAAAAAGCACACAAAATGCAACGACTACCTATGTGTTCTCCTGTTACTCTGAATAATCCGCATACAATCTGCCAACAGCTTACTGTGGCACTGCTTTCTCCCAAACACATAGTCCCTATAAAAACTGATCAGACAGTCTTTGTGAGTGTGTTTCAATCCACCTGATTTATCCACATTTTCAATTTGGGAATAAAAGTTAAAACTGAGGAAATGCTGGAAATAACACAGTGAAGAGAAAACAGTGCAGCTGAAACAGATCAACCAAATCATGATGTTGGCCTACATGAAGCATGTGACGTAAATGTCACTAAAGCTTCTATTCCACTGAATGGATGACAAATAGGAGCAAACAAAAACATCTGATCTCTGTGAAGAGATGAAAAGACTGTAGCGCTCTAAATTTGTTTTCTCATGTGCCGAGGCGGAGCCTGAAGGAGGGAAACCAATAGCAAAGCCTGTCGGAGGGTTATGTATGTACTCATAGAACTGGAGTTACATCCAGGTAACTACTACTTCTTCTTCTTTTTATTGTTATCATTATTATTATTAAAGAAGGACAATAATTGTAATACCCAACACAGCCACCACCGGAGAGTAAAGCCAGTCCCTAGTTATACAGATACATTCAGAATTACACAGCAGCTCTCTCGAGGTGACAGCATTCAGTGTGTATGGTAACTAAGTTCTGCACCATGGTCTCCACCCACTCACAGCGTGATGCATCTGGAGCTGCTGCCATCATTGCCCAGCACTGATAACCTTGGCTCAGTACTTCAGTCCTAATGTGGCCTGTTTGGTAACTGGAGGCAAATTCTGGGGAAAGCTCAGCTATCTCCCATCCTCAGATGATATCATTAACTGGGCTCTATCAGGCCAGTGATCTTAATCTCTGCAACCGTCCCTGTGACTATCTCATCTTTGCCAGTTGTCAGTTAGTTTAAAGGGGAAGTCTCATGTTCCTCTTCCCTCCCGTCGCTGCTGATAGGGCCTCAGACTTCCAGTCACAGCTCTTCCTGCTGCAGTCCTGTTGTTTACGATGTGCCATTGATTTTTCTTTTTGACAGAGGACAGGTTAATCTTTTTGTTGGTCTCACACTGACAGCTTATGATTTCCTTTGGGCATGTTGTCTTGTTTTCAATCAGTTCTTGCTTACCTTGCTCCTTCTGTACAACCCCCCCTCACATTCTCCCAAAGCAGTTCCCTCACTGTGCTTGCTCTGCGTGTCATCTGAAAACAGTAGTGACCAAGAAGAACATTTGAAGTTCAGAAGTGTCTCATCAAAGCAGCTTTGTACAGGCAGGGTCCCATTATGCCATTAGTAAAGGATTTGTTACACTCTGGTAGCTTCGTCTGGAAAAACACAGCATGGATGAAGGTGTCAAAATGCTACTTCTGCCAGTGTTTGTTTCAGCCACCTCTATGGAGTGGAATTCAATACAGCTGATAGATCACTCTCATTAGTTGAGTATTGAGTACCGGGAGCCAAAAAGCTGACACTTCTCCGCTGAAGGGAGAGTGAGGAAAGGTTGGAGCCCTATTAGTTGGATGTGGTGGGTTATGAAAGACAACCTGGGCATAATGAAGGAGTCTGTCAAACCAATTATGGCTGGCTGGTTACGCTCCCTCAGATGGTCCAACAGCAGAGTCCCTTTCGTTTTCTCGAGTGAAGTTGAGAGACGTCACAGACAGTTTGTCCTCCATGAGGTTCAGCGGCACCCTTTCAAAGATGGAATTTTCCACCTTTATCTTTTCAGTGAATTGAAAGGATCTGTCTGGTTATGTGGCCGCTGGGCTCTGACATGACATTCTTTAGAATCTGCGGTGACCCACAGTCATGCTGGCATCTGTCATTACAAGCATGCCTGGCTGCAGATCTGCCCAAGGTTAAAGAACCAAATAGGTCATTTTGCTTCATTCAGCTTGTAATTTCCTGTGTTTTATGTTGAAGTTTATACACCAGCTTCCCACAAAATCAGCTGCACAGAGACCAAAAAATGCAGAAAAAGGCATCCGCCAACTCTTTTTGATTTTCATATCAATCCTCTCAGCTAGATGAGGATTGCAGGAATACGTGGAGCTGAGGGAAACAGGTTCTCATAATGTTTTGGTTTGATGTAGGTTAAAACTGCTCTAAGGTATCACAAGCATATTTTGACAGTGCCAAGGAACAGCTAAAGTAAACCTTGTGCATAATTTAGACTGCTTGTGAATGAGCATGGGACAGAGTTATAAAATAAATGTGTGTGTAGGAACTTGCATGTTGAATTACTCATGGTCTGCCTCTGATGGTCAGCTTTTCTGTCGGCCGACCGCTGGGATTTAGCTGTCCTAGACCTGCTGGTCTGGAAAAGCAAAGAAGGCAGTTTCACTAGTTTAATTGGCAGCTTAGCTTTGCACTGAACTGCCTTCAGTTATGTATGAGACAGTTATTTAGCCAAATGTAATTTCGTGCTGTCGATGCAGTTTCCCGTCTCATTTTGACCTGCTCAGAAGTGCAGCATCATGATTTTCACTTTCACATGTAACTGGACTTAGGTTTCTATCATCAGAGCAAAATATACAGGCTGCAAAACAGATGCAAACCTTTTTTAAGTAGGTCACTATTCCATTTTTAGTTCCCTCCCTCTCCTGGTTGATGTCATTGTCATTTATAGATCTGAAAGTAGAAGTTCAAGAGGTGTCAGGTATGTGCTGTCAAAATTTCCCCACATACATTCTCATTATTCCGCCTGTAAAGACAATATAGGTACACATCTCATCTTCTTAGACGATATGACTTAAATTATGAGAGGCAGGCATGATAAGTTAAGGAAGGGAACCATTATCTACCATTTTATTTTTTTTCAAGATCTTGTCTTTAAGGCATTGGCTCTGGCTCCAGATTTGATAACTGAGTGCAGCATTAAAAGTTGTAATGCATTTTTGACTGTATATAGTGTAATAACGTTACATGGATGGATAGATGCTCAGTATTACCAAAAGTATGCACACACCCCAACATCCATACAAAAATCATCTCATTTCAAAACCATGGATGTTAATATGCTGCTGGAATATGCTGGGATGGCTTTCCTGGCTGCGGAGATTTGCTCCCATTCAGCCACAAGAGGCTGGGTGATAAGGCCTGGCTCTCAGTCAGTGTTCCATTTCATCCCAAAAGTGCTGGATGAAGTTAAGGTTAAGGACTTGTACAGGCCAGTCCCGTTCTCCCTTTCCTCTTTTGAAAATGGAAAGGACCAAACAGGAACTTACCATAAAGTTGGAAATACATCTAAAATATCATTGTACGCAGTGGATGGATTTATGGATGAAAAGATGATCCACGATACATCCATGCATGTACAATCATGTATAGATGTACAGAGTATGGACAGAAGGAAGCCTTTAATTTGGGTATGTAACAGTATCACCAGCATATAATTTAGCAATTGAAAAAAGAAGAACTAGAACCATGATGCACACCTTTGGCTGAGTTAGGAAAAAAAAGAACAAACAAGAGAAAAAGGAAAAAACAGCAGTACATTGCTTTCTGTTAAAGATCCAAATTCAGCCACAACAATGCTTGTTGAAAAAAGTCGGCAGCAAGTAGCTCAAAAGAAGATAGTGATCCACGAGACCAAATGCTGCAGCCGCTGTGTTTTTAAATAGATAGATATTCTTGTTTAGTTGTTAGCTCTTCAGTAAAGTTTAAGCTTATTTAATGGTGTATGTCACAAAGAGCATTACTGGAAACAAAACTGTATCATAAAGAAAAGAACAGGTGTGTTTACAAGGACACATCATGAGACATAAGAGAACGATAATTACACAACTGAAGTTCAAATAAGTAGTAGACAATGTTGAAAAGATAGATTTTGGTCTGAATGTACAGAATGAGAAAGAGCCCTCCGTCCTCTGAGCAGAGAGTAAAGGTACACTGAGTACACATGAGTATACACAATGCACTGTGTCCTGTTAGAGACCAGACTTAGACAGTCTCTATAGCTAATGTGACTGGCAATTGCACGCATCTGTCGAAAACATATAGAATTTCCTCTTCACTTCACTTTGCAGAGCACAGCACTATCTTACCAGTCCATTGTAGAATGATTTTTCTGTCTTGTGCCCTCTGGTTAGACCTGCATGCAGACCTGTGTCCATTTCCAGAGGTAGTTTGCATAATCGACTCCTTAATGCGTCTTGAGTACATCTACACCTGGATTTGATGCATTTTTGCTTGGTATGATTACAATCCAGTCATCCAGGTGTTAATGCCAGGTGGTGAGGAAGTCTTTATAATGGATATGAACACTGGGATTTGAATCTCAAATCCATTTCAGTCATGCAAAACCATCACTTCTTAGGGGTGTCTGACAAACCCTGTGTTAGCTGACACAGGGCTCGGAGTGCTTCTGACCACCTCATGTGGCAGGAACACTGCACGGTGTCCTGAGATAAAGTGAGATGTCAGAGATGAGATGAATTGAAGGCCCGTCCCTGGGAGACACTGGGGTTAGACACTGCGGACACCTTGTTCTTTAAAAGTCAATCACTGGGCAGCACAACACTTTCATCACACTGATAGATGCTTCAGCTGGACTGGGCTGTGGAGGTGTGTGGCTGCAGGTCTGATAGCAGCTAAGAAGTGGACTTAGTTTGATAAAAGAAAAACTGGAGATGCACCAGTTTTAACATATCAGCCAGATAGTTGTGTTACATTGAATCTGTCAGTTATGTTTGATTGAATATTTTTTAAAGATGTTTGAGTTATATTATTTATTTAAATTTAATGTGTAATTGTTTTTTTCATTTGACGTTCATGTATCCTGAGCTCAGTATGATTTTATATTCAGGGCTGTAATTGTTGTCATTGCTGATTAATCTGTCGATTATTAAAATAGACTTCTTTTGTCAGACAAAGCGTCCAAAGCCCAAAGCAGCTTCTTCAGCAACATGTCGAAGTCTATTTTGTAGCTGGAATTTTGTAGACGTAGGCATACATGTGATGTGTAGGATAAAAATGGTAATCAATAGTGCAATGGTCCCTCTGAAGCATTTTAAATTGGTTATGTATTGTAAGCAATTTAAAATGCTTCAGAGGGACCACTGAACTATGTACTTACAATACATAACCAACATAATCTCTGTAAACCGATATCTGTGTATGAATGTAGAGTCTGTAAGGAAGGGATAAGATTGGTATCCGAAGCGTTCTTGTCATTTGTCGCCCGTTCGTACTTGGCTGCGTGGAGGTAGACAGTTTATGTGGAGAGCAAAAGAGGCGAAACACATTGGCTGAAATGCAATCTGTGAACCCATCAGCTCTTGTCTGATGGCGATTTAGCTTTTTATTAACTTTTATTTAATTTATCTGCCTTCACATGAGAGATTAGCTGAGAGATTAGCCGAGATGTCATCTTCTGGTGCACGGAAGAGGAAGTCTTGGACAGATATTCGTTTTCTGTTATCCAGATATCTGCTGGCTACGCTGGAAGCCCCCTGTTAGCCATCACCCCCAGAAGCTAAATCTTGGTCGGATAGCCGATGGTTAGCATGATAGCTGAGGTTCTGAGACTGTAACTAACACTGTGGACTAAAAAATTCCCCTCTATTAAGGTTCAAAGGTCAAACAGTATGACATGCTCTAGTTAGTCTCCCAGCAATGCCGCTCCTGAAATGTCAGCAGTCAACTGCTGCCATAGGAAACCCAGAGGCCTGAAGCTTAGACACAAAGACAACAACAAAAGACTGACTTGTCCTGTTTTGACAAATGTATGTATGTATGTAAAATGGATGTATAGAACTGTGCAGCAGAGGGTGACGGTCACAGTCATTATAGTGCAGTCACACTGTGCTGTGTCCAGAGAAATTTGAATACAGCAAACATCTTTAAAACGTTGTTTTGTGAGGGAGAACAAATGAAATACTGAAAAATATTGTTTATTTTTTTTATTTTGTGTATTTGCTCTGAAAACTGTTTCTACATGTATCCTCACTGCTGTGTATGTACATATTCAAATAGCCCAATTGGTTTTGAAAAAAATATACATAAATTGCACAAAATGTAATTATGTAAATTTTTATGTACAACCCCCATTCCAAAGAAATGTGAATGCAATCATCAAACAAACTGTGTTTACTGACAACACACAAAGTGTTCCTGAGCCCATGTATTAATCTCCTTTATTCAATCATGTAGTGGAGTGTTGAACCTCGCTCCATCCTCGCTTGTGAATGACTGAGTCTTTCCAGGATGAACCTTTCATACCCAATCTATCACCTGTTACCAATGAACCTGTTTACCTGTGGAATGATCCAAACAGGTGTTTTTGGATCAGTCCACAACTTTCACAGTCTTTTGTTGCTCCTGTCCCAACTTGTTGAAACATGTTGCTGCCATCAAATTCAGAATAAGCAGATATTTACAGAAGTCGTTGATGTCAAACATTGAATATATTGTCTTTGCACTGTTTTACATTGAGTCTATGTCACAAAGGATTAGCGTCACAACTTTTTTGGAATCTGAGTTGTAGAAATGTGATACCAAAATAACCAATAATACAAAAAAAACTGGCCCACAAGGCATTTTTAAAAGACAGGTTGTTCATCTATATATGATATTGGCCTGATAAGGAAAAAAGAGGCATCCAGAAGTGTTTGTGATATTACATTCACCCAGCAGAGACTTATGGCCTTGTGCAGAAAGCATAATTCTGTGAAGTCACAGCCACTATGAAACCACAGTGAGAGAAGATTTCATCAGCCTATGAAATGGGAAAGAGTTACAGGATTGAATTGTTGACAGAGTAAAGCCTCTCTCTCTTTATCGGGTCAAGGATAAACTCTCATGAGCTTATGCTTTGGAAGGATATTGAAGCTGTGTAACAGCCTTCAGTGCAATAACAGAACTTCATAGTGCTGGAAAAATGGAATTACCTCAGCTCTAAACAGTGGCCCCACTTCAGCGGCAGACAGTGTGGGATACTGAGGAGGGTGGGGGCTCAGCGTGTGGTAGCTTATGGTAATCACCCCCAGCTCCAGAGAGAAGACTGTTAGCTGTACTCTTCTACTTCACGTCTCCACCACTGACCCCTGTGTGAGACACCCAGACTCAATTGTGTCAGCAATGTCTTACTGAGAGCTCCTGGATAAGACCGTTTTTATTGTAGTGGTGTTTTGATGAAACTGTAGGACAGCATACTGATGACTCCTGAGTGCAGGTTCAAATTCAGTGTGGGGTAAGTCACTCTGCTGACAGCAAAATTACTTTCTTGTCCATTGGTCACAGAAGTTAGCAAATGACAACATTTACTGGCCACTCTGACGGTTTTACCAGGCTGATGCAGTGCTGGCACCACAGGTGTCCTGCCAGTGGGTGCATTCAGATATTTAGCAGCAGGTGGGTGGTGGTAATCTTCCACCATCTTTCATGACTCTGCTTGCAAATTAGCTGTACAGAGAAAAAAACAATAGCTGTACTCATTTTTTTTTCTGTTGGAAAGTAGTTAATATTTCAGTCTGCGGTATTAACCAAGTATTTACGCAGGTAGATTTAACTGATAAGGCTGTAATCTTTTAAGGAAAATAATCCCCCTTTAATAAGCATATACTGTACATTAACATTAAATCAAAAAAAGGCAACAAAAGCCTCAACACAATAGGAAAAGGTTGGGTTTGGCGGAGGGAGCTCCAGCAGCGTTGGCATGGCTGTATCTGGAGTCTAAGTGTCAGGTTACAGTGGCAGGACTAGTACTACATGAATGGATGCTACTAGTCAGCTGGTTGCCAAGCAGCTGATGAATGAGCCAGTGATTGTGAAGCATCAGCGAAGCAGCTGATACAGCACCGAGCCTGATAATCAGACTGAATGGCTGTTTTGGTTCCTTTCATCGTTTAACCTGCCTTTGTGTTCATGTTAACTAATTTCTCGTTGCTGTTCACAAATCGATAACTAGCGAGTTAAAATGTTTCAAATGCAACAGCAGTGCAGGCAGACGGGGAAAGGGCAGTCTGTGTGAAGTGGTGGTGGGGGGCAGAGGAGGAGGGTCACCTGTTGTCCTCCTTCAGGTGGAATCTCTTATATCAATTTAACATGCTCCTGTTTTAAAATTTGTAAATTTCCCCGTTGTTGTAAAGTCCCCGCTGTGGGACTAATAACGGAATATCTTATCTTATGCTAATCTGTTATTGCTATTATTAACACATAAATTGTAATATAATGTTAATGTGTGTTGTAATTTGTGCCCTAGTTTGTTGTAATCTACATGATAGACTTGTATATCTACATCCTTGAAATACTCTGTCTTCTGCTTCAGGCCTGTGTAGTTCATCTGGAAAAGAAGGGTTGAATAAACTTATGTAGTTGTTAAGAAATTTTGAGAGAACGTTTTCACTGCTTGCATTTTTCATTTAACAAAAAAAGTAGAGATAAGTAGGCAGCTAGTGCAAAATAACATTACTGTCCTCTCCATTGTTTTGAGTCACCAGCAGCCACTGAGTTACGTATCTGGCTATGCAGGGAGGTGATGTCCTGTTCTTAATTCTGTCGACAAAGCTGATTGGTCAACTGATTTTCTAGATCCATTTGAATCCCTGAATAAATCTGAGACGTTGGATGTGTGAGAGCCAGGCTAACTGATACCAGATCAGTGCTCTCCTGGGACTAACACTAAGCTCCATGCTCCAACGTACAGAATTTAATAAGCAATTATTCATCGATTACTACTGACAGCACAACTTTTTAGACATTATCACTATCAAAGTACCGTCCTTCTACTTGGGTAGCTTCTTGTTCAGAGCGACATTAGATCTCCTCATTCATTTCAATGAGTGGTCCAATGGCACAGAGGGCTCCAGCAAGAAATGCAGGCCTGACCAGTAAAAACATTTAACCTGGCTCAACTTCCAAAACAGATTTTTTATTTTATTTGGTGACCTTCTTGTTCTTAATTTACCAACCAAATATGTGCAAGCCTTTATATAAAACTATGCAGCAATTCTCTTAATCTGAAACATTTTTCTCCAATGGGAGACAATAAAATTAACTTGACCTTGTAAACTAATAGATCAATTACTCAAACTAGAATTCCTGGAAACTTCTGGTACCTGTAGCAGTGTGATCTCACCGACGTAGCCCCTCAAAGTATTTTAAATGCTTTGCTATATTTGGCTTGATTACTGAGTAAAGAACTGTGTTTAAGTTCCCTTTCCCACACTGTTAGAACTGGTGTTAGAATTTTCCTTTCAATGCAAACTGGTCTGTATAGGAGGGTTTTGTTGTGACATTACTCAATAAGACAAATAGTTTTACATCATTTCTGTAATGCACTTTATGGAAATGAGGCTGGTTTCCTTCATTTTCCTCATGACATTTTGCTGTTGCTCCCTTCCACATTGCTTTAACGTAAGGCTCTCCAAACCTCCTGCTGCCTCCTCATGACAATTTAATGAGAGCCCCAAGAAACAAACTCTAATTTTGTTTGTTGCCTTTGTTACGGAGGTAAAATAGCAACGCTCACTAATAATGCATGTGAATATGACCTGCAGTGAAATGTTTCAGTATTCTGAATCCTTCAGTGTTTTTACATGCTGAGCTTTGAAGGAATGGATTCATATTCAAAGTTATCTTGGAGTTTTCAGTGACAGTGGTAATAAGGTATATAGCAGCTTTTTAGCCTCACCTGGCTGCTGTTTAAATGCTTTACCTCTCTCTTTTGTCTTTTCTTTGCAACAGACTTTATGATCCATGTGTGATGGAGCTCATTCATTGTGACTGGCCACTCAGCTCTAAGGTCAACTTTGTGTTGTCATTTAGCTCATTGTTTTGGTTTTACAGACCTAGATTTATCAGTGTGTTTCTAGCCACAGCTTTTTTCAGCAAGCAAGATCTGATTAAAAAAAACATTGTATGCAGCCCTGCACCAAACAGCAGACAAAGTTAGAAGCCAACAAAGTCAAACATTTAGCAGTTAAAGAGCCAGATATTTCCCTCAGGAGTCGGTAGAGACCAAAACAGAGCTAAAAGGAGAGTGAATGTCAGTCTTGCATTCATTGGATCATCAGACTCCAGATGAATGCTAATTCTGTGTCAACTTTATGCAGTGATATTCCAATATGTCCAATAATGTCTTTTAAGCTTGTTGGGCTGCCTCCAAAAATATATGAATGACCCTTTAAAACCAGCACAGCAAGACTGTAGATGGTGAGATTTTGTGCCATCTGTCGTGGTTTTGTGTTTTTAGTTTATTTCCTGTTTTATATTGAAAGGGTATTTTCAGCTGTGTGTGTGTGTTGTTATTTTACTTCCTGTCATTGTGTTTCCTGCCCTTAGGATTGTTGGTTTTCACCTGTATTCCCCCGTCTTTGTGTATTTAGTTTCTGTGTTACCCTCTCTTTGCCACTTTGTCCTTGTACCTACAGTACCTCGTGGACTTGGTTTGCATGTTTGGGCTACCATCTGTTTTTACCCTTACCTGCCTGACCAACCACTAAGTCTTTTGATTTTCTTAATAAATGATATTGAATTACATTAGCTCTGCCTTTGGTATCTACATTTTGGGTCCTGTTCCTGGTCCTGTGGACCACACTTACACAAACCCGCAACACCATCTGTGGGAAAGCCTGAATTCAGACTCATCATACTGAAACCCAGTATGATAAACTTCATTAAACTATAGCTATGTTCAGACAATCAGGTTTTAAGAGTTAAACAGATTTTATTTAAGAGAAAGTTTGGCCATTGTGATATTTGACAAAAGTGTTGTGACTAGTATTGGTCTAACATACCAGAGAGCCAGTATCCTTAATCTCGAACCATTTAACCCTAGACAAGAGCACACATCATGTGCTGTGTGTGTGTGTGTGTGTGTGTGTGTGTGTGTGTTATACATGTGTGCTTGTGCATATATACTATGCGTGAGTAGAAGTTTTGTACGGAGGCGTACAATACAGTATTAGTGGTGTATTTCAGCATCTCCACCCTTGGCTCCAGTGTTGAGTCCCACAGGATCCTCTGGTGTTCCAGAGGTGAACAGGGCTGTCAGTCACTTTACCCTTAACCTCTCCTTCTTCTTCTGGCCCCCTGCTGTCCCTTCCTCCCCTGGGTGAGAGCTGAACCAAGCATGTTGGCTGCTATAAAGCACCCATCATCCAGTTGTAAAACGTTGCAGCTGTAATGCTGCAGCGCTGGGACAAACGCAGTGCTTTGTATGCTGACATGGCGTTCTGTGAGAGGAAGCATGCCAAGGTTAACTGGGCTGTAGTGGCCAGTGGCTATGTGCCTTGACATGGTATGCACCAACACACCTGAGTAGGAACATTTCTCAGGGCGAGCTGAGAATAAGGTGCATTTAACTCTGCTTTGTTTCAGTGCTAATCAGGGTGATACAGTCAAGAACAATGCATGATGGAAACTTCTTACTTCTACACTAAAGCTTCAAACTATAAAGGCAAAGACCTTATTAGATTCCTGAGCTGCATACATTTGCAGAGTAATAAGGAAAAATAGATTTCTGTGACGCTACCATAACTCCTGAAAGTTATAAGATTGTGTTCATTTTAGCATTCATGTGATGCATTAAGACAAATCCAGTATGAAATGATTTCTGTTCAGTATTTAGGATGATAAAGGACATCGTCAGTGTTACTATGTTAATCGTGGTGATTATGGAAGACTATCTGAAAGTTTACTTAACCCCGTTTCATAAAAATTAACAAAAGAAATGATAACAGAGCATTTATATTGAACATATCTGCAAACTGTTGACAGCCAAAGCAAAATGTTCAGTACTGAACATATTGTAGAAAATTATTCACTGTTTTTCTCTCATTTCGTTCCTGGCGTGTAAAGCATGATTAACATTTCTATGGTCATTTTATAACTATTTAGCCAACTCAAAGCACATGGTTATGTTCCAGACACGTGTCCCTGACAGGTTATTGGGACAGACCATGTTCGCTCTTTCAGTACTTGACCAAAGCCACAGTCTTTCCCTAACTCTAACTAAGTGTTTTAGTAGCCTAAACCTGACAACACATGGGACACAAACCCCAGAGGTCCTGGTTTGTACACCTGCTCCCTGCTGTTCACAAACCTCCTCTCTCAAGACTTCTCTACTTCTCTCGTGTGCATTTGTAAGACCTGATACGTTGGCTGCATTTCTTTTCTAAAAAAAGATTATTTTAATGACTTTAAATTGTTGTTGCTACATTTCTTTGTTCATAATCACCAACTGTTGCTCTGTTAAAAAGAAATCAGCATCAGGACTGTGTATCCCCACATCACTCGTATCATGCACACAATTATGCATGTGCATGATATGAGCCAAATGGGGACTCACTCATTGCTCCATAGCATATATTACTAGTGGACAAAGTCTTCACAGGTTACCTTATTTGCACAATCCACAGTCTTTGGAGTCACACTCCAAAACGTGTTTTATTCTCTTTTGTGAAGCAGGATTTTAGAAAGTTGGATGTGTTGGATGGCACCTCCACATTATAACTGTATCCACTGATTACAATTTAAAAAAGTTTAGGTTAAGGTTAGACATTTTACTGCTAAAAGCAATGGTGCTGCTAAGCCCAAAGTATATCACATTTTCTAGATTGGAAAAAATCTTGCCCGTAAATGCAAACCATGCAGCAGTTACTTTTCCTCCAGAGGCAAATTAGTAGTTTACAGACGTATTTTATAAGAGAGAATAACTTTACTTGACACCTCACCGAAGCAAGACCTCTTGCAAGTCTTCATTTGTTGCATGAGAGAGAGCATTGCTGCTAGCTATCATGTACTGGCAACAGTCCATGAAACAAAAAGGTGCAGCTCTGCAAACATGCTTGTCAGAGACAGGAGAATGAGCGGTTGAGGCTTTGCCACATACTGTTTTGTTCAGCATTCCCCTCCAGTATGTTAGCCTATCCTTCAGGAATTGTAGAGCAAGACGGGCCCACGCTCCTGATTATGCTTATGTGTTACAAGGCCTGTTTGTTTTTCCATTCCTTGATCTGCTCCTAGGGGATAAGGAGATATAGGCCATGAACGCACTGTGAAGTGTTTCGTTCAGCCTATCAGCACAAAGCCTGTGGTGATGGTGCCAATGCAGCGAAGTGGCCCAGTTGAACACAAAGCCTTCCCTGTAATGCACATCCCGGCACTCTGCACTCAAAGGCGTAATAAACTGCAATAATTAATCGTGAGGTAGCCTCCATTTTTTCAGGCAGGCCTCTTTACATGGTGTAAGCTGGACAGTGGGCACCATCAGTAATTAAACCTTTGTATTTACTACAGAGGCTTATAAATATCTCTCTCTGTAGACTTCATTGATGTGATGCTGATGAGAGAAATGAGATGAAGGGGAAGATTGAGGGAGGGGCGCTGCCGCAAAGCCGATTTCCAAAAGCCTCACACTGAAGCAGCAAAGGTTAATTGGATTCTGTCAACATGATATTGTCGGGCGATGTTTAATTCTCTCAGATCACTACTTGTACGACATTGTTTAATTTTCTCTTTTGGAGAAAAGAATTGTTGGATCTTGTCATAATCAGTGCATGACAACTTCATGAACCTTAGGCTTAGAGGCCCCTCAGACAGGGGCAAGGGCTTGTTGTTCCTTGATATCTCCTGGAATAGTAGAAGAAAATAACGAAATCATAGACACACGTGGGAAAGAATAGCTGAGGATATCCAACAATTATGTCCCTCTCTTTGTTGAGTAATACCATGAGCAGGCGTGCTTACAGAGTCTGGGACACGATGCAGCCTATTCAGCAAAAAGAGAACGATTTGGATTTCCACATTATATAAAGCAAAACCGCTTAAACCTGCTTTTTGAGAAGCACAGTAGACGGCAGATTCTGTATTACATAACCGACGGAAGTACACGCTGCTCATTCATTGGGAGGAAGTGGAGAGGTGGGGGTGTTTTTTCCCTGGGATTTGTGTCAACAGAAAAAAAAAGTTCTCTCGCTCACTAGCTTAGTGCTGTGTGTTGTCGTAAGGCTCAGACACTCCCTGTGTTTGTGTTTATCACATCCTCATCTGGAAGCTGCTTCTGGTTCGCGCCGAGCCCTGATGGATGGGGCTGGAGTGGCTGCGGCGCAGCAGTGCAGGGCTGTGTTTCCAGATGAACTGACCTTGGTGTACTGTGCTGATTAAGAGAGAGAGTGTACGGTATTGACTCCTCACCAACACCATCACCCCTGAAACCTGACCCCCCTCCCTCAGGAAACCAAATGCAGATGATTGTTTTTCTGCACAGTCAGTGTGGCTGCGCTGATAAATGACCCTGAAAGAGAAAAACTCACTGACACGACCTGTGTTCACTGCTCCTGAGCCTGCAGATTTAATGTATGAGGCTATGCATGAAATACTGTACTAACATGAACAGACACAGCAGCATACTTGTTAACATATTTCAGTGGCATCAAATTACATTACAATGCAAAGTCTTGACCCATGATATTTAAGTAAATGTCAATTGTTCTATTACCTGTCAGATTCAGCAACCACAAAGAAAAAAAATGTGACTGATAGATACAGAAACTCCAAAGATGTCACTGTTTGGTTGACTGTTAGATTGTGTGACACAATTGAAGTATGTTACATAATTTTACTTGCATACACAAGTTAAAAGAAGTCAACCTTGACTTTTCAAGCTTAGTTTTTGCTTGCTAAAGAAAATGTGGTCAGGAGTTTGGAGAGCTTCACTGAACTGAAAAAAAAGGAAATGGACACAGCATCGACACTCTGATTATTATATTAACCAGGTTACTGTTGCTAAGAGTCACTAAAAGTTTTGTTCATGCAGTGTTCTGTAGGAAGGCTACTCTTCATTCTAGTTGAATACTTATAGTACTTATAAGTTACTTTACAACACTAAACGTAAGCTCATTGTTATTTGGAGAACATGTAGCACCAGCAAACACAGTGTTTCTGTACTGACTGTGACTCTGTGTCTGTTTTCCAGTATTCGCACCATTATTAAGCTCAATTAGTCCTTGAAACCTCTTTGCCAGCCTTCTGACAGCTGAGAAGTTTCGGGAGCCAGAGTGTTTAGACGTTGGCATTATGTAAGCAGAGAACCTGCACTCCAGTGATAACAGGAAGCTTATATGGCAAACGGTGGGAAATCTCCATCCAGCACTTAACCTCCATGGACGAGAGATTATTACTGGCAGCTCTGGGTCGCAAAAGAGCACAACCCATTTGTCCTTGGGGCACATTTATCCGTATGGCGCGCTGCTGTTAGATTTACATTTTACGCAGGGGCTTCCCATCACAAGCTGGATCACAATGTAATGACTTCAACGGTTTACAGTTTATGTTTTTGAGGGCAGCTTGGTTATTACATTTATCTGTTAGTTGAGATGGAATATCAAATCATTAAAAAAAAACACTTCTAGCAAATATTTGAGCTCTGCTTATATATATAGTTTGACTGCTGACACCATGACCCCACTAACAAATTCATTACATTCAACATTAATGATGAAAGTTGAAAAGCTTTCTAATATACCTCAGTGTTAATGATCAGACCATAAGCACACACAGTATGCTCTTTCTGTCTTGTTGTGACTCTTGATGGCCCCTAATTACTGCAGTGATGTAAAAGTGGCTGTCATTTAAATGTGCTGCAATTTGGGTGAGCAGTTAATTGAAGTTTTACTGTTGCGGTTAACACGACCTCGAGTTCATTTCAGGAGATTCGTGATGTTTCATTTCATGCCACTCTGAAACAGCCTTAAAGCCAAACACACGAATGACTGTCAAATTTAATGTACAGTAAATCAAAAGCAAAAGTGACAGTAAACAAGCAATATAGGAAGACAATTGTTGTTGTTGGTGGAAAATAGCTTCGCCCCTTGTTTAAAACCACAGAGATGCTAGAAGGCTAACCACAGGTTTATTTTTTGGAATTTTGTGGAAACCCTGAAATGCACTTAAACATGCCTTTTGTCATTAACCTAAACCCACTGCAGCAGCAGCCCTAGTTATTTTACTAGATACTGTTTACTGTCTTGCAAAAACTTCCACTGAAATGTATTCCTCAGTTTCTTCAAACTATAATTAACTATACACTTTCTACTCAACTGTGATGTGATCATTTGACTTATTTAGAGGATAAGTCTGGCAATATTCCATATTTTCACAATCATCGACGATCCCACGCTGAGACCTAAAGCAACAATGAACTGATGTGTGCATGATGTGTGGTGTGTGTATCCAAAGCCTCATATATCTTATGCCATCATTTTGATATTTTTACATTTAATAAATGTCTGGATGACAGATGTTTTTGTTTTTTCATCTTTGAAGAAACTTTGAAGAAACTACAAAAAATAATACAATGAAATTAATAGAATATAAATAAATGTCATGAAATTAAACATTGATATTAAATATATTAATCTGCAAAAGTTTTCAATTAAGATACTTTAGTTGCAATCATGTTGTTTGATCCTGTTAATAAGTTCATACAGTGTTTTATGAAACCGAGTAACGGCCTAAAAAATGTTTTAGGAAGTCTCTATTAAACTGGTATTCAGATGCAGTTCATCTACAATGTACACGTCATTCACATCACACTAAAGTAATCCCTCTCTAACTGGTGCTATCTGTATTTACAGAGACCCTGCCCTCTGCCTGTACTTTCCATTTTCTTATTATTTTGCTGTGTTTGGGACTTTTTTGGACATCAGAATTTGGACATTGGGTGTGAAGCATGTGAGCTCAGGACTGTATAAAAATGTCGCGGCCAGGTTACATCTCTGTATCCATCTCTCTCTAAAGAGCTGCAGGCCTGTGCGTCTGCATTTACACACAATCCTTCCCACCGGGTTGTTCCATGGCGTGGCCGTCTTTGTTTGTGCTTGACAACATAACCGTTGTGAAACAGTCATAAAATAACATTTTATTTCTCTAATTCACTGCTTTGTTCTCACTAACACCGCTCCCTGTCTTCACTCGCTCTCTAACTCGCTCGACCGCTGCTGCTCCCCCTCTCTCTCTTGCCAGTTAAGGCGGGGAGGAAGGGCCAACTTTGAATGGTGCGCTTACAAACAGCAACAGACAAATCCTGCATAGCCTGACTTTAAAGTAGTGAGAAGTTTTTTCATGGAAGATTCAAAAATATACAAAATCCTGCTTTTGCCCTGTACTTCCTCATAAATAACAAAAAGTTCAAATGAGTGGAGCCTCTGGAGGGGTTGGCCGAAGTGCCAATGCTTGTTGGCAAGATTGTCTGATCACACTAAACCCACAGTATTCCTCTCTGAAGGCATCATCCCTTCAAGGCTGAACCATTGTTATTCCCTACATACAGCCCTGACTTGTTCTTCTGTCAGGCCAATCACAGCGATCTCTTTAATGCTCGTTCTTATATCAGCCTTTACCAACCCTCTTAAAGTTAATGCGCCCTCGACCGTCCGCCTTAAAGGTGTATGAGTTCATCAAGACAGACTTAAATGCTCCTTAATTCCCAGATGACGAGCAGTAAAGTCCCAGGCAGAAGTGAACATCTGGGTTTCAGTTTTGCAGGAGCGGAGCTGCTTGCAGAACTCTTCAGACGCTGATAGAAAATCTTCTGTCTCTCTCTGTGATTGTTTTGATGCCAGCTGCAGCATTTAGGCGCCAAGACGAGATGTATAGGTGGTTTATTTATGGCCGGTCCTCCATTCACCCTGACGCCCATGTCCTCCTCTCTTCTGCTTGAGGTGACTTGTGCTCTATCTGTCCCATGTCCCTGCTCGTGGCATAACTTGAACTTATTTGTATAGAAACTGTCTCAAACAATGCTCACCAGAAAAGCGTTCTTGTGGTTGTAGCAGAGACTGTATATTCTTAGGAGCAAAGGCAAAGTAGTGTGACGTCAACACTCCTAACCAAGTCATTTTAGTTGGCTAAACTTAAGAAAACCTTAATCATAGAGGTGGCAAATCAGTAAAGACACAGTACTGATGAACAGAGTTATTCTGACAATAATGATGCCTGATCATTGAGTATTAGAACTTGAAAAATCTTTGCATTACAAATGTTGTAGAAAAGAAAACATTCTTTGCTGAGCTGATTCTGGTCAGCCCGAGGAAGCATGAATAAAAAAACCATGATCAAAACATAAAACATCAAAGCGTTATGTGTTCAACATTAACATTACTGTTGCATTTATGATCTTGGGAAGTTGGCGTGCTAGCCTTTGTTTACTGCGGCTGAAGAAATTAGGTCTGCTTGAAAACTCAATTTATCAATTTTACGCATTTCTCTGAACAAACACACTTGTAAATAATTTAGCTTTAGATGTTCAGCTGTTTCCCCTGCTTCCAGTTTTTATTCTGAGGTAAATTAACCGTGCTGTAATTCCAGCTCTGTACTTCACACTAAGACATGAGATCGATATCAATCATCGATCATCTCACTGTTGGAGAGAACACATATGCATATGCATCAAATGATTCTTCATATGTTTATGGTGTGAGAGAGTTTGCTCAGGTGTTTGCAAAATGTCAAAGATCCTCACTTTGTTTTTACTTTACAAACGTACCTAAACTAAAATATGCACTAAAATATCTTGACTTTAGACAGCTTTTATCTGTTTGTTTCTGTGTCATGTGCACTACTGTAATTTATCTGTTCGAGATACGACAGCACGTATTGCTGGTGATTCCTGTACTGGAACTTCGGAGACTTGAAGATCATTATGCAAACAAGTTAGATAAAAGAAAGTAACTCTAATCAGCTTCCTCTTGTCTTGTGCTTCCTTCCTGTTCATATCTGTTCTCCGCAGCCTCAGTTGTTGTCTCACATTACACTTGGCTGGTACGTCTAATCTCCTGCTCCTCTCTCTCCTCCTCCTCTCTGCTACCTGGCACCGAGCTCCGTGTGCTGATTCAGCCCGTTGTGATAATGCATATATGAGAGTTCCCGGCCCTGATTTGAAGGCATTAAAATGCTGCGGGCAGTGGACAGAAGTAATCTCTCTTTCTGCCAAACGCAGCCTTCAGCTCAGTGGGAGTTTTCGCCCTCTTTGGTGTACAGTACGACGCCATTCACGCTGCAACAGAAACATGCCTTCACCCATGTGTCACCTGCTGTCTGATTTTGAATGAAAATATCTTACTTTGTTTTATTAACCTTTGATGAAATGTGCATTGTGAACCGCTTCAATGTGCCTCTCTCTTTTTATGTTGCAGGCGACACGCCTCATTGCCCGTAGAAGTCTCAGAGATTCCTCTAAACCTTATTGCCCCTCCATGTAGAAGAGGTTACCCCTGTCGCAAATGGAAGTCTGCATCTTTTGGGTAAATCGAAGGTTTTTTTTTATTGATGTCACCTTTTCTTCATCAGACCACAACTCTCTCAGCTCCATTTCCTGCCAGTCTATCTCATCACAACAGTTTCTGTCCTGGTGCTAGTTTACAGTATCACTCAGCCTTTTAAAACATCTAATTTCTGACCCCGCCATTCCCCATGCTGCTGTTGAGTGTTTCTTTGTTTGTCAGTCTTTTCCTATTCCTCATGAAGACTTCCACCACCTACTGTGCACAAGCTGGTGGGTGGCCTCCTCAGCCTCCAAATTCACTCAGATAGAAAATGAACAACACCCATCGCAACCACAGACACGAAGTAGAAGCGCAGTAGGGGAACGGACTACTTTATGGGATGGAGCTGGCAGAACAGACCCCTGTGATGACACATCTCTTCCTTCAAATTCCCTCTATCTTTCATGATTACTTCGGCAGTGGTGAAAGAGCTGAAGGATATCTTAGAAAATGAGTGACAAGCCTTGCTGCACTGCTACAACTTTGTAGATTACTGCAAGCAGCATGTTTGCATAAAGCATCCTGCGGCACATACAGTACAGTAATGCCCTGGCTGGCAGTCCGTGCAGTCCTCCTCTCTGTGGATGCTTTTCCTTGGAGTTCATTACAGCTGCTCAGCGAGGCCCTGAGAGCTCCATAGTAAATGAGGAGAGATGGGGAGAGATGAAAACCCTGAGAGCGTTGAGCAGTGGGACATAGGCTTCAAAAGCTTCATGGCAATTTCAAAGGATTTTTATTCTTGATGCCGCGCTCACTATATCTATCAAGTATCCAGCAATGAGCTTGAGAGCAATTCTAAAAGCAGGTTTGTGGGGGGGGGGGGTAGACAAAATCTCACCCTATAGGTTTTTGCCTGGGGAGGAAGAAGACAGTGGAAGCCCTAATGAGTCTTGTTTGTTCGCCATGTTTATTGATTCTAATTAGCCGTGGAAATGAAGAGAGTACGAAGAATGAGTGCTAAACACTTGTGATTACAGTGAGGTCTTGAGCTGTCCCGCTCCATTAGAAAGTATTTGCCAAAGAACATGAAGAACAAGTGCACATCAATTACAATTGCCCAGGGAGTTGTGTTCTGAATGACGCTCGGGTCAAGCTGGAACTTACAATAGGAAGTAGGTGTGTAGATTGGATAACGAATGTTAAACCCCTGAGAGGCATGGAGGAAGTGACACATTGCTGCAGGTAAAATCACACTGTGAAGCAATATGCTGCCGTGCAGTGAGGCAGCTTTTGGGGACTGATCATCGGGCTTTTACGTTTGGCAGATATAAGATTAAAGGTGTCAGCAGCAGGAAAAGGTAACAGCGGGAGATAAGAAGACTCTCTTCTTTTGGACTTCTGCTCTAGTGCGTGCAGATTCATGGTGATCCTGCTCCTCACTAAACATTATTACAGTGCTTAGTTCACTTAGTTCCATTTTTATTAAATGATTTGTGAAGGTTTATGATGGTAGTGCAGAGCGTTGATTTTCTTTTTTTTTTTTAACTTCCATAGAAGGTACAAAATTTGAGTTTAGATTAAAGCTGCCATGATTGATTTTGTACATCATTAGTGGCCAGGCAGCTTAGCTATTCTCAAAATCAAAACTTCCATGTCTTTTGATTCAAGACATAATTAAGCAGAAGGCTAGTTCTGATGGTACAGAGCAGAGAAAGGGCGTAACACCAGCCAACCAAAGAGGCCGCCAGCACTAGAGAACTGGTCAGTGGACTGGCAGCTGATCTGGTGCTGGTCCCCCTCACATTCTGCTGCATTCTGTCGATCCCCAGCTGCAGGGGGCCAGTACACTGAACATCCAAAAACCAGCCTTCCGCAACACTGGTGATAAGGTGGCAAGCTCCTGAACAGCTACCAACTATTGTTGCCAAGATCAAGATGGGACTTTGAACCTCAAATATAAATGTAGTTTGGTCATACTGAGATGTAGCTACTCATATTGTAGTTTATAATAAGCTGATGTCAGACCACCCATCATTATGTCCTGTAAATGAGTGTAGAGCATTGGAACAGCTCTATTCTGCATGTGTTTGTGGACTTGCTGTTTTGACTCATTAATGTGCAGGTGTGCACCTCCTCAATAATGCTTGCCAGCATAGTCCTTCAGATAAACCAGGCCCTGTCTCAGCATATTACCAAGCTTGAAAAACACAGCAATTTTGAGTTTGAAAAAAAAAAAAAAAACCCTTTGTAACTCCGCCGAAATTGCAGCCACATATGGGAAGACAATATGTTCATTTTTTTTATCGTGGTCTGCTTTTCCTTTTGATCTGGTGTTATGTTCTGTTTCGGAGACTTTTGATTTTTTAATGAAAGCTCAGTGAGGATAACTGCAAACTTGCAGAGCCTTCCAATGCCTGATGTTAGTGTGGTTGTCTTCTGCCTTTGTATTTGTCAATATGGAGTCCACATTACTTCAACTTTGTGCTGCATTGAATGGTGTGAGTCAGACAACAACTAGTGATCTGTGTAAATGGCTTTTCTGTACAGCTCAATATCAAGTTCATCTCTTTGTTAGTTTTTTAGTCTACACACTCCAGAAAACACAGTTTGTTGTTGAAACCAATGTTACTCCCTCTCTAGGGTTTAATCCATGTGCACCTGTGTAGAATGGTGGACACCAATGAACCTGTGGTGCTGTCATGTTTCTCCTTGTACTTGAAGTATCTCGGCTTCAAGCACAGATTCAACAAAAAGCACACCTGGTCTGGGTTAAGTTTCATTCTGTTCTCTCCCGATGAGCTACATATGCTGTCATCAGCTTCCATTTTGATTCATTGAAACTTGCAGACCAAGTCCCCAAGTTTTGTATTTCATGTATAGTGTTACTCAGCAGAGGTGCAACATTTGGTGCCATGTTTGTAGCCACAGTTTGTGCATTTGGCATAGCCTGATTAGATACTTAGTTGATTCCTTGACATGGAGGTGATGGTATACATTCTGTTACATCCAGCTTGTGGGGTTCTCAAGAGTTTTATAGGTGTTAAAGGGTAAGCTTGACCAGAACTAGTTAATGCGAAGTGTCATTCGACCACGTCTAAAGGCAAAAGTGTTTATACCTGCCCCAAAGGTGAATAGAGAAGCCTGCCATCATAGAGATTGGTGAGATGTGATGAATGGGATAATGACAAACATTTGGACAGTCTCTCCATAAAGGCATTCATGGTGTTGCACTGGTTTTGCAGACACAACTGACACCTGGCCCAATTAATGCTAAAGTGAGTGTGTTTGTTGGATTGTTGCCTTCGAAAGTTACAAATACTGTCAACCAAATCCCTAGATTCAACCCTGCTTAGATAACCAGAAAATCTTTACAGACAAATATTGTCAGATGCACACCCAATTCTGATTTCATGAAGGTGTGGACGGAAGGGGTTTCAGACACTGTTCGACGATCCACCAGCATTCTGAAGCACAGTGATGCCTTTTGCATCATTAAGAAGGGCACTTATCTTGGAGTGATACTCCTCAATATTCATCCCCACAGCACAGTATCAGAGGTCTCATTGGTCCAAAATGTTTGACCAGACATGCACACATTACATTTCAAAAAAGAGAGCCCTGAGCCAAAGGGTACCCAAGCAGAGTTAGACCCAATCCAAATAGACCAAAGAAAAATCAGACCAGGTCCAAAATGCAGGTGACTTAAACACACCTGAAGCGAGAAAGACTCTGGTCTGACGCAGATCCTGGGTCGGACCTTGGTTCCTCAGAACTGAGTGGAGCTGTAGCAACCTCTCAAATACCTTTGCAGAGTAGAATTCCTGAGCTGAAACATTCTTCCTCAGCTTGCAAGGCTCTTTGTCGGACAGGTTCTTAAGCCATGTGTTCTTGTTAACCTCATGCATCTGACCGTGGCTTTCCCACCAACATCTGCGTCTCTGGGTCTCAGTGGTGTTGTTGGCTTGGGAAAGCAAAGATGCTAATTTGTTCCTTTGTCTCTCTTTGCTGGCTTGTGGAATAAGTTGTGCATGTTTAATGAAGTCTGGACACCACGGTGTGTTGCCCCGGGTAGTCACACTCCAACCTCTGATGCAGTTGTCAGTCTTTTACAATTAGGACCTTGGTGGTGAAATTAAACTGTCTGAGCTGTTCATTCTGCTGTTGGTGTTCGGCTCTCTGCACAAAGTCTTGAAAGGTGAAGGAATGTAGAAAGGTTGATTCTTTTCTTACAGTCCGTATTATTATTGATGCCATTATATTTGCATTTGTAACCGGGTCTCAGATATCTTTTTTAAGACTGTAAAAAACGCAGTGATTATTATACTTGCTTAAATTTCCTTGAATTGCTTGCAAGCTAAACTTACAAGGTGAAAAAATAAAACAAGTACGCTGTCAGTTTCTGACTTCATCAAGATAAACTACTAAACAATCAGCAGTTTTTCACCTTGCCTTTCAGGACTTTTCCTTGTCTGTTTGGAGACAAAAATCCTCCTGTCAGTCCAAAGATGCTTAATTCAGTCCACGGATTGCCTGATGCAACAAAATATTAATTTGCCCCTGGCTCACATTGGTATTATTTTGTGCTGAGATGCATAGTGAGTGGCTGGTTTACTCAACCCACGATACCCTTGACAAATGGCTGCGCTGCTTTGCCTCTGAAGTGGGAGGGGAGTGGCAGTGCGTGTGTGTGTGTGTGTGTGTGTGTGATCAGCATGCAGGCTGTGTTGGGGCAAAGTTAGTCTCACACCACTCAGTCGACTGTGCCTTCATTTCATCTAGGCACACTTTGATGTCGACTGGCTCACTGATGTATCCGTCCTCTCCCAAATCGTAGCCCTACATCATTAAACTTGTCAGTGGCTTATGTTTCCATTCTGTGCTTTCTCTATCTCTGTGGCACCAACAGTTGTCATCCCAGCATTCTGAAAACTTGTCATTACCGGCCTGTTCTGAGATTGTATTGAAGTCATTCAAAATAAGAGCACGTGACTTGGGATTTAGTTGTCTCCGCACCCACAGCTCCTGATTACCAAGCCACTGTCTCCTTTCCGTCTTGGAGGCAGCTATTGTTTTGTTTGTAATTAAAATCATGTTCAATTTTCGACACGGTGCTGGAGCTGGAAAAAAAAAAGTTGCGGATGGTTCCTTGCATCTGTGTGATTGTTTGGGATTGTGACGCAGCATTCGGCACATTCAGCCGGATGGGATTTATAAATAACCACAATGCCTGTCATTGGAGCTGGGGGAATATTTATAGATTTCCGTGAATACTCTGCCCCAGTTGCATTCATTTGAACACAAGCAGGCGTCGGCAGAAATACGTTCTGTTTCACCTCATTGGGTGGCCCTTGCTTGAACACATCTTGAGCGTTGTTAAAATTACATCATTTGGGCTTTGTTTCCCACTCTCATTTTCTTAATACTTACTTGATAGAATTTATGGGTTTTGAGTTAGAATCTGTTTTTTTCATCTGACCAGTGTGAAAATGACAAACAACGTCCATTGATTCTACATGTAAAAGTCACTTTGTCAGTCTTGGGAAGCGAAAAAGTGAAAACAGCCTGTGACCAAAAATTGTTTTTTCAAGACACTTGTTTGCAGTTTGCAAGACAATTTTCACTAAAAACCTCCACTGGAGGCATAGAGTTTGAAGGCTGTGGCCATTTACCGGGCTATGAGGATCTAACGAACAGTGTAGAAATTCAAAACTAGACATTTTAAATTGAACTGACTTGTAATTGATTGACTTGCAAAAGACAGAGCAAAAGACAAGCAAAAGAGAGAGTAGCGTGGGATCATGGGAGTTGTTGTCTTCATTTTTAAAACTACTGTTGCCGATGAAAATCTATCTGTCATCACTCAGGTAGAAATGTTCACGGACGAGGTAATTTATTAAAGTTTTGGTCATGTTTGACGACTTCCTTCCTCACTACCTGCAGTATCATCTGGTGTTTTTCACTTGTTTGGATATGGATCCATCATTGAGTTGTTTAAAGGCAGTTTTGTTAGAGCTGGACTGAGTAAAGTTGAGTCATTAGTAATGTAATGACTTCTATAACGAGTAATATGTAGTGAGTAAATTATTGCATTTTTCAAGCAGCTTTCCCAACACTGCTAATGAAGAACACTATCGATTTGCATTATGGGAATTATGTAACCTAAGTTTTTTGAGTTGGATCTATTTTAAGGACTCAAAGTCCCTAAAATAGATCCAACTGCTTCAATATTGACTATTCTTTTTTAAACATGTCTGTTGGAAGTCACTCAACTTTATGGTAGTGTAAATTATAAAGTTATTGAGTACCACATGGTCAATCTCAAATACTGCAGCTTAGTGAGACTCTAACAGTCCAGCAACACACTCACTCTCTAAACCTGCTTCTTCCAGAGGCCTGAAACGGAGAGGTTTCACCGTTTTGAATTTAAATTCAAAAACACCATCGAAATGAGTCTTCTCTCTCAGTCAAGGGAGTGTGTGATGGATCCTAGTGATACAAGCTCGCTGTCAAGGAGTTGCTGCTCGCTCAGCTGAGTCCTGATCGAGAACAAACACTGGACTGAAGCGTTGTCTTTACCGTAGGTTTCACATCACTCACATCATGGAGCATTACTGTACAGGCACAACAGCAACCTTCTCTCCTTATATTATCCTGGATTTATTTATTTCATTTTACTATTTTTTGATATTTATTTTAGATATTTATATTTTGATTTTTTTTTTAATTGCTGCAATTTTTCTTTTTCTTCCATCAGAATAAAACATAAGGATGTTAGATAATTGCTCTGTTGCAGCTTCATGGTCATTATCTCCAATCACCCTCAATTGAAAAGGAGAAAGGTCGGCTTTGTTTGTCCTCTTTAATGTAAGAGAAACTAACGAGCGCCCTTGATTTCCACTAATGGCTTTATTTGTATTATCTCAATTATTAGCTCCCGCTAATTTCCTCTCCATCTCCCAAACTGTAGTGTCCGGCCTGTATGGGAGCGAGTTGATGTACGACGTACAGGGGCCGAGCAGACTGCTCCTTCCCCTGGGCTAAAGCCACCAATGATGGGAGGCAGGCAGCAGGGAAGGAGCGCTAATTCATCACTGTTAAAGGCTGGGTAATAGGGCCGCGCCAGTGGCCGGCCTATCACCGGCCTGCCGCCTCCAAAAGGCAGTTAATTAACTTTCCATCGGCTGTGAAAGGACGCATGAGTATGTGCCCCATGATGCAGCCTGCGGAGCGTGGATATGCAAGGCTCAGTCGTGGGCCCTGCCGGGAGCCCGAGCTCCCGCCTCACTGGGAGCTTGTGGAGGACATATTGCTGCTCTGTCAGTTTCGAGCTGACAGATAAATGCCTAGATTATTTACATAACGGTTCCTTCAGCTTCCGTCTCTGTCTGCTTCTGGGGCTCTAAAATATTTAGTTTTGCAGAGAATGAAAGGGCTGTGTTCCTCCACGGGACACTCAGCTCCACCATTCACACTGTTTTCTTTCTTATTATTACTTTAGTGTGCTCAGCTGTGAACAACGACAGCTTGGCTATGTCGTGTTGAAATTGAAGCTTGAGGCCATGTAACTCTTGATTGTTCTTAGTTGATAACTTGATTTTTTTGTCAACGTTCTACTCTTGTCTTTTCTAAGAAAAAAAACAAAGGAATCGTTTATACCATAATTTCGAGAATAGCAGCTTGTATTTTTACTCAACCAATGCCTTTCTTTGAAATGAGCTTACATCATATAGAACACTATTTTTGCCCTGGTTTTCTTTTCCTGTTTTAACTTTATTTCATCACATTTCATGATTTTCAAGTAGAATTTTCTCTTGAGTCACATTCATGGTTGTTTCTTAATTTAGTATATCACACAGTAATCCTTATATAACTTCAAATCACATAAGCTAGATAAGGATAAGATGCATCACTGCATTGCAGAGCTTCCATCAACAGACATGCTTTGCAGCACCCTTACGATCATTCATGCATTAAAATATATTTTAAAAACCCAATAAGACCAATTAAACAGATCTGACTGATAAAACTAATAATGCACATGCCAGTGTAAAACTTTCTGCAAAGTTCTCTGTGACCATGTAAAGTTCCATAAATACAGCATTTAACTGCTAAGTCTTAAAACATGGGCAGCCCAACTTTAGGTGGCATTTACATGGGACATTTGCTACCTGTCAAATTGGCAGGCTAGGACGAGTCTGAGTTGAAGCCATCTATAATAAATTGTTGTGGGTGTGTCTTGCAACCTTTTAAAGCAGAGTCTGGACTAAAAAGAGACCTGCAAGGCCAGTTTGAGTCCTCATTGCTTGCTGTGCACATGCTGAGCTGTGGCAGATGCTTTTGTAATAACCTCTGTGGTATTTTATTTCCTCCCAGCAGTGCGTTATAGAACCTCCGATGAGGCTGCATATGTCTCAGTGGTGGATGAAATTTGTTAAGTCACCTTCTTTAAACCTTTTTGTTCAACTTAGTTTTCATATTCTCATGCAGTCTCAACATTTAACATTGTCTGTTTAATGAATGCTCACGTGAACTGGCTCTTAGGTTTGTGCTCATTTCATGTTTCACATTCACCCCAGCAGAGTCCAATTTCCTGTACAGTATAGTATCACTACAAATCTCAATTGAAGTATTGTTCGATCGTTCAGAGATTTCCACGCTCCAATGAATAGCCCATTTGTTGATAGCCATCACTTTAACTTCACAAGCACACACTCTGGAATGAGTGAGTGGAGAGATTAGGTTGGAGTGTTTCTTCTTCCATAAAGTGACCCTCCCGTCTGTACAGACATGCACTGTACGGATTCAGTCCTTAACACTTCATCATTGTGATCATATTTTTTTTCCGTTAAGCCCAACAAGCAGTGTCCTCTGGCCTCCTCCTCCTTCTCCCTCTGTCTCTGTGATGTGCAAAAGCCAATCGATCGTGAATTTGGCTGTGCTGGATAGTTTTTCTGCTCCCCTCTTGGGAGTTCTCAGCGTTGAAATAGACTCTTTGGGCTGGGGCTTGGCACTGCTGAGAAATGTGAGGGTGTTTGCAGAGTGAGCTGGTCGGCAGCAGCGGCAGCGACATTGATCCCCCCTGCTTTCTCTTCATTAGCCCCAACCAGATGACACAGAAACGACTCCACTTCAAAAGAACACTATGAAATCAAACACCACAATGTGTTGCTTACTAGACTTTTAACAAATGCCCAGCTGGTGTCACTGACGCAATATGTTCGCCACCCACGTGAAATTAGTTGCTGCCCAGATAAGTCACTTTTGATGATGTTAAAATGAGTAAACTTCATAAAAATGGTTAGTTCTTCCCCTTCAATACTGCAGTTTGCATGAGCTATGTTGAGTTATAACCTCCAAAGTTGACAATGAAGGCAATAACTAACTGAAAAGATCATTTGATGTTTGTTTTCTTGTGAACTTTTGTTCTGTTTTGTGCTCTCAGTTTTTTACATTGGTCCAATAAAAAAAGCAATTTTCTCTTTGATGTCTGAAACATCAATTTATTCTTACTCATTTTTGTCATTGCACAAACCTCTTTCACCACTGTTGACTGAATGCAGTCTTGTACTGATATGGTGTAAAAATCATCAGAGTCATCCTTATATTTGCCTGGACTCATAGTCCTGGTAGGCTTGTTACAGTAGTTACTGTAAAAGAAAGTTTCTAGAATGCATTTTGTTCACCACCCAAATTGGCTTATGTTCATGTTTTATTTATGCATTAATGGATTTTTCTTGGAAGTGGTTGTTCTTGAAGGTGGCTGTGGAGAACGAGTCCGGGACTTTTCATTTCTGTGGCTGTCTGGAAGCAGTTTGTAATTTGAGATTAGGGCCCATCTGGGAGGGTAGAGGGTGAAATGTAATCCCAGAGTATTCACTTACTCAGTTTCAGCAAAGCTTTTGGAACAGAACAACGTATTGGATTTTTCTGCAGGCATGGCGTGTTATTTTGTGTGATGCTGGGGGATGGCAGGAGATTGTTCAAATGCATGGTGGCATTTGCTTTTGTTGAATGTGGTAAGCATCAACAACGGAGCCCCTGTCCTTCTGTGAATGTAGTGTGTATAATTTATAACGTCCAACAGCACTCAGTGACCCGATGGTCAGCTTGATATACACAGGCAAGTCTCCTCTAATGTCTCCTCTCTTCACTCTGGCTATACCTAGATTGAAGCACCCTCGGAACAATATTGTCGCACTGATTAGAAGCTTTGTTTTCCTTTATTGTGGCCATTAGCTACATCCTGCCAGCTCTTCCCAAGAGAGCCGTTGGCTGGAGATCAAGCGATCCTAAACTCTGCAGAGCAGCAAGTTTTGAAATTAATGAATGTGAATGAGTGTGTGATACAGTCAGCTGCTACATTTGGAATAAAACTTGTAATGCACAAAACTATACCTATTTTAAAAATGCAAACAACGAAGCAAAGAAGTCATTAACTTGTTTTCACTGTGGCACCTGCTTATAACTGACAACATCAGCTGTGGCTGCTTCAATTTAAGACATTCATTAAGGTACGACATGTCGCATTTCAGCATCAACAAATCATTACCATGTTAATTTGGACTCATTAGTTTAATTATTGTAAACAAACAAGACGATTGCCAAGAAAACAGCTTTTGTGCCACTGAGGTAGTGTTCTATTTGTCGGATTGCTTTTTAATTTGCTGGCAAACAACAACTTCTTTAAACTATTTTTTTAACTGTGTCATTTCAGTTTGACATTGCTTAATCTGATCTTGTAGCCTATTAGTTGTGATTAAATTAAATGAGATGATTTTATTAATGGCCAGAGGGGAAGCTAATTTGTTTGCAGTGACAAATGACAAAAGACACAGATCACAGCAGACAACATATGAAAGACATACAGCCACAGTAGTAACACAAATGAGCAACTGTCCCAGCAGGACATTAGTGCAACGCAGGAGCTCATCCAGCCAATGAATCAAAAACTGTGTAAATATAATATATAAATTAAGAAATACAAGACAGATGATCAGTGATGCACCTGTAATCTGGAACAACAGAGATCAACAGGGGGATGGACAAAGCCAGAGAGCAGCACACAGTCATTATAGCCAATAATAGACCGAGTCTACACTCAACATCTTTTGGTTATAGACAGGAGCCGATTTTCTGTTCCTCTTGATTTCTTGTATTTCCTCTCATCTGATCTCCTCTCTCAAACTTTATATTTAGTCTATAGGATTATGAAGGGGAAACCTTGCTTAGTGTGAGATCATCATCTGGTGGTTAAAACATTGCAGGCCTACTTGCTTGGGCTCAGAGAAAGCTGCCCCCAACACATACACACACACACACCATGTAGGTTAAAAATAGCCTACTTCACAGTCAGGTTTGTTTAGTGTAAAATTATAAATGTCAAGTGTCAATCATAGTGCCAGTATGCATCACAGAAACCTTGGCCGTTTCTTTGAACTCGAGGCGTTTCAAACAATAATCCATGTTTGAAATGCAGGGACAAGATGGAACCAGTATAGACAGTCGCTTTGGTGTCGTGTGAACTGCTGTTGATCGGTTGGCTAAGAGGAGTGGAGTCAGCAGTAACGATGTACAGTAGAACAGCAGTCAATAAGATAGGTTTTTCAAATAATTGTGAATCACCACAAATGTTTGACCTGATGATGGCACTGGATGAAAAGTTACGGGATCACCAACGTGATTATATTTCATTCAACATAAATGTCTGTCTTGTAGATGTGGAAATATTTGATCAAATATATGAAAAACTTTGACCTGCTGGTGGCAAGAGAGGAACTGTCAGATTATTAGAAATGTTTTATCATCTGGGCACCATGAATGTTTGTGCAAAACGTATTTTCAGTCCACCGACCAACTGTCATCTCTAGAACGGTGCCACTAAAAATTAACAAATGTGATGACAATACATATGAAACAAAGGTGCATGAAGGAGCTTAATGTCTGATGATTTTTTTGTAACAGGAAACATCAGGATGGATACCTGCTATTAATTTGAAAAAATGTACTGTTGTACTTGAATCCATTTTAGGAAGTCTGATTAAAGTTGTTGGTAACTAATTCTCAGTTATTATACAGGAGGGGGGTCTAATATTTAATGGTGTCTGAGAATAGTCTAAAAGTATGAAAGTGCTCCTTGAAACTCCTTGAAAAATCCAGGACTCAAAAGTTCTGTTTGTCACAGAAGATGGCTCAAAAGCACAGCAACAAGCTATTGATTGCCTCAATGGTATTTTTGAGTGATTCCAAGTGTGTGTGCGTGTGTGCGTGTGTGTGTGTGCTTGTGTGCGCGCGCGTGTGTGTGTGTGTGTGCATGCATGTCCGTGTGTGTGTGTGTGTGTGTGTGTGTGGCACCGGACAACAGAATCATATTTGTTTCAAGACAATCAATCTGATCACAAAGACCACAGCACATTTCAGTCTGCACCAAGCGTACACATTATTTGATTGAGAAAGTTGCAGGGTATTTGTCTTCTGTGTAATCATGGGCTCAGGCACCAATGAAAGCATAAATCTGTGAAGAAACTACAACTGGCCTTTGTGGCTTTCTATTGTCACTCGATGCTCACTGGGGAAAATGTTCAAATCATAGGTTGCCTATATATTTCTTGATGTTAACATGGCCTTTACTTTGTCATTAAGATGGCTACAATATCGTTTGGAAATGCTTCAGGACATTGCTGAATGCGTGGAAATTGGCTTTTCCAGGTTTGAAATACTGTGTGAGTTTCAGATTGAGATTTCACCATACATTAATCATTGCTTTCAGCCTGAGGCAGAGTAGAGTTGCGTTTAATAGACACTGTAAGTTAAACTGCAGCCTTTCTCTTCAGCAGCCCTCGCAGCAGTACGGTTTCCACAGTCATTTAATAATATATGTGACAAAAATGTTCCACACGCAAATATAAGACACATTAGTAAAGGTGTGATGTCTGATTGAATGTAAAATTTCACCTTGCATTATTTTGATGGGTGGAGTGTTGCAGTCCATGTCTCTTGGCCCCAAACAGCAGTGGCCAAGAGAGATGAAAACACCTTCATTCATTTGGCACAAATTTGCAAACATGCACAGCATTTATGAAATTTACTGCAAATATACACAACACAACCAAATACAGAAACGTTGCAAATACACACAACACATTTCAGAAAAGTGCTGCAATCATAGAAGACTCTAGTGCTGAACACGTGTTGGACACAGTTGTTGTTGCTACAGTTTGTGACTCATGGAGTTACTGAAGTCAGATCTGTGTATCATCCATTTATGTTTATGTTGTGGAGTGACTTCATGCTACTGCTTTGCTCCGTGCATGTAAAGTGACTGCTGCACGCACCTCGCACGACCTTGCAGAGCCAACAGTAGGCAACAGCACTCTGCCACACACACTGTCCTTTGGCCTCTGGAAAGAGCCTGATGTTCACACTTTGTCCTGCTGCGTGCATCCTATTTCTCCTAAACAAGCCTAATTCTATATTTTCATGAAGGTGTGGCTTTGAGGTTTCCTCTTATTTGGCGTGAGATTTGAGAGACAGGAGAATGTGTCGGTAACCTTGTACAACGTTAAGGTAAAATTGCATTACTAGGTTTTAACGTTGAGGTACAATTATTCATGATTTGTATAATATTAACCTACAGACCTGTTATTGGGAATCATGAGAAGCTTCAGAGCGACAGACACAGAGTGTCTTAGTCATAGTAACCTACTGTCGCTCCTGCCTGTGTGTGCATGGCCTGAGAGGAGAGGAGGAGGAGAGATGCTGCTGCTGCCAGAGGAGCCACTGAGTGTCCTTTTTTTTGCGCTGTGATGTTATCAGTTTCAAATTTGTTTTTCACTGTGTGAGAAAATGCATGTGCGGCGTGAGGCCGTGTGAAAAGTGAAAACTGAATCTTACGATCAGTGTGTGAAAGCTGGAAGCTCTGCAAAATGTTGGGATACATTTTAACGTTTTCAACTTGCACAGATACATCTGCGGCTCAATTTGTGCTGTCCAGAACAAATTTTGATGATTTCCAATCCTTTCATTTACTTTATATTCAATTGCAACACCTCGAAAGTTTGCTTTGCCTGAAGTCTGAACACGAGGCTTTCACACCAAACACAAGTGCTCAGGATTGCACAGAGGACGGCCATTATTTCCAATGGAGAGAGCAGCTGTGTGAGCCACAGCAACACGCACTGCCCTGATTTTCCACCTGGTGTTGTGGCCAAAGCCCATCTAAATAAACTCTGACTGTAAATATGCTGACCTCCACAACACATGTGCAATAGGATTCTGGCATTTAATGATCACTTATGTTATGAGAGCAACAGTTTCCTGCAGAGAAGAATGGGGAAGAGTACATTTTCTGCATCTCTTCAGTCCTGGAGTTATGTAAGTGTGTTCACTAATCTTACCAGGACAGGAGTATAAAATCTCAAACATGTCAGAAAATATCAGAGAGGATGGGGAAACACTTGATGTTTACATTCAGATGTAGTCCCCAGCATCCCAGGTAGCTGCTTTGTAGGATTACGAGCTGCGCTTCATTCCATGTAAACAAACACCTTGTGTATCTAAAACTCTGAAACAGAATATTTGTCAGACCACATTCCTCAATCTCATGGTTTTGCTTCATATTTAGATTGGAGCTGCAGCTACTGATTGTTGAATGAAATTCTATAGTCTAAAACATGTCAAGATAATGTGAAAAATGCCCATTGGATTTTCCCAGAACCCAAGGTGACATCTTCAAATGTCCAAAACTATATTCGCTAATCAATTTACAATAATATAAAACAGAAAAGGAGCAAATCATCACATTTGAATAGCTGCAACCAGCAAATGTTGAGGATTGTCCCTTGATTTCTTTCCTTGATGGACAACTAAAACTGTTAACGACTAATCGATTAATTATTGAAACAACTGACTAACGGTTTCAGCAGCAATCATTTATATGACAGCCAGAAGTGTAGGTCTTCAAATATCCTGAAAACTGGGTTTCACCAACAATATAGCTGCCATGGTTACTTCATCAGTTCGGTGGTACACGGAATCAGACATATTTACTGCCTAAAGAAAAGTTCATGTGAAGAGTTATTGCATAATGTTGCGACTATGGATGGAGAAGTACAAACAACTGGAAATCAGCCATGTAAATTCAATGCTGTTGACGACAAAAAACATCTGCACATCTGACAGCAGCTGAGGTGGCTGCAGGTGTTGTGGAGGGCCACTATGTGTACAAATAAAAGCTTGATTGGTGCCCTCGAAGCAGCCAAAGGAAACAGCGGCCATGAAGGTAAATCAATGTGGATAAGTTCATCAGTTAATCCGGGGCTAATGGTATTACTGATGCTGCTCTGCTGTCTGCCCTTTGTGACAAAAGGTCAGCCTCCACCTATTAGAACGCTCACAGGTAATGGCTGGCTGGCTGCGGCAGTGTGCAGGCACTGTACTGCAGCCGCATGAACAGAAATCTCCCCCACCTACACTTGTGTTCGGGCGTCTCAGAGCTCGATCATATCTGTGTTGTTGCTGTCGTCTGCTATGTGTCAAAAGTAATTAGTGACGGATTGTTTATCAGAGGGAGGGACGGGTGCGATAGTTCCTGAAACAGCTTGACTCCCAACCCCACCCCCTCACACACACACACACACACACACATCTCTCCTGCTGATGGAAAGTGCCTGGGTTCAGTACGAACCTCCCCTAATGACAAGGGCGTGTGTTGCAGTGTGAAGGGCTGTTATTTTCTGACACGGGAGCAATTTAACACATTGCAGCACATTGTGAATTAAAAAAAAAAAAAAAAAAAGCATCCAATTCTTTTCTGCCTCCAAGAACAAGTTTCTGAATATGAAACCCGACATTAGAACCAACCGCTGCCAAAATGACCTTTTCAGCAATGCCGAACGACTTTATCCACCTCTGTCTTTGGGCATAATTTTTGTCTTCTGGGTCTTGGAACAGTTGTAGTTTACAAAGCCTCAGACCGTCTGTGCTCTGTCCTTCCTGCTCGTCTCTCTGCCCGTCACTAATGTAAGACCTTTTCCCTTCCAGCCCCCTGGATCCTATAGAGAACCTTATGTTACAATGTGCTTAAAGAAACAGAAATGCTTGGCACTTGCTCAGCAGTTCTAATTACCACTTTATGGCAACCTTTGTGACTCTCTTGTACGAGGTACAACCTCACACCAGATGATGAAAGAAGTAATTTCCTTGCAAATATAAACCCTGAGTCCTTTCTGCTTCATTAAAATGAAAGCGATTACCATGGGCAGGGATTTACCCTCATGTTGTACAATAGCAAATCTATTTCTCTGCATGTTATGTAACTTTCTGGACCTGGAAGAATGCCACTTGTCCTCTCTCTCTCTTGCTTACTCACTCACCATGTGCGCTTGGAGCCACTCAACTTGATGGCTGGATTTTAGCCACACTCCCTCACCAGGCGAAGACTTTGTCACATCGGACAGTGCTCTGCCCCTTCACCCTCAGGAGCAGCAGCGGGTGAGTGAAGGAACAGCGTGTCCTCCTATGGCCATGTGTGTTAGTAGATGATGGGGCATTAGAGACAGCTGGCGAGTGACTGGGAGGCAGCCAGCACATCCCTCAGTATCAGTCACATGGAGTCCAATGCCTATCTGGCCCCGAGGAGGGAGCACGCCACCAACTGGCAGCCAAAAGTAATGCTTCTACAAGAAAAACAAGAGGAGCCTTACAAAGAATAACCCTTCAGATGGCTGCTTATGATGGCCTCCACGCACCATTTTGCACAAAACTGAAAACACTATAGAGGCTCTATCTGAATTACAAGATTCTTTATGGAGTCACTGAACCCTGCCTTGTATCAGCTTATTAAAACAACACTTTGTCCCCAACAAAAGACGTAGGTATTTGAGAGGGAGGAGAGAGTGACGTGTGCTTTATGTTTTGGCTACAGAGTTAATATCTTTGTAATTGGTGTTAAGCAGCTGCTTGGGCTTTACATATTGATGTGCTGTAGCTGTGGCAGTAAGGCGCTCCACCCGCCTCTCATTCACAGGCGTTTTAAGGCAACAGCCCTGCATGATGCCTCCACCTCAGATCTATGGGAGAGGGCTGTTGATCTCACTAAAGTGTGCCTCGCCGTGCCCTCGGGGAGGAGAGAAGGGGCTGCGCCAAGCTGTAATTGATAGATTGATGGTTCACCCCTCTGGTGCCTAAGGGAAAAGCGCATACACCCCCCTCCTACGTACACTGTAAGCATACACCACCATACACACACACACAGCAAGATGCTGAGATCGGTGGATCTGGATTGACTCCAGTGAAACAGGTTCGCAGTGTTGCACTTTCTTTTTTTTCATGCTTTCTTGTAATCATTGTGATTGTATGTGCGAGAGCTAATTGATCCATAGCTCTGCTACCACTCTGGAGGTTAGTTCATGCCAAAGGGGGTAGTGGCCTAGCGTGGCATCAGTCAGATTATCTGGTGCAGTTGTAATCAGCTAATCACTGGCCGTCACCGTGCAGCATCACATGTTTGCTGCTGCACTCGCTGTCCAGAAATGTGCATGTCATTGTTCCTACAGCCGGGGCTTACAGATGGTCTGATGGATTTTATACATAGCTGTAAAAGTGTGTGTTGCGTTGTGGATATTATTACTCTGTCGACCTGATTACTTAACCCAGTCAGCCCCACCAGAGCGCCACTTTTCCATCCACTGTTTGAATTATGCATATGAACGTATTGGTTTATCCTGCTGTCAGTTTAAATATTAATAGTCCTGTTCCTTATGAGCGAAATGAGTTATGCCCTGCTCACACCAGAAAATGCAACGGCGAAGTCCTAGCAAAACAGATGGTGCTTGAAGCTCGGTGACGTAGCGTGTACAGTACTCACAGGGGTAGATGATGAACTACTGTAGTTGGCATAATAATCACTAACATGCAAGCAGCCAGGAACATGCTCATTCACTAACTGGCTAGATACGTTTACAGTTTTGTCAGATGTATTTATACCGTTGACTGCTGTCTCTAAACTGTCTCAAACTATTCCTCTTTTGTGGAGTAGTCTCCCACAGAGCATGGTTAAAAAAAAGAAGCAATTGGTGCAACACAGCTAATAAGCTATGATAGCTTTCTCCATTTTGGACTCTCAAGCTCTCTGTTCCCTCCCTGTTCCCCCAAAAAACAACAACAACATGAAACACTGATGCAGATTCCCTTTACCCTCATGACCAAATTCACTAATCAAAATAAATTCACTGCAAAATTTAGCCATTGCAACTTCTGGTGTGACCAGGCCTTTAAAAAGTTGAAATCCCTCCCTGGGTGCTGATATGGTTGAACCATCATGTATGCATCAGGTTTGGTCTCATTCACTGTGTTGACCCTTGACCCCTTTGAAGGTGAAAAGGTTAGTGAAAAAGTTACGAAATGATTAAATATATGAATAGTTAAGAGTAAGAAGAAGATGAACTGATCTCCAAAATACGTAACATTGAAGAGGTCAGAGAGGTCATCTTTTACTCGGCTAGCCAGTCACAGTAACATAACTTTAGACCAGGGCTGCCCAAACCTTTGCATGCCACTGTATGTTCATGATAGATATAATGTAATGCATAAAATTCTTGCCTGTGACTACTCACATCAAATGCTTCTTTATTTTCCAATGCCCTTGGTTATCTTGGAAAGAAAACGGTGCACTGAAAGGGATGAACACTTTCTTTAGCCGTCTCCTGCACATTATTTAGTTGGAGGTGCACACCGCCATCTAGCAAGCTCTCTGTAATTGTAGACGCCAAGCAACTCCTGCAAACTGTGATAACTTTTAAAAATGCATGTGCATCAGTGGGGAAATTTTTCTGTGCAGCAGATAATTTGAAGATACCATCAGATAGCAGTAATACTCATCCATCCTGTGAACATGCTGCTGAACAGCCAGGTCAAGGGTCAAGATAATATATTCTTCCTAATCAAACTCTCTCTCTCTCTCTCTCTCTCTCTCTCTCTCTCTCTCTCTCTCTCTCTCTCTGTCTGTCTCTCTGTCTCTCTCTGGAAGCTGGAATATAAACATTTTCTCTTCCCTTCCAGTCAGACGCAGACTCTGGCGAATGTGCTGCTGGAGCAGGGCATGTATGCATTGTACAATATGCAATAGACAGCTTTTATTCTCCTCTTTATCAACACATAGACTTTGCTGATTTGAGAAGGCCGGCATGATGATGAGGCTGCAGGCCACAACAAGGCCTCAGTGAGTAATGTGGGTAATGGATGTTTCTTGTGCTTTTTGGCCTTCAGTGGTTTGCATTCTACCTCTCAAACTTTTCCCCCGTTCCCTCTGCCTGTCTGAACATATTCATTTATCTCCAGCCTCTATTTAGCTGATATTATTTCTGTTTGCTGATATAACAAATGTGTCCTTTTGATTTGAGTGAAAAATGGTGCCAATTCAAATCTTACTGATATGGCCAAGCAAAGCACAGAATTAGATTTTGGAGATGCGTGGTTTTAAAATGAATGTTATTACTTGATAATTGCCTCCATTTGGGGATGTCCCAAAACTCAAAGTGTTTTGCATAAGCTGGTGTAAGACTGACTTTCTTTTTTTCTGCTGTAAGCAAAATCCACAGAAGCCTGACTTCAATTTATTCCAAGTATAAGCTCATCTCTTCTTTTCACTTGTCCTCAACTGGGATGATAACATGTTCTATGACAACTTACTGGGAAAATACGTTGTTCCTCACAGCAAGGCATTATATGTTCTATCCTGGAAGCTCTGATGCACAATTTACATGACTGATTTCCACTTTTTGTCATGTCTGAAAAAGATGGCTTTTGTTACTATGATAGTATGACAGTGTTTTTTCATCTGCCCCCAAATCACTTTAGTCACTTTAAAGAAGACCTCCACACATGACTCTCACATCAGAGTCTGTTTACATGTCATGGGGAGTACTACTGCATATGTTAAAAAGGAAGAAAAAGTTGTAGAATGTCTTTTGTGTTCCTCAAAGTATGAAAAATGAAAAACCTGGAGGAGTTAGAAAGAAGTGAGCTGACCAGACCTCTGAGGCCCATTCCTCATCTGTGCTTGAGGCCAGCAGTTTAAAGCCACATTAGCTTCTACGAATATAACAAACCCAAATCTCTGACGGAACTGATGGGTGGTGAGTTGCATTGTGGGTCATGTAGGCATCAGGTTTTGACAAAGAGGTAGAGTGCATGGAATAAAAAAGATGGCATCGCTGATATTCCTTCTTCGATTTTTATCCCTTTCAATACTGTCCATCATGAGTTCCACAGTGTGTTATAGAAGTAGTTCTGTTGAGGCTGTCTGGTGAGGCTACTGATGCACACACTTGACTCGTGTTGCAATAGCAGCGTGAGAAAGCCAGTGACTCCATCCTCTTCATCCTGATGGTGCGTCTGTATTTTTCTGAATAGTTCCCATACGGCTCTATAGTGTTGCTATATTCACCTGTGTTTAAATCATTCATGGACTGTAGACTGAAGTACTGTATCTCCACTGAAAATTGCAGTGAAGGCTATCATAAGCTGAAAAAGAGCAATACTGCATTTTTCTCGTTTGTGTGTACTTTTCTTACTGTGAACATGTTTTATTCGTCTAAGAATAAACCACATTTCAGCATCGTGGTCTGACTGGGAACAATTGTCATTTTCAAGTCCTACCTTTGAAGCACAGGATATTTAACAGCAGCAACATCAAGAGTCTTGGACTGGGCTCTTTGCTGGCTTGTGTCTGTTGAAATGTCATGTTACTCTGTGGCCAGTATATGTGCGTCAGATAAGCTGCATGGGTGTGTAAACATGCACCACATCCAAGCTGTCCAACGCAAACACAATCTGATCTGACTTTTACAGAGAAAATCTGTAAAAAAGAATTTAAATGTAAATGTAGTTTGGGCTATAACATGAAACGGGAACATCTTCTGTGTCTTCCAAATTCATGCAGAGACTGCACGAACGCCTCAAGCACGAGCGCTGAGGGTGATTTCAAACCCCCATCACTGCCCTTTTGGGATGTTTGATCAGTTGTAACCATGGTTACAGAACAGAAGTGTTTAAGGCAGTTTGAGAGCTCAAGGATGGAGACAGAAAATAAAGTCAAGTAAAAACAGTGAGATAATGATGAAAGTCCTTCAAGAAAGCAGCAGAAAATGAAACGAAAAAGAGTGTATGTTGAGTGAGAGTGAAAAGTATGAGTGAGACTGCACTTTTCAAGTCAATTAGTTATTTATAAAGTATACAGTTTTATTGCTGTGGATCATTCTCACATTGAGTCAGAGGTCAGCTCACGCCCGACAGGCTGCTGGAGCCAGAGGAGCCACAGCTGCTCTTCAGTGTTCAGTCCGCCATCCACACTGAAGAAATGGATGTTCATCTCCATTACACATTTTTCTCTAGACCCAGATAATAGTCGCACTAGGTCTCGTGTCACGCCTGCAGCTGTATTTCTTTTTGGCTTGCTTCTGTTTCTGTACACATGCTTTACTTCCCCTTTGCTTTAATCTCTGCTATCATCTGGGAAATCTACGATCCCTTATTCATGAAACCCTATCATAGTTGAATGGAAAGGACATGTCCCCAACAATGTTGAGGTGCTACTGAATTGTCGTACCATTATTTTTGAAAATCTTATAAGGTATTTTGATAATAGTTATTTTCATCAAGCAAGAGTTTACCCAGTAACGTCCATGCGGAGTTGCCAGCTTTGTGAGTTTCCCATGTGTGCCATTCTAATGGCAAGTGAGTTAAGAGGGCTACGTAACCAGAGCTAGCTGAAACACAGACACTGATAGAGTGCCATCTGTTAGATGAATGAACAGAATTTGAAGCAATTGGTATTTGTACTTCAAACCAGTTAAACACCACAGAATAAAACCTGCAATAACCGATATTAGCAATAGTTTATTCACACATCCACCAGTTAAGGAGCAACATTCTCATCCATTAGTTGTGTTTCTGGCCACCAGACAAATTCAAGTCCAATTTTCACCCTCTTATAGCTCTGTTTTTGGTCTCTACTAACTGAGGGAGTTACCTGGCTCTTTAGCTGCTAAATGCTCCACTATGTTCACCAGCTACTCTCTAACTGTGTCTGTCTGTGAGAAAGAATTTGACTCAGCTATAAAAAAAAAAATTTCTACCAAAGATGCTCAATATACATAGTTTATTGGCTAATGGCATCCATCCCCTTATTCACAAGTGGATTGGCAAGTCGAGATGTTATTTTAAGGGTCGTTATAATATTAAGATTAGTCATGGCATGTCCAGCTGGTATGTTCTGAACGGGATGCGTCATTTCTCAGGACAGGCCTGGGAGCAGCAGCTTGACCGACACAGACAGGTGGAACGGCAGGCTCTCAGCTTGATTGGGCAATAAATACAAGTGGAAGCGTTCGAGATGGTTTAAAGATCAGATAATCTCAGCAGAGCCGACATCTATGTGTGTGCAGTTCTGTGTGTGTGTGTGTATGGTGTAGAAAATAGAGCAAGTGCACAGACCCACAACTCTTCATATTAAAAATGAAAACAAACCCCTCTTAATTCGTGTCACACATGTTCTACTGGTTGTCTGGTCCGTAGGATGACGTGTACATTATTTGTCTCGAGCAGGTTAAATGTTAACACTGCCTGATGTATAAATTAGAGGTGTCACTGTTTAGTGTGGAGTTCATACAAAAAGTCCTGCTGGCAGTTTGACAGCTGGTTTCCATGTTCACTACAAATTAAAACGGAGGAGGAAAGCGATCAGTTCTGCTCTGCTGCTGTACCGCTGCTGCTGCTGAGGCTGCCGCATGCTCTCTTTATCTACCGTCTTCTTCTTCTCCCAACATAAGAGCTCTCATTTGCTCCACTTTTACGTCCTGAATGCAGGGGATGTAGTGATAGATTTCCATAGTGCACTGAGTCATTTGCACAGCAAGGGCATAAAGCAGATTCATTCATTGCTATGACCCAAAATTGGATTGCCATGTCACTCTAATTCTATAACAACATGTGTAATCCTGTCCTGGATTTCCAAATGAAAGAGAGGAAAATGTCAGCATTAAAATGTTGTCAGGCGCTGCAATAGTAAATAGAAAGGCAGGCTTGAAATGAGCTGGGCTTGGATCAGCTTTTACTTAAAAAGAAAAACACACTTTACGTCCCTTTAACCATCTCCTGACAGGCTGAGAGCCTGAGTGCGTCCAGCAGGTAGAGAGGCACGGCTGTGTGTGTGTGTGTGTGTGTGTGTGTGTGTGTGTGTGTGTGTGTGTGTGTGTGTGTGTGTGTGTACAGTATGAATAAACTGTAACTGCACACAGTCAGTAGGTCTCTCACTCAAGCTCCTCTTAAGTCAAGTGGGAGTACATTCCAGTACCGTAGTCACATACGAAGAAAAATGTACAATTGTTGTTAGTCAGATCATCTCTTTGTCAGTATTGAACAGCAGTGAATATTTATCCTAATTTCCAAACCTCCGGATCATCACTTATTTTGTCAATGACGTTAGAGAACAAATCTGAACTCTCTCAGCTGAATTAAAAGAGCATTGCACTCCTATGACATTGTCGGACTCATGATGAGTAGTTTTTTTATTCCTTGTCAAAACTTGCTTGGTGGTAACTTACATTACCCACAATGCAACTTGCATGCTGACAGTTCGGTTGAAGATTTGGCTCTGTTGCTAGTAGCAGCTATTGTAGTCTCAGGCCGCCAGCCTCAGCAGAGATGAGGAGCTGCAGAGGTCTGTTAAGTTTACACTCCTAGGTTTTTTATTTTCATTTTTCACACTTTGTCAGCCTCAGCCGACGCTGACTCAAGCAACATCACTTAATCAGAGATCAATTAATCAGATTTCTCGCTGCTCCTTCTGGACACACAGAAGACTTCATATAACTTTGAGTGAAATCAGCAGAGTTCCCCTTTATGAATGGGGGTGTCATCTTCTTTTGCTGAAGCCAAAAATGTAGTAACATCCTTGGAAAATAGCAACAAACAAATCACGACTCTGTATTTGCATACTGCCTCAAATGTCAAAAGCATTAGAGGTGGTGTCATCTGCAGGCCACTGAAAACTGAACTCCAGGCTGCTGCTGTCTCACACCATGTTGCTACACTACAGAAGCTTAACCAAGTAGTTTTAGTTGCTATTAACCATAGAGGTGGCTGAGCAGAAAGCACTCATATTGATATTTTTTTAATATTTATTTCAACATTTGGCATACGGTCCAACTTACTTTTTGTTTTTGAAGCTGTCAAACGCATCTCATGTTCACCAGATGCAGTTGCTCAGTTGTCATGGAGATGGTTTAGTTGTTCCAACATTGTTTGCTGTCTGGGAGAGGGACATGGTAACCCATCTACTAACGTCTGGTTGATGACCTTTGACCTCTTCCCAGCTGGTGCTGTGAGCAGTTTTGGTCAGGTGTTCACAATTGATATTATATCATATATATAATATCTAATATGAAATTAATCATTTTTGTCTATGGGCAATTGTATTTGGAATCCACTGACAAAGGACTTATTTTGTTGTGTACAAATAAGTACTTGTTGCACAATCCACATCTTTCGTCTCTGAATAAGCATTCGCATGAGATATTTGTTGTTAACTAACCAGTGCAGTGGCAGTACAGCAGTACATCCACCAAGTGTCGATCGGATGAATGGTTGTCAAGAAAATCCAGGAACAGAGATTCCTTCAATTTTAATTATTTGATAAGGATCTGCTTACAATTAATGTTTAGTCAGACAAGAGAAGCAACTTGATTTTATTTTTGCAAAGAGTATGTCGTTTTAATTAAAATGCTATAGATACAAGTCTCAGTCATTTATGATTGCATTCTCTTCACTTTGAGTTTTACAGGAACTACTTTGCATGATCAGGTCTTCAGGAGAAGCATGTAGAAATTACCAAAGATTTCCAACACTGTTTATTGTTTTGTTCAGTAGTGCATAAAATGAATAATGAGTCGGAGCAGATAAATCAATGAGTGTTTCTGTTTGAGCACAGAGAAAGAAATCAAACTGATTTTGTGTTCGCTTCACTTCGAGCACAGCTCTGATATCTATAGTAATGCTCTGAGAGGAAACAGTTTCTAATGTTCTGCATTCATTAGCCTACTTCCAAATCACTTGTTTTGATCCACAGCAGCTGAAATGTTATGCATACAGTGTGACCTCTTTTTGTTTGAGTAAAGATTCAGGCCACGTGGAAGGAAGCTCACGTTGTCTATAGATTCTGTCTTTGGAAGACGGATGTTAAAGATCCCTTCGAATGAAAATCAAGTTTTTAACCTTGTAAAATTGTCTGTGTGGTGATTTTTATTTGCTAAAAGACATATGATGAGCCAAATGAGCAGTCAACTTCATGGCCGTGATGAACGACTAGTCAAGGATTACATCTGCTCCTCATTACCCAGACCCACTACAGTTTGCCTACAGTCGATCAATGGAAGACTCCATCGCACACATCCTCCACACCTGGACAAGAAAGGGAGCTATGTGAGATCACTGTTCATTGACTACAGTTCAGCATTTACCACCACAGACCTGGGATTACCTCACTGTGCATGTGGATCCTTGACTTCCTGCTGAGCAGACCCCAGGTGGTGAGGGTGGGCAGACACACCTCTCACACCCCAGGGCTGGGTTTTGAGCCCCCTGCTGTCCTCCCTGTACACACACGACTGTGTAGCCACTTTGGACCCATTATCAAGTTTGCTGACGACACAGTTGTGGTGGGCCCAATCAGGCCAACCTGAAGGAAGTTGAGGACCCAGCCCACCGATGTCAGGATAACAGCGTACTCCTGAACATCCGCAAGACTCAGCTGATAGTGGAAGCAGGAAAGGAACTACGCCCCCCTTAACATCAATGAGTCCTTGATGATGAGAAGTTAATCCAGTTAATTCCATTCCCTACTTCTCTGTTTTTGGTTTTGAAAGATTAAAAAAAACACCTACTCAGTATGTAGAGAAATCCAAAGCTTGGCAGGTCTGCCACACCTAGTTACAGTAGTTTTGTTATGATTGGACAATCGAAGCGGTTGGACTTGGCAATAATACTGGTATGTTTAGCATATTGTAGTGTCGGGTCGGCCGTCGAGGGGAGAAGTCAGATTCATCAGTGAATGGCAGCAATGAAAGAGAGGACCACTCTTTGCTCTCCACCCTCAGCCTTTCACAGGAGGACACAAAGGAGGATTGTGCGAGGCCATCCCAGGTCCAAGGCTGGAATGATAGACTGGGTTAGTGGGTGAGCAACGATGAGTGCCAGAGGGCGGGAGTCAAGGCCAAATTAGATTAGATCCTCTCAAGATTAAGTTGTTCTTGTTGTTGACCTTGGGATTGTTCAATTGTGATTCAATTTAAAGCCCAAACAATCTGTTGACTGATGACTGTAAACATGGCTACACACACATTTATTGTCTTCTCTTGTTGTGCCAGTTATGGATATCTCCTCCCTGCAACAGGCTTTTGTTGTGGACATCTTCCCCCTCTAATCTGAATCTGTGATGAAGTTGTTTTTATATTGCAAAATCTTAAAAAAAAAAAAAAAAATCTCATCGGGACTGTCGACATCTCCACTTTGAAACCTTCCTGAACGCTAAAGGAACCCTGAGATGCTGATGTTGAGTCAGATCACTGGTGTATCACTGTACACTCCCTGCTGTGAGAATCAGAAGGAAATATTCAGATATGCCTCCTGCAGAGTCACAGCCTCCATTCTTTTGACCCAGGTTATTGCTCGGCTCTTTGTTCGCTTGGCTGCTACAGCTCCCTGTCACACTTTGCATGCAGTGAAATGGGAGATAATTAACTGTAATGATAATGGCCGCCATTTGCTATTTCGATTAGTATCATTTTAATCATCATTACATTGTTGTCTGGCTGTGACATGACATTAATAGGATGTGGTAGTGGTGTGTACATAGTGAGGGTGATGGCAGCGCTCGACAGGCCAGAGAGGAGCAGCTTCCCCCTCCGTCAGCTGGAGATGGGGAAAGGGATGTTGTAGAACACCAGCAGAGCTACTTATTACTACAGAAGATCATTTTTTGATAATATTTAACTGAAGTTCAAGAAACCTTGGACGACTTTTGTGATGCAAGAATTTGTGTCCAAAACCATTTCATCACAAAACAGAGCCACTCCACAGAATGAAGGATCGTAATAAAAACAGAAGAAGAAAAGAACCAGAAAACCAAGAAAACCAAGTATGCTTTCTGCCTGTATAAATGTGTGTCCTCTTGGCGTTGGTAACCTCACATTGAAATATTTACAAATTATATATATAGATGTGTTGGATTTATCAGAGAGAATAATGTAGAAGCTACGTGATAGGCCTACATACAGTACATAGCTTTGCCTGCAGTGAGGGGTGCCAGTACAGTTGTGACTTCATTTGATGTATCGGCCTCTCAGTCAGTAAATGTGGCTCATTCTCCCCCCTACTGGAAGAACTCTGCACCCTGTTTGTGAGGCCACATCCATCTTTTTGGCAGCGTCTTTATGTGTCTCCATGAAGCACCAAACAAGCCAGTCACATACATGTTATACTCTAACATGGATAATTTTTTTTCACACTTCATCATAGATACAGAATAAGAATGCAAGAAGCCTGTCTTGTTGTGGTCTCGAGGATGAGTGGCAGTCTGTAAACCTCTTCTCAAGAGGAGAAACAAGGCCGAACACTTGAGGTGGCTAAGAAATACCAGAATTTCACAGTGGATGATTGGAAAAAGTCCTATTTACTGATGAATCCAAGTTTGAGGTTTATGGCAGTAGCAGAAGGATGTGAATGAGAATGTTCAAGAATGGGAGTGTTTTGCCTACTCTGGAGTTGGACGCCTGCACCAAATCGACCAAACCCTGACCAAGGAGAAGCACCACTCCATTCTTCAGAGACAGTACCCTCCTCTTCAATCCTCAAACTTTATGACTATTCCATCTTTACGTGAAAATATTATAGATTTTCAACATGGTCTCAGACTTTGGACCCCACTGTTCTCATTTTCATTCTCTCCATGAATTATCCTCAGCCTGGCAGTCACTCTTTCCATTAATGGACAGGAGTTCAGGGCTACAAAGTGCAACATAACTGTGTAAAATATGAAAGAGTGTCAATATAAGTCTCTAAGAGTAAAATGACATGAAAATATTCTGCACAGCTCTGAAAAGCCATCCCAAGCATAAAAAGTCAAGTAGCACAATCCTTTTTGACAAGTGACATGTCATTTTACCTTGTTGAGAGGTGTGTGTGAAATGATTTTAAGCGCTAACATACACACACACAAATCCTCCTCACTTCCTCATATGGTTCAAAATTGTGTAGTGCTGTGGATACAAAAAGTACACTGGTGTATCATTATGTTTTACAGATGGTACTGACATGTTAGTCCTGTGGGTTTTGATTCCAGGTATCCTGGATTTTTTTCATGCTACTAGCGAGTGCATGTCTTGTTCTGCCCTATCCTGACACATATTACTGTTAGTGTTCATTTCATCTTTCGCACTTCACTGAAGGTTTACGTCTTTGCTGGCAGTGATCATTTAATAGACCAAGACGTTTCTCACTGCGCATTTTAAAGTGCATCTGAAGATATAATTTACATTATGTAATTAACAGCTTAGTAGTTAACAGCCAACAGTTTTGAGTCAACTTTATGTGACAAACCAAACACCTTTCATACAGAGAACTCATTTAATGTGGAAATGAGCAACTTCCCTGCTGTTTTGTTCCTCAATTGAAAAGTTACACTGCTCCCTCAGATATGATGTCATATTATATAATTATAAAATATAACATATGCTGTTATTTGATGGTTACACCCTAGCAAGTTAGATTACACCTTTACTTATACTTGCAGCCATAATAGATTTCTGTTCATCTTAATCCCATTTTAAATGACATTCAACAGAACGGTGGCCCATAAATGAAATTCCATGATGGCCTGTCAATCAGTGCTCTGAAGGGAGAGATGAGGTATTTGTGAGCTCAGAACTGGTCTGCTGTTGACACCAGTCCCACACTCTGTCTCACACCCTCACACACAGTCAGTGTCTTCCAATCAAACAAGTGGCCCGTAGGTCAGGCAGCAGTCTGTGACAACACAAGCTGTGGATGAAACACAGAAACTCAATAAAATATCATCCAAGTTTTGGATCTGTAAGGTTGGACTGGAGGTGAGCGCAGCGTTTTTGGAGCACTGCGCTGTAGACAGGGTCATCTCCATGCACAGAGAGTGAGAATGAATTATTCAGGTGCGCCTTTGGCCTAATGTGAACCATGATGAAAGTAGATTTTAGATTAACAATGTGTCGACACTGTCCTCTTGCTCTGAAGCAGAAGTCCAGAGGGACGTGTGGGGCAGGCCTCACTGGGTGAAAACACACTGCCCTCTGTTGGTCCGTTTAATGGCTCCAGCATGTGACCACACTCACCCACACACACTCACCAGGACACACAGGTCTCAGGTCATAATCCAGTCTTATTCGCACCATTATTAAAATTATGTAGTCAAATAATATCAGTGACAACACAGGGTGACCCTGGTGAAATCCAAGATATTTGCTTGCCCAGTCACTTGTGTTTGTGCACAACCACACACTGACTGACTTGTTGAAATCTTGTTCTTTCAGCTGAAGTTAATGAAATGTGCAACTGTGCAATCTAGCACAGCCCCAAATAGAAGAAGCTGGTAACTAAATTTTAGGGACTTCATTAGCCATCAAATCTTGCAAGTTGACGCAGAATTAAATGTCTGTCAGGTGGCGGATGTTAGAGTTCAGGATTGTTGGCACATATGTAATGACTTTACTGGTTAAACTTTTAATTACAAACAACATGAGTTTTCCAGGACGTTCAAGAAAAGTTTTGGCAGAATGGAAACAATCTGTCAACATAACAATGACATATTATCACCTAATAAAACTGATGTGGAAAAGGTTTTATCAAACAAACAAAACAGTTGCTGTTTATCAAACAGTTGCTATAAATAGACATAAGGCAGACACCAAGCAAACATTAGCATTAACGTGAGGTTTTGTCCACCTGATAAATATCCATTCTTTCTTTTAGCCCTTTTTTGTTCTGCACCACCTGAAATCTCTTTGGCTGCTAAATGCTCCACTGTGTTTTCCAGCTCGTCTTTAACTGTGTGTGTCTGCTGTTAGCTGCTGAGCAGGTAGAATACATAGAACATTCATAAATTAATAATAATTGTCAATTAAATAACATGAAAAGATGTATGTCAAACCTTACACCAGTGGGTAGTGGAACTTTAATGAGGCGAACGTTAAAGTGTCAGCTGAGCCTGGCTGGAGGAGTTTTGTTGAGGCTCTGTCGAGGATGTGATTCAGGACAGCCGGAGGAGGGAGACAGTGACCACAGAGATGGGAGTGGCTCTTAAGCAACTTTTCCTCCCAATCACTCACACACTCACACACACACACGCAGGCGCTCCATTACTGCTGCTCACTCACTCCTGTCCTCACTGCTGCTGCTGCATAGAAGTGATTAGCAGTCCAATGAGACAATCTGCAAAATGGTTTTCGTCACACGGAACCCACGCTCAATAAGCTGCCATATCATGTACCGCGCTGAACAATCTTGTGATTGAATTGCCACTTCATAGCCTCTTTCCCATCCTGCTTCTTGTGTTTTTTCCCGACTGCGAGCAGGCCTGTGCACTTACTGGAGCAATGTGTTTGTGTGTTGTTGTTGTGAGCCCCAGGCTTTTTCTCTCTGATCAGACAGAGCCTCCACTTCTGGGCCCTAACGCCTGCCTTTCAGTCGATGCCGCAGCAATATGACTCCACAGAACCTCCAGATACCTACAAAGCAATGCACCTCCTCCCACCCTGCACACTTCTCCAGCTTCCTCTCTGGCTGAGAAGATTGAAGACATGCCTTAATGTCTCATAGCTCTAAATCACCATATGCTTTGAAGTAAACTTGATCTGAAGTTCCTTCTGTTTAGAAAAATGCAGGAAAATAGGAGATCTTATCTTACTCTTTTTTCTTCAAGTGTTTCTGTGCAGCTCTGCTATAGTCTTAAATTAATAGCTCAATCTTTCTGTTGCACTCAATAGATTGATGTTTACGCTACCAAGTGACCGTAAGGAGACCTGATTGACATTATTCCAGTGGACATGTCCAACAGTACTCATCATAAACTTGTCTCCTTCTTATAAGCCTGTTACATAATGGACCATTAGGCTCATTCTGCCCAAGGATTAGAGGCAGTGAGGAAATCGCTCAGCAGGAGGCAGAGGGACACAGACATCTCTCGCCTCCAGATGTGTGCTGTCTGATGTTGTTGTTTTGAACCAAAATCCTGGCTATTTCACAGCCAAAATATTTGCTCAAGATCACAGCAATGTCCACAGGTTTGCTGGCTCGAACTTGTGTCCATCTTTGCTGTATTTCTTCCTGTCTAATCTGAGCAGTTGTTGCTGAAGACTCGAGTCTGTAATGACTGGTAGGTTCTCGTCTGCTGGAGTCCAGACCAGGCCAAATTGATGATGTCCTCCTCAGCACTGTTGACCCAAGGCTTCTTTTTGATAGTGGCAGACAGCCATAGGCGCTTAATGCACACATCAGGACACAGTCGTCCAGTCCACCAGAGACCAATTCTTGATGATGAATCAGACCCGAGGTATGTGAGATCAGTGTCGCTCCGGTCTGTATGTCTCTAAAGATGCACGGTGTTTGTACTGTAGCAAGATGGTGGCCCTCAGGGGTTTTACTCATCCCCTGCTGTTGAGGGAGGGGTTTAGCAAATCAGATGTACACCATGCAGTGAGTACATGCAGCGACCCATCCAGTATTATTCATCAAACTGGCAAGCTGGCCGCCTGTACGTTTTCTCCATGCCTGTGAGCAGACTGAAAACATCTCCCATCAGGATCAGTCACACTCGCTAACACTAGACATGGAACTAAGGGTGGGGGTGGATTTGCGAGGGGGTTGGTTGCGGACCTGCAGCCATGGCGGTGATCTCTCCGGTTTGTGTCTAAGTAGAGTGGGACTGAATGTCAGTAAGTCTCCGGAGAAGGGAAGGAGAGGATCTTTCACCCATCTCTATTGTCATGACAACTGCTGTAAAGGCCTCGCCTGTGATTGATGTTTCAGCGCTTCCTTCTGCCTCGCCTCTTGTCATGTCAAAGAGGTTCAGCCATTTCTGCACGCTGTGTATTCCTGTGAGAAATGTGTAACTGAGTGTGATACATGCAAAGCATATTCAACAGTCATGTTGTATGCTGAGCGATGGTGCAGCTTTTTATTTTGTTGTTAAGCAATTTGTCCGCCCCTCTGCCTATTTCCATCCTTCTTTTGTATCACACAATAGCATGATTGGCCCCGCCCTCCCTTCCTTCTCCCTGATTAGGGCATGCATCTTCCAGGCTTCACAACTTCACTCTTGTGCTGCAGTCAGATGAGCGATACGGCTGAAATGTTGCATCCTTGCTAAAACCAGCATTTGCTCATCTGCTGGCTTGACACGTTGTAACTGAAGAGTGAAAAGGTCATCTCATTGCAAGCTAAGAAAATGCTAGACCCTCTTTTCCTGACATGCTCTGTTGAATTACTTCTCCTTGATAGTCCGTTTTTACAGGTGACAATGTGCCACCAGTTCCTCTCCCCTCAGACAGGTCCATTAACAGATGCTGAGCCACTTTCACTGCTTAATATGGAGCTGTTGGCCTGTTTGTTGCTGTTTAAGCTGACGTTACCGTACTTTACAGGCAGCTGATGGATTTCGGTACTTGAACAGCTCCTGTTAAATAAAACAGTTGGCTGTCACTGAAAAGCTACTGAGCTGAATCTCTGCAGAAACACATCCAAGCTATTGTAAGTTTCATTCAGGAGCTATTTCCCAAATCACTGCTCCTGTGTGTGGACTGTTCTGCTTCAGGACAAATCAGCAATGACATGTAAGATTAGGTTTGTATGGATTGCACAGGGGTAAAGTGGTGATCCGACTGACTGGGCAGCATTGCCACCCATAGAGCTACGCTGCTGCCTTGGCTCAAAATATTGCTGTTACGCAAACTAACGCTTCCGGTTTTGCTTTGTCTTTTATCAATTTTTTCTTGTTCTTGTGAAATAGTGGCCATTTCACCTCTATCTATCCACTGATAATCCTCAAAATGAAGCAGTTCAAGAAGGAGAAATCACCCTCACAACTCATGTCCAGAGTAATGCCATAACAGGCCTAAGAGGTTGGACCCATGTCCTATGTGTTCTGTGAAGTGTATGTGAAGCTTCTTGCTGGCTGGGAGGTATACAACTGTCACCCTCTCCACGCCAACAGCAGAGTTAGCAGTCTCGACACCCTACTATATATGACTATAGAGCAGCTTTGGCAGCATTTGCTTAATGTGGTTTCTCCTCACTGAAACTCTATTAGCGTGTTTGCCAGAATAGCTCATATGCAGCAGTATTAAATGTGATTAAAGCCTGTACCTGCCCAGTCATTTGCACAGTGGTCCATTAGCTGCAGAAGACTCATCAGCTCTGGATGAGAAGCGCAGAAAGGATTTGATTCCCTCATGCGTTTCCCTCTGCGGACCTGCCCTCAACGCAGCCGCTGGTTTCCATAGAGACCATGGGACTAATCCCCTCTCCCCTTCTCAGTACTGTAGTACAGTGAGCCGTTGCATAGTATCTTACGTAGGTCCCTGTACTGTGAGATAATCCTTGCTTGGTCAACACGCTCGCTGTGCAAACGCACACACACACATGTGACACATGTGAGAGCAGACGTGCAGTTGATGGTGCAGGCGTGACATGTATACATAAGAGATTCTTATGAAATGCAATTTATTGTTGTTTTCCATACTTGCAGTTACAGAGTATGACAAAAAAAACAAAACGATGTACTTTAGAGCACATAAGAGACATTTTAAAACATATTCGAAATTCAGATCACCACATTCTCACAAACTAATCTTTTCATTAACTGTTGTTGTGCAATACAGTTATGCCTTCAAATACTAATACATATTGACCATATAGATAGGCTTAAGTAGACTTAATGGATATGCAGTACTTCTGTGTACATGGATATAGATTAAGTAGGTTAAATGCAGTAGAGAGTGTGTGCTTTGGCTGCTGCTAATGAGATGTGCCGGGCTGGTTACATCATGAGACTACTGTACGTGAGCCATCATCCCTACTGTGACCAAGCTCGAATGAGCAGCACGCCTAGTCAGGGTGTGTGTATGTGAGTGTGAGTAGGTGGGTGACCAAGGAAGCCATAACTGTATGCCAGTCAGTGTGTGCCTCAGCTTTCTGCTCTCCTGCTCCCCCAGACCAGACACAGAAGTTCCCAGCTCCGCCATGACTCACAGACGCTACCACCACTTGTGAGTACGACCCTAAATGTTGCATGCTGGGGGAATTTTAGGGATGAGGTCCTAGTCGTGGAAATCTGAGAGTTAGATTTTCCAGCAAAAATTAACTGTTAGAGTGGAAAATGCTGACTTGATATAGAAAACATAGGAGTTGTTTTTGTGAAATGCAGTGAGTCTGATATTTATTATTTATTATTTCCATCCTATTTATGGAGTGAAGTGATTTTAAAAAGCAGAAAGTGTATAGAGTCAGTGTGGGTTTTTGTTTGTGCTGCTCTGTGCATGTGCATGTATTTGTGTGTGTGTGTGTGTGTGCATGTTGTTGGCCCAAACAACCAAAGATGCTACTGTAGGCTAAAATAGACTCCACACAGACTTTTCTGCTGCACCGACAGAAGTAAAGGTGGACGGTATTTGCATAGCACTGATGATGTCACAGGAGTGGAGCTATTTTTAGAAAGGGGTCTAAAGAAGGCAGGCTTTTTTTCCCCCCTTCCTAGAGTGTTATTATTATTCACAGCCTTTCACCAGTGCGTCCTCTATCTCACAGCCTGTTTAATCTCACTGTTACGGTCCATGTGGAGCTTTCAATTGCAGCCTCTCACAGAAGTTGGACTGCTAGTTGCATACACAGGAATTGAATTTCCTGCAGGATAATAACTCATAAACAGTTTGTTAAAATAGACACACGAAGGTAAGTTAATACTCTGAACATGTCAAACATGGCAGCTTGGTCAGAAGCCCTGTGCTTCAAACTCCGATGCTGTAGGCACCCCTCTAGCTTACTGTAGTCGGGCGCCGTAGTATAAAGAGCGAGAAGAATCCACATGTGGAGGAGGTTGGAGTAGTTGGATGGGTCAAACAGGAGCCCGGGGTTCATGTCCTGTGAGAAAGCAAAAGCAAATGTTGATTTCTTTTTAACGTTTTTCTTTTGGTGCCTAAAACTGTGACTATTTCAGTAACCATGTGTTTATTTTTATTCTCAGCAAGCTTTACTTTGAAAATCTAATTGGATGTTGCTAACCGGACATTGTAGCGTAACCTGATCAGGTTGCCATGTTTGACAAGCCGGGAGTGAGACCGTGTTGGGTGATCAATATTAATGAGGAATCTGGAAAAAAAACACTGGAATTATTAATGCATTCAAGACCAACCCTACACTTACGATGCTAGAGAATTTAAAATGTGGCGTCATACATCAGGCTTATATGATATATTGCATGTTGCACATATTTTAAAATGACTGTCTGTCATGTGAAAATGTGCCATATCAGGCTCAGTAGTACCAGGCAATAGGCTTGTTTGGGGGGCCATGTTGACCTCTTGTTAATCCCACTGCCTGTCTGTGTACAAAGCTCATCCCTTAGTCCCAGGACATTCATTAGGCTCTTTATTTTATCTGACATTCGGGGAGTCACATAAAAGTCATATTTTCTGGTTCACTAGTGCTGGATTGCATAAGAAAGAAGGAGCCTCCATCTGTTCCACCCTGGGCTTGCCTGCACTAAGCAGGGTTTTCATCATATTACCAAGCGGCCCCTCCCCTCCCCGGTCAGGGCGCAGCCGTAAAGCTGGAGCTTGTTCAGAGCTGGGGATCGACTGCGATGGCTGATCATGTGATCCACTCAAGGTCAACGGTGGGCCTGTTTCACAATGCTGAGTTTTCTGAAGTGCCCTGAGTAATCACATGGTCAGCCAAGAAACACAGGCAGCATGAGAGTGTGTCATACTGAGTGTTGGATTGACTTATTTGTAGTATTTTCCTGCCTGATCTTGGAGAATGTGGAGAGCTTCATTAATGACTGTTATGCAGTTGCAGATGCTGCAAAGCTGATGGCTCTTGTATAACTAACAGGGGGCAGGGCCAAGTGCGTGTGTGTAATGCTGTGCCTCTCCTGATGCATGTATACAGTACGTAGCTCTAAAGATCTGACATAACCATCTAACAAACGCTAATGAGATCTTGACTGGAAACTGCCTTCAGAATTCACCATGGTTCCAGCCTTGTTTTTGAGACATTTGTTCCCCCCAATCTTTCAAATAAAAGTTTTTAAAGAGTCAGGGAAGCTTTGAATGGTGGTAATCAGCTTCTCATCCATTTTTGCTCTTGCTGGGCAGAGCAATCTAGAACTAATCCAATCTGTAGTGACACAAGGAAGTGTGGAAATCAGATTGGGGGACTCTCTTCTCTCCTGACAAGCGTCCATACACTGGCAGAGTTTCTGTGGTCGACGGGCTCTGTAGGGAAAAAACTGGACCTGTAATGACTTGCTGTGGTTTAGACCCTTCATAGAAGTACAACATTATTGGTAAAAGTCTTGTATTTACATTTTTATTAAAGTCACTATGTGTAGAATATTTGTGATTATAGCATCTTTCAAATTACTCCCAATATTCCCAGGAGTTGAGCTGTGGGTTAGTGACAAGTGACAAGTAAAGAAAGGATGGAGGAGATTAATTTTGCTGTTGGATGAAAAACTTGTATCTCCAGTTATTCATCCACATCAGAGGGAAAGAATGGACAACAAATGAAAGGGAGAAAAGGAGGAAAGTCATACAGATTTTACTAACATTTTATGAGCTTACCTGAAGATGACTGTGACATTTGAATCTACATAGTCACTAATTACAACCATTAAATGACGAACTTGATGTTGTTCGTTTGTGATACCAAGTGTCACGGGTTATTTCAGTCCACATTTATCTTTGGACTCCATCAGAGCCAAGCAGTAATAATATGGCAACACGTTTCCAAACAAAGCGATGAAGTAATTCATGTGTAAGTACTCTTCTGAGAAGTGCTTAACAATTAGATTCAAATGGCTGTTAATTATTGAGAAACTGTGCTGTCAGACAGTGAACGGAGGGGATGTGGTTGATATAGGCCCTCTCATTTATCTTACTGTCTGTCTTAACTGTGTGTGTATACACAGTAGCTTAATAAGGCCACATACATCACTCCTCATGACAGCCATATCAAAGAATGCTGCGAGAGCTGCACCACTGTGCTCTAGATTGATTGATTGGACATTAATGGAAAATTCTTTGTCAGCATGTTTCACAGAGCATTTTACAGGACCACTGGACATCAACATTGTTCCCAATCTGCTGTTATCACAAAGGTAAGTCTATCCAGAGACGTCTGCCCACTTGTCTATAATGAATAGGCCACTAAAATATTTAGGGAGCCCTCCTGGTTAATGTTTAATGCCGTACTCACGGTGCACCTTTACATCTTGAAAGATGACTGTGGCGGTGTCAAACAGCCTTTGTGCATGGCTTTAAACTGTCAAGAAAGATGACTAAGTCATGAAGTAAGTGTAATGTCATTTGAAATGCTGTTGCTCTGCAGGTCTCATCTTCACTGTTGTTTTAATGCTACATAAAGAAAGGCAAAGAGCCTAAAAGCAGCTCACATGAGCCCCGGTGTTTCAGCCTCTGTGTGTTGTGGAGGGAGATGTATGTGTTTAGTATGCAGCAGTGCTGCTGCTGTTGTTGGTCACAGTGATATAAGAGCTCTGCAGCACATGGGGGCATGGCTGTTTTTAGCAGGCGGTAGTAATTACAGTTGGAAACTGTCAGATGGCACATTAAAGTAGAGACATTGCAGCTAATTAAGAGTAACCTCATATAAGCGTTGTCATCGTGTGTGAAGAAGCCATAAATAGATCAGGCTTTTTATTCGCTCTCCTGCCACCGCTGTTTGTGTTGAATTGATCTAATTGTAAAGTCTCTTTCATGGCAGCGCTGCAGAGCGCAGCTGAGAGTATCAGAGATCAAAGCGGCCTCGCTTTCCCAAAAATCTGCATCGAAGCATATTCAGGCAGCCGGCAGTGCCATGCCAAATACACTAGCTGTACCTGTACAACACACATCTCGTGATTAGAGTGATCCAGTCTCTGCCGGCTCTGCAGTCAGGCTGGAGCTGTCATTTATTGTCTGTGCTTGCATGCAGCGGATAATGTGATGGGCTTTGCTGTTTATCACAGTTCACTGTTACAGATCAGGCTGTCTGCTTTAAAATCAGCTGGCATCATGAGGTATCATCACTCTGCTCTTTGACAGAGAAACACTGATACCTCATGCTGGATGCCAGGCATACATTATGCTTATTTATAGTAGTACTGAAACAAGCAGTTCATTCTTCAGTTAGTCAATTAACAGAAATTTAATCAACATTTTTTGTTAATCATTTAAGGTTTAGGTTATTTGTGTGTTCATGCCGTACTATTAATATGGCCAAACACTGGGTGCAGCTAGAAAGCATCCTTCACAGTGTGATGCATTGGGACAGCAGAATGAGCCTGGACACTGAGCTGGAACAGCTAAATAATGACACATACACATAATAATCACATTTGGACCAAAAAACAATTATATCACAGTGTCAATGTCCATCTATCAAAACATGGTTCAATTAGAGTCGTTTTTGCATGTGTAGAATTCTGATTCATTATGTTTTAACTCAAACTTAAACTTTGATCCACTTTTTGGGAAAAAAGTTTGAATATAAAATGAACAGAGGAACATTTCAGGTGGTGTGTAGGGGGAACTGACCCATTCTAGGTGGAGCTCTGTGGAATTCAGATTTTCAATATTTTGGGACATTTTACAAACCAAAGAATTAATCAAATCGGTAATGAAAACAACCCTCAGTTGCAAATATGAGTAGAACTTTGTGGCCATAGCTCCAAGTTGCCATATATTCCTCTGTTGTGGTTATTGGAACCAGTTCGAAGCTTGGCCTCTGTGTTTGTCTTTTATCTCTAAAAGTTATGGATTTGGGTGAAATTTGGCAGAAAGATAAACCTCTGCTTGAATAGATTTTGCAGCTAATCTAGATTGTGGATTCTCTGCTGTCTGATGATTATCACTAGCTGTGATGCTGCTCCCATGTGCTGTTGGGGAAAGCCTGACATTTGGGACTTCCAAGTTGGTTGCTCACTGAGGCTTTGTAAGTTTGCAAACTCCAAAAGGCCATGTCATACATTCATGTGAAAAAGGTTGCTATCTCCATCTTTTGCTTTGTATTGTCCGATGCCATGGTAACCTGAAATTTAGGGTATATTCATTTTCTCCCTCAAGAGTGAAACAGGGGATGTATATATTAGAGATGCTGATTTCTAAAATAGTACATGCATTGAAGAATGGCAAGAATAACAAAAAAGACATGAGGTGAGATAAGATGAGATGAAGCCAGTGCTCACAGTGCGTGATGTATGGCTCTGCCCTCTGAGCAACCACGATGTCTTGGAGATTAAAACAGATTCAGCTCCTTATCTCACTCAAAAATCTTGCAGAAATAAATTGATTTTGTCGGCATTAAATCACACAGAAACACACTTGAGTTCGCACATATTTTGACACAGGAACTTGGGTGCTATAAAATCCTCCCATATGTGGAGGAATCTAGAAAAGTGCTGCCTTACTGCTGCTGAATAGCTGTCGGGCAGTTTTCTGTGGGCCTGATCCACGCTCTGCATACAAAACACTATGTACAGAAAAGAAATACCAGAAATCTGTGTGGAGTTTGGGTAGTTGACCTGCCCAGACTGATATGAGCTGTATTTTCTGTTTGTGTTCCTCCTGAAGAACAGTGGCCTTACAGGGACAGCTAACTCTGAAAACTCCAAACTACTACTTATTTATATGACAAATAAAATCAGTTATCATGCTTTCCATAACAATGGTAGTCTGGTTTAATCTATATAAATAACAGCAATATCCCTACTTAAAATTACATTTTGTTTCATAGTTTGAAGCATAGGGCCACGTTTTTTGGTAGAAAATGTTGCATTTTCACCTTTATTTGCTGCCTAATGTTAGATTGATGTTCAGCTCCAGAATCTTTTTTTCAGGAGGATATTGACTGCAAATCAAACTTAAGTGAAGAGAAGCTTTGCTCCTGTTATGCCTGTGTTTGTGTATGTGGAAACAAGTTGTGAACACAATATTGACATATCATCATCTTTAAAGCTGATGTGGTGAATTTGTTGAACAGATAGTTATGTAGACATCCAGCAGCAACATTATCGTTCATGTGAGTCTTGTTTCTGGCCATTTGATGAATGTAAGTCCAATATTCACTCTCTTTTAGCTCTGTTTTGGTCTCTATCAACTCCTTTAATACGATTTATTATATTGCTATTTTAAGAATAGCGATTATTGCCCCTTTGCTGAGGCAAAACCTGTGAGAAAACAGAAGAGATCCCAGATAGTGTATAGATAGATAGAGTCTTCCTGTATACAGGAAGTTGTTTGTCCTTTTGGGCGTAGCCAAGTTTGGCTTAGTATTTGGACATTGACAAACAAATACTGTACTTTATTAGACTGTTGCCACCTGATTTCTCATTGACTCACTTATTTTTACTATCTCTGACCTAAAATCTGATGTTTTGTGTGTGTGTGTGTGTGTGTGTGTATATCCCAATATGTGATTAACATGTGAAGTGTGTCATATTGGTGTGTCCTCTGTGGATCCAGAGTGATTTAGTTTGTTCCGTAGTTACTGTAGTGTTACTGTTTCAGTGCCAGGGTATCGTAGTGTAAATGCACCATGCAGCTTTTCTCTGGCCTTCATATCGCTCCAAGACACGATTAATAAAACAGTCCTGTGATAGACAGATAGCACCTTTGTTGACCTTTGCGTCATTTATACTATTTCAGAGGAATGTAAAATATCAGCATGAGTCTTACTGTGATAACCCACAGCTAATGAATGACCTGTTAACTTTATTAACTCCAACATCATCAGCCACAATGTAATATTGTCTGTTTGTCTGGAAGCACACTCTGGATGAGCAGTAGTGGGTACAGTGGAGCAGTCAGCAGATGAGAGGAACAGTGTGGCTCCACTGACATTTTGCTTCACCTTTCATCTTGTTTGTGGCGTTGCCGAACACACTTGCCACTCAAAAGTACTTCAAAGACAGGATCAGACTAGTGAGGCTTGTGTTCGACCTGCCCGAGGCGATGAAAACACTGAAATGTGCTAAAGGCTACTATATCCCTGCTGAAGACAAAACTCTGTGGTTCACATTCAGACATTTATCATTCTGAAAACGAAACCAGCCGAACTCGCCCTCTAATAGTCTGCTATTCTGTATGTGTAGTGTACAGTGGTAGACATAAGTACAGTTGTACACTTACTGTGCTTAATACTGCACTTAAATACACTCAAGTATTAATGCCATATACTATTACTCCACTTTATTTCAGAGGAAAATATTTGACACACGTGGCTTATTGATAATTCGCTAATGGGAGCAATTGAAATATAGCTAATGTAATAATCTAAAGAGATGAAATTTTGGATTTCATTACACAAAAGTCAGACAATAATTATTATTATTATTCCGTATCATAGTATAATAGTTGAGTGATAAAATATGTAGAACTCTATTAGAACCCAGAGAGGCCATTCTGGTGCATGAGTACTTTTTACTCATATATTTCACTGATAATACTTTTGTACCTTTACTGAGGTAAAAGTACTGCTTCCACAACTTGTAAACAAATAACTTAGTGAGGCTTCAGTTAAATCATTAAAATTGGACCTCTGTTTCGATATACTCAATATTCGCTGTACTCAATACTCAATACTTATATATACTAATACTCAACACAAGAGACACCAGTTTCGCTTCCCTTTAATTGACCATGCGCTTGCACGTAGAAAGGCTCCATGTACAGTAGATTTGTGTTTTGTCTAATTCTTATTCAAAAGCCATAAAGTTTTTAGTTTTTAATGTACAATGATATGGAAAAGCTTCTCTAAAGGTCGGCCAATTCTGAACTTTTAAGGTCAATATTTGAATAACAAAAATCTCATAACAGTGAACATTCTTTTTAGTTTGTTTTTAAAGAAACACACTAAATAGACAAGTAGTTTTGTGGATCTCTCAAATGTCTTTGTTGAAAATGTGTGATAAAAAAGTCTCAGGATAATTTACAGCTGAACTTTAAACTTTATTATCAAAGATAATAGTGACAGTACATACAACAGTATCAAACTGTTAACTTTACTGGATGTATAAATGACTATATAAAATACAATTAAACAATAATATATGAATAAAGGATCATGTAAGTACAGAAAGTCTACACTGTCCACTAACAATGTAATAACTTAATATCTGCTTATATCAACCTGCTGATATTTCAATTGTACTCAATTACAGTATAATTGCAATTCATTAATCCCATCATTAATTTGAAGAGCTTTCTAAACACTGTCTGTCAGTAACATTAGAACCAGCGTCTCAGATAGGCTCACGTGAGATGAAGCACACTGAAGTGCGGCCACAACACTGCTGAAGTGTGTCCTCAGCAGAGTGAGTGTTTAGGGCAGGAGTCCACTAGAGGGAGCACAGCTGTAAGGCTTTCTTAATGTGCTCCTCAGAGCAGATGAATCCTTCGTCCAGATGACCGGGAGGCTGGAGTGGTCGATGGAGATAAGCAGCATCTGGGAGAGAACTACACTAACACTAACCCTGTCTGGCTGACTGAAGACATTAACAATGTCATTATGGTCCAAAAATAATATCTTGACTCTGGTCCAGTTACTGATTCAAACAGTGTTTCTCTGTTTTCCTCCATACCTATAGCAAAAACTCACACTAACAAAAGTTAACAGGCAAAGATAGCAATAGGGGCAATATGATTTAATCAGTACATTATCTGAGCAATATAAAGTGTGTAAAATTTTACATTCTCTCAATTTAGCACCTTCATTAAAAATCTTATCCCTTTTATGGCAAAAATTAGATTTGCCTACTTCCTCTTTATGAAACAGCAGGTGAGTAAGTTTTTATTTTGGTTCTGTCTCAGTAAATGTGTCGACATTAAATAGCTGTTTTATGTTATTGTGAACTGAATGACTTTTAGTTTTGGACCCTTGGTTGGACAAAACAGGCCATTTGTTGATACTTTGCACTCTGGAAAGTTTTGATGAGTTTTGGTGAAATGTAACGAGAATAATTGTTCATTACAGGCCTTGAAGACAGATCCCATTTCAGTGCAAGGCTTGAGGAAGACAGTACCACTGAAAGATTGCACTTCGTTTTTTTCATCTACCAGTATGTGACAGTTCTTCCTTGAGCTACACTGTCAAGACAGGCTAAAAAGAGCTGTTGGGAGTATCACCTAAAGCTGTGTGGTAAGCTTCAGTCCTCAGGTCTTCAGGAGGAGATCAATCCTCTGGGCAGAGCTCGAGCCAGGGCCCATGCTGAGGGAGATAACCATCAATCAGTGTCTAATGTGAGCCATGTGAGGACATAATGTACAGGACCTCCTCCTCTCTCTACTCATCACTCCTGCCCAGACCTCAGCTGGCTCCTCGTGGCCTCACAATAGCTGCAATTACACAGGCTGTGCTCCCCCAGGGGTCGGCGGGCTCATGGGGGCTGTTAGGCCGGAGCGGGGACGCTGCAGACCATCTTTATTGGTTTCCTGAGCTCGAAGTGTAGAGGTGATGATAAGACCAGCGCCGGTCGTTTATCACTCGCTGCCATCTCTGTGGGGAGAGGGCCTTATTCTTAGCAGGGAATTAACACGGCATCCAGGCTCAGCAGGTGAGGAGGGAACACACCCCGTGTCTGACAGGAAACACTCTATGATGCAGGAGAGTGAGGCCTTTAATGAACTCTGAGCAGAGCGGGTCAGGGTGAGGTGGCGCCCTCACATAATGGCGCCAATGTGTCTCCCGCACTCTTACTCTCTCGGTCATGCCTGTAAAGCTTTGCCTCGGATCCAGAGGGAACAAGGCATCAAACTCTTATCTTGATCATATCATGCAAATTCCTGCCTCCCTCTCTGCTCACCAGAGAGCTGTTTCTCCAGTCTGAGACCTGATTCTGTTGAGAAAATGTAGGTCACATGGTAAATTGTTAAATTTCCATGAGGATAAACAAGATAATGGGATCTGTTCTGCCGACTGATTCAGCAGAACAGTGTGGCTGTTGGCGGACGTTTGTTGCCTCAGCTGGTTTTCTCGAGGAAATACAAACCACTGTATTTTTCCAATAATCACTTCCTGCTGGAAAAGGAAGGAAGCATGTTCTACAAACAGGACTAGCATGTAAGTGCATGAGAATACATTACACATGCGTGCTTGTATTCTCATTTTATGTCCCTGGATGAAATTGGAATTCCAACTTTCAGGCTTCCTCTCAAACTAAGCCTTTCTCTGACACTGCCATCTCTTCAGATGTGCTCACGAGCAGCATCCTAACGACCATTTTATTGGCCCAGCAGGAGTTTGAATAAAATGTTGGTGGGTGACTAGCGTCTCTGCTTCATGTGGTTGTGTGTGGTTGTTAGTTTCAACTAAGGCTGGAGTTTACTCTTTACAACAGGGGCTGTCTCAGGTGTGCAGCTTGTAATAAAATCCTCTGGCTCAAACGTTCTGTTTGCAGGGTTTAGTGGGTGATTAGATGCAAAATAGCTTATAAACCTGTGAACGTGCTTACGTTTGTAGAAAGATGGCAGCAGCAGGATGAACCCCCAGTAATGGCAGCATTGACATTTCAGTGTTTAGGTCTAGGTCCTATTCATATATTTTTGTCCATTTTGACTGTTGGTCATTTTTTACCTCTTCTGTGTCCATGGTATAGAAGAGTTTTAATGGACGAGGCCCTACCAGCTCTGGCAGCACCTGGGACTGATCGAAGTGGTTTCTCAGATCAACACGGTCCACATCCTTTACTCCAAACATTTAAACATGCAACCTGAACATCTTCCTCTTTTTCCTTAAGAGTTTTTGAAGTCTTTTTTTCATGTTCTTATCTGAACAAATAGCCTGAGGATAAGTGGGAAAACATTGGCATTGCATAATCTGCCAAACCCTGGATCAGGTCCAACACCATCACACACTGCTTATGTCATATGGCATGGGTAAGTTCAGGGAAACATCTCAGTGAGGGCAAGTAAAGTACAGTTACCTCCCAGAGTCAGTTAGGCTCGTCAGCAAGTTGACCTGCAAGTGCATCCTTTTTGCCATCAAGTTTGCTGCAACATGCTCTGGAATTCCCAGAGGACTAATTTCTGTTGTTCTGTGGAAGTCTAATTAGTTTTTGTATATAGTCCAAACTCGCAAATTTGCCTTAGAGGGCTTTAGAATCTTCACCACATACGCAGGAACAGGAATTACATTGATCTTGGACAAACCCATAACATTTGATTTATGCCCAGTGCCAACAACTGAAGGTGAATGTAATTGCTGCTGGAGTCCGTCATTCTTAAATCTCTACAACGGAGGGGGTGACTAAAATGAAACCATTAAGCAAAAGTCATAATAAACAAAACCTTGAGAACAAGAATCAGGTTGACATATATGGTAACTTCCCTCCAGCTAAACAGAGATTTGACACCTTGCACCACCTGCTGAACTACACACTCACACTGTGGTTTCCCTGAATTATAGTGTATGTTGGGAGTCTTTATCTTTATTTACAAAATGAATAGTGCAATCATAGCGCTGGTTGTTGTACCATCAAGTGTGTTGACACCCAGACATAAGCCAGCTAAAGCTTGTGAATTAAAGCAAAGCTCAGCTGGACTCAAGGGTCTGTCCCTCCCCAGGTTCCAAATGGATTCTGCAGTTATTACCATAATGCTTACCTACCATATCATTTAGCTCCAGCCCACAGCTGGGTACAGGAAGAGCTGCAGCTGCTACAGCCAACGGAAAAGCTCCTACTTTACATCCTTGACTGCTGTAGCTCAGCTTACTTTCTTAGACGATGTCAATCTATATTGTAAGCATGTCATATCATGATAAGTCAGGCAAACAATCCACTATTTTATCATCGTCTTTTCTGAATCAGTCATAGATTGTAGTTCCCATAATGGGACTCTAACGACAGGAATCAAGCAGTAGTAATTGATGATCATTTCTGGGATGGGACTTCCTTTGTCTACCCGGGGTAAAGAGGTGATCAGGCATGGACGGCGTCTCACTCTGGCTGCGTGCAGACCTTGGGCTCTAGAGAACCACATGATAGATGGTCTACCATTTGGCTCCACCGTCTGCTCGGTAATGTGCTGCCGACCCCCCCTGAGTAGGATGCGCCCCCCCTTTCTCAGACTGTTACCCAGACAAAGGAAAGTGTTTGCACTGGTCCTTAATAAGGCAAGAGGAACATGTGTGGCCCAGTCCTCTTGAGACACTAAATGAATGAAAAGGAAATCACTTTAACTGCGCCGTCCTTAACTGCGGCATTAATTCATACAATGCATTTACAACATTACATGACAGTCACCTGGGTTGAGAAAGCCTCGCTTTTTAATGGGACACTCCACTTAGTTTACAAGTTTATCAAGTTTGGTTTACTCGTCACAGAGCACGGTGTACTATTCAGCCTGTGAAAACAGCTGAGTAGCTTTCCAAAGTTTGAAAAAGCCAGATGATCTCTTTGGGGTTATTTCTGTTTGGGCTTGGAGACTTTACGTTTCTATCATGCAGCCTATATTACAAAATTGGAGGCGTGAAGTTTGAGATACCTGGCTGGAAAGATGCTGTTGAGTTGTGTTAGGGGAAATATAGCATCTATTGTTTTTGGGGCTTGGTCTTACACAAATGTGAGGCTGATTTACATGTGTCACTACCATCATTACTATGGACTGAACACATTTACACTGACAGAGGAGGCGGAGATGTGTTTGAGTTAATCGGAGTCAGCAGCCGCTCCCTCTGACAGATGAAGGTAGTCTGTGAATGTGGAACATATTCAGTCACAAAACACTAGTCTAAAATTGGTTATGACACAGGCTTTGGAAAAAAATAACATTAATGTACCGTCGCTGTCTGAGCTCCACAGTCTGGATGTGGAAGTGAAGTGTGGAGTAGATAATTAAACCCAGCAGGAATCATCAAACTCTATAATTTATGTCACTGTAATCAGAAGAAATGGTTCATTTAATAAAAATAAGAAACATGCAATTCTGTAAAAATGGAATTTCGGCTAGAAAATGAAATACCAGGCTTGCAAGAGAAATGCTGTGTTTTAGCCGACCATCAGCCCAGTGGAACTGGATTGCCTGGTTGTTTGCGGTCCCTTGTTGGTCCTTTGCTGGCATGCCAATAAGAATGAGATCGCAAAATGAGAATTTAATGGAAAGTCATAGAAGTAAAATTGATTCAATCAGGCAGAGGCTTGTGGCTTTTACTTTTCGATTTTTCCAAAGATTAAATTTTGTTAGCACGTTTTGTAGATTATAACCATTATTTTAATGGCATTGGATCATTTTCAACATTTAACCAGGTCTGCAGGATCTTTTTGGCCGATTTCTTGGCAAAAACACTTAAAAAGTAGAATCATTTGTATATGTTACATGGTTTATAAGTAACATGCCACTGCAGTAACGGCAGATTGTCTCCCACATTCCTGGATTTGTATATACTTTAGACTCATAGACAGGATACCTCAGCCTCTGCTTATGTGATTAATTTTGATGGTTCTTTTTCAGTCTATCTTTTGTCAATCCCACTTCATGGAAGTGAAAACCTAAATTGCTGGAGAACATTCCCATCAAGCTCTGCAGCCTGTCTTCGTTAATTGAAGGATTCCTTTCCAGTGTTTGATTGACTTTAATTAATGGATTAACTGTATTGCTTCAGGTTGATTAGTCTAGTCTGCTATAGCCATATAACATATAGAATGAGATGGGATTTTGTGTGTTGGTCTGCAGCATCATGGCACAGTGTACTGTTCAATACTGTAAACTTGCCTCTGCTGTTTTCGTGACTCACAGCCTTTTACAAAATGCCGTCTGTTCTCACTTCAAAGCTGCGTGCCAGGCTGAATAATTGCCGTATCGCTTCACACAGCTCCCCACCCGGCCTGCTCCGTGGCACCGCGAGCTGACGGAGCTGGAGCTGAAAATCGTAGCAGCGCCGGTATTGCGTCCATCCTCCATTTCAACATCTCTGCCAGGATGTTACTGACAGTTGAATCATTATGGCAGAGAGCGACGACACCCCTCCGACAGTGGTCTCTGTATCAAACAGAGAGCCACCGGGGCGCTCTGTTGTGATGGGGTTTGTTTAGCACTTTGATTTACACATTTCAACTGAATTGACTTTTTTCTTTAATATGACCCACTTTGCATAAGCCTTCTGTCATTTTGCTGCATCACAACTATCTGGCCGTGGGGTATGATTTATTTTTTCCATGTAAAACCTGTGAGTAAGCTATGTGATATTTAAACACTGTGATTTGTTGCAGAGACTTGTACTTTGGGGAGCATATGTAGTCATAAACTATTGATAACCTGTGCTTCTATATTCATCTTTAATTCATTCGTGCATCTGTACTTGTCTGCTCCACTTTATGCAGGATTATTTGTACAAGTTTCACAATGAGTTTCAGTTGATGGAGCTTGTTTTTTTTCATTGAACCTAGGCACCTGACTAAAATGTGACTAAATCAAATGAAGAGGATTTCTCAATAGAGATGTTTTGTAAGTGATTTCTCTGCAACAAAATTCAGCTCACAGCTCTGGCTGATTCTCCTCACCCTGACCCTGAGCTCTCCTCTTCGACCAATCAGCAAGAGTCACATCAAGGGTCCATCGGTGTCTTTTATTGCTGCCTTTAAGGTTGTCCTGGCAACCAGCCTTGGCTTTATGTGCACATGTTTGTGTGTGTGTGTGTGTGTGTGTGTGTGTGTGTGTGTGTGTGTGTGTGTGTGTGTGTGTGTGTGTGTGTGTGTGTTAGTGTGTGTGTGTGAGGCTGGCGCTCGTGGGTGCCGGTCTCGCCCCTCTGTGCACCATGTGCTGCTGCTGATTAGCTCGTCTCGGAGCAGCCCGGGCTGGCAGGAGCCGTGCAGCATCTGATAAAGCCTAATTGATACGGCCACCGAGGGAGGCCTTTGTGTGCTTTGTTGGCCCAGCGAGGCGCAGCAGAGTCAGACCTTGTCAGTGTGGCCGCTTAGACAATAGGAGCAGCTGTAACTCAACTCTGAGGAGCAGAGATGATGGAGACAGGAACCTCCTCTGCTATTGACTGACTGGGAAAGAGTGAGCGTGGAGAGAAGGAGTGGGACAAGGAGAAGGTTTTGTACGAGGGTTGTGTTGTGACAAACCTTTTGCTCACCAGCTCCGGGAGAAGCCATGGTGTCCAGTGGCTGACATCTCTATCAAGCCACTAGGAGCTTGTACCTGGACATACAGGGAGCAGAGGACAGGACAGGACAGGACTGCTCAGCATTAACAAAGGCAGCAGAGGGCTGCAGGTTCAGCCCCCTCCATGTGGCCCAGACACACACAGGCAGATGCTGAGATGGGACTGTACCATGTGGGGTGTCAGTGATGTTCCCACACAGCCTAACCTGTGCAGGATTTGCTTTGTTCCTCCAAATGTAAGCCATTCTTTTTAAACGAGCTTTTTTCTATGGACCCCGCGCACAAGAACATTTTTAATCTAAGCCTGTATAACTGGCTGAGAAAATGCTGAAGTTCAAAGCTTTTTGTCTGGATTACTGGCAGTTCCTCTGTCTCCAGCCTCTGCATGGTTTCTATAAGAGGTAAGGTGCTGTATACATGTACTGTACATATAGTGTCTGTTGATTCTGAAGTTAAAAAGTTTGTCTTTTCCGAGCTTAGAGGAAGAACGTATAGCTAAATCCTTGTGTTCTAACCAGACTCAGTGCTTTGTGGTAACTATGTAATCAGCTTAGGCTTTTGGTCCACAGTGTGAACAGACATGCTCTCTCATGTCGTAAAGTGTCATGTTTGAATCAGACATGAATGATAGACAGTCACTACGTTCCAGCCCCCGTGCTTGTTTCGCTCCTACATTGAGAGCGGCTGAAATGGGGCGTGAGGCCCACGTGTCAGCGAGGTCAACTGGTCTGAATGGAAGCTCTATTGTTGTGGTTTGCCCCTGACAAGCTCCAGCGCAGTATTCACTCTATTGTGTGTGTGGTCCCACTCATAGTTATTGGCTCGGCAGCATGGGGCGACACGTGCTCTGTAGTCCACCTTTCCCATCAGTGTTGTTCCATCCAGCACGGGAGCGTTTGCAGTCTGCGTTCGGCTCTTGGGATCTGACCATGTGACGTGCACATGTGTATGTACATGTGTTAGCAAATGGGAAAAGGGGATGTGCTGGTAATAATACAATCAATACCTGCAAATTAAAGCAGCAATTCACCGATTTTACATATCAAAGTCAGTTCAGTCAACATGGAAAGGCCGACTCAGCTGGTGCAAACAGCTGTATAATGTCTTCTGCGGCTGCATCTGGAAGTTGTTAAGTTATTGTTGCTCAGAAGCTTCGGATCTTGAGTGAAAGTGAAATAGTTTCCTGTACAAACATTTAAATGAGTTTTGCTGAAGCCAAAATAAGTGACCCACTCAGCTCTAAAGCTAATTTTAGCAGGTTTTCGTGGCCACTCCTTTGTCTCATTTTCTCTGTGTAATGAGAAAGGCACCCATGGGGTCAGCTGAAGTGAGCAAACTCTTGGTCTCGTTCGGAGAATGGTAATCAAAAAGAGGAATATGTGATGTGGAGAGGAGCATCTCCAAGCATGAATTGTCACACACCTCCAGGCCATATTTATTCATGAGTCCACCCTTCCCCCACCCGCTCCTCCACGCAGCCGTGTCTCGTGGGGGAGAAAAACAAAAACGTCCCCCCACGACACGGCTTAATGCTCGTGTGTTTTCCATTTAAATACCAGTCAGTGATTGGATGGTGGAGACCCATTTCATTAAGCTTGAGGATGAGCCAAACTTTTGTGTTGTTTTGGACTGGATGCACATTTGCTGTGGGGCTCAGAGTTGTCTTGGGAGCCAGACTGTAATCGGCTTCAGTTCTGTGCTCGGGTCAGTGTGAGGTTGTACAAAGGACAAACCTGTTCATTATAGTGTTTGGCGCAACTGTCGTGGCATGGCTCTTGAGAATGCCACCATGAGGTTCACATTTGTGGTTCTGAGTAAAATTTCTCAACAGCAATTGGATGGATTGGCATGAGATTCTGCAGAAAGAAGGAAAGGATGTCTGTAAAGATTTATATACGTGGTATCTATGGTGATATATCGATCACATGACTGATCACAGTACAATGTATAAGAGAAGCAGAAATAGCCTCAGACACCAGCCTGATGAAGGCTTGAATACACGTGAATAAGGTATGGTGTAGAGAAGGATTGCGAAACATTACCCTCTTAACATCAGCACGGTTTTATTGTCTTTGTGAGCATTTAGTTGTTGAATGATTTTAAATGTCATCTCTCAATGCTGAAATCACCACAAACAACATTCTGTTCATATCTATTATATTGGAGACGAATGACAAACAGTTATCAAATTCAAGCAAATGAAACCAAATCTGCAGAATCATAATGATGCCAGATGCTAGTCAGAATGCTCAAACACCACTAGAGGTAAGAGACAATGTTTTGCTTTATTTATAATTCAGGTGAGCTGACCCTGTAATAGTCAATAGTTTTGTGGGGTTTTAGTAGGAGCATATCTCCATTTTCCTCTTGACTCCCGTGGATCAATGACCCCATTGGTAATCTGCCAACCCCTTCTGTTTGTCTGCTAATGGATTTACCTGTGTGGTAATAGCTGGGGTTGACAATAATGGCTATTGTGTTGACGAGGCGTGAAGAGAACCTGTGATTGTGTTGTGTACGTGGAGTTAAGGTGGCGAGTTGAAAAACTCTTCAATAGAGCTCTACCCTCTCTGCTGTTGTGGGTCACTGGTCCACATCAAACTGTCCAGACTCAGTAGTTCATCAGTGCTGAAGACATCCTCCCTCCTCCACCTCCACACCCCTTCATCATTCGCGCCCATTGACTCCATTCTACCTCACGTTTCCTTCTCATCCCCTTTCCCCAGGCAGACATGACCTGGGCCCCTCCGTGTACCGTCACTAACTCTTGACAGAATAATTGCACATAAAAGTGGCTCCTTTATGCAATTCAATTCCCCGCACAAAGATCGGGGCTTTGCCCTTATTCCTCAAGGATTCATCTGATTACAGTGTTTTTATCTGAAGTTAACAGACAGAGCCTTGGCCTTTAATATTCCACACTCATTGTGGACTGTAGGGAACGGAGTCTCCACTGAGGACCAAATTCATGACATCAAAAGGCTTTCTAAAGGCATGAAGCAGGTCCCTGGTCTATCTCAGACTGATCCCAGCGGTCTTTACAAATGCAGATGAATCTCAGATAAATCTCCAGAGGCTTTCAGGATTCACACCAGCTTACCCAAATAATGAGAGCAAGCCTTCTTTTCGTGCTCACAGAAGGCCACTGAAAAAGGAGTTGGAGGATGAGCTACAGTAGTTGCTAGGTGTAATGAATTGTTCAATGTGAAATGTTGTGTTAAAAGACCCTGGCACCTTTAATGGAGTGCTAATTGCATCCATTTACGGGCCAAGCCGAGCGCAGGCCTGTGAATGTGTTGGTCCTCAGAGCATGTGCTGACACTGAGCTCTGTCATATTCTGCCAGCAGCTCGTTCACGCCGAGTGCTGCGGGGTGCTCAGCCTGCCAGCCCGTTCACCACTACCCAGTGGCAGATATGCCTTGTAGCGGTCAGTTTGATATCAGCCACTCTCTCTGTGATTTTCTTCATGCCGTGAAATGGAAACATCAAAGTCTTAAGCCCCTGTCAAAATCAATCTGCTGTGTGAATGTGTACAAGCGTGGCGGTGCGACTTGGAACTGCAGTCGCTGTAAATCAGACCTTATGTCAGTGCAGAGTGATACTGATGCTCCCTTTGTTGATCAGCTCGTATTTAGCATTAATTATGTCGGCCATATTTCATCTGCTTTTGATCTTGTTTCTTCACCACATGTGAGATATTCAGAGAAATGTCAAACTTCATGCAACAGAGATTTCAGCGGCTGACCCTGCACGAGAGCAGGGGTCAAAGAGACACAGACAGACAGACGAACAGAGAGAAAGACAGACAGAGAAATGTTAGCAGCTGCTCAGAGGAAGGCCACAGAGGCCAACAGGGAGTGAAAATACTTGACTATTCTTAAACGTCTAAAATAACAAAGGCAATCTTCTCACATGGTCACCGTAGGGATTTGCATTACTACATGTCAGCATATCCTTTATGTGCAGCTAAAGTTTGTTTGGAGCATCTGCTATGTCCAACTATTACCAATTACAGAACTTAGGACTGTGGAAGCACTTAATGTTACTGTGGCCAGCAAGGACATGCACACTGACCACAAAACCAAACACATATACGCCATAAACTAAACCAATCAATTGACTAATGTGAACCAACTGAGAACAAAATCTCATATGTTGCCTTAGTTAGGCTGGTGGTGAAATGTTTACTTTACTTATGTTTACTAAAATTCTACTACTGCTACTACTTTCAAATTCTACTCCATCACATTTCAAAGGGAAGCATTGTACTTTTATTTGACACTGAGTTTTTAGATTTCAAGTATGAAACAATGACATACAATTACAGCATACATTTATTACATACATTACACATTTCAAATTAAACTACCCAGTCATTTATAAAGTAGTTAAATTAGTTCCACTTTCAGAAAACATTAAAATCCTGCATCAGTAGTGTAATATTTAATAATATTTCAACAATATAATACATATTTAAATATATAATAAATCACTCTGAAAAGGTTCCTTGAGGGTACCATTTTTTGATAAGTATATTTTACTGATGGCTTTTACTCAAGCAATGTTTTGAATGCCAGACTTTTAGGCTTAGTCCACTAGTCGACTATTTTTGAAAACAGGGATTTTTCCTCCTTCATTCTAAAAAAAATCCCATCCAGCACTATTTTTAAAAAATATCTTCCTAAATGAAAGCACAAAAACCCAATCAAAGCACTGTCAAGACCATGCCAAACCAACAGGGGCGATATAACCCTAGCCCTAAAGCCATGCAGGCCAATCACGAGCCTGCAAATTGCAATAGCCGTGTACATGTGGGCTAGGCATTACTTGTAATGAAGGCCAGACACATTATCTGAGTACTTCTTTCATAACCATAGGTCACAACAAACTGCTGATCACTACTCAGTGAATGGCTATGAGAAAGAAAGACAAACAACAACAGAACTACGCTGTATTAATTTTTATATAATAACAATAATTATTATGTATTTCTTGGACCTACTATAACAATTATAATAGACAATAGAAATAATAGATTGTGATCAAAGGAACTTTTGATAATGTGTAGCATTTGTTTCCATTTGAATACAACTCATTAATACAGAACAATAGTTGGTATGTTGAGCATAAATGAAAAGCATCTTTCAACTCTTTGGTCTCACCTATTGATTTCAGTGTTCCCATCTCAGTGTAGCATCCTCACTTGGTCTGCATACATGTAGTTCAGGCCCAGTGAGCTCTGTCTGAGTGTGGTAATGTGGTGTGTGCAGCGATGGTGGCTGGGATCTTGACGGTCAGCCTGCCTGGTCATCACACAGACATCAGAGTGCTAATGGTCACTAGTCTCACATCGACTGTCCACGCCAACAAACTTCTTTTGCATGTTCACAGAGCTCCTCGGCTCTTCTCACCGAGCTTACAGCAGAGGTCTGCACAGCTGCTCACATCACTTACCTCAGCCTGCTTCACTCACTTTTTCCACACGCATCACATATTTCATGCCTCCCAAGTTAACTGAACTTTTATTTCACATTCCACTCTGCTGAGTCAGCGAAACGACTTTAAGCCTTTGCCAGTGATGTTTTATTCTCCTCCTCTGTTTTGAAATGGTTGATAAGTGACGCAGCAAATACAGTCTAGCGTATCCAAAAGCTACTGTGCTGCGCCCATTTAGCAGCAGCGTGTTCCACCCCCCGGGTACCAGATACAATCTGTTGAGACTCTGTGGGAAGAAGGTGAGACTTGACACTACATGACTGGTACGATGAGAACAAACAATAGTCAACCTCCTGTGCGGAGCCGCAGAGATGATTTAGGGGGATTGCGTGGCAGCAGTAAGTGATAGGCTGCTGAGGAAGGGGCGGCAGCCGGCTGCTGGAATGCGAACATGCGCTAGTGTTACACTCTGAAGCAAGGAGGGATTTTACTCTGTGTCTGGTCCACTTAACAGCTGGCCTTACTTGGTAATGCTGGATAAGTCTCTGCTCTGCTCTCCTCAGACAAGAACAGATTGGTGGCTGAGTAAAGGAAAGCAAAAGGGGAACTGAAATGGAGCAGTGACACAAGTAACCCAATCTCAAGGAGGGAGAATTAGTCATTTTTCCTGAGGAGCAAGCAAAGACCAGTACATGTGTTGTGGTCAAGTGAAGAGAGAGGGAAGGAGTGGCATGGGTGGATGCTGGTAGGAGGACTGCTCCTCTCTCATGCACTGTTTTCAGTTGCCTAAAAACATTTGGGTCTTTTTCACCTCTCAGCCTCTCATCAGAGAACATAACCAATCCAAATCTCAAGTGTCCAGCCTGACGATGTCAGGGGCATGTGGAGTCTAATGTGGAAGTACTGCATTTCAGTGCGGACGATAAGGTAGGAGGATTCTGTTACACAGCTCCAAAGCATGATGGTGTCACTGCTGGGGAAGCTTGGGAAGCAGGCTGCTCTGTGTGCTGGGGAAATACTCTTTTTATACTTTGTAATATTTTAGGACACCTGTACTTGATCTGGAGCTGTGAAATACTTGCTCAAACATGAGACTTTATGGTTAGCTGTCAGAGATTATCTTTAACTGACTTAACGTTGTTAATTTATGGCTTTAATAAAAGTCATGAACACAATCCAACCAGAAAAATTGTTTCAGTCAGTTTTGATTATGGCTGTAACTTCTGTCAGTTAATCATTTAGTCTAAAGCATGTCTGAATAATAGTGAAAACGCCCATCACACCTTCTCGGAGCCCAAGTTTATGTCTTCAGATTGTCCAACTTACCGTCTAAAACCCCAAATGTATTCAACTTTCTGTAATATAAGATAGAGAAAAGTTGTACATCACCACATTTGGGAAGCTGGACCCTACTTAAGACTTCTCTTCATTGGTTGCATATCTGTTGTGACAAGTTCAACCAAATACTTATTTGAAGTAGAATTATTCAGTAATTTGCAGGAAAAGTCTTCATGTCTAAAATAGACTCTTTTTTAAATGTTTTTTTAATGACAGATGATTAATTGATTATTAAAATTGTCAAATTATCAAAATTAATGTGCTGTGAATCCTCTGTTTGATTAATAGACTAATTGTTTAAGCAGTAGTTTAGATGAAAAAGTGAATTCCTATCCACACAGGAAATTGATACTACAGTAGATGACAGGAAGATGATTCACTTTACTTGTTGTTCACAACACTTCCTATTTCCATGTGGTGTTCAACAACAGCTTGTTCAGTGTTATTGAGAAGAGTGCACCGGTTGAAACAGGCCATGAGAGATGCTGTAGGGGATGGGTTAAAGCATTAATGGTTCCACACAGTGATTTCACCACAGCAAAGCTAAAATTAGTGGCCATTGTGGCGAGAGCAGCCTGAGTCAGCAGTAGCCAATCACCATTCATAAACTCCTATGGTCTGTAATTCCAGTCTCCGTGGGTCGGCCAGCCACAGCTTGGAGTTCATGCTTTAGTACAGAAATGTTCTTTCCTCTCACTGAGTCCAGTCATTTTATTGAATTACTGATCCCTGTCTGCTAGCCTACAGCGCACGCACCCCGTCTTGTGTAACTTGGCCATCAGACATTTTCCGTCTCCGCCGATTTTCTCATGACTGCCACAGTTACATGGTTTTTCCTCTTGGCTTGGAGTCCCTTCTGTCTGCTCTGCTAAAAATTACCACATAGTCACTCACACATGTACGCAGGACCTAGAGGCCGAAGTCAGATGTGCTTTATTTTTAAATAGCCAGCTTAAATTATCCTTGTCCATATTTACAGTTCAGTGTCATTTTAGTGCCACACTTTCTGGTGGTAACGATGGCAGCAAGAGTAGTTTAAGCTGCATTAATTGATTGTAATTAATTGCAGAACAAGCTGTGAACACAACAGTGATACGTTAGCACCTTATGAAGTTTCATTTTCTAAAATAGTAGCAAGCTGTCAGCAGCATGTTTTTGTGTACCTGACAAAAGTCACTTTCCTTTCGGTTCTGTTTTGATCTTCACCAACTCCTAAAAAATATCTGGTCCTTAAATGTTCCACTGCGTTCACTGGCTAATCACTAACTGTGTCTGTCTTCTGTTTCCTCCAGTTCATGTAGTGTACAACGTCTTTATCAGAGCTTATTAGTAATGCATTTCTGTGGGCGACATGAAAGGAACAGCTTTCATATTACACATAGTCATGCACTGTTAATATAAAATTACTGATTGTTTTTATTGATTGTTTTCCCCTGAAAACATGGTTTCAATCACACTGAATTGCCAGTTTTACTTTCACTTTCAGCCCGACATTGTGCTCATGTTAGCAGATTTCTGTTATTATATTTAACTGTACTGATGGCATTATATTTTAAAGTTCATTTATTTATCTCTCTTGGACCAGCCAACATATTTTTCCCACCAGTGTCATTTTTAGTTGACACAGAAGCGAAGGTATTGATTGTTAGGAGCAGTTGTTTCTCATAAGCTGACTTACAACAGTCTATACAGCTACACTGATCTCATCTTGTCGCCATATTTCTGTGGCTGTTTTTTATGGATGAAGATAGGCAGCTTGCTTGATATGTAGGAAGATGACATACCTACTCTTCATCTCACCCACAAAGCTCTGATGGTCAACTTTTTTTTTAACAATGGGCATGATTCCAGGCCTATCTGAATGACTGAATGAATTGGAGACGTGGGCGGTGATTCAGAGGGCTGTGTTGGTACGGTTTGATCACATATGACTGACTCTGGCAACATAAGCAAACAACCCCGCAGCTGCCACCAGATTCTGATTCTGATTGTTCAGAACAGTGAGAAGAGCACAGACAAAAACACAAATACAGGTATCTCGCATATGAATTCATCAAAACAGTTTGACCTTTGGTTGAAAATGTGCTGCCCGTCGTGTCACACAGAACACACAGGCAGCTCCAGGAAGCAGGGCTACTGTTCCCTGTCTGCTTTACACACCTAAGGCCTTTCACAGTGTTATTGTTTAGACTGACAGATTGACCCTTTGATAGCACTCCTCTCGGAGGGAGAGAAGACGGCAGTGTCGTCTGCCAGCAGTACATTCCTGAAGACAGGAGTCATACCTCAGTAACGCTCCTCTTCTCACATGCAGGTCTTGCTCTCCTTTGACCCTGCTACTCTGTTTTTTCTCCCAGCTAATGCTTGACTACATACCAAGCCCATCTGTGTGTGAGCAGCTTCCCCCCACTATTCACTATCTGTAGGGAATTTTTAACCTGCTTTGCTGGAGCTGTTTTATAATAAATTCTCCGTAAAGAGCCTCATGCCCCATGCTCTGTTAGCAGAGTGTATTAGAGAGGCTCTGTGCATGCAGGCCCTTTAAAAAGGTTTGCTGTTTGAAACAGTAGAGGCCAGGGAACCTGATCTGGCTATTTCTACTGCAAGCCAAAGAAGCACAGGGTATTATTTATTTAACTCAGGGACTCAGACTGGAGTTGAAGCTGCCAGTTCGAGGTGACCTACATGACTGTTTGCCTGCATCCTGAGCTCCCGGCCTCCCCGAGGAGAGGAAGTACAGTATCTCTGCTGAACCCGACAACAAATCGTCCGGCGTCTTGACGACTGTTCCAGCCCCACACAACTTCCTGGCAAGCGAGCAAACGCAGCAGATCAGAGCTGGCGGTTTGTCTGCGAGCAGATGAAGCAGGGCTGACCTGGCCTTCCAACAAAGCTGCACTTTAAAGGTAAAGTCATTTTGGCTCACAGCTCCAGCAGGGAGTGGAATTAGAGGGCCTTTGCGCCTTGTGTAAACAGCACGGAGCAGTCAGTCAGCTGTCGGACGGGCGCTCTCTGCCAGCACCTCCCTCTGTAGTGTATCTGGTAAAGAGCGGCTGCAGGGTCTCAGGAGGAGCTTCCTGCGCTCCTGCTCTGCTGTAGCACACCTGAGGCACACGGTCAGGAGGTGGAGAGGCTTTTTAACTCAACACGGAGGAGCGAGGGGAGAGTGGACGTATGGTGAGTGTGGGTCAGATTCGCTGGCGGTCAGCTGGACAGGTTATGCAAGGAAAGACGGATATTATTAGACCGGCTCGCGCTCGAAAATCATGTGAATGACTTTTTACTTGCTGAGAAAACTGCATGCTGTGTTTTCTCATGCTCTATGTGGAGACATCTATCTGTGAACCTGGCATCTGTGTTCAATTGATTGCACGGGCACTTTTTCTCAGCTGCCATTCCTCAGCAATTTCACACTGTTGATCTTTAGTATGTAAGGAATTCTTTTCCTCCTGATGAGACCTGTCAGATCTGGCCTTGTTATGTAAAAGCTCCTTTACCTTGACTGTGTGTCTCTCCAGTGATGGACGCAGCAGGTCAAACTTTAGAGAAGAGTTTTATCTGCTCTCAGAGATTTTGTCTGTCAGTGTCTCTTCCAGCTTTGTCTCGATGAATTTCTCTTACTTCTGGAGAATTTGAACACTGAGAGGATGCTGTAAGCTCTGCAGTAGGTTCATGCTGCTTGTTGTTTGACTGTATGCCAGTATTGTAATTAGTTGTTATAAATATTTCAGCGCTGCAGTGTCTTATTTCCAACTGTAATACGATTCGTGTTCTCCTTCCCGGACTCCCTGTAGATTGGTAGTGTGTTTATTTGTGTTTAGTTTACAGTAAATTTGCCTTTGCCTTTTTTTTTTTTTTTACACATATAGAGCACTCAATACCAGTCTGGAATTTGGAGTCAGCTTTCATTGCTGCAGTATCAGGAGATTAAGCCATAATGTTTCGGTTAGACCGAAATCTCATCTCCATTTATTGCTCTCAATACATGCTTGGATGGAATTGGAATGGATTTAAATTGCCATAACGATGAATAAATGTCAGCATAATAACTTAGATGTCATTGTAACTCAGGCAACTGCTGCACTCTGAGTCCTTTTTAATCACTGTCAGGTGCTATAATTGGCCCGGTCCTAGCATCAGTGGTGACCCTTGGCTGGGTCAATAATGACCGGACAGTGGCTGGGGGCAGGGACGCAGGGGCAGGGACGCAGCTGCCACCTGGGGTCCTTTGCCATCTTTTATGCATTTCAATGAGGCCGAGCTCATCAAACATTGATGGCCACAGCGGCCATGAGCGTGGATCACTCTATGTTGGCCAGCTAGGCTCTGACCCCAGGCTGTCAGTGGTCCAGGGGGTACCTCCAGCCCAGCTCTGGCTGTCTCGTCGCACTGAAGCCTGACTTCACCCTGACTTCACCCAGACTCTGATAACAGCCATATGCCACCTGCTAATGGCACTCTGACGGATTAGAGACCCGGCACTGCTCTCACAGGATCCTGCAACCACTTAAAATCTAAACTATTGGCCATATTCACCATAACCTTTCTCTTCCAAAGTGCTTCTCCCGGTATGGCATTAGAAAGTCCATTATTTTCCCCGCAGGAAGAGTCTCGCCTCCGCCTTTGTAAATTCAGAAAGGATCGCTAAATTCCACCTAACAGCTGGGAGGAAGCACCAGATTGCGGTTTTATGCAGAACTAACCCAAAACACAACATGTGTGGATTTCCACTGAAATGCAGTGTGAATGATGGTTTCATCATTATGTCAGCACAGAACAGAGCACGCACTGCTGCTAACATGTGGCTGCTCACATTCTGCGTATGAAACTCCTAAAAATATCACTGTTTGACTCAAATTATTGCCCCAAACCACGGGCAAGTCAAGTGGAGGGTTTGGTGAAGGAAACATAAGAAGATCTCTTTCTTTAAAATGACTGAGAAGGCCTGTGTCTTTAATTTAAATCCACACAGTGTAATATTATTTTCATAGCATTTTTGTAATGATCTTCCCTTAGACAGTCATACAATCTGCTTTCAACAGCTTTTGGCAATTTGATCCAGAGGAAACACATAAATATCATGAGTTTACTAAATCAAATCAAATGAATATTTACCAAATATTGTTTTTCCTTACTGTGATTTTGTTCATGTGCCAAAAATAAAATGAAAATATTTTACAATGACTAATATAAAGAGGATTTTGTTTGCCAGTTATTTATTTCAAGACCAGCTCAGTTAATATCACAACAATGCTGCTAATAATGTGCAGCCCCATAGCTAATCAATGGGGGGCTAATGGTTCCTGGAACACCTTCTGCTACTCGCCCGTGCCCTTTAGCAAAGCATTCTGGGAAAACATCCATTTGCAGTGTTTAGTGTGTTTTTTGTTTTCAGTGTTTAATTGTATCAGTCAGGAGTCGTACTGTATAACCAGAAGATAACCATCACTGTTTCTGCTGCTGGAGGAACGACATGTTGTTGAGTGTGATTTGGGACGGCGGCTCAATATGTCTCTGGACTAGATAAACTGTATGTTTAGAATACTAACAGCTTCTGGTTTAGTATAGCTAATTGCATCTAGCCAATTACTTCTAACTATTATTTGTGCGGGTCTGTGAAAAAGCACTTTAATGAGGTATCTGCACAGTAATTATAGCTCTAGATTTGCCAACATCATATCATCCCCTTTGACCTCTTATTTCCCGCCTACTGTCCCACCTTCATCGGGCAGACCAGCCTTTAACCCCTCTTCCCAGCTTTAATCCTCTTCCTCTCTCCTTTGCCTCTGACTCTTCTTCTCATTTGTTCGACTGAATTCTGCAATCAATTAGTGCGAGAGAAGGCCCAATCAATTCCTGCTCATTTGCAATTCCGCCCTGTTAAACATTTTCCTTTATTACCAATGTCATAATTAATGCGGAGGAGATTGAGAAGACGGGAGGGAGGAGGAGAAGAAGGAGAATGGAGTTGGCAGGGGAGGCGTTTGTGTGTGTGTGTGTGTGTGTGTGTGTGTGTGTGTGTGTGTGTGTGTAGATGTGTTAGTTATCATGTATTTGCTCCTTGCCTTTATTGTCATCTGCTCATCCAGACTGCAGTCATCCAATGCCAACTAATCATATGTTTAGTGGGCCTTGCTCACACACACAGTGAAAGAATAAAAGGCTTTGTAGTCAGGTCAAATGAATATGTTTTAAAAATCTTTAAAAAGCATACACACACACTGTGATGCCACAGTTTTAGTCTCAGTCCACACACAGTTGCAGAACAGTAAACTCAGCTCAATGTTGCTAACTCTCCTCCAAGGACTATGTGTCCACATTGTCAGTGCACGTTGCTTGAGGACATCACACACTGTTTTGCATAATGACAGAGTTTTCTTGTGTTCCTCATGCTTCGTGGAGCGAGGGGCAATGCTGTGTTTAAAATAAGCAACAAGCATCATTGGCTGGTCAATATGGCTGAAATAAATATGTATTATTATTATTGATAATAATGATTATTGGTTTTATCATATTAATTACCATATTTTCCAATTATGTTTAATCCCAATATAGCTAATCTCTGTGACATGATCATCTAAAATAATGAACTATGTTCCGCTGCTTTGTGCGACATCAGACAAAAAAATTTTTAATAAAATAAACTCATTTGTTAATTTGTAAAAGAGTCTCCTTTTAGTTTCGTTTTGGTCTCCTCCAACTCCTGAGGAAAACATCCGACTCTTTAGCTGCTAAATGCTCCACTATGTTCAGCAGGGTGAGCTTTTCTTTTTTCTTTGTTGCTGGACAGGTAGCATGTGATGGGTTTATGAGAGCTTTTCACTGAAAGCTGAAGCTCTCCACAGCAGAACTGCAGAGTGGGGGGGATCATTCTCTGCGGGTTCATCACTGTGAGCAACTCCTTTCACATCACACATAGTCATCAGGCCCATAGCTAATTTTAAAAAGGGTAAGAGCAGCTTTAAATGTAAGGACCTCCATTATGGCTGCCAGGTTACGCCAGGTGTTCCTTTGTATCCCACCTATTTTAAAACACAGGGGAGCATCCACCAGCTACATAAAATGGGGGTTAACTGGAGATTGCCCCTCACCAAATGACTTCCCTTCCTCTTAAAATGATTCAAACACTGCCTGTGTAGCTAGTGAGAATAAAAGGACCACGACAGTGAATTGAGCCAGCAGTGAGTGCACAGCTGTGTGGAAGCATGTTTTATGGGCAGCAGGATGAGATGGCAGTGGGATTGGGGGGCAGGTGGTGGACCACTGGTAATTACTGGGCAGCGCTGCCGCACAGTCAGTGGTCCCCACACACCAATCTGTCTTCTTCTGGTCCTAATGAAAAGCCTTTTAACATCTGATTAGCTTTTAATGTCACTCTGTGGGCGTGGGTGTGGTTTGGACAGCAGGGACTGGGAGAAGAGGCCAGTATGCAGATAGATATTTGCTTTTGATTGAAGAGCCGTGTGATCCAGGTGTAGATAACTGTGCCGGAGGACTGTAATGTTTTCATCAGTGTGTGTTTGCATGTTTATATGGGCTATTTTGTGGGTGCGTTCCATCCTTGTCTCTATTTCCCCCCTCAGAGGTGTCTGTTTGATGGATGGTGCAGATAAAGTATTTGATGACACAGGAGAGGCCTATTAGAAATTCATAGCAGATTATCCTCACAACTGAATTGATAATGGAGCTCACGGACATAATGGCTGTCGCTGGCATTTTCCACCAGTTAGCTGCTGTGATATCTTTTGCTTTATTTTAACGTGCCTTTACCCTTGCTCAGTCTCCCTTTCTCTTCTGGCTTGAAAACAAAGAGCTGCTAACAATCACGTCGTTGCATTTCTCCCTTACACCAGCAGCTTTCATCTGATCCCCTCTGTCAAGTCGCAGCGACGAGAGTTGCTCGGTAAAACTGTATCAATATGAGTTCCCTTTGAAGAAAAACTTTCTCCATCAAAACAATTCTTTGCCTTTTTTTTCTCCACTGATTTCTTAGCTTTACAGTTTCTTGCAGTTTTTCACTGACAAGAATCATAAATGTCAGCAAGTCTTTCATGGTATTTTTCAGCCAAGACAACACATTTGAGAGATATTTTGCAGTGACTAATGTCTTGAAAGTCTAGAAGTATTCTTTGTGAAGTGGTCAAAATCAATCTTGTATTGTGTTTCTGTGCGGCATGGCATGACATGAGATTGCCTAATATCTGACTGTACAAGCTTATCATTCTGTCAAAGTCTAAAGGAGGCCATGTTGAATATTTTCAGAGTGTCTGGTAGACTGTTCAGTGATGCTCAGCTTTATCTGTGCTGTCTGACATGTGCTGTGTGAAATGTGTTGTAAATAAACACCAGCTGTTACGGCTGGTTGCGGTTGGTTCTGTATAATAAGCAGAAGTGGTAGCCATTTCAGGGAGGGCAGATAGGCCGAACAGAAAACTGGCAGGAGAGAGCTAAAGCTTCAATGAAATTCGTATTTATTACAACGTGGGCCTTATTTCTGTAGTCTGGTTAAAATCCAGAAAACACAGCAGCTCCACTTTTGTGCCTCTCATGCGTTGCCATTATATACGAACAACAGAGCGAAGTATCTGTGCTACTGCAAAATACTCATCCAACTAATTTTGAAAAACCCCAAAAGCTTTTTTCTATTCTAAAGGTATTTCCAGAATCCACAAAAACTCTGTGTAAAACACAGCTTCATCCTCTGCACAAGAAAAAAAGATTTTGCCCCATTTACAAGTTGTAACTGTGTTTCCTGATCCAAGCAAAAGACGGTAGCTCTCGGGGAGATCCAGTAAGAAAGTAACACGACAGTGAAAAGTCACGTTTGAGTTGTAACCAAAAAGCTGATCGGTAAGGTTCAAGTGTTTTTTTGTTTGTTTTTTTTTTTTGAATGACAAGATGTTTTTGTCGTTTTTTGTGTCACAGTCATGATCATTTGACAAATTGACATAAAGTTTTGCCATGTCAGTTTTTCAGTATAGAAGCAGGTCAGGTTTAACTGAGTCATTGTCCTGATGAACAGAAGTTTCCTTTTGTCCCTCTGCAGTAAAATGAGCCTTTCCCACCACTAATTTACTCAAACATGTGTAAGTCATATTGCACCAACAGAGTGTGCCCACAGTCAGGGTGACAACAACTAGTCTGCACTGGTCCCATGAGGGACGAACTGAGGGCACACAGCTCTGTATCTGTCACAACTGGGACTGTGAATAAAAAAAGAGAATTTATGTTACTAATACAGCAAGTGGAATGTGTAAAACAGAAAGTGAGTACTACAGAAATATTGGTAAGAGGCCCTCACTGTACAGCAAAACTGTATAACTATGGCAAGTACAGCAGGTCACAGTTGAGCCAGGAAGTCAGACAGACAGTTGAGATAATAGTTTCCCCATCTGCCATCGCTTTCTCCTCCAAATACAAATGATTAACTCTGAGGTTTGTGTAAAATCTGTCTGATTGTCTGACCGCTTGTCTTTCTCGTCCATTTGGACTGCTTTTTTAACAATGTTGTCCATTTCTCAACCTTTAACTTGAGTACAGTGTTATTATTACTAATAGGAACGTCAGCAGAGCTCTGCAAGAAATACCCAGGTTGTAATAAACCGGATCCATCCTTCAAGTGAGGCATCATGCCTGGCCCATGAGGTGGCACTCAGCAAGATGTGGCCAACATCTCTCCGCACAAGACGGTAAACACTCATTAAATCCAGCTCTGCCTGTGCACACAAACATCTGCCGTCTGTTGCCGCGGTGAGTCAGTGGACCCTATCCAGCACCTACTGTAATCATCCACCGCCGCATCTCTCAAAGTAGGCACCATGGCATGCCAGCTCTTTGTGCACCGTGCTTCACTGCTCGCCATGCCAGCCATCCCCGGTGCGGCGGCTACCAAAACAAGCGCGCACCGCCTCCTGAAGTGAAAGAGCGCTGCCATGTGATCGGAGCTGAGCTCTGGATCCGGCACAGAGCCCGTTGTTAGCGCACATATGAGAGAGCATATGCTTAAATGTTTTGACAAAAGCCCTGGCGTAGCAGAGACGGGGCTCTCGTCGTCTCCCTGCGGAGGCCGACATCACAGGCTTCAGGAAGGCAGGATTTCACTGTCAAGGATCCGCCTCAGATTGTGGCTGCTGTAGAGCTGCTGCCTCAGTCTGCACAGGGCACACAGAGGTGTTCTTCTGAGGAAGCCACGTTTTATTTCTATCAGTGCCAGAGTGATTACATCAAGCCGGCGTGTGTGAAGCGTCCCCAGGTGCTGAAACACACTTCGTCTTCTGAGTTTTTGGGTAGCCACTACCAGCCTGAGCCGCTTTATTCTTTGAAGAAAATACCTTGATTCAATTAGTGGATCCAGGAGGCCACTCAAAGATAGCGGTTTCATGACTTGTCTTGCATCAACGTTGTTTTTAGAACAGCAGTTACACATTACATCTGGACACCTTAGTGTTGTGACAGGCTGTCAGGAGATGCAGTTGAAAGCCGCTCTTGCTCTCTCACTCCGGTTCTTTCTCTTAGTGGCGTTGAAGGCGATGTACTGACGTGGTGTCAGAAGTAGTGCCAACACAACACCAAGCCTCTGGGCTGCAGGCTGCTCTAATGAGCTCCCCTGAGTGGTTAGCAGGCTGATGGAGATGGCCCGTCCTCTCTCCTCCCCCTCACTCAGCGTGCCCGGCTCTAATTGGTGGGAGAAGAAAGAGAGACTTCAGAATTACAGGAGACAATGCTTTGGTCAAAACAGAGAAAAAAAAAATCTATTTCCGCCTCATCTGAATGCAAGCCTCTTCACCCCAATTATAATTTTGAGCTCAGGCCTGAGGATTACATCAGCCAATATGTCCTAAGCCCGAGGAGAAGGACATGTGTGAAGTGAGAGGTGTCAGGTGTTCTTTTTGGAAGATGTAAGAGTCAGATGTGCCAAATATCTGCTGGTGTTTCACCTAATTTTGATCATATTGTTGGCTCTGAATATCAGAGAGCGCTTCATGTTCCTGAGCTCCAAAGAGCCTCATGACTGGTAAATGACGCCCTCTACTGGTCACTTATTATCATAGCCATAAAAAAAAAAAAGAACTGAACGACCAGAGAGGCATCTGGACAGCTGCTTATTTCATTTTTTAAAAACATGTTTAAGTCCTTTATCTGGATAAGATTTAGCTTTCCAGCACTTCTTTCTGTCTTTCTTTTCTTTCTTTCTTTCTTTCTTTTACAATAAGAAAAAAATTCAACTGAGGTTTTGCAGGTAAACATATTTATTTGAAAGTATACTGTTTTTCCTTTGGTTTTGTGTTGTCGTCTTGCTATATTTTAATATACAGCAGTGTTTGTAATCACATATGGGATTAAATGTCTATCATGACATGGAATTCCAAATGAATTAATCATGCTCATATATTACATGAACATTTTGCATGTGTGGTAAAGTGATTAAACACATATGAATTTGGGAAAATGCATCAAGAAAGCAAAGCAGTCAGAAATACGATTTTGACTCAGGGCCTCAACATCAGGGAGTGAAGCAGCATCCACCTTAGGGCCTTTATCATGCCTGTAGATATTCCCAAACAAGGTTACAATTAATACAGTTTCCACAAACTAGATGCCAGAGAGTTAGCCTGGGACTCCAGAGAGAGCTGCCCACTTCATCTGAATGTAAATCCAACCTCGATCAGTTCAGACATACAGTCTATTACATCTACCACTTCTCAAGGCTGTGCCTCTATTATGTAATACTCACATCTGCCCAGGTCTAATTATAAATCCTCCAGTGCCATGCAGCCATGTTCCTCATATACAAATAAGTTATTATATCATCTCAGATTTTCAGATTCATTATTCCTGATTCTGTAAATGATGCTATCCATCTCCAAAATGTGTTATAATTTCATTTGTTATATTTCTGTTCCTCCCTGTCCATGTCAGTCTGGCAGTCACTTGCATGGGTTTCTTCAACCAGATCAGACCAAAAATATTATAATGATGTGATTGCTTTTTTAAAGATACATTGAGCAAACATCATTATAATGGAGAGGTTTTGCGCCTATAAGTCATATTTAGAGATGAGTATTTACCTTTTTACCTACAATCCAGAAAACTCTATTCAGTTTCATTGATAAAGAACTGAGACTGAGAAAACACTGCATTTACAAACTACTAATCAAAAATTAAAATCAGAATAAAGAATGCAAGCCACACTAGCTTTTGGCAATTAGCTTTGATTGATGTTTAATAGCGTATTTATTTATTGGCGTATTTTATTTATTGAATAATGGAATTACACATAGTCATCTGTAAAAAAAAAAAAAAAAAAAAAAAAAAAAAAAAGGCAGATGAGAGGGAGTAAATGTTGTAGCCCTGGGTAGTGTCTGCAGAGCTTCCTCTCAGGATGCATACAGCCCCACAAACTCTACCTGGGCAGCCTGTTTGTACTGAGAGGCCTAACCCAGGGCAAAAAAATTCAAGTCAAACTGGAGGTGTGGGTGAGGGGGACATATGACCCCCACCCACAGTGGAAATTATGCCCTTGCAGTAATGTACACTGAGCTTTATTAAATTGCTTCTTTACTAAGCCTCACTTTTGAGCTGTCATTGAATTTATCTTCTTCTCACTCGTTTTCTTTGTAAAAGCTGCTGATTTCAGTCACTCATCATTTCTCCGAGAGCAACACCAATAAGCTCTGAAAGCAGGATGTGTCCTCAGCTGAGCACACACAGCTCTAATCTCTTTTCCTCTAGAATCAAAGTTGCTTTACAACTTTTACATCACAAAAGAGGCGACTGGGATCTTCTTTTCCACACAGCGACTTACTGACCACAGTCTGATATATCGATTAGATGTTGTGAAGTGTCATGTGAGTGTGTAGTTTATCTGAGGCTGACATGAATCTACTCGGGGGAGGAATTTTCAGCTGTAATGCTTTGCCAAACTGTAGCTTTATTGATGACCGTTCAAGGAGGAATGCAGCATCTCAGAAAGTGTTAGGAACAGAGAAATGTCCTGTAATGAGGAGAGGTTTTTCTTTGGTTTTTCTCTCGGTATCTTCAAAAAAAAGTGTCTCTGTCTTAGAAATGCCTCTCCTGTGAAAAGTGATAAACACCACCTTAAAACCAGAAGGAACTTAACGGTACCTTCCCCTCTTGCTTTTATTCCAATCCACCCTTTAATAGCTTCATTACATTTTTTTTCATTTAAGTGCCATAAGTTGCCCATAACTTTCCTGTGGCAGCCAGAGGCTCAGATTTGTTTATGTCTGCCTGCACAGCATTAACACCTCGCACGCTGCTTCATGTTGCAATGTGTGAAACAGTGCTGCTGATCCCTGTGATGTCACAAGCTGTCCTGCTTTCAGAGGCTTATGAAGAAAAGGTAACAAGCTGCTTTATCCTCATTAGCATCATTACATTATGACGTGCCTCCAGCTACTGTTGTCTTTCTCTGGCTTCGGCCCTCCCTCACTTCATCTTGTTTTTCTGCCCTTCCCTGCCCCTCGCTTACCGGTGGAACCTGGAGTTTATTGAATTTGAGAGTGATGCAAATGAGGAGATGCAAGGTGATGCAGAAGTGGTGGAGGAAATGTCAGAGCCACTCATACGGAGTTTCACTTACTTGTGGATCTGGACATGGTGCAACCACAAAAAGCACCATTCAGTTGCTCTTGGACGAGGTGCTTTACACCAGTAAGGCCGGCAGTGGCTGAAGGGTTCAAATTCTGAAAATAAATACATGTTTAAAACAAATAGCAAAAAGCTGTTATCATCACGAGGCAGCTGTTCTGCTCAGTCACACTTTCCTGGGTTTAAGGTTGGCCTTCATATCTGTCATCATCAGATATTTGTCTGTTTGGATCTGAATATCAGTCCCTGTTTAAAATATGGACAGTTGTTTTAGATGGTGAACTGGTGGGATTATTATTTTAGGAAGGTTCCAGGACTTTACTGAAATCATCCATTCTGGTTTAGTATCAAAATGCAAACAATATGAATGAATCCACTGATTTTACATGTAAAAATCAAATCATGGGGAGCACTTCTACAAATACTACTTCATTATATTGTTGTGTGATTCCTATTCCCTGCATTGACGCAAGTGACACAAGTCCTCATCCTGGATATTCTGTACCTCAACTACACATGTATTGTGTGCTACAGGTGTCAAATGATGAACAGCTCTTTGACATGACAGATGTGTGTTGCACATAATAGAAAGCCCTTATAAAATGGAGGCATAGGGTTTGAAAAATGTTACAGAAGCAGAAGAGGTTTAACAAAAGATCCTATGGAATTGCATTATGGGAGATGTAGGATCCAGTATTTTTGGATCTCCACTCTTTATGCAGACTAGCTTAGGGACTGAAATTCAGCTTCTTCTTGACCTCTGCTGCCTGCATGTTGACCTTCTCTGTAAAACAAATCTCTTCCAAGTAGTTGGAAGAACAATATTAAATCACTGAAATACCCCTTTAGAATACAATACTGGAACTGAAGTACTGTCACTGCTGTCATTGATTGACAGGTCTAGGGACAAACAACAGAAAATGAACAAGCCAAAGTTTATTATACTACTTGAAATTAGTTTTACAGTGGATGAAATATGCTCAGAGCAAATGCCATCCACTGATGGAGACCATGAGATGTCACTGAAAGCTGGCAAAAGCTGGCAAAACAAAATTGTTTCCACAATCAATTATGAATATTTCAACTCAGGTAAAAAAACTGCTATTGTTTGGGTTTAGAGTCTAATTTTAGCCATAAAACAAAAAAAAAAAAATAATCAGCCAGAATTAGTTTTTCATGCCTCATTTTAACCTAATTTCACTTATTTAACACAATACTATTGGATACATCGGTAACATTTACAGCAGTTTTTAATTATTGAAACAGTTCCTAACTACTCTTAAACAGTTTTTTAACTTTTAACTCTTAATTTTTCTCGACATGCTTGTACGTGGTTGCACATTATGTAGTCTTGTGCAGATTGAGCTCGTCTCTTGTTATGTAGTTCCTTGTGTTACTCTGTGTAGCACCATGGTCCTGGAGGAAGGTGAAGTTGTTTTCACTGTGTGCTGGCTGTGTGTGGTTGAAACAAAGACAGTCTACAATCTACAGCCACCTGCACCTACTAGGAGTTATTTTTGTGCTCACTGTAGAAAAAAAAGACTTTTAATACTGATAAACAACTCGCTAAGATGGATCATTTTCACAGCACGGGGACCAGCGAGAAAAGCTTTAAACCTCAGCGATGTTTTTATAGCCACAGCTGAACTTGAGCTAAACGAGGACGCCACCTGTCAGAAGGAGCCATTAGTGGGAAATCCCATTACCAGTAATCCTATAGGCCCAGTGGTAAGAGCACAGCGACCAGTCTGCACTCTCTCCTCCTGTCTCCGTTTGTTCCTCCTGGCACCGCCGCCAGTCGTGCTACCACATCAGTCGTCGTGGCGACAGGCCCGTGAGTGCCAGGGTTAGAAGGGGGCACGACCCCTGGCAGACTTCCTCCCAGGTGGATAGAGAGGCTCGCTCAGGATATTAATGCCGCTCCATGCCAGCTGCAGTTTACAGCCACCACAGTAAGTCTTATCCTCTGAGGTCCTGCTTGGCTTCACAAACAATGCTATTCTTTCTGTCCTTCTGCTCTCTGCGTGCTTGGTTGGGTTAACTTCCCTGTATTGTCAAATTCTGGGCTATGTGCTTAATCGTCAGCTCGTTGTTCAACCGGTTTTGACAGTTTGAACAATGTATAAGATCACAACATGACAGTTTTTTAGACCTTCAAGTCACTGCTGTGCTGCTGTGTTGTTGTAGCAGGTGGTCTCAGTCGGCTACAGGAGCCATGTACACATCAATATCAATAGAACCTTGATACTAGTTTGGTGCAGATGAACGTGTGTTTGCAGCCCAGAATATCAAAATCTGTCCAAAAAGTTGCCATTGAATGTCTGATCAGATTTGTAATCTTGTTTGCTTATACTTTATACGTTCTTGTTTGGCCACTTGGGTTTAAACATTTAATATTTGTTAAGTATACCTTTAAGTGGTCACCAACATTTCATGGCAGTCTGTCGAACAGTTTCGAAGATATTTCATTAAAAAACAAAAATGTCAACCTCATGGTGGCGGCAGAGGAAAAGTCAGGGAATCACCAAAGGCAGAAGGCTTTGTCCTCTGGGGATCATGAATATCTGTACAAAACTTTCTGGCAATCCATCCAGCAGGTGTTGAAATATTTCAGTCTGGACCATCCTTAGCATGACTGCTTGTGTTTCTCAAAGTGATGCCTCCTAAAGTATCCTTCTGGTATTTGGTCATTTCAAATGATACCCAGCCTCTCTAAGAGCAAGGGAGTTAAATCCATCACATTTGTCACTGCTTAAAACTTAATCTTATGAAAGTGAAATAAATCTTTTAAAATGTGACCTTTGTCGGAAAGAAAAGCAGAAAGTGAACCTTTTGTCCAAAGCATGATTGATTTCTATCCCATTGTTTCAACCCACAACTCGTTTGAAAACTTCCTCCATCATGGACTCTCTGAGTCTCTTTGTTCCCTCAAAGGTCAGCAATGTCCCGACAGTTTGCAGTTGGTCAACACCTCAAATCTACCTGCCAAAATTCACTAAACTTGAACTATAGGTTTAAGCATTAAACAGATCTACTGATAACAGCCACTCAGTTGATTTTGGTCCAAAATGTCACAATGTGCTTGTGTGACTGAGCTCTTATTCCACCACAAAACATGTCGTTGCGGCTGAGGTTAGGCTGGATGGTCAGGCCTACAATGAATCTGGCTTCAACATTGGAGACTGCAGTTCTTCTCCCTCCTAGCAGTCCTGAAGCGTACTGAAGTGTTTCTGTCGCCACTATAATCAGATCAGCAGATCAGAATATGGGAAATTGTGAATGAAACATGTCATTCGACTTATCACTAGACATCTTCAATTCAATAGCTGCTTGTTTTCAAAAGACATAAAACATGTTTTTCTGTAAGTCGGCTTATTGGCAATCATCAAAAAATTACAATCACTGCCACTTATGCTTAAAACTCTGAAACTCACTTGAATCAATCTTGTTATCTGATGGCTGGGCCTTTTGAGGAAGAAGAAACCTTTTCTCAGAAGCCTGATTGTTTTTTTGTCTGCACTGTTCGTCACAGTCATAATTTACCCTCCTTTTTATTTTCCACTTCACCGCCAAAGAAGTCTGTGCATTTCTCCTGCAATCAAACTCAAAAGCAGCTCATCTCATTAATTATCACACCTTCACCCCGGGTGGAAAAAGCCAGCCGGTGAAATGACTGAATTAAAAAGCTGCACTCTCTTGGGTTTCAGTGACTGTGTTGTAAAGGACTCTGTGCAGAGTGAAACCTTGACCTTGCAGCACTGCCAGCAGAGGCACGGACTCGCCGGGCTGCATCAGGCTGGACACACAACTCCTCCGAGAGGGAGGGGAGGTGGAGAGAGAGAGAGTGAAGAGGGGAGGGGCCGAGAGAGAGAGTCGTGTGGAGAGAGTGACAGAGGGGGGGAGAGAGAGAGGCTCAGTGCACAGGAGGCAGATAGGGAGAGGGTGGAGAGGGCCCGAGCCGTCTCTCTCTCTCTGAAGCTGGAGGTGAATGTGTAAGGATGGTCCCTCGCTTTCATCCTGCCAGTGTCGACTGTGTCCCGGGCTGCTCACTGTCTCTCTCTGCTGGTAGGGCTGCTGCTTTCACTTCTCATGTTTCTGCACTTTTATTTTCCTAATTTCATCCACCTACATGTTCTGCTTTTGGCATGTGTGTGTCCTGTGTGAGGTGAGAACAGGAGAGTGCTGCGGGCTGCACATACTCTGTTTACACCCGCCGCCCAGGCAGGTGTCTGGCAGAGATGACTGCAGCAGCTGCACTGGCATGTCCCCCAACACCCTCCACCCCCACCCACTCCCGCTTCCCATCTCTCTCTCCTGTAGTCTGATGTCATGGCAGCTGATGTTTGTGCTGGAGGACACCCACAGCTCGCTGCAAACTCGAGCTGAAGGGACGTTTCAACTTCTCAGACAGTGCCTGGACTGTTGTTGTTGTCCTTTCTGTCTCTCCGCCCCCCTCCCTCCCCGTCCCTCCCTCTCTCTCTCGTTGTATCCTCCAAGCAGCTTTGCAGACTGGTGGGGGGGCATTGATTGTTGGTTTTTTTTGGTCTTTCTTGCTGCATCCTGGTTCCTTGTGCTCTTTTGCTGAGCGCAGGATGGCCATGTGATGAATCCCTATTGATCCTTTAAACAGACCCAGGAATAGTTCATTACATCAGGCTGCTCTCTGCTGACCTAGACAACACTCCACTTACAAAGTGGACGGGCTCCTGTGCCATACTCCCCATTACTGCAAATGAGATGGAGGGTCACTAGCAGTCGCTCCTCCACCTTACAACATTTCTCTTCATCGCGCATATCTTAATACAGTTTAATAGGTTTCAGCAAAGCATACATTAATTCATCAATAATGAGTTTGGGGCTCTGGCCCCGCGGCACGGGATTATGTGTGACTTGTGTGATCTTGGTGGATATAATTCCATCTCCGAGGCCAGATCTGTTTTTCGGTTCTTGGTTTATATCCTCAGGGGCGGGATTTTCAGGTTGGGTAGATTATGCAGCATTAAGCTGCTTGGTATCAGATAATTCTACAATGATGAAATCCTCTGTGGTTATGAATTAAAATGGGCTGAGCTCTGATGTTGTTGTTTTATGCACACAAGAATCCATGTGTAGTTTACTGAATGTACCTTTTTGATGATTTTATATCACAGCTGTCAGGAAAGAGGAAATTCGTTTTCTTGTCCAACATTTAGCAAAATATGTCCGGCCTGCTTTGAATCTGCAACTCCGCCGTCCTCAGCAAAACAAAACTGATGATGCAAAAAGTGTTCAGAGAGGATAACACATCCAAATCTCTGCTAGAGGAGCTCTTTTCCACCAGTGAAGTGCACTGAAGCATTTAGGCTGTTTTTAATGCAAAATACATCAGCATGTGTTAAATAAATCATGGGCCCATCAGAGGAGTTTTCAGGAGCAGCGATCAGAGAAGGCAAGAGGGAGCCAGGAAGCTGTGACAAGCGCTTGATGAGTCATCTCGCATTCCGTTTCAAAGGCGACAGGTAAAGCTCAGCCGGCCGGACAGAGGCTCGCTCTGCTGGCCCATCATTCATTATCACACCAAGGAGACTCCACTTCAGGATCATCGCTCTGATTGCAGTTTGCTGAGGTTGAACACAATCCAAATCTAAAACACTGACTCATCGCTGCTGCCGCATGACATTTGTTTTCATCTTTCAAAATTGAGCCGTCGTCATTGTGTTTGTGAGACGTGAATTTCATGTGTCTCAGAGAATGAACAATCAGGCTGCTGGGTGATGTTTCGCATATGCTCGGCGTAGGTGGATAATCCAACTCTCAGAATTGTTTGAGAGATCTCGCTGAATATAAGCATTGGTACAAGCTTCATTTTGTCACTTTAGGAATGAGGGCAGCACGAGGAATGGCTGCTATCAGATGTAAACATCTAGTGCTGCCTACCCATAAGGCCTTGCATTTGTTTTCTATACCTTGACAGGTAGCGTTCCTAATGAGCAGCCTCTCTGTGGCTGTGTGAATGATGACACCACTTAATGATAAAGTATCATGAGGTTGTTAGCGCCCCATCACACCAATCCAAAAATGAATTCAAACATCCTCTGTACCGAAGCATTTTTTGCACCTTACCAAATACACTGCTCTAAACAAACAGGAGGCTAACGTGATTATTTCACATACACACAGTCCTCTGCTTCTCTCTGCCCACTGATATCATGCATGGTTCAGCCAGTGTGCAAGGCGGATTACAGGCTGTTTATGCATGCCCAGCATTGGCCCACTGGGTCTGTGGGATTGGTGTCAACAGGTTGCCATAAGGCCTGGTAACATGTGGCAGGGAAAAGCTGCGGGGGATTATTCTGCTGGTACTCGCTCTGTCTCTTCTGATTATTACCACAGTTACTGTCAGCAGACATAACAGGCGTTGTGGAGAGGCTGTACATTGTGAGCGTCGGCGTGTCATATTGTTTTAGTTTCACTGTTACAACAAGGCCGCAGTTACAAGTGAACTATAGCTCCTACAATCTGCAACACTGGAATTTCCACGTTATTACAAGCGTTGGCTGTAATGAACATTACAATAGAAGATTGAAGATTTCCTTTGGGATGAAATCAGGCTTTTACTGTAATTGTGGAGCAACTGAACAGAGACTCACCTATTACACAATTTGAATGTGTAATTTGGGGCTTGTAGAAACTGTGACAGACAGATATTTCCTTGTGGAAAAAATAATTTTAACGTCAATTCAAAGCTCTTCTCTGGCTCCTGCTTTTAGTTGACAGCAGCTCTCGCTGTAGCATGACCAGTCGAGGCTAATTTGTGCTGCAGAACTGAATGATAGGCCTTTACTGAAGAAAAAAATCATTCACACATGCAGAAATGATTCACATCAATAACAATAGATAAACATTGTTTTCCTCACTTTACACAATTCCACAAATTCAAAAAGACAACCTTTGAAAACATGACATTTCCAAGACAGAAACATCTTATTATATTGGATACAGAGTTCTCTGTCTTAATTGCCACACACTCTCTATAAATCTGGCTAAGACAAAAATCTCCTCATTAAAGAGCAGCTCAACATATCACCTTCAGACAACCAAACAAGACTGTACATGGGGCAGTGTAACAGAAAATGAAATTCATTTTTAACAACATCAAGATCATAAAAACACTCTAACACTGTTCTTCAGGCATAGCTTTATATCTGCCTACCTCAAAAGCCAGTGGGAGGGTACCAGCTCTTAACTCATCAGTTCTTAGAGCATTTTATATACTGTAAGCTTCTGTGTAGTAATCTTATGAAAATAGTTTCTGAGCTTTGGCTGATTCCATGTCTTCTCTTTCTATTGTTTGTTTTTGCTTGACTATATTTTTATTTGAGTTTTAGTTTGGCGCCACCCCCCGAGTGGCGGCCTGCTACAGCAGCTCTCGCTCCTCGCTGAGCTTTTTCCTTTCTAGTTTTAGTCTTTTTAACTTTTTTAACATTTTCTGCACGGGATTATACGTCTGAATGCTCAGGTCAACATGTCCACCATTGTGACTGTGTTTGTACTGGCATTTTCACTCACTTTTTGCAATGTTTACGTCCGCGTCTGGGGAGCCCGTCCGAGGCCCTATTGTTTACAGCCGGGATCAGCTGTTGGCGCTCCGCAACACGGCGGTGCTGCCGGACGAGAGGCCCGAGGTTCCCCGAGAAATAAAGAGGAGAAGACGGGGGAGCCGTGCCGGGGTCCAGCGCCGCGACAGGAGGAGAAGATACCGACCGGTCCTCCCGTCCATCACCATGGGGAACGTAAGATCTCTCCCCAACAAGATGGACGAGTTAGCGGCGCTGACCCGACACCAGAGGGAGTACCGGGAGTGCAGCATCATTGTGTTTACGGAAACATGGCTGACTCCGCAGACCCCGGACACGATCGTCACGTTGCAAGGATTTAAACTGCTGCGGGCGGACAGGACGAAGGAGAGCGGTAAGAGGAAAGGAGGAGGGCTGGCAGTGTTTGTGAACGATAGATGGTGTAACTCTGGGCACATCACTATTAAGGAGCAACTCTGCTGTAAGGACATTGAACTGTTAGCCGTTAGCATGAGGCCATACTATCTGCCGCGGGAGTTCTCGCATGTTATCGCGATAGCTGCGTATATTCCCCCCTCTGCTAACGCCGATGCGGCCTGTGACGTCATCCACTCTGTCACGGGCCGGCTGCAGACCCAACATCCACAGGCCCTCCTTCTCCTCTCCGGGGACTTCAACCATGCCTCTCCATCCTCCACTCTGCCCACCTTCACCCAATACGTCACATGCTGCACCAGAGACAATAGAATACTGGACTTGTGTTATGCCAACACCAAGGAGGCATACACCTCATCACCCCTTCCTCCCCTGGGAAGATCAGATCACAACCTGGTTCATCTCCAGCCTGTGTACAAACCTCTGGTACACAGGCAGCCAGCTGTGTCCCGCACAGTGAAGAGATGGTCCGACGAGGCTGACGAGGCTCTCAAGGACTGTTTCAACACGACGGTGTGGGAAGAACTCTGCGATTCTCATGGGGACGACATCAACAGTCTCACTGACTGCATCACGGACTACATAAACTTTTGTGTGGATAACACTGTACCCACCAGGACTGTACGGTGTTTTTCCAACAACAAACCATGGATTACCCCGGACATAAAGGCTCTCCTAAAGGAGAAGAAGAGGGCCTTTAAGTCAGGAGACAAGGAGGAGCTGAAGGCTGTGCAGAGGGAGCTGAGAAGGAAGATCAGAGAGGGGAAGAACAACTACAGGAGGAAGATGGAGGAACAGCTGCAGCAGAGCAACGTCAGCGGAGTCTGGAGAGGCCTGAAAACCATCTCTGGCCACAAGGAACCTGACTCCCAGGCTGTGGGGGACCAGAAGTGGGTGAATGAGCTGAACTTATTCTTCAATAGATTTGATCAGCCATCTGCCCTTCCCCCGGCCCAGCCCCCTGCTGCAACCCTCCCCATCGACACCTCAGGTGGACTGCTCCACCCCCACCTCCCCTCCTGCAACTCTCAGCTTACAGCCACTCCCCACTGCTCAGCTCATCAGCTCAACCCACCCTCCCACACCCACCAGCACACAGCCCCCCTGCTCCAACCTGACCCTCACAACAACCCAGGTGAGAAACCAGCTCCGGAAGACCAAGGCAAGGAAGGCGGCGGGTCCAGACGGCATCAGCTCCAGGCTCCTGAAGTCCTGCGCAGACCAGCTGTGCGGGGTTGTTCAGCACATCTTTAACCTGAGCCTGAAGCTGGGGAAGGTGCCACAGCTGTGGAAGACATCCTGCGTGGTACCTGTCCCTAAGACTCCGCACCCCAAGGACCTCAGCAGCTACAGGCCGGTGGCTTTAACATCCCACCTGATGAAGACCCTGGAGCGGCTGGTCCTTGCCCATCTCCGCCCCCTGGTGGGTCCTTCGATGGACCCACTTCAGTTCGCCTACCAGCCTGGCATCGGGGTGGATGATGCCGTCATCTTCCTCCAGCACAGAGCCCTCTCTCACCTGGAGAAGCCTGGGAGCACTGTGAGAATCATGTTCTTTGATTTCTCCAGTGCATTCAACACCATCCAGCCAGCACTTCTGAGGGACAAGCTGGAGAACACAGGGGTGGACCTGCACCTCACATCCTGGGTCCAGGACTACCTTACCAACCGCCCACAATATGTGAGGACACGGGACTGTGTGTCTGACACAGTTGTCTGCAGTACGGGGGCCCCACAAGGAACGGTCCTGGCTCCGTTCCTTTTCACCCTCTATACTGCAGACTTTTCATTCAACTCACCAACCTGTCACCTGCAGAAGTTCTCCGACGACTCTGCCATCGTCGGCCTCATCACAGATGGGGACGACAGGGAATACAGAGAACTGACGCAGGACTTTATGGACTGGTGCCAGTGGAACCGCCTCCAGATCAACGTGGGGAAAACCAAGGAGCTGGTGGTGGATTTCCGCAGGCGCACTCACTCCCCTCCAACACCAGTGAACATCCAGGGAATGGACATCGAGATGGTGACATCTTATAAGTACCTGGGTGTTCTCCTCAACAACAGAATGGACTGCACTCATAACACTGCTGCACTTTACAAGAAAGGTCAGAGCAGACTCTACCTGCTCAGGAGACTGAGGTCTTTTGGAGTGCAAGGGGCGCTCCTGAAGACCTTCTATGACACTGTTGTGGCATCAGCCATTTTTTATGGAGTTACTTGCTGGGGCAGCAGCATTTCGGCTGCAGACAGGAATAGACTGGACAAGTTGATCAAGAAGGCCAGCTCTGTACTGGGTTGCCCTCTGGACCCAGTGGGGGTGGTGGGAGAGAGGAGGATGATGGCTAAGCTGTCATCCATGTTGGAGAATGACTCCCACCCCCTTCAGAACACTTTAACAGCACTAGAGAGCTCCTTCAGCGATAGACTGCTTCACCCGAAGTGTGTGAAGGAGCGATATCGCAGGTCTTTTCTTCCTGCAGCTGTCAGACTGTACAACCAGCACTGCTCCCTATAGGCAATACACCACCATGTCTGTATCTGTGCAATATCTGTATATTTATTCCAGATTTCATTTACTGGGCAACACTCCATTCAAAAATTCAAGTGCAATATTCATATTGATATTTAATTATTGGGCATCTGTGCATTACTCTTTTTGTGCAATAATCCACTCCATCAAAGTCAAGCCAAGAATTTCATATTTGATATTTAACATTTCATATTTTATCCTTCTGTACTGGTCGTATATATCATATCATATTCATCTTCTCATGTACATCTGTAAATAATCCCATTTAAATTTGTAAATTTGGTAAATTTGTAAATACTTTTTTTAGCCTGTTTATTTTCATTCTTGTTCTATCACCTTGCTGCTGTGCACTGCAAATTTCCCCACTGTGGGACGAATAAAGGTTTATCTTATCTTATCTTATCTTATCTTATTTATATTACACTGCAAATTCTTCCTGAAAATAAAATGTAAATCAGAAAGAGAGAATATTATACATATGTATATATAGAAACATCACTGGACCAAGGAGCCTTGACTGGGTGCTCACAGTTAAAGATCTTTTTGGTCAGTCTGGCCTCTGGTCTGAACAAGTCAGTTCCACGGTGGGGTTATATTTTCTCACTGTTTAACAGTGATATATCACCTGTGCTTTCAAAGGGCTCTCTCTAACAGTATAGCCATAAGCATGTTACATATCAGAGGTGCATGTTATCAGAATCAAATGGGAGTTCATAGTTTTCCACATGTGGAACAGGCCTGCGTTTGTAGTCTGATGGTCCATGATGATTGTGGCTTGGCTGCTGTCTTTTCCATGTATTCCCGCTGAAGGAAGACACTTCCAGAGAACACTAAAATGATCAGCTTCCAAACACAGGAATGTGCAGAAAGAGGATGCACCACAGGATGTGCACCAGACTGGCTGATTGAAGCTGTTTGGATTTCAGTATGACCAAAGAATTGTTTTTTTCCAGACTCACTTCTGTCATTTCTCAATTGGATGAGAGTTGGATTTGACTCCGACAGCAGACTGGGGTCAGACTGGTCAACAGACAAATAAGGCGTGGAAGATGTTTTATACTATGCTCATGGCTCCTAGCTACAGATAAGACCTCTAAATGAGCTTGAAATGAGAACTGTTGTTGTGGCACCTAAGCAACTTGAACAACAATATTTGCAAAACATTTTATTATTGAAATAGTTAAAGGCACTAAATTCCTATGGGTGGGATCTTTTCTAACTGTAGCAGCACTGAACTGCCGTTACAACATGGATTTCCATTTGAAGATGATATACTGATGATATGATCTTTCACAGACAGCACTTTCCAACAAAATGGCAGGTTAACATGTAGATGGTTACTGTGCTGAGGGCAGCAGACCACAGAAATACAAAGTATTGCATTGACCAGAGGTTTTCAAACTGTGAAGTGTGGGACACTTACAGTGCAGAGGGATAGATGAGAGATGTGTACCAGCCTTCAAAAGACAATGGGGAGTTTGGCCCCTTTGTCAATTTTGTCTGAGGATGGGCCCCACAGTGTGACTAGCACTACCAAAGCTTGTCACATCCAAGCACTGCACCATGATGAACATCAATATTGAATCCAACTTCAAACTGTGCTACAGTCTCATAAAATTTTTTTGAGTTTCTCAGTTTTTGAATCCCATTAAAATATGCATGACAAATTTAAATTGAAAACAGTCAGGTAATATTTTGCTCTGGTGATAATCTCTTTACATGGCAACCATGTGGTGTTATGAGGTGCACAAGTAGCCTCAGGGAAGGGAAGGGAGACACAGCAGGGAGGAGTGGCCCAACCTGGCATTTACACTAACACGGCAGGCCCCGTCAGGCTGTTTGGCTGGAAGACATTCAGACGGCACATTCATGCCCAGGACAGAGGAAGTCATGTAACTCCTCTGTAGAAAAACATTAATGTCTGGTGAATTCTCGCTGTTGGAGTCTGACTGAGACATCAGCTGGCGTTAAAAAAAAAAAAAAAACCAGAGAGGATAACACCCGAGGTTTGGTAGTCACCAGTGCTTTCCAGTCCACTCTTTCCAATTTCAGTGCAGAAAGGCGCCTTCCTTTTCTTTTTGACCTATTATACTGTTCAGATCCTCACCCTTAAAAACAATTACCAATCCTTCCTCTACACAACATCCATATTTTTTTTAGCTGGGGGAACTAACTTCTGCTGAGTGTCCAAATCATATTTCACTGGAATGGAAAGTTGCTGAGATTTTAGTGTTCTTCATGAGACATAAATGAAACTGATCCCTCCGATCGTGCTGAGGCGGTATATTAGAGGTCCTTCAGGGTTACTGACCACACTGACACATGGATGAAGCAGGTTAACACAGCTGAATTTAAAGATGAGGCACATACTGTACATAGTCTGTCATCTTTTTGATAACCATGAGAGTCATTGTCAGGACAGCGAAGGTATTTAGCTTCCTTTTCTTGTAAAAGCAGCAGACACACCTTTCACACCCTGTTGCATGAGATAATTCACTATTCCTCCTTGGTGTTTAGTTTGCATCAGCCAAGCATGACTTGCGTGTGTGAACACCACCCTGCTTGTCAGCTCACATATTTCATGTTTTGGAGGCATCTTTTTCGACAGAGAGAACATCCTAGACAGGACGCCAACAAGCTGACACATCTTGTCTACACGGTGGACTGTAGACTTGGAAGAGTCTTATCTGCAGACTACACGACACATCCACTTTAGTACATGACACACCCACTACAGTACACCAAACACCCCTGAGATCTTTTCCTAAACCTAACCAAGTAGTTTTGATGCGTAGCCCTAACCAAATGATGACCTTTTCAACGGTGTGTTGTGAAGTAGGTGTGTCCTGTGCATCCGCAGGTAGACCTACTTGCCTCTGTCTGTAGATACATATGTAGAGGAAGTACTGGTTCAAAGGTCAGCAGAGGTCACATCTGACGAGGAAGTGTTCAGGGGAAGGAAAATGGATCTCTCGGGGCGGGACGTGTCAACCAGAGGTCTCTTCATCACAAAGTTTAAGTGCTAAGCATATATTAAGACACACAGTAAGCATTTTTAGTAGCCTTTCCTTGACTGGGCCTTAGAATCAGATCACATCAGAACGACTCCTTTTAAATCCTCCTATTCAGCATGTGCTGTCATGAATGTCTTTAAAAGAACTAATGCTGAGTCTGTCCCAGTTATCCTAACTGGCAGTGTATATGCTGGTATGCACGAGGTACACTTTGGATCTGTTTGTGTTGCTCATGAAGACGAATATTGACAGCTCTGCCAGATGGGACTCACAATTAGTCTAATTACAAATGCTGCATGGACCTACAGGACAGAATACACTTGACAACATAGATTGGAAATGCAAATGTGGTGTTTACTGGCTTAGCAACAATTTGATGTTGCCGAGCACGATTTAAGGCAGCCATTCCAAAGCCCGCAACAGCAAATTTATGTGAAGTAAATTATTACAGATTTACTTTAACATATGGTTGAGAAGTCTTTTAGGAACACTAAGGATAATACTCAATGGAGGCAATCAATGGGAGTCATGTGATCAGGCTGTAGCATTAGTGTTATGTGTCTGTAGGTTGTGTAACGGTTTCTAAACTGAAAATCCAGCTTCAGGGCGGAAGCTGGAGAGAGAGTAAGAGTGAAAATTTCTTCCACTCTTTTAAGTTAAATTTTTCATTCATTCATTCATTTGAATTCTTCTTTCTGGCCACCTGGTGATTTTAAAAGAGAATCCACTCTCTTTTAGCTCTGTTTGGTCTCCACCTACTCCTGATAGAAATATCTGGCTGTTAGATGTGCAACTTTTTCACTTGCTAGACACTAAATTTGTCTGCAAGCCATTTTGTGCTGGGCAAGTAGCATTCAGTGTATTTATTAGAGCTTTATTCACTGAACATATCTGCTGCTGTTGCTGGAAACAGTGTCGATGAAAGTAGTGGAAATGAGCTATGCATACATGTGCTGTAAAACTAACCATAAAGACACCTTTTTACATGGCACATAGTGTGGCCCACTGACCAGAATAATATTAAAAATGTCAGTAATAGGAAAGAAAATTAATAGAAACAATTTTGATTAGTGGAGCTTTAAAGCTATGTTAAAAAATGTATAGATATTTATTGCTTTTTATTGCCAATGTGTGAACGGATTGCAACGAAATTTGAGCTGACTTTTTCAGTTGCCTGTAACAGTCAGTGGACTCATTTTCATGGAAAGGAACTGGGATGTGACGTCAGAGTGCCTTACCTTTCCTCACCTCCCCTATAGTGTCAACAGTGTAACTTTACTTACTTCATCTATCAATATAATGCTGATCAATCATCTTCAGTCTTGTATATGTACCCAGGATGCTCACTCGCGTCGACGGAGTGTGAACAGAATGCTGACTGCAGTTCACATAATAGCCACCGGTGTCCACATAGTACCTGTAAGTGATGCAATGGACTGTGCTTTTTTGTCGGCTAGATGATGTTAGTAACCAGCAGAGTTAAAGCATGTTGTCTTTATCTGTCTCAGTACTTTCAGGCCAGTCATGATGGAAAAGCCGTGAAGCACTTTTGTGGCTCGCTCTATTGGTTATTGAGCCTGAGTATTTGTAATTAGATTTAAAAAGGAAAACTATATTCAGCCTCCCAGACAACGTCTTTCATATGGCCATTGCTCATTGTCTCATGAACACTGAGCTATACTTACTCCTTCACTATTTAACTATATCTCAGTGGGAGTGTCCCACTCTGAACAACTTCCCTATTCCTGTAAGCTCACCCAGGGTGTCAGTTGACAGGACGTCAGCGGAGCTCTGAGTGTCGTGTGCTGCACATTTTGACTTGTTATGTGATAGCATGTTTTGCAGAAAATAAAACAGAGAAGTATGTGGTGTCGGATGAATGACTGTCAAACTGATGTGACGACTGGAAGAGATAATTAAAGGAAAAAACACACAGCATAGAGTTTCAGTTTTAGGAGGGTGCCATTGGAAGCCAAAAATAATCCCCAATCAGCCAGTGTAATCAAGTGTGTCACACCAGGCTGCCACTCCCTTCCCCTGACAGACAGGCACACACACAGCCGGCACAACGCCGTCACACAACCTTTCTTCCATTTCAGCCTCAGAGCTCTCCTTGGCAGAGGTGAAAGCTCCAGCAGGAGGGCAGGGGGACATGCAGGAAAGAAAAAGGCAGCCTTTATTGCAGATGCCAACATCAACAACGCCCAGAGCCAGTGAGTAGACAGAGGTGCTGCCTGTCCTTCAATAGCCTCAGTGTGTGTTCTACACCACAGAAGAAGGGAAGGGGCAGGAGCTGGCAGAGGAGAGCCAGGCAGGGTGGTGCCTACCAGACACACTAACCAGAACTAGATCCATGCTGGAAATCCATCAGTGTGAAAGAGAGGAGTTCACTGCCTGTTTGGACATCTTTTCTGGAATTCAAACTTTGCACCTCCAGTCAGGTTACGCTAGGTTGAGACAGGCTTGGAATCAGCTGTACTTCTGTGCAATGAAGGTAGGTTCATGTCTGTCGTCCTCACTGTCTTCCTGTGGCTTGATTTGTTTAGAACCTTTAGCATTTCTGGTATTCATTTCAGTGATTTACTTTAGTTGTAGCCACTGTGCTCCATAGAGAAACTGCTTTTTTTAAGTTGTAACACAGAATGACATTTAATTTGGTGTTAGTCTTATTTCTATTTCTTTTCATATCCTGTCTCTGACATTTTGGGGACTATCCTGTTAGGCCTGAACCGGATGGCTTCGGCTCTTCCCCTTGTGGTAGATAATAGATGATCCCCCTTCATTTCTCAGTGCTGCGCCTCTCAGCAGATGATATACAGCTGCTCCTCCTGAGCTCCCCTTTCCTCTCCCTCGCTTGGATAAAATGCCCTTGAAAGCAGCAGGGGCAGCAGACGGATCCATAGCCTGTCAGGACCACTCAGCTAGGATCTCGGACTGCATAATTTTGCCCTGATGGTCCTGCTCGGAGACAGGACAGCAGAGGGTACTGCCCATCAGTCAGTTTGGCAACAGCACTGCCCACGCGGTGCCAGTGATGAGCAATGGATGGCAGGGAAGGGATGTAATGGGGAGACAGGGAGGAAAAAAGAGGGGGTGGGGAGGACGTGTAGGGTCATGAGGCAAATTCAGCCTTCCTTCATTTTTCCTGTTGGTTAAGGCTGTTTGTCATCACAAAAAGTGGAATTAGAGAACTTCAATATTGACTGCTTCACCAAATGAGTTTTTGCAAACTGAAATTCAATTTCCCCTCTAGAGGGTGTAAATGTGCCGACTGTAACAGCTACGAGAAGAAGAAAAAAGTTGGAACAGAGGGACACAGTCTCTGCAGAAGTGTGTGGAATATTCCAGGGAATGAAAACTTGGCAGCATCAAAGTTCTCCATGCCACCTGGAATTAAATCCTGCTTCGCCCAAATAGTTTGGAGCACCTGGTGCCAGGAACAAACTATTTCATGTACAGGCCAAAGACAGGCACAACCTTGGACCCCCAATAAGAAAAAGAAATCCCATGAAAACCTTAAAAACATATCCTTCCAATGTGTGGCTGTTCTGTTACTCAGTCGTTTATAGTGTGCCATGTTGTTTCAGTAGAGCAGAACTTTTAGTTGTAAGCTGAAAAGTGACACCAAGCCTTTTTGAGGCAGGTGACATCATGTAACTTCAAGACTGCTTCATTGTTCTTGGGAGAGTAAAATCAATGCTACTTCAAATGTTTCCAGTGTTTTATTGGTATATGGAGGAAAATGTTGAAAATTGACATACAGCCGCCTCCTCTGCCAGGAAAGTTCAGTGCAATAAAAGGACAGGAAAGGACAGAGTGGACTCTCACAGTCAGCTAGTTCCCCTTTTGACTACAGCCACTTTTAACACATTATGTTTTGATGCAAGAATTCCAGATAGAACAAGGTAAATAATGATGATGAGCACACAGTGGATCATGTTTAGCTAATATTATAAATCCAATTTGTTTTGGACTGACCGCTGCATCGTAGCCTGTTGGGATGACAGTATACCAAAGGTCTGCCCAGTAAATGAGATAAATGTGTCCACTTTTGGTCCACTGGTTTGATTCAAAGATAAATAGTAAGTGTGATTGCATCATTAATGTCAGTAAAATCATGACCTTGTTAAACCTAAATCGTGACCTTGGCTTCATGCAAAAAAACGGAGATGAGGTCAAAATTGTAGCACAGTGATGATGAAGTAGTGGTGTGTTAGTCTTCATGTCATGAACTGTGTGTTCCTCACTGCTGCAGAGACCTGTCCTCTCTGAGTTTGGCTTGCCCCATCTTTTCCACTCTCCTCTCTGCTTTTGTGTTTTGTCTTCTCCTCCTTCGCACATAGTCGGTGTCCAGCCATTCTCAGACACAGTCTGAGCACGCTCAGCTGAGCTGCTCCTCCTGGAATAGCAAAATGTTTATGAATACTAATGAAGAGGCAGCTCGTCCACCAGTGCCTCAGGTTGACGTCACTGCGAGGCGCTCGTCTGTTTTCAGTGCAAACTAAACTTGTCAGGATCCGTTGTGTGTCCTGTGTGAGGCAAAGGCGCGTCTCCGCTGCACATGATGGGCTGATGCATTGTTAATGTAAGCTTCTGCTTCGTTGAATGTTTTTTAATGGCGGAAATCTGTGATAGTTGGGCTTCCTGGGCCGGCCGATGATGCAGTGTCACACTCTTTATCTATGGAGGACATCTGAAAAATGCTTCCTGTCTTGAATCATCTGATAGCATCAGGGTAGCTCAGATTGTCTGCACAGCGTTCAGACCTGACAATAACAAACACTGGAGATTGGAATTGATGATAAAAGCTCAACCCTGCTGTGGAGCACAAATACAGAAAGTTAAACCAAGCACCATTTAGGGATTTATGCCTGTGGATGACATTGATTGATTTTTTGAGTCAGGGGCAGAGCTATACCTTATTTTCTCTAGCTGAGATTAAATCTGACTGGATTACTTAAAGGATCAGTCTGGTTTGTTTTTGTCATGTTGGCCAAGCAGTAATGATAACATGCAAAAAGTTAATTGCTGAGATCTGAGAATCACTAAAATCAAGTCAGATGGGTGAAGGAACACGAGCAAAGAGAAAACAAAAATGAGGGGTAAAACTATTAAAAATAAAAATAAATAATACAATAAAAAATTCTAGGCCCTATCATTACTCTTCATGATGTGGCCATGAAATGGGGAATAACTGATTCTTTCTATTCTTCTTTAACCCCGGGGAACCCTGCAGAAACCTTTGCGTAAGGCTTCGTGAACATTCCTCAGTGTTTACCTCTGACTTTGAGGTTGAACTTTGACCGACAGACTTTACATAGTTGTGAGCACAGTTTCCTGTGTAATGAGGGATTATTACTGACAGCACAGGTGAGCTCACTTTCAGTTTTACCTTGTGCTTTAGATAATCTGGCTGAACTGTCAGCTTGTTTACTGTCTGGTTCTCTGGCTGCTCATGCTCTTGTCCTGCCAGACTTTGTTGTATCAAAGCTGTTGCTTAAGTGAGTACGATGATATCATACCTGCAGGAATTGATGGACCAAACTATGAAAACAAGATCCAGGTGAAATAACTGAAACTATCCATTAAACCTACTTCTGTCTGAGGTTGCTCAGTGCTTATGTCTCACTACCTTGCTATGGTTTAATGGTGTGGGTTTGGCACCAGAGCCTATCGGCAGCTCAGGAACAGGATGTAGGAAGAGTTACAGCAGTAGGATTAACAGAGATAAGCTGAAGAACTGCACTGTGGTCAGAGGGGCTACCACAGCAGAGCAAAAACTTTGAACAGATTCAGTGCCATATGGTCATCAACGTAACATCAACTGTGTTTTTATCCACCAGTTCCTGCAGCTTTCTGGCTTTATACTGTGTGTGTGTGTGTGTGTGTGTGTGTGTGTGTGTGTGTGTGTGTAGGCCTACATGAATGCGTGCAGTTGGTATTTGTCTTTAAGCAATGTGTGGTGTGTCTTCTGTGTATTCCACACTGACCAGAAGCAACATGCATGTGCATCATGGGAGCCAGTGGTTAGTTAAGTTAATCCTCCCTCTCCCCACTCTCTCTCCCTCTGTCTTTCTCTGGTGGAGAGGCTTGAGGCTGAGTGGGGTTGGGCCACCACCACCCTCTGAAGGCCACACGTGGGTGGGTTCTGAGCTCAGGGATTACAGGGTTGAAGTGGAGCCAAACAGCTTTACAGCGGGCAGCCAGAGACACAGTCAGCCTGCTGGGCCAGGCCTGGGCCACGCTCGCTTTGGGGTGTGGGTGATGCAGCTGGAGAGCAGCCAGAGCGCGAGGGCAGTCGCTGCCTACATCTTTGTTTTCGTGTCAAAATGAACTTATTCCCCAGCGTCTGTAAACAGGACATGATGCTTACACAGGAGATAATTATAAATGTGCTGACATGTTGGTGTGCCCTATGCACTTGTGAAAACAAGCTCCAGTCTCTGCTCCAAGTATGTAATGGAAAAAACGTTTATGACTGTGCTGCAATGTGTTGTTTAAATAGCATGTCTGTTTGTGTACATTTAGCTCTGGCTCGTAATTAAGGTGAAGTGGATTGTAAAAAGAATCAGGTCAAATTTAATCTCATTTTTCAAGCTACAACAAACACTTTAAAACTGGAAATGTAATTGCTGCCTGAATCATGTCATGTCAATCACTGACAATGTTTTTTGTTCCAGTCGGGAAGGGTTTTCATCCTGCATCCCATGTATTGTTAGATTTAGGTTACTTAAGCACTTCTGTTGGTATTGAAGACACGTCCTGTCTCATGCAAATCAGACTTTTTTAACCAAGAGCGCCATATTTCCCCAACCTTACCCCAGTGTAATGAAACTCATTGAACTGTTCATCATGATTTAGTTACCACAAGCAGATATTGTAGATATTGTAGGGAACACGAATTAAATAAGTTGTCAGTGAAGATTTTGCAAATACGTTCAGCAAAAACATTTCCTCATTAGGTTAATTTCAGGTGCCATTGCATTTCTCTGAACATATTTGCTGTTACAGATTAACAGTATGTAAACATCATTTGTAAGAGACATCATTTGTTCTAATGTTCTAATGTTTTGTGATAACCAGTCCACATTCAGTTATAATTTATAAAAAACTTGTGGAGCTGTGTTTCTATCAGTGGGTCGCTGTATGTGCATCCGTGTGCATTTCAAATACTGCAGAAGACAAGCTTCAATCAGGGGTTCTGTGTTACTACTGTACATATGAGGACATTGTTTTCTTCATTAAAACAATGTGATGTAATGCATACTCTGTCCCTACACTTTGTCCGGCTGCACCATACACCTGCTGCTCCTCCTTGGTTATGTTTTGAGTACTTTAGCTGGTCGATACAATGTGATGTATAATATGTGGGGTATATGATGGCTCTAGGCTCTGACCTCATCACTCCTCATCAATGTCCACCTAGGGGGACATAGAGTCCACAGGGGGATGATGAGGTGGAGGTGGGGCTTTTGAAATGCTGTATGAACAGCAGCACGGGGCATTGGTGGTCACAATATGGCGGAAAATAACACTCAGACGTACACAGAGCACCAGGTGACATTTTCATCTAAAACCTAGAGATATTTGATTTACAATCATATGAAAAAGAGAGAAGCAGTCCCTCATTCATGAAGTTGAACCTGGTGAACGTTTTGCTTTTTTGCTTGATGAATGACTGTTTCAGCCCTACAGTGTGGATTAAAGACTGAATGCATCCTACCATGTGGACAGTGCAGGTACACGGTGCAGCCTCTGTGTGATCTGGTGCCTTATAACTGCATATTTGTCGGAGCTATCTGTTGTTGTCACTCCTTGGTGAATCTGCGTGGTGAATATCAGTGAGCTCCTTGTGTTTCTAATCAGAGCTGCTGTTGTTTTCCGCCACAGTCACAGCATCTGGGGAGGTGGCCGTGCAGACACATTTGTCTTCAGCTACCCCACTCGCTCAGACTGGTCAATTTACTTACCAAGCAGAGCAGAAAATTCAGTGTCTGTCAATGACTCTATTTTTGTCTCTGCTGGATGAGAACCAGTCTCATGCATTATGTGAAATGTATCACAGCTGTGGGAGTGGCATGTTGTCACCCCGAATGTAGGAGGAAGAGGAGAGATTTGCACATTGCAGATGGGGGTGGAGGGCTGTGTGGGAGAGTGGGGTCTTCACTGGCAGTTATAGCTGGACCGGAGCTGTGACACCCTCTGCCCAACATGCTGAGGGGCTGCCACTGATGTCGGGATTAATTCAAGGACGACAGTTCCTGCTGTTTCCACTTTGGAGTCTAGACAGAGTGTGACAGGTGTGTCTGTAACACAAGCCCTTAAAAGAGCCGTCCGGTGTTGAGTTGTCTCTCTGCAAACTCACTGTGAAGGCACTCGCTCAGAATTATTCAGCTACTCGAGAACGACCAGCTGTTTCAGGCATTCCACGGTGGCTTTTTAAGTGTGATGGTAAATGCACAAGGAAGCATAAAACAATCAATCAGTGCAATGACATGGGCACAAATGATCTGCGTAATAAAAGAAAAGCAACAGTTAACTAAAATCGTCATGTCAACATCTTGATAATCTCACTTGAATTAAGGTCATATTGAGAGCACACATAAGTGAAGTAAGCGTTTTAGTTATTCATGTCATGTAGAGCCCAGTCTGGTTTCTTCAAGTGTTCTCATTCTACGCACGCACCTCAAAGGTCATGAGGGGGACCTGCTGCAAAGTGGTATATTGGAAAAACCAGCAGCATAGTTAACAACAGTGAAATAATAAGACTTGGCTTTTTTGTAATGACAGAAGAGGGTTTTTATAGATAACACACAAATGAATGAAGTTTGTCAGAGTCTGTGTATGTAAATCTATCACACCAGTCAAAGACCCACTGCAGTGCACACTCGTCATCAATGGCCCCGACATGAAAGTAGTGACCAATTCTCTGCAGGATTCTCTTTTATTCTTGATGCTCTCACAACATTTACTTACTTGGAGAGGTGTGGAGGTGACCCCTGACCCACCATTGCCAGTTGTGAAACTTAATTCTGAGGTGGTACCCCAATTAAATCATTATGTAGGTAGACCAGGAGAGCAAAAGCTGGATTGATCTTCCTTTTTCAGTTTAAATACAGAGCGTTTTGTGCATCTACAGTTTTCCACTGGTTAACGTGTCCTTGCCATTTTGGAGCCTCTAAAGCTGCCCACTTTAACTTGAATTTTTTTAATGTAAAGGGACAGTCAAAGTTGAGCCCATGAATTATTTAAAGTCTGTCATGGAGCCACAGCGTGTTGACGAGTGCCTCCACTTTAGCATATGTCACAGATTCAGACTCGTCCGTGTGGTAAAAATACACCACTTCACTCCTAACTATACTGTACAGTCTGGCTACTCACCATCGAGATAGAGATGAGAGGGACAAAAATAACCCAAGGTCTGATCAAAGGCAGCTGTCTCAAGCTATCCCTGTCTGCATTCACACAGATGTAGTGGGTGTTAACTGCTGCAGCTTTACCTTAAGCTTCACAGCCAAGATTAATGCTGAAGGAAACCAACTGGCTTAGGTAGTACTGGGCTGGGCGGCATGTTTAAATTAGTGTCTACTTAACCTAAACTCAGATTTGATTGGGCCAGGGATTAATACATTGTAGCAAATCTTTTTCAGGTTTGTGCATCATTTTGGCTCAGGTTTTTAATTTATATTTTCAGCTTTGGGCCATACAGAGATCAGTCTTTCTGCCATTTGTCGATATCTCTATGGCATTGTCGAAAGTTGAACTTCCAGAATTGAGGGCATTTTTGTCCACATTTGTCCTCTGAGAGATCATCTTAACTCCCTTTATAATTAACTATAATGAACTTTACATTCTCACTATCTCTCCCTGCTGCACTTTACATGAACCTTCACCATATGGGAGATATCTTCCTCCTCCGACACATTCTGCAACAACTCCCTCTTCACTCTTACTTATTGTAGACTGAAACTAGGATTGTTTCCCACTCTATAGGCATGTATGCACTGAAGATGTACAGTACATGCTTCAGAGGTTACAGTGCAGAATAACAAGACATTTTGAGGGCCTCACAGTTATGGTGTATCTTTACCCAAACCAAAGCTATTAGCTGCGTTATCTCAGTACTTTATGCTGCATGGTTGCCTTGGCTTGATAACATCTTTAGCCCGCTTGATACACGCCCATTGTTTGGGTAATGATGTCATTATACGGAAATGGATAGGCCCCTCGCTGCTCACTTTTTGGGCCGAGGCAGGGGAATAGGAGTGGGGGAAATCACCCTAAACTTCAGCACAGAGATGGGAGCGGCTGTGAGTCAAACATTCCCTATTAACTTGGTTGTTTGTTTAAAGGATAGCTCGGCAGGGTCGACTGGCCACGCAGCTGTTGCTTGTTCTGCATTGTCTGTTAGAAGACTGTGGCAGTGATAGTATCATTTGAAGCCCTAGTTTTAGGCCTTTGATGAGCAGTTGTAAAGGGGATTATCAGACACTGTATATGTCTTCCATATGAGGCAGATGGTTGATGTCAGGGGACAGTTGTACCGAGGTAAAGCTCACATTACTGCAGCCGTACCTCCACAATCACAGCTAAAATGGTATATCCAGGGGTTTCCCCGGGCTTCATCCTCGCCACCATGATTCTCTTGCTATTAATAAAGCTCTGATGCTGTCACCAGCAGAGCTTGCTCAATCTCGCTTCCATTTTTACTCCTTTCTTGTTGCCCCTTCCTGTTTAAGACCCTTCTCATCTGCGGGGCACCAGTGCTACCGCTGCCACACGACCCAGTTTCCTCTGGAGGAATTCCCTCCCTCTTCCTGCAGACGCCCCTCCTCGTGAGGCTCTGAAGGAAGGCCAGAGGCGGAGAGGTGTCCGAAAGTGAAGCTGTGAGGTTAGGCTGCAAAGCTACATTTAACCCAGGGATGGAGTAACAGTGAGTAGGGTTCTGATGGGTCTGGTGTAGGGATTCAGAGGGCAACATGTGGTGTCTGCAGTGTGCCTCTGACAGGACTCAGTCCTTACTGGAGCTGGAATCAGACAGCTGGTAAGCCTTACGTTGAGTGTCTGTGTGTGCGTGTGCTGATGCAGTGTGTAGAAGTCGATACTTTTAATAGTTGCTTGACGTGTACTTACTCTCTGATTTGGCTCTAAATTTGTCTCGTGATGCAGGTTGTACATTTCACTAATGGTCGCTCCTTTATTCAGGGACTGCTGCCAGAGTCAACTGAGATCAATTGAGAAGGCATTTATTAAAGTCCAACAAAATTGCTGTTGCTCTTTATTGGATGAATTGCCTTTAATGTAGTGGATTTTGTGCCAGAGTAGAGCTACTGATGAAATTCACAAGGAGCACACTTTGTGTAAATAAGGTATGCTTCATTTGTGATGCAGCAAAGGTTAGTGCTTCATTGATGAGCCAGTAGTTGATTTTTCTGTTGCGTGCCAAGCAAGTGAATGCAGCTGAGTCACATTTTACTGTTCTTCATCCAGTGCCCTCTTACTCATATTTAATCAACTTGAATTGTAAGAGTTACTCACTCATAAAAAACGTGCAACAAAGTCAGCGTGAATACATAGCAAAACCAGAAGAGGCAGGTCGTGCGTGTGTGAGCGGCAGGTCGCAGTAATTAATTCATCACTGTGGAGTGACGCGGTGAGAAGACGCTCCACTTGAAGAAGCCACTCAGGGGCACAATGAGGGCGTCTTCAGGGGAGGTGTTGACATCAGAGCTGTCCTCACATCACCTGCCCCCTCTGCTGGATCCATCCATCCATGTTGCAAACACATCATTAACATTCTATCAACCAACGGTTTATGCGCTGTCGCAGGATGCTGCTGTACTTTGTGCCTTTTTGAATTAAACACTGTAATCTGCTTTACACACTTTTTCATATAGGTGTAATCCATATGAATTTTTTCTAATACCAGTAAGACTTGGAGTTTTAAAACCATATCTGTCTAAAAGCAGTCTCAGAAAGGTGACTGAAATTTAAAGGGGCACTCCACCAATTTGACACTTCAAAGTTAATTTACCTGTCACAGGAACTTCTCCACAGCTTGTGAAAGCAGCTCTTTAATGTCCTCTGTGGCTCAGAAGGAGCTTTGTCACATCAAGAAAAGGACCCAAGTGACATCAAGTCACTCAAGTAATCTCGGCTTGGCTGGGAGACGACGAATTTTTACTCTCACAAATCATGGTTGTGGAGTTTGAATGAAGTGGACATTCTCGCTGTTTCACTGTGCTGCTATACTTCCCTCGTGACCAGTAATCCTAGTGGTGAGTGGAAATGACCTCCTCCAGTCCACCAGCCTGCTGAAATTGTGGCACACTCCTCAGGCCGAGCAAATGTGAAGGCAAAAGTGATGCCAGATTTATGTTTGATGAATTAATAGCTGTCCGACCACAGATACGTACCTACCTATTTACATAGGTGTTGTTATAGATTTCATTTTTGGATTTAGATTTGGATTTGTCACTTTTCTTTGGGGGGGGTAAACTTTAATTCTAGTGACTGTAACCAATCACTGTCACAACCACCAGGTGCTAATTAGCAATGATTGCAGTCACTTCACACCACTTGAACTGATAAATGGGAGTGTTTATACATAAACATCTTGCTTTAGTGCTATAAGTATTTTCAGTGAGTAGGAAATTGGTTGTTGTCGAGTTTTTTTAAATCACATGTCTTGAAAGAAGTGAAGCTCTATTGGAAACCAGTGTTGTTTCAACTTTGAGATACAAAGCTTGGATCTGTAACTGAGATTAAGAGATGAACATTAATGCATGATACATCTCTTTAAAACACTAATTTTAATTGTGTTTGATATCAATCATGTGGGAAAGTTCAGTGGAAGTTTCTGTAGAACACTGCTGTGGTGCTGTGACAAGTCCAAATAAAGCAGGCGCCCATTTTTATCTGATATTATGATGATATTTTATTACATTAAAAGAGGGCAAAAAACATTTTCTATCCATGTGAGGATAACTCCCAGTTTGTTCAGAATGAGGTCTCCTCTGTCTTGACATGTTCTAAGAAATTTGGACTCTCACTTTCTTCCTCTGCCCTTTTTATCCAATGTGCTTTAAAATGGGATTTTTTTTGGCGGGGGGGGATATTAATTTTAATGAGGCTGGATGAATGCTTCTTAGTTAGTCGATGAGTCTGACCAAAGTCATCTCTCCCACAGTCTAAGGGCATTGGATCAGTAACACATTGACTGCTGGGGTGACTCAGCCGCAGAAAGAACAGCGGCTTCATACATATTGAAATTGAAAGTGCCTTTTATATTTTGCGAGGAATGGTTGTCCTCATCAACCTTCCCTGTTTTGGTCAAGCTGTTTGTTAGTTCATTTTTTAAACACCATGAATGGTTCTTTATTGAGTAACTGAGAGCAGAGCATCTTGTTCAGTAACTCTAATGCAACAAAACCAGCTAAGTGAAGACATAAACATGCCTTGAGTGCTATCATGCTTTCAGTCTGAGTTCCTAGAGGCGTCTGCCTCCTCTTGTTTCCAGCCTAGTGCTACATTTCAAGCACGCTAAGCCTCTCTTCCATCTAAACAAATGGATATTTCCAATTAGACGTCCTCTGCTGGAGCAGACGTATTACAGCCCACCCTTCAGTCTAATTAAAGGACTCTCTCTGTCTGATTAGATTTGTTCCTTTTGGAATTAAAAATGCATTGAAGACGCATTGGGAGGAGAGTGAAGACGCAGAGAGGGTCTTTATAATGAGCATCGAGTGTCCAGCTCAAAGTGAGAAGACATTTTCTTTAATGAGAGATGTTATCCCATGACAGAGGACCCTCAGCCTACCTCACTGTGACTTCAGTGAACGGCAACAAATCCTACAGAAAAACCGAAATAGGTTGTTTGTCATGGTCTTGCAAAATAACTCCTGTTACTGGAATCAGGATGTGTTTGGCCTAACTTATTATAAGGACAGGAAGCAGTAAGCCTAGCTCTCTCCAAAGTTGTAAAATCTGCCTGCCAAAACTAGATTATGCCAGCAAGCTCCTCCTCATCCACCAGAACTGTAAAATGAAATGTGGCATCTGTACTTTCTATGTCTCACTCGAACCAGCTGTACATGAATGATATAGACTGAACATAAACATGTTCAAATGATATGCTCTAGCACTGAGTTTGTGCAGGCTAATAACAGGCATCAGTTATTTCTCATTTCACCTTGTATGTACTACGTACTTACTGCCCTGTGCCTGCCCTGGACATCAAATCTCTTCCCTATTAAAGCTTTTATTTTGGCCTTTATTGTCTAACCTTGACACATTCTCCCACAGAGATCGAGGTATCTGACAAGGTTATGCAGTGATAGATGCTTTTAGATGGGCGTCCTTGTTCTGAGCCTTTCCACGCCATCCATCAGCTTATGACAAATAAAAATGAAATGGTATTGATTGTGTTTTGCTAAAATAGAAAAAGGTTGCTTTAAGGTAGAAAAGCTCACATTTCCTCTATAGATTGTAACTGGTAAGGTGAAGTTCAGGAACTCAGCTGTCGTCTTTAAAGTCTGGGCCCATAACTGCTTACAGTAACAGTGTCACCTGCCTTTGTTTGATGAATATGAGACATTTTTTCTTTCTCAACATGATTGACTGTGCTGTTGATAAAAGGTCAGATGGTACAAAGGCAATAGACCTGTACCCCTGTAACATGAATTAATCGTTTTCTGCTCTCTGGCATTGTAAGCTACGACTGTGCGCAACTAATCATTGAAGGAAGTTTAGTATGTTATATTCAAACCATACAAACTACCTGCCAGGTAAAGTTTGGTGTTCACTCCTAAAGCCAGAAGTTGAGTGAACACTGTGTCTGTTCTGTGTCTACTAGCATGACTCCCATCTCATCTGCAGAGCTGCATGTATAATACCCATAGGTCTTGGTTATGAAGCGTTTGTAGAAGCAATCTGAGCAGTTTATTACATGATTCACACCTATCACAAGGATGTTATTGCTTTGATTGTGTTCGCAAAATGTGTGTCTTTAGCCTTCCTTGTTCTCATGTCAGAAATCTGTGTGTGCTGAGCTGGCTTCCAGTGCATTTAATTAAAACATATAAAATGCATTTTTATATTGGTATCCTGTTCTGTCTCTGTATAAAGTAAAATGCATAACTTCTCCTTCTCTGGAGAGGTTGTTATTTCACACATTCAAAAAGAACTCAGATTAGGTTGCTGTTTTTTCTTCCCGTAAAACAACTTTGATTCCTCAAAGTAGCAGTTATTGAGCTGTGTTCAAGCTCCAAAGCACAGTTCATTAGTCCATTCAGGTAACCACAGCAGTGTTAACGGCTGTGGAGGAAGTGAACAGGTCTGTGGTTGACATTTAGCTGCTGCAGCCTGGTGTGGCTCAGCCAGTCGTTGCTCCACGCTGCCAGGGTTTATCCAATCATCTGTCCAGGTTGGGGCTGGTGCTGCTTTGAGACCTGTAAGATCCTTATTGATCTTAATATTAAAGGCGCTTCTTCACTTCACTGCTTTTCTCTCTTGACACTGTGTCGCTTTGTTCTCACTGAAAGATTGAGCTGCTGATAATTTCATAGGGATTTCAGTGTTTGTTGTGCTTTTGTGTTGGTTCTTTGATATTCATAATTTATTCATAGGCGTATAATTTCTTCTAATCAAGATACAGTGGTGCAGTCTTATCGTTGCTTTGGATGATTTGAGGTATTTTTCTGCCTCGTGAAGGGAATGTATGAAGGGACAGGCAGCATTTACACTGTTGCTATAAATTCACTCACTCACATTTATACCCTGCCAGCAGTATCAAAGTTCACATTTTCTATTTGTCATGTGCTCCTCGCTGAAACACAAAGCAGTGATTGCCCTCAGGAAAATGACTCAGCAAACTAACCCAGCGTGCTCTGTGTGTGTTGCAGTGTGGAAGGTGATGCTCCAGGCAGCGAGGTGGGCGCCTCTGTGGACCCCAGCAGCGGCTACAGTTGTGTCCCAGTGACCCGCAGCGGCGGGCTGGGCCCCGACCACCTGGACAGCCAGCTCTACGGACACATCTTCCTGCCCGGCCACCCACGGCCCCGCCGACCCAAGCTCCAGCACTCTCAGTCCATCCTCCGCAAGCAGGCAGAGGAGGAGGCTATCAAGCGCTCCCGCTCGCTGTCAGAGAGCTATGAGCTCTCATCAGACCTACAGGACAAGCAGGTGAACGAGGGGATACACACTGACAGGGACAACTTGCATCTGTAAACACCTAACACAAGCATGAGTTACATGTTTGAAACAATATGACAATATTATAAGAATAGACACTGTATATATCATGGTATAGAAAACTTGTGCAAAATTGCATGCTAAATAATGAGAATGATCTTAAGCATTATATCAGACCTTCAAATGCTCATATTATTAGTTTTCATTTTGATTAGCTTCAAATCATTAAAGCTGCACTAATCAATATTTTATATTATCAATGGAACAAATTAGTGTTATGTGAAAAATGACCCAACTCTGCAGTGTCCCTCAACACTAAAGAGCATTTTAGCATCTTTTGCCTCATTGTTTTGGTTTTCCAGCTTGCAGCATAACTGTTTTGGTTCAGTCTCAGCAATCCAGGAAGAGAAGGCAGCTGTTTTTAGCAACAAAGCTCACATAAAGCCCGCTGTATGCTGCCTGCTGCACCAAACAACAGACAAAATCAAAGTAACTAGCTGCAACTAGCTGCTTAACAAACTGGAGCATTTAGTTGCTAAAGAAATGGGTTGGTGGGGCCCAAAACAGAGCTAAAAAAAAAAAATGGTTGAACTGGACTTGCATTTGTCAGGTCACCTGAAACACGACTCCAAATAAATGCTAATGTTGTGTGTTGCTCTGCTGGATGTGTGTGGTGTAAGTAGGCAACTACTTGCTAACATGTTGGCCTTAACAACTTTGTAAGGTGATACTATGCCATTTTATTCACAGTTGCCACCAAATGGCCAAAAAATGTATTTGTATTACTTTCATTTGAACAACAAAACAACAGAATTTTGTAAAATTGTAACACAGCATGATCATATCTCTACAACACTACCACTGACAGGTAAAAAAGGATCATATTGATGTGTCCAAACTGAGGTATCGCTCAGCCAACTTTCAACCTTCTAACGAAACCACTGAAACCATTGTGTCGTCAAACCTAACACACAAGGGTGCAATTGCATTTATACTTAGGCCAATCTCTAAATGAAACTGCCCTTCCTTGTCTAGAATTAGCACCACATGGGAACAAGACCTCCAAACAACAATCAATAAGGGAACTAAGGGCTAAGATTTTGGACTGAGTTCTCTCCTCCTCTGCTTCAGTTTAAAGTGGTACATCAGGTGTATCTATGCAAATCGAGACTAGCATATACCCACAAATTAACCCCACATGTGATAGATGTAAGTCTGTGAATGCAACATTGATTCATGTTCTGACTCTGTCCCAGTTCGGAGGAGTATTGGAAGGCTATTTTTGGAGCTCTCTCTAAGGTCTTAAGTTAAAATTGAAATGGAATGGAATTATTCCTGAAGGGATGCAGTTACCTTCAGGGAGTCATAAAGTCGTTGCCTTTGCTGCCCTCCCAGCAGGCCGTCTGATACTTTTGAGGTGGAAGGAGGCTGCCCTGCCCTCAGTCTCCCACAGGAGAAGGGATGTGCTGTCTTAGCTGAAGCTTGATAAAATCAGATATACGCTCAGGGGTTCTGAAAGGAAATTTGTTAAAGTATGAAGATCCTTTTTGACATTTTTTGGCAAATGCTCCACACAAGTAAAGGAATAAATAATGAAACTTTTATTACTAAGTGCATTGAATTTATTGTTTTTCATTGTGTACATACAATCTTCTATAAAGAGGAGTAAGTTTAACTTATCAAGTGACGACAAGCAGTAAATGATGTGCATTAGTTTTCAAATTTATGTAGATTGTCAAATTTAATAAAAAGAACTGCGAAAGAAATTGACACTATTCTACTGGCAGTGCTGTCAATCCATAGAAGGGATTCAAACCTAATGTATAGGATGTATAAAACAAACACATCATGAGTAGCAGCAGAGGGATAGAAGGACCATATATAGTGTCATTCCAATTAGCATGCCCTAACAAATCAAACAGCAAGCAAACCACTATGCATTGAAGTGCTGACACTTCTTTGCTTAATAGAATATGGGTGAATATGTATGAAAAAAATACCAGGACAAAAATCAGCTGGACTGCAGGTGACACCCCTGTGAGGTCAATCTGATTTCAAACCTTAGTGAGTCCAAGTGTGCATAAAGTAGTCATTGTGTTTCCTGTGTTGAAAGAAGTAACTTGGTTCTTTACTGTTCTGTGGTCAGTGTCTGGGTTTGAATAGTTTTTTTCTCTTTTGGCAAGAGCACATCCCTCTTGGATCTAGTGGATAAATGTTTGTGATAAAATCAGTTACTTTATTAAATGTGTCTACAGCCTACTCAGCTGTTAACCAAACCGAAACAAATCAGCAGCTGAGCTTGATCAGTGTTATGGGACTGATCCACAGCTAGACCACAAAACCCCTTTTTTTTAAACATATCTTGCTTTTTCTTGCCCAGTTATATATTTGCTTCATATGGGAGCTGCAAAGTAGAGGTCCTCATGAGGGACCCATGGACATTTGGACCAGATCCAAATATACATGCTCCTCAATCCAAAATGTGGTCCACCTAAACAGACCCAAACAGGGGGAGATACTCCAGCCATGAATGAAAGGCAGAGATGAAATGGTGATGCACCAGAGCTGATGGTGAGTCTGCTTGGATTCATTCAGTAATTACACATATTGATTTACAAACCTGAGACCTGCAGCAATGAAAATGGGGCCTTAAACCCAGTGGACCCATGAAGACCTCTAGTGCATGTATTAGATCTTTATATTAGTTATAGATATTACATTGACTGAAGGTTATTATATTACCTGTTGTCAGTCTGAAGCTTCTCAAATAAAAGTCATATAATAGTAATGTGATTTGGCCTTGTGGCCATATCAGCTGTGTCTGTGTGGGAAGGACACTGGCCATCTTGTTAAGCAGTGAAACTTGTAGCCTTTTGGAGTGGGACTCACTGTCACGGTCCAGGCTCCTTGTGGCAAGTTTGACCCTCACATGGTGTAGGGAAAAATGATTAGTGTCATTCTGCTGCAGGAGTCCATAGGTGGAAAACTGGGTCAGTGTGAAAAAGGCACAGGGCTGAAGGAGGGGAGTGATGTGAAATAGCCCTGGACTCCATCCCTCCATCCCTCTTTAAATGAACAATATTTAAATACTGTAGCACCCACTATTAATCAATTTATATTTCGGTACATCTTTTCGAGCAAGTCTTTAATACATCTTCATCTGTGGTCTCTGTATGGTCATATTTTCATGTCCAGCAGCACACTGCAGTCCCCAGCTATAATTATATTTTTCTTCTAAATCTTGTTTGTGGTACTTCTTCCAACAGCAATTCTTCATCATTATTGTGGCAATTACCAGTTTATCGGTCAAACTGGGTTTCCATCACAATTCAACATTATCCATCTTACCCAGGGGTCTATTTGAGTTAAATAACCTAAATTCCAGCCATTTTTAAATGCCATCACCACTCTCCTTGAGTTATTTAAGCCATGACAAAAGCAGATAAGACAGCAGCATCATTCCTCATTCAGTCTAATCCATTTTTTCAAGGTAATAGTCTTACTTTTGCAGTCAGATGAAAACAGCTTTTGTTCACCGGTAAATTTTCTAGATGGAGTTATTTTAAGTGATACACCCAACAAAATCTATCTTTTGTGTCACAAACACTCACGCTCTATAGGCTATAAAAACCCCTCTTTAAAGATCTGAAGCTGCCAGAAGTGGCACATTTAGTCATACTGTGGCGAAACTATGATTCCTCAGAATATGTTGAGAATATGGATGAAGAGCACAGAAGTTAATTGCCCCTCAAGTTTCTATGGATGTTTTCTGCCATTAAATTCTTGCCTTTTGAATCCAACAGACAGGAAGCTTACCACAGCTGCTTTGGAGCAAACTTTAACAGTCAGTTTGTCAAAATAATGTTAAATCTGGGTCCATTGCACTTCAATTGCAATTCATCGCCCCTGTTTTCACCTGGCCTCATAGTCACCAGTTGTCCCATTACAGAGAACATGTGCAAGTTGGATTGCCATAAGACCACAGCTAAAGGACTATTTAGACTGTTCTCAGTTCTTTCTCAGATCTATTTATGACACCAACTTTCCTTCTCTTCCTGCAGGTGGAGATGCTAGAGCGTAAATATGGTGGGCGTTTCATAACCCGGCATGCAGCCCGCACCATCCAGACAGCCTTCCGCCAGTACCAGATGAACAAGAATTTTGAGCGTCTTAGAAGTTCTATGTCTGAGAACCGTATGTCCAGACGAATCGTCCTATCCAATATGAGAATGCAGTTTTCCTTCGAAGGACCTGAAAAAGTCCACAGCTCCTACTTCGAGGGAAAGCAAGTCTCGCTAACAGATGACGGCACCAAAATTGGAGCACTGGTGCAATCAGAGCATGGTGGGGAAATGGGCATGCAGGCCAAGACCCCCACCACACAGAGCGACTTCACAGACGCTATCACAGAACTAGAAGATGCCTTCTCCAGGCAGGTCAAATCTCTAGCCGAGTCCATAGATGATGCTCTAAACTGTCGCAGTCTGCATGGTGATGACAACCAGTCGGAGCCAGGGAGAGGCCACCAGGATATGGACCGGGAGGTCAGTTGCCAGGTGAAACCCTCTCACAGTGTTTCAGAACACCGCAAACTGGACGAGATGACAGCGTCTTACAGTGATGTGACCCTTTACATCGATGAAGAAGAACTGTCTCCACCACTGCCTCTGTCTCAGTCTGTAGACCGGCCCTCCAGCACAGAATCGGACTTGCGTCACCGTTCCCTCAACTCTTCCCAGGACTACTGGTCACTGGCTCATAAGGATGAGAAAGGGGACACAGACACCAGCTGCCGCAGTACACCTTCTCTGGAGTGCCAAGAGCAGCGCTTGCGTGTAGACCACCTACCCTTACTGACAATTGAGCCTCCGAGCGACAGCTCAGTGGAGCTGAGTGATCGTTCTGACCGCAGCTCTTTGAAGAGACAGAACGCCTATGACCGGACCCTCAGCAACCAGCAGAGCAGCCCCAAACACATCAGCCACAGCCTGCCACCCCGAGGGCCTTCCAGAGAAGAGGACGCCACGCGCCATCGGCCAAGACAACTGGAGGCCCACTTGGCCATCAATGGCACCGCAAACCGGCAGAGCAAGTCGGAGTCCGATTTCTCTGATGGAGACAATGACAGCATCAACAGCACATCCAACTCCAATGACACCATCAACTGCAGCTCTGAGTCCTCGTCCAGGGACAGCCTGAGGGAGCAGACACTCAGCAAGCAGACGTACCACAAAGAGACTCGCAATAGCTGGGACTCACCTGCATTCAGCAATGACATCATCCGCAAGAGGCACTACCGCATTGGCCTAAACCTCTTCAACAAGTATGTGCACACCATCACATGAGATCTATTAACAAATTGCTCACTCAAAACCAGACACAATCTGATACGCATTACATACCTAATGAGGGACAGAAGAGGTTATGTAAATTAGATCACAGTCCATTACTTAGAATTTTGGCAATGTTTTTTGTCCAAGTGGCCAACATGAGACTCACAATAAATATGTGGTGATGTTGCTTGAAACACAACTGCCTGTTCTACTTCAGGTGAAAATGAGTCTGGGACTCTCTCTGCTCCACTTCATGCAGAGCTGTTCATCTGAGCCTGTGTGATTCCATTTAATCAGAGATGATTGTGGATTTAGTTTCTGTCAGAGTTGGTCATTAAGTTCCTTTTAATCATTTGTGATCAACACTGCAGAGAAAAGTAGCTCCCTCCTCCCCATTCTGGGCCATCAGCACGTTCCACCACCTCCCTCCCTGCCTCCCTAAATCCTGTCCCTCATCTGACACACATTTGGCCAGGGGCAGGAGTGCAGTGGGATAATCACAGATTTAGATTTTGTCCTCACTCCTTCCCATTTTTCTCTCTCTCTCTCTCTCTCTCTCTCTCTCTCCTGTGTCTCCAGGAAACCAGAAAAAGGCATCCAGTATCTGATAGAGCGAAACTTTGTTCCAGACACTCCAGTAGGTGTAGCCCACTTCCTGCTGCAGAGGAAAGGCCTGAGTAGACAGATGATTGGCGAGTTCCTGGGTAACAGACAGAAACAGTTCAACCGTGATGTCCTCGAGTGAGTAATGTCTGTATAATCTTTGATGCATTGATATGTGCAGATAGATCATTTTGCCTGAACCCTAAAAACATGAAGATTCTCTAAAGACTTTATTTTATCTGCCTTTCAGGTAAAAAATCTTTTATCTTAAATATTTAGTTGCGAATTAGATTGCCAGTTTGCAATCATCACTCATTCAAATAGTCTTTGAGATTCTGAGTACTACATAATGACTCAAGTGATGCTCTGATAAACATATGGGCACCATTTATATTCTTCACTCCTTTTAATAGGAAAAGGAAGGCATAAAAATCTTGTATTTTTCCGAAGTGATTCTTCGCCTCATTCAAATAGCGCCTCTACTTTATACTTTAGACTGGACAGACTTATCTGAAGCACACTTGAAGCACAGCAGCTCTATCAGAGCCCATTGAGATTCAGTGAAGGATAAGGCCAGGAAAGGTCCGTCAGTGTCAGTTTGACAGGCATATCTAAAGGGCTCCTTGAGAAAACGTCTATAAATCCTGACATGCAAGGTATCAAGGTATCAGGGCTCTGGAGAGCCGAGTCACAATCCTCACTTCAGCTGAGAAAAATGTTCTCCCTTTATTTAAGTAGAAGTGCCAGTATCACAATGGGAAAAATACTCCGTTACACATAACATTTTTGGCATCAAAGCTGCACACATCAGTGTTTTTTAATGAACAGCAGACAAATGACAATGTGTAATTTAAAAGGTTGCTTCAAGTGACAAAGCCACATAGACCTATCACCCAGCTCTGGAATGATCCTCAGCTCTATGGAACATTTTAGCATCTTTCAGGTCATTGATTTTGGTTTTAAAGCCTGCAACTCACTGTGGCTGTTTGGTTCATTCTCCGAACCTCATTTCCAATGTCAGGCAGCTGTTTTTGGCTAAAAGGCTGAGAAATCCACTGTACACTATGTGTACAACACCAAATCACAGACGGACAACTGGTTCTGTATTTTTGGTTCAGTATGTCATATTGAAAGTGAAAATGAGCAAGGAACTGTAGCTGATGAATGTACAGTAGTTCCACACATTACATGCAGTTATGCATTCATGCAGCTTTCTTGAACAGTCAAGTTATTCCTGTTTGCAAGGACTGGGTGTGTTTTCCTTTACAATGTATTGTACTGTATTTTACTGCAGTGTATTTACCAACTTACCGCTGCTAATTGTGTGTCTTTCACCAGCTGTGTGGTGGACGAAATGGATTTCTCAGGTATGGAGCTGGACGAAGCACTCAGGAAATTCCAGGCACACATCAGAGTGCAGGGAGAAGCTCAGAAGGTTGAGCGGCTCATAGAGGCCTATAGGTAAGAAACTCCTGACAGATGAACATGACAGGGTTTCATCCCCAGCTTAGGCTCAATAATGGCTGGATCATGAATATAACCATCCCAATTTATGTAGTTTTTCCACAACAAGGAGGAATGAACTGATGTTTTTGGAAAAGAGGTCTTACATCAACGTAGACCAACTGAGGATTATGTGACAGGATGTTCATTAGCAGGTTCATTACCATGTCTAGTATTTACCACCAACACAGCATGTATGAGTTATAGAGTGTACCATTTCAAAAACACCATTACCCTCTACAACAAAAGTGACGCCAAAAGGTCAAGACTTCCTGTAACACTCTCAGGCATAGGAGTATCAGTGCAGTTGGGCAAAGCCTTCATCCGATCTAGACATTGTTCAACCAGGCCATTGCACAAAATAATTTAGAGAAAATTAGTTCAAAAAGTTGAGGAAAACCTCCCTGAGGGCTGCTGATGGATGTTATTTGTCCCTCATTTATTTACTCCAAACCTCTGGTAGAAAGGTGCTCCCATGCCCACAGAGAATTAGCTTCGATCAGCACTGAGCAAGGACATTTCAGCCTCAGTAAACACCACAGTCACTGGTACATTGGGGAGATAACGATAACTGATCATCTGGCACTTGCCTGCAGCCCAGTCCAGATATGATCATGAATTCACTTTATGGTGACTCAGAAAGCTGTTAAATGGCTTGTCTGATGGCTGCAGGCTGTATTGACAGCCCTCAGTGGTACTGGCTCATTGTGCTTTTGACACGAGGCTATGAAGCATTATTAACTGTATATGACCACAGCTCACATAGTATCAATATCAATATTGATATTGATATTCCTATCCATAACTGTAACAGGGAACACAAACAGGAAAGTTTACTGATTTATTTGGCCTGGAAAGAAAGTCTTCATACTGATACTTTATATTTTGTCCTTGACAATAAACTTTCTGTTTCTCGTGCTCAATTGTAGTACTATATTAGTACTAAGTGTTCCAGTGCAGCTAAAAGTTTCCTCACTTTTTGTGTAATAAACTATAATGATACAAGTGCATAGTTTGCTTTTTTTTTAAAATAAAAGAATAAAATTATTTTTGGACAATTTGTGGAAACAGCATCTAAGCATTGATTGTCTTTGTGGGCGTTTCCCATGACATCAGTTATGTGACAGCCGGCTTTGTTTGGAAGTTGGACATAATTTTAGCTCTGGCTTCCATTACATGTTCATTTTTGTTGACACGTTGTCCCACGTTGTAGAAAGGACAGGATACAGCTAGTGTTAGCTGTCTTTTTTATGGGTTCAGATATTTTAATGGAAAATGACCAGACTGTCCAAACACACAGCTAATGGTAATCCTGTGACCTCAGCAGCCTGTATATTAGTCAGTGCCTCAAATCATGACATGATGTAAAGTACAGACTTAGGGAGTAATGTAGGGAGTGCTGACATCAGGGGCAGGGCGGTCCCTGCAGCTGGTTAACTGCTGGTAATTACATATGTTCATGGATATTCCAGCAGTCAAATAACAGTATCACTATTTTTATTGGTACCAACGACATAGGAGGCTCTATCTTGGCCCAATAGGTTCAAACAAAGTACACAACACAAAGTAATTATATATCACTTTCTCAGCAAAAACAATTTCAGTTCAGTTCAGTTTTCAGTTTCTGTGTCCAATATCTTCTTCGCAGCCAACGCTACTGCATCTGCAACCCGGGTGTGGTGCGACAGTTCAGGAACCCTGACACCATCTTCATCCTGGCCTTTGCCATCATTCTGCTCAACACAGACATGTACAGCCCCAACGTCAAGCCTGAGAGGAAGATGAAGCTGGAAGACTTTGTTAAGAACCTTCGAGGTACTTTGTTCCCCCTTCCTGCACCACGTCCAGCTTACTGTCACAAAACCAATATTATCTCCAGAGGCTACTGTGCTGCTCCGAGCATAAATATTCGGCTCAAATGGAGTTTTATGCATGCATTTTGCCTCGATTAATGGCTGTGTCAATAAGGTATTTTTTTGTGTATATCATGGCCAAGGAAGCTCTACTGTGGAGCCAAAGTACTTTTTAGTTGCCCTCAACAGATTTTGAGGGTATTAGCAGGGGCTTTGTGGCATGGTTAACTTATTTCTCTGCCTATTGGAGTGGCAGTAATTAAAGTACAGTATTGAGTGGAGGAGAAATACTCGTCCTCAGAGAGCTCTGAAGGACATTTCTGTCTGAACTATGTGAAATATGTGCAGCGCAGCAGTATGCAAGTAAATTCAGGGGTTCATCAGCTCTCGTAAATCTGTAAATTAATCATTAATCCTTCTCTTTTTCCCCTCTCTTTTCCTCTCATCCTCTGACAGGAGTGGATGATGGGGAGGACATCCCCCGAGAGATGCTGGTAGGGATATATGAGAGGATTCGCAAGCGAGAGCTCAAGACTAATGAAGACCATGTGTCCCAGGTTCAGAAAGTGGAAAAACTCATTGTTGGAAAAAAGCCGGTAAGTTTGAGTTTGCCCTTGGGCTGCTGCACATAGAGTGTGACCACTTTTATCTTCCCCTCCATTCAAGAGCTGAATCTAGCAGGAGCATGCAGGACCAAATTACCCAATGTACCTCTGAGCTGTCACAGAGAGCACTAGCTTATTCATGGCCAACGTCCTCTAAAAATGAACAGAAATGAAAGAGCATTCTTTACCTGAACCTACTTTCTTTGCTGCGTGACATATCAATTCTTCAGGGCCGGAGACCTTCATGCTGGATGACTGTAATATGTCTTTTGCCCTAAGTGCCGGGCCAAGAAAAGTGCCGCCTGACAAGCTCTGTACTAATAAATGAGATAAACAGCCTCACACCAAATGGTCTTGAAGGTGTTTACTTGAAACCCCACCCTTCCTTTTCGGTCCATTGGTGTCTTTTTCATCAAACTAACTCCCCTTCAGTGACACAAATCAGCCAAAGTCCAAGGGACCTTGACGAGGCCATGATCATAAAGGTTGATACAAACTGGAAACACAACATATCAGAAGAAGGATAGTGAGGGACAAATGGTTGTTTGTTCTCTGATCCATAAAACTAGTTTTCCTGATTTAAAATTTGGCCCATATTTCTTTTGGAACATTATGTGGAATGTCTTTCCTTTGATGTATCGTGAATTTAAAGTTTCAGTATGTGTTCACTGAACTGTGTGAAATAACTCTTGTATGTATCTCTCGCTCACGTAGATTGGATCGTTACACCATGGTCTGGGCTGTGTAAGTATTACTCTTTCTGTCATCTACATCTTAGGGTTCAGTGGAAATTTCTGTAAAATACCCAAAGGCTTTATAAAACAGATGTAAACATTGCGGAATGTATAAAGTTATATTTTTGCCAGTCTACCTTGAAAGCCTTCTGTGAGGCAACAAGAGACCAACTCAGAAGTGTTGCTGTATCGTGTGTGCAGGTACTATCCCTACCCCACAGGAGACTGGTCTGTTACTGCAGACTTTTTGAAGTGCCCGACCCCAACAAACCACAAAAGCTGGGCCTGCACCAAAGGGAAATCTTCCTCTTTAATGACCTGCTAGTGGTATGGCAGACATTATTCTTTCAGCATATTGAGGACACACTTGGGCATTCCACTGAGTCTAAACCATTGTATATGCCATGCTTTTTTTCACAGGTGACAAAAATCTTTCAAAAGAAGAAGAACTCTGTGACGTACAGCTTTCGGCAGTCTTTCTCACTTTATGGCATGCAAGTGTTGCTCTTTGAGAATCAGTGTAAGTGCAATGGAGAATTTTTGTGTAAGCTCTTTCTAAAGGCATCAGTATGCATGAAACAAACTAGTTTTTACAAAAACACGTGGCCAGACGACAATCCTGCTATCAAAGAGGGGCAATAAATGATAAATTGGAAATTTTACTTTCAGATAGTCTCTCCTCATACTCACAGTGTTATTCTCATTGTACCAGTGAAAAGTGCTGATAGTAGTTGTGCAAGGAATAACAAAAGAGAGATGCCTAAATTCTGGCCAATCTCTGTATGAAGTGGGAATGCTTGTCAGATGATTGGTTTCAGGAAGTCGAAAAGCCTGACGGCGGAAAGGTTTGGCGAGAGGAGCTTTCAGACAGTGTTTGACAATCCAACAAGTATTTTGTTTGAAGCATACCTCACCTTGGTAGCAGAATGGTTATCTGTTGTTGAAGCAACCCAATTTCTCTCTGTTTTGTGTGGACAAGGGTTAAAGTGTTGATATCATCATTCTTTAGATTATCCCAATGGAGTCCGCCTGACATCAGCCATTCCTGGAGCTGACATCAAAGTCCTCATCAACTTCAATGCACCCAATCCTCAGGACCGCAAAAAGTTTACTGACGATTTGCGAGAATCTATTGCTGAAGTCCAAGAGATGGAGAAGTACCGGATAGAATGTGAGTACAAGTTTTATGTTTTTCTTGCTCGACAAATATCTGTCTTTTAACCAGACTATACTCTTACGTCAGTTCAGATAAAAGATGGCAAAAAAAATGTTAATGTTGTATATATGTCTCCTGAACAGCTGAGCTAGAGAAGCAGAAGGGGGTGGTGAGGCCCAGCATGTCCCAGAGTTCAGGGTTGAAGAAGGAAACAGGCAACGGCAACCTGAGCCGAGCAAGCCTTGATGACAGCTATGCCATTGGTGAAGGTTTGAAGAGGAGCGCCCTTAGCAGCTCTCTGCGTGACCTCTCGGATGCAGGTAAAATCAGGGGTTGCCATGGTAACATGGTATCTCACGTCTTATCTCTCGGCTAGACAAAGTAGAGCATACACCCAAGCTGGATGCTGGCACGATACTATTCACTCTGTTGGGGTGTTAATTGATTTGGAAACTTGGAAGAAGCTGAGTTCCTGTTCCTGTGCAGTTTTGATTTGGTTGTTAGCTGCCGGCCAATGCAGAGTCTCTCAGTGAACACACCCCCTGAGCCATGATGCCAAGGAAGCAAAGAGATAGAAATGGGCGTGTTTGCTAATGGGCCCAGGTGTAATTCACTAGAGGCTATTAACCTAAAATAATCCCGTGTGACTGGCAGGGGAGGAGGCAGCGCTATGTAGGTCACTGTGATCAATTTGAGCGTCTTAACGGTAAGAGGAATTAATGTTGTGTGGTTGATTCAGGCAGGGCGTAGAGAGTCGCCTCCACACTGCAGAGCAGCTCTGCACAAACATCCTCAGTGACCTCAACACTGGGTTCAGACTAGTAAAGCAACATCAAAGAATGAATTGAGCTGTTTGTTTCTGATCAGTGCTTTTGATGCTTTTTGAATGGGTACAACACATTTTAGAGGCAGTCTCTACAGAGCCCAACAAATAGTGGATTTTGGAGGCATATGTTTTCTCTAGGAATCACTCAGTTAAGGCTAAATTTGCAAGAACTGAGGTTCATTTTGGTTTTCTTAAAAAATGACTCATTTTAATGCAGCTTCCTCTACCCTTAATGGGAAATTACCAATTTTACAGATTTACAGGTTTACACAAGATCAGTTAACCAGTCATAGGGAGTACTACTCCAGCCATGAAAACAGTTGTGTAATGTCTTCTGTGGTCCCAGAGGAGCTTCGTCTAGTCTGGTCGTCTAGTTTTGGCTTGGAAACTTCGAATTTTAACAGAAAGCCTCTGTTAGAAACTGGAGGCATGGAGTTTGAAAGATGTGGAGGGTCTAATAAATTATTATTGGTTGCATTATGGGAAATGTTGGATCCAGCGTTTTTGGAACTAAAATTCAGGATATTGGTCACTCTTTTTTTAATCTGTCTCTTGTGAGTCTTGCAACTTTATGGACATGAAATGCTAAATTGCTGGAGTAATTAAATGCAGCCAGATTGCAAGTCTTACTGATTGGAAAGTCTCCTGCCAGCTGTGCCTCGTGTTGCTGTGTAGACACGTAGAGAAATCTTCAAGCTGAAGTTTTCCCAAAGGCTTGGTTGAGTAGTAGAGCTTTGTTGTGTAGTTGTTGCAGTGACCTGCTTCTCCCCTTTCCTTGAGTCTTTATTTGCCTCCCTCCGCCATACTGACAGTCCCCTGCCAGCTAGTCAAGTGCCACTTTCGTCACCTCAGGGTGCCTCCTCCCCCCCATCCGCTGTAGTAGACAGAAGGGATATATGCACCTTCACGTGTTTGCCAGGCGTGTCTAATCTGTCATGTTACATGTTCTGGGCAGGCAAGCGTGGGAGACGCAGCAGTGCAGGATCACTAGACAGCAATATGGAAGTAAGTAGGATGCAACTGACGCTGAGCTGTCCTCTGATTTTATGTTGTTCACTCTGAACAAACAAGTCTCTGTTTTTTGTTTCTTTATAGTTTGAGTTCCTTTCTGTTTTGGTGGTGTTTTTGTCGGTCACTGTGCATGCATTGGGCTGACTGGGAATGATCCACTGTGGCTGACACATGTTAACCTTTGATGTACACAGCATGACACGACTAATAATACTCCCGACTCACATTAGGGCTGCTCTGTTTTGATGTTAGACTCTCACCTTTGAGTCATCCTCTTTTGAGTAGTGGGTTCAATTTTTCTCCTGAAGCTTGTCCTTTTTTGTTTCCTCGAAGTGGACCTGGCTGTGCTTTGTCAGTGCATGCCACACAGTTTGAAGTGACCGATTCGCACTGCTTCCTTTCACTGACCTCTGACCTTGACAAGAAGTTCCTCCCCTTTCCTTTTTATTGTCACATTATCCAGCAGTGTACTGCAGTGAAAGAATCCAAGCATGGAGGCACAGATGTTCGACTATTTCACAAGCCAGACAATCTGTGTGACCTAGGCCATTTGTATGTGGCTGAGTAATTGAGTTAGCTGGATTTCATCGTTGATGATTTCAGTTCTTCAGTTCTCTTAATACTTTCCACACTGTCTGTTGCACCTGGCCCGAAGCCCATTAGTTACAGCTGAAAACATTTAATTTCTTGAAACAACAAGGTTATTTAGAAAACCTTGGTGCAATTATCACAGTTTAATTAAGTTAACTGTTAGCTGGCTAGCATGTTAGCCTGGATTAGTTTGGCCAGGTATGAAGACTGGGGCACAGGTCCCTCTGGCTTATGAGACTGGTTTGTTCATCAATGAAACCTCCTGTTTGTGCCAACAGGACCCAGTGAGAGTGCAAAGAAGAATAACCTCACTCCATATTGACTTAGGTTTCTCATTTAACCTTTAGCACTCACTGTTCCACCCTTGGGGCTCGAGCACTACTAGAACTTTGACAGTTGAAAATGAAAGTTAAAAATATAATATACAGTATGTTCTTTTTGTTTATTGTGATCATTTAGAAAAGGAATACCCTGTCATAAAAAGAATGGAGGTACAATGTACGGTAGACAATACGATTAAACCATGGTGTCTCCCTATTGCCAAAGTAGTATGACAGTCCAACATTATCATAAATCCTTCAGATGTTCACAGCATAGAAAGGGTCATGCTCCATTGATCAGTTTAGTCAAACGCTTAAGTACTTAAGTAAGAATTTATGAAGACACATAATCATACTGGATCTACTAAGTCATTGATGAATAGTTTAGTTTGCATGTTATGCATGGCTCTGAAAGATCTGTTGCATTTTGTGTCGTTTGTGTCGATCGTTCTGTCTTTATCTTGTTATTCTGTGTTACTTTGCCCTCGTAAAAAATTTTACATTTTTAAAAGTTTTTCTTTTGTTCATTTGTACTGCTGAGTGGGAATTTAGAAACATCAAAACACATCAGTTAACTTAGTAGTGCACTTACAGTGAACCTGAATTTGACAGATGAAAACAGTACTGCATATTAATGTGTGTACTGTAGACAGGCTGCCACTTCAGATTGTTCTATAAAGGCTCCGAATTGGGAGCACATGAAAATTAAAGAGGGTACCACAACCTTGAAAACCAGACATAATAGTGACAAGAACTCACAACAGCATCAGCAGAGAGAGAGCGGTCTGTCACTCATGACAGTGCAGATACCACAGGCTCTGACAAGCTCAGCAAACTGAGCCTCCAAACCATTTGGACAGAGTCGACTGTGAGATGTTAGCATGGATAGACAAACAAAGTCAGTGAATCGGAAAAGGAAATGGAGAAGCTTTTCCACAAGGCCACACAAGCAATCATGTGAGATTTGAGATCAGCTGTAGCTGGTCGTCCATATGATGCTGCTGTGTGAAGAATTTAACAAGCGCACTGTATAAGCCAAAAGAACTGGGATATGTTCTTTCCACAAATATGTCTGTAGGTGCTTCATAATTGATGAAATTTGAATCCGCAGCCAGTATTCCTTCACTTTTTTCTGCTGTTTCCCACCGGATTTTCTGCTGAGTCTCTGTTGTGGTCTGACCGTCCTCTCTCTTGCAGGGGTCCATCATTAGCAGTCCTCACATGCGGCGGAGAACCCCCTCCAGCCGAGACTGCCCGTCCCGCCACAGCGGCCAGTCCCTGCCCAACTCCTCATCGCTCCTTGGATCTTTGTTTGGCACCAGGCGGGTGAAGTCCCCCAGCCCCACTCCGCAGCCCCTGCACCCCACCCTCATCTCCCACACCCCTCACCCCGCCAACCTGCACCACACGGCGCGGGTGGAGACAGACACACCAGTACCCATGCACCATGCCCAGTTCTGCCACATGACCCAGAACCCCCCGCCTTACCACCACCACCACCACTACCACCCGCCGGCCCATTTGCAGCACCCTCCGCACCAATACCACCCACCCCCTTCTCACAGCCAGCAGCCACCCTACCCGCCTCACGCACAGCACGGCCACGGGAGCCACCCGGCACTCTCCTCCCACCCTGCTCACGGCTCCCACCACCACGGCCAGCCGCCGGCACCCACCCAGGGATCGAGCAGCACCAAGCCCAAGCACAGCGGCATCAGCACAGTGGTCTGAGGCGCACAGGGGCTCTCTGACTGAACTTTGATTTTACTCCGAGGCTCTCGCTGACGAGACGGTCGCACTGTGCATCGTTGGTCTGGGGACGTGAAGCCGGACGAGATCCTGTGCCTCCTTCAGCATTTTTCTGTTCTACACTTGTTACTGGGGCAGTAAATTCAATATAGACACATTTCTTTTCTGGTTGGTTGCTACTTTCATTTCATTTCAGGTCATAAGTCACTTCTGCCTCCTTCAAGAGTAACAGACACAAGAGCATGCACAAAGACCACGACTACTGTTTCTCCTCAGTAAATTAAAGGAACATGATCAAATATCTTGCTTACTAGTATTTTACAGACAAAGTAAATAGTAATATTGACTTTAATGTCTACAAAGTGATTTAATCTAGTGTGAGGGTGGTTTGGCTGAACAGACAGACAGACAGACAGACAGACAGACAGACGGTCATCCTCAGCAGTAGCTGTACGAGTATTTAATGTAGCAGTAGCTCACAGTGCACTGTGATATCTCTGTTAGCAGTGATAAATGTGCCAATTATTGAAGCATTTACTAATTTAGTCACAAACATGCTTTATGTATATTGTGCATAGTATTTTGTAAAATAATAATATCAACTGTTATTATAATTATTATTATTACCGAACAAAATGGCATCAATTAAAACTCTCAGTATTATACTCGCACATAGGTGGCGTAGTCTCACTGTTAAGGATACAATCAAAGCTTATAATAGTTAGGCCATTCAGTAAGCTGGAACACTACTGTATATGGTTGCCTTTGAGTTAGAACTCTGTGAAGATTGTTGAAGGCCGGTGCTCACTCGCACACCAGCCTGCATACCGTCTCATCCACTGCACTCGTCTTTGGTTTGGGGTCGCCTCTCCTGCTCTGGAAAGAGGAAGCCGCACTGAGCTGCTGAGCAAACAGATTCATCTGAATGTCCGCCCTTCAGTACTTGGCTGCTTGTCCGCCATCATTTTATTTTTTTAACTATTTTTTTAGAGTCCAATAAACAATATGAAATGCTCTATATGCTGTACTGCAACCTGATAGGATTCTTCAAGTCCATCGTGCAGGAGGAGGAGGAGGAAGGTGTTTTTCATTGGAAACTGAAGGAGTCTGTGCAAACTGTGTAGCAGGGAAACAGCAACATGACTGTTTAGGTGTCTCTCCTGACGTGGAAGCTCTCAGCTGGCTGAGTGTGCCCTGTCCCTCTTTGCTTTCACTGTGCGTCTCTGGAGCAGCGAGCGTGTCCTGCAGTGCTGTTTACTCCCTCCATCGAACTTTTCCTCGAAGCAACACGGACACCACAGTACAAAAATCAATAATTATCATTCTGTGATGGTGATAGCATTGCCATGCTTCACTCACCACAAATGGCAGTTTTATATCAATCATCTTTCTGACATATTATGGGATGGCTGGTTGTACCTCCCAGCCATCCTGTGCACAGTAGCTGTGGTGTGTGCAGAGTGGAGGCAGGGGGCCGGTGTGCTGGAGCAGATTTTCTGTTGAAAGTGATAGACACAGCACTTGTTCTACTTAGTTAATATCAATGGCAGAAGTTAGTCTGTATCTGCTTAAAGACTATGAGATGGATTTTTTTACTTGTATGTGCAATATGTATTTACTTTTTTTTTGTCTAACAGCAATTGCGATCTGGTGGTTGTTCCATTTTGTTAGTTCTGTTAGTTTTGTCTTTTTCCCCCAATGTCCTTTGTCATTTCTTCCTCAATGTTTCAGTGAAGTGCAAGTATCCACATGGATTTGGAGGGACTGGACCTTCCACACTGATAAAGAATGTCAAAGAAAATAATTGCATGTAACAATGTATTTCGAGGCTATTTTCTAACTATTGTGTATTCCCAGACTATATCAGTGTTACAGTTGACAGTTGTTAAAAATGAATGGTAGAATAGTTTTGACTTCTTCAATTACAGCTAACTGAAGTCAACTATGTATTTGTGTCACTGCAGAGGATAACCAAACCTGTATCTTTTCCTGATCCACACACAGTAGTTTACTGGATCTTTAGTGTACAACAGTAGCTGAAGCTGGATGTTATCACAGCTGTGAGAGGAAAGGTCGATGAAAGATGTTCTCTGTCATCTGGAAATCAGAGTGATAATGGACAGACAGTTATGAGTATAATGACTGGAACTCTTTTATCTTCATATTTACCATCTGTCTCTGTCACACTTTACTGTTGTCAAGTGATGTCCAGTAGGTCACTATTCTTAAATACTTCTTTCCTCAAAGTTCAAGTTTTCAAGGTAACACCTTCCAAAACTGCACCCTTTATGAGTTATAACTCATTTTAAATGATTAATAAAGTTAATTAACAGGTAATTTTATTAATTGTTATTTAGTCATTTACTAATGCTTTATAAATCAGTAATAAGCCGTTCATAAGAACAACTTTCCATGTTCTGAAAAAGTCCCGAGATGTTGACATGGTCTTCATGATGAGAGCTGGCTCTAAAAACAAGCAGGTGTAATGCTGGGCAGAGTTTCCTGCAGTCATTTCTAACAGAGACAGCCACCTCCACTAAACAACACATAAAATGTCTTCATTTTTATAAAATGAAACATCAACCTTCTGGGAAAAGAACACAGGATCTGTTTTTCACAGCAGGTGCTATTGACACTGGCTGTTGTTTCGGCTATCTAACTAAATTGATGGCAAGATGAGTGTCAGGATCTGGGTGACTTACCATCTCAGCTAAACTATACTGAGGAAAACCTTGCTGGAGGATGATAAACACCTGCAAAACAGTTTTTTTTTCACAACCTGGCAACCCAACTGTTCTTCTTCATAGCTTATTACTGATCTATAAAGCGTTAGTAAAGTACTTCTTAACCATTAATGAAGCCATTAGTTACAGTCTATAAACCCTCTATAATGGGTGCCGTATTAGACAAATTAGACCGTGTTTAAAATATCACTCATGATTCCAAATGTATTTTGCAGGCTTTATGTACTGTGGGCTACTCTAGAGTCTAATAGTTGTCTCTGATCTGTCAAATATACAGCATTTAATCCAGCATAGTTTAGGTTTTACAGAGTCAGAAAAGTGCCAATATAGCATAGTCATTACATTTAAAATGGTACCAAATGAATTGGGGACCAAATTTAATCTACCCACCACAACCCCACAGTTGACCAGTCACAACTTCTGTCTTCAGATCGAAGTCTGATTATTAATTAGTTGTGACAGAATAATGGTGCAGACAGCAGCTGCGAAGAAACCAAGCTGTATTGAATATTAAGTAATCAAACATGAGTGTTTTCAGTCACAACCCTCCAGTTCCTTCAGACGACTGATCTATTGTAAAACCTGTCCAGAGTCTGTGTGAGGTGCTTTGTTGCATGCCATTGATGCCTACTGTTTCTTTTTTTTCTCGTCTTTTCTTTTTCGGTTTTTTTAAGTGTTGTTCTATCGAGCAGTGGGCTTGACTAGACCCTCAACTTTCAACGTAGCTTTGATTTGTCTGACTGATGCTTGTTTACATTTAGATGATTTCTTGCCTACTAGTGTGTCTTTTCATTTAAAGTTGTGTCATTCTCCTCTGGCATGCATTTCACCTCTATTTCCATTGTACAGTATAAAGACATGGCAGTATACTGCTGAGTGTAAATAGCAAATCCATCTGGGAAAATCTAATGTAACTCGATGAAGAGGGTTTGAACATTTTAAGGGTGGGTAGTAAAGAATGAGAAAAACATATGTAAATAGTCTGTAAATTATTATTAATATTATTACTACTACTCAATGTCTGCAGTTACATTGAAGCTGCATTCCTGCTCCCCTCTGATATTTACATAATCATCAACTGCTTCTCTCTGCCTCCGACAGGACTGAATTATCATAGGATCTAGAGATGAACAGCCAACTGTTACACAGTTAACACCGCTTCTGACTTATTTCCTGAGACACTCCTGTTCTCTCACACTCACAGCCCACTTTTGAAGTCAAAGGGAAGGGAGGAGTGCTCTTATTTTATTATGCATTCTGTTTCTAAGTAGACAAAAACCCCATTGATGTAAAACTAGTACTGTGACGATGTTGAGAACGCAAAATAAAGCGATATACTATAAAACCGGAGACGCCTCTACTTTACTTTGTCCAAGAATGCAATGTCTTGCTGTCACCTGAATGGGTGTGTCCACGAACCACAGATTCTCTGGGCTTTTCTATCTGAATGTGGTGCTACAGTCCTAGGACTACAATCATAGACGGTGTCTGTCTAAAAGTGGTTCTAGAATCCAGACTACACTTACACAAGCCTTTTTTTTTTTTTTACCCAAGTATAAGATAAGTGGTACTAGTGGTTCTAATCCTACAACTGCACTTACTGTATAGGCTTTTCTTCTTAAAAAGGAAAACAGTGTCCGAATCTTAGGACCACACTTATCATGTATCAGGCTATGTTTACTAAAAATGACCCTAGAGCAGTTAGATAGGGGTTTCTACCAAAAAGTGATCCTAGAATCCTACAGATGTTAATAGGCTTGTATGCCTGCAAAACGGAAGTGGCCCTAGCATCTTTGGACCATACTTATATGGGTTTTTCCTAAGGTCCTAGGGCCTCCATAGAGTCCATAATTCAGGGAGCTCCCTCACATACTGTAAGTGTTTCCACAGTCCTAAGACTCAGTCTTAGTTTAAATAACCTTTGAAGCTCACATTTTAATAGACTGGTCTACCTACAAAAGTGTTCCCAGAATCTAAGGACTCAGGCTGTCCTATTTAATTGTGGTCCTATGGTCCTAGGACAGCACTGGTCCTTTACTACTGAAGCATGACCATCACTTGGGGTTCAGTGTCTGTGATTACTGGACCACTACTTCCTCAGCCATAGCCACCAAGTACAGAACTAGACCAGGACTAGGTCTAGGTTTGCTAGGAGTATGGTTGACCTATTTCACATTTGGCAACCAGTTTCAGATTTAAAACCAGCTGACTGGGGACAGCTACATTACAGATAAAAACAGTGTTCCCACTTTATAACTGTAATTGCATTCAGTACAATCTAAAGTAGTTTCTGTTCTTCTTCCTGGTTAATTTTAGGGTTATCTATAGCATTTTAGGGTTAGGATAATCCTCCAATGTAAGATTAGGCAAAAAGCAGGGCGTTAGAGAGAATTTTAGAAATGCTGATATCATAAGGCCAAGTTCCCAAACCACAACCCCACCCCACCCACCATAATACATTTTTGACTAACCTGCAAATCAAAAGTCAAAACTTTCTGTTATTTTTTACTCATCTATTTATTCAATTAATCAATTATATTTTCTATAATTTATACATCCCAATAAGGTTGGTCGAAATGATGCTTCGAAGCATTTACCACACTCCCAGGAATAATCATAATAGGGAAACACCAAACCTGTGTATTAATTCCTTCATCAATTTATTGCCTGAAACACTCAAAGTAATTGTGTCTAAAAATGAGCATAGTCAGCTTTCAAAACTCCTCCTGGGGTCATTAAAGGGGTCCTTCGGTCAGACCCTTTCCATACTGACTACAGTATGACGGTATATGACATCTTTTGTTAAACCTTCCCTGTTTTGGTAAATGGAGACCTTTTTGGAAACTCCACGCCCACAGTGTGCAACATAGGCTCTCTGTGTTGTTTCCTGGCTCATGCTGAGGTAACCCTGATTACATCATGTGCCGTTTTTGCCCAGACTTCCTTCAGAGCCACAAAAGACATCATGCAACTAGCTTCACTGGGTGAGTAGTGCTCCCCATGGCCATGACAAGTAAATTGACCTTTATGCGTAAATTTGGTGGAGTCCCTCTTTAAAATCCTTTCATTCCCAGAAGCAAGACTGAGGACATGACATGTGTGTCCTCTGTAGCTATTCAGCCCTGCCCAAAAGTGACACAGACATGTTCGTGTTCCACTCCTCCTGTGCAGAGGCCTTCTTCAGGGGCAGTGAGGTAAAAGCTGAAACAGATTTCTCTGGAAGTTGTCCCTGCTGATGAAAGTCTAAACAGCACTACACTAATTCTTCTCTCAAGTCTTGCACAACCAACACGCCTGGCTGCCAGCCTGACTGTGGCAGGTGGTCTGAGTGACAATTTGCCCTGTTTGTCTGTCCGGCCCTTGAGGTTGGAGCTAAAAATAGATCCCGGCTTTGAGGGCCACATCATCAGTGTCAGCAGGACGACGTCATCATGCGGCTGGGAGGGGCCGAGCACAGGGCTTCATCTCCTCTGCCAGCAGAGAATGGTTTCTATTATAGACCTGTGCTTTCAGTGACACTTACACAGAGCAGCTGTTCATATATATATGTGTGTTCTCATTTCTGTTTGTAGACAGACTGATGTTTTCATTTTTACAGGTTTTTCTTTGTTGGTGTATGAGAATTAGTTTACATTTAACAATAAATCAGTTTTGAACAAATTCTCCCTTATTTTGAAACAGTTTTATTTTGCCTCCATTGCACAGTAGTTCCTTTGTACATTGCGCCATCAAGTGGTCTTCCAGCCTCACTATTATGTTGTTTTGCTGTATTCAGGTGCTGTCGGAAATGTCACCATACTATGGCCAGCATACGTGAAATAACCTGACTGCAGGGAATCCGTGATTTTCTCTGATCATTTCTCTGACATGTAGACTGCTACTGACGAAGCTGAGCTCATGTCATGTATATATTTTGTCTTGAATTTAACTTTAATTTTTAACAACCTCCGTGGAATTTAGATTTGATTTCTATTTAAATGTTAATGTTTTTCCTGGCAGTGTGGAGAAGACTAAAGACCAAGTAAATGAAGTATGAACTACTGAAGTACAGTTTTTTTTGGGGGGGTTAGTCCAAATCTTTTGTGACGGATTTAGACTTATTGTCACCGTCTGCATGTAGAAGATAGAAAATGTGAAAATCTTGTTAATAATAAATCATTTTAGATCCAAAAATCCTCGATTAACCGCTAAAACAGATAAAAACAATTAAAACATTTACAAGGAAAACATCAAAACTTACATTCAGTCCATAAGCCAGTCTATTCATAGTTGTTAAAGCGAAATGTTTACTTTTTCTGAGGGTCTTTGAACTTATTATTTAATCAGCGCTATATACGTCATCAGCATGCGACAGAAAGAGGTGAAAGGTGCCTCGGCTGTGGTTGTGTATAGTGAACAGAGAAGGAATAGATGAAGTAGAGGTCTGAACCAGAACAATGATGAATGTAAACAGATTAGTCGTCTTGTGTAAATCTCTTCACGTCGGACAGCGGCTGCTCGCCTGTAACGTGAGGCATGCCGGGAAAGAAGTGCTTCATCATCAGCAGCGAAGGTCCATTAAGACTCATTCAAGAAACCTCGCTTATGCCAAGGATCTGTTCCTGGGTCAGATCAACAAGGTAACGTCACTTATAACTTAGGGACTTTCTTTCCATTTGCTTGTGTTGAAGACTGTTTCCTTGTCTGTGTGTGGTTCTGCTTCTCTGAACCAAACTGCGTCCTCAGCCTCAGCCAGTCGTCTGCTGATAAGCTTGACCTGACCCCAGCCTCAGCCTGGCTCTAACCAACCTACAGGAAACATCATTTATCATAGATGGTGAACAGACCTCCACCTGGGAAAGATCTGAGTATGATCTGTGAATAGGTTACAGTAAAATAATGAATAAATGCAATGTTCAAAAAGTCTAGATATGAAATATTTTGCTGATATGAAATATTGTAACTTATTGGCAGTAGTGTAGGAACTATTCAGATCCTTAACTTAAGTAAAAGTATTAATACCACATAATAAAAATACTCTGTTACAAGTAAAAGTCCTAAATTGTTAAAGTTACTGAAGTTAGTAGTAGTAAGTATAAACAGGACAATGTACTTTCAGTACTAAAACTAAAAGTACTCGATGCAAAACATTTGTCCTGTGACTGTTAAACTGTTACATATCATCAGATTATTCAAACTCATGCATTAATGTCTAAACAGCATTTTACTGTTGTAATTGATTGGAGTGAAGTTCATTTGCAACTAATTATTTTTCCTCATGAATTAATGATGACTGAATGCTGCTCCTGATTATTTTCTCGAGTAATTGATTGATGTTTGTTTTGTTCAACCAATAATCTAAAAGAATTAAAATAATTATGGGGCAGAGAGGCAAATCTTCACATTTGAGAAACTGGAACCATGAAAGATGACTTTTATGACAATTCTCAAAATACTTTCCGATTAATTTTCTGTCAATCAACTAATCATTTTAACTGTAGTTCTACATATTGTCAGGCACAGTAGTTTATCTTATATAACAAAAGGATCTTAAATTATAAACCCTTCAAAAGTCAAATGTAAAAGTTTGTAAAGTAACTAGTAACAAAAGCTGTCAAATAAATATTTCCCTCTGAAATATAGTGGAGTAGAAGTATAAAGTAGCATGAAAAGTAAAGAGTGAAGTAAAGTAAAAGTAGGCCTACCTCAATTTTCTACTTAAATACAGTACTTGAGTAAATGTACTTAGTTATATTCCATCACTGCTTATTGGTGTAGGTCCAGTGTCCACTGTGAACTCTTGCATTTTAACTCCATGATCATTTACATAACATTTCACCTGAATCACAATGTGATGTGACTTTCATTAAATACCCCATTACTTTTTTTATCTGATGCATTACTATTCAGGATCTAATAAGCAACAATCAAAGGTAAAGTGTAGAAATACAAGTTCTGAATCAAGCTCTTTTTGCATTTTCGTAGCCCTCCGTGTGTCTGTGGTTTGATTTGCAACATAAGCATATAACCCCACAACTGTCCTCATTTTGCTTCAAGTGTTGCTAAATGCTGATTGGTGCAAAGTAGTATGTTACATCAACCTTTACCACCTGAGCTCTACACATTTAAAAGGAGATGGTTATTTATTTTCTAAAATAATTTCATGTTTCTCCTCCAGTCTGAGGTCTTCCCTTATCCAGAAATTGGAAATGAAGAACTGGATGAGATCAAGCAGCTTGTTGCACCAGTGGAAAAATTCTTCTCTGAGGAAGGTGAGGGGGGAGATCTGACGAATGCAAATATTGATATGGAGGAATTATTGCAATCTGTTACCTCAATCAACAATTAGATGAATTGACTATGAATGACTGTTTCGTTTTTGATTGTGATTTCAGTCGACTCAGCGAAGATTGACGAGGAAGCCAAAATCCCTCCAGAGACTTTGAATGGGTTGAAGGAGCTCGGGCTGTTTGGAATTATGGTTCCTGAGGAGTATGGTAAGATGCTTGTGACCTGGAGCTAGGTTAGGGTGAGGGTACAAACAGACTTAGCCGAGTTGTAACTGAGGTGTTTACACATCACTAGATTTAAACAGGTTGTACCACACAAACTAGCTTTCAAACAGAGATGAGTTGTTTCTAAATATTTGCACTCAGTAACTGCCAGGTGTCATTGTTGCCTAGCTAACGGGAGTAAATGACAGAGCCAACGTTATTTAACTAAAATCTTTTGGTTTACTAGTTGATAGCTTTTGCTGCCGCAGATTACATATCTGCTCTGTAAGTCACATGTCCTGTGTTCTCCATTGAGAAAAAAAAATCAGAACCAACATTTTAGGCAATCCATCCAGTAGTTTCCCTCAAAGCCATGAATGAGAACCTTATGGTGGTGCTAGAGAAAAAGTCATGGATCACCAAAAGTCTTGAGGATTTATCATCAGGGGACTGTGAATGTGTGTATAAAATTTTGTTCATTTCAGTCCATCCGAACGCTGTTGGATGCTAGCCTACCTAAAAATACTACTAACACAGTACTTGCTCTTGTTACTTTAGTAAAGAGGTCAGTGTGTTTGTTTAATGACCATAACCAGGGGGAAACAAGTCAGTGAGAAAATACTGCGTTAGCTCGTTCATCCACATTCAGTAAATAACTTAAGTGGATGGACTAGTCTATAGCCTCTGTTATGTCGGATCACTACATGCACAGTGTCACCCCTGTGTTTGCAAACTCCTTGATGATCAGCTGTTAGTAGTGTCTGGTGACGATAATGGATGTGTTGGGTGGTTGATTGACAACCAATCCAAACACACATTTACTTTAGTTCGTTTGTTCTCTACCTGGGGGCTGTGTAATGTTTATAAGCTGAGAGTCCTCATGTGTTGACTCTGCAGTTCAGTTCAAGTTTTTAGAAAAGCCCTTTCATTTTAACTCATGCAACTTCAGCTATGCATGGATCATAAGGCAGGTTTTCTACACATCAGTCCAGTTTATACACCAGTTTGAAATGGCACCAAAACTATTTCTCTCACACACCCAGCAAGAAATACAGTAATAGTCCCACCGTGTCTTACCAGACAAGTTGAAGGCAGTGTCTTTTTTTTTTTCATCCCAGGGGGTCTTGGATTGTCCAACACCATGTATGCCCGACTGGCAGAGATCATCTCATTAGATGGCTCTATTGCTGTAACACTGGCTGCACATCAAGCCATTGGACTGAAGGTAAAAATAAAATAGTGTAACAGAGTAGTACATGAAATGTTCTGTTCTGCTAGACCTCTTCTCATCATTTGGCTCATGTGTGTTATGTGGATAAATTGGAGGGAAAGTGCTAGTCTGTGATAAGACGATTGCCTCACAATGAATGAAATGAAGGTTTTGAGGGGATTCCTCTGTGTGATTTGCTAACAGCTGTTTGATGTTTCAGGGGATTCTGATAGCAGGGAATGAGGCCCAGAAGCAGAAGTATCTGCCCAAACTGGCCTCAGGGGAACACATCGCAGCCTTCTGTCTGACAGAGCCTGGAAGGTAAACGGATTGAAATCTCCTCTACAGTGTCCCTCTGCAGCTGTAGCTCTGTTTAGATATGAGTAATTTGGACAGCCCTGCATGTTTTGTAATACACAGTGAGGTGTTCTGATATTCAGAGATGATGTAGAGGCAAAGTCAAAATGGAGGTGTATCCTCTGTTGAGTCTGAATTTCTATATCAGGACACCTTGGAATGTAATGTCACTCTTGTATTGTGACACACAGACGAAAAGAGAAGGTTTGTTCTCATCATTGTCCATTTCTCCATGTTTGTTTGTAATCACTTTACCCATGGTTCACTTGGTTTCCCTGAGTTAAAGGTGCCCTGTGAAGTTGTCATGTGTGTCTCCTCAAGGTCAGAATACCATTCCATTATCCATCTGTGTGGAGATCGTATTTCCATACAGCCAATCAATCTTGCATGCAGCAGTAATGTCAGCGTTTTATCGTAGGTAGAGCAGACGTCACACTGAGCCAGACAGCAGCCTGCTACACAACAAATCAGCCACAGAGTGTGAACAACAACAACCACATTAGATGTCTTGCTGAAGTCTCCTTGTTATCGCAATGCAAACAACATGTAAATGTACCCAAACAGTCTTGACTCATTTCAATCCATTTAGATGCTAGTGTGGTCCTTACTCTTCAGTACCACTAACCACACGCTGGCTGAACATGGTACACACTGACTAGCCACCTCCTGTATTTAACCACACTGCATTAGCAGGCACATGATTTGCTCAGGCCTGACGAGATGTCTGTTCAGCAGCAGCAGAACCCTGAGCACTGGTAACTCAAAAGAAATGGTAGCTAGAACAACTTAAGATAAATGTTACTCTGACAAAGTTTTGACTGTAAAGAAATGTACAAAATGTTCAAATAGAACCAATGAACTACAAAAATTCTGAGTGAACTCTGAGCACGGTGCACTGTGTAGAAACAAAAGTGTCATTAATCTGTTTGCTTATGTATGTACAGTGTGAATGTAATTTGCACAAGGTCAAAAGATTAGACTAAATGAAGATAAAATGAACTATTATAGGGGACTATAAAGAAAACAAAGGTGAATGCAGGAGGGACATTTAAATCTGTTATGCAGGTGTATCCATCACACAGACTCAAGGCTGGAACTGGTGCCAAAGGTGCATCTACTGAATACTGACTAGAGGGGGGGGGGTGCATACTTATGCAAACATCTATTTTGTATTTTATATTTGTAATGAATTTAGATCACTTTGTAGAGATCTGTTTTAACTTTCAGATGAAATGGTCTGTGTTGTAAGACCATAAAATATGAAAACTCCCAAGGGGCTAAATACTTTCTATGGGAACTCTACCTGGCACATTTAGTGCAGTGGTTAAATGTTGACCAGAGTATGTTGGAGGATTGGTTGAACACCTTCCAGCCAATCAGGAATGAAATTAAATCAGTAAAATTGTGATAGCTTCTATACTTTGCGTCTCAGTATAGTGTTTCAACAGCTTTACCTAACACTCGTTTGATCATTTCAGTGGGAGTGATGCAGCTTCCATTCAGACCCGTGCCACCCTGTCAGAAGATGGAAAACATTACCTGCTCAATGGCTCAAAGGTGAGAAGAATCCAGCTTACAAATGTTAAATGTGGGATTCAAATTAACATTGCAAAATCCTTTTGCATCATTCCTTCTGCCTGAAGCTCTAAAGGTCCCATGTCTTTCTTTGTGTTATCAGATTTGGATTTCAAATGGAGGCATGGCAGATATTATGACAGTGTTTGCCAGGACTGAGGTGGATGTAGATGGTGTGAAGAAAGATAAAATTTCTGCATTTATCGTGGAGAGGGCTTTTGGGGGCATCACCAGCGGCAAGCCTGAGGACAAACTGGGCATCCGGGGCTCCAACAGTAAGCCTCCGATGAGTTTGGATTAAAGGATGAACACTTGGGAGTGGTCTCAGCAGAGGTTGCCCCTTCATGTCATTTGTGATTGATCTTTTTGACTTTTTCAGCTTGTGAAGTGGCCTTTGACAATGTCCCGGTGCCAGTGGAGAATGTAATCGGAGAAGTAGGTGGTGGATTCAAGGTAAAGCTTTATCCTGTTGCACATGAAATATCTGTAAGGTTGTGTTGATTTGTGCACTAAACATTTGCTTTTTGTTGGACAGATTGCCATGAACATCCTGAACTCAGGGAGGTTCAGTATGGGCAGTTCTTCAGCTGGAATGATCAAAAAACTGATGGGTAAAAAAAAAAAAAAGTCCGTCTGATAAAGAGCTTACATGTGTGGGTTTTGTAAAATGCCTTCATTATGGCATCATCTCTGTGTCTCTTTCTGTAGAAATGACCTCTGAGTATGCTGCAACCAGAAAGCAGTTTAACAGAAGCCTGGGTGAATTCGGTATGATCCAGGTACTGCCGAGTTTTCCCTCATCAGAGTCTGAATATTCACCCCTTTCCCGTCTGGTCAGAGGAGAATAAGGTGTGTGTTTGCTCTGTTATTGTAGGAAAAGTTTGCAGTGATGGCTCTTAATGCCTTTGTGATGGAGAGCATGGCGTACTTGACAGCAGGGATGATGGACAGACCGGGGCTTCCAGACTGTTCTCTAGAGGCCGCCATGGTCAAGGTGAGATAGCTCTGTCATTAAACCTTGATTCTATAAAACCAGTACAAAACAAAATGTCTCATAATGTGTATTCTGTGTCTTCTGTTCAGGTGTTCAGCTCAGAAGGAGGCTGGATTTGTGTCAGTGAAGCTCTTCAGGTCCTCGGAGGTCTGGGTTATACAAAGAACTACCCCTACGAGCGCTACGTCAGAGACTGTCGCATCCTGCCTATCTTTGAGGTACTCTAATAATTATTCAATCAGTAACATTAGGACAGTAGTTACCACTGCAGACACCAAAGCTCATGTCCTCTGTCATATTTCTGGGAGAAGACATGAAGAGGAGTTCTTCATTCTTTGATTTATTTACATATGTTCTTTTTTTTAAAAGGTTGATTCTAATATTTTTTGAACTACATGTCTTGATATTGAGAAGAAAATAAAACAAATTAAATAAAATGTTCTAATAAATTGGAACAGTTAAATAAATAATTTTTTTTTTTAATATTTAGAGTTTGGTTGGTGGCAAGTCAAAGATTTCTTAGGGGGGTGGGACTGCTGGGACTATTTGGAGTTCAGTATTTCTAAAATCCTGGGTTATAACATAATGTACTGGAGTTGGTTTGTTTCCATGATTGACTCTGTAAGTGGCCACCAGGTGGCACATTTGACTTGGGAATCATTTAGTTCCAAAGTTGAATGTTCTCTGTCATGGAATAAATGGACTGAGCAGACCTGCAGCTTATCAGCCACTGAAACACAGTTCCTCCGTATATGTCACAATGTAGAAATCCTATTTTTATCATGTTTCTAAAATGTGATTTTCCAAGTTATAAGACCTTTTACTCTTCCATTGATAGGATAATTGACTCTCCAATATAAAAATGTGCTGTGGTGCCTTGTTATCCCACAGTACACCCACACACACCGCCTTTTATGTACTTCATGGGCTGCATCACATGTTATATTAAATGTGAAATTCACAATGTACCATTTTTAGACTCCGTTGTCTATTGACAGGGAACCAATGAAATCCTGAGAATGTACATCGCTCTCACTGGAATGCAGTATGCTGGCAAAGTCCTCACCGGGAGAATAAAGTAAGAATATGAAGGTTGTATAAAGCTGGGAAAAATATTCATATAATATTGTATGACGACAAGAAATAGATTGTGATTTTGGTTAGTGTAATTAATCAGGTTTTATTTTCTTTAGGGCCACTTCGGGCAGACCTCCAAAACAACCTAAAAAAATCACATGCATGTTTGACAAATTGTCATTTTCTAATTGTTATTGCTAATGCGATAGCAAAGAGCTACTTGTTCAACTGATACATAGCCACATTAGCATTTAATTGGATTTGAGTTTGTAGCCATCTTATTAAAGTCCTGTATTTACTCTCCCTTTGATTCTGTTTTGGTCTCCACCAACCCCAGGGAAAAACACCAGGCTCTTAAGCTACTGAATGCCCCACTATGTTCACTAGCTAGTTGCTAACTGTGTCTGCTGTTGTTTCTTTTATTTTCAGTGTTGTTTCTGCTGTAGTTGGAAACAACACTGACTAGAAGTTAATCTAAGAAGTTTATAATGCAGACCAGAAAACCACAACCATGGGTTGAAAGGCCTAAAGCCTGGTCACTTCCAGGGATAATTAGATTATTTTACATTAGAAAAATGACACTACACTATTGATTTTCTTGTGTGTAAAATACCATCACAAGGTTGTGTAATTCACTAAAATGTCCTGAAGGGTCTTTAGCCAGCCTCAGTCTCTCAGTCTTTCCTCTGCTCTTCCTGCAGGGACATGAAGAAAGGAAATATTGGCATGGCTTTAGGTATGATCGGCAAGAAACTGAGGAACTCATTCGGAGGTTCAGTGGACCACGGCCTGACGGGAAAAGACGGAGTGGTGCATCCCAGCTTGGCAGTAAGAATTTTAAAGGATACATTTTCTGCCAGCCTGTGATGTATTTGTTGTTTTCTGGAGGCTCAGGAGTTTTCTGTTTGCAGGAAAGTGCAAAGATGTTGGAAGAGAATGTCACCCTTTTGGGATTCACTGTGGAGAGCCTGCTGTACAGATATGGAAAGGTAACATTTGATTGACTGCTCAGTCTGGAAAAATGGCAGCAAAACAACAAAATTCTAATTTGTCTTAAAGGGCTTAATGTATGTATGAGTTGTGTGCGACAGTAGAGATCACTGCATATCGTTCGATCAGTGTTTCCGAGGTTGTGTTCATCTGTTAGTCAGCTGCTGTGTCCTCTTTTTCTTCCGTGGCTTTGCTTTTGTAATCACAGCCTTCCCAAAGAAGCTATAAACTTCTTGGAAGTGGGTCAGCTTTCCAAATCCCTACTTCCTGTATCATTTGCCTCCATTTTGATCCAGTGCATGAGAAGTGTCCTCAGAGGACTTTCAGCACACTGCGGCCTTCAGCTGCTGAAGAACAAGACCATAAACATTTCCGTTTAAACCGCTTAAATCAAACATCACCAAGTCCAATGTGGCAACAAACACGGGCAGTCAGACGATCACACAGGTGGGAATGTTGGTAATAATTCCCTCCTTGCACAGGAAAAGTGTGTCAACATTGAACCAGTGAGTCAGACTGTGAACTGTGATGCATGACTACAATGCACAGTTTGAACTGGGAATTTGTATTCTGATCCCAGATCACAGCAATCTACTTGGTAGAGTGAAGATTACTGGTTTGAAGGAAGACCACAACTATGAAAAGACACAAATTCTAATAAACTGGAATTTTCCTTTAATTATTATACATACTAATGTTAGTAGTTTGGAGTGGTCAGAGAAGGCTTGGCTGTGTGCTGTAATAATTGTCCTCTGTGTGAGCTGTGGGACTCAGGCCCGCTCTGCTTCACAGTTGTATATTTTGACATGGGACAAGTCCAAAGCCTGTCACACTGACAGGTCAGTTTTGATGTTAAGCCTCAGAAACCTTTATCCCAGCCAAGAAAAGAGTGTCCCATTCCCACCACGTTAGTCTCCATAGGTATCGCATATTGACCAAGATGTGTCTGTATGGTCTCTGTCAGAAATTCTCCAAACACAGGAAGTAATTAATCACAACTTAAGAGCAAAATCCTGTTAGCAACCACCAATATGCAACAGCCAAGAACAAACTTTAGTAGTACTTTGCAGTCAAAAATCTGCCTGGAAGGAAAATGATTTGATTACCAGATAAATTACAAAATGATTTTTTCCCAGCTGCATTAGAGACACACTTTAATAGAAGCGACTTTGTGAGGTTGGAAATGATCGATGATTGAACTGTTCTTGTTTTTATCCACTGATGTTGTCAGACCATAGTGGATGAACAGCTCGCGCTGAAGAAAGTAGCAGATGTGCTGATCAACCTCTACGCCATGACAGCTGTCCTGTCCAGAGCCAGCCGCTCCATCAGCATCGGCCTCAGGAATCACGACCACGAGGTGAGAGGAAAGCGCCACATGCCTGGAATCTTGTATCAACCATTATAGGCCTGGCTACAAAGCAACTTGTACAGGGAACATTACTGGAAGTTGAGTCAAAGATCAGAGGAAGTGCATCCATGATCATATCTTCAAAGGCTGTCGGCCTCCTATACACCTGGAGTTAATGTTCATCTTGAATCCATTTCTCTATTTTCACAGTGTGAGCAGTTTTCCATTTACATCACCAAATTTGGTCCACACACACCAGTTCCCTTTATATTTTCACCATTTCAAACTGACAGTAAACAGCTGCCTCACTCATCATGCGCTCCCCTGGTGTATTCAGGGCTCACATACAACCTTTAATGTAATGTAAATTGAATTATGCGTTTGAATATAACTTCAAACGACCATGAAAATGGACAAAAAACAGGTTTATGAAACAGTTTGGTTGACGTTCCAGTTTTTCTTAGCAAAGCATCGGTGCAGTCGTGGCCTGGGTCATAGCTCAACTCACACCTGTAGAATCTGTACTTAAGCTAATCCTTTATCAGCCTTATGGAGGCGAGGATGGTTGTGCTTTTTGTTTTCATTGCTTAGAAATGTTATTTGAATTGGAATGACTGATTTCTGCATTTGGAAGCTACACAGTCTCACTTTACAGTTAGAGCAGATGGGAAAGAATCAAACAATCAGTTGATGGGACAGTTGGGTCTGTCATTAAACTTGCCGCAGTTGTTTGCTCTCCACAGATAAATAGGTTTGGCCAATTTGACACTATTTACCAAGCCCTGCCACACACCAATAAAATCCCTATCTCATAATCTGAACCTCCCAACACCTGCTTGATTTGTGTTTGCTGTTGTAACGTAACAGTTAATCATTACGTTTGATCACAGTTATTATCCACAAAGCAGGTCCTGTTTTAATTAAGATCTGGAAAAGGTATCAGGCTTAAAAAATACACGTTGTTATTTAATTGGATTGGGCTGTTTTCACCTACTGCAGTTGTTGTTTACTGGAACAATTAAAGCAGCAGCAGCTTGACACATGTTTCCTCTTAATTTGGTATTCATTTTTCTTCTCCTTTTTTGTTGTTTAATTAAACATGCCTGTTATGTGCATGTGCTCTGACTTGTTAACTCATTAGTTACTTAGATTTAATATAGCTGTTATTTTCACTTCACTATTTTGTGGACGTGTAGAGGCTCCTCCACCGTCATGGGCAAAACAGTGTTTGTAGCTGAGCAGACTGAGGTGCAGAAGGACACAGGATGGCAGCGTGTAAACACCAACTGTACGACGGTCCTGTGTGTAATCAGAAACAGTTATGTAGAGCAAAGCGTAGCCAACAAATCCTCAACAGAGAGACATTAAAGAAGGCAGTGAATGCTTTGTATTATCCTCTTTTGCAACACTTCAGATGGGCAGCGCTCTGCTCCTCCCACAGTGCTGCTCTCCACTTTAGCTACAGACATAAATGTCAGCACACATACAGCGGCCCACCTTTGTATTTTATGTAAAACACACATTGACTGTCGAGATTCTGTCGAACTGAATTCCAATCCAAAGATAGTCGTTTGTGACTTGTTTAATACTGAAATATTTTGTCTGAGCATCACAAATTAAGAGATTCCAACCAAGTTCTGAATTATTTTAAAAGCAGATATTTAATCATTAAGTCTGTACCTTTTTACTTGTGGCTTATTTCCATGATGTGTAGAAAAGGGTTAATCTGAGATATTTTTGTAAAATAAAACATATGGCTTATTGAAAATTATGCATAATGTTTCCAGTTGTTGTGTTGTGTTGAATGATTTGCAGATGAAACTTGAACCAACAAATGTTTGCAATTGCCTCACTTCACATTTGATTGCATTTTGACATTTTGTGCTTTTAACCGCCTCCTGCATCATATTTAGTTTTCATTTCGTTTTCCACTTGGATTCATGCCTGCAGGTTTTCACGAGTGTTGTTCATTTTTCTAGGTGCTGCTCACAAACACATTCTGCAGAGACGCCTTCTTCAAGAACAACTACATGATGAGTCAGTTGCAAAAACGTAAGTGCAACACAAAATGGTAATTGAGAACAGCCCCTCGCCTTTTTTTTTTCCATTGCATCTCAAGTACAAAAGACTTGCATGTGTTGCGGAATTTCCCCACCAAACCCCACATACCAACACTCAAACCCCCCGCTGCTTTTCATTTTCACACTGTGCGCGTTTTTTTTAATGGCCTATATGTAATCCAGAGTTATCCGGTGACATGATCCAGACCAATGAGAATGTTGTGTTTTGTATTTAACAAATGAAAGCGGCTTGTTTTGTAATTCCCATCTCAATCCGTTCCAGACTCTCCTGAGAACAACGATGCCAACATCAGGAAGATCGCCAGGGAGGTCTTGGAGAACAGAGCCTACGTCTGCTCTCACCCTCTCGAAAGAACATACTGAGCATTGGTCTCCTCTGTTTTGATTGGCCGATGCGGACGAGTCCAATTCACAGTCCCAATGATTTGTCTTTACTTTTTCATTGGTACCAACTTTGCTTGGCATTATTTGTACACTTCAACAATAATTTAAGAGACTTGTAGTTTAACTACTGTATTTTATTAACAATGGCTTCAAAGATAACACCTGAGCTCTTTGGATCATGATCATGTTCTTCTCATGACTTTCTATGAACTTTTATCTGAAGGGCTCTTTAACTTTAGTGTGATAATTAATTATTGCACAAGATACTAGTTTTAGGCCTTCTGGTATACAAGGTACAGTTTTTGTGAGTTCTGGCTTCTACAATATTCCAGAAAGGCTAGACAGCTGACGTATGAGTCTTCATGTATGTGCATACTTTTGAACAATGATAATCCTCGTTGATTCTCCTTGTCATCACATGGACAAAATACATGGACAGAACACATAGAGAAATCTTTTATTTTCTCTAATATCTGCTGAGGGGTTTTTTTGAGGGTTTTTTGTTTTGTTTTTTTTTTGAATGAATGAAAATGTGAACTAAACTGACATGTTGTGGGACTTGCTGTACAGAGAGATGTGTTTGGCAACAACCTTGTTTTTGTTGCTGATGCTGCAGTCCAAACAGGAACCTGGAGCCAGAGCCCCATTCTTCTTTCCCTCTGCTTTGTCATCACCCAAGTTCATCACAGACAGTTGAGGCAAAGGCTGTGAAACACACAAAAAAAACAGCTGTAGGCTCACAAACTGAACTTCATTATAGTCAACTGCAACCAAAACCATGACCAACTAAAAAAACATGTTAGCAGTGAACTGAAGTAAGCACTGTGAAAAAGACATTAAAGCAGCGTTATAATAACAATGTATGAAGTAGTAATGTGAAAATAGTACGACAATGTGAAAGATCAACATAATATGAATGAAGGAACAGAGAATTATCACCTGTATCTGCAGCTCCCCTCAGCTATACAGAGTTTTAAAGTGAGGTTCAGCTCATTGTTTAACTGTCGGGACAACAACTTAACTGTTCTGGTTCACTCTCACTTTCTTTTAACATCATTTTCAGACACAGCAGGCAGCTGTTTCAGAGAAAAGGCTTTCAAAAGCTACTGCACACTACCTGCTCAGCACCAAGCAGCAGACAGACATAGTTAGAGACAAGCTGTTGAGCATAGATGAGTATTTAGCTGCTAAACAGCCAGATATTTGCCTCAGGAGTTGGTAGAGACCAAAAACAGAGCTAAAAGAGAGTAAATATTTGTCTTGCCTTTATCAGGTGGTCAGAAACACAACTCCAAATGAATGTATAGATAAGCAACTGTTTGATAACAAATTCACAATATCAACTTTGCCGTAAAAGGTATTGATATGTCAATGTAGTGTTAACAGTTATTTTTCCAAGTAGTCAACACAGGTTCAGGTTTCAGATTTTTTTTTTAAATGTTTTAGAAACAAATTTTCATAGATTAACCTGCTGGGGGTCCCTGGGGGAAGACATAGCTGTTTGGGGCCTCTATTACATCCCTGGCCCATACACTGTCTGTGCAATGTTTTCACTGTTTATACACCAGGGTCCAACCAGTTCTGTGTGGTAGTTTGATTAAACACATACGTTGAGGAATAGGAAACATATTAGCATAAAACTAGATTTTGTCACATCTGGCTTTTGACAGATCTCAAGATTAGATCTGAGTAGCAGTATTATCATGTCACTGAAATTCAATAGCACCTTTTTTTCCTATTAAGGGCTAATTAGCTCCTTTCAGGTTGCAGCTTGACGGCCTCATCCGAACATGAAAATGTCTCCTTGTTAGAAACCTTCTGCAAACAGATGGGAGATGATTTGAGGCGTGTCGTAACACGTCAGAGTGCAGAAGCGTGACCTAAAAGTGGAAGCAGATACTATGACTGCGATGTGTCAGGTGACTGCATTATGTGTAAAGCTCACTGCTTTCATATATACGCTGATGTTTCACGCCACAGTGTGTTAGCAGTTTTGTTTTTTGTTGGGTTTTTTTGGAAGAATTAAACCTTTTCCCTGAATTGGTTAGAGGTAATGTTGGATAACCCAAAGATAATAATGACACAGAATCACAGCATCAGGAAATGTGCTGCTGTCCAAATATATTCCTGGGACTCTGAGCTTAAACTATTTCATCTCAGTAAGTGAAAATACTGTACCTTCAGTAACATGCCTGGTTTCCTCAGTGAATACTTCTTTGGCTCATCTTTCAGTATATCCTGAATTCTCTCTGAGTTTCCTCTCATGTGACACTTGAACTCTGGGAAGGGGCTGCCGCCAGGAAGCAGCTTCTTCAGCCAGCGACTGTGCTGAACTCTGGCTGGCTCGCTCTGCTCCTGCTGCAGAGGGTCTCCTGAAGATCAGCAGCACACACTTAATTCTGTGGAGTAAAAACTCTGTAGAGTTTATGCTTAACTGTTCATATAACTGATAAACTAAACAGGCAATCCATTGATTTTATTTCACTGGATGGCTGGACAAACACAACAGGACAGACAAAGACAGATCATTTTTGTTCAATCCTAAAATCACTGAGGTTCCTCCCTGAACCAATCTGTTCTCCTGTGTGGTGTGGGAGTGTGTTACTCTGATAGTAGCTCAAAAAGCCGCCATCTGGGGCTTCAATCAAAACATATCAATATTGGCCTTCCATACTGAGAAAAACACTTACAGCCCAGACAGTTATAGGAAAAAATCCACTCTTGGATACTCACTGACTGTTAAATTTAGTGCATCACTAGTTGCTATAGTTGCCGCCATTACACACTCCTTCTTCCCATGCTTTGTGGAATTTTATCATGACACGAACCAAAGCTGTAACAAGGTACCATTGAAACTAAACCAACAGGATCAACAACAGTGCCAGTTTGTGCCAGATGGGCCTAAGTTACTCAGCATCTACAAGCTGATAATGAAATGGCACAAGCACAGCTTCTGTGGCAAGAAAACAAAGTACCACGTTTCCCATGAGTATCAAATGAATGGAGACTGCCAAATGCAAAAGATGGCTGAGCGTGGCTAAATGTGTTGCAAGTTGGCCAAAGACAAATTTAAAGTTAGGATTAAATGTTAATACTTAGCCTAGAAGACTGGTTTAATACAGTGCCTTAGCTCATATTTATACTTCAGTCAGTCAAGGACTCTTATGTGAATATAGAATATTTATCATCTAATCCTCATGTCCTTGTCACTCTGTGAGTGACGATATTAACTTCAAACTTTTTACCCATAAGACCCCAGTTCTGAAAACAGCCTGATTTAAAATATATTTAACTGAGAAAAGCATATATAACCAAACTTGTAAAATGTAACAACTTACACGTGACCAGACATATTTAATGTTCTAGTCAGACTTGCGTCTCTCTTACATACCTCCCAGACCGTATAAATCAATACTCTTGATCATGGTGCTTCAAGGAAATGCAATGAATTAGGATTATGTTAGCTGGAAGGCCTCTTAAAAACTCTTACCATAGAAAAATAGTTCCACGACACAGTGAGATCTGAAAGGAAAATCAAGTACTGAAAATACAATAAAGATGCTGCACTCCGTTGTGAATGTTTAAAACCTTTTGTGAGTGCTGTGTTGTGGTTTTTGTTAACTGGCTCCATTTGCTGCTGTTTATTTCTGTCAGACAACCTGCTGGCTTACTGGAATACATCATTCACTGGGTCTATTGCGTCTAAATCACTATCAGTAAATAACTCATGTTAACTGGGGCAAAAAAAAAAAAGAGTGACCTTTGAATATATCTTGAAGACTTAAACATAAATAGAAAGCATGAAAGTGGGTCACTAACCACTTCAACTTTTTTTGTAAAGTAATAACTTCATTTAAGTGCAATTCTTTGATACTTTTGGCACTTTCAGCAATGTTGGATACAACCATGGAAAAACCAGCAGCCATGCCCCACCGCCTGTCATGTGGCAGGAAGTGACATCCTGTGGCTGTATGACATTAGGGTAGATGTTGAGGCAGCTGCTGGTGGAGACATTTCTATCTTCCCTATGAGAGATATCTCTGAACTTCAGCATGAAATGGTGGATCTGTAAGCCCTCTCTTTGATTCTGACATCAAATGCTGACATTTACTGCTGGTGTCTGAGAAGGCTACAAGGGAAATATCTCAGTGTGACACTTGGTTGTTAACATTTGGCCAGTTACACACAGGAAAAATGGACCTATACTTGAAAGGTATAACACTTTTAGCCATTAAAACTGTTTTATGGTCCATTGATGCGGCACAGCCTACCAGCCAGGTGAATGGTGACAGGAGGTGGGCTGAGGAAAGGGGGAGGTTTGCTGTAGAGTTGAAAGTCCTCATGGCGCTGGCTCCATGCCCATGTGTCCCGTGAAAGCGTGGGATTCAATATGTTGGCGTGTAGGATGTTCTCTCTCCATGGCTGGAAGAACAGTGAATGGTATTATTATCACACAGCCTATCACTGGATACCTTTGGGGAGAACAGCAAGGTTAATATTATTAGTCATATCGTATTATACACTTTTGGGTCATAGAGAAAGAGGACCAAGTAAGTAAACAGCATTTCCTTTCATGAGAATGCCAACACACTGAAACCCCACACTGCTGAAAAATGATAAGTGACTTCACCTTCCTCAGCTCCTCCACACGAGCCTCATGTGGGTGTTTAGGGTGCACTTTAGGCTTGTCACTGCTCATACTTGTGAACCAAACAGCAGAGGCAACAGTGGAGCTGGAGTCATTTCTAGGAGTCACATCTCCTGGCTCCACTGTGGCACTGTGATACTGCTGACTGTAGGTGAACCTCCGACCTGGCACCTGAAATTATCACCAGAGTGATAAGTGATAAGTTCATCTTCAGTAGACATTTCTTTCTGTCACAGAAAAACACAAAAAATAATAGCAGCCTTATCCTTTGGCTACACAACCACTTCATCACGTAGACTTTACATTTTTGTTGCCAATTTTTGAAAACAGGTTTGTAAATTTCCCCACTGTGGCACGAATAAAGGCATATCTTATCTTATCTTATCAGTGGATGTATTCATCCTCATTATGCAGGTGGGCCTTGGTTTTCATTCATTTCTGTCTGGGACAAACATGTTAAATAGCAAATGGACTACATTTATATAGCGCTTTTCTAATCTTCTTAGACCACTCAGAGCGCTTTCACACAGCAAGCCAGCATTCACTGATTCACGGATATGGTATTAGTAGAATCTTGAACCTTGCTTGAGTTGTGTCATCCATCACAGTGAGTATGTCCTCTTTAATGTTGTAAATGTTGCATTAGCATTGTGTGGTAATGCAGTTCAAAACAGCATCAACTGATTTTGGCCACTCAGAGCAGCTTCCAGCAGAAACAAAGTGGCATCAACGTTTACTTGGAGACGTGTTTATGCTACTGAAAGTCTAACAAGACTAACATTGACTCTTGTTTTATCTCTGGCTCTTCAACAACACAGCCACATGCACCACTATGTTCCCATGAGAAAAGCTGAGTAGCTGAGGGCTGGGAGAGTGAACCAAACTCAGAGAGGTTAAAACTTTCTGTAGACTGCAGAAACAAGATAATTATCTATCTTTCCACATTATACATACTCATTTGATCCATCATTAGTATAAAAATAATGAGGACCTGTTGCGTTCAGTTATGTACAAAACTTAGACCTATACTTTACGAACACTGTTATTAAGGTTAAAAGCTCAGCAGTCAACTATTTACAGCAGTTATCACATCACGTGGCTTCAGAGCTTAAGATCTGTTCGTACATCCACTGAACACTTCTAGTTTTAACTTCATTGTCTCATATTCTCATAATGCAACTGTGGTGAATTTCAAAACACAGCAATATGGTTAGCAAAGTTAGCTGTGATGTAAATTATAAATAATTAGTAGTAAATCTGATCAAACATGCAAAAACACTTTAACGACAATTACAACTTCCACTTTACCACTTTATCTTTTGGGTGTGGAAGGAAATCTAGTAAAAACAAGGAAACTACACACACCAACTACAAATTAATCCTCTTTCTTAGTTTAAGGCGACAGCACTGACCTCTGAACCACCAAGCTATACCCTGATTTCTTAAGGTGCACCACATACAGAATGTATCTATAAAACAGTATTGTACATTATATCAAACCTTGGCCATCTCTTTGTGGCGCAGCTCCTTGGCTCGCTCATACGAGTTGAACGTCTGGATGCTGTAGTTGTGTGCTGGCCTGGCTGCAGACTGTTCCATCCTTAATACAGCAGCCTTCGGCTTCTGTAACCGCTCGCTTTCCTCTTGCACCTTTTTAATATTTTCCTGGAAAATATTCCTGACATATGAGTGGCTCTGTTCATAAGCCCGATTCTGCTCAGAATATTTTAAGCCTACAAACCTGAAGGAAGTCCTTGCACTGTTTGAGTGGTAACTGCTTCATGTACTCTCTGTTGTGCGTGTCGAGCGGTGCATGTTGTTTCCTCCGGACAGGCAGAGAGGGCATGTCCACTTCAGTGTCTGCGCCTTCTTTTTGCTCCCACTGCTCAGCATCTGTGCCATATTCCTTGCTCATGCTGAGGATCATGTCAGCTGAAGGGAAGAGGTTGTACTGCACCACATCTTTGAGATGCTTTACTTGACAAAGCCAGCTTAACCTAGAAAAATACAAGTACATCTCAGAATTTAATAAATAGTTACCATGATTATGCCATTTATTACACATTTTATCCATAAATATACATGGTCCTTCATGTACAGTGGGGTCCAAAAGTCTCAGACCACTAGTCAAGATATTTTTATTTTGTATTTGTTTCAAATGTAAAATATTTTTTTTTAAATCTCGGTTTAACAATTTGAATTAAAAGTTGAATGTTTGAAAAATGAATTTCAGAATATCTCAGTGTTTAATATGTCCCCCTTTTGCTTTAATGACAGCATGCAATTGAGCTGGCATGGACTCCACAGGTTTCTCCAAAACTTGATGACCTATGTCATCACAGCATGTTCTGACAATTTTCCACAGAGCTTCTTGTGATGCCACAGAATGCTACCAATAGATTTATGCAAGAGTTTAAAGGATCATACCAGTGTTTTTACAAGATTTAGCTGCTTAACTATGAATAAGGCATACTTTAATTACATGGTATGTAAACTACAGTTTGGCTGATTTTACACAAAATAATCTTGATCCAAAGTCTGCTCACTATCTGCATTATCATAACTGTGTAAACTCCATGAAGAACATTAATAGGTAATGGCTTGTTAAAACAATTCATTCAGTATTCATTCAAATAAGGGTTAAAGCAACAACTGGACTTGGCTGTAGATGCCTGAAGACATTTCACTTCTCATCCAAGAAGCTTCTTCAGTTCATTTATACAGTTTACACACTGATAATACTGTATGTCGGTGTAGTGTTTAAAACTCGCTCCACTTCCTCCAAGTGGCCAACAACAATCAATCAATGCTGCTTTAAACATAACATCACGGTTATGGTCCTTTAAGGCCACTGTAATCTCACTATATGGGTACCTTGACAAAGCTTGGAAGCAGGGTTGGGGAACTATGCCCCTAATGTAGACCAGAGGCTGTCTCATGATGGTCTCTAGTGACTCATATAAATGGATAGGACTCAGATCCACGGTTAATGAGTCATAGATGCGCTTGAAGAAACCCAGGTTTGAGTTGTAGAGGACTATCACCTGCTCCTCCTCACTCCCACTTAGCCTGGAAAACATCACACAGACTGCAGGATTCTCATTGGAATTTAAACACTCTATCCAAGTAGACAGCACAGCTGAAAACTGTTAGCACAGGTTGTTAGGGCAAGATAGTGTTCATAGGCTTACTTCATAGGAACAGCCTCCCAAAGTCTCTTCACTGCTTTATGTTTCAACCCTTCAAGAATAAAGATTTGTGTCCTCTTATCAAGCACGTGGAATCCCGTAACAAAATCCAGATCCTTGCTCTCAGTGTGCTTGAAATTCATTATGTAATTTGATAAGGCTTTCTCTATATTTTCCAGCGAGCGTGAGCCCAGATTGAAAGCTGATGCATTGATTCTGAGGACCTCTGACCTCAGCTTGCTCATCACACTGAAGTTGTTGTAATCAAAGAGGTAGATGATGCGCCCAAACACACCATCACAGGACTCCAATTCACAGGTGCCATTTTTAACACTGAGTGGACAAGCTATCTCAACCTTGACTTTGAGTTGAGAATTGGCATCAAAATAATGGCCTTGTATCATGGGCTCTCTGCCAGCTGCTGTGTCTGTCGTCTTATTCCATGCACTTCGCTGCCTGTCCAGCAGCTGAGGTGGAGGGCAGCATTTGATTGGTAAGTGCACCTTTAGGCTTTTCTTCCCAAGCAGCAGCTCAGAGAGGTCCAGCTTTGCAATACCATGGGAGTTAATGCATGTCATCTTCTGTTTTAACAGTGCTGCACCACGCAGGATGTCATGATCTGACACAGTGCCAAACATCGCTGGCGTTTTTGCTGTTACTTCCAACTTTCTGTCACGATCATGAACCTCTATCTCCAGAGGTGGACCAGAGAGGAACTCTTTGAGCTCTGCAGGGCACATCAAGCCAATCAGGATCACATTCACGTCTCTGAAGTAGATGTTGGTGCCATGCTTGTGATAGTTTGTTCTGTGCACGCTCAAGTTATGGAACTTGTACTGGCAATATACAGGCACACATTTTTCCTGGGAACACAAAAATTGAAATATCAAAGTCATTACTAAATCTCAAAGCTTGCAAATGAAATTTTATCAACTCATAAAAAGTAAATTCAACACACATCTACAGTACAAGCCATATATACATATGCATACACACATAGGTCACACCTGCAGGATGTGGAAAGGGATTGGGGATGAAGGCATTCCAGTGGCTGACAAAATTGTGATGACCAGTGGATTGAGTTCAGCCCTCAGTTGGTCAGATATTAATGGTCTGTCCAGAGAGATGTTGCATATGACCTCAATTACACCAGATGAACAGACTGGGAAGCGTTCAGTCAATGAGGTCTCACCTGGAAGATGGAAAAATTTTCTCTCATGGCTTAAATCTTACAATCTTTTCAGCCTTGCTAGTGGCAGGGCTCTAGGGGTGGCAGTATGGTCCACCAATCTGATCCAGACTGAAATATCTCAACAAACATTGGATAGATCCCCATGAAATTTGGCAGGGATATTCAAAGTCACCAGAGGATGAATACTGATGACTTTGGTTTTCCCCTTATGTTTCTTTTAGCGCCTTTGACATTTTTAGCCTTGAGTGAAATGTCTCAACAATATTTGGGATTGCCATTTAGTACAGTTCATCCTGTGGTAAAAAAGAATGTCTGTTTTCTTTCTTCTTTTTCACCACAGGATGAACTGTACTAACTTTCTATTTGTCCAATACTTGGTTTGGTTTATGACCCAACACCTGCAAAACTAATGACATTCCCATGAGCCTCAGCTGTACTTTTTAGCGCTAATTCGTGAATGTTAGCATGGTAACATGCTAAATTAAGGTGATGAACATGGTAAACATTTTGTGATAGAATGTTAACATTATCACTGTGAGGTTGTTAACATAGTGACATTAATATTTAGCACAATGAATAAGTACAGCCTCATTAAGCTGCTAACATGACTTTGGTTCCCTAATTCATTGTTTAATCAATGTAATCCAACTAGTAACACCCAAAAAGGAGTCATATAATTTTGCTTGTACAATAATTACCTTTTCTACCAAACCCCCAAAGGCATTTTTATAGTATGTAGAAAAGAAAGTTCATTCTTTTAAAGCATTTGTCCCCACAAGGGCTAACAAGATGAATCTGGGGGTTGCAAGGTAATTCTATTTCTGCTACACATATAATAATGTTTATTTTTTCAGACTTTCCTCTTTTTTCAAGTGAATTACTGGATAATTTTACCTCCTCAGGCCTTTAAAAATAGAATAAAGTGAACCTGTGGTTGAACTGGTCATAACAGGAGACATATACAACTGATTAAAAGGAGTCGCAAGTAGACATGGCTTTGTTGTAATGGATCCCAAGCCAAAAAGATTGGAAAACACTGTTTAAGAGGCTAGATGTGTGAATAAAAGGTTCACTCACCTGCCAACAAACAAATGGGACTGATTTCAGCTGAGGCAGTGCCACTCTTTTTAATATCCTCAAGGTTGAAAGCATCAAATGTGGGTTTTTGAAATCCTGTTTTAGTGAGAGAAGCTGAGTTATTGACTATAAAAAAGGTTATAAAAAGTATATCAATCATAGCTTACATCAAAGTATACTAGTATTAAATTAGGCAAAGATATATAATTAGACACCACTGTAGAGTAACTGTTTAACATTATGATTCCATTATTGATAAAGCAAAAACTGTAGATTTACCTGTTTCGGAGTCCACCTCTGAATTTGAATTAAACAGTATATTACTTTTATGCTTTTTGGATATGTAGGACATCTTCTCATGTAAGGTTCTCAGATTGTTTACCATAGTCTTGATACCACCTTAGAGTAAACATATCATTTTCATTATGTAATTATATATAAAACACAGTATAAACAATATGTATAATGTTTAGGTCATTTTGGGGCAAGTTGAAATTGATGCTCACCACACGAATCTGTTGCATCTTCAGGTTGATCCTGTGGCAGCCTGAAGGCCTTCAGTCTGTCATAGCGGGCCTGGTTGGATAATTTCTCTTTACTGTTCCATATCTGGAGCTTGATCTTATGAGGAAGTAGACTGATCAACATGTCCCTGTTAACTCTGATGTTGAAAGTCTGGGTCCAACCAACCCATGTCTGATCTCCTTCATGCCACGTTCTCAGAATCTGTTACAAAATCATACATTTATGTTTGCATTAGAGGCACTTACTATTCCAAATTATATTCCACAGAAGGATGCTTTGAAGATCATCATTCTTATGATGACAATAACAACCCCTGTGCGCTGATGGATCACTTGCTGTAACTCTAGACAATGTAGCTGCTTTATTGTTGTTCAATCAGGATGTTCATGAATTGTTCATTAAGGGGACACACACATAGACACACACATGCACCAGGTCATGGTTACCTTGAACTCATCCTCTTTGTACATTTTCGCTACTGGCCCAAACACTACTAGGTCCACTTTGACCGTCTCTGTATCACCTGGCAATTTGTATTCAATGTGGTAGCAGCTTTGAGCTTTATGGGCTTTCACCAAAACAGTCGATGAATTTGTTTTCCTAGCCTTTTCAGGAGCTTCAGGGACATCAACTTCTTCCCCTAAAAACAGAAAAATGTTTATGACCAAGATTAAGAATGAATTAAATTAATTTGAAATTTTTGTATCTTGCAATATAGTAGTGAAGTGTAGTACATTTCAGCAGACTAATTTTCAGTTTGAGGACTTTTCGATGCCCCTGTGGAGCTGATGTAAATTATTTATATATTCCGTATAGCATACCTACCTTTTGGGATGGCTAGGGCAATGTAAACTGTCCATGTGATGTAATAGGAGCTGTCATCTGTGTGTGTTGTAGTATCCTCAGTCGACCCTGACCTATTTTCCACACCATGCTCCATGGACAACGAATCAGTCTCAAGGACGTCTTCCTGTCTTTTATCTGTAACTTCCCCATCATCACAGTCTGACTGTGAGTTACAAAGACCCGTCTCTGACATGTTTACCGTGGGGTCTGATTCCACTGTAATATTTAAGTTGACAAACACTGTAAGAAATGAAATTAAGGTTAAAAAAAAAAAGACGGAGCATTTCTGTGCTAACATTTCATATCTGGTCTGTAAAAGTAGAGCTAATTGTCAGGAGACAGTTAATCACAATTTTCACCTTCCAAAAATGTTTAATAGTCCATATATGTCCATAAGATAACTATGAAACAATCTGTGAATTATTTCTTTTTTATCTGAAAACACACCAAACGCTAGGTTTTTGGTGTGATGGCCACATATATATTAATTTGTCAATTAATTTGAAAAAAATGAAAACCAAACCAAACTGAAAACCTTAATTTCCAAAGCAATTAATTCATAAATAATGTAGATTTTATTTCCCCTTTCCCATATGATTTTACACATTAACTTGAGCTACGTAACAACAATAATCAATCTGAGATGGTATTAACTGGTTTACATTGGGGGCTGCAATATGAATGGCATTTTATGGGATTCTGATTCAGTCCTCTAGCAGGAATGAGTTTACTCTACATTGGGGTAAATTAATAAATAAATTCATGGATTGTCATACAGTATATTAAATGGGTTCTCTGCATGGATTAAGTGGTTAAAAAGGCACTGAATACCACTGAATTATATAAGCAGCCTAATACATTACATAGCATAAATGTACTAATTAGCACCTCAACATTCAGATAAAATACCTTCATTACACCATTATGATAGTTAAATGGATGGATATTTCATGGATAACAAAAAGGATTCAGTCTCACAGTAAGTTTAAATGAGACTTTGACAGCAGTCTTTAAGTGTCATCTTGCTAGAAGCAGCTCTGTCTGGTTCTGTTTCATTAACGAGACAAGTTAGCTCAGGCTGCAAATGTAATCAAATAAGAAAAAACGCTACAATACAATTGTGTTTTAGTGTTAATATCAATATCTGAATATGAAAACAACACATTTCCTTACAGTTTGTTTTTCCCTTGTGCTCTCACCTGAGCTCCTGTTGGTCCAGATATGAAGCTTCTGTTGGCATTTAAGCTGATGTTTAAAGTCCTCTTGAAGAGTTCACTGTGAAATACTAACAACTGATCAAACATACCTCTACATACGTCTTGTCACTTTGCCTGACGATAAGTTCCCACAGTGCGAACTCTCTTTAAACTTAATAAACATAGTGTTATGTGCTGTAGTAAAGTGGGTCAGACTGTCACACAAACTTCAACCTGCTGTGTGATTTGTACGACGGCAACGCGTTGCCGGGACAACCGCTGTGGACACGGAAGTGAGCTGTGTGTGTGTGCGCGCGCGCACGTGCGGCTGGGCCTATCGGAATGAAGGAAAACGAATGGTCATATAGTCGGATTTGTTTTCTTTATAGAGCAATGCAAGAAGATGGATGTCATGAAAGCAATGTTGTCAAAGTCAACATGAGACTGTTACAACTAAAAAACTATTGACAAGAAAGCACACGATTAAGCAATTTACAGTTTAAGTACTATGTGTGAAACTCTCCTGTATAAGAGAATCTACAATGACGAGTTTACACAGAAGCAGATATGAATTTAAAGAATACCAACACCTTAAATAAGATTGAAACTTACTGTGGAAAAATAATACACAAAAATCTAGGAACGATTTACAGTGTAGATAGATAGATAGATGGATGGATAGACAGATGCACTTTATTCATCCCAAGCTGGGAAATTGATAACATATGAAAACATATGTGTAGGCTACAATAACCTGGAGAGGAACTTCTACAATGAATGGCTACAGATGAGCATCACAATAAGAAGCTGATTGAATGCAAACATGCGTGAAACATCAGGGGGGAAAAGCAAGGTGCAAATTGTGCAAAACTCCCTATGTGTTTGGTTTTTACCCTCGTGTTTTAAAACCTGCTGTAAAAAATTCTTGGGTTAAAAAAAAAACACAGTAAACCTCTCTGCTCCATAACCTATTAGTCTCCTGGGCATCTTACATCTTAACAAGGTCTAACCCGAGTGAATGACAAAAGTTTACACACCTGGTGGCAATTACACCGAATGAGGCCGTTATAGTGTGTGTGTGTGTGTGTGTGTGTGTGTATGAGACCCCTGGTTCTGGATTTGGGGGGCAGTGCTAAATTCAAATGTGCTCTCTTCTTAACACACGCCTCGTTTGAGCTCGGCCAGTCTGCACACACACACACTCTGTGCTCAGAGGATGATGAACACGGACACACACACACAGGGCGATGGTGGAGGAAACAAAGCGGCCGTGTTGAGTTTGAGGAACTATGATGTTGCTCAGTAGAAAGGATGGATGCGATGGACTCCATTGATCCGTACAGCCGACCGGCGCGCAGGACGCAATGGATAGTGAGCACCCTGGCGTACCACTACGGGCTGGACCGGGGGGTGGAGAACGAGATCATCGTCCTGGCCACCGGCCTGGATCAGTACCTGCAGGAGATCTTCCACCATATGGACTATCAGGGTGGAGGCAAAATCCCCGTGGAGGACTTCAACATCCTGTGTGAAGTTCTGGGTCTGAACAAAGACTCGGAGGACGCGGAGTGTGTCCTGGAGCATTTACCCAGCGAGCTCAGCTTCAGGCACTTCCACGCCAAGCTGTGCGGATACTTCAGCACCAAGGCGGGCTGTCAGTACGAGAACGGCCGGCTGCTGGTGGGCAAGGACAGCGAGCACATCGAGACGCAGATCCGCCTGAGGAGCCCTCTGAGGCGGCGAGAGAAGCTGCTATCCGTGGGCGCCTCCTCCTCCTCCTCGGAGGGGCGACACGCCTCCGGCTGCAGGCTCGGCTCCTGCACCAAGGAGTGCTACGAGGAGATCGTGGCCCTGGAGGAAGCCGAGGACCGGATGTCCAAGCTGGAGGACGAGAATGCGAGTTTGAGGGAGCTGATCGAGGACATGAGAGCCGCTCTTCAGAGCAGTGATGCCCGCTGTCTGGCCCTGCAGGTGAGACAGGCTCCATGCTGGGGTTGAGCTGAGGAAACAACTCACAGAACCATGCTGAAGTTTTAGATATAAAACATGCAATCAATATACTTTTATAATAATAATAACATCTTTCAGTTGGATCATAAAGATGCCAACATAAAGTTATAAGGCACAATAGCAGTCCTCACTTCATCCTCTGCACTCCACCATAACATAGTTTGATTCTGTGACTTATTATTAATTTATCCATTTCTATATATTTTTTGTTTTGTGATGGGCATAAAGGGACAACAGCTACAGTTTCATTATACAACTAAAAATGATAAATAAATGACATAATTTGTACAGGACCCCAAGACAACCCCAGGCAACAACACTCAAATGTTGTTGTTCAACTTATAACTGATCTATAAAGCATTAGTGAATAATTTATAACCATTAATAAAGTCAATAATTACAAGCTATAGGCCCTTTGTAAATTGTGCCTCATTATAAATGGTACCCACATTTCTCACTGTGTCACAAGCCAATAGCAAGTTAGTCTTCTGTCATTAGAAATGTTCAGAAGTCATTGTTAAAAGGTTCTTATGATAATCCACCAGGTCTGCTGTTGTAAATGTTCATAAAGTTGCTCATAAATGGATTTTGGTTCCTTGCTGCCCTTTTAAAGAAGTGCTCCAACAGTCCACTAGATGGGTGTTGGACTAAAGAGCTGACTAAAAAGACAAAGCAGCTGTCATCCCCAAAGAAGGTAAACACCAGCTCCAGGGATTTTCCACACCCTGGCAACCCTGGGCTTATAACTGATCTGTTCAGCAATAGTAATTGATTTAGTGATCATTCATAAAAGCATTAGTTACAACTTAGAAATCCTTTATCAAAGGCAACATATTCTGATGGTTTGTTAGACCTTAGACTTAGACTCACTAAGATTTATAACTGCAGACTTGATGGCTTGTTAAAAAAGTGAGAAACACATAGTTTTTCATTAATGCTTTCATTAGTGACTTTATAATAAATGACTTACACGCAAGAGAGATGTTTCACAACCCAAATGCTACATTTATTAATGGCTTATAACTCATCTATAAGACATCAGTTAATAGTTTATTAACCATTAGTTAGGCATTGGTTACAACTTATAAACCCTTGATAAAATATGCCTTATTGCCTAATTGGTACTGAAACCTGTGACTCTTTATTATTTATTATTCTTAATATTAGCATTTATAACTGTAGAATTGTGAATTTCCCCACTGCGGAACAAATACAAGAATATCTTATCTTATTGTATCTTATCTTAATTAATGGTCTATTTGAAAGTAATATCCCTGAATAGTTTATTAGCAGAGTGTGTATATGTACTATATGTATATGTATACTTCCTTATTCCTTTTAAAGTATTTAAAGTATCCTTAATAGAGGGGGGATAGAAGGAGATACCAAACTTGCACCTGCTCAGTCATATTTACTGGAATGTTAGTAAGCAGTGTAATACAATAATAATGAAAATAATTAATATAATATTGGTTATGGGGGATATCGTGATCTGCTCCCCTCCAGTCACCTGTTGCTCTTCTGTTCAGGTAGGACTATGGAAAAGCCACTCCAAACATAAACCAGAGGAAGGCTGTTTTGTAGCTCAGCAGAAACAAGCAGCCCAGAAAAGTGTGAGCAACACCAGCCTGAACAGCAGCACCTACAGCAACCTGAAGAGCCTGCAGAACATTATCCACGAAATCGAGCTGCTGCGGAGCTCCAGAGACCGACAGGTAGAGGAAGCCATGCTGTGTAATCAGAGACTGGAGCAGGAACTGTGGAGCTCTAAAGAGACTGTGGCAGCTCTGGAGGACTGCAACCAAGCACTGAAGAGGGAACAGGTGAGCATGAGGAGGAAGGTGGAGGAGGCCAGACAAGCGTTGCTCAGCGGCCTGGGGAAGGTGAAGGAACTGGAAACCAAGGCCAGTCATGTGCCGGTGCTGCAGAGACACATCCTCCAGCTGGAATCCGAACTCCTCTACTACAGGTAAAAGCACTGGGAACACTGTGTCACATGTAGTATTTTAGCATCAAGAAACACTCCTGTTAATAATGTCTGAGTAATATAACGACACACATTGCCACAGCTTAAAACTTACTGACTAACTGAGTGCTTCTGGGTGCGACTGTATCCTATAGAAACACAGGACTATCTCGACACAACAGTCATTTGAAAAGCTGCTGCTCTTTGACATCACATCATGTCAAGTTATACAGGTTTGATCCAAATGAATCACCATTTTCTTTCACTTCATTCAGCCTGACACTGCGTTCATAGTAGGAGCAGTTAACTTATAGGTACATTGTGGAGTTTTCTTGTAAATTAACAAAAGTTGTGTTTGCATTCAGTGGGTGGGCTTTATCCCTGAGGTCTCACAAATGTGGGCATTCAATTATTCATAAAACATTTGCAAAACAATTTTTTTGGAAGATTTTAAATATTGCATTGTTTGCATTCATGTTTGCTTACAGTCTTCTTCTTCACTGCTATTGTTTGTATGTTGCTGCATTTCTTGCTGTGTCACGGCCACCAGTCAATCAGAAAAACCAGCAGAAGGAACGTGTAGGTAATGTGTGTTTTGTATGGCCATGAAAAATAACAAAATAAAATAGACAGTCATTTAAAATCACAAAATAAATGACTCACATAAAACATAAAAACAAAAAATGTCACAAACACATGGCATCAAAGAATAAATTGAGAAAAACAAAGACATGGTTCCAAAACAGCAATAACAAAATAACATTTATGCAAAATTCATCAATTTTTGTTAGAGTGACTTTTTGATAGAAAATCTGTTTTTGATCTGTCTTTTGATGTTTGGTGGTGTCAGGCAGAGGAACCTCTATAGAGAACAGACGTGTCAAGCCAAGATAATCGTACACATGGAGATCAGTGAGGTCATGTCCGATTTATTTTTCTGGACACTATAAAAAATACAATTTACAGACAGCACACAGGAAGTGAACAGAAAACTGAGAGAATATGAGAAAATATTGAAAATCCAAATAACAAAAGAGTTCAGAGGTTAGATTTTTTTTTGGTGTGTGTGTTTGTGTGAATAAAGATTTCTTTTCGTTTCTTCTTTTTCTAAAATTTTACATTGCCGTCACTTTGATGCATCTAAAGAAATACTGCCCCAAGGTCACTTAGAGAGTGCATCAGCTAGACAAAGACCTTTTTTTACCTCTTCATTACATCCAATCAGCTGTCAAACCCAGAGCAAAACAAGTGTCTGGCTGTTCATCATGTAATGAGAAAGAAGGGCTGGTTTTGGCAGGTTCTTGCATTAGAGCAACCTTTGTGGCTAGAATGAACCATAATGAATTATAATTCCTTTAGAATAAAATGACTTTGTTTACTTCTGGCCTCGTGCCTGGAAAACTCTGCCATGCTACTTATGAAGGCCTGATGTGGTTTACTATGCCAATTTTCAGCCTTGTTGTGTTTTAGTTTATTTAACAGACATCGTGTGTGGCAGGTCGGTCTTGCCTGAGCTCCGCTCCTGTAGGGAACTATTCATTTTGGTGGAAGTAAGGGTGTAATTGGACTTCTAAAGTATAAAGCCATTGGTTTAATGTTTATCTCTGTGTCTGTTGTCTATGCTCCAACCATATAATCAGTGTCTGCAGGTCTGGCTTTCTTAGGCAGCAGATATCTCTAAATGCTTGTAACATCGACCTAATGCTGTTACTATGAACTCTAAGACGTAACCAGACCCATATGATTAAAGTCCTCACTCCTACCTGCCTTTAGGTGATTCTAAATAACACATTTTGCAACCACAATAGCCGTCCTTTAACCCTAAACTCCACTAATCTATGCAGACTGCGTTCCAAAGTCTTTTCACTGCCCTTCCATTGATACCCTAATGGCAAATAATTCAACACCACAAAGGCTCTGACTTGTCAAGAGAAAGCTCCATTGAGTGAGAACCTCAACAGACTGAACGTTCTCATCAATCTCTGCTCACTTCTTTCACTCTGCTCCCAATTGAACAATACCACATAGGCAACCCCATCCTATGGATCTTAGCAACCAAGCTCCATGAATATTCCCACTGAAAGCCTCAATGCTTGCTCAGTCACGTCTCATCCGAGGACACGGTTAGAGAGGAAGGTGCCAGTTGAGGTGTTTTAAGATTTCGGTGAGATGCAATGTATTTTTTTTATCCTCCTTTACATCTTGCTTATAAACTGTGTGACTGAGACGCATCAAAATTAACTCATTACTCTTTCAACACGCTGTCTCAGGATCTGGGATCATATGTGGTGGGTTTACAGATGCAGCAGTGTGTCAAGGGGTCTGCTGAAATGATCGGCCGTAACTTTATCCCTGCGGCTTATTCCTAAACTGCTGTGACAAGTAATGAGATTAACTTGATGCTGCTGGATCCCAGAGATCCAGAGTTACAGGGCTGGGGAGGTGGGTGAGAGCTGGCACAGCTTCTGTCTTGTGGATTCCACTTAAGCACAGTGATAATAATAATAGATGATGGAGATAAATGGTTCTTATGCATCATTATGCTATTAAAGCACCTAGTATCAACCATTTTAACTGGCATTAGTTCACGGCTGAGGATATTTCTGAATCTTGAGCACTTAAAGGAATAGTTTGACATTTTGGAAAACATATTATTTCTTTTATTACCAATTATCAGATGAGAAGACTGGTGACTGGAAACAGGGGGAAAAGGTAGTCAGACAAAATATGTCTACCAGCACCTCACAAATTAACACAAAAACTGAAGTGTAAAAATGACAATGTAAGAGTTAATTTGATTTCCTTTTTAGTGTTTTTTAGCATTTGTTGATGTATAATTTTCTCAACTTGAAAACCCCCTTTTAAATTTCCATCAACGTCCCAGCTGAAGTCAGTTTCAAAAATGCAGTCATCGGTATGAAACTTAAGATGTGTGGGTGTTGTTGCATAACATGTCTGTGATTTCTTTGGATTGCACTCTAGAACAGAGCAGAGGCTGAGACTCAGATGGGAGTCGTGCCTTCAACAGGAGTTAATTAGCAGAGGAAAGACTTTTTGTGCACTGTGATTGTCTGAAAGTGTTACTTTTAGTTAGATTTTTTACTCCAGAAGGTGATGGGGGTCTAAATCAGTCACTGTAGCCTATAGAGCTCTGTGGGCTGGAAGGATTAGACAATAGGAAGCACGGTGAGAGGAACAAAAAGAAATGAGGGGGAGGAAAGTCCACCATCTGGAGGAAGAAGCAAACACTCGACTGTTTGTTCATGAAATGACGGACATGTTTTGCAAGACCCACAAGAGAGGGATGGCTTCATTCAGCTTCCATCTTCTTTTTGTGCTCCAAAGAAAGGATGCAGAGTGGACATACATAATCACTCATTAAAATGAACTTTGGTCATCTTTCACTCAAAGCGTCTTCAGTTTTCCAGGTGTCTCTGTTTATATAGCCCTTGGATTTTTAGAGAGCATACCCAAGCACATGTGTCCAAAGTGTGCAAGTTTAAAACTCACTTTTCATTTTATCGGCAGGCCTGCAGACTTCTTCTCTGTATGCCTCTAACCCCTGGCCCTCTGAAGGCAGGCCCCAGGGGAGGCATAATCTCCCGGCCTTTTCATGCTCTCTGCATGGAGCCCGAGAGCGGAGGGGAGAGGAGGGTCTAGCAGACCATTTATCTGCCTCCGCACAAGAGCTGCAGCATTGTGTGGAGCAGGTGCCGCCACGGCATTCCTCCCCTTTAAATAATGTGGAAAGGACACACTTGAGGGATGTGTGGGACCCGTGGCATTCTGCTGCTGCTGCCTCACTGTTGTTCTTGAACAGCCTTCAAAAACTCACACTGCCAAGTGGGCTCGTTTTCACATTGAACTGCCACCCCAATCTCCCTCTCTCTGGTTTGGAGGTATGCTGACATCAGCAGAAATACACACACACAAAATATCTTATAAACTTATACCACCCACCCATGTTGGACTTCTCTCCCTGTATATTTCCCTCTACTTTTAATAATCTCATTTGTTTGACTTTTGGGCTTTCTTCGCACTTTGCTTGCTAAGGAAAGCTTAACTGCCCTCTGTAAATGTTGCAGCCATTGGTTTTTTGGATTAAGTCCTCAGCTAGTGCTAAACAATAATCACGTCTCTGAAGCTGCTTTATTTGTATCCCAGAAACCACCTCATTGTACGGGTGTGACCCAAGAGGACTTGATTAATAACCGTCAGCTATACAAACATGACCCTTCACCCGTCTCCGTCGTGCTGCAGGGCACCAACAAGCCCTGAGCTTCAAGTTCAAGCTCAGGTTTACAGAGCGCCCTCATTTTTAACCTCTGCAGAGAAAGGAGACTGTCATTGACCGATGACACCTGAAAGAGGAAACTGCTCTTCAGGGAGTGGAGGAGGGAGAACAGTGATGGAGGGGGGGGCGTTGATGGAAAGTTCGCTTCAGCGCTGCACTGTGATAAACACAGGGAGGACTCTGGGTATCCTGGCTCTAACAACAAACAGCTGGACTACCCCCCACAGGCCAAAAGAACAGCTTCAGACTTTTGCTAATAGGGTGGAATACAGGATCCTATTAATTAGAAATGCCCAGACATAGCACAATAGAACTCCTCATGAAAACTCTGACTCCTGCGTGTGTGCTTTTTCAGGGAAAACAGCATTAATTATGCTTACAAAGGCTACAAATTGCTTCACCACACATTTGAATATACCACTAGTGCATTTTCTTAGCCATGAGTTTAAATGTCACGCCAATGATGTAGTAATCAAAGAATGATAAGATGGCTTTTTTCGTTGCGGAGGATAATATAATATATAGTGACATTCGACGGGGAAAGTAACACACATTCAGAAAGTATTCATTTCAGACTTTTGTGTTATTCTGAAGTATGAGATCTTTCCAAGTCGCAATTTAGTTTTGGCTACAGAGAAGCCGAGTGGTGCCTTTGATACAGGAACCTGATAAAAGAGAGGGAAAAGCCACGAGACAGTTCAGGAAATGTTATATTGATTATCTATCAACTCCACTTGTAGAGCAAGCCTATGAGGCATGGACCACTAAAATCTGCCCTGATTCTCCAGCTGATTTATGACCTTTTAGCTTAGTTAGAGCATTTTTTTTTCTTTATTTGACTTCTGTTCTTTTTCTTCTAAATGGGACAAAGGGGCACCAAATGCTAAATGTTCTTAAAGTTCTAATGCTTTCAGCAGCTGTAATCAGTTAGAACTCCAGAATAAGCCGACAGAGCTCAGGCCTGACTATTCACCTTGTGTTAGCAGACAGTTGCCTATTTACTGGTCCAGCACACAATATTAGCATTTATTTGAAGTTGTGTGTCTTTCCATCTACTGCGCATGTAAATATGCAATATTCATTCTCCTTTGGCTTTGTTTTGGTCTCCACCAACTGCTTAAGCAGCTACACATTTGACTGCATGTATGTGGAGCATGTAGGTGGTTTATCAGGGGGTTTTCTTTGTGCTGTCCTGCTGCTGGAAACACGGTTCATGAGACTGTGACTGATCCATAGTGTAAATGTGCTATAACCCCCCTCAAAATAGTAGCTAAAAGAGGCTAAATGGCTTGGAGCAACATCAGCATGTATCTGTCCAGACTTGGTGAATCTTGTTCCGGTCTCTCCTCAGACAGATCTTGCAGCTAAATGCTGCAATAACTTGTGGCTCGTAACGTTGTCTGCCATTTGTTCCTGGGCAGGTAGTGTACAGTGGGAATAACAGAGCTTTTCCACTGAAAAGAGCTGCCTGCTGCTGGAAACATGTTTAATGAGAGCAGTGAGACTGAACCAAACAATAAAGCCGGATGCCAATAACAATTAGCTGAAATATGATAGCGTTGAGTCGAACGGCAAAATCAGGTGATAATTCTCTGTGAGTCCTTCACTATTTCACACTATATGCTTGATATAAAACTATTGACTCGTGCAGCTTGTTGTTTTGGAGCATGTGAGAAATGTCCTCACTAGTTATAGAAAATGTAAAACATTTCAATTATTGTATTGTGCATATCCCATATAAAGATATTCTTGTAGAAAATCTGAGTTAATTTATTACCACTCACTACAAAGGTAAAAAGACACTAATATTACACTTTTAAATCTGCAGTGTCCTCTGTAGCTCCCTCTCAGCAAAATAAGAACAAATAAGAAAAAAAAATCATTTTGGCAGGTCAAACCCACCCATGCTGCTTTTGCATTTGGTCCATTGGCGAGACCTATGATGCCTGTCTAATGAAACGCTGATCAGATTTTGTCTGTGTCTGCTGTATCCCACAATTTGACCACTATCCAGGATGTCTGTCTGGACCACTTTCAGGTGTCATTTCATCCAGTTGGAATTCCCATGCTCAGCACCATCACCAAACACTTCAAGGTACTTCATCACAGTCAAACCATGTGATGGGAAACTCTCCTTAAACAGTATTAATCTCAAGCACAGTCAAAAACAGTCCAGAGGTCATTCTTTTTACTAGCCTCAAAAGTGAGGGTGTTTGCTAGAGTCTTTTTTTTTTGTCTCTCAAGGCACAAAGCCATGTTTTAACCTCTGTGCATGTCAAAGGCCCGAGCCAGAAGCTGGCCTTGCTACAGTATTCACTGGACACAGGCTGCAGCCCTCCTCCAACCACTGTCAATTAAAGTGCAATTAGTCACACCGAAGCCTGCATTTGAAAAAGCCTTCCACCAGCTCATTCCAGAGTCTGAGCGTCTCCACAGCAACCTGCAAAGTTTTGTGTGTGTGTTCATGTCCACGCACCAGTTGCATGTTGGTCCGACTGCAGCTGCTGGCCCTCGTGAACTAACTCCTTCTTTCCTCCGCCGTGGCCCCCATTAACTTAAACACAACTCTCTGATTGATTGCCTGAAATCATGCCGCAATTATTGACCTTCAGTGAAGTCAGTCGTTTCTCCTCGAGTTTGCACAAAGAAACCTAAAGTATTACACAGATGCAGAGTATAATGTTGTCTTACGGCATAGTCTGCCTCACGCCAACAGGATATAAGCATGAGTGCTCTGTGACTTTTTTTTTTTTCCTTTTTCAGGGAGTCAGCCTGGTGAAACCCTTTTTCGAGATTTTCTCTTTTTTTCGTCAAGACATCATCATCTGGAAACACTTATTCTGTGATTTACGAAGGCCCCCTATCGGATTTCCCCCAACACAAAAGAGCAGACGGCAGGAGAAACCTAGAAAATTCAAACCATTACAGAACGATTGATCCGCGCAAACTGCAGTCTCAGTCTTTTGTTTTTTTCAGGAACAAATGTTTGAATGTGTCTTTGACATAAGGGGAAACATGACATATAGAATAAAAGTGTTACATGCTTTTTCATGTGCAGACGAAAGGATGTGTAACAGAGCTTATAAAACTTTTCACGTGCTTAAAATGTTCTTCCATCCAGCGTACTTTCACCTCACATCTTGCTAACTCCTGCACAGTAACAGCGCCATTCTACCATTGACCCACTTTACGGTAAAAATGCCTTAAAGATACAATGTCTGGCTTCAATTACCCCACCCAGATTTGGCATACAACATCACAGGCCTCTATAAAATTATCATGGTGGTTGTAGATGTGGCTTAATACACACTGCCTTGTGTTACTTGATATGTTCTCTTTGATGTTGGCGATTGGTTTGGACTGAACGTTTCTCATCTGTGAATCTGAAGAGCAGTTTGATCAGTGTTTATGTGCATTCACATTCACGGCAGCAAGGACAGGACATATTGAACAGTCAAACAGCTATATTGAACTTACACTGCTCTCTTTCAGGTCAGAGGTGTCGAAACTACAACTCCCAAGCAGCACCAGGGCAGAGCAGCAGCTCGGTGTTGTCAGCAGGCCGGGACAGAGATGTTGCTCAGACTCCCAACATGACCGCTGTTCTCCCACAGGCCGCGCTGTGACCACCCCGGACAAGAGTAAGACATGTTCCTCATCAAAGCACAGAATGAAGTGCTAACATCTCTGTGCTGCACAATGATGAAGAGAATTGTTAGAAAATGAATGATTTTTACTTGCACCTTTCTAACCCTGTACACTTCTGCTTAGTAGTACCATTGGCTAATTAAAGCAAATGTACTGCAAATGTTGATTAAGAGAGTAACTACACCAGTGGCTACCACCCTCTATCCTTATAATAATAGTGATTATAATAATGATGATGGTGTGTGGTGTGGCGTCTAGTGGAGGAGCAGCTGTTTCGCTCGGTGGAGGGCCAGGCAGCCTCCGACGAGGAGGAGGACAAGTGGACCGGGGATCAGCAGAGGCAGGTGGACGAGGTGAAGAGGATCTTGACCAGGCTGTCCTGTTGTGGGGAGAGGTACCGCACATCCATATGATCACTGCGACTTAAAGCAGGCTGCCAGCTCACAGCAAGCTAGTGGCATACATACATTATTTTGTGGTATGGCTCAGTTCACTGTGCACCTCAGCATAACTTCAAGATTAGTGTTACATTTCCCATGTATATTCTTGTCCATTTGAGCAAAATGAAAACAAATTGAAATATAGTAATTTTTAAAGCTGCATTAGTCTTTTTGCCACTTGGAGGACAGATGAGTGAACCATATAGTAAATGTGCCATAAAACCAAAACTAAAGAGCCTAAAAAGCTCTGTTGTGCTGCAGCATTGGGTGATAATTATCTATCAACAACTTCCACATCAAACATATTCATTAGATTTATTGTTAATATAAAGAAATTATGATAAGTGAAGCGTTACTGTAAGCGCTAATCCTGAAGACTTTCTTATTTTTCATGGGTTCCTGTACGTTGAAGTATAATTAAATGTCAGACAGGTATTGTGGAATCTGCCACCCATGCAGAAAAACACTGTTTTCTATAACTTCTTGCCTATAATTCTAGTGCTGGGTCATGAGGGGTTGCAGCCTGTTCAACGACTATTACAGGGCAACACATACATTATAGACAGTCAAGCACATTCACACTCAGATTTAAACCTACAGGTAAATTAAATATCAAATATAGTATTTTCACGTGGAGTCTGAAGGAGTGGTGTCCATGTTTGATTCAAAACACCCTTGGAAAACATCTGAAACATATAAACGTGGTCATTTTAGAACACAGCAAAAGACTTGAAACTGTGCTAGTTTGTGTTAGTGTGTTAAAATGTTGACATGTAATATAGAATTTGAATAAAGAATAAATATACAGGAAAACACTGCCGATGTATTGTTGCTCAGACATGACCTGCCCCAAAACACAGTCATGAGAAACATCATTCTCCCAACGTTTGTCGAACTCTGATCCTGTCCGACAGCTATCGCAGCTCTGAGCCTGATAGACTTTGTGTCCGTGTTGTCGATCAGGTGCGACGACAAGGCGTTCAAGAAGCTGATGTCTAATTTCGGGAGCTCGAGGAGCGAGGAGAGCTGCAGCGCTGTGGTGGAGCTCCTGGAGAGGGTGACCAGGTTGCATAAGCAGCTGGAGCTGAAGGAGAGCCGGGCACAGATAGACATGGACCAGGTACAAACCACCACTGACCTCCATCCCAGCAGGGTGGGCCCGCTGCTTTATCCTCCGCCCTGGTCTGCTGAGTCCATTTGTTTAAGAAACAGTCCTTCTGGACAACGTCCTGCCTTGCTTTACATCATCAGTCATTTTGTGGCTGTGTGTATGGTGTTAAACTAGATTAGAGAGGACTGGTAGAGGTTGTTATGAAAGTGGAAGGCTTCAAAGGCAAAACCACAGCTAGTGGCATAATCCTGCAGCTTCCACCTAACCAAACCACCAGCAGCAGCACCAGACCCTCCCTCCGTGTGTGTGTGTGTGTGTGGGTGTGTGTGTGGGTGTGGGTGTGTTTGCAGCTGTTTCTCACTGGAGCTGACCACAGAAACACTCCCCCCTTGTCCCGCATGACACTCAGGAATATCATAAATTAAAGCTCTCTTGTTACAGTCGAGTAGTATTTTCACAACACAGGAAGACGGGCAGAAGGGGAACCGTGATGTAATGTGTTCCCAGAATGTCTCAGCGCTCGCAGAGGAAAAGTTAAAACTAAACAAAGTCCTGACTGTGAGGCTTTGTTTATGTGCCGGATGTGTGGGGTGAGACCTTTGTCCTTCAGTATGCTATGACTTAAAGGTGCACTACAGGGATTTCCAACATTTTTGGCAGGCAAACCTACAAGATGTGGACTGAAAACTCACTTCAACATTTGACATGAATTTACATTGGGTATATTTATATTATATTAAGATCTTTAGCAGGCCTACAGGCTAAAAATGTTACACGTCCAAGAGTAACATATCAAGCAGCTCTTGTAACAAGTTGCTTAATCTGTGTTTGGTCTTAAAGGATAAGGTTGGTGGTATTCATTTTTCTTCTTTTCAACGAATCCCATGAAAAAACCAAAACCAACAATGAATGCGTCCTACCAGCAAGTATTGTGTGTATCAAAGCCTCATACATCTTATTCTTTGTGCCATAGAGCTCCACTGTTGTTCAGAAACTTTTTGAAACACATCAGTAAACCGTGCTGTTGCATTGGGTAACACTTTCCTTCATTACCATGAACACACACACTGTAGTTTATTTTTGCGTATTAATCGTCTGGAGTAAATAGTTCCCAACAAATGAACTATTTACTCCTGTAAGTTTTGATCTACAACTACAGTGGCCAGTTGTTTTAAGAAATTGTCATATAAGAGCATTATATAAAAATTACAAAAGACCTATATAGTTGTAACCCCTAAAGATTTACATCTTCTGTAGGAACCAATGGGTTTGGAGCTGAGCACCACAAACAGGCGGGGAAGTCAGGGAGCATTGAGAGGCAGACTAACACATTGTCGGTTCGGTCTTTTCATGGATAGCAATAAGAAAAATACAGAATAACAAGTGTGTAGGATCAAATAGTTTTTGATCCTACACACCTGACTTGGTGTGCAAGAACTTTTTTTTCACAAATTATGACTGCGCTGTTGAGCTGTAAAGTAATGCAAAAAGGAAATGGAGGAGCTCACAGTTGGAAAACATTTATACAGTGGTGAGACAGCTCCAAGACGAAAAGAAAACAAAACCATAAAAAACTATTAAATAATTGAAAACATTTTGCTTTCTTTCCGTGAAGTTTAACTGTCAGCAGTGTTCCAAGGTCCCACTTTGAATGAATGTTATTCTAATGGTTTTAAGAAATTTTGTTCAGTAAATTAGATTAATTCATAACAACATAGCCGTGTTTTTTCTGTGAATTTTAATTTTTTTGTTTAAGTCATGTTAGATGAACCACAATGGGAGACTCGAGCCTGTGCCAGGCAGAAGGAGGTCATTGGTTTGTGTTGTGTCTTCCAGATGAAGGACTCTCTGGTGCAGGAGCTCCAGCAGAAGGCAGAGGAGACTGAGCTGCTTCAGATGGAGCTGCAGATGCTGGAGACAGAGAGGGTTCGTCTGTCGCTGGTGGAGGAGAAACTCGTGGACATCCTGCAGCTCCTCCAGCAGCTCAGAGACCTGGTTAGTCTCAGTTACAGCACAGGGGGACTGCACTGCTGAGTCTGAAGAGATCAAAGTTGATAATAACCAAGGCTTTGTGCTAAGATTCAACATGCTTTCAGAATTTTGAGGCCCAGAAAAAGTGTTTTGATTTTTTTTCGCAGTGCAAAATCTTGTAAGCAGCAATCAGAGCCTCATGAGAACTAAAACTTTCAAAGTACTGAAAGTCATTTTGCTGGGTTGGCAGTTGAGAGAAATCCACCCACGCTGAACTGGGATGATTTTCTCTGGTCAGACATCAGAAAGAAAAGCAAATTGAAAGTATTCACTTTCATTGTTCAAGGCTAAACCTCCACATGGACATTCACTTACTGATACTTTGAAATTAAAAGTCCACTTTGGCCTGTCAGCAAAATGATGTCTTACCTGTCATTGTTGTCTGTTCTTTAGTGATCTAACCCTAACAGTGGGAGATTGAAAGATCTGAGAGCAAACTCATTTCACTTGTTGAACCTCAGTCTCTGGTTAAGAGACTCCAATTGGCTGTTAAAGTGCCTGTTAGTTGCCTGATAGCCATCTGACAATAGCTCTCTCTTGTTTCAGAACGTCTCGCGGAGGTCTCTCGGGAAGATCTTGCTCAGCACTTTGGAGTCTTGCAGCGACCCGCAACACGGTTAGTAGAGCTCACACGCCCAGTAAAATCAATACAAGTCCTGTGAAATGTGCTAATGAAAATTGACTGTTACTCAGGGCAGGGAATCAAAGTAAACTCTGCTCGGCTTGTCTGTAACGTGATTCCCTGAGTGGTTACATCTGTTGTGTTTTTGCACAGGGAAAGCCCACATTCTGGAGGTGCTCAACGCTCTTTATCATGAACTGGCAGCGTGTGAGATTCTGTCCACTGGTGGACCTTTGGAGCGAACACAGAGTCAGCAGTCTCTGAACGCCCTCATCATCTCCTGCTAATCAAGACTGCCTCCTGCTGGGCCAGAGATGCTACAACAGCCTTTTCAGAGGACACCGAAAACTTAACAGTGATCCGAAATCAAGCTGACTGATGTGTATAGTGTATAATATTGTATCTTATATACTCCTCATACCCTGTTATCTATAAAGGGATATTAGACAAGAATGTTAATTAGTGTAGCAATGGGCTTTATTACATATAAAGAATTTTGTGCTTCTAAATGTTTTTTCTAGATCTTTTATTGCACATAACTCTTTCATGATCCATTATATTTTTTTCCCACAACAAAGTTCTGAATGTGAAAATGGTGAAATAAGCTAAACCTTAAAGGGGCATAAAGTAGTCTGTGAAATGTATTGACCTCCCTGGTCAACAGGTCAGCAACATCCCTGCTAGAATTGATGGAATTTAAAGGAAACTGCATCCCATTTTAGGTATTTCATTCATCGAAGTCTGCATTTCAAGATCAAATGTATGATATACACTGAAGTGCAGCCAGTGTTTGACCAAATGTGGAGAACACACTTGGTGTGTACTTTGCAACCCTCAGGATGCCCCAATGTTGTTTAATGGTGTGTTCAGGTGGTTTATTCATAAATATCAGTAATGTTGGGAAACAGCAGCCATTTTGTATCTACCGGGTACTTACTTTAAGGTGCTCATCTGTCAGCAGTATTTGCATCACATGGATTGGACCAATGAAAACACTCATCAAAATGTAAATACTGACTGTTAGGCTTAAACCTGTTTCTTTTTTGGCAAAATCTCATCTGAAGATCCATGTACACGTTTGTTCCATAGCTTTTGACAGCACCACACCGTCTTCAGCAGCAGGCTGATGGAGTTTTTTGGCAGATGTTCAAACTTCCCACTACTTTTATATACAAGTAAGAATAATTGAAAATTTGAGCATCCACATTTCCATGTCAATTAAGCAAAATCCATCTGCTGATAACAAACAAGCAAGTAAATGGACCTTGAGTTGGCTTAGCCAAGTATGCAGAACCTCTAAATGAGCTGTGTTAGTTTGCTAAAAATGGTCAAATGACAATAATTTGTTTTTATTTGAGGGGACAGCTTGTGTGTGTATTTGTGTCAAGTATGTGGCATACACTAACCATGGCTGATCACAGAACAAATGTGTAAGTGAGATAAATAGACTTTATTGTCCCCAATGGGAACATTTGTTACTACAGTGTATACATTATCAATGCATTCTGTTGATGCATCTAACGGTACACCCAGAGATAACCACATACAGCAAGTTCCGTTCATACAAACAGCAAGAAAAATAAGACTTGTCCAGGGTCGTCCAGCCTCTTTCAAGTGCAACAGTTCTATTACATTATAATCTACAGCATCTAGGTGAGATTTACCTTCAATTAAATGCTCATTCTGAAACACAAAATGTGTTTATATCAGCTGCTTGTATTGTCATTGCTGTCTTGAAATGAAGGTGTTGGATGCAAAACCACTCACTGGTGTTGTTGAATCATGACATTAAAGCCTTTGACGTACGCGGTCTAGATTGCTGTGATTTATTTCTTCATGTCTGTGAAAAGGAAATGCCTAATCACATCCATGTAGCAGCTGGATCTAGATCATTTGAATACTTTCATTTACTGATGAATAAATGATGAATTCTGACAGTGCACGCATTTACAGACCTCCCCCTAGATTTAACAGTCCTAAAGTCAAAGTCAGCTGTAGAAGAAGGATTTGTAGAAATGCAGCAATACAACAGCTTGGCTACAGATACTCTATTACAAGTAAAAGTCCAATGTAGAACAGTGCAAAAACATGATCAGCAAAATGAACTGAAGGTATCAAAAGTTGAAGTATTCATTATGCTGCAGAATGTCCCTGTTTGAGTTCTATTATACATATTATATCTTATACTATGGGATTATTAATGAAGCTAACTACTTTAATGTAAGTAATCTCCAGGATAACAATTCATCTATTTTATAACATGATTCTGTCTGTAACATCCTTGGAAAGCAACTAGTGTGACTGTCAAACAAATGAAGTGGAGTAAAACCTACAATATTTACTTTTGAAATAAAATGAAGAAGTATAAAGTTGCATGACAATAGTACTCAGACGAGGTAACACAAAACAAAACTCAGCCATTGACTAACTCGCGCTATTAGTTGATATCGTTAATAACCGAAACCTCGCGAGACCACGTGTAATTTTGAAAGAAACCCGACATCATAAGTTAGCATGCAAACAACAGTATCGTTGGTAATGAGTGTTACAATGTGTGGAGAAAAGATAAAGAAACTGAATGAAAAAAATGCAATGATAAGGTGGAAGGAGAGGGAACTTCTCGCGGGATTTCCTGGGTTGCCTAGTGACGGGACGCTAATCATACGAGTATACCTGTCCCCGTGTGTTGTTCTTTCACTCGTGTGTGTGCTGCTTTTTGGCTTTTAAAATTGAATTCATGTATATTGGTGTAGTCGTTATGTGTGGAGAGTCATTTTAAAGGCTGTAAACCAAACTTTAACTGAACAATGGCGGCTGTAGTTGCACAGTCCCACTTCATCTTCGGTCTGCGGGCAGATGTGAGAAACAATTTGTGTTTCTTCGATGAGCAAACTGTTGTTTTCCCCAGCGGAAACAACTGTGTGTGCTACAACACCGTCCACAGAGGTCAGAGGTTCATTCCAGGTAGGCTGAATAACACCTTGAGACATCTGTCAGACATCTTTGCTGTGATGCCTTTGAAAATGTCATTAGTACCTTGCTAATTTAGTACATTGCTAATTTAGTACCTTCCATTAGTGACTTCCTGTTTGTATCATGTGGTATTAGTCCCATGAAATGACTGTTCTCATGTATGTATATGTGCTTACAGATATAGATGGAATGACAATGAATAAACTTGAAACTCATCATGTCAGTGTGTTGTCTCTACAGGCTCAGAGAGGAGCCAGGGCATGCGTGCTCTGGCCATCAGTGCCAACAGGCGTTACCTGGCCGTGTCAGAGTGTGGTGAGAAGGCCTCCATCACTGTGTTCGACCTGCAGCACGAGCAGGGCAGGAAGAGGAAGGTCCTGACTGCAGGAGACGTGCTCGTTCAGGAGTTTGTTTGCATGGCCTTCTCACCTGATTCCAAGTACCTGATAGGCCAAACGGGTAGTCCAGAGTGGATGCTGATCTTCTGGCTTTGGGAGAAACAGAAAGTCTTAGCAACACTGAAGACTAGTAACTCAAATAATCCTGTCACCCAGGTCGGTCATCCATGTTGTATCACTACACAGCTCTTGTACGTGCATGCATGCTCTGAGCATGTTACATTGTTCTATTGATGTCCCATCAGGTCAGCTTCAATCCTTACAACAACATGCAGCTCTGTGTGAGTGGGACTGGTGTGTTCAAGCTGTTCCGCTACTCAGAGGGAGCCCTGAAGCAGAGCAATTTCCCAAAGGTGGAGTCCATCAACTTCCTGTGTCACACCTGGATGACGGCAGAGCGTGTGATTGCTGGGACAGACACAGGCAGGCTGCTGGTGTTTGAGTCTGGAGACCTGCGAAGAGAGATTAGCGTGGCTTCTAAGGCTGTGCAGGAGCAGACTGACAGGTCAGAAGTTGGAGCACATTAATGCAGTCTCAACATTGTTTGTCCAACGATTGTTCTATGAATACATCACATACATAATGTCCCAAGACACACCTGATTACTTTGCTGTAAGTTTAAAAAGCAGACATTATTTGTGTAAATTTACTTAAAAAGACAATAGCATTACATTTGGTGAAAGGTGCATAATTACTTGTTTAGACTGAACTAACAGATTAGGATGACTTGTCTCAGGACTTCAGAGTCAAGACTGGAAACTTCCTTGTGACTTCCAAAACTATGACTTTGTCCCACCTCTTCTTGTCTTGCCTGTATATTCAAAGCCTAGTGTCTTATTCTTCAGTGTCATAGAGCTCCTCTTTTCTCATGTAAACAGTAAAAACATTAGTTTGACAAAACTGTGATAATAACTCATTTTTTTTCATGTGAAGACAACTGAGCTATCTCCATGAATACCTGAGGAAATTTCATCCACAGATGAAGACCTTGAGATATATACTATTGCAATAAGTCAACAGCATTTTTACTGTGATTCTGGGTGTAATGTAGTAGGCTCCCTGCTAGATCACTGTTTTTTCAAACAAGCCAACTTTGCTTTATGCAAATTATCAACATGGTTTTGGTGCAATTTGTTTTTGCTGAATCTCCCTGTTCCTTAATTCACTTTGCAGACAAATGGAGATGAAGAAGATCAAAGACACTGACTTGGATGAAGGTCCCAGTGTGCCTCGCATCACAGCCATTCTCTCCTACTCCAAGGGCTTTGCATGCTCTTTGGGGCCTGGCACAGTCTGTCTTTTTGAAAGGAACGAGGAGGACAGTTATAGAAGAAGCAGGGAGATACGGGTACATTTTGGTGCAGGTAACAGTGGTACTGCAGGTTTTGTACATGTTTCAGAATAATCATGGATGTGTTCTTTTCTGTCAGATCCCTTCAGACCCACACAGCAATGAGCTGACCCCGGCTGAATGGCAGGAGATTGACACCATGTGCATCAGTCCAGCAGAGGAGACTCTGGCCATCAGCACAGACAGAGGGCAGTTGTACAGCTTCAGCTTGTCCTCTTTAGAGATGAACAAGGTAGAACAGTCACCTCTACCAGCACCACCACTAACAATGTTCAAATAACACTGCATTAAAAAAGACAGGGCCTCCTCATTCATTTTAATGAGACCACTGCATTGGTGCAGTGGGGTGCCAGTGTGAAAGGGCTCAAGCAAATAATGCTGGGTCATCTGGTTAAAAACCTTTTGGCACAATCTGATGTCATCTGACAAGGCACTCTGTTACCTTGTGATTATCAACACAGGAGATAAAATGATGGTTGCAGTTATAAAACCCTTTCCTTTAGTACTTTATGTTGCTGTTCTGTGTTTTGGTGGCTGATAGAACCTCAATTTTTTTTTACTACAACTGACCTTTCTGGGACGTATTTCATTTTCATCTACATGAAGCCAGATCGAAACATTTTTGCAACTTTTCCTGTCCAGTCCTGTCACTGTGACCTCCTCCACCATAAAAACACACACACACAGTCCACTGTGATCCAGACTAAACAGCTGTAGGTTGCCATAGATGCAGTATATATAACAGACCTAACTACCTAACTAATAATGTTAACATGATGATTGTTTAGCATTCAGCTTAAAGCACTGCTGCACCTGAGGCTTCCTTTTGTACTAACTTGTCTTTTCTCCCCCTTCCATTGCTTCCTGGGCACAGTCTTCCCCTTGTCTTCCTCCACTGTCCTTCTTTGCCTCACGTTTTAGACATCAAAATGTCTTCTCCATGAGATCTTTATGTTGCTGCTGAGATAGTAACGGTTTGTAACTCTGTCCATCAGGGGGAAAACATACATTTTAACTTCCTGTCGCAGTCCTTCCACTCGAAGTCCATCACTGGTTTGTCTGTCTGCATTCGAAAGCCCCTCGTAGCCACCAGCTCTCTGGACCACTCTGTTCGCATCTGGAACTACGAAACAAAGTAAGACACAAAATCACACCAAAGCCCTTTGCTGTTTTTTCTATGGTGAGAGATGTAATTACGTAATTTCTCCACACGATCTTAAGCATCATTTTGTGACTCATACACATATAAATAAAGTAGGCTACTGTATTTTACATTACATTACAAGTTTGCTGAGGTACATGGGAAGGAGTCATTGTCCAGTACTGACCTGGAAGGAGGGTGAGGTTCTGTATTAGAAGTACAGCGATGAAACACTGCTACTATTAAAACAGGATTTAGGAAGGTGCCTTATCAAGCCTTGTGTTCACTGTTCATGTATGTACACAGAACCCAAATAGCATGAAAACGCGGAGCCTAAATATGGCATGCTAAGGACTACTTTGACTCTTCATTGCCTCTCTAATTGTCACTAGAGAGTTGGAGCTGTACAAGGAGTTCCAGGAGGAGGCGTACAGTGTGGCTCTGCACCCCACTGGCCTTTTCATCCTGGTGGGCTTTTCAGACAAACTCAGGCTGATGAACCTGCTTATTGATGACATCTGCACCTTCAAGGAGTTCACTGTGCGTGGCTGCAGAGAGGTGGGTTAGATGTGTGTAAATATATCTGTGTGTGTTGATCGTGTAAATTGCTGATATTGCAGTCACATGATGCACTATTTCAATTCTTACCATTTTTGTCACCTCTCTCCACACCTTAGTGTGCTTTTAGCAACGGTGGACACATGTTTGCAGCTGTCAATGGAAATGTCATCCACATCTACTCCGTCACCTCTTTTGAGAACATTCTTAACCTGAAGGGCCACAATGGAAAGGTGAGTCAGGTAGAGAGGTTTATATATGGCATGTGGAAAAAGTGAGTGAGCCTTCACCATACTGCTTCTATCCCTTCGGCAGGGCAGGGTCCAAAGTAATAGACAGTGGTCATATTTGTCAAGCAGTTGGGCAGCAGTAACCATGCCGCTCCAAAAAGCTACAGTACTTTAAGTACACTTTTTTTGCAGGTGCGTAGCATCGAATGGAGCCCGGATGACAGTCGGTTGGTGTCATGTGGGATGGATGGTGCGGTGTATGAGTGGAACACACAAACCAGCAAACGTGAGTCTGAGAGCGTCCTCAAGTCTTGTAGCTACACAGGTGTTGCCTTCTCTTCAGACTGCAAGACCATCCTGGCTGTGGGGACAGACCTCACTCTGAAGGAGATCCAAGATTGTCAGGTCAGTAACAATAGCACATTACTGTATCTCTTTTGAGTTTCTCTTCTGAGTGTCCATTGATTAGAATGAGTGCGTGTGTGATAGCTTTGTTTTGGTTCCCACCATCTCCTGAAAAAATGTCTGGCTGCTCATTGTTTCACCATACAGCTACTTGCTAACTTTGCGTGCTGTTTGGTGCTGAGCACTCAGTGTACAATGAGACAGTTAGCCAAAACAGTAGAGTTGTGGGTCATAAAACCGAAACAATGAGCTGTAAGCGACTAAAATGCTCTGTAAAGCTGAGGGGAACTGCAGAGTCAAATGATAATTCTCTGTGGATTCATTACTACAAATGACACCATTCACAATACAAATACAGTCATCATGTGATTCATACAAAAATGTTGAGTAGAGCAGCTTTCAGAAGTTCAGAAGGAAAGAAAAACAAATACATTTCTCTACATTTGGACATATTGTGTATTCTCTCTTGTATATCTTGGTTATTGGTTCCACAGGTCCTAAGGGAGGTTCCTGCTGATGAGGTAGCTCACACTGCAGTGGCAGTGTCTCACTCGGGCAGGGTTGTCTTCACTGGGACTTCCAGTGGAACCATCAGAGCCATTAAATACCCATTACCCATCCAGAAGGAATGGATCGTGTACCAGGCTCACTGTGGGCCTGTCACCAAGGTTGGTCCCTATGTAAATGCAAACACTAAACTGACAGAAAGGCAGAAATCCATCAATCTTAAATGTGAATTGAACACAGGAAAACTAGAGCAAGAAATGATTTGCTATGTCAACCTTTATATAAGGGACAAAAAAAAGTCTACTGTTTAACACGCTTATTGATGTGTGTCCTCAGATGGTGATCACGTTCGACGATCAGTTCCTGCTGACAGTGTCTGAAGATGGCTGCCTGTTGATGTGGAAGATCATTGATAAGGAGGGCCGAGGGCTGAAGAGCAACAGGCAGATCATCCACACTGAAGAGATCCTTGTCACCAAGTCAGACCTGAAGGAGAAGGTCTGTGTGTGTTGTGTGGACGTGTATTACTCATGTCATAAATCTGTTTACAAAGTCACATTGTGGAGATACACCTTCCTTTGTGTCCCCATGATCTAGGTCAGGGTAAGTATTAGAGTTAGGCAAGTAGTGGTTTTGGTTACGGTAGGTTACGGTAAGAGTGTGCCACAAGCGTGTGTGTGTCTGCATTAGACTATTTTACATGCATGTGTCAACATTCTCCACATGAAAGGTTAGCCTCAGTTGATTTCATTGAATTTGATAGGTGACATAAAAGCAGACAATAATCACATAGCAGTTGGTTAGTAACATACAGTATAGGGTCATTCAACATAAGTATCCAAGCTTGTGTCTGTGTTGCAGACCCAGAACATGCAGGATCTGAAGGCGCGTCTGGAGGATCTGCAGATGGAGAACGAGTACCAGCTCCGCCTGAAGGACATGAATTACAACGAGAAGACGAAGGAGCTTTCTGACAAGTTTACCCAGCAAATAGAATCTCTGAAAACAATGCAACAGGTCTGTTGGTCACCTGACAGACAGCTCTACTCCAAATATACTTAAGATGTTTTTTTACCTCACAGTTTAAGATCAAAAGGTCTTCTTGTATTCTTGTATTCCATGACTATGACTCAGTTTCTTGTGTTAACATTACTTAATTACTTCAAATAATATAGACAGCCTATTTTCAGGATTTGCATGCCTCGTTTTTGGAATGGATTGTATAACGTAATGCCTTTATTGTCTATTCATAAAATGTACCTATAGGCCATGAAGACAGGGATGGAAAAGCAGGAACGTGAGCACCAGGAGAGTTCTGCAGAGGTCACTGTGAAACACTCAAAAGAGCTGAAGGATTTTGGTAAGAAGAGTACAAGTCAACCATTATGAAGCATTAAGATTTTCTCAGAGAGATGACAGAATCAGTGTCAGCACAATCCATGGACAGTATATCTTTGTTTTACAAGGGTGAATCAATCTGTCTGTCTATCAATCAATCATACACAGAGTTGTCCTACAGCCAGAAGCTGATTGTGGAGCATGAGAGGTTCCTGGATCTGCAGCATAAATATCAAAGAATGCAGGAAGACTACGAGAAGCAGCTGAAGGCTGCAGAGGAGACCAGACTCCAAACCTTGGAGCAGCTGACGCAGCTCTATGAGGCCAGGCTGCAGGAGAAGGCTCAGCATCTGGCTCAGGTTAGTCAGGAGGAGCAGATGATGGAGTATGAGTTAGCAGGGACACCACATGAAACCACTAAAGTTCCTACGTCCACTTTGATTCTGTCCTACTTTGATTTTGTGCAGACTCAGGAGGATGCACAGCAGCAGGTCCGTGAATTTAAAGAGATGATGAGGCAAGTGGAGGAGGATGAGGAGAGGAAGATCCATGACATCCAAACCAAGTATGAGAGGAAACTGCTCACTGAGCGAGAAACCAACAAGAATCTGAAAGGAGAAACTGGTATCATGACACAGAAGGTGAGCAAAGCTCCTGTTTTTCAGTGGAACCTGAACTGTAATGTTGCTGCTTCTTATTGTATTCCACCTGCCTCTAGTGTAACCTCTGACTCTTTGTTTCTCTTGTTCCTTTGGTGGCTGATTGTGTGATCACAGTTCTACAGTCTGCAGAGACAGATCGATGACAGGTGCACAGACATAAACAAGCTGAAGCAAGAGCGGCAGAGCATGCTGGGGTTGATCCGTTCACTGGAGAGCGACATCGAGGACCTGAAGAGGCAGATCTCTGGGCATGAAAAGACCAACCAGGATAAGGTGGCTGAGATCAGGGCTTCATTTCATTAAAATCCAGCAACATTTAGATTTTTTACATTTTATGTCACAGCCCTGTACCCTTTTGCATTTTAAGTTTTTTGGAAGGTCACAATTTATCTTTACGCTTGTAAGCTTGGTTCCATACTTCAACACTTCAACTGCCATTTTCTGAAATTTTATTGAAAAAACATGATTGGGACATTTACATTTTAATCTCTATAGTTCCACTTAAGTTTGATACTAGAACATGTTTAATAGAAATACAAGAATTTGTACACATACACAACTGTTTATGTAAATGGAAAGAAAATATAGATATATGCATTTTATTTTAATATCCCAATGCTCTCAGAATGAGATATTATATGATTTCATATAGACTCAGACAATTGCTTTTGGGTAGGTGGATAAATGCCTGTGTATTCAGTGTTATGTGCTTCAACATTCATGAAATGAATGAAGCATCCTCCTTAATGACCAGTTCATTCTTTCCTGCTGCAGAGTCATGACAACATTAGATACTACAGAAAAAAACTTACTTTCTTTCTCTAAATTGCCTTTACAAACACAGGATGAGACCATCTCCAGCTTGAAGAAGAAGAACCAGGAACTGGAAAAGCTGAAGTTTGTTCTTGACTTCCAGTTAAATGAGTTAAAGAAACAGACTGAGCCTCAACAAGATGACATCAATGAGAAGAAGGAGCGGATCATTCAGGTCTGTGTGTGTGTGTGTGTGATGAAAAACAAAAAGCTCCTTTGTTGAGCATCAACATGTAAAACTTCCCTCTGACAGATACTGGAGTCACTTTTACAAATGTCTCATTGGACGTCTCGTCTCAGTACTATATGTCAAGATGACACTTAGGTGAAATCTCTGCAGTGTTGCAATGATATGCTGTTTCTACTGTTTGACAGCTGGAGGAGGAGCTGGTGCAAATGGACAAGAGCAACACTCAGCTGAAGCTCACTGTCTCTGACCTGAGGCTCAAACTGAAGACCAGAGACAAAGAGATGTATAAGGAGATGCAGAAAGTCAGCACATACCTAACACTTGCTTTCTATACTGTAGCAGCATGTTATGATTATAGTAAACATGATGTAATATGTTATTTGATATTTTCAAATGTTGACTGGATTGTCTCATAGAGCAGATGTGTAGCAGATGTTTAATTTTACATTTTCACACTGATGACAATGTTGCATTTTCACACTGATGACAATGTTGCTCTGTCACACTTAGCTTGCAATTCTTTCACATCACATCTATTATACAATATGGCTCCTGATCCTCCCTGTTGTTCGTACTGGCAGCAAAGGATGATGGGGGACAGAATCCACAGTCCTCAGTTTCAAAAAATGAATTCTCAAGTTCAGCTGAAGCTACTATGAGGTGTCAGCAGTGTGTCTCTTTGTGTTTTCACAGACAGTTTTTCCTTGCTAAGTGGTGGCAGAGGGCCAGTAGAAAGAAGTAGGAGTTTTATACAAGAAGATACTCACTTTACTTGTCATACTGAGACTGCTGGAGCCTCGTCTTAGCTTTAGATTAACTTTAGAATTCATTATGCACAAAACTGAAGTTGCTTTAAGAATTGATCCCCTCTCAGCAGGAGGATTTATAGTTAGCATTAACCATTTTTGTAAATCTAAACATGGGCAGAAAAAAAAAGTGAAACTTACACATCTTTTCTGTTGCCAGGTGAAAGATTTGGAGACACATCTTCAGCGTCTCAAGTCAGACCTTCATAACTGTGTTGCCTTCATCCAAGAGCCAAGAAAGCTGAAGGACAGTGTGCAGATGATCTATTCCCGATATGTATCTCAGGCTGATGGGGTGAGTGGTTCATATAATGTAGTAGATGCTGAGAGCTCACTCACAATGTAGGAGTGCAGGCTTTAATTCCAGCTGGAGTCTATCTTACTTCCACCCTACTCACAAACACACTTACACACTGCAAGAAATGCAAGGAATGTGCAAACCATGTGTGTGTGCTGTTTCCAAGGTGGAAAAAAACAGTGTGGATGAAGATATTCAGAAGGCATTCTGTCGCCAGCGTGATCACCTGCAGAGGACTGTTAACAGTCTGAGGACGAGGCTGGCCAAATCTGCTGAGGAGCATGAGCAAGTCTATGTCAAGATCATGAAGGTAAATTTTAAAACAGAGAACCCTGCACGGACACTTCCTCTGTCCAGTCATTTGGGTTACTGAAATTATGGAAATAATCTGAGTCTAATGCTCATGGCATTCACTATTTCATCTTCCTGTGATATAAGTCTGAGCAGAGTTTTACTGAAGAAATGATATTCGTCTACTTTGCAGGAGAATGTGACTCTGATTACTGAAATCAATGAGCTGCGGAAGGAGCTGCGTTTGGTAAGAACTCAGGTCAAAGAGTACAAAGCTCAGCTGGCCACGTTCAAGAAGTCTAACAAGTCACGTCCTAACTCAGTGGATGGACCCAAGCATGAGCCCAAACATGAAGAGGTTAAATAAGACGGAACAAATCAGAGAGCAAACCTCGTCCTGGACCCGGAGCCTTAATGTAAAGACACCACCACAACAGCAACATGCATAATCACACATTCAGGTCATTTCATGAGCTGGTGCTAAATGTGTTTTTTATTTGTCTGAAATTCAATAAACACTTTCTGGGATGATTTAAAGTACTTTATGCAAAAAGAAAATTAAACTCCTCATTTCACCAAATACTTTCCATTATTATGATAGTGTGGAATATATTTGAATTAAAACCATTGTTCTTGTCCTGGGAATGTTTATTTATTCACCATTCACCTGATGAGACCTTTGCCAGCAGGTCTGAGGATTCTGGTTGGTTTTCTAGAGTCAGGTCGTATTATTGAACTGAGAAAGTCCAATAACAACCTTAAATTGTTGTGCATTTTAACTTTCCTTTTGTGGAACATGAATATAAATCAAGCACTTGGAAAAGAGTCCCCCTGAATGTTATAACCACTTTGGGATTAATCCTTTAACTACAAATTGTGCATTGTTCGTATTTTTGCTGGCCATTTTCAAATGCATGCTGTTGAGCTTTAGACAGTTAGATGTATTCTTCCTACTATTCCAGGTAACCATTTGCTTCATTTCATTTATGTTTGATATAAAATCACTAAACTACAAAAATAGCCTTAAGCTTTAAGCCCCTTTAGGTGCCTTGGCTCTATGTGAGTTTTTCAGCATATAAAATCAGAGCAGACTATAATCTTAGAGTTGTTTTATTGTACTGGACTACTAAGGTTATGAAGGTTTTAGAAAGTAGGCTGCAGGCTGACTTCAGTACCAAATGTATGATCTCTGGGCCACACTAGTGCAACAGTGTTAACATATGGCTGCTGTCTTTTCCTTTCTGAACAGCATATTTGCTCATTCTGAAGCTATACAGTCTAGAATGAACAGATCTATTAATTGATAACAAAGATGACTCATTTACCTTCATTTACATACAACTTTTATTATTATTTTTTATTTTAAATAGTAAAGCTAAAGAGGCAACAAAAGGTTAGTACAGTAAAAAAAACATAGCAGAGAAGTATAAGCACACAGTAATAAAAATCCATTTAAAAGTTTGCAGACATCTTGGTGACATCACGTTTCACGTCCACAGTGTGCATCTCAATTCTCCTGTGCAGTTCATCCATTGAAGTTGACAGGGTGTCATACAGGGCCTATACAGGGAAGATAAACATGTTAGTCTCAAACAGTAACACATGGGAGCAGTGAGGCAGAGATGTAGAGGTGGAAGCTCCCTGTTCTGGTCGTACCTGAGCTTTCGCTGTCTCCTGGCTGCACACCTCTCTCAGGCTCTTGATCTTGGCCTTCAGCTGCTGCGTCTCCCTGGAGATCTCTTGGATTTTTTCAGCCATCTCCTCACGCTTCTGATGGATTTGGTTACACTGCCTGGAACAGAATTCAAATTTGGTTTTGAAACTTTTAGTTTACAGAATGGAACTGTCAAATTCTCTACTCATCACATTTACAGCTATGTAAATTCTATAACGTAGAAATCACCAGTAGAGAATCCTGTTGTATATACAGAATATATTATGGTATTAAATACCCCAACACGTCTTGAACATGCTGCTCCTTCATCTCTCTCTTCTTCTGCCTGCGGATGTTCTGTTTGGACTCTTTGTCCAGCTTCATGCCCAGTGCTCGCTTCAGCTGGCCTTCCTCGATGTACAGGTTCTTCAGCTCCTTCTGCTTCTTCTCATACTGAGCCGTCAGCTCCTGGTGCTACACACACAGAAAAATGATATGCTAATGTATAATCGCACAATGATGAGCAGTAAAGAAAGGATTCTAATGTTTCTAGACCACAGATTTACCAGTGTGTACTGCTGGGAGAATGTTAATTCCAGAGCAGAGTCAAACCTAAGATGAGAACCATCACTCCTTCACTCATTAACATCCATCAACTTTAATTACAGGAAATAAAATCACTTTCAGTGTCTGTGTAGTTTGGATTTTATTTATGTGTCTGGGGGGGAATAGAGAGAGATCATACCTGAACCTACAACTTGCATGATTTGTGAATGTGCATGTGAACCCTTCAACATCCTTCCCCTATTGATCAGTGTTTATTGTAGGAGAGATGTGGATCCAGAGCACTTGGACTCTGTTCATACCTCCTCCTGCCGCTGCTTGGTGTTGTTCATGCTGCTCTCCAGGTCCTGCAGCAGATTGTACATCTGCTGGATGTCAGCCTCAGTGTGAGTCACACTCTGCACCATGTTCTGCAGCTCCACCACACGCTCATCTGTTTCTTCCTGAAATCAGTGCCATCAAAAATGTATCATCCAGATGAATGACAATTACTGCTCATATATACCAGTCTGACCTAATTTCAGATCAGCAGCTTTTGAAGACGACCCTGTTTGCTTTTCTACTCACAATGGAGTTCTTGATGTTCTTGACATCCTCCCTCATCTTCTCCATCTGACTCTTCAGCTCCTCTGGAGAGTCCACAATCTGAGACTTGAGTTTACTGATGTCTTCCATCTGGCTGCTGACATCCAACTTCAGCTGGGCCTGATGCACACATCCAAACAGCACACACATCTTTTCATTGAAAGGCCTGGACTCTTACTGTCTGTAACTTCGACTGATCTTTCTGGGGACATTTGGGATATTGGACTTGTTCACAGAGACGTATGAGGTTGATATCAAATACTGACACCACAGTCACATACCAGTTTCTGAGTCTTCTCTGCAATGTTGGTTTTCCACTCTGCAATGCTTTGTTTTTTAACATTCTGAAAGGACATACATTCATTTTATTTGGGAGCACATGCAACAACAGGTTTTATTACTTGTTTCATCATGTTTCATCACCACCTACCACTTCCTGGGATACATGTGCGGTGGTGGTGTGCAGCTCAGAGAGAGCAGCTGCCAGCTCGTCGGCCTCAGCCTGCTGCTCCGGTGGGATGGTCCTGAACAAGCACAAGAAACATCAACAAGTGTGCAAAGTGCTACTTTTGTGTTAGAGTCACTGGGGAGGACATGCATCTTATTGCTTGTTTTCAAATGATCACAAAATAGACCATAATTCAATTAGTTTGAGTTACTAAAACAATAGCATTATCAATTATTGTGTCCATCAGGTATTCAACTAAACAACTATTGCTTAGTTTATAAAATGTCAGAAAATGGTATGTAATGTCACTCCAACACTCCCATAGCCAGCTAAACATAACATTAAAGAGACAGAACGCTGCAATATATACCCGACAACAAAAACAAGAACACATATTTAATCAAACACTTACGTCAGCATCTCAATCTTCTTCTGTGCCTCTAAATTGCCTTTGGTGTAAGCCTGCAGCCGGTCCACATCTGCCCTCTGACAACAGAGAAAGCAACAGTCAGAAGATCTGCAACACCACTGAAACCTTTTTTAATGTCCTTATCAAGACAGAAGCTGGTCGATGTCAAACAAACAAACAAAAACAACAATCAATATTTACACAAAACTTCCATGAATAACTCAAGTGGATCGTGTAGAGGTTCTGTCATTTTTGAGGACATGTTCAGGATGCAGAGGTCATGCAACACATGATCATAACATACAAATTTGGCCTGCTTCTCCAAGATCACGTCCATCCTCTGCTTCCTGAAGTGAAAAAAGTTCATGATGCCACTTAGAATAGTCAGAGTCCTTTGTTTTTCTGAAAAGGAAAAACAAGACCATTATCCAGGGTTATCAGAGGAATATGTGACATTGTTTCAGAAAAAAACACTAGGCAGATGAAAAATATTTACTTACTTGGAGCAAGAAGATCATTCAGTGAAAAATCGTACACCAAACACATGGGCAGAAACTGCCGCCTGAAAAAAAAAAAAGATCACACACAGTGTTGTTAAAAATAAACATCTTAGATAAAAATAATGTTGAGACCCAATTCCTGAGCTGTAGCCTTTCAAGCACTGAACTAAGAATAACAGAAACAGCCATGTGCTCTGCTTATTTCAGTCTGTTTGGTTTGCTTCCATATAAACAAACATATCCAGAAACTTGTGATCAGAAATCATATCTCTCATTCTGTGAGAAAGTGACAAAACTCACATGCGTATGTAGACGCTCATGATAGCAGTGGCCCCCTCTTGATATGCTGGATACTGAATGTTCTCCAGCAGTGGAACCTGTGGGGTAATAAAAAGGAAAATCAAGCTCTTAAATAGAAGAAAAAAATAACAAGGCACATGGACTCTGTTCATGACATATACCACCACATGGTTTGCTGTATAAACAGGTGTTATAAGTGACATTATAATGCCAAACAAAAAGGAACAGATGAGACTGCTCAGTGTAAATTAAACCTATAGTGAATCAAGAGTTCCTTCATGAACTGGTATGCAGACTTGGATGCAAACAGGTTAATGTTACCTGTCAAACACAGTACTTACCATGGAGTGACACTCGGGTCTGAAACGATACAGGAGATGCAACACTCTCATGTACAACGTCTGAACTGCCTCTGGCTGTAAGAGACAATGATTGAGGGTTATGTTAATGATCTGTAGTTTTTCTGACTGTAGGGGACTGATGGCTGCAACTCAAGCAGCATCTCATCCACTTTTTTGCCTCATCTAGATGTTTCCACACAAATCCCAAGGTGTGTAAATTGGAATGTCATAATATAATCTAATATAATATAATGTTTTGGGGTTTTAGACTGTTGGATGGATGAAACAAGCAACTGTTTGACTAATCAATTAATTGACTAATCATTGCTGCTGGATTGAGTTAGTCAAATCAAGTTGGAAAGCTTCAAACTTCTTGTACGGACTTGCTCTTTGTGTTTCTCAGACAGTATTTTCCTTGCTCAGCTGTAGCAGAGGAGTTACAGTATACAACATATAAGACTTTCAATGTATATGTGGTCATGTGATTATTGTATTGCAGTGTTTTATGATTGTTTTGGCTAGATTTTCACAACTGAGAAAATGCATTATAAATGCAGCGTCTGTTTGAAAGCATTTCTGCATATTTGAACAGTATTGTCCAGGTAAGTATCCATACTAATGACTTCACCACAACTGCCATGAATTCCTTTTGTTTACTGTCACTGTTCCTGTAGTGATTTGGCTTTATGCTTCATTATAGTATGAATTTACTATTTTTTTTATGACTGATGTAACAAGGGATGGATTCTTTGCCTTTCTCTATAATATCTTTAAAGAAATGACCACTGTGTATAGAATTGCTTATTGTTTGACAGCATCCTAAAGGTAATGGCCGTGTTATTTACAATGCAATGAAAATGTAATGATGAACACTTGGCTACAATGTTATGATGCTCTGATAAACCTGACAGAAGAAGCATTACTTTATTTGACACATAGATTTGCAATAAACCCAACATTAGTAGTATGTGGAATTGCATATTGAGACCGTAAAAAAATACCGTAAAACAGTCATGAAAAACTGTAAACATATCCTTTAGCTGGTCCTATTTACTGGTGTTAAAAAAATATTGTCATTTGGTAAGTAACGTTTGGATTGGAGTTTGGCACAGCTGACGTCTCTACATATCATATGAATTATGTCTGGAAATAACTCTTCAGTTCGCTATCTCGTAACATGAGTTATAATTTAACTCCCAAGTCCATTATGTACTTTTGTTACTTTCTGACAAGCCGCTCAAATGTACTCATCATGTATAACGACATAATACATGTTATATGATCGAATAGTCGGCTGCTGTCCGCAGACGTGAGCCTGAGTGAGCGGACGGTACCTTCGGAGCAGGAGTCAGGTCGCTCTTGGTGAAATGTTTTGCCTCTTGACCAGTGAGAACTTCTGTTCGGTAGAAGTTCACAATCGCATCCGCAGTGTACACCGGGAAGGTGTTTTCAGACATTGTCGCAATTTGAAAGGCGATAGAAAACAGACAAAACACAGAAAGTACTTCAACTTCAACGACGATACAAAATTGGCGCCTTAAAATCACTTCCTTGTTGATTTCTCGACGGCGTATCTGATTGGTCATTTTGTCCTTCTTCTGTTGTCAGAGAGATGCTATATTACTCACTTGCGCCCTCTACCGCACCAACTGTGTAAAGGTCTACAAGGTATATTTAATTCCTGCTGTGGGGTTGATTCTCTTAAATGATCATATAGTTATGAGAAAATGAGTCCATTTGAATTTTCAAGGAACGTTTGATCGAAGAATGATTTGTCAAAATTAAAACGGTATTCCTGGTCCACACTCCGAAGCGGCAGGGGGCGCTAATGTGACACTGGGAGTAAATGTGCACGTGACACAACACGGAACTCAGTGTTGTGTCTCTGGATGCTGGATGTCCGTGAGCAGAACTTAGTTTTATTCACAGTCAAAGTTTGCTGTGTGGAATGAATGTGGACGGAGTTGCGGAGCTGGTCGTTTACACGTCTCCAGGGTTCGGGATTTGAGCCGTAATGGCGGCGAACTGGGCCGAGAGGATCTCCGCTTTCTCCCTCAGTCCGTCTCGCTTCCTCTGCGCGACAACAGCTGAGGCTTTCCTGGCAGAGCTGCTCCGAGAGCTCCGGGACGACAGAGCCTCTTACAATGTCAAGGTAAGAAAAGACACACATAAAAACCTGTATAGTGAAATGTAGAGTGAATGAAACCCCAGTGCCTCTGTCATGCTTCATAAATCTGCTGGCTCTGGGAAATTGAGAGGGGGAGTTCTAACCATTTTCTAAAATGATTACTATAAATTGAATCAATGACAGAAGTAAAATATATGAACACACTTGCACGCCTGCTCCTAAATCATTCAACAAAGAGGCTATATTCATTATTGTTTTCTTTGTATTCTTCAATGTGTCTGTAATAACTTATATTAAATACTTGGTTATCTCTGGTGTTTTTCCGTTTTCCAGCTGTGTGTCTAATGTAATCTAGCGTGTGTCTGCTCTCTCATGTTGTGAACACTGATGGGTCCATGTTTCTTAGGTCCTCCTGCTGTCCCCACTGTGCGAGCACCCGACTCTGCTGTGTCCCTCAGACTCGGTGGGCGAGGAGACGGCCCTGGAGCTCATGTCAGTGTTCGCCCAGTGTCCTCCCAAGTCTGTCCAGTTTCGTTGCCACCTCCTCCTGGCCCTCACCTCGGTACTAGTGTGCACTTCCTGCGTGAGCAGCCGTTCCCGTGCATCACAAGACTTCCTGGACCTGCTCCTCCAGATTGCCCAGGACACCAGTGACCTCCACGGTGATGGTGCGCTCCGCTCTTTACGGGCCACGGCTTGTGACTGCCTGCGGGAGCTGGAGGCCTGCTCCCCAGGCCTTCTCTCTCAGCGCCTCGAGCTCTTAGGTGGGCTCCGGCAGCGAGAAGCCTCCCGGCTCCACCAGGCCTATGCAGGACTTCATACGCTGGTGTTAAGAAATGCTGTGTATCAGCTCACCCAGGAAACTGGAGCTGGTGCCGAGCATCTTAAGGCTCTTCTGGGAGGAAATACATCAGTTGCGTGGGAAGCAGAGCAGGACTCCATGAATAGCAAAGACTCAGCCATAATGTCCTCTCTTATCTTGGGACCCATGGGTACAGTGCCAACCCTCCAGACTGGGCCTGATTGTAAGGAGCTGCGTTCAGTCCTGTCCTCCCTCCTGGAGGAGTCCTACCTGCTCACTCCTCTGTGTCAGGCTACACTGCTGCATAGACTGACAGAGGTGGTTGCCATGATGCCTGGCGTCCCTCCGGCCATATTCAGAGCTCAGCTGCTGCGACTGCTGGGCACGAGCCAGGTTTGTATCTGATTGAATGAAGCAGAATCAGGAAGTAAGAAGTAGAAGTAGAGCATCAGGTTTCTCTGACATGTTGTATTTGCTGTTGATGAGCAGTTTTTTCTGTTTAGGATGGTTGTTTTACCCCAGTTAAGAAAAATGTTTCTCACTTTTTTGATTCCAGCCTGCTCCAATAGATGTGAATGGAAGTTAGTAAGTGGTGTTCAAGGCAGTGAAAAATTACATTTTAAAACATTTGTTTTCAAATGTCACCCATTCTTCCAGATCATCCATAGTCTACACTGTCATCAGTTCTGATTGTTTCTTCAGTAGAAAGTAGCTCCACTGAGAAGTGTCCACAGTGAAGTCTGTATATTATATATATTTTAAACACTGTGAGCACCAGAGATGGATATCTCACAAAGGCACATAAAACTAATAAATGCAACATATTTAAAACTGATTCCCTGATGCACTAACCTTTGTGGCTTCCTCACAATAAAAGCCACCATGTGGTTTGGCAGTTGAACACTTCACAGTGTGAAGCAGATGTAGTAGGAAATGTTGGGTTTGCATTAGCAGTAACACAGCTCCGATATAGCTTTAGCCTGTAGCAGGGTGAGTTCTGTCAATGAGATAAAATTCTGAACAGTGATGCAGGAATACTGCGCATGTATGCTGTGTTTATTGTGAATCTCAGTTTGCAGATTGTCGGAAAGAGGTTATTACAGAATCTAAATACCTCTCTGTGCTCCTCCCACCAGGTTTGCCTCCTTCACGCCACTCTGCTGATGAAGTGTGCGTTCACAGACAGCCTCTTCAGCGCGGAGGACGAAGCTTTCATCCTGAAGCGGCTGGTTGTGCTCTCCCAGCATCCACTGCTGAGTACACCAGAGAAGCTTTTCTACATGGACTGCATCCTGCACTTTCCTGAGAACCGGCCAATCAGCTGCGGCGATGGTGACGAGACCCTCCCCGTGCTGCTGACTCCGCAGCTAGCCTCAGCCCTAGTGCCCACTGTGTTCAACGACGGCGCCACCATGCTGGCCCGCCTCAACCTGCTGTCTCTGGTCTACCTGGAGGAGGGAGACGAGGGGGAGGGGGAGGAGGGGAGGGGGCTGGCCTACCTCTATGAACACCTCACCTCGCTATTACACATTGTAGAAAATGGAGGCAGCCGGGAGCTTATAGTTACCTTCTTCAGAGCCGCCTTCCTCTTCCTTTTCTATTTCTGTCATGTGGAGCGGTATTCACACAGACTGACAGAGAAGCTGTGTAAGCTCTACCTCCGTCACACCTACCTGGCTCCACATTTCATCAATCTGGCGAACCAGACCCAGAAAAAGCTCACTGAGTCCAGTTGGGCTGTGGGGCTCCTCAGGGCCCTCCAGGGAGTCATCACAGAGGCCCCGTTTGCCCAGATGACCTTACAAGACCTCAGCTGGCACCTCAAGATGCTGGCTCGAGTGGCGGAGGAAGGAGAAATCGCCCAGCACAGCACCCTCAGCTTCCTGTCCAGTGTCATTATGCCGTCTTCCTCCTCTCTGTGTGTGAGCGGAGACTGGCGCCTGGGGAACGGCCTGCTGGGGGTCTGTCGCCGCCTCCTTGTCCACCCTAGCCTGGACTCACTGCTCATTCCTCTGGCTGACATCCTGCAGCATCTCACCTGCCACTACGGAGACACAGACATCCAGGACCACGCCCGTCTCTACTACACACTCCTGACCACGCTGTCCCGGGAGAAGCTGGCTGGAGTGTTGGCGCAGGGTTTTACTGAGGGAGGGCGGCAGGTCAAGCAGCGATCGCTGTCCTGCATCATGGCTGAGGGCGAGGGGCTCACAAGCGTGCTAACCATTCACCAGACAGAGAAAGCAGTGTTCAGGCTGATTGAGGCCCATTCTGAGCCACGGGACAAATCACAAGCTGATAAAGAAAGTGACCCAAACCAGAATGAGACAGAGAGCTGCCCAGGAGAGGTGAGCGCAGCACTGGAAGCCTACAGAGCTCAGTTTGATGACCCTAGCTTTGCCTCAGAAATCACCTTAAACTACCAGCTGACTCACATTGAAGCTGACGACTCCCGCTTTGATCAGCTCTTCAGTATTCGTCTCCACTTCACCCTCGCAGACAACAACTATGAAGAGCTGAGTGACATCAGTGTCCCGTGTCTGTTCAGAGAGAGGCTGTCCCCCAAGGTGAGGCTGAGACTGAAGCCCAGGCGGCCCTATCCCACCACCCTCCATGCCAGCGCCATCTTCACCGCCCAGGACGGGCTAACCTGGCTCACCGTCCTACCGGACGTCCATGTGGCTTTCCAGCAGGCCTTCCTGTCTCCGCCTGTTCCCCCAGCCTGGGGACAAGGTGGCAAACTGAGCTTGTTTGAAGGTTTATGGGATGAAATGAGCTCTAAGAGTGGAGAAAAGGATATGACAGACTGCGCCACCAGCCTGTTCTGCTGCCAGCTGAAGGAGGCTGCTCTGATCACCTTGGTGGAGAAACACTTCCTCCCCTACCTTATATCAGATCTGTCTGATGAAGAAGAATTCAAAGTGCTTTTCTTCCTCCCACCACAGTCCCACATGCTGCTGAAGATCAGGTCAGAGGAAGACGCAGTGCATTTCAATATCGCCACAGATAACTGGCAGCTTCTGCCTCACATAAGTTCTTATCTACTGACAATCACATCCTCACAGGAACACACTCACAGTTGACTGTCATACAACTTACTGCCTTGTTTTTAATTTTAAAGAAAAGCTGATTTTTAAAAAAAAAAAAAAAAAAATTGTCAGCACTTAATGACTCAGTTGTACTTAAAATTTAATTGCTGAAGACAGTTGATTTAAAATAAAGTTATTGCACTTTAATTTTCTTGACCTGAAAATAAACAAATGTGTAAATTTAAGAATTTTGTAATTTATTTACCAAATACAGTCCAAATAATTCACATCTTATTGGTTACAGTCTATAAATGAAAAATAAAATACATAATTTACTTGATGGGTTGCACAGGATCTCAGTGATAAATGGCTCAACTAAAGTTGTATTTCCCTGCTATATCAATGGCTTTACACCCATGATCAAAACTGCATGTATGCTGTAGGACACACTTCAGGTACCCTGCAAAATTTCTGACGAAACAAACATGAATGTAAATGGTGAACAAGTTAAAAAAAAAAAAAAAAAAAAAACCTCTGCAGGAAATGCTTTTATCATGTTTGAGCCTCCAAGATACACACAATGACTTTTGGTGAGAAACACCGAATAACTTTTGTTTGTTTACAAGAAAACTCCATAGGGCAGCTTTAAGTTTCATCACTGTGATAAATGTTGGTAAGATAACCAACTAACTGGGTGGAACAGGATTGATAAAGGCTAATAAGAAAACATTTTAAAACATTATTTGGTAAAATGTCTATGCACAGCCTTATCAGAGAAGCCAAACTGATATTTTTCACTGTTAGAAAAGCATCCCTAAGGTTGCAACTGTGTACATCCAATATCAGCAACTGATGTGTATACAAACAAAAAGTTGTAATAATGCATTATGCACTTCTGTCAGTGTATGAAAGTCACCAAGACACTGTGTGATTCTAATCCATATATGGATTTTGTCAGTTCAAATTGAGGTCCATTAAGACTATAGTTAGCATCCGCCTGGTGTCCTTTTAAAATTCCAGTCCAGTTATTCCAGTTATTCTGTGAATCTCAGCAGTCCTCTAATCAGAGAGGCCTTTGAAGTTGGGTCCAGTGTAAGATGGTAAGGCAGTCTTCTGGCTCAGAATTTTGTCCATGATGGCAATCTCTGAGTCCCTCTTCTCCACCTCGTCAATGGGGGTCCACGACATGTCGTGTTGAAGTTTGAATGCACCGACATAAGCGTGAGGGCAACTTGGACCCCATTCCTTCAGAGGAGAGGACAAAGAGCATATGCTATGGTGAGTTGTGCAGCACTTAGAAGTCAAAAGACAGACATTTTTCAACGTATTGCATCAAATATGTGAAACTATTATTTTCCAGTAGAGTACAATACAAAAATAATAATAATAATAATAATAATAATTATTATTATTATTATTATTATTATTATTAAGCTCCCTGTCTTGATAACAACTGTCAGAATTCCCTGACATTCCATAGATTCCATGACCACTAGAAACCCTGTCAGTATCTGCAAAACAAGCACAACAACAACAACAACCAGTCAAATCCAACTTAAACCGCCTGTGTTTTGGCCCCAGGCTCACTATCAGCTCTCCTCATGGTTACATGAACTTTGAACACCAACCTGCTCCAACTCTCAACATTACACATTAATGCTTGCAGGTGTCTGGTTAGGCAGTCACATGTTAACGTCTTTGTGGGACCTGATGGGACGTTATGTAACAGGTAGTGTGCTGGCATTTTGGAACACTTCCTGTCCACACAGGGTGATGTAACACTAAAGGCAGCTGAACAATTTGATATCAGTGTCTATCAATATAATGCTTACCTTAGGAGAGATGATGGAAAAGTATTTCTGTCCAGATGGCCGCTCGTAGAGGTAATACATGTTGCCTGGTTTTTTCACAATGTTACAGGCAGCATGGTGCAAGTCGGCATCTCTTTTAGCCTCCTCTAAAACCTAGAAACATAGAAGAAAAATATGTTTACTAAACTGAAGCATATCTTCTGTTTTGTTACGTGACACTCAAAAATTAACAATACTTGTTTCTTACTTTTTACTACTGACATTTTCAAATAGGCAGTAATGTCAGAATAGCACCTAAACTAATCAAATCTGAACATTACCCAATGAGATTTTGCTTGCATTAAGATCAATCGAGTATGATCCATCTTGGGATCTTGTCTTGTTTAACAGAAATATCTGTTTGAAAAATGTGTGTATCACGAGCATATTTATTACAATAGCCCATTCTGTGTGTATTGGTGCTTTTGCTGATGCTCTTACCTTTCTCGCCTGTTCCTGAAGGTATCTGATCTGGTCAGCAATGACTGTCAGTTTGTTGCAAGCATTGGCTCTAATGAAATCCTCTCCCTAAAAACAAAGTGTAAATGTTTTTAGGACTGCCGCTGTGTATAACTTGACAGTTTGAATATGAAGATAAATCTCAGTACCCTCTGTACTTGTGCTGCCAGGGCCACCAGGTCCATGGGGTCTCCCACTCTGTTGGTCTGGTAGGAACTGACCAGTCCCAGCCCGCTGGGGGCGCTGCTGCTCTCAACTAGAGTCACTGCACAAAACACACAGGTAGAGTTACGTCACAATTATATCATACAGGTCTTCGTCAGGAGGAATGTTACTGCTAATGTTACTACTACTACTACTGTATCCATGCCAGTGCTGCAACTGCTATTACTACTACTACTGTTAATGTTGTTGATGTACTACTGTTATTAATACTATTACAATCACTGTTAGTGCAACTACTGTACGATCACAGCAGCTACTACGATTATCACATATGAACAAATTATTTCAATTTCAGCAAGACAAATACCAATACTTAAATGCACACATAGTTCAGCAATTACTCAGATATATCTCATTCTACTATTCAGTTGTAATTAAATGCTGCTAACAGATTTGGTGTTGGATTACAGTGGACAGCTGTAGTCGTTCAACCACAGCTGCACTCAGGTTAATGTGACACTGTGGTTTATCGTGCTCTGGGCTGAATGCAGCTAATTTAAGACAAATATATCCACATTAACATTGACAGTATTCTTTGTAAGATGACGGAAAGAATTCAGAGAGGGCTCATGACGGTGCAAAGATCCGACATGAGGTTTCCAGCGAGTCACTCAGTAAGTTTTCAGTTACCTGTGGTGGTTCTGTCGGGCTGGCTGGGGAGGCTCACCGTCCTGTCCATCTTCTCCTCTGTCTGTCTATTTACTACAAACTGCTCTCTCGACTGAATCTGTCAAATATAATCTCTCTGTCCACCTGCTCGTTTTGTAACCAGCTGATATTTGACCAAAAATACCGGAGGCTTAATGGGGTCCTTAATCTCCGCCCCATTTTGCCTATAATGGCAGTCCTGATTTGTGCCTGTGTAAAATACGTAAACTAGCTACAAATGCGCTTATGTATTACTAAAAATGTGTATCTTTAACATATGAATTTAATCTTCATTGACATTGAGTTCAATATTTTTATTGTATATTTAATATTTATTCTCATTATTATTTTGATTTATTTTCAGGCACATCATAAACAGCCCAACCTCGCCACAGAGCACCTAAACAAGAGAAGATGTGTCACTGCAGAGAAACCAAACAAACAGGAGTTGGGACGTCCCCACGTGAAATAGGGGCACCCCTTTAAAAAAAACAAAACAAACAAAAACAGCTTCACATCCTGTATAAAGAAGTATAGGATTCATTAGATCTAAGACGTAAGTCTTGTTCTTGGATTTTGTGCCATTTCGTTTTATGGTTTCCCCCATGATCCATTGCGCGCGCACTTACACAACTTTTTTTTTGAGACATGTGACGGTAGTTAGCCATGCAGTTGTTTTCTGTACAGTTGTTTGTTCCATTTGTGAATGAGAAAAGTGAGGGTGTTAATCTTACTCCTGTGTCTTAGAAATGTGGCCATTATGAGAAAATACACATGGAAAATGTGATCCATTGAATTTTGTCACTGAATGGTCTGGACAAGTATGAAAATAATTTGACAAATCTATTTTTTTTTCCATTTGTGCATGAGAAAAAAGTGAAAAGTGAAGTGGTTTAAGTGCGCATCTAACTTTGACTTGCAGACCAACAGGCTGAATTTTCTTATGCTCCATAATTTTTTAAAAAACATTTTATTAACAAGATAAATAGTCTTCACAATAAGGTAGGTTTCTTACAATAATCAGGCAAAGTTGATAAATTGTAAAACTGAGAAAAATATAACATAGGTTGGTTCAGTCATATCTATTTTACAGTTATGTCTCTGTGCACCTGAAAACCATGGGAGTAGACTGAAGTTAGACAGATAACACAGAATATCACTTTGTTTCCAGGTGAAATCCAATGTCGGTTTGTTTGCTCTGCTTGCAATTTTTTTTAATTGAATTTGTTTGAATCTGATATGTGAGGGTTATAAACTTCCACATGTGAGAGCACATCACAAAACAACAGCGAAGCCCTACAGCTTACTCAAATCCAGTGATAGTTTCTCTTGTGGACTAAAGTTATTCGAACGAGTCAGTCACAAACATTTAGTTGTCACTTTTCAATGTGTTTGATGCCTTCTCTGTAAGTACCTTCCATACACTGTAACTAACTTTATTTGCCCGGAAAGTCAGTTTTAAAGTCCGATAAAACAACTTGATCCTGGAGAAAGTGATGATAATGTTGATCTAATGAGGATAATGATGATGATCATGCCTGAATTGTAGGTGATTTTATGGGACATGATAAAAACATTATATAGTATTCTAAACTTAGATCAACTCTAACTTATATTGTATTTTTCCTTGGACCCACATGAGGACCGATCTACACAGTGTGACTTTATCATAATGACATCCACAGTGTTGGAGCAGAGGGGGGTGTTACCGGGGGCTCCACTGTTCAAACCCCACCTCCAGACCAGCGGCTGTGGGAGGAAGAAGCAGCAGCTCCTTCCACCGGCTCCTGCAGTGTGTGGATCAGCCGCCTGGCCCTCAGCACCGCCGGACCCCTCAGCACCATGGAGCCCCGCTACGCGCTCGTGTTGCTCTGCCTCGCTGCTCCGCTGTGCGCCGCGGACACGAACCCGGGCGGACACTTCGTCCTGGAGCCCTACGATTTCCTCTTCGACACGGCGGTGGAAGCCTACTACAAGGGGGACTGGCTGTCGGTCATCCTCAACATGGAGAAGGCGCTGAGGAACAAGGCGACGGTCCGCAGCGTCAAGGCTCAGTGCCGGCTCAGCTGCGCCAACCACACCGCGTTCGGTGCGCCCATCCCGGGGGCCGGCTCCGTGGAGGACCTGGGCTTCTTCCAGAAGATCCTGAAGCGGGCCGACTGTGTGAACTCGTGCGAGACCGAGAAGCTGGGCTCAGCAACTCTGCACCAAGTCACCGAGGAAGTGCAGCTGGAGTTCAGCAAGAGGACCCCGTACAACTACCTGCAAGTGGCTTATTTTAAGGTAAACAGCTGAGTTTGAGATGGAGGCTGCAATCAGTGCTGTCTCATTAGAAAATGCATGACACAGATCAGAGAGGTTTTTACAACATGCAGGCCCAAAGTGAAAAAACTCAACTCTTTTTTTATTAGTAATCTCATTCAAGCTGATGTGGATACTCTAACAGCCCCAACCCCCCAAAACCAAGACAGCCATGCCACGTCTTAAGGTGGAGTCAGCTTCTGTGCAGCCTGACGTGAGGACGTCGATCACTGGGATCCAGAGGTTTAAAGGCCCAAAGTGCTGCTTTCAAATGCCCCTCTTAAAGTCAAAGACAAACTGGTAGATTAATTCCTTGTTGGCTCATTTGAGTGCATTTAGCTGTAAAGTTAGAGGTGTAGAGGCAGACATATGATTTGCACTTTTATTTTCTTTGTCAATGAACTTTTTCAGCCCTGCTGCTCTCTTGGATTGTTAGGTGTGTTTTTGAAAATACTATGCTCAGACAGAACTTGAAGGCAGCACTTTAATAAAAAAAATCTGGTGCAGAATTTTAATCTGCCACCAAAATCTGTAAATCCCATCACAATGGCCCCTGCACACTAACTACACAATTCAGTGTAACAGAAAGACAGAGGTGTTGATCCGCTGTGTCTCAAACCTGAAGCTTTCAAAACTTTCACACTGACATGGTTGGGGGCCAAAACCCCTGTTGATCAGGTCCATTGGACTGTGGCTCTAAAGCAGTTTGCTGGTTCCTGATCTGAAAATACTGCTTCATTGTTAGTTTCAAGTACAGGCCACTGAAATGAGAGAGCGGTGAGGGTTACTGTGGATTATTTGGAAGGAAATAAGTGGTTATTGTGGTTGGTTATAATTCCTGCAGGTCACAATTCGAGTCAGTATAACCTAGAATTTACTAAATATATCTTAAACTCTTTGCAAACAAACTCATTGATGAAGTTTGGCCAGTTGAGTCAAGTAAAAATCATATTAACACTGTAATGTGAAAAGGAGCATCTTTCAGCTCCTTGTTTTGGTTTCACCCCCAACTTTACTGTTTTGGTTCTCTACTAGCAACACAATTGGTTTGGACTTTATAAGGTCTTCATATATCAATGTTCTTCCACTGATTCAAAGTGGGCAAAAAATCACTTATGCTGCTTTGACGTAGACGGTTGCATTGACTAAACCTTGGTTAGAAGTTTGAGCTGACATCACTCTGCACATCTTCGGTTGCAGACTGAATACTCATTTGTTCGGACTGCACTTTGGCCCATGAAAAGAAAAAAAACCCTGTCAGTCAGAGTCTGTAGTTTTTTTGTTCAAGGTGATAAATTGATAAACACACTTTCATTTAGAGCGGATGAGCTGAACTCCTGTGTGTTTTTCCAGATCAATAAGCTGGACAAGGCGGTGGCAGCTGCCAACACTTTCTTCCTGGCCAACCCGGATCACATGGAGATGAGACAGAACCTGGAGTACTACAGGATGATGGCAGGAGTACAGGAAGAGGACTTCAAAGATTTGGAGGCCAGGACACATATGGTGAGAGCAGACTCCTTCTCTGATGACTTTCATGGCATTTATATCCTCTTAGCCTCGAGGCCAGTCTTTAGAAGCTGGCTGATTATCTATAATGTTTGTGACTGGCCAAGTTTTTAAATAGCATCACAAATCTTTTGGACCGCTGGAATGATGGCTGTAAAGAAAAGTGGGAAATATTGTGGAAAATTAAGGAAAATATCTCTAAAGGCAAAATGACACACAGACAAGTTGTTTCAAGAATCTTGTTTGCACTTTGTTATTACTGCTCTTAGAGTCAAAGACATGTCAAAGAGAAGGATTTGAAACATGTTAAAAACCTGACTGTGACTGTTACCCAGAAGAGCCCACTCTTGTACATGATAGAACTAGTAATGTTGCACAACATCCCCTCGGCAATGGTGAGCCGCCTTATTGGATGCCCACTTGCTGTCTCCTCAGGCCGAGTTCCTGCTGGGGAAGAATTACTACAGCGACGACTCATTCGGCCTGGCAGCTGAACACTTCGAGGTGGCCGTAGACGAGTACTTCACTGCCGACAAGGAGTGCAGAGCACTGTGTGAGGGAGCCTACAACTACGATGGATACAACTACATGGAGTACAGTGCTGACCTGTTCCAAACCATGACAGGTGAGAGTGGACACCATTGAGTTTTTGTGCAGAAAAGATTCACATGAAAGTTGGGCATTTGCAGACTGTAAATGTGTTTGTGTGTGTCAGACCACTACATGCAGGTCCTGAACTGTAAGCAGTACTGCGCAGTAGAGCTGGCCTCAACGACTGGCAAAGAGAAGCCCTTCGAGGACTTCCTCCCATCGCATTTCAACTACCTGCAGTTCTCCTATTACAACAGTGAGTCTCACAGCCACTTCTTTCTGCCTGTACTGAGCAGTGTACAGCTACTTTATCCAATGTCCTTGACTGTAATGGAGGTGAAATTAAACTCTCAATCTTCAGGGATTTAAAGCATCACTGATTATTCAGATGGTCAGATATATTAGCTGTATATTATGAGGCAGATTTTGGCCTTTTATGAAGGACAAGATGTGATGAAGGTTTCTCCCTGTAGAGCTTCTTCCACAGTGAGAATAATTGGTGCCTTTACCTTAGTATATTGACTAATAATGACAGAGGAGGGTCACACTCAATGACAAGAAGTCTCTTGTGGATGACTAGAGGACTAGAAACCTTTTCAGCCATTCAACCTTCATCACTGTCATAACTATGAATTATGCAGGTCAGATGCCTCTAAATTAGCAAGCACACAGCTGATCCCCCTTAAGGTAACTGGCGTCACATCTAGCAAGGCAGTCTGCCATTTACATAACAACCAATCAGCATCCAGCATCAGAATAAGGAGGAAGATGAAGGCTAGTTCACCACTGAAAAATGTGAGCGCCGTCAACCAGACTTGTTGTGCCATGAAAACTCTTCACATATCAAACGTTAATACACATTCAAATAATTAGTAGATATTATAAGGTTCATCATTGAATACAGCTAAAACACCTTGTAATATCTGCAGTGATATTTGTATTTGTATTAAACTATCATAGTTATTCAAGTAGGGTTTCTCCCTGAAGAGGGGAGCTCCCTTCCCCTGTTCACCATCTTACACTTCTTACTGGGACACTTTTTACTATGTTCCTTTTCATTAAAGGGCTAATCCAGGGATTTAGTTCTGCACTTCCATGCAGTTGGAGGACTCACAAGATAGAGATTAAAAAATGAAAAGTCACAATTGAAGCAACACAAGCAGATATATATTGAACTGGAGTCCCAACTATGGGTCAAGATTCTTTGATAACATTTTATCGAATCTCTTCAAATCCTTTAAATATCTAAGGTCAACTGAACAGAAAGATGTGAAATCTATCCTTGATCATACTGTTACAGAGCGGAGATTCTTTCACTCACAAACACAGTACAGATACCACCTTGCACTGAGCGTATGAACAACACCAAAAGGTTTCATTTTAGCAGTTGAGGAATTCTGTTAATCAGCTACAGCTGATCCAATCTGCCACCAGTTATGTTTGTCATTTAAAGAGGTGAAATTAACGGGCAGCACCAACTAAAAATGAGAAACATCTACCTACACCTTTGCTAAAAAAATAAGAACAACGTGGGATAAAAGGTTCAGTAAAGAATTTGTCAGCACTGAAATGTATGATTTGAGGTATTTTGCAGACAACCCCAGCCAGGCTCTAAAAAACACTTCCTCCTACACTTCCCATAATGGAACTCAACTGTGTCTTTGTTGGCTGGTAAACATCCACGTCTTTCCGACTCTACGCCTCCAGGTTTAATCACAGATGTGTACATTTGTAGTCTTCAAGAACAAACTGAGATATTTTTATTTTTTTCTGACTTGACAAAGTTTAAAATCACAGAAGACATGACACAATTCTTTTCACAGGCTGAGTCGAACTCCTTATGATGAGTAAACTGATGTGTAAAATCATCCCCTCAAACAACAAAGTAAACTGCACCTCAAGTGTATGTACTGTATATATCTAAGAGTCTTCATCAGCACCTTTTATTGTTTTTTTCTGACTGATCAGAAAATGCTGTATTTCTATTGAACAGCTGTTGGAAACCTCATACCAGTTATTCATTCTCCTGCTTCTGCTCCCTCTCTCTAGGTGAGAAGTATGAGCAGGCCATAGAGTGCGCTAAGACCTTCCTCCTGTTCCACCCTAATGATGAGGTGATGAACCAGAACCTGGCTTATTATTCTGCCGTGCTGGGCGAAGACAAGGCACAAAAAATATCAGCCAGACAGGTACGGCCCATCTAACTAAAACTATATTTAATAGAGGCTTTTGTCCAAAGCACCTTTTGAGTGCAGTTATTTTTAGCTGTGTGTGTATCTTAATCTGTGACTATCAGCAGTAAATCAGCCTGCACAACATGTGGTGAGAGAAAAATAGCCTCCATTAGCCCTCAGATGTACTCAGGGGCACGAAGGAGACATTAAAAAAGCACTGATGGTAATCTAAAGCATATAAACGTTTTCTGCTTTTAAAGAAGCAATAAGTAAGAGCTTTACTGCCTCAGGCTCTAAATGTCCGTATTATAAAGTATTTATGGCTGGTTGATAGAGTTGTAGATCAATACTAATGAGTAAGTGATTATTTCTCTGGCTGCTGAGATTTCTGGCTTTCACAGCTGAACTCACTTTCAGCCCGTGCTCCCTTTGGAACGCTCCCAGGGTGATTCTTCACCCAGGAAACCCCGAAAACTAAGATTTATATCTATAGGCTTCTGTTTTCAATAACAATGACTATTCAACTATTTAGAAATGAAAAGTAAAATGCTATTTAAAAAACATCTAGCTTCATTTGCAGAGATCTGATAGCTAAACTCAAAATATCAAACCTCATTTTTCATTGATGGCATTCTGTAATTCCCTCTCTATTAAGTAATTTAGACATTTTTCTCAGAAGACATTTTGACACGTCACAATAGTAAAGGCATAGGTGTAAATAATAAAATCAATAATGGCTGAATTCCATTTAGCTGCTTCTTTTTCAGGGTCCTGCTGTACCATGCATGTTGGCTCACTGTCTCATTGAAACACAGCAACACATGTGGTTTGAACATTATGATAAGACAAAATGTCTTCTGCATAAAAGTGTTATTGCGAGTCGCTCCAGTTAGCGTTTAAAGCTCAGACCATGAACCGCATCAGCAGTTCATGTTCGCCCAGGTAGCTTTGTTACATGTTATTCCCCATCTCTCTCCTCCATTGTCCTCTGTACCATATGCTGTCGAATAAAAGCATAACATAGGCACAAAAAATTATTTAATAAAGGCCTGTTGTTACAGGGGGTCTTTTCCATGTGGGACTCAAATTGTGTACTTGTGCAGAAGGAAATGGTGCAAGCACGTACTACAAGTTACTGTACCTCAGACAGGACAGCATGTCATTTCTTCCACTGGATTTTTCTGTTGGACCTCTGCACTAACAAGTCCTTATTCATCCCTGTACTGCTGATATAGATCAGTTGGGTGCAGTGTAAAGTTTATGCACAGTCACATACATCAGCAGGATGGAAAGGGTGAACAGTACAGGAGGAGGCTACTGTATGGTTTATGAGTGTTGTGTTCTACTGGTCACCAGTAGAGGCTGCTCAAAACTAGAGATTATTTAACACCTCTTTTTGAAGTCACTATTTTCTGCACTTGAACAGTTAATTGAACCTAGTATCTTATGGATGTAGCTATTTTACTATGTGTGTAATTGAGGTTCTGATTTTTGACCTCCAGGTGGTGAAAACGTACATTCAGCAGTCCATACTGGAAAAAGAGCTGCTCTACTTTGGATATGAAGCCTTCGGAATCACCTTTGTAGATCCAGTGAGTGAATAAGTCACTTGTTATCCATCATGTTTTGCTTATTTGATGCAGTGGTTTCAAGCAGGGTTGTATTTGACTTGTGCCTTTATGTCATTTTGTATTCAGGACACATGGACTCCTGAAGATGTCATGCCTAAGAAACTGAGAGACAAGCAGAAGTAAGATTGAAGACGTCACCTCACATGCATTTGTGCATGGCAAGAATCAATTTAATGTTAAAGTGATGTTACGGCCTCTGTCATTCTACTTATGTGTGTGTCACAGAGCCGACAGAGAGACTGCAGCCAGGATCACAGAGGAAATAGGAAACCTAATGAAGGAGATTGAGACTCTGGTTGAGGAGAAGAAGAAGGATTCTTCAGAAATGGCCATGATGATAGCGCCGCAGGAAGGTAACTATTCCACCCAGATCACTCCAGATGAACCAGATGTTAGTGAGATGATGATCCACTTGTTTCAAAGAGCCTCATTATTTAGTCTTTAATACTTCTGATGTTAACAATCCTACAACATAAAACTACAGACTGAACTTAACTAGTCTTTACCTGAGAAGGTCAAAGTCTTACTCTCAAACTTTTACTCTCCTTAATCTGCTGACCTTTCTCCTTCAGGTGCCACTCTGTTGAATGATGACATCACGGTGACCATGACGCCCACGCAGCTGAATGGCTCTCAGCGGGTGCTGCTGGACGGTGTGATCAGTGATGATGAGTGCAGGGAGCTGCAGCGCCTCTCCAATGTGAGTTATTTAAAGAATGAAGTCGATCAAAACTTTGTTGCTGTGAACTGAAAAGTTGTTATAAACTTGCTTTGGTAGTGCAACAGGAGGGGCAGGATAAAATATATCCCCACATTACGATTACACCATCATATGAATAGATATCTTCACCTCTTCCCTGGTAACAGAACATGTTCTGTATGTCACACTGTAAATATGACAACCAAATTTGCCTCTTAAAGCTGCATGAGACAATATTTTTATATCAATTGTGGTTAAAATGACTGTGTACTGGGAATAAGGTTGCTCACATTGATAAACTCACTGAGAGTTATCACCCAACTCTGCAGCTCTACAGAGCCTTTTAGCTTCTTTCAGCTCTATGTTTGGTTTTTTGTACCTGCAACTCTCATTCTGTTAATGAAATAGCTGGAATAAACCCACTGTACATTGCCTTTCCAGCACCAAACAGCAGACACAGTTAGACTAGCTGGTGAACACAGTGGAGCATTTAGCAGCTCAAGAGACAGATATGTTTCTCAGGAGTTGGTGGAGACCTAAACATAGCTAAAAGACAAGAGAGTATTGGACTTCATTCATCAGGTCACAGAAACACAACTACTACTAAGTTCTGTGTCTGCTTTTACAAAGTTTAATGGTGATTAATGCAGACTCATAAAAGAAAGTTTTTTAAGATTCTGAAAATTAAATAAGGATTTAACAGGAAAACACATAGACATACACATAGAGCTTTTAAGGATCGACAACAGTGTGCAGATGATTGCGGATCTCTGCCAGAAAGGAGGGGCTTTAAAGTGTGAGAGCACCAGGCCATTATACAAACCAAAGACAAATGATAAGTAAACAAGCCAGAGGACTGTCACATCATGTGTGCATTCATCACTGTGAATGCTTTTTCAACCTGCCACCCATGGAAGCCATACGTCTTCAGTCATTTAAGTACAACTCAAAACTCACTTGAAATATTCTGTGATAGTGAACTCATGTAATTCATTTATCCCAAATAAGTTTCAAGCCTGTACAAGTATTGTAACCTTTTGAAAATAGCAGAAATGTAAAATTTTATTAATATATGGGAAAATGCTGCTATGTTGTTTTTTTTTAGGAAATTAACATTCTGTGGTTAAACTTGACATTTTGAAGTTATAACAGCAGTTCTGATATGGTTTCAGTTGAAGAATTTTCTTAACCTACGGGAGTTTAACAATTGAAATAAAACATGGAAATCCCTGAAACTGCATGTCAGCAGTGCTATAGCTGTATTTTAGTTGACTTTATTTAGTTATTTATTATCAGAAAACATTGAAATAATTTTTTTCATGTCACCTGATGCCTGTTTGTGTCCCATGCCTGTGTGTTTTCTTTGTGTGTGTCAGCCCATCATGTCAGAGAGTTGATGTTGTGCATTATTCCCAGGCAGCTGCTCTGAAAGGTGATGGCTACAGGGGGCGCCCTTCCCCCCACACTGCCAGTGAGATGTTCCAGGGAGTCACTGTCCTGAAGGCTGTGAAGGTCTGTAGTCCAGCTCCCTAGAGCATAAAACACAACTTCAAGTACTTAGTCAAACTGTAATGTTCTCATTACAAAATACACACACAGTTCATTTTCCTGAAAACAGTCCTATTTATAGACTTTGACCTGCACTGCTTTCATCCTTGAAGCTGCTGTTAAATGATGTCTCCACCTTCTACAGCTCGGACAGGAGGGAAAGGTTCCTCTGAAAAGTGCTCGTCTGTTTTTTGACCTCAGCGAGAAGGTGAGGAAGACGCTGGAGTCGTACTTCCATCTGAACACGTCACTCTACTTCTCCTACTCCCACCTGGTCTGTCGCTCGGCCATCGACGGTAAGTGAGGCACGGACTGTTTGCTGGTGTTGTGTCTGTGGAAGAGACTCATCTCAGCCTCTTCTGTGGGTTCATTCATAAATGATCCATCACATCTTTTAGATTCATCAAAAAAATGAGTTCAGTCTAATAAAGCAGGAAAATAGGTAAAGCCCAGGATTCAGGACCTATTTTCCCTCAAGACAAATGGATTTTTTTCCCAGTTTTTTAAAATCATTTTAAACAAACAATAACAAAGAAAAACAAGACGAAGACGAGAAATTCGCCAGTTCCCTCCACCCATGCACCACCTGTCCCCAAACAAATTAAATAGAATTAAAAACAGGAAAAATTGGATGTTTGTGCACAACCAGTTCAGATCAAGATCCACACATTTTCTCCAAGTATTACCATCAATAGCATTCATCACAGCATAATAAAAGCCTCCTGGATAGTTTACATCATATAGGTTATTCATTTTTCAACTTGGTTTCTGAGAAATCACATTATTTCTGTAATTTTTGAATGGCAAATAGATCCAAAGACTATACCCCCCATGAGCCTCAGTGGCCATTGCTGTGGAGGCTAGTACAGGTCACAATAATATAGTGGCATACAGTACAGTATGTGTCACAGATGGGCCAAGAGTGGACTTATGGAAGACGGCATGTTTATTGTTTTTGCTGTAAATCTGTTGCCTCACTGCAAACCAGGTTACATGATTTGCCATTTGTTGTCGAAGGGCTCAAAGATGTGTGTTTGTATGTGTATGTCTGGAAACAAAGACAGCTATGGAACCTTACCTGCTGCTGATCTGCCTGATACACCCGCCTCCTCTTTGTGATGATTAGCTGGTTGCAAAAATTGGTCAAAATTCCACACTCAACAGTTGAACCCTCTCCATAGTTAAAGCTGCGGTAACCGTCTTTTTGGCCACTAGGTGGTAGCACAACAAACAGCATTGACACCGTCACCATGTGAAGTTGCTGTGGCGAAGTTGTTGACGATTGCCTTTCTGCACACCCAGGAAGATACAGATAACAGCTCGTACCATTGGTATAACACATAGCATTATCAGTCCAACATTCACTCTCCACCTGTTCATGAGAAAAATATCTGGCTCTTTAGTTTCTAAATGTTGCCATGTTCACTGTTCACCGTTTGGTGCTGGGTAGTGTGCAGTGGGTTTATTAGAGCTTGTTTAGAACCTGAACAGATACTTAAATAGAGCTGAGGGGAACTGAAGAGCTGGGTGATAATTCTCTGTGGGTTTGTCACACCCAGTAATTAGTAACATTAATTTGTCATCCATTGTGAATACTGACTAGCTCATCATCCATGTGTGCTACAATGAATCTGGATGCAGTACTTTTGTTGTGCGATCGCAGCCTAAAGTGCTGTAACTTCTCTCTGCACTGTTGTTTATCCAGAGAAGCAGGCGGACCGGGAGGACCCGAGTCACCCTGTTCATGTGGACAACTGTCTGCTGGTCTCCGAGATGAACGAGTGTATAAAGGAACCTCCTGCGTACACACACAGAGACTACAGGTGAGCACACACACAGAAGAACACTGCAGAGTCTATCCTTCAAGCAGACAACCCTGATGATGAGTACGCTCATAACATCCTAATGTCTCCCCCCTGCAGTGCCATCCTTTATCTCAATGATGACTTTGAAGGAGGGGAGTTCATCTTCACTGAGTTGGATGCTAAAACAGTAACGGTACATTTTCAGCATTTCCTTCCATAATCCTGCACTATGTATAAATAAAAACTCTAATAAGCATCAGGCTTCACTGCTATTAATTGTTGCATGTTCTATAATTTTGCGCATCTCCAGGCCGAGGTGCGTCCACAGTGCGGCCGCGTGGTCGGGTTCGGAGCAGGGAAGGAAAACCCCCATGGTGTCAAAGCCGTCACCAAAGGTCAAAGGTGTGCTGTGGCGCTGTGGTTCACCCTGGATCCTGCTCACGAGGAAAAGGTATGGATGATCTCTGTAGACTGAAATCAGTATAACAAGGAATCTCTCTGCAGTTGTAGTTTTTACCAGCATTCTTCATTCATGTGTAAAGTAAATTCACTGATTGTTTCGAAATAAACTTTCATTGAAATTTGCCCACAATGTAATTATTTAAAAAATGGAATCTTGTTAGAGAGAGAAATTTTGAAAATTCTTCAAAAAATTTCCCCGTCATATCCCAAGCAATATAACTGTATTGGCTTTGTACCATTCTTTTCATCATTAATGAATAAAATAAAGAATTTAATATGGTGTAGCCAAATTTAAACCTTGATATCTCAATGGAACATTTTTCACACATTTGAAGCAATTACTAAATATATTGCAAATAAATATGTCTGTTACACTAAAGCAATCTTTTGATTCTTATGAGAGAAGGCTCAAACAAAATATAAATCAGGGGTGCAAAAATACAAATTAAAGACCTCCCCTTGATCTGCCAAAAAATTCAAGCTATCGTCCTTTCGGCAAAAAGAAACATTTAAATGAACTGTAGCTGTCTGACTTTAAAATCTATTATAAGACTGCAAAGAGTAGGTAAATGTAAAGGACATGCAGGTGTAGATGTTGGTGTTTTATGTTTTGACGGGCAACAGAAATTTAAATTTTTGTTAATTCCTGCATATATACTTTTCTGGGAATATCCAGTGAATCTAATCCAGTATTAACAAAGATTTTTATCTTTCTCTGGTCTTGACATTTTTATACTCATTGACTTATTTTGCTGCTCTTTTCCCTCAAATGCTTCTTTCTCTGTCTTGTAGGAGAGAATCCAAGCTCAGGATATGCTGAAGATGTTTTCTACCCCTGTGAGTGAAGAGTTCATGGAAAAGGAGGTGGCCCAACCGACAACCCCAGAGCCTCCTGCACAGGCTGACCAGGTGAAAACAGATGGTAAACAAGATGATAAAGCAGCGGAGCAGAAGCCCGATGCACCAGCAGACACGCAGGCTGACAAACCAGCTGACTCACCAAAGGACAAAGCAAAGGCGAAACCAGTCAGCAAAACGACAACAGGCACTAAAGCCAAAGCCGGAGACAAAGCAAAGACCAAGAAGACAGACAAACCCACAACTAAAAAGGTGGTTAAAACACAAGCCAAGCAGGTGGACAAAAAGGATGCAAAACCAGCTGCAAAAAAGACAGTAAAAGTCGCCGCCAAGAAGGACTCCAAAAAAGCCACGTCAGTCTCAGACTCTCAGAAAGGCAAGGAAGAGCTGTGATCCAACAGCACTGGGGACTGTGGCTGTGTGCTGTCTATTTTTATACTATTTTCTACAAGATCTTCTCTGTGAGTGGTTGAATGAAAAAGGAGTGAAAAGGTTGAGTTTGTAAAACCTTATGTGTCTTTTAATGAACTGGTTGTGGTGGGTATTATGTTCAAAAAGTCAGCCATAAGTGAAGAATACCAAGGGACTGCTGTTTGACTGCAGACGTCACTGAAATCATTACTTGACTACTCATCTTGATAACTGACAATCAGCTAGAGTGCCTAAATCACTGTAACCATCTTTGTTTGGCATCCAGAAGCTTTGTATCTGTATAGTTGGTACATGTTTTCTCAGTTTTCAACCTCAGTTTTCTATAGCAGTTTTATTTGTGATGTCATGTTTTTGAACCCAGCACAGGTGAAGGAGTGGGGTTCAATGAGCAGACCTTTTCTGTTGACTCAAATCAACTGTGCGAATCAATGAAATAAAAGTGATGTTTCTAAATTGGGGTGAGTTGTCATTTAAAAAAAAAAAAACAAGCCAAAAGTAATGCAGTACTCCAGGCCAGCACTGGGTGTCAGGATGGAAGCACTGTTCAGTCATTTGTCACACTCTCACCGCTCATGTAACAAACTGTAACACATTCACTTTTGAGAGAAATCCTCAGGTAGCGAATTTGAAGATTATGTGAAAATGGGCAGCTCTCCAGCTGTGATTTGATTTCAACCTGAATAATTCAAAGCCAGAGTGCTCATTGTTCTACCGACTTCCTTGAAGCTCAGCACATTTTCAACACTGTCACATTATGAATCGCAGAGCCTGCTTGGGAAAACATGTCTAAATTTGTATGCGTAAGCTTTTGCTTTTCACAAAAGATATATTACCAGTTCTCTCAATCATTACATTCTCTCCACAGAGCTGCAGCTGACAGAAAGCACACCATTAGTGATGCATCTCCAGTGGTGGAAAGTTTTATGTCCTTCCATTTTATGCACCTTTATACTTAAAATAATTTATGTGTTAATCAGTAAATTAACTTGACAGCTATATTTGCTTTGCTGAATGAGATTACACAAAACACACAGTTTATAGAATATGATGCTTTGTTCTCAATTGAACCGCCCAATATTCATATGCGTTATGTATATAAAGTAAATTATATAAGGTAGTTAAAATGAGCTTCACCTTGACCAGCTGGTGCAGTATTTAAGAAGAAAATAATAGGAGGCCATTCAGCATAATACATATTTTTACTTTTGATAGCTCAAGAACATTTTGTGGATTCCATTTAGGTTTATACTTGACTTAGTGACTTCATTCAGTTTAGATCATTTCACATCATTTTTCTCTCATTTTTTTACTGAAAGTTTAAAAAAAATGCTGCTGGAAGCCTGCAAGCTTGTAATTTCCCTATAGCACTTGAACTTTAGGATGTTAAGTACGTACCTTCAGTTTATATGTAAATCACTTTTTCCTAGAGCAAATGTCAAAAAGTGCTTCGCATTAAAAGACAAAAGCAACAGATAAAATAAAAGTCAAGTACAAACTAAATACAACCAAACATGTCTCAGCAAGTAGAGCTGCTTTTTAAATGTGTCCAAAGTGTCCACAGAGCCTCAGTCCAAAGGGAGCGAGGGAGCAACTTTCCTGTAGTGCTGAGCCTGAGGCAAGGTCCGACCGTTGGACCCTGATCACAGACCTCACAGACCTGCTGCTGAGACAACTCCCTGATGGAAGCAGGGCCTGACCATACAGAGTAAAGGTGATGACAAGAATCCTGATCAGGGTTGAATTTATAGGAGACGTCACGATCGGTGTCACATGAGATCTTTCAGGAAGTGGTCAAAAGTTTTGTTGCAGCTGCTCATACGTGATCCAGGTACGTCTTGTTAAAGGAAGAGCTTAGCTTAGCTTTGTCCCAAGGTTACAAAATCCTCCTGACTTCTTGGAGTCAAGGCCAACACATAAGCATGTCGGTAAAAGCACAACATTTTGTTTTTCACTTTTTGTAGAGATAAAACTAACAAGCCTTAACATTTTCATTAGTGAGCTTTAGAGATGCAGGTCGGCAGAAATTTGTTGCCTTTGGACAAAGCCAAGCTAGGTGTTTAGCTAAGCTAACAGTCTGCTGTCTCTAGCCTCATTTCTACCTTACAGACATAAGAGTGGTATCAATCTTCTACCTATCTTACTCTCGGCAAGAAAACGAACTAATGTCAAACTAATTCTTCATGGCGAGTGAAACGGAAGTTACGTTGATCAGCTGTTCCCAACTTTTGGCTTGTGGCACCATGAGATATGCAGCATCTCTTTGTGACCCCTCATCATTGGGTACAGTCTTTGTGTGGACCTGAACTCTATGTAGTTTGGCCAAAAATGACTTTTTCATTTCAGACTTTTATAGAGCCCTTAAATCTGCAATAATTTGTTGTTGACCACTTGGGGGCAGCCGAAATAAGTTGTGAGCAACAGTGGCATATCATCACCTTTTAATGTACATTGGCAAACAGTTGTTTATTTACACACCCAGCTGTAAGAGTTAGGCTTTGTGTTTCTGCACATCTGGAGGATGCAAGTCCAACATTCACTCTCTTTTAGCTGTTTTAAGACTAGCTAAGGGAAATGTCTGGCTCTTTAGCTGCTAAAAGCTCCTCTATGTTCACCAGCTACTCTCTGACGGTGTCTGTCTGCTGCTTGGTGCCGGGCAGGGAGGATACAGAGGGTTTTTAGAGCCTCTTCTCTGAAACAGCTGCCTGCTGTGGCTGAAAATGACACTATGAGAACGGTGAGAGTGAACCAAAGTAGAAAAGTTGTGGGCCGGACAGCTAGGCAATTTGCTGAAAGTCACTCTAAAGTAAAGCTGGCAGGAGCAAGAGATTGAGGCAATAATCCCTGAGGTTCGTCCCAACAAGCGACCCCCTTCACATTGTCACACTGTTGTTATAAAGGTATTGATTATAGCTTCTCCAGTATTTGGGAACCTCAGGTCTAAATGGAATGAAATGAATGTTCGTCTCCATCTCAGCTTGATGTTGATGATCAATTAACATTGGTGTAACATTTACAAATGTCTGTTCTATCTGTTGTATTGTTATTTCTGGCGTTGATGTGTAGGCAGCTATGACACTGGGATATGTGATGTGATGTCTGTGTAGGTTTAGCATGTGGATGAAGTCATGCCAGCACAGAGAGGCCATCTGGACACACACACACACACACACACACAGAGGGTGCAATTATAGTAGTCCAAGTAATAAACACAAAACAGTAATAGTGGTATCATTTATAGGAGTATAGAGAAGGTGTTTGACAGTTTCAATGCTGCCCTACATCTGAAGCCCATGTAAAGACTGCGTCAGTGTGTGTGTGTGTGTGTGTGTGAGTCCAATGTTTAGTGAAAAATTCCTTCAACTCTATTCAAACACTGCAGTCAGTGCTGACGCAGGACCCTTGCTGTGAAACACATGCATGCAATGCATATCTACACACCCACCCATCCACCGACACAAACCCACACACAGACATATACTTTCCATGAAAATACAGACACGCACATCAACACACAGGGATCCTGTCATTTTGATTTACCTTTAGAAAATGCACGATTTAACTTTGATTGAGCTCGTAGTGCGATTAATGTGAAGGGCAGATGGACTCAGCTGTCATGCATAAACCAACTCCCAACCTCCTACAGCACAGAATACATGAACAGGACCCCTCTGCTCTGCTGCAGTGTGTGTGTGTGTGTGTGTGTGTGTGTGCGTGTGTGTGTGTGCGTGTGTGTGTGGTGTACTGTCAGTGCTTTCTTTGTATCTTCTTACTCTTGTTTGATTGAAAGAGGGAGAGACACACACAGGCCACTTTGTTTTTCTGTGTATTTGTGGCCTAAGGATTTGACCATTGTTTCTGCAAAAGAGAGTGGGAGAGAGTAACGCGGGGGGGGGCAGATTACAGTACAGTAGACAACGGAGGTCTAGTTGGTGATTGGTACAGCCGTCTCTGTCTGTTCTGCCTACAGCCGCCCTGCATTTCAATACATTTTAATATGTATCAAAAGTTCTTTATTTTTCCCCTTTAAACACCACAGTGTTGAGTGTGAGTGCGCTGCCACAGGCCTGTGTGTGAGCGTGTGTGTATATGTGTGCGCCACATGGTTGTCCTTGTTGCCATGGCGACGTGGCTGGGCATGAAGACGGAGGTGGCAGGTTGGGGTCAGGCACAGTGGGGCGCAGAGCTGAGATTAACTGTGACTGTGACTCTGGAGAGAGGAGAATAAAACAGCAGGCTATCAAGGACTGACATGACCTCTGTCTCTCCGCTCCTCCGGCTACTGGCGGCACATCCAAAGGAAACTTTTCATTGTCCAACGTTTTGGCTGCAACTTCCAAGATCAGCCTTTTACTTATCTCTGTAAACCCTTGCTCAGCCCTCTGGGAGATGTGTGTGTGAATGAGTGTGTGGTATTGTTCTGTTACTGAGAAGTCCGACACAGCACAATCCTGAGGGTGTGATTTCGTGGAAATGGTGTGTTTTAGACCCAGGATAATACAGTTTCAATGGGCATATTTAACTGACTGACTTGAGGAGATACCCTAATATTCATCACACTCCCTCTCACTGTGGAGGACTGCGAGGTTTTACAGTACAAGACAAGGTCAAACTGTAGCTGTCAGTTCCATTGCTGCTGCCGGTCCATCTCAGCGCCGTCCGGCCTCTCGTCTAAAACCAACCTTGTGTTAGTGGGACAGAGGGCTCCATTGTTTTGTATGCTGTTCTGACGGATGCCTGGCCGATGACTTCAGCTCCGCCGTGAAGCGTCTCCTTATTCTCCTATAGGACTGGGATCACAGCCGTGCCGGTCTGGGCATGGGACCACAGCTGAGAGGGAAGCAGAGGTCCAGTAAGATGCTGGGCATGTATAGCTGTGCAGGAAGACAGATCTATAGATATGGACTCAGAGGAAAAACTTACTGTTTTACAATGGACTGCCACTTAACTTTTATTGAAGATTAGTTCCTCATCGTAAATAGCTTATACTGACATTACCATTTTACAAATTATATGACAGGTTTTTAGATTGATTTCCAGCTGCCAGGCAGATACTAGTTTACACAGTTTAATTATCATACAGATAATTTTAGGTTTTTAATCTTCAATCACAATTTATTTATTCTTCACATTACAATGCGTAAGGATAGAGAGTATATGGATGTAAGGGTACTGTAAGCCCTTTTAGGTAAATTTGTGAATAGAAACACTATATTAGTATTATTTAAATTTAGAGTGATTCAAATTCCTCTTAATAAATGTAGTAATGATAGCATGTTCCAGTCTTGTGTTTCAGAGTGTGATGATGGGCCTGTACATTTTTCTTTAGACCACGGATTGTGCCTTTATGAGAAAGAGACGCTCCGGAGCGCAGGTGAGGATCTGGTTAAAGTCATGTTTCTGACAAGGAATTAGCCTGAATGTTTGTTTAGCGCTGTGTGCAGGAGCTAATGGCCTGAATAAACTACAGCACCAACGGCCCAATGACATTTTTATTGGCCCTCGTAAAACAGGATGTAGAAATAATGATTCTTTATGAATTCCGTGCGCTCCACATTATCGCACAAATGCACCATTTCATCGTGAGTGAAAGCAGAGGTCCAGTAGTGTGTGTGTGTGTGTGTGTGTGTGTGCGTGTGCAGAGTTCAAACGCTCACAAATGAAATGTTAACCTGTGAGAAGGCTTCAGGGGTATTTCAGGGAGGTTCAACTCCATGTTGATACATAGCGCTGCCCCTTCCAGGCACCTCCACCCCCATTCCTTTCTACCTGTACCTTCCTCTCCAAATCTCCAGCTCTCAGCCCGTAGGCAGCTGGCGAGCACCCATAAGCCCCCGGGGGAACAGCAGTGATTCTTGGAGGCCCTTTTGTCCCATCAAATGAAGACGTCTCGGCTGGTTGTTACAGTGAAAGCAGACCGGGCGATGCTTGGCTCGCTGCCACCCACTTCCAGAGAGACAGATGGGAGAATAAAGTTGCTGGGAGGGAGAGGAAAGGAGAGGATTTGAAGAGATGAAAGTCAGGTAATGAAAGATGTTGGCATGAGGACGGGCAACAGAATGAAGCATAAGAGGAAAAAGTATTTCTGTATGTGAAAAAAGGTGCATAAGTTGGTGGGAAAAGAGTGAAAAAGGGAAGTGAACGAGACAGAGAGGGGGAGATCCTCTCTTCATGAGACAGCAGGTAGATGACAAATTTTTGGAATAGCAGCCAATAAAAAGGTGTCAAAGAGTGTGAGAAAGGTTTTGTAGACACTAGTATCTAAACAGTGGGCTAAATGCTCCCAGCAAGTCTTAACACCTTGTCACATTTATCCAGGAGTTAAATGTAACTTTAATGCGATATTGGCTTGTTTGTTGTAAATATATGTGCTGCTTTATAAAGGTTTCACAGTGTTTGTTTGCAAATGTACTGTATCTGAACCAAGCTGCACTGTGATCCTGCAGTCAATATTACATAAAAGCAATCAGATTTCATGGATTGATTTTTTCATCCCACCTTACTCCCACATCGCCTTTAACATCATCTTAACACTTGTCATGATTTCTTTCAAACAGATCCTCTTCTCTTTTGCAGTATTTGCAAGCTAACTAACTAGACAAGAATTAAAATAGAGATTTTATTTTTGTCCATTCAAAATTCTGAAATTTGGAAGATCCATTTTGCTTGTATGTCTTTGTATTGGATCCAGGCCACGGCCAGGCCATTGAAGTGTTAACCCTTGACTGTGTACATCCAACACATTACACAGACCAAGTACTGGTGGATGTGTGAAAACGTGCTGGTTTCAGGCAGGTAACACATATTTGAATATGAGCAGTGAGGAATGCAACCTACTTCTCTCCTGCAATATAAAAAGAAGGAAAGAAGAGACCAAAAGAGAGGGGGAGATTTAGAGATTCAAGATGCTCACAGGGTTATTATCGGTGAACTGTAAAGTTTATACGTGTATTAACTAAATATAGGTGAGGTCAAATATACCTTACTTGAGCGCTTCCATTATATGCCACTTTACAGTCATCCTCCACTACATTTCAAAGGGACATTTTGTCCTTTTTACTCCACTACATTTTTCTGCCAGCTATAGTTACTAGTTACTGAAGAGCAAAATTTTACATACAAAACAAATGGTGATCTTCTAAAATAAGATTCATTAACAGAACGTTAATGCTAATGTTAATCAGTACCAATAGTGCAATAATAACTCTCTGACAAAGGCAATTCTATTCCTAAACAAGTACTTTTAGTTTGGATACTTCAAGTACATTTTGTTGGTAATAATTATAACCATGAAAACTGGGCAAGCATCTGTGGAGCGTGAGATGTGTTTGCAAAAGCTTAAAAGTAGACTTAAAATTGTTTTGTCAAAGAAATATGAAAATGAGTATGTGGTTGAGGGTGGGATACACGTTTTGAATAATTCAACCAATTTCAACTGCTGCTACACCCTGTTTCAAAACCCTGCTTACACACCTGACAGTTGCCAAGCACAACTGTAATCTTCTACACTCTTGGCTACTAAATGCACATCAGAAGCAGTTTGAACTTCAGAGTCGCTCACTCACTTTGTAGCCCTTTCAACCCAGAGTCTGCCTCTTTGATAATAATTATAATAATAATAATAATTTTTATATCGCACTTGTCATAGTTAATTGTTTCTCGTTGTGTGTGATTGTTACCTCCACTGAACATGTAAAGAAAGAGCACTACACTTGCACTTCTTGGGTAAAAGTAATCGTCATACTGTGCTTGTGACATAGCCGTGAAGTGGGAGCTGAGGAGGAGGTGAAAGGCGGCAGAGGGCCGAGGGTGATGATGGAGAGCGTGTGGATGTGGTAGTGGTTCGAGGGCCACAGCGGATCAGGGTCGAGGGGCTGTTCCGTGTTTGGTTAAGGCCAGATGGCAGGAGAATGGCGTCTGTAGCCCCTGGTCCGTGTGCTGTGCAGTGAGGGCTGGGAGGAATGCTCGTCTTTTCTTTGCTTTCTCTCAGTGAGTGGAGACTCGGAGGACTGCTGTATAACAGTGGATTAAGTCCCACATTCCCTTTTTAATCTCTCTATAGTCACCCTCAGCTGTTCACCCTCAGGCCTCTGCTCCTCAACCTCCCACTGCCCGTCTGTTGATGTTGGGCTCGCAGTTTACACACACACACACACACACACACACACACACACACACACACACACACACACACTATGATCATAGACACACACCAAAACCCCATCACTCAAGTGAATTTCTCACAGATAGTGACTGAAGGTCATCTCAGCACAACTGTGTTCGTAGTGCTGATATTCGACTTATGACATACACATGGACAGACTTTTGACTTCTTATATTGGGTCTACAGATTAAAAATGTAAACTTCAAAAATGTATAATGTAATGTGTAAAACCATTCATTGCAACCTTCTGGTTTCCAACATCTCTGTCAAATGTGTGTCATTATATATGAAAAGCTACTTAAATGTTTTTCAGTCTGGATTGAGGTGCATAAAATTGGCTTTGTGATTATTAGAAAAGCAAACTGAGAGAATATCTCAAGAACTGAAAAGTATATCAGATAAGTTGTTTTCCTGCGCATTTCCTGCTGTCTCATAATAAAAACTGGTGGGCCAGGTGCTCTGAGAAGCTTTGAGCTAAATGATCATGTCAGCTTGCAAACAGTGACAATGCTGACATGCTGGTGTTGACTTGGAATAATGTTTACTGTGTTTACCATCTTAGTTTAGCATGCCAGCATGACATTAACATTTGCTAATTAGCATGAAACACAAAATACAGTAGAGGCTGCAGGTATTTGTTAGAAACCCAAATTATTGGACAAATGAAATTTTGAACTGACAATGGTGTCAGATGAAAAGATACGTAACCACCAAAGTGACTACAAATCATCCTGAGGGGGGAATGGATGTCCAATGTATGCATGAATGTACCAAATGTCATGGAAATCAGTGTCATAGTTGTTGAGGTGAACTGAAAGCATCAGCCTCATGGTGGTGCTAAATGAAAAGTCCAGGGATTCCTCCACCATTAATGTCTATACAAAATCTCATGGCACCCATCCAATAGTTGCTGATTTGTCGTTCAGAATGTACCGACACTTCCTAGACCCATGCCACTAGCATGCCCACAACTGCACATGTTAAAAGATAATACTGCATTTACAACTTGTGCCCAAGTTTGTATTTCGGAGTTGCATTGGTACTTACACAACATTATACTAAAAAGAAACACAAGTGGTCCATCGGACAGTTTCAACACAAGCCTTGTTTAACGAAACTTATTTAGAAGAGATTATGAGGCTGAACAGTACAATTAATCACAACTTCCAACTCTGACCTCCCAAACATAGCATAGTTCAGTCAGAGGCACTTGTGTTAAGAACCTGGAAAAGGAGCTCTCAAAGAATCTGAACAGCAACAAGGATTCTTCCGGTAAAAGGAATCCCCCTTAATAAACCTACATGAAAATTAATGGCATGAATGATTGCATGTCTCTAGTCAGCTGATAGCCAAGCAGCTGTGGATGAGCCAGTGACAATGGCTGCAACAGTCCACCAGGATTTTGTCCAGTTTGCCCCACGGCCAGTACACGACCGGATGTGAACGATTACTCTGGTGGATGCAATGTCATTATTACTGACAGAGATGATGGTAAAACCTACAAAAATAAGACCCAAGTTGCAATAAACCAGAATTATATCCAAATATTCTAACCCAAACTAATGGACGTATAATCTTTGGGCTGCCATATACTGTGTGCAGGAAGTTGGATAGTTATACACAGAAAACACTTTTGGATTGTTTTGCAATGCAATCAGGTTCAATCCTTATCTTTTATCATTTATTTAACATAGCAATACACTTCTGTGTATAATTTCTTCAAAAGAAAGAATCTTAGCAGCAAAATGAACAGTTTCCATTCAGTTTTTCTATTTTGATGCAGTTAAAATTGACATTCAGATCCTTGGATTGAAACCCAAATCCATCAAACGTCACATCCCCAGGTGGGCCTACTCCATGGTGAGAGGAAGCTGGACTGCTACAGAGGAACTCAGAGGCCCCACTCCAGACCAGAAAGGCTTTCTTCTGGGGACCCCGTCAAAAGCGGTCTTTTTCCAGAGCCCTGGGTTAACCTTAGGCTACAATAGAGTTCTTTCCGGCTCCAGATAAATGCACACCCATAAGAGGAGCCCTCCCCACCACCACCAGCACTGCAGCACAACTAAAGGGGTTCCTGCTCTCCTCTCTGTTCCCCCTCTTTTTTCTTCTCCTCTCCCCTCCACGTCCCTGATTTTCTTCAAGGATCAAATCAGCACAGTGCTTTCAGGAATTCAGGGAACCGGATAGAGCCTGGACATGCAGGTGCAAGAGATTTGGTTCCAGCGATTGCATGGTACAAGGGAAGGCGAGTAATAAGGTGCCAAGTGGCGGAAGGCAGGAAAGGAACGACGGAAGAAGGCAATGACAAAGCATAGGCTGGATAATTTATGTTTGTATTGTGGATAAAGAGGAGGAGACTGGGGTGGGGGGGGATTTAGAGAGACAGGGCAAAGTAACAAATATTTATCATTAAGAGACAAAGTCAGGTCAGTCAGTCTTTGTTAGAGTTCACACCATGAGAGAAAATCAGTCTCTCCAAACCATATGTTTTTTTCAATTGAGCAGGTTAGACATCCAGTTGTGAAACTGATCCCATCTTCCTGACTATTTAGTCTCAAATTGAGATAATGCAAAACGTCTCTACATAATGTAATCATCTTTGTGATCAATATATATCTTTAATATTGTGATTAGTGTTTTATATTTGTAAAGATGAAAAATCTTAACTCATCTTTCATCTTTCATCCATATGTCATGACCTTCCTCAGTGGATGGAAGTCATCACTATCCATGATAAGGCTCCATATGCACAAATTCCCTCTGCGAATATTAGATGCTGTGGAAACGTCCTGACAAAGTTTGTTAAAATATTGTTTCCAAAGACAAGACTGAATATTTACACTATTTTTTATTATCATTTAATAAGATGTAATGAATAAGTCCTGCTTGGACTATGTTCCTCTCAATGTGCATTATATTCCATGTTATTTTTGATGACCTTTGGTTGATTTTAGCTTGTACAAACAGATATACTAAACACTCAATCATATAGCTTTGACAGACTGAATGAGAAAAAAACACTCAATATATTAATTTAACACAAGTAGTCTAATCCTAAATTATGTTGTAAAATTGATTTTCTGTTTGTTCCCAGTGATCATCTTCCTGAATCTGGTGACGAGCTAGCGTGGCATCAGATCTGTTGTCTGCTGACAAACCAAATATTTATCTTCTTGCCATATTCCAATGACAGTTTGAATTTTCCAACATAAAGTATCACTCCTAGTCCAACATGTATGTGATATGTGATCATTGCAGAGGATTGTGGTTTCATTCCTGCTGGGGTTGACTGCCGGCCTACAGCAGAGCTACAGTATACACTGTAAAAGCAGTATGGAGGAAAACAGAGGAAGAAGGTCATGAAGGACAAATGAAGAAATGGGGAACAAAGGGAGGAGGAAGAGGAGGGAAAGCCTGCTAGGGCTAATTAGAGTGATAATAGGGGGCCAGAGCATGCAACTGCAACTGGAAGGGGTTGACGTGACGAGGAGAGTGGGATGGAGAAGAAGGAGGGGATGGTGGGGTGAGAGGTAGCAGAGTGGTGGGAACAACACCTAGGCCTTCCCCACACAAAAGGGGGATGCTGGGTAATGGCGGGTGGCTCTCTCTGTAGACTGAAACTCACTAGAGCACACAGGCAAAATGTCCCATGGAGATGAGATCAGTCTCTGCAGGAATAAATTTGAATTTTCTCTGGAAAACAGACAGTCATCTGTGTATATCTATCACACAGCTACTCAAGCAGTCACGCAGGCAGAGTGTATAAGCAGGTCCTTCCACGTCCATTCTAGTTACAGTAGGTCTATGGTGGTGGAAACCCCTGGGAGGTCCTGTGTCGTTGGGAACTCTCGCCTCTTGTTAGCCACTACATGGCTACGGTCTTTGATCAGCTCAGCTGACTCTTAAGCTCAGCTTAGTGCGGCAGGGGTCTGGAAAATGTGGGGAGAGGGAGAGAGGTAAGAGGTGGGGAGAGACAATGGAGAGAGGGAGTAACTGATGGCACCCACTGAACCATGTGTCCCCTGGTAAGGAGTTGGAAGGAAGGAGGAGGAGGAAGAAGGTGATGGAGGATAAGCAGGTTGGAGGATAAATGGGTGGAGAGGCTGGAAAAGAAGGGTCTCCTTCCATTCCTCCCCAGGCAATCACACACTTCATGACTACCATCACCAGAAGGCGCTGACCCAACCACTGAAATGAAGCCAGGCATGAAAACAAGGTTGACCATGGTGAGTTTAGGAAACAGTGGGATGAAAAGAATTCGTAGAACTGGCTGCCTCTGCATGTCATTAGATGTAGTGTGTCAATAGACTTTGAAGCATTCATGGAAAGTGCTCACAGTAGTTTTAAGACTTAAGTATCCAAAATGACATAGTCAGAGCAATCAGTCAACAACAATAACCTCGCCAAACATTCAACTCTCTAACCATTTTCCTCCTCCACACACTCTCAATGTTGCTTTTTTTTTGACACACCACTTGATGCTGCTGTCTACTTTGGGGAAAAGACGCCCTGTTCAGCTCCATAATGAGCAGAGCCAACAGTCTCTTCAGGGGCACTTGAGTCAGACCAGAGGAGCTCTCCTCAGGGGCACACACATACATTATTCATTTCTGTGCTGACTTAGCATTCATTCAGAAGCCACCTTCTCATGTGGGCTCTCTGGGTGAAAAACATTAACAGGAAAGGCTTGACGTACTGTAATTACAGTTTACTGGAGAGTGCTACAACGTCCCTGGGAATACTGCTAACTCATACACGAGTTTGCATCCCAAGTGATATCAATTATATAGCATCTTCCTGATGTATGACTGCATACAAATTTCCTTCATGTGACATCAAAGTGAAGCCGCTTCACTGAATAATGTGCTTCTTCAAATACACTAATCCACAACCTGCCTGTAGTGTTACATAATTCTGCTCCAATACTGTTTACATGTCCACATGTGTCCTACGGTAACCCTGACAACACCGGCTAATCTGATAGGCCCCTGATGTCTTAATTGTGTGTGCATGGGTATGAGACTGTCCTAACCACATTTGCTGGTTTCCTGTTTGGGGAGAGTCATATCAAAGAGATAAGAGCTGAGAGAAGGGCTGTATCCACATTGGTAACGGTGGTGGAGACCAGACTGACAGTTCAGGGATGTTGGGGTAAAGTCAGACGAAGACAACAGGAAGTCATTCTCTAATTTTTATTGGCAATTACACTTTTAACAATCTAGTGAACCAATGAAGTGAAAGTGAAAGATGCATAACATTTTGTTGTGATAACTTTTGGTTTTCAAATTACCAAAACAAACCAAAAAGCAATAACAGCCTTTTCCCTAGTTGCCTCAAGTGGTATCGTGGTACACCACGAAGATAAGATAAGATATTCCTTTAATCGTCCCTCAGTGGGGAAATTCACAAAAGTTGCTGTCGACGAGGATGGGATTCGAACCCACGCGTGCAGAGCACAATGGATTAGCAGTCCATCGCCTTAACCACTCGGCCACCTCGTCTTACTTGACACAAATATGTTATTTTTCCCTTCCCTGACCTATAGGTCAGTGGTTCTTATACTTTTTCTGTCATGTTCCCCTTCAGAGGCAGAAAAAAGTTTGCGCCCCCACCTCACAATTTTTATCAATCATTAACAATGATAGGGAAGGTAACTAAAACAGAAGGATCCACATTGAATTTTAGTGAAAAAAGGTCATCATGATAGCAAACTCTCATTTGTTTATTTTTCCTACATATAAATCACATTCATTCAACTTAATTTCACTGGAATTTCCCCCTGGTCATCCCCCCTGCACTGGCTCTATGCCAACCCTCAGTTTGAGAACCACTGCTTTAGAGCCACCTTTCAATGAGACTGGTCTCACCTAAAACACTACTCTATGGTCTTCTGGAGAAAAGCCAAAAGCAACATATGTTTGCCTTTTTCTAAAAAGCAACCTCTTGTGGTTGGGCATGAATTACGATTGTATCAGAGAAGTAAAGGCAACTGTTGCATGGCATTGATATAGCACAGAAGATAGCAGCTCACATCCAATCTCCAAGTCAAAGTTATTTTCTTTACAGCATGATCACCCTTTTTTTCTAACTTTAGTCAAGTAGATTAGATGCCCTAATTCAACCTAAACTAATCAGATCAGAAAACATGATCCATTTCTCCAAGTGGTAGTATGGAAGGTGCTGACAAACACTGACCTCACAAAAGCACACCAGATCAAAAACCTTTATATGGGTAGTTTTGGAAGGCAATGACAGAAAACCTATGAGGACCCTATACTCGCAGCCTGCAGACAGTAAGTGTCTCACACTTCTGAGCTGACTTTTTCACTTGTATTAGTACTGCCATAACCCCACCAATGTCAATGTGCTGTTATGATTCAAAATCGGAAAGCCTTCTAGAAGCCCCCACCCCTTCACCCACACTGGACCTGCACTTGTTTAGCCTCTCTTTCATCTCTTCTCGCCTCTCGGGCTCAGCTGACCTTGGCGCTCTGACCACAACTTACCCCATATGTCAAGCTCCTCATTAGGCACCATAAAGCTGAAAACACAACGGTTACGGTCACACATCACACACCCTGAATATGCAAACCTATGAGAGTGGTGAGCAGTGTAGATGTAGTGTGGATGAGAACGACTTGGAGGACAATAAGCCTAGGTTGGTTTGAACTATGGGTGGACCTCTATGTATGGCTCTTTCCATCCATATATGTGCGAATGTGTGTGTGTGCGTGTGTGTGTAGTGAAGGGTTTTCAAAGACATGCTCGGATAAGTGAGGTCACATGCATGTTCACATGTTCTTTTTTGATGTTATGGTCAATGAAGTTCAAGTTCAAAGTTGACCGCGTAGGAGAAGTAAGAAAAGAAACAAGAGGGCACATATAAAATACACGGGGAACACAAAAAACAAAAGTGGAGAGAAATGGATGATCATTAACGCAGAACAATTAGACCACGAACAACATCTTGTTTTTCTTTATATTTCTACAATTTGTACTGAGCTGAGTAATATTTTTTTGGGACTGCTGAAAGCAGCCTTGAGTGTATAGATAAGAACATGGATGTTGTGTAGACAGGCTGTGTGTGTGTGTGTGTGTGTGTGTGTGTGTGTGTGTGTGTGTGTGTGTGTGTGTGCAGAGTGGGGGTGAGACATGTCTCTTACAGATGTGAGAAAACGGCCATGTCTCCGAGGCTGAGTGTGTGGACGGTCTAATTGGCAGAATGGAATTATTGAGTTAGTTAGTGAATTGAAGGTAATTTAATGAGTTGAGTTGAAGCAGAGCTGATAGTGTGGGAAAGCAGGTTTCTGCACTCTCCACAGGCACAAAAGACTGGAGTGTGTCTGCATTTACAGCTCGTAAGGATGTACAGTCGGGTGAACTCTCGCTCGCCCGCTCTCTTTCTCTCTCTTCATTTGTCGGGGTTGCCATGGTGACGGGGGAGGCTTGCCTCGGCGGCCCATAATTTCCAGAGAGCCTGTCTGGATGTGACACGTCCTTTTCAGCCAGGCATTGTTTAGATGCTGATTTACGTGTGTTTGTTGCACTTTACCACCACCTCCTCCACACCTCCAGCGGGGGCAGCAAACTTTGAAAGGATCAATGCATCCAGCACCAGGTAAAACAGCATGTTGACATGATGCTGAAGGTTTGATTGAATGATTCAGTCCTTTGTTGAATAAATATTTGACTAGTTTTCATTAATGAACTTGTCATCATGACTTTACCTATGCTCGTGTTTTCCCTCATGAGCTACATCTTTTGCTTTTTCTTTCCCTCTCCGTTTGAAACAGTGATTATTTTCCCAGCCAGCCCTTCTCTCTTCCCTCCCACTAGGCGTTGCTACAACACACAGGAGTCCAATCACAGGCCAGCCCTTTACCCCATCCCTCTGTGGTTAGCCTGTTAAGGACTTTTTGTGTCCAGTTTTTTTTCTTTTTACTTTTTTTTTCTGCTACCCCTCATTGAGCCACTTGAGCCTGGAGCAGATGGAAAGATTGTAGTGGGGGGAAGTAAGCAAGCAGCAGAGAGAGTGAGAATTGGAAGAAGCCATGCAGAGAGTGAGGCAAAGCAGCGACGATGCTTGATGAACTGAACCACTAACCGCCAGAAAGTCTTTCCTCCGCTTTGACTGCACCTCAGAGAGACCAAGGAAGACAGCCCTGAGGGGAGACAGCAACTCATCGTCCCAGCTGACGGGCAAAACCCAGCCCAGGACGTGGAGAGCAAAAGAAGGCAAGAGAGAGTTAGAGACAAGGAGGGGAGTTCTACAGATGAGAGTTATAGCAGAGAGGCAGAAGGAGATGCTCAGAGAGACCAGATAGTGAGGGCAAAAGTGAAACAAGAAACAGGATTGCTACAGGTGTGTCCACAGACTGCTCAAAGAAACGGGCTGCACACCAGGGTGATCCGAACAAAAGCTGCTGCAAGTGAAACAGGGAGTGAAAGAGCGAGAGCAGACAGACACAGAGGGACAGAGCTAGGTAAGGATGGCCAACTCAGGTCTCCAGCTGTTGGGTTATTTCCTGGCGTTGGGCGGTTGGATCGGCATCATCTCCACCACCGCCCTGCCCCAGTGGAAGCAGTCGTCGTACGCCGGCGATGCCATCATCACGGCCGTGGGTCTGTACGAGGGGCTGTGGATGAGCTGCGCCTCTCAGAGTACAGGACAGGTGCAGTGCAAGATCTTTGACTCCATGCTCTCGCTGGACAGTGAGTACCATGTTTGAATATGGCTCGACAAAACCTGACTAACTTTAATGCCTTTCACTGGCTGTTACTCAGATCTCCCTGTAAACTATTGAAATTCTACCAACCATTTGGTAAAATCTCCCAATGGATTATATGCTACTATAGGCAAATTGAGACTTTATGATTATTATCATATTTGAAACATGATATGATTAACAAAATATGCAAAACTCTTTGTGGGTTGAAAACTTCATGGGGCAGCTGATTAAGTGATATTTGCTGGACAATTTGACCAAATGATGGAAAAGCAGGGTCAAAATTCAAAAAAGGTTTCTCTCATTCTTTTAATCACACTCTATATTTTACACTATATTCTCACGTTGCTTTCTTTCTTGGCTGCTCTCATTTATTTTTTTTTTTAATAATTGTTGTTTTGGCAGTTCTGTGTGTGTTTTCATCAGCCAGGGTGACAAAAGCAAAATCCAGCCTGAGAAATATCTATGGTGTTGAATTTCAAATCACAACAGTTATTGTAGCTGGTCCATTCATTTGGCCCACTTATTAATCAACAGCAAAAACAGAAGGAAAACAAGTCCCCAAAACCTCGCTATCTGGGACACATTCAATTCAGAAGCTGTAAATCTCACTTAAAAAGCTGCTATTCAAATCTTTAATGATGCTGAATTAAAACTCCCAAGCATCATGAAACATAATATGTGAGGAGTGGGAGGGGGTCAGGAATGTGGGGTTCAGACATAAATTAGCTCAGAATATGAGCCTCCTGTCATCTCCAATCTGTAAGTAGGACCTAGTGACTCATAATTAATGGCGCACAGATTATAGGAATACATCCATCCACTGTCTGCTTAAATCATCCTATTAGAGATTCTAATGAAAGACTAGCGGGGTGGGCTCAGGCAGAAATCATTTTAACAAAACAATTGAACACTTTGAGGCTGTTTTTCTCGGTGGTTTGAGTCCTGCCGTGGCACACTCGCCTTGAAGCAACAAATGAGGCCATTTGCAAACATTTTGGTCTTCTAATGAGTCATTATATCAAAACATTTTCTGTGGCATTCTGTGTGACGGGTGCCCGAGCTGATCTCCCATCTCCTTTGGTTCATTGCAGCAATAAGAACAGCGTATTGTCCTTGGGGATGAATAGGGGCTGTTAGGAGAAGAAAAGGGCAGTGTTGAGACAAACACCAGAGATATTCCCAGAATGCGCTCTGTCTTCCCCACACGCGCACATTGTTCCATTTGTACATTAACACACCCAGCAAGTACAGATGCAGACTGGAGACAAACACTGAAGAAAACCCTTCTGAAGACTTAACTGTGTACGTCTGAATGAGCACAGTCATGACCAAGCATTCTCGATCAATCACAGGTTTATTCAGGTGTTTCTCCAGACAGATTATGAAATGGAGCAGATCAGCATCCCATCATGTGTCTGGGGTCAGAGCAGGCACTCCAGGTCTGAATCTTGATTAAAAACCCCTCTGGGGTTGGTTTGATCCAGCCGTAATGCTGATTGGAGTTCTCTCCTCCCTGGTTGCATTCGCAGCAGGAGCAGCATGTGATGGTGGCTTTAATTGTTCACCAGACTGTGCTGCGCTCTACTGAAGCAGCCAAGCCACCGTAGTGGAAACTGCTGGATCTGCGGCAGGTTTACTGACTGTTTTGCTGAAAAAGGAGATGACGATCAGGATAATAACACACAAGGTTGGCTGTTATTGTCAGATGAATGTGGATGGTGGTGCTGAAAGGACAGCTCTTCAGAACAGAAACATCTGAGTATCATATCAGAGACACATTGACCTGCCTCTGTCAATCTGTCCTGTCACAGTCCATCAGTACATTGTGTTCACTTTAACGTTAAAGACTAAATGTCTGGTGTTCCTTGTAGACAACTCTGATGCTGAATGCAGCTTGAGATTCAGTAGATGAGGACAGGCCACTACAGTAGTGTTTCTCTCAGTTTACACTCCTCACATTTGATATTTTGGATCAACCGACTAAGAGTCAAATCTGCTCAGTCAATAAGCAACTGTCCAATACACACATCAGCTGCTGTTATTTGTCACTGAGGGATAATGCTGGTGTTATTATATATGGTTTCTTATGGTCGACAAATCCCCCAAAAATCATCAATGCATTTATGCCTCGCAATTCTCTCTGACTTCCCTAACCATCTGATTCCTGATACCTGAAGTAAATATTTAAAACCCACAAATATTTACTTTCTATAGAGGCTCAGTAGATACCTAAAACAGCTGGGCCCTGTAGTTTTAACCGTGTTGCATGAAGCAGGAGTAAACAGTGAGTATTTGAGATGCCGTATGTTTCAAAATATGGATGCATGTTTGTGGTTATGAAAGAACATGTCACCCAGTGTAAAGGTGTAGTTTTACTAGTGTCTGGACAATAATGGTTTATGACACAGAGGAATAAGATATATATATATATAGGGCTTTTACTCACACACAATACTTGTTAGTTGGATAAATTCATTGTTGGTTTTGGTCTTTTCATTGGATTTGTTGAAAATAAGAAAAATCTAGAATATCACTAACCTTATCCTTTAACACTCGCAAGTATCTGTTGGGTTGGAGCTCAGGTTCAGTCATGGCTATGAATAAAGGTGGTGTGATGTGCAGTGCTCACATAACAGCCTCTACACCAGTCTTACTGTAAGATTTTTGCCTGTCTGTCTTCTTTGTTAGCTTCAGGAGTTTACTGTTAGGATAACTGGGACAAACCCCTGTTTGCTTAAAAGTGAACTTGCTTGAGGAAAACTAAATTTTTGCCAAATAAAGTGTGGTAATAGAACTAAGAGCATCATATTTTTGTGCTTTGAGTTTGAGGTGAAAAGGGCTGGAGTTGTCAAACATGAGTGAAGTTTTACAGCTGGGTAGTGAGTGGGCAAACAGATATTACGTATGACAGAGTCACAAGTGACCTCACAATGGGACCTTACAGTGCCTCCACACACGCCAGCAGCACACACATTCATTGAAAGCCTGTGGCTGGCACTGCCAACCTTGGCACTGGAAAGAGAGGGCGTAGTGGGTGAGCCAGCTACCCCCCTCCACCTCCCTGCTTTTAGCCTCATCTTCACCCCAAAGGCCCCTGAACGGCCTTCTGGGTTGTCGCTGACTGAAACTGGTCAGAGTGGTGTCATTTAGCATCGGCCTGAACCCCCGCATGCCCTCAGAAGAAAAGAGGAATGCCCAGAATGGATGAAAGAAAGAAAGAAAGAAAATCAAACCTCTCTCTGTTGAAGTCTATTCAGACACTCCATCAAAAGAAGCTCTGGAGCCATAAATCAGACTTCAAAGCTTGTTCCATCCTCTTTCCCCCATCATAAGTCCCTTAAGATCAGCTTCTGAAACGCTGCTTCACTGCCGCACCATGAATGATGGTGTGTGTATTTCTGTCACAATGACAAATGATGACTTTAGGTCCCTGCTCAGGCTGTCGCTCCTTTTGAAGTGATTTTCTTTTTTCCAATACATATGGTCACATTATATTCTATTCCAGCTGAAAACAATAATGTGACTAAAAAATCTTAACTTGAGGTGCAATTACTTTAACTTTGAAGACCATGACTTGTGAGTGAAAGCTTTTGTCGGACTAGTCAGTTCTATTTCATTCTACTCGATTCTATTCAAATTTTATTGTTGATCTTTAAATTTAAATTCCTTCATACGAGGTCCACTTATTTATTTCTAGATCTTTGAAGCATGTTGTTGAAAGCTCTGAAAAAAATGAGTAAGTGGACATTGAGTTAAGATTTATATTTTTCCAAAACAATTCAATTGAGAGTGAAAGATCTTTGCTGATCTTGGGTGTTTTTTAAAATCTCATTGCAAGGTCCACCTACCAGCTTTTTCCCAAAGCTTTGAAGACCATGAAATGCAGTTGACACCTCAGGAAAAAAAATCTCTCTATTATTTAATTTCTGTTTTTAATTCTGTTCTATTGTTTTTTTCTGTTCAAGTCTGTTCGGTGTTGTGTTGTGGCTTTGATGTAATTTGAGTCTTGCCTTTCTCCTGTGATGTACAAACATTGGCTTACACTTGAAATCATTGTTTTTTAAGCTAATGCCTGTTAAATCTGTATCAAAAGCTCTGTTATGTTTACTTTAATTACCATATCTGTCACATATCAGAATCGGGATATTAGATTTGTGTTTTCCACCACTGTAGGGATTTCAACAATCCCCTTGCTTGTTGTAAATAAGACGCACTCCATCAGTATTTTGACAGTGTCATGAAGTGTTTAGCAATGCTTTCGCATTAACACGTTCATGAGCTGTGTTTGAGGCAGTAATGTCTGATCGCTGTGGCGACAGCCCCGTGAAAACAATCTTGCTTTGTGACAAAGCCACACTAATCCCACTGTGTGAAACATGTAAAGCAGGCCCTCCTACAGCTGCTCTGTGTGAGAGAGAGAGTTGTGTGTTTCATCTGTGTCTGTTCCACCTACAGCAATTGTGTGTGTGTGCATATTATATTGTGCATTTGTACATATGTGCAAGTGTAAATATGTGTAAATATGTTCCTCCCACTAAGTTATGTGGGTGCTGAGGCCTGTGTGGGCAGCACATTAGATTTTTGAAAAGGCAAAACCGCAGTGGAATGATCTTGAGAAGAGTTGTAGGATCATTTAAGGTCTCAGAGCTCGGCCAAGAAAGTCACCTCTGCAAATAAAAAAGCTGGAATGACCCTGCTGGGAAATAGGACAGTGGTGGACTCTCCCTAATGAGCTTTCTGTCTTGAATGCATGTGGTCTCCCACCAATTTTGCATGGTCTGTGTAGCTTCATTCCTGTATAATTTTCACTTTAATGTGCAGAAATGTTTGCTTTATTCCAAGTGATGGACTAAAAGACTATTTGTTTTCTCATCTCCTCACCACTTTCCTCCCTTTCTTTCATATCTTCTGCTGTATCGCTATCATTCTGTGTTCCCCTCTGCAATCCCTGCCTCCTCCTTTCTTTTTCTTTATGTAGTTCACATCCAGACATGCCGGGCCCTCATGGTAGTGTCAGTGCTGCTGGGCTTTATCGGCATCATCATCAGCGTGGTGGGCATGAAATGCACTAAGGTGGGAGATAATAACCCAGCCACCAAAACCCGCATCGCTGTGACCGGAGGAGCTCTGTTCCTGCTCGCAGGTGTGATTTCTGCTCTCTTCTGTTAATATATCGTTTAGTTTATTGCAACCAGAAATATACTGCAGTATCAACCAGCGCATTTAGCAAGAGTGGTCTGGCATTTTTCTAGCATGAATGTCTCCACGGGGGTCTTCTGGGTAATTAGAATCCCTGCTGTAAACAGGAAGTGGTCATTTTAGAAGCATTAGCCACTGACCTCAGACACAAACCACAAGCCCAGGGGAGAAAATTAACTAAGCAATGATTCCCCAGTTCATTTGTGTGTTGTTTTAGCTTCAATTTGCAGGATTAATTGACACAGAGAACTACTGCACTCTTGTTAATCTTTGCTCCCTCCACAGGTCTATGTACACTGGTGTCTGTGTCCTGGTATGCCACTCAGGTGTCCTATCAGTTCTTCAACCCAAATACACCGCCCAACGCCAGGTATGTGAAAGAACTGCTGCCAACAGCAAGCTCAATCATTTCAGGGGAATTAACCCAAACTGAGATGGGAGATTACATGCTTTGAGTGGCCTTCCCTCTTGTGGTCCTTTACTTCAGGTCAGAGTGTTGTTTGAAACATTGTTAGGTCAGAGTGTTGTTTGAAACATTGTTAGATGATTTGGGCTCAACAATGAAAATGGAAGTTTTGATAATTTGGGACCAAGGTTCCTGCAGAAGTCACCTGAGTGCACCTGTTCTGTGTTGGTTATAAAAAATATCCTAAGCCTTGAATATCTCACGGAGCACCATTAAATCCATCAAGAGGAAATGTAAACTTACCAAGAGAAACTTGTCTACTTGATGGACCAAGCAAGGAGAACGTTAATCACAACGTTTCACAAAATCTGGCCTATTATGAAAGCGTGGCAAGAAGAAAGCTGTTGCTGAAAGAAAGTCATAAGAAATCTTGTTTGGAGTTTGCCACAAACCATGTGGGAGACACTGCTAACATGTGGAAGAAGGTCTTCTGGTCTGAAGACCTGAAGTTGAACTTTTTGGCCCTGGTTCAAAATGCTGTGTGTTGTGGGAACCCAACAGTGCACCATCTCCACAGTGAAAGATGGTAGTGGCAGCATCATGCTGTGGGGATGCTTTCATCAGCATGTAATGGGGAAATGTTCAGGTTGAGGGTAAGATGCATGGAGTCAAATACAGAACAATTCTCGAAGTCTGCAAGAGACCTAAGACTGAGGCGAAGGTTCACCTTCCAGCATGACAGCATTGCTTTGGATAAAAGCGTCTACTAAATGACATTGTAGGATTGTGGACAATGATTCTAAGTATACAGCCGAAGCTACGCTGGACTGGTTTATGGCAAAGAATGTTAATGTCTAAGAATGACCCAGTCAAAGCCCAGACCTCAATCCAACTAAGAATCTGTGGTGAGACTTGAAAATTGCCATTTACAGATGGTCTCCATCCAATCTGACTGAGCTTGTGCTATTTTGCCAAGAAGAATCTAGATCAAAAGTCACGACATTTTGCATCTTAAAAGACTGTGCATGTTGTGTTAATAATGGTAAAAAACTTGTAACACTGCAAACTGAGGGTGGGTGAATGTATGTTGTATGGACATGGCGAGCTTTAACTGCTAACATTATAGTATTTGATCCATTATTATATTAGAGCTAATGTTATTGTTTCGTGGAATTCAAAACAGTAAAATAATTTACAGTTTCTATCAAGCAGCCCTTAGTACCTGTCTCTAAGCTTAAAAATAATTTCTTTTACGATGACCTAAAAAGATTCAGAGATAAAAAGGTTATCTGATTTTGGAGATGCTTTTGCCCTCCCTCAGAGGTGGCCTAGTAAAAATGAGGAAATCCAGGTGGAGGTAGCAAGATCTCAAGACAGTCACTATAATACTCATGTTAACTCATTGTTCATTTTGAGAATCAACAAAGTGGCTTTTTAAGTAAAGCAAATAATTTAGACACATGATCCTTTAGATTATTATTTCATCTATATACTCTCTTTTATATTCTTGGACATTTCTTTGGTAAAAGTACTTGGAATTTCATCAAGTCCTGTTTTTGACTTCCAAAAAGTTGGAGCTAATCACAATAACAATTTACAACCCTTCTTCTTTTCCTCCTTCTTTCTGCAGGTATGAGTTCGGCTCGGCCCTGTTTGTGGGCTGGGCGGCGGCCAGTCTGACGGTTCTGGGCGGCTCCTTGCTGTGCTGCTCCTGCTCTAAAGACGACATGCGAGGGCAGCAATATTACCGCCAATCACAGCCTTCCACAGCCAGGGAGTACGTGTAAAAACCCCCCCTCTTTCCAGCAGCCACCCAAACAGAGAGCATCGGACACGCTTGGCACCACTCCTCTGTTTTTTTTCACAAATTATACCTGCTAAAACGAAACAAAAAGACTATCACGCGCACACACATGCAATCACGTAGTACTCACACACTGACATACATGTGCAGACACAAGTACTCACAAAGTACACATACAGTATTACACAGAAATGCATTACATACCAGTAGGATGTATTTTTGTGGCTACAAAAGCTGCAAACTTTAATGAATTATTTATGAGCAGACAACCTACATATTTCATGTCAATCATACAGCTAACTTATATAATCATAAGCTTGCTATATGAATGGAAACCTCACATGTGCCTTAATGTCATTATTTAATCCATTTGAAATTAGTGCAGCTGCTTAAATCTCACCTCAAAAATCACAAGTACTCACTCCGAGTCATCCACTTTCTGAAATATAAAAAGGAAACAAATCAAAACATTTGTTTCTTGCTACAGCAAAACTACATTTAAAGTGAATCCAAAGGCAAGTGAAAAGGTATCACAGCAGATACCCAGAGAGAACAGACATGGAGCTAGAAATACTGCTATTGCAAAACTTGCTGAACCTTTATTAGCATGTCCTATGCTTCCTGGTTGGCGCTGCATCTGTGGTTTGCCTCCATATTGCTTTGTGTATTCACACTCCACTGGTGCAGTTATGCTGTGTGAAGGGAGAGCCCCAAAGCACTGTGCAAAAACTTGGAAAAGCTACTGAGCGGCTCCTCTGCTGCTGTGGGAGAAACAGAGGTTGGCTTGTCCAATCTCACCCAGGAAAACAGGTCAGTTAGGTCGTGATCACAGAGGACACTGATGTCTCCTGCTCACACTCAAAGCACAGTTGCAGGTAAACAAAGATCCACGGAGGCAAAGGCACTCCTGTGGATTCAGTGGGGCACTTCCATTTAGTTTCACTGTGGTGCAACCATCCAGTTGGCGGTGCCCAAACTGAAGCAAAACAGAATGTCATTTTTGAAACTAAAAATGAGCGAGATAAAATCAACTTCCTTACTGCTCCGGGTGAAAAGGGTAGCTAAAGTTTAGATAAACTTTACTGACATGGAGATCAGGTTTGTAGACAGAATTTTACAATACAATTCTGGTGAGGAACTATTAAATCCTTCATTTATTTATTTGTTGTTGACCTAAAAGAAGTCAACTTTACTTATAATAAGCAAAAAGACTGGAATCCACCTTTAAAATATCCACTAAGTGGTAGTCTTTAAGTGTTGACTGTAAACTCGCCCCAGGTTGCTCAGCCACCACCAACACTCCAGAGAAATGATCTCAGTAGCTATGACCTGATGAACACAGCTTACATGTGATTACACCAAAGTGACTGTGAAGAAAAAAGCAGGTTGTTCAGTGTCCTGTGTCATTAAGGCCTGAGGCAGCCATTTCATTACTTCCTCACTTTAAAAGACACTTGTTCATATAGAGCCCTGTTTTACACAGCAATCAGATGAAAGCTGCACATGAAGCCACAGTGTGAACTGCAGGAGTGGAGGTGAACTGTTAGTAGGTGAAGGTGTCTGCTTAGTTTATATGGAGTGTGAATGCTGTTAACAATCAGTTCACTGTTTTACTCCACACTAAGAGGAAGCGGAGTCTCATCATATCGCCGTGCTCCATTTACTAACACCATCATTCCAGATTCATACACTCATAATCTCTTGTATAACCAATGCCTCTAGATCTAAGCTATTTTACATACTTCTCACACAAGTATAATCATCATATGCTATAAGACACTAGTGCAGTATTAGACTTTACAATGTACCATAAGCAGAGTTGTAAATAATACAAACCATGTCATACATAACTTCAACGCAGTGGAACTGACTTCATGTGTTTCACGAACAACTGACTACTTCATGAGAATAAATGACAATAGATATCAGCAGCAGATCTGCTCCTCATGATGAGTCTGTAAAACTCAACAGTGGACCTAAATTGGCTCCTGGGTTCCCCCCTCCCACATCACTTTGCCTTCATTTGTGTCTCTAAAAGAGCTGGTCCATCACTGTCCCAGATAATAAAGCCATTAACTTTTCTCAGAATCGCTCCCAGTCCCCCCATTTCCTGCTCATACAGCCTCTCTTCTTGGTAGCCACTTGTTTGTGGAGTGCTCTGTTATTCTCAGATTGGGGGGGTTGTAGGTCTCTAGGAAATTCCTTGTGCCCTTTAAATAAAGGGGGATGTCAGGCGTCACTGGTCTGTCAGTAGCAGCTGTGCTTTGAATAGGGAGCGCACAACAACAAGTCTGATAGATTTTCAGACACGTGCTTATTTGCTTTCTTGTTGGATGTTAGATGAGAAGATCGAGGGCACTCTCATATTTATCTGTTAAACATGAAGCTACAGCCAGCACAGCATACAGACTGGAAGCATTGGGAAACAACTAGTCTGGCTCTGTGCAAAGGTAAAAAACAAGACAAAAACATTACTGAGCTTTAGAGGTGCTGGCAGGCAAATCATGGTACTCTCTGGCTCCAGCTTCATATTTAGCACAGAGACATGAGAGTAGTATCAATCATCTAACTCTCCGCAAGAAAAAGAATAAGTGTATTTCCCAAAATGTCAAACTATTCCTTAAGAAACAGCTGATGAACTTGACAGAGACCAGATGTCTTGATGTGTCTGGGATTGTCCCAGTTTCAACCTGGGCATCCCAAGACAAATATCTGAAAAACACTAAAATGTCATGACAAAATTGTTCCGACACAATTCACAATCAACTGCTTATTCTTACCTACCCTAAAATAAACACATAATCAATGCAGCACGCGTCTGAAGTCAACACTGATTTGTCTTTATGTGTGTCAATCAAACCAATGTGTCCAGGCTGTTGCGGCACAATTAAAGGTCCCAGCTACGGGGTTTGAAAATATGGTTACCAGAGCTACAGCCAGAGGAACCTGACTTAATATTGTGTTTCACCTTCATCAATCAGTCCGTCATTACTAACATTTATTAGAAACATGTCATCTCTCTAAACTCTAGATCACTTGCTCTCTGACATGTAGCATCCCCTCCCACGCTCCTTCTTATCGACTTTCCACCCCTTTTGCTAATTTCTGTACAATGATCAAGTGTCCTGTTTTGGTAGCTGTTGTGAGAATTGGACAGGTCTTGATGTGTCTCTTATTTCCCCTCCTGTCCTCTAATCCTGTTCTTCTCTGAATGTCTTCTTCTCTCCTCTAATTCAGGGCAGAGTTGTTGAGTGAAACTAGTTTCCCTGACTGATCAGCCCCTGCCTTTTTATCGAGGACTGTCCGACTGTCCAACCACTGTCTTCCCCCTTTTTTTCCTGTTACCTCTTAGACCCTAAATTTGGACTTCTTGTAGCAGAATATTCCCTTTCCCTTAGTACTACATCTGCACCTTATCAGTTTTAATGGGAACCAGGATGCATTGGCCTCTCCCATTCTTTCCCTACCTTCTGAGCCTTTTCTGTAAATATGGACTCTTAAAGGATATGTGATCAGATCTTCTATTTAAGAAAAGAGATGGTCTCCATTTCAGCCTGTCGACCCTCTGCTACACCTCCCACAACCCCCTCTGTCCCGTTATTGGCCAAACGTTAACAATGAGTGGAAAGTCTCTGTGGTGTTGTTGGGCTGATTTATGATTTCACTTATATCCTATGACCTCTGGGGTTTTTTTTGTAAATGTAATCTTTTGGGTTTATTTTGTTCGCTGTGACTGTAACTTTGACTGAAACGTGTCTTTTTTTCCCTTTTGAATTGCAGACCAAATGTTAAAAGTACCCCACCAGAGAAAAGGGAGCAGTACTTGTAGTTTGGGAGAGTCTTCTGGCCTTACCATGGTTTAGATTCTGTCAACAGACAAAACCCTCTCACTGAGGAATTCAAAGCAGACAAACATTAAAGAAAGGATTTATGAACAGCAACCTTTCAAGCATATTGCAGCAACATTAATTAGAGACTTGTTGAAGTAAAACAAATTGTTTGGGGAGGTTTTGTGAAATAGTTGTTTCGGGTGGGGGATTGACAAAGATGGTCTTGTCTGTTTTGTTGACTTCAGGAGAGACAGTCATTCAGGGTATGTTTTCTATAACATGTTAAAATGCCCAGGTGTATATACCACCTACTCTATTCTCTTTTTTTTTTTTACTACATATATAATGTTTTACTCCAGTGCCTTATAACACATGTTTGAGCACATGTACGTATGTTTTTGACTTCATGAATAGTCTCCCATCCCATCTGAGGGATGTGTCCATAGCTCCTCTGCCAGCAGTTCTGAATACCTTTATTTTTGTTATTGTTGGATTTCTGAAAATGAATGTGAAGCTACTCTGCAGTACCAGTTACGAGACAACAAAGACATACACACGATAGATCTTCAGCGTAGTGCCTTATGCCACTGTTTGTAAGAAACTGTGTGCCTGTTTTCAAGTAGCCTGGATTGAGGATATACCCAGCACATTTATTTTGTTTTGTTAAGTGCCAATATGATTTTGTGTGAATGACAGAGTCGTTGTATTGTTGACTCTAAAGGATGTACTGTACTGTGTGCTGTCTCCTGTACTAAGGAATGCCAGTTTGCTGAGTGTTCAAATGCCCTTCTGATGCCTGCATTTATTTACCATGCCATTCCTTTCTCTAATATTTACCTCCTCCATGTTGTGTATCATCTCATTTACAGTATAGCCCTGTCTGTTTCTTTTAGAATAAAGTAAACAGAGACATAAAACTGGATCTGGCTACGAGTCAGTGCTTTATTAGTTGTTTCCTAACTTTTCACCCTCGCCTGACTTTTCGCTCACGGCCCCCGCTCGTCCCTCCTTTCCAGCTCAAATACTTCTTTTGCACCCTGTTGTTCGATAATTGCAGACGTGGAATTCCACTTCTGCTCCACTGGACTGTGGCACATTCTCAAAGGTGGAGTTAACTTGCTCACCACTGCTACAACTGACAACAAGGCTCGAATTTTCTGCTTTTGTTGAGTTTCAAATATTTGTTAAATCATGAGCCTGCAATTAGAAGTTAGTTTCTGTCTGAGTGGATGCAGTTTTGTGAGCAAAGATTTTACATTGTAGCTGGTAAAACTAATGTATAACTATTTTTATACTGAATCCCAAAAACACTCTTAATAGTTTCAAATTTGTTTTTAAGCAAACGTTTTTTTTAATACAATTTCACATGTTCACATGACTCACGATGGGCAAAAAAATGGATCAAAATCAATGCATGAGAACTAGAGATATCTGTTTTTACATTTAATTGTTCTACTTTGCTAAAAGCCATGCCTACATTACCCACAATGCCACGTCAGTTCTATTGAAGATTCAGGTGTATTGCTTGTAGCAACAGATTTTTTTTCTTTTTCCAACTTCAGCAACAACATGACGCACCTCCCTCTGGACTCACACAAGGTCATAGGTCATGCATGTATGTATGTATATATATGTATGATGTATATATATATATATATATATATGTCATATACACATCACACTCCCCTCAACACCTGTCCAGAACAGTGGGATTCCTCTTTACTGTGAGGGCTCAGCAGTCTGAGTTTGTGTCTGTGTTTCGTTGCTGAGCTGCAGTGGAGGACAGCAACACAAAGAGTGAATTTCACAGGAAAGAAACAAACCAATGCCTCCACAGCAGAAATGAAATCATCATTCAGCTAATTCAGACCACTGAAGCCTTCTATTAGCTCCGACTGCACTTTAGAATCTTCACAGAACAAGGACTGTGAACTTTGACCCTCAGACCTAGCCCCCTGTTTAAAGACTCTGGATGAGGCATGAGAGGATACCATTCGTTGTGAACTGAACCTCAGAAAGAATCCAAAATTGCAGCACAACCTGGGGAGGCTCTATCAAAATGCATTCTCTTTCTGTAAATGTCTGGAAACAACCAATCATGTCAATTTAACGTCGCCCCATTACATGAAAACGACTGTTGTGGTCAGTGGATTCCCATTATATATGTGATATGTCTTTATCAATCCTCAACAAGAAAAATGACAGACAACATTCTTTCTTTTGGTGATGAGAGAATATCCTGCCCAATCAGAACTGAGTGTATAAATTAGGCACCCGACGCTAAAAACACCTGCAAGTTTCAGGGTCGTGGGAAACTGGAGTGTGTGACTTTGAGTGTGTATGAACAGGTGTTTACATTGGAGTCACGTTAGGAAGGGATCTGTTCACGGCCAGTAGTGAGAGGAAGAGTGATCACAGTGGCCAATAACTTTCAATGCACATATGGACATGTGGGTATTGCATTTAGATAGAGTTGAAAAAATGTGAACATTTTCTTTAAGAAATTCAGACAAGCATAAAATGACATTGAAAGATCTTGAACATGTGGATGATCTGAATTAATTACTATTGATGTGGAGTTCACAAGCAGACCATAAAAGCCAGGGTGTGTTGCTTCTTGCAGTTCAGTCCTGCTGTAATAAATGATCTTTTTACCAAAGAGACAGACTGTCCATGAGATTGCATCAAGAGTTAAAATAAGACTCTTTGAGAAAAAGCACATTGACGACACCAGTGATGGGAACAGAGTACGGATGTGAAATCTCACATGCACCTGACATGTGTGGATGCACCTACACTACCTATGACTATACAGCCTGTTCCACAATACTGATTCACACCGTTTGAGACTATCATGCAAAACAAAATTATATTTGCTCCAAATGTATGTAGACTATAAACATTTCACCACAACTGTGATTTATAGCACATTGTCAAAACTCACATCCAAATGAAACATATATACCAGCATCTGCGTCTTGCATGTTCCTTCTAAGCTCAAGCTATCTGAAAGATATTTCTACTGTCTTATCAGCAATAAATCATTATGGATTTGAGATATTCAGCAACACACAATATTTATAAATTCACATTTACTGTAAATGAGTGTGATTATAGACAAAGCATACATAATGAACCCTCTGAACCGAAGCTTACAGCAGAAACCAGATCATTACAGCGAACACAGGAATGTGTTTTCCCACTTTTAGCACCCCGAATGATGGATGATGTGTTACACATGCATTTGATTTGGACTCGCATATCGTGGTTATTTCGGAATGTGAGACTGGAAACTATCTCCTTTATTGCTGAGCTGTAAACATCATGACAACAATGTAACATGTTTTCATAGTGAAACTCGTCATTCACACTGAGGAGGAGAATGGGGGGCAGACACGAGCGTTTTATTGAACAGTAGCACTGACGCCAACAGCAATTTAAGGGATTGTTTATTACAGATAAATAACTAAATATCTAATAGACCACTAAGAGAGACACTGTTGATGGCACAGATTCTGTCTTTTCTAAATGTAAGTCTTGTAGTGTGAGGCAGACGGTGGTGACATGACAGTGCTGGTTTGGGCCGGCTGACTGTGAGTGAGTTTGATGGCATCGGTGATACGAGACACACTCCTGACTGTCAGTGCAGCTGAGGTAAGAGAGCACAACACACTTGCCACCATGAACCAGTAGGAGAGCCCAAACTCAAACGTTATTCCTGGCATCCCCAGAGTCACCTGTTAGACGCAGAGAGGCAGGAAAAGTGAAGTGAGCACATTATTTCTTACTATGAATATGTCTTAAAGGCATGAAAACTTTCTTCCTGTGATTTTTCCTCCTTCTATCTCCGATGATATTATTAGAAATTCAGTAGGAAAAAAAATGGTTACTGCAATTTCAAAAGAACGTCTCCCTTGATTTCTGGGTTTTTCAAGAATTCTTTGAGAACACCATTAAACGTGTGCTACAGGCTCAGATCCTCTCGCTCTCTGACTCCTCTTCTGTGAATTCCATTGCCTGCTAGCAACATTAGTTAGTAGAATATCTAACTGGACTGCAGCTCTTTCAATTTATTTGAGCATGACAGGTTTGTCCCTGAGCTGGGCATCGAGCTTCTGTTTCTGCCTGCCAGCAAAACACACTGTGACTGACACACAGCAGATTCAGAGGACTGTCTTCTGGTGTTTTTTCATTATCTCGATGCAAGAAGGTGCACTTGTGAGTTTCTATTAATGTCAAAAAAAAAATTTCAAGTTATGAATTTCAGAACTTATTATGAATTTAATGTTGTACTAAACATTCCTTTAAGATGCATTACTTCATTTTTTTTGTCCATTTATGGGGCAGGGGAAGAAGCTGTAAACACAACATCATCATATTATGTTAACCTAAAAAGTTGATATAGAGAGCATGCTCCATCATGCTCACCAGATATTGGCTAACTTTGACCTGTTGGGCAGGTCATGCAGTGACCAGTGGGTTGATCAGAGCTTTTTTATCCAGCTGCTCTGGCTAGAATCGATGCTGATGAGTTTGGCGAGAGCGAACAAAAACAAAAACAAAAACACAAGTTGCAAGATGTAAAATCAAAACAACAAGCTGAAAGATGCTAAAACAGTCCGTAGAGCTAAGGCGAGCTGGAGAGGCAGGTGATAATTTTCTGTGGGATCATCAATATGAGCTACCTTTTTTTTTATGTTTTTAAAAAATATTGATGAGAGGAGCTTTAAAGACTGTATATTAGCTTAGTTTAATGTTTAATGTTGCTGGTCTATTATCATCCTTCCCAGTGTGAGCTGTAGTTTGAGCAAAGTTACACGATGTGGCAACAAAATTAGCCTCTACTTTCTTAATATCAGTAACAGACATGAGAGAGGATCAAACTTTTTGGCGCTTTCAGCTGACTCTCACTTTCTTCATCAGTGAAAGACCAGCCTTGAACCGAGACAAAGGTCTCCTCCGCATGTGAGACCACCTGTTAGCATGTGACTGAGGTTCCATAGCTCATTCCATGCAAGCTCCATTTACTGATGAAGACCATGAGGTGCAGTTGACAGCTCTGATATGCTGTGGACCCAGATTATTTTGTTATGCATGCAGAAATTCTAGCTAATGTTGAAGAGAAATGGCATAAAGGGGTTTAATGATATTTAAATGTTCCCATATAATTAATATTTTCACAACAAGCTCTTGATAACAAGCTTTTTGAAAGAAAATAAATAGGATTAAATCAATTTGCAAATAAAGCAGTACAAAATAAATATAATCCTAATGGCAGATAGACAGGCCGTTCAGATGTTGGATCATATTTTGTGCCATGTTTGTTGATACAATTCTGGATGGAAGACTGTTCAGATCTGTTTCTCTTGGAAAGACAAAAATGGGCTCATTTTTAGCATCAGGTTTTTAAGGGATTCCAACAAAGCTCAGATAAAATGTTGTGGTGTTGTGTTATGACACCTACTTCCTGTCTGTATCTGGTATAAGTGTCCACGCCATACCACAGCAGGCCAGCTGCACCACACACCCCTGAGACACACACACACACACACACACACACACACATACATTTCAAACAGATACACAGATATGAGTCAGAAGTTCAACATTACAACTGTTGTAAATAACAGCAAACTAAATTGTGTGGAAATTTGTTGAACCAGAGAATGATATGAATCTCAAGTAGTCACCTACTTTGCACAAACCACAAACCAAACAAACTGCTTCTGGCTGGATTTGATTAAAGCTGTTTTTTAGAGCGAGCAGCTGCAGTACAGACCTCCACACAAACAGAGGGCGCTAGAGAGCTGCAGCAGCCTGCCCTGAGCCAGCACACTGGGGATCAACGTTGTGCACCTCAGGCCAGGTATCATGATCAGGATGGAGAATACAGACAGGACACACATCCCCACCAATGCTACTCTCATAGCCAACAAGTCGGCTGTGGAAGAAGAGACAAGAAAAATACACCAAAATGAAAGTTGGGGATGAATAATATAGTCAAGAATAACTTCCTGTTCAGTTCAAATGTGCTTTTGTATAAAGGCCCATCATGTTATGAATGCTGTGTTATGTGGCATCATGTACTTCTGACTTTCTAATATAAATATTCATAAATAACTCCAAAATAAACTCCTTGAGATTCACTTGTATCCAAATGACTTAACCTTTGTTATATTTACAACTTTTGTTTGTGTAAAATGTATTTACGTATTTTTTAATTTGTACAAATAACTTTTTTCAAGTAACATTAAAAGTACTTAAACAAGTGTATTTTAGCCTTAGCTGTTGAATTCTGGGTAGTGATGTTTCAGTTTTGTCAAATCTTTGGCCTGAAAATAAGCAAAACACAGTACTTTCATTCTGTCTTTTACACTTTTAGGTTTTTAGAAATAAAACAAAAAAATTAAGAAGCTGAGTGGAATTTAACATCCAGTCCATAATTTCTCTGTGATGTCATGTACTACATTCATTTGACAGCTGTAGTTTAAGAGTTAGAGTAAGAGTTTATATAGATTTTGTATATGTTGCATTTACTAACTTACCAGCTAGAACATTGAAATGCTGCTCACACATTCATACATCAGTAATAACTAAAATTTATACTAATATATTATAATACTGACAGGGGCCATTGTGCATAATGACTATTATTTTCCTGATAATTGAATTACAGATCATAACTTTGAATACAGTAACAGCGCATCAGCAGCAGCAATTATTAGACACCTCAGCAGTGATATTTGTGAGAGAGGAAGATAAAATGATAACAGTGGATGTGCTGTTGTACCTGGGAGATTCTCCATGTAAGACACCGACACATCACATGTCCTCAGGCCCACCAGGCTGTCGTGAACACACTCCCCCCACAGGCCTCGACAACGCGAGCTCAGACCCACTGAGGTCAGCTGATCTTTGGCTCCTTGCTGGACCAGGAGACAAATTCAAATTTGTGAAAGGCCTGGTTGCTAACATGGACATTAGGATTAAAATCAGAAAACTTGAATAACGTGTCTTCTAAACATACATTTTACATGACTGGTGGTGTGTCTTGTGGTACTTACATGCTAAGCCCACCAGTGTTTGACGGCAGTCATAGACTACACAGTAGTGCAGCCTAGTGGTTACTCTCCACTCTCTCTACATACAAGCATTAGCAGTGATTGCAGAAGTTGAGTGTGTGTGTGAGTGCCGGAGCGCTCCTACCCTCCAACAGTCCTTTCCAGCAGCAGCGATTAGCAGCAGCAGGCTTGTCAACGCTATCAGCAGCCCCAGGACCTCAGTCTGTCCTCGGCTCATCCTGTCCTCCAGTCAGCTGCAGGAAAAATGAACAACTTCCATCATAAAAAACACAAGAAGGGAGTTTGTAAATGCACAAATAAACAAGTGCAGCTGATTTCCAGACAGTGTTTCAGTGAGGAAGAGAAGCAGCTGTATTCTCAGATGGACCCACTGAGCATTTCTTAAATATAATATTTTATATGGGGTTAATGACACCCAGTCAGAACAAGTATTCACATTCTTTACCAAAGTCAAAGTATTAATGCAAAGTAATGTAATGTAAAAAATATTGAAAAAGTACAAAGTAATGTAAAAATATTCTAAATCCAACTTTAGTAAAATTGCAGAATTATTATAAGCAACAACAATAACAGCACATAGTATATTTGGTTCAGAGCCAAAGCTACAACAGAGGACACACAGGTCTTGTCCTCTGTTTTGTGAATTTGTGGTTTTTAGGGGCAATCTGGGGGATTTACATTCTGTACATGTGGTGGGGTTTTTTTTTTAATAACAGATTCTGTTGATTCCAGTACTTTTAGACTCAATATCTAATTTGACTATGTTTAGGCCAAAAAAAATAAAAAATAGAATAAAAGCTTCAGCATTTTACCACAAGATTTTTTTTTTCCTGATGCTATGGGCTTTGAAAGAATTTAAATCTTCACAATGGGAAATTACATTTCCAAACAGAAACAAATAATGAAAATGGAATAATTGAAAAAAAATAAATGAAGGACAATTTGTGAGAGTGTTGTGGGACGAGTTGGAAGTAGGCTATTTCTTTTTTTCTTATTTCTAAAATCCTAGCTACGGGCCTGTCTGTATATATTACAATATTAGATTGTTAATATTGACCCAGTAATTTGTTCGGATTGGAACAAACAGGGAGCAGGGAAACAACTAGTTCAGCTATGTCCAAAGGTAACAAAATTCATCAAGCTCATTCATCAGCATGTTATATCTACTTTGTTTAATCCATACTGAAGTGAAAAAATGATCATTTGCAGTTATACAGCATGTTATGTGCTATTTCTTGATTTGAACCACTGGCATCCAGCAAAGACTCCAGGAAATTTTTTACACTTTTAATTTTTCAGTTTTTTGGAGTCAGTAGAGTCAGTAGTAATTGGAGGTGTCAGTAGGTGTCTTACCTTTAGAGGTAGCTGTTTCCCCCTGCTTCCAGTCTTTGTGCTAAGCTAAGCTAACCTCCTGCTATGGTAGCTTCAGATTTACCATAGAGGCCTAAATGTCAAGCTTTTGGCAAGAAAACAAATTAGCATATTTCACAAAATGTCAATATCACTTAAACTGCTTTATACATCATTACGTCAAAGCATTCTATTTTATAAATTTATCATGTTTTTTTAATGTAAAATCTTAATGTGAAAAAAGTCAGTAAATTTAATGAGCCTACAATATAAATATTTTAAAGCAGCATAAAAAGGAAAATACTCAAGTACAAGGAGCTCAAATTTGTTTGTACACATTTGTACAAAAATCTAAAATCAACCAAATGCATGTGTACAGGCAATGTCAGTTATGATGGACAGATTTAGAAATATTATTTTTCACAAATGCTCATTTTGTCAAAGCTAAAGGTGGTTGGATAAAGATTTATGCACGATAGAAGAGAAGGTCAAACAGAAAAAAAAAAAAAAAAAAAAAAATGTATAGCTCAAGAGGCAGTGAAAGAAAATAGTCTAACATTGCAACTCAAACTTAATATTTTAAAAGACAGTTCTTTCAATAACTTCCAGAACTTTAAGATGCTTACTGTACTTCTAAAAAACATTTTAATGCAATGTTTTCAAAGATGTTACCTTATCTTTTAATGAGCACAATTTCTTCAACTGTTGAAATTATCTCCTGGTGTGGTGAAGCAGCTTTTCTTTATATATCTTTTAAAAATCATGGTAGTAATCTTGCAGCTGTCACGAGGGTAATGAACAGTGCTGTGGAAAACACTTACCTCTAAAATGTTTTATTTCAGGACTGGCACAAAGCGGCTCTGTTCATTTCCCTGAAAGAGGAACGTGGGAGAAATTTGGTGCTGCAGCTTCAGAGTGTGTGCACGAGTGTGTGTCTTTGGCCTTGATCATTCCCAAATTAAGTGCTGTAGCTCTGTGTTAGTGGGCTTTGGCAAAGGGCTGAAATTAAGAGTCTAAACACATTAACCACGCATGACCTTCTTAAGTGCACTATGACTTTTCATTTTGCTCTCCTCTCTGTTTGTCCTATGAGAATATTCACCCCCGTCTCAACTTTGACTTAAAAGAAAAAAATCTTTCTCCCCTCAAATGAAAAAAAATCTGCCTCAACATTTTCTGCCATTTAAAACAGCTCTGATGTGGTGAGGAGATATTTGTGTGGAGATGACGAGATAAGGAGGAGAACATTTAAATGTATCACAGAGAAAGGAGGGAGCGTGAAAGACAAAGGGACAGACGGAGGGACAGACAACACAAAGAGGGAGTCGAACCATATTGAGATGTTCAGATGGATTATTGTGGAATGGAAATGCCAGCGGGCTCGGAGCCAGCTGCCTGCGAGCTGCTGCTGACAGGCTGAAGAGGGCAGTGTTTGTCTTCCTACTGCGCCACATCTCACTGGAAAGATTTGAGTTGTTAAGCAAAAAAAAAAAAAAAAAAAAAAAAAAAAAAAATGCTCTTATCCATAATTACTTTCAGTGATATACTGAATCCAGAAAGCTCTCTGCATATTAATATGGAGCATTAATAGGTTTCACAATAATTAAAAGTGAAAAAAAAAATCATTTAGAATTTACAAAGATTAGTTCAGGTCTTATAAATAAATGTGCTTTAATAAAAATAGAGGGATTTGGTTGCAAGCGTTTCTGCTGGGCTGGTCATTAGTAATGGAGTTGAACACCAAGAGTCACACTGACAACTTAGTCATCTGTGAGTGTGTGTGTGTGAGAGAGAGATCACATTTAGGTAGCAGTTTCTGTGTTTGCGTGTGAATCCTGGCAGCTTTTGTCCTTGTATGTGAATATCAGTTGTGTGTTTTGTGATAGGAGCAGGTTTACATGGTATTTGGTGTGTTTGCATGGGCACACATCCCTGCATGTGTGCAGGATTTCGGTGTTTCTACACATGGCTGTTTGTGTGTGTGTCCTGCCTGTATTTTCGGGTCTTGCTCCATCCCAATCTTCTCTCTGCATCGCTCCACTCCACCTCCTAACAATATGGCTTAAAGCCTCATAATCACCTATTGATTCCTCATCATCATTACCACAGTTTGGGTTGCATGTGGAGCCTCATCTGAATGGGAGGCTGAGGCGGAGCTGCACGGGACCATCGCGCTCCGCCTTTGATTCGAACAAGGTCAGAGGAATCGATCCCCTTTGATCGCAGACTTGCTAAGAGAAACAACAATTTCCACAGGCGCAGTCAGCCGAGCACGCAGTCTGGAGCTTCTCCTCGGTCCAAGCGTGTGCGTACAGTCAGCGTCTGCTGGTAAAAGACCACACATGAAAAAGCCTTCTGGGTTTATTGTACATGTTTGTGTTTGAGCGTGCACAGTTTGCACCTGAGGCCACCTGCTGAGCAGTGTCTGCCATCATCCTTTTCCTGTCACTTAAAAGTTAGAATGTCGCTCTTTCATCAAACCAAAATGTAATTCATAAAACAGACCCATGCTCATGTCCCTGTCTTGGTCTGGTATGACCAGTGGCTTATGGTGGCTAATGTTAGCAAACTTTATCCAGATAATGAAGCATCACTGGTTGCAGATGACTAGGTGCCAAGTGAAGCTCGCCAAGGCCAGCACACACAGCAGACAGCCTGGGCCTCTCCCCCCTCATCCAACCCTCTGCTCCGCATCACCCAGGGCATTCAGCAGATGTCTCTGTCCCAATCTGGGACCCCCAACCGCCACCACCACACACGCACGCACGCACACACACACACACACACACACACACACACACACACACACACCATGCTGTAAATTATTTGCAGGATTTCACAAAATGTAACTGTAATATTTCACTATAAATTACATTATTATCAATTCACTGGCTTTAACTGTGATATTTCACAGTATAATACTGTATTCAGAAGTTTCTTGTGAAATTAAAGCAGACGTGGCTATTACTGGAAACTGTAGTACTACTGTAATACTACAGTGAGTTTAAATCTTTTTTGAGCTGCGAATTCAAAATGATCCAGTTACGATCAGTGTTGACAGGTCAAATTTTGTTATTGTCTCTCTTTGATCGAGAGAAAATTTATCTCAGTTAAATAGCTGGGCCCTGCTGTGTGTGTGTGTGTGTGTGTGTGTGTGTGTGTGTGTGTCACCAAGAGTTGCAGAGAAGCCGTTGTCCGCCTCACCAACTGAAAAATGAAGTGTGTACGTCAATATTCTAATGTTTTTTTTCTCTTTTACTTCTTAATGATCTCGTCTCGTTACAGCAGCAGTAACAACACTACAAGATGGTGAAGTAGCTTTGCTACACACTCTCCATGAGTCCTGTACAGATCACGTATTTTCAGATTTATTTCATGTGTATATATTGTTTGTTACTTTTATCTGGTGTTTAGTCTTTTTCATATGTGATCTGAATATGTTAACTTGGTGCTATTAGCTCCATGTTGTCTTTTCTCAACTAAATAGAACACAGCGTTGAACTGTAAATTCAGTGTGTGTGTGTGTGTGTCTCACACTGTTATTGAGTTTATTCAGCACTCGAAGCTGCATAGCAACGCTCTTAACTGTAAGTACCATTGTGGTGTGCCTGAATGCTCTTGGATGTATTGCAAAGCAAGTGTTTTGAAAACTCATACAGTATGTATATAGAGTATAAAGAGCTGGGCTCATCTGTGCAACCTTGCAAGCACTTTGAAACACTCATAAAATGTGTGGCTACCACAGGTACAGAGTGTTAACAGTTAAGTCCCATTCTACTCTTCTTCTATTGATATATTATTTTTGCAGCCTTGTGTCCCTGGGTAATGTTGATGTCTTTCATGTTTTCAATGTATTTCACAGTGTCAAGTTATGCTTTTGGTTCTGATACAGTTCATGGCTCTTTGTGAGTGCAAACCCATCTGGTTGAAATGCAGATTCCCAATTCCTCAAACACATTATTATCCCTCCAGCTCTTTATCTCCATTTCTTTTTTCATTTAGTCTAATGATCTTTTGTTACAAATACATCCTCACATACTTATACCACATATGGTATTAGTGTCAGTCACTTTTCTCCGATGAAGGCCAGACCTTCATTCCAAAAAAGTTGGGTTGCCGTGTGAAACATAAATAGAATGAAGAATAGAAAATTTAAAATAGAAAAAATTACTAAACCTTTTGGACATATATTTAATTGAAAAAAGTACAAAGACAATATATTTAATGACCTCATCAACCTGAATTTGATTGATTGGTTTGATTTTTACCTGTAGGTTCAGCATTTGAATTTATTGCAATTATTTTTCATTTTTTTCTTTTCTTTTTTCTTTTTCACTGTAATTTCTAAAAAAATATATTATTATTGATTCTTTTTCTGAGCAGTATGGCATTATGAGTATATCTGGTTTTGCTTCAGGTTACATAATGAAGCCGAGGGCATGGACGCTGTCTGTAGAGGGTCAAGTGGTCCTCACTATGTCTTCATCAGTGCTTTGGCTGCTGTTTTTGCCAACTACTACAACTTCACATCGCAGTATGCTGAAGGTGCTTCATGCACTCTGTAATTTATCCAACGGTCTAATGTCTTCAGTAATATTGTACTTGAAGGCTTGTTTTTCATTTTGAGGTTTAAAATGTTTGGATGAGCCACGCAGGACTGCAGCAGCCAACCAGTGCCGACCCCCTTTCTCCCCCTCAAATAAGTGATGTGAACTCAACTCCTGTGTCTGTGCTGGAGACCAGAGAGAAAGCTGTTTTTAAAAGTCAAAGTGTGTTCAGCTCTCCTGTGTTTCAATTTGTACTTTCAGATATATGGATTATTCTACCTTTTCCTGATCACTTTAACTTACATCAGAGCTGTGTAAATGTACTGCTAATGAAAACCCAACATTTCCTGCTGCTGCTTTATATTAAAAGCTTTCCAGTTACAAAACAACAGGAGGCTTTTTTTGTGAAGAGGAAATAGGAAATGAAATATGCTCATCACTGAATGAGCAGAGACTTTTTAGTGGTACTATTCTACAAAACAGGTCGACTCAATAAGATGTGGAGATATTTTGAGCTATTTATTTCTGAGTAAACCAGTTAGAAATAATGATTAGATATAATGACAGAGAAAGAGTTCAAGCAGAAAACAGTGAGAAGTTTGATGAAGTGCTGTCGACTACAGGCCATTACTGCATCTTCTGCTAGGACAGACCACCTCCAACACCTCCAAGTTCTTTTACCTAGCCGTGCTGTGAAAAAAAACAACAACTTGCAGTGTGCTTTGACTTTTTATCATCATTATTAATTGGGTTTCATTTTCCATCCTGTTATACAGCCTCAGTATTCTTTTTTTCATCCCTAGGTATAGCTCATTTTTACTATTATTATCATGTATGTTTTATTCTCCATCTTATTTTACATTAATCATGGCGTTCTATCCCTGCTTTTATTCCATGTCTTTTTTTTATGCGAAGCACTCGGTGCATGTAATGTCTTTGTAGTAAAGCACTTTGAGCTGCATTTCTTCTATGAAAGCTGTTATATTTTATAGTTTACCATTGTTATCATTATTGTATTGCTGTGTAACTGGCATTACTTAATCTGTTTGCTAACTTTATGACTCTTCTACATGTGCGCTACTGCGACACTGCGTTTAGGCATTCATTACAATACTGTGTTACTGTGTTACCGTGCTAAATGGGAATCAATGGCCTACTCTGGTCTGGGGAGGGGGGGGGTCATATGCATGTAACCCTACATTTACCAAACTAAATGATTTAAGGACACACTGGTGATGTATGACACACATCAAAACAACCATACCCACTGATTTCTCTGTAAGCCCCCACTGGTGGTGCCTTGATGTGCGACCAATGTATAGACCTACAACATCTAGGAGACACCACTGTCGCATTTACCAGCACTGATGTGTGTCAACTCTGCAAGAAAGCAACAATGTTGCTCCCCACATCCCCTCAGCTACTGTACCTGCACCACTTCTTCAGTCTCTGTGACATCCAGTGTTTGCTATGAGCTTCACTGTACGCACGTCAAATGATGCAATGCCCCATGATGTGGTTAGTGTGTTGCCTAATTACCTTTTTATAGCTATAAATTGTAGCATCACTGTCTTTCTTATTCTGGTGCTATTACATTTGATTGGTAGAGAGAACATTTGCTCCAGTGTGTACATGGTATACGTTGCTTTCAGCACTGTAGTTCTCAGTGATGTGCAGTGTCTTTTTAATACAACCGCTTGGCATCACCAGAGTCAGAAATATTAAATTAAACTAAATAAGTCTTCGTCAACTCGATCATCAACTCTTTAACCACAAGATTTATATTTACAAAACAGAGATAGCCATACTATCTGTTAAAGGTTCATTAAATTCATAAATGTTTATTTGCCCAAAGGAGGCCCGTAAGATGCAGTTGAAAGTTCCAGAAAAATTAAATGGACCTATATTTAGTTTTGTTTTTGTCAAGCTACTTTTTCCACGGTCAAGACGGTGGTTTGGATTTTTTGTCAAATAATTCATAAACCGCTGCTGGACTCAACACTGTCAGCAAACCCTAACGCCAAAAATCAGTCTTTCACCATGCCCCCTCCGGTCAGCCACTGAGAGACAAACAATTAGAGGATTCAGAGGAGTGAAAAGTAACGAAGTCCTTCAAACTTTCACAATTCAAACTGTGATGTGTCTCTGCCGCTCGCGGCTGTGTTGCCTTGGGCAGCATCACAAATAAAGCCATCTCTGCATCTGTTGTGTTGTCGTGCTGATCTTTGAAGTCTTTCCATTGAGAGATGACAGCACTGAAGATTCATGCTTGTTTTTCCTTATCATGCTCCTGTGTTTGCTTTGACACTTTCCTGAGATCTTATTTCTTTTTTTTTCTAGATGGCTGAAGGCAGAGCTGTGCCTACCATGCTTCACTGCACCTATACAAGCCAAAATAGCCTGAGGATTTGGGAATAATTAGCTAAACTTGCCTCCACTTGTCCTGCTGGACCAGTAGGCCTCTCTCTATTCCACCTAAACCGGAGATTGAAAATAAAGCCACGTTTTCTCGTGCAGCCGTTACCTGCTGCCAAACTCTCAGCGATGCTTCCGCCGTGAAGTTGGCTGAACTCAGGCTGCTTTTTATTTCTTCCTTCAGGTTTGTGGGAGCGTTAGTGCTGACTCGGAGGACTCCATCATTATATTAGCTGCACACAAGTGATTACTTCCAGCCGCAATCACCAGAATCAAATGTTGGCATGCATTCATGCCCAGATGCATGCACACACACACACACACAGAAGTACAAACGCAGTTGAACCCACAATAAGTTAGAGATCCAGTTAAAAGCGTGTTTGGGAGAGCTCCACAGCTGCACACCCAGCAGCTGACAGCTGGAGTGTTGTGCGATAGAGAGAGTGTTTGTCAGTGTGCGTGATGTGTGCCCGTGTGCGCATGATAAGCTGTGAGTGATTATCATTGTTGCTGTATCACAGTTTATCACACCACAGGAGAACAGTTACACTCACCTGGCCATGTTTTCCCTGGAAGCATCATCATTCTGATATGCACACAAACACACACACACACACACACACGGGCGCAAAACTTAATCTAATCTGTGTGTTTTCTCTCTGCTGCAATAATACAGCGGCCTAATTGGCTCTGACAACTTGGCCAACTCAATTCCAGCCAGTCTCGTCCAGAATTCCTCTCTATGTCTCTAATTAGGTCCAATCAGCCGGAGTGATATTTATCGATTCACCTCATCCCTCTTTCCCTCTCACACACACTAACACAAACACACTCTCTCTCCTTCACACCGGCCTCCCTTCAGTCTTCCTGCGTTGCTTTCTGAAGGAGACTGCGCTCCTCCTCTCGTTGGCTAATTTTAGTATGAGTAAAATAATTATGATTGATGCAGGTGCCTCTCTCTTCCTTCAAAGCTTTTTAAATAGATAAACCCAACCCCCCCCAAAGAAAAAAAAAGAAGAAGCAAGAAGCTAATTAGCGTGCGAGGATGAGTGAGGAGAGAGGCCTTATCGAGCCGTTATCAGTTCGCCTGCCCCACAGCTTTAAACATCATATTAGATATCTTAATCGTTCATTCTGACAGGGGCGTCAGGGACAAACTTTCTCATTTTCCTGGCCAATTGATGTGCTCTATTTTTCCCCCTCTGGTTCCTAACTTATTTTTTTCTCTCCTTTTCTTTTTCAAGAGACACACAGCCGTCAGCTACGTGTCGGGAATGCTCGATGCTTTAATTCATCTAAACAACCTTTTAGCCTCGCTCCGAATGTAATGCTACGTTTGAGAGTCTGAGCAAAGTCGGCGCGTGTCAGTATCGACGTGCCATCCTCGCTGCCGAAGACGCGTCTGCAATGACATTGGAGCTGATGGTTGCTTCTCTAAGTCTGTGATGGGATAGTGGCCAGATTCAGACAAAGGAAAAGGGTGAGAGAGAGATTAACTGCACATACAATGTGTCACAATGCAGCACTCATGGGCGCCTGGTTTTATTTTAAAATGGATTGGAAGGAAAAAATAAAACATGTAAAACAAATTTCCTGTGTATCTCAACCACCTGATCTCTTGGATTAAGTCAAGAAACAGCCAGCTGCACATGTCTAGATTAGTTGGATTGAGCGTGATGAAAACCAAGAATGCATTAATACACATTATATAATTACTTTGATCAGGATATGAAATGATTATTAGCAGAATGACCATTTGATATTTGATTTTTTTTTTAATAAAAACATTATGTAAACTAAAATGATAGTAGGTTGCAGGCTACCAGGGCATCTTCAAGGTCAAACAAGGAGCAACAATTTATGTAAATGAAATAGCTTTACAACACATCACTGTATGATTTAGACAATGTTAAATCTGAGGGTTGATACTAACAACTGCAACAAAGTACAAACGAATGAAACGGCCTTACAACAGCTACCTAACTCCAATCCCACCTGTTTACTTTACACACAGGTTCTAGTGGTTCTGGCTATTCTCAATGGCAACACTTGCTGGTGTAGTTGTTATTTTATACAGGGATGAATAATCATAACTTTAAAAGCAGATCATTTTAATCTATATAATCTCAAGTCAAGGACTATTTTAATGCACAGCTCAGAAGGTGAGTATGAGAAAATGAGTTGTTGTGTTGGGTGAAGGAGTGAGGACATCACAGAGAGAATGTAGTGGTAACATTAAACGTTGGAAAACTATAAATGTCTGCTGGCTATACTGTCCAGTGTTAAGCAATGGTAAACTTGAAAAAGGTGGGAAAACTGCATTTATGTGCGTGTACCTTCCAGTACATCCCAAATAATAAAATCAACAGGGCCCATGCTAAATATCAATAGCCAGGCCACACTTCAAAGGGCCGACTCTTTGATTCAGCTCCTTCGTGAACGTCCCGTCTCCACAGCGGCATCCTGTCCCATCAGAAAGCCGACGTCCTACTTTAAATTTTGGCTGGAGTCTGTGGGCCGAGCAGCTTCATTCAACACACAGCAGCCTGTGTTTTCCTATGATCTGTTTTCAGTCAGGGATCACAGTTGAACTCAATGGCAGGTTTCTTGACTTTGCACAGTCAGACTCCTGTGTAGACTGACAGGCTGTGACTGACAGTCAAAGCACGCTGTGACGAACAATCAGCAACGAGGTCGACTGAACCAACTCAAAGGTTGGTCCAAAAATGAGTAATTTTCTTACTACTAGTTGTCAGTTAATGAAAATAATAAAATAATCACTGATATTGGCTGCTTAGATATAATCAGCTGATTGTGGGGTGATTATAAGTTTATTTTTTAAAGGCAAAACGTGGGGGAGCAAAAGCATAAATGTAGCTGTTATGGTTTTAGAGACCCAAACACTTTGAGTGCACAAGAAGAAGAAAGAGGAAGAAGAAGAATTCTAGCACATTCAAGACATTGAGATTTATTGAAAACAACAAGAACATAGGCTTTTAAAAATGTTTTTTTCACTTTATGAATATTTTTCTATTCTTGTTGGAATAGAGCCCTGATGTAATGTTGGAATGAATTCAGATTATGTTCAGGTGGCCGTGAAACTGCAACAGCCAAAACAACAAAGCTGCACAAATCAATATTTTTTAATATCATAAATGAATGGAATGTGTTATATGAAAGGGGTTGGTCAAGTGACGCACCGAGAATCATAACCTGACTTTTTCTCAGCTCATTGTTTTGGATTCACAGCCCTCAGGTTTGTTGTCTTGGTTCACTGTCACAGCTCTCATAATCTCATCAACATCATTTCCCAGCACCCCTGCCCAGCACCAGACAGCAGACAGACAAAGTTAGCTTTTAGCTGAGGAGCCTAGTGGAGCGTGTCACAGTTCATTTTGTCTCAGGAGTTTGTCCAAAACCGACTGTAGACTTTAGCATTTGTCAGGTGACCAGAAATGAAATGTTCATACTAATGCTAATGTACCTGCTAACACATTAGCCATGTCAACATAAAATTTGATATGTATGTGATGTTCAACTTGATGTGTAGGTTTGTCTCCAAGTGGCCAACAAACCAAACGAAAAAAACAAAAAAACCAAACAAACAAATAAATAAACTGCTTTAAATTGTTATCTGTGTAGCTTTTGACCTCAAGTGGCAGCATTGGGTACTACCTTAAGATGGTTTTTTGACTGACCTGCTCTCTGATGGCCATCCAGCATCAGCATATGTAGTGTGTCTGTCCTGGACTAGGGTGAGACGAACTTAAAACATTATGTTTCATTAATCAGAATGATGGAACCTGGATCAGCAGGTTCAAAATATACAACCATGCTTCAAATCAGCATCTCATCAGTGATCCATGGAAACCTGACAGGCTGGATAGGTTACCTGTAAACCTCTAAGTCCAATCGTGGAGGCCAGTACAACAAGGTCTTGTAGTGTTTTTAATCCAGCAGCAGGTTACTGTCATCGCTTTCTCCCTGTCCAACCTTTAACTCAGTCTACTTTCCCCCTCACTTGCTCTTTCATACCGAGGTGAGTGAGAAGTAGTGCTTGCTGAGGCTTTCTGACCTCCACATAACCCTGATTTAAGACAGAATGATGCTTTCTGATCTCTGCAGCTCTACCCAAACCTCCCTCTCCCTGTCTGTGTGAGTGTCTCTCTGCCGCTCTCTCTCCCTCTCTGTTCTGTGCAGTGTGTGTACAGGCTGGCTGTTTGTGTACCTGCAAACTGACAGACTCCGCTTTGATCAGGTCCGAGCCCTCGGGGCAACACACCGCTGGCCCTCCTCTCTAGTTGTCTGTGCGTGCACACACACACACACACATACACACTCAACATTCACATACACTCATTCATGCTCACATCACAGAGGCAGAGCGAGATGATGTGAGATAGATAGGGATAGAAAGAGGGAGACAGCGAAGTCTTTGATGTGCTCAACGTTTTCTGTGTTCATGTTTCAAACGGCAGCCATCATAACGCACCAGAATGTAAGAGGAGAGGCTCAGAGAAGATTGGATGACGGCTGATTGACCCTTCAAACCTGGCCAATCTTAACAGTGGCTGATGGGAAAAAACACAGGGGCGGGCTCGGCGTCTCATTTCCTCTCGGCTTCGAGACCCCGGCCCCCGCTCGCCCCTCCGACTGACAGACATCCTCTGCCTGGCTCTTAAAGTGAGCACCCTGCTACGGTGATTAGCAGTTTTCAGTTACCCTGCCAGTGTCTGTGTGTGTCTGTGTGTGTGTGTGATGTGACTGAGAAGGGCGCTGGTACTTGGAGAGATTTTAAAGTGCCGAAATTGGCTGCTCAGATGCCCCGGCTCTGACCCCTCTCCAGCGAGCCAACAAGCAGATGGCATTCAAGTAGTTAGACCGCGGGTGGATGGAGCGGAGGTTGAAGGCGTGGTCGGCACAATGAAGTGGTGGGTTACCTCACTTCTCCTTTCCAATCCTTTTAGGACAGGCGTGGAGGGCCACGTTAAGTGATTTTTATTTGGGCGATTAAACTGTCTATTCAGTGAGCCAGCTGAATTCCGCCCCCCGCTGCGCCACAGACACGATTATGGAGGTTACGGATGTCACTTTTCTCTCCACGGATCATCTCCCACCATCATCTTGAATATCCGCTCATCATCCCTTCATCACACTCTATCCGTTGCATCAGCCCCGAGTTGTGGACGTGTCATTTATTTCCCATCCCGATGCCTCACTGATGTAAAAATGATTTTGTGTCCAGGTAAACGTTTCATGTTCGAGACACGGATCTCGTCGGGGAAATTAAGCCGCCCTGGACATTTTTCCTGCCTGGCGAAACACTTGAAAGGTCCAATCAGAAATAATGATCCCCAGTGCCGCATTGAGCACACATGACCGTGATTTGGTGCTATCTATCTGCCGTGGAGCAATGCTTCCTCCCAGGTTGCAGGTTATTAACTGACAACACAGGGCGATGAGAAATGAAATATGGCCGTAGCTTCCACACTGGATCTAGGTCAGGATAGATCTAGACGAGGTAGAACGTTCTGGTACGAGATGGGCTGCGGTGCTGGAGGAGGGGAGGGCAAAACCCAGAGAACGAGGGATTTTATTTCTTTAAATTTTGACTGCTGGGTAAAGCGCTCGCAGCCCGAAGCCAGATGGGACGGAGCCAGTGTATTCTGCAGAGAAAAAGCAGGTGTCTACTGTATCGCTCCGCGCTGAAATAACACCCTCCCTCCCCCCTCGCTCACAATTACACTCTGTTTTGGTGAGCTGCTGACAATTAGAAATGAAGGGAGAAGGTTTGGATTAAAACAGCCAAGCTTTCCCAGATGTAATACCACGACCGATAGCGTGACATTGTCTCTGCTGACCTTCTGGACACTGGTCAAATCAGCTATTGTCCTATTGAGGCCTGTGCTCAGTCCCCACAGTGTCAGACAATTGCATGACGCAGGTTTCAATTTTCCCCAGAGAATACACACATACAGCACAGTATCTACACTTCTTCATGTGTATGTAGCTTTATGGCACAGCAAGACTGAGAGTGGACAGCCATGCTAGAGGCCCTGTGATGCTGTATTTAGTGACGGCAATGCTAACATGCTCACAATGTGTAGCGTGTTAGTATTGTGTAGTAGGTGTAATTCTTTCAGTGCATGCTATGGTCAGATCAGACTGTCATTAGTCTTTAACCAAAGTGTTGGTTAAATTAAATTTTTGACCTGATGTTGGCACTAGATGAAAAGTGTGAGTATCGTTGAAATCTATCTTCTGGGGATATCTGTATCAAATGTCATTGAAATCCATACAACAGTTGCTGAGACATGTCACTAAAAACCAACAATGTCAACCTTAAGAATAAATCAGGGGATCAAATTGTGAGTTTAATCCTCTGTGGACCATGAATGTTTGTACAAACCTTTCTGGCTATCTATCGTATAGTTGCTGACATATTTCAGTTTGGACCTGATGTGTACAGCTGCTAGTGAGGGGACAAATCAGGAAATTACATTTGTCTTCACTCCAGGTCATCACCAAAAAAATGACAGCATTGGAAGTTTGTTTAAACACTTTTTCCTGACATGTGACCTGTTGATGTTATTAGAAGTAGATGCATAGGTGGAAGCAAACGGTTGGTTGTAACTGTACAAAGTCTTTGATTTTGACTCCAGGGCCATGGCTAGGATTCTAGAAACAATAAGGCCAAATTTCCCTTGTGCAACCCCACAAAGACATTTTTGACAAACCACCAAAAAGCATGTGAAATGTTCTATTTGTGTTGCATCTTGTTTTATTCACTTAATAGTTAGTGCATGATGGTCTAAATGCTGTTTCAAAGGCTTCTTTACACTGAATAAAACTCTGATGAAGAAATGCTAAATACCTTAGAGTGTTGTATTTTGTCAGAATTCAAAACTCTCCATTTGTAATTAATTACACAATATAATCTTTTTCTCAGGTTGTGACACCCCCGAGAAACAGTGATAACACGAAAACCAGACCCAGAAACATGTCCTCAGTGATCGCTACAGCCTTGTTAGTTTATAGGAGAATGAGAATATGTGAGTATGAGAATATATGTGTATGAATATGAGGGTATATGACTATGAGTATGTGTGTATGTGAGTCTAAGAATGTACATGAGCTCATGTAAATATCTGTGTAAAAGTATGTACGTGTGTGGTTGAGTATGTATGGATCCAGAAGGCACCAGCATTTGTTAAGTCAAAAACAAATTGGAAAGGCTGAAATTCACGCCCCCCTTTGGTCAACCTTCCAACATTAACAGTGGAGCAGTGTTCCTCCACAGCCTCTTCAAACCTGGAGCGAGTGTGTCAGCTCATCCCTGCAACTTTCATGTGAAACTATGAAAGGAAGTCACTGACCTAGTTGTCTTACAGTATGTTAGATACCCTAGCTCAGGGTTGTGTGACTAGTTTGAATGTTAACAATAGTATTGTATAAGTGTACATATCCGTCAGTGATGTTGATGTAGTATATACATTTTATATATATATAAAGATGACACAATAACTATATATATATATATATTTTTTTTTAATTTGGATCACTTCTTTGGTCTAAGGACAGACAACAGAGAGGCCTGGCTCAGTTACAGTTGGCTGTTACGATACCTGGGTCGCATCCATCTGCCACATTCAGGCCTGTTTCATCACATGGGTGAAGAGTGAGAGAGAAAGAAAGAGAGACTCATTATAATCTCACCATAAAGTACATCATATGTGAATATATAAAATCTTTGCTTGAACATCAACACAATGTATTCTAATATATGTGTTCTGAATTTTATTTATTTCATAATACACACATTTGCACATTTGCTTTTTTCTCTGTGGATCAGGTCAGAGTGCATTTTCCTGCTTGCATAAGCAAATAGTTTGTAATAAGCAAAACACAGTTACATGTTTAAACTTAACCTTTGATGCATAAGAATCAGAAGAAGAGAAGATGTGGAGGGAGGGGGGGGTCAACATGTCCAGAACATATTCTAAACATATTCATCACATAAATTTACATTCTTCATATACCACAAAATAGAAAAACAAAAAATCTAGCAAATAAATAAACAATGTCCTCTTTTCATTTCAGGTAATTTTGTCACTTATTTGTATATGCTTTCACTATGGAGTGCCTGCAAACTCTGTCTCACATTGTACAGTTAGATGAACCAGTGTTGGCTAATCAACCTCACAGTAAAGATGTTGTCGTTGTTCTGCCCTCTGTCTCCTTTCCTGTACAACTTGTTTTTCTGTTCCTGTTCTTGACTGTGAGGTGCTTTGCGAACTTTTTGTTGTATTATTCAAATGAAGTCATCACTGTGTTATTATTCATATCTACTGTCATAGTTCCCTAAAGATGACACAATAACTTGTGCAAATGGATGTAGTTGGTTCAGTGTGTGATCCCATGGCAGCAGAGATGCAGCCTTCCTGTATAATTAGGACAATATTGATTGATGTGTATTACCACTCAATCTCTGTAATCTGCTGTGATCTCGAGTTGCATATGCTCCATCACAGTTTTCAGCAATTGCAGAGCTGGGTGAATCCTGTGGCGGACTCTGCGTTGGTTGACAGCATCCCTTCAGGTGGTCCGGACTTCATTACAGACAGGGAGTCCATCTGCAAACAGCGAAAGTCCCCTCGTATTGCACTCACACGTGGCAGGCGTATGCCAAGATGAGACTGGAGACTTAACGTTTGAAAAGATATGTGGCCGCTCGAAGATTCTCTCTGTCTACAAGATGCATGTAAATGTTCCAATTTTCTTTTTCTGTGATTCAGGGTTCACAGCTGAAATGGAGGCTGCTGGCCTTTTGAGCTTTTGGAAAAATATGAAACAGCTGCGAGTGTGCGACTGCCCGTTGCTCTCTTGTTGTGGACCCAAATAGAGACTGCAATTAACCTAAGTGAAAAAAAAATCTCTTTACTTTAAATCATGTAAATGAGTGGGACCATGAAATAGAGGCTGGGAGATTTCCCTCACCACATCTGGCTGTGAGTAGCCAGCCGAGGGACGTCACGTCCCTTTCGGGGGTCAGAGGTCAAGTTATTGAAGTGGAAATCAATGGCGGATTCCCAGGTGGCCTTAAGAGGACTAGAAAGGAAAGGTACATTTCAAACAAATAAATAGCAGCATTTTCAAGGTGCCCTCCCTACTTCACAGCTGTGGATTGATCTCGCCGGTTTAACCCAGAGGAGGAGGCAGAGAATGGGAGAAGCAAGGAGAGCCTCACTCTCACTAGCTTTCTTTTATGTAATTGCTACTTTTTCACCTTGCTGCTGACATGCATTGGTGCCAGTGAGGCTGGGACTGGGACTCTGTCCAGATTTACAGCCGGCTAGTCAAGGATAATCTACTTCACACACAGCCCGGGCTAATGTACACTTTCATACGGTCACGTCTACCGAGTCTTTGAAAAATTATTTTTTAAGTTCAATTAATGGGGACAACTTTCTGATGAAAACGGAAAGGCAGCTGGGGCTTAACTTTTATCCACACAGGACACCTCAGAGGAAATACATTTCACAGACTGGACAATTAAAATAAAAAGCAATTGTAATTAGTTTGTGCTTTAAATTGCATTAAGAGCAGCGATATAGCGGCCTAAAGGTGGATAAACTATGAACTTGAGGTAATAATTATAAGGATGTAAATTCAATTGTTGTATAAACCATAAATGCACCAATATTTCCTTTTTTGTCCTTTAATACTCTTATATGATTTAACTTTTTAAGCAAACCGACTTTAGACGGGTTTATCTTTGCTACATCCCTGATTAAGAAGTGCTGTGTTTGGCAGTGATCCCACCCCTGACGCCCTTCCCATATGCATCTGGGTGCCACTTTCTCCCAGATTGTCCCCGTGAGCGGAGCTGTGATGTGCGGTGTTATCTCCCTTGGATACATGCATAGATCAGTTTAATACCAGGCCACCGACCTGGGAGACCTCTCTTTGGAGCGACGTTTCCTCTCCTGCTCAGTCTCGGACAGATAAATATCAGGGAGAACAAAGAACCTGCCTCTCATATCCTCTTTGACTCCGATGGACGCAGCACACGCCGGCCCCTCCAAATTGGTTTTTTGTAGTAATCCGTGCCCTTGGCTGCAGCGAGCCCCGGCAGAGGGGGGGTTTGTGTGGATTGGTATGATTATGGCTATTGGTAGGCCTAAACACTGGCTCCTGGTCTGGCATTAAGGAGAGACAGCTATTTGTTTGGCTGAGGAAGGGTACAGTTTTATCATTCAAAGGAAGTTTTATTCAGTGGACTGCTGTTATTTTTTTAATTTTACTTTTACTACTGAGCCACATGTTCAACTTTATCAAGCAGCTAAGTCACATTCAAAGCCATTTTCAAATCCCCAATGAAAAGAAAAATCTACTGAAATTCTTGTAAAGCAATATTTCAGCAGGTTGAGAAATTTCTCCCAAGAGGGAGACGAGAAAATAATTTCAGTCTCACGTCTGTGCGTGTGGAGCTGGAGCCAGGACACGGTTACACAAGCTCAGTGCAAAGACTGGAAACAGGGGAAACAGCTGGCCCGGGTCTGACTCTCTGTCAAGGAACACTTCTGTCACATATTCATTTTCTGTTCATATGGGTGAAAACAAACAACATTATGAAAGTTGGACGCCTTTACAATTATGCTTTACAATCAGTAAAGTATATTACTAATAGTTGTAGTATAGTATAGTATTAGACAGGCTGAACTACCAGACTACACCTCCCTTAACACACAGACCTGACACTGATCTGGCTCATCTGAGTCTTGAGAGGAAAGTGCATTCACTCGTTGAACTATTCCTTTAAATAGTAATATGCATAACTCTTTCCTTCCACAACCTGCTTTAAAGACAGCTGACCTATATTTATTGTACTTTAGTCACTAGTGGACAACAGCTGAAATCCAGAATGCTTATTGGATTTAATTCTGTGAATTCGTTTGACCCTGCTTCTGATCCTATCACCGCTCTGTTTTTCATTACAGCAAAGAAGACAGGTTGAGGCCGGCATATTGGAACAATATCGGGCTGTTATTGAAACTTGGATATCTTCCAGTAACATCACAGGTGTCATCTGATGGAGGTCCCACCCTGACCACAGCTGGTCACAACCTCTTTTAGTTTTTGTAATTATGTGTTTACCAGGTGTCTGACCAGAGAAATTAATCCAGTGTGGCGAGAGTAAGCTTTTTCTTCTGCCTGTAAAACTCTGTCCATGTCAGATGTCCGATAGTCGTGACGTTTCCATTCTTGGTTCACATGTGTTTCAGAAATTTCTTGAAAGTTATAATGGTTGAGTGCTGAGCGTTGGGAACAGCCTTCAAAAACAGTATAAAACAAGATTCAATTCAGTGGAAGCCCATTGTTTCAAGAGGTTAAAAAGTCAAAAAAAAAAAAAAAGAAGTGCAAGATAACGAAGAAGAATGTTAAACAGCCTTCCAGAGGTTGAAAAAATAAATTAAATTTGACACTTGGAATTAAATGAGCTCTGAAGCTTGATGCAACAACAGCAATACTGCAGCAGACTAGGCGTGTGACAGACACGCACAGTCGAGGGTTATGAGTCTCAGCAGGGCTGTTTAGACAAGTGTAATGTCCCATTAGAAGAGGCTTCAGTTACATTATGCTCCAACAGATGACGCGACAACACACCTCCAGCCTTATTTACTGTATGTTAGTGCTGCCTTCATACAAACATTGAGACGCTCATAGAGCTCCCTGTATCCTTCCTCTTCACTTTGTGCACAGACTGTCTCGTGCATCAAAGCAGTTCTGGGAATTTTAAAAGGATCCTCTCTCCCTGTCCATCTCACTGTGTTCAGTCCAAATCCTGAAACATTTTTGCATCAGAATGGGGATGCAGGTAGGTCTGGGTCCAGAGGAAACTACCTCAACAAGTACTGCTGAGTTTGCCATGAGATTATTTCCAGTGATGTGACCCCATCACCTTTCATCTGACATCACCACAGGGCCAAGTTTTCTACATGTATGCAATACATACTAGAATAAACCTTTTCCCATTTGGAAACACTATGCGTCATATGTCTTAACCCCAACATTACCATACTCATCCTTATGTGTCGCCCTAACTGTGTGTTCATACATATCAAAGTGGCAGCCTCTCTTGTCTCTCATGAACCTGGAAGTTTTGTACTCACAGCTTATTGAACATTTTTTTTAAAACCCAGAATTAGGTTCAACAACATTCTTTTTACGCCCGATGGCAATGGTTTTAAAAGAACCTGCTGTCTATATATATATATAATATCTGCACATCTGACAGCTTTAGTATGGATAATGCGGTTATGGTTAAGTTGAGGCCACTAAAAGGTTTTGATAAGATGAGGGAAAAATTCTGATCTGTGACAGGAAGCCAACTCTCTCTCTCTCCATGTCTCCCAATTGAAAGTCATATGCATTATATATTTATCCTCTTCCTGCATTGGCACTGGACATAAATCCTGAGGCACAGAACTGTCCAAATTGGATGCCATTTCTTGGGATACTATGCAGCAGCTCACACTACCAGTATACTGCTTCATGGTAAACAAGTCCATCACCTCCAGAGTGGACTGATCTGTTTCCATGCAGGATTTGTTCTCGTTCAAACCACAGTACCTCATTGGAGTTAAATTGTCGAGAACAGACGGTGACAATCAGCTTTTCCTCCATTTCATTTTGTTTTTTGTTCTGTTATATGCTCCATAGTTGAGTGGAGTAGAAAACAACTATGCACTTCAGTTTTGTGAGAGACTCAAAACGAGAGGCTACTTGTTGTTGCCAGACTGCAGCTCCTGCATGTCAGAGAATATTTACATGAAGGTGAACTCTCCATGAACTTCTCTGAGTAGAGGTGGGCGGCACCAGTATTTCTACAAAGGTTCATCGACAAAACATGGTTGTCTGTCACATCTCCAGTGTTTGACTTTGTGTGTGTAACAAGGGCATTATTTCAAAAGATTAAATTTGCACACGAGTTTATCTCATAATTGAAATGTTAAAACATTCATTCTGCCAAGGGGATAAACACTTCTCATTGTAATAACCCAAAGGCTTTTCCTGTGGTGCCTCCCTCACGGCAAACTATATATTTAAAGCCATATATTAAAAGTAAAATTCACAATATTTCACTGCACAATTAGTTTTGATTCCTGTAGTGATGGGAAATAATCCACAGCCTGTATGTGGTGCTCAGAAGAAGAGCATCACTTTTGAGTTTCAGAAACTATCAGTGGAGTTCAGTGAGGCCGAGCTGCAGCTCTGCAGAGGTCAGTCGTCCATCCTCTCACCCTCCGGCCTCTTCTTCTGGTCACGGTCCAGAAGCCCCCTGCAGTACCTACCCAATCCCAATTCAGCCCCTGGTTACTCCCCAGTCCTGCCTGCATTAAGGTATGGATCTCCTGGTGCAGTAATGTTATGCTACAATATGGCAGTTCGCTGGATGAACTCCCCATCAACCCTGTGTGTGTGTGTCTACCTTGCTGCAGCACTTTCAGGGGTGTCTGCCTGCCTTCGCCTCATCTCCGTCCCTCGCTCTGAGGAGACTTTGAATTAGTCTAATTATCATCGCCTGTGTCACGGAAACATGAGGAGGAAGGTGTCGTCCCCAGGAGGCCTTCTTAGATTTAACACCGCCCGCGTGTGTGTGTGTGTGCGCGTGTTTATGATAATGCGTGTGTGCCAGAGTATCTTTTATGAATTGCCACAGCTGTGTTAGACAGCTGCTAGAGGGGCCGCATTCAGCGAGGGCACCTCCCCTTTCGTTGCTGCTGAAAACATGGCCTCTCTTCCCGTACACAAACAATTATAAGCACAGTCTATCGCACACACTCAGGGCTTCACATAATTACAGAGTTCAGCGCTTACATTTAAGAATATATGCAAATTCATTCTGATCACCCTCGAGAACAGTTTGAGGAGATGATGGCAACCGCCGTTTGAGCGCATTTGAGTTTTGTGTGTGTGTGTTTTCTTGTTGATATTGGCTGACATTATGAAGACCATTTCATCTTTAGCCTTGGGACGTCGTTCTGACAGAAACCAGAGAGAGTGCAGCAGTGAAAAATCCTCCTTCCCTTGTAGCGGTTGTGTGACATTAGCTGTGGGCAATGGTGGCTGCTGCGCATCAACACCAAAGGAGTTTTTGTCTCCCCGCTGTGATCTGTGTGCTGCAGACTCAGCAGATTGCTCTGTCATCTCGTGGCGCGTGAAAAGTTCATGATGTTCACCGCTCACAATACCCCAGCTGCTCGCGCCGGACCCCATATGAAGGATAGAGCAGATCAACTCTCTCCCCGTGGTGGAATTTCGGGGTATGTGTTGGTGTTGAAGTAGCTCGGCTGGCAGCTACATTAAAGCTCCATTTGTGGCCCCAGGGTTTAGAAAATAGCACGGTGGGTGAGGGGCCGAGGAAAAGAGCTTTTCATGTTTATGCGTGATTCAGCACTTTTAAACCAAGAAAGCATGAGTTTAAGTAATTTCTGAAAAATACAAATGAAGCATCCTATGTGCTATTTTAAGTTATAATATGCAAGTGTACATTATGCAATATGTCTTTCATTTGAATAACAATGTTTTCTTTTACCTTGTGTTTTCAGATCAGTCTTTCTGTTGTTGTGGCTTTTCAGTGATATGTGGGATAATTGCATTGCATGTTGATGCAGCCTGCAGTCATGACATGAAAAGTCATCTACCGCCCAACAGGGAACTCATCAGTGACATTAACAGAAAACATTAATCAAAGAAGAAAGATGGAAGAACAGTGATCAGTGAGACAGGCATGAATAGTTAAAAACGACTTTTGTTGCTGGAGATTAAAATCCAAACTCTGAGATAACCATGGTATGGATGCATGAAACAATTATACCCCCTAAAAAAATTTTATGTCAAAGTCTACTTAAAGAAACTTGGTGAAGAAGAATACAATCAGCAAACTGTAAAATACAACATCTGACATATTATGACCTTGATGTGTTAGTCAACGGCCAAGTGGAGCAATATTAGCATTCATTTGATTGTTGTGTTTCCAGGTATGTAAGTCCAGTATTCATTCTCCTTCTGTCTCTGTCCACCATTCAAGAAAAATATCTCACTCTTTAGCTGTCAAATGCTTCAATATCTTCACCAGCCAGTTTAACTTTGTCTGCACTGTGGGTTTACAGAGATTTATAGAAAACCATTGCCCTGCTGCTGCTGCTGGAAATGAGGGTAATGAGAGTAGAGTCTGCATTCTGTAAGACCAAGACAATGAGGTACAAGAGGCTAAAAGGAGGAGTGGAGCTGAGGGGAACGGCAGCGTTGGTGATAATTCTCTGTGGGTTTGTTGCTGTGAGTGACCTCTTTCATGTTAGTAAAGCTTTAATGACATAACTACACATTGTTCAACATGGGCCGGGAGCCTGTACAGTGTCTGCTGAATGGATTATGTTGTTGTCTATGGCCAAGTCCCATTTTGGTGTTTGCATCCTTCAAATGCCACAAAGACCAGAGGGTGAGACTGAACCTGAATCTCCTGCCTCACTGAGACAGTTTAGACCAAACCCATGGTGCCTTCAGGTGTCTCATGTTATCTTGTGAAGTGGAATATATTCATCAGGCAGTTGTCTTTAAAAAGTCAACACTTATAATAATATAATAATATGAGTTGTGATATTTTTCTTATGATAAGATCCAGACCCTGAATCTGTACAGGTGTGGATAAGCCCTTTCTCCAAAACATGTCAAATTACTTTAAAACAACATTGCGGTCTCTCATTTTAATGTTCGGTATTTCGGCATTGTGGATCTCATCCATTCCTGTCTTCCTGCATCTATTTTATATTCCATCAGCCTGTGATTACGTTCGGTCTTAATCTGCTCTTTTCTCAGAGGATTACTATTTTACTAAGCTTCTGGCAGCCTTCTTCAACATTGTTTGAATTATCTTGTTGATTGCGTAGGATGCTTTAACCTGTTTTGACAGTTTCCTCTGTGACAGTGGGTATATTCTTGATTTGTATGGCTTCAGTTCAGTGCCAATTTAAGTTCAGCTTTAAACTTGGCAAGAGGATTTTTCTTTTTTTTATATAGTAGGCTGCTATTGTAGTGATGGTTGTCACATCATTAAACATGCCCTGGTGGGTGGGAGGTGTATTCCTCCCTGCTGCCTTTCTCCACCCACAACCCATTTTGATGCCCTAATGATTTCCTCCGTTGCAGTAGTGAATGCTAGAGGGGAGATGTGCACCCTGCCATGATACCAATTCCCAGGTGCTGCCATGCTGTGGTGAATTACATAGCTGTGAAGCATCTGTATGTTTTGGAAACAGACTTTAACCAGATTTTCACTCTAAGGAAATTGATTGCAGGTCACTGGGTTGTGTGAACTGAATGTTTGTTCCAGGGTCCAGATATTAAATATCCAAATCTCTCTTCTGTTTCTTCTGTTGAATTTGAGTTTCATGTCTGTTTTGTTTTGCTCTTTAAATATTCCGTCAATTGGTACTTTATAATTCATCTGACATCTCACAATTTTTTAGGACCTATTATTTGATGTGCTGCTTGCATTAAAGTGTTTGTGTCTCACATGCTCCTTTCATCAGCTTCCATCCAGTCTCAAACATCTGCTGCGTTTGTGTACCTGAGAGAGGCCTCAGCTGTGCCTGGAGGCTGACAATGCTCTTGCACACTTTCAGTTTTTGCTTTGGCTCCCCAGCACGTCTTGCAGAAGTCATATATCCCTGTGCCTTTCTCTCTCTGTGTATCTTTTCTTGGTGATTTTCTGCTTTGTTGCTTGCAGAGTAGCACTTGTCCTTGGTGAAGAGTAATTTGACAAATGTAAAGGGATGCTTGTAAAAATCCTTGCTCAGGCTATCATTTTTCATTTCCACCTGAGGTTTTCTGTCATCCTACAAAGAACACTCAAATAATTCAGAAGTTTACCTTTGGTACACTGACACCTACTTCTCACCTTCTGTTACCTTTATCCCCTGTTTTTTTTAGCTGCCTTCATTAGTTGCGCTCTTACAATTTTTATCACTGCTAATCTTGAATATCTGAGTATCCAACTTCACTGCCAGAACATTGTTTCTCAGTTCCTTTCAAAATCAGAGATATGACCATTTTGTCAGGTTCCGGTAGGTTTAAGCAACAAACACTACTTGGTAAAGACACATTCTTTGTTTGCCTGACCATCTACCTCGGCCATATGGTATGTGGCCATCTTGCATCTACCATTGCTATTTAAAGAGGACAGTCATTATTACACAAGAGAGGTCAAACTTGAAGCATTGAACAATAGACCGGTGCTGTCATCTTTCTGATGAAGAGTGCTAGAAGGTCTACTCTTCCCAATTCGTGCTTTTCTCATTGTTTGCTCATTATTGTTTTTACTGAGAATTAAAAGTGCACAAGCCAAAGCCTTTGTCCAGCTGTCATATGGCATGTAAATCACAAAGTGACTCATAACCCAACATAATTGAGATGCTATAAGCTGTTATTGTGTAGGTGTCACATACAGTCACTGGCCAGAAATGATGTAAGTGCGTAGGAGTTTCCAAATTACAATTCACAAGTTAAGTACCAATTTATCCAACATTTAGTGATTAAATGTGGCCATTAGTCACCATGAAGAGAGAGGACTTAACAGCCACAAAAGAACCTCAAGACCATTAGTCACGAAGAAGATCAGCCCTCATTCAGTGCAGTCAAATCAAATCAAATCATTTCAATCCAAACTTAGTACTTAGTAATTCCACATCTGTGTCACTGTGCTGTTATCATTCATCTGTTTACATTTTGCTTAATAATCCAGTAATAATATGATTCCACATTGTGTATAAAAGACAAGGAGGAGATGTTTCATTTCTAGAGATGGAAAGTCTCAAAAGAAAGTGATTTGTAGAGAGGAGCTATTTCTTTGAATGACATTTGAAAATCATAGCAATGAATGGAACTTGACCACCCAAACGTGAGATGTGAACTGGGGTAGCCATAGTTAAAAGAAGTAGAAGGATGTTTTACATGGACCACATCTTAAATTCTAATTTGGACAGCAGTAGGATTTTACCAACTTAAAGCATTATTGGAAGCTTAGTTTCAAGCATTTCAAGTATGTACGTCCTCAGCTGGGACTTAGATAATCTCCCAGTCATGGAGTATGATTCAGTAAGAAACAAGGAGCTGGCTGGCACAGAGCAGCTGCAGCTCTGTTTTAGTCTCAGTTCTCTAATAGAAATGCTGATCAGCAACCCAAACAAACTGTGATTCTGCTGATCAATTATCAGGAAACTGAGCAAACTCTAACAAATGACACACACAGGGACTACAAAGCATTTGTATTCATGCACTGTAACAGCAGAATAATGTCATGCATGATTCTACAATATTTTTCACGTTTCATGACAGTTACAATAAACATTAGACACTGTAAACTAGTCATACTGATCAGGTTCGACACACAGTCCATCACAGACAAACCATGATCAGTGCAGTGTGTGACAGGTATTGTTGCAGTACAAATATGAAGTACTAGTCCGTAGCAGGTCATATTGTTTTCCTCACACAAGAACACACTCTGCCTGTGGTGTAATTAGATCATTCTCGTGCCTCCTTCATGTAAAGCTTTCACAGTGGGAAAATTGATTTTGTGCACAAAGCTTCTGTTTGCCTTTATAGACACTCTGCTAATTTCACATTATTTCAGGGCACCAGGCGCATAATGATGGTAATTCAGAACATTTCAGAACAAAAGTCTTATGCATGCAACGCACTGTATAGTGAGCTTTATATGCTGCCATACCACCTGACGTGCCTATATGTCTGACATCTTTGTGTTCCATCACGCTGTCTGCTGGTGAAAGGTGGGAGGGGAATTGGGAAAACTCAGACAGGAGGTGAGATGAGATCTAGAAGCTGCATGTCCATGTTGACTGTGTATTTTTGTCTCTGTGGTCTCACACTGTCTATTGTTTGAGTGGCAATATACTCAATTTGGTCCACTTTACTTATATGTTTCACACAGACATACACACAGACGCCACTCCCACCCACGCGCTGACACTGGCACACACACATACAGATGAGGCCGAGTCTCCTTTCCCTGCCTGCTCTCAAAGCCCTTGGCGCTGCTTGTTTACCCTTCACTGTGACAGCTGTGTGTGTGTGTGTGTGTGTGTGTGTCGATCTGAGGAAGGAGATATTGCGTGTCAAGTGCTCTCCAGGGCTAAACTATCATTTCTGAGTGTTATCACACCATCCTACTTCCCAGGGGCTGGCTGTCTTTCTCTCTGTCTCTCTCTCTATAATACACACTCACACACACACGCACTCTCTCTCTGTCTCTCTCACACACACACACACAGGAGGAGCTCCAGACAGTGTTAGCCCAGTGAGGCGTGCAGTCAGAGAGGAGGAAGAAACTTGACCAGTTGGTGAGCACACACTTTTTCAGACTGGAAAATCAGTCATGCAATGGTCCCATTCAGACACACAGCTCTGCAAGACCTTTCTGACCTGCAGCTGCCACACAGAGCACAAGTTCAACTGTCAGACCACTGAAGTCTATGGGCCGCTAATGTATAGTAGTCGATGCCTATGTATAGATTGGATGACGAGTTCCACTCCAGTTCATACTCCAGTGCACCTCAGAGAACTCAGCAAGAGTTCAACTCAAGTATTTCAGACAGATACTGTTACTGTTATTTCTTGGTTTTCACTTTGTAAAATTGTAATCTCTTTTTCTATTGTTACCCATTTTTTCTGCCGTATTACACTGACCAATTCTTCATACTTATCCTACGAAGACGTCCTTTGTTGACATGCTGAAGGACAACACGCATCAGTGGACTGTCCTCCCAAGAAAAACTATCAGCATTAGTTTTTCAGCAAATGCCCCCAAACAACATATTTTTATATTCAAGCATCCAGGAGCCATGACTCTTCCATCCTCCAAGGAGGAAGTTATACAATGTTGTTTTAGAGCCAAAAAATCTGCCCAGGGTGGAAGTTAGGTCGGATGGCTGGGTCAAGAAAACCTCCACAGTCAACACTGCTTTCTTTCATCCATAACTACATTTGTTGCCCTAACTTAACCAAATGTTTATTATTGTAACCATGATACTGAAGGTCCTCCAACAAAGTCAGTTTAACCAAACCACCATCTTTCCCTAAATCTAACCAAGCTGTTTTTGTGCCTAAACAATAACTGTTGTGGTTTGAGATCAGAACATGGTTTATTTTTGAAACACTAACGTGTCATGGTTCTGGGAGGCACAGACAAATGGTCATTCTGTTTATAGTGGCCCTAGATCAGAAAACATGTCGGTCATGTACAAGCCATGTATTTTGTTGTTTCATGTCGAAGACTTGGAGGACTTGTGATGGGAGTGCATGGGTCACATCATCAGGAAACAGCACTGTCCTATTTACCAGAACTGATGTGCATCCACTCTTCAAGAAAACAGCAAATTAACCTAACTTGCTTTTCAACTTGGCACGTTCCAGCTACTAGCCTAACTCCACTACTATACCCTAATTCATTTGTTTTTGGTGATTAGACGTCCCTCAGGACTCCGAGCTGTGCAATGCCCCCCGTTGTGTGTTGCTGGAAGGTGTAGACACATTCCTCTCCCATGGAGTCGCCAGCTGTTTCTTTTTCCCTGTCGGTTTCACAAGTCGAGGTTCAGGCCCTCATGAAAACCAGCTGTCTTTAGTACAGTGCCTGGCTAACCTGGGTATCAAACCCACCTGTTGAGGTGGGTGAGTGGCTCTGCTCTATCCTATCAAAGTATGGCACAAAAAACAAGCTTGGATAAGCAGTAGTCATGGCAAACCTCTGGGGTCCAACATCAGTGGTCCTCAGTGCAGATCTTCAACTTGGGCTGCTTGTGTTTTTGGATACAAGTGGAAATTATTGAAATTAAATAAAACATAAAGAAGACAGGTTGAAGACAGCAATCCTACCCTCATACCTTTAGTTCACATCAAAATTCACTCTCTGTCACAAAGTCACTGAGATTTTAAACATGATTACTGTTGGCTAGAGAAGAACATTTTCCTACTGTTGCTCTATATCACAAATTAACAAAAGATGTAAACACAGTTGCCTATGTAATGCACAACGTATCTGTCTATTGTTACAATGGTTCTATTGATGAGTAGAAAATCCAAAACTGAAGTATAAATCACTTCCAACATAACAGGACCTCCATGAAGCAGGAGTCAAGGTTGTATTCTTGGTTGAGTGGAAAAGTCTCTCTAACTGAATTTATGCCAAGAAACTCAAAACTGTTCTCAAAGACATAATAATGATTGTAAAACTGCATCATACCCATCAAGGCCAACACAAATCAGTTCAAGCCTTCAGTTCCTGTGCTTTCGAATGAAGAAGAGAAGGAATTGATGTCCGTCTGGAGCCTCCTGGCCTCACCATCTGCTAGTACATCACATCCTGGGATGATGGCATGGACATCGCTTGTGTTTCTCAAACAGTTAACAGCAAGCGTGAAGCCCATGCCAACAGATGAAAGGGAGAGAAAGCATCACTGATTAACATTATGTTATCAGCACAACAGTCTGCCCATTGTTCTGTGGTAAGAAGGCCTAATCCTGCTCTTAGCAGTCTGAAGGAGAGATGGAGGCTTTTGTGCCTTTCCATCCTGCCGGGTTTCTGGGCTTGATGAGTTTGCCCTTCGCTTGTCTGCAACTTTCCCTTTCACTGGCACTGACTCATCTGTGGCATGCAGGACTGGAGTGATGCAAACACACACGCGTGGACCCCAGACACCCAGATGAAGTCACCGTCTCAGCAGATAGTCATGGGGAATGTGGAATCCCTTCAGAAAGATAGTGTAACTCGTCGCAGAGAACAACCGGGCATTCTGCTTGGCCTCGGACTGCCGCTGAGAACACAGATGCCACTGTTTGTCCAAGGACTGTGCATGTGTGTGTGTGTGTGTTTGTTTGCAATTGCTCCGGAGTGCGGCAGATGCCTCTGTTTGAGATGTCCTTGAAATGTGTCCCTGACCGCCAATTAGCACTGCCTTATTTGCCCACTGCAATGCCGCCCCAATTAGCATCAAACCAATACCTGTTACAACCTGCCATGAACCGCTATGAGCCGCCGCCACACCTCTGCTCCACCACTTAAGGCATCAAGACCCCGGGTCATCGCTGTTAACTGGCTGTCACCAGGCATTTAATTATACTGCTGCTGCAGCTAATGGAATGGCTGCTACTCTTATTTGTAGAAAATAAAGTGGCGTGCTTTAATTCTTTTTGTTTCTTTCACCCCCAAGTGGAGGGACTATAGATCTCCTTCTACTTCTTAGTTTATCCATTCACCACAGTGTCTCACGGTGCACTGATCAGATTTGCTTAAACTTGGAGAAATGATGGATCTCAGAGATCTGAGAAGTGACACTGATTGCCCAAAGGGGTGAAGGTGGGCAGGGAGTGCTGAGGTAGCAAGTTGAAACTTTTCATTGTATTCACGTACACATTACTGGGCAGAAGCATGACAGTCTCTTTTCAGACATGTTGGTGAAGCTGTAAGTTTAAACAGTGCATATCAGAAAATCAGTACCGTGTAACTTTGGCTTCAACTGATACACAACACACAATATACAAACCAATCTCTGTGTTAAATTTGTCAAAAACCAATCTTTTCTGCTGACTCTCTCTCGCTGTGCCTGTAATGTCAGTATGTGTCTGTGTGTCAACCCTCCCCTCTCCTACCAGCTACTACTTTGAGCCATTCACCTCCAGAACTACATCCTATACTGAAAGTAATGGTGGACTATTTCGTGTACCGACACAAAATCTTTGCATTTGCAAACTCGCCACAGTATCCTAAAATATACTAGAGGCACAAGAAACCTTGCTACATGAAAAAGTGACTGAAGCAGGAGGCAGGTGCATGTTAGTATAGCAGCTAACACTAGTTCCAAATTAGGTCTACATGAGCCCTGGCTGAAGGCAATAACTAAAGGCATAGGATGTTTTATTTATAAGGTCATGAGCCTATAATGTAGTTTTTTTTAATTTCCCTTTATTACAAGACCAATAAAATATGACTGAATATGGTGCAGTCACTATTGTCATGCAATGCTGCTCTATTGGACCAACTTGGATTGATGTCATAATTAAAGGTGCTATAATTAATACGTCTATAGCCAAGTGTCCAACAAATCAGTTACTGCAGGTTTATTATAGAATTCTGTATTTCATATATATATATAAATAAATATATATATAGCACATGAATCAGCCCACTTGGTTTGAGTAAGTTCATGACCTGTGTGAACATCTGGACTTCTTCGTTCTGTTTTACCACATACTCAGATGTGCAGTGGTTGAATGTAACTGTGTACTGTACTTGAGTACAAATCTGATGTACTTGCACTTGAGTATTTCCATCTGATGTAACATAATTCTTATACTCTAATACATCTCAGAGACAAATATAATACTTTTTACATCACTACATTTGTCTTAGTTATAGTTACTAGTTACTTTTCTGATTACACTTTTTCATACCCTTCTTGTCCAGTAAAACCATGTATCTCCAAATTTGTTGTTGGAATGTGAATATTCCTGAGAAACTGAAGGCTTAAGGGTTTCTTTATGAGCTGAGAAAATTCTCTTAGTTCTTCAACTAAATAAACTATTTAAAACCCTCTTGGATTATCTGGAAAATGCATTGACACAAAGCAGAGAGCTGTTTTTCTGAGCTCATGAAAAGATAACTTTTTACGTTCCATGGTTCTTACAGGACACAGACATTACAAACATATGATGATCTTATAGAATAGGATGGGTTGTTGTAGAATAAACTAGCCACCAGTTATTAAAGCCATTAAAATGAGCACATTAATGCAGCAGTAATGTTAACTCAAAAACAATATATATAAGTAGTAAAACACTGACAGGGACCATTTTTGTGGCTATCAAATACATTTTGTTGATCATACTTAGATGCTTTTACTTCAGCAAGGTGTTCAATGCAGGACTTTTACTTGTAGTGGAGTATTTTGACAATGTGACAAACCTTAACTTAAGTAAAGGATCTGAATACTAATTAAAGCCTTATCATTATTATAATAACCAAAACTACAAAAGTAACTTGTAAAAATACTGAATTTTCCTGTAACATACAGTTAATAAACCAATATTTCAAAGTCAGACTTTAATATTATTGATAACAAAAATGTCCTAACACTATTTTTTGTTTTCTGCAATGAGAAACAATGAGCGGTATGAAGACGTAAAACTCTTATATTGCTCTCTGTGGTTTTTAATCAGTCCTCATAGTTAAAACAGTCCTGCTTTGTTTTAAATGAATAATAATATAGTATTGTCATCTCTCATATTACTCCACCGCTGTGCTACTTGTGTCTGTGTGTAACTTGTGAGTGTGTCACTGTGTGAGTGTTCCTCTATTCACCCGCCTCTGTATATGGGAATATATTTCATTCATGAACATTCCCCTCCTCTCTCAGCCGGTCAAAAGCATGCCCCAGTCACGGAATGAGTCACACACACACACACACACACACACACTAGCATTTAAATGCATGCATTTTTAATTGATGAATAGATGAAAAGCTGAGCAAGTAGTGGAGAAAGTTGTAGTAGAGGAAGAGGTGAGTAGACAGACGTGATCATCCACGTGCAAGATGGGCCTGTGTGTGTGTGTGTGTGTGTGTGTGTGTGTGTGTGTGTGTGTGTTTTGGTTGTGTGCATGCTTAAATCGTTCATTAACCTTGTGTCACCCCTGAGGCAAGCTTCCATGTCATGATGTCGTGTTTTAGGGGCAGACACACACATACACACACACACACACAAAGACACACATCTGGGCCTGTGCTTGCGTGCAGCATTCTTTAACCCAGCATCAACCTAGATTAGACTGGCGTCCATGTCGTGTCTGACGGTTGAAACACCACGCAAGCAGACACACACACACACACACACACACACACACACACAGCCACTCACACACAATCACAAAGTCAAAAATATTGATGCATATAGTGACTTTTAAGCTGAAGAAAATTCAGAGCAGACATACAGATGGGTGAGGTATGAAAAGAATATCCTGAATAAATGAGTGGAGAAATACGAGAAATGGAGATGCTTCCATTCAGGGCACGAGGGCTCACTGAAAGGTCTGATGAGTATGAAAATGATGTGAAACATTCTGTGACCTTCACAGTGTCCACATCTCAACCCAACTGAACTTCTATGGGTCATTTTGGAGTAAGGTGTTAGACAGCGCTCTCGACCACCATCATCAAAACATCAAATGAGGGAATGTCTTTTAAAAGACTACTGTCCAGCTGTCTTTTAAAAGTGCTCTACTCTCTAGTGGAGTTCAGAGACATGGAGAATCTGTGACAAGGAGCGGCGAGCTCACAGCTTACTAACACACTAAGTCCTTCAATTCAAAATGAAAAAATACACAATGTGGCTCCTTTCAGCAAATTTTAGGATCATGCTTTTAAATATCAGTATCTTTAAATCTATTTAAACCATTGTTTTAACTGAGTAATGTGTAAATAATTTACTTTTTATTATATATTCCAAAATATTCTCATGGTTTATTTATTTTTGTTTGCAGAAAAATAAGAAAATCAGGTTCTGCCACAGTTGGTAGTTGGTGCCAAGGTTAGGGATGTTTGATTTCTGGGTATAGTAGCTTTTCAGCTTTGTAATTTCATTTTGTCGTGCATGTAAAATTCCCTTCTTCGTTTTACTCCACCTTCACAGTTTAGTCATAGTTTTTATTAACGGAAAATGACCACTTCTAGTTAACTTGCACTTTTTAGTTTAACGTTTTCTTTTATTGCATTAAATAAGCAATAGTTCTGCCTATGAACATGTAATTTTTCTTCAAAAACCTAACTGATGAACTGAAAAAAACCTGGTCAGAGCAAAGTTGGAGACAGCTCACAAAAAAACAATCTATGGTCAACATACAAAGACACAGAAATAACTGATCACAATGTGAAATCGTCAATCTAAATTAATAATGCAACCAGTTGGCACACCTGGTATCGATTTGCAGTATTTTCCTGACGCCGTGTCTCCACAGGAGCTGTAGTGCAAGCAGCACGTTAGCAGAGCAGCAGCTTCAGGCCTCCATCTGCACAGGAGGCGCAGTTTGGCAGCACTCAGAACAAAATTCATAATCACTGTCATTATGCATGTAACTGAAGAAAATAGTTGTAGTATTAAAATATCAGATTATGTAATATTATTATTACATATTAGAAGTATGAGTGAAAAACTGAAGACTGTCCTCAAATCGAACTGCTCCTGATGATGGAACGATCTCTCCGTCATCCTCTGGAGTAACTTTACTCCTACATGTTTTTACAGCAGTTGATCTTCCGGATCATCTATTCTAATTTACCTTTACACGTCTTTTTTTAATTTCATTTCCAACCCTGGGGCAACAGTTCATAAAATGATAAGTGAAACTGTGAGTAAGCAGAGACCAACCTCAGATATTAAACCAAATGAATCAACAGCAGTCAGGTAGAAGTACTACTCCAACCGGGTTAAACTGCTCTGGGGGCCCTGAGGCAAAAATTAGCCATTGGACTCCATTTCTGTTCCTCCCACTCTCTGTGCATTGTGTATTTCTATGTTGGAATATTACATAGTCCATAGCTAGGTTTACTAATTTGATTAGTCACAAATTAATTTAGCGATAAGCACAATATCACTTGAAATAGCACTGTAAAATTTTAAAGTTTTTCATAAAGTGCCATCCCTTCAAAGCAGAATAAAGTAGAAATAACCTTAAATTTGTAGTAACTGATTGTAACTGATTTTTTTTTTTTTTACAACTTGAGGGCAGCAGAACAAGCTGTCAATGTAATATTGAGATATTATCGCCTTGATATGGACATGAACATTAGCATTCACAACAATGAATGTAAATCCAATATTCACTTTCTTTTGCTCTGTTTTTGTTCTCCACCAACAGCTTAGCTGACTCTTTGGCTGCTAACTGTGCCACTATGTTTGCCAGCCTGGCTCTAAATGTGTCTGTCTGCTGTTTCCTTGCTGAGCAGGTGGTGAACGGTCAGTTCATCAGAGGAGCTGCCTCCTGCTGGTGGAAACAAGGCTGATCGGTGAGAGCGGTGAGACTGAACCAAAACACTATGTTAGGACCCAAAAGACCCTGAAATCTCTGTAGAGCTGAGGGGAGCTGCAGAAAACCCCCCGTGGGTTCCTCGCTCAGACTCACCCTTCTCAGATTACACTTGGTCATTTGACCCATTCTTCACATGTATCTATTAATTAATGCCACTTTAACCTTTTCTGTGAATATCCGCTTGCCCTCAGGTAACTGTTTGCAGGTTTACAAGGCAGAACAGATGTTAAAGTCACTTAATACAGGCACAAGCTAGTGGCAATCAGCAGTTTCATTGCTAAATAACTGGTATCGGCCTTCAAAGGCCCACGCTGGTTGAACTCCAGTGTTCAGCTGTGTTGTTCGCAGAAGGCAGGAATCCTGCTGATGTTGGTCATTTTTATTTTGGGAGCGATTAGTCTCCCCATTTGCATATTGGTACTGCCTGATCTCCCTGGCACCCGTTCATTCATCCATATGCAGTACATCTGGAGAGGAATAATTTTCCTTCTCTAGCTCCAGGCTGTTTGAAAAAAAAAACACAACACCTCAAGAATGGTGTGTTTAATGTATGAATTATATGCATGAAGCCATTTTCTTTTTTTTTTTTTTTACAGTTGATTTGAATTCCAAATTAAGTCAAGGATATGAAAGGAATGGGTCAACAAGGTCTGCGCTTTAAAAAAAAGAAGAGGCTTTAATGTGTTTCTTATTGATCTCCTGGGGTTCAGTGGGGAAGAGAAGGTTAAAAAACACACATGATCAAACAGATCATGTGATCAACAGTTCATTGGCAGATTCATGAGACAAAGTAGAGTCCAAGTTTAGAAAAGTATGAGTAAAAACATAGGTTTATAATATAGGTATAGATACTGGTACTTATACTGTTTCTTATATCCTTTCCTCTGATGACAACGACATCAGTCCAGCTTTTATGGAGTTCCACCATTGATCCACTGTCTGTCATGCTTTGGATATTCGACTGCAGCCTCGGCCTGTTTCAGAATGTAATACAGCAGAGGAGAATATGCACAGCATCACTCGGAGAATTGTTTTCTCACAGATGAATGGTGAATACAATTTGGAGTTTTTTAACAGTTTCACTACAACAACACCCTACGGCAATACTTTGTGGAGCAAACAGCAAAACACTGGATCTTCGATGGACATAGCCAACATCATGCTACGGACAACAAAGCATGATTTAGATCCAGTTTCGAGGTAAAAGGAACAAAAGGGTGAAAGCTGAGGGTTTCCTCAGAGGTGCAGTCTGTAATATTTCAGTGGCTTTTCAGTTTTTTTCAGTGGCAGAACTGGGCTTTTATTGTTAATACTGTGATCTCCCAGGTCCCCTGAACTGCCCATCATAGGCTTTGTACCTGGGTTCATTTTTAGACAACCAGACAGAGGAGCAATGAAGCATTTGAAAGGTGGAAGGAGCTTCAGACAAGAAAAATGTTGATGCTGTTGCACCAAGAAAACATTTGCTCACCGCAGCATCACACATGTCACATCATCACAACTCATATCACATATGAGTTTCTGGCAGAGGCCTTGTAAATACTTGCCAAGGTGCAACTGGATAAGATATATATATATATAATTAGCAAACAATGTTATGATTAGGAGGCTCTTGTCTCTGAAGTGCCTTATCATTGAAGGAAGTGCATTCATGACAGGACAATTTAAATACAGATGTAAAATTAGGAATCTCAGACATAAATCTTTCAATAGTAAAACTGAGATACTACTGTAGGTCGGAACTTTGCAGCTGAATCAAAATTCTGACTTAGTATTTCTTTTTGAAGTTTTGACCTCCCGTAATAATTTTGTGGCTTTTTGTGTCCCATAATTGTGAATTGGTTTGAACATTTTTATTGTTATCATTTATGACTTTTTCTGAAAGACGGAGAGCTTGAAACGTATGAGTGAAATCCCAATGCAGAATTTGCAGAAAGAAATATTAGGTGGGTAACATTTTACCTTTCTTTTGTAAAAGTTTCCAAAGATAGTTGAAAACAACTCAAAATGAAACTGTCATATCTGATTTCCTGTTTGCCTGCATTTCAATAATGACTTACTCTTGTGTGTTGAACACTTTTTTCTTTAAACTTTTATAACTCAGAATGGAGATCTTAAAATCTGTCAGATTAAAGGCTGTTTAATAATGTAAACACAACTTGAAGAGAATTAAAATAATAGAACATTCAGCTCTTTAAACTGTCAGCCCTTGATTGAAAATGTGGAGCAATCAATGTGAGTGTGAAAGAAAATGACTTCAATCTAACGGATGAAAAACCAACCAAAGCCGTGGCTGTAGAACAGTGTTTCAGCGATGCTCTAATAGTGCGCTTCACCCTCTAATAACTGTTTACACACAGAAGGCCATTTTCTGTTCTTCCCCCTTTATCACCAAGTCTATACAAGTTTATTGATGGACTGTATCTTCTCCATGCTCGTGCTCTGTCTGTCTGGGATCCTGCTCCACTTGGCGTGGTCTCTCTGCAGCCTCTCTTCTCAGATAGCAGCAGGGGAGCAGTCACACGCTGTGAACACAAACCATTGGCAAGATCTCTGGTTAAACTGGGACATTCCACAGGCCGCCACGCAAAAGACAAACATGCTAAACATACACACACACACACTCACACACGCTTCTGAGACATCCTGATGCGCATTCAAACATTCACACACACACACACACACACACGCTTCTGAGACATACTGATACACATTCAAACATTCACACACACACACACATATACATATAGTCTTCCTGCCTCCACGTACCACCAAGTATATGAAACTGTTATTTTTTCTCCTTTATTTCTCTTCATACGTAGTCTGCATGAGTGTGTGTCTGCTTTTTTTTGTATCTGCTTTGTGTTTTCTGGTTTCAGTGCTTGCCTGCATGAAGGACCTTTTATCTTCAGTGGCAACATGTCCTGCTTTTATTTAAGCCTTTTATTGGATTCCAGCTCTTTCCTGCCTCCATCGTCTCGTCCCGTCTGAGCTCAAATGTCTCTCTCTCTCTTGTAGATACTGTGCTTCACATTAGCGGCTATACAAAATTTATTAAATAATCTCACATCTTTTCAAAGTGCGTGTTAAATCAAAATGTATGTGATAATCACATATATTTTTTTCCACATATATTGTGTGTAAAATTCATGAAAAAAAAAACATGGACTCAAATCAGTTATCTTTCAAGACAGATTTTAAGCAGAAGTATGGAAGCTTAAGGCCGTGCTAAATTAAATTTTACAGTATAAGCAACTGAGTTCCTCATTGTTGAATTTAGTGTGTGGAGCATATAAACAACTAATAAACTTAAAATGACCTTCGGGAAATAGAAAAAAAATCCCATATACATTTAGACAGATATTTACAATATATCAATGACTTACATTTTGTGGTGTGTACAACAATAAGTATTCTGTAGAAATTAATGTCTCAATAAGGATGAAGATGTGGTCGATTGAGGCCGACAAATACGCTCAACACTGGGTGCAACCGTTACCCAGCAGGCGCGGTGGAAAAGAGCAGCGATACATGTTTGCCCTGCTCAGCACATGCTCTCTGTTCAAGAACACATTCCTCTGCTGTGGTGATTATGATGCGCCACGGGATCACAGCTGATACAGAGAGCACTTGGATACACTCAGGCATCAGGAGCAACACAACAGGATCCAAATGAGTCCTGGTTCAGGTCTTGGTTCTGAGAAATCATGGTGAAGACCAACAGACTCATCTGGTCTCTGGACCCTGTGATGAAAGACATTTACAGACAGCACCTCAGTGTGACTAAAGCCACTTTTAAATCTAATTTGAAAAAAAAAAAATCATATCATTTAATTGGTAATAAGTACAATTTCTCCTTAAAGTGAGCATAAATGTTTTTATGATATCAAGGAAATCTTATTCTGTTTAAATACAGCTTTTCTAATCTTTACATGCACAAGTCAGACTAAGGAAACTCAGCGTCTGATTATTCTGCAGCTCCTCCACGCTACGTTACAAATCATCTTGTTTTCCTCTACTCCAGTGCTAAATGTGAAACATGCCATTCATTTCAATTCTGACCTAGAAATCCTCATAAACTCATCTTCGTATTCATTAGCCTCGCGCATTCTTGCTGAGATCTTGTATTTCGCATTTGCATTCATTTCTCCTTCTCTGAACTCTTCCTCTATCCTCCCCTCACCGTTCCTGTTTTCCCCCAACTGGAAAGAGTTAGTTTAGTCAGGGCGACATGCCTTTGGCAACTGCTTGAAAATCAGGTTTCCCATTAAGCCTTGGAAAGTTGAATCTGGGGGCAGGATGTGTGTGTGTATGTGTGGCGGTGGACTTTGTATTTTGGAGGTTCTTGGCAGAGAGAACCAGTTTAATGCCAGTAGCCTTTGAGCGGCAGTTTAACATATTGCTCATGGTCAAATATTATGTAGTCGTGTCTGGTAGAATTAAATGTATGTGATATAAGAATAAACAAGCTATCTTTGCTGTTTTAGTGTCACATTTGACAAAAAGTTCTGTAACAAAGTAAAAACATGTATCATCACGAATATTAGACGGATCTCTTGAATCAGAAAATGACAGAACACACATATGAAATTCATCTTTCATTATCTTGAGCTGCAATAATGCTGAATCAACATCATTTAAAAGGTAAATTCAGGCAAAGTAGCTCTTTATCTTCACACAGAAGGTGCGAGTATTCAGATTTAACATTTCACCCTCCAGCAGTTCCAACTGATAAATGCTGTTATCAGTTCCTCCACGTCCAGCCTTTTAAATCTCTGCCGAGTTAAAATGACTGCGAGCGCTGGCAGTCGTAGATGACACATTGTGAAATGACAGACAAGAGCAAGCCGTCTTCTCAATCCATCTCCCAGCTTTTCATTGCAATATTACGTCCCGGTTTATTGCATCGATTTTTGTTGCAGCTTAATCTTTCTGCCGGCTTGTGCCAACTTTTCACGTTTCTGAAGGTGTTCACTGCTCCTTGTGTGCTTTCTACAATCCCCAAAGCAATCCCCTGTAACCTTTCCCCAAAATGCAAAAGAAAGGTTACATCAGTGCAGCTCTCCGGCCGTTAATACACTCGCCATCTCACTTCAGTGCCAGTGTTTGCTGGACATTTTTGCCGTTCATTTAGCAAAACAACTTTGAAAGTCACCTCTTGTCTTTTTTTATTTTCCTCTCTTATTTTCTTTCCGTTGGCTTTGGGCATCTGAACTTCTCATCACACTAAGTGTGCTGTCAAGTTGGATTAGTCCATGAAGTTTAACTTGTGGGTATTTTTTATTACAGGGAAGGCACTCTAGGCTTACGTCTGACAAATAAACCTTGCTGAGTTGCAAGTTCAAAGTTTATCCATTTATTTTCTGCAGGCCGTTTCTCCCCCGATTATTTCTCTTGAGTCTAAAGTTTTCTGCTGTGGCTTAACGATACACGTGTGGCATCATCAATAGCGAGGCAACAGGGAAGGAAGGGTGAGGAAAGAGTGGGGTGACTGGGAGGTTGGCTCTTGCCTCTGCCTTGACGGGTGGAGGGGGCGGTGGGGAGGAAAGAGAGAATGAGCAGGAAACAGAAAGAAAAGACAACAAGGGACCAGTTGTTTGACAAAATTAAGGAGATCTTGTGAACTTGTGGGGCCCAAGGCGCTGCTTGTATTAACACCAGGAAGTTCTACTCTTATTTTGCATTTGTACCCTCGAGAGAGTATTTCTAAAAGAATCAAAATTTAGAATATTATGCTGGGAAAATGCTGTGATCATTATTCTTGTAAGTCGTACTGACTCACACTGGACACTAGTTTCAATCATCCATTGTGCATGATCAAAACATCTGGCTTCTTTGCTCATGCTGTTCAACAGGTCTTGACGAGGGCCTCACATAAACATGACTTTAAATGGAGGGCAACAAGAAACCAGGGTCTGCAGCCATGCTAACAGCTCTATGAGGCTGTACTCGAGCACAGGAATGCTTTAAAACAAATGCTATCAGCATGCTAACATGTTCAAAATGACAATGCTAACATGCTAACATTTGATAGGTATAACGTTTACTGTGTCCGCCTTATATTAATGTGTCAGCACGTTATTAGCACTAATGCTAATTGGCACTACATGATGGGAAGTCATTAGTTTTACATTAACCAAATGTTCTGTCCCAATGATGGCATCAGATGAACAATCACCAAATTATTACCAATTTACCAATTATCACAAATTTAATATAATCCTGAGGAGAACATGAATCTCTGAACCAAATGTTATAGAAACCCTTCCAATAGTTGTTAAAACATTCCACTTAAAACCACACAAGTCAACTTTATGTTGGTACTGCATGAAAAGTCAGGGGTTCACCCAAGTCATTTGGATTCATCCTCGAGGCACCATGAATGTCACAGCGATCCAATAGTTGTCAAGACATTTCGGTTTGACCAAAGTGGTGAACAGACAGATCGGCGGCTTGGAAGGTGATGTGCTTTGCAGTGTAGTTCAGTTTTATTCATATCACAGCAGACACTCAGTCAAGACTACATTTATCCCCACATGTAAATAACAGGACATCATGCCAGATTGCTGACTGTCTCCTCCATGGGACTGAACACCAGATGACACTGAGTTTGGCCCCATTCTTAGTAGTTAGGGACAACCGATGTGGCTTGTTCCCCACATTGTAGCCCAGACTTAGTTGTTGTACCCTTTTTATACCAAATGAGGGCAATGGACACAGGTTGTGCTGGTACCAAGTTGAAGTAAAGAAGCTTTTATCAGTGTCAGCAAGGCTGTAGAATCTCTCGGTGTGTCCCAGTGCAGACCCACTATTTGAAAAAGAAAAACACAGTGCAAAGGTGTTTGTTATTTTGCCAGCACAATAGCACTAGTTTGAGTCAGACATACTCGAACTTCATGGCCATGTGTGTGTGTCTGTTTGTGTCACCACCCATTCTCCCAAACGCCCTCCCCGCCATCAACCTGCATCTCCCCTTCAGTTTTCTTTCCACTTCTTGTTGTCGCCTCTCAACTTTTCCTATGCTTTCTCTTTCTCTGTGACTCGACTCCTATCTCCTCACCTCCAACCACATTTGTCTCCTCACCCCCCCTCTCTGATTCAGCACTGGCCCTTTGGCTGTGTCGCAGGAAGACGACTTTATCATCATCATTATCACCGTGTTAATTCCAGAGCCTTATCTTCCTAAATAAAGTGTGTGCTTTTTGTCTCTTTGTGCTGACATCCTCGGGCTGCACTTGAATGTAGCTTCTCTCTATCTTGCTCCACTTAGCATTGAAATGAACTGGTTTTTGGGGACTAGCACTAGCGTAGCTTGCATCAGCTCCGTGCAAGCTAATAGGGGTATCAGCACTTGCCTGCATCAGGGAACATCAAAGCCGGCAATTCCCTCTGAACACAGAATACGAGTGCACACAGCGGGCACGCATGCAAAAACACACACTCGGGCTCGTGCGCACACACACGCACACACGGGCTCGTGCGCAGACGGGTGCATACAGCGGGCATGAGGAAGGGGTAGCTTCTTGTTTTCACACAGCATTTCCATATATGTTAATACCATTCTTGTTATTGTGCATAAACAGCCGGTGGCGTGATGAAGTGATGAGCTGTCCTGGCTGCAGGGAGGAGGACAGACAGGGTTAGAAAACAGTACAGTCTGTGGTTTTTTTTTTTTTTAAGGCGCTGATTATGCTCCAAAAACATACACACACAAACTGTACACACACACAAACAGAATACACATACACACAATTGATTTCCCGCCATTGTCCGTGTTAGCGCTGATATGAATGATGCGTTTGATGTGGAGCACGTTGAGGTGGATCATTGATGTTTCTGCTAACACCACATGATTACCCTGTGAACGGCTTCATTTGATGGCGCTTCTGAAAAACCTGCATGGGAACTGGGTCATGAAATTTCCTGACGTTCAAACAATCATACTCCAAAGCGAGATGAATGGAGTTTATTTGGAGCGAGCTCAGCTTTTGACCGGCTAACTGATGTACTATCATGTGTGACTGGAGCAATCGCCGCTCCTTCATCTGCACACCGCTGTGACAAACAAAACACATTAGGCCTATCAAAGTACTGTAATCATGTTTGGTGAAGGAGCTTTTTTGTCCATTTGTTGTATAATTCGATTTGCTCGGTGAGTGGCCACGGAGTGCCGCTCATTATCATCTGAATAATTCATACTGAATTATGTTTGTAATTTCTGCTTGGTTATCAAATGTCTTTGATGTCATGAAACAAATGGATTGAACAGATAGAGGTTAATGTCCTTCACACACACTGTATATTTTTCTGCTAGTAGTGACCAGTCTCATCATAATTTCAACATAAAGGATTTAATTCAGGGGCGTCCAAAACTTTTCTAAAAATCAGAGACAGAGGACACTGCTTTCAGATCAGCAAATAGAGGCCAGTCTTCCCAAATAAGAGGACTGGAGGGATTGCCGGAAATGACCAATTGTTGAACCTTAGATTGTTGAATATGGATTCAGTCCTGGTCCAGGAACTGTGGCTTTCTCTTGGATACTCGAGGGGTTAATGGGAGTGTATATTTGATTTGTGGACTGGAGCATTCATCTCTGCAAAACTGGATAGAAGCTGCCTCTGCACGACCTCATGACATGGACAAAACATCAGAACTGTTGTGCTGATTATCAGTTTGATTTCAGGATGATGACTGATTAGACTAAGCTGGATCAAATCTTATGATGATAAGGTCACTAAGGTCACTCTGTTCGGTCTGTCAAATAATATTAAGAAATCTAGGGCTGATATTTGATGCTAACCTCTATATTGATGAACAAGTCAAAAATGTTGTTCAGTCATGTTTTTTCCAGCTCAAGATGATCTTTAAAATGATGTCATTTTTATCAATTGCTGCTCTACAAAAAGTTGTACTTGCCTTTATCTATTCTCTGCTTGATTATTGCAAAGCACTTTACTCTGTCTGAGCCGGGGCTCCCTGCATTATCTCCAGCTGGTACGAAGCGTTGCTGCTTCATTTCTGGGACAGTGAAGCATGATCACATCACACCTGTGTTAGCCTCCCTACACTCACTCCCTGTTAGATTTCAAATTGATTTTTAACTTTTAATTCTTTAAACAGCCTTGCTCGTAAACACATTTCTGATTTAGTGTCCAGCTATGTGCCCTCTCAACCATTAAGATCTGTGGATGAAGCCAGTATTTTGTCATTTTAGCTATTATTATTATTCTTATTATCATCATTTTTATTATTATTATTATACAGTTTGTCCTATTTATTTGCTCTTATTAATGTTATTGTCTTTAGCCTACTTTATCTGTGCTCATGGCCTTATTCACATTTATTTCCCTTGTCTGATTTTATTTCATTTTATTATTATTATTATTATTATTATTATTATTATTATTATCAAGTCTTTTGAAGTGTGGGTCAGTTGGTGCTGACAGTCGGGAGGTAAAATGTGGTGCTGAAGGATTCCACTGTTTAGTCTTCTGATCCAGTCTCTCACAGGTTTTTCAAGGTGTTTGATATGTTAGGCTGCAATCAGGACTGCTGGCATCTTGTGTGCCGGCGAAGACAAGATAAAAACAAAACTGCAAACTGCAATGTGCTGTTAGTGAGAAAGTAGCAATTATTTTCTTATTTGATCGTTAAGCTCATCAGGTTTTCGGGCAGAACCACAGCTCACCTGAAGTTCACCTCATTTGATGGAAATCTCTCTCTGTGCACAGCTTACAGTCTTGCTGCCCTCATCTCTCCATCCACTATCTCATCCAAATTTAGCCTTTCCCCTGTTTTCCTGTATTACATTATAAATTAGCAAATCATGTCCTAAACATAAGATAAGATAATCCTTTATTAATCCCACAGTGGGGAAATTTGCTGTGTTACAGCAGCAAAGGGGGATAGCGCAGTAGTAAGGGCATCAGTAAAAAAGCCAGATATGATAAATAATAAATTAGAAAAACATTCAGTTGAATTGAATTGAATTATTGCACATAGGAAATACTGAAGTTGCACAGATTCGTGTGGGAGCAGTGTTGATTGTAAAGTGTGACAGCAAGAAGGAAAGACCTGCAGTATCTCTCCTTCACACACAGTGGGTGAAGCAGTCACTGCAGGAGCTGCAGTGTGGAGTGTCCTGCATGGGGTGGGACACGTCCTCCATCAGGGAAGATAACTTAGCCATCATTCTCCTTTATCCCACCACATATACTGGGTTGAGGGGGCATCCCAGGACAGAGCTCTCCTCTTGATCCAGTCTCTTCCTGTCAGCAGTCAAGATGCTGCTGCCCCATAGAAGATGTGATAGAAGAGTGTTTGCACCTGTGGAAGTTCACCACCGGCTCTTTGGTTTTCCCGGCACTGATCTGGAGGCCCTTCTGTTGGCACCAGTTCACAAATCCCTTTGTCATTTCTATGTAATGTCTGTTGTCCCCATCTGTGACAAGACCAGCGATTGCAGAGTAGTCAAGTCAAGAACTTTTGCAGGTGAATAACAGGGGAGCCAGGACTGTTTTCTGCGTATTCTCAAAACTTCCTAAGTTGGCTCTTTGTGCTGAAATAGCTCAGTTGGGAGAGCGTTAGACTGAAGATCTAAAGGTCCCTGGTTCGATCCCGGGTTTCAGCACTGACTGAGCTATGTTCTCCTCTGTCTCAACCCAACTTTTCAAGGCAGCTGGTCATCCACCCAGAGCTGGGCTCTGTTCTGAGGCGTCTGCCTGTTAAAAGGGAGTTTTTCTTGACACTCATGATGGGAATTGCTGGCAATCTGTAAATAACATTATAAATACAGTTTTGACATGTTTTATATGAAAAGTGCCCTGTGATTAAACATAAATAAAAACGAATTGAATTGAATTGATTGCTGTGGTGAGGTAATCCATGAGTCATGCTGTGAGGTGCTGGTTCACCCCTGTCTGCTCCAACGTGTCCTTCAGAAGCAAGGACTGTATGGTACTGAAGGCAGAATTCATGCTCTGCCAAGATCTGGCTGTGGCCTACCGACACAGCTATAATCATAGCCTACAGTACCGTATCACTGTACCCACTGTGCACGCTGGTGCAAACTGTCATTGTGTGTGGGGTGTCTGGTCTTTGTATATTTCAATAATGCTAAAGTGTGTTCCCAACTTAAAGCTTGCTTAGTTTGTGGTGGGACTTTATCAGGATTGTGTTTTGAGAGATTTTAATGGACAGAATTTAGATTAGAACTGACAGGTCTGAAGTTTGGTTCCCTGGAATCAGTTTTCTTGGTTCTCCAAGTGGCTGACTGTCTTGTGATATTGCTCTCAAGTGGAAGTAGAGTGGAGCACAGGGCTGTGAAGTGGATTGGTGCAGTGACTTAAGTCAAATGTATGTTGTAGATTGTGCTGCTGTAAGGAGCTGAGTTTGAAGGAAATGCCAGGAAATCTTGATTGGTCGACACCCTAACCAATTACTACGAAGTTACGAGGTATGTCTTTTCATATTCAGGGATGTATTCTGGTGTAGAGCTGCTGCTCCACCTGAGCTGGTTTGGGCATGTGATCAAGATGTCAGCCAGCTGTCTGCCTGTGAAGGTATTCCAGGCTGATTGGGAGGAGACCCTGAACAAGCTGGAGGGATCAGACTGTATACAGCTGACCTGCGAATGCCTCCGGATCCCTCAGGAAGAGCTGGAGGCTGTGACAGGGGAGACGTCTGGACTCCACTAATTAGTCTGCTGTCATTGCAACTTGGATAAATGCATGGACGGATGGCTGGGTGGGTAGAAGGTGCCCCGATAAGTGGATGGACAAAGACAAACAATCCTTATTACAAGTCTGAACAAAAATGTTTAATCATCTTGTGAGCAAATATTAAATTTGTGTCCACCGGTTGTTTCTAATATTACAAATTAGCAGCCACAAGGCCACCTCTAAAGAAAATGTCGAGTTAATTTATTATTTCTTAAAGCAATATGAATTGATTTTTGATTTTGAAGATGCTATTAAACACCACAGACTTGTGTGATAAATCTCTCTGGGTTTATCACTACAAGCGACCTCTTCACATTACACAGTCAATTGTTCCATTGTTAATATACATTTTTTAATTAGGACAGCTTTAGTTTTTGCATCAATGTAGGTTTTGTTTTGTGAATATCAGCACTGAAACTCCCCTCCTTGAGTTTGCTGAAGATCTTTTGATGAGTGCAGATCTTCACATCTTCTCCTTGTTACTGCTACATGACATGACTACAACCCAAACAACTCAGCAGGCTCCTCTTTTTTTTTTAACTGATTTAGAAATTGGGCTAGTTTCTCTGGGACTGTCAAGAGTTTACTCTCTGTGTTAGAGATTCTGTTTCTTCTGTTTCATTGATTATCCACATCGACTGTTGTGCATCAAAGCTCAATTTGAGTTTAATACTGTTAAAGCTAAATAAGTGTACATAATATAGACACATGGATAAATAGATAGTCTAACTTAATAATTTTAACATGTCTCAAAGAAAGGAGCAATCACTGACTTGAATTTTACAATGATTGACATTATTTTTAGTGCACACACACACATATAAGTATGAAAGAAACAATCTGTAGGATACCAAATGTCATGGACTGATGATACTGTCATGGATGGAAAGGTACTTTCGGGGAGAAAATTGCTTTAAGTAAAAGCATTTTCAAATCTTAAGCGATATTTATCCACTTTAGCAACAGGAGTCAAACACGTCTGACATGTATGATGACAATCTTGACGCCAATTTAATGACTTAATGATTCACTCTTAAAAGGTGCCCGGTAATTGAACTTGTGTTTCAGCTTGAGACTGCCAGGCAAACATGAAGTGTTTATTCAGCCAGAGAAATACTGTCCAGCAGCGGAGGCCGATTAAAATCTTTATGTCAATATAATGACTTAATACAATTCATTCTGAACAAACGCATGAATAATTGGACTTGTGCAGCTTGAAATCTGTTACCATGTGGCAAACATTTACACAGTCATTACTATTCATTTGTCGGCATACATACGTTATTTGGTAAACACTTATGCTGACACTTAAGAGCCTTGAGCCGAACACAATGCTGCACAAAGCTGGTTTCAGTACGAGGAAAAGCTGTCGTGGCTGCGAACGACAGACTCAACAGATTCTTTTTTCTTTTTCTGTGTTGAAATAACGCCATGACCCGACTGCATCAACTTCCCTGTGACACAGTGAATTGTGAACGCTTCGAACTGAATTCAAAGGACTCAGCACTATGTCGAGTCTTAAGTTTACATATATTTTGAATTTATATATTTATATTTATTTTGTCAGTCTGTGTGTACCTCATGAATTATACAGTATATGGCCTATTTACACAGCAGCACCATTAAGTCATGAATATATGCATAGTATAATAGTGTTTGCGCAAAAACAGTGCATCGAAAAACTTATTGTTAGATTCACTGTCTGCTGGTGGAAGCTAGACCAAATAAATCAAATTATTATTATTATTATTATTATTATTATTATTACTACTACTACTACTAATAATAATAATAAACAATAATAAAATTGTACTAATTATTGTACTGTTGTACTTTCAACACCTTTTATTTATGTACGTATGTACTACATACGTATATATGATATGTATGTTTATTTCATATTATCCTTTCAATTATTCTTCTTTCTAATCATTATTTATTGTTGATTATTGTGCTTTAAACTTAATAATTAAAGATACTGTTGTGTATTAATATTTAATAATAATTCTTAATTCATGTTCAGGCAAAATATGCAATCAATATCGATTGAATTATTCTTCTTAAAAAATAGGTTGCTTTTCTGAGTTCATGAAAAGGTCATCATTTTGAGATACATAGGTTTCACTGGACACTGACCATATTTATTTCACTGTGTACACTGAGCATCATAGGTTCAAACATTTCCTGTGGGATAAAAAAAAAAAAGAAAAAGTTCTGTTTTTTTCTGACCTATAGTGAAATGACATGCGCCGTAGTTTTATTTCAATGACTGTACTGTATCTCAGTGTGAAGCAGGTTTACATACACGCTGAAATATTGTCACTGAAATGTTGTTGAAACAGAGGTCACATGTGACGCAGATATCAAACCAAATTTGTCCCAGTTTTAACCTTGACATGAACTAAACCACGGTTACTAGAAACAGTGATAGTGTAAGTAGAGCACTGTATTATTTCACCTGTCTTCATCCTGCCTGAAACTGGTAGAATGAAATAAATGTCACATACTGTCCAATTACTTATGAAATTAAGTAGCTTATTTTAAGGGCATTTCATAGATACAAGAGCTTGCCTCCTCTTCTTTTGGTGCGTGTGTGTATGTATGTGTGTGTTATCAGAGCTTTTACAGTGACAGTCTAGTGAGAGGACAGACTCTGTAATGAGAGCACACAGCGTTTCCTCACCGCACCAATGTGTCCACATTTGTACAAATAATCTGCCTAATTTTGAGGTGTGAAATTTATTTAAACTTACAGAGACTACTTAATGAAAAAAAGTTTCAGATTTGCTTGAACTTAAAATGAATTTTTATTAATGACATGGCTGTATCACTACGATCTCTGCTTTCATTTCACCACACTGCTGTCGCAATGACACTTCCCCTGTTTGATGTCTCAGTCACGCACATACTTACTTGCAAAATCACGATGAGAAACCTGGTCATACATCACTTAAAACCTGCTTTCAATCTGGTTGGGAAAATCAGGTTTTTCTTATCCCCTTCCACATTTAAGTCAACCACATTTCCTCATTAAATGACACTGACAAAATCCGCAGAAAGCAGACAGTAGCCCAAATGCATGTAAACACAATGAGAGGTAATTTGACCCAGGCCTAACCCCTGAGGGGGAAAGCCTCTTTCTCTCTGACTCATTTCCAGAAGTCATTTATTTCCTTGAGGAGAATGCATAAATGCTCAGCACAAAACTCAATGCTTCCATGTTGTTGCTCTTTTTTTTTTTGAAAAGGGAAGGGTGGCCTCACGCTGAACTGAGAGCTCTCGGCTTATTCAACAGTTTGCTTTTGAATGCACAATGTTCCCGTCCTCTTATAGCGTATAAATCACATTTTGTGTAGAACAGTGGCAGGTCAATCCAATAAAACCCAGTTGGTGATGAATTTGCACACCTTTTCCCCATTCTGTCAAATAAAGAGTTCTAAAATGGTGGAGCAGAAAGATATTTGTGTTTTGTTTAGGGAGAAGTCTCCTCACAGCAGTGTAAAAAATAATAAAGAACAAATCTGAAACTACCTATAGCGGCAGGCAGAGTGAACTGACAAGGCGATCTCTGGTGGCAGCTTCTTGCTCTCATGGATTGTTTACTTGATGAAATATACTGCTGGAATTACAACCCTGCAAGCTATACACATGCATTGTTCCAAGGTTGTTCACAAAGACTTCATTATGGTTGTGCAGAGATTTACACAGATTTGAAAGCTGGTTAATGAATTTGCATTGTTGCTGTTTTACGATAGAAGCAAACTTGACAATAAATGCTCCAGCGTTCAAATCCATCTGCATTGTCTGCTGCTCCCACACGACGTGGACCTGCTGTGAGGAGATAAGAAATGCCAAAACCGTGTCGTGATCAGCTTTGTCCTCGGTTTGCAGTAAACCGCGGGACATCCGGGGGACACGAGGACACGGAGGCAGCCGAGGCTCGGAGGGTGTCTGATTGCCGACGCAACTTGCCCTCACCTCAGCTCTCAGCGAAGTCAATCAGGGGACAGTGTAGATGGTCGTTCGCAATGGGCGGAACTCTGTGTCGTCATGGGGACAGGGCTGCGGCTGATAATTGGGCGTGGGACTCGGTGGCAACAAAGCAACACGGCCTTGGTAATGAGATTAATGATGTTGTGTTAGGTCTTGTTTCACCAAGGAGAGGATTATCTCCTAACAGCCCTCCTAAGGTGAAGGAAAGGACAATTACTCAGACACAGATTCATCAGACCCATTCCCTATTCAGGCTGAGCTCAAAATGATGTTTCAGAGCTGGGTCAGGGCTCATTCCCACAGAAAAAAAAAGCAATTTACTCAAAAACTCAGCAACGAGCATTAAGGAAGTCAAAGTCAATTGTTTTCAACCTGAGTGTTGCAGAGTGAGCGTTATGGCGCTGCAAAGTTCAGATCGACTCCTGATCAAACACCTCAGGGTGAATATAAATATGCTTCTCGTATGTGACCAAGCAGACCGAGTAATGATGGTTTGCTTTGTCAGAGATGCGTCCTAGATGAATTTTCTTGAGCTCTGCCCTCTCTGAACACAGCAAAATTATTCATTACAAATGATCTTTGGAGCGTGTGAGGCGATGGCTTAAATGATGCACCGCTTCTCAAGCAAATCTCTCTCTGAGGGCTGTCAGACGCATTCAGGACGACATGCTAATGTCTGTCATGTTGATGGAGCCATAGAAAATCCCACACAGGGACACTGAGTGCATCAGCAGGTGAATGCAGTTTATTTAAGGCGCTCAACTATTTTCTTTGGGAAAGGGACATTTTTTCAGTTGCAGTTTAAGCTCTGAACATATGAAGCACCAAAGCCCCGCCACTGGTTTGAACTCGCTTCTCTTCCTGTCCAGCTTTTTCTCCTTCAGCCCAAATAAGTCTTACTCCAACTTCACTGTGACAGAAACAGAGATAAACAGTGGAACGTACAGTATCAGTAAAAAATCACCTCACAAAGCTGTTATGGCTAATGCAAGCAAGCCATTCTGCACTACTCAAGAATCAACATTTGCTCTTCTCTTTGAAAAATCTGAAGGTCAGCAGCTGCTTTTCTAGAAACACTGTTATTAGAATGGATGTCTTGGACCAGAAAAACGATGAGCTAAAGGAAACACTAAATACAGCTGAGGGGAACTTCAGAGCTGCATGATAATTCTCTCTGCGTTTGCCACTATGAGTGAAAGCTTCCACATTACATGTTGTCATTTAATCCATTGTTAATATATAAAATGAGTGCTGCTTTTAACCAACATGAAACAATGGTTATTTTGTTCACATTCCAACAACTACATGTCCCCTGGAGGTTCACAGTCCACATACACAAAGAGCCAAAAGTGTGATGGGACAGCAGCTCTCTTTTATATCACAAATATAGTCGGAAAATCACTGTTGCAGTCACACACAGACAAACGTTCCTTTATTGTGTATTTATGGACAGTTTGCACATTTATCATTAGCAACAAGGATGATTCATCAACTGTAATAAAACCTCTCAGAGTTGTATTATTTGGAAAAAAACAAATGAGCATGAATAAATAATGAAATGTGAATAAATCCGGTTTGTTGTTTTTTTTTTCTTCCTTCCAGTGACTGAACTCGCTGTATACATTATAAATCAATTAATCTAGCAAAAACATATCCTAACTTTATAAAATATGGGTTTTCAATTCAAGTCCAGTGTCTTCAAAAGCATCCTAAAGAAAAAAAGAAATCTTCTCAAACCAGTAGTGAAATGCCACTATGACACATATTCAAGAAAGATCATGAGGTTCTTCTCTAATAAAAACTGACATCAATCATCTAGAGGAAAACCTACCGAGGTGCACAAGAAAAAGACATTCTCTTGATGGCACAGAGGGGGGTATAAATTAGGGCTGATTATGTACTTTTGAGAGCATTTAGATATAAACATTCTACTTACATGGTCTTCACCTTTTCATCAACACTGAGGCAATCAGTGCGATCACATTTAATCAGAAGTAACACTTTATTTTACAGTCTGCGTAGCTTATGTGTACGAGATTCCCAGCATTCAGACAAAAGATGTGTTCAGATATGCCGATCCCAAAACATCCACTGACTTCTGTACCGATTTGTTCATAAATGCCAAGAGAATAAGAGGCTTTCAGGTGGAACACACGCTCCCATCAAAACAGTCCTCAGAAGATGTTGAATCGACAACTTGGGTATACCCACCCTAACATATGTCTAATTTTGGTTCAAAGTTAAAGAGATGTACATTGTTATATTTATTTTGGGTTAATATTTAAGGAATTTTAAGGATTAATATTTGAGGGAAAATTTAAGGAAGTATAAAAAAGTTTGTAGGTTTGGCAATCACGGGCTACTTTAGGATAAATTCTGATAAGAAGTCATGGACCTTTATTATATAAAGCCAACGTTGGGGACTTTGTGGGACACTGGCAGCCATGTTGTAGGAACATCATTGTAAACAGGTGTTGTTTGGTGTCCAAACAGAATTCAGCAGACAGATATTTCGTGTCTTCTTTCACTGATATTTTTTTTCAAAAATACATCTGACTGATTTTGTATCCAGACATTTGAGCAGCACTTAGCTAACAAATCAATATCTGCTTAGCTCATTAGCATTCTCCAGTTGTACACCTAGCCTACACACTAGCTAATGTAGAAGCTACAGTTAGCATCTAGTTGTCAGCTAGCATTAATATCAGCTGCTTTGCTTCTATGAGCTTGCTAACAAACAAAGCAAAAAACAAATGTTAACTGATGTCAATTTTGATACATGTCAAATGTTCTATATATGGGATCTTCCGAATGCAAACTGTTAAGCTACATGGACGTTTATTTCTGTACTGAAACTAAAAAGCATGTAGCCTGACAGCCGTGAGGAATATTGGTTGTAATATATTAAAGAATATATTTAAAATAGATTTTTTTTTTTGGCAGTTTCAAATAAAAACAAACCAAAGAAACAATAGAACTGAAAGAGTTTGACAAAGTAATCTGAAGTCAGGGTCCATTTATTAGCTTTTTTTGGAGAGTTCAACCACATCTCATGTTCTTCAGCAGCTCATCAAGTTTGCTCATTTGTCATGACGTGACTTCCTGTCAGTATGGGATGATGACAAGCAGTCACATATAGTAAGTGGCAGTAAATTAACCTTCAGTAAAGATTAATTTATCAAACTCCTTTTCCAAAGATCAAGGGTAAACTTTCAAAACTGAAATAGATTTGCAATACTTGAAGTGCATTTAAAATATATTTGTGATACATTTACACCAGATTTGAAATGCATTTTAAGTAGCAGTTCATTTGTAGTTCAATAAATCTGAAATAAGAAGAAATCCCCAAATATAATGAAAACGCATGACATGTAGTATTTATCACAATATTTGAAATTGCCAATATTATTTTGTATGCATATTTAAACACATACCGTATGTCATTTACATATATTTTCTTCTCAGTTTACTGTCACTGTGACTATAATTTGAGAAGAAATCTCATGAGGGAGCTACTTGTAACACTAATGAATGTTCGACGGCTCTTTTTCTGCTCGGGTTTTATACTGTATGATTAGTCATATTAGTAATATTTTCAAACAGACCGACATTGTGGCTCCAGTCGTGGCTGAGAGGAGATTTGTGACACAACTGCAAAGCCTTTCCAACACAGAGAGATTGTAGAATAAAGTGCACTGTAACTGAATCATACACATCTTCCAAGTACAGTAGTTGTGCGCCGCGCAGCGTCAAACTGGGCAGAGGGCTCTCGGCCTCTCCTGGGGTCATTCATCAAGGTTGGACGGCGGAGCAATGTGCCTGTTGTTGGTATTAATAGCCTGGGGTGAAATAGGTCTTCTCCGCTGTGGAGACGATCTGGCAACTCGGGTGAGCCCTATCTCACTGTTCCCCACTATTTCTGAATCTAGCCTCCTGTTAGCGCAGGAGAGGCAGCGAGCGTCGTCAGAACATTTGAAAACACCCCCGTCCCCACCCCCACCCTCTACATTGCTCCATGTACTCTTACTATTGCCTGCTTCAATAAATCATATTTCTCTCATAAATTCATGATGATAAATTATCTTCTCTTTGTAGACAATAAAATTAAAATAATTTGTGGTAATTAAGGCAGTCTTTCCATTTATAAACAAGATATTGAAACTCAGAAAATGCAATCAGATAGGAAAACAAATGAAAGGTCGGACTTGTCCCAAAGAAGTCATGTTTACTTGCTCCATAGTTAAAACCTTTCACATTTTGTTCTTCGATTTCTTGAGGAAAAAGTCTTGTAAAGTTCCCGCATATTTTCTTCTTCCATTTATCAGATCATCTTGAATTCCACGGAGTCCCTTTTAGACCTTATAGAAGCCTGGGTTTCAGCAGACAGAAACCTCAGTGTTGGAGTTATACGTGCACAGACGGCACACTCTTGTTGAGGACCTGCGCCCTCATCAGCTGGACGCTGGTCATGATCTTCTTCTGGTGTCCCATCAGCGTCACCCCGAGCCTCTGGATGTCCCTGCATCACACACACACACATAAAAATAAAGAGTTTCAGTGATCCAGATCCATGACGGCCTTAATGTTTCAGTCATTTTAGGGACCCTGAGATTTGGCAGGACATACAGTAAATTCTCATATAAAGGCTCCCCAGCCTGAGAACGAGCCCTTTATTCAGAACACTTATTTTAATCATAGGCCTTTTTTTTTTTTTTACCCCAGTTTGAATATATTTCACCATAATTACTCAGCTCCCATTTTAATTTGCTGCTGTCGTTGTTTTGTGTTCATGCAAACTCAACACATGTTCCATTTCCAATCGCTGTCTTGATAAATTCACCATAATGTACATTTCCACAGCATTAATTCCATCTGTATAACACACGGAAACACTGTAACTCAGTCAGGTATTTACAGAGAATTATCACCTGAAGCTGCAGCTCCCCTCAGTATTAATGAGCTTTACACAGAGTTTAGCTGTCAGGCCCACAACTTTACTGTTTTACTTCACTCTCACCACTCGTGTGGTGTTGGTGTCAGATGTGCAGGCAGCTGTTTCAGAGAGAAAACTAAATTGTACGGTCAGGAGCTGGTGGAGACCAAAAGCTGAGTGAATTTTGGACTCACATTTACATGAACTTCACTGGTCAGACACATGATAGCGTAGAATATAACATTGCTGCTTAATTGCTGGACGTGTGAATACCCCGAAGAAGTTAGTAATTGCAGCTTTAAACAGCTTGTAAATACAGACAGAAAATGAAGGGAGGGAGAAAGGGGGATGAAACAGGGACGTTGTTACATGATTTGCATCTTAGAATGATCCAAGTGTGCAGAAGCTACAAGTCCTCACCCTACAGATTCTTTGAGCTACTGGAGCCCTGCAGCTGACTACAGCCCACAGCTAACAGCTCAGCATCACCTCTGAGTTATCACCATCCATCACGGTCAGTACTTACCCTTGGTTCATGCCTATGACATGTCCAAGAGTGTGGTACCCCCCTGCTGCAAAGTGGTCCTTGTAGCGGCTCATCTTTATGGTGTCCAGCCACTCGTTTACTGAGTTACAGCTACTGAAGTCTGGGATAGCTCTCTCCATCAGCGGAGGACTGCTTAAACTGCGGCCGAGAGAGAGACAGATGGCCATGGATAGACAGAGAGAGAGAGGAAGATGAATGGGAAGACAAAAAGATTAGTTGGAAGGAGTCTGAAAACGAGAAAAGAGTCAAAAAGTGAGCAAGAGGCAGAGCGACCGGGGGAAAGGGGGGCTTTGAAATGCGCTAGTAGCTGAGGCAGAAAATCAATAGCAGTTAAAATGATAGAGAAGAGGTGACTGCTGTGGTTGCAGGATGGCTGCTTTGGGTAGATTAATACGGGGAGAAATCCTTAACACTCCTCCTTCTCCTCTCCCTCTTCCTCTACCTACTGCTTCTCTCACCTCACACACAGACGCACGGCGCCACGCACCACCGGCTCCGCAGGACCTGGGATCTGAACAGAGCAATTTACACAGGTCCAGCTTCAGCCCGGGTGTCCTCTCAAACCGCTCCCACATCCACCGCGGATCAATGTCAATATCACAGCGAGGCTTTTACTTAACACACAACGCGTCTATCAGAGATGAGCTTATCGGAAAACGAACACGACCGCTTGATTCATCTGCCAGAGAACTTTGAGGGAAACTTTAGGCTGCAACTTTATCCCACTGCGCTCATGTTTGATAGCAGCTGGATGAGATTGGATTTACTCTGCCTCCCACACCAGGACAGTTACTTAGTAGCCTAACAGTCTGTCACCGTATATTGTCCAGGAAATCATCTTCTCAGCCCCTCACAGACGGTGTCTTGCTTTGATTTGCAGCTTAATCCGCTAATCACATGAACCAATATTTGATTAAATGTTGGCGAACTGTCATGGCAAATTAAATCAAAAGCCTCCTCGGCATGTGACACAATGCACCCCTGTTGCTTCGCTGTAAATATGGATCTATTCAGTGGCCCGCCCACCTGCAGAGCGTGTCCATAGACTTCAGGTTCTCTGGGTTGCGGATTAGCTTGTCAAGAACGGTGACTATCTGGCAGAAGCGCGGCCTCTCGTTGCGATCCTTCTGCCAGCAGTCCAGCATGAGGGTGTGTAGAGCAGCAGGGCAGCCCATAGGAGCAGGCAGCCTGTAGCCCTCTTCCACAGATTTGATCACCTGCACATGTACAGCAAAACATGGATGAGGCTACAGTGTCAGCTATGAGACTACACTGAAGGTGTATGGTCAACAAACAGTGCTCACATCTCTGTTGGTGAGGTTCCAGTATGGTCGTTCTCCGTAAGACATCACCTCCCACATGACCACTCCGTAGCTCCACACATCGCTGGAGGAGGAGAACTTCCTGTAGGCGATGGCCTCTGGGGCTGTCCAGCGGATTGGAATTTTCCCACCCTGTCACGGACATGAATCAGATCAGGGTAAGACTTTCTGTGATACATTTAGAATACATCAGGTTAGAGAATCAAACTCATGACCACAGTTTGAAACGTAAGTCTGGCTATAGTCTATATTTTTCTTATTATTATTAGTCTTATTGTTTTGAATAATATAATCATTTTGTTATTGTCAACAAATCCCATGGAAAAGCTAATGATGTTGATATGCATGATTCTCTCCCTTTTGAATAATGTTTACTAAAAAAAACTACAATTCCCTGCTGTTTTTGGAAACTACATGAAACTACATAAACTTATAATTAAAGATTTACATCTTCAGAGCATCACAGACGGTAAGATGTACTATTGGTTTTGGTCCTTTCCTGGGAGTTGTTGACAGCAAGAAAAATGTCATTAATAAATAATGCTATCATTTAAATCCAGGTGGGGAAAGTGAAAACGACATGAAACTCATCAGCCTTAACATTTACCTGGGAGGTAAACTTGAAAAATGCACTTAACTGTAGCTTGGGGCGGTCAAAAACACATTTTATATCAAACTGGGATTGCATGTGTGTGTCTACAAGTATTCTCTGAGGCTGCTTAATCAAATGCAGTGGTAGAAAAATTATTCAGATCTTTAACTTTATAGCTACACAAATTCATTTTTTTTATATATTAACAAGAAATTAAGTAACTGTAATGTGAAAGGGGTTTCTCGTAGGGACAAAACCACAGGACAGATCACCTGACTTCACAGCTCCCCCCAACTCTACAGAGCATTTTAGTATCTTTCAGCTCATTATTTTGCTTTAATGGCCTGTTTAAGTTAAAATAGTAAAACCACAGTCTAAAAATACTGCAGTCGTTAAAACAGCTGCTAAGGTGCAGAAAGGCCCCATTCATGCTGTTATGCATAATGTTATGTTATGCTATTATGTACAGTATATTGTATACTTAATAATATGTGTATTATGTTGTATTGTTTTATCAGTACATGTCTTAATGCTCTTTGCCTGTAAATGCTACAGCTTGTAAAAATGACTAATGTTAACATTATATACTTTTGAGTAGTTTAATCTGTAACAATGCATCATGTTACAAGTTGTTGTTATGATTTTTTGTGTAGAATCTTAATCATAAAAGCATCTAGTAACTAAGAGTAACAGAAATGTACTGGAGTATACTATTACCCTCTGAAATGCAGTAACATAGAAGTAGAAAACAGTATATAATGGAAGCTATGAGTACAGAACAGTGCTTTCCACCACTGAGTAAATGTACATGAAAGCATAATGCTAAATGACACCCTGCAGTTAAATGACTAAACAGAGTCAGTGTGGGCATGTGTTTCAGGCCAAGGCAAGAAAAGACCTGTAAATGTTAGCAAGCATGTGAACTACTTACATTATTCTTGATATAAAACTGACACTTAATTAGGTTGACAAATGGATACATCAGTTCAAACAAAGCACTCCCTGTGGGTTAGTTTAAACATTTGAAGGTTACTCTCAAGAAGTAGCCCATTATAGACGCTTGATGTCCTGCTAAACACTAAAACCAGCAAAACGACCCACTGGAATTCTCTAATCTTAACTCACAATCGCAATACTTTCAGGTTCCTCAAAGTGACTTTGCTGTCGGATTCCATAGATTAGGCAGATTTATTCACTTTATTCAGATTTCCAGGCAGTGATGTGAACTGTATTAATCTCCAGCCATTATCCGCCATTAATTCAAGATGTGCTGTAATGGCGCTATAGTGTCTGTAATATCATCGTCTACAATCCCTTTCCCCTTCAGAATGTCTCTGAGTGATGCTGCACGTAATCACCTTGCTTTCTGTAATCTGATTGCTATGCTTTAACAGACTGTAACAGACAAATGTGTCAAATGCTGATTTCCATCTGTGAGCTGTGAGCTGATAGCATCAGACTCTGGAAGGAGCTGCCTTTGCCTTCTTTAGTTAAGACTTCATACAGTTGTTCCCGTCAGGCTGCAGGTTTAAAAGTGGGCCGCTCTCCGCTGGAGCACTTACAAAGATTTACTTTGCTATCGCTTTCATGGGACTTTGATTGTATTTGTATTGCTTTTGTGCAGTTGCATTTGTCCTGATGCTCGAATGTTGGCCAAATTTCTGTGGAAATGTCTTCTTATATAAAGGTTATAAAATAATATAATTTTACTCATCAGTTAAATTCACAAAATATGACATCATGTATTTTCCCTAACTTAATCTGATGAGTGCAATGACATCTGCCCAGAGAGAGCTCACTGGTTTTATATTTCACTTTTTGGTCCTTTATTTATCTTTGATGATCTGAGCACTGCCTCTGATCTTAAATGATTTGTGGGGTATGAAGTTCAAAATTTGAAACAGTTGCTGCTCAAGGCCGTCAGTACGCCGAGTACAGCCTGAAAGATGGAGCACCATTGATTTTAAACATAAAGTTCAGTTTACTCATCATCACTTGCTTCATGTCTTCAGTGGCTCTGGAGGATCTTTGTAAAGTCTGAGTAAATTGCACTGATGACATTATGGTGACACCTTCGGGTTTATCTCAGCTTGGGCTTGAGGCGTTTTTAACAGAAAGGCAGTGTTACAAAAAGGGGATGCGGAGTTTGACAGGGGGTTTACTCAGGATCCACAGTTTAGATCCACTGTGTCAGTATTGGCCCAAGAAGACGTCACATTAAAGCTGCTATTGTTACTAATCAATGCACAAGTTTTAATGAGTGAAGGAAATGGTAAGAAAGCTGACATATTCAGGGTTTGTTTTTTTTTACTTATAATAAATAACATACGAACCATGAACAGTAAACTGATCTTCACGTATGAAATGTTGGAGCGTCACTTTAAATTTGGCAAAGTGAGCACAATATCAAATAGGTATGGGCAGATTTTAACTACAGGTATCCAATTAGGCATCTGGAGATAAAAGGTGTGATTGGTGCATCCCTTATGCTCTGTTTGTTCCTATTGGAAGAAATGTAGGATCCAGGGTTTTGGAGCTTTCACCCACACTAGCTTCTAAAAGTCCTTTCCTATGAGTGGGGACGTTCTTTCTTTTTTAATTTGTGCATATTTAAAATTCTAGCTGCTTTTTTTCAGTTCCATTACATGTGATCACTGCTCCCTGACACCGACCATTTCTTTTAAAGAACCGTGTGTGTGCGTGTCTGTCTGAATGTGTGTGTGTGTGCTGCATTAATGCTTGCCTCAATGTGAAAACTCACACTGGTGGTGTATGCAGCGTCGGGGTCATCCTCCAGTACTCGGGACAGGCCGAAGTCAGACACCTTACACACCAGGTTGCTGTTGACCAGGATGTTGCGGGCAGCCAGGTCTCTGTGGATGTAGCCCAGGTCAGACAGGTAGGTCATACCAGCTGCAATGCCGCGCAGCAAGCCGACCAGCTGGATGATGGTGAACTGGCCGTCGTGTCTCTACGGGAAGGCAGAAAAGAAAAGGGAAGAAAGATCAGGAAGGAGGAAGAAGAGAGAGAGAGAGAGTTTTAAGGGCAGATCAAAAAAACGCGATGGTATAGAGGCAGAAAAGATGAGGAGAGTGATAATAAGAGAGATTTTAATCAAGATAGAGAAGAGAGTCAAGATAAGAGAATAAAACATGACAGGGATTTGCTTTTAAGTAATAATCCACACTATTTTCATATAGGCAAATACTGAGCTGTTTGACATTGTCCATGTAATACAATGTTAAATCAACTTATATCTTGTTGAAGAAAACTTTCACATTCCCTGCTCTGAACCACAGCTGGCTTTCTAACAATGCTCTGATACACAGGAAGTGATGCTGCTCTTCACACAAGCTGAAGAATTCCATCTCGTTGACATAGAGAAAACGATCCAACCTCAGAGACTCATGACCCTTTTGGAAATCAATACAAAATCTTACATCTTGAGCAACTTTACAAAGTTGCTAAAGCTTGACAAAGAAGGAAAAGATCACCACTTACTCGTTAAAGAAAAAAGAAAAAGCACACTTACAAAAATTTAAATCAAACAGGAACCTTTACTGCTTAAATAACCTCCAACCCAAAGCTTCAATACCAACCCTGAGGAAGGAGTCCAGAGAGCCGTTCTCCATGTACTCTGTGATGATCATCACTGGTTTGCCTGAGGAAACAAACAGGAACCTTCAGAACTCTTCCTATACTGAACTGCATATCTACAGGACATATGCTACGTACACTTATTCACATGCATGTTTACATTGATAAAGTGCCTTCTGGTGAGGTTTCCAGGCCTCTGGCATCATAGCTACATACTGATTCTAAGCAGGGTTTCAGTATGTAGTATGTTCATTAGATAAGTGACAAATTGGGTCTACTCAGTACATCATACTAAAAACACGTCATTTTTGAATGTGATGTTGATGCTCACAGCAACATAATAAGTTGTGAATGGGAGTGAGACAGCTCCAGATAGAACTTTGAAAACAAATATTAAATCTTTAGAAAATCTTTTCTTCTGTGAAGTTTAATGGACGGTGGCATCCTATAGTTGCACATATTGTATCATGTTGATTTTTTTGTGTATTAACTGTAAAAACAGTGTACTAGAGAAATAATTCAATAATAAATACTGTATTCAGTTAGTATGTGGTATACAACGTGAGACTTCTGCCATCACCTCAGTACAAATCCAAATGGCAAATGATCTGTGGAAGTGAAAGCTTGTTAACACTTAACAGTGTTTCTGGGTTCAGAAACACTGTCTCAGGTACTTCCATTAAGAAAAATGTGGCAGTGGTGCTTTGACAGAAAATCATTGTCAATGAACCACAACACGATGCTGCTGTTGAGTTTTCCAGTACTGCTAAATGAAGAAAGTGTGAAATGACTGTAAGCATTTAAGTGAATTGTGTGAACTGACCCTTTAAAGTACCTTGTCTGGTAAACAATCTTTAATTGTTGGGATAAGCATTAAGCAAGGACGCATTTACACTCTGTCGGGTAGGATAAGATTTAAAAGAGGGGGGGTAATTATACCAGTATGACTACCCCAGTAAAGACTCTTTCACCCTCCCAGTAAAAGTGACTACAGTTTGTAATAGTCCTGTGTGATTTGAGCTCCCTGACAAAGGCTGAGCCAAATTTAGAAATCTTTTCCTGTCCTTCATGAGCACAGTGGTACTTGAGGAAGCCTTTTCCTCTAAACTCTTCAGCCCAAGTCCACCTCAGAATAACTATGGACTCACTTCAACTAAATATGAATGGATAGCATAAATTATTAGTCATGAGAAGAGCTCTCATGTGCTAACTGAGGAGCAAACGTTCACAGTTTTCAACAGTTCGACAGTTTTATTCAAGTTGCCAAGAGCTGATGTGACATTACATGTACAGTAGATGAAGCTCGTGACATGTTTTGCCTCAAAATGTACTTTTACTGTCAATTATCCTGCTCATAGTTAGGTTTTCTGTCACGACTATTAGTCTGTGGTCAATGATCCGAATCTGAAAACATCCTTTCCACTAATATATAGTTTTACTGTCAGCGTACTCTGGGTTACCACTCCCTCCAGGCGGATGACGTTGGGGTGGTCGAACTGGGCCATGATGGATGCCTCAGCCAGGAAGTCCCTCTTCTGCTTCTCTGTGTATCCTGCCTTCAGGGTCTTCAGAGCCACTGGGATGTCTCTTTTCCCCGGGAGCCTCATGCGACCATAACACACCTCCCCGAACTCCCCTAAAAACATACACAACTCAACATGAAATACATTCAAACCTGAATTTTATTCCCCTGCAGTCAACAGGTACTGTGCTTAGCTGTACCACCACCCCCTCTTAAACTATGGTTATAAATAAATGAGAATGTGTCTTAAGTTAATTTGCTAGGTTAGATAAGGGAAACAAATCCACTTATAGGCTGTCTGTCTCCATACAGTATGTGTGGAAAGTGGAAGTAATCATCCATCAGCCGCTTTCTCATTAATTCTTATCTTGTCTGATTGCTGTTATTTGTCTTCCTCAATTCTTTACTTCATATTTCTCTGTGTGTGTGCAGGAGTCGTATCTAGCACAGTGTATTGTGGAGCTGACACAGTGTTAGTATTCCCTGCCTGTCTGAGGAGCTTTGATTGACAGTCCCACGCAACGCTCTGATTCCGCTCTGCCATCCTCCTCTCTGCTGCACACCACAGCCTTTACACTGGCCAATGATTTTAAGTTAGCTCAGCCAATGATTCTCACTGTGTGTATGTGTGTGTGTGTGTGTGTGTGTGTGTGAGCGCACACAAGTTCATGGTTTTTACCTGAACCAATGATTTTCTCTATTTTGATCCTGGAAGCTTCAATTTCTCGGGCAAACTCGTGGACCGCCTGGCAGGGGTCCTCGTATGTGTGCGGGTCGATATAGAACCTCGCGTCGGGGAATGACACTAAGATAAACAACATTAGCATTTGGTCACATATCGGAGAATGAGAGCAACATCACATCTGAGCCCCTGTCACCCGTGTGTGGAGGGAAAAGCTGATGAAAGGGAAGAAATGAGTCGCAGAAAGAAGCAGACAGTCGGAGGGAGAGAATAAACCGCATGCAGGGAAGAAGGCTTGTGTGCTCCTCTAATCACTCAGAGCGTGATGGAAATTGTTTGCTCTTAGGATGAACTTTATTATCTGGGGATGGAAATGCAACCTCTTCAAGGAATGTCATCTAATCTATTATTGGTGATAATTGAGAAATGAGAAAACATACCGTGACCATTCTGGTAATGCATCTTCTCCTCATCAGAGTCCTGGAAGGCTTTGCTGTAGCCACAGTGTCTATACAAGTCACACACAAAGGGCAATCACACACACGGACAGCCATCCAACCACACACACACACGCACACACATAAACATACGGCGGGATGAATACAGGACAATAGTGAAACATTTGTATACTATCAAACTGTAAGCACAGCTCATAATCAATAAATCAATAATAGTTCATAATGAATGATTAACTTCAACAGAGCTATACATCAATTAGTGACACTTAGTTATTTATAAAGAACAACCAGTCAACCTGTTCTCCCTGTTAGTTAGGTTTTCCACTGGCAACAAGGTAAAGGGAGGAAAGAGGTCAAGATAGGGATGTTTAAAGAGTCAGTTCACCCACATTACAAAAACAGAGATTTTTGCTCTCGGATTTTTTCTCACTCATAAATTTAATTCAATTCAATTGTTATTTTGATCAAAAAGTTCCCTTTATAATTCTAAATATTTTACGTTTTACACATTTTATATGCTTATGCTTCCGCGCTTTCAAGTTTATATGAATTAATGTCAATATTCAAGTTAAGTAGGCACAATAAACACGTCTCAGGAGGGCATTTAGGAGACGAGGGCAAAAGGATTCAACACATGCAGATTAAAAACTGGCAGTCTGTCTCTTGCCCCTAATGAGTCTGTAGCTTTCAGGCATCTTCAGCATTGGGCATATACTTAGCTCCAATTAGGCAGTTTTTTTTTTTTAAAAGGTTGTTAATTTTCTATTGGTTTATAACATATGTAGAGAAAAGCTCCTGGTCTTGCAGTATGCTGAAATGTATAATACAGCAGTGGCAGATGAGTTGGCAGGAAGGACTGGCACTGTGGTCCTATATGCACTGGAAACGTTCCTGGACTGGCATTGTTTGGTGTGGGCAGTGCTGGGGAAGCTGCTTTGAAGCAGTCGCTTGTCAAGCTATAAGCTTCTCTTCAGTGGAAGTAGCCAGACTACAGAAACTCTACCTTTGTGTTGAAAGTAGCAAGCCACACTATAGGCTACTGAAAAAAGCTTGACACACTGAAGTTATTTCCCAATACTCCGCTTCTCCCCAACTTCTCTCTTTCTATCTTTGTTTTTCTAAAAGCATAGAATTTTAAGTTCCTTTATCCAGGATGGTTCAGTAAAAACAGCTCCGTGCTTCAGTTTCCAGTGGGAAACTGGCCACAGACTTCCCCAGCGACAGCACACATGTTGAGGTTCAGTCCTGTCACTTCACCAGTGTTTGAGTCTGTATGTGTGAAAATAGAGTTTGGTTGATTAGACGTCACTCTGTGTGGGTCATTGTTATCAGCTTTCATCTCCATACAAATATTTCAATCATTGAAATTTCAATGTCGTGCCTAAAAAGCACATTTTACAAACTTTAAAACCTGGTAAGACTGGTGAGACATCCACACTGACAGTCCTTATGAGCACTGTCCTTTCTACTTCATTCACTGACTGGCGTAAGTGCTGAAGGTGACAGGATGCAAATTTACCAAGATTGGGCAAATTGTCTCATAAAGTGATAAGATGGAGACATAAAAATCAGAGTGCAGTTTATACATTTTATCATTACTGTACACCTGCCAACCATAAATAGCATGGTATATTATTATTGTAACTCCTGCACTGTTTTATTTTTTATGTCTTAGATTCTCATTTTTACTTGTTACCTTTTCTTTTACTTTTGTTGAGAATGAAGAATTTAATCGCCTGCTTCATTGTAAGTGTTGTCCATATGACAATTAAAGGATTAAAAACTAGCATACATTATCTTGAGTGTTAGTTTGACACTAGTATTAGTCAAAGTGCTGTATAAAGATCTAAATGTCATTTACTCAGTGCAGCAGAATCATTCGAGGTAATCAAACATGAATTCATCTACAGAGCTGGAAGGTCTTTTCATTAGGATTCAGGTTTCCTTCCTGTGTAAACAGTAAAACTGTCCCTGGTGGTTTCTGTCATAAGGAGCTGTTGGTATTTTCTCATCAGTATAATAGTAAGTTGGCCAGTGGCCTATCTCCCTCACTGTTAGTGCATTACTTAAAAAGGGGGCATTTTAAACGTTGAAGTCCTCCGTCAGTGAAAACTTTCTTTTTCAATCTTCCATCTCAGTAGCATTAAACATAGTGGTCTTTGTAGTCATGACAACATGATTTTGCCTGGATAACATCTTTAAATCCTCCAATGGTTTTTTTTTTCTCCTCAAACAGAATGAGAATGAAAAACTTAATATGCATTGAAGTGTGAATTAATTAAGTGCAATGAAATTAATTATTCGGTGCAGTACTACAGAGATGTAAGTTGAAGACATCAAAAGGGAGGAAGGGGGGCTGATGGGATAAGTGGGAACATTTGGCTTGCAAGCTACTGGACATGAATCAACATAATTAAATCTAATATGAGGTGGAAATTACAAGTTAGGAAATTAGCAAAATAAGACAGCAAGAAGACGGAGGGTTGAGGAGATGAGAGAAGGTAAAGCCTTGGCTTTCAAAACTCCTCCCTACTCATCGTCCTTATTACTGTTAGAGAGGCATGCAGATTATTTGTGCACCTCACATTTTGAACATGGTATTCTAAGTTTTCAAACACAGGCTTTCCCATTTTTTAGAGAACAATTTGATGTTTTCTTTAAGGAGAGCTTCACTCAGATTACAACTTTACTTTCATTTGACTTGCAGCCAATACACCATGTGGAAAAAGCAGGGAGAAATACAGTGCACACTGGCTTTTTATCACATCAACATTACACAAAGAGAAGCACGGTAGAGTAGCGTAAGAAAGTGTTCCACACACAGCAGCGATGGGTAGTGTGGTAAAGTGTAGCCTTGCCGTTTCCTGCAGATGATGATGACCAGAAAGGTGACCAGGCCGAACACCAGGGCCATGCAGATCCAAATGATGGTCATGGTGTTGTAGCGCAGAGGAGCTGAAAACACACACAAACAAGCTGTGTTAGCTGACAGAAAAGGTGCCATCGACAGTGGAGGGTTTGCAGTTTACACTGACACGTCCTGGCAAACACAGCAGGCAGGTAGAGAGTTCTTGGTCAAACAAGATAAACAAGAATTTGGAGCTTCGTTAAAGAGCTCAGCATTTTCTAATTACCTCCTGTTTGCATTTTGAAAGTTTGCATTGTATTTTGAAAGTGGCATTACAGGTGGGAAATATTCAGCTAATGTTGACATCTATGTTGAAGGATTAAGTGTTGTCCCAGACTTATAAGGGATTATGCTTCTACCTTTAAGTGCACTGTTAAAACTGTTATAATAATAAAAACCTACATGTAAGATGTACAATATGACAAAAGGGTTGTTTTTTTACAGTACTTTGTCAAACAGCTGTTAAACAAACAAAAGGTTATTGTGTACATGTGTGCTTGTTTTAGGATCAATGTTATATGCACAACAAATTGATAACATGTTACCTGCACATAATAAAGGAACTATGGATAATAAGATAAGATAAACTTTATTCGTCCCACATTAGGGAAATTCACAATGTCAACTTAAAATGACATAAAAACCAATTATGTAATAACCTATGAAGTAAAGACACTGAACCAATGCATTTTGTGTGTAATAAATATGTTATTACAATTGTCATCTGTATTTTATTATGATTTCTGTGATTTATGATTTCCGGTGCCCATGTAGCCCCGTCCTGAAGCATTGGTTCGGTCCCTGGCTTGTCATTATGTTGGAAGCCAGTGAGGGATGGCGCACTGTTTTTTGCCCACTATTTTGTGAGCAGTCTAGATGAGTTGGAACAATGTGGTTTGTGCCAAAAAAGGTTTACAACATTAGACATCATTATTTTTACTACATAAGATAAGATATAAGATAAGATGTTCCTTGATTATTTCCTAGATTATGTACGTTTCTAATAAATTATCAGCAAGTTATAACAGTATCATTTTTAGTTAACGTTTCACAATGCGTTTTTATTTTTTCATTTTATGTAGGTTGCCTGTAGGTTTACTATGCATGAACAAATAATTAGCAATTTTCTGCCACCATGTTAAAATGAAACCTTTGTACATTCAGTGAAAACAATGAAGAGACTTAAAAACCATGTAAAGCAGCCTGGTTCCAGATCTCTGAATAATCGCCCATGTCTGTTATCTGTGATTTTTGTATTGAAGGTTTGTGTTGTGCCCATTGGTGGCCGTTCTCCGAGTTGGACAAACAAAAGACCCAGTCAGAGCTTTGTACCTTGTAGCTTTGTAAGATGTAAAATCCACAGTAAACAAATTGGCAACATGTGTGGATGAGGTTGATACAGCTGTTCAAGTTGCTGTAAGTCAACTTACATAAAAAGAACATAGAGATAACAAGATATTTCTTGAATTGATGTATGGACGTTAAATGCCACAAGCAACCGTTTCGTTTAGGCCGTATAATGTTTACCATGATAACCATCTCAGTTTAGTGTATTACCATACTAATATTTGCCAATGACACAAAACATTAAGTACAAACATCATCAGTTTTGCAGATATTTGAGCTCATGGTGGTGCTAGATTAAAAGTTAGGGGATCACCAACGTCATTATAATTCATCCTAAGGGGGATGTGAATACATGTAGCAAATTTCAATAGTTGTAGATATTTTGCTCCAATCTCTAAAATCAGTAGGTTTCATCCTCTGAGGATCATCATCTGTATCTGCATCTGTACATACGTTATGGGAATTCAGTCAATAGTTGGATATTTCAGTCTGGAACAAACAAAAGTGGTGGACTGACCAACTGACAGACAGACCATCTCTACAACTATGACCCGAGTGTCGCTAATAAAAACTAATTGTATGATCTGATTATCAGTTTACACCTAACACAGGTTAAAGCCTCACACGGACTTGGGTGAAACTCAGCGCTCAGAAATGACATCATTGTTTGCAGTCGGACATAACGAGAAAGACTACTCAGTGTGTTTTTCATAAAGTTTAGGACTTATTGATTACTCAGCATGTAGGCCGGTCGGTGCAGTCCTCTTGTTTTCAGAGTCTAAAAATGAATCAGTATCACGAGGAGGAGAGTCGGGGTCCAGTGAGCAGCAGAATGAAGGGAGACTATTAGTCAATGAAACAGCGCTGGGACTCCAGCCGGGCAGGAGGTTTAGCTTTGCAGACCTAGTCTCTGCTCTACACATTATCTGCCAAATCCCCTATTAGGAAAGAAAAATGTTCTAATAAAAGGCTTTTTTTTTAGTGAATCCTAACTTTCAGTGTTGCTTGCCTCAGGTGGACAGACTCATGAAGACTCCTACCCCACCCAGCGCTGTGTACAGCTGTCTGAAGCCGGGATAGGCTGCAGTGTTGCTGACGGGGGTGACCCTCGAACAAAGCACAGATCAATGGAACAGAGGGATGGACTGAGGCGGTTATCGCCCTCGCTGACTCCCAAGCCTCTTTAGCCCTGGACCATGCAGTCGGCTTTCAGAAGCTTTCTGTGCCCAGTCTTTTAACACAACAAACTTTTCCCACTGTATTAAACAACATACAGCTGCTAAAGGGTCCTGTCGCTGAGGGCAGTATGGCTTCTTTACATTTCTCTGTTTCCACACACACACACACACACCTGCTTTCCCAGTCTGGATCTCCACGTTCTGGCTGAAGCGTCCGCAGCCTGCTGACGTTCTGGCTCGGACCTGAAAGATGTACTTGGTGCCCGGCTTCAGCCCTGACACTCGGGCGCTTGTATTTTTAGACTTCAGAGTGGAATAACTGTGCTCTTCATTATCCTGCGAGAGAAAAGGCCACATTTAAAGATGTGCTTTGATGAAATTGGCATGCTGCTCTGCTAATGAGCTCACTGTGTTTCTCATGAAAACATAAGCTCTGCTGCTCTGTATTAACACATTATGGATGGTGGTTTACAGTAAAGCATGTGGTGGAGACTGCAGATACGTTTCACAGCTCAAAACATAAAGTCAGTACATCTGATGTAGCCAAGTTTATTGTTGCTTACACTTAAATATGGAATAATTGATTCTGCCTCTCGGAGGCAGCGGAAACACAACATCATGAACACAACATCGCTATATCATCACCTTTAAGTTGATGTTGGCAAACAGTTGCTTACACATCCAGCAGACATAGACAACATTAACACTCATTCAGAGCCGTGTCTCTGACCACCTGCTGAATGTTAGTATACCAATATTCATCCTTTTTAGCTGCTTTTAAACTCCACCCGAGGGAAACATCTGGCTCTTAAGCTGCTAAATTCTCCCCTCTGTTCACTTCTGTCGGCTGTTTGGTGCTGAGCAGGTAGCGTAAGGTGAGTTTTTACAGCTTTTATTGCTGAAAATAACACTTTAAGAGCAGTGAGAATGAACCAACACAGTAAAGTTGTGGGTCAGACAGCCCAGCAATGAGCTGAAGTCAGAGTAAAGCTTGGTAAAGCAGAGGAGAGCTGCTTGGTTCATCACTGCCTGAGACCCATTTCATATTGTCGCATTGTTTTCACATTGTCATTTGTCTTTTTGAATATCGATTATAGCAGCTTAAAGAAACCATGTACTGTAATAGTGCACAGCAGCACCGGGTGTAGGGTTGGGTGGGACAATGATTTTAAATGTGTCACCTGTTTATACTGAGCTATGTGTTTAATATCTCTGGCTGTGTTAGGACACTGTGGGTAATGTTGCAGATCAATGAGCAGGACCGCTTTATGTCAGTATTGGATTTTGACGTGATTTTTGCATCGTGGGATGAAGCAGCTTGATCCATCAGTCGGAGCCTGCTGGAGCTGAGCCCTGATTGCTCAGTCAAACCCAGGGTAGCCAATTCTCACACTTTGCCGTAAGACAGACTCTTTCAGCCGGTGTCTCACACCCTCACATTGGCCAAATAAATATCATTCCAAATAAGAGTAAGTCATAAAGCCACCCCTTAAAACAACATAATAGTTTTAATGAGAATAAAGCAGATTTGAACTTTGATCAATGGCTGAGTCTTTCCAATCACGTCACTGAATGTAATATGGAGTTTTGCAAAAACATCGATACTATTCTGTTTGGTGAAGGACTCGCCCACGACTATTTGTAGAACTTGCTCCTTTCCTTTCAGTAGATTAATGACTGGATACCTGCTGTCTTCACACAACAGCAAGATTGATTTGTGTGTCTCCAAGATGAGAGGGCTGCTGTGCACATTGTGGCACAGCACTGCCAACCTCATTATTTATTTAAATCTCCCGATACTGCAAGAGGATCAGTCTGGATCTAACAGGAATTAATGTAGGCTTTTTCTATAAATCACACCGGTGAACTGTTACACACAGTTTAATGGTGAAATTGTTGGTTATAAAGCAGCAGTTCCCTGGATGAGTCCTGAGCTCCGTCATATTAGATATTATTAATTTCAGCAAAAGTCCAAACATTGTTTCCTCTTGAGAATCAAACAGTTTTTCTTTTTTGTCATGTCAGGGGACGGAAACAGGGAGTTTTTACTTTGCTGCAATTCATTAAATCTTTTTTTTTCCTAGTTGCAGGAGTGGTACTACTACACACAGGCAGATATCCAGAAACTGAACATTGTAATTACAATGAATAACAACAAAATAAGACTATAATTTTGTGGTTGCCTCATCACATGGACATTTATGCATGGACAGGAAAATCATTGTTTCTTAAACCATACATTTTAAAAACTTGAATACATAATTAATTATGTACTTAATAATAAATCATCTCAATTAGTATTTGGGGTGATGTATTACTGTGTTTGAATCTCATCTCCTGGTTCATTTAAAGGGTTGCTTTCCCCAAAAGACAAACGTTTTCTCACTTCCCTTGAGTGGTGTCTGGTTATGTAGATAACTATGATCCAAGTTTTGAGATTTGTGTCATCTCCCCATCAGCCCCCCACCCTGATTTAACCCCTACTCATGAGGTGTGTGATTTTCTGGCATTGCCAAATTCCCCTCTCATTATTTTATTATAAATAATGTCTAACCACAGTTTCCAGTCCACTTCTAGTTATTTCTGCACAGGTTTTGTTTTAAATAAATTGGGACATGTGATTTTGGATAATTTAGCATTTAGCTTGAGAGCTGGTGCACATTATTATTTTCTCATTTTGGAGATAATGGTAGTGGCTTCCTCACAATTTATATTTCAGCTTTAGCACAGAACAAATGATCAGCTACATACAGAAACAGACAGAATTTTCTTCCTTATTTTCAACATGCTTGTCATCTTTACGTGTATTAATAGTCCAAATTCAGCGCCTCTTATAACGATGCTATCGGCCAAAATGCTTGCATATAGATGAATTTTAAAAACTAATTTTTCAAACAACACAGTGACATTTGTCTCAGAAGTTTTTTGAGAATACATCTTGAGACAAACAGTAAAACGGCAGATCACACTAGATCTTAAATTATAATAAATGAATACAACCCTGTCTGCCAGTCAAATGTAATTGACAGGTAATTACTCAGACATCTTTTGATCTGCCTCTATCAGCCAGAATAATGACAGGTGCTTCGAGCAGTGTTTGTCTTATTTTCATGTTTCCTTCCAGATAATAGCATCATTTATGATGTATCATTTGTTCAAATGTAAATTTGAAAGCTTATTATGCCTATCTGCCATGCAAAGTTTTGTTTTTTATGTACTTAGTCATTAAAAAGGGTGATGCATTTATTGTTTTGAAGGAACATATTCTTTTTTTGGACGTCTCGACTAACAATAATCATCATTATCATCATCATCATCATCAGTGCTATCCTCACCTCGGTCTCATCTGCCTGCTGTGGCGTCTTTGTACACTCAACTCAAAGACACTTTTTTAAGTGTGGAGGGAAAATGAGTTCAACAATAAAAGGAGGTGCAAGGTGCATCAAAACAGCAGAATAAGTGAATCATTCATGTGTCCTTAGAAAGGATAAGAGCCTAATTATGAAGAAGTGCTAGGTGCAGAAATAAGAGCCTTTTTTTGTCTTCATTATCATCGTCAGCGAGCGTGCTGCTGCAGCGGCCGCCACCCTCGCTGTGACTCATTGTTGTTCAGTACAGTCGTATAGAAACCTTAAGAAAGCACATTGCTGACTTGTCCACTTGAAATCCCCCACAGGCGTCTCGCCCCCTGAGCGAGGCCAGATTAAGACAACGGCGCAAGAGACGAGCTAATCCTTCAGCACTCCCCTCGCCATCCTGCTTGTTTGGCTATGAGACTGCCTGTTCCCGGGCTGCTCCCTCTGCAATTAGCTGATTTCTATCGTCACACACACATACATCAGCTCGCCCAAACACACATGCATGTGCACATTCGCACACTCGTGGCAATTAGCTCGTCGCGAGGCTTATGCGCCCGCCAGCCGCTTGCTGTCACTGTCACTTTTGCTAAGTTGGAATCTACACCGTCTCATCCTCCTTCTTGCTCTGCCTCTCTCGACCCCTATTTCCTTTCAATTAGCCGAGCTGCCAGCGGGATCTTTTTCTTGGATTAAGTTATCCAGAGTCTATCCAACTGCCACTCCTCTGCATTCACAATATCTTGGCTCAGCTTAGTCGCAGCCCTTTGAAGACAATGAGCTTATGTTCTCCAGGTAGAGCGGAGACTGTGTCACTTCTCTTCCTCTCATAAGTGCCTGAATAGTTTCATGTAAGTTGTTTTTGGAAAATAAACAGAATATGTTGACACAACCCTAAAACAAATGTGTTTTTTCTTGCTTTTTTCCGTGCAGTTCTCGAGTGGTGCAGACGCAGCAGTTCGTACCTTCTCGTAGTATTTGATGTCGTACTCCAGGATTACTCCATTGGGCTGGTCGGGCTCATGCCACAGCAGAGTCACGCTGTTCTGGCTGGTGTTCTCCTGGCGGATCGCTAACACTTCAGAGGGCGCTGCACAAGAAACAGGAGAGATTACTGCTTTGTCAGTTTAAGATGTAGAAGCATGATATATTTGGTAACTTAAGGTAGGAGAAAGGTTGGAGTTAAGGTCAAAGGAAACCGATGTTGACCGTCGGCAGGAATGGGGAACCCTGACTGCCTCCCTTTAACGGTCTTATAACAGTGTCACACTACTTGACATAAGAGGTCCTTGTCAGGTAAACAAATGGTAACAAATTACAAAAGTGAATTAATTGGAACAAATCACTTCATCGCTTGACACTTTGTATATTAAAGTCACATCGAGTTCCCTATGCAAAACTCAGGGAAACTTTGTTAACATCAATGGTATTTTTATGATCCCACAAATGTCTGAAAAGATAAACTGTTGCCTGGGACAAAAACCAATGTTTCAGTCCAATACGTCCAGAGAGTGCACCTGCTACTGCCAAGGCACATGCTGTGGATTTAGCATACTTTCCAATAAAGAAGGTGAGCAGAGACGCATTAGATTTAAACCTTGTTTTCGACCTGGGTAAACATTTATAGTCTCAAAGTACAGTGGAAATTTGTGTGATCATGACAATGAATTTGAATATGCAATCAATTCTGGATAAAACAAAACATAACATTTTGACTTTTCTTCCATGGTGTAGATAGACTGTCATACTTTGCTGTAGTAATGCTTTACTGTAATGCACTTTACTTCACCTGAGACTACAGCAGGTGAACTGCACCAGCTTTAAACTGGAACTTTTTTGTATATTGCTCCCTGATTCAGTCACATAGGGTTCCTTAAGCAAACCTGTTGCTCATGACCACATTCATCTCTTGTCTGTCCAACATTTTTTTTTCAAGTTAAAGTTCAAACTTTATTATGATCCCAGAGGACAATTGTTTCACAGGCCAAGAACAACACAGCAATAGACAGTACAATACAATACAAAGTTTAAAAGACAGAGACAAACACATCACAGTGGGTTGTAGTCTCGGGTGAAGTAAAGTGCATTAAAGCATTACTACAGCAAAGTATGACAGTCTATCTGTTTAACAAGCTAATATCTATTAGCTAATAATATTTTATCCTCCGGTCTCAGTGACCTCTTATCTTGAGTCAATGTGAGTCTTTGGTTTATTGGCTGTGCTTACACAGTGTATTCAACCTGCTGGGAACTTTTATCCATCAAAGTAAATGAAGACTGGCAGCAGAAGGGACAAAAATAAGCTGCTCGGGGAAAAAATACTATTTCCAACTTTTAAAAGTTGAAGAATGTTAAAACTGAGTGATAAGACTTAATAAGTCTCAACCAATCGATGGCAGGGTTATACATCTGATTACTGCGACACTAATCAGAATGCAGACAAAGTCTGTATCATTTGTCGTGTTTCTAGAGTCAGTGTGGAGCACAGAAGCTTTGGAGTTGGACATAAGTTCGGTTTGTTGACAGTGGCAGCTATTCCAACCAGTCCTTATGGAAGCAAAGCGCGTGTGCCACAACCTGCTTTTCATTATCAGCACAATATGTCGATGAAACAGCACATTTCTTTTGAAGATTGTTATTTTGGCACTTTTGCTAAATTTGACAGTAAGAGTGAGACAGGAAGACGTGAAAAGAAAGACGTGTGATGACGAGCCCAGCCTGGGCTCAAACTCAAAACGATGTGGCTGTCAGCTGTCAGCCACTAACATGCCCAAGGTCAAAGGTCATCTTTTGTTTTTCAAAGATTATTTTGTCCCATCGCTCTTCTTACAGTGCATAATTTACAGTAATCAGGATCTGCAAGTGTATGAGATTTGTCCATCTCAACAGATTTGTAAATCTCTGCCCAGGCAGGAGCGTACCAAAAGTCACATGTAAAAAGACAACTGAGCCAACTGAGAGACCCACCTGAGCTGTAACTGATGGCGTGTCTGTATCTCCAGTTCTTTGAATGTACGCATTTACAGATTTCTCTACACAATTACAAATCTCAATTCACATGCAAAACTGGAGCAAAGCATCTACCAATTTTGATAACGCATATACGGATTCTGAATACACATTTGCAGATTCTTGGACACAGTCACAAATCTCAGTGCGTATTTAGAGATTCTTACAGACTGAGATACAGTTACACAACTTTCTACCCACATTTGTAAATAGTTTTGCTTCAGTAATGGCCACATACATTTATTCCACTATGACCCTTAATTGGAGCTTCCCATAATCTGAACTTCGAAGAACCTATAAAGCTTTGGTGCTAGGTTCTGCCTTGTGGTTCTACTGTGTTTTGGATACACGCCATTGAAAAGGCATCACGGCTGGTGTGGTCATTCTTATGTGTTGTTTAGTAGTTCAATGCAGTTGTGGGACAGAAAAAAACAGAACAAGTCGACGTAATAAAGATTTTCTTTCACATAATGACTTTAAAACATCATAATCATTAAATTAATGGAGGGCCCCAGATTAGAGCAGTAAACAAGACGAGATTTTGTTTTGCAAAGGAAAATAAAATGTAGCCTTTGATTGGATTTCTCTGGTATTTGATGGAAAAAAAATTCACTACTGAGAACGTTATATTAGATAGTTAAATAAATAGTTAGACAAATTTTTCACTGAAAACAACAGAAGATGCTGCTATGAGAGCAGTGACAGTAAAGTTGTGGCTGGAACGGCTGAGCGATCAGTTGAAACTCACTGTAAAGCTCAGTAAAGCTGCAGAAAGCCGCAGATTAAGGTAATTTTCAAGAGGCCCCTGTCACATTGTCACATTGATTTAAAATTGTCACATGATTGATTGTTATTATAAGATACTGATTATGTGAATTGTGAATTTCCCCACTGTGGGACGAATAAAGGCATATCTTATCTTATTATAGCCACTCTAAACTAGTAGTGTACCAACACTGTGCAAACAGTCAACAGCTATACATGGACAGATGTATAACAAGGCAGCAACACACACATTAGATTCTGATTTAGAATCATGCAGCTGCTCTGCTGGTGCCATGTTGCCTCTGCAAACAAATTGTTGATTTCCATCCCCGGAGAGTACCTGGAACTTAGGTTTAGGTTCACTTCCTGAGCTAGGCTAAAATGGACTGGACATGAGATACACATTAAATAATGTGTTGTCAAGTTCTGCTGTGCACCGAAGCCTTCATGATTAGAAATTGTACGTCATTGTTCTGAACCCTACCTGCCTGGTTCGTTGTGATGTTGACCAAGGCATAAGGTGACGGCTCGTTGCTCAGGTGCGTCACCGCGTTCGTGGCCAGGATGCGGAAGGAGTAGTTAGTGTGAGCCACCAGGTTGAGCACTGTCACCCAGGGCTCCGTCAGCCCGGACTGGCGGGGAACGAATCGAACTGCCGCAGTGCCGGAGCGCTCCACCATCCCTCCTCCACCGGCCCCGATGCTCGCCCCTGTCTTCCCTCCACTAGCGCCTCCCGGGTAGGATGCACAGTTCTCACAGGGCCCTCCTTCCCCTGAGCATTTCTGACACAACACGCTGTACTGCAGGTCGCTGCGACCTCCCGTATCCAGAGGGCGATCCCATTCTAAATTCACAGACGTCCCATTGACCGAGGAGATGACGCTTACCGGAGCAGATGGAGGGCCTGGAGAAAAGAAAGACAGAGGTATGAGTTCATTCACAGGTTTGATCACTGTCTAAAAAAGTAAATTGGATTTTTGAGGCATAGATAAGTTCAGCACATCATTCCATAGTAGCTGTGTGTGTGTGTGTGTGTGTGTGTGTGTGTGTGTGTGTGTGTGTTCTTGCCTATGGGATTAGCTGATCTTGTGTACTATGTGTTTGTGCTTACGGGAGCATGGAGCCGCTGGTGGGTCATCCGCCGCTCGATAGTAGTTGGAGTCGCAGGGGCAGGAGAGGGCAGCTCTGGTCTCTGAGTGGCTATGTTGAGGACATTTACCACACAGGCCATCGCCTGCCACTGGCTTATAGAAACCCACCTCACAGGCTGCAGAGAGAGAGAGAGAGAGAGAGAGAGAGAGAATAAATAGAGTAAATAGAGAGCTTGCAGGGAAGGGCTCTGCACTCCCATAATCACTCAGACCATGATAAAATTGAGAGAGAGTGCAGCCAGAAAGGCATGAATCACACTCCTATAGCAAGCTGTGCATATCAACGCAGCTTCAACTTTTTCAAAACTGTGTCATCTCCTCCAAAGCATTCATTTTAGGACATAACACCCCACCCCCAGCCACCCGCCCCCCGTCGCCCCCCTCTCCCAAATCTATGTATAATTACAGGCCTTGTAACCGCAGAGACCGCGGAGCAGGGGAGATGAAAGTCATACTTCTTTCTGCTCAGATTTGGGCTGAAAAGGCTCTGCACTGTTGATACTCCCAGTGAGACCCTCAGAATCCAGACCGTGTTTCAACCTTATTCAGCTCCTCTGATACATATTCACTTTTAACTCTGCGCTGATTAATAATGGAGGGGGCTCTGATAAATATATTCTCTTTCCAAGCGGTTAATAGGCTTCTGCTATGGTAAATGGGGCAGGGGTAAACCTTGCATACGCTCAAAGAGCAGCAGCAGCAGACACCGTGCTCCTATTTGCTCGTCCTCACAGGATAATTTATGCCTCCCCAGAATGCTGAGTGTTAGTTTACAGATGCAGTGTTTTTCTAACCTTTCCGTGTTAAGTTTGTAGAAGACCATTTTAGGTGCTTAGACTTCAAAGGTGCTGAAAGAACCATGAAATTGGATAACCAACATGAGTAAAATTATAACTGAGTGAATAGTTAGAACGTATTCTGTATCACCGGCTGCGACATTTGAAAAGAAATAAAACCTTCCTGTGTTGGTACCTGAAAAGTACACATGCAAATATTCAGCATGGCTGCGCAGAAACACACACACACACACACACACACAAACACACACACACACACACACACACACATACACAGCCTGGATGTGCAATTCAACCATGTGATTAGATTTTATGATATGCTGCATAATGGTGTTCTAAATGTGATTTTTTTTTTTTGCAGGCGTTTTTTTTTTCAACTAATTGTTCACTGGAACACGCTGTAGTTATTAACCTCATCAAGAATCTTTTTCATGAAAAATGAAGGTTCACATTATCCCAGAGAGATCTACCTCCCCTGATTAGATAAGCTGTTACTTTATCCACCCGCATGTGATCCCTCACTGGTTTCCCACCAGTTGTGTTTAGCGTGGGTTGCAGTCAGACCCTGGGAAATCATCCCACATTATGCATAAGCAAGATTTGACAGACACATAGCATTCAAATAGAAATGAAAATGGAACAACGTGGATGGATAAAAACACAACACTGCATTCTTTGCCTCCAGAATTAGAATAAGAGAACAAACATGAATTTCTTTCCAGGTTTCAGAAGGCCTATTTTTATTCAACGCTGTGGAGGGAAAGAGAATTATCTACTCTTCTGTGCAAACGGAAGAAAACCAAATTCAAAATAGAAAACATGAAATTGATTACTCACAAAATATATGGGTTTTTTTTTGCTTTGCATAAAGACAAGTGAGCACTGTTTTTACATGGACAGGGTCAGCAGAGAGAAGTTATCTGGGCCACCTGAATATCTCTGAGCACGATCTTAATTATTTAAGACTTTGAAAAACATTCCACAGGTTTTAGCACTTTTAACTCTCCTGACTTTCTGTGGTCAAACACTCCTGTCACAGGCAGAAGGCACCACAGGCTTACAAATATCACACCAATGGGCTGAGATACTGTGATCAAAGTTAAGAAGTTATGTTCACTATACAGATTGTTTTATATGGAGAGTTTGTTAGAATGAAGTTGTCACAGTCCTCTGCAGACAGTTAGAGGTTGATCATAATTATTTGACTTTGACTTTGTGATGTATGAGCACAAGATTTGACATTACAAAGAGTTGAAGCCAGTCATGGTTCAAACTGCAAATACAAAACAAGAAAAACTAACTATTATTTTTTAAATGATGTTTGCATTTTAAACTCATTTATCTTCAACAAGTAAGATAAGTAAGACTTTTATGGGGCTCCCCTCATTAGCTAGATTTCATAATTCAATTTCCATCACTTATGATTAACATTTTATGTGCCATGACTTGTCATGCTCATCAGCCCCCTTCTGAAAGTGTCTGTTTCTCTCTGCCCGTCCTTCCTGCTGACGATACAGCCTTTCGTTAAGAGCTGCACAGAAACCTGCCGACGTGAACAGAGAAGAGAGAGACACGACGCTCCTTGTTGTGTGTTTGTCATATCAATGCTGTCTCTCCTGATGCAACCAAAAGTGCATTAGTTACTGGTCCTGCATTATTAATGTTACAAAAGAGCAACGTAAGATTTCTGCGAGAAAACCAAGGACAATTAAAGGCTGAGAATGCTGAAAACCTCAGCTGAAAAATGAATGAAGGAGGAATGTGGATGGACAGTGACACACACACACTCACACACACACACACACACACACTCACACACTGTGTGTCAGTGTTTGTCCAACTCAGGATGTGGAAAAAAAAATCTAATACTTCTTTGTGTTGATATTGATTTGTGAGTTTATGTGTTTATAAATGCTATTTTAATGTCATTTATGGTGATTACAGGCAAGCGACTAATTTATTAATATTTTCAAATGACAATGTGGAAAATTCAGTGAAATGACCCAGTGACACCCAGTAACTGCTCAAAGTTTTCAAAGCAGCAACATATGATGGATTTGCAGTTTCAGGACACAATCCTGTGTTAAGAGAAAAATGGATTTAATTCATAGACAACCTGCAGTGTTTGACATTCAAGCTATGACACTTTCAAAAACTGACACTGTCTCAATCATCTCAATCAATGACACAATCTGCCAAAAGTTGGTTCTGAAGCCTGACTAACCTACTGTATGTCAGTAACCACCAGTAATCAGTGTCTTAACAGAAAGCTCCTAACCTTCCATGTAATACACTTCCTCGTTGAGCTCTTTGTTAAATGTTACAGTAAAGGACAATGTTAAAAGGGTATTCTTTTATTTTTTCACATGGAGATTGGTTTACTCATAATGGGCAGTACTACTCAGCATGTGTAATGTAAATTTAATTTTTTAATGTAAACGTAAAATATCTTCTGCAACCACATTTATCTCAGTTTGAAATTGAGGCTTCAAATCATTTACAAAAAGTCTGTAAATATACTAGAGACTAAAAGTCTGGTTGTCTCCCAGTATTTCTCCATTTGACCATTATACATTTTGATCATGTTTTCTATTGTGAGCAAATAATGGTGTTAATAGTGTTCACACTGGTGTCAACAGAACAAACAGAAAGAAGAAAACCTGGCAGTGTTCATGCATTAATCCATGATAGTTACCCCCATTGCTCGCTACACGTCCACACACCATATAAATATGTGAAATTAGATATTAATGTCTAACATACAGTATTTATAGTAATGTATTGTTAACAAGTGAACAAGATGACTCTTTCAGATGACATTTAATATTATTGAAATTTCTGATTATCCAGTTTTGTACAAGGGTAATTTTCTGAGTGTGCAGACATGAATCAGTGTGACCTCCACTTTTTTCCCTTTTGGCTGTGTAAAGTGATTAAAATGAAGTAATACTGAAACTCAGGTGATGGAGGGTGAGAAAGTCTGAGTTATGTCCCTATTTACATGTCCTTATGTAGCCTATATATTGTGTAACTCTGAATACGTTCTTAATAAGGGAGATGTTCATTGAACATTATGGATTAAAAAGCCACTGTGGAAAAATATAATATTTGATGCAGATTGCTTTGACATGTCTTCCATGGCCTGAAATGGCTCTTTCTTTAATGCTAAATTTTATTCTGTATTTCATCTGGCTATCTGCAGCACCACATGCTACAGCCTTGGTATCTACTCTTACCACCATAGTGGTAAATTGGCGTAAATGTCTTCATCTTTAAGCAACATTAATTAAACAGAGCCTTTAATTGGTTTGCATTACATTTCACAGGGGTTGGAGCTGTAGCATTTAAAGCCGTGAAAATTGTAACTGAGAATTAACTTTACCTCCCAAAATATGCAACACATTACACACCCACCCAGAAACACGCCCACACAAGCACCTGCACAAGTGCTGATAATGTAAAACACAGAGCAGATGCTCAGATACACACACACACACACACACTCTACAGTATGCGTATCACTATAGATAAACAGACTGGGGGCGATAGTGCTCTTTTCTTTCACTGTCAGGGCCCCCACAGGAGCCAGAAACTATTTCTATTTGCGATATTTATCCCAGACTGTTTTCTCTTCCTCCTTTTTTATCCCGTTAATCCCTCCATCCCTTGATGTTTTTTGTGAAGCCCCTGAGTTGAAAAGCAGGTCACGATAAACATCGGAGCAGCTCGTTCATCAAGGAGAGAGGCGGCGAACGCTTTGAAGTCTCTGACAGATTCACCAGGAGTCCTACACACACTCACTCATGCACACACACACACACACACACACACATACACATGCAAAGGTTATGATAATGCAAAACACACACAAACATACACACGGGGCGTCTGATGCAGCCACAGTAACCACATGCAGCATGAATTTATCAACGCACAGGTGAATATGCAAAGGCAGAGAGAAGGCGGTCTGTGTCAAGACCAGCTGTGATAACCTTTCACTTCACTTCTGATGTGCTGCTCATTCAGTGCTCTGGATGGAGAAACAATTAAGATATGAATGGGACTAATAATAATATATTCATTATCACCAATAGATGAGTAAAAAGACAAAGTGATCAAAGGATTCTGGGCTGTTGCCTGACAAGCCCGGCTTTAGACTACGATCATTTTTCTCCTGATATTCACATTACATTTCATTTCATGTACTTAAAAGCAATGTTTGTAGCATTTAATCTCAATGAATCACAATATTGTTTGAGGTCTTGGTAAAAGTCTCACCCACAGCGCTGTGACCTTCCCTGAATGAACAATGTTGCTGCACAAGCATGTCAATAGCAACCAGTCATTTTAATTAGTTAATTAATTTTTAATTCAATTCAACTCATATAAACAGACAGTGAGTTTTAGGGAGTGATACAAACAGCGACTTTGCATTATATTGAACTGCTGCCACATTTGAACTTCACTGGTTTGTTCGTTCTGAGGTTGATGAGAGGCTGTTCAAATCTTGCCCAACACTGACACTCCTCTCTCCACATACATTATGCAAAATATTATAGTACACTATGCAAAATGTTACAGTAAAGGACAATGTTAAAAGGGCATTCTTTTATTTTTTCACATGGAGATCGGTTTACTCATAATGGGCAGTACTACTCAGCATGTGTAACATAAATCTAATTTTTTAATGTGAATGTAAAATATCTTCTGCAACCACATTTATCTCAGTTTGAAATTGAGGCTTCAAATCATTTTTTCTACATGTTTTATATTGTGAGCAAACTTGTAGAAATGTCAAAACAAAGGCTGGATTGAACTCAGAATCAGCAGATGTTTTGTGTCATTTGGCATTCAAATCTTGAACATACACTAAGTTGTATATAATTGGATTAACTGTAAATTTGTTTCAACAAACTACAGTATATCAATTAAGGCATGTCCTGCATGATCACCTAATCATTTGACCCTGTCTTGGAGAGGTTTCCAAATCTAGTCTTTGGAGTCAATACAGGTAGATATTCCATGAGCACAATATAAACTACAAGTTGTGTTTAATCAAAATTGCCTCTAACTAACTGACACACAAAGAAACGTGGAGCCAGGCAGTGTTACAGGGGTATTGGTTGGTTTGGGGCATATGTATAATGAAGCAGTGGATGGTGTTTTTGCCCCAGGGATCCTGCTGGGTTAATCCCACCATGGTTTGAGACATCTCATGTTAGAGGAGTGTGAAAAAAGAAGGAAACATGAGTTTTCATATACTGAAAACCTGGCCAATCTTCTTCACTGTGGTCTCTATTATTTACAGTCATTACATATCCCAGTCATTTAACAATGGGCACTAATATTTAACAATACTACATGCATGTGCATCAGCTCCAGTGAGGTTTGCCTCATTGAAGGAAGTTATTTAATTGGCTTAGTTGCTTAGCATCTTTGTCTTTTGATTTGAAACCATTTACTTTAGAGCTTGCTTATTCTGTCATATTTCATCACTGCATCTCTCTGTTGCTACCCTGAAGATGGTGCATTTCTTGGACAGTTGGAGAGAGGAATTGTGTTTATTTCATGTTTTAACAAAAGTTACAATTGCAGCATGCAACAGATCAACACAGGAAAAAATTAACAATTTAAAAACTATAAGATCTGCATCTGCAGTGAGAACAATGTTTCAGCAGTTTTCCTGAAAAAGAACCTCATAAGGTTGTTTTGTGTATTTTACATTTAAATTTACTGTATAATAACGTTAATAATACTGATGAGCAGAGAACTTTTCAGGGGTGAAGATATGATATGGTTGAAAATGGCCGATAAAACTAGAAGAAGGGAGTTGATGTACTTCTCTGTTCAGTCACACTCCTTTAGGTAAACTGTTTACAGAATCTGTAAGTTGGTAAATGTGTGTGTCTGTGCATGTGTGTGCGTGTTCATGTGTGGCGTGTTGCCCGGCATGTCAGTACCTGTCAATGCAGTGCTCTCGCTACAGGAGAATTTGCATTACAATGAATCTTAATAGCCGCGTGTGGCATTGTGTGCTGACCTTGATTTATTCCCGTATAAGTGGATAAATAAATACATTGGAAATAAAGGGGGAGCTGTAGAAAGCACATCATCGGCCCACACGTGAGGAGACTGAGGGAGGAGTGGGGAGCAGCCGAGGGAAGCGGGGTCTTGAGTGGGTTGCCTGGTGAAAGCTCACATTCAGTTCTGGCTCTGAGCCTGCTCAGCTTCAAGGATGCATTTTACTCAATCTAGAAATCTACCAAAAAATAAATGAAAATAATGAATGCATTTCTTCATTAAAAACCAAAACAGAGACAGTAAAAACAAATCAACCCGCCTTCTACGGAGGCTGTTAAAATGTAAATGTAAAGTAACATTTGGACATTGTGTTTGTTGAAAGTTCCCTAAAATGGTAAAAGTAGGAGTCGAAATAGTGGATGAATTATATTAAAGACACACAACCATCACTAGTGCAGAAATAAAGGCTTACTGGCTGAAATGCATTAGCATGTTGTGTTGGTCCTGTGCCCATTAATTAACTGTACTCTGCTGTTCTGACTCCATTTGTTGTTTCTTAATGGCTCTCCAGTGAAGGTTTTCCATTTTCTTTTGCTTCCCTTAAGGTTGACTTCTAAAAACAAAATCTCAACCAGTCACTTTTGCTGTGACCCCTGCTGCCAGCCCTTCCTCCATTTTCATCTCATGTCTTGAACGCTCCTGTCAGTTCAGATCCTGCCACTCCCTCCTGCCCTGCACGGCCTCACCTCATCCCTCTCACCTGCTTCTCTCTGCCCTTCTCCTCACCTTCAGCTCGTTCCCTCATCGGTCCCTAAGTATTTATACTGGTCCAGTTTCATTCACCTCCTACCAGGTTGTCTGGTGTATTTTGCCTGGCCTTCTTCCTGGCACTCTTGATTCCTGTTTTGGCCTGACTTACCTATTTGACCACTTCTGCCTGATTCCAGGACTTTGACTTTCCCGGCCTGCCCCTCATTACATTTGCTGATCTCCTGGTTTTGACCTTTACCTGCCTGGCCTCAGTAAACTGAGCCTTCTTGCTGCATTGTCTGCTTCTGTGTGTTCTCGCCTGTCACTCATCCAGGGACGTCACGTTGTTTCTCTCGGCTGCCAGACACAAAGTTTCTTGCTTTTCTTTTGTTTTCCAGTTTTAGAATTGTTGTCAAGGTGTTTTAGCGACACTACTCCCAGAGGCCACTTGCCACCAGAGCTGTAGTGAAGACCGCTTACAGTAAATCTAGTCAGTGACCAAGTCCAGGCAGTTTCAAGATCAAATGAAGACTGAGTCTAAAATGAAATAAAAGTATGAAAGAGTTCAAACAGACTTGAGACAAAGTCAAATTCAAACGAAGGCTGTTTTACTTGTTCATAGATGAGGGTCAGCCATGTTATAACTTCAGTTACCCACTGCAACCTTGTGTTTAAAATGTGATAGCAACAAACATCAAGTGGCCTAAATGTTGTATGAAGTGCTAAAATTGTGATTGCGATGAGAAAAGCAATTATAACAGAGATGCTGGAAATACTGCACAATGTAACAAACAAACTATGAAAGTATATCTTTACACACATTGTGTTGAAGATGCTTGATTGTTGCATTGCACTATGGACAAGAAGCACTACCTGTGCTTGTAAATGACCAATTCGCCAGACTAGAGCATCAATATTGGATGATTGTGCAAAACTTTTCTATAGCAATGAATTTTATTTTCATTCTTACTTTCCACAGTATATATGTCTCTACAGTATGGTTAAGGAAGCATCAGGGTGATGACAAATACTTCAGAACTACAGTTCTGACTCGAGATCAGCAAATAACATATGGAAGATTTAAAATGCCTAAATAAAAACAAAGCAAACAAAAAGGAAACACTTCTTTGTTTAACTTTCTTTTTATTTAGACATATTACATCTTCCACTAAAAGACTTTTTATAGTTATAGTATATCTATAGTTACTGAAAGATTGAGGTCACAGTTAATAAAAGAGCGTGAGGATCTGTCCGACATGCTGGCTCACCACCCATTCCAAAATCCACACTATAGGTAAATACTGTATGTAAAGGACACGCTACTGCAATGGCCATTGGCATTGAATCCTAAATCCTGAGGTGCAGAATTGTCCAAGATGAACATAAATCCTAAACTAACCCTTGGATATTGGCCAGGAATGATCGTGCAAACAGTCAACATGTAATATTAATGAATTTTGGTCACTCTGTGTGGAGCTGTCAGTAGAGCAGCCTCTCCTGTCGGCTACGAGAGCAGCCAGCAACACAGAGCAGGAAAAACCCCGAAACAATGAAATAAATTATAATAAGAGATGAGAACTGTGGCCGACAGAGGCAAGTTTAAGTCCAAACCCACGAGCCCAGGACAAGTCAGATATAATAGAAATATGTCTGGAGACAGGACTCAGAATCAAACTTGAGAACTACTACCTGTTTTAATTTTCTTTATCTGTTCATGGTGGATATTGCAGCTCATGTTATTTAACCAATGCACTTCACCTCCCATGTGCCAAAGTATTTTTTTAATGCATAAACCAACTAAACAGTGGATTATACAGAATCTCTCACGAACTGGATATTGGTTACGCTACTTTGTGCTGCATAAATCAGTAACAGTCATTTGTTGATAAAATATCACAAATGCTTTCTTTAAAACTTATTGTTAAATTTATCTGTCAATGAGAGCAGATCAAAAAGTTACTACATGTGCTTCTAAAATACACCCAGCACTGATGTCCTAGACCTCGCAGCATCGTCCTTGTACGCAAGCGAGCGGACTCCTAAATCCAGTGACAAAGCTAGCCAAAGGCTCCTTAGCTGTTTCCCTGGGGAGCACATGAAGCCACTAACGAGCCGCTGAAGCTGTCCCGGTGATGGATGAACGTGTCGGCGAGATCAGCTGTGGAAATGGGACAGACACCATCCACGCTGTCCCTCCTCTTACATCGCCAGTCCAGATACTAACAGCTGGATTTTCGCTCTGCTTCAACCCACTGTACTCTTTAAACGAAGGTGTCGCCTTCCAATTTGAAGTGAGCCTGATTTTCTCGGTGTTATGTCCAGGTGCATGGAGATAGATGACCTTGGAGACAGAACGGACGGGGCTGGCAAACGATCCTTTAAGGAGGATAGATAGATGGGCTCAGCATGTTTGTGTTGGGGTCAGAGGACAACACAGAAAGATACTGCAGTCATTATTTGGAAAAAAATACATTGAAAGTTCTTTGCATATGAAAGTGTATTGTAGCATTCTGGGAGACTGAGGACAAGGCCATGGTCAGACTGGTATTGACATCCACAACACTAGTGCATTATCATGTTGTGTGTTTAAAATTTACGTTAAAAAAGTTTTGCAACCTTCTTTAATATTCACATAAAAAATCTGCCAAAAGACTAACGAACATTACAGCTCAAGGCCTTAAGATTTTTTATGTTGAGCCGCCGTGACCTGGTGTTAGTCGGTGTCAGCCAGTAACAGATTGATGACAGTTACAACTCAGAGGTGCACTAATCTGTAGGTTTATTAACACTGGATAGAAATACTGTGAGCAACAGTAGTAGGCAGTGAGAGATCTAAAACCCCACTGCTATCTGCTCAGCACTGAATGACAGGGACAAAGTTAGTGACTAGTGAACATAAGGGAGCATTTAGCAGCTAAAGAGACGGATAATTCCCAGGAGTTAGTGACGATCAAAGCAGAACTGAAAGAAGAGTTAATGTTGGACTGACATGCTGCTCCAAATGAAATAACTATAAATAATATTTATAATAATTCATGATTTGCACTGACCCCAATGTGGCCAAAAAAGTAGAAGGTTCTTTGAGAATTAAACACACATCTGTACAGTGCAGCAGAGAGAAGCAGGCAAGTTCAGTTGGAATTGAACAATCTGGGAATATTGTCTTCTATATAGTATATATATAGTAGCTGTATAGAATAGTGAATTGTGTGTGTGTGTGTGTGTTTGTTTGCATTTCATAGATACTGACATACATAATATCATATCATATATTATATATATGTTGCATCTCATGGCACAGATACTATAGCAGTAACAAGTATGGCGTTGATGTCTTCAGCACATATAAGTTCCTGCCTCTCCTCGCCTCCCTGTTGGCCTCCCTGCTGGGCTCAAATCAATTCCATCAATGAAGCCATCACAAAGGGAACATTACCGTAGTGTTTTCCTGTGAAAAAGTCCTGGTAATTACAAATCAAACGAGACAAATACATCCCGGTTAATGAGCGTTAAACGGATGTTAATTATCCGATTGAATGGCTGTCACCATTAAACTGTGTCTGATGGAGGGAGTGGGAGGAGGACGGGAGGGGGGGGAGAGGGTCGAGGGGAAGGGTAGCTCAAAAAAGACGAGCATTCTGAAAGGCATATTAACAGCAAATTGAGAAGATCAGACAGTGTGAAGCGCGTGTGTCGGAAATGGAAGCGAGAGGGGAAAGGCGTGGGGAGAGGCAGCGGGGGAGAGAGGGGACAGGGCGGGGGAGGGAGGGAGGCAAAACTTTTCTCTTTTTCCGACATTAGCAATTGCTGCGATGCATCAGAGGGGAAATTAATCAACTGATTTTGATTATTTATATATTTGAAAAGGACAAAGTGAGCAGGGAGAGAGCCGCACAGAGGCAGGAGTCACACTGTGCTAATATGGTCACAGCCGGTCTGTCAGGCAGCTCCAGTCATAACATATCCGTCTCAGAAGGATAAAAAAAAAAAAAAAAAAAAAAAAGTTCACATACTTAACATTCAAAACAAGGTAGAAGTCCTCTCTGATTCATCAAGCAGCTCACATAACAAGGAGAGAGCCTACATTTGGATTAGGGAGTACACACAGAACGGCTTTGGAACTCATGTTTTCCGATGAAGGTTTGGATTTGACCAAACCTCTGCTCAAACAACAATTCCTCACAGGATTATAAAAAATTCCTCTCAGGAATGAAGCGTGCAGATCACCAAGACAAAATAAAGAGATGAAGGGTGTATACACAGAGCTGAGCGGCCTTTAGACAAATCTCAATGGAAACTGTTCAACAACAACGCCTTCAGTGGTCTCATATTCGTTTTCTTGCTGTTGCACAGGACGGCTTCAATCACTGTTAGGAAGATGAGTCTCGCTACATTCGGCGGCAATGTCATGAACACAAACAGGCCTCAATCAAAAAGGCTAATCTGCAAGTTAATGCTATGTTTTTATTCTATAAGGCTGGTTAAAAACTTTACCATAACATTACATGGATTTTTCTTGTCTTTGCATTCTCCATGCAAGCTCACAGACAATCACTGTATCGCCTGGCATTATGATATCATCACTGCAATGTGAATAATGCAACAGTGAACTGGTCCTAATTTCTGTTTAAAATCCTCATCTTGAATGTAGAAGAAGCCTATAATGACAACAGTCTGCATGCAGACTACTGTCTGTTCATAAAGACCAATAAATTGTATTGTCAACTTCAATTTTGGCAAATTCAAATGAGCATAAGCAGGCAAAGTGTAGCAATTCTGAGATCAAGTGTTTGACTTGTTAGTTGGATAATAAGAATAAAACCCACAGATCAAGTATCAAGTCCATGACGATGGACTAATGATTCCATGTACTAACATTTCTTTAGGTTAAAATCAGTGTGATCTCAGTATAGGAAATTATATAAGCGATATCGTTTACAAATTATAGTGACAGTTTGGATAACAAACTGTTGTAAATACCAATGTATATTACTGTCAACTTTAATTTTGCCAAATTCAAATGAGCATAAGTAGCATTTCTCAGATAAAGTGTTTGACTTGTTAGTTGGCTCGGAAATGAGAGCCAATTAAATGTTCAGCTGACATTTTACCAGACTGCATTAGAGCACACTCTGGTTTTCAATAAGAGATGACGGACAACTTATACAGCACGGCCTCACAACACTTCTATAGTCTCACTTTTATTTATTTAACAATCAGTTGACATTGATGGAAGAGTGAAATTTAGTCTCCCTTCCAACGATGTCGCAACTGGCCCCTCTATTTTAAATGCCAGCATCATTACAATTCATGACACACACACACACACACACACATACATTCAACCATCCACATCCATACAAAGTCCGCTCCCTTCAATGGAGGCCTGGAAGAGGGAGAAGTAAATGACAGCGCCCTGTGTGCACATCAGTTTAACTCAACAAGAAGTCAGGGCAGAAAATCATTTGAAGAAGTCCCGCAGTCCCTCCAGACGGAGGCTGCCAGCTTCTCAGTGATCTGCTATCATGTTGCCTGTCTCTTTACTGTCAGCACTAATAGCTCTTAGACACTGGACTGGGACATGGGTGGCTACTGCGGGCCAAGGGTGGCACACACTCAATCAATAATTTACCCAGCAGCTTTCGGCCTTTTGTGTGTGTGTTTTCATTCCTGAATTAAGCATTCATATGGGCTGCACATAAGAGGATTTGTTTGTGAGAGTGTGTCTTTGTGTAGCTGGTAACATGTGTGTGTATGTGTGTGCATGTGTGTGTGTGTGTGTGTGTGTGTGTGTGTGTGTGTGTGCATCAGCAAAGTTGCTTTGTGTACTGATGTGTAGCCCTTTGCACCTGCTGTGGAGATAGGGCTTCGGCCAATCACAACAAAGATTGGAGGGAAGTTTGAGTGACACAACAGTGCTGTGTCTGGCTGAGATATGATTCATTCTGTTATCGCTCACTCACTCTCCCTCACTCACTCACAAACACACACACACACACACACACACACACACACACACACACACACACTGTCATGATGGCTTAACAGCATTAAAATGTTTAATAATACCATCTCTTCTCATCCACTCTTTCTGTTCCTCCTCTCCTCTTTCCTTTTCTTCTTTCCTTCCCTTCTCAGTTCTCTTCTTTCCTCCCTTCCTCCTTTCCTCTCCACTCTTCCTTCCTTGCCTCCTCCTTTCCTCTCTTTTTTCCTGTCTTGTTCTCTCCTGTCCTTTCCTTTTCTCCTTGCTTCTGCTCGACTCTCCTTCATTCCCTTCGTCCTCTCTGCTCTTCTCTTCCTCACTCCTTTTTCCTTTCCTCTTCTCCTCCCATCTTTCCTTTCCATTGTTCCTCCTCTGTTCTTGTCTTTGCCTTCCTTCCTCCTTTGCTTCTCTACTTTCATCCCCTCTTCTCCTCACTCTCCTCTCACTCCTCCCCTCTCTTCTATCCTCCTCTCCACACTGACCAATCACAGTCCTTGGTCATCCACCAACAAGGACTGACGAGATACGCAGAAAGACTAATTAATCTTGGCACGGCAACAACGAATCCCTCAGCACTGACGCTCGCGCGCTCTAGCAAACGCATGTGCACTGCTTACACGTTCAATGAGAGCCACACATGTGAACGTGCACACGTTTGTGCATGAACACACATGTTCCCGGTGCGCAGCGTGGGGCCGCAGCAGCTGGGACAGCTGTGATTTTCTGCTTTTGTCAAGTTTTGTTTAGACACATCAGTATTGTTGACATCGCTCTGTGGGATAAATGGCATCATGTGTGTTTGTGTGTGCACAGTATGAACGAGTATTTATGAGCTTGTAAGCAAACCTTCCAGTGTTATCATGAAGTTGAACATCCTAATTTAGCTCAGTGAGACGTTTCAATTAGCCATTCAGTTGCCATGCCCTGCCACTCACTGTGCTCTATTTATCTGATGTATCAAAGGATCATTTCAGTTTGTTACAACTTGGGTTTGTTTTCATGGTTCTGTCCATCATTTCTATCACTTGATGATAACATTGTATTCAGTAAAGTAATTGCTGAGATCTGGCAACATGGCTTCAACAGGGTGAACGTTCATCGGCAGCGGGGGTCAAGGCAAAGCTCGAAGTTGGTTAAACGTTTGGACATTATAACAATTTTGGCTTTTTATGTTCTCAACCAAACTCATCACACCCAAGTGACATTTTTGTTTTTGAGTTGCCATTTTATTTACGCTTCATTGACCCAGAGGGATGAGTTGATGTCATTTTCAGTTGACACGGAGTCTGCATTAGCAGTTAGTGTAAAGTTTTTCATGTCATTTGAAGCAAAGTCTTGATTGAAGTATTTCTGTAAGTTGACATAGGTTTAACAAAAGGAGCAGAGCAGATCACATCAGTATTTTTAATCCTGCCTACAAAGCTCCGATTGAGCAAATATCTCTCAAAACAGCAGAATGAGCTGTCAGTGTGCACAACACAGGACCTGAACCAACAGAGTCACAGGTTGGAAAACAGGCTATTAGCTGGTTGCAACAATAAAACCCACAGATCAAGTATCAAGTCCATGATGATGGACTAATGATTCCAGGTACTAACGTTTCTTTAGGTTAAAATCAGTGTGATCTGAGTATAGCAAAAAAAACCCAATAAAGTTATGTACTTTAGAACAGTTTGGGTAATAATTTTTTGTTTCCCAAGTAATTTCATCTGATCCTCAGAAAAAACCCATGTGATCATCAGACTGCTTGTATTCATTTCCCTGAAAGACTTCTCAGCTCTCAGCAGTTGCTAGAAAAAAAGAGCCAAGTTGTAATAAAAATAATAAAAATGATTACATTCCTCAGAGTTCAAATGACGCTGATGTGAATCTCTGGTTAAACAGTGTCAGAGGATTCAGATTTGAATTACTCATTGTAAAGCCATGTGTGTGTGTGTGTGTGTGTGTGTGTGTGTGCTCACACCGGGCAGCTCTCCTCCCGGAGGCTGTGAGTGTGGGTGTGTTTCCGGAGCCTCGGTGTCATTTGCCTCCAAACAGTAACAATGTTGTTGATCAGCAGTTGTTTACAAAGCGCCAGGAGGATGGAACTAATTTGATCACTTCGTATTCCCCCGTCTCTCCCTCTCTGGAGACCGTTTCAATTTGAGCTCCTTATACGTTCTCGATAGCGGCCCGCCACAAGTTGATTCTGACAGCAATTATGAATATCGTGTTCCACTCAAGTGGTCGTGAGCCGGGGAATAATGAAGTTCTCACCAAATCATCTGTTCCCCAAATCACTTAACTGCATCTTCATTAGGAACTTTGCAGCCCGGAGGAAATCATAGAGGGACTGAGCTGAAAGACGTAGCAGCCACGCGGTATTCAGTTCAAGCTAAAGTGTGTCCCTTAAACTGTGTAACAGAAACCACATGAACTATATTTAATACAGGATGTTTCCTGATGGCTTGCATTGTTGAAGTGGATACAAAAAAAATTGAAATCAATGTCGACTCATACACACACATATTGTTCAACACTTCAACTGATTTTAGTGCTGATGATTGATTGTATTTCTTTCATGGTCCAGACTTTGACATTTCAGCTGCAGAAACCTTTTACTCTTCATCTGTAAGTTCAACCACTTTCACTCTTCACATATAAACTGACTGACACCGACTGACAGTTCAACTACTTTTAACTCTTTAAGTCCTTTTAATGCAAACACTAACTGACACTTCAACTGCTACAACCTAAACTGCAACGTCCATTCGACATCTCACTTGCAAAAACAGTTTCAGACATTTTAACCTGTTTACAGTGTTTGTGCCAGCAAGCACACTGCAATTTTCCATCTTTTCTCGAGTGTCTATTTTTGATTAAAAATGTCAGAAAACAGTGAAAAATACTCATTTCACAATTTCCTAGAGGCCAGGTGATGCCTGCAAATTGCTTCCTTTGTCTGACAGTCCAGTTTCACAACTTTTCAATTTCCAAAAATACAATACAGAGAAAAGCATAAAATAAGCACGGTAAAGTGAATGTTTTGCGTTTTTGCTTAAAAAATGACTACATTTGAATTTATTTCAATTGACGGATGAATCATTAAACTTTTCAGCGGCATTTGAGATGTTCTGGATATTTCAGCTATTTCAATATTCATAGAATATTTTAGAAACAACCTAACAGAGAAAAAAAGATGGAATAAAATGTCCAGTGAAAATTTTAAAAAATCATTAGAAAATTTCCAGGACATTTTCAAGAGGAAAGGTTGACAACATTAATTATATGCAGTATTTTATAGAAATTATTATAATATTTCAGTATTAAAATATTATATATAATATATAAAAAGATTGGTCTAATCTATAAATCATTCATTACATAAAGAAGTCATTACAGTGGTCTAACCCCTTTTCTACAGTTGAGTGTCATCTGTTTTTACCTGCATGGACCTCAGGGACCCAGGGGCCGATGAGGGTGCCTCACCCTGTCACATGGACATGCACAGTCTCTGTCTCTGGAGTCTCAATGACCTGTGTGTGTTTGTAAGTGTGTGTGCCCACCTCTGCATATGTGTATCATGTGTTTAAAGTGGAAAATGCTAAAAGTGAGGAGGAGAGACAGGAGAGTACAGAGGTGCTGACAGGCTGGAGAAAGGACAAAGCCCTCAGCTCCTCTGTGTGTGTGTGTGTGTGTGTGTGTGTGTGTGTGTGTGTGCAATGAAATAAATATATAATAGAGGAATATTAAATCCTCCTTGTCGCCTGCTGCTGTCTTCCTCTGATATTTCTCTGCGGCGCCACATTGACAGATAACGATCACATTATGTGGCAGAGAGACACACCTGTTCTCTTCTGACGCCTCACCTCTCTCATTCTCACTTTGTTTCATAATCTCGGTCTCTCTGTCTTTGTATTTTGGATTCTTTCATTTCACCTCTTTTTTCCTCCTCACCTCGTCCTCTATCCGTGCTGCTTGTCTTTCTCTCCCCCACCCTGTTCCTTCGCTCTTTAAACCTCCCTCGTCCTCACTCTGACTGACACAGAGGAGAGTCAGCTCTGAACAGCGCCACCATCCTTCAGTGACTGCAGGAGCCAAGGACTGTTGTCTGCTTAAGAGGGAGGAGGGACAAATCACATGATCTGGCAACATACATGATTTGAAGGCTAAAACTGAAAGACAGGAACTTCCCTCCAGTCTTGGATCAGGATTATGATTTAAGTAAGAAGTTGCCAGAAATGATATTAATTTAATGTATCTTAAATAAATGCTTTCTAGGAAATGATCAAAATGTCACAATCAATATAAGTTTTTTTTTTTTTTTTTTTTACATGTGAAGAGATTTTCCTTTGGTAATACACAACAGTGGAACACACATCAGCTCATTGCACTGATTTTGCCTCCTTTGCTATTTCATGATCTATATTCAAATCAGTCAAATATTTCTACAAATACTGTGATCATTACAGCTGCACTGCTCAGCCCTGCAGGGCCAGAAATAGCACAACCCTGGGTTGATAGTCAACATACTATGGAGCATGAGATAGTCCTTTCAAATGTTATCAGACATTAGAAATAACCTCTCTTTTGTACAGTCGGCTCTGACTGACATAGCAATTTCCTAAATCTCATTATTGGCTCCGGTCATGATTTTATCTTTACAAAGGGATCAGACATATCTGAAGGCCATAATAATCTATGATGATAAACATGTGGAACTGCTAAATAGGCTGCTGTAAGCAAGGGGAAAAAAAGTCTGTACAGTAGGTTTCAAACCAGTTCAATTAAAATCAACCTTGCAAAATGACTTTTATTCCAGAAGAAAAAAAGTTTTATTATTGCCTGATACAATTTTGGCTTTTTAGAGTCTGTGAAAAATGTTATTGGTGTTTTTTAATTTTACTTTACATTTAAATTATTAATTATTTATTACTATTTATTACTAATTATTAATATTAGTTTACTAATATCATGTACTAATAGTTAAAATAATAAACATTTCTTAAATCATGTTGGTCAGTCAGTGCAGCCATCATTTTTTAAAACCCATATTCATTTTATAAATTCATTTTAAAATGTAGTATCTTACATGAAAACAAATGTAGTTATTTTACAAGACAGATTTTCTTTATCCAGTGTTTAGTCTGAGCTTTGTTGCTGGTTTAAAGCAAGCGGGGCTCAGTTAGAAAGCTTCATGTCACATATTTCTGCACAGTAACGTTTAAATAAGAATGTGACGACAGTGATGGAGTCGACTGACAAACCAATCTGATCAAACCACAAAGTCCTGATGAAGCAGATTTGCCGGGGTTTTAATGTAAAACTTGAATAAAGGACAGTAAATGGCAACTTTTAATAGTTGTAAATATGGTGCAGAGAAATATTGAATATTTTACCCCAAGCTTTCTTTTTAACCCATAAGAGCCCAGACACATTTCATAACTTTCTGGAAAATTATGGGGGATATAGCACAGACCAAGTGGAGCGCACAGAAAACATTTCTGATGTATGTACTTCTATATATATATATATATATATATATATATATATATATATATATATATATATATATATATATATATATAATATTTATATTTTATATATTGCTTTTTGTTAATTATATTTATATTTATTGTTTTACATTAATTAGTTCAAGAAATATAGTCAGAACAGGTTAAATGTAAAACAGGACATTAAAGCATTGGAACTGTTAAATGGGTTTAAAATTACCTTTAGTATCAAAAACAAACGTTATAAAATGAGCTGCTTCCTTCACTTTTGCTACAGGTCACACCACCATTCTTGGGGAAGTCATGTCACACCACCATCACACCAGGATGTTTAGTATATGTTGCTTAGGGACTTCATGAGTTAAGGTCAAACATAAAGCTGTGTAAGGAAGAGTTTAGGGCATTCAGAGTGTTTGTTACACCCGTGTCACCATGGCTTCTTATGGATTAATTCTAGTACACAGCATTTCTGTTTGATGGGTTGCTGGAGTCTTTGGTTTCACTATTTTACTCAGTGTAAACATCATATAGCTTCACTATAGCGGTGATAAAAAATATATATGTGATACTGTCAGGCCTTAAAGGTCCTTCTGGGGCAACTAATGTAAATGTAGTTACTGTATATGTTTTACAGGCAATAGTTGTAGTAAGTGTGAGATTTTTTTATTGTACTGAGTAGATGATGTTATTTCCTACAAGCTCAACCATAAATCTGCTGGAAGCATCAGAGGCACAGTGCAGTTCAGAGTAGGAGGACAGGCTGTGGTCCACTGACTGAGCAGAGGAGTGAGCTAACCCACATGTGTGAGTACGTAGCAACCCCTCTCTCGTAAGTGTGTGTGTGTGTGTGTGTGTGTGTGTGTCAGGCTTGGATGGGCCGGCTGAGCTGAGTAGATGTGACCAGCCTAAGTGTGTGTGTCTCATATCAGTGTGTCCTCGATCGCTCTCACTGTATGGGGGCACTTTAGTCCATTCTTCACTGGCACCGGGAGGCACGCACACACACACACACACACACACACACACACACACATACAGTACACACCTGCACACATGTTTGCACAACTACACACACACACACAGAGCCAGTGTTTTGATGTAAACTCAAGTGGACGAGGGGTCCAGTCAACCACTCCACCAGTCTTTCTCCCTCCATCCTCCTCGCTTTTTTCCCTCGTCTTTCATTGCTTCCCTCCCTGTGACACTTTTAACGGCATGTCACGCAACCCTGTGCTCACACGCACACACACACACAGACACACACACACACTCTCTCACCATGCCGTGCTCTCAGCCAAAGCTCTGCACCTTTGTCAGGGGAGAACCACTTAAACACGCTCATGTACACACACATATTCACGCACATTCATGTCTCTCCCTCTTTGCACACACACACACACACACACACACACACACACACACCACTTAAGCCATCTTCCTTTCACCATCTCGTGCCCTGCCCTCCTCTCTGTGTCTTGTCTGGTCTCGTGTGTGCGTGACTGTGGCTGGCTTTGGCGAGGGTGAATTAGCACGGCGACCCAGTTTGGTGCCAGAGAGACAAGACGTCAGCGGAGGATATATTGAAGAGCTCTTCTTTCCCCCTCCCTCCACAGCAAATCCACTTTCCGCTCCGGCTGCCGTGATGTAAGGGTAAATAAAATAGGTGGTAAAAACATCACCTCCAGCTGAGGATTATCATAAAGAAAATGGATTCTTATTTTCAGATACTTTTATGCTTTTTTTCTCCCCCTTAAAAGATCCTATCTCTATAACCTCAGATAACTCACATCAGTGTGTTACATTCAAATCAGCCTTTAAATGTGGATAGAATCAGTTCCACAAACAAAACGTGACTCAAGGTGATTTTTCCTTCCTCTCTTTTCTCTGCTTTCTTCATGGGCTCTGTTTTGCATTTCTGTGCTGATGCTAATTGCCTGCAACTAATTATAGAAAGTCTGTAAGTGGCCCTCTGAACTGGACACACACACTAACACACACACACACACATATGCACATACACTCCACTTCCTACGCTTTTAAACACATTTTGACAAGGGGCTCTCACTGTGTCGAACCACTGGCCTCAGGTTGGTAAGACACAACAGAGATTTGTGTGTGTGTGTGTGTGTGGGTGGGTGTTAGGAGGAGACAGAGGGGGGAAGAGGAGGATTAGGGGGTGGGGGGGATGCAAGTGAACCGGTGTTGCGTGTCTCGTTCGGCTCGTTTAGCTGACAAACTGCTTTTAGCGTTTAATTATCCATCGCTCTGTGATTAATAGGTTTTAATTACTGTAACCCATGGCAACCTGAAATATGCACAGGTCCCCGCATGAGGTCAGGCCATCAAAACCCCATGAAAAAATCAAAAAAGACAAAACAAACAGAACGTGGTTCGAAAAAAAAAAAAAAAAAAAACATGATACAGGTCTCACTTATTATTCATCATCGCCGGCTCAACGAGGGAAGCAGCTTCAGCTCAGACGCGACTATTTTCTCAGCATTTACCTACTTGAGAAAAGTCTTAGAGCTCAGAGAAAGCTTTTGACCAGACCTTGAACTTCTTCATTTATTTTTTTTCTGTGATCCACAGCCAGAGCTTCAAACAGACTTTTTGATTCATTGAAAAGGTTAGAACCTTTCCAAATTCATAGGTTGCTTCGAAGGCTTATTACATTCTGGAGACATTTCTGCTGATGCTCCGAGCTCCGAGGAAAGTTTCAGATAGTTAAATAAATGGGTAACTCTGATGATTACATGATTTATTTTTTTTATTTATTTTTCTAAGGCTGTTGAGTTGATAAAAATTCAGAGACGAGTATTTTCCAACATTCTCAACAGAACAGATCTTTGGTTGCATTCACACCTGTAAATCGCTTCACTCTCTCTGGACCAAAGAAAGGATTGATGCATTGCTGCCTTCCACTCCTGGACTGGTACGTGTTCACACTGGCTGTTCACAAACCAACCAAGACGTGTAAACATGAAATCAGATGGACTGACAGGTAACGTAACAAAATGCCTCTCAGGTGGTGTGTTTCTGTGTGTGAATGTTGTAATTTAGTTTTCGATGTGTTAACAAGGGAATGGTCAGCTTTCTCAGTTTCTGTCATTGATGCGTCAGAACAAGAGGATCTTAGATTCATCATTCCTTTATATACACAGCCTCCAGTTTTTAAAGAATGTCATGAAATACAACCCGATGCACATTAGCCTCCAGTTCTATTTCCACCTGGACCATTGACAGTTACACAGGTTTTATTTAGACTCAGTTTAGATTCTTCTTCTTTTTTTTTTTTTTTTTAGGATGGGGTTCAAACACAAATTATATTTTATTATCTAATTATTTTAGGGACACGATAAAAGTATTAATGTTGTTTTGAGGGCAGCCAAATTTATAGATAAATACATGGGGAGTAAATGCCAGTTCGAAAACAACCAAATGCAGAACATGTTGAAGACCATTTCTAACATAAACCCACTTTGCCCACTTGTTCTATAATCTGAATACATATATGAAAAAAAGATGAGGCCATAAACAGACAGTAGCTGAGCATTAAACCGCTAATGTTAACTACTTAACAGTGCCATTTTAGCCAGGCCTTTCTATGAGGTTACCTCAAGATACTTTCCAGTTAAATAAAACCATCAGCACTGAGTGGACCCATAAGAAAATATCATAGTACTTAGCTGCCGTTATGCATTCATTTATCCTTTCCAATAGGTAAAGAGGAAATTATGAGCAACAACAAGGCGAGGAGACACATTACGGCTGCTGACGTGATTATGAACATGACGACTGATCGGACCAAGCTGGGTCTGCTCCACTCCAGCTGTGAGATAAAATCATCCAGTGTGTGGAGGGTTTTTTTCCCTTTTTTTTGAGGGGTTTTGGACATTTTATGCTGGTATTTGAGAGTGGATGGTAGAGAAATGACAGGAAATGAGGGGAGAGGAGATGGGAAATAATCCAGACACAAGCTGAGGATGTTACAGTCGATTCTCAACTCCATAAACCCCGAGGCCACCAGTGCAACTGTGCAACTGTAAATGAAAAAAATATCAAACTGTGCTGTGAGTGAGACAGTGGCTGTAATTTGAGAATTCACTTACCCACACAGGAGTCTCTGTGTTCTTCGAACCCGGCCGAGCACACACACCTCCCGATGGGCACCAGCCACTCCCCCTCGGCGCTGCAGTACATCTTGGGCGTGTCCCTCTCCTCTGCGTGATCCACACACTGACCCCTGACCTCCACCAGAGAGGACGAGTCTGCGCCCGTCACCACGTCGGTGAACACGGCCAGGTTACGGCTCACGCCCACGCAGCGTTTGTAGTACACCCGCACAGAGGTGAGGGCGATGCAGGCGCCGATGTCCTGGAAGGCCAGGTAGAAGCCTCGTCTGTTCAGGGGACCCACGCCTCGTACCTGGGAGGAGAACAGAGTTTCATTTCATGACACATATGAAATAAGATATAACATTAATATTTGTGTGTCTGGTTCTGCGTGTTCATGTGTCCCCTTGTTTCGGGGCTGTACTTTATTCCAGCTCAAACCGCATGAAGCTGGAGTCCGTCCAACAGACTCCATTTGCAGCGACGTGGCTGCAGCAGCTGGGCCTCTCTTTAAACAACGCAGCGCAATTTTAGAACTTGAAATTGTGTCTTGCTCCCAGATGAAGGAAAATTGCATCCAGCACAATGGGAAACTGACTCGCATTTGAGACAAACATGTATTTTATTTGTATTAAACCTCTGTATTTTACACAACTTACTACAGGCAACCTATGTTTGGAGTTTGGGAAGTTCTCCGAATTTTTCATACTAAAAGCTCAAACAGTGGTTGCCTCAGCGGTTCTTGAACAAAACAGGTGGAACAGTATGAACACAGGCTTAATTTAATATGGAGACTGATGTTTGGTGGTGTGCTCTGACACTAGTCATTAATCAACTGTCCTGCTTCCAACCTGGAAACATATGGAAACATTTTTATATCCTTGTTTTTCATAACATAACAACATCACGATATCACATCACGGTTGACAATCTTGTTAACACCCAGGAGCTGAGTCAAAACATGATTTCAAAGTTGTGGAAGACAATATGAAATACGTAAACAGCTTTTCCTTCAGAGTTGTTCACATCTAACAGGGTCACAAATGGGCGTAGGAACCAGTCTAGTCGTTTCTAATTGACTTTTTAACAGCTGCCTGTAATGATTTGATATGTGTTGATATGATTATTATGTCCATGAATGTATATACAGCATGTTTTATTCTGTGATTGATAGCCATAATAAAGGCTCTTTGTTCTACTGTGTTTCCATATTATGACTAAAAAGCTGCTTGATATTGGAAAGAACAGAAACCTAAAACAACTCAGCTCACAATCTGACAAATATGATAGATTAGAAAATATTGTTGGTTGTTTATTATTTCCTTATTGTCCAGCCAACATCTAACTTACTGCCATACATTTTGCTACCATCCAAAAAAAGTCATACTGACCTAAGCTGTGTTAAGATCTATGGGCTGGTTCAACTTGAGGCGTTTTCACACCAGAAAGCGGTGCAGTGAAATGAATCAGTGTGTTTTTGGACCTAAAAGCTTCGTGTCAGAGTGACTGTTCTCACAGGGCGACTTGTTGAGCTGGTGTGTTAACCCTTAACTCTGAGCAGTCGGCTCCCAAACAGCCCCAAGAGATTTTCTGTATTTTCTCTCTACCGTTCTGTTCACTCTCCCACGCCATTTTGTTCACCATTGCACATCATTTCATTAAAAAAAAAAAAAAAAGGTTATTTAAGACAGAAAATTAAACTTCCGTCAAGCTTGATTATTAACCAGACATGCAGTCTCATATCTGTATGAATGAAGGTGAATGGTGCGACTGTGATTGTGGGAGAAGCAAATGCACAAATCACAGTGTGTGTGTGAAGGCTCTCAGTCATCCAGGTCATGGTATTCAAATAAGGCTCGAATCAACGGCAACTAGACGTGATTATAGATGCTTCAAGTCCAGTTGCCGTCGATTCAAGTCTTATTTGAACAAATCAAAGTGATTCCACTGGAATGAATTGAAGTAACCACAAAATGAATTGTTTTAAATGTTGACCGGGCCTTAGAGCTCCTGCTACCACTGCGGCTTTATCGCAATGATCATTTTGTAATTTGTAATGACGGTCACTCCTGTTTTCATCTCTTGGTAAAGAGAGAGGACACAGGTCAGTCTTTGGTAAACTTTTCCTTAGTACTACTTTCATAAGATGGATTTTGCATCCTAACTGTCAGAGAGCAGAGTATGTTGACGTGCAGAAATCACAGTGTGTCTTCCTGTTTTTAAAGGAGCAGTCTGTACGTGCTCTCGCTCCACTGCTGCGGCTCAATTAGCAGCTTTGTTTACTAACCGATGTGATGGATTGAATAGATTTTTCACCGTCAACACTCCTAATACATCAACGCTGTGCGCTAATTAGACAGCTAATTATGAGTTCTGCACATTTTTCTGGGCTGTTGTGGGGATGTGTTTGTCTCCATTTCATGTAAATGGCAGAAATTAAACATATGTCGTGTAATCGCGAACATCAGCCATCATTTAAGTTGCCTCAGGCATTTTCTTTCCCTTCACTCTGAGGTAACAATTGTCACTTATGTGCTATGGTTTCAGTTCTTTACATGTAATTTTGTCTTGGAGAAATCATCCATATTTGTTAGAATTTATTGTTCTGAAATGACGCGGTGGCAGTGATAGGGGTTAAAAGAAATAAAAGAACGAGACTGTCTATTACAACATTTAGCACAGGTGAATCTCTAATGTGACAGACACTGAACTAAATGTCCGGATCATTCTTTCAGATCTTTCACATTTTAACTGTCATCTATTTGCAGCGACCAGGAAAAAAAATGTGATAAGATAAACTAAAACATGTTCAAGGTAAGATAAGACTGTCAGCATGAAGATGTATGAAATGTTAACTATTTTATTTTGAAATGAATATAGTAGGTAGGTAAATGTGCTACATGTTAATAATTTGAAGTTTAACAGAATAACTACGATCCTATAAAATCCTGATTTTACAGCAGCAACAAAAGTCCACAGACACTACTGTACAATTCTTTACAGATTCATCTCAACAACTGAAAAGTATGTTGACTTACTGAAGTCTGGGTGTGTATTTTGGATGCTTAAAGAGCTTGACTGCATTTTCGGAAAAGGCCCAGCTTTGCATTATGTACACACAATAATCCATTACAAATTGTATTAAGTGTGTGTGGGTGTGCATGTTTGTGTGTGTGTGAGAGAGAGTAAGACAGACCAAAGTGTTACTTTAAAAAATCACCTTTCAAGTATGAGGTTTGTGATATTCTATATTTTATTATTGTTCGCAAATCTCAAGAGGAAAAAAAAAACCCAAACGAACAGTGAATGTATCCAACTAACAGGTATTATGCCTGATATATCTTCTTCCTCCATTGTTGTCCAGAAGCGATTAAAAACACATCAGTTCCACACTGTCACGCTGGCTGACATGTTCCTTCCTTACCATGGACACACACACACACACTGTAGTTTACTTTGGGTCAACACTGTCTTTCTGTGTGAAACACTCACTAGTGCACCAATGTGAATTTATCTGCAGATAAAACTGCCCCCCAAATGCACTTTTTCCTCCTGTTTGAGTAATGTTTGCTAAAAACTACAGTGGCCAGCTGTTTTAGGAAATTACTGAGCATTTTTCAAAAGAGAATTCTTTATAGCCGCTTTCAAAGATTTATGTGTTGAGTGGGAGCCAGTGGGCTTGGTGTGGAGAGCCACTGAGAGATGGACTAACATGTTTGGTGTTTTCTTGGGATCTGCCGACGATGAAAAATGAGAAAGGGAAATGCCACCCATTCTTAAATCAAGCCTTAACAGCATTACAGCTTTACAAAGCTCCAGCTATAACAATACGTTATGTGTGGTAGCATATAGCATCTCTGCCGATTCACAATCCATTAGGTAAAGCACACTTGTTTTATACTAAAACTAAAGGTTCTATAGTTAAACTGATAAATAAAGCATTGACCTCAGCAGCCACTGTGAAGCAGTAGACAACCTTCTGTGGCTTTGTCAGACTGTTCATTTGGCACGACAGTAGGAACAAAAGAAGAAAAGATTAAAGTATTAATGGCAAAGCCACTGGACGAGTGACATTACAACACAACTTCACTTTTTGTGTTAACTCAGGATTCATTTGTTGCAAATGTAAAGACAGTGTATGATGAATTATACTGTGTTTTTCATCTCCTCATCTTTGTAACAATGTAAGGTGTCAATAAAGGAGTAGCTCCACTATCCAGGATCAAATTTGAAGCCGTTATCAATATCAAAGTGTTTCCCATGATACTGAACTGAGCCCTGCTGTTTGTTTTCTTTTGCAGATCTGCAGAAGCGAGCACAAAACAGCCGGAGTGACGAGACTGGAAGGGGCTCTCCAGGGCTGGGGATGTTTCCAACTTGTCTTGAACTCCTGTGGAGGAGTACGTGCTAAGAATAGGAATAAAGCTACGATCCAGAATGGTGTTGTTGCTTATACCTCAGTGTTGAGTTTAAGTCTGCGGACGCCCAGGTCCACCCCCGTGAAGCTCTCATCAGCAGCGATGGTGTCAATCTTGATGAACTGGTTCTCCCGTATGGCTGAGCCCACCGCTCTGTCACACTCGTAGTAGTACAGGTTGAAGGTTTCCTGTGGAACAAACAAGGTAGTGTGAGTGCTGTATGTGTGCAATTCTGTTTCACAATTACAAAGACACAGACTCAAACCACTGTGGGTGGTGGTCAGACAATGAAAAGGTGCAAATCGAACTGACTCTTCATGAAGCATATACTCTACGTAATGCAACTATTGGTGATGATTGAAGTTGAAGTTACACTGAAAGTTTTAGGAAGAAAAAAACAGGATGATAATCAAGAAAATGGACTTGTTTAAACTAAACAGCCAGTTAGTTTTCTTCTGCTTTCTTCTCTTAATTCTGCTCTGAACTTCACAAGAAAGGGTTTTTTAAACTTTCAGAACTTTCTTGCTCATTTTCACATCTACGTTCTCCCAAAGGTCTGTCAGGTCTGTATTTGGTCATTAAAACGAGTTCATAACTCAGCCTGAGAGCAGCTACAGGTTCTCAGTTTCTCAGCTTTTGGATGGTGATGATTACATGTGCCTGATATAGTGTATTTACTGCAAAGCTGTGCTTGAGTGCTGAAGGGTTAGCTTGCACATCCCAGAGCTATCTACCACACACAGACACGCATTATTTGGCACCATCTGTCTTTTCACATATTGATGTCAAACTCCCATAAAGTCACAAGAAATGGACAATTATGAAAACTGAAGTATCCTAATTATGTGTGTGTCTTTGAACTGTACACAGACTTCTTCTCAGGTTGTGATTTTTAAATGCTATGTGTTGGCTATAGTCTAACAGAACATGGGTTGCATGATGTGCATTTAAGAGCCCTATTTTACAGCCTTGTCTCCTTCTCTCACATAGTTGCCCCCCCCCTCTGACAGAGTCTGGGTGTTACCTTGCAGGTGCCCAGTACTCCAGGCATGCTGTTGCAGTCTCTCAGGGTGAACTTGACCTCGATGTAGATCCTCCTCGCTCCCTCTCGAGGAATCCAGACCGTCCTCAGCCAGTTGTTCTGGCTGGGGCTCATCACATTACAGACCTGAGTCAGAGTAGGTGTTATAATCAGAAACTCTGGCAGCAACATACATCATCAATAAAAACAAAGGTTAGAGTCTGTAAAGGAGCTGTGTGTGCCACAGCCTGTCCATTCATTTGTATATATGGATATTCACAAGGCAGGCTATTGTCAGTGTTGTAGCTTTGTTGTGACCTGAGGTCATGAGGTCATCCATCACTTAGTAGATATTTTATGGGCTTTATTTTTATGGGATTCTATTGGGTTTTGTTTTGTTTTTGTTTGTTTTTTGTGACAACCCATTTAAATATAACCATAATTATATCATTATCCAGTATCATTGGGCAAAGCTTTGAAATCACATTTAGATCTTCAGGTTGGGAAACAAAAGTAGAGTATGGCAGCAATTATTATTTGCATAATGAATTAATATGCTATGATCAATTATGATCACAGTCTTCAAATGGCCTATTTTGTCAAAAAAAAAATCCCAATGTTAAAGATATTAAAGTGACTAGTAAAGATGAATATCTGAGAGGCTGGAACATAATACTGAAAACTGAAAATATCTAAATATTATCAACTCATCATTTCAGCTGTATAAGGGACAATATAACTTAACAGTGAACAATTTTCCTAGATTTTATTTTTTGTGTCTGGTAATTTCCTGGAGGTCCGGTTGGGGGACTCATGCCCTCAGTACTTCTCAAATCCTGGCTGTGGCTCTGGCTACGGTATCTGCCATAATTATACCGGATGGATATAGTGGATGGCAAAGAGAGCAACAAAAATGAGTGTCCACACACCAGCGCTGAAACCCAGGAAATGAGATGGGATTTCTGGCCAAATACTCTCTCTGCAAACTGCAAACACTGGGCATGTTTAGCATGTGTGTTCCTGTGTGTGTGTGTGTTCATGTGAGCTCAAACCCCCCAAAGCCACAACTGTTATACATATTGAAATACAACCTTGAAAAATTACAAAATAAACTCAATCCATGTGCACTTGCAGGAATTGCTGTATAATCTTTATTTTCATTATCAAAGTTATTAGCATACAATCTAACAAACATACAATAAGAAAATAACTGCTGATTAATTATCCATAGTTTGTTATCAAATTAAACAAAAACCCAGTTTCCCTGGAACCAAAGTGATATATTCCACTGAAGTTCTTAAAATAATTAATTCTAATAAAACATTCGACCCCGCCGCACACCGAGAACATTACACACCTGGTACGTGTGGATAGGCTGAAGTATTCATCCATCTCATTAATGGCATCCCACTGCGCAGAGAGAAAGAAAAAGAAAGAGAGAGGGAAAACATTCTCAGGTCAGTCACATGTTTGCACATCTCCACGTTTTTTAGATTCATATGCAGCAAATCACTCAGCCGCTGTCTATATTTCCCACATGATCGTCTGTGCCTCCGTGTCTCCCTAACCACATCGGAAGATTATTAGCTTCAACTTCAAATGAAACATGTGATGGCTCCTGTCACAGAGGCGGCAGTCATGCCAGCGTGGCAGCTGTGTGGTGCTTTATTTGAATCACACAGTATGCTTTAAATCTCCAGATGATTAGTCATTTCAAACCTCATTATATATAAGACTGAGCGTGCGTGATGCACACTTTCGACAAACTGCAGCGACTGTGTTTGTGTTTTTGGATCAGGTTAAAAATCCACCTTCTCATTCACTTGCTCGTATTCGTTGCGTAAAAGCTTCATGTTAAAATCTCAATAAACGCTGTTAAACTGGGATTAATATGGGCTGTAAATATGCTGACGTATTCCTCTCCGGTGCTGTGGCGAGCAACGCTTCATGTGCTCCACATTTCAGCATGTTGGAATTCACTTAATGTAATTCCAGCAGGACACATTTTCCTTTAATGAGATGCCCCTCATGTATGTGATTAGATTTACATTGTTTACTGAATGCAGCCAGCGGCCAATAATAGAATTAAGAGGAAGAGCATTAACTGAAATGTGTTGGTATTTCTAAATGTGTTAATGCGCCAGTATGTTACACTTCCCTGCATCTACTACATCCAACACCAGGAGGGAACTCAGTCACAGGAAGCAGTGTGTTCTGCTCCTCCTCTGAGTGCATTGTGAGGAGATAGAAGCTGTACCCAAACACCTGCCTACCTACAGACAGGGAAGGAAGATGGCAGAAAATGCCCAGATTTAGTGGGATGCACAGGAAGATTACATTCAAAATTCTGATTTGTTTGAAAGCATCAGCGTATATGTACACAGGTACACTTCTGCTTTCCTTCCAAGTACGGATCTGAGCGCTGCTCAACCCACCAGTCAGTCTATTTTTCCTCCAGTGTGCACAAACAGAACAAGTGTAAAGCAGGTATTTACATATGCATTCATTTACATTTCATCTTGCACAGATACATCTGAAGCTCTATATTGAGTTTAACTGTCAGCTCCTGGATAAACACTGAAATCAGTCAATCTAACGGTCTTTAGTCGGATTGAGGACGAATTGGATACATCCCTGATAAATGCTGTATTCAACCCTCTAAATGCTGTCTGGGACAATGTTTGTATGTTTGTTCAAGATGAAGTTTGAGATGAATTCTGTTCAAGTTTTTAGCTGCAACAACCGTTGAATGGATTGCAATGAAATGTGGACATTCCCAGTCCCCGGAGGATGTATCCTTCTGACTTTGGTGAGTCCCTGAGTTTTCCATTAGCAACACTAACAGTTGACAGTTGTAGTTTGGAGTAAAAAGTCTCTTCAGCTATTGGATGGATTGCCATCAAACTTGGTCCAGACTATTATGTTCCCCTCAAGATGAATTGTATTGACTGTCCATTGTCAGTTTTATCTACCACCGCTGTCAGCTCTTTTGCAGTTGTCCAAAAAAAACCCTGCAAAACTAATGAAGTGGTCATGGCAAATAGTCATAATGGAAATCAATATCAGAATGAGTACCAGGTTAAATTTGGCTGCTTTACTCCTCAACAGCTTCCTGCAGCACAGAAATATTTTACATTTTCCACTTATGGTTCTCATTGTCAGTGTAAATCCAGTTGCACAGTTATATGGTACATTAGAAGTAATAGAGCACAGCTCAGTCATAGAGGAAATAAGAGCGTTCTGTCAACTGGTTTATTCATGGTAACATGGAGACTCAATTCCAGAGTGTCAAAAGTTCATGCAAACAGCTTAACCCAAACTGCAGCTCAATGGGATTCTGACAACAGCTTTCTTCCTTGTCTACTCCTGTTGAAACAGGATATTTGCATGTGACATAAAGCAAGTAGAGGTCATTCAATAATAATAATAATAATGAATGATAGTTAACAAAAGAAACAAAGATGTAGCAGAGTGTCATTATCGCCGTGATGCTTTCATGGTGGGAAACTTATGCAAGATGCTGAACCCAAAAGCTGCTGCACAGTGACCACCAGCAGGAGACGAGCTCTACTGAGTCATTGTTACTGTGTAAACAGGGCTGACCTTTCCGGGGGGGGCCTTACCAAACCCTCTTTTTCTTTCATAACCTGCCAATGTTCAAGTCTGATCAGGATATTGGACACTTCGAAAACAGGAAATCTTTAAAAACCTATTTGCAGTTAGAGCGTCTTTAGCTTCTGTAATGTGGCATGAAATAGAACATGTGGGCGAGAAACGTTTGAAAGTGTCCGGGGATTTCATTGGACGGCTCAAAAGTGGGTTTAGCAAGCATTAGTGAGTTGGAGCTGGAGAGGACTGCTGGCCCTCACCTACACTTGCATCCTCAGTGTTGTTACATCATGAGGGAGAAATGAATAAAATACAGCACAACCATGTCTTTTTGGATATGTAAATAATGTTTATATTATGTTTAAAGCCTCTAAACGTATTACATTGCTCTGCTCAATTCTACAAAACACAAACTAATAGTGAAGTGCAGATCTCTAAGATGGGAGGGGGCAGCTGGTCGCCCCAAGTCACATTTGATTAGATAACTTTCTCTATACTCCCAATACAGGATGAGTCATCCCAATGTGTTTCTGTGCTTTGCCAAAAAGAAAAGAGAGGGATTTTCAGACAGTAATAGTCAAAATGATTATTTTTGACACATACCAAGAGACAACAGAATGATTAGTTGTAATGATAGTTAGTTGATTATTTGACTTGGTCTCTAGTGGCACCCTCATACTGCAATAGAAAGCATGAACATAAAAATCTGACCAATAAAGTTATCACACGTTTCATTCATCCTACTGCTATCACGTCTCAAATCAACAGCTTTTCTCTTCTCAACTAATATTGGAATAATTATTGTTCTGTTAACGATGATCCCTCGCTGTGTTACGTACCACCTCACATTTCAACAGGAACTGCATTATATTAAAGGGACAGGAGAAGGAAATGATGAAGGCTACTAAGACTGCGGAGACTGTGAAAAATGTGTAGTGTGCAGTGTCTTCTGTGGCTGTGGAGGAGCTTTCTGAAATGTGAGAAAATAATCTAAGTTTGGACATAAGACTTCCAACAGAAAGCCGACACATTACAAACTACGGGTGATATTTGAAGATGTCAGCAGGGTCTGATACTTTTGACTTAAGATACTACTGACTTGCATTATGGGAAATGTAAGATCCAGTGTTTTTAGAGCTTGACCCACAGTAGGCACTAAATGTCAGGATATCTCAGCCTCGGCTGCAAACGATGAGACTTCCTCTATCAAGAGACAAGCAATTGTCCTCCTTCAGATGAGCTGAGGATTACAGGTTAAGGTGTGCGGGGTGTTTTGGTATTCATCAGATCCAAACCTGGTGCTCTCTCCACTCATGGTCACAACACACCCTTCACCCTTCAACAATATCCTGCACTGATTATTTTTTCTAAGTGTAAGCACAGTCAATTTGTATGCATGCATGAATGAAGACATGCATGGATGTTTAACCCCAGTGTTACCCATGATCCTCCTGGGCCGCGGATCCTTGTGCAAGTGGCAGAGTAATTGAAAGGGAAAGTATCAACCCCCGGAAGCTCTGGGCCGCACCCAGCTGAACTCGGCCCCGGATAAGACGACTGGGCTTTGCATGGAAGCCCTCCAACTGTGCTCCTCGCTCAGCCCCCCCAACTCCCCCAACACACACACTCCCCAAAGCGCCACCAGCCAAAAACCACTGGGATAATTAAGATGTAGGAAGTCTCACCCACCTCATCCTTCCCTCCCTTCCTCATCCTCTCATCTTTATCAGCTAAATTGAAACCGTCCTTGAACTTGCGAAGACCTCGTCTAATTAGTGGGGTGTATAACCTCTCTATCTCCCTCATTATTCCCGTCTTGCCGTCACCGCACTCTCAACCTCTCCATTTTTCCCTTTTTCATGGGAAATCTTGGATTTTTCCTCCTTGTAAAATTACTGCAGGAGTGAAAAATCACAGCCGATGAAGGCAGCTTGTCGGGAGGTTGGGGGTTGTACGATAAGCAGGGAGGGGATGAGGTTTGACGAGACCGGTTGTTATTTAGTCATGTAAATAATGGAGATCTTTTCTGCTCATCCTCAGCAGACAAGAGGAAGTCCGAGAAATTCAGAAGGGCACGATTATCTTCTGAGATAAGAGAGTTCTCTATCGTGGCGACAACTGGAACACGATGCTTCACACTGAGGTCCACTGACAGTGTAGTGTGAGTGTGGGCCTGCACTGATATGTGTGTATGTCTGACAGAGAGCGAGAGAGAGAGAGAGAGAGAGAGAGAGAGAGTAAAGTACAACAGACAGAGAGAGAGGGTAATTAATTGACTGTAAACTGCACATCTGTTTTCTGCCTGTCAACTCATCAGAGCTCTCATCAGGAGAAATCAACTGTGGCAGACAGAGAGCAAAATGGTTTCCTCACACACACATTAACATCTATTCACAATGCAGATATATCACAAATGCAAATATTCTGCGGTTACACACAATAGTCTATGCAAATAAAATCAACTCTATAGCAAGTATGAATGTCTAAAAATGCATTTTCATGCCCTTTGTCATTGTTTCAATCGTCTCCAAACTCAATTCAGACAAAACTGAAATTGAAAAGTTGTTTGAGACAAACTGTTTGTTTCAGTTGTGGGGCAGAGCACTCCTGCACTGTCGCTGTCAACTTTAATATTTGTTCAACTTTGTCTTAAGTCCATCAAAATTAAACACACGGTGCAATCAGTCTCCAAATAAACCACACTTTATTCCTCAAACAGTTCCAGCTGTCTGCTCTTCATCGGTGTAGCACTCTCTGTCTTTCAGTCAGTCGTGTGAATTATTAATCTCCATAAACACAAGGCTGCAACAGCACAAAATTTTCACACGTCTCATGAGTACGCTAAGTTTGATTCAGTTTTGTTTTTCAACAAAAAATATTCCATACTGTTAACACAACATGTTCTTAAACACAGCATATACAAATCTCCTTCATCTCTTAACACTAAACTTTGGCTGAAGTGTTAAAAACGCTCCAGGTGATCATCATGAAGACTTTATTCTTTAATATAATCAAACCATGAATTTCAATCATTAAGACCAAACCAAGTAGTGTGTGAATAGTATAAAATACTTTAAATCCTATATTTAATTCAATTCTATTCAAAAAACTTTATTTGTCTCCGGGGGGCAATTCAAAGACACGTAGATGCTGCTCCATAACATCACTTGTTACCAAAACTCCTTACACTGATAAACACGTTTCTGTAAAAAGTATATGTATCAGATTACATATTATATTTGAATATATAAATCAAAAATCATATGCTCACATTGCTTTCTGATACAGACGATATAAACACTACAGGTGTTTGGACTCCACTGGCTGATTAAAGCATTGCTCAGGTTGAAATGTGACATCACCAAACTACATGTAGCAATCAGATTGATAAAGGTGTAAATTGTCCCGCCCTCAAAGGTGCAGCCAAGTTAACGGAGAGTGGTGGAGATGTCAATCAAGCAGCGGCTGTACACGCCCACACAGTCGTGAGAAGAGGTCTAATCAGACACAACAAGTGGAGTGTGTGGGTGTTCACCGGGTCCTTGCAATGCCTCCATTACATTCTTGTAAGTCACTGTTGTGAGAAGCAGGATAAAGTGGTGCTGCAGTAAACAGAGGAGAGAGACAGGACAGTGGTGATACGCTCAGGTACCATATTTGAGCCTGTGACTCATCTGTACCTCAGTCCACTGATCCCCCAGAATGCCTGGAGCGAACCGATATTATACTGATATCATCACTTCATTACATAAAACACAAACAAAGACAAAAGCTGCAAATCCAGCCTGTTGATAGTTTCTTCACATTTAGTGCTAATTGTGTTTCCTTCTGGGGTCAAGCAGTCAAACAGCTCAGCCTCGTCTGACTCTTTGTGGCAATTAATATACGTCTGATCTACATTCCTTGATTTCTCTGATTCTCCACGCTCCCTTTCTCTCTTTAATCTCAGTCGCTTTTGTTTTATTCAGCCCATTTAGTGTTTCCACTTAGACAAAGAAGTTGCCATCAGAGTTGCCTTGAGATCAGAGAAGCTGTTGTTAAGCAGAATGAAAGTGTTTTTTTTTTTTTGTATAATGCAGTCGCCTCTAAAGCGTGCGTCGAAATCTCGGGGTCTACTCTCGTAGCAGACTGAGGCCCTGTAGCATGAAATCAATTTCAGTCTATTCATAACATATGATATGAAAGAGAGTGGATGCCAAAAGAGATGAAAGAGAGAATGAAAGATTGATTAACAAATATAGAGAGAAAACTGGTTGAAAAGAGAGATGATTATGTGCTGCTGGTGTGAGGGACAATAGAAAGGGAGATGCCTGTTTAAGGCTCTATTCATCATTGTTTTTTGTGAGGAGGCTGAAGGCAGCTGTACAGTAAACACACAGATTCACGCGGGGAGTCGAGCCTGCTGATAAATATTTCCTGCTCAACTTTCACATCCTATGCTCGCCACACTTCGAGCGAGATTTGCCCCAAGGCTCTGCAGACCACACAAACAAACTGTTGTTGCATTTACTGACTTTTTAATGAAAAATAAAAAAAGGGGGCTGAAAATGACACACGAGCTACAGCGAGCTTGTTATTAATGACCTTCAGTGTCTGTACTTCCTACAGAGGCCTTATGCTGACATCAATCATTTACACAGAATTTTAATGCCTATTTACAGTAGACACGTCCAACGTTGAAAACACTGCAATAACAAATCTGACCTATTACTTATCAAAGTTCCCGTGCATACTTACATGTCATTGTACTTTTCAGAATGAAAACAGTAACAGGAAATCATGTATGATTGACACAGCCAGGGTGAAGATTTTACCTTAATGTGGCAGCTGTTGTTAAATTATATGCAAATCTGAATTTCAGAGCTTTTGAATTGTTTTCATATGAATGTTTAATATATAGAGGTGGGAAGTGCATGAATGTGTGGCTAATTGGTTCTTGGCTTATTAAAAAGGACTAATAAAATGCAATCGTTTTATAAATATTTAGTGTAGGATGATTCTCTCTACTAAAATAAAAATATTTTTTGTGTAATAATGTTGTAAAAATGAATTATAAAAATATGTAACAAGTCAAATTAGTAAACCTTGTCTCCTAGAAATAATGTTTTTGACTACTAAATGGTCCTTGAAATCACTAAATGGTTTTTGCCTAATACATTTTGAAGGTAATGTCTGCATTACATTCAGTGGTATCCTTTTCTCCAGTCCACAGTGCCGGCTTCAGACAGAGGATAAAGGCAGGAGGTTGGGCTTGTTCAGAGAGTCGGACTTTAACATCGGAGACCTGACTTTGCATCCTGCATCCCACATATGGTTAAGTTTATGCTACTAAGTACTTGGGTTGGGAAATGCCTCGTGCCACAAGTCAACACTGACTTTCTGATATTTAGTTTAAAAGTTTTTACACTGAACAGCACAGCAGTGAAGGCAAATAATGTAAAATATTATGAGGCTTCATTTCCATTTATTATTATAAATATCATAACTGAAAAGCTGTTGCTGTGACAAATAAGAACTTGGCCATCAGAGTTCATTCTTGATCTGAGGAAAGGCTGTTTGTAACACGGTCTCAGATGGTTGGAATTTTCTCAGTTGTAATGGAGATGGATCTGTTGTCGTTTGAGCTCAGTGGCTGATGAAGGCCACGTGATATGCTGAAAGCCCCGGGAAAAGTTAGTAAATGGGCCTTGAATCCTTTTTTAAAGATGCTTAACTTTACTTTACTTTGACAACTCCTCCGACGACGCTTTGCGATACAGTTGAAAGCTCCAGTAAAACTGTAAGTGGACCTTGAGTTGGCTTCGTTTTGTCAGACGGCCACACAATTACTCATTTTATATGGGAATTTTTTATTGTTGTTTGAATACTTTACTTCTGCTTAGAAACCCTCAGAGAAAAATATTTATATTCATTCCTATGAAAACTCTCCTCATACATGTCTGTCTAGTCTAATATATAATCAGTAGATGTGTATTGCAGTACCTGGCACGTAATAGTCAGATTATGGGATAATCCAACTGTTTGTAATCCATTAGTACCACTCGCTCTCTCTCGCTGTCTCTTTTGCATTAAAGTTTGCAGAAGCTGCCGTCGACGCGCATGTTTTAGGGAGAGAGGCGTCAAAAGAAAGACAAGACAAAGGCAAAGTCTGGTGTCTTCTTTGAAAGATCTCATTTCAGATTAGTCTGTTTGATGGAGGTTTCTTTAGAACTCATAGACAGAGAGAGAATGACAGAGAGGGAGGGACGGAAAGAGGATGATGAAGATAGAGAGAGTCAGTGGGGTGTGATGGCTGTGTAACACGCTGTGTGTGTGTGTGTGTGTGTGTGTGTGTGTGTGTGTGTGCACGTGTTCGCTGGTGGCATTTCCAGGCTTAATGCTGGGCTCTATGTGAAGTAACAGGTCTGCATATTAACTCAGTGGAAATATCAGGCTCTGCCCAACACCTTTCTGCCTCTCATACTATCAGCCACATAACCAGAACAGACTTAATAACTTTGCTTCGACGTGTGTGTGTGTGTGCGTGTGTGTGTGTGCACGCGTCTGTCTGTGGGCTCTTTGACAGCGATAACCTTTCTGGAATAGGAGTGTTAATTGCACTGGTCTGTGGTCAGTGGGGGAGATGGTGTAATTGCTATCTATTCTGAGATGCAATTTTTACAGGACAGTGTGTGTGTGTGTGTGTGTGTGTGTGTGTGTGTGTGCGTGCGTGCGTGTGAGTGTGAAACAAGTCTGTGTGTGGGTCATCGTGTGCAAAAAGATGAAAACATTCTAACAAAAGGAATAAAAAGTACATTTTTGCTGGCATTTAAATCAAATTTATAAAGAAGTGTACTTTTGTGTGTGTGTGTGTGTTTGTGGAATTGGCGTCATCACAGAGGCTTTTCTGCCAAATATCCACTGTGGCAGCATTTACAACAGAGAGCAACATCCGTGTCTGTTGCTGGCCTGTTCACCTCTCCTGGCCTCCAGCACTGTCAGCCAGCGTTAAGAGTTTGAACCAACCTCTTCAACATCAACAGCCTGTTGCACCAGCTCAACACTCACATTAAAAGTTTGACAGAAAGTCGGGGTGTGAAGTAGGTTGACCCCAAACCAAGACCCTTAAGTGTACAGCACATTCATATATTACACATATGCGTGCAGCCTATGACACTTGCCTGTGACTCATAGGCCTGCAAAAGCCTTGACAATGACATTGATTGATTGACACATACAGACAAATCAGTGTTGAATTCAGACGCATGGTGTGTTATTTATGTGTTAATATTGTGTTAATGAGTGGGACTGAACTTGATAAACGTCTTTAGTATAATAGTATAATTGTTATTTTAATTGTGCCGGGACAATTGGAGTGTTTTACAGATATTTGTCGGGACTTGAGAGATGCAGCTTGACATGAGGACAGTCCAGAACAAATCGAGACGTCTGCTCACTGTAGTTTAGTTTCACTGTGGCTACTCACACTCTAATTACATAGATTATTCCAGTGAATTCAAACTTTGGCCAGAGACTGGTGACCCACCCACGATGTATACCCTGACTCTAACCCACTGTGAGCTGGGATAGACCTTGGATGTTGTAACTTCTATGGTGCTTACCTTTTTGTTCATGTGATAGTAAAACTCCCAATCTGTGTTTAAAACAGCTAAATGGGAAGCTACACATACTGTAGCAGGTGCAACATCCTACAGGACTTTAAAAGCTTGCAAGAAGCTGCAATAGAGGGAGATGACTCCACACTTGAAGCCCATTTCAGATCATTTCATTCCAAACAGATAATCCCTGCTGCGCCTGTTAAAGCCGACAGCAGAATAGAGCTGTCTGTCAAAGCCTGTCGAGGCTGAGGTGGTCTGTTTGCCTCCGATCTCTCATTCAAACACCTGGGCAGCTTCCTCTCTGTGGACTGCAGCACTGATCAGGAAATCCAAACCTGGATCACGCTGGCTTCGGCTTCCTTTGGGGAAGCTCTGGCACAAGATCTTTCAAATCAAGATGGCCCATCTGCATACTGAGGCTAGCATCTAGCAACCCGCCTGCATCCACACACACTCTGCTGCTCCTACAGACGCCACATCGCCCCCATCTAGAACGAGCACCTGCAGCACATCTTTGCCTTCACCTGCTGTGTTTATTAAGTGAAATAGTTCCAAAGAGCAGCTGCAGAGGTGTATTAGCACCACTGTCAGCCGGCAGCAGCTGTGCTGTGTCGGCCATGCCTCAGCCTCATGGGAGCTTGTACGGCCAATTACACCGCAGTGGACGGTCATCGGGAGGGCAACAGAGGAAGTTGAGGAACTAGCTGAAGGTGTGTTAAGGAAGTGTGTGATCAGACCTGGAGGACGGTGCTGCTGATAGCAGCAGAAATGCACCAGGAGAAAAATGTCTCAAAAATTTGTTGTTTATCAGAACTAATTTTAATATAACATCTTTTCTTGGGTCAGAAATGAAAAAATAGTAAATGAGATTTTTTTGAGTTTAAGATTATTACTTAAACTTATTATTATCAGTATTGTTAAATTAAACAACCTGTTTACAATTATTAAACTAATCAATTAACATTTTGAAAAGAAATACACATCTATATAAATATTTCCTAAATTAAAACGCAAAATAAAATATAAATGTTACGTCAAAGACACTGTTCTGTGTGTAAGGCAGTGTCTCTTTGTTTGTTCACTCCTTTGTTACCAGCTGTTCTATGACTTTTCTCTGTCACACCCAAAACTTTAAATTGCATCCTCTCCTCCTTACAAAATCTGAATTAGACCATTTTTTTCCTTAGAAATGATAAGAAAAAATAGCCTGTGTCTATGGTCAGTGTTCTCTTCAACCTTGCTGGATAAAGTCAGAATAGAGTGAATATTCCCACTCAGGGAAAACATCTGGAGCAGCTCATTTATCATGTAAACTGTAAAGTGAGACAGTTAAAAGCACAGTGAGATGTGACCAGTTGAACACATGCATGACAGAGCGTCCTTTGTTCCCAGGGTTAGGGTTAGGGTTTAGACCTGAACACAATAGGAGGGTTACTGTGTGTCAACCGAGTACCGAACTGGGGAACACAGGACCCCGGGAACACAGATATGCTCCCCATAAAAATACAAAGTTACTATATTGTCATCCAGCTGTTCTGCACTATAGCTCACCTGCAAGATGCCTGCAGGTTCGAGATTGGCCTGTTCAGCCATCAGATAAACATCATCTTTAAGAGCCAGCAGTGGAAGGAAGGCACTGTCAGATGGTACAGATTATGCAAAAAATGTGTGTGTGTGTGTGTGTGTGTGTGTGTGTGTGTGTGTGTGTGTGTGTGTGTGTGTGTGTCTGTGTGTGTGACAGAGAGGAAGAGAAAGTAACAGGGAGTTGCAGAAATAGTTAGTAATGGCAACAGACTGTGGGCTTTTGACACTTCAGCTCATCACTTGCTCATCCACATCATGGCTTCCGTGGCCCACGTTAATCATCACGCGCACACACACACACACACACACACGCACACACACACACACTGTACTGTCAGCTGTATCGATTGTGGGGTGGCCGGTGGATGAACCTGTCATGGCCAACATAGATCGGACTGGAGGATAATGAAGTCTTCCTGCCCTATCTGACAAGCTCCGAGAGAAAGTGAGAGAGAGAGAGAGAGAGAGAGAGAAAGAGAGAGACGCTCCTGGGACAGCCCACGGGCATCCTAACCATTGCCTGAATAAATTGGATGGAAAGAAGCCCCTTGAGTCGAAGACGTGATCTGCCATGATGTCATCTAAACAAGACTCGCATAGAGGGAGAGGTCAGGGTGCTAATAAAGACCTAACCTACACACACACACACACACACACACACACACACACACACATACACACACACACCTACCTTCTACTGAACAGTAAGTGCAAGCTGACAATCTTCAACTATTTTCCAGGAAACATGTTAATCTCTCTCTCTCTCTTTTCTCTCTCTCTCTCTCCATCCATCCTTTCCCATTCATCCCTCCATCGTTCTAAGAGTACAAGCTCACACTTTCTTTTTTCTCTCATGTAAGCTGAGTGTTGTGTGCATGTTGTTCAGTGATTTCCTGCCTTGATTGTATTTATGTCTGCCCGTTTCTCTACCCTGCCCTTGCCTCTCAGTCTCAAGCGCACTTGTAAATCTTCAAAAATGTGTCACATATATAGATTCATCTTTAAATAATTTCCTGAAACAGCTGGTCACTATAGCTTTGAGCAAACATTACTCAAACAGAAGCAAATTGTTCATTTCTTTCGGACTATTATCAGCAGTCATTTGGTGTCATGTTTCTCTCCACCTAACAAATATAACTTTAATATTCATTCTCCTCGCTATATGCTCCATTATATCCAGCGGTTAGTTGCTGTGTGTGTCACTCAGCAGGTAGTGTACAGTGTATTTATTACAGGTTTATTTGCTAAAAACAGCTGCCTGGAAATGTGGCTGACAGAAGCACTGACACTTCATTCTGAAAGATGCAAATATTGATTAGTGCAGCTTTAACGATACTGTACAGTATGTCTGCATGCAAAGGGAATTCATCTGGCAAGAGGTACAATAAAAAAAAAAAAAAAATAATACGACCCCTGTCCCTCTGTCAGAAAATGACTTCACATTCAGGAAACTACATGCTGACAATTTTAATCCATCTTCCTCCAGCGTGGACTTGACACTTATTCCTCTTGTATTCCCTGTGGGCACCCTCTCTATCTCGCTCTCCTCCTCTCTCTCTCTCACCTTTGCCTCACTCGCTCGCTCACAGTGACATGCGTGTCCCCTCCTGAACAACATTTCAATGTAAAAATAACATTATTAAATCTGCGGGATAACAGCAGAGCCAACTTTAATGTATTGGTTATATAACAGTACGTTTCACATGATATTGCAGAATCCAAACTTCTCTCCCGCTTTGTGGATTAAACACGGTGTGACCGTCCATACACAAGTCACCCTCAGCACCAAACGATAGCGGCTTTGTGAGACGTGATCGTCAGGCAACAGCAATATTTTCCCACCGCTGCAGTTGTATTTTCTCGACCTAAGACCATCAAAGAGCTGCTGCTGCCCGGAGCAGAGGGCAGCTGAAAAACTGATGCTGCCAGCGTGGCACATTCATAACACTGTAAACTGTCAGAATGGCAAAAAAATGGCCTTATATGTATGTGTACAATGTGTGTGAAGGTGTGTGTGTAGGTGTGAGAGCGTGAGAGTTAGAAACTGTCAAAACACCCATTTATCAAAGAACCCATGAGATCTCAGCAATGTTTTTCTCACTTTCTCGTGCACATGTGCTGTGCATAATGTGCACAATGGCACCTTGCATATGAGTCACATTGTAAATAGTGTCAAAGTTGAAACTAAACTCACTTCTCTCGTATGATATAAAACTGTTATTGGTTATTGTTGGATTAAGCCAAAGTGAAAGCAGCACTAATCCATATTTTTTGTTTTAACAATGAATCAGTAAATAATATGTATGTTACAAACCCACAGAAAATTATCGCTCATCTCTGCGGTTGGCCTCAACTCTGTCCTGTTTAAGCGTCTTTCAGCTCATTCTTTTGGTTTCTAGCAGCAGGCAGTGTTGTAATGTGATGTAAACCCACTATATGCTACCTGCCCAGCACCAAACTGAAGCTAGTAAACTAGCTGGTGAACACAATGCATCACTCAGCAGATAAAGAGGCAGATATGTTTGCCAGGAGTTAAACAGTGAACTGATCAACTTGTGTGGAAGTCATTCATTGGGTGGTAGAGACATGACTCCAAATAAATGCTAATGTTTCTCCACATCTACTGGATGTCTTAATTCACCATACCAAGCATATGAACTTTATCATGGTAATATGTCAATATAGTGTAGACTGTTCCAAAGCAATTAATGCTGCTTTAAAAAGAGACGTCAGCAGTCTAACTTAGCCAGATGAAGTTGATATATTCACGTGGCAGCTGTGTAAATGCTTTTTGCCAAACCTACAAGTGTTCCTACAGGATGCCTCCCTCCACCACGGCTCAGTGAGGAAACGCTGCCCCTGGAAACACAAAGATACTCAATTTGGCAAACTGAGTCAGCTGAAGCCTCATTTCAGCTTCAGCTGAACTGTAAAATGCCTTTCTACTCAGAATGAGGAGCCACGTGAAACTGAGCTTGATATTCATCAGATACTTTGAGAATCGTGATCACTGCTTTGAGTTTTAATACACAGTAAATGTATACTTTAGTAAAAGCTGTATTTAGCTTTGCAAACACGGAGGTTAACACCATCAGACATACTTTCTGCTTTATAGTCAGCGTGGCTGAAAAAAATGAAAGGAGAAGCAGGCTCACATAAATAAAGTGCTACTGCTGGTCTGATAGCTTTGCTGAAAAATCATTGTGAATGCATCATTATCAAACTCAAACATAGCCAGTCTACTGTGGCACTTACTGCTAAGAGTAAATCAAAGCTCCCACATGGAGGACAGCAGCTCCTTCACTGTAGTGACTTACTCACGCTGTACGAGCGGAGCTCTTTTAGTGGACACCATGCTCCCAGATAAATGACAGTCAACACACAGTGGCTGTAGCCACAGAGAAAGCAACCATAGTTCTGTGTGTGAGCAGTAATGTATTGTTGAGCCAGGTGCACGGTAATCTGCATACTGACTATTGATCTCAATGAGTCAGATGTGCCAGATGCTTGAAATGCTGCTGATCTCAGGCCAGCGTTTTCTCTCAAACCCATATTTCACATAATCTTAAATCAAAGTGTTTTGTGTGTATGAGCTTACTGGACCACGGTATTCAGCATTTCTCTCACTGTTGAAAAGCAATAATGTCAAAACTTGACTTTCAAAGTAATCTTATAAGAATTTAACACAACTTATGACTGTTAATTCATTTTAAGAGGCAGCATAGATTATACTATACTGTACCCCAGAGAAGATACTGTACATAACATGAATAATGAGATGTCACGTTTCTGTTGGCGCCGTAAGAAGCAAAGAGGCCGTCTTTCCAGTGACCTGAGCTTCTAAACTCTGTGACCTTGACTTTGTTTAATGGGTACTGCTGCCCAAGACAGTTCACATGACATAGTCCTGTTGCCAGGTAAAACAATGTATGATCATTGTGTATGAACATATAGATCATGGAAACTGATTAGAAGTAAGAATCTAAATCTTATAAATCTCTGATGCATGTCAGTTAATATACATAATCATTACAAAAGGTACTTTTGGGAAGAAAGCTTTTCTCTTAAAAGACTGTTTGTACTGTTACTTTCAGTCTAAGTCTCAGAGTGCAGTAGCAGTATTATGGCAAAATGATAATTGTTGATGATAATGATAAGTTTCCAAAGTCTCAGTTTACTGTTCATTTGAGGAAAACACTGAGCATTCATTAGTGTGTAGAGTAGTGGCTTCCAAATGGGTGCCCGAGAAAATTTGTTTATTTCTGTTCTTTCCATTTTGTGTTTTTAATAATCACATAAAAAAACAGGCAAACAAATGAATTACATTTCATATTACATTTTAAACATAGTAAAGTGGAAGAAATGAGCAGTAAATATCAATATTAATAATCTGTGTTATCATGCAGTTTTGCCACAGCTTTGCAATCCTGCTAATGCTACACAGGCATGGAAGTAACAACTTTCACAGCAAGTGACGGGAAGATTTTTCATTTTAAACAGTGCTCTAAGAAGTGCTGCCCTCGACATCTCAACAGCTCCCACCTGCCATCAAAGGAACTCAAACCAGACTACACTGAAAGCTACTTGGCTCCTGGCTTTAAGGACAGACCTTGGCAGTGGGTTGGTAGACACCATTGTGGACTTGTGTCACATTAAACGCTGTCTGACGAGAACAAAACATCACGCAGCTTGTTTCACCTTCCACAGATCCTCACCATTCAGCACAAGATGCATACCTTATGTAACCACACCATAATGCCACAAAGCTGAGCTCCAGCTCTAAATCCATTCAATCAAACATTTCATGTGCAGCAGCTCAGTGTGAATAAACGTCTCATCAAGTTAGGAGCGAATATTTCTGGCATATTGAACCAATTAAATGAAACACCACGGGCTGAGTTTATGTAATCTAGATGTTATAACAGGAGCCTGTCAGGACAGAGGAGATTCACTTCTCACGCTGATTTTACACAGAAGGAGTCATTTCGCTCAAAACTCTAATCCAATTCTTCCAGCTCTTTTCTCAGGACTTGAAAGACAATCCATCTGTTCCTCCTGGCCGACGTTCAATCACACCGCCTTCTGTTGTGTGGGCCGGAGGTGAGTTAAATGTTTCTACCACTTCACTGACAGCCGGGGGAGTCGGGGACACGGTGGCATCTCGCTGCTATAAAGATCACTGCTGGAGTCCTAATTCATCACCCCAGGCATCATCATGTGGCATTACAATATGCTAATGCAGCGACGCAGTGCCCTCGCTGTCACCTCATTCTCTCTCTTTCATCTCTCTCCCCCTCTTCCCTCCATCTCCCTCTGCTCTTCCTCCCCATGGGGGCCGGGCTCCCCCCTTCTGTGAGTTGTACCTTTCTGCCAATATGTGGAGGAGGCCGAGAGCGATGTCGCAGCTGATGTTGGAATTAGGTGAGCGTTGCATGTAGTTGTCTGGCTGCAATGGACGAACATGTAATTAGCCTGCGGTGTCAGCGTTAAAACCGGATCCCATTTAATAAGCACAGGTTCCCTCTCAACTGGAAAATCACCAGCTCACATGCCTTCGGATGGGATAAAAACAGGAATACCTTTACAATGTGGTGGGAATTTGTGCAGTGTGGTTTTCACAGATATGGCACAATAAGCACCAAGCACATATGCTGATGATCAAAGCTGTTTAAATACGTATTTGTTTTGGTGCTGTTATGTGAGAATGTTGCTCTCTGATAAATTCCTCAGTGTCGTCTTGTTCTTACCCCGTGTGACGGATACGTTAGCCAGCCCCAGTCTCCTGTGATCGTCGTCGTGTCCAGTAGATTCACTGCAGACAAAGAACAAAACAACAACAAAGGAGGTAAGTGATGAACTTTAAATGATTGTTTTTCCCATCCTCCCCATCCATCCTGTCCTTCGTCTCCATCCTCCGCGCGCTCTGGCACCCGACAGAGTCACGCACATACACGCGTACACCTGTCTGACAGGTGTGACTGATGAGGCGGGACGGTCGTCACAGCAACTCTGAGCCGGGTGTCACAGCGTGTGATGTCACCTTGACCTGGTTCACCCTGGGAGCCCTCGGAGCTAGAACCTCTGCGCTCCAGGCTCAGAATAGAACAGGAAACAAAACATTTACTGGTGAATGTGCAGCGTAAGATGAAACTGAATCGCAGCAGTGACTTTTTGGAAGGAATACCTGAAGTCTACACTGTCAATATACACTATACACTTAATGTTAGTCACAAAAGAACAATGAGGCATTTAAAGACAGACAAGCATACAGAGGGTGAAATTAACAAAATACTGCCAACTTGCCCAAAAATTCAGAAATGATGTGACTGACACCATCATGTCACCCAGATCCCACAACCATATGTCATAATTAAAAATAATAAATAGTGAGACTTTGCCTTAACAATTTTGGATTATTTAATATTTTAGTGGCTTAATTTGTTGAGCCACTCGTTCGGGAGACAGACACGTTTAATATGTTTCAAACAGCTGCACATTTTTATATTCACCGTATTGTTAAATAATTATTATTATAATCAGATTATATGTCTGTATCACCTACACCTACTTTATTATTTAGTCATTTTAGATTGTTGATTTATTTTCTTAAAAAGCCACATTAAGTCCAAAATGGTTGCCAGTTAACTTCATTAACTTATTATTATCTTTATGAAACGGAGCTTATTACTGAAAGTTCTATGGACACAGACAGTTTGAACAGGTGTGTTCAGACAAACACAAAATGAATTACTTGCATGAGTTTGACTACTGGAATATTTGTGTGATACACATTATTAGTCACTCACCACAAACTACATGTCTTTGTTAGTATCCTCCTCTCTCTCCTTTTTCTTCTCCTCTCTGTAAACTCATGAAGTTATGAAGGATAAGCACAATTTTTCACTTAAGTTGAAATGTTCAACTCATGTAGACGCCTCTTTGCCTCTATTTACGCTGCCTCGAGCTAATTCCCGTCTGTTTGCACCCTCTTACATCTCTTCATTGACTTTGTATGAAATCTTGCTCCATCTAAAATTCGCCTCACACTCCGTCTGAACACACCTTTACGTCTGAGTGGCAGGACGTAACAAGAAAGAGGGATGGACAGATGAGGAAAAAGTGGATGAAGAACTTAGTGAACCACTAATTCTACCCACTGGCCGTGTCCATATCTTTCGCTCTAGCAGGTGTGTGTGTGTGTGTGTGTGTGTGTGCGTGCCTCTTCCCTTCAGCACTTCCAGCTAATATGATCTCTGCCCCAGGGCTGCTTGTCAAGCAGCCAAGTGATGTTCCTCACATTAGAATGAGTTTAACAAAACACTTCACACTTCTTAGCTTTCCATCTCTCATCCGTCATCTTTCTGTCTGACACCTGCTCTCTTCCCGTCTCTCCTGCATGTTAAAGCTACAACATGCAAGGTTTTTGCCTTGAAGCAGGAAGTGAACTGCGAGGCCTGGTCTCCTCCCCCTCAGCTGGCCAAGTTCACGTCTGTGTACTTTTTATTCACACTGAGGAGTTTTCAGACACACTCAGAGATGATGAAGCATTACTCTGTGGTCACTTTGAAAATGTTGCAAACCGGAAGTTCAAGAAATATTTGACATTACATGTTCTGAATACGCATATGTTTTGTAGTTAATTAATCCACAGACAAAAAGGGACACATGGAATCTTTATCTTTCTTTTTCTTTTTAACACAGACTATCTTGACTGAAAAGAGAGAGAAAACAGCACCACCTACAGAAAATCAAACTTCAACAAAACGAGATCCACTCACACAGTTTGAGTGACAAGTGACTCCTGGCATGTGCACAACACATCACAGCGAAGAGTACTTAAAGCATCTACGCAGCCGGGGTACGCTCACACAGGTGCTTCCACTTCTGCCTGGTTGCACCTGCTCTCTGGGTCGCGTGAAAGCACTGTGGCTGACTGACATCTGACTTTGTGCTGAACTTTCATTGCACCTGCCAGGATGGCAACATCTGCACGATTCTTTTAAAGCGGCACGAACATGTTTTGGCCACTAGGAAGCTGAAGAACCTCGAAAGACCCCGCCATATTATTACCTTAGATAATGGGCTAGCATGTTAGCAAGCAGGTGCTCACTTACACATCCAGCTGACATGAAGCTATATCATATCCACTCTTCTTTTGGCTCTTTTTTGGTCTCCTCAACTCATGATAAATATACGTAACATTTGCTAATTAGCACTAACCACAAAGTCCACAGTCTGATTAGTAGTGCAGGTATTTGCTTATGAACAAATTGACTGACACCTAATGATGGTGAATTATCACAGCAGCTAAAATTCATCCTCTGGGGATCATGAATGTCTGCACCAATAGCAATCTAATCCAATCTAGTGGACTGACAACTGCAGAATTGGCTGATAATTCTGTGTTGATTCAATGTTAATATATAATATACTAATTCATGGAGTTTTATATACTTAAAGTTTGGTGACTTTACAAACTCCCAGCTCAGCTCTGCTCATCTTCAGCCTGAAGAAAGACCTAATTAGCCAGAATAATTGAAAACGCTTGTGTGGGCTGACAGGGCTTTAACACAAATGATGTCCAAAAAAAGGAGATGCAGATCACTTTATTAAAGCTATACCTGGCAGCCCGGCTCTGTGGTGGCTCCAAATAGCAGGAGTCAGCCGTTCTGAAAATAATGAACTTCAGTAGCAAGAACTCTTCTGCAATGTGACAGTGAAGTGCACACCGGGTGCTTGTTTTTACCACCTGTACACAAGCACACCGAAGAGCTGAGATCTAATGTGGGGTAGTCCAACACTAAACAGTGTCTGGTTGCTGCATGTTTTGGAGAGAGTTTTGTGTTTTGCTGTGAAGTGTCAATTTGTCACTTCCTGTGGGTCAAGAAGTGTCTACACCCACAATTCATAGAGGCAAACCGGATGAGTGTAAAACATGGTAATGGGGATAGAGCACTCTTGTCCGCTGCAGCTCCACTTCATGATTTAGGCTAATAAGACGGAATATTTTTCCATAAAAATCTTGCCAAGTGGAGCCTCATGATCTTCTAATTTCTCTGTGCAAAGACTGTTGCTTCTCACACAAACACACACACACACACACACACACACAAACACTCATGTGTTGCAATTAGCTGGTGTGTCACTCCTCCTAATTTGAGCACTGGGCCGCTGAGGAGGGCAGTGGATCAGAACACACAGACAGATGGCAGTGCCACCATCCTCTCATCCCTCCATCCATCCCTCCCCCATCTACCAGCCTTCTCCCTGCCTGTCCCTCCCTCAGGGCGCCGACATCCCGTCGTCCCGTATTGATGATGCAATGGCCCCTCGCACTCGAGCCAAGGTCACAAATGGATGCCGCCAATTACACTCCTCTGAGTGCTCTTCATCGGCCCAGCAAAGTGACATAATGAAAGCAGCGTACTGGCGCAATTGGATTTAATAATTCTTCAACACACCGAGGGAGTTTTGCTCTGCTATACTGTTATTATTAAAGGACAAAAAAAAGGACAAATATATCCCCTCCGAACATGTGAGGCGGTATCACCACAGCAGACTGTGTGAAGATTCACGAGCCATTCCCGGTGGTATTCATTTAATTTCCACTCAAATGAGAAATCCCTCTGTCTTTGAAGGTGGTGGGAGTCATTTATCTAATTTGCTCTAGCTGTCTGAATTATGACTTGTATACAAGCGATAGTGTTTAGTGGCATGTCTGGTGCTTTGCTTTAATGTGACAGGAACTGTGTGAATAAAACAGAGGACAGGCAGTAATTAGCACTTTGTTTTTTTTCCTCACTTGGCTTCTTCTCATCTTACATGCAGGCAAACACAAGTGAAGCCCAATTCTCTTCATCCCACCTCCACCTTCACTGACGGGCTTTTATTTTTGTCGCTGACTTTTTCAACCCCATCTCCAGATTTTGTCGTGACAACGAGCTTTATAAAGTGCTTCACAAATAAAGTCTCAAGACTGAGGGATTGAAATGAGCCTTGTTTTTTAGGGCACTGACTGACCTTCATGACACCTTGATGAAAGCTGGCTCTAAAGTCACTCGGTTCTGTATCTCTAACAAAAAGATTGTACAGCAGTGAAGAGGTTAAAACCTTTGTTTGGTGGTGGAGGCGGGTGGAGGGACCAAGTGCTTCTCCTCGAGGACTCCGGGCTTGAAATTGAGTTTGTTCCTGTTTCACAGCGTTCTGTTCATAGCAGGAACACAAACCACCAATAGCAGCCCTCCGCATGTCCCCACACCACCACTACCTCCACCAATTTCTCTCTCGCCCTCTCTACCCTGGCCTCCTCCACATCTTGGAGAGCGCCAAATGAAAAACTGTCCGCCAACTTGAGAGCTTGTTTTTGCTCGCTCAGAGACACGCCGCATATTTCCCAGGGCGATGGTCAACTTTCCTCCCCCATTACTTTTCCCTCCCCGCCCCGCGACTCAATCTGGCCAGTAGGTTAGCGGGTGTGAGGACGCCTGCGGCCTGGCATTCATGTCGCGGCATGTATCAAATCAGCCAGCCCGGCCAATGTTGTTGAAATGCAGCACCGTGCACAGACACTCACACACACACACACACACACACACACACACCCTCTACCTGTCCCTATCAGTGGTCATGGCAGGCTGAAAGAGGGAGTGCATGTGTCTGAAGTCAACATGGAAAAATTATGGGCTGTCTTGGAGGAAGTGGAGTTTGCCTGCAGCGCCTGTGGAGCCTCCACACAGCCGACAACAACAATGTCTCCTTTAAAAACACACACACACACACACACACACACACACACACACACACCCAGTGAGAGACAGGGGAAGTGTAGAAGGAGGAAATAGCAGAATAGAGCAGATGCTCAAAACCTCATTTCCACCCCAGAAGACATGGCCATACATTTCAAAGAAAAAAGTGCAGCTATTATTCTACACCAAGTGTCTAAAACACACAACAACACACACATAGTATATATACATACTGTACATACACAGGGAAGGAAGAAAACATGTGGCAGCAATCAAAAATGTGCATCGTACCGTTTATTTGGAAAAGAACGATACACTGACAAACATGCGTTTAGCAAATGTACATCCTCACAAACATGAACACACACACAGCTGACACATATATGTACACACACACACACACACACACACACAGGCACATACACACATACATTGATGGCGCAGCTCTTGGGCGAGACAGGGACTATGACAGCTGTGTAATTATCTCATCAACACCTCCCTTCTCTAACAAGCTTCTCCTTCTCTTCTGTCTCTTCTCGCTGCCTGTAAAGCTCCTCATCAGCGCCGCGACCAGAGGAGACGATAAAAGCCTTCACAGAGATGAGAGGAGCTCCACCAAAACACCAAACTCTCTCTCTCTCGCTCTCTCTTATTTTCACACACACACTCTCTTTGCCTCTCACACACAAACACAGACAGCCACCGTCTATCCTTTCTAGTTTTGTTTTGCATTTGCTCCACAGCCCAAACGCCAATTCCCCACTCTCCAATTACAAGAGCAAGTCCACATAAATTACTACCTCTCAAAAAGAGAAAAAAAAAACCCACTCTCAGCCTTTGTTCATTCAAGGCGGCAAAAAACCAATACAAAATGACTTGAAATAATTGTTTTCATCAACCCCCTCCTCCTTGCAGATGCAAGGTTGTTTTTCTGTTTTTTCTACACTAATGCTGATGATGACTGGTGATAGGTTTAGGGAAGTGTGCGTAACTAAATTAGACATGTGCAATGAAAGGTGGAATAGAATTACAGTAAGGGTGTTCAATGACTCCTTTGATTCAAAATTGTTAATTTTGTGCCTGTGAGCAAATAGAGGAGAAGGGAGCACCGGGGTAGTGGCTCGTGTTATTGCTGCACACAAGGACACTCAAGTACACGAGCGTTGCAGGCTCTTAAAGCGAGAAAGGCAAGATCGTGATTCCTCCAGCATGGCTGTGCTACATGATGAAGTTTGAAAAGTGCAATTTTCATTTTAGATAATAAGAATGTCACTTAAGAAACAAAAATACCTTCTTGATGACTTTATGAAAAACATATCCTGGGCCAGGATTTTAGACATAGGTGAGTCCAAATTCCCCCAGCAGAATTCAACCTACTACTTTTGACCTTTTGACCTTTCAAACCTTTCAAATTTCTTTACAATTTTTTGTTCACTTAAGATATAATATATAAGAGATAATGTACACAATTTGGCAATTTATTTATTCAGTTCCATTGTTCATTACATTTCTTGTAATTATTATATTTTTTTATTATTTTTTGTCGGTTTTAATTACAGTTTTAAATTCTTTTGTCTTTGTTGTATGTAATTGTGGGAAAGAATGCTGAACTCTATTTACTTGTATTTATTTACATTTTTGCCTAACAAGACTAGAATTTAAAGTTAAGATATTCCTTTATTAGTCCTACAAACAGCAGCAATAAAGAGAACAGCAGAACAGAAAGGAGCATCAGTAAAGTAGCAGTAGATGGATAGTAATAAGCAATTTAAACAAGAGAAGTATAAAAAGTATTAACAATGTAAACAAGGCTAAAAAATATTAATAAATTAACAAGAGATATATAAAAAATATATGGGAACATTATAAACACTATAGACAGAACAGTTGAATAATTCAAATGTTGCACAGTGTAATGACATAGCAGCTCCAGCAGCTTAGGCACAGCAGTGTTGTACTAATATTGGCATACTAATATGCTCCCAATGACAAGGCTAGCATGCTGATTACTTATAAGTATAATGTCTATCATGTTCACAACCTTAGTTCAACTTGTTAGCAACATTCAAGTGCTAAACAGAGAGTACATCAGGTATTTGGTCATGAACAAAAGTATTGGACAAATTTACATTTTGCCTGAAAACGGCGTTAGATGAAAAGTCAGGGGATGTCCTGTCAGGGTTCATCCTGTGGGGATTGCTTATAGAAATCAAATGGTGGTTGAGATATTTCAGTCTGGATGAAAGTGGTGGCTCATATGGCTATAAAAAATTTAAATTCACAAATATTTAGTTGGCAACAAAAAAATCAGAATCAATCCCATCAACCTAATCAACCCTAGTTGCTAACCCATTACTTATTCAGTTTCTTTTTATTTATTTATTTATTTATTTATTTATAACAATTACATTTTAATTTTCCAAATGTATATAGACCCAAATCATAAACACCAATAAAACAGCACACAAATCTATGATTTATTCTAGAATAAAATAAAATACATTTCTCTCAGACTGTTTCGTATCTGTGTACAAGTTATATTTTGTCTGAAACTCCTGTCATCTCCATTCAGACGGAGCTTTCATTGCGCTTACACCAGGTTTCCCTAAAGAGTCTGCTCCGTGTTTGACAAGATGTAAACAGTGCATCGGTAAAAACAGTTTCTGAACAGACTTTTGGAAAGTTAACTCAGCCTGTAATCCCTTTCATTTGACAGAGTAGGGGACAGAATTGTGTGGCTTTCTGGATGACAAATGGGCCGTAAATAAACCACAGCACATGGGAGCAAAGCTCTAAGCTGGGATCACACCCAATACATAACATATTTGTGTTGCTGCAATTGCTTTCTCAAAACCTGACATCTGTCATTATGCCAGCTTTTTTTCTGCTTATTTGTCCTCATCTGTCCTCTTCTTATTTACTGCCACATTATGTTGATCAGTATTTTGTTGTGCAATATTTTTTGTTGCAAACCAGAAGAACTGATCAAATGATCTCATTACTCAAAACCTGTAACCTCCTGTACAGCATGAACAATCAGTAAATAAACAACTGGCTATGAAACCTAAAGAACTGATTGATTATATTTATTCATTACATTTTATCCATTTGCTAACGAAGCATCCATTTATTTAAAAATACTTTTTCACTCCCCATAAAAAGGAGAAAACACTCTTGAAGCCCATGAGATGTTGGGGGAACTTGTGGACCTTGGGTTAATAATGTTTTGTGAGATTACTATTTCCAAGGTCAAGACTGAACCTTGAAGCTGAACTGAACATGACTTTTTCATGAATATTTTTAAACCCACCTGTAAATGACAAAAAAAAAGACTTTTATGTTGCTTTTAAAAACTAAATAAGGGGAATTGAAGTAAACTGTTTCTGAAGTAAAGTGTTTCTAGAGTTAAAAGTGGCAAAATGACTTCATTATATTCAAATACTTGCTGAACTTAAAACATAATTAGACTTATTCATACCATTCAGTGCAGATGTTTGAGACAAACTTCAGTAAAGTAACACAGTGCTGTTAAGTTCACTTCACTTCCTTTGTCCCAGATCAGGGTCACTTGCAGCGTGTGTGTGTGTGTGTGAGAGAGAGAGAGAGAGAGAGAGAGAGAGAGAGAGAAAGAGCTGTTCTAACACATTTACTCAGAATCAGTTTTTATTGCCAAGTAGGTTTTCACAGTTCACTTTGGTGCATAACAATAAACATAGTGAGTAGTAAAAAAAAAAAAAAAAAAAAATATATATATATATATATATATATATATATACATATATATATATATATATATATATAGATCAATAGATCGATACAGCTTGTGCAGTAATATGCAAAGTGTCCATCAGGGAATGTACGAAAGTTCACAGTATGCAATACAGAAATATTTAAAATGTGCAAGATATTAATCCGTAAAAACATGTTATCAAAAACAAATGTGTGTTAATGTAACATGAAAGAGTCAGATGGTGCAGAACTTGTGTTGATGCAACATGCTGTTACTACTGGGGGGGTCAGAGTCAGTGGGGGGCGTCTGTTGGATGAGGCCAGCTGCAGTCCAAATTCTTGTGGGGCAATGTTTTGGACGTGATGAACTGCAGCTTCCAGCCAGTTGGGAGGTGTCTCGCAAAGCTAGTGTCTGTGGTGGAAGGGCTCAGCCACAGTGGTACCTGCATGTCTAAGGGTCCTGGAGGGGGATGGAGGGAGAATGATACACAGTCTGCCCTCGTCCTTGGCAGAGGCAGCAGTCTACCAGATGATGATGACGGACGAGGTGAGGATGGCAGAGTTGTCCCATCACCATCTTTGGTAGGATGAACTTCTTCAGCCGCTTCTACAGCTGATGTTCAGCTCCCACTTGAGGTCCTGGGTGATGATGGTGCACAGTGTCCACTGTGGAGACACAGGAGGTCATGATAGTACTGAAGGCAGAGTCGGCCAAGTGGAGTCCAGGTGCTGGAGGATGAAGTGGAGAGGCATGTCGACAGCAGTGGTCACGGTGGTTGGAGGTGAGGGGGCCTCTCAGGTGGGCAGGTGTGAGGAGGCCCAGGTCCCTGCTGAGGTGGGGGAGGTGGAGCTGGTGGATGGAGTCACAGCAATGGTGTCCCATTGTCTTTCACTGCTAGTCGGTGACCTGTCTGAGCCCCGTCCAGACAGAACTAGAGTCACTGGTTGAGAACTGGTGCTGGATTTTAGCGAGGTCACCTCGAACCAAAATAATTCCACTGACGACACAAGAAAAGTGGGAAAATAATCCTGTGGAGTTGTTCCCCTGATGTTCACGAGCTCTTCTCTGATGAAAGAGCTCTGGTTAGTGTAGAACAACGAGTTTAGTAACAATACAAAACAATGCGTATGAAGACGCCAAGGTACAAGAACCCGCCTTTATTCATCACTAATCTCAGTACGACACCATCCAGCCCAACCTTTTGTGTTCTAATAGCATTCTGTTGTTTATCGCATGGAAGAGACAGGCGACCACAGCAGGGACGCAGGTTACAGACATGCAGAGTTTCTTCATGTCTCCTGGCAATATTTATAAAAATAATAACAGAAAAACATCTAATTCCTATGATGGAAATGTTCCAGGGATCCTATGAAAACAGCTCAGTCCCTGCTTCACTGAGAGGAGAAATTATCACCTTAATTTTAAATGGAACAAACCAGCTCATGAATGTCAATCTTTTTGTCCAGTCTCTCTCTTAAACTCATTAAAATTCTTTGCAAAGTAGATTAGAGTCAGTCATTATAGAGCCGGATCCAAATGGATTTGTTAAAAGGAGACAACACTTTCACAATGTACAAATATTTTTAAATATACTACTTGAAAGGAATCAACTTAAATTAGAATTTTTTCTCGTTCTTCAGCTCATTTTATAATTAATTCAGATTGATTTATATTTTATACGTCACAATCAGTGGAATCAGAGTTGCACTCGCAGGTAAGAAGCTTCATAACACTGATCCATAATCAACTATTAACCCTCCCACCTCTTTCTGTCATGGAACGGCTGCAGTCAGAAAACTGTCACGGTTAAAGGGCGTAGTTCAGTGTTGTATGACATGTTGTCCTTGGATGACTGGGGTGTGATATGCACTGAGGCACATAGACAAACACGAGATTAAGATGGCTACAATACAACTGACTCGTGTGCACTTACATAACACCAGTCAGATTACATCAGTTTAATAATAATATTCCATATATTTGTATTACTTGTGATACGTCCTCGCTGCTTTTTCACTGCATGTGGGGCTGAGAAGAGATTGTAACTTCTGGTGCAAGATGTCACCAATAATACACAAACTGCTGCGAGTAAATCTACATCTTCATCCTAAAACATTAACTTTCAGGCTACATCCTGCCACCCATGTCATGCTGAGGAATAAGTAGAGTCTCAGAGAGATCACAGGTGGTAAGTGGTAGATATCTATATAACAAAAAAAAAAAAGTATATGTGTCATCACACTGAATTCCTTTAAGCAATCAGTCTCTTTTAGAATAATTAGAATAATATATTTCTACTTCTCTTGTCTTTGGTTTATTTTTCTTTATATCTTATTTTTTTCCCCTAATTTGTCTTTTATTAAACAACAATACAAGACACTACACATTTTCATGTTTTAGGTTTATTCTCACGTACAACGCAGGCAAACTCTACGTGTTTTCTCTCTCTCAGTTCATTGCAGTCCATACCGTTCCTATGTCTAAATGAAAATGCCAAGCTGAAATGTGTGTGCTTTGGTCACTGCTGTCGCATCTCTATGGTAACACCTTTTCAACTTTGCCGTTGCTGTTGACGCTCTCTCTTTCTTTTTTTCTCAAAGTATCCTTTTAGTATTTGTTGCAGCAGTGGCCCATTTTCCCCACAGGGATCATTAAAACTTCATCTCGTTACCTCTACACCTACACTAACCTTCTTCCCTCCTCCTCCTCGTCTCATCTTTCTCCACAGTCTCCCTGAAGTTTTTCTCCCCAGAGGCTCTTCTTTTCTTCCCACGTCTCCATTGTGGTGTAAGCATTTTGTCTTTGGTGCAGAGAAAGCAGTACAGACGGACGGAGAGAGAGACTGCTGAGAGACTTATTATGACACTCTGATGCAGACGTCCCCACAAAAAGCAGCTTTTTCAACTTTTCATCTTCTTCTGAACTCTCCTCTGTTTGTATGGTGAGTGCAGAGAATGGGATTTTAGAGGCTTAAAATGGTAAAGTGTGAACACTAACCAGGCAGAAGTGCACACACAAGCACAGGTTCAGGTTTCATTTAAATAACTTTTTCATGGCCCAAAACCATGAAATGATTCAATATTTTATGAAAAAACACAAAGCATGAATAACACATTAATATATCACATTTATCTTGTGATATATTAAGTCTCCACCAACTACTATTTATGTATTAATGTGTCAGTATGACCAATATAATAATGTAATACATAAAAACACATAAGACACACTGTTCTGGAGAACCAATACTTTTACTTTTGGTATTATAAGTACATTTTACTTCTAATACTTCTGTACTTTTTCTGAAGTAGGACTTTGATTGCACTTGTAATGGACAATTTCTATATTGTTGTATTGTTACTTTTGCTTCAGCAATCACACCAAAAATGGGACAAATATCTGCACAGTGCTGCCATATTGATGACATGACTGAACATGTTTGAACCAGATGTTCATTGTCAGGCAAAGGTGAAAATGTTTTATACACAAATAGCTATAAAGCACATTTAGTAATGAAACACATCCTTGTGATTGACTTGGCAACGTCTGAAAATAAGCAATTCAAAACAGCCTCAGCCACCGTTGTGTCAAAAAGTGATGCCTGGTACAATGTCCAGTTGCTTTAGAATGATTATATGAAAAAAAAATCCCTTACAAATGTATGCCAAACCAATCAACATGTAACATGTGAAAATATAACCTGGAGGACTCTGCAGGCCGCAAACAGGCTCCATCAAACACAGCAGGGGGCCCCTCGGGAGACGCAGACAGGGAACGGGGATTGAAGACTTGATTTGTTAGGTGCACTAAACAGTTTCTAGCATTATCCCAGAATAATAGGACTCTGTCACATGCTTGATACTGTTTTGATGAAATCGTTACCTGGCTCATACATTTTGGATTGGTTGATTTTGCCAGATCAATGCTTTCGGGGACAACAAGCTCAGCACTGAATTCTAATATGTTTGAATGTACTGATGTACAATATGTATCAATATCTAACTAAAAATTTTAGGATCATATTGTCCTTAACCAATGATCTGAAATGATTAGAAAACATAAAATGGGGATATTTAATTCTCATTTTTTTGTGCATGTTTGTTGCACGTGCAAAATTTGTGTATGTGCATGTTCCTATTACAGACATGATATGATATCTTTATTCACTAACAGGACTTGGACTGGAGATGGCAAAACAAAAATACACAGATGTACAAAAATGGTTCTGACATTGCAACATGCATGCATGGATCTGCTGTTTCTGTAACCTACAGGTATTTTTACACTGGAGACACAATAGCACGCATCATCATCACTGCCAGAGCATCCAAAATTGTTATGGAAATGAAGCATGGAAGTGTGCACCGCGCAACTTTTTCCATCATATCAGCACAAAATGCACCAGAGACAGCTCTTTTTCTCCAAAAAAAAAAAAAAAGACAAAAAAGACAAAAAACAACATGCCCCAGTTTACCCCTGTCCACAATTACAAGATTAGGTCATAAAGAGTGGGCAGTGAAGTGTTTGTGTGGAGCGTCCAAATGATTCGGTCTACACCGGCCAGCATACAGTCCCTCATATCTTATTTTAGCAGGTGCTCCCAGGGTGGAGCACGGGACCCTGGCTTTGAATATTCCTGCAAGGCATCGTGTTTGCTGCATGATGGAGGGTGGAGGATGCTCAGGGCCAGCGAGGCTCATCCCTTCCCAGGGGAGAGCAGTGAATAGCAGGCTACACTGCTGCCCGGGCCTGCCTGGCTTCCCCGGGGAAAACATCCGGAGAGGTATAGACGTAGTGGAGGAGAGGCACGCAGAGCTATTTATAGAGCAGGTAAAGAGGAGAGGTGAGGAAAGAATGAGAGGGCGAAGTGAGAAAGAAGAGTTGAAAACAAGAAGAGGAGAAACAGAAAATAGCCTGAAAGGAGATGACAGAGTGTGATTTTTGGAGCCGATAGCGTCCACAGAGATCTGGGTTGACGTTGTCTGCAACACCTCTTGAACAGAACAGAGCCCCTGACTCTTAGCGTGGCCTGCTGGTGCAAAAGCTAACAAAGTATGTCTCAACTTATTGATTTACGGTAGAGAGAGTTCATGCAGAGGTTAGCTGTGCTCAGCTGAAAGGGAGTGAAACAGAACAGAGAGAATAGTTGAGTCAAGACGACAGTGATATTTTATCAATATAGACTCGACTTGCAGCCCAGAGATCTTTGTGATGTTTCTATACCAGCCCGGTTCTGGCTCTGCCTTCCTCTTTAATAAATAACATTATTTTTATTCTTTATTTATTTACCCACTCTCTGGCTGTTCCACCCGTAGGCCCCCGCGCTGTCAGCTTCTTTCAGCCCTTGCAGCATGTATGTCTCTATTTCACACTGATGCCCTTTAATCATTTTCATCATTTCAGTGGGCTGACATTTTACATATAGAGCTCTTATCATCCCTGGCTTACACTTAATGATGAATGGTGATAATTGCTGTCAGTCAGTGCGTCCAACGTACCATGGTCACATCACTATTTCTGCTCTGAAGTGTGCTTGCTTAAAGAGAGAGAGGAGCCTACAATATCCACAGCCAGGTATCAGAGTAAAGTGGGCCACATATTGCACCAGACATGGTCATGACTCCATTTGATGAAAAATCTCAAGTATCACATAATATACGACTCGTACACTAGTTATGTCAATTTAATCAGTGCGTGTTCCTAACCTTCGGGGTGTGGGCCGATGCTTGGACGAGAAACAGTTGCTTCCAGGCTGCATGCAAAAAAACCCTAAATACAATTATATGACTCACAGATTCAATTATAGACTTTATGCAGTAATTACCTTGACTTCACTATCTTTCCTTCTTATCAAGCCACGAACATGACACTGATTTTGAACTATAGTATTAGGTGAGGTAATCAGTCAACAACTGGTCCTTTATTAGACTTGTTGAGTCTGAGTCAATCCGTAATCCATGCATATTCACTATTGTGCATAATGTGTATTAATCTGCAGCAGGAAATAAACAAATGCACTATTTTGTTGTGTTTGAGGAGCGTTTACTGAAAACCACAGAGCCCAGCTGTTGTAGGAAATGACTTGTTATGCCACCGCTCCGGCGACAGCCATGGCCAGAGGCGTTATGTTTTCAGTTTGTCTGTTCATTCTGGTGAACATGATATCTCAGGAATGCCTTGAGGGAATGTCCTCAATTTTGGCAAATGTCCACTTGGACTAAAGGATGCATTGATTAGAATTCTGTGGTCAAAGGTCAAAGGTCACTGTGACCTCCCAAAACACATTTCTGGCTGTAACTCAAGTATTCATAAACTCATTATGTAGAAATTTCATACAAATGTCTAATAGGATAAAATGATGAAGTGATAACATTTTATATCCAGTAGGTCAAATATTCAATGCCATAACTCAGGAACAGAAGAGATTGTGACTGTGACACTAATCTTGGGTGCCGACCTTGAAACTGGGTGATTGCACAGATCTTCTGTGCTGCTGGATTGAAGATGTGTGTAAAACATCCACAGTTTAGAGTTTGTTGCTTCTTTGCAGCAGCATCCATATTTGAACATTGTCTGCCGTCGTGGCCAAAACTTGTTTCGTCAGAATCAGCTGTCAAACATGTGAACACAAGCGATCTCTGTTTTTTTTCTCTCAATAAACTTACACACTAACAGACACACAGCGGTGGTCCAGCACAAGCTTGTTGATTTTTGACATTTCACCAAAAAAATACACTTAATACATTCTATGAAATTCTTTAAAAGTCTTCATTTTCATTATATGAGTTCAGACAGAGATGGTTGTAAAAAAAAATGCAACTTCACTTGTTGGCAGAGCACACAACCACAAGGCTGTAATTCTAGTTTAAATATGAAACTATGTATTTCATTAGGAATGAATGTGCTTGTTGCTGAGTGCAGACAGGGTAGGGAGCTGGATTACTGAGAGATGGCAGATCCAGGAGGGAAAGTTAATTAAAAAAAATTTTTTAATTTTTATTAATGTATGGTTTTTGAATTAAACACTGAAAAAAAAGAATAGCATAATTCTAATCATTAACTAAGCTAACTAACTGATGCAGGACATATCTAAAACCTGTAAAAAGGAAATAACATAGAAATGCAAAAATTTGTTTATTTTTTACTTATTTGCTTGAATAAAACATCACTTTGGCACGTACGTTCCATAATTGTGTTTCACTCTGTATTTTAATGTGAAAAGAGATTAAAAATTCTGAGCTTACTTCCCATTATTGAAATCACAAATTTAGCAGATCATCCAGCCTTGATGGAAGCATCTGTGTTCTCTCTCGTTTTGGAGCTACTTCACAAGCATCTACATATTCATCCACTCTGCGCTGATTTCTAGCAGGGCTTAACCTTCCAACACCCCCGAGCTTCCCCTGCTCTGAACACAAGTAGTCTTTGTTGTGTTTTACTTCATATTTTGGACGAGATTTACTTTCGCCAACTATCCATGAGAAAACAAAACCTCAGCCTGAGGCACTGAGGCAGTAACCCCCCTGAGGATAATAGATGATGATTGTGATTAATGAGTCCTCTTTCGTCACCAAAAGTCTTAATGTACTCCTTTAAAGTGTTCATGTGTATGACCTTTTTTTCTTACGTGTCCCTGTGTGTGTACGTGTGCAGCCCGGTCAGGATCGAGTGCTGATGCTGTCCGCCTGAATGAGCCACCAGCTGTCCATGCAGCGACTTCACGACACGACACAGCGACTACCAGTGTTATTAGCAGTGACTGAAATAAAGCAGCGCGAAGATGAAAACACCAGCAACAGAAACAGCAGTGCATGACTCAGTATCAAAGTATAAATTTAAACACACCGTGTGATGACACGCCGCTGTATTAATGTGTTTGTTTTCCCCACAGAATGACATGTGGAAAGTTGCAGTGCGGCGCGAACTCGAGCTTTTCCTCCTCTGTCATCAGACCAAACAAAGTCCCCAGACTCGCAGGGATACACAAGCTTTGTTGTTAATCTAGTTGGAGTGCGAGTAGATGAATGAATTGAGCTTCATGCATTTAAAAGGGCCGAGTATGAACTGAAGACAGAAGATGGCAGAGAACAGAGAGGAGAATAAACGAGTGTTTGGACTCCCCGCTTTGGCTTCGTTTGTGGGTTACTGAATCGTTTCATTAAACATCAGTGGAAGGGCTGTCTGCAGGATTTTCATCTTCTCCTTAAGATTTGAGTCTTCTTCCTCTTTTCCGGCTTACAGTTTGGATGATCATTATTTAGTCCATTTTTTTTCAGTTCTAAGTCATTCTTGACAACTTTCAAGAATCTTGATATTGTTTAATTTGTTATCCATTCACACAGTAATAAAAAAAGAGAAAAGACAGAGAAAAACATATTTTTGAAGTACTAATATATAAAAGAATTTCTCACAGATGGCACACTGGCTTGGCAGTCGAGGAGCTGTAAATGCAAAAATCAGTTCCTCCCTCTTCAGCAGCCAACTTTTTCTAACCTCTGTGAGTTACACTGACTGTAAGACATCATACCACTAAAGGATGTAGAAGTACTCTTCATGTCTTGCCCTGTGCTCCGGATGTGTCACAGGGTGATGATGAATTTGCAGTAAAATGGTGACAGTACACCGTAAAAGTCAGGGGGTCAGGACAGGTTCTTTTGAGGATCCATTTACTACACAAACAGTCCAGGCGTCCAAACAAGGGGAGCGTCTTTTTAACGCTACCTTTTTATGTTACACTAAACGCTGCGGTAACGTCAGCAGGAGGTAACTCACAGGCTAGGCGCTGATGCAAGACATTGAAATAGACTTTTACAAACCTTTTGCCAAAATACCCCTCGTGTGATTTATTCACTTTCTCCTCGTCTCTTCTCTTTCTCTTTCTGCCCTATCTGTGAGTATAAGTAAGACATTATAAACACTTCCGCTCCCTTTAGACTAATGCTTCACATATACCAGACATTAATATCATCCCTACAGAGATAACTCGGTTAGATGGAGTGTGTGTGTGTGTGTGTGTGTGTGAGTGTGAGCGAGCACATGAATACCTGCTCGCATCTGTTTGGATTGTGTGTCCATGTGCGTCTGGATTTTCATCAGATGAGAAATGAGTTATCAGGCCCACCCCCTCCCTCGCCACATATTAATTACATCAGGCCTGTGATATATGGACAGATTACTGGGTGTAAAACACATTATTTCCTTATGGAAACAGGCCCCGTGAGAGATCCATCAGCCTGCATCACGCTCGGTTTGGGGCTCGCTACATCATACGTGAGCATCCGGCTTATCTGCCACGGTCAGAGGGGGGATCTCTCCTCCTGCGCACTAAACACAAGCCTGTCCGCACCAGAGTAATACACTGGTTTTTCTAATGCCTAAAACAGCATTTGATTCGTTTGAGTCGACAAGGACCTCTTCTGACTGAGCAGAAGCTGAATCTCTTGACCTCTTAATGGGACATTTTTGGAACAATGAGGCAAATTACTTTGACACAGTTCTCACAGAGGTGTCCAGGCTGAGACCAGTGTTTAACATTGGGATAGCATGTGAGTATGAACATGAGTTCAGATCTGGGTTTGATTTTGACTCGGATTTACTCACTCAAACAATAGTGACTGCTAGTGTGTTACAGTGTTAAGTGTTACACCATTAAGAATCATACATAATGGGCTTTTCTGATACATAACCATCAATAGCGACAGAGGAAACTGTGGCCAATTACAACGTAATGGAACATTAACATTTTCCCAAAATTGTTTTTCGTCAGTCGTTTGAACAGGTCATCAAAATGTGACCTGACTGAGAGCAAGTCTGTTTACTTTTCATTGTACTTTAGAGATCAAACTGTTGAATGTTTAATCTTAATATAATGTAACACAAATAGAGAAGACCTATAACACATTAGCTAACATTAGACACCACAAGCTACTGGTCGTACCAGACCAATAAAGGCTATAGCAGCAAAACACAATCTACTTAAGAGTGCATTTTATTACTTATGAATTAAACTTTTTATATTTGTAAAACAAAGACTTTGTCTCAGTGGAGGTTAGAGGATAAATGCTTACAGCCAAAATACAGGTTTTTTGGCAAACTAAGCTCCTGATGGCCTTGTGGGCAGATAAAAAGAGCTGAGTCTTTTACATAACACTGAAAACCACAACGTTGGCACTGCACACGAAAAAAACTTGTGTGCCTGTTTAAAGTCTTCAAAAGTTAAAGAATGGTTTCAAACGAGATAAAAATGGACCCTGAAGGTGGTGCTGTGTACGGTGGCCAATAGGTTTACCCAGGTTTAGTTTATAAGGGCCATGGCCACGACTGGCCGCCCCTTGACTCCACCACTGCCTGGGAGACCAAAATGACCACCGTGTAAACTACAGAGGTGGAATATCAGAAAACAACCATAAGAATCATTTTTGGGTATTTAGGAAGGCACTAACAAACAATGTTGTTCTGTCAAAAGGGGAGTCAGATCAAAACTGCTAATAGTAGCAGTGTAAACAACCTGTCGTTTGGTTTAGAGGTCTCGTTGATGAATTCGCAGGCGACGCTCTCAGCTTGCGAGCCGCCGTGACTCAGAGGAAACACTCTTCACAAAGTGAGCTGAGCACAAACTCTGAGTTTGACCTTATTAGTTGGATGGTTCTTTGTTGCCGCAGCTATTGGAACAGGTTGGCAGGTTTTCCAGCGTTTATCAGAGCATATTAGACCTTCGCTGGGCTTCTATTAAACTTAATGAACATTTAAATCCTTTAATGGATTGAAGGGAATTGAGAGCGGCAAATTATCAGCTAGACGCTCTCCGCTGGTGTTGATAAAGACACCCGCCGAAGGAAGTTGAAGAGACGCATTTGAGACAGCAGCCTCCCCCCTCCTTTCCCTTTCTTCATCTCACTTTGTTCTTTCCCCGTGACCGTCTCGCTCTCTCCTTCTTTCTCTCCTTTCCTGACTCTTTGCCCGTGCATCCCTCTATCACACAGCCTCGCTTTTGTTTCGAACTCTTGCTGTGTTCCTCTGTCTATTTGTAACAGAGGAGAGGAGGCTGCTGCTGCAGAGCCAGATCTCCGTCATTCATCAGTCCCCATGAAGGGAACATCATAGAGATCTCTCTCCAGGAGGGATGTGCTAACACAACCACAACACCAGCCCATTACAGAGCTGTCAAGTGTTGCCTGCAACCTTCTCTCCCCGTCTCTCACTCTTTTGCTTTATCCTCAGCCGCCCCGGTGAGGGATCTTCTACCCCACATTCTCGCAGAGCAGAGAAACATAAATTAAGCAACGTTACAGCTCCAATCACAGAGCATAGCAGAGCGGGCCCAGGGGCTGCTGAACTCGGGCCAGCCCAGCATCAGGTCCTGCTAATGGGTGGAATGGCCTCAGAGAGGCCCCTGCTTTCTGAGGCCTCGTCTGCTTCTGGCCGCAGCTCAGGAGGACTGGCAGACCCGGCTGTATTGATCTGGTAGCTCCTATATTCCTGTCGACAGCTGGCTAACAAGGCTGATGTCTCAATAAAGACCGGTGCCTTGGGGAGAAAAGGGGGAGCAGCCGGCCAGCCGACAGCAACCTGGGTTAAGACAAACCAGCAGACAGAGGGAGGGAAAGGTTCACGCCCTTTCTGCTTATTTAATGTGCTCCCACAACGCTGCACATACAGCCCCCCTCATGATGACCCTGGAAATGTTACTATTGAACTTAAACTGAGAGCGGGTCACAAGCCCAGGAAAAATATTTCAGCAATTACTAATAAGTGGTGAGGGGTGAATTATTGCTTTTAGCGTGACACAAAGAAGTAGGTGGTCATTTGCTGGCAAAGTATAATTTATAGACCTCACATTTTAACAACGATTTCCTAGTTTCAAGGTGAACTCATGAGTAATTAATACAGAGATCTGTTAGCACAGAACACAACCCCTGACAGAGTTTTCCCGGAGCTTACCGTATCTCTATCTATTATTGACCAGGAACTGACAGCTCTAAGTGATCGAGCAAAACAAACAAAAGAAGCGAGCGTGCGTGTGAAAGAAACACACTGACAGATGATGAGGCTGCTGATCTATATTTGATGCCCGAGACTTTAAGATATAGTTTGGCCGCTCCGTGTGGTGAGGAGGTGGAAACAGACAGCTCCACCAGTCAATACAAGGCGTCAGGGGTTGAAATGTGACACTGTGAAGGAAAACACCTCTCCTTGTCAGCGAGCCTGCTGGAGTGTCCATGAGCAAAGCAAAAATTCATTCACTTATTACAATAGCTCAAATGTTTCTTTCACTCTAATCTGTTACACAAAGGTCTCCCTTCAAGCTAATTATGACAAGTTCTCATGCATTTTTCTCCCATGTGATGTTACTAAACATGCGGCAGGTGCTCTATTGACTGAGGAGAGATCAATACAAACAGCAGCATCTGAGCCGACTGGAGCACTGATCACAATCAAAAGCCTCACAGTTTTTTTTTTTTTCCACAGACAAAAATTTGTCATTGCCTTTTATTGCACAAAGAGAAAGACTGCAGCTCCCCGTAGTGTGCCTCCTTTCAACTTTTCCCTCTTCATTTCCTGTTTTCCCTGCGATTTTGTTGCTGCTAAATTACATGTTCAAATCTTAAAGTGATGAAAAAAAAAAGGTAAAGCTTTGTTGCTATTCATCGCTCCTGCCTCTGTGTGTCTTTCCCCCGTCGCTCCTCCTGCAGCAGAGGTATGTGCTAATAATCATCCACCTACAGTTTGCTCATTAGCAGCGAGTCCTGCTCTCTGCATGGGTCTTTTCATGTTCCTCAGTACTAACAACAACCTGAAGGAACGCTCTCTGTCCGCGCTGGGAATGCCACGGTGTGAAAGAGCGGGCAGGAGTTGAATAAAGGGCGGTGCCCGCAGACAGGAGGGGCTGCTCAGGGAGACCGCCACCTCCATCCGGCCAAGCGGTTCAGTTGACACACTTTCACAACAAATACGGGAGCTCGTGGACGCACGCAAGGTTTGCTCTTTATTTCCTGCACTGTTTGTTTGTTTGGCCTTCACTGGTTTTTCTGAAGGCTGATTCAAATACTGATGAGCAGTATTTTTGGGCCACTGACTATAATCTGGTCATTTTCATGCCTCAGAATAACACCGATTCAGTCTTTTCCCTCAGAATTGTTTCTTTAAAACATTAGTTCTGCATCAGATAGCTCCTGTTCGAATGACTTTCACTGCTGTGGCGACGTTTAAAGTTTAGAGCCTCCTCAGACTTCACACAAAGAGTTTCATTTCTAGGACGTGTGTGTGTGTCATGTCGAGTGTTTGCTGTTAGTCCAAAACAGGAACTATTGCAGGAAAATACTTCTAATAGTACTACTACTATTATTACGACCCAATCAGTTCAAAAAATCAATAAATCGATGACATTATGAAACAAACAATCATATAAATAAATAACAGTAGAAAATACTTTTCTTAGTAATGAGCTGCGTTTTTAAATTATATGGGGTTACTTTACAATTTCATGGTTAAATATATTAATTGTATGTATTTTGCACATTTAACTTGTGTATGGAATTTTTTCAATTTCATAATGTCTCAATTATTTTTTTAATTTTGAACACTTTGGCTCTCCATACCACCAGTTTTAAATAATTAAAATGCATTCACACATATCAGTGTATTGTTAGTTGCTTTGGTCTAAATTAGCAAAGAGACAAACACAGAACTGATTCTGGCCTGTTTGTGTTGATTGTGAAGACTTTGCGATGAAAAGCGGTGTTATGAAATAAGACGGTTGTGGGGAAAAACAGCGTTGGGAAATAATAAACAGACTTCATAAAAAAAAAAAAAAAAAGACATTTTGAATTAAAAAAAAAGGTGGAATGAAATAAAAATGACCTGATATACCATTTCAGACTATTTCATCATAAGCCGACTGGAAATTTGAAAATCACAAATATATATTTTTTGCAGTTATTTTTTATGCATTTCAGCCTTTTATTCAATATTTGACACGATGGTAACAGGAAGAAATGGGGAAAGAAAAAGATGGACCATGTATGTAAAAAGTTGCCGGCGAATATGCAGTTTTATCAAGATTGCACTTTCACAAAATTTTCATGAAAACCACATATCTCCAATTTGGTTAGACTTTTTGGAAAGTTTTAAATAAACTGAATGATTGAGTGCGGATATATGGACTGAGGAGAGTCTCCTAGTAGTAAATAAGACATTTAAAAGCCTGTTGTATTATCTGAAAAATGCAATGTTACAAAGCTAAAAAGAGACTTGTATATGGTACATACATGTTCTTTTTTCAGGACAGTGACACTATGTATCTTAAATGTTTTTTTTTAATTATTTTTAATTTTTACTGAAAAAATTAATTTTTCAATTAAATAGTCTTTACTATTTCCCTCTAATACTACAGCACTTAACATGATGTCTGTTATGAACTTAACATAAGAAGAGAAAGTAAAGCTTGAGCTAATCAGGTGCTAAACTCTGTCGCTCCAAATGAAATATGTGGGTAAGCTGAGCTCCACTACATGCATGCTGGTCCGTTACTGACTCCAGCCGCTTCTCTGTCCCCTGATCTGATTCTAATAATTACTGTGTCTCTCGGCACGCAAGGGATTCCCTGCAAGATTGAAGATTTCACGCATTCTATTGAACAAATACGCAAAAACGTTATGAGAGTCAAATGAATAAGACCAGCTTTCCCTTTGTCTCATTCCTTCCCCCATACATACACACACATACATGCGCACACACACACACACACACACACACACACACAGCCGTGTTTCCATCACTTCAGAGGATATTACATTGACTTACATTCATTTCCTGGAGTCTAACACTAACCATAACCCGAACCCTTACCTTCACCTTAACCTTTCCTGAACCGCAAACCAAGTCTTGACCCTAAATTTGATGATTTATGTTATTACGTTTTGTCCTCAAAAGGAAGACCAGTCCCCACAATGGGACTTTTTAAACAGATTTATGCCAACATGAATAATACATGTACACACACACACACACACACACACACACACGGACAGACAGAGGGTTTGAAGGACACTTGAGTTACGATGTGGACGGGATCGACTGCTCACATAGATGAGTCGTGGCAGTGTAAAGTCAGTACGTTTGTGTGTTTCTACACAAAATGAACAGGACTGTAAACATGAACAATGAACACAAACAAAATGGCTGTCCATGGCTCCTGCTCATACATCAGATATACGTACAAAACTCACTCGCAGCGTCTGTCTTCTGTGAGTGCTTCTGAGCGTTACGTGTGTCTGTAGCAGAGTGTGTGTGTGTGTGTGCGTGTGTTGTCGAGTGGAGCGCTGCATGGTTGTGTGAGCAGCTACCTGTTCTTCCACCAGTTTAATTTCCAGCTCTTCATTCATTCCAAAGGTTATCTCTTCCATGTACATGTAATATTTGTAATTGCCCTCAAGTCGGACAAACCAAAGTGAAGAAGAGAAATTAAATTTCCAGCACTATCATTTTTAAACGCAATCAGATATCATGTAGACATCAACTATTTGCTTGGGCTTAATTACAATTTTGCCCCTAATCACATCCAAAGTAGAATGAAAGCAGTGGTTACTCTTTTTGCAGAATGTTGAAAAATTGATTTGTTTTTCTTGTGTTTATTTAGATTAATTAGTGTGTGGGATAAGAGCAAAATCTAATTCTGGGGAACGTTATGTTCACAAGTCTCTGGTGACTTCTTTTTTTTCATGGGGTGAGAACGTCTTTCTAGGATGAACCGGTGTGAATAGAAATCAGTTGATTCACTCACATTGATTGAATTGTTAAATAACTAAATAGGACCAAGTATATTCTGAGTTTTTCAAGCTGCACAGTTTTCATCTCATGACAGAACAAATAAAAGAGTTTGGGGGAGGCCCAGAAAACAAGTCTTTGCTCACAACTTGCCAACACTTTGTTTAGAGCCTGTAATTGTATATTTCAAGCCCTCGATCTGAAAGGATGCCAATCAGGCGGTCCACAGGGTCCACAGAACGATTCATGAATACATTCTGTTAAGGTTCGCATTAAACAATTTGTTATTATTTGGAGGATAATAAGAGCATTTTCAATAGAGTTCATTTGAGAGTCACATGATGATCTAATTACTGTTTTAGGGGGATTTAAAACCCCGGAAACACTGAATTTTCTTCATTGTTTGTGTTCAAATTGACCAGATTTAAAACAGTAGGGGCATCACAGGTGCACGACACATCACGGCAAGACCCCCGGTTTGATTTCAGCCGAGGAACTTGCACGTTGCATGTCATATCCCTCTTTCTCTCCACGCCGTTCCTGTATATTTCTATACTGCCAACTATCAATTGGCGGCAAAAATAAAAAAAAAGACATCTTAAAAAAGCAATAATGTTGACAAAATCAACATTAATTATTGAAATAATAAGATATTGATTGAAAAAAATGTATAGGAGACACAATTTTTTTAGATTAGATTTAATTAGGGTGACTTGTTGGAGTTTGTTGTAGGTTGCTGGAGATTTAGTTTTTAGTTTAGCAACTGATAATTAACATGGAAATCCTTCCTGCACGTTAGCTCTGTGGAAATGTATTTAGACCTACAGACAAATGATGAACAGGAAAACTCATGAACTATAGGACTTAGGGAGTTAATAGGAAAATAGAAAGAAAGTGAAAACTCTTGTTGTTAGATTCACTTCCACACCTGGATACAGACGTTCAGGTAAGCTCTGCATTCTTTGCGGATAAAAGACCTTAAACCAAATTCTTAAACTTGGCAGACGGAAAATAGGTGAAAGGCAAAAAAAATGAAGTGTGTATTATTACACTTCATTTATTTAATTACACTGAATCATTAAACAGCAAATGGCAACAATCATCACAGGAGAGGTTGAATGAATTTGAATAACAAAGACATAATAGTGGGAAAGAGGTGGACACTTGACATGGAAGTCAATAAGTGGAATTATCCAAACAGGAGCAGCGGGGAGGAGAAGGAAATAAAGCCTGACATGCAAATAACACAGGCTGTTAATGGCGGGTTGTAAATGTGGCGGTGACTGAGGCGAGGACATCTCGTCTGGACCGACCGTCTGTCCGTCTGCACGGCGGTCCTCGCTTCCTGCTCTGTCTGACCTGAGGCGGCCCGACTCTCCCATCCCGCCTTTACACAGCTTAATACAGGATAAGTGGCTGCCCTCACCTTTCCACTGCCGAGGTGATCCCACCTGAACCAAAGCACTGATCTCTCTCTCTTTTTTTCCCACTATCTCTTCCTCTTCTTCTTCTGCTGATTTTTCTCCCTGCAGTGGTAAGCTGAAAGTTGCTGTCGGGGCCGAGAAGGCCCTAACAGCCGAATCACCGCTGTCACTCAGCCTCCTTAGACCAGACCTATGTCAAGGACCCTGTCACACACATACACTCACAGACACACACAAACACACAAAGAAAGGCACCAGGGGACTTTGTGGTGTGTGTGTGGCATTAGTTGAACAAGTGACAACAACAGTTTTCCGTCTCATGGTAGAAAGATGAAGGACAGGAGGAGGATGGAAGTAAACAAACCCAGGCTGGGCTTAAGGGAGCAAAGTGTGCTGTGTGTGACAAGAACACACACACACACACACACACACACACACACACATATACATATACACACATGCACACACACATCGTTTAGGAAGCTCTAAAGAAAATACACAAGTGAGACTCATAAAGACGTTCACCTCAGATCACGTATAGGATGGAAGACACACACACTCTCACACACACTTTCACGTCACCGCCTAACCCCACAGCAGACACATGCGCTGTTACTGCAGCTGACACGCAACCCGGGCAAATATGAGCAATGTCAAAACGAGTTCACACACACACACACACACACTGACACACACATACACACACACACACACAGATATCACCCAGATTTCCTTGAGTTGTTGTGCAGAGCAAACTTTGATGTCATGCCCCGGGTTATGACACACAAACACACCGTCTGAGTCTGCTGTGTGTGTGTATGTTTATTGATGTGTGTGTATGTGTGTGTGTGTTTCATATGTGGGAGGTGCTGGCTTGTTGTCAGTGTGTTTTCCAGGAGCTCCACATGTATGAAGTTAATCCCCGCTGTCAGTGAATATGCATTGTTTAACCCTGTCTATTCAAATGAGCACACACACACACACACACACACACACAAACACACTCTTACCTTCATTGCTGTTAGTTCCTGCGGTGCCCAGAGCCTGTAGTGATATAGTCCATAGAAGCATCGCAGCCAGCCCCGGATCTGAAGCCATGGTGTTCTCCCTCACACCCCGCCAGTCTCCCTCTGCCTCTCTCTCCCTCTCTCCTCTCTTACTCCCTCGCCCTCACTCTCCCTCTCTGCCACTGGCTGCCTCTCTCTCCTCTCCTTCTTCTTCTTCTGTGTCCCAGGGTTGAAGCAGGAGCGAGAGCCGGCGCCGAGGAGAGTGTGAGTGTGTGTGTAAGGAGTGTGTGTGAGTGTGAGGGCTGCGAGCTCATTGGGTTGGAGTTAGAGCCTGCCTCTGTGGCTCGCTTCAGTCTGCCGGCTCCCTCACACACACACACACATACATACATACACTTTCAGCAGGCAGCCGGAGGGGGGGAGGGACGAGCGCGTCTGTCAAACTCTCAGCAGCCAATTAGAGTGCGGGATCGGCCGGCGCTGCACACTAAATGCTCTCTTGGTTGCCACACCCTCCCGTCCTACCTGCCTGGCCAACTCTCACTTTCTTTTTATCTCTCTGGGTCATGAGCTGGCACACTGCATCTCTCTCTCTCTCTCTCTCTCTCTCTGTTATTTACCCTCATTTGTCATTGGCTAGCTTCTCCCACACACACACTCTCACCTACCCAGTGGCAAATATCTGACTGATGGGACAAACTGAAAACAGCAGCATGTCTGCGAGGCTCAAGGACAATGATCGGTTATCGATCCCCTGTATTGTACTCATAAAGCTATTATCTACAGCATGTGCAGGTGCAGCACAGTGTGTCCTCACATGCTTCTATGACTGTGTGTGTGTGTGTCTGTTATTCAAACACTGTGATCGTGTATTGATTCGTGCGATGATGGGGAACTCTGCAAATGTGCCAGATCACAGCACCTGTCCTGATGTTCAGTCTGGTCATGCTGCAACACAAGGCACACACACACACAAACACACACACACGTGCACGCTGCTGCAAAGTGACCTACGTTGAAGTGAAATCATTAAACAACACAACAACAGTTTGTAAAGCTGATAGGAGAAGATTTGTAGTTAATGTTGTCCTTTAACTGATGTAAAACTAATAAGACTGTACGGTTGACAAAAGAGCCTCACCTCAGGGTCCCTCGAGTCGCTGTTCTGTCGTCCTGATGAAAATCATGTGACAGGACAGAAAGCTCCACAGCAGCTACTAAATGAAACTGGATGTAAGATTGTTCTGTCAGCTGCTGTTTCCAAGGTGAACAACAAACTCTGAGGCTCAACAATAGAGTTCATTGTTACCACTGCTACAACTATTGATATTAATACTAATATTTCTGCTGCTCATGAAAGTAATAGTGTCTTTGTACTTAGTTTGTATTACTACTGCAACTACTACTACTATGACTGCTAGTGTTGCTACTACTACTACTACACTCACACTAATAGTATTATAATACCCATGCTGATAAAGTGTAATGTGTAAAATGTTTTCATTGTACCACTACAACCACTGCTGCTACCATTACTAATATGAGTTGTAATATTAATAAGGGCACTTATTACAGTATTAACATACATATATTACATTTGAATTAAATGAAGAGTGTTATTTGTATTTCATTAGTACTACTATAACTTGCACTACCTGCTAATACTACTATTACTACTACTAATAATAATGATATAATGTAATACTATAATGTGCATAGTCTCATTTGTACTACTATTCTCACAAATACTATTACTGCTAATACCACTACTACAATTACAAAATAATACTGCTAATAATAATAATAATAATAATAATACCACCAATATTTTATGTACTTAGTTTACTGCTACTACTGCTGCTTGTAATAATAATAATGATGATGATAATAATAATAATATAATGTTATTTGGTGTACTTGTGTTTTCAAATACTACTTAGAATTGTTGAAAGTGTTTCATAATTTTAAAGGCCTTGTTCACACAAGTTGTCAGTGTTACTGTATGTTCTTTGCCTTATGAGTATTTACAGTAGTAATAGTAGAGCAGCCGCTCTCTCAAGTTGTAACTGTGGTCTTAATGTGTACAGGGTGAGTGTGTCACCGCCCCGCTCAGAGGTCTGCCAGCCCTGGTGCCGTGCTGGGTTTCCAAACTGAACCGTTCGCCCTGTAAGCCTCGGGACGTGGCAGCACAACACTGTCGCCGCTCGGCTGCCGTCACGACGAGGCTGCTGCTCCTGCTGAAGCATCACTGCCGGGCCCGCTTGATTCGCCTCGCACGCACACACAACAAGGAGAAAAGGAGTTGTGCTCATCCTACAAAATATTTAAGACTATAAGTAAGGAATGTCCCTGAATGTTGAGTGTGAGCGTACATGCAGCTGGCCTGCTAAGTGAAGGAGATGGAGGCTTAGTTGAGATGAGTGTCCAAGCCAAATTGAGGCAGCGCTGCGCCTGCCAAACCCCTTCCTCCAATCCCCCCTCAGGCCTGGAGACACAGGGGTGTCTGTGTGAGTTTATAATGCTTCCTCCACAGCATGTATAGGGGAGCCTTGTGCCTACGTGCGACGTCTCGATAAAGCCTGGAACAAGCAAGACACACACACACACACACACACAAAAGTGAGGGTTACGCATCAAACTCGGGCATATTCTCTGTAGCTGTTTTGTCCCTGATCTGCAGTGTGTGTTCATGTGTGAGGCTCCGTTGCTTTACCACTAGGCTGCACTGTCAGTCTGCCTGTCTAATAGGCTGCACACCCGTGAGGACAGCAGCGCTGTCATCTTCACCCCGACGCTCCGATCTTTCAAGTGCAGAGGAGAAAACGCTCTCTGAACCCTGAAACACAACACAAAAAACCCACTGATTTCTGTCAATGTCTCTGATAGAAACGCATGACCAGAGGGATTTGTGGGAGAAATGGATGCTTTGCAAGGAGCAGGCTGACAAAGAGAGTTCAAACATGGATAAATTAAATCTCTTCCTATTACTAGTATAACATGGAAAATATAGAAAACCACAACAACATGTGTAGGAATGACTTTCCTTTACGATATACAGTCTGCAGCTACTCGCCATAAAACATAGATACACAATGTTGTTCTGTGTTTTTACGCTCAAACGTGATTTCTTTTATTGTATTGCATTGAACCAAAAAATGGATCTGTGTACCCAGAAAAAATCACTCTGGCTGCTGTCTCATTCACCTTTCGCTTCTCCGGTAATTGATTTTCTATGCAGAGACACATCAGTGTGACATCTCAGTTTAGGCAGCTGTGTAAAGTCTTCTCTCATTTCTGGCTACGGGAGGTGGGAGAAAATTTCCACATTCAAAATAAAACGTTCAAGAGTGTGTGAATAATGGTACTCGGAGGCACAGGTATTATAAGAATAATAATGTCTCAGAATATGAACGTGAATATAAATGTGGGCACAAAGAAGAGTAATGCTAACATTGTAGGGTCATTTTGTCCTTTTACCATAATTGAAGCAGTGTGAGGGAGAGAAATGTGTGATAGATATGTTATTATATACACAGACCGAACCTACACACACACGCACTCACACACACAAAAGGCAAGCTCATTAAAATGGCTCCCCATAGCTCTCTGCTCTCACAGTGAGTCTTTGGGAAGCCTTGTTGTTGTATACTCATACAGTATATGCATCCGCCATGAGGAGAAAATTTACTCTATAGAAGTGGGAACAAAGTGGGGAGTCCCCTGCATATATATGTGTGTGTGTGTGTGTGTGTGTGTGTGTGTGTAAGACCACCTCGTGACGAGAATCTGAATAAGTCCACCTGGGTTTACCTGGGGGGTCTGTGGGCAGCAGTTGGCATTGAAACCTTAAGATGTGTGGCTGTGACTGCGTGTGTATGAATGTGTGTGTATGTGTGTGAGAGAGCAGATGGCGGGGGTCAGTGCGTGCCTACTGTTGTGGGGCTTGTTGGTGTGTGTTGGCTAAATATAGCGCAGTAGTGACAGAGCCGCTCAGAGCACAGTCACTGACTCTGTCGCCACTCTCACTTTAATTCTTTGATCAGTTCGGCTCCGTTCATTTCACCTCAACGTGATTGAGTCACTTCAAAGCGAGCGAATTCATTTCAGGTAAATTAGTTTTAACGATAAACTAACTAGCCACAGAATGACACGCAAAGATTCTCATTTTACCTGACAACTATTATCATCATCACCGATTAAAATAAAAGCTTTTTATCAGAACAGCATTTTTCCTTTAACTCATTCCTTTAACTTACTTTATAACTGTGTGATAGAATTTACCCATAAACACTCAGGTAGTGACAGGGCCCTTTGTTTAAATGTGAAGAGAAACAAGCTTTTATTTGAAACAGGCTAGTATTAGAGACAGTGCTTCACCTTAAGTTTTATATATGTATAAATAAGAGCTACTCTTGTTTGTATTTGTTGTTAATGTAAATTCAATATTTCCTCCATGTTTACCTATTTTCTTGATACAAACAACGTGACTTTACACTTTTTGTGTAAATTGTGTGCATATGCCAGTCCTTCCCATTAACTTCTCTAGAGAACTGATCCATAATCTGGTGAGCTTTGTTGTCATGGTAATGAAAATAAATATGTAGTTAACGTTGTGAAATCGTCACAGTTTGATTAGGTTTAGGCAACAGAACTCCTTGGTCAGTTTAAGAAGAAGATCGTGTTTCAGTTAAAATAAGTTAACTCATGTTACACATACACGGACATGAGCACGGGTCTCCCGGGTGAAAGTCCTGTGTTTATTTGACCAATCCATCATCTCCAGCCTCCACGTCACCGGGTTATTATTTAATAATAAATTGTGTCATTTGTACGTAGATTGAAAAGACTGAGCTGCAAGTTTCTCTTTTGAACAGAAACACTGTTTTCACTCACTAAATAATTCCAGTCTGTTTTCATTCATGTTTAAGTTACCATCAATTAAAATCCAACTGATGAATCAAGACTGTCCTCCAACAGAATCAGTTGTTTCAGTGCCTTTAGCCATTACCATGAACATTCCCTAAAATTAACCATATGTTTATTATTGTAACCATGATGACAAAGATCTTCTAACCTTCATGGAATTATAATTTTCACCACTTTAACCATATAGTTGTCAAATCATAAAACGGATTAACTTTTCAACAGCAAGTGATTTTTGAGTTAATTAGTGAGTGAAAACAGTATTAAGTTCATTTCAGTTTTACGAAAAACAGATGAACAAAAAATACTGTAAGGTACACGGCTAAAGGAGGCACACCTTATTTCTCTAAATCAAATGGTGGGTAAGTTGAGATGGATTTTTCTCTCCACTACATCCCCAAACACTAACGTAACTACTTGGTGTTTGCAATCACAAAGTCAGCCAACCGAATCAGCTCAGACTCTCATCTAATCTTCCTCTCATCTGGGTGGCTTGTTTGATCAGACTCAGCACCAGCGAGACTCTACTACACCACCGTCCACTCCAACGTCCTGACACATTCAGCATCTCTGAGATAATATTTTTCAGCCCTCCTCCTCTCCCCTCCCTGGCTACAGCAACAAAAACACAGAGAATCTGAAACTATTTAGATCTCCTGCAAAGACCTTTTTACATCTCTTCATCTGTTTTGCTTGTCATCCCCCAATTCTCTGCTTCCCCTCCAACACGGAGGTCAGTGAACTGTTATCAGGGCGCTGCAGCTTACACAGCTCAGGGTCAGAGGTGCTGCACTTAACAGGTAACCTCACAGAGACGGCCATTGTCACCGAGCTTGAGTCATGACAGGCTGCGAAGAATGAGGGTAAAATACACAGCAACTGATAGGGCTTCATGCAAAAACAGCTCAATCAGATAGCAGATGGTGGATTATAATAAATAGTTATAAAAGATAGAGTACTTGATATTGTAGACCACTGTTAGAATATTTAAAAGCAGTGTCGAGGAATGAAGAATTGGCATCTTTGCCAGTCTGATCATTTAACTGTTTGAATGCAGGTAAAATGTGTCCCTGTGGTTATGAAGTGGGCTCCTCCTGTCCCATGATTTAAGCCACTGGTATCTCCAGAAGACTCAGTTGTGACATATTGTATATATGTACATATATATATATAATCTTATTTAGTAACACTACAGTCTTCACAGCCATATTGCAAACCATTGCTTGCAATACTGCAAACACTGCAGCTAATGAGCACAGACTGATGACGACACCCTGAGGCCCCTCAGCACAGACACCTGGCCACATACATACACATATGCAAATGCACATATGTTACACTGTCTCTGACAAAACACGTAACAATTTACTGGATCAAAACATATTTCTCCAACCGCAAACAATGACAAATATTTGCCAGTAAATATGGAAGACACAACATAACATCAGACAATGCTGTCATGAAGAGTGGACATATGGACCATACACTGACCATGTGCACTGACAGCACATGAGTTAACACAGCCACCTACACCAATACCAATATAATATAAACAGAACCACATGCACATCTACTGTCGGCCTGTTTTGGAGCATATGAAGACCTTAAACGAATCAATGGGTGGTGTTGGTGGTGTTAGTCCCAGAGTATGTGAGCAGTTTGGGGTGGAAGCAGTGGAAGCATTTTTTATTGTTTTTTGTGAGCTTCCATGGTCTCACTCCAAGATATTGCTCCATCCCACCAGCCAGCTTTCAGATTCAGCACAAAGCATATGTTCATCTCACTTTGACTGATTTTTAGCCACTAACAGCAAATAGGCTTCCACTGAGAGTCCAGAACATTTGCTGTAACAACACACCAACTCCAGCTTGTCTGCGTCCTGTATTTCAGTGCGTACCAGACTTCTGTCATTGCTCTTGTCACAGAGCATAATGAAGAGGAAGCATAAAACTTTTATACATTCAACTTTTATGGTTTTTTCCCATAGTTTAAACATTTAAAGCCTTGATCATATTTCAGGATGGAGGCAGACAGCTGCAGACTTGATGTGCTTCTACTACTATTCGGGTCAGGCTATGCAGACATGTTTCACAAATGCACATGAGAAAACATGATGACAGCAAGGAGAGGAGTTCATTTGTTTGTTGTGTTGGCTGAATAACGTGAAAAAGTCAAAAGAAGAAAAAGGTGTGGACAGTCCACACGGTCACACATTTTGGGCTGCTTGTGGACATCTGCAAAGGCAGACGGAGAAATGTACTTCACTCAGACCCAGAAACAGCCTCTGTGGATAATCTGTGTTTGCATCCTTGCATCCTTCTGCATCCTTTAACTGACTCTGTGCATTTTGCTCAGACATTTTGCGTTGCTTTGTATTACACAACTGAACAACATTTGCTACATTTGCTGAGAAGCAGGTTGTAAAGAATGCCTCGATCATGGGGTGAAAACCTCTCCACTCCACATACAGTACTGTGGTACAGTACATACCCCCACTTGCCACTTTAGGCACCGGTTCAACCCCATTGAAGGACTCACAGCAAACATATCTTGAAGCTGTCTACCCATGGCACTTCCCACTTTCTTACTTAACACAAATACATCAGCCAAGGAGATGGAAACTTAAACTGAACACTTGATTTGAAAATGTTTCTTGGTCTTTGGTAGGTGAGATGGAACAACTCCAACAGTGTCCAGGGTGAGCCAGTGTCCTCACCCATGTTGAAAAACCACAGTGCGCTGGCTTCCCCTCATTGTGTTTCACGTGGCACGTCGTTCAGCGTACACAGTCAAACAGTTGATGGATCTCAGTCCTGGAAGTAAATAGGATGAAATTGCTGCTTTTTCTCTTAACTCTAGTGGTTTGCTGGCTCACAAAAACAGACAAAGGCTAGGGTTTGCCGACACTGACATTATGCACCACAGGTGTGTCCTGACCAGAACTCCTTGAGTCACCAAAAAGTACAAATTCCCACATCTGAAAATCAGGCAGGAACACCTCGTCACAGTCTGAAGCAGGAGTTGTGATTTTCTGGGCTGTCTGGGAGGTCACTTGGTTACATTTATACGCCTGTTTCTTAAGGCTTGTGTGTTGTACGTTCACATTTGCTTTCATGTCCATTTTTAGAGGAGTGCATATCGGCTCCCCTCCAGTTGCCCATAACACCCTTCTTGTAGGTGTGTATGTACAGATTTATGAGTATCTTCAGAAAAGCATAATTCCTGTTTAACACACATTATGATGCCGTTGCTTTGTGTGGTCATTGCGCACACACTGAGGTTTAGATGTCTTGGCAGCACTTGTCGAGTAAAATACAAGCTCAAAAGAATAAAAGAGTTTATTGAAGCAAGAAACACCAATCCAACATTGATTGACAGCAACATAGAAAAGTAGTAATCCGATAGAATACTCTGAAAAAAAGTAAAGTATATTAATGATCTGAGTTGAAAACGAAAAAATGCAGTTGTACTCTGAAATCCATTTTCTCATTGATTTGCTTGGTTACACATCATTGCCATAATGTAATGTGATCGTTTGTATGTTACAATAAAAGTGATCTCAGTGAAAATCAAACCCCTGCGGTGCAATGTTAGTTTCCACCAGGGAGCACAGGACTACAAGGAACCCAAAGTGTTCTCCCAACAGACTGTTGAAGAGACCATATGGAACGGAGCTGTCTGGTCCAACAAAGTGCCTCTCACAAGCTTTCAAGAACATTAATGCTAATCATCACATTCGTTGTGGGATTTAAATCGTCTCTTCAAAGTGCTTCCTTCGAGCAAATCTTTTTATTGGCAACTACTTCAACCTGACCATGTAACCCTGCCACATCTCTAACAGCATTCAGGTCCGATTTAATGAGCCTCCATCGCAGCTCAAACTTCCGCAGTCTTCTGCTGCTAATCTGTGATGCTTCCTTTGAACTGTGCTTGTGCCTGAACAGCCAGGACCAAACAGAATCCAACTGTAAGCTGTCACAACTGTCTGTCTGGCCAACCTCGACGCACAGCTAACATTCATTTACACAGAAGCCGTGTCATCTGCGGTGAAATCGCTTCTCTCAGACGAGACTGCAGACGTCTCACAGCCTGATTAGTATGTTATGCTTTGAGTAATGAGCATTGATTATTCAGTCTAATTTACCTGCATATGTTACTGATTGCTGCTTCACTGATTTTTTTTTCTTCAGTGCTTGTTTGACTGCAACTACACACGAGTCGATGGGTTTGAGTCTCCGCTGCTGCTGCTTGTTTCACCACCTTTCCTGCTGTTTGAATATGTGACGTGCTTGTGCCATTGTCAGAGATCTGTCTTATCTTACACTCTATTTTTGAGTATAGACTTTGTGAAGATGTTTCATCTTATCTCAACTAATAACTCTTTAACTGATGGATAAATAATGAATTCATCTATCAAACACAGAAATAAACAATCCTTGTACACGAGGAAATGCATGAAAGCAGGTTATATTTCTATACTGTCGTTTCTCAAATGAAAGCCATTGTTCAAATTGTGGCTGGAGTCTGAAATAGCAGCTCAATAATACAACATTACAATGAAACTGTTCAGAACATATCACAGCTGGTCACTAGTAAAGGCTGCGTGAATGAAGCACTGGAATTGACTGTACTGTGTTTTAATTCAGCATTATGTCATTTTCACAGCACTAATCATGATCTGCTGTCATATAATAACAGAGTCATGTCGTACTCCCAACTCTGCTGAGTTCCTCTTTAAAAAACGAACTGTGAAGTAATCATTTACTCCAGTCGTTTCTATTTTGTTGTTCTTTTGTTCGATCTTAAACACAACTGCCCCCCCAGTATTTCACAGTAGAGGTCTACCATGATTATTTGCTTTAAGCTACTAGGAAGCTTTTAATATGAAATATCTATTCATGAAGTGTTGGGTTTTATTGATGTCAGCCAAAACCAAACCAAACCTCAAAGACAAACACGGAGCAGAGCAGAATGATGCATTAGCTCCTCTTCACATTGTCTCGTCCACCTGATGGTTTCACCTCTTTATTGGAGGTGAAAAAGTTAGAGGGACCCAGACAAGATTTTGACCACTAGTGGTGCTGTGGAGCAGTGTTTTTACAAGTGGGTAACCATTTTGTTATCATTGTGCGTAGACTCACAGCAAATTGATACACATTCGATACGGCTGCTAACAAGCAAAAATGGATGGTAACAATGCAAATTTTTAAATATTTATGTATCAGCTTTGCAAATATTCTATGAAGAACAAAATTCCACACATTCACCTTTAAGCAGATGTGCATTAGCCAAACTAAACTCATTTAAAGTTTCCACTACACACAAAATTGCATTGTGCATTTTCCTGATTATCCTGACAAATAATGATATTTGTTTAATGACAAGAAGTCACTCTGTAACAGAAGGCAAGAAGACCGACATCCAGCCTTCATCAGTGTCACAAGCATGCAATACATATGCCTCTTAAATAGCAAACTCGCAGGGGATCTCATTAAGGTAACTGGCGTTGCACACAAGGGAGTCAGCCATTTAGATAACAACCAATCAGCATCCAGCATTAAAACAAGGGAAAAGGTAGAGACAAGTTCACCTTAAAAGAAATGTATGGACTGTCAACCAAGCTTTCAAATAATGTTAATACATTAATTCAGATAATAAATAGACGCTATTTAGTCAAACTAACACTAAGTCGTCATCCATGAAGCCTGTTCTCTTGTAAAAGAAAATGTGCTGTTTAAAAACACTTCCACAAACATAAATCTCACTGTTCTGTAATGTACATTTCTGAGTGTGACGTTTCCTTCGCTTCATTCTGGTGCATCAAGCCATAATGGGATTATTAACATCCCCTGTGGCCGGAGGGTGAAAAACACCCTCTGCAACCGCATCTCGTAAGAACCTGTAAAAGCCACATAACAGTCAGATTGACACTTTACTGCAAGTATTTTCAAGCAGTATATTTTGGTTTTACAAGAAAGCAGGCTTCAGGGACGAGAACTATGTGGCTGATTTGGCTTCTGGTTAACTTCTCTCTCTGATAAAATACATCAAGAGCCTCCTCCCTGAGCTTTCATACGGGAATCATCCGGGACTGTCTCCCACACAGCGAGTGAGACAGTCCCAAACGTGGTTAAAGGCTGACTATGACATGACTGTTGTTGTATAATAAAATGTACAATGTATAATCCTGCATTTATCAATGCTAAATTTATATTTGGTGCAAATTTTGTTTGCACTAACAGCAAAACATATCAAAGGCAAATTGAAAAAGGAGCAGATCAGAAAATAGATCAAATAACATAAAGGCCTGTCTGTAATATGCTTGTTTCAAATAAAGGCCCTGGTTCTTTCTGACCTGAGAGTTTATACTATCAATACAACAGTGATTATGTGTCAGGAAATGAAAATGGTCCATGATTACTCAGGTCCTCGAAATATTTTTTTTGAAAAGATGTAATAAGTATTTTAGAGTGAATTGGCCAGTTGTTTTTTTGTTCACGGGAGTGAAGAGCAGCAGGGACCGTGGGAGGGTCTTAACCAGGAACAACATCAATAATGAGGTCACTCTTTCTGCATGTGAGTGTACATGAGAAACCGTATTTTCACTTGGGTCTGTGTGCGTGTCTGTGTACGTCTGAGAAAAACAGAAAGTGTGTGTGCGAGAGAGAGAGCGAGAGGGGGGCTTTGAGGGGTCAGTGTTGTTGTTGTGCTAATACAATTTAGTCCTAATTAGCTGGCTGCCTCCGAGCCTCAAGTGTCCTCTCACAATACACACCATTTCCTAACAATCAATTTTCATGAAAACAAGAATTAGCCCTGAAACTACAACGTGATGACCCAAAGTATTCATTGTTGTGCTTCTTTCCGTTGTTTTTTCTTGTTTTATGTTCTTCATGAACATGACATTTCATTTTGTCCCAAAAGACGAATAGCCAAAAGTGATGAGTTGTCTTGTATCTTGTCTCCAAGAAAGCTTGTCTTGGCTTGTTTGGAAACCCCGAGAGTTGACAGACTGACAGGGACTGCTCCACTGGGACCCTGTCAGACACTGTGTGTGTGTGTGTGTGTGTGTGTGTGTGTGTGTGTGTGTGTGTGTGTGTGTCAGTCCCCCTGTGTGTGTGCCAGTGAGGGTCACAGAGTGCCTGTGTGACACATGGCTTGTTGTATCTAAAATCAGGAAAAAGAAATGTGATGGTGACAGAAAAAAGATTCAAGAATACTCTGCAAAAAAAAAAAAAATGTTGAAACTGGTCTTGAAAATTATCTTGGTAAAAGGCTCCAGTCACAGTTATTAAAGGAAGGCATGATGGGTGAAAGTTGCCCGAATTCAAAATGACTTGGTAAATAAAGACACATTTTTTACATCATGACCTCCATGTGTTCTGTTACTCAAGTCTGTAGGTTTATCTTTTCACTTTGGACAGAGAAAGGCTAACTGTGTCCTCCTGTTTCCAGTTTACTGATGCCTGATACATAACATACAGACATGACTGGTATCAATCTGTCTGACTCTCTGAAAGAAAATGACTAATGGTATTTCCTAAAATGTTAGATTTGTATTTGTATAGAGCCGGTGTCAGGATGTGGTTAGTCTGCTTACCACAAAGACTGGAAGCAGAGAAACAGCAAGCCTTGATCTGTCCCAAATAATAATAAAAATTTGATTTACTATTATATTATTATTGAATTGATTTACTAACTTACTTGACATGTGTCCCATTGAGTTAACCTGTTCATAAGAAGAAATCTAAAAATGTTAATGTTAAAAAGCTTCATTCTTGGCCAGGCACAGTCAGTTTTACACGTTTTTGTTGCAGATTCAACAATTGAGATATAATGTGTGAATTATTGAGCTTTAGAAGGACTGGTGGAGATATTTTTTTACCGTTGGACAGAGGCAGGCCAGCTTCTACCCTCTTACCATTCTTCATGATAAGTCATGTTAACCAGCTGTTGACTGTAGCTTCATCTTCATCATACAGATATCAGATATAATCTTCTCATTATTTGCTCTCCATCTGAGAGCAAATAAGACTGTTTCCCAAAATGTTAACTTCCGGTTATGTTTTGGCAACATCTACCTCTATCCGTCTCCCTCATCTGCCTCTGTCTCCCTTTATTTCCCTCTTCTCTATGTGTGTGTTGTTTGTGTTTTCAGATGCAGTCATGCCTGACCTGTCCAGCAGACGCCCTCAGTGGCCAGTCTTATGTCCCCGGTCCAGGGGAAACCCAGACACAACCTGCTGTGTGACTCCCCACTCTCCCCACTCCCAAGAACCTCCGGCTGCTCAGTAGGAATCAAAGTTCAGAGCCGCAGTTTATTAAAACTTCAGAGCTGAGCAGTGTCCAAAACAGCAAACACGAGTTGACAAATCAACCCTTAACTTCCCTCACAAAGAAAACAAAATGTGAGCAAATGACAAGTCTCTGCCCTGAACTCCTCAACCAATAACAAGAAAAACAGAAACCTACCAAACTGCTCCATATTCACAATCTGCTTTTTATGAAGAAGAATGTACAAACAGAATTTCAAGCTCAGCAAGTCTAACAGAACAACTGAATGTTCAATATGTGACAATACACAGAACTAAACGCTGGCTCATTGTTGGAAGTGGTGAAGAGAGGGGGAGGATGATGTCACCCATTGGTCCAATCCAGAGGGTCAAAACATTTCTCCACCCACAATTCAATCATTTCCCCTGAGAAGAAATGTTTGTTTCAGTAAAATCTGGAGCATCAGCCATGACATTTTTCAAACCTTTCTTATAATAGTAAGAAGAAAGGTGATAATAATAATAGCAATATTCAATCCTGAAGCAACAAGGACCAGCGCATGAGACAGTGGTTGCTACTCTGCAAGTCAGGAGGACAAGGGGACTGTGGTCAGACAAAATGATGGTTGACACAGGACTGGACCCATGATACGCTGCAAAGTGTTGTAACAGTAATTTTAAGGCCAAGGCCTCTTTTTCAATGGTGCTGTAGTTCACTGGTAACAGACGGATGATCAATGCCACATTCATCTTCCTGCAGGAGCACTGCATCCGGATGAAGAGCAATGGCGTTCACCTCCACTATAAATGGGCAGGTGATGTTTGGGTCGGCAGGGACAGGGGGCTGCAGAGAGCTTTGGTGGCCCTCAAAGGCAGACTGACATTTCTGTGAACACCGGAAGAACAATATGGGGCTTGCTAGACTCGTCAATGGAGCTACTGCATCAAAAGTTTTTGCAGAACACAGGAATACCCACCAATCTCCAGATGGAGAGCTGGGAAATCTAAGACTGTTTGCACCTTGTCAGCAACCCAGAAGACATGAACTTATCCTACTTGTTTACCTAGAGAGGTAATGGCAGCCTTCCCGAGCTCACATTTGCCCAGCCCAGTGTAACTGTAGCGGTACTGAAGTGGTCATAAATCTCACTGAAGTCTCTCACATGTTCAGCTTGGAAAGTGGAGGTGCATTTCTCAAATCAAATGGCATTACTGCATATTGTAAAAAAAAACATGAGCATGGGCTAGGAAGGTTTCCATTCAAATCCACCAGAAAATTTCAACCAAATTTTGAGAAAATTTGACCAAAGAAAACGTCAATGAACGCCCACTGGCATTATGCGATTATTCGAAGTTTTTGTTCATCAAAATAATCAATAGGTGGTGTCAATTCTCCAGTCACATGCAGTTGCATTGCAGAAAAAGAGGGAGCAATAAGATGATGTAATTAGATGATCAAAACTGAAACAGTGAAAAACAATGTAGAAATCACTGTGGACATGTGCCAATCCTGTTTATTTCATGCATTCATTTGATGGACAGTCTCCTTATCGCTCCACACAGGTCTGATGCTGCAGTCTGCTGCTATTTTCCATCTCTTCAGTGGAGCAGAGGCTTCAGTGGATGTTTAAGTCATATGCTTCATGGATGTCATGATTCATTCACTAAGTTTCTATTGCACTTTGTCGCATTTTGCTTTTATCAACTTTTCCACCTCAGCCAAACGAAACCAACTTTTTTTTGCGATACTTTGACAGTTTTTTTAATGTGCAAATTTATCACGTGCATAAAAACAAGTAGAGGGAAACGCACCTGTTCTCTCTCACCACATCAGCCTTGTGACCTGCTGCCTGCCTCCACATCTGCACCGTGTTGGCTAATTAGTCTCTCTCTATAGAGATGATGTGTCAGCACAATACTTTAGGTAAGAGGAGTGATGAGTGGGAGTAAGTTTGTTCTTTGTGTAAAACCTTTGATTTAACCTTCTTTGATGATTGATCAAATATTTTTCCATATTGAGCTCTTCTTTGTACCTGGGACGGTTTCAGTGATTCAAACTAAAATTTTGACCCTACCCTTGGAAGTTGCACATTTTATAGAGATAGCAGTTTTTATTCTATAGAAAATCTGTGAAAGAAAATGAGAATTAATGTAATGTTTCCAATGTGTAATGCTTCCATACGAATGTCACAGGAGTTGGCCCATATACAGTTGGTGGCACTGATTCTGAACCACTGCAAAGGAGGAGGAGAATGTAATTGCACGTCACTTTAAACCTTTTCTTGTACATTATTTTTCTGTTTCCATTGTTGCATTTTGTCTTTATCAATACATCCACTTCTTTTTTTTCAAATTTCCAGTGAAAATGTGCATGAAAACAGGTGAATGGAAACAAAGCTTCTTTTCAATTCTGCTGTTTCATTTGTCACGTTACAGTGAGTTGAAATAGATTATGATTGATTATCACTTTTACCTGTTAGTGTCTTTTTTCTTTCAGAGAATCTTAATTACTCGCTGTATTTGTTCATTCTTTCTTTTTCAGTTACCGCTGTTGCTAGTTCATTGTAGCATTCATTGCATTCATTCGCTGCTGCCATTCAGATGTCTGTAAAATACACATTAAGCAATGAAATAGCTCTGAACTAAATTCAACAACCTTTCATGATCAGACTCTGAGCCTCTATTCTTTGGCAGACACTCTGAATCTAACTTCACTGTTCTGGTAGTCAGGGATGGAGCAAAGGCAGCATTAACTATAATTGCTTGTTGTCTTGCACTGGCAGTAAAGTTCACTATGTAAAACATCTGCTCTACTGTTGAACCAAGCAGATGGAAGCAGTAAATCCTTATTATTATTTTATTTCAAACCACTTCCTGAACTATGCAGGTGCAGGAAAGCATCTACCACCTGTCTCCAACACATCTACATCTTCACAGACAGATTGAATTGGATTTAAAAATAATAAGGAGCCATAGTTTCCATCTGGTGGGTAGAACTCATGTGAAAAAGAAGGTTTTTACACTGACTATAGTTTGTATCGAGTTCATTTTTAATGTTCATGGTAATATTTTATTTCAATGAGGCATCAAAGTAAACTTTTTGCTCTTCATCTCAATATTGGAAGTTTTTTTTGTTTTCATTTTTTTACCCCTCATTCTCCCGCGTACACATATTTCTTTGCATGTGTAAAAGCCATGATGTGTTGCAGAACCACTGTTTGATAAATCATGTCATTCTTATTATATCCATGGATGCAATGTGTTACTCACTATTAATCAGGGGTGTCCAAATCTTTTTTCCCATGGAGGGCCAAAAGTCAAATTTAACGTCAGGCCATGACCAAAAAGCCGACACCTATACCAGCTATACCACTACTCTATAGAACACCTTTACTTAGCCTGTGTATATATCAGTTATGAATATACAGCCACCTTCCTCTGTATGGCCATAGAATAAACCAGAGAAGGGACAAAACTCAGACTATTACACAAAAATGGAGACAGTCGTGGGTGCAACAAGCAATATTAAGCCACATTAATTAAATAGGCTGAGACTTCAGCAAAACATCACCAAAGCAGACAACACAGAGACTGAACCGTTTCCCAGGTGGTGCATTAAATCAGTGGTTTATGAAGGTAGATGCAACCAGCATTGTTACACAGCTCTCTAGCTGCTAGCCCCAGTAAGGTTGTGACTGCAGCCCCCACCCCCACCCCTGACCCCCCGACCTTCAACCAGTTTGTTCAAGTTAAACCAGACATTTGTATCAGGGTTTTTATCATCTGAAGCATGATTCCTAAGGAGGTACTGGAGTAATAAGGTGCATCTGTGTCATGTCTCTAAGAAGTAGTACAATTTTGACCCAAATTAATCAGGTGCAAAGGGTTTTAAAGTGCTTTAATAACCTTCATGAGCTGTGTGTCACAGCCTGTGTTGCAGCGCCAACTGCTGACTGTGGTTGTAAGCAGGCCAGACTAAATGACTAACTTCCTGTTGTTTTTAGCATGCACCTGTCCCTTTCACCTCACGCAGCGTGCTCGCCTCACATCTCTCCCTCACAGTCTCACACTTAAAAATATCTTGTCTATACTGATGTTAATTTGTCTTATTTCAGATTTTAATGGGATTTTTTAATTTTTTTATTTGGGAAATTCAACTGTTTATTCATTTACATGAACAGGCCCAAAATGCACACACATGCAGACAGAGAGAGATGTCAGGGGTTGCCACATGGTCGTCGCTCCAAGCAGTTTGGTGCCTTGCTCAAGGGCTCCCCAGCAGTGCCCGGGAGGTGAACCACATTTCGGACTTGAACCATCCAGCCTCTGGTTCTCAAGCCAAGTCCATACAGACTGATCTACATCCTCCTCCATGAGCACTCATGAGCCATATCCAAAAGACACAAACTGGGATATAAACTATGTAAGTATGAGTTCACCCCCAGGTCAGAGCCTAACTAACAAAGCCAAACAGTGGGTGAGGGGATGGATGTGTGAGGCAGGAGTTGCTCAGTAGCGCCCCCTGGCCAGAGAAAAAAGACGTAGCTGCAGCTGGGAAATAAGTGCAAGTGCCGAGTTCGCTCTCTTAGCTTTTTTATTCTAATAATTAAACAACTCTGTTAAATGGCGCAATCATGTCAATGCAAACAAAATTGCCATGACGAACGTACCTTCAGTCTCACCTGGCCCGACAGTCAGTGCTCACTGCTGCTGGTGTGTGCTTTGTGCTACTGGGTCAGCTTGAGTCTGCAGCTGCTCTCGCTGGTTCCTCAGCTGAGGGGCTGTAAACTGTGATTACTGTGATTAGAGGGCATTAACGTTATTTCAAATTTCATCACGTCAATGAGTCTGTTAATGCTGATCAGCAAACTTGGGTTTAATCTACTTTGTTGCAAATTGAGGACTGAATTGACTGAAAGCTTGAATTGGAAAATAAGGGTGGAGCGCTAACTTTAATGCCAGCCTATGTAGCGCCTATATTACACTCAATGTTATCATAACCAATGGAACAGATAAGCAGAGTTACAAAAATAGCCACCCAAGCAGTTTTCCTTTAAAGCTGTGTCTTTGTTTCTGTGATGACAGAGTTAATGACTGACCCTCAGTGCTGCTCCTGGAAAACATTATCACCTGTGTTGGCTCACCCTAACAAGTAAATGTGACAAGGTGACACAGGACTAACTGAAACACTGATGCACAATCTCTCCCCTGTAGTACTTGTTCTGGTGTTTTCTGTTTCTCGGTCTCTATCTGTTTTTCTGCCCTTGTTCTCTGTAAATCACACTGTGACAAGCTTGTTACTTTAAAGACCTCTATAAATAGAACTAACCTACACCGGACGCAGGTATAGGGTCATATAGTGTGAAGAACTGGGAAAGAACACATTTTGGCAGGGGGTTATTCTTATAGTGCATGAAAGTATTTATATTTAAATGAAAGTGCATTGAGTAATCCTGGCAGCAGCAGCACTGTTGAGAAGAAGCTGGCAGCATAATGCCCTTGTAGTTAGGGAGAAAGTGAGACTTTCATAAGTCACAGGTACAATTACTGCAAAGGTCAGTATGTGGCCAGTTAACCCCTGGACCGACTCATTAGCTGAGCTGAGGATCGGAGCGACACTCAGAGGCCCAAAAGTGGACGTTATTTTGTTAACAGAGAACCGATTATAATGAGGCAGGACTTTTATTTTTTTTCCTCTTTAAAATAACTAACACTGCACCAGTGTGTGCAGGGGACACCAGATGCTCTCTTGCTCCACTTCTTTTTTCATTTACATTTTTATTTGTTCCATTTCCATTGTCTTTGTCTTTTTTCTAACTTCTGCAGTTCATGTTTCATTTCTAAAATAAACACAACCAGATCGTATCATATATTTATTTCATGCAGAACTGTTTCACAATTTAAAGTGGGTTAAATATTATTCTATTAAACTTTTGCACTTTAAAGGGCTTTACGTTTAGAATGTCTGGCCATCCTTTGCAGTGCTGTAAATCATAAATGTATAGCTTCCCCAGTATATCTATTCAAGACACAAGTCTCCATTAAAATGCATTCTCAGGCAGTAAACATGAGATCAGCAACACAAGAAATAAAATCTTCCAGAACTGATGTGTGGAACTTCAAACCTTCACTGGATTTGTGATTGAGCTTTAACAAGCAGTTTTGTCTCTCCTCTGTTTCAAGGTTGACAGTGACCAGTGCTTGTGTCCTCATTGGGTCCAGTTAGAGACCATCTGATTCTAAATCATTATTGGGCTCTGAACTCAGCAATGAGTTTGTCAGATAGTGTGGAAGGCTTGCCGAGCAGAGCAAAGCCAAGCTGTCATTTGTTCACCTTATCCAGTCACTGTTCAGATGCACGACTCAAGTGTTTTTTAATAAAAATGCATACTTTGTCAAATGCATAAGAGTATTTGTGTAAATTGAGTCTATGTGTGCACTGGTGTGTGCACTGGTGGACTGGGGATTTCAATTCCATGCAATTCTACATTTGTACAAAAAGTCTCTTTAATGTGTGATAATATCTGCAATTCCATTAAAACAGATTCCAGAGACCCCTTTAACTATACATGAATACATTTCAACCTGGAAAAACACATATATCCAGGCCCAAACCCAGTTCGTGGGGGCGACGTGGAACAGCAACAAAACTGCAAATGCGTGTCAAGTAAAGCATTGAATGCATAAAGCAGGTTGAGGAAGGAAGCTAATCACACCACAGGAGCACATCTGCAGGAGTGAGAAAGAACACATTGATTTTCTCAATAATGCTCACTAGTTATAGTGTGCTTACTTTTGAATATATAAACTGCATGCAGTATTACAGTGGACTGGCAAATAAGAGTACAGTAACATACAGACAGGTGACAAATCAAAGGCAGACCTGAATAAATGAGTGGGGGAAACATAATGAATGCAGATGGCTCCACACAGGGCACAAGGGCTCACTAAATGGATGCTTTTTTTTAATCAGAATTATAAACATGTGTGTTCGAATAGTTCTGATCTTATGTATCTTAATCGCAGTGGAACTGGATGCATGTGCACAAGCCCCACTTCCACACTCACAGTCAGCCATAAATAGAGATAAACACGGCCTTCATCATCAGTACTTCTGCCTGCTCCACCACTCATTAGACCCGACGATGAAGAGAAGTGAAATCACACCACATCAGTGAGGTTCTCCTACAAAGCCACAGCAGTTACCATTATGCATGGCTATGGCTATTTATAACACTTGCATCAGTATTCATCACATGTACCTACTATGTCTTAATCATAATCAAATGTCAGAAAGACAAACACTGATTTAGTTCATAGCATTCATATTGAAAGAGGATAAAATAAAAAAAGATGGTTAACAGAGAAATTTTATGATTCCACCAATATAAATAAATCAAATTGATTTTGCAGAAGCAATCAAAAATAACAGATGATTTAGTTGTCTTATTACAGATTATTCTGTGATCATCAGTCAAAGATAATGCAGTAAAGGACAAAGCTCTTTGTAGTAAAGATAGAAATCAAACATTATTTATTGATTTTAAAAGCTAACTGTTGACATTTCCACACATTTGTCATTTAACATAAAAATATGCATCAGAAAAAATATGAGGTTATAGAGCTATGAATGATTTGGGTTAATGCATTATGCATCATTTATATGGCATTTTGGCACACAAAGCATGATAACCAATTTAATCTAAATGTATTATGTGCAAGATTACATACATTTATATAAATGATGATGATTTTTTGAAAACACCTGTGGGAGATTTTGGATATTTTGTGTCATCACATTCTTTTTTGGGAATGAGTCCAAGATACTTTCATTGCAGCAGAAGGCTTATGTGACTCCACATTTAGAATTAGTCTTTATCACCAAATGAGGGCATACATTGGAAGAAAGCTGTTCATCCCTCCACTACAGGTCGGATCTATCTACCACAAGGAGCACGGGAGCTGTTCTGAAGCTCATGGTGGTTACGTTGGTTTTGACTTTAATTCATCACCCGACTGTACTCTAGTGGGATCCTGCCCTGACAATTCTGCATCACCCCACTTCTCCTTTAGTTCCTCTGTTTATCTCTGTTGCTGCCGTTGGCGATGTGAAGCGCTTTCTGCATGCCAGCTGACTTTTTCGTGGAAAGATATGATGTCATTGCAATCAGCAAAAAAGACTGTTTACTTGAAATGTCTGACTATAAATAAAGAGGCTCTTGTTTATTATGTGTAATGTTACTGAGGGAATACTTGTCATTGACGAGGAACCTAATGGTGAGTAGAGTCTTTATGGCTACACTGACGGTAAGCCCATCTGATGTGACTGCAGGCACCTCCTCCTGTCATCTCCAAACACATCTCCTCGCTCATTTACACTTCTAAAGAAAACCTACCTGCCTTAAGGAAGTACTTATAGGTGAGTATAGGCTTGCCTATGTGACGATGCTGTAATTAGAGGAAGCTTTGTCTTTGCACCCTCCAGCCCCATTTTACAAGCTGGAAACAGTGATGTCGATTCATTTCGCAGAGTTTTATGATTCCATCAGCACCCATTTTCATTTAAGGCGTAGAATCAATATGGGACAAATTTTGCAGCTGATAAACTGTGACGGCCCCACTGTGTGTGTGCGCGACCTATCAGCACGGATGCAGCAGGGAAACACGCACACACACACACACACACACTCCTTGCTTGAATCAAGGAGGACAGAAATAGATCTTCAGGTACTGTGCAACTCACTGCGGAGACAACAGGGTCGTCCTCTCTCAATGCTAGTCTGTGTCTGAGGATCTCTTTATCCATGACAGACTCCCTCAGAGGGGCGGTTTATAAAAAAATGAGCAAGGAATAGGGAGAGGAAGAGGAGGAGGAGGGGGTGGAGGAGTGAAGGGAGGTAAACAAGGACTGTCACCAAACAGCTCGAGAATTCTTTGTCACTTTGAGAAAGAAAGCAAGCAGCTCCAGCAGAGAGAGGATGGAGGTGTGTGTTTGTGTCAGCATCTCTGCATTAGGTGTGTGTGTATGTGTGTCAGCGAGTCTGAATGTATCTTTGTGCCTGTGATTGAAAAGGATGGTACGAACTGTGGGAAGCCGTGGGAGGTTACTAGGAGTGTTGCATCATGGGAGGTGGGGTCAAATAGAGTTCAATGTTGAGCGAGTTGACCCAGAAGCATTGTCAGGATAACACACACACATGCACAGGATAATGGCTGAGTCCAAAATTTAGCATCTTGGGGGCATAATGCCTGTGGTGCCTTAGAGCACCGTCTAAAACCTTTAAACACACACACACACACACACACACACACACACACACACACACACACACACACACACACAGCCCCTACACACATACAGTTGATGAGCTTATCTCGTCTGAATGTAGGCTATTCATTTGTTTGCCAAGAGTGGAGATAAAGCAGAAGGACAAAGAACACCAGACACTGTAAATCCATTTATGTGTGAGAGAAAGTCGGTGTGTGTGTGTGTGTGTGTGTGTGTGTGCGCGCGTGCACCAGCCCAAGCATATGTGTGTTGCTGGCTCCTGCCCATCTGCATGGTGAAGTTATCAAGCGATTCAGTTGAAGCAGTCCTTTAGCTAAATGACACATATGAAGCTGGTGTACATTTGTATTCAGTGCGCTCCTTGCAGTGCTGATTTGGAATCATCGAGCGGCTTCGCCTGATCAGCTCATTAATGCGGATGTGCGAGGCGAATGGAATCATGGCTCTTGTTTTGATATTTGTAATATGAGCCGAGCATGACGGCAAAAACATTCCTTATTTCACAACTGACTTCTTATTTCACTGTTTGTTCATTTACATCTTAGATGAGACAGAATGACTTTCCCGTGAGGATGGAGTGCGTCTCTCAGCTAACTTTCAATTAAGTGGGATCATATCTTAGATCCCCAGAACTGATGTGTAAGGCCACTCCTGCTCTTCACCTCTGCTCACCCTGTGTGTACCTGACAGGACCCGCTGTGGCTGGAGACGCTGCACACAGCTGCTGTGTAGATGAATAAATTATGATTTGCCAAAAAAAGCTCCATCCATGTAACTACCTGTGCCATTCATTTTAGGACATTCATGGTTCTCAGTCGAAGAACCATATGTGAGGTCATGGTAGGATACATGTATCTATAATAATGTCTGAGCTTTTTGCAAAATCAATGCACAAGCATTATTAATATCAGCATGTTTCCCAGCCCTGATCCAGGACCTGGATAGACAAATTTCCCTCCTTTGCAAATTTCCCCACTGTGGGACGAATAAAGGTTTATCTTATCTTATCTTAGAATTCATTATGAAAATAGAGGAATACTTTAAGACGCAAGTGACCAGAGGTTACGCAGCATTAATAGTACTGACTGAAACCCCAGTCTCATTCATACATCATCTGGCCACCAGGAGCAGCACAGGGTGACGAGGAGAGCTTGTGATTTCATATGGTGTGTGTTGACTTTTGGTCAGAGTAAGTTGTGATTTTTTGCCAGTTTTTTTCCTACCTGGAACGTCTCTAAGAAGCTTCCCATAGCAAAATAATGAGTCCCTGAGAGACGCATGTCCAGGACCATCAGGGCATCTGCACACATATCTGTTAACATGCTACCAGCCTCAATGCTACACGCTCAACATTAACACGTTATTCTGCTGACGTTTGCACATGAGCATGCTGCTACTTACAAAACTCCTTGTTTTTCATTTGTCTCTCATACACTGGTTGTTGGACTGCTGGTAACCTTTAATATTGTACATGGTCCCTTTACAAATAAAATAATTAAAATAATACTGAGGCAGGCTAGAAGCCAAGTCTAATAAGCTGAGGTCTGGGAGGTCCTAAAATAGCCACTGTACAAAGAATAAAAGCTTTTGATTTAGTGACACCCTCAGGTCAAACTATAATTGTTTTGCCTCACTAGTGGTGACAATGTAAGAAATTATCTCTCCATTTTTCATCCCCCCCAACATCTGGTATGCAGCAAGCATTACAATCCTGCAGGGCCACTAATGTGGCTACATACTACGTACTCCCAGCTACATAGCCCAGATGATTAATAGAGCACATGTTAACAGGACAAGGAACTATTAAAGTCTTAGCAGCTATGAGGAAGTCAGCACACAAGTTCTCACAGCATACACTATTTGCAGTTTTGCAGTAGACGTGTGCCAGCTGATGGCTTAGTTACATCAGGTCACAAACGGTTTAGACCTGCTGGATCGTCATCCTGATGAGAGCTTGAAATGACAAATATGCCTCAGTCTTCTTCTGTAAGAAGTCTTCTGTGTATTCACATCTGGTTTGACAGCAGGTCGTGCAGGTTACTCCCAGTTCCTCACATGATGAATCTGGGATTTCATGTTCTTGGATAAGACAATATAAATTGCAGACAATCTGGACGGACGTGAATTAGACATCTCACTATCTTTGTATGTTGTATCACTACTGGACTCTTAACTTTGCATGTTGTTAACCAGAAACACATTTCATTCTCACACAGAGGTGTATGCATCTCATTTGGGGGAATGTGACCCCACCTGTATTTAAATAAAGGGGGAGGCAGAAAACTTTGGCTTGCATTCATCGTAGCTGCAGGATTTATTCTGCAGTACTTGCCTCTGAAGGGTTATAGGATCCTCCCAAGTGTTACGCCCTGTCTAGTGACCTGTTTTATTATCACACTGCCACAGTAATGACAAGTAGAGCGGAGCACAATGACATTGGCATTTAAGACAAGATGAAATTTAAAAAATAGACTCGGTGTGTCTGTTATTCTGCTTATTTTTTACAGCTAATGAAATGCACGATGACTTTTGACTGATCTTTTCTGCGCGTTACGTGTGTCCTGCATATACAGCATGCATGCACACATGAAATCCATCCATAGCATGAAGAGATCAACTTTAGATGTTCATTGTTTCTCAGCTGCTTGTGGAAAATGTATATATTGTCTGTGCAGGGTTGCAGAGAGTGAAGTTATTGAGCCAGTTTTTGAACCATATTTCTACGTGCCAGCCAGCAGCTACTTGAATTAAACTCACTGCATGGAGAATTGTCTTGTTAAAATAGGCTTTACTTTCATTAAGCTTTAACAGACAAAGCAACAACAACCACTGGTACAGAGCATGTGGCTGCATCCACAATCACCCCTCAAAGTGTGTGTGGCTTTGGATGATAGTTTGGCGAATCAGGTGGGAAATTTCAAATTGCATATTGTCTCACACTTCAAAGGTCAAGTTATGCATAACCATGATAATGCACACTCATAAGTAATGGCCATGTTACATGGTCATTATCCACAGTTTTTCACCAATTGTTTTGGTGAGAGACTGTCTCAAATGGTAATGAGGCTAGAAACATCCACATGTAATTCAAATGATCGTTACAGACTGCTGTTTACTTGAGAAACTCATAAAAAATGAAACACTTATCAGATGGAGCAGCATTTTATTCAGTGACCAAAAAAAGACACTTTGTAAAGACGCAATCATTTTCCAGCAGTTTGTCATTTTTTTTCACAACTTTATGGATTAACTTAACACTGGATACACTGAGTTGGGAGGTCATATACCATCAATTGATTATTGATTATCGATTTGTAATTTGCAAAAAGACATCAAAAGACTGAAAATGTGTAAATGAGAGTAGTAGCGTCACTGTGTGTTCAAGTTGTCAAAGGAAAAATGTGAAATTCATTGGAGGTGGACGTCTCTGAATAAGTTAAAAAGCTTTCAGTTTGAGCAAAAAAATGTGCACATATTATTCGTAAAAACAAAAAATGAAAAGGGTAGTTGCGTGAAGACGTCTGTCCTCATCCTTTGTGCAGATGAGCCTACTGTCTTACCTCTGCACACCTGAACAGTCGCTGTGCGGACGTGCATGTCTGATCATTGGTTTTAAAATTTTTTTTTTTTTTTTGGGAGGAAAACAATAATTAACGTTTTTATAACTTTAAAGAATTCAAATTGTAGTCGACGATCTGCTCCCTGCAAACTAAACGCATGGCTTTACCTCTGACTTCAGTAAACAAATACTTAGCAATCCAGTTTTTGTTGAAAGGCCTGCATTCGGCATCTACCTTTCTTTTTTTAGCATGAGCGGACATTTTTGAGGGCTAAAGTCATCTTGTGACAACGATCCAATCACGCGCACGTGTTGCTATACGTATCGCGTCATTATGTACGTGAATAAAAAACAACTTCAAAATAAAAGCAATGCAGCTTTAGTCCATGCATGAGGTAAAATGAGAAAATACGTTTATTTTGTAATTTCCAATTAACCTTACACGGGCCGGTCAGAATCAACCAAAGGGCCGTATAATGTCCAGGTCTGGTCTAATTTGATGTTCATGCCCTTCATGCATGACACAGCATTCCTTACTCCTGCACTTAATGTACCACTCATGTTACTTATTTACATATTTGACATTATCTTTGGCTATCTTATATTTTGTTAAGTTTAATCTCAAAAGCCCTGATTTGTTTTCTCCCCATGGGAGCCTCGATACACAGTTGTAAGAAACAGCAAGCTAAGCAGACACAGAACAACTGCAGCAAGATAACAATTATCTTTGTGGGTTTAATCAAGGCCAACAGTATCTCCGACACGGTCCCACATGTACATGCAACTGTGCTGTGCAGTGTGTGTGTGTATATATACGTGTGTGTGTAGTGGGGAACAGTAGAGTAATGTTCCCAGGCACACAGCTGCTAAGTGACAACAAAAGGCCTGTCACTGTGATTAATGACGAGGGAAGTGTCCCTGCCTGCTTCCTGTGCGCGCTACTGTAGCAGCAGCTCTGAATGGAGCCGCGTGCACTTGCAGGCAGGCGTGCGTGTGCATCTCTGTTGGTCTCTTTCTGTCTCATTCCACAAGTTAATACCTCCACTTATCTCCGACCTTGCACACTCTTACCGGCTTTTCTTCTCTCCTGCAGGGCTTACCCACCGAGCCTGATGTTTTTTTGGCTCAGGAGAGGAAAGAAGCGGAGGAGGAAAAGCAGGAAGACACGGTGCCATGACTGGAGAAAAGACAAAGGTGGAGCCAGAACATACTGTCACAACATGACATATTCAGCAAGGTGCTTTAAAGACTCCAGGGCTCTGACCTCTCGCCATAGAGTTGTTTTCCCACCTGCCTCCGTGTCAACGAGGGCAGGCCGCTCTTTTCTTTGCTTGTTTTTGAGAGAGACGGGGGGGAGTCAGAGAGGGGGAGAGGCTATTGATTAACGTTTCTGATTCTCCCATCGGGAAGCAAGCGCCGAACCCAGCTGGGGTAAAATCACATCGGCCATGGGTGCTAAATTGATGGCTCAACTCTACGGGAAAATCCATATGTTAAGGTTTATTCCAGCGATTGGGATGCAGCACACAGCAGCACACAGCATGAAGCTAAGACTGATACAAAAGAAAAGAATAAAAGTATGATGCTGCAGCTGCCTGAACCCTGAGTATCTCTATATTGGATTTCTTTGTTGAACTGAAATTGAAAGTTCATATGTTCTAATTTGTTGTTTTTATTTTTACTTAAAGGATAATTCAGCTGTGTTACAACATGGGTCTTAGGTCTCTTCCACACTCGGTCGGTAGGAACAAAATGATCAGTCGTTGCCTTTTAGCTCTGGGCTGTTTCATGTTCACACTAACTTATTGCAAACAAACCGTGAGCTGTAAACATGAAGCCATATGGACTGAGAGGTAATTCTTTTATTGGACATCATTATTGGATGTCATCCTGGTTCTGCATGAAGGAATCAAATTGCGGAGACTGACAGTCATTGTCAGTCATGCTGCATTTTACTGAGCCGTGTGTTCATTTATTGTCTCTTGTGTCACAAACAGCTCATGAACTAATATTTTATGAGAATTATTAGTCTAAGCTGCTATTGAACGACGTTGTCAGAAGTAATGAGGGACAGCTAGAAACAGGATAAAAAGGCATATATGTCAATCACTTATTAATGAGGAACCACTACAATACATGGAGGCAGAGGAAAAGGAAGTACAACCCTGATTCCAAGAAAGTTGGGACGCTGTGTAAAACATAAATAATTGATGATGATTGATTGAAATGATTGCTGGCGTAAAATTCAGAATAAGCAGGTATTTACAAAAATCAATGAAGCTGATGAGATCAAACATTAAATAAAATGTCGTTGCACTGTTTTCAATCAAGTATCTAAGTAAAGCATTACCAAATTGTAACATTCTCTTTTATTTAAGTTTCACACAGCGTCCCAACCTTTTCTGAATTGGACCTGTATTTACTGTATGTTTCCTTAAAAAGTAGTAATAGGCAATATAGCAATATAAAGATACTGCATTAAAAGTAAGTTCTGCATTCAAAATTTTCAAGTAAAAGTATTCTGTTAGTGTTATTATTGTTGAATTAACTATAGCTGTCAGACTGTCACAGTTCTGCCAGCCAGGCCTCTGTTTACCTTAGTTTTTGTTTAGCCTTAGATTTTCTCCTGCCTTAGTTCTGTCTTAGTTTACCTGCCTTAGTTTTCATGTCATAGTTTTCGGTCAGTGTCCTGTCATAGTTCCATCTTAGTTCTGTTCGGTCTTAGTCTCTGTTATAATTCTTTCAGTTCTGTTGGTCTCGTCATAGTAGTCTTGTCATGTTGTAGTATTGTCTTAGTTCATTGTCTTGGTCTTAGTTCCTTGTCTCTGCTGTCATGTCTGTTCTGTTTCTTAGTTCTGTGTTTGTAGTTCTGTCAGTCTGTCACTATTCACCTGCCATAGATTCTCACCTCAGGTCCCGGTACTTTTCTACTCACCCCGCCTCTGCCTCACCTTACCTGTCAGCCACTCCCACCTCATCTAGTCACCTGTGTTCTCAGCTGCAGCCAACTACTAATCAGGACATTATATAAGCCACTTCATTTCTGTTAGACCTTGCTGGATTGTTTTTCTTCTCCTCTTCTGTTGTTCCCTCATGCCCGTGATTACGCTCGTCATTTTTTGGATTTGTTTCTGATTTTCTTCTATGAGACCTGTTAGACAATTCTGGACACTATTCTGTGAGTTTAGTTGAGTTTTTGTTTGCCTTCATTAAAAGACGTTTCTATCGTCAATCCTGGTGTGTTGCACTTGAGTCCTTCCCCACTCCTCGTATCACAGGTCAATGCAGTGGACTATAAAGTACAATATAAGAAATGTGGTGGAGTAGATTTGTAAAGTAGCATAAAATATAAATACTCAAAGTACAAGTCCCTCAAACATGAACTCGATTACAGTAAACGTACTTTACTTTTAAGTAATGTTACTTTTCAGCACTGGGAACAGGACAGTCACAACACACATACTTTAACTTCTTTACACTTTTTGAAGGAAGATTTCCAAACTGCCACGCTTTCATAGTGTTTCAGCTTTTAGAATGATACTGAAATGTGTAGTTTGTCTGCTCAGGTCAGGTGGGAAAGCCCTATTGTCGTCACAGTTTGGACCAGCTGTCACTAATGATACCATTGTACTCACTATGTTAATAGCTGAGATCTGGGAGCGACTCTCTACAACAAAGTCTGACAGGATAGGAAACCAATAATGACAGATTGGATGGATTTCTGCCCAATTGAGCTACTTTTTATTGAAATTGGCAAGTGAAACTTGTTTTGGGTGGGTTGTGATAATTTGGGCGGTTTCCACCAGTGTAAAGTTTGGCTATATCCCAATAAAAAGCACCCCCTCTCCACTGAGTAGTATCATTCAAATTGACAGAGCACTGAGTTCAACAGGCTCAAACACCACTCACTGATGACTGTCAAAACCTAATGTCATTTCACTTTATTACAACTACATTGAAACGTTTTCCTGTTCGAGTTATTTGGTCATGGCCCTGCAATAGAAGCTTTGAAAAAGTTTACATCTGGTCATTTGAGCAAAATATTAAAAGACTTCTATTGCATCTGCATTTTTCATCATTGTAAGCATAGTTTTGAGATTGTTTTTGAACTATACTGATAAAGACTGGAGGCAATAGGAAGGATTATTTTCTTGCATGCATTCAAACAGGAGCGATTAGACAAGCAGAGAAATTTTAAGGCAAAATTTAAAACAGTCTACCCAGATTATCTATCTAGAGGAAAAATCGAAAGTAAGCACATCCAAAATATGCAATAATCCCTCATGACACAACTATAGTAAGTCTGGCACGTCAAAGATCAACCAGTCTGTAAACTAGGATGGATGTTTGAGAAGTCTTTTTATTGTTCACCTTTGCTTCTTCTTCCACATATTTCTGCCTAACTCAGGGATTTGTTTATAATATGCCGGATCGGCTGACTGTTTTTTGCCCTGTCAGACTTCATTTTAACAATGTTGCTGCTTCCACATCTCAGCAAACAAGTTAAGAAAGTTATTGAAAAATGAATTACATCACTATTCACTAATTGTGTAATATTATAGTTATTAATAGTTCCTTTCAGGCTCAACATCCTTTCCACATCTTCTGTATTTGACACATGTAGAAGTAGAAAATGAGACATTGTGAGTTAACAGGCAACCGGCCTTTGGTTTGAAGGTGTCACAGCAGCACTGTCCTGATCATCTGGGCTCACATGGACTCTCGACAAAACCAGGTGACTTCTTGCCGGTGGCTCGCTCGTCCAATGAGAGGAGACAACATGCTAATAAGACTGTTGAAAATACTGAAGTGTATTCCTCTGCTGCCTCCTGCCACCTCCAGCACCTGCGCCGAGCTGCCATGTTTGAACCTGTATGTCCAAGAAACAAACCGAATCAATCTCCATTCTAACTCCTGGTTAAACAGCAAACAAATGACAAAACAACAGAGCATTACTGAGATTGGCAAATGACATGTAATTACTGAACTGTAATCTCACTACAGTAACACGCGATGTTGTCAGATCGGACCAGTTAGAGCATTGAACCTGCCCAAGCATCATAAAAGCAGCCCAATTTTCAATTTTCATGTCGCTCTTTTTTCTGTGCATGTAGGTCTTCTGTCCAAACTGGCAATACTAGCAACACTTTACTCAGTGTTTCAAGTTTCAGAGCCATCATTGAAAATGAGAGCCAAACTATAATTAAAGATCCAAGTTTTAATAAACAGAATTATCCTTTAACCAATCTAATGGACAAACCCATACAAATATTTCCATGTGTACTGAATAAAATAAGTGGATAATGTGACCTGGTTACATGCTCTGTGGTAAATACTCAGAAAGAGCAACGTTTTGTCAAGCTGCCATTTTTAGAGATACACGGCTTTCAATGAAAAGCAGGATTTGTCACTTCCTTTTTTCGCTCTGGCCACACTGACAATAGAGGCCTCTGAATGTAGTGAGCACGCCTTAACCAGAGGACAAAAACAACACAGGCCCGCAGATAAAGAGAAACTCCTGAAGACACACTTGACGGTGCTGTTGAATGGAGCTCTGCACGGCGGCGGCGTCTGTCGGCAGGCATGCTAACGAGGCCGCGGCGCTGCTCCATGTCCTCTGGCTCCGAGCTGGAAAAGTGTCCTCTCCCCGAATGCTGGAGACCACCACAGGGGAAGTGAACTGTCTCATATTGTCCCAGATGGACTCATTATCCGAATAATGAATCTCTCCCTCATGCATACACACACCCTCTCTCTTTTTCTCTTTCCCTCCCTCTCGCACACACACTCCATCCCTCCGTTGTCTCTCTCGTGAGCACATCAAACAAAAGTCGGGTGAGAAAAAAGTACATCGAGACAGACAAGAGGAAAGTTTTGCCTTGACACGCTTCTCTCCGTCTGATTAAAGATGGTGGGGATTTTCTCCGCCAGGTTGATTGCAGTTTGCTCCCTTTGAATGCCACAACCTTGGTCAACTTCATAGACGCACACACGGGGACGATCGGTTAAAGACGGCCTCAGATTTAAAATGCAGCGAGGGCCTCTTTTTCCTTCCTCATGCAAATTAGCTAAATCAAAGTGGATTTAAAAAAAAGATTTTTATTGAATGCTTTGCTGCCACTAGGCAGTCAGTGTTTGGCCACTGTATCACCGCTGGCCGCTGACTTTCACTTGGCAGAGGTGTCTTTGGACAGCGTGTTCTGAAGATTCAAAGAACACACACGCTCCTAAACATCCTGCACACTCACACACACACTCTCTCTCTCACACACACACTCTATGGGAATGAGCCATGCAGGGGAGCAGCGGTACGGCTGGACATAATGGTCGCTGTTGTGGTGAATGTTGACAGCTTGGCTGCCGTCGAAAACGCTGTGTGTGTGTGTGTGTGAGTCATTGTGGCTTAATGTTTATGTGCGTCATTGTGTGGAGCAAAAAAAGCATGCTGATCAGCACAACAGTGTCTCAGTTCCTCTGTTGGCCCCTGCAAACACCAGGGACTCCATGCACAATTAGAACAAGCCAGCTGCAATTATTAGCCACCTCTCCATCTCCTCCTCCTCCTCCTCTTCTTCACTGTTTCTCCCCCCTCCCTCTCCTCTCCCTTTAAAACAGAAAGATAAAGCCGTGCCTCCGATGACTATAATCTGGGGCCTCGCTGCTTTCCCAAATGGAAACACTGCAGATGGAAGAAAGAGAGGGAGGGACTGAGAATGTTAGACATCAAATGTGAAACAAACCAAAATGACTTGTGTGTGTTTCGGCTTGTGTAGTCTATGTTAATATAGATGTGTGAACATTGAGAGTGTGCGGGCATGCATGTGTGCAACCCAGTCTCATTCCAAATTGTGTAATACCTACGTTTGTCCACAGCACAAAAACGTAGCCATCTCACACAAACGGCTCTGAAAACTGTGACATGGGTACGTTTCATCTACCCAGTCTTTTCTGTGGGCATACTTTGGGTCATGTGACCTCCGAGTTTCTCCCCGGCGTGAACAAAAAACATGGTGGACATCCCTTCTCATTTTCGGTGGAAATTGCTATATTTTAAGATAGCCTGTGGCTTTAGCTTCATTTTGATAACATTTCTAGCGACAAATGTACACTTTATTTTCATAGTATCCATTCGGTTTATGTGTACGATCCGTAGTTTTTTCATTTCGACGTACATTCTTTCAGGTTGTTGTTGCTACAGTGGTAGCTACGGATGCTATTAACAACGAACCGGAAGGAGTGTGTGAGTATTCAGTAAGTAAAATACCACAGTACTCCATTATGAAATATGAAGTATAGGTTATAGAAAAATGCACGGTGCAAGAAAAAACATTTCCTTAATAAGAGCATGAGAAACTTCAATAAACTGTCAATAGGATAAAGTGTATGGCAATCACATTACAGAAACCAGATGATTGCTGGCAATCCTTCAGGAACAGATGTCCCACCTCCACAAAATAGGTACAGCAGACTTGGTTGAGTTAACTAAACACAGGACGTGGCACTGTTTTGATGAATAAAAGTAAAATGGAGGGAGGCATGAAGGAGTCTTTGAACCAAAGTTTAAACGTGATTTGGTTTGAAGATATTTTGGCTGCTTAAAGCCACAAAGTAAATGAGCCAGTCTGCCAAAAACATGTGCCAATAAAGATGGGAAATGCCACAGACTGACTATCATCAGAAGCATCACCATCTAATACCAAAAGCAGGTGCAGTTCAACCTCTTACAGTCTCAGTCTCCGAACCAGCAACTGTCCAATCGTAGCTTAGCACTTAGATGGTTTGGACTTAAGAGTTTTTTAATCACCTTTCCAAACTGTGTATTTAGCAGCTCAAACATAAGCCGCAAACATTGTGCCCTGGTAACTTTAACCAACAGTAGTAACCCTCTGTTAGTTTAACTATGTTAGTTTACATTAGAAAATGACCTGTTCAGGTTTGGCACGTTTCCTGTCTGGAAGCCAGTCCTGCAAGCTACTATCTCAAAGTTGAATAGAGCAATGTTAGCAGCTCTATCCTTTTGGATGTGGGGATGTTTACTCCAGCAACTCCAGCCAAACTGAAAGTCATACCTGAACAATAAAGTTTCAAACGATCCTCTATGTTGCTTGTTCAGTGATGTCGTAAGCCTCAGTTTTTTACCATGTACTGTGTAGTCACCAAGTGCATATTTAAGACCTCATGAAATGAGAACGGGCTTTTCATTTCCAACATCTGACAGACTTAACAGTCCTTAGCTAGAAGGCTTAAATTGAAAGACTGTTTTTTCAAAGTTTAAAAACAACTTTTGTGTATGATCAGTAACTACTAACTATAGTTCTCAAATAAATGTAGTGAAGTAAAAAGTACACTAAATTCAAATGCGGTGGAGAACAAGTGGCACAAAATGGAAATACTTATGTAAAGTACCTAAAAATTATACTGTAGTGCAGTACTTGATGTACTTTGGTGCTTTCCACCATGGCTAATTTGTACATGCATGTGCAAGTGTGTATGTATGTATGTGTGTGTGTGTGTGTGTGTGTGTGTGTGTATGTATGTGTGTTTCCACAGGGTATGCTCAGAGGGTGGGTGTTCCTAATCTTAGCTGGCGGCCTTCAGCTCTGTCGATCTCACACTGTTTAGGAGAGGCTTATCTGGAACTCCAGCTTAGATATAACACAGACACACTTCTCACACACACACACCTACACCTCAAGTTCCCACCACGACTCTGCAAAGACAGAAGAAGAAGCAGACAGTGGAAGGAGGGCAGGGCACCGATGCATGGACAACGCCAGGCGAGGATGTCATGAAAGAAATGAAGTGAGATTCCAGACATAAAGCTTTGAAAAAGGCAGCAAAAAGAACAGCGGGGGTGAAGTCAAACCCCCACGGAGGAGCCCCGACTCCCTACTCTCCCCTATTGACTCTCCCCCTCCCCTCCGTTCTCTGCCTTTCAGCCTCCTCTCGCTCTGTTCTCCTCTCCTCTCCTCTCTCTGACATGCTCTGTCTCTGTCCTAGCCTCACCCAGCTTAACCCTGTCTTCTTCTGCAGCCTCCCGCTCGCTCCTGCTTCTCCCTCTTCATCCACTCCTCGACCTGTCCCTCACCCTTTCCCCCTCCTCTCATACTGTCACCCTGGAAAGCATTCAGGATGGCTTATGCTATGCTGCCTCGCTGTCTTCGCTCACTAATGCAAGTGTTCAGCGGATTAAAAGGAGAATGTGTTGACTGCGCCATAAACCATTTCCATGGCTCTTGATCACAAAGTGGAGCTGACTCCCGACTACAGACGATGACAAAAAAAACAAAAAGCATGACAAGCTCATTACTAATTCAGCCGGTATTGATGAAATACTTATACACATATAAATATACACACCCTAAATATACCCCGGTTCTCGTCCTGGCTCAGGGATTGAGCCCAGTTCATTAGTTCAGCTTACATAAGTATGCTAACGAGGCACTGATTTTATTGGCCTCATTACACCGCAGGGAATTGGCCCGATAAAACAGGAGTTATGTAAGAGAGGAGAGGACCGGAGTTTAACATCTGCCCCTTCATGGCATTGAGCCCATCAGGCACCAATCACCAGCACCAGGCTGTCTTTGCACTGATAGAGAGACAGAGAGTGAGACACAGAGAGAGAGACAGATCCCTGGCCAAATCCACATTTGGCAGGCCTGTATGTGGGAGGGTGTATGAGTGTCTGCGTGTGTTTGTGCGATTTGTTTTTGTCTTCCCTTTTTTGTGCCTGCCTCTTTGCCAAAGCTGAAATTTCATGGCTGGGGACTATCAGAGGTGATTCGGAGTGCAAAGCTGAATTATTTCTTTTTGTGTCTGATATAAGCACCTTGGGACATATGTGTGTGTGTGTGTGAGAGAGAGAGAGAGAGAGAGAGAGTGTGTGTTTCACGGTATTTCATGTGCTTGTGTAGCCCACAGATCTCTATCCTGAAAAATTTTGTCAGGCGCTTGTTCTCATTCCAGCGTATCAGTGAACATAAAGGAGTGTACACTGTGAAACAGAGCCATCCATTTCTTTGCATGAGGGCCTACAAAGTGTCTGCTCCCATCCCTCGCCTCAACCAGGAGAGCTGAATTAATGCCTGGCTAAGAGCTGCTACCTTTTGTACTGCGACGGTGATTATCACCAGATATTATCCCAGACCTTTTGAATAACTCTGGATAATGGAGAGATTTGTTTAAATAACAGTAAATGACTTTGACTCCGGCATTACACCGAGCTGAGTCTCATCAGAAACTTACCCTGCAGCTGAGAAAGTAATTACCTGCTAAGATGAAGCCGTGCCACGTTTGTCTCCACATGTGATTTGCAATAAAGCTCTCCACACATTTCTAGTCAAGCACTGTGAGGTCATATAAACCTGTATGGGGTTATTCAAGAACACAGGGGTCTACAGCAACCTTCTGGAGAACCTGAAGAACCGTTTGCTGGTTAGGAATAAACTTCAGGCAGCAATAATCGATTATGCAATAGACCATTCTGTGGCAGAAGACCTGCACAACAAGCTGAAAAACACACATCTGACATATTATCATCTCATGAAACTGTTAGAGCTGATATGTTAGCTCAGTTAGGTAGAACATTATCATACATTATGAGTCATGTGTCTGGCTGCCAAATGAATGTAAGTCCAATACTGACTCTGTTTTGCTCGGTTTTGGTCTCCACCAAGCTGTTTTCCCCTGCCTCACATCTTTATGCTGAGCTTATTGCCTCCTGGCTCTGTCCCTGTACTTAGGACACACACATGACAGAATTCAAGTGTTGCTATAAGCTGAACCATTCATTTAAAGCTGCATTGATCCTTTTCATTTTAAATGTATATATTCTAGCCAGTTGGGGCAGCATCTAGAAACAAGTTGAAAGTCACACACATTTCTTATATTACAGGCTTATACAATTAATATGGCTATGGTAGCAAACAACTGCCTATTTACACATCCATTAGAATTCATTTGGAGTTGTGTTTTGACCACCTGATCAAAGTTTCATTAAGGATATGCTTTCTCCTTTTAGCTTTGTTTTGGCCTTCATCAACTTCAAAGAAAATCTTTATCTGCTAAATGTTCAAATTCAAAATTCATTCATTTAGTTGTTAACTTTGTCTGCTGTTTGGTGTCATGCATGCATGCACGATCAGAGCTTGTTTAATAAAAACTGCTATCAGTGTAAAAAATATTACACTATATTACAGGTTTGCTGCAGAATATTTTATGTATGAAAATCATTATTTTATGTGAAATGATAAATAAATCAACTGCAACATACTTCATAGTGATAGAAGTTACATTGTAGGTGGTATCATAGAAACTAAAGTTTTTTTGTAAAGTTTCCAGTCTCGGCTGTTCCATGTTTTCTAGTATTTCAAGTGTAAAATCAACAGATATTGTACGTCCTTACTGTCTTGATGTTCTGAGACCAGAGCTGGAAGAAGAGGGCAAAACACATTAAAACAACTGAAGTTATTAGTAGGATTTTTTTTAATAGAAACTAATCACACAGAGATATCCAAACACGCAGTTGCTTCACGATGTTACCTTCTTAATAAAACTATCTGTACTGTCAGTAGGATAACACATCAGCTGTTTGGAGACAAACGCAGAGTGTAAAAGAGATGAAAATTAATTTCAACTCAGCTGCAGTTTGCTTGTTGGATGGAGAGTGATCATTTATTGATTGATTTATCTTGCCGGGATACACACATTTATCTTGCCTTGAAAAATGTTTGCCTTTTGTATGATCTTTGCTGCTATTGTTGCTCTGTAAATGTACAACTGCACAGCAAAAGAAGCTGCAGCCCTCCCTGATGAGAAGTTGGAAGAGATGACTAAATCTCTGGACTTTGTGTCGGCTGAGATCTTAACAGTCTTGTGCAACGAAAGCAGATAATGGAACTGATGGGAAAAGTGCAGTTACTTAAAAAAACAAAAACAAGGAAAAGGAAAAAGAAAATCCGTTCTGGAGAATCGAGTGCTTGAACTACAGAAACACTCCCACATAAACAGTCTAGGAGCAGACATCTGTCCTATACCAGGGCGGCAGGATTCAGTTTTGAGTTTATTGATCACTGGGTTACTACTGATATTCTTGATCTCTTTAAGTTCAGCGATGGGAGATAAATATTGTGATAACTGAATATGCAATGTACTGTCATATAAAAATATATATCTGTATCGATCTGTATAGTCACACTAAAGGAGCTGTCCCTGAATGCCTCCGGTCTTTGCATATTTAAATGTCAACTGCCTTTTTAAGCTCTTTTAAATGTACAAATAGTAGCTTGCTTTTGTTCAGTGAAGAGTAGTTGCAGCTAAACACCCCAGGTCTGGTATTTGCTGACAGGTACAGTATGGCAGAGCTCTGGGGAACTGCCTCTTATTACAGAAGAACAGTGACCTTTAAAACATCCCATCAGGCACTCTGGGTGTTCTCGGTAAAACATCTGTTACTGTAGCTCAAAGCCACACACGGCCACCGGCACCACAACTCAGTGTCCCGCTCGGCTCAGTTCAGTTCTGCTCTGAAAACCTCACACAAGTTTTCTCAGGGAACTGCAGGATTTTGCATAATACATAGCATGACAGGGGCCATACTCTTCTTTACTGTCTGCTGGACTTTGTGTCTGTTGAAGAAGGGATTCAGCAATCACAGGGCCTGCCATTTCCAAACACTTATATTTTTGTCCACAGTCGATAAGCTTGATATTTCAGTATCGGGTCTGCATCTCGACAGAATGCAGCCGGTTTGTTTACAGTGTAAAATCAGGATTATGGACCATGAGACTTTCGGCCCACTGGCCTCGCTGTGACTCTGTCCGCATACAGGGCTGAACAAAAACAGGCTTTGTCCCAGAAACGCAATTTGGAACGGTGCTGTCAGACCCCCCCCCCCTCTCTCTTTGGCCACTGTGAGAAAGATCAAAACAACTGCACTGAAGCTTGGCGTCAAACACTGCAAGAAGTTTCTACTCCACATACACAAAGGGGCTGTTTATGGAAAGTTCTGAAACTTTTGTGTCACACACACTTTGCCATGTTTGAGTTGACCACATTTGACCAAAAGAGAGCAAGTAAGTGAGATTTAAAGATAAAATGTAAATAAATATTCTACATAGAAGGATAACTCCACTTTATTACAGCACACCACTGAGATCACTGTCACACATGTAGTCTGGAAGTCATTTTCACACGAATCACTAAAGGACACAACACGTCTGTATCTCTGTGATGAATGTTTGCAACCATTTGAGTTATCATTTTACTATTTGCCTTTGTTTTCTTTCCCAATTTGAGTAACCTGGGATGTTTGATCTGCATGTTGCCATGTTGACACATTTCAGTAGTTAACTTTGTGAGGACAGTCTTATCATAACCAATAGAACCAATGGCCACAGCTACAAAAATAGAGCCCAAGTTTGCCAAAATCTGCAAAAAATATGTTTCATTAATCCTTCCTTTGAACCCTGTACTGTTTTCACTCCCTTTATTTATCGGCTTACGGCGTTCACTATGTGTCTTAGCTAAGCATTGCAAACGCTGGTATTTTCAGAATAAGATCTGAATAAGAGCTACTCAGAAATGCCATCAACGTTCCCAAACAATTTTTATTCATTAAATAAAAAAGAAGAAAGTGAGCCTTGAGTTGAGATTGTTTCTGTCAACTGCCGTTTCCCAAACAAATGGATTTTCACTATTAGAAATTTTATGTGCAAATATTGTCGCCACAGAGCAAACATTTATACATGAACAGACAGAGCACGGTGTCCGACTTCCTGGAAAATAGGAATCATTTGAATGGAACATTTTGAGCCTTAGCTCCATCACAACATTTACTGATAGCTTCAAACTATCAAAAAGGTGATATTCATTTTATTGTTTTTCGTCTTTACTATGGAATGAGTACATTTTGAGGTTTTCACCCAAGGGTCACGCAAATTTTAGGTGTGTGTGTACAATGTTGGTGCGTTCAGATTTGACCTTCTGATTCCAGGAGTTCACTTCTCCACCCAGCAGTTTTTCACAGTTGCTGCTCATATCTCCTTCAAGCATCCAGCAGAGGACCTGAACACATCAACAATACAACAGCTTCAAAAACATTCGCTCACAGGAGCCGAGACAAACGTGCCTGCGACAGTGCAGCAATGCACTGAAGACCAGCGCGAGCAGGAGTCTGACAAGCGTTTAATGGCCGACTTAGTCTGAAGTCCCGTGTGTCACTCAGCCAGATGTGACAAGAAGCAGCCAATCATCGAGTTTGAAAAGACAGCTGTTGGGGTGTTAAGTTCAGTTCTTCATGTTTACCATGGAGTCAATCTTCATAAATGACATATTTCAATGTGTTTCACCATCTCCTTCCTTTTCATGCAGCTTCTTTCGGAATCAACCACCAACACAGACTCATTTTGGTCCTTGAACAATCACTGTTTTTCCTGTGGCCTGCAAATTCTACTTCTAACACTGACCGAGCTGTTTTTCCCAGCGTTCTCCAGGACTCGCAATTATCGATCAAATCAAAAAGCCCAAATGCCAGCAGGGAATACACATTCCAGCAGGCAGATTTATCAAAGGTTGGCTGTTAATGAAGTCACGCCAGGCGGACGGAGTGAAAAAATGTCAGAGTGACACGCAGGGTTTCAACTGAAAGGCTAGAAATCTGGCAAATTAATTCTTGCCCTTGTGATTTGCTTTGATAATGGTTTTAATGTCGCCACAATCCTACTTTGGAAAATGCTTATGGAATTTTATGTTACTGTACAAATTTCCATGCAGACTGGAGAGCAAGTGTTCGTGATTCAGTGGGTTTGATGAAAAGACCAAAAGACCTTGTCAGATCAGGACAGCCTCTGGCAGAGTTTCCTGTCTAGCGCTGGTTGACTGGTAGGAGTGTTTTCAGCCTCCCAGTCACGGAATTTGGATGACTTTTACTTTCTACTGCGATCCTGTGATGGAGCATGTCCCCTGCAGAACACAACAGTCAGCACGTCACCGCATTGTCATTCTGTGTGTTATTTCTGTGCTGTGCTGTGTGCTTGCATGTATGCATATACTGCATCTATGTGTGTGTTTGAGTGTGTGTGTGTGTTTCTATGTGTGTATGGTGGTAGCGTGAGCAGGAGTGTATGTTTTCAGAGCTTCCGTGACTTGCCAGGAAGCCCCCCTGCTGTGCTGCTGAGTGCCTCCCCTTCAGACGCATTAAAATAAGATGAGCGTGTGTCTATGTGTGAGTGTGCAGCAGTGTGTTTGTGTGCGTGTGTATGTGTGTGTGTGTGTGTAAAGTAGAGAAGGAAGGACATAGTAAAAGAACAGAGAGAGAGTTAAAGAAGAGATTAAAGGATTGCAAACACACACACATCATGAGGTAATCTCTGTGTGTGCAGTCACATGCTAACATGCAAACATGCCTGCATGTGTGTGTGTGTGTGTGTGTGTGTGTGTGTGTGTGTGCAGGAATGTGAGCGTCGGAGTCCCTGTGGGCCATTAAACTAAGATGAGTGCCATGTTGGATAGCAGAGAGGGAGAGATAGCGGAGGACGAGGAGGAGGAGGAGGAGATGTGTACATGGTGGGTAATTGGCTCTTAAGTGCAGCACGCGTCTTTACCCAAGAGCCTCTGCTCTCCGCTCCTCTCATGGCTGCTGTTTGTTGGGCTGCAAACTCCGTCCACTTATCTCCTCAGCCAGCAATCACTACAACCTTAAACACACACACTCTTTATCACTGACTTACATGTTTTCTTCCACTCCTCTATTCTGTCTGGCTTCTCCATTCTTACTCCCTCCTCCCTGGCGTTTTTTTTCCCACATACACACATATTCACCAGAGAGAGCAGCAGAGTACAGGAAAACAAAGCATCACTGATTGTTTTATACTATACAATACATATATCTATATTTGGATTTGTACCTCATGACACCTCATCTAAACAGTAAGGATGGATTGTGTTTAAGAAAAGCATCTGATTCTTCATATTTTCTCTATGTGTTGTTTGTGAAAAGTTACCGTCGTACAGTCATGTAGTTAATGCAGTAAAAACAGATCAGAGTTTTCATGTGTTCAAGAGGACATTCACACAGCAGCCATCTTTGCTTTTTGTTCATTCTTGGTTTGATTTTATGACAGAATTGCACAGGAATACGATGCTTCTTTTAAGCCTTTCACTCAACACACCAACAAGAAAGACCTCTCAAAACTGACAGATTAACTCTCTCAATTAAAAGTGATTTCATGTCAACTTGTATCATATATCATAACTTACAGTATGTATTCATCTCAGCATTCTTTGTGCTACCTGCACTCCTGCTCTGCAGTTACCACAACACTATATATACTGTATATATATACTACACAGTAGCAGTCTGACCTGTGTATAGTTTGTCGCCCAGTTCATACCTCTATATATAAAATCCATGTTTAAGTTTATTTATATTTGTTTATCTTTCTGTAGCTGTTTGTCTGTATTGTATCCTCTTGTAAATGTGTATATTGACACGATACTGAGACTGAGAATTCCTTGTATGTTCCAACACACTTGGCCAATAAAGTTGATCCTGATCATGTTTCCCAAACGTACACATGAAATGTTCCTACTGTGTTAATAAAACCTCTTCTAAGTCTCAGTCTTAATTAAGTACACAGAGATCAGCTCAATAGAATTCTAGATATGACAGACGTGTTTGATCCTCTCCACCTCTGGTTGCACACTTTCACCACGTCACAGGCTGTACCCAAACAGCTGACTTACCCAACTCCACTCGTCCTCCACAGAGGCACAGCTACTAAACATAAGAGAATAAAGCGTGCATATTCAGGTATTCAGAGTTTAAGTGATTGTGGCTTTTTTTCCCCTCATGTATTTGTTTGTTATATAAGTAGAGTATGAGTGTGTGTGGCTCTCAGCCCTGATGCCCTGTGCTGGGATCAGGTGTCTTTTTTGATATGACCACTAAGGGTCACTGTAGTGAGAACATTTGAAATCCTATACACAAAGGCTTTAAGTTCCATCCTGATACTTTATCAGATATTATTTTGGTGATGCACAGAAACAACATTTACCTAATACTGCCTGTTCATAACAGACCAAAAATGTTTCCACAATAACTAATAATCCAGCTGTTGTCAGATGGGAAGAGCTCTTCATTAAGGCTGGGTGCTAATAATTAATTAATAGTCTACTTGGGTATTTACAAAGGTTTGCAACTTTCATCATTAACAAGATTATTAACATCTTTCCTAACCTTTTTAAACGCAAATGAGCACAGCCACACCAAATGGACTGAACTTAAATATAACTTCTATTCAATGCAACTCCACCAACATAGGTCACCTGATACCCTGAAGTGACAAGATGACTTATCTGCCCACCAGCGGCTGATTACAGCAGGCGTAGGTGGCACCCAGCGGCCTGGCCTCAGTCCGGCTGGCTCTACCCTAGACCTGGCCGTCCTGAGGCATTATGGATTTGAATCTGGTCCATGACCTTTTTCACATGTCATCTCTCCCATCTTTCCTGTCTCTCTCTCCCCGTCTAATGAAGGAAACACAGAACAAAACTGCTGCTCAGAGAGGTGTTTAAAGATTATTTAGTGCACCTTTGCTCTATTCAGAAACAGAAATAAACTTCTAGCAGACTCCCCACAGTCATACCAGGTGCTACATGTGCAGACACACACATACACAAGCACACAAAAAACAGTATGACCAAGTCATTTATTTATACAGTGGCAAATATCTGTTTCCAAATCTGTGCCTCACCTGAGTACAGTATGTTACAGAGTTTGTTTGAAAGCCTGAACTTTACTTGGTTATTTTTCTTCAGCACAATGTGGTGGCAAACACTTTAAAGTTCGTCCCCCAGGTGCCCTCAAATAACATCTGGTTAGCACTATTCGCATTTGTTCCAAAAACCAGGGGACCCAGCAAACTGCAAAGCCGTTTCAACTTTCTCCTCCTGGAGTGAGAAGCATCTGGTGAATAAAACTAACCAATTAAGATCGGAAATATCAGCCGATTGCTTTTGAGAACCACATGCTCCGTGCGTCAGGATCGCCCTTCAAGGAGCGTGGCGTAGGGTGTGGAGGAATAACAGGAGTGCGTGTTTGTGTGTGGCTTCCGTGTCTCTGGCTTGTCAAGCCTTTACGTTACAACATCATGACACATCAGAGGCATGAATGATTGAAGAGGAAAGCGAACGGCACATGCAAAGCTAATTCAAACCATCTAAAAGTCCTATCATCCCTCGGTCCCTTCCCGTTTCCTCGTCGGTAATAGGAGCTCCAGACCCCCAACTTAAAGTATTCACGGAGGAGAGATAAGCTCCTCTGCTCTGAGAAAAAAAAACCTCCTGCAATGATAAACAGCTGCTGGAGAAAAAATAATATTCCTCAACAGAGTGAGAGAAAAGGCTTATGTTTATGATTTCTCAAAACAACTTTATTTCTGACCTCTCCATAATCCCCAGAAAGTCTTTCAATTAGAGAATGGCTGAGATTCCCCCTATTACTGAGCGCCCTGCTCCCAGACAGACTGGGGAGAGAGGGAGATAATTGGCCAATAAAAATGTAAATAGGGTGGTGGAGCAAACCAGCATGTGATGTGGAAGAGGGGGGTGGGTGGGGGAGGGTGGGGAGGGTTTGGGATAATCCACTGTGACAGGTTGTGTTGGTTTTGTTGGTTGCTAATTGGATGCTCCCGGAGTTCTTTTCTGCGCAAATACCATAATACCACATGGGCATGATTATTGATGGGAGTTAAATGAGATGAGGGGGGGTCCAAAGCCAGAGCAGTGTGGGTGGGACCCCCTCCCTCCAACCTGACCTCCAGCATGATGGCTTTGGGTAACAGGTGAAACTCTGTGAAATGACATGATTTGATTTATTTGGGTAGGAGTTCAAAGCAGGGTTAGACCTGTAATTGGATTTGACAGCAGGTGATATATAGGCCTTTAATTCAAATGTCGATGTGATCTGCTGTAGTCAGGTTTCAGGAAGATGGATGTGGATTCACGTAGCGTGTACAATTCCATATTTGTGGTATAATTTATTACAGCACCACACTAGTTGTCTGCAAAACAGCTTTAGAAATACTTTAGATTTTTCAGCTCTAAGATTCAGATTTAAGCTCCATTAATATCTTTTATTCTATTTCAGTCACAGTTCATCACTGTTATCAAGCTTGTTTCCAGCAATAGCAGGTCGCTGTTTCTTACAAAAAATTTGGATTAACTGATTGGACACTACCTGACCAGCCAGGCTGTTCTCATTCCCATTCATTCTCATATCCTGCTCTATATGAAAAGTGCCATGAGATGACCTCTGAATTCCCAAGCTGTCAAATACCAACAATTTGGCTTTCCATCTGAGGCTGCTATAAGGTGCTCAGAGCAGGGCGTATAAAGAGTGAAACAGTCCACTGAGGGACAAGGCTGAGGTTGATGGATGGGTGAACACATGACTTTTAACTGAACCTAAATAGATGAAGACCAAAACAGAAGTGAAAATAGAGTGAATGTTGGAATTTGTGTGCTGGATGTGTAAACAAGCATTTTCCCCCTAACCTTTGCATTAAACATATCAGCTTTATAAGATAACTTGTCAACTAGCTGTAATTTTCAGCTTGTATTTGGAGTTCTGCCCCCAAGTGGCCAAAAAAAGTGATTCATGCAACTTTCAGGGAAAACTTTAACATCTGGAAGAAATGTGCTTATTTGCTTTCTTTCGGAAAGTTAGAAGAGAGCAAATCAATTCCAAATCCATTGTCTATTTTCAAAAATGCAAAGTGTATTATTTCCTCATTTCATGAAAAGTAGATAGAGCAAAATGGACAAATATAAAATGGAAAAACCTTTCAGAAAGCCTGGAGCAAATTAGTTTTTTTTTTCTTCACCCTTTTGAGTGACGTTCCTCGGTCACCATGTTGTTGGGGAATAACAAGCTGAGGATTTAGTTCTGTCTGTGTGTGTGTGTGTAGCTGTGTGTGTACATCCGCTCACGTACACACGTTCAAATGTGTGCGTTCAGGCCTTTGTCAGATGGGAAAAGTCTTTATTAAGGCAGGGCGCTGAGGGAGAGCCTTTCCTTTCCCACTCCAGCCCCGTCGTTTGTCCTGATGAGAAGTCACTCCTCCTCATGCTCACACACAGCTGAGCTGACTTTAATCACCCAGTGCCTTTACACGCACACTAGTACTGCACTAATCATGTTCAGGGTTTTGAAGTATCCTGGTTATAGTTTGTGCATGTAAATCTCATTTTCAGAAACTGGAATAAGTCCTCTGGTTTTGGGATACCAGGATACTGTGGCTTATAAATGCCTTATCCAGGTTTCTGAACCATCTCATCGAGGCTCAGACGGTGAGAAATCAACACACACCTGCCGACAGGTGATCAGAAACATGGATTTTGTTATGATCATGTGCAGATGACTAACACGTTTTTTGTGATCCATGCAAACACCTTATCCTGAACATGATCAAAACCAGGATACTACTGCACATGTAAATGCACTCACTGATTGTTTCATCATAGTTATTCCAACTGTCGCGTCTCGCAGATCTCCCAGCATGCCACTTTGATATGTTTCATCACTGTGGAGAACAGAGGAGTCGGCATACTGAAATCACAGAGAAAGGAAGAGCATTAAACAGTTCTTTTTTTGAAAAACAGAGAATCATGTTTAGGGAGAGAGATGCAGACAAATAGCTCGTAAAGTAAGTTCCACTCCTTCACATATTCCTTTACAAAGGCATCGTGATCCTTTATAAAGTTCTGAAGAAATCTGAGCTTCTTTTTTTAAATCCAGGACTTGCCTCTCTCTCATGTTACACTCACGTTTCGTGTAGGGGAGGATGATTGTAACAAAGAGATGGTTGTAATAGCAGCGATGAAATTTCATAACTGTGTGAAGAAGTGTACTTAAAATTTAAAAAAAGATTTTCAGGGAAGAAAGTAATTTTTTGTGCTGATACCGAAAATGTTCAAGTTGGAATTATGGACTTGGGTAAAATGTGAGGTATTTCATCCTGATAATTTCAAACCACCATGCTGCTACAGCTAACTGAACAATGGCTGACAGAGGTCCTTATGGTTATAACACTTTTTAGTAAAGGGTTGAAACTAACCCTGTGCTCACAATTAAACACATTTTCTCCATCCTACCCCTTTTTCAGCATGATAAAACCTGATGTATGCAATGCACCAAAATCTGCATCAGATGAGGTGAAGCAGGGAAAGACAGAACACTCACAAGAAACACTCAATCTGCCATGTGACACTGAACAGTGCAAGAAATGAAAATTACAATGAGCCTTCTGCATATGTACTAGGAGATCATTTTAAAAGTATCAGCTCATTATTGTGGATCACAGTCATTCTTAAAGTGATTTAAAAGTCAGTGGTGTGTTCTTCTTGTTCATGGTGAACCACAGGGAGATGTCAAAGTCACTCACATCTTTGTTCAGAGATTCAAATTATGTCTAGACACAATCATAGATAGATAGATGTTTGTCAGTCTGGTTTTATGTCTTAGTTTGCCTTAATTTATAATAACTATTACATAAAAGATAATAGCTACATTAGGTCTTCTTTTTGGTTCACTGGATTTTTTAAGGATTTCATAAATACTTCATAAGGGCAATACAGACTCTGTAGAGGCAACAGTTAAATGAAACTTACTCATGACATTACTCATAGATTTTGACAACTTCCTGAGGTATAAAACATGGAAACCTTACATACAGTTTGAAAAAGAAATCAAGATAAGATAAACCTTTATTTGTCCCACAGTGGGGAAATTTACAGATGCTGTCAGGTTAAAGAAGTTCAGTTCAGTTCGAACTCTAAATATGAAAAGTAGCAGTGCATTGTGAATCTGGTTTATTGCCCAGTAGGTTTTCACATGCAAAATGGTATTTCAGTGTACAACAATAAATATAGTAAGAGAAAAAATAATAATAAAACACAAGTACTAGAAAAGTCATAATCATAAGTTTTTTTTTTTTTTTTTACAATTTTACAATATTTTACAATATATTTTACAATATATTACAATATAACATATATTTTTTAAATAAATATACATCTAAAATGAATATTTGTAGAACTCAGTCACTGCACTGTTCAATTTCCATACCCTAATTTCAATAATGGAAAATAAATGTGATACGTGGCTCACGAGGGAATTTCACTCATATGTTGGATACTTTCATCTGACACTGAAAATTTGTCACATTTCGTGTATCCTGCAAAGGTATTAGAAGTTTAGAAGTGTTTTATTAAATGAATAGACTCTCATTTATTCAGTTTTGTTGGGAAACACAAGCCTCAGTAATAAAATATAAATCGAAAGTAATTCTCACAAATAGGATTGAATACGCTTGGTTTTTATTTATCAAGGTGAAGTGGATCAAGCATTTTATTCAAAATAAATGATGGCAGTTAATCTCAAATATTCACAAAATTCTCCACAAAGAAGGTGAATGAACTGAAGAATTGTCTCTGAAGGCCTGTGAGAGTCATGAAAAACTTCAGTCAAAGGAAACAAACGTGCTCAAAGCCTATGAAGAGGTGCTCAGTGAGCAGTAAAGCAAAGAGCTAAAATGGAGATGAACAATCAAGGACCATGAGGAGGAGAGCAGAAGGGAGAGGTTCGAATCTGTATGGCCTCATACCTCAGTATGAGGAGGACTTTGAGAAGGAGGAGGAGGACAAGGAGGTGAAAGAGAAAGAAGAGAGAGGAGATCGATCTTTCCAAGCAGAAGACACCATCTGCACGGAGGCTTACTCTGGAGAAAGCCTTAAGAAAAGGCCTAAGAAGCCTTCCTGCTGGAAGAGAGTGAGTTTCATCACTCTCAGATCTAAAGGCGAGTCTCACAGTGAGGACAGCATTTGTGACAAGAAGCAGGAGGAGTCAGATAACAAAACAGAGGATGTTCATATGTGAATGTTGATGCCTCCAATTACTCTATTCCTAGGAGACGTAGTCAGAAAGGAGATCTTCAACAGAGGACAGATAGATGAATGTGTGTGGGGCTTGCAGATGAGAGGGTTTTGCACTGTATATCATAAAGACCCTTAAAGTGCAGCCTCCAGGGGTCGCATGCAGAGTTTGTCTATAAGGCACCAATCAGCTCAAAAGGGGGAGTGATAAAACGTCTGCAGCATGGTTCTGCAGACATTGAAAGACCTGAGCCTCCTGAGAAAATGATAAGGTGGCTCTGACCTCTCCAGATACTTGTATTCATCCACCTCTGTTCCGTTGATGGTGACTGGGTTTGGACAGGTTCTTTGTTACCTAAAGTCCACCACCAACTCCTTCGTCTTTGAAACGTTGAGTTGCAGGTGGTTCAGTCCACACCACTCCACAAACCTGTCCACCACTCCTCTGTACTCAGCATCCCGACCCCTGCTGATACAGCCCACGATGGACTGTGAGCAGAATCTGAAGTCCGAGGTGTAGAGTGTGAACAGGAAGGGAGACAGAACCGCCCCCTGTGGTACCCCCTTGCTGCTCACTGTGGTGTCTGACACCATGTTCTGTAGCCTCACATATTGTGGGCTGCCTGTGAGATAGTTAGTAATCCAGACCACTAGTGGAGCATCCACCTGCATGTCCAGCAGCTTACTGTTGAGTAGTGCAGGTTGTATGGTGTTAAAAGCGTTGGAAAAGTCAAACAACATGACTCTCACAGTGCTGCCTGTCTCATCCAGGTGAGTATAAGCCCTGTTCAGCAGAAAGATGATGGCATCTTCCACTCCAATGTGAGGCTGGTACATGAACTGCAGGGGGTCCAATGATGGCTCTGTCACATGTATAAAGTGAAACTAATAATACAACAGCACATTGTTCAAATTAAACAGTGAGTAAAATGCAGTAGCTCAACAATACTTTCAGAACATACAGTATTAATGTGATCACATCACATGATTTCACAGAATGTGAAAACCCCTGGAAACATTTCAGAGGAAGAGAGTCTGAAAGCACTATATATGTATATGTATACTATATATATATATGTGTAATATAGTTTACAGTTGTTGTATGTCTGCTGCTAATTCAGATAATTAATAATAATTCAGATGACATGTTTTGACTGTTTTGAATAAGACAACCTTTATTGTTCCAAACCTTCTGTCATAATTCATTTTAAATGTCAGTGTATTTCACAGCACAGCCACTGTCATTAACCTGTATTTTTTCTTATTCAATCTAATATGTTGTAATCTCAAAACAAAGGTTTCATCTGCAGCTCAGCAGCTTGGTAATAACTTGTCAACATAGTATTCATGAGCCAGGGTCATTTTTTACACTCCTTCAGGTACAACAGAAACAGAAAAATATGTAACTGAGAACAACTGTGTTGTGGATTTGGCTGCATTGAAACACAGGAGCAGCAGCAGGAGACTGAACGGAGGTTTGAGCTGTTCCTTCTTCTCTCTCACTAGCTTTGCTGTGTATGTGTGAAGACAAAGTCGGCCACAAATGAAGCGTGTCACATCATTAAAAGTTCATTTAAGTCAAAACTGTTAGTAAATACAGATGTTTACATGAACTGAATTTCATACTTCAGAGACACAAGCTGCTCCAACAAAAACAGACCCGGCTCATAGCTCCATGCATGATGCTCTGGACATGGAGCCGATGGACACACACACACACACACACACACACACACACACACACACACATACAGAGCAGATTTTAGTACATAGTGTTCAAGTACACTTCTCTCAGTTGCTTAAAGTCAGCTGTGATCCACTGTATTGCACTGCAGTCTGAAGAGGGCAAAAACCAAAAGACAAGGATAAAAAAAAGATTTTAACAGAAGTGATGAAGAAATTAAAAAAAAAAAAACTTAACTTGGAAAAGGATACTGCACTTGAATAATCAACACAACATTTATACATACAGTATGAAAACAGCTCCAATCTGGTTATATTGTATCTGAACTAAGATTTTTGCATCCAAGATAAAAAAAAAAAAAAAAGATAAAGCTTGAAGTCCAGAGCAGTTAAGTCAATATTCAAATGTTGTTCAGAGCATAATTATTCAGGTTATCATTTGCAGTCACTTTTCAGGTTTTCTACTGTGTGTACATTTCAAAGAGTATGAATTATGCCATTCTTCTCTGAGCCCACATCCCCGATAATTATCTGTTTGTTTACCTTAATTGTGCTTTTAGGTGGCATCAAATTAATATCAAAAAAGAGGCAGCTTACGTTTGATAGCCCCACAGTCAATCAGTATTTCACAAGTTCACAAATAAGGACAAATCTATGTATTGTTGCTGGAAAAAAAGTCTCAGAAACAGCATGTCCTCAAAAACACACACTGAGTTGAACTTGCATTGTTTCCAAAGTTTGTTCTCGTCCAAACTTACATAACTCGCTGTCCTCATCACTGTCTCCTTGAAGGGCCACCGCTTCAGTGAGGAACTTCACTTCGGAAGTACTTCCTCAAGTCGGTACACTGAGTGGGAAAAACCTTGACAGATTGAAGAGTGTTTGTTTTGAGTGAATATGGAGCGTAGACAGAAAGTAACATCTGTCCAATATGTACTTGAATGGAAAAAATAAGTGTAAAACAGTCCCAGTCTACAACAACAATGGTCTCAAAATTTGCTGACAGCTGAACAATAAACAATTCTGTCAAAGCTCAACACACAGTTGCTACAAAACAATAGTAAAATAATACAAGAACTGATTTAACCTTTTATGTGTCGTGAACTGATTTTGTTTTCCCATCACACCAAAGAGTTAGAGCTTTAAATTCCTTCCATTTTCATCATGACTTAACTGTAACAATGACAAATACTTCATTATTATTTTACTTGAAGGCAACTTCAAGTTCATCTGTATCTAGAAGAGCAAACCAATTTGCTGCACTTCGCATTTATCTACTGGGATACCTAAAAAAATTTAAGAAATCATCATTCTCATCTTTACATTCAAAAGTGGCATCATGTGTAGCGTTGATTATGTTTCCACACATGCTAATAATGATGTACCACAGGTAGATCCCAGGTGACAAGTCAATCTAAAGATATCAGATATTGTTCTAAACTGATCTTGTTGACAGCTCTCAGTCTGCGCAGTAGCTGCTGAGTTAACGTTAGAATGTCGGTCAGTGCTCAGCTGAAATCTAGCTGCAAGGTATCGGGCTGGAAAATGAATTCTGGCAGCAAACGCTGCTACACCCCTACGGTGGTGGAGCTGGTGTCCCCGGTGGTGGTATCCCCCTCCTGGTGTGCTGTGTCGTCACCCCTGGTTTGGTCCCTTCACAAGTGTGTGTGTGTACGGTTTTATTTTTGTATTCACGTGGAGTGACCCTTTTCACTTGGGATCCACACCCCCATCCTTGAACCCCCTCACCGTAGGTAAGCTTAGCTCTGATTCGTCTCACTCCCCCCTTCCTCTTTTAGTCAAATGAATGTTTTAGTGGTTTTATTATTGAACGTTTCTCAATAAAGATTATTGTTAACTCACGGAACCACGTCTCGCTCTCTTAGCATAACGGACCTGAGTGCCTCTGTAGCATTGGTCAGAGGTGGAAACAATTCCTTGGGTGAAATTCCCAAGGTGGCGTTGTCTGCAACCACTTGGCCATTGAGTGGCTTTTGCCCCACTCTGGCTTAAGCTCCACCATACCCCCCTTATTTCGCTGCTCACGCCACCACAATCATGCACTTGTATTTCTTATTTGAGCAAGAGTCTAGTTTAAAAATGCAAAATATAATTTGACCAGTTTGAGCACAATCAGCAAATGTGGCTTTTGATAGTACAGTTAACTATAGTCGGCCAATCAAACATCTCTGTTTGTGCAGCATCAATGAGGCCAGTGGACCGCCACATTACTTGGGGGTAATCTGAACAATTTGAGGTTGTTTTCCTTGTTTCATATTTATTATTTAGCTCGGTTTTCTTTGTCATGTAAAACCCAATTGGTGGATCCATCACAGAGAAGAAGTGCTGTATACCTCTGCTAAGCAGCCGCTGGCTGTAGACACATTTTTAAAGGACAGGTATCAGAGTGGTATCAGTCTTCTCATCTAGCTCTCTGCCAGAAGGCAAATAAGTGAATTTCCCAAAATGTCAAACTTCCTTTGAGCAATCGCATCGCTGCTTCATCCATCTTTCGCTCATTTTCCTTCCTCAGTAGTTCAGTATATTTCATGTTCTTTACATTCAGCATTGGGCTTGTGTAGTATCAGCCAAATTATGCACTGAACTTAATGAATAAGGTTATCAGATCGTGATTGTTTCAGGAGATTGTACAATATTTTAGTTTTTCTTTTTTCACCTTTCCAGCGAGTAACGTATCTAGGCTGTTAATAATGACATTTCAGCAGAGAAGCAAGTTCTAATGCTAAAACGTACTAATGTGGTCAAATACACAGATTTCATGTATTTTATTCAGTTTGACAATTTGATGTGACTGAGCACCAATCGGAGGTCAAGGTCACATATGGGATCAGGGTCCCTCCCTGTCAGGAAGCAGGATCAAAACAGAGAAGGAAAAAAATACATTGGCTCAAACATCTCCGAACACATGTGAGTGAAGCCCAGAGAAGCACGTTTTAAAAACCTCCTTTCTCCACGCACATAATGACCTGATATACAATACATAGGTCAGAATAATAATAGAGTTCAAGTCTGTACATATGTTTTAATTCATTAATTAAGTTCAGTGCATCATGGGAAGTCCCCTGGCAGTCTAGGCCTATGGCAGCATAACTACAAAGAGGAAGGTTTTAAGCCTACTCTTAAATGTGGAAAGGGTGTCTGCCTCCTGAACCCAGACTGGGATCTGGTTCCACAGGAGAGGAGCTTGATAACTGAAGGCTCTGGCTCCAAATCTACTTTTGGAGATTCTGGGAACCAAAAGGAACCCTGCATTCTGGGAGCGTAGTGCTCTATTGGGAAAATAGGGTACAATGAGCTCTTGAAGATATGATGGTGCTTGACCATTAAGAGCTTTATAGGTTAGCAGAAGGATTTTAAATTCAGTTCTCAATTTGACAGGGGGCCAGTGCAAAGAAGCCAATATGGGTGAAATATGATCTCTTTTCCTTCTTCTTGTGTTTTAGCTTTGAAGAATCATGCTCAGGTGTCATCATTTATAAGAACACAGTATGAAGCATGTACATTTGTGAACACATGTGCAAAGAGCCCTGATAAGGCTTCATAGAGACAGAAAAAATAATTAAAGTCATGAAATTTGTTTTAAGGCTGTGGACTGTGGAAACATACTTAACATTTATCGACACCTAACCAAACTGAATGTTTTACAACGTTACCCATGTATTAGGAAGCCTTTCTGCCAGGCATATCATACAGATGCTAAAGGGTAACATGTGCGTCGGTATTTGACAATGTGGGAATAAGAACTGGTTGACATCTCAGATGATTGGACATTGACCCGATTTTTGGCTCTGCAAGGTCGTGCGAGGTGCGTGCAGCAGTCACTTTACATGCACGGAGCAAAGCAGTAGCATGAAGTCACTCCACAACATAAACATAAATGGATGATACACAGATCTGACTTCAGTAACTCCATGAGTCACAAACCGTAGCAACAACAACTGTGTCCAACACGTGTTCAACACTAGTGTCCTCGCTTTTCTGTCATGTGTTGTGTCATGCCTATTTGCAACACCTTTGTGGATTTGGTTGTGTTGTGTGTATTTGCGCATTTCCTAAATGCTGTGCATGTGTTGTCAAATTGATGTTTTTCTAATTTGCTTGTGTTTTGTCCATTTGCATGTGTTTTCTGGAGTTGCAGTGTGCTGAGCTCTCCTGGCGTCCGTGCAGCTGAAACATCATGTACCATCACCGCTGTATGACAGAAAGAGTTTTCAGTGGACAGGGTCTAATGCGTTGAATGGGTTAACCTAGCAACATTAATAATGAAGGAATTAAGTGAGTAATCGCAGGCACATTAATACCAGAACACAACAGCGAGTGTCAGCTGAAGGCCGGCAGCTGTGTTTTGGTGCTCATCTATTCCATCATCTGCTCTGCACAACCCTGAAGCAGGTTCACTGTTAAAAGTAGGCACTGTAGTTACAAATGAACTATGTCATTGCAACTGTGAGAGTTTTTTCCTCGCATCTGCAGGAATGGAAGCTCAACAAGCGGCGCATCTGTCGAGTCAGGTGTAAGAAGGATTTATGTCTGAACTGTTAATCACCTATGTGGTTGAAACTGTGTCTATCTCACACAAACTGCTAACAACTAGATTACAATGAAATCAAAACGAAACACTAATATTTATTTCCAGGAAAGTTTCACAGGTTATTACTGTAATGACTCTGCTAGGTGCTGGAGAGCCTTGAGTGAAATTTGAAAAGAAAGCACACACACATGAATGGAGCCATACAGCGAGCCTACAGGGAGGGATAGTTGGTAGGACAGTGTTAATCTCTCCATCTTCTCCTCTCTTTACGTTCTTTAGATCTTTCATTCAGCAGGTTCACCAGACCCATGAGAAAAGTCTAACCTCGGCATGAACCCGCATCTCACCTCAGATATGACAGCTTACACTCCCCTCTCATCTCCCTGTTCTGCTCTCGCTCTGACGCACACACACACACACACACATGCACACACACACTCATCTCAGCTTTCCTCTCATCTCAGCACTCACATGCACAGGAAAGTTTGCAACTTCTCTCTTCCTGTCTCACTCTTTCACTCTTTCTCTATCACACACACACACACACTCACACACACAGGGGAGCTCGACTTTGAGAGGAGACAGTGAGAGGGGTGGAAGAGGAGATGGTACAGGGAAGAAAGGGCTGGAGAAATGTAAGATCTGTCACTGTGACCTTTGATGGTGACAAGTGTGAGAGCGCTGCCATACATCTGCCGTCTTTAAACCTGTCTCTGTCTGTCTTCCTCTCTTTCCCCCTGAAATATTTGGATGAAGAGAGACTCATGTTTGTTTCAAGATGTGAAGAAAAGTCATGTTTTGAAGCCTTGCCAACTAAAGCAGTTCATAGTTTATTACAGCTGGTTGTGTGTTTTCTGCAGATACACAAAGCAGATGACTGGCTACATTATTGATCATTACTGTGGCTGTTTTGGTGTTTGCTGCTGTTTTGGCACGAAGAAAACACCCCAAAAAACAAATATATCAAAAAAAAAAAAAGATGGCTACTCTGGATTAATATTGTTTATTCCTAAGAAGTTGAATGTATTTGCACTGTTACGTAAAGGATTTTTTTTGGTTCAGTTCACCCCATAAACCAAAGAATTACTCTTGAATTAGCTTAATACATTCTAATTAGGCCCACATTTTATATGATACAGCAAGATAATAGTTGTTCTTTGTTAAAACTGAATCATTTGTTACAGTTGTGTGTATTAATAACAAGTGTAAGAAGAATAGTCTTCAGTCATGCTGGCAGCTCTGTGCGTGAGCATGTTGCAATTTTCTTAATGACAATTTTAACAAAACTTATATGACCCATCACTACCTTCCTGAAAAACACAGGAAAGCTATTACAGTCTGTCAGTTCAACATGTTGGGTGCACACACCTTCCACAGCAACATAAAATGATCTTGGTCTCATTTTAGATCAGGATTACTGTGATAGTACGCAATCAAAATTTCATATTCATTTCTTGTTCATATTTCCCCGAAACAATCGAGATGAAACATCCTCTGCAGGTGAAGACAAACTTTAATGTCCCACTGCTGCATCACTTTCATCATTTTTTTTTTTTTTGGAGAATCACTGAGGAGCCTCCAGGCAAATTTTGCTTTGGTTCAAATGGAAACTATATAAAAAATAATGTTGTTTTGACTCATGTGATAAGTCTCCAATACTGCCAGATTGATGCAAAAGAACTTGCACCATGATCCAAGTTGTGGCTCGGTAGTTATCCAGGATGCTCTTAGCTAATCATGCCTGGTATTACGGATTTTTGATTTGCTACAATAGCAATTTTATTTGACAAACACATATGCCGACACAACATTCACCGTCATGTGTATGTGGATGCAGATCTATGTTCCATTAAAAACCGGTGCAGAAGCCACCTGATATGGTGTTTCTAACAAATTAAGTGTTGGATGTTCCAAAACTTTCTGCAAGAAAATGAAAATAGTCATCAGCCAAAAACCTGAGTGGAGTCTTCAAACTTTTAGTAACAAACACATCATAATCCAAATATGTATCCTCGAACTTAGGAGCATTTCAAAATCAGGCCTTTCTCCTCCTACATGCTCTTAAACAATTGCATGATCATTATTGTTTCATTGTTACTGTTCAGCTTTAAGCAAACTCAAAGAGACAAGACCGTATCACATAGAAAGTACAATTATTACTATGTTCTTAATAGCACACACGCATATATGTTTGAAGTGTTTTTGACATCTGTCAGTCGTCCTTCTCATGGAACAGATATGTCTCCATTTCAATGAATATAACAATTCAGACTGACTCTGATGCACATGTGAAACCACTGCGCAGCCCTCCAGGGCTTTTTAATGTTCATTGTCGTTTTTCCTCTGCACTTAATGACGTTTAATGTTCACATCCCACAGATCTCATCCCGTCTGTATGCTGTGAAGATGTTTCACTGTGAACTTTCTGCTTTCACTGTGGGTCTCCTCATTAACCTTCAGTATGCTCCTCAAGTAAATTCCTGATGTTCCTCAGCCTGGTAAACACAGTTTGTCTTCAGATATATAATAATTTGGCTCATTTCATGTTTTGATTTGAATTTCATGTATTTGTAGTTCTTGTCTACTGTCTAGTCAATCTGTTTACATTTAAGTGGTCAAATGGTTGCTAAGACATCATTGTAGAATTAGAACTTTCTGGTTTATAAAAGCCATAGACATTAGTGCTACCAGGTCACTTCACCTAAAGCTCCAAGAGTGAAGCAGTTCACAGTCAGTCTGAGTCAAATTCAGCTTCGACAAGACTTACAAAGATGTTTCGTCTGTTTGGTAGAAAGGTTTGTCTTCTAGATGTTCCAAACATTTCACTACTATTAATGTGGCCTGGACCTTATTTCTACTTCACAGTTCACAGTCTTTAGTGGATACTTTCTGTGATACCAGTCAATCAGCCATGTAGATACATCATACATGTTTCACCTGTTTATTTGCCTTTACAGAAATCAAAAAACCTTGACGTGGTAGCAGATGAGAGCAGACCAACACCCAGCTCTCTGGGAAGGTAAGCAAGAGACACAAAGCTTTACCCTGGTCCTGTTAGTAGCAGAGCTGTCCACCTGAGATGAACAGCTGACCTGGACCTGTGTCCTGTCATACACCATCAGCCTGTGAGCCTGAGTGACTGAATAGGATGAAACTAATATTTATTTTATTTATTTAACAAAGACTGAATACAGTTGGTCTCAGTTGACATGACCTGAATCATGACTGGAAATTTGCTTATGAAGACTTGAAACTTGTCAGGGACTCATCCTTAAGGATGAGGACAATCTTGAATTCACCCCTGACTAGAAAGTCATTGATTTCCTTCAAATGATCCCTCTAAATGATTGTTTTATTTTGAGCATGTTTACACAATAGAAAAAACAACTGTATTTCTCTTTTACCAACAGTGTCTCCATCGCAGACGCCCCTGCTGCCAACGTCAAGAAGGATAAAAAGCAAAAGGTCCCATGGAGATATCGACTGTTTGGTCGCCCCATGGATTCTTCCTCCAAAGATGTGAAGGCTAAGAAGTCTCACAAAAAGGAGAAGAAAAAGCTGCCCAAGTGTCTTGAGTAAGTACATCTGTGCACGAACACGCACGCAGCATGACTGTTATCAAAGTGTTTCTTCATCTCCATGGTCAGGTTGATGAGCTTCCTTGTTCAGCCTGTGTGAGTTAGTGTTGCAGAAGAAAATATTTGTTTATTAGTCCTATCAGCCACTGAGCCTGAAAATGACTGAATAGGATGAAATGGATACTTATTTTATATTATTTATTTAATAAAGTCTCACAGTGAATATAGTTAGTCTCAGTTGACATGACCAGAATCATGACTGGAAATTTGCTTATCAAGACTTGAAACTTGTCAGGGACTCATCCTTAAGGATGAGGACAATCTTGAATTCACCCCTGACTAGAAAGTCATTGATTTCCTTCAAATGATCCCTCTAGATGATTCTGATTTATTTTGAGCATGATTGCACAATAGAAAAAAACAACTATTTATCTTTATCAGCAGGGTCTCCATCTCAGACGCCCCTCATGCCAACATCACGGAGAAGGAAAAACTGCAGGGTGACACAGAGAAGGGAGAAGATGTCATCTCCCCAACAAAACCCCCCACATGTCAGCAGCTCAAGTGTCTTGGGTAAGTACATCTGCGCACGCGCGCACGCACACACACACACACGCACACACCCATCATCTGAAAGTGAAACACAGCTATTGGAAGACAATGAGGATTAATGATTGTGAGATGTGTACTGTGAGTTGTTATGTTTGTGTATCAGGTTCCCCAACCCAGGAAACTACTGCTACCTGAACTCCTGCCTGCAGAGCCTCCTGACACTGGAGGACTTTGTTCATGCCATCAGCAGTCAGGAGCAGGTTTTCAGGTCCATCCCTGGCACTGCAGTCATGAGGTACAGCACCCTTAAGAAATGACCGCTCATTTTATCCACAATTTGTAGCCTGAACACCAAAAAGCAAAGAGAGACATTGCCTCTGACCTATTTATGTGCCTCTTCAGATCATTTCTGAACATCAGGAATTCTCAGCTGTCCAGTGAAGCAAGTCTGAAACTCCGCCTCCTCGTTGCATTCAAGAACGCAGTCTCCGTCTTGGCACCGGAGTTTGAGGATCACCAGCAGAAAGTACGTAAGCTGGTTTTATGACATGTTGTGTCACGACTTCCTGTTTCTCCTCTGTGTATAAACATCTGTGTCTGATTGTGTGTGTATCTGCAGGATGCTCATGAGTTCCTCACCTCCATCCTGGAGCACATGAGGTCTTTGAGCCTGGAGCTGCAGACGGAGGCAGCCGGCATGGACAGAGTCTACAGCTGTCCAGTGGAAGATCAGCTGGTATTTCAGATGCAGAACACCAGGAGCTGCCAGAGGTACAACTACTCTGTCACCCACATCACACACACATTCATGTGCAGTGGTGGAGGAAGTATTCAGATCCTGTACTCATGTAAACGGACTAATGGCACAACTTAAAATACCCAAGTAGAAGTATGCAGGTCAAAGCAGGATAACTATTTCCAGACCGCTGCCTGACATTCATCTCTTCAAGAATCGTTTTTTACACATATATAAAAAAAGATATTTTCTCAAAAGTACTGCAGGTATCAACCTGCAGATAGTAAAAGATCTTTAAACATTCTTATATCTTTTGATATAATTAAATATATTAGGTCCCATCATTGAATTGAATTGAAATCCTTGTCATGACCTCTGTAGCTGTAACTCTGTTGTCTTTTGAATGTGTAGCTGCGGTTTGCAAGTGAGCAGAGAGGAGGAGTTTACAAACCTGTCCCTGGACCTGATGTCTAAAGGTGTGACAGTGGAGCAGATGCTGGAGGATTACATGAAGGTAAGAAACACTTCTCCTCAGTTATCCCCATTAGAACCCACTAATATAATGTGAAAATGTGAGATTGAAAACACATTTGAATCCCAGCACCACTGCTTGTGTCAGTATGTGTAGGGATCCGTACTTGTTTTGCTGTTGTGTGTGTAAATCCAGTACAGATATAAAAGCATGTTGGTTTTGTGCTCTTCTGCAGGAGACGGAACTGGAGTATAACTGCGAGTGTGGTGCCATCATGTCAAAGCAGCATGTGTCATTCAAGAACCTACCAAAGTGAGTAACATAGCATCCATGAACTAAATCCTGAGCACAGTACGCAGTGCTGATACTGGTTAACCCTGTGGTATCAAACTGGGCTCAAGTGACCAAGGAGTAATTGTGAAGAACAGACATAGAAAGAGTTGGTAATGCTATATTTTGTTGTTTTTCTCTGTCACCTGGTGCCATACATGTTCTTTCTGTCTACAGAGTGCTGGTCTTGCACCTCAAGCGCTTCAGGTTTACTCCATCCTTCCAGCTCCAAAAGGTCTGCAACCCTGTTGTCATCTGCAGAGACCTGGTGGTGTCTTCCAACCAGGTAAGAAAAAACTGAATGACCTGATAACAAACAAAATCATCAGACTGGTGCTGGTGTAAGTCAATATGTCGACTGTGTGTCCTCACTGTGACTAACTGTGCTCCTTCTCAGGGTGGTGGCTGCTTCAGTCTGGTCAGTGTCATCAGTCATCTTGGCTCCAGAGCAAGCAGTGGTAAGATCATTATTTTACTTATACTCACTTTGAATATAAACAAAAAGCTTTTTCACCTTTGCATGAAAACAACTAGTTTTTTCATTGAGAAAGTCAGAAACCAATATAAATGGTTTCTTACGGTTATATCCAGCGAGTCACTTAAAGTCAGTAAATGTACATACCATCCACTGAGTCATGTGACAGCCCACGTAACATGGATTCCTCTCCTGTTAGGACACTACATCTGTGACGGACTGGACCTCGATGTGGGACAGGAGGACCCAAATGACCGCTGGTTCACCTACAACGATAACAGAGTCACTGAAACAACTGGTGCCTCTGTGTGTGACCAGCGGGCAAAGTCCTCCTACATCCTGCTGTACAAACGAATGGTAAGTGGAAAACAGCGTACATATGTGGCGGAGACAGAGACAAAGCCCAACACTGATGATTTTTAAATGTCCTCAGACAGCACTTCACACTGACTACAGCTGAGAGGAAGAACTTACAAATGACAGACTTTATTGTGTGCTTCCAATTTCAGGACTAGATCAGACTATGGGTGGACATCTATCAGTCAGAAGGTCCAACTGCTGCACGTGAAAAGGTAAGTGCTATCTTGTCTATCTTGAGTTCTTCTCCTCAACAGAGTGAAGATGATGACAGGCGAGAGATGGCCGATCAGGACATCCAGCGGAGGACTGATGAAGACCACATCCAGCCCAGGACGGAGCATGTCCCCTGTCCAGGAGTAACAGCAGGACCCCCAGCCCGTAGGAGGAGGGTTCCCCTCAGAGAGTCTGGTTCCTCCCAAGGTTTCTTCCTCAAAGGAAGTTTTCCTTGCCACAGTCGCCACAGCCTTGGCTTGCTCTCTGAGGAAGACATTTTACACTACTAAAAAGAAACAGTTTTTCACTAACAATTTTTAATAAAATTGCAAAACTATACTGTTTTGTGAAATGTGTCAAATCTGTAAAAATTGAATGCATTATATATCTGTTTTTAAGATAAGATATTCCTTTATTAGTCTCACAATGGGGAAATTTACAGTTAACAGTTTTTAAATGACAATTTTAACAAAACTTATTGTAAAAATAAATTATTTAGTCATAAAAGTAGCTGCATTTTCTGTAACTTTACAAAAAAAATCTTTTTTATCTGGCATTTTATCACTGTCAAAGGGTTAGGGTTTGTCATTTTGCATAACTTAACCACTACATGCAGTACATAAACTTAAAAATCAGGGATATTGACTATCCTATGAGACAGTTAAAAACTAAATTTGAAGAGATTTTGACTTCACTTTATCGCTATATTAATTTAAAGATTTGATTGGTAAGTAATCACATTCCATGTTCTAAAAACTGTTAAACTATGGAGTTAAATTAAAAGTTAATAATTGTGTTTTATGTTTCCTTATATGACATACTGTATATAAAGCATAAATTACCCATCACTACCTTCCTGAAAACACAGGAAAGCTATTACAGTCTGTCAGTTCAACATGTTGGGTGCACACACCTTCCAGAGCAACATACAGATATAAATAATGCTTTAACCCACCAGTCACAGCAGTCTGGCTTTGCCTGCATGGATCTATGAACTAGCTGATAGGTGGCCCCATTCACTCCTCCTAGGTAATCCTTATGTTCCTCATGTGACCATGCACTTCAGACCTCTTAGTAGACCAAGACAAAGTAGCCTATCTGAGGTTGATTTTGATCAGTTTCGATGCTGAATTTAAATAATGCTGTTGTAAGTTTAGCATATACACTGTTGTCTACATGCATGTTCAAAGCCCAGGTAACATCAACCTGCTGACCTCCTTCAACAACTCATGTCAATTTCTGACATCAGGTAACTTTTCACAGACGACCAGAGATGTGGTAAAAGGGGGAAATCATTCTGCAGCTAACAAAGAGTGAATTCCTGAGCACAGTGACACATCATCTGCACCATGTTTGTTAGAAAAGTAGCTTTTAGAAATATATTAATGGGCTAAAATGTGTGACAACCACATAACAAAAACATAAATTGACCTCAATATAAAAAAACTGAATAATGGCTTAAAGGATGCCAAAAAATATAAATAAATATAAGTTTCACCAAAGGCAAAAAAATAAAAGGATCTGGAAGAGATATAACATTAGCATTGTCCTCCAGGCCTTATCACAACATCCCTACTTAATTGCAGCATATTCTGTCTGACGCAATGATTTCGGTACAATGTAATTTTGTAAATTAAGAAAATGAAATGAATCTTAAAATGACAATTGCAATGTTAATATGTCACACTCCATTGTCTATAGACTACAAATTTTACTTTCACATGAATATTTATGGTGAGGTCGAGACAAGGTGGAGAAGTTGGCCTGGCTGTAGTTTCCCAGCCTCGTCCTGAAGAGAGGAAGCCGCTCGCTCAGCAGGTAACATGTTTAAAACATACAACTCAAGACTAAGAACATTGCAACTCTCAGAAATGTAGCTAGAGATGTACATTTTGATTGAAAAAACAAGAAATGTTAGCTAATGTTACGTTAGCTTGGTAGCAGCTAAGTTTTAGCTCAACTTTGGAGAATGGTCATAGTTCCCTCTTGAAACTTTCTTTGAGCATTGCTAATGTTAGGTACATTATGTTAGTGTGCTTGTCACATTATTTATTTGTGGCCATGTCTGTCTGCCATGTTATCAGCTAACAGTTAGCTTAACTTAGCCCACTTGCTGCTGTTAACTGTGACCCAGGATCCACGTTAATGGCTTTTGTTTGGTGCTCAATACTTCAGCCAGTCTTTAGAAAGCGCAGCTGCTGTACGTTAATTTGCCGCCAAGTCGGTTGGTGAAACCGAAATAAGGCTGAGCAAGGTAGAGATTTGAATGAGGGAACACACGTGTGGCTCAATGCCCAGAAAAGTAACATAAGACAATACTGAATCTGCAAATAAATACACTGCTACCGATTAAATTGCACAAAGGAACATTACAAACAATTTTTTTAAACATCATTACATACCTATAAGAAGTAGCACAGGGCACAGTCAAATCGCACACAGTGGCAGGCCCTCTCTCAGTCCTCTGCAGCAAGTCGGAAAATACGCAAATGAGGAAAAACTCAGACAGATTTAACAGAAATAAAACACATTTTTTTACCATGCAAAGGCAATAAAACAAACTCAGGGACACGTTAACAATGACTTATCACACTTCCATGCAGTTTAAGCCGTTAAAAATTACTTTTAAATGTGCTAGCTTAAATAGAGGAGGGAGAGGATCACAACACGTCTTACCAGTACAAAAGCCATCCATGCTTTGCCTGGAATTTGCCGCGAATTTACCGCTACGCTGCCAATGGGTGTTTTGTGCGTCGCTAATTAGAGCCCCCCCTGCTACAACAAGGTAACCCGGAACTATAAAAATAATAAATTATTAAATCAATGCAAAGGTAATAAAAAATTAAAATTAATGTTACAACACATGCTTTGACTAATCTTTTTTTTATGACAGAGGATATTACACACAGGTTTTGAGAATGTTCACAAAAATAAAAGTACATTAAAATGACATATTGACTCAGCTACACAAGCGATGATTGAGAGGGACTGCTTTGTATAAGTCTTTGGAGACTGCTGCATATTTTACATTCAACCATTAAATACAATAAACGGCAAGCTGTATATTGCCTCCCTTTTTTTAAATGATCAACAAAATGATCCAATATTAGACTCAAAAACGTGATACGATTGGAACCGTGAGTTTTGGAATCCCTTACACCCCAAGCTGGTTAGATTTATTTTTGTCAAAAACAGTGCCTCAAGTAAAACCTCTGTTGCTCTGCTTCAGTTTATAAGCATCAGTCTTGCAACTGATAATGTTTATATGTTGTGTGATATAATTTTAGGCTGCATTTGATTAATTACAAAGAGATATTTACTCTAAAAGTCTACTTTTTAAAACTTGTTTCTCTTTTCCCCCTCAGTTCTTACCTGTGAGCAGTGCCTACTTCCAGTATAAGCATCCCTCTTGTCACAGGTAATGACAGGTTAGTGACAGGTTTCAAAAACCTTTCACATGTGCTTCTTGTGGCATTTTTTTAAAAACAGTGAAAGGCAGTGAAATATGTCTTTCCAGACTGGATGCATTAGTAAAATAAATTACAGTAACACAGCACATAGTACAGACACAGACTCTAACAATGAAAGACTTATTCTGTGAATACATTCTCATGGAACACACATGAACACACCGGGTTCATTAGACAGTGTTGTGTGCACACATGGAAGTCCACAGGTATTGTCTGTCTTCCCACTAGAAAAAAACTCTTGCAATGCACTGCAGCTATTATGTCACAGTAGTGTTGCAAGGATCTGTACAGAATTCCTGGAAGCTGACAACATCCCAGCTCTTGCATGGCCAGCATACTCATCGGACATGTCACCCATTGAGCACGTTTGGGATGCTCTGGATCGGCGTATACAATGTGTTCCAGTTCCTGCCAATATCCAGCAACCATCAACAACCTGATCAACTCTATGCAAAGGAGATGTGTTACACTTGTTACGGGTCTCCAGCCCGAAGACCGCAGCAACAAATAAATATTACCTGTACGAAGCAGGTGAAAGCGTAGCAGTGAGGACGAGGTAGATGCTTTGCTCTCCAAATCGCCTCTGATTTATTTCACAAACTTAAACATATAAACATCTCTCCTCAATGCACTTCAATCAGGTCTTTTTCCAGATACCTTATGTCAATTAATTAAACAGTCACACAGCAACACATACATTTCCTCACTGACTTTCACATAAATCACACTTTAAAAATAAATCACTTTCACTCACAGTATATAACAGGGATAATTCACATTTAGTGTAAATTAAAATGTGATGTGGTATCACCTACATATGTCAATCTGACATTAAACTGCTAACATAACAAACTCTGAAAATGCATTGATCCAAAAATGCCCATATCACATATTTAAACAATTTGTCTCAACAGAAACTAAACAATACTACGGACATACAAACTTACTTCTAATTTACAAGTGAACATTAATTAAACTATGGAGGTGCAGGAGCTTTAAAACACACTTTCTCTAAACATACTATGGGGATGTTTTCGCGGGCGTGCGACGTCGCCGCTAGCAAACTGCGCTACAACACAAACTTTTACCGGCTAATTACTACATATTTCACTGAACATACACATACAAAACTGCTCTAAAACACTAATTTACCGAAGCACAGCCTTGTATGAACAAGCATTAACATGTATTTTCCTCACTTTAGCAACCTGTACGAAACAGGTGAAGTAGCAGTGAGGACGAGGTAGATGCCTTGCTCTCCAAATCGCCTCTGAGGGGCAGCGGGCGTCAATAACCCCCCAGCAAAATGGTGAAGGTTCCGCCCCCACAATATTCATAGAAGATGCAGTATAAGACTGAACCATATATAATGTAAAAAAACAAAAAAAACAAAAAAGGAATTCAAGATTTGAACACAAATGTGGTGACAAGGCCTTCATGCCCTCCATCTTTCTCTACATCATCCCTGTTAAAAGCCCCATAAATCGCTGGTTGTGGTACAAAAAAGACCAAGTGATTGATTCGGCTGAACAACAGCAGCTTGTGGACGCTGCTGCTTCGTTCAGCATCTGATGATATGATGACATCTTTGTATAGGTTGTCCATTTGACATGTGTTTGCTGAGTTTCTTCTCTGCATTGTTGTATGCCTGTTCCACTGTGTCGAGGCTGTCTTCTCTTGATGGCAAAAGACATTTCAATCCTCTGCAGTTCCTCTGCAGATGAAGCAGAAGTTCCACCATGTTGCACATGGACCATGGTTGTCTTCCTTCCTGACAGCAGTTTTTTTTGTCATGAACTGAAGGTATCTGCTTTTGCAGGAGCCAGCTTGGTCAAACATCTGTGAGAAACCTGGAATGAATGCATTCAGCTGATCAAAAAGTCTGCAGAAGGCACCACCATTAATGTTCATTATGCATGACATGCATTTAATGTGGAGTGACCTGCAACACAGCTTTATATTGCTGCTTTGTCCTCATTGGCTATGCAGTATTCATGCAAGCATTGACCACAGACACAGGCAGGAAGCGGTGGTTAGGTGTCTGCAAGGTAGGCCAGCATTGAAAGATTCAGTGGTTCGAGAAAATTACAAGGTCATGCTGAATTCACAGGAAGTGGTTTAATTTGTATTACAGTCATGACACTGCAACGTACTGGAGGGACTGATCAACCAAAGTGCACAAATAAAAACTTTGAACCTGAAAATAGCGATAGATGAAAAACTAAGGGCTCAACAAAGTTAATACAATTCATCCTGAGGGGGTCCTGCATGTTTATAGTGCACTCAAAATCAAAAATGTCATGGTGGTGTTTGAGAAAAGGTGGTTCACCAAATGTGAAATATAAATCATTCATTAACTAACTTTGATATCACCACTGACTAAATACTTACTTTTGAGAGAATTGAAACATCTGCACGTGAATTCTGGATAACAACATTTTGTCAGATCTGAGATGCAGCATTTTCAAGTCAATGTTTTCAGATTTTGGTTTTGAGAGGGCTTTTCCCTGTTACATGTGTGGGTGTGTGTCCCTGCAGATGGAGAGCTCAAAATAGTTCTAACGCAAAGCAGTTAATGAGCAGCTTTCCCTGTCTGATCTGTTGTGATGTCTCATGCTATTTTAGGAGTAAAGTCTTTCTAATAGGCACACGCACACAGACGATGTTCAGTAATTGATGCTGCACCTTGTCACCAATTAGTGTTTCTCCCAGTTATATCTAATTCCAGAGACTGTGCTTGTCTTTCTATATCTCCTCCTTCTCTTCTAATCCTTAGTGATGTTTTGTCTTCCTCTGGTGGGTCCAAGTGAGACATACAAATAGAATCATCTCAGGTAAGAACACTGGCACGATGACAGTGAGGTTATGATGTGCGAGATTGTCTTCATCACAAAGACAACCCTGATTCTTTGTTTGAACACTTAAAACACAGAGCTCTCCTGACAATAGGGCTCTTGCGCTGTCTTGAGAGTAATCACTGTCTGTATGTGCTGTTATTATACGTCACAAAACCTCTTCAAGGAGAGGTTGTGATCACGGTTGGATTAGCAAAGTGTGTTACTTTGTCACAGGAGACGACTGTTCACAGCCCCTCTGTACCAAATGTCAACAGTGATTCCTTTTAACCATGGCAGCGACATTTTCATAAAGTTACAGCCTAAAAGTTCATGCTTTATCTTGGAAACAGTGGTTTAGTAGTTTAGTAAGATGTTGATGAGGAGACTGATCTTTTCATTATGATATCTATAACAATTAACTTCAACAATTACAAGTAATACTTCTGGTGTATTTAATTATTTTGAATGTAAATTTGTGGTCTCTCTCATGTCATCAACATCATCTAATATATCTTTACATGCACACTTATCCTTGTTTGACTTATCCTTGTTTTAATAATGTTCAGGATGTGATATGCATCATAACCTGGTTATTAATACCTCTGTACAATTCTTACATTATCCAGGTTACTGATCATCTGTGCAGTTTTGACACTCGTCATTTCTGTATGAGTTCTGAGTTATTCTGGGGTATTCAAAATATGAAACTTTCACTTAACAGATGTCCAAATTTTAAATTATCCAATAATTACTGAAATTTTATTTTTGACCATTTTTTTTCTTCATAATATTTACAGGACACATCTGCTGCGTTAACATTTGCGAAACAGTTTAAAAACAAACATTAAAGGAATGGATTACAAGTTTTTTCAGTTCTATCTGAATACTCACATGATATATGGACGCAATCATCACTACTACTGGCCATAAATTGGTAGCTTTGTAGCACAACTCCAGTGTAAGAAATGACAGATAAAATCCACTCTTCATTCCCTCTGTAATTGCAGTTCCATAGTTCGTCTTTTTGTACAAATTTCAGATTATTGTGAGTATTATACTGTATTAGGACAGGTCTGTCCTTCAACCCCTGAGGTGGCACATTAGAAAACACTAACATGGGTTATTTCTGGAATGCATGTAACTTGTTTTGGAAGATGGAGCTGCCTATTTTGTCATTTAGATATTTATTATTTCTGTAAAACAACAGACACACAACACACAATAATAGCAACTACTCCAATTCTTTTTCAGAATCATTCCATTTTCATCATTTCATTTATTTTATCGACCTTCTCAGTCCCTTTCAGGGTCATGGGAAAGTCTAGTCATATCACAGGGTTGACAGAGAGGCACATTTGTATATTTTCATAATGGCACCAACTCTGAACATTTCCAGAGATTTAGATTGTAGATGTTAACACTAACAAGTTCGTCTTGAGTCCTTAATTAAGTGAGCTAGTTGATTGACAAATTCAACTTTGTTTAAAACGTTTTTAGGCTCAAACATAAGAGTTGGAAAATTTATTTTGCTATCTTTTTAGGAACATGATTGGATTATTGATTCATATGATGTTTTACAAAACAGAAACCCTACTCAAACTGCAACTCATCCTGAGCACTAGATTACATGTTCCTCCATGACCATGAACACAGGCTGTAGTTTATTGTGACTCAATCCCACATCCACCACCCTGCTGCCATCAAACACTCATGAGCAGTCCAAATGTGTATTAATCCACAGCTGAAAATAGTTCCCAAGAAATGCACTATTTACTACTGTTTGAGTAAAGTTTATTGAAAACTATAGTGACCAGCTGTTTTAGGAAATTACTGAGCATCTTTTAAAAATGAAACTATACTTATGAGTCATTTATAAAGACGTATATTAACAGGAATGAATGGCCACAGACAGGGCAGAAAGTACTGAGACACTGACTGAAACACTGTTTTGGCCTCATCATGGGATTTGTTAACAATGATGAAAAAACAGAATAATGGAAATCTTATCCTTTAATCATATTCAAGTCATCTCAGTGTTTTATTTTGAGCTTCTAGTTTTTATTATTTTTGAGTTACAGACATTTTACCTTCAATAGGAACTGCATTTCAGTCTGGTTTGACTTTTCTTAGAGCTTGAGGAACTAATTGTTCTGGGACACTGAGAAATATTGGGTTACTTAATTAGCCAGTTAGAACAAAAAGCTTTAAGTCTAGCATCCCTTTAATAATTTCTAATGTTTCTGCTGCTGCTATCTATCTCTATATATTTGTGAGCAGTGAAGCAGAACTCTTTCCGTGCAGTATATTTTTATCTTGTTTTGAAATTCTGTGCATGCTTTCTCGATCTTTCTCTCAGCCCTCCACGCTCCCCCTGACATACACATTTCACATCTCCATCTCCACCTGCGCTTCCCAACACACCTGCACTTTCTTGTCTACCTCCAAATGTAGACCCTCTGGGGCACACAAAGCGAGCCAGGGTCCGACCATAATGCCTCCGTTGTTGCCGGCCTGCTGGCTCCAGAGCCTGGGAATAGATTGGATGCCTCCGTTCCCACTCTGTGACACTCATCCAGGCATACCTTCATGCAAGACAATCTCCTAAGAATGTCCAAGCTTGTCTAAGGGGCTGTTGTTGTTTGCTGCTTTGTCTCATGCCATTCCCAGACTGCTGCGAGGCCCAAGGCCAGACCTAAGGGAGTATTGGCTTATCGTACAGAAAAGCTGAAATACATTTTTCCTCTGTTTATGAGGGAATTCTCCTGCTCAGCTTACCTCCACCCTTCTCTTTTTTCTTTTAAAATAGTGAAGCAATGTGTGAGAGAGATCCGGCAGGAAAGGAGAGCAGGATATGATGAACGCAGAAATGTGCTGAGGGAGGAGGAGTGGAAAAGAAGAAGGGAGGAGAGTGAGGGATGGGGTGGAGGAGGGAAGATGTGAGACAAGGTGAACAGAGGTGAGGAGTCAGCCGCGGATGGAGCCAGGGCGGGATGATGAGTGAAGGAAAGATGGAGAGGGTAGATTTGGTCTTCCCATCAGGGTGCTGTCAGCTTTATAAATAACAGTAATCAATGGCTCAGCTGGCTCTGTCCTCTGCACTAATTGCTTTAAGTGCTTAAAAACCAGCTTGTGCACTTTTTTTCCAAGACAGCGTGGTTATAGAGCTGCCACTGGGCTTTTGTCTTGTCCACTGCTGTTTCACATTTAGACCAGTGTGTTTTTAGACACAATGGTCATGCGATTAGTGGGTTTGTTAAGTTGCACTTACTATCGTGGCCTTGTGCCGGTCAGTGGCAGTAAATGACACAGTGGGTTTTGAAGATGTTGTAGCCATGATTTGGAAACACAACTTGATTGATTTGTTTGTAAAAAAAAAAAAATATTGTTGTATGTGACCTAGAAATCTCTGTTGGTCCAAAATCCGAAACAGGCCTACATCAATTTTCAAAAAGAAAAAAAAAGAAAGAGAGAAAGACCCGATTCACAAGGAAATATCCCTATAGACACACCAACACACCAACGCACTAGCACCGCGATGCTCCCCCGAACAGCCCTTGGAGTTTGGAGGCTTGTGGCTTTCCAAAACCAAAAAGTTAAAGAATGGATTAAACAGTGTGGTTATCAGCTCAAATGGCCACTAATGACACCATGCCTGGCAAAGCTGTTAGCCACAGTATTAAACCAAGTTACTCTGAAGTAAAAAAAAGTTGGCTTATCAATTGCTAACCTCATTATAATGCATGGTTGCATTAGAAAAAGCCCTTTCTGTGGATTGATTCACATTGTGTGGGAGGTAATACTGTGTCCTAAATGTTACAAGCCTATATCAGAATTTAGAGTGACTCTCTATTGCACTATATTAAATTCAATGTAGTTTACTCTGTGTTATTGTGAGGAAGCTATTTTTGCTTCATTACACAGGACTGAGTTACAAAATACTACATAATAACTGCAATGATAATGACAACTAGACGGGCAGCAAACATTTCAGTTTCAGCAGCTTCTGTAAGTCTGGGAAACCTACTGTCCAAAGCATGGCCTCAACAAAGAAACATGACTCTGCAGGGAACTGTGTGCCATAGAGAATTGAAACACGCCTTGTCAGGCAACAGGATGGCGGTGGACTCCCAGTCATTGGATAAATGCTGGAACCTGGATCCCAGCCGTCTGGCAGCCAGAGAGCCTCCAGCTGGGAGCATCAGTTCTGAATGACTTGGACTGTAGCATGATATGATGCATGTAGCCATCAAATTCATACAGACCCTGCAGCTCTCTCGTTTTTATAAAAGTCAGTTGTAGACATTCAAAGAAAGATAAGAGTGAATGTTAGTTGGCAATCTGCTTGTTCACTTCAGTCTCAAATCAAGGACTACTGTTTAAAAACTACACAGGAGAAGGTTGGTGGTTTTTTATGACAAGACTTGTCAAGTGCTGGTGGAATTTTCCCCTTCAACTGTGTGTGGTTCAGTATCTTCAAATGGTTCACTGTAACAGCGTATCAGCTGCATTAGTGTTACACATCTCATAAGGACTCTGGACACTATCTTTCTCACACTCCTTGAGTTGTTCTAGATTGGTTAAAAGAGACACGTGTTCACTCATTAGGTGATAATGTAGGTCTGCAGCCGTCTGGTCGACTCCATGACATGAAGTTATTGGTCCGACACAAACCTCCTTCCAAGTAATAGCGTGAACTCAGCACACTCAATTCATCTTCACAGATACTGTAGCGTTTGGGCGAGGGACTTGTCCTATATTCCAGCTCTACTTGGCAGGTGTCCACTGTCTTTGGGCTAACAAGCACAACTCTGCCCATGAACAGGATGGAGGGGCCAAGTCTGCGGCAGCCCTGAATGTTCTGCTGGAATTAGTTGTCAACCCTGTGTCTCTTATTTTAAAACTCTTCAGCAACCTGTTTGTTTTTTCTTTTCTTTTCTTGTACAGCATCCGTTGAAAAGTGCTAAAAGTGAATTAAAGGTTGTAGCAGAGGTGTAATAGCATGAGTTGAATGAATGAATTTTTTTTTTTTTTTTTAGTCTAGTTTTTTGTGAGATCAAATCAATTCATGAACATGAATGGATAACAGTAATGGACAATAGAAACCTATTGCAGACAGCACATTTTCTGTATCTTCGAATATGCTGTAGACCATGTTATACTTGTAAGTTTTCAGACGCCACCATTGACATAAATTTGAAATGAAAATATCTGCATCATTTTTCATACAACACAAGCTAAGCACTTGACACCTGGCTCCCATCCAGTAGTTACTGTGGATGCAAAATACAAGTAAAGTCTGAACAATACACACACTTTAAGAGTCAGATGAGAAAGGAAATACAAATGTTTCTGGAAGAAAATGATTTAGCTCTGGCATGAGATGCCCTAAAGCAGCCATCAGGGGGAGAATTATATCTTTCTGTGCTCATGAAAAACAATTTAGAATAACGGATCTTGATAAAGAATCAGAAGATCTTGAGACAGCATGGGCCGTAAAGGGAACGAAAACCAAATTTGATGACAAAACTGAAGAAAATTAGGAACGACATAAATAAAATGCTGCACAATCTGAAGTTGAGAGCTCTACAAATCTCAACCCTCTCACTTCCTCCAGCCATTAGCAGTGGCTCAGTGACTGGATGTCTCTTACTCAGTGCTCCTCAACTCTCCTTACTGACCTCTCTCCTCTACAGACTCTTGTATTTTAGACTTCCCATCAATTTTTTACAACACAGTCAGTCATTGTTTGTTTCAGGCAGTACAGCTCATCCAAACCTGAATTCCTCAAGTTATCATTCACCTCAGTGTCTATTGTATGTAAAAAGGGTTGAGAGCTCTGGCTGCGTGTTAGGACCTCTCCAACTACACCACTCTAGTAGTAACACTCACGCTCTTTACACAGATCTCAAGCCACACATGCAATTTCTCACGCTAACTTACTTGTTTTTTCATGATCGGACAGGCTGAGGCGCAAAGCATATCAAGGTTAAGGCAGCACTTTTCACAGACTGTCCATAAATGCACTGATCATCATCTGTTTGAACTGAAAGTGTGCAACCAATCACTGTGATGGCCGTTCCAGTGCAGCAGCCAATCACAATGATGATCCCCACTGAGCATGTTGGAGGAAGGCTGGAGAGACTGCTGTGTTAGCATTGATTGCACTTGGTTCGCTACGTCAACAATGGTTTAATATTCAGAGGGTAAGCACCTTCATCAGCCAATCTCACTCCAGACTGAAGTCAAAAGCTGGCAGCCCTTTCCAAGTAATAGCAATGGGTTTAATATACCTGACCAACAAACACAAACCAAGAGCAGCGATTAGGATTAGATCTGTTCTTCTCATAGAGGTGACCATTCACAGTGAGAGTCAGTAAGACACTTCACCACAGTCCCATAAACTGCAGCAGGACAGATAACAACAGATAATGTAGTCAGCTATCATCTACATTAGTTTATCTAATATAACTCCCAGCTCAGCAATAGTAATAGTAACAGTACTGTAGTAGTGGTTATACCAACATAAGTAGCATTAGCAGTATTCAGACTGAAAAGAGCCCTGCATCAAAGCAATACAAGGTGTGTGTGTGTGTGTGTGTGTGTGTGTGTGTGTTGCCTTGGGTACTGGTGAGATTAAATACTATCAAGAGGCCTGTTTCAAGCAACAAGTTGCCATCACTTTTACACACAGTTTGCAAGTGTGATGTTTGTTTGACTAGTGCAGCTGGTCAAATTCAGCAAAAGGAAAATGGGTGAAAATGGTGAAATGGGTCCCAGGAAGGAACGTTTGGGGGCGTCACACAGTTACTGGTGTTCGTAGCAATAGTCCTAATAGTGCCATTAGTATTCATGTGTGTAACACCTCAGACATTTGCACCTCCTCCGAAATAAAAGCACTTCTCGTTGGAAATCCTCTCTAAACAGCAGAGGTTTGATATTTCTCTGAACTCGAAGGCTTTCACCTACGCAATGTTTGCGTCCTGATTGATTTCCTGAGGCATGTGAAGGTGAGTGCATACTTCCACAGTAAGCGCCCAACAGTGCAATGGCTGGTTTTGTACTGATCTGTCCTGCTGTCATGGATCAAATCAAAATAAAAAAGAACTAAGCCCACGGGATGTCCAAGAAGCTTAGTGGGCTGAACAACATCTTCTTTGTCTTTTGTTCCTATTTTTGATTTTATTTTCCTCACAGTTTTTTTGCTCTTATTGTTGTTCCTCTTATTTCCCCACCCTCTCGACCCATCCTAACCCTCCTTTCCTCTACTCTCTCAGCCCATTTCTCTCTTCCCTCAAAGGGAAAACTCCATGGAAACCAGTTTCTTTTTCAGAACCCCTGGCAAAAGTTTGTCACCTTTGAGAATGACCAATGAAAGTCTTAATTGTATGAAATTGAACAGAAATAAGCATTAAGCATCCCTGCTTTTTTGTTTTCTTTGCTCTTTTCGCTGTCATTCTTTATGAGGACAGATGGAATAAAATTTTTAATATGAGACCACAAAGAACTGTGCACTGCCTGGATCCACTTTCTAGATTAGTTGGCAGATTTCCTCTAATCAGCTCCAGCCTCCTGTGCTGAGAGTAGTTTGACCGAATCATATACTGTAATGCTGGTAAGAAATGATGCTTCAGATTTGCTGCAATGAGAGCTCAGTCATGCACGAGTGTTCTCAGTGCCTGTTTAACATCCAAAGTGCTGTCTATATCCAGCGAGGCTTGCCAGTTTGGCTGGCTGAAGAGTGAGTTTCGTGTGCATGTGTTCATGCTGGCGTAGCACTAAAATGAAGTGAAACCAACTGTGAAGAGATGACTAGGCATGCCAGGTAAGTGTGTTTGAGTTGGTGTGTGGCTGGATGGTGGTTTGACAAGATGCATGTTAACCTTAAGTGCTACTGAACAACTTTTCATGTGTATGGCAAGCTTTGTTTCTTGTTGACAATTACAAGCAGATTTGAGAAGGTGAAGCCAGCAGCCGTCCTGACAAACAGACCTACAGAGATTTTTAGCATGATTTAAGACCAGACCAGTCTCACTGGTTAGTGTTAGTTAAAATCTATTTGGCCAATAGCAGCCTTTGTTTAAATCTCAGATAACATCCACTGCTAATGTGATGGAGGTTCCTTGTTGTCCTGTACAGCCGAGGAAATATTATACATTTGCTCTATCGTTCAGTGTTTTTATTAACTCTTCGTGTGCTGGCAGCAGAGATTTTACATTTCCTGCTCAACATGAACTGAGAGTTACCTGCTGAACGACACAGCATTCATTGGCTTTGTTGTTGGAGAATCAAAGCAATAAAATAGAAAACATCGATTTTATTAAATGACTGTGATGGATTGTGATGATCTCAAGCAAGTTTTAAGTCTCAGCGATTTGATTTTGGGTACTGAAGTAAAATGAACCAAAACCAGTGGCTGGCTGGAAGGCAGAAAATGGCAGTAAGGTTGGACCTGAAAAATTAAAAGTAATTTAAAAATGCTGTTTCTACTGAATGAGCAAGGACATGCAAAAAAAAGCAGGTATGAACCTTTAAAGAACTGACTATGATACAAACATTGCACTAGTCTGAACTTCATTAGCTAAGCTTTATTTATGTAGGAAGTCTCATTGAGATCAAGCTCTGTTTTGCAAGTGAGACCTGCAGATGTCAGTGATGATCATTCAACCTTTTCAGATAACTGTCACTGTCAGAGACTAACTGAAAGGCTGAATAGTGTTTAAGAGCAGTGGCAGCAGCATGAGCATACATGGCATCTCCATAATCTTGTGCAAATAGTCTAATGAAATATATGAAACCAGCTCTGTAGAATCCAATTTAAGGTTTTAGTTTTTATTGAACCACAGTTTAAATATGTATACCACTGCACTGTGTTGATGAGATTAGGGGATGGATTACAGGACAGCTTAGATACAGGCCGATAGCTGTTTAAATCACAAACCATAATGAGGGAATTTTGGTAAAAGTTGAATTGAAAATGTGTACAAACGTGTATGTCCTGCAGAATATCAGTGTTGTAAACACTATTTTTCACAAAAATAGTCATTCCTTCACCATCCAGTACTTTTCCACTCCCCTCACCTGCCAGCCCCCCCCCTCACCAGCTCACCTGTGCTCCCAGCTGCAAACCAATTACAATCAACTCAGTATATAAGCCTCTTCATTACACTCACCCATGGTCAGATTGTTCTTCGTGTAAGACTTTCCAGCATACCTCCTCGGATTGATTCCCTGTTGCCGACCCTGCTTGTTTCTTACCAACCTGCTCTGCTGTCCACTGTCTTCCTGGTTGTTGGCATCTATCAGCAGACTGACTTGTCTTTTCTGATCCCTCTCCTGGTCCTGGTTTTGTCTGCTGTCTGCCCCCTTCTGGTTTGTCTGCAAAGATCAAGAGTGATCTGGTTTTTGGACTGTTGCCTCCTTGACTATGTCTCCTGCCTGCTCCCTCCCATCACTCTCAACTGTTGTGCGAGTGTGACACCCCTTACGCTGTCTAGACCAGCCAGCCCAGGTGATGACCTGCTTCCACCATTGCGTGGACATAAACCTGAATACTTTCAAGACTTGGTTGCAACTAGACTTTGCTATCTGTGGGAGCTATAATAATGATTATGTCCAACTTCTTCAGTGTCCAATTATGGACATAATACTATAATGTATACTAATATAATTTCTCCCTTCCTTTAAAATGCCCAGTTTAGTCCCTTGTTCCTCATAGTCTTGTTTTCTTCTGCTGCATCTACATTTGATCACCAGCAGGAGCCAGTAACTATTTTATTGGTACCTGATTCATACATTGTTACCCAAGTTTGTGCCAGTGTTCATAATGAATATTAGCATACACTGTCAGTTCTCAGTGACTGTACAAGAAGTCTGTCTTCAGAATCCATGGAGGTCAGACCCTTCAGTGGTATCAAAGCACTAAATGATCCTACAGAAATATAAACACTGTAAACTGTGCTGAAGAAAACGGATGCAGACATTATTGAGAGGGATTTATTGCCTGCTGTTTAACATCCAAAAGGACATGGAAGCCTTGTGTTAATTAGAGCTCAGTAGGCTCATGTACCAGAAAATGAACCCTCAATGAGGAATTAATATTGAAAGATCTCGAGTCTGAGCCAAGTTGTTTAATATGGGTTTCCTTGGAGGAGAGAATGGGGATTCAGAGGAAGTCAAATCAAAATGGAACTGTGCGGCCAAAGAAGCGATGAACCGCGAGCCAAGACAGATTTTGTTGGGATAAAAACAATTATCTGTGAGAAGATTAGAGAGGACAATTAGCGGTGAAATGGTGCTTTTATTCAATGACATTAGCAATAACAAAAAGGTCTTGTGGCTATTTATTTAGCATAATAAAGGCTGTGTAGAGTCAGCCAAATAATGTGGGCTGGCCAGACAAAAGAAGTCCATCAGAACTCATTAGAGCTACGAATGAGACACATTAGGAATTTATAATGCTTGGTTATGACGTTGGAAGAAAAAGAATAGGGCTCTGAAAGTGAAAGATGTGTTTATTGTTGTAAAATTCAAATGTTTACCCTCAACAATATGGTGAGAAGGTAAAAGGCCCACTTTGTATTCTGCAGAGCGAGGCATGGCAGATGATCCCAGGCGGTTTTATTTATGGCTTTCACCTCAGCTATAAATGGAACGATCTGCAGGGTGTTTACTCAAAATGCTGCCCAAAAAAAGTAATGCCACCACCTGTAGACAGATACAAGAGGTCAGGAGGCTAATGTCAGCCAGAGCTTGTATAGTTTGACACAGTAAATCTTGTCTCTTAGCGCACTGACAAGACCTCTTTGTCTCCGAGAATGTGAAAGTCTCATGAAAACTTTATTATTTATCTTCTCCTCTGCCGCTTGTGCCTAAAATGGAGAGAAGGAAAGATTGAGCAACACAGGAAAGGAAGAGGGTTAGGGCCAAACCGCTGCAATAAAAGTGATGTATGAGACGTCATTCAGTGATTGGCTCAATACATCACCCTCAAAACACGAGCAAGTGTGCACGCATGCATGCACACGCACACTCGCTCTGCAGTGCGCTGAAGTACGTGGTGGAGTCCTGTCTGCCTGCAGGCTAATAGATGCAAGATGAAATAAGAACTTCACAAATATAGGATGGAGCAATCCTTTATTGGACTGTATTAGCTCCACAGGAATATCCACACACACACTCACCTGCTCTCATACACACACAAGCAGACAGGCTTTTTTTGTGTTAAATGGAACTTTTCTGAAGCCGGAAGCACGGGGGCATTAAGGTTGAGAATAAGCAGGTGGTAACTAAGTGGGATAACAGAGATGGCAACTGCTCTGATTGATGTGTCTATTGCTGCTCACTGATGCTTGATGCTTCAAATGACTCTTATGAAGCTCTCAGAGTGCGGAGGTCTGAAATCTGGATGGTGGACTGCATCGCTGCTGTGTGGATGGGTTCATTCTTCACAATGAAATCTGTCTTCAGATCAGATATTCAAACGCATAAAAAATGCAGTCAGTGCAAGTGCTTATAGTATATATTCTGTTTCATGTCATTTATATATTTCTCTACTCTGTTAACCTGAAGAAATGTGAAATGTCCTACTTTTAGAGACTCTCAACAGAGGGTGCAACATCATTTTTGTTCATTGATCATGTGCAACCTTTCAGATACAATTTATCAGATTCTAATGAAACTTGGGTAAAAAAAATGCATTTTCAGCTCTCTTAAGACTAGATTTACTAAGAAAATGTCGCTGTGCAATTGTGCGTTGCTGTTTTAATTGAATTTGCGGTTACATTCTGCTTGTACTCATGGCCTGATTTAATAAGACTCATTGCACACTCAGCTCCTAGACTGATCCTGGGACTGTCCTCTATACACACACTGCAAGTGAAGGAGAGCTCATAAGTGCAGTTCAGTGGTGGGATTTCTATGAGATTACAAAACTCAGAAACAAATCATTTACTTTGGCCATGGTTCAACTCCACCTGAGAAGAACTGTAAAAAAAAAAATGATGTTCTAACCTTTAACATACAGTATATCTCATTATTAATAGACTGGAAGGCTTGAAACAGATTTATGAGAAACAAAAAGGAGATGAAGTGATAATAAGACAAGAAAGAGAGAGAGAGAGCGCAGCTCCATCAGCTCAGAGCAGGTGGAGCAGAGGATGTGGATGTTAATGATGTAAATGCAGCCAAACACACACTTAAATGTGAAAGAAAGAAAAGTTTGGTTGCAGCCTGTAGTGATTTTATAGTTCACTGATATCAAGTTGTTCAAAGTTAAGTTTAATGAACCTAAATCAAAACTCCCCATCCACTTTTCATTTGCATTACAGTAATCAGATATAGTGTTCATTGACTGCTCCATTTTTCTTTCTAATAGTTGTTGTTTTAATTCTTTACAAGCCTACATTTAATGCACGTTTATTTCTGTCCCTACAGCTCTCCTCGTGGCTCTTGTTAATCCCATCTGTGCTGTGTTTACGCCTTCTTCAGAGGCAGAGAATTTTCCCTGCAAACTGACAGTGGCAATTTGGCTGACCTCAGTAAATGCGGTGGAATACATAATGAACTTCTCGCATAATTTGCACAACCCTCCCTTAAATGCGTATGCAGTGAGGAGAGAGGTGCACCTCGCAAAACCTGGTGTAAAAACCTTGTGCACCTGCCGATAAATACAGCGCATGTGTTTGGTGCAGGGAGTCTTAATAAATCTACAACACAGAATTAGCGCAGGAGAGCAACAGCATTTACGACTTTCGGAATTGGATTTACAGCTGTGAAGGGAGCAGGATCTTTCCTTTCATTCTTTTTTTAGGGGGCGGGAGTTACTATGTTTATCTGCAACAGTCACTAATGATAGGTTCAGTTATATCAGAACTATAGAGTATTTCCTAATTAAAGATGAGCAAAGAAGGCGACTGAAGGGTTTCCTCTATAGAAAAGATGTTTCCTCTCTTTTCCTGATGGACTCTCCTACTATGTCATATGGTTCGTTGATCTGATTGGCTGAAGTTAGCCCATGATAGACAGTGGTAGACAGATGGTTCATCCAATCACCTGCCAAGTATATGAAAGTGACTGCCCTTTTCCAGACGCACTTCTCTGATGGTTCTGTGTCACAAACCATGCGCTGGACCAAGATAATGAAATGTGGGTAAAACAAATAAAAGATTGTCTCTCACCAAGTTCGACTCAGAAAGAGCTGTTCATGTTCATGTTCAAGAGTCGTAACATTCACAAATGCAACATCACTATTTTGCACAGAATTCCTTTCTTTGGAGTCAAATCACCCTCACTCACACAGCTGGGAAGATCTGTACAGGCGCCACAGTTGCAAGGTGGGCACCCAAGATTAGTGTCACCAATTCAGTACCTGACCAAACGTGAAACGTAGTCACCAGCTCCTAATGAATGATGGCCAGAAAAGTGTGTTTGCAGAGGGTTGTGATGTCGCAGTAAAGTCGACCTTTGACCTTTGAGTTGTGCAGAGAAACACAGAGAAGCGAGTGCAACGAGACGACACAAATACAGTTTAAAGTTGAACTGATACAGACAAGTGTTTTGTCAGGTCAGCAGTTGTATGGAGGCTGAGACAGCTCAACATTCTGCAGCTTAAGAAAGCTTATGCAAATAGACTAAACACAAGGAAAGTAAGAAAACATCTCCATCAATTTGGCAACACAAGAACAACATTTTGGAAATGCAAGACAAACCAAAACTACCAACCAAACTCATGAATACGCTGCAAATACCACAAGTGGCAGGAAAACACAGGCAAACACATGACTTTCACCTTAACCAAAAGTCAACAAAGATTTATTTTAACTTAAATACATGAGCTAACTTACCTAGCGTACTTCATTTACGTCACGTATGTGTCGTTACATATGTAAATGTACTTATTTTAACCCAAACCTCGATCTTTTCCTAAACCTAACAGAGTCGTTTTGGTGCCTAAACCTATCATCAAACTGTGAGTATTTCGACATTAACCACGTGTTAGAACGTTTTTCTGCCAGGCGTCTCATACAGACGCTAAAGGGTACCCTGTGCACGAGAACGAGTTGGAATATCCCATGTTGCTGCTGCTGTGCTGTTCCTCAAGAACAAACATTTTTATTTATGACTTACTTCATCTGAATAATAAAGATAATAATAAATCCAGTCAGTAATGGTAAGTGGGAGGCTGAGAGGCGGAGGTGCTGAGTGTGGGTGGGGTTTGTGTATGGGGGGGTGGAGTGGTGACTCAGGGAAGACACTTGAAGTCGCCCATCCTGTTGGCCTTGCCCTTGACGCTGACAGTGCTGTTGCCCTTGCACTCGAAGATGTCAGATCCTTGTGTGTCGATGTGTGTGTGCGCGAGCAGCATCGCTCAGATGGAGACACTTAGATGGCAGTCACCATGACAGGGTCAACAAGGAGGGAGAGCACTGACACTGACATCACTCGACCTCTGATGACCGTTCTATACACACACGCGCGCACGCACACACACACACACACACACACACACAAACACACTTGCAAGCTTCTTGTTCATACACATTCAGACAAAGTTATACAGAAGCACAGTTACCTGATTAGTGGATCAAAGTCGTTTTTGGGATTGAATTGAGATTTGGACACACACAAACATGTAAAATCTCTGAACCGCATCATAAGGTATAAAAACAGCTACACATCGATGTCAAATGGTGACTTGTTCTTTTGGTTCCTCTCTGCGTTAACGTCATGGACTCATAGCAGCAGAGATGGGGAAATGGTGATGAAACTCCTTCACACCTAGAACAGTAATATTGCTGTAACTATATAAAGGTTTGAATCATTTCAGGTAAATAGAACGACTGATCCCTGTGTTCACACTTTGATGATAATTATAAAATCAAATGAAAAGGTACATTTTGGTCCCAGAGCAATTTTTTTTTGATGCGGTAACAATAATACATTTTCAGTCAGGCAAATTAAAGTCGAAGAGAAAAAAAAGCCAGGATTTGGAGGTTCAGGATAAGTTTTTGAGCTTTATGTGCTGAGAAACTTGCAGCTGCAGCCACAGTTTACTGTACCATTACTGTCAAGTTGATGTGCACGAGGGTGGGTTTGGGTTAAGGGTCCTACTTACTTTACATAATTTAATTCCACATATTTAAATTCTATTAAAGGCGATTTGTTTTGAGCCTTCTGCTTGGTTGCACCAGAGACTCCTGGAGGCTAAAGAGGTTGATGCGGGTCAGTGGTTTGCACCCAGTCGGCATACCTGAAAGGATGGAGGCATTCAGAGACTTATCAGCCGCACAGGATGTCTGTTTGAGACTCTCAGAGCCAGAAAGATGGTCACACAAAATTATGGGTAAAAACAAGTGAGGTAAAACATAATAAGGTTTGATTTGACTGGCAATGATTTCACTTTCTTTCTGAATGCTTTGACAGCAGGATTGAGGTTTCTCCCTCTGCCTGAATGGACGGGAGCTCAGCAGCAGGTTGCCTGCACAGAATCATCCTTTCAAAGTAACATGGCCTGGAGTCGAGGTAGAAATTGTAGGCTGTGAAAATAGTTTTCCTGCAAGAGTGTAGGTTTCATTTCAACTTCAGGGGACAGCTGGGATCAAACAGCCAAACACACAAGCACACTGTGGGTTTGAGGGATATGTCATACAGTTTATCCCCTTATTTCATCATCAAGATTGAAAAAAACATTACTTAAAGTGGAAACAGATGACGTTTCAACTTTTCCACGGCAAACAAGTGGTAATATTGTTGGTGCCACTGTTGCAAAGACAACCGGATCGCTTTCAGTTTTCCTCGGAGCCCAGCGAATACCAAGAACACAAGACACTGAGTATTTGTATTCAAATTTCCTCCCAAACCAATCGACTATCAGAATACAATATTGACATTGTGTTGGTCCAATGATAATTTCCATATTTAATTTTGAATGCTCTACCATCTGTATTGAAAAATAAATTATAGCATGCAAATTGCAAACTACTATTAAGATTAAAAAATTATATTTAGGCCTTTCCAGAGTCCAAATTTCCTCCTTTTATGTTTTACACTTTCATGAGACCGGATTTGGACTGGCGGGTGGATGGAGTGGTGATTCAACTTACTGCACTCTGCTCACCCGAGACTGGATCCCAGAATGAGTGATGAACTTCTTTCAGCTGAATAAAAGTGCAAAAGTGCATTAACATGTAAGAAGCATAAGCTGATCGAGGTGCAGGTGATTCTGTATAGTGTTGGACAGTTTAAAGGAAAAGAGTGGTCTTATTCTTAAGATCATTGACCGTCTCTTTCTTTCTGTCTTCACAACTCTGCCTGTGACTCTTAGGGTCAAAACCAGGCAGGCGGTCAGACCAGGCAAACTTATCTAAAAGGGTTAGGCGGAGAATCATCAGCCCATAGATCAGGCAGCCAAACAAAGGCTGGAAAGTGAGACTGACAATCTGGGATAGTGTGGGCTGAAATGGGCTGATGTGCAGTATACTGCCTGACTAATGAAATGGGGAAACAGGTGAAAAGGTGCACAGGGAGGGTCAGGTGATGAGAATGGTGTGAAAAGGGGTTAGTGCTTTAGACTCTCAGATTGTGTGCGGTGCATACAACAAAAAGCAATCCTTCCCATTAACTTCTGTGAGGAGCAGATCCATAGGTGGTTAAGATTGTGAAACAGTCGCAGTTTGGTTAAGTTTAGGCAACAAACCTATTGGGTTAGATTTAGAAGATGGTGGTTTTTGCTCAAATAAATATGGTAACCTCCACCCTACATGGACTTTCTCACTCTTCCTACATCACCTGACATTTTGCGTGGTATTTGGACGAACCTGTTCTCTAAAGAAGTTAAAGGTGTTGCACGCATTAAAGTTGTGTTATTTGTACACAGATTAAGGAGACTGGGTTGAACAGGGGCACGTGTCAGTCTGATCATCTGGTGGACAGGTAGAGAATGGAAATGTACGGGTCTGGAGAAGTGGGAATGGGACAGAAAGGCAGAATGGGCAAGAATAAACACAACTGAGGCTGAAACTGTGACATTAATCTGTAATAACGCATCAGATTTCAGAGGCAGATCAGCAATTTTACATGCAAAAGCAATCTGTAAAGTAACTATCAAATAATCATGGTGAAGTGATAAGTAAAGTATATTGAGTGGAGAGGTATAAAAATAGCATAAAATATAAACAGTAGGATAAATTACCTCAAAATGATACCTAAGATAAGATATTCCTTTATTAGTCCCACAACAGTGAAATGAAACTATTGCGCAGAATAAAGTATTGCACATATTGAGATGTGTACAGTATAAGTACAGTATTTGACTAAATGTCACTACTGTTCCATCCAAGCCAGGCATGTGGAATAGGAGAGACACGCTGGTTAAATTTCCAGCTACGCTTTAGTCCAGTGGAGAACTGATCCTGCACTTAAAGCACTGTCATCGTCAAAATATTGTCACATTAGTGATATTGAGTTATTTGGTCAAATGTGTCGTTATATTTGACTTTGTCAATATTGCTCAGCCTTAAGGCTTCACTTTCATTACACTGTGTCCTTGCAGTCGCACTCTGACTGACTGAGCTCATGAAGAACTTCTGAGTACACCTGGTGTAACATTAAGCTGAGGAATAAGAATGGCCAGAATTTCAAAGATGATAGATTGCCCTCTGTAAGAAGTTTCACCCAACAGCCCTTTACTCCGGAGCAGGGACAGACGCCATTATGGGTTATAGAGTGAAGTTATCACCATCGTTGTCATTCTAGATGTTAATGGACTTTATATGGCGAGAGAGACACACTAATGTCCTCCTCTTCATTTTTAACCTTGACCTACCTATCGTGCTCCTGAGGTAACCACCGCCACAGTAATGAACGCACACACATTCACACACAAACACAGTGAGAAAAATGATTTCTGCAGAGGAGGTCATTTATAATTAGTTACACAGCACGACAGTAGTCCTGCTCCGCCACACACAATCAAAGACAACTGGCAGCATCCTCTGCATGTACCATAGCAATCAGTATTCAAGACAATCAACTAATCACATTTTTAATAATGCATCTCCCACTGGGGGACAGTGTGCAACAATGTAGGCTGAATATTAGATTAGGAGCAAAAATGGGATAAAAACCAACCCATTATGTTACATTTCACTATTGCATTAGACTTTTAACAGCACATTTTTTCACCCAGCAGCAGCAGCAGCAGCAGCAGTGTGTGACTGTCAGACAGCGTGACAGCTCTATACCTCGATGCCAGCGGTGAGACAGGTTGCCACAGAAAGCCTGGAGAGAGCTGCAGGCTAATGCTTAACAGCAGCAGTCGACACCGGAACTGTGGACCTCTTTGTTCCTCCAAGCGGGTCTTGGAAAACTTTGCTTCCCCCTCTGTGGATGAGTCTGAGCTCAGGTGTTTCTCTCAGAAAGAAAGCTCATGCCTGCTCCACTTCTGGACGTATTATCAGATTTACTTTACTGGATAAGCCTCTTTTTTTATTAGCCATTACCATATAACTATGTTTATTAGTTAGTGGTAAACTGTCCAGGATGTACTCAGCCTGTCGCCCGGTGCGTGGTAAGACAAGCTCCAGCCAACCGGATCAGGAGGAAGGTCCTGAAGAACTGGATAAGTGGTATCGGAAATGGATCCCACATTATTTATGAGTAGTAAAATGATATGAAAAATCAGCAATAACAAAAGATATAATCCAGTGACATTGGGGTAAATAAAAGATAACTAGATACTAGATACATTATAATATTCTGTGCTAACACTACTCATACAGTCAAATATTACGCTGGCATCTCCACTAAATGAATAGCTTTGAGAAGGGGCTGTTCATAACAGTTATGAACACTTTTTTACCTTGGGTGTGGTCGGACTATGAGTTTGCTTCAGGCACACTTCAGCCTTTTCCATTTCCTGCTGCTTTGTTTCTAAAATGTTTTAAGCCTGTGAAATTGTTTTGGCAACTTTTCTATTAATGGAGAGGGGGTGCGATTCATACCATGGGGTGGGAGAGCAGTCCGGACCAGCTGTGATGATGTGGAAAAAATCTAAAGTAGTTAAACTAGAGACATTGCAGATTGGTCTGAAGCATGATGGGTAAACAATGAATGACGTCCAGGGACAGTAATATTCACGTGGTCTGTCCAGTTCAGTCATTTTGAATTGATTGACACCAGTTGACTTGAGAGTGACAGCGATTCAGAGCATGGTGGATCAGGCTCTAAGTCTGACTTGGTACAGGTCCTGGGGTGCATAGGGGGGTCTGGTGTACCCCGAAGACCTCCACAGTTGAAAAGCTGATGGCCTCAACTTTGATGACATTCTCCGACATTAGCTGTTTTCAGGTCATGAGCATTTAGAGTGCCAAATTTGGCAATTGCAGTTGAAAACCTCAGACACCGTCAAGAAATGATTTCTAAAATATAACTAATCTAGGGCATGACCAGACCAAGTGTGTCAGACCTCCCGGGGACTGAGAACATTCAATCGAAGAACACACTGGTGTCTGGTTAAATTTAGGTCAATAAAGTTTGCTGAAGTGGACTCTCCAAACTCTCCTCCACAGCAGTAGCTCCTCGTGTGTGGTCTGATGCAGTGGATATACTTCCCACTGCCCACGGTGGAGCATCACTGACAACATAAGGAATAGAATAATTTGATTTGTTAAAAGTCTTAGAAAAAGTATACAGAGACTTTTTTGTATTGGTGCAATGTAACAACAGCGATACAAAAGAGCTGTTATACATATATACAGATGTAGATTACATTGGAGAAATTGGAATGAGATTGAAACGAGTTCATGATGGTGTGGTCTGTGCATGTATGTGAATAAAGGGGGAAAGGAAAGATGTGTAAGTATTAAGCATCTTGACTTACACTACTTTCTTCATAATGCGTTTACGGACCCAAACACCAGGGCAAATTCCTTACATACAAAAACCCACTTGGCAATAAACCTGATTCTGATTCTAAAAAAATATATTCATGTGTATGTATGCATATGTATATTCATGTATGCATGCATACACACAGTGATATCTGTATGCATGCAGCTCCTCCAAAAGAGACCTGAGCTCCCCCAGAAGCAACACAATATAAGTTTGGAAGGTTTGTCTCAGACAACTGATGAATAACCATTAACCAATTAACTAATAACAGAGCTGGGTTTCACCTTAATGTCAGCCACAAAAACCTAATTTCAGAATAGCATGGCAAATAGAATGGGGAAAAGCAAATTAGTTATAAACAGGCGCAAAATTTTCTCCAAGTAGCAAAATTAATTTTGTAATTTCCCCTTGTAATACTTGGTATTAGAGGTGGTGAAGCCCAATAAAGTTTCTCTCCTTCTCAAGTAAGACAAGTAAGAATGAAGCACATCACTGCACTCATCATATTATATTATATTATATTATACTTGAATCATCTACAGTAACAGTCAACAACAAAACACAAATAGCAATAAGATTAGCAGTGAACAGAGGCCCTTGGAGCTTAGAGCAAGAGTTAAAGCTGCTTCCTCCAGGACGGAGATATAGACGACATATAGGCAACAGGTTCAAATGTTCATTTTTAGTAAGCACGATGAAATCACTTAAAGGTTTGCTGAATCATTCTTGATAAAGATTGTCGATATTTGAACTCAACAGCCAAATTAATGCACCTCTCCCGTCAGTGCTCCTTTAGAATCTATGCCTCTCCCTCTACTAAATTCAAAGCATTTATTGTCAGACACACAGTTAAAACAAGTTTCCCTGAACAATGAAATCCTTCCAACTAGAAGGTGAACGTCCATGTGCAAGTAATTTTAACACTACCTGACACACAAATCACAAGCATCACAATCATTACGTTACCACAACATAGCACCACCAACGTTACTCATCTATTGAGCAGAGACAGTCTCCACATCTTCATGCTCTGAGGTCTCTCCACCATTGGAAAGACACATCAATCTTAACACCATATGTTTTTAACATGTCCTGTGCAGAAGCATGAATGCCACCTGTTACTGGTTGGCTGGAAAAGTGTTGTCCGAGCCAATTTGTTTGTTTCCCATTTACAGAGCCAGAACTGCGCACAGCAGATTTTTTCAGTGTCCACACAGCTAGCCGACCGTGAGCAGGTATTTCATGCACTGGACAAAAACTGTGTTGATCACAATGGCTGACCACAACTTTCATTTGCTCTCCATCAATCAATTTGCACCCAATATAGTTACCAAACAGACAGTCCCTGTCTTCTTTTCTCATTCTCTTTTTACTTGTTCTTATTTGCCAGTTTTACCTGTTGTAATTTGTTTTTACTTGCTTAACTTCCATTTTTTATTCTTAAAAATTTTAATTTGTGATATTTCCTTGTTGTACTGATGGATGAGTCTGCTGTGGTGTGTCTGTTTCTGCCGTGCTGCCAGTCAAATGTCCCATGTGATACAAGCTGAGAATGAACTGAATCCGATTTTTTCATGTTTTGAGGAAGCGAGAACTAAAACATAAGATAAGACAGAACTTTATTAATCCCAAAGGAAATTCTTTTGCCAGATTGTTCCAGAAATTACAGTAGCAAAATAGAAAAATAGAATAGAACATAACAACTGAGCATCCTAAAAATATGAATAAATAAATAAACAAATAAATAAAGTGTTGTAAAAAGTTCAATAATTCCTTCTTCAATCTAGTGCAATTGAAGTATAACAAAAAATGGAAATACTGCAATATTATAAGTACTTTTAAATTGTACTGAAGTACAATATGTGTGCACATTAACTTAGTTACATTCCTACATGAAAATTCTTCCTATATCAAGTTCTTGACTCAGAAGATTCACGGCTCCAATGTGCATCTGTTTGGACACAAAGAAAATTCACTGTAAAACATTAGTGGATTGGATCTTTTGCTGCCTCTGCTTCATCCTTGCATTTTGAAATAAAGCCACATAAATTTTGCTGCTGCCTGTTACTGTATTTTATGATGATATATCTGCACCTAAAGTGGTGGTGTTACCCAAATATATGATGAAGTCTGCACAGGTGATTCATGAGGTGATTTACTGGGTCAAATATGAGAGCTCCTGGAATTTAACAGCGTGTGGTCAGATCATCCAACGCTGTCACCTTGTGGCAGAAAGAAAAAACTGCACTAAATGTGCATGTGGGAACATATAAAAGGAATCATTACAGGCATCCCCTGTGTGTGTGTGTGTGTGTGTGTGTGTGTGTGTGTGTGTGTGAGTAGATCTGTAATGATAACGCCTTGTGGAAGAGCACCAGCCCGACTGATTTAACCTTCCTCACAGGGTCAGACTGGGTGACAGAGGCTGTGTTTTTAAGTCGCTCACATTGACGAAACAGGCTGTGATATTTATATGCAGCCTTCATCAGCGTGCGTTTGTGACTGTGTTTCATTCATGTCTCTGTACGTTGAGCTGAGCCGCAGCAGCAGCAGCAGCAGCAGCAGCAGCTCAAACCTCAGCACTCCTTATAGCAGCATACTTCGGCGGGGGTTTGTATGTGTGTCACAGAGCCACCCTGTCCTCTGTTTCACCCCGAAAAAACAGAAATAGTCCCTCTTCATCCTGCTCTTCCTCTCTCTCTACCCCCCTCCCCCCCAGCCCCCCATCTTCCTCCGCCTCCACACGGCTTTGATCCGCCCCTGCAGCCACACTGGAAAGATGACAGAGTGAGGAAAGAGAGAGTGGAAAGGGGGGAAGAGAGGAGAGAAAGAGATGACAGCTCCTCAACAAGTGTGGAGCGCTGGGAGAGAGAGAGGGAGAGAGGGAGGAAAAAGAGGAGAGTGCTATTCTGATGATGAGCTTCTCACCATGGGAGGAGGAGGAGGAGACATATGCAGCATGAAGAGGAGCTGCTCTCTGTTCACACACACACACACACACTCTGGGTTAACCGCCTCTGTTTACCCTCAATCTAGATCGTCCACAGTCTCCGTTGCCATCTGCCCTGGTTGACACAGATGCTGACTTGTAACACATCCAGTAATAATTAGTCATAAAAAAAAGTAGATGCTCAGAGGATGTCGGCAGCTGCAGCCCTGACAGACACTCACACACACCCATGGACCTTGGACTGATGTGCACAGCTTAAAGGTTGGCAAAGTATTTTGGTTACTGTCACAAACACTACTAACAAGTATTGTCTGCAAATCAAAGCTTGATATACATTTTATTCCTCTGTGCCAAAGAGCTGCATTAAGAATACCTACCCAAGCTACACTGTCACACTGGGTGATATGTTCCTTCATTACCATGAAGACACACTGGCATTAATTTGGGTCCATCCCAGATACACAAAGACACATCTGCCATTTAAAAGTAATGAAAGAAGGAATGCGTATAATCGTGATTTCCACTTCATGTGAGGATAATTTTCTTTGCAGTAGTTGCGCCATGAGTGGTGATCTACTATTTACCTCCTATAATGCACAGTGAGGGGGGGGGGCAGCTCATGGTTTTTATAGGGTTGAAAATTTGGGCCAAGGTTTCTTGTTTTTCTCTTAATATTTGGTAAAGATGGAGTCTGATGATTTAAACTATAGGTTAGGGTGGATTGAAATGGAATCATTAAAACCAGATAATGTATTTTAGGGAGAATTGTTATTTTAACAACAGCTATTCTGCCCCTAACAAGTGTACTTAACTTCATCCAGCATTTGTTTTGAGCAGTGGGGTAAAGTTAAAATTGAAGCGATCTGACAGTCTGGTGAAAATATGAATCCCTAGATATGTACTGTTGATATGTGATGTGAGCAGTGCATTGTGGGAGAGGTGGTGTGTGGACTGCTGCATCCCAGCTGTTGATCCTGAGTGACGAGATGGTGGATTTTGGAGAATTCAATTAGTCTGATGTTTCTTGTAATGATGAAAGAGGGTTTTGTAGTTACAGCAATATGTCATCTGTGTAGAGACTGATCTTATGTGTGCTGGGTGTTTAAAGTCCTGTTGAGGTGTACAGAATCGTAACCCTATGAATTGTAGCAGTATTTATGTTTGTTGGTTTGATGTTAGTCCAGAAATTTGCCTGTCTTCAGTTGTCAGATTTGTGAAAACATGGTGTGAGGATGGTCCAAAAGTATTCCCTCAACGGCGCGCTTTTTTGTTTGGCATGTGATTAAGAGCCCAGAAGAGCTTATCTGGTATCAGTGAATCAAGTGTTTAAGTGTTTCTATTTGTTTCTTGGTACAATGTGGGGAATCAGTACTAATAAGAAACAATGTGACGTCTTCTAAATGGTCTGCATCAACCTAATTTGCCATAATGAGCAAATCCACTGATCATGGCAGTTCCTCTGAAATAAATTAATTTCCCCTCAATATTTAGCCGTTTTAAATGGTGGTGTGACTGAGCTTTACCAAATTGTTCATTTTAGTCTTTATTCAATTACAGAATAACACCAGCTTTATTCTTGCAACTTGCAGGGTGTGTGTGCTACAGCTCACTTGTGTACCCTGTTCACAGCTCCAGGTCCTCGACACCCCCCATGGAGAAAAATCCCTGTAGGTAAAATTTCTTCTGTTCCAAATTCAAATGCTGAACTCTACACTGTGTTATTGGTCCCAAAAGGGCAATATGAGTGCATATCTCATCCTGATGACAATAAGATGTATAGGTCCTAGAACTTATAGAACTATAGCGTCCTTGCTTCAGCTCTTATTTTTGTCATTTGTTTGACTTTAACTTGTGCAAATGAATAAAACTCATATACAAAGACTTTTATTCTGAAATGAGAGATCCACCACCTGATGATACATTGACTAACTCACAAAAAAACCCTCATTATGCTAAGTGGTGCCCATAGGGAACCCTAATGCAGTTCAAGCTCATTACTATACATTAGAGTACAGAAAAGTAAACACAATTTTAAGGGGTAATTATTTTGAAGGGCAAATGTATAGGTATTCACGCAGAAGCCGAGCAGACTTTGTAGCTATTTGATTTATTATGATAATGTCAACTTTAGAAAACAGAAATGCTGTTACATTTTTTATATGTGTGTGTTCTGTAATGCTGGATTTATTCATAATGCACTTAAAGTTAAAATTCTAAATATTTGAGAGAGGAAACATATATCTAAAGGAAAGATTGATGTAATTTATTTGCTCCGTTGCAAAATAATGTGTGTATCTTTTTCATGTCGGTGCACCTGTTCAGACTGACAGGTGAATAGAGGATGAGGCAACATGCTGGAAGCCATTAACAGATAACAACAGTTGGAAACAGATCCAGTACCAGTGTCTGATAGACCTCGACCAGCACAGGAAGCATTTTTCTGCCACACGGTCAACATGAGAAAAGACTATGGAAATTCACAATCATCATATTCAACCCGTGCATTTCTTTTAGGGGAGGGAAATATCTGATAACAGCACTGACATTGCCCCAAGCCAAAATGTTGCAGATGTGACTTGAATACAGCTTAGATGCATAATTACAAATCACATGTATCTTCAATGAGACCCAGCTATGATCCTGACATGAATCAGAAATAACTTGTGAACACTGAGGTTCCCATAAGAGAGCTCAAAATCATCCTGCCTTTACATCTTATTATCATGCATCTCGTTCCAGGACTGTCGCCACATAATTTAACTAGATTACATTTAGCTAATTAAAATCATCCCTGTTACACACATTTAAATTGGATTTCTCTTGACCTCACAAAATACTAATTGCCACATATCACTTCCTCTCATAATATTTATGTCTTTCAAAATTGACAATCAGACAAACTGACACATTACCTGCCGCCTGTCCGTTTTTTAAATGTTCCACAATTTGGTTAAACTTCCTCATATTACAGTAATTTAGTATTGCAACTCCAAACAGTTGGGAGACTTGCAAGAGACACATTTTTAAAAAAATGTTTAAAGAAGAAGCAGCAGTGGCTGAAATTTCCCGACTTTTATTTTTGATGACATCATCAGGGTTATTTCTTCAGAATTGATAGAGCTCCTCCAGGGGTGTACAGGGGTTTCCTGTCTGTGACACCAATGTCAACTCCAATGAAAATATAATTGAAAAATAACACACTCTAAGGAGTTGTAAAGTATCAGTATTACTGAAATCTGAATAAAAGAGAAATGGTAAGTAGATAGATAGATACATAGACAGATAGATAGATAGAGTCTTGTGTGCCTCTAGAGGAGCTTTGTCAAGTCTGATGAGGACATCAGGGTTATCTTGGCTTTAAAGAAAAAAACCTGCACTATAACCTTGCAAGAAGGTGATGAGGGTGTTTGGGCGGGGAATGAAAACATCAAGTTACATTACAGGAAGTGTAGTCTATATTTAAGACTGCATTGGTATTCTCTCCTTTTGCATCACTCTTAACAATTTGTTTGATGAGGTTACAATAAATCTGTAGACTTCTGACACTAAAAGTGAACATCTCCAGCTGATAACAGTCTGGTGAAATACTTGTGTTGCACTGAAAACGCAGGTAAAATTTGGCTACATCTTTTAACACATCAACACATACAGGAAACAAGTCGAAGCTCAATAAAGATGAATCCCAGTGTTAAGGTTGTGATGAATTCTTGTGTTGGTGTGATTTCAGTTCATTCGTAGAGTCACGTCTGGCCTTGAGTTTGAAAAAACTCCTGCACCCCTCCTCCTCCTCGCTCTTCTTCACTCGCTGCCAACTGGCATAAAAGGTGCCAGATTAACACACTGACACACATACATGGGAAATGTTGGTGCGTACGAAGTATCTGCTTGTGTTTGTGTGTGTGTGTGTGTGTGTGTGTCAGGATAATTGCCTGGATTTATGGGTGACAGGAACAGTTTACTGTGTCATTTGGATTTTCAGGGACAAGGGTTCACTTACCGGTGAATGTGACAGACAAAGAGCCTGGAAAGACGTACACACACACACACAAAAACACACGCACGCACACATACACACAAGCTGACTTGGACGCGTAGGAGTTTCGCGGCTTAGTGTTTGCATGTCGCAGTGGTATCTTGTGTATTGAATGTGTGGGATGGAGGAGCGCTACATGTAAGGAGACAGATGCTGGAGCTCGCAGTGACACACACAAACAAGCACACACTGTCACACACACACACATATATGCATGATTCCCAAAATCTGACAAATGCTGCAATGAAGCTGATGTGCTCAGCGCTGCTGACTGTCCCATAGATGAACTCCTGCTACTGAGATTCACACTAAACCAAGGGGAGTCTGATCAAATACTCCAACTCCCCTCTGTTACCCCCCCTGACTAAACACACACACACATGCACAGACACAAAAACAGAGTATGGGATGACGGTGGAATACTAATGTCAGGCCTATTTACATTTCAAGCCGTACGACTGTCAGAACGTCTCTGTTCGGGGAGAGAGTGGGGAATTGTCAAGAACACACAGTTCTTGCCTCGCTCTTAGTTTTATTCCAACCTTTAAACCCACAACATAATGTTGGGATACTCTGGCATCAAGGCTGATAATGAAACTTCAGTCAAACGGGGGGAGCCACCGTTTCATCTTTCATTTTGTTTACAAATCCCGTGTTTACACCGGTTTTCCACTGAGGATCCAGCACACGTTTAGATGTGATCTCTCGCTTTTCATTCTATTCATTTTGTTTCTGTGTCTCCTCAGACTGACCTGCTGAAAGTAGTCAGGAGCCGCCGTGTGAATGGTACAGCTTTTCAAAGTCTAGACATATTCACATATTCTCATTAGCCATCCTTTGCTCTGGAAGAAAAGAGGTTTTACTGAAGACGGCAAAAGAAAGCAAATGTTAGTGAATAGAAGGTCGCGTGGCAGGAATCAGTCTCAGTTCACATGTAACATCGAGACAACAGCACCATATCCAGCATTAAAAGTCTGATCCAGTCAGCTGGTGAGATAAATAGATTATGTATTAAAGCGTTGCTTCATCCACTGCTTTTGTTCCTTTCACTAGTAGAGGAAAGGGAGACGGCAATTTCTGACATAACATGAAGTGTCTATGCTTTGGAAAGTGGCAAGCATGCACACAGTATATCTGACCAGATCTTACCATGAGGCACGGGAGGCAACTGCATGGGCCCCAACTAACAGCTGTGGATTCATTATGATAACAGATAATAATTATAATCATCATTTAGATATAAATTATGTCACTGTTCTTACTCATATATATCCTGCGATACTACAAAATGCCCTCAAAACGTTTCAATGAATTACTCGAGTCACTCACACACATGCACACACACACACACATACCTCATGAATGTGCAGCAACATCCTGGTCAAAGTGCAAGAAGAAGTATTTAAATCCTCAAAGCAGTAATACTGCAATATAGAAATACTCCATTACAAGTCAGTATTTTACTTGTGTTATATTTTTCTCTATTATTATTATTATTACAGGTGCATTATGTTAAGTTTACCTGCCTTGTGTGCTGCTGGATAGTTTCATCTGTAATTATTTTTCATATTTATCAGTTGATATATTTTTGAAATACATCTAAAATCTCAATCTGCAAGTATACTGTATTATAAATATAAAATAGCATAATATGAAAATGTTCTAGTGAAGCACAAGTGTCCCACCAGAGTAAAGGAAGTTAGATTCTTTTCTCTGTCTTTAGAGAGCACTTCATGACAGAGAAGCAGAGGAGGACAGTAACCAAACACATTTACTCAAGCATTATGTTTAATCACAGTTCATGAGGTATTTGCACTTGAATATTTTGAGTTAAAATGAGCTTTGTATTTTTACCAAAGTAAAATACTGAATACAGGACCTTTAGTTTTTTTTGTTTTTTTTTTACACTATTGCATGAATAGTTTTATGTAAGTAGAAGATCTGAGCACCTCTTCAACCACTGCCAATACCAACATCTCAATTTGAGAAAGGGTGAACGTAAGGCATGATGGGGCCTCCAGGTAAGCTCATGGGGCCCCCGTCATGCCTCGTTTTCAAATCACTATATCCAGTCCTGATCTAATATTATGGAAAAGTAGAAAGAAATGTAGAATTACTATTAACACTACCTCAATCCATCTGCCTCCTCCCCAACAGAATGGAGGCGAAGGGAATTTGTTGTGCTCAAGCAGTGAAAATTACATTTAAAAACAGGTGTGTGTGTTTTTGCAGAAACAAAATCTGTGTTACTCTGGTTACGTGTTTTCATGTGAAGCTAAAAATGAATAGATATTTTTTCGCAATTCTGGTGTAACAAGTAACATTAATGTTGCAACTAACAATTAAGTATCATTTAAAAAATAGTGAAAAATGCCCATCACAATTTCCTGTGACAAGGTGATGTCTACAAATAGCCAAAAATCAAAGACTGAGTCATTCATTTACAGTCATAATGCCAAACTGAAGCAGCAAACCTTCAAACTGAAATTATTCATTAATAATAATTACAAATTCATTTTGTCAGTCAACTCAATCAGTCTGTGAATTGTTGGTTCAGTTCTGCAGTGGGTTGCAGTGATTGCTGGAGTTTTCTTCCACCTGCACTTTCCCAGCTCTGACAAGTCTAAAGTTCTGCTGTGAAAAAGGTCTGTGAATGTGCTTCATTTGGGAACAATGAAGAAACACGGGTGTTTCCATATAAGCAGGATGATTAAGATTCAGGAGAGCACGATTTATTCAGAAAGCAAAAAGACAAGCAAAGAACGAGATGGACAAAGTTTTGACAGGGAGGAAAACAAAGGAAGCTCATCAAGCAAAGATGTCAGACTGCTGTGGATTAACCACAAATCTCACTCAGGTTTCACTGGAACTAATGTCTACCAAACCGTCCCTATGAGAACAGCTGCAGCAGGCTTCTGAATCATCCTGTCAATATGTTTTTGAACTGATCATTTAAATCATGATGGTTGAGGACTGATGGTCAGCAGACTATAGGCCAGGCTTCTGGTTTGTTTGTGTGTATATAGCACTGTCTCTACACATGCACGTGCTTTACATAAATCACAGAATTAAGTTAAGCAGCACAGCCTTCATCTATCGCTCTCACACTCCCTGTATTTCTTGCTCCACTTATCCAGAGCATTGCCTGCAGCTACTCATCTGAGAACAGAGCAGAGAAAATGAGGGAATCAACTCCAAAGTGGAGGAGGATGATGTGTAAGAACAATCATTGTGCCAGGAGGCACGATAAGCCTTTGAATAGGAGGTTCATTTATGGAAGTTCTTAACCCTGTTGCTTTTTCGGTTTCTCTCTCAGAGCATCAGCGGGTTGTTTGCAGACTGTCAAACAATGAGTTCACCAACTGAGGGTGTCACAGCCAGGTCAAGAGACATTTTAATCAAACGTTCACACACACACAGACCGAGGTACTGAGTCAAACATTTGGCCAGCAGGCATCCACCACTAGTGGCTGACTAGAATTAGCAATGTGCTCGCTGCTGGCATGCAGTAATCCAGTTATGCTGTGGGCCAAATGCAGTCCTGCACTGCCCTCTGCAGGACGAGCAGGAGAACTTGTTAAAAAAAGTGGCTGGGATAGGTTGGTGCTACTCTCATCAGTGTCATCTGTTAGCTCTGACATAATACTTCATAACTGTCTGCTAACAGTAATCACTCCTAACTATGAATTTTCATGTGAGCAGTAAAATTTCACATTAACTCCATATACATTTATTATATATAAAGATATGATAAAGAACCAGACCAAGGCCAGATTAACCTACTAGTGGGCCACAGGCAAACTGGTACTTTTAACTCCACTACATTTATCTGGCAGCTGTAGTTACCTGTTACCTCACAACCTCACCTTTAAATCAACATTTAAAAAAAAACACAAAACATGTAATAAGTATATAAAATAAAATACCTTATTAAAGATCAGTGGCTCCTAACGTTTTTGGCTTGTGATTCCAGTAACGTCTAGTTGGGGCTCCTTGTCATGTTGCAAATGTCTATGAGTAGTAGTTTCAGCAAAAAGACGTTTCCCCTCTAAACTTTTTCTGATAGCGTCATTTAAAACACTGTTGAAGGAGCAAAGACATCAAATCCTCTAATATTTCACAGAAAAACAAAGATTGGAGAAAAGCTAAAATTCTGCATTTTTGCAGCACTTTTTGCAGAACCAGTACTTATACTTTGATAAGTCAAGTACTTAAGCAGCTAATTATATTTTGCTGATGATACTTCTATACTTATAATGGAGTATTTTTTGTGTTAGTACTTTTGCTTAAGTAAAAGATGCTAGTATTTCTTCTACCACGGGTGTTGCAAAGCGCTGTCTAACAAGTCTCTCTCTGAAAACCTTCCAAAGCCAAATAAATTGGATTCAGACCCAGTGAATGATATAATATGATGTACAGTGGGGCCCAAAAGCCTGAGACTACATCTCAAAATCTCTAATATTTTCACGTTAAACTGGAAATAATCCGAAAGTTTGAGAGTTAGAAACATTTAAAAACACAAGATGTTATGTCATGTAAAATGAAGAAATATTTAAGATTCTGAGCTATTTCGAGTCCAGCAATCAAACTCAGGCATATTTGTGGTCTCAACTTAACTCATTTGAACAAAAGGTGTCCTGTCCAGTGAAGTATGAGTTCAAATGACACTTGATCCACTCATTCATGTAATTCAACCTGCAGCCAGTGTTCACCTGTTATAAACATGGCTGTGCCTCAAGTTTCCTGCAGATTATTGCTTAAATAGCATCGTGATAGTGGGAAACATGACATCAGATCTAAGTGAAAGTGTCAGAAGTCAGATTGTTATTCTAAGTAAAGAGGAGTGTTCTCAGCATCAAATCATGGATAGACTAAAGGTTTCTAAGGGGCAGTGAACAGAACTTTAAAACACTTTGCAGAAACCAAATCAGTTGAATCCAAAGCACGATCAGCCAGACAGAAAGTGACCAAAACCATCAGAAGATCCATACATCAAAGTTCATTCAATGGTGTTTCTTCTTTTTTCTTGTTATTTTCTGCGTTGCAGATTAATACTGAAGACAGCATAAAATGAAAATGTACAAGCAAGTACCTCAAAACTGTACTGTTAGTACAGTAGAGAACAGTACTTGAGTGAAAGTACTTATCACTACCACTGTCCACCACCAGCAATAAATGTGGGAATATATTTTGGAGAACTCTGTCTCTCTTGAAGAATGACTGTAGGCTACTTGGATATTTGGGTTAAATGAGGTTGTATTTGCAGACATTTCTGCTTGCTGCATTGCAGTTTGCTATATGAGCCACAAGGTGGCAGTGCTACACAGGTGAGGAGCTGGTGTGGAGCTCTGCCAGTTGATCTTGTATGGCTGCAACTCAACATTTTATGTTAATCGATGTAAATCAAAATTCTGGGGGATGTGAGTGAATAACATGAGCGATTATCTTTGAATTTGATGCATCGACTCTGTGTATCCATAATCTGAGTATTTAGCTACAGGTTATTACTGTTCCCTGCTGGCCAGACAGTGATGGAGCACAAAGCGTGCATTAGTCATCCACCCCAGAGGTGTCATATAAACATGTCTACGAGCTTCAAGCACTTTTTTCTTGTTGCAGGTTAAAGGATGCAGAGCTCGGACTGAAGAATGATCCAGAGGCAACTGTGAAGCCATGAAGAGAAAGGCAAGAGTCACTTCCCTGGTTGCCATGACAACATACCTGCTCCTCACTACAGCATCATCTCTGAACATAGACATAAGTCTGTCTGATGTGGAAGAAGCAAGCGAGAGAGAGACCAACAGACGCACAGAGACAGGCAGAGACAAGACATGCATTTGAACAGTTTCTCATCGCATTACACACAATTCCCCAAATACTGAGCAATATCGTATTCTGGTCAGGATTCAGCCGCCTGTTTCTCCAAATTCAACTTTACATCATTTCTAACAGTTCAACACTGACACAAAGACACGCGCACACACAAACACAACATGATGAGAATAACTCACATTCCAAACAAGCCCTCAGCACAGCCTACAATTTGACAGAACGTACTCGAACTCACCACACGAGTGGGTGGACCTGAAATTCAATGAGCCTAAAAAACAAAGGTTACTTCCACCCAGAGCCTCCAAAACTCAACAGGAATTTTTAACAGAAGATTGTTGCAGTACAACTATATTTTTGTAACATTTTTTATTGCACACCCCATAAGTAACTGATTATTGAACTGTAAATACTCAACTTGTTTCCTTTTCAAATCTTCAACTTCAAGTGATGACATGTGATGCTGAGAACTATACTGTCTGTACACGGCCAATTTGTATGTCTGTGTGTGTAGGTTTAATAGAGTTTAACACGTTAATGAACCGAACAGACATGAATCACACTAAAAGGATTTAAAGAATGATTGTTTGTTTTTATTTGATACAGACGGTTTTCATTAATATATTATATGTAATAGGTGGCCATCTTGCTCAAAAGCTAGATAGAAGGTGAATTTACATCAGGACATGTTGAAAGTGATTTTGTTTTTTAATTTCTTTCCTCACTGGGCTTTAAAACAGCAATGAATAAAAAATAAATTACAAAGGAACGAGCAACAAATGTAAGAGGGATCAATGTGTCCCAATAGTTCAAGGCACATTGTTCTATACTGTATATATGCTGAACTAATGTTTTGTTTGAACCATTGAACATTGGGGAAAACTGATATCCCATCAGATGATACCTGATTATCAATTTTCAACAAAAATGGACAGCAGTGCCAGTCAAACAGTAAATTTCCCCACTGTGGGACAAATAAAGGTACATCTTATCTTATCTTACTTTTAAAATGAAACATCTTTGAAGTGATGTAATTGGAGATAGGAAGATTTTGGTAGGTAAAATGTTTGCATCATGATGCCTGCAAGTAAAGGATGAATGTGAAATTGGTTTAAAGCCAACATAGTATCACAGACATTTTTAATCGAGCTTTCCAAAGGACACAAGGCTAACATGAGCAGTCCTGCAGGACTCTAACACTCATTAGACACCTGACAACTTGTAAACATAAAGTTTGGGGGTCTGATGGTGGAGACAGAAGAAAGGCCATGTTGTCTAAATTAAAAGTGTTAACCTCTGTATGGTGGCTATTTTAGAACAACTCAGGCTCACTGCTGTCAAGCTTAGGTTCAATCAGTTCTCCACATATACCTTTTAACTATCAAACACTGTGGACTTTGGTCACTGTGGAAAAGTTTGCAGCCTGCTCTTTTGCACTGTAGCATAGTCGACTTCTGCATTTGCCAAATTAGCATTAGATTAGCCTCTTGCTACCTTGATCAAAGGACTTAGCACAGGCTATTTGACAAATAAGCTAAGACAGGGTAGTCTTCACAAGACGATGAGCAATAGTGCATTTTAATGTCTTCATGTCTTCGCTTGTCATGTCTGCAGCTCATTGACTCGACTGATTTGCCCTCGACTCTGCAGCATGGTGACTACTCTCTGTATCAGAAATGGAAAACTGACACAATAGAAAATTTGTCTGTATGTGCTCAATAGGTGGACGTTGGAGTTTTCCACCAGCAGCTTAATGTCATTTACAATACATTTGTGGGGAATATAGAGAAGTGTTGAAACTCCACACACATGTAAACAGATTCACAAGTGTCAGGACATATGTGCAATGAAATTCATCTGTAATTAAGACAAAGAAAATTGATAAATGAAGAAATAACATTTGTGATTGTGATTTTCCAGCAGTTTTATCAAACTGGCCTCCAATCTACTTACTAGCATCAGTGCTGCCACATGGTGAAATTCTTCCTTCTCTTTATACTTTATCCTTCAAGCAGCGACAATGAGGGCTGTATTTTGTTCTGTAATGAGAATTTTTACAAGAAATGAAAAAAAAGCCTTGTGTAAGTTTTGTGTGTGTGACTATTAAAATCATCTCAATCATGATTTGAGCAGTCATTACACCTACGGCTCTAACTACTGTATGTTTCTATGTTCAGATTTTAGGGGAAAGCTGCCACAGAAGAACAGTTTAATACAGAATGCATTATGTGCATGATTAAGTTTGTAGTTGTTGATCCTAAAACCCATTTTGGTCCCAATGGCGGGTTATAGGAATACCTTCACACACAGGAAAATTAACACACCCTTTCTGCTGTCACAGCAAATCCAGGTGGTGACCACTGTAAGAACGAGGGTACTGTACAGTACCATACTGTATGCTAATCCTAAAATCATCATACAAACTCCTTTTCGTCCTTTCATTACAATATGGAGCAATGTCAGAGCAGCATTAAACCCAGGTCAGGAGCAGGATCATGAAGCCATGCTTACCCATTCAGACCAGCTGAAAATACAGTGTTATCCTGGGCCACTGTAGAGCTGTGAAAGTGGTGTAAGGGTATGGGAGCAGCATTTTTTGTTTTTAATTTGGCATTGTGAAATTTAGTTATGGATTTTCATTACAGTCTAAAGATTAAAAAGACAGGCCGAACTGTGTGTAATCTATCAGTGAAAGAAACTGTTTCACCTGTGATGATAGGCTTTGCAGCTGTAATGCTATGGGTGCAACTGCTTGCTACCTGCATGTCCTGCTGCAGCAGTCTGCCAGGTGAAACAGAAGAAGGCTGCTCTCAGTGTCAGCAACAGTCAATCTGATTACTGAAATACTTCATATTCCATCATTACATATAAGTGATGTTGGATCACGTTTTAACCTATAATTGCAATATTGCTTTATGGTCTTATGGGAGCCACTCTGAATTCAATGTTTGCATCCAACCTGAGGGCCTCTTTTTGTTTTCTTAACAGTGCTAACTCAACCGAGCTTGCTAACGAAGGCGGGGAACTATATGCTAAAAGCTTTCTAACGAGCAGCTAGCGTGTCCAATAGGAAGGAAATTCGTCGTTCAAATCCGCCAATGAGAGCGGCACAGCGTCGCGCTGCTCCTCTCAGGGCCCCTAGGGGGCGGTGCTTGTCGCCGAGGACCCACCCCTCAAGGCCGCAGGGTTTGGTTGCACACAGGCTGCAGTTTCAGTTTGTTTTATTCACCATTTTGAGTAGCTGAAGGTAAAAAAAAAATAAGAATATTTGCGTGTGGAGGACAAGTCGCTGCCGTACTTTGGTTTTCAGGCGCTAGCTCGGACGGTGGAGTTGTGCGTCAACCTCGCTCCCCTCGGTGTTTTGCAGAGCGGGAATCTATATTTCTTTTTTTCCCCCGTGCTTTTTTCTTCTCCCCCCTTTCTTACATCCTTTAACCTCTACAGTATTCCTGCAAAATGTCAAGACCAGTGAGGTAGGTGTGCTAAATCTGTCTCTGCTCTCCGCACGGTAATAACGACACGGCGCTGCCAGGCGTCGCAGATAACATGCACGCCTCGTCCACGCTGTGTTTTATGAGCTGGGAAATGTGTTTATTTCATGAAAAAATAATGGGAGTGTGTGCGTGTGTGTTTCCCCCCTCGCATGTGTGCACCCTCTCCTCCTAACATGGATCCCGGCGGTGTGGACTGTTCGCCATGTCTTGTGGAGATATGCGCAGCCCGCCGCCGCCGCGTCGTGTCTATCATGCTTTTAAACGCACCCATGATGTGCATTGTTGGCCGCTAATGGAGGCCGGGCGGAAAATTAGGCGGTGTGATTTTAACCAGCCGCGGTTTACGGCTCGCTTGAGCCAGGCCTGATAATATTTTTCCCTCTCTGACTGAGAATGAGAATATGGCTACCCATTCATCCAGGGGAGGCTCTGAAACGCTAATACCCCACCTCCCCCTCCACCAAACCTGAAAAAAGCGAGCAGGAGGTGGTGTTCGGCCTCGGGATTTGATCCTGTTACCGCGCACACTGCACATGTCTGCGCCCCCTCTCTGTCCTGATTCAGTGCATGCTCACATTTTTCGCTACAATAGAAAAATCGCTCAACAAAAATGTCGTTGGGGGGGAAAAGCTGTGGAGAGCGGATCTACATGATGAGCGCTGGCAGTAAATTAGCCCTGCTGGCTGATGTCAGAGGAAGGCGGAGAGCTACAGAAAGTCACCACACCCCCACAATGCAAGATCCCCTGTGTGATTGTGAGGCATGAGGTGTCTGCAGGCCCCTTTGAACACGAAATAAAACGTCTGTTAACTCCATTAAAAGTCTTTCAGTGGCGTGAAACCTAATAGAAAGTTCATCTCGTGCTTTCCTGGGATCTAAATGCCGCAGTTGTAGCATGTGAATAGATGTTTTACTCAGAGCTGTTTGTTCTTTGGCTGAGAGAAAATTGAGTTTATGTTATTGGTCTTTAGTGTGGAAAGTATGGAGGGTGAACAATGCATTCATTACAAAAAGAAAAGTCAACAATGTTATTGTGTTTTTCAGAACCTCTTGAATTAAAAAATAATTGACCCATCTGCTTTCATATCTCAAAATAATGCCACCACTGAACATTTAAGCCAATGTTTATACACAATAGAAATAATCATTACTTTTATTATTATAGCAATGCAGGCCTATCTACATATATAACAGTATATGTATATAGGTCAGAGGCACAGGAGATGTAGTGTGATGATGTTTTAAAAACTTGGCTGCAGCGTGCATCATCTTAAGACACCTATTTTTCCCAAACCTGAACGTAAAGCTTCTGGTCACACACCAACAGCAGTCTGAGAAGTCATGCTTTTTGCATTTTCATGCTTAGTCTCAATATTGCAGAGGATACTTATTATATCTGCGGCTTCTCATTTAAAAATATACTTTCCCAACATGCAGAGCAATGAAGGACAATGATCTATTTTCTCTACGTTGATTAAAGCACAATGGAACTCTCTGATGCTGCACAATAAACACACAACTTATGTCTAACGTTTATTTTATTGTACCTCTTATTGAGTAAGTTCATGGTTATTGGATCAATGGAAATGTGCACAAGGAAATTAGGGTGACCGGTCTCCACAAACATAAAATAAGCTTTTAAAAAAAAGACATCCCCTGCTGCAAAAACGGCCTGATCGTTCACACGTGTTTACAGTCCGCCACTCTACACACATAATTGAGCTTAAAGCCATTTCAGATAGACATCTGTGTTGTGTGAAAAGAAAAAACAAGGCTCAGTCATTCATCTCATTTAGAGCCAATGCTGTGCTGATGCAGAGGTCCTTAATAAAAAGTTGAACTGGCTCAACTTTTGCCAAAATTGCAGTGCAATTCCACCCTGCGATGTTCTAGTCAAATATATACAAGTGCACATTTTATGTAGTTACCAGTAACATTAAAAGGTGTCACTCTGGTTTCCTGAGAATCATGGAGACAGAGCATAAAATGTCTGACATTCAAGAGTTATAAATTCCCTCTGTTAAAACCTCTGTGGCTCTTGTTGGCTGTAGGAGACGAAAGCAAGATTGTTCTGAGTGAACAGACATGAGACAAATAGGCGGATAATACTAATTCACAGAATTCACACTGGGCTGCACTGTTGTGCACATGCTGCCATCTGGGGCTGGTCGAATTATCAATTAGTTGATTGAAAAAAAATTAATCTGCCATTTTGATAATCAACTAATCATTTCAGTCACTTTTTAGCAAAAATGTCACATATTTGCTGGTTCCAGCTTCTTAAATGTGAGGATATTCTGCTTCATTGTTGGCTGATAGTAAATGAAGCTTTTGGTCTATTGGTTGCACAACTTGAAGATGCCCTTTGGGCTCTGGGAAATTTTAATGAGTGTATATTAAAAATATTTTGTTTTGTTTTTTGTTTATAAACAATTAGTTGTGAAAATATTTGCAGATTAATTGAGAATGAAAATAATTGTTACTTACAGCCGTACAGTTTTGATACTAAGCTGTTTGACCTCTTGCGTTCAAACTAGAGTGCAAGGGATGGGCTTTCAGTAGTTCGTTCCATGGAGCACTGTGTGCATACAGTGCTGATCTTAGTTGAAGATAAAGGGAAAAAAATGATGACCCCGGTAAGTCACAGGTAACATGAATATTGTTAAATGACCTCAGATATCTGCCAGTGTATGTAAATTTTTGCGTGACCATGAAACTGAGTGCAGCGGTTAGTTGGGGGGAGGAAGGGGTAACATAGATGCAAAGACGTTAACCCTAGGTAGGATGTCCATCTTCACAATTGATACCCAAGACGCTTTCGAGATGATTGTGTTAGAGGAGGTAAATCCCCTCACTTTTCTAGCAGCTGGCAAACAACGGACGAGACTTGCTTGGTCTTGAGAAACTGTAGTATTTATTTACTGCCCCACTACAGCTTATACTGTACATTTACTGCCAAATTGACAACTTGGTGCTAGTCTTTCCCTCTGCTCTGCATACATTCACCTTCACTTTTCTACCACTCGCTCTCACTCACTTGCTACTGATTTAGGCCTTTTCATCTCTGTAATAACTTCCTTAAGTTCGGTCAACGTGATGGGGCCCTAAACCATTGGAGCTCTCCAAAGACAGGGTGGGAAGTGCCCCTTTTTGCTATCACACTTTGCTTTGTCAAAGGGAATTTCAAAAGCATACAATTTAGGGTAAAATGTATGAAATTCTAAGTTTATCTATTCCTCACATTTTTGTAGGCTTAAGTCTAAGAGGTGGCTTAGACTGGATCCACTGAAATCGCAGTTTCTTCTGGATCTGTTAATCAGAAATTCTGTTCTAGCTCTTAAGAGAGAGTTTAATTTTATTTTAATAGATTCAATATGTATTTTCTCATCCTCTGAGGAGCCAATATTTTGCTGGTCATGCTCGAGTTTAGATGTGCCTCATAATTAATTTGACCTAGTCTACTTTTAGATGAAATGAATGGGAAATTGTTTCTCATACAACAACCTTTAATGGCACTCCAAAGATTTTGTGGGTAGTTGTCCCAGCATTTTCAGGAATAAAAACAAGAAAGTCTTCTCTGAAGGACAGTGCAGAACTCATCGTTTCTGAGAAAAGTTCTGCTCTTATGCTGCACGTGGCATGAGTATGCTAACAGCAGGAAAAAAAGTCAAAAGGAGTTGCTTACCTTGCTGAGAGGTTGGAGATGTGTGGCATTTCATCTGCAGCTCCTCATCTGACAGTTTACTGTGGAATATTTTAAACTGATCCGCTGACAAAAAAGTTCCATAAACGACCCCAACACATTTCCGGTGATTACTTCATAATAAAAGTCAACTAAGTTGTGTTTCACCTATTAAATACTTTTATGTGAAACTGCAGAAATGTTAGGTTTGCATTAGCAGTAACTTAATGCAGCATTTTCTGGGAAAGTTGCCAAAAACACACAGGTTGTGATACTGCAAATATATAAATATTACAATAATTTCATCAGTAGGCCATAGGCTCGATCATCATTGTGCTACCTCATTCTGCGATAGCTGGGCTAGTGCCTAAACAGACATTTATTTCATTGAAAATCTTTGTGGTTGTTACTTTAACTCCAACTCTCTCTCTACATGGCTCTGAGTATAACATAGTCACTGACTGTTCACACACGCATTGTCATTCTCTTTTTATGTTTTTCGAGAACCACTCATCCAAACTACTTCACTCTCAACACCGTTCTTCCTTGCCCTTCCTTGAGTCATAGACAAGCTGCCACTAACAATTATTTTCATTAGCGATCTATCTGCCAATTATTTTGTTGATTAATCATTTTGTCTATAAAGCTAAAAATTGAAAAGTGAGAAAAGAGTGGAAAATGCCCATTGTTATTTTCCACCGCCTATGGTGGCTGTGCAAAGCACTTTGAAGGATTTGGTGTACCATCATGTACAACAAAGAAAACCAAATCCTCACATTTGAGAAGCTGGAGCCAGCAATCCTTGGATTTTTGCTTAAAGATTACTCAAACAATTAGTCATCTATCAAAATAGTTAGTGATTCATTTTCTGCTGATTGATTAATCAGATAAACTTTGCCATGCAATGTTTTTCCCTTCATCTATATCAGTTTCCATTGATTATGAGACTACCTACATTGTACATCAATCCCCCACATCATGAATTGTATCATCAGATCCACACACCATCCCTTCTACAGTTTTGTGACTCACTATAATAGAGCTGGTTAGAAAAATAGTATCTTGTCTGATATACCTGAGATGTGAATGATAATGTGTGGAAAGCTTGGTGGACACATCACTGGTTGATCTTGCACAAAGTGTGAGGCTTTTACTGTGGTGAGTGTCTGTGTGTGTGCATGTTGTCGTAATCTAAGTACTTGTAAAAGTTTATGGCGTCGTTACCCTTCCCCCTCCCATCCCACACACACACACACACACACACACACACACACACACGCGGCTCCAGTGTGGTATTTAACCTGGTTAGGATCTGCAGAAGTGGAATTTTGTGGCAGTGCAGATGATCTGTGGTGCCACCGGTTGTACAGAGTGAACACTGCACCAGATACCTGTGTCAAATGATTGAATTTCTTAAAGTATTTTTAAGCACTACTTTTTTTTTTTTACATTGTTAGGGCCATCATCAAATTCTCTTTATTTTATTCTTCCTTTTGTTTTCTTTCAAACGTTTTGATATATGATTATGTTGAATGAAAATCACTTGAAATGATGTGTGGTTTTAACCTGCATCAACGCAGCTTCTAGAGTTGTGTGTTACCTGAACTATCATTGGCAGCTGTTACCTGAGGCTTCCCTCATACACTTTGCCAAATTAGTCCTGGAAACTGTAGAAGGTAGACCAGTGTCCAGTTCATTGCCCCTAGCTGTTTGTGGCTTCTTAAACCACATTAATACACAGCTAACTTATTGCTGGACATGACATATAATAGCTTTGTTGCCCACCCTCCAGCACCCATTTACATATCTAACATCAGGTGTGGACAGTGATGTAACTTTGTCCTGTGTAAATGTAATCTGATGCAGCATGTGTACTTCTTCACAGGAACAGAAAAGTGGTGAACTACTCACAGTTCAACGAGTCTGATGATGCAGGTAAGAGAGACCTAAGATGCCATGTTTCACTATATGTTGTAATAAGGGTGGGTGATATGGATGTAACTTGTAGTGGTCGTCCTGCAAACACCACTCCAAGAGCAAGATGTGTAATCCTCCAGGAGGTCATAAAGAACCCCAGGATAACATCTGAGGATGTACAGGCCTTTTTTGTACTGGCTAATGTCACTGAACAAGACTGGTGTGTATGGAAGGATAGCAAAGAGAAAGCTACTACTCTAAAAGAAGAACGTTGCTGCCTGTCTTAAGTTTGTTGAGGGCCATATGGATGAACCAGAAGGCTATTGGAAGAGTGTTCTGCAGACGGATAAAACCTTTTGGTTTAAATGAGAAGTGTGGCAAAAACCAAACACTGTATTTCAGAAGAACCTCATCCCAACCTTGAAGCACACTGGTGGCACTATCATGGTTTGGGGCTGCCTTGGGATCAGAGCAACTTACAGTCATTGACAGAACCATGAATTTTGTTTTCTACCAGCAAATTCTACAGGACCATGTCCAGGTATCCATTCATAAACTGAAGCTCAACAAAGGGTGGGCCATGCAACAAGACAGACAGACACACAGTCTACCAAAGAGAGTTAAAGCAGAAAGCGTTAACATTTTGGAAAGGCCAAGTCAAAGTCCAGACCATAATCCAACAGAAAACGTTTGGTTGAGGTTGTTGCTGCTCAAGGGGGTCAAACCAGGTACTGAAAGCAAAGGTTCACATACAGCAAAGATAATTAATGTTTGATCATTTGCTCAATAAGAAATGTATAATGTTTTTTGTGTTATTTGTTTAACTGGGTCCTCTTCATTTCTACATTTTAATCACATGCACATGCAGAAATACAGAAAATTCTAAAAGGTTCTCAAATGTTCAAGCAGCACTGTACTGTTTATTGTGAAGTAACCAATCGAGAAATTATTGGATCAAATTAACAGACAATAATGTCTGCTTTTGACTAATATGTCAAATGAAATACTTGACAGATGAAGAAACCTTTTTTCACTAATGAAAAAGGTACAAATACCAATATTACCATAATGTCCCATCTCACTGATTTGGATCAGTGTCCACAATGGTCTAATACATTTAAGGTATAGTTACCTTATTGGCCAACCCTGTGTGGTAAGATACACTGATGCTGATGTCAGCCATTCGAATATATCAATACTGGAACTGATTAGTTATACAAGACTGTAGCAGGTATCCATATTCATCTTCTACAAGTTGAAAGTCTAAAATCTGTAAACACAGAATTTAAACAACTCAATATGTATTTCTTTTGACATGTATGGATTTCAGGCTATTTTACTGACTTTTGAGTCCAGCAAGTCAGATGCCAGCTCTGGGGATGGCAGAGTCTTGTCAGTTTGTCTGTTCGTAAAACATAGGTCCAGTTATGTAGGAGAGGCATGGCATCTGGAGGTCCCTAGCCAGGCATTCAGTTTCTTTTCATCAGTAATGCAGTACTCACAGAGGACCTCTAAATATCAGCATTGAGAAGCAGATGAAGAAATTCCAGGAGTGTGACTAGGAAAGTGTTGGTCTGTGTGACCAACAGCTAATAAGAATGTGTCCTTGTATCTTGATACATGTGAGTTGCAGAATCTTGTCTTTTCTCTTTAGATGAGGAGTATGGTGACAGTAAGCCTAAGAAGGTGCGCACAGCCCCTCGTGAGCCCAAGCACAAGCGCTCAAAGAACTCGCAGGATGACAGGTGAGCTCTCGGTATAGACTGGCAGGACTGGCTGTGTTAAACAGCTGTCTCTGTAGCATGTTCAGTGCAGTGACTTGTTTGATAAATTTGTTAATTATATGGTTCTCATCTTCATGCGTGGTACATTACATATCACTGATATAAACCAGCCTGTATGTACGGTTTAACCTCTTCAACACATTAATGAAGAGAGGAACAGAATATTTGTCCTTGAGAAACGCAGCAGCTTCTGTATGAGCAGGGTGGAAATGTAACCTTCAAGAGGCAGCACTCAGCACTAAGACACCAGGATATAATAGTAAAAGTGCATCAAGGCTGGGGGGTTAGGCCTGGGTTAGGCCTTTATGGGGGAGGGAGAAGAGGAAATGGGTAGTTGATCAAATACATGTTTAGGAGGGGAGACGGCCAGGTGTGATACAGCAGCATGTCAGGCAGAGCAGGGCTGGTGGGTGAGGTGGTAGAGAGAAAGACACTCGGGTGGAGGAGGGAGGAGAGCCGCATTCGATTCATCGTGGATGTAACTTGTGATATACAGCCTTTCTAAAATCTTCCAGGGTTTTTCTATGGGTCCCGATACAGCCCACTTTAGCTGCGGTGTACCAAGCTGTGATGATATGTGTTTCCACTACTACCTCACAGCAGAGAACATACAGTCTCTGGGAGGGTCAAGCTGCGCTGCTGTGGTCCTGCTTGGTAGCCAACAGTCTCCTCACCGGCTCATACGGCCTGATTCCATCGCCGTGACTGTGTTGCCTTTTAGCTGTGACGTGGCCACCAGAGTGGATTGCAGCCATTCTAGATGATGCTTGTGTTTCCACCACAAACACCGCAACACGTTTCAGAAACATCCCAGTAGTGGCTCTCCGCTCTGCTCCACTTAGAATACGTGCCTAGTCTATTTGTGATGGAAGTGGCATCTAGCTACACACAGCAGATCAAGCCAGGCAGGAAGTCAGAAACAGCACAGAGCATCTTTTCAATTTTCAAATTACAAAAAACATGTGCAGACTCCCAATCGTAAAAACAGACAAAAAAAGAAACCATTTAACTATGTAGCCTACTTATCCACAGTAGAAGCACAAAAGTCAAGCAAACAAAACAACTCAGCAAAAATGGGTGGGGACTCTCCCAGTGGGGTATGAATCCACGTGGAGGATGGAATAAAACTGTGACGTCTTAGAGCCATGCCCAGAAGACTCAAGGCGTTAGCTGTCTCAGCATCTAAACTGTGTGTGCACAAAAAGCCTCTGTGTTGATGGGATGCTTTTTCTAGTGAAGAAGATATAGGAAATGCAATATGTTTATCACAGAGTCGTCTGAGCTTCATTAGCAGTGCTATTCTTAAAGTAAAAGCCGGTCTAACTAACAAGATAAGAAGACATCATGCAGGTAAACTACTTTACCCTGCTGAAATGTAGATTCAAATCCGTGTCTTGTTCATGATCCTTGGGTACCCTTACTCTCGTTGTTAAGACTTTTCTGTCCTGATCTTTGTTCCAGCGAGGAGTCTGATGACAAGCTCTCTAAATCCAAAAATGATTCAGCAGGTAAGTCAGTCTATTGTCTGATTTTAGATGAGAAGATTGGCTAATGCATTTTCTGAGAGTGAACAGTGGTGAGTTAGCTCCCTGACGTCTCTCTGTATCGCTGCTGCAGATGACTTTGGCAGCGATGATGAAGACAATGACTTTGGAGAGGAGGAGGACGAAGATGGAGGAAGCGACTATGAAGAAAAAAGAGGGAAAAAGGCAAAGAAAGCCAAGGTGGAGAAGCCCAGCAAGAGGGGGCCGAAGAGAAAACGGGCTGCAGGTGATGATCCCGTTTCTTTTCTTTATCACGGTTCAAACTGTGTGCATAGATTCTGCAGTTTTTTTGATTGTGGTAGTATGTCTTATGTAGCATTTAGAGTGTATGCTGTTTCCTATGTTCATCTACCTTGATACACAGTATGTGGGGTTTTATGTTGTCATATGTACACGCAAACATTTGTAGTAATCCATTAAGATGATACACAAAAAGTTCACACTAGGGCTGAACAATTTGAGTAAGATATCTTTTTCTCTCTCTTTTTCTGTCCAGGATTACCATTTAAATTGTTCTCTTATAGTTTATGAATTCATTTCCACATCTATATTTGTGGTGACATAGTTGTAGTACATGTGAATACCAAATACAATCACAAATTAATCTTGTTTCTATGTACTAGAATCAGATAAAATGATGCTGGCTTGTGTCCAAGACCAACTTTGGTCAAATCTTTTTTTACACTTAGTGTCAAATTTAAATTGAACAATAATATTCCATCATTGAAATTTAAATCAGGCCTTAATAAATAAGTCACATCTCACAGTAACATGATTGGGCGTGAAGACTACAAGTTTGAAAATGGGGAAAAAAATTGGAATGTGTGGATATTACCAGACCTCTATAGCCCCTCATCTGCTTGGGGCTCGAGGCTCCCGGCTACATGAAATGCTAGTAGCGTAACACACTGGAACCTCTAGTGGTAATGGAGTTGCATTGTGGGCAATGAAGGTGCCAGGTTTTGAGAAGGAAGACAAATGTGTCTAATACATAATACGATATCTCTGGTTTGCTTTTAATCCTTTTCGTTTTACACTGCCCATCAAGAGTTGACAGTGTTACAGGAGTGCAATGCTAAATAGTTGCAGCACTCTTTGAAGCAATGGTATGGTCTGCTCAAAAGTTTAATTTGCTAATAAGTTAAAATCAAAATTGCAGCACTTATAAATTTGCTTTCTTTCAGATTTCATGCATTTCAATTGCATTCAGCCCTACGTCACACTTTGTCCATAGGTTGGAACACTTTGCTGACTGTTTATTGTTGTTTTTTATTTTAAAAACTATGTTTGAGCCAGTCAGTGAGGAAGCTATGAAGGGCTAGGTTTAGGTCATGAAACCCATGGTGTACCTGTTTTTGATCGCTCAATTTAAAAAAAAAAAAAAAAAGTAGTTGGCTGGTATCTTTGATATCCGTGGTCTCATCCAGCATGATTGAAAAAATGTGAAGTCAGCTGCCCTTTTTTGAGAATTCAGCAGACAAGTCTTAATCACTTCCGCACGCTAAGTTACTGTGCGATGAGACAGACTGACCTTTTTTTAAACAACCTTTGTTGTCAGGGCACAGTATGCTAGCCGCTTCTACCATACTGTCTTTCCAAAAATTCACCATCAGAGAAAGGCTTGCTCTGTTTTGTGAGCTTGTATGACAGCAAACTTGTTTACAGATTCTTGGATGGTCCACTGCTATGTAAAAATATTCTGCCTGGCACTTAAGTGAGACAATTTCAGGGCATTTTCTTATCTTTATTGCAATATTGCAAAATGTCTCCTGGTGTTGTATTCCTTGATCCACAATACTCTCTTGGCAAATCAAAACATACTGGCTTTGAACCAACATTTGTGATGAAATATTGAGACGTTCAAAATGTGGCATTCAGAGTGCTCTTTTTTTGAAGCGTTCATCCTAACTCATGAGTCTGTCATCACCATTGCTAATGTTACTTGCCTTGGGTGAGCAAGAGTCAACTTGAGGCCTTTAGTACAATCTAAATGCAGACAGCGCTCTCTGTTGGAATCGAGTTAAATAGCTGTACACACTCATTGGAGTCATTCACCTCAAGATTCATAATGCATTTTCTTAGTTTTTGGGGATCAGATTGAGAAGGTCCACAGGTCGGTTCTGGCCCTTTTGTTCATGTGCTCTGTGTAGACATACTGTACCCTAAATTAAATGTGATCAAAACAAGCAAAAAAAAAGAAGTCAAAGTCAGTTTTTCAGCTGGCTTTGTTCTGTGCAGCCACACAATATATTGCTGTGGCATCCACTGGGGTTCCAGATTGTTTTGGAGGCTGAGCAGCGTGCCAGTTGTGGCCCTCTGCTACTATCCAAAGTAATGATGAGAGGAAGTGGTACCATTGATATTCATGTTTTGACGTGTGAATATCTGAAATTCAGCTTGGTGGTTGACAGGCAGCACTGCATGTGCTCTCCCAGATGAGTTTATTCCTCCCACAGGTCCAACTGATGGTGACTGATTGAGTCGTTTACCACCACCATTCTTCAACACTCTGACGCTCTGCTTTGATTTATTACTGTGAGTCAGAAGTTTGATTGAGGAGCCTGATTGTTCAATCACTTATCAACAGATCAGTCTGTTGATGGCATCTCTAACATTCCTGATCAATGCAGTGACTACGTGATGGTCGTAACAGTATCCTTACAGTACACCTCTGTCCTTCTTCTCTGAAGGTCTCACATGTGTTATTGTAAAGCTGTTGGGTGATGGGCATCACCAAAATGACTGTTTTTATATTTCTGCCTCATTAGCATTCAAATGAATAATTAACATCTACAGGCACAATGTGTGTGCTCTCAGTAATTGCAGCTGACCCGGCAGTGTGGTGGTTCAAATGTCCTACACAGCAAAAAGACCTGCTTCGTTACACATCATGGTGGTATACGTGTGTTCCATTGTAATCCAGCACTGCTTTGCTTTGTTACACAGAATACATCCCCAGTTAACAGGATGACTGCTCCCAGTAGGATAATTTTCCCCTATTGCCCAAGGTGGTGGCCTTACATGTTGTGCAGCCCTTGAGTTTTGCATTACAAGCCAGGAGTCTGTTTGAAATTTTAAATTTGCATTTGCACACTTCTGATCCCCTTTCTGTTCTGACTGCAGCAGTTTTTTATTTATTGATTGATTGATTGTCAGTCTGTCTGTACATGACATAGGCCTAATTACCCATTGTGCTATTCACTCAGTGCACTCAGTTGCTCCAATAGTTCAATCTCCAGATTTTTTAAGAATAAATCTAAGCTAATAAAGACGACGTTGCTTAAAAATTGGTCTGTAAATTCATAAAATCATTTTTTACTTTATTTTATTTCATGTTATGTTACTATAAATGTTATTCTTTGGTTTTCATACTTCAAGAGGTGCTGGATCAGGGCAAATATGTAGCAAACAAAAACCTGGTCCTGGATCTTGGACCAGGATCCGGCTCAAATTAAGCTCTGTTTATACTGTAACCTGAAAGCGTGTTACGACATTAGTGGAGGCAGACAGTAATTCAGTGCTGTCAGCTCTGTTTACAACAGCTGCAGGAAGCCTGTAATAATACAAAAACATGTCACATAGTATATACCTGGCTAATGCTTTCTCTTTACTGCTGTCTGGTTTTTTACCCGTCATGTTGTTAATCATTGTGTTACTGTGTGCGCTCTTTGCGTAGATGACAGTGATGACGACAGGGAAGTGAGTCGAAAGCGTACAGTGCGCCAGGCGGCCTCCAAGGCTGTGTCTAAACAGAGGGAGATCCTGCTGGGTGACGGAGGCAGTGAGGATGAGGAGCACGAAGACCAGGAGGAATCCTATATGGACCGTATGTACAACTGCACTGAGAACAGCAACACACACCGTCACCAAATGCTACATTTAAACTGTGAGCAAGCTGTTGCCCATCAGTCCAGTAGTAAATGTCTCATTTGTTGTCTTTGAACAATGGACCAGGACATCACTGTGAGCTACATGTAGCCAGTGATTGCAGTTTCCAAAAGAAGATGAATTAAAGACCTAACATGCTGTTTTAGAGCAGTGGTTCCCAACCTGGGGGTCAGGACAAAGAGGTCACTAAAAATCTGAAGGGTCCTCAGATGATTAAAGGGATACTAAAGAAAAATATGTTTTTGTTACACAGTATTCAGTTTGAATTAAAAATTCTTCAAATGAAGCAGTCTGAGAAAAATATTATTATTATTATTTTTATTATCATCTCGGGTCTTTATGTTGGTGGTGAGCAGTTAAAAGCTGACAAAGCTCTTAGGAAGCTCTCAAAGCCACAGCTTGGTAACATCACTATTTTCACCATCGGATATAGAGCTAGACACTAAACCATCTGTTGACTTGAAATTGCTCTTTATTCTACCTGGTGCCTGAGCTGCAGGCACCTGTATGCAAGCTGTAAAGGGTATGTCATGCATATGATTCCAGGTATAACAGGAAGTTGTAGTCGCTTTATACTGCTTCTCATGCATCCCATTATCGTATGCAGCTGATGAGTCCGGCAGCGATGAGGACTTCATGGTGGAGGATGATGATGACAGTGACTATGGTCACTCCAAGAAGAGAGGCAAGAAGGTCATTCGACGGGGACGGCCGGACAAGAAGGAGAAGAAAAGCCCCAAACCTCGACTAAAGGCCACAGGTGAGAGGTCTAGTCGTTTTGCAGTTGTACCCTCAGACGTGAAGGAGAAACCCTGTCAGTTGTAGATATATATTTCATATGTTCTGCTGCCCATTTCATTTTTCATCTATGGGTTGTGAACAATAATTAGATTGCCACTCAAAACTTTCTGCCATCTCAGCCCACAAAAAGTACAGATTTCAATTCAATGTTCAAGTTATTTTTGAACATTAGTTGTAAATGTTGTAAGTTAAGTAGCATCTAATACTTATATATTAGAAAGCTGGCAAGTGTACTGCATTTCTCAAAGTGTTGGACTATCCCTTTAAGTATTTTATTGTTAGTTGAGTTATTGGAAGAAGGATAAGTTGAGCCAATTCCAATTTGAAGTGCATCGGTGTGATCAGTAGTAACCAAATGATTAGACTGAAAAGAAGGGCTGTGATCATGGCCGCAGTCTGTGAAGATGTTAAAATGAGTGAAAAAACAAACAAAAAAACCATTGAACTACCACAGGCGAGGTAAAAGATAGAAACATATGAAACTATGAATTTGAAGGCATAAAATGCTTTAAAACTGCTTATTTATGCTGTGAAGTAGGCGGTGGTGAGATTGAATGGTAATCTGATCATCATTCATCAATCATGAACTGTTTGGTCTTTTTCCCCCTCAGTGACCCCCAGCCCAATGAAAGGAAAGGGGAAGGGGCGCCCCAGCGCCAAGGCCCTGGAGAAGAGCTCACCCAAAGAGGAGGAAGAGGAGGACCCCGAGAGTCCCCTGGAGGAAGAAGAGGAGGAGGCCGAGAAGAAAGAGACCTCCCCCGCACCCAAGACGACAAAGGAGGCCACAGGTGGAGACGAGGAGGAGGAAGACGAGGAGGAGGAGGACGGCTCGGAAGAGGAGGCACCCTCTGGAGAAGACTAGAAGATGGTACCCGCTGGAGCCCATCCTCCATGTCTCTCTCTCTGTCTCTTCTCAATGTTTTTGTTTTCTTTCGTTGCTCTGCGTTTAGAGTTGTTTTTTTGTTTTGTTCTTTTATTTTTTTTTGTTTTGTTTTGGGTTTTTTTCCTCCTGGTGGCCTGGCTCAATGGTTTGGACATTGTGTGCTTTTTCTTGTTTTGCTTCTCCTCCCTCCAACCAAGACATTGTGCTCATGTGACCACATGGTGTATGTAAGGAGTTTTTCATTTGAAACACCAGAGTCACAACATTCAGCCTTACTCGCCCTTCTGTCTTTATCATTTACATTCTGCATTTTAGTGTGAAAGTCCAGAGTCTCTGCTTTTCCAAGAGCTCAGTGCTAGTGAGCATCCGTCCTCAGTGTGAACAAACCCGTTCACTTGTGTTTGTGTTTTTTTTCCTCCCCTGGGATTATCAGCAATCTGACACGACTGACCACACAATATTTTTTCCTGTTTATTTGACTGATCTGTGATTACAGGGAGCATTGTTCAGAGCCTCTCACTATCAGTAACTAAAGCGCTGTATTTACAAAGCGACGTTAAGTCAACACATGCAGGGCTGAAGCCTTTACCCTCTCTTTGGTACTTTGTGCTTTTAAACCAGGAGCATGTTTTAACAGGGCAGCGTGAGTTAGGTCATTGTTTTAAAACCTTTAAAACTGTTCTTTCAGTTAAAGCAGCGTCTTTTAATTTCATTTTTAAACATCACCCTGCTTGTTTTGGACTATATTGGTGCCCTGAACTCTTGCGGTGTGGCTGTGTGGAGAATGAAATAAAGCGGTATTTTGAAAAGTGTTCCACTTGTAGCTGCTGCTTCGTAGATCAGTTGAAACTGTTAAAGGTGTGTCCTGTAGATGGTCGAAGTGGTGGGTCACCGCTGAGTGCTTTCTACATGTTGAACCACCGCCATCACACATTTCAAGCCAGGATGTGTGCGTTTTTATGTACTTGTTTAAATTTGTATGACTGTGGGAGTACTTCCTGTAAGAGGGTCTGGCTTTTTTTTTTTCTCTCGGCCCATCAGCTGCCTATGTGAAATGGTTTTTGTTGTATGTTGGGCTTTCTACCGATGCACCATGCTACATGAAGCGACCCCATCCCTTTCAAAACACGATCCCCACTTCCCTGCATGGCTACAGCATCTTCTCAACATTCAACCCCTTGTGCCAGGCACCCCTAAATCTGTTTTTTTTTTTCCTTTTTTTTTTTTTTTTTTAAATGCAAGAAGAGATGTTTCTTTTTTTTTTCTTGAGAGTAAAAAAATGAATGTCGTTTTTTCTCCCGTTGGTTCATTGTTCTAATTCTCTATTCAGATTTTTTTTGTAATGTTTGTTTTTTAAGAAAAGAAATAAAATGTATCTTGATTTTAAAGAAAAAAAGTTGACCCTATCCAATCTGTTCTGCCTGATGGTTGGACCAGCCATCCCTCCCTGATTTACTCCTGTCCTTTCATTCACTCTCTGCTCCCCCTCTCCCAGTCCCATCAGCTTAATGGTTACTGTTGGTATTCATGTCCATTTGTTTCTTGGAGCTTTTTGTTCATCCATTAGTATTTCACAAGCGGATACTTTTTGCAGTTCAGAATTCTACAGTACTGAAGCTCACAAAAGATCAACCGCTCAGTATATATCCGGCATTCATTTGTCTTTTAATGCCTTAATTTTCATTGAGTTGAGTTTCAGTAGTGGCTCTGATAACGTCGTTGGAGGCCTGAGAATGTAACCTGTCCTCATGTTTTAGGTCTTTGCTCCAAGTGGCAAATTAGGCTTAGAACAAGTCAACAATTTGTATGATCAGCAGACCATCCAAAGCCATAAACGATCTCAAAACTAGTGACTCGGAGATCAGGTGCAGCACTTGTGAGATTGTCCTTTTTTGCGATAAGTAGTGTTTTGATGTCAAAGCAAAAAATAAAAACAAGGAAAAGCTGCTATTGTGATCTTGGGAACATAAATTCATTATTAGGCGTTGGTCAGGAGAAATTCTGATTGGTCCCAAGGCTGCAATAGAAATCAGTCCTGGATGTGTACAGGACATACTCGAACCTCTTGGTTCAGAAGCACATTCAATTGTTTTACAACTGTACTTATTAGCAGGTTAGTGTGTTTTTCTACATTCAGGTACTGAATTGGCACCCAATCCTTAATGTCATTTTAAGACGATTGGATACAAATAAGAGAATAAATAGGAAAAAAGTTTGTTTATATCAATCTAAAGCTCAGAGAGCTCTCTTTGCAGTAGGATCAGATACTGTCTGTAGATCACAGCGTTGAGGGCTTGAACGAGGGTCCTCTCCATCATCCCACAGGGGGCACATGGCATAAGGCTGTGAATTTCTCCTCTTTCATCCATTCTACGATTTCTTCTGTTGTACTGTTTTTGATGTTTTTTTTCTATCTACCTTCAGTTGTACTGGCAATGTAAATGTAAGCCAAGTTGTGATTCCTACAGGAGACCAAGTGGAGAAGCTTTTGTCAGTAGTGTGGAAAAGGAACGCTGAACTCTTGAATCTTTTGCATGTTGTGGAAAAAGTGTGAAGCGATGATGATGATGCTGGTGATGGCAATATTGTGGTCTTACAAAAAAAAGTATTAACAACAACGATGTTGATAATGTTTTGGTTTCCCAGCTTCTAATAAAGGCAACCTACTTTTTATACGGATTTAACTACTTGTTTTGTGAAGTTGAGCTCTGGGTCATGTGCGGGTGGTGGTTTTGGTTTTTAATGAGCGGCAATGCTCAGTGTCTGCCACTCAGTGGTGCTGTGTTTTTATATGTAGTCTTCTGATCTGATGAACAGAGTCATTTTAGATCAGTTTAATAACAATCTGGCTCAGACCCTTCAGATCCTCATCACTGATACTGTTCCACCTAAACTGTACAGAGCCACTGGGAAGCAGTGTGTGTGCCCCCAATGAGAGATGAGCAGCTGATATCTCCACAGACAACTCTCTTCAAGTCAGGACCCCTCTCATGTGACTATGCAAATGTTTCTATTTCCCTCATATGTGTGAATCATGTGAAGACTGTCACGTAAAGGCTGCACTGCAGACGACACAAGTAGGCCAAAGAATCACCTCATGTCTTCATCATATAGCTGAATTTTATTTTACAACTAATGCACAGACAAATCTGCATTTCGACAAAGACGTCATGAGAGTATGTCAGCAGTGAGAAATTAATAAAAGATTTTAAATAAATAAATAAAGGAAACAAAAGGATAAAGACAAATTAAACCTAAAAGGGAACACCACTGATTTCACACATTAAAGTCTGTGTATAGGTTTCAATATTGCATATGTGGAAAAAGTTGAATGAAGCTGTGTGAAGTCTGATTCATCTCCACAAATGATGTCACCTGAGTCAGCGTCTGTTGGGGCTGAAGACAACAAGTTTGAAAGAAATTCAGGGGTGTGGAGTTGGAAAGAATGAGCTGACCAGACCTCTGTAGCTCCTCATGTCTGCTGCTGCTGGAGGCTGGAGGCTCCATTAGCCGCTACGAGAATAACACACCCTAATCTCTGAGCTGTCAGCGACCTACACTGTCTGTAACTAAGGTGCTGGATTTTAACAAGACAGAGAAATGTGTGGAAGAAAAAGATCTCTCTGGTTCTGCTGCATTGATTTGGACCCTTTTTTAACATAAGTGCAACCACCGGCTCTACGCACAACACCTGCCTAATATTGTGTCGCTGCCCCAGCACCAAACTAGCTGTGACCCATCTGGGCGTGGACACAGGCGTCCTGTAGTGGGGCCTCCGTGGATCAGCTCTTTGTCGCGTTCCTCTAACTGTTGTCCTGCTGAGGACGATGTTTGACAATGATAGTGTTTAGGAGGGTGGTACATGTCAAAGTAACATGAATGCCAGGACCCGAGGTTTCCCAGCAGAACATTGCATTGATGATTTATGTTATTCACTTCGCCTGTCAGTGATTTTAATGCTGTGGTGTATATATAATATCCAGTACATCATATCACAAACAGGGTGTAAAAGTGAAGAAGTCACTCAGACCATTTTGGACCACTGCATTAAAATGTATCTTCATAAAAAATTCACATGTTCATACAGTCCTCCTGAAGTTCAAAGACAGGTAGAAGACAAAACACAATGGTATCTTCTAAACTTACAGTCTTTTTCGTACAACTTTATCTCTTTGTGCTCAACTGATTGTTGAAGTGTAGTGTTTTAAGTCTCCACCATCAGTGACGGCTTTTCACGACCACCGAATGCTAAAGAGGAATGTTTCACTTCCATATAGTGTTTATCCATAGCATATTCCGTTTTTAGCTGTGATTTGCAGTTTGGGTGAATCACACATCAGCATCATTATGAAACAAATGTCAGGATGGAGACAATGATGGATCTGTAAAATATACACCATCAACGTCTTGTCAGTTTTATAAACAGGATCAGGATTGGTGCTTTTTCTTACATATTGCTTCAGCTTTCATATCAAACCTCAGTCTTGTCATGTCAATCTTGTCAGTATTCCACATACTTGGTACTTGCAGAAGTCAGTTGGTGACTCAGACGTCTTCATCACATCAGTGGAAACCCCATTAAACTCACTTTTACTCTGTTGTAACAGCAATGAACAATGAACAAACTCCTCTCCCCAACTTACACAGCCGTCACACTGACATGAAACACGTTCGTGTTCTCCAGTCGTGGTGTGTCTATGTGTGAAGGCGTGAATGTGTCTTCTTTTTTTAAAACGTCTGCATGTATATCTCAGCTCCTCAGCACTTTTCACTTCTGCCATGATAACACTTCACTCTGAGTGTTACACACACAAACACACACACAAAGCCTTGTGATATTTTATGTCCTTTACTCTAGGACAGATATGTGCCCTGAAACTAGCTGGCATCATCATCATCATCATCACAATCAGATCAACAGAGTGAGTAAATCTGATTTTATTCATCAACATCTGCTGCTCAGTCCTGTTTACAACACCGCTCGCTTGGTTCCACTGTTTCCCCTCCACACAACATTTTATTAGCAGGATATTACTGTAAGCTTTATGATGGCTTCAGAAAACATTTCATTATGGGTAGTGTGTCATGTGTGTCCAAGGATCTCTATAGTCTGTCGTACAGTGTGTCACACGTCAAAAATTACCAGCATTTGGGAGAACTTTCACTTGCTGCTGTTGATAAAAATGAAGACGGGTATGAGGTGAATCTACAGTACAGGATCTGAATCAAGGAGGAAAGGACATTCTTCATCATGATCTCTAGACTGTATTTGTACACAAAAAACTTTGTCGAATGAGGGAGCTAATGCAGACAACATTGAAAGCTCCCTCCACTAACCATCATGAACCACATGGTTTCAGAAACAGCCACAGAGTGGAGTTGGTCAGTTGTCTTTTAATATGCATTATAGTAAGCATTTTGTCAAGGTAGAGGCCTAGGGTGACACGGGCCACCCCTGAAATCTGATTGGCCACTCCAGGCCTCCCATCCTAGACTGATTGACTATCTGCCTGGTCAGAGGCTGGTTGGTTCGAACCAACAGTTCGATGAGTAAACCAGACTTTATGAAAGCGTTTGCAAGACAACACAAGACAAGTTGAATTAAACTATTTTAAATGTCCAGGATGGTTGTAATTAACAAATGGCAGCTCATAGCTCCTGTGGCATTTCACTGAAGCACATTTCATTTTCTGTCAGAGATTTGTATTGGAATTTGTTTGGAAGTTATTTCATTGTTTCATTTGACACATACATTACAAATGGTAATTTCTGAATATGGACTGGCTCACTAATGTCCAAGTATGTATTTTCTCATGATGTTATGCTACAACATACTATAAAATGAGAACTGAGTGGGTTTGCTACATGTCACTGCAATATTTTGTCCACACAGGCTTATTTACTGCTGAGCTATAGAGGGCAGATGTGATTACAGTGGGTGAGCTGCTGTGGGGACACAACTCTAATTTTGTGACCGTACTTTTCAATGTGCATTCTTTTCTTTTGTTTGCATTGTTAGTAATTTAAGTAGATATAGGTTGTGGAGACAGAAGTTGTAAATGAATGGTGTCTGTACGCACACATGCTTGTGTAAGTCAGTGCCCCACTTGGAAAATGCCTCTGATGATTCTCCCAGCAAACCTCAGTTAATCATAGTAAAGTATCACACAGTAATTGTAAGCTTCAGTATGTTGAGAAAAGAGGATTGAAATATGGTGATATTTCAAGCTATGCAGACTTAAAGCCCATAACACAGATTATTACTACTAGATATGAACAGTTCATTAGTTCATTTCTTGAAATTACAACCCTTTTCTCATAACATTTAAACTTTTTAAAGCAGAGTCTTTATACCAAGTGTATAAAACTCAAAGATAGTATAATGCTAAACTCTATGCTGAATTCACAGTGAATCTATGGAAGTATATTTTCTGACATGAAAATGTCAGTGTGCTGTAATAGAGAAATAAATAAAATTCACAGGCCGAGGAACGTGTGTCCAAACCCTCAGGATGACTGACATGACACAGAGAGACAGCAGGCTCGGCCACACGTTCCACAGAGAGTGTGATGAGAAACCCCGGTCATCTCGTCTCCGGCCTCTGCTCCCCAGTGAGCCAGAGTCTCCTCAGCCACTGTCAGGGCCGTGTGTCCTGTCATCATGGTTTGACTGACTGGGATTGTGTGGAACAGACACACATGCTGCCACACACCGCTGAGCTTTAGAGGGAAGATGTGATTACACTGAATAAGTTGCTGCTGGCATTTCTAACCACTTTTGTTCCTTGAGGAGAGATCAAAGAGCTATTATGAGGCAAGTGAAGCGACTTAGTGGCTTCCTGCTTGATAGTGTATGTGACAAGGAATGTTTAACAGAACGAGAAGCTCTTTCTTAATGAGGGACTCAAGTAAACAACACAGCGTGTCAGACAAAAGATCAGTAGCTGATGAGAAGGTTGTGATAAAGCAGTGTTCAGTATGTGAAAGAAAGTGCTTTTGTTTGTAGCCCTGTGTGGGTTACTGTTGGCTCTATACTGCACCACAAAGACAGCTGATAGCAGATCAGGGAATATCAGCACAGCTATCAATCTTGTCAGTATTGGTAATGTGCCAGCAACACCTCGTTAAGACTTACGGTGGATAGATTATTCACACCCCTGAACACCTCAAATCCCAGCTTAAAGGTGCTATTCGTTTTCCTGAGTCAACCAGCTGCTGTTCAGGATGTGTAATGAACTGGGAAAGGGATCGAGCCACTTGTGGATAAGAAGAGAAATCCAGATCACAGTGAGTCATCTAAAATGCCTACAGGTGACTTAGGCTTCGTTCAGCCTGCAGGCACAATTGGCCCAAATCTGATTTTTGTGCTAATATGTGGCTCAGATTTTTTTTTGTAACAGTGTAAACAGCACAAATCAAATGTGCAAATCTTTTCATTTCCAATTTGAGCCAATTTTGTATGTCTGGAGGTCTGATTTTTGCATTGTCTGTCATATCCAAATTCATGCAACTTTTATGTCCCTCACTCACCTGAACTCTGGTGACTGTGATCTGGAGGTGTTCTGCTGACAGATGTAGTTAAAAGCTCCCTTCACATCATGAAACATTGGATGAAACCCGTCTCTATGAAGCCATTCATGTCACAATCCCACCACTCCTGGCATCTACATACACACAATTTAAAACTAAAAGTGTCTCTCTTTTACTCATCCTTGTTATAGTCTGCTCACAATAGAGTTAAAGAAATTAAGAAAGCTCTCTCTGTCTCTTACACAACACATCATGACATGCAAAATCTTCCAAGACTGACAACCAGCCAAAACCCCTCTGGGAAGCCCTTTTATTCAACAGTTATGTTGACATGTACTCATTATTTCATATCAGGACTAAATATGGTGCACAGCAAATATATTACATTCAAACAAGGCTGTAAAAAGAGAAAGGAGTGGTTTAAAAGGAGGCAACGTGAATAAGACAAATATGCAGGTGGAAAATCCCTTGCAGGGCCCAATGTGGAAGTTGTTAATGGTGAACAATGGTGTGGAGGCCTGCACGGCTGCAGGAGTGCACCGGCATGGAGGAACACTACATGACCATGGTGCTCGGTGAGTGGATGAACAATACACACTCAGTGACCATGAGTGGAAAGATTGGATGTTGATGGGCTTTACTTTACGCTGCAGGGCAGAAGAAGTTGTTGTATTTGTGCTGACAGTTAACACACAGGATGGTGGGTCAGTCGTCAGCACTGTGGCCTCACAGTCGTGGGTTCCAACCCGACCCTTTGCGTGTAGACATCACATGTGCTGTCCATGTTCATTTGGCTGACTTGGAGACTTAATCATTCCAAATAAAGGTAGAGCAGGTCGTCCATTAAGCATTAATTGCTCATGATTGTTTGCCTTGCACAGAAGTTCCACTACCATAATGTGTAAGTGTGTGTGGGTGCATGGGTGAATGAAAGGCTCATTGTAAAGCACTTTGGATAAAAGGTAAATACAGTAAATACAGAAGTCTTTTACCATTTAAACAAAGGTCTGTCTGTCTCTGACTGCCCAGGTATGCGAAAGAGTTTTCCCAACAGCAGCACACCTGTCCACACCCGTGACTTGTGCTCGCTCGAAATTCATAGTGATTTTCAATACAGTGGGTCCTTGACTTCAAACACAAGCAGAGGGAAACAGATGTCTCATTTTTTTAGTCTGCAACTGTTGAATTAGGCTCCTGAAATGACCTATGAACTACCAACTTACATCAACTCCATGAGTCTAAACTCTGGAGGATTTTTCTACAGTATGAATTGTGAAAATGTCTTCAATAGACATAGTATTATCAGTAATAGACCGTTTTTTCTTTCCAACATACTTATAACTGTTCAGCTGTTCACTATAGAAAAACCTGAGTTACTTGTTATTAACAAACAGATCTGTGCCTCATCTGTTCATTCAATTAAATCAATCAAACAAGTTTTTTCAAAGTGGAAAAAGTGGGAAAGTATCAGGCATTTTACTTCATTTCTGAGGAGATTTCGTGTTTCCTACAGATTTATTCATTCATTCATTCATTCGTTTTTATTTAACTGATTGACCAGTGTGAGAGGATGATAGTTTCCTTGTACGTAGCCTATGTGTGATGTCTGCATGTAAAATAGTGACAATTATGTATTTAACTCAGTATTGCTTTTTTCCAGATGATTTAGCTCCATAATTTACATAGTCCCTTATATCTGATCTGTATTTTATCTTGATGCTGCTTGTGTTTTCCCTGCCACCTGTTGAAGGTGAGGACGACCAATGCTGGTAGAAACAGAATATAACAGTTATGTATTGGTTTTGGAGTTTTCTAATTTGATTACTCATTTAGAGACAAAATCAGGAAAACAGGCAGTCATTTGAAATTTATACAATAAACCACAATAAAACAAAAACCTCTTTTACACATGATGAGGTTTTTGAAGATGATCTGATTATTACTAACTGATTATTAGTTTGGCGTGGTCATCTTGGATGAACAGCCATTGCAGTGCAGGGCCTCTTAGAGTATCCCAAAGTGGGAGCAATGCTCCACTGGCTCCCGGGCCGTGTACGTATCCGGCCTGAACCCAACACCGGTAACACTGGAACCCAGCAGCGAGACAGCCAGGCATGCTGTGTTAGCAACTCACATTAGAACAGACAAACACACGTTATAATCCATTTTCACACTTTTGCTCTTGTATTTTTTAATTGTGGAAAGGTGGTAAAGACACAACCTTCATATACCATGAGTAGCTTTTACACGGTCCCATGAACAATGCTTTAATATGCAGAGGAATCCAAAGTTTAACATGACTGCTGTGCTTAGTTATGATGGGATGTCCAATGCATGGGCTGGCTCCAGTCACTGATGCTTGTAAAGGACGGCTAGGGGGACATGTAGAACTGCAAAAATCAGTTTAGAAAGAGACTCACATGACATGACAGAAATATACCAGTTTTACTAACCAACAAGTTCATCAGTTCTCACTGCTGAAATATTTTGCCTACATGTTTTTCCCAGGCATTTTCAAATCAACAGGCTGCCACTTTCTGCCAGTGGTCCAGGTCTGGTTTGATCTTTGTATCCATCATTGGTTCAACTAGCGATTTGTGGCAAGGCAATGTGGATATTGAGCCAGGTGGTTTTCCTAGGCCTGCGAATCATACCACATGGCTGGCAATAAGTGCTTAAGAAAGTGCCTTGCTTCATGAAAGTATAATATTGGAGGGAAAAGTGGTTTCTCAACAGCACAGATAACACAAAACAGAACAGGCCTGCTAAAAATGTGTGTAACAGCTGTGCTAAGAAGAACAGATATGATCACAGCTGAACCACAGCACTGCGCTGTGTTTGAATAAATCCAGTGAACTGTTTAAGACACATTCATAATCTATTGGATCAAGTGCCTTGTATTGAACAACATGATGCAATCCAGCAGTTTAGTATTTATTCATGTGTTGGTTGTTATGGAGGTGTTATGAAAACTTGGTATTTCCATTACTAAGTAAAAGAAGAGGAACACTGCTTTGGAAACTCATCAAGACATATACCACTTATTCCACAATGAAAAGAAACAGGTTCACTTCCTGGGAGACTGTCACCACCTGGAAACCAGTTAATCCTTAATGGTGACTTCATCCTCCACTGGTAGGCATTAACATAAAATCAATGGATTCCAGTATACAACTTTCTTGCATTACATGAATAAAGAACAGATGGCATTTCATTGCGTCCTTCAAACTTTTATGGCTGTAAATGTTTTCTCAGTAACAAGTCACCAAACCAACTCACTAATGTTAGTTATGGAACAATATCTGCCTAAAGTTTCTAACATTAGCCACCAGAAGCTGCTGGTTACACCAGAACAAGAAAGGCTGGAGCTGCAAAACCCCCTGAATATACTGAAGTGAGCAAGAGTGCATTGCTTGTAAATTCAACTCTTTGTTTGCAAGAGGAAGAATGTGTTATTTCTTCTTTCAAAACTTCCACGGTCTCGCTCTAAAACATTCGAAAACCGGGCTCTTCGGCCTCAGCAGGAGTGTGTGGGCGTAATTAGGTCCGATTTTATTGACAGTGGTCTGGCAGCATAAGCAAACAAGCCCACAACTATCATCGCGTTTTGTTTCAAATCCTGACTAGTGTATGGAAGAACATGACAGTTTTTAAATACACTGTGAAATGTGCCAAAAGTCGGCTGAGCAGTCCCACAGAAGCAGAGTCATTCATGTAAAATGGCGCTTTGACTTATCATGAAGCCCCACTGTGGGTGTAAAGAACCTAGTTTCAATATGAAATTGTGTGTAAGTCTAAGAGTATGAGTGTACAGGTGCATGAGGTGGGCACCCTCTCAGCGAGTGTTGTTTCATTCGGGTGGGTCACGGCTCAGAGAAGGCCTTCAACCTGCTCCACCTACACACTCAACGCAGCGCTCTGCAGAAGGTCATATTCACTTTAGTCTCCAACAGCATCAGCTAACATCACCAGCAAATAGCATCAGCTAACATCACCAGCAAACAGCATCAGCTAACATCACCAGCAAATAGCATCAGCTAACATCACCAGCAAACAGCATCAGCGAACAGCATCAGCTAACATCACCAGCAAATAGCATCAGCTAACATCACCAGCAAACATCACCAGCTAACAGCATCAGCTAACATCACCAGCGAACAGCATCAGCTAACATCACCAGCTAATATCACCAGCAAATAGCATCAGCTAACATCACCAGCGAACAGCATCAGCTAACATCACCAGCTAATATCACCAGCTAACATCACCAGCGAATAGCATCAGCTAACATCACCAGCTAACATCACCAGCAAACAGCATCAGCTAACATCACCAGCGAACAGCATCAGCTAACATCACCAGCTAACATCACCAGCTAACAGCATCAGCTAACATCACCAGCGAACAGCATCAGCTAACATCACCAGCGAATAGCATCAGCTAACATCACCAGCTAACATCACCAGCGAATAGCATCAGCTAACAGCATCAGCTAACAGCATCAGCTAACATCACCAGCTAACAGCATCAGCTAACATCACCAGCTAACATCACCAGCGAATAGCATCAGCTAACATCACCAGCTAACAGCATCAGCTAACATCACCAGCTAACATCACCAGCGAATAGCATCAGCTAACATCACCAGCTAACATCACCAGCAAACAGCATCAGCTAACATCACCAGCGAACAGCATCAGCTAACATCACCAGCTAACAGCATCAGCTAACATCACCAGCTAACATCACCAGCTAACATCACCAGCGAATAGCATCAGCTAACAGCATCAGCTAACATCACCAGCTAACAGCATCAGCTAACATCACCAGCGAATAGCATCAGCTAACATCACCAGCTAACAGCATCAGCTAACATCACCAGCTAATATCACCAGCTAACATCACCAGCGAATAGCATCAGCAAACATCACCAGCTAATATCACCAGCTAACATCACCAGCTAACAGCATCAGCTAACAGCATCAGCTAACAGCATGATAAGTACCAACAATCAGCTAATAACATGTCAAGCTAACAAGCGTCGCTGGCAGCATCCTGCTCAACCTGCCGAGCAACAGCCAAACCATCATCCTTAGTTACTGTGCTAAGCTAACTGCTTCAGCTAACCAGCACGCTGTCTGAGCCGCCATCATCAGTATAAGTGTAGGATTCTGCACTTACATGTTTTTGTCACAGTCACTCACCTTTCTTCTAACCCACAGTCATTCACATGGAAATGGATGCAGTGTCTGCTTAAGGCTCCGCCCTCCTCCCACTTTAATTGACAGGCACAAAACTGATTTGTCAACAAGACTTCCACTGGACACTCACCAACAGAGCCCCACCCACTTCAAACAGGTGAGAAAGCATGAAATGTCTCATGTGAAATAACCAAAACTGTTGTATCTGGCAGAATATTTACTGTATATAGGTCATGTAGGACTCATCTCTCATTGTAATAAGGTGATTATGAAAACATGTTTTCAGGGTCTTTAAAGTAACAGATGAATGTTATTATCACAGTGGCTGAGATTTGGAGTCAGATGAGCCTTGTGTCGGCTCCTCGGATCTGTCGAACCCTCTGCTGTTCTCCAACAGAGGAGGACAACCACAGAGCTGTCCCTCTTAATTCCCTGGTGACTGACCTGGGGGACGCCTGAGGTGAGACACTTATTAAACCTTTCTCTCCTAACTGGTTCTGTCTCCTGCTGTCTTTCACTTTTACAAATGCATGATCCATAATTTACTGTGTGTCTTTTCTGTCATTTGTGAGGTGATGAGCCTCAGGCCTCACGTAACATTGTCAGTTCAGGACCTTTGCTTGTAACAGAGTACTTCTACACTCTGGTATTGCTACTTGCAAATGTGCACGAGAAATGTTGGTACAGGTGAAGAGACTTTAAAAAAAGAAAATCATGATATGTGTTCTCCCTCTTCTCACCCTGTCGCCCCTCTGTGTCTCTCTCTCTTCCTCCCTCTGCCTCTACTTTTTCTCTCACCTCAATCTCATCCTCTCTCCTCTGTGTGTGTGTGTGTGTGTGTCTGCGTGTGTACCCTACCTGACTCCTACCTGATTTTAGTTTTATGTCTTGTCAGCTTTTTCACTTCCCCACAGTTTTTACTGTTATTGAAGTTATTTATTTATATTTATTATATTTAGTTATTTATTTTATGTTGGTAAAATTGAAAAATTAGACTGTATTGAAATTTGTGCAGTCTATATGCTGCTTTCAGTTCTTTCATCTAAGAAGAAGGTTTCAAATTGTACACAAAGTGTCTTTAAGAAAAACTAAACTGAACATTTTAATAGTTATTAGCTACCAGTAATTCAGCAGACACATTTTTTTGAGGATGAAATTATTAGTAAAGTAAGTAAAGGATGTATGTTAAGTATGTAGTTGGAGCCATGATGGGATTAGCCTAGTTTAGCATAAAAACCAGAAGCAATCAAAAATTCTTATTTGATTTTAGTTTAGATTTCTTTTCAATTTCTCCTTCCCTTCTATTATATTGGTTGATTTTTGATTTAATAACATCATTCCTTAATCTTCCTCTGTTTTTTTCTCTAATTGTTGTTGATGCACGCAAACACTTGGTGCACACGCACACACACGCAAAGTAACAGTCTGGAACCATTATTCTATTTTTATAATATTATTACTATATTGATTTTTGTACTATTATTATTAGTTTTGTTTTGTTTGTTTGTTTTTAGTTTCAGGTTTTGTTGTGTAATGTCTCCTTCTTGCCATCTTTTCTCACTTTATGTTTCCACCTCAGTTCTGTGTTTACGCAGCCAATTGGCTTTATCCAAAGTGCCAAAATATGCCAACACCTCACAAGCTCAGTAATGAAAGGAGTTATGTGCTGTAACTAAGTCTTGGTGATCTCGCTGGGATGGCATGACTCCAGGAAGTCACTGCACAAATTCTTGTTTTCACATCTCTGTTTGTGTCCAGGTTAAAGAAAAGAGACACAATTAATGAGCTTTAGAGGTGTTGGTAGGTGGATTCTTGATCTTTCGAGAGAACTCGGCTGGATGTTTCCCCATTGCTTCCAGTCTATATGCTAAGCTAAGCTAATCACCATTACTACAAATGAGTGTTTTTTTGGGAAATGATTTCAGGAACTGGTCTTGGTTTAAGAGCTTGTCTTCCATCATTTTCTCTTCAATTCTTTTTTTCATTTTGTCCAAGCCCAGAGCTCCTCAGCTCAGTGAAAGGGATGGGGTCAGGGGTCACCTGTGGCCCAGCCACTTCTTCAGCCTAAGGCCACACAGGGGGTCGGACTTGACCTGGTGCAGAGCTGTCTGTTGTTGTTTGTCGGTGGAGGTGACACAGAGTGTATACCAGTCCCACAGAGGGGGGATGTGTTTGGACAAGGCGATATTGGACTGTATCTACCTGCTCTCACTGCCAATGTGGGTGATCGGAACATGAATCACTTATTCAAATTACTGATTGTTAATTATTGGGAAAAAAACAGCACAGTATGAAGCTGATTCTAATATGCAATCAAACCAAATAAAGTCCATACAAATAATAGCAAGAACATCAGGAACAAAACCATTAAAACTATACAAATTCCATTGCAGGAGAGATTTGCATTTATTGATCCATCCACTGCTGAATATATGCATCTGTGTGGCTGACAGTTCAGGAGATATCTAACATGACTCCTGAATAACCCAGCAGCCCTTTCACTCTTCAGCAAGTCTAAAACAGTTTGTGCTAGGAAACATATTTATGCATCTTCCAAGTCATCAAACTCCTCTCTCTTGGCTGCCATAAGAGCTTAAGCAGCAGCTATCATCTGTGAACTCTTGCTCTGTAACTGTGTAGCATGAACCCAGCAGCAGACAACAGCATGTATGCCTGAAGGTTTCTGTTCAGTATATGAGAGAGTGTGTCACGCACCTCTGCCCAAAAGCTCTTAAAAAACACAGCGTGGGTGATAGTGTACTGACACACAGCTCTGAGTATGTAGCTGGAGCTCTAAATCGACTCAGGCATTTGAGGAGACAGAATAAAAGCTGCTAATGTCGGGTTCATCATCATGGCTATGACCTATACCTCCTGCTGGGATCTACAACTGTACTTCATGAACAGCATCTAGCACGTTATCAGCTTTACTCTCACCAACCAACACGTCATGTAACAAATAAGAAAATAAACCAAGACGTATTTATATATGCACAATTTAGAATTCAAACATTTGTTTAAAAAAAGTGTTACAGCACCAAATTTTCAAGGAAAGAACTGACATCTGCTTTCCAGCTGTAGCTCAGGAGGTAGAGCGGTTGCCAATTGGAAGGTTGGTGGTTGGATCCCTGGCCCCTGCAGTCTATGTGTCAAAGTGTCCTTGGGCAAGATACTGAACCCTAGACTGTTCCATCGGCATGTGAATGTGTGTCACTTTGGATAAAAGCTAAATAAAATTATAGAATTGTAAATTGACTAGAAGGTGCTTAAATACAGAGGCTTACACCAGAACACAAACGATGCAACTATATCTTCTTTAAATTGTTTTTTAATTTTTGCTAATGTTTGTTTCCATCAGTAATTTTCAGGGATGGCAACGTTGGTGTGTCTGTCAGTCAGTCAGTCCACCTGACCTGTTCCTGGCCTCAGTTAGCATGCTAACACACTAAGCTAAGGTGGTTTACTGTACATGGTAAACATTGCACTGGCCAAACATCAACTTGCTTTACAACTGTTAGCATGTTAGCATGCTGATGTTAGCATTTAGCTCAAAGCCCTGCTGTGCCTCATAGTGTCACTAGCATAACTGTAGACTTTAAATCTGGTTCCAGACGACTGTTAGCTGCTCACATCTGATTTATGTTTGTGCATGACTATTCTTGCCAATTGCAGAAACAGTTTGAGCTAACTAGCTACCTAGCTACATTTAGAAATGGCTCTGAAGATGAACTGTGAGAAGTGTGAATGAGGTTGGTGCAGCTGCTCTATATTTTGCTTCATTCATCATTGTGAAAAATGTTAAATGTTAAAGGCAACAGAGAGTACAGCTTCCATGTCGGCTGAAAAGTTGCATCAGCAGTACAGATAGATGCTGACTGGTTCGGGCATAACAACACAAAATACCCATCACCACCACCACCATCCCTTCAATGTCTGCCTGAATGAATAAAACAACATATCAATTCAGCCTGATTATCAAGTTACTGAAACAGAGTTTCAATTGTGATCGTTTGAGAAACACAGAAGTGCTCATTTTTGTGATTGAATGGAAGCCTTCAACATTATATTATTAAAGAATCTAGCAATTAGGCCTTTAAATGCATAGAAATGATCCTGATCACCCATTTAAAAAGTGACTCCGTCTCTCCTGCAGGTGCTGATGTGCCTTGGCTCAATAGTGCAGCTGGTGATGAGTGTGAGAGCTCACATGGCCTCCACCCGCTGCTTCAGCCTGCTGGCTTTTCTCTGCTCCACCAGGGCCGTCTACAGCCACAGTGACCTCCAACGCTGACCACCTCTCCATCGGGAACGCCAGCGGAGGATAGACAGCATAACCTCTGCTCCTGAAGTGGTTACAGTTACTGTGTTGCTGAGGGTTTGGAGGGTTCAGGGACCTGTGTGGGCATGGCGACATACAGAAACCAATCCCTTTGTCTTTGCAAGTTCAAGACACATGTCAAACGTAGTATTAGTTTAAGGCAGCGCATTCTCAGTGCCAGCAATGAGATATGGAAGAATGCATTGCTTTTTTCACAGCCAGAGCAATTTATTGTGGCTAAAGTCAAACAGTGCACAGAACCTACTGTATGTTCTTGTATAAAATGAGTTGGTTTTTTTATATTCTTGTATAGGCATCGATAGGGAGCGATATCCTGCTGTGTGACGTTGCTAAGAAACCACGCTGGAGTCTTGACACTCGGCTTGTGTGGTGCATTATGCTGCAGTCTCCTCATCCATATGCTGTTTGGCTTCTATGGAGGATCAGTTATAACCAGCATGTGATAACTGAATGAAGCTAATTACCCAATAGGGGAAAAAAACCTTAAAAGTCAAGCTACATTTCCAGCGAGGTGTCCCAGTTGTTTGGAACTATACTAGTTATTTATGAGCTAGGTCAATGAATAAGATATCATTTTAGATTTATCTTTCTGCACCCCATCTTATTATTGTTTCACCTCTGGCACCTGATTATGTCAACAACTCAAGGAAAATATTGACCTCTCCATTCATTAAATACAGAGCTACAACCCGGAGGCTTGGCTTGGCTTCAGCATAAAGAGTGGAAGCAGCCAAGTAATTAAGTTGTATATTGTTTGTTTGATGCCTATCAATTATATCAAGAAAGACCATCAGCATAACCAACATATTTATCCATCATTTTCAAAGTGTTTATCTAGATCAACAGCCATAAAATTCAAGGTAGGTAATTCGATATGTGACATATATCACTGTACATATAATGCATTATATGCAGCCATGTCAATTATAATCTGTATAACATAGTTTTTAATCATACATTTTCATAATCCCTTTGGGTGAGTGTTAAAAATATATACCCTTGTTTACCAAGGCTTCTAGGTTTACATGCTTTTATATGTGTAGTTTATTTTGAGCTTTTTAATAGACAAACACTAGAATAATATTATTGCACTGGATTCAGATACAAGTTTACCCACATTGCATTACAGAACAAATGATAAAAGTTAACACAGTTCAGGATAACTGTAACATGTTTTTCAAAATAATTTCAATCGTTTTCCCATCATCTCCTGTTGATGTAAAGATTCAATATTTGGACTATGACTTTTTGTGGCGCGACTGAGCCACCAGAGGGCGCCTTTGTACAACAGACCAGCAGCACGTCATCATCAAGTCAAGACTGATGAAGATATTTAATAAAGCACCATGGTACTTAATGAAGTTCATCATGGTACTAGTTGAGTAAATAATAGAGAGTCTCCAAAAACAAAACAAACAAACAAAAAAACAAGACGTAGTTGCATAAGAGTATGATACTTTCAAATGATCATTCTGGTGACTACATGTTGAATAAACTTGGAATTAAAAAAGTAATCTGGGAATTTGTCTGTGGTGGAGTTAAAAGGACTTGAAAGTCATTGCACCCTCAATCAATCAATCAGAAGACATGTGCATACTGTGATGTGTGTGACATATCTACTGTAAGAGGACTTTTATGCTCAAAGGTTTTATATCCAAACCACCTAAATGAATTTCATCAGTTTCAGTGAAGTTTTATCTTTTGTCCATGTACAGCATTTTGAAGAGATTATCATATAAATAATAATGAATTCTCTGTATACTTTTAATACTTTTCAAGACACATTTTGATTAGTGTTCAACCTGTCAGCACCAAAATATTAATTAAAACTGTCAACCTTTCAAACTGAATAAATTCAACACTGATAGTGCTTTAAGGTATACATTCATCTCCAGAGACATTCCTCTGCTTGTTCATTTAATATGTTTCCTTCAGGTGACCTGTGTTGTTCCAGCAAAATTAGCACTCCACTTTTCCATAAAAAAATAATAGTCCCTGTTTCTAGAAGAAAGATCATTGGAGGAAGCCTGGAGAAGATAATTACATTGCTTGTACCTTGGTGTTCCAGGCCACACAATCCGTCTATGAGCTTTTACCCTGACATCATTTGTCCCAACATGAATTACCATGTCACTGTTTTTCCTATTGTCATTGGCAAACAGAGTGGTGTGCAGTGGCACTACAGGCTGTACCCTGCATGGCATAAATACAAGGGATATTTTAAATGTGAATGAAATCATTTCCATGAAGCAAAGACGCAGGGTTGAGAGGGAATTTTGTCTGTCACCTTTAGAATAAATGTGAAAATAACAAAATGAGATGTTATATTTCACCTCAGAAAACAACACATGCCCTGGGCAAAAGGCTTGGAAAATGAAAATGTTTTCACGCTATACAACTGTTTTACAGTTAGTTCACTGGTCCGACCAATACAACAGCCGACGCTGTTCTTCTTTTCTGTGAATGATTTGCTGTAAAAGATGTGAAATGTGTTGTTAGTCAAACCGAAGAAGCACAAAACAGCTGCGGCATCTTTCCTGATTTAAAATTTAATGGTGAAAGAATCAAGAATCACAGGTTCACTAAATTTCATAGTAAACTAGTGCATGACAGGTGAGCTGGATCGAAATGTCTCTCAGTTCTCTGTGGACTATATGAATGATCCATTTCAAGGCTGGATTAATAACTGAGCAAAGTGGGCAGTCAGACCCTTACAGCACCCAAAGGCCCCAGGTTCACTGTGTGGCATTTAGTCGGAAAGGTCCCTCCATCGTCTTGGGGTTTTTGCAGAAGGGCCCTGTGACAACATATATTTTTAATTCATTAAAACCTAATTTTGATATAAATTAAATAAATACCAGCATATGATGAAGGACCTTTGGCATGAGCAAGACATTTTACACTCAGGTTACTGTCACTGCCACAAACACTTGTGGTTTATTGTTTCTGCAACACTTTATTTTAAGTCCTGCTATTTAACATTTCTAAGCAATATATAAACATTTAATAAACGTTCATAACAAACTATAATGTGGTTCTAAGCAGAGAAAAGTGTTCTTTATTGTATTTGTTAAAAACTATAATATCTCCTGTGGACACTCATGAGTGGATCAATAACAATATGGTAAAAAAAAAACCCCAGCTGTAATAATATTTAATGTGTTTTAATGGGAAATTAATGGGAAACCTTATAATTGGTGACAAATGCTGTAAATGCTTAAAATGTCCTTACAGCTGTGTACAACTCCATGACAGTGTGCCTGAAAGCATTTATCACGTTTTAATACAACTCATAAATGTTAAATAGGGGGACTTAATATAAACAAACCATGAGCGGAGAGGAGTAAATCAGTGGAAGCCTGAGAGCTGTTTCTGTGCTGTGCTGGCTACAGAATCATGATTGATATTGCTCAAAAATATTAACGTTGAAATTGGTCTACAATTTAAAACAAGAGAGTAGCTAACCTCAGGCCTAATACAGTAAATTACTCTTTGAGATTTTGTATTTTCCTGTGCTGTGTTTCAAACCTGTGTTTATCTACGTGCTTCAGGACCACCTCACATCGGCCTTCTGTTTGTCTACTAGTTGTCCTTGTCCTCTCCAGCTTGACTTGCTGAACTTCACCCACCATGTCCGGTATTTTACACTAAATGTCAATCCAGCGGGAGCAAGGTACAGAAAATCACAGTCTCATGATCAGAGACTTAAAATGTAGCAATTCAGTGTTTAAAAAAAACACCATAAGACAGCACAAGGTCAGACTCCATAAATAAAAGACTCAGAAGTGAATAAAAATCAGTAGTAAAACAAGACAAGGAGGGGCAACAAACATGCATGTATCTTAAAGTCACTACTGATAAGAAATCATCTGATCCTAATAAATGAAAGAAGCTCAGAAATTTCTTGAATAAAACCAGTGTTTGTGGCCTTTAAATTAAAACACACCGTACTGGGCATTTAAAAGACAACCCAGAGACTCAAAAGAAAGAAAGTATTCAGAAAGACAGAGGAGCATTTGTAGTTATTAAATATAATAGTTATTCCACCTCCACAGCTCGACAGCCAAGATTTGATTAAAACACTAGTAGCTAGAGAGACTTGCCTCAGTTAGTGGGACAGAGTATTCAGAGTTTGACCGGGACACTGTGATGAATAAGAAATCAATATTGTCAGTCATAACAACAAACGTAACATAACATGTTGGCATAAAAGTAAACTAGTAAACATCAGGTAAACTAAACACGGCTGAAATGCAGGGAGATGAATCAGCTGTAGATACAGTTGAAGGGTGTAATGGATGTTAAGTTGATGATGTGTCTGACTTTGTTGTTGGAGGTTTGCTCTTATTGTGGAGTTAGCAGAGCAGCTGGGTCTATAGATGGCACAGTCTGATGTGACCTTAATTGGTTTAGTGTTGGTGGAGAAGTGTTCAGCAGGACCCAAGGACATGAGCACAGGAAATGAGAAAATAAACAGAAACACTATACACTCTCAGTGGAGGAAGTATCGTGCATTATTCATACTTTCTCTTGTAAACTTGAATCCTATTTTGATCTTTTCAAACATGTTTCCTCATTGCTGACTACATTCATGGACACTTCTTGAGTGACTCAGGCCAGAAGTAGGTCAGCAGGGCGTCACAGAGGTGTTGCCTTTCAGAGACTACAAGTGAGCAAGAAAGTGAAAATTGAACAAAACATGGAGGTCAGATGAGACATCGTGGCAGTTTTTTTAGAGCATTTAGGAATCAACATCATCAGGAATCATTAGTCTGATGATTTCTCAGCAAACATCAGGTGCCAGGGTGCGAATACTGTTTACTTAATTTAATTAAATGCGAAGAAGGGCTCCATAGAGTGCTACACAAATTCAAGAGTAGTTTCTTCAGCATAAGGATGTTGTTGTTCAGAAACCTTTTAATTTCCTGCCCTATCAGCTGCAGATTGTCAGGATGAAGACAGAGATGCCTGAATATGAATATTCATTCATATTCATATATAGTTATATTCATTAGGTTTTACATGAGTGTTTCCATTATTCTGTCCACCCCCTGTGTGCACCATCACAAGGCCACATTGTATCCTGTTCAGTCGAGGTACAGTGATCCCTCCATCAACACATGACAGTCAGAATTTATCGAGCGGCAGCCAATCACAGCGCTCCTTTTAGGGCGAGCCTCCGTCGCGCCGGGCCAATGGGAGACGCGGAAAGGGACCCGTGCCTCCGAGTTGTGCACAGCGATGCGGTCACGTGACGCTGGGAAAAGGAATGCCAACATGGACCCGTGGCAAGGACGGGATGTGAGTGTGCTCCGACAATAACACGACGGAGGAAAACACAGGACGCAGAAATACACGAAGCCATCGACGGCGCCGCGCTCCCGCACCGAGCCTCCTCCGAGCAGCTCACGGTAGGTTGAGCCGAACGTCCCGGATCCTCCTGCTCGGATCGTCCGGACACACGCAGGAGTATAAATAGAACATTTTTGTGACCCAGCCGAACTTGAGACTCGTGGATTCCCGTGCAGTTGTGTCGAGGCGGGTTGCCGTGTTGTGGCCGGCTGCTCCCTCTCTCTCACACACACACACACCGTCCGGCTGCTCGGGGACTCGGGCTCGGCTGAGCTCGGTTATGGGCGCGTCGGTGCGGGCCGTGTTTCCCCGGAGCCTCGGCAGTGCAGTGTGTGAAGAGTGAGGCCCTGCTGCAACATGTGCTGCCTCTGACAGCAGCAAACTGCCTTTACATAAGCAGCTGGGACTTTCTTACCTCTACAAAGCGCCTCTGTTCTGACTCTGCTGGGAAATGTGAGGTCTGATGGGGGTCTCAGATTCACTGGCCACCCCTCCCCCCTCCAGCTAATTAAAGATTAACTTTTAATGTACTTGAAATTTGCATAACCAAAGAATTTTCCGTTGTGTTTTTGTATCTATTTTAAATATATTTTGATATATGTTTTTAAAATATCTGCCAGCTCTGTATATATGTATATAGTTGTTATGTAAATAGCAACTGGCCTAAATGGTACCAGACCAGTGCTTGAAGATTTTAAAGATTATTGTGGCCCACAGATGAAGATGGATGATTATTATTATCATTATTATTATTATTATAGAAGGCTTGAGGGGAATATTCTTTAAATAGGTCCTATATCTGACAACAAAGATAACATATCTAATGTCAGAATGAAGTGGTCAGCTGTAACTCAAAATGGGCCCTAGCTTCTCAGGGCCACAAAAGCCTATGGTTGATTATAAGACTGTTGGTTGTGGTAACCTGATTATTTGCAAGTTTGTTAAAGAGTGCACGCTACTAAAGTACAATCACAGCTAAAAGCAGTCTTGGATCGTGAACGTCTGGAAATATTTTAGCTTGTGTTCAAATGCTGCTTGATTCCTCATAAAGTTGTGAAATTACCACAAATTAACACAAGTTAAGTCTTTCAGTGTGGGAGAAGTCGTCTGGCCTTGAGTTGGTTGGCCAAACATAGGGTTGATGGTTGGATCCCAGCACTTCCTGTGCACATGTCAAAGTGTCCACTGAATCCAATTTTTCCCAGATGTGTGTGCATCTACCAAATATTCAGTATTCAGTTAGTCATATTATTTATCGACTTTCAATAGATTTGATGAACATACTATGTTATCATGTCAAGATTTTGCTGTCCAAATTAATATTTCTAAGTCAACATGATTAAAATTGTGTCTTTTAGACAATTTTAAATCAACATTAGTGCATATATGCAGGTTTATTAAACACTAAAAACTGGCTGTAGAATAGAGGTGCCCTTTTAAAGATTAAAATCTGGGTGCTGAGGTAAATAAATAGACTCTTCATTTGCTTTTACTTTGTGCTGGGTAATAAAATCTCATCTCCATGTTGCCCTTGCAGGTTTTTGTGATCCCACCTCTGGATAGTGTTTCGTCAACATCCTCTCTTCTGCGTTTGGCCTGGATCAATGGTGTCTCTCAGCAGCAGAACGCTGAGTTTGGAGAATGACCTGTTCAGGGACAGCAGCAGCAGCAGCCTGTTCTCCCTCAACCTGGGAGACGGAGCCCACAGCGAGGGGGGCAGTTCGGGCTCCTGTGACAGCCCTGAGGCCGAGGAGCTGGGGGTTATGCACAGCTACAGCCCTGGAGAGGAGGAAGATGAGGAGGAGGAAGAAGATGAAGACGAGGGGGCTCGTCTGCATATTTTTCTTGGAGCAGAGGGAGATGAGGAACCTGCGAGTCAGGAGCCTAAGCTGCCAGAATTCCCTTTCCATCCCTCTTCCCCGTTCTCCCCGACCCTGGAGGATATAGAGGAGTTCTTGAGGGAAAAGATGGAGCTGGTCAAAGAGGAGCTACTGACTCCAAAAGAGGAGGCCTCCCCTCTACCATGCAGTGACTCTCCAGCCTCCACTACACCCCCGGCTGCTTCCTCAGAGACTTGCAGTGACCTGGGGACTAGTGCCTCGCATTGCACTTCAGGCCCAAACACTCCTCAGAATGGGCAGAACAGCCCCAGCCCAGCTGACCCTTCCCCTTCTGCCCAAGTTAAGCCCTCACCTTCCCCCTTAACCTCACCCATGCTCCTGGGCGGTCCGCTGGTTCTCCAGCTGCAGCCCCTACCTCTGGCCCAGCCTCACACCCCAGCAGGCTCTCCTCCTGGGGCTCAAAGTGGTATTTGGCTCACTCATCTGGTCATGGGGCTCCAAGGTGGAGCAGGACAAAATCTCACCCTGCTGGCCCCACAGGTGCCCTCCACTCCCACCCACTTGTTATCACTAAACAGCGGAGATACCAAGTCAGCTGACCAGAAGTATGTGAAGATTGCCCCTCTGCCCATCACTATGAGGACTCTTGAGATCACAGGCGTGACTGGGGTGGGGGGCCAGGGCAGTGGTCTGTTGAAGGCCGTGGCCCCCCGGTTGACCAGAGTGCCACCTACAGAGAGGGTCCATAAGTGCTCCCACCCGGGCTGTGGGAAGATGTACACCAAAAGCAGCCATCTGAAAGCTCACTTCCGCCGGCATACGGGAGAGAAGCCCTACACATGTAGCTGGCCTGAGTGTGGCTGGAGGTACGTGACATGTTGTGTACTATACCAGGTTTCACACTCAATACTAAGTTTAGCTTTATGATTAAACGAATACATCAAATTTGGGGGAGATTTTCCCACTGGTTATACAAGGGGATGCATTAATGGGGTACGGCACTTCAGGTACTAATGAGATGATGAATCATGAACCAGGAAGTCCAGTCCGTGCAATAGACCCTTGAGTATGAAGGGTTGTCAGATGCCAAAACACTGCACTGCAGGTTTATAATAGTATGAGGAAACATTTTATAACTCTATAAAATGTTCACTGTTATCATAGTGACGGTCATTTGTTCCTTGGTTTCAATGATTGCAATCTACCTGGAATGTTGAGAGCGTCTTCCTGGATGATGTCGCATTGAGTTGCACCAAAAGTTGAGCCAGGTTTCAACTTTTTTGCCATTTGTTGCATTATTTCACCAGTGCCCTCTGCGTTGGCAGTCTCATAGTTTAGTTTTCATTCAGTGGTAATGTGTAATACACCAAAATGTCTCATTATAGACCTCTTGTGCTCCATGCTGAAACTATATTTGAGTTTTAGTAGATGGGTAACATTATCCAAAGTAAGTAACTAGTCGTAAAAACTAGTATTAAAATAGGGCTGCAACTATTGATCATTTTGATTATCTTTTTAATTTCTCGTTCAAGCCTATCAAATGTCAGAAAAAAGAAAAAAGTTGTGTTGCAATTTTTGAGAGCTCATGATGACGTCTTCGCATTCTTTGTGTTTTGTGAGCAGCCGTCCAAAACTTTAGATATTCACTTTACAGTTCTATGAATCTGAGTAAACTCACAGTTGTGCAGCTGAACTCAGTCATATCTTATCATTTTTGCCTGATTAGTGGCGTAATGGAGTACTCAGTGATCAAGATTGTTGTTGATTCATTTTCTCTCAGTCAACTAATTGATTGAAAAATTGTTTCATGAATCATTTTCGCAAAATTAACATAAGAATACAGGAATATGCCAATGAAGATTTGAACAAGATCCCAAAAAATCTAGTAGTTAAAACTTGACTCATATGTTTTTAAAAACCTTTCTTTTTAAACTAAATATAACATATGGGAACAGTTTTACATGTGCGGCCACGAGTTCATTTGCTGAGTTGTGATTTTAGCTGTTGAGTCTCCTGTTATCCATCTCCATCTCTTCAAACGTTAACAGGAAAACGTGCTCCTACTAGTTCAATTATGTTGTTTGATTATGTATAGACTGCACCAATCCCAAATGAAAAACTGCCTTATTTAACTGCATACCATGTACTGCTGTTTGTTATAGTATATGACAGACACTCATACTCAGGGTGAATATGGATTAAATGCTACTGAAGCCTACTATCACTCACATATGTTGTGTCTGAAATCTCTCCATCGCTATTTCCTGCATAAGAAACACCCATTACTTTACAGTATAATGAGTAGTACACTTTAGAGATTTCAGGCTCTTATCAATCATCATCATATCCATCAAGGCATGCATTGCATTGTGGGACTTTTTGCAAAAAGTGTACATGCCATGAACACTATGTTTTTCATTCCAACCTGGCAACTTTGAGAGCACAGTGTAGTGCATAAAAAATAAATATCTAAAAGCAAATCTAGTTATCAATGTAGTGAATGGAGCATGATTTCGGATACAGCCACAGTCTTGGGAAAGTTTGACTAGTAGGTTCATTACCAGCAGGGTCAGACATGTGATTGTAGGAGTCCACAGAAAGTCAGTTAGAATGTGTGGGTTATAGAACAGGGGTCCAGAATGGTATTCCTTCTGTGGTCCTCCCACTATATTCACTTTTGGTGTTGATGTTCTCATCACTAATCAGATAAATTAGCCAAACTTGCTGTATCTCTCTTTGTTACTGTGCTCCTTACTCCACCCGCCTGCTTATGTGTCACCAGGTTCTCTCGATCTGATGAACTGTCTCGTCACCGCCGCTCTCACTCCGGAATCAAGCCGTACGAGTGCTCACTGTGCGAGAAGAAGTTCGCCCGCAGCGACCACTTATCCAAACACACGAAGGTCCACCGCAGCTCCAGGCCCAGCAGGATCATCAGAGCCACCGTGTGACGCCTTCAGCTGGCCTACACCCTGCCCTGCATCCACCCAGCCTGGTCCGGCTTTGACCAGGGGGGTCCGGGACTCCCTCAGGACTTTTGGTGCTTCACAAGCAGAACTGTCAGAAGAATCTTGAGAGCCGGCTGCTGTTGTCCCCTCGTAGTTTCCTTCCTTTCTCTCCTCCCCGCTGTTTATCTTCCACTGTTTCTTCTGAGCAGCTCGTCTTCTACTGAGCGAACAGCCACCTCAGGAAAAAGTCAGCTGAAAGTGGATTTCCTGGCCTTCACACACACACACACACACACGCACACACGCACACACACACACACACACACACAATACAAAACAAACAACAGGAGACCCTCTTACAAAGGCCCCTCCTGCCACCATTGCTTGGACTCCTGTTCCTGTTACCAAGCCACCAGGTGCTGTTGGAAGTAGGGTGGTAACCAGTTATAGGAGTGTCTGTAATTCTATCATCTCCATTCTACTTTTGTGATCGCCTTTCCTCCTCAAAGCCCAAGGGTCCACATGCAAAAGCTTCCCAACGTTTTAGTACGTTGCTAAAGTGAAAGATGAGTCTGTGTAGCGCTACATTTATGCCATGTGTTGTAATCGCAAGGCTTGCGATGGACTTTTCACACAGGGTGAAATCATGAATAAAGCAGCCGAATCTCCTCTAGATGCTTAAAATTTCAGAATTACAGTTTACCCTGAATGAAGGGTATGACATTGACACGAGGAGAAAAAGCTGAGACATAGTTTTTGTCAGACTAAACTTGTGACTTTGCTCACAATTTGGCCGAGCTGAGGAAAAACTTCCGATGTTTTTTTGCATCCAACCCTGGCCTTTATTGCTTTCGTCCAATCATAATCCACCCTGTTTTGACCTGTATGCCTTTTCTCAGCCCCAGTATGCCCTAATCTCTATTGATGCCTTTGTCCATATCATGAAATCTCACTTGATCCTACTGTTATCATATGACTGCTCTTATTTAACTGTGATTCTGAACTGGGGGTTGCCAAACCAGAAATCCCTGTTCTGGCCCTGCAAGAGCATGGAAACGACATCCTCGGTGCGTGACAGTGTATAAGCTCTTTGTTCTCTGAAATTCTCTTGAAATCATTGTGCAGCCGACTTATGTGGCCTAGAAAACTACTCGGTCTATATGTTATGTTTTGGCTCAATGGTGCAAAAGTGATGTGAAACACTGCTCTTTCTTCTTTACACTAGCAGTTACTGTAAAACATTTCTCTGTTGGTTATAGCAGCAAGAAAAGCTAATAGGTTAAACAGCTGGAAAGGCAGCTAACATCTATTCAATCATCTGTATTAGCATACTCAATATAATATGTACTGAACGTGTACAGCTTGTAGCCTTTATATAGATGTTTTTTTATCAAAGAGGATTTTCAATCAGTGCATTAAGCTATTCAGTCGTGTTTCTGGAGAGGTTTTTGGTCTGTTATGTGAGTTTGATTGTAGCGTGATCAATCTTTGGAATGTCAGACTGATTATGGTCTGGGATTTGGAGTCCCACTCTACCCATTCACAAACCATTAAGCTGAGTCTGCTGGTCTCAAGTGCACTTGTGTTCGTGGAAAGTGAGAAACAGTCATTGTGCTCTTATGGCAGTTCCATAAAATGTACTGGAGCCGTAAAATGCCAAAAAAAAATTTTTTTCTAAGGAAGGTTAAACTGCAGCGCGCAGTGCAGTTACTATTATCATTTATTCTTTGATCTCCACACTTTGGTGCTTGTTAACCTATCAGTGCTTCACACGAAGAGACTGTAACTGACAGTATAACGCTTCATATAACTGGATTGTCTCTGTTGAACCAGCAGACACTTGCTACTACAAACCATAGGCTACTGGCAATCTTAACTTAGCTCGACTCGGGCAACATTGGTGCTTTCGGATAAACTCAAAAGTAGAGCACTTCTGCATGTAGCAGTCCATACTCATTTATACACAAGTCATGCTCATATCTTTGTCTGTTAGCATCATGGACACATTAGGCCTTGCTCTTTAAAAAAAACAACCATGCTTAGTAATGTAGAAACCCATTCAAAGCAGACAGACGGGCAGACGTGTTTATCTGTCTGAACCAGTGCTGTCTTTGTGTCTGAGCCTCCCCAGGCTGCTTCTACTGACCTACATCCAGACCTGTGTTCCCTAATCATCGTCATCCAGTTCTCTCTCTCTTCTCTGTTTCTCTCTCAGTCCTGCCTGTGTATCTGGTTGAACACAGGCTGTATTTTTTTTAATACCAGAAATGCTATTTTCCTATTTGCAAAAATAAAAGCAAAAAAATGAAAATCCTTTGCTTTGTTATTTGAAAAATGCACAACCATTACCATTTGACATAATTTGATAACGTTATTGTGTGGAATGATATCGTCCTATTTAAATGTATGCCAGTAAATGTTGGCCAACACAAAGTAAATGAGTATATTTACTCAAGTACTGTACTTACTGGAGCACACATTATTTTTGTATATTTCCCTGCAGCATTGGTGGTTCAGTGGTAGAATTCTCGCCTGCCACGCGGGAGGCCCGGGTTCGATTCCCGGCCAATGCAGCATGCTTTTGGAAATTTTCCCTTTGCGGGAAGAATAAAGGCATATCTTATCTTACATTAACAATAGATCAAATGGCTCGGTGTAATGTGAGAGGGGCTGCTCACAGAGACAAAGTGACAAATGATCACCAAACTGTAGTTTCCATCAGCCTCCTTTAACTTGTTTTGGTTGAACAGGCCACAGCTTCTCTGTTTTGGCTCTCTGATCTCATCAGCTTCATCTCTAACAGCAGCAAGAAGATGTTGAGCAAAAAAATCTCACTTTATGCTTGCATGCCCTGCGGATGTTTGCGACTCAACTCGTGAACATAGGCGAGCATTTAGCTGCAGACATTTTTCTCAGAAGCTGATGGAGACCAAACAGAACTTTAAAGAGAGTGAATACTGGACTTATTATAGTATGTAGTATAGTATTGTAGTATTCACTCACTGGCCAGAATGACAGCTTGGGATCGATGCTGATTTTGTTCTGCTGGATGTGTAAAAAGAGTTTGGTAACATGTTCCAACAACATCACAACAACTTGATGATACTGTAAATGATGTGTTTTCAGCTTGTGCAGCTTCCCTCAAGTGGCCCAGAAAAAATCTATGAATGCAGCTTTAAGTACAATTCTTAGCCATTTGTACTAACTTAAGTATTTACACGTACATTTTCCACCTTCTACTTCAGTACATGTAAGAGAGAAGTGTTGTACTTTTTACTCCACTACCTTTATTTGACAACCTTAGGACAAGTTACTTTGTAGATTCAATTTGGTTTCATCCATGAGGACAAATACACTAAACCAAAGTAGAACATTTTGTGGGATGGAAAAAAAAACAAAACAGCGAGGACAACTACAAAGTTGAGTGGCTTCAGCATCCTCTTTCACATGACACACAGTCAAACAAAAAAAACAAAACAATGAATAGTACAGGTTTAAGATTTTTTAAAATATATTTTTCATAAGTAATAAATACAACGCCTGCAACTCCACCTCAGTGGGCTACAACATTAAAATGTTTCTTACATGTAGATGCATCATAGAAACTTATATGAATACATATTATATAATACATTATATAAATATAATGGAAACTCATTTGGGATCCTGTCATATTTATGAAGGCTTTCTCTTTGTGATTTAATTGTATATGACACTCATACAGGAAAGTCTATATAAAGCCTAGATGTATTTTAATTATTCTTGATTTAATAGCTGTAAAGAATCAGCCAGAAATCCAGAAATAACTTTTTCTCATTTTCCCACTGTCCTGCTTTAATAAAGGAAAATTAACCTCCCCATACTGGTTAGCTTTGCTGTTGTGACCAGCCTACAGTTAGTTACCAGCCTACTCTCCTTTCACTGTGTCACCTCTTCTCCTCTAATTTACCCAGTGACTGTCTCGTTGAAATGACACCAATCTGAATTTCCTGCAGAGCTGAACGACAGCGAGGATTACAGCACAGAGTGGGTGGCAGGATAACCGCATCAAGGCCACTTCACTGAGCCTCTGAATAAAAAAATGCTGCAGGCAGGTTTCAATCCTGTAATCACTTTCCAATACTGATCTGAGTGCTGCAGTGTGCTGCAATATCTCTTCGTGCAATAGTGTAGAAAGGAGAGAGGAAGCTGCAGCTCTGTCTGCACGCATATCAGGCTGGAATTTCTGGCTGTTGGTGCTTTCCAGTTGTGTTTGGCTAGGAGGGAGCACCCGGAGGAAACTGGGACCGGCTTCAAAGCAGAAAATCTGTGTTGCCTCCTTTCCTGCTACGCTCTTCCACACTCTGGAATGCTCTCGCTGATCTGGGATGACGTGGTCAGAAAAAGCATCTGATTCCTGTCGTGCTGCTTCGATTCGTAAACTGTAGCCCCAGCGGGCGTCTGAAGAGAAAGTGGGCTGGAACAGGAGGACAGAGGGAAGAAGGGGGTTTCCTTTTTGGAATGAAATGTGCCCACAGGCTGTAATGTAATAAGAGTAGCTGACAACAGTTGTGACCAGAGGTTATTGTACAACAGAGTACTGTAGTGTCTGTAAAGAGGAACAGTACTGGCTTTTAAAAGCTATAGATTTCCTCTGATCAGTAAGTGTGACAAGAACATCTCCCTCCTAAAGCTATGAAACAGAGACCAACATCTGTTTCAATGGATAGTTTGAGGTTGTGCCTTTGTCAATTAAAACAAATATGTTCTCCCTCCTTCCTTTATTCCTTCTTCCCTCTGTCTTCCTCACTCTTGCCTAGTTGAAAACTAAACTAGAAGAAAAGCTTAAAGCTGCTAATAAAGATTTTTAATTAACAATGGATCAAATGATGATATGTAATTTAAAACTCTTATAGTGATGAATCCACAGAGAACTATCACCTGATTCTTCCGTCTTTCAAATCACTGTTTTGTTTCTATGGCCCAAAACTTTGCGTTTTCAATCTCACTGTTCTCATCGACCTGGTTTCCAGCAACAGCACGGCAGCTGTTTTCAGTGAAAAAGCTCTGATAAACCCACTGCATGATCTGTGCCCAGCACCAAATGGCAGACAGACAATGTTATCTGATGAACATACTGGAGCATTTAACAGCCAAAGAGCCAGATATTTCCCACAGGAGTTGTGGAGACCAAAACCAGAGCTAAGAGGTGACTATGACACATTCCTCCAACTCCAATTAATTAATATTCTGTGCCTGCTAGATGTGTGAATGTTTTGCTAACCTGTCAGCAACCGTGTAAGGTAATAAAATATCAATTTAACTCCCCTTAAGTGACCAAAAAAATGAATTAATGTTAAAATGACTTTTTTAAAAAACATTATTTATTTTTTACGAATGAAGGATTAAGCAATTTCCTCACACATATTACATTTCCATGGATTAAAAAGAATTTTTAAAAAGAATATTTTCAAGTCTGCAGTTAGTAAAGTGCCTGCACATCAAATGTGTTGTTGTCTATGCACAACCCAGATTCCAAAAAAGTTGGGACACTGTGTCAAACATAAACATAAATATAACATAATGCAAAGATTTGCTAATCCTTTTTGACAAATACTCATTTGATAACAGTACAAAGGCTACATATTTAATTTCTGACCTCATCAACTTCAGTGTTTTTTGTAAATATCTGCGTATTCCGAATTTGATGGTTTCTAACAAGTTGGAACAGGAGCAACAAAAGAGTGTGAAAGTTGTGGACTGATCCAAAAACACCTGTTTGGATCATTCCACAGGTAAACAGGTTCATTGGTAACAGGTGATAGTATCATGATTGGGTATGAAAGGTTCATCCTGGAAAGACTCAGTCGTTCACAAGCAAGGATGGAGAGAGGTTCAACACTTTGTCAAACACATGACTGGATAAAGGAGATTACTACATGGACTCAGGAACACTTTGTGTCTGTCAGTAAATGACTGCATTTTTAATTAATTAGTTTTTGTTTATGTTTTCAACAGCACCACAGCTTTTTTGGACTCAGTGTTGTAAAATATCAGCACATTGCAAACCTACAGAAGATGTTAATAGGGGGAATCCAAATACTACCTACGATTTCTTCCTCGGCTGTGATGAGTCACTCAGCCAGCAAGTCAATCCAGCCCCCCCCCACTCTATAAATAATCACCCTCTGGTCTTTGAATGCATCACATCAAAGGCTGAATAGTTGTAACATTTTTTGGGCTGAATGTCTCCTGTTAAGACTTATACAATGCTTTGATGGGCTGCCATTAAATGACACTCCTCAGTGATAATGTAATACAATGTAGGGACATATTTGGCAGCTTCTGTAGCTGCTGCAGACTCTGTGGTGCCCATGACACCTACTTAATGTCTTATTTAAAGGTATGCTTGTTTTTATGTCGTCCTTGTCTTGGGCTTTTACATGTTGTAAATGAACTGTTTACTTACAAATTAAATGGATCCAGTCTTTTTATTTAACCTAAAAACATGGTTAAAGTGAGATTTGTGTTCAACCCAGATTAATGTCAGGTTAACACAAATGAATGTGTACAATAAATTGGACAACAATGTGCTGGTTGATGGTAGTGACGCTGCTGTGATATGCTGCCACTTGGTGGTTAATCTGAAAACATATTTACAGTTTCTGCTGTTTCTACTGTAGGTGTCTGTGAAGAAGATATGTTTTAATGTTGCTGATGACAACCTGCTTTAATAGAAACTCACTACCATGAGGTTTATCATGTTGGATAATTCCAAAATGGTATTGTACTTTTACTGTACCAGTTACAAGGACTGCGTAACAAATATAACATTCTAAATTGGTACAACAAAGACTGAAACACAAATGATCAGTGGTCTAAACTCTTATTTATATCAAGTTAGGCAATTGTACTTTGTCGCATATTTCAACAACAGTAAACTCAATGTGTTTTGCATTAGAAAACGTATGCAAATACCCAGTCACTCCAAGACGGTGAGGAAACAGTATCTACCACACAAACATAAAGCACAGACAGACAGTGACGACTCAGAGAAAAGTTTTCAGTTTGCATTTGAATGCGAGCACAGCTGTGACAGATCAGATCTTCAGACTGTTTTCTTCCTGAGAGTTGGACCAAAGTAACTAAAAGCAACTTCTCCAGACTTGGATTTTATTCTAAGTACAGTTACAAAAAACAGAAAACTCCATGGCCTGAGGGGTCTGACTGGATATAAGTCAGTAAGGAGGTCAGACATACAATGAGGAGCCAAGCTATTCAGCGATTGGAAGGCTTATAGTAGAATTTTTAAGTCAGTGGAATGATTCCAATAGTGGAGTAGCAATACTGGATGTTTATCAATGTGTCACTGAAGCTTGAGCCTGTTTGTCTGGATAAACCAGCAACAAGTGTTGCAGTTGAGTTGTTTAAAAGAATTCTTAAACCTGTTTCTAAGAACCAGGTCATGATATAAATCCTGTATTTTTAAAAAAATTTATTTTAAGTGCCCTCTCAGAGTCCAAAATAACTCTGGTGTTTATGACTTACTCCAGAAAGAGTGACTTTTATTTTATTGCAGCAAGCAGGTGGTAGAGGTTTTAAATATAATACAGATGTAAGAAAAGAGCCATTGTATAAAAGAGACAAAGCTGCAGCTTATTATCTGTAGGTGGCTCAAGTGTTTCAACTGAGAAACTATGATTTACTTTGCCTATAGGAGGCGACATTAATGCAGGCCTAAACTATTGCAGCTGTTGCCCTCCTTTCCTCCACATGGGGGAGGTTGTTCTGACAATAACCGAACAGCTCCACCTAGTGGACATTCGGCAGCCTGCTAAATGTGAATTGTGATTTTGTAAGTTTTGAGTGAGTTACGATTCAATTCCATTAAATGCTTTGCATCAAACACAGAAAAAGGATTTACCTTATGTGCGATAGGCTGATGACTCTTCTTCTGGCCCAATGCATGCTGGGAATAGGCTGAAAATCGGAGAGAGAGTGAGGAAGAAGGAAACACAGTGTGGGAATATATTGCTAAGGCATTAGGCAGCTTTTACCATACATCTCTTTGGTTTCATTCTTTTTGTAGTTTAATTTTCGAACAATATTTCCCACAATGCCTCTACTTCTCTCCTTATTGGCACCAAATCTAATTATTTGACAGTGCATCCATTAATTTTTATCACCTGAAGTAACTGCAATATGTAATTGTTTCCTGAAGTAATTGCAATAATTATGAATTTACTCAATTTCTAAGAAAATGTTATTTTCTAATAAAATATTTGCTAAAACGTTTGTTTTGATTATTGTTTCATCTAATGAGAATTGGACAGTCAGGTTGTAGCAGCACGTTGTAAACCACAAGCCTGCGCTGGAGAACAAACAGTATGTGGTGTAAGTTAGGGACACCACACACACACTGCTATTGTTGTAACTGTGTGACAAACAGACAACAAACTAATAAACAAAACAAGCAGCGAAACAAGGGAGGAAGTGATCTCAGCGTGAGTTTAATGACACGTTGTCGTGCTCGCGGAAGCATCGGAATTTTCATCGTCGTACACAACAAGCAAACAGGTGGTATTTTTCTCTCACAGGAGGCACTGAGATGAAACTTTAACACTAGAAGAACATGCAAGCCCCATCAACGAGGGAAACGGTACAGCTTACGTATATTACAAAACCTTTAATATCCAGTGAAAGTTCTGATTTGAATGTTGTGTTTTCTCCAAGTTGTAATTGTTATTTATTGTTATCATAATAATACTAATGATACTGAAATGTTTAATTAAAACGTATTTTCTCACGTTCTCATCGCAAATCAAAAAAACTATTTGCAGCATAATTCATACGTTAAAAACAACAACAACAGCTATCAACACACAAAGTCCCCGTTATGTCTCCGAGCAGACGCGCTGAATGGCGCGACGGCTCTCGATCGTGAGGTGTACGAGGACCGTTGAACGCAGCATTTTTTCAGTTCAAAGGATTTATCGTCAGTAGAAGAAGCGAAAGGCAGTTTAATGTATTTTACGTTCAGGCATTTCTTTGACACTCTGTTTGAAACTTGTTTCTCGAGCTATGGCGCAGTAGAAAGCTTTCCAGCAATGTTTTGGGAATATTTCGACGCGGCTCGAAGACTCGGAAATTCAGCGGGCTCTGCGAGCGAGGTAATGTTAGCAGGCGAGCTAACGTGAAGCTAGCTAACAGCTAACTTACAGCTAGCAAACTGTTAACGCTTTGATTTGTTTGTCCCTCCACTGTTTACTGCTAAATGCTAAATGCTAAGCGCGGCAGTATTTGAGCTGCACGCTTTAAACTGTGGGGAAATAAGTGGCGGGCTGTGTTGACGGTACCGACACTGACGTTATTCATCAACAAGTGGTCTTGTATTTAGCTGTGTGTGGGTGCCTGGCGGTCGGACAGTAGAAACCCGTCACTCCAGTCCACTTCATAGTGCATGATTAAGCCATGTTACATGACTGATCTGACCTAGCTTTCGTTATCTCACTGCTCCGTAGATAACGTCTGCTGTCAGACGTTACATAACGTTCAGTGGTAATCTTTCCCTGGCACCCGTTTTGACACTGTCCTATTTTTGCCCCGATATCAGCGGTTTTAACATGACAGTTTGGGACAGATTGTGTGTGTGGGGGGTGTGTCTCCAACCCAGCAGGTCTGGATGAGTCAGGGCAGATTTATTCGTCCCCATAAGAAGCTTACACACACACACTCACTTGTTGACAGATACTGACAGGGAGAGTACAAGTCACATTCAGCCTGTAACATAGAGTGAAAAAAGAAAAAAAACAAAACACATGAAGCAGCAGCGACACATACCAATCATTATTAGGATTAATGTCACATGTGTTAACTTAGTACCAATAACTTCTTCTGTGGCTCTTCAAGGCAATATCTCAGTAGTTGGGATTTGAATTCCAGCAATATTGTTCTCAAAACCTGCAAGGGGAGATAAGTTATCTTAGTAATGAAATCCTTGCCTTGCAGAAAAAATGGGCCCTCTGACACTCATGTGTGTCACTGCATAGACTGTATGTGTGTGCAACTCCGTTCCCACACTTGCATTGCATGTGGATGGATTATCAAGAGTGGGCTCTAAGCCTAATCTAATAGACTTTGAATGAAAGCATGATCGTGGATGATAGACGGTTTGACTTTTACATGTCCAAGACGAGTGGAGTTACTGGGATTTAAGATCTCAAATGTGTACAATAACTGGAGCACAACACAAGACGCTGCCTCAGCACATCTGCCATGTGGGAGGCAGCCCTTCATAGCTGAGAGCTGGTGAGGAGGGATGGCTCAGGCCATAACAAGTAATAGTCAAACCGCAGTTAACATCACAGTGTAATACTGAGTACCACTGCGCCATGCTCTGCCTATAGGAGGTTATGACAGCTACAGAAGGGCCCTCTCCTAAGTGGCCCATAGACTAAGCTTATCTGCTGTGGCATTAAAATATTCTACCTTGATGGAGGAATGGTTCAAATATAACATCTGTTGTTCATGATTAGAAATGTATGTGGAGCAGCATGTGGAGTTGGAGTTGGGGAGAGGTGTTATTGTTTGGGATGCATTCAGCAGGCATACACTGGGTGAATAACTCTAGAACAATGTCTTGATCCCACCTTACTGCCCCTGCTAACCAGTTTCTTGCAGCAAAACATGTCTGCACTATGTCCCTGTCTTTGTTGTTAGTTGCCGTACTGAGCATCTCAGCTATGCATCTTGAATTGTGAATATGCAGTTATCTTGATTGTTGAGTCCAAGCTAAAATGAGTCTCAATACATTAGGCCTGAGTTGCCTTTGAAGAAGAGCTTGGAGATTTACTCAAATCAAGGCTTTTGACAGGTGTCTGGTTTTTTTTGCCTCCTTTCTAAAACAGGACTTGAGTGTAAGGAGCAGAAAAACAACAACAGAGGTTGTGATCTCAAGGGCTGGATGTCAGTCATATTGACCAAAGTGCGTCCCATTGCATCGAGTATTGCAAACTGTCAATTGCTGAAAATTGGCATTGAATATCTGGTCAGATTCCTAGGCTTGTTTACAAATTCTTTAAGTAAATATTTCTGTATTCAAATAATAATCCTGCTCTTTCTGGACAGTATTTTATTTTGTCTGAGTTCTTGCAAAGCAGCTTTGTGTTTGGACAAATTTAAACATGAATGCATTTGGGGTATGTTTGATATTTTTATAATATTAATCTCAAATGAAAAGGGAAAGGAGGTGAAAGGGGTCTCTGGTAGTGATGAGCTTGCAGAGAATTATGAGCTGAATATGCAGCTCCTCTCGGCTTTAAGGAGCTTTACAGTGAGTTTCAGCTCATTGTTCAGCTGTCTAGCACACAACTTTACTCTTCATTTTCACCACTCTCATAGAGTCATTTTCATTTTTAGGGAAAAGGTCTAGAAACTGGAGGTCAACCAATTAATTGGTTTGGCCGATTTATCTGCCCTGATAGGACATTTTACAAACTATCAGTGGGACTTGGCTCCGGTATTGGCTAATGGCTGCACAGTCTCTCCAGGATGTACATCACCAACCAGAGTCAAAGATGGGAGGGTTGTGTTAAATTGAACAATAAGGAGCTTGATTAGAGGGTACAGAGAAAGCAGGTCCCTTTTGGTGTGTGAGTGAGTCTAAGTGTGTTATTCTTCATTTTAAGATGTATTTCCCTGATTTTTTTTGGCTGGACCACAACAGCAGGGCCAGTCCTATTAGTGTGATGTTAATTTTTAGATTTATCCAGATTTATTTAGGTATTTATTACTTTGAGTTCAATGTTCTGTGATCCAGATTTATTTATTTAGGAGGATTTATCTTGGATGTCAGCTATTTCCTTCTCCATACTGCACGACCTCTGCAAAACACCAACTGTGCACTACACAGACAGACAGACACAGAGACTAGCTGGTGAACACAGTGGAACATTTAGCAGCTTGAAGAGCCAGATGATTCCCTCAGGAGTTGTTGGAGACCAAAACAAAAAGGGAAAATGAGTTATTGCAGGTTTAGATATGAACAAACTATGAAAATTATGAATCATCACAAGTTTGACCCACTTGCATGAACAGCTTAACAAAGTTGCAAATATCACTGGGAAAGCGCAGATGTTTTGGGTATACAAGAGTTGTAAGTCATATTAACAGGTGAAATACTGGATGAAAATTGTGTTGTTATATCCATGTGTATGTTATGATCATTTATACACAATTTATTTAAAGACAGATAAGCTGCATCCACAAACATAAAGCTCTAGGGCCCAAAAGCTTGTTGCTGTACCTTTGCTCCAAATAGGCAGTGAAAAAGACCTGTTAGGAGCGCCAGGTTTGAGGCAACACATTTTCGTGGCACTGCCAATACAGCAAAGTTGTTGTCATGCCAAAATGAAATGCCACTGATGGCATGTATGAGATAAGGTGGGAGACTTCAAGATAATGTGTCCTTACAGTCTTACACTTTCATGGGAAGTAGGTTTTCCTCATCTTTCATTTCTCAGACAACTGCAAGCTGTCAGGAGGGTGCAGGGAGACAGCAGGACAAGGAGCTCTGAAGCTGTTTTGAAGACAAAGAGCGATCCTAGTATCTCTGAGATATTTAAGTTATGCAGTGTTTGATCTTTCTATAATATCCACCCACACTATATACATTCATACCTACTCTGTTTTGGGCCCACACTCTTGTCACTCACAGCATGAGCCCTCCCATTTTTCCATCTTTTTTTATCTGCTGAAAGCCCTTCCTCTGGTGAAAAGTGGACCCTGTCACTTTTGTCTGGACAACATGTAATTTTGTGACCCTTGAGAGGTGCACCCGCCTCAGTTGACAGGCAGGAAGGATTGTGATCAATGCAGAGGTTTAGATTAACTTGTTTGAGACACTCAAGTAGGATGCAACGGTTACCTATGCTGGCGTTGGGCCTGTTTCAGGTCCAGATCAGATTGGGCTGTGAATATTTTGTGAGTAGTAAGATTTTCAAAGGCATTTTTTTCTCAGCAGTTTAAGGGTACTAAACTAATAGTCTACACTGGTTTTGGAGACTAGATTGGAGTCAGTCCTGAGAGACAGTCTAACCAGCCGAAGTGAGTGTCCCACAGGTGTTTATGGCCTTTCATCTCAGCATAGGATGTCACGCTGAAAATCATGCGCAGACTGCAGCAAAGCCACTCAGAAATATCAAAGAAAATGGCAGATGGGTGTGCGCCTTAGCTGAGGGTAATAATTAAAGTATTACAGTAAAACACAAGCATAACCAAAAGTAGGCTTTTTTCATTGTGTCATTGTGTATTATGCAACCTAAAATACAACCTACAAAACCAGTAACTTTCAGTTGTCAAAGTAATGTAATCGCAGCACATTTGTAGCTGGAATTCACCATCAATTTGGTTGCTGATCTTTCCCAATGTAAAGAAATAATAATGGGACAAATCAAACAAAGGTCCCAGTAGGGGATACGATTGGAGGGTATGACTGGCAGATCTGCACTTAATTTCATGGAGAACAGCATAGTCAACAACAAAGTCAAGTGTGTCAATAAAATGCTTGTGAAATTGTTTGGAGCTATAGTAATGATCATACACTATCAAAAACATAGTGATTATTATTTTCACTATACTGTGGACACTATTGTCTTTATGCCCACTATGAAGAGCATTTAATTTTCATGGCCGTGGTTTATGGCTGTGGTTTTTTGCTGCTCTCTGAAAGACGGATGTGAACAATATGTTTGGCTTTGACTAGGATTTGTCAGTAGTCATATCACAGTGCCACATTATATAGGTGTCCTTAAAAGAAAAAACAAATATTTATGATTACGTGTAATTTTAAATTCTACAAATGAATAACAAAATATATGCAGTACTCCATTGCTTCACTTTGTGTCAAATAACTCCAAGCACCAGTACAGTAACAAAACAGTGCAAATAAACATGCATCAAAATCTAATCTAATCTAGGACTACAGAGGACTGGTGCAAAGGTTGTGCAGAGAGAGCAGGAATTAGAAAAACCAGATGAAAAAAGTAGCAGCATGGTGGGCATAGAGGAAGTGAGAGTGAACTGTGCACTTCTGCGGTTCAGTAGAAGACTGCAGCACGGTTAAAAACACTGCATTTGTGGTCAGAGACAATATCAAACATAGAAAGAGAGTTTAAAGTCTGGTCAAGGGTAGATACAATGTCAAGATTATGACCATGGCCATGTGTAGAACCTGACACATGTTGAATAAGGTTAAAATAATTGGTCATCATCTTTGAACACCAAAAAAATGAATGATTAAGAGAGTTTGTTTAAAAAAGCATTTGTAAAACCTGATAATGCTTTGCATGGTTGGTAGACAACCAAGCAACATACCAGTCAATTTTAAAAGAAAGTAATTCAAAGTTATTGAAGGTACCTCAGTTAATCAGATTACATGTAAAATATTCAACAATTGCAATACCCCCACCAAGGCCTTGTGATCTTAGGGAGATTGAGGGTCTGTTAATGGGGAGGGGCTATTCACAGACAGGTCTGTTGTCAATGTGTTTGTTTGTGTGTAAGAGAGAGAGCGAGAACAAGGCTGAGCAAATCAATGCACTGCGCCCACGTAAGATTTTACCCATTTAAATAGTAAAAGAATAAAGAAAATATGCAGTTATTTTGTGACGGACCACCATACTGTCCCTTCCCTCACCCTCCCCTTCCAAGCATGTACTAAGTGATTGTATCATGTAGCATGTATCAAGTGATTATACACTAATGAAAGCATAATTATGAGTATTTCATTTTTGCCAGTAGCCCCCCCCTAAATCCCCCTAAAATAATGTGTTTTAATGTGTATCGCAAATAATACCACTCTTTACTGTCTGAACAGCCTTAGTCCTTGGAAAGTTCAGGCAGAAAGTACTGTAGGGAGGCCACTCGTCCACTCCAGCTCACCCAGGGATGAAGAAGGTAGAAGTCTACTTTAGGCTCTTGGCTCCAGAACTTCCCATAAGGGAATGGCATGAAAGGTGTTTGACTTCATCCAGCTGTTAATGAAAGCTTTATTCAGCAGGGTGTATGGTGGCATTATTATCCTGGAATGTGGGAACCACATGAGGGAACAGCTTTTGTACCAGACAGTGCACCTGGTCCTGTAAAACAGCCTCTTATTTCTTGGCTGTTAAATAGCCATTTAGAGCAATTACACCACATTTTTGCCCATACTTTAAGGTATTTAACAGATTTTGTGGTTTGAGGGATTTCTTTGGCTTTTTAAGGATAAAGGTGAGGATGACTAAGATCAGTGCATTTCCCATTGCTCCAATTGGGATCAGATCTTGTGCTGATAAAGTATATATATTGTGTAGTGTATAAAATGTAGCATTGTGTTGCCAAGACTGACACATTATTGCATTTGGTCTTTCTGTGTGCTGCTATTTATGCATATTCTGTATGCTGTGTAGGGTAGAAAGTGACATCTTCAAATTGCTTCTTTTGTACAACCAATAGTCTGACACCCAAAGACTCTTCATTTTCAACGCATAATCATAAATGACAAGGAAATGTAACATTTAAGAAGCTGGAAGTGAACTAATCAACTTAACGATTAATCAACTAATCATTGCAGTTTTAATGCTGGAGCGTGCACCCATTTTTTGCTTGAATGATTGAAGGACACAAGTCAGAGCAAAGTGGATACAACAGGAACTAAGTTACAGCACTTTGTCACAACGTAACTGTCACAATACACTGAACTTACTGAACTGACCTACAATAATTTGCCCAATTGTGATATTTTTCACACACAGGTTTATGGAACCCCACATTGTTATGATGTGAGAAGCAGTTGTATGCTTCATGAGCCTGAAGATTTTTCTCCAATCTAAGCTTTTTCAAACTTTTCCTTTTTTTTGCAGTGAGAGACATGGACAACTCTGTCACCCTGTGGCAGTTTCTTCTACAGCTCCTATTGGATCCCAGTAATGAGCAGCTGATCTGCTGGACCAATGAGGAAGGGGAGTTTAAACTGCTGCAGGCGGAGGAGGTGGCCCGGCTGTGGGGAGCCCGCAAGAACAAGCCTAACATGAACTATGACAAACTCAGCAGGGCTCTCAGATACTACTATGACAAGGTAAAGACGTTAACTCTTTCCTGTAGGATACAAAGCCGTTGGGTCTTGGTGATTGAAAGTCTTGTATTTTGCCTGTATTTTAAGCCTTTGCTTAATCTTTTGTTGTTTAAGTTTTTATATCACAGTCACTGTGCCCATCTGTTTGCCTGTACTTAACACACTGTTTTTTTTCCTCATATCTCTCAGCCTTGTCATTCCCATAGGAAGCCTGATTGGACATGCTCCCTAAGTAAATGTGATGTTGGCATCTGTGGGCAAACTTATGATAGAATATGGTTAGTCCAAATGTGCCCCTGACCAGTGGATTGGCCACATTGTGGTTGGTATGCTGGAGCCCTAATTACAATAAAAAGTCTTATGTTTGTGCTTGTTATTATTCCTCTATTTATTCCATTTGCCTGGCAGAAAAAGATTTAAGTAACTTTAAGTATTCAATAGGATAACATTTTTGGTTAATTCTGACAACATGTTTTGATGTTGTGATATTGTAAAAAGATATCCCATTAAAACATTAAATGTCCTGTCACTACAGCCTTTCTGCACCTTATTGTCCCCTGTTTTTGGATTTCATAAGCTGTATAATAATTTATTTCATGAGTTAGCCAAACCACAAAATGAACAAAAAAATGAAATGAATGTTGGCTGTCGTCAACATGGATCACAAACCAGTGCCTGCACGCTCAGCCAAAGATGGTTAGAGAGAGAAAACCGTGCTCTGTATCAATTTGATTGTTTACAAAGTTAGCAACGATTGTGTCTTTTTAGTGTCCAAAGTCTCTGTCAACAGTAAACAAGGAGTAAATAATGGACATGGATTAATTAGAAGAGCTTATAATATATACATGAGCCTGGTACATTGTAGTTAGATAGCAGTCAAGTAATAACCAAGGGCTGATGTTAGCAAATAGTAAGTAGTCTGAATCCCTCAGTTGTACTTAGAAGATAACATCAGTATCTTAGTCACTGCACGTAGGATGATGAGGACTGAGCAGCAGCTTGTCCTCTCAGCCTGTGAAACTATAAAATTAGCTAACAGAAGCTCAACATCTGTCAACAAGATCAGTTTAGAATATCTGACATCTTCAGATTTAATTGTCAATTGCAACTTACCAGGTATTTGTCATTATTACCCTTAGTTGACCACTACATAGCAGTTAACACTAAACATAATGCAACTTTTAAATGTATTGATTAGAATATTGAAGTTCATTTTGAATTGTCAGTGTAATGAAGTTGACTTAAAGCAAAATACTGCTTAAACTATTTGTTAGTTGCGTAGTTAAACCATAGTGAAACAAGGAGGTTTACTTGATCACGCTAAATTTCATTCATATGATTTGATAATTTCCTAAAAATTATCTTTTGTTTACAGTAATCCATATGAACCAATGTTACATGTCTAATAATGATATGTCTAATATCAATACTCATCATTTTGATATTGTTTGCAGCACTCAAAGGGTGTACAGCTTTCACAGTATTGTGAATTTATGGAAAACCATTTTTAAAATGTGACCATTAGAGGAACCTTTTGGACAACAACAAAATGTCACATTTACAGAATATTCCTGCTCTCTTTTTGAACTGTTTTTGCAGATCTAGTATTACTATTGACATTGAATGAATGAGGCACAGAATGTACAGCTCTAAAGGTGCTTAAGGGCTTGAGCACAATAACAATTTTGCCCACTCCCAGGTTCCAAAAAATAGAAATGAATACGAGTTTGATCAGATAGTGTGGCATCCTGATATGTGTGAGATCAGATGTTTGTCAGTCATAATTAAACCAATTACATGATGCCCAAGTTACATAACAGCACATGTTTTGAAGCAGCAGATGGAGACTCAGAGGGGACTGTCTCCTCCAAACAGCTGCACCAAGAAGTGCACCAACAAATAGCAAAACACAAGTTAATTGCATCTCAGAAAGTCCGTTGCTCAGTGACATGCAGAAGAGGGGGAGAGTGCTGTCTGTCTCCTACTCTGCTTGTGGTTTGGCAAACGCACAGCCTGACCCTGTGGGCGTTCTGGGCAGGGCTGCTCTGGTATGTTTGGCTGCAGCATTAGTGGCTGCTAGTTTGGTACAGACAGGAAGGACAGAGCTGTCCCACGCACAAGGCTTTTCTGTGGTCTCACTCTTCTATTTTTTACTCCTAGTGCCTGTTTGGTAGAGACCTACTATGTGAGAATAAGTCTGGTTTCTGCTCTCACTAGGTGCTTTCTGCCTAAATGATAATGATGATTTTTTTAAACTTTTTATTTAGACTATAAACATCTTATTCTACAATTGTTTCTTGTCTTGCAGAACATCATAAAGAAGGTGAATGGTCAGAAGTTTGTCTATCGTTTTGTCTCCTATCCTGACATCCTGAAAGGAGATGTTACTACCCGAACAGAGGCTGGGGATGTGTGTGCTGGCGGCATCCCTCCCCTGTCAAAGAGGGGAGACAGCACCCTACAGGAGGGTGAGTCTGGTGACCGCAGTAAGATAGCAGGTAGTACAGCAGCTCTGGGTTCCAGCACCAAGCAGTCAAACCGTAACGACTACATCCACTCCGGCCTGTACACCTCCTTTACCCTCAACTCGCTGCAAAATGGACGTCAGCTCTTCAAGTCCATCAAAATAGAGAACCCAGCAGAGAAGATGGCTGACAAGAGAGGTCTCACTGTCACAGCCCAGAGCCAGGAGCAGTTGCCCCAGCCACAGCAGCCAACTGGTTTGCCATCCGTTATCAAGTTTGGAAACACCCCTCCAAAGCCAGCACCAGCACCACCTACTCAGGTTGACATAGAGCCAACCCTGATGTCTGCCCACTTGGATCCTCTGCAAGCTCCACCCCAGAGGGCCGAAGACATCAGCACACACTCCTCCCTGCCGTCCCAGTCCGTCTACGCATTTGAACACATCCGCCCATCGGAGCCACCGTTCAGCCTACAAGACCTAACCTCCGCCAGCCCATCCCCAAGCCTAGTGCCTGACTCCTCCCAGGAGCTGGTGATTGACAGTGACATGGATTCTGGATCTTCTCAGCCCACAGATGCTCTGGCACCGGAGCCCACAGATGCTCTGGCTCAGGAGAAGGCAAGTATACATCTAATCAGATCTCTCTCATAATGCTAGTAAAATAATTGAAGAAATATCAGGAAAAGAAATGTTTGAGGGCTCTGAAAACTTATTTTTTCAGCCATCTTTTTACCATAACCTATGGGGTCCTACATGAACAAATCATGTTTAGCCAAAGTATGAACAGTTTTGGTTGTTTATTTTACATGATATTATGATTTTGTCTGTGTTCTTCTCACTGGTCTCACTGGAAGTGGGTGGGACTCATTTTGAAAGAATCCCTCCTATGAGGTCCCATACATCTGTGCACCAATCAGAGTTAAGCAACAGATTCAATTGAATCAGAATCTGATGATGCTGTTTAATAACTGTGGCATAGCATACACTGAGATTGTCCCTTGGTATACACACACACTCACACAGAGACCAGGCTCTCTCTATAGGTAAGAGTAATAGTACCATTAAAATCTAAATGATGCCCATCCCTTGTCCCAATGAAGCAGATTAGCCCAGAGCATTAAACTCTTAATAATGTAACTTAATAATTACTGATACTGACTGATGATGACTCCTTTTTTTTGATACATTTCACATGAGCTGTGTATACTACTGAAAGCACACACATACCTCTTGTATTGACCCAGATGTTCTATAACAAGTGTAAAGCAGAAGTGGTAAAATAAAAAAATGATATTAATGAAACACATGTAAAGGCATTGTTATCCGTCTCTTGTTCACCAGGTGGACAGTGGCATTGGTTTGTCAGGAGATGAGACCAGTTTGGTGGATGCTGAAACCAGTTCATCCTCAGTGAGCAGCAGCACCACAGTCAGCACTCAGAGCTCAGGAAAGACACGCAAGCCACCGAAAGTCCTGCAGATCAGCCCACCAACTCTGCTGGTCACCACCTCTGACTTCTCCCCCATGAACCTGTGCAGCCCTTCTCTACCTACTGCCTCTCTCACACCAGCAATGCTACAGGTAAGAGCATGGGCCCACCCTCATTTTGGTAGTGGAGTCCCTTTCATTGAGTTAAATACACATTTAAGTGAAACATTTCTATAAATAAACAACAATATAAGAAGGTACAAACAGACTTTCAATACTGAACATGTGAATGATAAGACATTTAGGTATAAGTAATAAGACAGTTTTGTTGGTTAACATGATGGCACAACTTTTGTGAAGATTTTCTCTAGTCTACTCACTGTAGACTACTTAACAAGTTAAGAATGCCAACTCTGTTCTTCCAGTCTTGGCTCCACCATCGTATGATTGGAAGTACAGATGCAATGAGGACAAACAGGGAAAGTAAAACTGTAATTAACAGTGGGACATCCTCATTCATTCCAGTATCATTTGGAGAGTGTTTACTCTTACCCACACCTACTGTATATGAGTTGCAAATTGAGCTTGTAACGGTTAATGTATTGTAGCTATATCATTACCATGACTTGTATTATCTGTAAAGTATTTGCTACAGTCTTGTTCTTTATTAATTTTCTCCATGCTCCCACAAGATTAAACCAAGGCAGAGTCCCTTGAAACAGATCTATTTGGCATTCAGTGTGCCATAGATCAATTCATGCTCCATAAACTGCTGCAGAACTAGATGAATAAAAATCTATAATGAGTTTATAATGAAGTGTATTTTATACTCTTTATTAGCCATCCATCAAGAATTTTTCCTGGTATGCTTGCTGTTTCATTATAATTCATTAAAGTAGTTTGCAAATAGGTTTGTTTGTTTTGATGTTTTGTGCCTGTTGAAGTGATACTTAAAGTACTTCATTTATTCATACATTTTGTGTCTGCAGTACTTTTGGAGTTTTTTTTGAGTATGGTGAGAATGTCCCATGTTTTAGTAACTACAATTGTTTTCATCACAGACTGTGTTAATAGTAAATAGTAAAAAGACACCAATAGACAAGCATCTAACTGGACAGAACCCAGAATCGATATTGCCCAGAAAACCTCCAACACTTGATCATCCTGACCAGCAGGTGGCAGCAGGGCAGCAATAGTCAGTAATGCCTTGCTGTTGGGTCTTGTTTTTGTGGCGTTTGGTGTTTCCAGTGATGCTGTTTGCAGACCACATGACTGCATAGAATTCAGGAGTCTATTAGATTTGCTGGTTCAGACAATACTGTTTTTATTCTGTCCCTCCCCCAGGTCAGGTTTGATCATGAGATCCAGTGTCAGAGTGCCACATATAAATGAGTTCCTCTTCCTGGTTTCTCTCTCTTCTCTCAGTGACTGACATTAAGCATTACCTCTTCATCATATTGAAGGGTTTAGATTAGTTCTTGATGGTCTGTATAGATGAATATGGATTGAAACTGCTGATAGTTTGTAAACTGCCATTTGTGTGTTTAATATCTTTGAGTTCATTCAACATTCATTTGCAGTTAAAAGTGACAGTAAAAATTTACAAGACCAGGGATGATGCGCAACAAGTCTGTAACTTGTACATATTCACACTGAGCACATGGTATACATTTGAGGTCTTTGTACGTACACAAGCAACTGCAATGTGACAAGCATTGTTTACATACTTGCCTGTGTACTTTGCATTAATCAAAAAGTATTTCCATCAAGGGGCAGATCAGAGCCAGCCAAAAGAAGTTAACATTTGTAAAAAGTTGATTTCCCATTCTGGGAGTAGACATACTGCCACTTCTTTTCTCACTTCAGTCATTCGTGGACTTGTTTGACAGTCTTCTAGGGCGCCTTACCAATCTCATTCACATTTGTTGCCGTGGTAGCTGCATATATGGGGAATATGATATCACCATACTTAACCTCACCTACTCACTGATTGGTTGACTGGTTCTCCAGCCAGTGGATAGTGTTATCAGTGGACTCAGCTCTAGACCTTTTTGAGTGGGTGAACAAATTGCAGTTGTGGGTGGCAATTCAGAGGTCTTGAACCAGGCTAATGGTGGTCTTGAAATGTCTCATAGATGCTGGAGCCCAACTGATAGTGGATATTTGAGGCTGAAACTGATGTCAGTATTTGAGAATTTAAAAAATCCAATAACAATATATAGAGTTTCAGTTTTTAACATAAACAAAGGATCCCTCAAAAGTGATTATTAAAGAACTGTGACTAAGATACTGAGCAGGAGAGTGAACAGTTGAAACTACTTGTATGTACAATGTACACTGTTTCTAAATGCATATCTTTATATCTCTAAATAATACATATCTTTGGCATTTTCTCATTACTTATTGTCATACATATACAGTATGCTGGTACAGTATGTCTGTGAAAATCTAAAATTGCCCAATATTGTCCATGCTGTGACATTGGTCCAGCTCTAATGCAATAAGACTGAGTCTGTGTTGTTTGTCTTCCTCCTCAGACTCCCACTCTGTTGCTGACTCCCAGTCCTCTGCTGTCCAACATCCACTTCTGGAGCACGCTCAGTCCGGTCGCTCCCCTCAGCCCAGCCACACGCCGCCAGGGAGCCCATCTGTTCCAAGTCAGTACATTAGAGTATATATCTGCTCCCTGCTCTCATTTTCCTACATGTCTGTATTTGTCTAAAGCGTCCTAACACTCCATTCTGCTCTGTTCCAGTTTCCATCTGTCCTCACCCCTCAGTTCCAGATCCCTGTGCACAGTATGGATGGGACCAACACGCCCGGCCCCATTTCCCCAGACCCTCAGAAGACATAGGATTAACCCCCCCGCTGCATCACCGCATTTGGACCCCCCCAGGCTCCATCTCCTGCTCCCACATCCAAGGACAATCATGTGGGAGTTGTTGCCATTCCTCATCACTCCGGTGCTTTAAATTTCACTGTCAGAGTTCACACTACAATCAGCTGTGTGGAGGGAGCTTTGTTTCTGATCATTTACACTCTGCGGATGCTATCCTGTGCTCATTCACACTGATGCCATCGTTCCTTATGCACTTATGGATTCATTTTGTCTGGCTTTTTGGGATCCTCAGTCACAACAAGTTGAAGGAGGGAGGAATTTCCATGGCAACAGTTGGTGCATGTGGATTGGACCCTCAACAGCGACAATCTGCTTCATACTTGGACACAAAGACCAGTGGGATTGCAGATAGATGGATCTTTCCTTTTATAAAATTTCTTTCTTTTCTTGTGTTAGTGTTACTGCCAAAAAAGACACATTTTATGTTATCAATTAGTTTCTAACCTATTTTCTCCTCTGCTGACGATGATTCTGTTCCTTTCTGTGCTCTGTCCTTCCCTTCTTCTTGTTCAAGGGTAGTGCTTTAAACTGATAACCTGCATGTTTACCTGCAACTCTTATCTTTTACCCAGCTCTCAACCTCACCTCACCTGCCTGAGTGTGCACTGTTTGCTGCTCTGAAATGTTGGCTGACTATAGCCATATTCAACAGGACTTTTACCTTTATTGTCTTATTGTGATGTGTGGCCATAATTCAAGCTAACCCTTGAATCATGCCTCGATGTAACTGTTGTTATACATGTAATGCAGAATTACAGTAGAATAGCCCCAAAAGCCAGTATGAACTGGTCCACCTCCAGCCGCTAAGCTTTCAGATGGACTGAAAGAAAGTGAAGCCATAACCCTTTCTGTGCATCGACTCTGCAAGCAACATCCCACAAATCCTCTATTTGTTACTGCTCTGATGTGGCCTTTAAAAATGAACTTGTCAATGGTAGCCATTGTTAGAAACACATTTTTCAAGTTATACAAATAAAAGTTGTAGAGAAATAGATTTTTTTTTTAAACATTTTTTAAAGAAATAGTTAGACAAGAAGACTGATACTGTCATGTCTGTACAGTAAACGTAGCTGGAGCCAGAAGCTAGATAACTTAGCATAAAGCGGGCACACAAGCACACAGTTCCCCCCTGCTAAGTTAAAGGTGCAATATCTAAAAATGTAGTTTCAAACATTCAAAAATCAACTAAAATTCTCATCAGAATGTGAAGAACTAACAGTTTTGATGTTATGTCAAAGACTACTATGTACTGCGTTGCAGACCTGTCTACTGCAGTCAGTATGTTAACCAGCTAGCACCGGTCCAGCCTGTCTCATAATACCACTTACTTACTTACTACTTGTACCTCAAGAGGCGATAGTCCAATAGTAGAGGCCGCCTCTGATGACTGACCTCCCTCTTGCTCCGCTCCTGCTTCACGCCTCTCCTGTCCCCAGCCTGAACCCGCCATGTTTTCAATGTCCCTGGAGTCAGAGTCCTGCTTGGTGCTGCTGTAAATCACCCCTGTACTGTAGTTCAGCATATTACCACTGTAGTGATATGCTGCCCCCTATTTGTTTTGAGTATGAAATCGACAGGTGGCCAAATCTCCCTCATTCTATACCATTAAGCTAACCAGCTGCTGGCTCAAGCTACATATTTTCCATACAGACATGAAAGGGGTATCAATCTTCTCATCAAACTTTTAGCAAGCAAGTGAAACTGCGTATTCCTAAAGTTTTGCTTAAAGTACAATTTCAACTAAAGCCAGACAAAACCTTGAAACTATGTTGACTGTCCTCAAGTCAGCTCCTTTTTCTTTGTTGTAAATGAATGGGCTTTGATTAATGTTGCTTGCAGCATTGGTGCAGTTATGTTCTCCCTCTGAACCTCCAATCTTAGTGGCTAGACTCAGTTAACAGTCCAGCCTTAACCTTTGCCAAGCCTAAGCCATCTGAAATACATCAACCTACCAACCTGACTGTAGAAGCCTTCTGGAGCTTTGAAGCACCTTCTTTGCCCTAAAACCTTCTAGATTATCAGCCATGAAAGGCTTATACCTGTTTTGTAAATGACTTTGAAGCCATAAGTCTGAGACACAGACTCGAGGTAGATCCCACATTTCTATGCTGTTAAATGTGGAAATTGTACATCACACTTGTTTACATGATACTTGGATAGAACATGCTGTGTTGTGTTTCTTTACCCAAGTGTCCCTTTCTAACCCAGGGATGGATGACCAGTGAATCTTGTTGAGGGAACTCATGCTCATTTTTACTCAACTAGCAGACATTTGCCCCCTCAGCCTGCAGTCCGTCACATTGATATATGGTGCCTTACCACAGCCAAACCCAAGTTTATCTCCCAAAAGTGGATGGAGTTCTATCATTTAAAAGTTAGTGTTCAACTAACAGTATCTAACAGCAGTTGTTGTTTTTTTTTTTCTGCCATATCTTTGCGTAGACCAAACCTGAGCCCCAGAAGTTTGGAGTAAAACTTCACAAGGATGTTTTGTGTGTGAGTACACTGCAGCTCGTGTGGTCTGCCACAACTTATGTATTGCAGGACCTTAAATGTGCGGTGTTCTCTGGGATGCATAACTGTACATAGAGACAGCAACATGGGTTAATATGCAGAGCTTGTAAATCTAATCAGGCCATGTTTTCAGTTGGCGGCCATGTCTCTTTCCAACCTGCTTATAAATGTTTGTGATAACAAATTTACTCAGAAAGTATATAAATATATATAAAACCTGTTTATTATTTTTTGTGTAATCTCCTTTCATTTTCCTGTAACACCAATAGAATTTTAAGATTAATTTCTATTTTTGTAACGGCCAAATAGTTAGATGTCTGCTGTTTTGGGTTCTCTGGTTTAATGTTCTCTTTGTGCATGTGTTTCTTTCTGTTGTTTTCCTCTTGTGTATTTGGGAGGCGGCTGCCCCATGGTGGCATTGGCTATTTTTGGGAATCAAAGCCTTAATGGAGAGAAATCTAAATCTATGTTTTATATGTAAAATGTTTTGATATAGTGTTGATATTGTACATGCAGATGTTGTGATGAAACGTTTGCACTTAAACTTTCGGGGTTCCTGTAGTATTGGATTCTGTCGCTTTTCTATGACTCAGATCTCCTCTTTGATGAAATGTTGCCATTTGCTTGCTAAGAAATGTATATCTTCCCAAAGGGAGGATAAAATTATGCACTTCGTATTTTATATGGTAAGTCTAATCTTTTACAATATATATCAAATAATTTCCAACAATTTGTGATTAGGCACGACCACACAATCTTATTTATTTGAATTTATGATAGAGCCCAATAGAATTGGTAGCTTATATTGCATTTTTGCAGTAACTTTGATGAAAAACTATAAAATAGCTGGATAATAACCCCAAAGCCCATTTGAAACTTTCCTCCATCAAGTCTTCAAGGACTTGTCGTTTGCATATTTCTTCATTTGTATCTTCTAATGTTTTTCCTTCAACTTACCTTGAAATGTAAAATGTCATTTTAAAAAGAAATGACGCAGTTCTTGCTTTGTTCTGTCCAGTTTTCTACTTGTTTGATGCTTTTTTAAATGTTTACAAGCTACTTGTCTTAAGTGGCGTATTGATGTGTGAGAGGCGTAGGGGACGTGTTTATAATGGAAGAGACAGCTGAGACCAGTAATAAAAGATCTCTAACTAACCACATCTCTGTATTGTCATTACATCATGTATTATTAATGTCTGACGGCTCTATTCTACCACCAGGAATCACAACAATGGGACTCACACTGACTGATATGAGTCATATTTTAACAGCAGCAACCAAATATGTTGCATGTGTTTGGACAGAAACAGAGCTGTCAACACTTTCACTTCCACAGTCCATTCACATTGACCCTGAAAAGGCAATACTTAATCATTAAAGTGTCTTTGAAACTAACTACTGCAGAGTTATATTGTGATACAAGAGATGATTGTGCCCAAAATTAAATGAAGTCAAGCACTGGCCATCCATTGAGCTGCTTTTTGATCATCAGGCTTGAAAGTTGATTTGTCTTTAGGTCAAATATGTTCAGCCGGAAGAGGCCTGGATAAAGATCCTGTTCCAACATTGGGGTAAGAATGTCAGAGGACGTTCTTCCCCCTTTCTGTTGACCTCAGCAGAGGCATTTGGTCATTTGTGTCCTGTGGTCAACCTCTCAGGGATCCTCAGATCAGGAGCCTTCTATCTTTGGCTTCTCTTCCATCTTGGTGTCTTTAGACGAATCTGAGAAGTAAACAGTGTTGATTAGTTTGACTCACAGCAGAGGGAGAAACCCAGTGTGTTCAACTAGTCTTTTTGATGTCACTATTTTGGTCTCTTTTTTATAATGTAAATCTCACAAGGGAAGACTGATTTAAAGTAAAATTAAGGGGAAAGAAAGAAACACACAACAAAAACTTCCCTGACCTCAGACCGACTCATCTACATCCAATCACAAGAAAAAGAAGGACGATGATTGCTGGCCCTCATGTTTTTGATCCACGCCTCAGTCTCAGAATTTCTGAATTGTCATTGTGTTTTCTGTTTTGTTACTTTATTTTTTTTTTTTACACATTTGAACTTTAGTACTTTCCTACAAGAGCAGAGAATGGGAACTGTTGAGATCACAGGGGTTTTGTGGTATGGAAAGAAAATCTGTGACCCTGCTGCCCTTTGGCATCATATCTCACATCAGTGTGACATGACATCTGTGTCTACCTGATCTGTGTTTACCTGTGTGACAATTTCTGTGGATGTGCTGGACGTAGAGGAACAGCAGGAACAGACAGAAGCCCACAAATGACGCTACTGTACAACAGAGTGGGAAAGCATAACTGCCCTCACTCTGGATCACCTGCAGGGGGAGATACATACACACACTGTGGGTTTCTAATCTCAAACAACTCTGCAATCAATGCTGGAAAGTAATGTAGACACAGAACAGGTTTATAACGGCAGTGCTTCTGTTTCTTGCACTCAGACACAGTGGGCCACCAGTGCCACAGTAATCCTGGTGGACAATAATGTCCTGCTGCAAGAAAGTTTCTGACAATACTGAAACACTTTGTGGAAGTCGAAGTCAAGGTCCACAGCATGGTTTGCATACATTTTTATTTTTATTGTTATCATAAAAACCTGTTGCACAATAATGAGGCAGCCGGTTACACAGCACTGTGAAGCAGATAACGTATCAAAGAAAACATCAACATGCAGAACTAACCCTGAAAAGAATCATGTAAAAACACTTCATGTGGAAACATCAGTTTGAATTTAATCATCACTGTGAATAAAATCACATTCAAGAAGAAAGGGCACTCATTAAAAAACAAAAACTTACAGATCCAACAAGCAGCTGCAGCATCATCTCTCCTGTGCTGGCACTGGTCACCAGGACAGTTGTTGCACAACCTTTATACAGACAGAAAGAGACAGAAATGAGTATCCCCAATAAAATAATGCAAATAAATACAGAACCAAATACATGTTTTAATGCATGGGTTCATAAACAATTAAATGAATAAAAAAATGTTGATAATGAATTAATTCACTACGACGTCATTGCGAGGATGAAAAAGTGCTTATTTATCAATGAATAAATAAAAATACACATTTAAAGGTAGAAATACATAAATATTTCAATTAATAAATAAAAGATTAAATGTATTTACTTCTGTATTTCTACATTTATTTATGTAGACGTCTGTATGTTAATGAGGAAGTTGGTACTAACCTCACTGCGAAGCTCGACTGGTCACAGGATTGACTCTGGTGTATAAAGCTAAGCTGCTACATCTGCCACTGATGATGTTGATCTAGCTGCAGTTATATTTATAATAAATAAACTTTTGCAAACATACAGACACAGAAAATAAATAAGAGCAGCTTTGTAGAAGCATCTTGCAGCTGACTAATATCAATAATAAGTGTAACAATACGCGTGAGCTCAGCTTTCTACACCACCGGCAAGGCAAAAGTAATAGAGCTGAATTGATCCTGTGACCAATTGTTCTCCCTACCTCATGAACACACAGACACAAAAATACATAAATAAATCAAGCTGTAATGTAGAAATATAGAAATAAAAACATGTAGATTTATAGAAATAAACATTTATTTTGTTTATTTATGGAATAATTACTACCATTCATTCATTCATTCATTCATTTATTTATGCTTCTATTTTCTGTGCTTGTTTTTGTAATCTTATTTATTCATATCTAAAATGTATTTTTGTATGGATTTTCTCAGCGCTTATTTATAAATGTAAATGTTTACATTCTAAGGAATAAGTCCTTTTTGTCCTCCATATACAGTATGTGACTTCCAAGATGAGTTGATGCTGAGAGAGTGTGTATTAGTTTACCTTTGTAGTCCAGGATGTCCTCTGTAAAGGCCAACATGGAGGGGAACACACTGCTGATGCACAGTCCCAACACACAAGTACCGATGAAGAGAAACACACAGCTGGTGTAGAAGATCAACAACAGGCACTGCACCAGTATGACGCCCACCTGACAGAGGCAGTGAGAGGGTGACCATGAACAGAAGCCGGTGTTCGTAAACGTATTAGAAATGAAAGGAAATGTTGCTTGCTAAGACATCAGTACTGACACAGAAACCAAATGTGCCAAACCTGAGCTATTTTACCTTCTTTGTCTATGGTGGCTACCAGGTGCAAAAAAACAATATTTTTTTTGGAAAACACACAAGAGTAGACCTTAGTCTAATTTCAACTTTCCCAGCTTGAAAGTGATATCATCTACATCCAGAGTTTAATAAAATGTATTGCTTCAAATGGTGTTGGCTTTTCTATGGTTGTTGTTTTTCATAGCTGCATTAGAAAGTGGGGCAGGGTTCAGTTATTTTTGAATTTCCACAAGTCATGAGGGGGCTGGTGCTCTGCCCACATCAACAGTAATATTCACTTTCATCAAAGCAGGAGAGCGTTGATGAAATATGGCTGCAAGAGTCTATTCGTGGGTTCAAGCCTTGTTGCACTCAACAGAAGGAAGCACCTCAATCTGCCAACATTAACACCACACGTCAGCAAGGAACGAGTTTTAGCCGTCAAAAAGACGAGAAAAGTCAATTCAGCCATCTGACCTCAACAAAAGGAAAACGCAGGTAAAATCTCAAAGCACTCCCAGCAAAGATGCCTGTGTTCATTTCATTATTCAAGAGTACAAAGGTGCAATGGCAGGAGATCTAGTTGGTCCTCAACATGGATGTGTTGAAGGAAACCTATGTCGGAAGAGATGGAGAAAGGTCCCCAAAATCAGACTCGTCAGCAACTCTAACCATCAAGGCAGTGTGTTGACAAAAGACAGGCCACCAGCTGCCGAAACCCGGGATCGAACCAGGGACCTTTAGATCTTCAGTCTAACGCTCTCCCAACTGAGCTATTTCGGCACAAAAACCAACATCCTGACAACACTCAGGCAAAGATCAGAATAACAGCTCGAAACCAGGAAACAGACAACAACAACTTTCCACAAGTCATGAGGGGGCTGATGCTCTGTCCACATCAACAGTAATGTTCACTTTTCATCAAAGCAGGAGAGCGTTGATGAAATATGGCTGCAAGAGTCTATTCGTGGGTTCAAGCCTTGTTGCGCTCAACAGAAGGAAGCACCTCAATCTGCCAACATTAACACCACACGTCAGCAATGAACGAGTTTTAGCCGTCAAAAAGACGAGAAAAGTCAATTCAGCCATCTGACCCCAACTAAAGGAAAAAACAGGTAAAATCTCAAAGCACTCCCAGCAAAGATGGCTGTGTTCATTTCATTATTCAAGAGTACAAAGGTGCAATGGCAGGAGATCTAGTTGGTCCTCAACATGGATGTGTTGAAGGAAACCTATGTTGGAAGAGATGGAGAAAGGTCCCCAAAATCAGACTGGTCAGCAACTCTAACCATCAAGGCAGTGTGTTGACAAAAGACAGGCCACCAGCTGCCGAAACCCGGGATCGAACCAGGGACCTTTAGATCTTCAGTCTAACGCTCTCCCAACTGAGCTATTTCGGCACAAAAACCAACATCCTGACGACACTCAGGCAAAGATCAGAATAACAGCTCAAAACCAGGAAACAGACAACAACAACTTTCCACAAGTCATGAGGGGGCTGATGCTCTGTCCACATCAACAGTAATGTTCACTTTTCATCAAAGCAGGAGAGCGTTGATGAAATATGGCTGCAAGAGTCTATTCGTGGGTTCAAGCCTTGTTGCGCTCAACAGAAGGAAGCACCTCAATCTGCCAACATTAACACCACACGTCAGCAATGAACGAGTTTTAGCCGTCAAAAAGACGAGAAAAGTCAATTCAGCCATCTGACCCCAACTAAAGGAAAAAACAGGTAAAATCTCAAAGCACTCCCAGCAAAGATGGCTGTGTTCATTTCATTATTCAAGAGTACAAAGGTGCAATGGCAGGAGATCTAGTTGGTCCTCAACATGGATGTGTTGAAGGAAACCTATGTCGGAAGAGATGGAGAAAGGTCCCCACAATCAGACTCGTCAGCAACTCTAACCATCAAGGCAGTGTGTTGACAAAAGACAGGCCACCAGCTGCCGAAACCCGGGATCGAACCAGGGACCTTTAGATCTTCAGTCTAACGCTCTCCCAAATGAGCTATTTCGGCACAAAAACCAACATCCTGACGACACTCAGGCAAAGATCAGAATAACAGCTCAAAACCAGGAAACAGACAACAACAACTTTCCACAAGTCATGAGGGGGCTGATGCTCTGTCCACATCAACAGTAATGTTCACTTTTCATCAAAGCAGGAGAGCGTTGATGAAATATGGCTGCAAGAGTCTATTCGTGGGTTCAAGCCTTGTTGCGCTCAACAGAAGGAAGCACCTCAATCTGCCAACATTAACACCACACGTCAGCAATGAACGAGTTTTAGCCGTCAAAAAGACGAGAAAAGTCAATTCAGCCATCTGACCTCAACAAAAGGAAAAAACAGGTAAAATCTCAAAGCAAACACTCCCAGCAAAGATGCCTGTGTTCATTTCATTATTCAAGAGTACAAAGGTGCAATGGCAGGAGATCTAGTTGGTCCTCAACATGGATGGGTTGAAGGTTGAAGGAAACCTATGTGAACACATGTCAGAAGAGATGGAGAAAGGTCCCCAAAATCAGACTCGTCAGCAACTCTAACCATCAAGGCAGTGTGTTGACAAAAGACAGGCCACCAGCTGCCGAAACCCGGGATTGAACCAGGGACCTTTAGATCTTCAGTCTAACGCTCTCCCAAATGAGCTATTTCGGCACAAAAATCAACATCCTGACGACACTCAGGCAAAGATCAGAATAACAGCTCAAAACCAGGAAACAGACAACAACAACTTTCCACAAGTCATGAGGGGGCTGATGCTCTGTCCACATCAACAGTGATGTTCACTTTTCATCAAAGCAGGAGAGCGTTGATGAAATATGGCTGCAAGATTCTATTCGTGGGTTCAAGCTTTGTTGCGCTCAACAGAAGGAAGCACCTCAATCTGCCAACATTAACACCACACGTCAGCAAGGAACGAGTTTTAGCCGTCAAAAAGACGAGAAAAGTCAATTCAGCCATCTGACCCCAACAAAAGGAAAACACAGGTAAACTCTCAAAGCAAACACTTCCAGCAAAGATGCCTGTGTTCATTTCATTATTCAAGAGTACAAAGGTACAATGGCAGGAGATCTAGTTGGTCCTCAACATGGATGGGTTGCAGGAAAACCTATGTGAACACATGTCAGAAGAGATGGAGAAAGGTCCCCAAAATCAGACTGGTCAGCAACTCTAACCATCAAGGCAGTGTGTTGACAAAAGACAGGCCACCAGCTGCCAAAACCCGGGATCGAACCAGGGACCTTTAGATCTTCAGTCTAACGCTCTCCCAACTGAGCTATTTCGGCACAAAAACCAACATCCTGACGACACTCAGGCAAAGATCAGAATAACAGCTCAAAACCAGGAAACAGACAACAACAACTTTCCACAAGTCATGAGGGGGCTGATGCTCTGTCCACATCAACAGTAATATTCACTTTTCATCAAAGCAGGAGAGCGTTGATGAAATATGGCTGCAAGATTCTATTCGTGGGTTCAAGCCTTGTTGTGCTGAACAGATCAAATCACTAAAAATCTGGACTGAACTCACAACACTGACATCCTCTTAAGGAATGGACAGAGCAGATATAAAATGTTATAACACTGTCATTTTATGCTGATTAGTCCAAGTCCAAGTTCTTGCACTGTTGCCAAAATTGTTTTTGTTGTTTTGTGAAATCACCCCGATCTTGACCTTTCAGTTGCATGTGTAGGCGAACACCCATTTGAGCACACAAACTCCATGTTGAAAGGTCGCAGTCAGCTTCAGCATAAGCTGCTGAGTGGACATGGCGAAAACCATGATGGAAATTTGTCCCCAAAACACACACACAACATGGTGTGAAACCTTAGAGCCAAACAAGAAACCTCACCAGTCAGCAAATGAAATGAACTTAATTTGATTTAACAAGAACATATTAGCCAACAATAGGCAATGGCAGTGTGTTCATGTCATATATTCATTATGCTCATATTCTTAAAAAGAAAGAAAAAACCCCCAAACAAAACAAACATGCAATTAATTCCCTCAAATAAATATTTTCCCCACAAAGTTATGTTAAATCATCAAAATTTGGTTTGGCCATCTGTTGTGTGTAGAAATAACACCAGATGGAGCAGCAGCAATTCAAGCCACAAAATATTTACATTTATTTAAATCAAATAATTGACTTGTTTGTGCTGAAAAAATGCCCCATGTTTGTCATTTAAACAAAGTTTTAATCAAGAAAATGTCATTGTCCACACAAAGCCGGAACCTCTTGAATAAACTGAATTCTATTGATTTTGGGATCTCAGCCTTCAGTGCTATTTGCCTTTCCAACCACCAGAGGGCACAGCTGTGTAACAGTTGTTGCTGGTATTGACTGCACATGAGATATGAGTATAACGCTACATTTACTTGTACATGTGTTCATTAGTTTATAGATAATGTAGCATTTTGTCTTGGAAAATTAAAAAGAAATATGTAGAAAATTAGAATGTGCTCATTTTAATTACATCCACCAACACTTGGACTTACACTTACACTTGTGTAGTTTGTATCATGAGAGGAAGATCCAAGTATTATTATGTACATGATACACAAACCATGCAGCCTACAACCCACAGGCACAGAGTCAGTGAGCCGTCATTAGATGAGTGTTGAGTACGTTGGGTTTCAGTTCATGATCCTGTCGCTGATGCTGCCACAAAGATACTTTGGGCAGATGAACATTACATGTTCATTGAAAAGAAGCTATAGTACACCTAACAAATGAAACTGCCATCTTCACACCACATCAGCACACATTCTGGACATAGTGTAAAAGGAAAACTAAACAGAAACTGTTTCATTGTAGTTACTTAGCTAATAGAAAATATACAGATAAGATATAACCGTTATCAACACGCAGGTAGCGGTCACACAGAGGATTTAACAAACTATTGGATGCTGAAATGCCGGTGTCACGGTGACAGGATCTGAGACGCGAATCACATGTTTAGTGTGAGGAGATTTTCTCAATTCAATTAGCATCAGCGAGGCGTTGACCCTCACAGCAGGTGATAACAAGCTGCTGGCAGGTGGGTCATCTGGCTGGTAGCTCTGACTGAGACAAGCCTGTAGATGTTTTTTTACTCCGACATTTGAAGTCATCATCAGCATCACTTTAAATCAAAAGGACATGCCGTGGCATATAGATACAGCACAGGTCGTGTTTTTCTTTGTTATTCAAATACATATATTTAAAACAAACCTTCAAAGCTGCATTGATCCATACTTTTTATATTTGCAATGGATCAAATCACTATGTGTAATGTGAAAGGTTTTCCTCATAGTGTCAAAAACACACAGGATGTCACCAAACTCAAACAAGTTTTAGGCTGTTTAGGATCATTGCTTTGGTTTTCTCCACTATCACCACCCATGTTTCTGGCAGACGCAGGCAGCCGTTTAGAACAAATGGAACAAGTGTGTCCCTCAGGAGTTGGTGGCTATTAGTAATAGAGTATTGGACTTAAATGTATCAGGTGCAGAGAAATGAATGCTAATGTTGTTCTGTGTCTCTTTGATGATTAAAACTACCAACTAATTGCTAACAAGTTCATCACACCAACTTATTACAATGAAAATATGTCAGATGTTGTGTTTTCAGTTTGTTCCACAAGGGTTAAAAAAAAATCAATTTTAGCAGCTTTAAAAACAGATTGAAAGCTCAAGTAAGCAGGTTTCTTCAGCAGAAATCTTTCTGTGGGAACCCCTTTGCCTGAAACACGTTTCTGATATGAGATCACGGCCAAAACTACTAGCACAATGGATGTTAACAAACTGAAAGTTGAGGCAACAATTTAGTGACTGAAATAAAAATGAGGCAGAACGAGAGACAAAGCTGACAGAGACATTCAGTAGAATAAAGTCTATTTGTCTTAAAAAGCCTTAATCAACAGTTGAGCTAAAGATCCTGCCTGAAACCTTCGTCTGAATGATGCCGTAATCTTGTAACATACATTCCCACCCAGTTCAAATATTTAGTTAGGAAGATCATACGACTGCTGCTCACCGTGACACACATGTCAGTGTGGGAAAAACATAAAACCTCACCCCTGATGTTCACCTGCTCTCACTGCACTGTCATGTCAACTGATATAATCACTTTAGGGAGGATTTGTCCTTTCAATGTGTGTTCATACCAGACTGAAGGTGAGCAGCCTGGGTGCTGTGTATCTGTAGGACAGGTAGATGAAAGCCAGTCTTCCTACTGTGATGGAGGCCCAGAATATACTGTCAAGACAGCCGGCGGCCTTGTGACCCATGAGCAGAGGAGGAGACACAGCGTAGGTGTAGACGAAGCCAGCATAGGAGCCCTGCAGGAGGAGCAGGAGGTTAGCACATGGGAGAGGTTTGCAAGTCTGATTCTGTGTCTACACAAATTGCAGCACTGTGTGCTAATGGATTTTAAGTAAGTAACTCTCCCACACACCTCACAGCCGTTGGCACAGAGTACAGTGTTAAATGTTTGTGTGTACATATGCGCAGTAATAGCAGGAAATCTTACTACAATCCCATCAGCGATGAACAGGATAGCCCCACCCAGAGCATGGAGGAGGAAGAAAGTAGCAGGGCGACCCACAAGTTTTGCAGGGTTACAGCAAACAAACAAGCTCTCATGAACTGGAGAGACAGGGAAACGGAGGGGTCTGTCATTTCATTTAAACAGAGTGGTGACACACACACACACACACACACACACACACACACACACACACACACGCATTACCTGGATGACCGTCCCCAGTGGGGCTCGTGTCAGACAGAGAGTTTTCATCGAGCAGACGTGGACTGTTGTTGGGGCAAGGCAGCAGTCTCTCATGGTACATCAATGCGAGCACTGCTGCTGGCACGGGCAGCTGCCAGGACACACACACACACACACAAACAGGCTATTGTTGACCAAGTTAACAGTCGCAGTTCCTGTCAGCTGATTTTGTGGGCCTTCACTCACAAAAGTAGGACCCAGGCTGTCTTATCTCATCCTGCTTGAAACAGATCCAGGTCAAACATAAAAAGGCAGTGGTATTTCTGTTGAGGCAGGAGCTTAACGCCTTTTATCTGAGAGGCAATATCGAAAGAAATGCAAATAACTCTGAAATGAACAAAACTGAAAACTAGGACACAATTCTGATTGGCTCTGAAAATCAGTGACACTGTTCATATATCATTGAATTCAGGTTGAGCCATTTTCATGTGAACTTGTGTAGCACTTTGAAAATCTAGTCATGGGATACCTGTATAATTAGGAGGCAAAAATATTGTTGTGAAAGTTATTTCCTGGAAGGCCTCACTAGAAAAAGGTGGATCACTGCTGAAAACAACTGCATTTCTTTGACTGTATTAAACGCTACTTATCAGTACCACAAAGCCCAAGTGTAAACAGAGTTGAAGCAATAGGAAAAAATACACTCAGCCTACTGTGAGCCGTGTCTACACCGAGCACTACTGGGAAGAGCCTTTTCCAAAACACTAACACATAACACCAAATTTAATGCATCAAAATCCATGAGCTAACTGCACTGGGTACAGCAACAACTCCTACATGCTCAAGATCTTATGAACTTTGATGTTGCATTGATTGAAGCACAGAATTAGAATCCACTCCATGTCTGTGGATTGAGCTCAGTGTTTCTGATGTGATGGCAGTGCATGGGCTGTGCCACAGCCGTGCCTGGTTGCACGTCTAGCCTGCCAACTGGTCACCGTCATTTACCCGTCCACAAGTAATGGACATTTGAGAAAACATTAAATAGATCACTTAGACTTGCATGCAAAAACTCACATTGATAAGAGCCATGATCCAGAAAGCGTACGACACCCTGGTGATGACTATACCCTCGGTGTGCAGAGGATACTGGGAGATGTTGGGTAGCGCTGCTCCGTGGCCGGCCATGCTGCTGCGGAGGTGCTCTAGGTCCGAGGAGGAGGACGAGTTGGTCCAGTTGGTAGCCAGGACACAGCTGTCCTCTGCCAGGAAAGGATCAGCCACCAGGGGACTGACCAGTGCTCCCAGGCCCGTGAAGAAATGCAAGGCCTAGGGCAAGGCATGAACACAGATCCCCTTAAGATTATATCTATAGTATATACTGTATATATATATATAGTCTGGTGGTTAAAATGCATACCATATGAACACATTGGTTGCATGTTATATACCTTTCTCTTTGCCCATGTTTCCTGTCTACATCTACTTTGTGAGCTGCCTGATAAAGGCAAAAGAACCCCAATCATCCTGACGAGCAGCAGAAGAGGAAACTGTGACATGAACAATCTTTTTGTTTTAGAATGAAATTCTTTATTTTTAATGTCCTATCCTTTATAGGTTAACAGTTCTAACAACAACAGTCAACAATTTATGTGTTTTTGCAGAAAAAATAGCTTTAATACGCTTTGAACAATGTATCAATTTTATATACTTTTATATACTTTCTTAAAGTGTCACTCACTCACAACTTTACTGCTTTACTTCACTGTCACTGTTCTCATAGTGTCATTTTAGAGGCAGCTGTTTCAGAGATAAAGCTCTAAAACTCCTCTGTATCCTCCCTGCTGAGCACCGAACAGCTGACAGACACAGTTAAAAACTAGCTGATGAACATAGCGGAGCTGACAAAACAACACTAGCATTAACTTTGTGTTTCTGGCAGCTTGATGAATGTAAGTTGAATATTCATATTATTTCTTCTTTCTTCTAGCTCGGTTTTGGTCTCTTGATGAGCAGAGACTAAACCAAACATCCACACAGCTTTCATTTTCTGTTGTTTCTTAACTTGATCAGCGAAGTCAATAAACCAGAACAGTGTTATTGTATAGTGCATATGTGTATTGTTTTGGACCACATGCACAGCCACAGTGACGTCCTTAGCTCCTAGAAATGCAGGACACACACACACATTCACAGCCGTCCCTCTCCTCTCTGACCTGCAGGAAGATGGCGGAGTCCTTCTGGTACAGCTTCACCAGCTGCAGGTTGGCGATGGTGTCGATCACGCCCATGGCGTTGCCAGCAAGTGCCATGGCGATGGACAGCAGTGCAATGTGGTGACATAATGGTATGAAGGCAAAGACGAGTGAGATGATGAAAGTGCAGGAAAGGAGCGCCAACAGGGAGGAGAGGAGTCTGGAGAAGACACAGCAGCCGCAGCATTATGAAATGTATGCTGAGTATTTATGACTTCATAATAAAACACATTCAGTTACTCAACATATTCCTCTGAAACTTGTTGAAGTTGAGTATTACTGTAACTCCAGGTTGAGCAGGGGATTTCCAGCGTGCTGTTGCTGCAGTAAAGTCACCTCAGCTGCTCCACTAACATTTATTTACCCAGCAGGTTAATCACAGCCGTCCAGCAGCAGCACACCTCCACATAATCTTCACCTTGGATTCTCCTTCTGTCCTGCCAACTTTCCAGTCACTCTTTAACCTTGTCCTATATAGCTTTGTGAGGGGACATTTCAGCCTGTACCGCTGATACTGGGACACACAAACATTCTGGAAAGCAGCTGTAATCAGTAGTGGCAGTAACCAGCAGAGGGTAAAAATGAATGGATGAATTGTACTGAACTCCCACATGTTGTAACTTACATCTGTTAGGAAGATTTGATCTGGGAGTTTACATCATAAATAATAACCTTATTGTGAAATAAACACTTTTAAAGCAGTGTTAGATGTTAAAGACAGTATAAAGCTTGTAAAAGTACGAGACATTGCATCAATACCACGACTCTGAGATCAGCACATGAATCAGCCTGCCTGGAAAATACTGGTAAAATAACTGAATAAGTGAGGAGACAGATAAAGACAGAGAGAGAGAGAGAGAGAGAGTGAGAGAGAGAGTGTGTGTGTGTGTGTGTGTGTGCGTGCTATGAGATGTTCAGCTACCTCAAACACTACTGCAGAAATGTGAGTGAGTGATACATGATTTTTAATGGTGGCAGTGTTGGTCAGTCAGTCAGTGGGTCCAACACTTTGGTCCACACTGCAACATCTCAACAACTATTATATGGATTTACATGAAATATAGTTGATATTCACATCTCCAGATGATCAATCCTACAGACTTTGGTGATAAATGATCCGAGGTTGTCAGCTGTACTTTGCACTCATTGTTAATTAGCAAACATTATCAATCTAACATGCTGAACAAAGATGGTGAACATGGTGCAAACATTGCACCTGTGTAACATCAGGATGTTGGCATTGCCATTATAAGCATGTTAACAGGCTGACATTTGCATTTAGCTCCGAACTTGACCTCACAGCGCCGCAGACTCTTCTCTCTGTTTGCTATTGAGATCCAGAATGATGATGATGAGCCTTTCTATCTGACAGAGTTTGGAGATGGCAGACTAAAAGTGTCTGTGTAATGGATCAATGTGTGTGTCTGTGTGTGTGTGTGTGTGTGTGACAGAGGAGGGGATCATTTCAGTCAGTATGAATGAGTCCCATCCTCACATGTCTCTGTCCACTGTTCACCAGCTGCTCAGAGTGTGAGGTAAAACACAGACCTGAAACAACCATCTGTCATTTGAATGTTGCAGATTTGCCAGTCAAATTTAGAACAGCCTAACTGTCAAAGGTGAAAGTGTCAATACTCAAACATAACTTACTTATTTGTTCAGTGAGATTTTCCTTAAGTTGTATCACTCTGTTATCTCTGTTATCTCCCTGTGTTGTGGCTTAAATATTGCTACAAAACTTTTTCTATACTGCCATGTCTGTCATTCTGGTGGAGAATAAAGTTCCCACTAACAGCTATGGCCTAAAACACAAGTGCACACCATGCCATGTTATACTAGACAAACAAATATGAAGAAGATTATTTCTAATTAGAAATATATAACAAATTATGGCCATATTTAAGAATGTTAGATTAAAAGATACTCTTCTTCAACTGTCCCACAGACCTCACTGCTGGATGTGCTAAAGTATTATAATGAAACACATGACCAACACTGAGCAATCATTGCACATTGCAAAACTTTGTTATCCATTTTGGAAACCTGAAAACCCCCCACATACTTGCATCACATGCACATAATTAAAGTATCAGCTTATTGGTCTGTCTGTAACTTTGGGCTGATACGGATATTTCATGTTGAAACCTTTATTGGCCCATACTGATGATGCGCCACTATCATGGTGCATCCCTACTTTTGTTTGGGGTCAGTTAGAGCCCACAGAGGTTGAACACCCTGTTACAACTCAGTTTGACTTATTTAGAAGTTGTGTAAAAAAAACAAAAACGGTCAGTGTATGTAAATAAGTATATATGAAAACCCATTGTAGCTCTGGTATCTGACGACAGAAGACTTCAACAAGCCATCAGTATAAAATTATGTTTACAGACAATTTTCATCAAATTAAAATAGGCATAAAGCATCAAAGTGATAAGACAAAATGATGTGTGTGTTTTTGGGCTGTTTCAAAACAACAAAATATAATATAATCACTGAAGTAATTGTGCATTACAGATAGAACTAGTCTTAATGGGAATACTATTGCAACATGAGACCTTTTTGTTTCTGTTTGCAGTTTTGAAGTGATGTCTGTGCTGCAGTGTGTGTAACATCCCTCGGGCTGTTCTCTGCTTCCACACTCACGTCTTCTTGAAGAGTCCTCCCAGGCCGCTGCCCACCAGCAGGAAGAGCTGCTGGAAGAAGAAGACCCAGGTGATCTGCTGCAGGGTGGACTGGGTCTGACACCTCAGGTCCAGGATGGTGGGGCCCAGGAAGGCGATGCACAGGCCGAAGCTGAAGAACGCGCTCCAGTAGGTCAGAGTCTGTCGCCAGTGGCGCTTGAACAGCGACCAGATCCAGTCGTCCAGCAGCTTCATGTCTCCGCTTCAGAGGAGGCTCCTGCAGGCTGACCTCACGGAGCAGAGCCGCAGGAGTCACCGTGCCCACTCCCACGTGTCACACTGACGGACGGCACGCTGATTGGCTGCAGGCGCGGCCCCACTTTCTGCCTGGCTTCAGATCAGTCTCACTCCACCTTGTGAAGACTTGGCTCAGGTATCAGAAGAAGTAGGAAGTGGTGAAGTAGTGAAGACTGAGCATGTTTCAGGTAGAGGAACAAAACTTTTTTTTTTAATGACACCCTCTAATTTCATTTCATTGTAAATTTCCCCACTGTGGGACGAATAAACGTTTATCTTATCTTATTTCTGTTTTTTTTCACGTTTTCTTCTTCACCTTTGTCATGTGATGCTGTGAGTATTGGGTTAGATTATAACCAGCCATGAGTGAAGAAGCATTTAAAGCCTTCACTCAAGTAAAATTATCAATACAACAATGTAAAAATACTCAAATTGAGTAAGTATACAGTATATATATATATATATATATATCAATGCCTCACAGATTATCAATACATTCTTAAAATCTAGTTTAAAACATACAGGCAGCCAATGAAGAGATGATGAAGTTGGAGTGAACAAGTTCATTTGAGAAAATTGGTCCTGAAATAATAAAAACAAGCTGGAATATTCTTAGTGCACTGGCAGATTTGTCACATTTCCAAATATAATAAGACTTAGAGGACTTAGTTACTCAAAAGCAGGTTTTATGCACTGAACAATGCATCATATTTTACAAATTGTTCATATGGGTTGAATGTAAATTTGTAATAAACAAAATGTTATTGTATCTTCAGGTGTAGATGTAGTGGAGTAAAAAGTACAATACTTCTCTCTGACATGAGGTGGAGTAGACACGGAAATGAAAGTACAAGTACCTCAATATTGTACTTAAGTAGAGTACTTGAGTAAATGCACTACTAAAGTTACTTATTAAAGTTACTCCCATGTTTCATAAAAGAGGCAAAGCAAGTTTATTTCTACAGCACCTTTGAGCAACAAAGTGCTTCACACAAGACAATAAAAGTAGAAACGCACATTATAAAACAAGACATTAAGAAGCAAAAAGCAAGTAAAAAAAAAATCAAGTCAAGATAAAATATTAACAGCTAAAATAGAAGCTAAAATACAATAAGACAGCTATAACATATGAAAAGTTAAATAAATAATTATGGATAATAGTCAATAAGTTAATTAAAATAATTCAATAAAAGGCAACAAATGTATTTTGGCCCTCGACCATTCAGCGCTTTGTAATCATTTTATGCCATTCTTTCTGATCTGTATATAGAGCAAAACTTACCTGACTTTTAAACTGTTACATAATTCACAAATTCTTATCTTATCGTACAGGAGTAGACAGTTATCTAATATTTACCTTTACATCTCATTAATAGAATTCAATTTGCAATATGACGCAGATACTAAACTTTTTCTCCTAGGGCTAAAATGACGCCCTCTGAAATAATAATAGATAATTTAATTTCTGTTTTTTTCATGTTTTCATGTCAAAACCTTCACTTAAATAAAAGTACCAATACAAGAATGTAAAAATACTCTACGACTGTACAGGTAACAGCCCTGCATTTAAAAGTGCACTTCAGTATGTAAGTATTATCAGCAATGCCCTGAACATATATGATCCTATATGACAATATTGATGCATCAATGCATGGTTAGTTTTACTGTTGCAGCTGGTTGAAGTGGAGATAGTTTTAACTAGTCTATAAGGGTTGGGAGCTACTTGGTAACAAGATAAATCTGAGGGGCCACGAAATGATTAATGTAACAGTTTTACGAACTTTTCCTGAGTCCATGTATTAATCTCCTTTATCCAACCATGTGTTCGACAAAGTGTTGAACATCTGAAGCTCTGAATGACTGAGTCTTTCCAGGATGAACCTTTCATACCCAATCATGATCCTATCACCTGTTACCAATGAACCTGTTTACCTGTGGAATGATCCAAACAGGTGTTTTTGGATCAGTCCACAACTTTCACAGTCTTAAACCAGTCAGAAACCTGTTGCTGCCATCAATTTCAGAATAAGCAGATATTTACAAGAATCACTGAAGTTGATGAGGTTAAACATCAAATATATTGTCTTTTTTTTGTTGTTGTTAGTTGAATAGCAGATAAATTGCATGGTGCATATGCACCATAACAATACATAGGCAAAACAGTTTGAGAGTAAATGTCAGTGGTCATAAATATAATCTATAATAATTGGTTGAAATATATAAGTGAGGTTGGCTCAGTTAATCAAGTAAGATTGATCACCCTGCAGTTGTATCATGGGAGGCAAACAGCGTGATGGTAATGAGACTGATGATGAGATACAGACCATCTGCTGCCACTGCAATATTATATTCCCCAAAAGGTCATTACCATAAGCCTTCAATTAAGTAATGTTGAGTGTAATTTAAGACTTATTGAAAATGTGAAAGATTATATTTCTTTGTTTATGCTCTCATGAAAACACAAAAGTAAGACATATTTAAATGTAATATTCACCAGTCACTGTCTGCAAAAGATAAAGAAACATTGGCCTCTGATGTTAGAACTGTGGGTGCTGCTCTGTACTCTCTCTGCATCAATTTAAAAAAACTAACTCGACATCCTGTAGTGACACAGTTGACCAATAGCACCATCTTCTGTTCACCTTTGTTATTGTACCTCTTCCTTTGTACTGTATCAACAAGTACTGCACCTTAACAACTCATAATATAATAACAGAATATGTAAGTAGTCAAAAAAGACATTGAACAGGTGTGTTCCAGAATTTCAATACTTTATTTATTCAGGAATTAATCAATTATTTAATCTATTTTATGCCTGTTGGCAGTCACAGTACATTCAATTTTTCATTTTATAACAGTGTAGACAAATCACACAAAATATCACATCTTATACAAAATCTAAACTTATCTTTTATAAAACATTTAGACATCATCTGCAGGGTTTTTTTCGGGTTTTATTTTAAATACTCTATATTTTTAACAGCATAAAACTCACTGAGAAAGTTAAAATACATATATATTATTTCTTTTTCATTACAGTATTTAAAATAGCTTCATGTACCACAACTAAAACACACAGTAATACTTCTGCCACTGAGGGAAGGAGGGGGGAGGTTGGAAGTCTAACATCCCTCTGTCTGTAGTCCCAGCAGGTTGGCCCTTAATTTCTCTCCTTGTTGCCTTCGCCTCTGCTTGCACTGACTGGCAGGTGAACAGAGGGTTGGACGGTCGCAACATAATTCTTCCATCATTTGCTTTTAGAGGTAGAAAAACCTTCAGCAACCTTTCATTACCATTTGTCTCTTCACTTGTACACAAACACCTCTGACCTGCATGAATACAACTCTTCATATCATCGGGGCCCTTGAACACACCCTGCTTTTGAGGGTCGAGCCATCGACCCTCTGGTTACCGATTAGCTTCTCTACCTCTGTCTTCCCTTAACAGTCTCAAGGTTTCAGCCACTGGCTCTTATTTAATGATTTGTTCAATTCTGTGCATCCAATCGTCTCGAAGTATTATAGCAAAGGCAAAGACTTGCGTTCACACATTCAGAGCAAGTATATTCACATGTGGAGCATTTGGCACCAGGCCAGTCGTGAGAATCATTAAGCTTTCAACATGGTTCGTGATCTCCTCTCCTCTGCAACAATTAATGTGTACATACATACACTCCCGCCCACACCTGCCAATGCTCTCTGACACTTTAGTGGGCACCGTGGACTAATCTACAGCAGTACACGGAAAAGCTGCTGTAGAAAAGGAAGCAGCAAAAGCAGAATGTGACTCTTCTTAGTTAAAGGTCCCATATTATGCTCATCCAGGTTCATACTTTTATTTTGCCTGTTTACATGCTCTAATATTCAAAAAGCACATTATTTTTCTCATACTCTCCATTGCTGCAGCACCTCTATTCACCCTCTGCCTGAACACCCTGTTTCAGTGCCTGTCCCTTTATGGCCCCCCTCCCAAAAAGTCCAGTCTGCTCTGATTGGTCAGCTCTCACAGGCCTGAGCAAGCACCGCCTGCTGTGTTTACACATCAGCTCTGCCTGTGTTTTTGCCACCAGGGCTGTGCTGGGGGTGGTGACAGTATAGTTGTGACATCACAACCTTATGGAAGTCCTGACGGCCTGTTTAAAAGGCACAGTTTCTGAAGACAGGCTGTGTGCATTTCTCCATGTATTGAGCATTTTGATACTTGAACAGTATTTATATAGCACCTAGACCTACTATATCATCCAAAAAGTCATAAATCTCACTTCTGTAATACGGGACCTTTAACTTTTTAAGTAGCTGTATGTTACCATTGTACAGCTTGTGTGTTGCTTTCTACTTGTTTTTTTGTTTTCTGGTCTTTATTATTTGATTACTTGTGTATTTTGGAAGAGGCTGGAAAGTTGTGATGGGAGCATGCCAGCGAGCCAATCATCAGCAAGGAGCTGAGAGCAGTCGTAACGGGCACAGAGCAGGGTTTCAAATTGGTTGCATTGGGCCTTAGACTCACAAGTCAAGGTGTAAATGGGCCTTAAACTTGCCTGGGAAAGGATGTCAGGACGGCACTGGCGAGGCTGGGGTATGATTGAAATGCAGTAAAAAATGTTGTCCAACCACATCTAAAGGCAAAAGTGTTCATTTGTGTGTATGAACATCTGAAGTGACTGACCCCTTTATATGACGATGAAGATGTGAAACAGGTCTTCAGCTGCCTGGGAAGAGATGTCAGGGCAGCATTGTAAGTGCATCCTTCACTAATCTTTCAAACTGTGCGTCCACATCAGTTCATATGTGCACGTTACCGTCCTCAAAGCAGTGACCCTTGACCTTTAGATGCAGGGAGACTGCTGAGTCCTGACCCGAGGGACTTCCACATGTGACCATAGTGACTTTCAAGTTATAAATGCTTGAATCCAGAGGTTTAATGCCTGGAAAAGGTCAGTATTCTTCAAACAAAATCCTTGTCAGGTCACCCAATACCCACACTTTTTTTAAGGCCGGGAGCTGTGTCCACTGATTCACTCTCCAAAACCACAAACCTGACAAATATGTATGATCCATGCAGCGACTGACCAGGTGTGCAGACATGACAGAGTAAGTAAGATTTGAACCTCTCTCCCATGTTCTTTCATTCTTCAGCTCAACTTCTTTCCTTTTACAAATAAGTGGAACAGCACGAATGCCTTCAAGGAAAGACTGTCCTCTGTTATCCCCATTTGAGCAATTATCATGTTTCACCTCTATGACAGAAGGCTCATTGCCCCGCTTCTCCTTCCGATGTGGTTAGACAACACAACGTATGAACTAGTTTGGTTCAACCATACCCCTGGAAGAATGACGGCTGTAGGTAGCCACTATTGCGTTCCACAAAGACTTTTAGTGTCTGTGTCATATTGCTCTGTTAATTTAACAGACAACCTTGATCATTCATGTGGTCCCAACCCCTTGTCATTTGTTTATATAAGCATCCCTCAGCATCTCAACAGCACTGGACAAAGAGGGAGAAGATGGAGAGGGAGTAAGCGAGAGGAGACTGGAGCTCAGCCACAAGCCCCCCATCACTTTTGTGTCTGCAGATTATTTCATCTTCGAGGGCATAACCTCTGGGCTCAGTCTCAGTCACCCAGTCATGAGACAACTGTAAAGGACATTAGATAAGGAAGATTTCTAAATTTCATTTCTGCAGATACATATACTTTGTATAGTTACACTGTATGTACTTTTACACATGGCCTATTGTGATCCTACAGCCAGCTGCTCCCTGGCATTAGGTGCAATAGAGCTGTGCAAAATATAAGGGATAGTGGTAAGTCCTACTAACAGTAATTTGCTACTAGAAAGTACTTGTAGATCATACTTTCCCAGTTTACTGGTCTAGGGTTGAGGGGTTCTGGTACGATACAGGGGTCATATTTTGTAACCACGTACAGTAAGACACAAAGGGAAGGGAGCAGGCTTCAGAGGACACTTCTGGTTTGTGCAAATAGGAGACTAAAAATTACATATACTCATAGTGAGTTATTTACACACACAAAGCAAACGCCTCTCAACACATTGGCTACACAAGATCAAATATAGATTCTTCACAAGCCAAAATATCATGCACATTTTACTAAGGCAACTTCAAAAACTGGAGTGAAAGTCAGCTGTTAACACAACCAAAACCCCACACTAAGTCGAAACATGGGGCGCTGCAGCAAGGCAAGTCTGTCCATGTGAATCAGTTTATACTTATGATGGAGTCAGATTTGATGGTAGGTTCATTGTTTCATGTAAGTAGAGGTACTGTAAATGAAGTGTGTTGCATGTGTGTTGCTACTATTTCTGGACTGCTTGTATATGTACAACTTCAAGACTGTCAGGTGACATAACACACCCATAGCTGCCATATTGGTGACTCTTTTGACAAGGATATAATCATTTCATCGTGGACATATCCAGGTAGATAAGTATCATTAGTCAACATTTCCATGTTCTTTCTGTGAACTTGGAAGTTTTATCAACCCGGAGGGACTTTGGACATTTTATAAGCTGATTCCAGTATTTTTAGATTCAAGATGTTTACATTTGACAACTTGTAGGCCAAAATGACAATAAATAAATGACATTTTCTGCATTTCTCCTTCTGGCAATATATAGGAATTTAGATTTTCACGCTTGGAAATAAAATTCACATAAAGCAAAAGTGGACTGTTAAATACATTATTTAATATGAAAGGAAAAAGACATCAGAAACCTTTGCTTTGGTTTCTGGTCATAGTTTTTTGAAGATGGGGAGGAGTGTGTTTGGGATATTTATGACCGCAGTATTTCTAAAATCCTGGCTCTGGCCCTGAAAGCACCACAAAGGAAATGAAGATTCTGAGATTACATTGGATATGATAAGAAAATCAGAGAGTATATCTATAAGCTACATCTTGGTGTAGAGACAAGCCTTAACATAAGTAAGGCAAACATTTAGCAACAAGTTGGAAACAAATTGACCTCACCCTACCTTCATTCACAAGCCTTCCTTCACCCTGTACTTCTGTACAACTGCAACTGTACTGTTCCAGATGTGGTAGCTACCTCTGGCCAGAGCCCTGGGTGTATTCTGAACTGCAATTATACAAGCGTGCATGTACAGTATGTATACACTATAACAGAGCACTTTCATTTAGGGGTCTATTTTTTCTTGGTTTGAAGTGTGTGTGTATCTGCAGGATACTTCTCTGGTGTGTGCAACTAAGTAAAGGCAGCATGTCGCTGATTGTGCAAATGTCTGCAAATATGTCCTGTATGTGTGTGGAGGGAGAGTGTGTCTCAGGTCAGTCGCTTCAAGCGCAGTACAAGTTTATTTCCAGAAACCCTTGTGTCTCCATGGTCAGCTGCCATGGAAATGAGTGAGTGCACATGAGTTTGTGTGTACATGCAGGCGTGTGCACGTGGGCGTAGCATGCTTTTGAATGTACTAAGCTGTGATGGCCTTTGTGCTGTGGTCTGAAAAGGCAGCTCCTCTTTTCTGTGCGTCTCCGGTCGTCCTCTGTGACCTCTAGAAGATGCTTTGTCTTCGGTTCTTTCCTCGACCTGAAGAGAGATAAATTGAGATTGAAGACTAAAATGATGATTATTCAGTGTTAACAAGCACATTAAACAGATCGTGCATTATGTTTTCAGAGAAGCTGCTTTTACCTTAAAAGACTTTTCTCCTTGTAAACGTTATCCATTGTAAACTACATGCTAGCATAGGTCATGTTTTCTGAAGCTTTATATGAGTCTAATCAGGGAAAATAAAGTCATAGTGAGACTTATCTAATACATGAAGAGTTTACTAGGGTATAAAAACAGGCGACAATAAACTGTATTGAATTCATAGACAACTCCTTTTTCTATTTTCATTGTCAGTCCCTCTGAGACTCTGTGGTATTTTTATTTGTGTCAGAGTAAACAGAATCAGTATGCTCACTCCTTGCAGAGCTTTGCTAATTAGCAAAGTACATCTGCAGACATCATTTCAGATGTTGCGGTCAGGAACAAAACAGAGCTCGGTTTAATTCTGTTTCATTGCAGACAGTTCAGGAAACTTAGAGTGTCTTTCCTATGGTTATAATTAACGACTCATATGTTCATTTAAAACTTTTAATTTGTCTTATTTTGTGTAATATAAAACTATCAACTATGAGAATATAACACAAAATGAATATGAATGCACAGTATGCATACAGCATGTGCATCTGCACCACATTCTCAGGTCTAACGCTGTTCCCACATTATGTGCAGAACATAGTCCATGTACAGAACTATTACAGCTGTCCACTACGTGAAGAAATGAGTGGCTTCCAATAATAGTGAATTGACCAAAGCTTGCAGTGAAGTCATACCATCCTGAGATTGTGAGAGAGGAACCTTACCTAAAGGCTGAAACACTGAGCTGCGGTGGCCTGGGTCCTTCTGGAGCTGCACCTCTCTGAGGGAAAACACTGAAGCAGCTGAAACAAAGAGGGGAGAAAGAATGACTCAGGAGCGCAGGAAAAAGGCTCTACTACTCTACTAATGCTAAAGTTGTATGATTGGCCTTAGAACACAACCCAGAGGTTCCAGATTGAGAATCTTCTATGACAAATGCACAAATGTAACCAATTTGCATAGTTAAAAACCAGTCTCTGTTTGACACTGTGTGTCATACACACCCTGCAAACCAGATTGTATAGCTGCACTGCGAGTACATATCTGTAATATGTACATCACTTTTTGCAATTTTTGCAAGACCTACTTTTTTATGTTCTTAATTGTGGAACATTACATTGGGTTAAATGTTTCTATGGCCTTGTCCCAGAGGACATTGTCAGTTTTAGGTTTATGATCATTAAATTGTAAATTATACAAGAAAAACAACCAAATGTGTGTGAGACAGTGGTGCAGGCGTTCATTGTTGATTGCTTCTAGAATCTTTGACTCATGAATGGTACAGATCTGCTTTCAATAATAAATAACCTAAGGACTTTTTTTTTTTTTTTTACATGTCAGACATGTTCTGTCACAAGAGCAGGTATTTAAAATGCTACTGCAGGTTGTGTTGCAAAGTTATAAAGAGAAATCTAAAGGCAAATAATTAGCCACATACAAGGGTTAAAAAGATTATTCCTGCTGCGGCAATATTTGGTTTTTTTTTTGATGAAAGCAGCTTTTTAAGCTAAAAGACCTTTTAAGACCTTTTTGTGTGGTAGCAATATGAACTTTTTGGTCAAAAATGCGCAAATTGACCAAAAACCACTCATTCAACTATGTTTTTCAGAAAAGGCCACAGCTGAGATGGCAAAGAAGCACATTCATAGTCGAAATGTTCACAGCCAGAGTTGCCAAGAACTGCTGACTTGAAATACATGGGGCTTTAAGGGCGTGTTCACAGTGTACCTGTGTGTGTATTTGTCTTACTGTCTGCCAAATTGTGTATGTTATCCCCCAGACTCAGGAAGTAGGGGTGTCGTAGAGCAGCTTCAGAGGAGATTCTGCTCCTGGTGTCGTACTGTAAACAGAATGCAAACACAGTCAATTAGACTGAACTGAAATCCACAGTTCAGTTCTGACTCATATCCATCTGAGTGAAGGTCGTTGTGCTTTTGTCTCATACCTGCAGCAGAGCAGACAGCAAGTCAATCCCCTCTGTGTCCAACCTGATGGAGGCAAAGCAAACAGATCCGCTGGTATTATGACTATTCACAGAAGAAACACATGCTGATAATGAAAGAAAACATTTTTAAAAGCAATATGCAGTTTTACAGTTAGGTTTAATGAAGCTTAAATACTGCTTAATTATCTACCAGAGTCAAAATGTGTCTTTAGCTCACCAAAACATAAAAGCAGCGTTTAAACATGTAACATATATAACAAATATGACAATAAAACACAACCCAAGTGTAAAACACAGCACTGGTCAAAATACAAACAAAATAAAAACAAAACAAAAAACATTCAATTCTAGAACAAAATACTGTGGAGCAAGATTTGTGGCTCTGTTTTTTTTTTTAGTTCAAAATACTGATTGCACAAAGAATAAAAGATAAAGAGTAGTCTCAAACAGGAAATATGAATGATGACTATCTGTGAGATGATCATTTATTCTATCTCTTGTTTTGACAGAGTAAAAGTCATATGGAGTTTCTGGAGTTCAGGTTACTGACGCATTATGTCAAGTGTAATGTTAAAATACACTCGCTCACAGATACATAGTACACTATTCCTAAAACTGTCTGCCTTGAAAGCTGTTGAGTATCCTGAGAAGATAAAGCCTCTGTGTGCAGAGATATTTTCAGAGAAGCTGAATAGCTGCCCAGAACTGTACCAAGACACTTGAAACTTCAACAGTTTCGACAAGTTGGCTGTCAAGTACAACCCCTATTATGAAACCCTGCTTGGCACAAACACTAATTTCCTTAGTCCTATTAACATTAATCTCCACATTACTATTGCACCAAGCCAGAGTTTGTGTTCGGGCCAAATACTCAGCTTCTCTTAAGAGGTCTGTTTTCTAAGAGGGTCAATTAAGGCCATGGCATCAGTACACTAAAACAAAACCCCTGCTCTTTAATCAGAAATTCATTTGTGTAGAACAGCAGATGAAAATGATCTCTTAAGATTGTGTGTTAATTCATCCTGTAAACTATCTCAACAAACTACAAAATGGATAGGCACAAAGTTTTGTTCATGGTTACCAGATGATGTATCTCACTGACTTTGGTGATCTCTTGACTTTTCCGAGCCCCACCATGAGGTTCATATGTGTGGTTTTGAGTGTAATGTCTCACTACTATTGCATGGACTGCCATGAACATTGGTTCACACCTTCACTTCCTCCTATGGATGAGTTGTAATACCTTTGCCATCATCGGGTCAAAATCGTATCCATTGCCTCAGTTGTCCTAGTAGCAATTCTTAACATGTTAACAAGCCAAACTAAGATGTGATCATGGTAAACAGGCTTATAGGCCCTGGCACTTTTCCCTTCAGTTGAACAGACAGTGAATTGAGTTACCTGGGCACATGGTTGATGAGAGCTTGAGGCCTGTATTGAGGAAAGAGGTAAGACTTAAACTCCTCATTACTGCCGATACCAGGCCAGGTCTCTTCTGTTGGAGTGCCTGGAAGACAAAGAAACAAACAAATGAATTGTCACTTATATTTCTGGTTCATACATATTTTGCTTGATTTTAGCCTTGCCTGTAGGATATTATCAGAATGTGCTTCTATCTTACCCATGAGCCTAAAAATTAAGTGCAGCTCCTCCTTCACTGTGGCACCTGGAAACATGGGACGCCCTGTTGCCATCTCAAACAGAATACAGCCCACGCCCCTGGAGGAGGAACGAACAACAAAGAGTCCTTCAACATTATGCAACTCTGGGCGAGGTTGTGTTCAGCAAGCGCACACACTTCAAAGAGCGCTGATCATAAGTGCAAACATGTATGCTGTGAGTGGGCACAGCGCAGCCTTTTGTTCCATCCAGGATGGTGTGTTGGAGAGGCGCCCTGTGGTGTGATGAGAGGACGTGTAGCTAGGTGAGCTCATAAAAGACTGGTGTGTTGCTAGAGAGGCACATTCAAACCTCTGTGTTGTACCAGAGCTCAGACGGTTTTCTCACTATGGCAAACTGCTAATGAGAAAACATAAGAAAAGTGAATGCAGCTGAATTACTCTAATGACCCTGGAGATAGGCATGATTCATGGAGATCCTGGACGATCCGATCCTCAAGCTGTTAGATGTTCATCTAATTTACCAAGTAAACAGCACTGCTCATCACCAGGGCTGACACTAGTGCCTATGTGCTTTGGGCTTTTCTGATAAAGTTCAGCTCCTGAGCTCTGTTCATATTCAGCTTGAGACTACAGTCAGTTCAGAGAAAAATGAGACAGTCCAAATAGAAACATAAAAAAAACACCATGTGCTGCTTTCAACCCATTTGTTTCCTCAGGCCAGGTGAGAGGCTTAATGCAGGAGAGTGATGAAAGGCAGAAATGTCAAACATGGACTTTTAGATCTTAATGTAGTTTTTCAAACCAATATGCCTGTTCAAAAACTTCAATATGACACAGTATGGCCAACAACACAAAAACATTATATACTGTATGTGGCAACAGTGAGCCCTGACCCCGGGCTGTCATATTAAGTGAATAACCATCTCATGTAACTTAAAGATTTCAGTCACTCAGCAGATCATAAAGTACAAACTCACAGGATTGTAGGCAATCCTAGGGAACTCATAAGACTATAAATGATTACTTACTACTTACTCAGTAGTCTGTAATATGTCTTCATCCGGTGGCAGCACTGAGCGCTCTGCTGATGAGCAGCAACCCTGTGCTCTACTGCTGCTACTGTGCTCTGAACCTGCCTGAGGTGGTTTTTCCCCCTCTCTTATGAGTTGCTAAGAAGATTGCCTACCTTCTTTTTCCCATAACAAATCCCTGAGGCACTCAGGGTCTGAAATGTCAAAGTATAGTACGATGGTCCTGGGTCAATATGAGGCAACAATGTCAGCACAGTGCAAACACCACATCAGTGTTTGCATCATACAGAAGCAAACTGGGTGCCTGTTATTTACTATGTGTAATTAGGTTTTGAGCCACAACAAGAAATAATGCTGGTTTCCATCACACAAAATAGTGTTTGCTCCAGCATGCACAGACATTTGGCAGCCACAGACCAAAGTGATCAGGCATTCATTGTGGTACTGTGGATGAGCGCACTGTGTTCGAAGGCGTGAAAGTGCACTATTGACAGTCAAACATCCATACTGTAGCACTCACCACATGTCGATGGGTGTGGAGTATTCTGTAGAACCCAGCAGCACGTCAGGGGGCCGATACCATAGAGTTACCACCTCATTGGAGTAGGTTTTAGTGGGGACAGACTTGGCCCTCGCCAGGCCTGGACAACACAACATGGTCAAGGTTTAACAACATGGCACCTCAGCAAGAGCAGAATGGCTTTCATAAGGCTGCTAGCAAGCCTGCTATCTGTGCAAACTCTTTGCAAACTCTGTCTCTTTGACTTTGGGCACCCTTGTACCAAACTGCCTTGACATGAGAAGTATTTTGTGTCTGCACAGGTGTTGTATGAAACAGTATGACGCAATAAGTATTGTATAGTGGAACAGTCCCTCTATCAGCTCGTATGCTGTTTTTAGCTAAAATAAAAATAGTCAGGGAATACTGGTGGGTTTATCTACCCACTTCCAGCACAAAATTGAGAAAACTCAGACAGAGGGGCACAGTTGCTAGGATACAAGAAGTAAGGGTGCTAAAGTAATCAGGACAGAAGATCTCCGAGTGGCAGTAAAATATAATTGGGAAGCGATTGTGGCAGGAAGCGTGCTATTCTAATCCCAGGTGAACATGTCTTTACGACCACATTTGCATTTGTTGATGTCTGTATATGTTGCATGTGAGTGTGCTGTTTTTCCTACCGAAGTCAGCCAGTTTGAGCTCGCCCTTGTCGTTGATGAGCAGGTTCTGAGGCTTTAGGTCTCTGTGGAGGATTTTCCTCTTGTGACAGTAGGACAGACCACGCAGCAGCTGGAACATGAAGATCTGTAGAAGAAAAATGAAAATTATGCAGATCAAAAATTTGACATCTGTATATGTGCTTATTGTAGAATGTGGATTTTAAAAGTACTGAATAAAACTATAACCTATGACTACATCAAGAGAATTTGCCTCTTCCTATTCCACTCATCTCTTTGTTCTCCTCCTGTCCCCTGAAGGCCAAGAACTGAAACAATGAAATATACTGACATTCTCAAAATAGAGGAGTTACTGATCCGACAGAATCTTAGAATGAAAAGGCATTCCTGCTACCTAGATTAGTAAAACTTCAGAAACAAAAATCTGTTTAGTTGTGCAGCACACAGAGTAGCAATAAGCGTTATTACAGCCTTCTGTTCTTTCAAAGCTCATCAGGTTTTTATTTTTCAGAAAATCGGACGATTGTCTGTGTGTGATTCAAATGTAGTGGTAATACACGAGAGGCACAAACTGGGACTACCTTTTCATTCTGTCATTCTGTTAGATTTGTGCTCTGACTCCTCTAGTAACTCTATTTTGAGAATGGGCAGTAATTTCATTGTTTAAATTTCAGGCCTCCATGGCACCATGCAATACTCATTCTACTTGATTATTTGCTTTTTGGTTTGAGATGGTTAATTTTGTGTCTTTACACAGATGCAAAGGCGCCCTCTCTTGCTGGTATACATTCAATAGTGTTTGACACCTGATGCTACTGCTGCTGCTGAGTCATTGACATGCTGGTGGCTCACCTTGACATTATGCATGCTCATGAGATTCCCGCAGTTGTCCAAGTACTGTTTAAGGTCACTGTCCTGGAAGACGCAACAGCCACAGTGTTCACACTATCCATATTCAACGTGTGTAATTGAGGTCAACATCTTCTGAACTCATGCATGCCGAAGTACTCACGAGATACTCAAACACCAGGGTGAGGCAGCGTTCAGTGTGGATGATGTCATGCAGTGTGACAATGTTGGCGTGTTTCAGGTTCTTCAGGAGAGACACTGGGTGGACAGAAGAAGGAAAGATGAGTTGTGCTGTTTCCTCCAGGAACCTAAAATGTGTCCCCAGCACAACATCAACAGTAGAAACTACTGCAAAACAATCCACTAACACTTACTAACCGTACTAATTCTGGACTGGGAAATCTGTTTGTGTGTTAATGTGTGTGTACCCTCTCTGATAGCAGTGCAAGGTGCTCCCTCCTCGTGCTCCAGCCGAATCTCCTTTAATGCCACCAGGTTCTCTGTTAGTTTGCTTCGTCCTTTGAACACTGTGGCATATGTCCCCTATGAACACACACACACACACACACACACACACAACTCAAAATGACATTCTGATAATACCATATTCTGAAGAACTGTTACTCCAGTGCCAGCAGGTATGTCTTTTAACAGCGATGAAATACTGAAGTTAATCTGATTGGAATCTGTTTGCTTTCACTTTCTGTTTATTTTCTTATCATCATCCATAGCACATAAACATAAATCATCACAGCTAATTAATTGCAGCTGAACTGAATGAGGTCAGAAGTTTTAACCGCTATCATCCAAGAGCAGCATCAAAACATTTCAAGGCAATGCAAGTGTCTCAAGCAGGCTTTGATTTAATCCATTAATTAAGTTCATATTTATTTTTTGGGGATTTATTATTAGGATTTCTCATCACTGTCTATCACAGCTCATCTCCCTCACTCACGATTATCCTTCATGTATCCTCGATTTGCAATGCTGACAATTCTTCTATCATGATGCAGTTGATTGCATGTATTCAAATAACTTAGATCAACTACTGCAGGCCGAAAAGAGAACAAATCTGAATCTGTTTTCAGATATTGAGAAAAAAAACAGCAGTGAATCAGACACTTCTATAATGGCTGCATGTTCAAATCACTGTTTTCCACTGCATATAAACTAAACCATGCCTTTGTGAAACAGGTTATGATAATTGACAACAAAGGCAGCTCTTTTCGATCCCTCACCAACGCAGTCATCTGCTGCCGAGCCTTGTGACTGAGACTAACGCAGACACGCTTCTGTCACTAATCGTTCCTTGTTCCTTCAGGCAGTGACTTTTCTCAGATAAAAGATGAAGTATTTCAATGCATTGGCTCTGTTGTACAATCCAAAACACCCTCCTCGTCCACAGCATGACCATGCATTGGGATCTTAGAGGGTACAACATGTCGGAGCACATGGCGTGAATGCAGATTTAAGCCTTATTGTTGCTATTCTCATTAAGCTGTGCCAGCCAAGTCTGACTAATGCAGGAAAATAGACACATGGGTATACTGTTTGTCTCTTGTTTAATCAAAGCTGAATGTGTTGTACCCATTTTGACAGACTCTTGTCTCCCCTGAGAGGCTTGACTCACAGTAAACCTGATAAGTATAATGAAGACTCCAAGACAACTTGTGGTCAGCACGGTCGATATTACACCAGAGAGATGCTTTATTTCTGTTTGATAAAGTTCTGTCTGGCTTCAAGTTATTGCTTGGAGATTGCAGCGGGTGTAGCATCTCTCACTGAGCTGCACATCAGCTGCTTCCACTGACTGTACATTTTTTAAAAGGTGAATGTGTGAGTAATTGGCATCGACTTACTTCACCCAGTTTGCCGAGCTTCACGTATGTCTCCAGTTTCCCAAAGCCTATGTCAGACTAGAGCCAAAAAGAAAATACAGATTAATCTTGTGCGCCGTTATGATTCTCTCCTCTGATTATACATTAGAACGGTCAAAAGATTTGCATACATTAACGATCATTTTCTGAGATTAAGGTTAGGCAATTTAATGGAGAACTGTCCAAATATCAAAAAATAATGCACTCACAATATAAATATGATATGAAATACTGACCACTGTCATTTTAACACTTTATAGGCCTATGGTTATTCGTATAGGAGATTCTAATATTAGATAGATAGATAGATAGATAGATGGATAGATAGATAGATAGGTAGAGCACTAACCAGTGAAGCACGTCGAGACATGCGACTGAGAGGTTTGCAGAGTGGTGAGTTTTCACTCTCAAGCTGCAGTTTCTTGAGGAACTCTGGAGGAAGGCGGATGTCCATGGGCAGAGACATACGCTTACTGACGTCCTGCAGGAAGTCAACACACGCCAAGGTTTACAACATGCTTATGATACTTATCTGTCTTTAAGACCATTCATGCTTTAGCCTTTCTTTTCTTTAGCCATCTACATAAATGGATACTGGAATGGTATTCCAGCAAATTTCCGCAAAACTAGTGAGTGTCATCTTGAAAGCAAAAAATGTAAAATATAAATGTCTGCCTTTTGGTTTGTGATGTTTTTTTTTCTCGAAGGAGAACACAGGACAAGTCATTTACACAGCAGATGCATGCTGTAGCAAAAATGAATTGAATGAACATCTTCTTAGCATGATAGGGGGAGATACATTGAAGACAGGCAGGAAGGGGGTGAAGCAGCTCTTCAGCATGACAACAGGACTGCGTGCAGTTACAGGACCCAGCTGTGGATGATAATTAAATAGCTCCTATGTGTAATATTAAGCCAACAGCTTGTTAATCCACAGTGTCTCATGATGTATTTCTGCACATGTTAAATACAAATAATCAAAGCTCCCACAGATGATTACAAAAGTGAGTAAGGTTAATACAACTTTTCTTACTCTTTAAAAGAGAATTAAGTGAAAAGAAATTGGTTGTATTCTCTGAGGAATTTGTTCAAATTATGACTGTATAATAACTGCAAACGTGATGCCTTATTAGAAAGTGAGTGGATCAACAAAGTGTCATGATATTCTCACTTCATGGGGCATTGATTGGACCTTTGCTTAGGTTGATGTGGATGTAGCTTTGCTGAGAATTGCATGTCACAATCTGTGCCAGCACAGATCTGAGAATCAATCAATCAAAAGTGAAATCACCTATGTGGGAGTGCCACGGTTGTGCAGGGCCTTTAAATGTTGAGCAGTTACTAATCGATGAAGGGCTCCTCCACTACAATACTAAGTCAAGTCTTGGCTCGTAAATGTTAATGAGTTAATAAATCGATTTTGGTCTGAATGCGCTGCAGCTTCTTTGCAGAATATAAGTGGTTGAACTGTCCATTGTAAAGGTCTTCCTCATAAATTAGCAGAAACATAGCTAAGAAGGTTGTGTCTGCCAAAGAGATATTTCACATCCTGGCAACCATAAAATTGTCCCTATTAATGGCTTACTGATCGTTAAAGCATTAATTAACCATACAGTCATTAGTTACAACCTCTTGTTAGAAAGACATACATGCATTTCTCACGCTTGTTAAATGAAGATATCCACACTGTCTAAGCTCCCAGCCCTCTCTCTGTCACACTATTTCTGTCTTGACAGCACCGGGTCCTTCCTGAGCACTCACTTCCCTCTGGCATAGCTTCACTCAACTGTCTGGTTGTGGTTGCGTGGAGTTTGAGAAAGACTCGAAGTGAATCACACTCGCTCCACAGGGATCTATTTCTGAAGAGGTGGGACTGTGAACTCTCTCACATTTCCAATAAAAAGTCTGGTGCTCTCGGGAGGATTAAAAACTTCTGAGGTGACTCATCTCATTGAGCTGGCAGAGGTGGACTCGTGGGGAAGAGTTTGGAAGAATGGACTTGTGCCACTGTTGATGTCTATGTCAGAGTTTCTTTTGATACTTTTAATGGCAACTTGAATCTAGGCAATTTCCTATCAGTGCTTAGTTAGCGACATGTAAATCACTGTGGTAGAAAAGCATGGCAGCATGTGACTACAGCCTGACCACTTTGCCTGTTAACCCCTTATCTGTCGTATTAACCTGCGTCCTCCTGCAGCTGCTCTTTGAGCCTCTGTTGCTTACCTCCATGGAGAAACGTCTGTGCTGGGCCTTGCTGTGATAGTGGAGCTGGGACGGAGACTGAGCCGCCGGTGTCGTTGGTTCAGGGCTCACTGGACTGGCATCATGAGATGGAGGACCCAGCCTGTCGGGAGTCAGGCCTGACAGAGGAGAAACATAATCAAGCAACATTTGCAGATGCACAGATGGGTGACAAAGGGAAAAACCAATGGGGTGCAGGGTCACCGCAAGCTTTCAGAACAGCTTCAGTTATCAATGGCACAGATTCATTAACCACATTCAAAGCTGTATGTATGACCCTGACATCCACGTGTAGTGTGAATCATGTCACAAACCTACATTTTCCAATACAAATCATCTCTGTAATATCTTTTTCTTTTCTGAGCAACTTCAATCTTTCATTTGTATGTCATTTTTATACTTCAGTTTTGTGTGGATTAAACAAAACATGTAATATAACGTGTTGATCAGTGAGCTTTGAAGGTGTTGGCTGGTGAATTCTCTTCGTACAGAGCCAGGCTCCGGTTTCATATTTACCATACAGGGATAAGGCAAAGGAAACCAAACATAACATTTCCCAAAATGTTGAACTGTGTGCAGTGTGAAAGGGGCCACTACTGAACCTACAGAGAATTGCCACCAAACTCAGCTGTACAGAGCATTTAGCACCTTTCAGCACATTGTTTTGACTTTAAAGGAATTAATTGCTTTGATTCAGGTGCACTGCCCTTAACAAACTCATTTTTAGCATCAGGCAGCTGTTTTCAAGGAAAAAGCTTTAAAAACCCAATGCATGTACAGCACCAAATGGCAACGAGTTGATGAACAACAACAAGATATTTTTCTCACGAGTTGCTGAAGACTGAAACAGAGCTAAAAGGAGGGTGAGTACTGAGACATGGATGGCCACCAGAAACACAGCTTGAAATGAATGCTAATGTTGCTGTGTGCCTTCTGGATTGTAAATAGGCAAGTGTTCTCTGGTGGGCAAACTGTGTAATGGTGCCCCTGCTTCTAAATTACCTCAAGCATAAGCAGGATTTATAGTTCTACGTTATGGGGCTGCAGAGCCTCTGTTGCAAGGACTGTAACTGGTCAGCTCTGGCTGCATGTGTTTTCTCCTACAAGTCTCTGATGACAACATCAAATAAGTTGAAAAAGGAACATCCGATATATCTGACAAAACAAAGAAATGCATAAATGACTGCACGCAAGCACAAAATGGACTCTCAGCATCTTGTTTTCAGAAAAAGGCTCATCAAGACTGCAGAGGAGATCATAGTTAAGGCAGCTGAAGCGAACGTGCCAGACAGTTACACTGCTATCCAGCCAGCGTGGTGGGAAGAATGGACTTTGATCCTCATCATACAACATTGTACGTGATGCGTGTTTGATGCCTGGTCAGTGTCTTTTGAATGCAACCTACTGTGAGGTGTCAGCTGCAGTTTGATCTCTTCTTTCAATGGTGAGTGTTGGCTGCCTCACCAGTATGGCAAATGTGGCGTGTGAAGTGTCTCCATTTTATCGGCACGTTCCAGGCGTGTGTGTGTGTCTGTTACAACCCGACAGGGTTGGAGCACGAAGTGCTTTAACTCCTTGTTTCCATGGTGACAAAGGCTAACAAGGGAAGCAGGTCTTGATGTTAACAAGGAAGTCTTGTATATTTCTTTAAAGACAACACATACAAGTTATACACACACAAACATTCACATTAACTGCATGACCTGTGACCTTTCTCATACTGCAGGTAATTCAACAGTGTTGCCTCAATCAAGCACACACACACACACACACACACACACACACACACACACACACACACATCCTAACAAACTGCTAGAGTATCAAAAAGATAAAGAAGGCAGGCCAATAAAGACTTTAAAATGCCTGGGTGAGTTTACCTGGGTGTTTTTCACAGTGCTACAGAAGCTTCTAACAGGCCACTTTGTATCAGACTGACTGACAGACTAAACGGGCTGGGGGGATGAAATGACAACCTGTTTGCTAGTCATTTGAATATCACAGCTACAGTGCTCCTTTGATCTCCTGATAATTATGGTCAGTGAAGGCGACACTGATATGAGGGGACACACACACACACCCACAGATACACACACAGTGCCTGATTGCTGTGTGATATATGGATCAATGCCTGCTAGACATCTTCTCATAAAAGGACAATCCAATATGGAAGGCAACATGATGTTTTTGTAGCATTTCCATGTGAAACTGTGCTTACAGTGAGAGGGAGAAAGGGGCAGAGAGGAGCCGGGAGAGAAATAACCACGGGGTGTGTGTTGGGAAATAAGCTTCACACAAACTGGCAGAAGTAACCTCCAGGCCGTGTTTGAGCACATTTTACATAACATATTCACAGAGTTGCACACATTTAAACCTACAGTCTGGTGAGGCAGCTTAAGGTGAAGTACCTTCCTCAAGGACAGACACATTTTCCAAACACTCTAAAACTCATTTTAAGTCTGTGAATATCAAGCAAGACAAGAGCACTGGGACTAAATACAAAGTGCAACTGAGGCTGATGGGAAGATTAGTTGTTTTGCAGGTATTTTGTAATAAACCAAAATAATAGACATTAAAATTTTGACCAAATAATGTAACTTTAATAGAAGCTAAAAGATCACCACAGTTATTACAATTACTCCTGGGGGCAGCATGAAACCACATTTAATGGCAATCCATCCAGTATCTGTTTCACTCAAAAGCATAAATGTCAACCTTACGGTTGTGCCAGTGGAAAAGTCAGAGGATCATTCATCATCATTCATCATTCATGTTTGTACCAAATTTCATTGCAACCCATCTAATAGTTGCTGAAATATTACAGTCTGGACAGTGCTGGACTGACATTGCCTATAATGGAGTCACATTTTAGCCCCATAGTGTGGCTGTTTTGTGCATATTAAAAATCAATAGTGCTGTTCTCAGTCTTGCTTAACTCCAAAATAGAAAACCTTTTTATTGCAGGATACCATGAGGAGCTTTCGATTGACTTTCCTGCCGATGGTTTCACACTAATTCCTCTGATCAACAGTTGATGAAGCTAATGCACCAAGAAACACAGCAACACACCAGGCAGGTAAGAACAGGACTGCCAGCAAACATGAATGTAAATGATGCAAAATGTAAAAAAAAAAAAAAAAAAAGATATTTTATTGGAAGAAACTGCTTTCAACACAGTTTCTGTATGTTTTGTTGAGTCAACTTATCAATTCTGCACGAATCAATATTCTAAACTGTGTAACATGAAAAGGGTTGCTTGTAGTGGTGAACCCACTGATAGTCTTTCAGCTCATTGTTTTGATTTTATGACAAACTACTTTGTTTTGGTTGACTCTCACTGCTCTCACCGGCGTCGTTTCCAGCATCAACAGGTGGATTTTACTAACCCACTGTATATGCGACTTGCCTTGCACCAAACAACAGACAGACAAAGACATTATTTCAGGAATTGGTGGAGAAGAAACAAGAACTTAAAAAAGGAGTTAGGACTGGACAAAGATTCACCAGGTAACATTGGGCTGAAACATGATTCCAAATGACTGCTGCTCTGTGTCTGCTGGTGGAATAGGTTAGGCTATAGTATGTCAATGTTGAGCTTATTGCTTGTCGTGGTGGCCCCACCTGGCTAAATGATTCACAAATGCAGGTTTAACTTTGTTCATCTACAAGAAAACTCTTTAACTGGAGTAAAGCTATAAATATTATATGGTCAAATAGGTCAGATATGGTAGATTGATGGGAACTCTGGCTCATGGTGCTTTTCCTGTAAAAGCAAATGGCAGTGTGCCAGTCAACATAACCAAGATAAGAAAATCTCACCTGCGGTAATCGTGACTCTGTGCATGTGTGTGCCAGAGGGTTTGATGGGTTTGATGATTTCATCTCACACTCATCTAACTGACTGTCACACTGAACTGATTTAAATCTACTTGAATAATTTGTTTGTTCTTCCTTTAATCAGGATTCATTTCTTGCAGAGCGTTCTCTGCAGAGACAATTGGATTTCAACCGTGATCAAGAAGAAGCTCTCATCAGAGCACCGACGTGTCAGGGTGGCTTATGTGATTACTTTCACCGTTACATTAGCACGTTCTTATGGGAGCTTAGCAAAACAGCTTTAAACGGACTAATATATGGAACGTGAACAAAGGGATTCTGCCTAATGTGAAATATTAGCAGTTTGTCAGGCAGTAGGTCCTGGCTATCTCTGAGGACACTGATTCAAACACACATACACCTGTATTTGTATGAATCTGAAAAAAATCTGTATCATCTGACGAGACTAGCCGTAATGAAATTGTGTGTATGTGTGTGTGTATTTGTGTATACACACAACCTTATGGGATGCTAATGAGTTCATCGTGCTCAGTGATCTGAGACTGATTGACTTTCTTTGTTTTTTCGCCAGTTTGATCCAGCTGCTCTTGTTTTTAAATGTGATAAACTGATAAGACTGAAGAAGCTGCATATTTAATAAGATTTGTCTGCACAGTGACACATATGTACACAATCTCCTTCATTCATGGTAATCAATAGGAGCGGGCGTTATGGTTAATCTAGTAAATTCAATACCTGACATGTCAAGGATCTTGATAGGTACATCCATTATTACAATAAGTTGGCCATACTAACTGACCAACAGCCTAATACGTACACCCAAAGATATCAAAGGAGAGATACCATAGTATACACAATATATCAAAAAAATGTACTGTCTCAAGGTATATTGAACTATCATACTGCCCAGTCATAGTAATAAATGTAAAAGTATCTTGGACAACTTTGATCATACCAATAGTTACATTAATATTATTACAGTCTGAAAGTACATTTCTGACTTCTTGTCAGATATGTGATAAAGGCTGAAAGAACTTGGATGATTTCACTTGAATTTATGGATTCCAATCATTCCATCAAGTTTACCAACCTGGCTTGACTCAGAAGTCATTTTGTGTTTGCATTTTACGTGACATGGACATATACAGGATTGCATTGCTTTTCTTGCCAAGAGGGAGACAAGAAGACGGACGCCACACTCTAACATTTAGCCTGACTCTTTCCACCTACCACATCTGAAGCTCCCTAATAAACATATCCTATTTGTTTTATCTGTACACAAACAGAAATGTAAAACCAATCATTTTCAGTATTATTTTGCAATATTAAAAAAAAACTGTGACAGCCTGTACTCCCTCTGTAACAGAGCCAGAACACCAAAATGTCAAATCGTTCCTTTAAGATGCACCAATTACTCACTTCAATATTTACTGGACTCGATAATAAAACACATGGACCATTTGTAAAGTATCTACTTGCTACAGAAATGCTCTGGGCATGCGGATGCTATATCCTTGCAAAAATGTCAGATGGTGTTTTCAGTCTAAACAGCAGCTGTGGGAGCATGATATAATCCCTCACACAGGAAAGAGGAGAGCAAGATGGAAAAGAGAGATGAAGATTAGAAACTGGTGTGAACATGAGAAGGCTGCTGGGTTTGGGTCAAACACTCCGTCCCTCTGTGTGACTCCTTTCATCTTCACTCAGTTGTTTATCTCCATTTCTTTGTCCTCTTCCTCTCTCTCTGTCTAGTAACCTCTGTCCTGACCTTCAGAAGCAGACAGTGATGCAGACAGATGTACTCTGGGGGGTTAAACTACATATCCAGCTGCTTCTCTCCATCAGGCAGCTGAATAACAACCTTGCTTTACTGAACACTATGTTCACAAAAGAGGCAGAGGCAGTTGCCTGATTTTGATTAGTTGCCTCAAGTGTTATACACAGTGTTCAAGCAGGTCTGATGAAAGCACTTGATTACAGTACATCATGTTTACATTGTAATGTTTGTGCACTTGACTTGGCAGACAGGTTCATTACACCTTGAGTGACCTTGCATGATCCACTTCTCTCCTTCAATGGACTTCTCATGTTTTAGTGGCTTTTTGCATTAAATCTCAATGTGAAGCATCAAATGTAAGCATTATTTCCCTCTTTGAGATCAGATGAAAGTGTTAACCATCCTGGTAGCTGTGCAATCTAAAGGCGCATGCTTTGAATTCACCCAATTCATTGTTATTCCATCTTTTTGTGCTATCTTCGCAGTAAAACTCTACATAACAAAGCAGAGACACTCGAAAACCTATTCCAGATGCATTCGGTTCCTTTGCATTATCTACCCCTTCTTATCCACCATAACCCTCATTTTCCTTTGATGCCTACTGATCCTCGGTGGCTCAGTGCCTGTGGTGGTACCAGTCGCAGCCGGAAAAACCCCAGTTAATCTGTGAGGGTCTGCTACAGACACGGAAGGAAGGAAGGAAGGCTTTTGTATTTGGTATTAAAACCCAGACAAACGAGATTGCAGTTTGTGCTCTATTATTAGACATGAGCTGCTTGTTCGCACGGGGACCGAAAGACACAAGGAAGTAGAGCTCAGCGTTCAGGACTTTGAACATGGTTAATTAGCCAAAAGTTATGAAATGGTTTTGTCAGCCACTGTGGCTACGCTGTCAAAAACTGAAATCCCTCAGATAGGAGTGGAGTTACAAAAAATATCTTTATCTGGCCACTTACAGACCAACATACCTGTTAAAGGTGACAAGAAAGAATGGAATGGACTGCATTTTCTTACCCACCACTCAAAGCACTTTAACAAAGCAAGCCAGCATTTACCCATTCACACACTGGTGGCTGGTGGCCATGCACACACACTCACAGCCATTGGGAGCAATTTGGTGTTCTGCATCTTGCCCAAGGTCGCTTGACTGCAGTGGCCAGGCCGTCGACCCACTGACCTTCTATTAGTGGACGACCACTCTTCTTTCTGAGTCACAGCTTCCCAATGCCAGCACTCGGTGCCATTGCAAAACACAGTGTACAATTTAGCTAGATGGAAAATACAGGTGTGGGAGTGGGGTTTTGGATAGAGGTGTACTCACATGCTTTAACTTTAAACAGACCTTAAGCATTGTACTAACCAAAAGTGTTGCCATTGAATGTACCATTCTGCCTGGCTGAAGCTTTGGTTTGGAAAGTCAACACAGTTTAAACTTCAGTGACAATCTGGGAAAATGTTTTAAAATTTGGGACCCAAAGAAAATTAGGGAGCAGATCTTTAAGGTTATGAACAGGTTCCCAGTGGCTGAATTTGGAAATAGGGGTTCTTACCCTGAGTGTGCTGTATGTTGAGCTGGTTGATCTGATCAGTGAACTCGTTCTCCTCAATGGTCTCAGTGCGAGGAACAGAAAGAGAGAAACGCCTCTTAAAGTTCTTCATCTTGTTCATGGTGCTGAAGAGCAGTCTCTGGGGGCAGAAAGACACAGATGGAGAGAGAGAGAGAGAGTGATGTTCACCAAGAAATATACAACCAATCCTCCAGTCCATCAGTGCATACGATGCATGCATCAACACATTCTGATGCTTTTCTCGAAGAAAAAATTTAATGTGTGATATTTGTTACAGGCCTGTAATACAATCTATAGATATAAATACATGTTTTGTGAATGCAAAGCATTTAGAAAAAGCTTTCACAGTGTAATGTACAGAACATACTGTACACCAAAAATCAAAGAAACTGAAGTGTAAACACGACCCAGCACACTGCCTACATGACATGAGCTGCAGAGCGCGATGTGCAGCTGTGATGGATCTTTATGTGCAGCTTGACCAAAGACAGTCTTCTGTGTTGCCTGATAATGAGGCAGAAAGCAGCAGGAAAGCATCTGATCAATATACTCTCTCCCTCACTAGCTCACACAACCACAGCCAGTCCCACTAGTTAGTTTTCACTCTTCGACACTTTTCTCGCTCTGTTTTTGTTCTTTTCCTTTTCTGATGTCATGGGGGTCTCCATGATTCTTTTACTGACACGAAATTGTGCATGCGTGTCTCCGTGTGTGTGTCTGCACATTATTGTGAAAGGCTAATAGATGTGTATAGTGGGTTCAACTCTAGCAAGGCTCCATGTCTTAACTGCTTTAGCCCCAACCCTTGAGAATCATCCTCCCCAATCAGATTTGCTGAATCTTTGGCCTGGTTTCTAAAAACCTGTATTTAACCTGTTGCTGCCTTATGTTGTGGTTTGTTTTCATTTAGTCTTTATGGTGAGGTCTTTAAGGTATTTAACTTTACATTTGTTTGATATTGAAAATTATCATTAATATCATTATATTGAATTTTTTTCCTACTTTATTTGTTTATTCATTTCTATTTTTCCTGTAAGCATGTATGTGAGGCACTTTGTAACTGTGTGTTTTAAAAAGTGAATTGAAGCTTTACTTACTTACATTCCAAACTGTTCATTTTAAGATAAGATATAAGATATACCTTTATTTGTCCTACAGTGGGGAAATTTACAAGCCTCAATAACTCATCAGGATATTACTGTCTCTGAGCAATCAGAGTATTGTCAGATCATCCTGATGATACATGCACTGAAACGCACACAAACGTCATGAAAATACACACAGAATGCCTGGGTGCATTCAGATCTAAGTGACTATAATCGAACACAACTGCCTTTGTAGCAGTGATCTTCTAACCTACACCAAAATACAACTAATGCATGATACAACAGTCGGGTAATGGTATTCTAATATACGGGTGATCTCCCATGGTTTAAAACAATATAAGGTTTTCTGAGCGATGTCATCCTGAGATGTGAGTGCACACAAGGTGCACAACAAAGCAGAATAAAGGGGATCTAATGGGATCAACAGGAGTTATATTTGTGCCTTAAACTGCATGGAAGAGTAACAGGTGGCAAACGTTCAACATCCCAAGAAGGACCTTCTTAGTTAGTCTAAATGATATCTAGATGCATCCGTTGCACAAAGCTGTCTCGCTCTTGATTATTTAAAGGAGGACTAATTCGGGGACTAATTTGCAATGAATTCTGGGTAAATTCTGGCCTTTTTCAAACTAAACAAAATGGTTGACCAGGGTGATCACACCAAACCAGCTCACTTCACTTCAACAGAAAATGTTTGCCTCCTGGGAAAAATCAGCAATGTCCTCACTGCTGTATATTATCCAGGGGTTACTTTGGCCTCTAAAAGCATTTTCCCTTCTCACTGTTTACTTCACAACATTATTACCAAGTGACAAATTATCAGCCATCTTTACCTCTTTGTTGTCATTTGGTGTCTGATTGTTACCATGGAAACATGGTTCTCAGTTCAGAGTTAGCCTGAGGGTGTGGTGGCTAACTTTATAAGCTTAGGAAATGTGCAAATCTATATGTGGCCCCGGGCAGGAGCCCTTGACTTTAAGGTGATGCTGCCTTGTTTTTCTACCATTGTATACTTGTGTGCTGTGGGAGATCATCAGGTGTGTCATGGGGAAATTACTCGATTCCGCTTAACTGGTCCCAAAAAAGGAAAATTAAATACGTTTCCATGCCTGTGGGTGGCAGTAGGTTGCACAGTTAGTAATGAGCTTGTTGATTTCAGACAATAGAATTAGAGATGCAGGTAGACCAAGTGACAATGCTAGATAAATATTTAGATAAATGTTTGAAGAGGAAAACTTGACCCTGGACCTGATCAGAGTCCTTCCAGATATAACCCAGATGAAGAGTGATGAGCTCAAATTGTTACCCCTACAGTTCAGAGAAAAATAACTCCAAACAGATGCACAGAGTCGCTTTCCATAATCCTGTGTTACTTTAATACTTATTAAATCCTGAATTGACAGTTTGGTAGGAGTAAATTTCATTGCCTGACTACATTCATCCGATATGAGTTTGTTTTGTTTTTTTGCTAATGTAAAACATCTGGAAGATATCTAGTGTTTAGGTTTGATGGTAAAGAGCAGGATGTTCATTCATGCTGACATTACTAATACATTGCCCAGAATGAGGATGGCTCTGTGCAAGTCAATGTAACTTTAATTTTATGTCACTGGTTTCTACCAAGTTGCTCTATTCATAAAAACTGAAATTGTTCATTTTTATGGTATGATATATCCACAATTTGTGTAAATGGGAGACCCATATGTAAGGCAACCCATCAAATAAAGACTGCATTGACACAACTTTTCTCTTCCTCATTACGTCTTCATTTCTTCAATCACACAAAAAAAGTGAATGAAAAGCATGAGCTGCAGTGGAGAGACTCAAGCATGGACCCTGACAATGTCTGGGTGAAAAATGGAAAGGTTTCATTATTTTCAGGGCCTTTTCAGGGTCAAATCTGAGACTAGAAATAAGACAGCAATTTGGTTTGCAGTATCCTCAGCACAGTCAGTCAAAGTTGGTGTGGCATGTTTACACCTAAAGAACTTGCATTTTGGAGCACTTTAAAGGTTTCCTGTGGTGTTCTCGGCCTCCAGTAGCGCTTTGGAGCTTTTTTCTATGTTTGTGTTCCTGTTTTGTTTATCTCGTGCACGAGGATGCATATGCACAACCCAACCAATGGCGCCACTGATTAAGAGAGGAGGTGGTAATACAGCAAAACATGCTGCAATGCGCCAACAACAGCAGGGAAGAAGATGATTTCTAGCTAAACATGGATGTAATCCATAAACGGTAAGACTGAATGTAAACAACTTTGTTTGTTCCCAAGATCACTCCACCTTTAATCAATGAAAAGGCACCATATATACAAATGATTAAAATGTTGTGCACACACATAAATCCCTGCACTCCCTCCCAAAAGCTGCTATTTTAATACAAAATCCTCTTTGCTTTTGTCACAAACACAGGCGATCTAAGAAACCTTCAATAATTTGAAAAACAAAACAAAACTAATTATGCGCTTTCATTTCTAGAGGCGAAATATATATTTATATAAAGGTGTAAGATGTTCCTGGGAGACAATAATGAAGGCATTCTCAGAGCGAGAGAAGTGTGGGTGGCAGCCATAAATTGAACAGCCGGTGGAGAAAAGGAAGCAGCTCAAAAGGCGATGGTGCAAGCAGATTGCAGTGCAGAGAGAAGGGGGATTTCTAATTCAGAAAAGGAGAAGCCTTTGAAATCAATGAAATTCAGCTCATGAGACTGTTTGACGGAGAGGGATTCACCTTCTTGGCAGCAGAAAAGAGCAAAGTAACCGCCACAGCACTGCTACAAGCAGGAATGCCAAACTCTGATGTGGTGTTCATGACACTCAATCATGTTCAATGAGCATCCGAGGCAGAAAAAAAGACCCCAGCTTTATTTTACTAGAGCTGGAAAATGCTTTTGGCTCAGTCGCATCATTCATCCATCATGACAGTAACATCAGCGTATTTCAAATGTGTGCAGATATCTCAGCAGCAATCATTTTCTGCAGCGTGGCAGATGTTTTCTCCCAGGTCACTGTGAATATTCTGACAGTCATTTGATAAAACTGGATATAATAAAAGCCCAACAGTTAATAGGCATTTATTGTTAACAATAAACAACAAACAAAAGTCACTATATCAGAGAAGCCTTTAAGGTTAGGAAATGTAAATAATAAAGTAAGTGATCAATAAAGCAGATTAAGAGGTTAAGAATGGAGAAGGAAAGAGGCTTAGTCTGCAGAGAGAAATCAATACCACTAGTCTGGCTGGTGTGTTTGTGGTTGTGGCTGATGTTGTTTTCCCAGAATCTGTCGAGCCTTTGTGAAGGCAGACTTCCTCAGTGTCTCAGCGGGGTTTAACTGTATATAATAAGGGAACACCTCTGGTACACTTCATACAGTTGAACAAAAATACGTTGTAGTTGACACTGTGCCCTTTAACAAATGTGGAAAACCAAGAGTACAAACACCTCTTTGTGTCACAAGCTGAGTAACAACGCTAGGTCCTTTTACTACTTTTGTCTGCTGTTATCTTTCTGAGGAGGAGGACAGCATTCATTGTTATGTTGTGGAGGAAAAATGACCTTCTGCTGGACTGTATTCTTTACAGTGATCTCAGATAGTGTTATCGTAAGGTTTCAGACACTTGTAGCCATTATCTTATCTTATTGCCATACCATGCTATTAATGCCTTTTGTGACTTGATCATCCTCATCCTGGAAAACATTTTACACAAACAGATAAATACACACATACAGAGGATCATCTTTCATTTAACCTACTCTTTACTGTTTCTCTGTGGATGAAGTTTATAAAGTCTTCAATAAATATGAGTAGGAAGGAGACTGTGACTGTGAGTCCAAAAGATACAAGGGTTGGTTAACCTTGAGGAGGAAGTTGGTCATCTCAGGTCTAAATAGAATATCAAGCATTAGAAATGTGCTAAAGTTGTGTTGTGGATGTTGTCTTAGTATTTGCTACCTGGCTCGACCTGTGGCATTTCTGTCCACATTTGTGGATAAACACCTTCATTCAGACATAGATTAAAAATATGACACAGTTGCTTTGCCACAATCCTGACTGACAGCTTTAGTAAAGAAAGAAAAGACCAATCGGCACAACTTCATCATCGTCATCAAAGAACATATGCCCCGCAGCAGGCACTGTGGTTGACAAGTGACAACAACACATTACAGAGCTTAGCATCAAAGATTGAGACTACTGCACTTCATTTAAAGCGCTGACCTTTCTCTAAATGAGAGCTTCCGTAGTGTCAAATGTAAATATTAAGATGGGAGCATAACCAGTAAAGCTTTCCTTTCCCAAAACCTCCTATGTGCAAATCTAAATTAACATTGTTCCCAAATATTTGTCAGACATCACTGAAAAATGACTCCAAATGAAACAAATTTCAATGCTGGCATTCCTTCCTGTTTATAGCTCAGAACAAAATCATGGCCAACAGAGAAGAATGTAGTCAATTCCAGTTCTCACAAACTTGTAAATCATGGCTGAAAATCATGAACATCCCCTTTTACCAAAACAGCAGTGTTTGTGTTCAGACAGCCATAAATGGTGATGTAACCTGTTTGGCAGTGTCTCACCCAGGAGAGAGTCTGTGGGCTACTGCAAATCTTCAGTTCAGTTTCTTGTGTTCTCTCTTTGCTTCTCTTCTCTCCTCCCCTCTCATCTGTTGCTTTGGCCTGGTGTTTGATATAGAAACCAGAGTGTGTTTTTTCTAGACAGGACACAGAGAAATGTAATGGCCCCCACTCTGATTGGGAGCCTGTCTTCATCCTCTCTGCTCTCTCACTTGCCCTCTTGAACAACATAATAACATGGATCATGAGTGAGAAAATTCCTAATTTTGATGGAACCGTGTGTGTGTGTGTGTGTGTGTGTGTGTGTGTGTGTGTGTGTGTGTGTGTGTGTGTGTGCTTCATTTATCTTGCAGACAGTCTCTTCTATTTGGAGACGGGTAAAATGTGACAGTCTGGATGCTTCAGGAGAATGTGGCATCACTCTTACAGCTACTCTATCAAAGGGAGGAAGTTGGTTTTGGTTGTGTGACACAGTCTGACTACACACACACACAGACACACACACACTCATTCTCGCAAGTGCATCTGCTGCAAGCAAGGTGCCAACGAATCTTAGTTTGCCCGTAGCTGTGATCGTCCCTGGACACAAACACACTTCATGTTACTGCGGCGCCCTCTCTCCCCCTTTTTTAAATGCCTGTTCCTCTTTGATCTCTGTTTGTCTTTCTCTGCTGCTCTTCCCCCTCTCATGCATCTCCATGAGGGCTTATATCTATTCTGTCTGTGGTTTCACAAATTCAGTGTAACTTTCATTTCCTTTCTTGTAAATTTCGAATGACAACCCTCATAAAATACAGGCACTAGTCAGTATGTCATTCATAAGCCAGGCTTTGTTAATATTATAAACATGAACCCAAAGTCATTTGATGTGTTTACAGAAATCAACAGACTCAGCACTGAATGATTAAATCATGAACAAGGTTACCTAGTACAAGAGGGCTGTAGCCAAGGTTACCAGACTGTCAAGAAATAATATTAAATAAAAGGAAAAAGCTCAAACACCTTTCGCACTGCCTGCAGCCTGTTGAGTGGTGGTAGATCATCAAACCTTCCAATGAACATTTATTGTTAAGCTCAGTTTTGAAAGGCAATACTGAGCAGAGGGAATGAAACATTGACTGGAGTCAATGAGGACACTGCTCATTGTCCATAACTGCAACAAAAGGGAGACAGTGTATTTCAGCTTATCAAACACCTGTTGAAGAGCAGAAGGGTATTCAGCCACTCTGCCCACAGTAACTTGCTGCTGCTTCTTCTGCCACAGTTGGCCATACTTTATGTTACAGTGCTAAAAGTGTGACATGGAAGTGGATATCTCAAAAGTGACAGTTGGCAAAATATGCTGTCAGTCGGTGCCAACTGAGATGGGAAACAACAAATCTTTTCCATCAGCTGAAAAGGTTGCATCCCAGCAACGACACCATTATTTTAATAAGTTGCAAGTCAAGTTAACTTGTGTTATTTTGTTAAGGCAGATACAGGTTTGCAATGTTTTATATTTGCATTTAAATGTTAGATATATTGTAATAAATATCAACATTGATCAACATGGAATAAATTAGAGTGATCATACGTTTTACCAGTGTCAAGACAATTTTACTATTGGTCAAAACAGTGAAAAGTGGAACTTGACAAATATATGGCCAGATTCACACTTGTGAATTGATTTTGCCATTCAATTGTGTGACCAGGCCTTTGGCATGCAAATGAGTCTGACCTATCAAGGTTGGTTCTTTTCAGTTGAAGTCAGACTTATCTAATTATTTTGTCACAGCATTATTTTCATGCCTGAAGTCTTTGTCATGCAGATGCATATAAAAAATGATTAGAAAGCTGCCTAACACAGCCTCATAATCGACTTTCTCCAGGAGAAATCTAGATGGGGAAATCAATTGTCTCTATTTCCCTGCTCGGACGACAGAAACAGTGTTTCTCATTTTAATAAATCATGTTATTGCTGAAAGTCGACAGTAATCCAGTTACTTAAGTCCATGTTCACACACTGAACTTAGAGCTGTTGCAGTGGGAGGAATGACTAAAAACATGAGCTGCCCAATGCAAACAAAATATTGTCCTTTTGGCCAGTGACCAAATCCACTGCAGAAGTTCAGTGGTTGTTGCCTTTAGGGGGTTGAGGAGGAGTGTTTGATTCAGCAAAAAGCCATATGTCAGTGGTCCAGTGACCCATGTCAGCTCTGGTTAAATGAATATACACAACTCCCCTCATGTGCACTCATTTAGAATGGTGCCAGCTGATGGAAAAGATGCGGGGCGTGTTTAGATGGGCTTCATGGTTTTACACAGGTCACTGAGCACAGTCATCTGAAAATATGACACACATTCAACAATCTATCTACATATAAGGCCTACAGAACAGGCATGGAGAGACACAACTGTGACTCACGCCGGGTGATGAGTTCACACGTGCACACGCTCTGATTCAAACCTTTAGGCAAATGTTTTTCTCTCTGTGTTTTTTCCTTCATCCAGTATGTTGAAATTGAATGAATGAATGACTGAGAGGCCCATTAAAAAAGACGCTCTGGCACAGTGTCAAGGCAGACCATTAGCCCGCTAACAGTGAGACCACAGCTTCATCTGACCGCTGTGTTTGTCCAATGAAACCTTGCATGGCAGCTCCCTGTTCCTGACAGCCAGACAGACTGCCAACACAAGCTGTGATCTCCGGGAGGGTCAAGGAAAGCAACTCAATGAAACAGAGAAAGAAAGGTGATTTTCAGAGTGAGCACTATTTTCAGATCCCAAATTCAAGGGAAGAATACAGAGGGAGGGCAAAAAAGAAAACATTCTGTATTTGTGTAATTTGCAAAAGGTTTCTTATCTTCCAAGTACGATATGTTACTGATATGTTGCTGATAACGTCCTATTTATAGTAACAACCTTTAGCCACTTCTGCCAGTGCTAAAAGGGATTTTCAACAACACTTAAAAAACATCTGAAACACAAGTCTTGCAAAGCAGCCAGTTATGACCTGGCATCACAGTAACACAAACTATAGAGTAAAAGTTCCACAATAACGATTGGTAGGCTGTACAGTAACTACGCTCACTAAATGAGGAGGCAATGTATGTGAATGGTTAATAAAATAATCATGCTGTGATATGTGCATATTGGCTTAGAAACAAAACTGCACATAAGAAAGAAAGAGGAGCTTCCTAACACTAAGAAGACAAACTGCTTTATATTACTCAGAAATGAATGCAAAACATATACTATGTGGAAATCATCCTTATTGCTTTTCTTTCCTTTATTCTTTCATTCTCCTCATACCTTGCTTCTTTTCCTACGCTGTTAGAGTGAGAGAGAGAGAGAGAGAGAGAAGCATACGCACACATCTGTCTGTGTGATCTGTGTATGTGTGTGACGGGTCATATGCGCTAAAACTGACCTTAGGCCTGAGGTTACATTACTGTGTGCTCCAGTAGTTCATACACACACACACAAACACACACACACACACACACACACACACACACACACACTCACTCACTCACTCACTTTCCCTAAAGGAGATGAATGGTGGGGACAGTGCTGCTTCACAGAAACCAGGAGTGGTAAGAGAGAATCACTGTTAAACAGCTGGTGTGTGTAGTTCGTAATGCAGCTAATCCAGTTTTATTTGCCATTATTGAGCCATGTTCCACCAACAATACACACATATAATGAAGATAATACAAGACTTTGTGCCGGTGAAGTGTTTGGTGAAATCCATTGCAAAACGGGAACCTGACATACATGATGTATTTTCACATTATGCCAGCAGGTGAACTGTTTAGCTCGAGGTGCCGTCCAGCTGTTTCTGTGGGTAACTGAAATAAAGTACTGTAACTGTTTGGGCTGAATTTGGATTTGATCAGATTTCTGACGCCTATTCCATTTATGAAAACAGAAAGATTAGAAGTAGTCAGATTTGATTTACAGTTAGAATAACACTGAGAGCCAACTGCCCTTTGCTCTGTTTTCACATTCAACAGTTTCACAACTTTGAGACAGGGTTTAGAAAAGTTCCAAACTAAGAGCAAACAGCTATATCTGTCACTTTTAGTACGTATTAAACACATAAGATGTTTGTCTGCTGTTTGGTGCCGGGAAGGCTGCTGTTGGAAACAAGGTTGATGGGGGTGCAGTTGTCGAGCTGGGAAACCAAAACCATTACCTAAAAAGAAACTAAAAGGCTGAGGGATTTTGTCACTACAAGCATCACCTGTTTACATTACACATAGTCATTTATAACTACCCCAGTCATCTGGAATCAAACGTTTTCTTCATTGGACAGAAGTTGGGAAACTAAAGGACCATGAAGGTTGAGCATCAACTGAGTTTGTGGATGATTATATCTGTGTTTAGTCCATAACACACAGAGCTTTAGGTAACCTGGTCACATGACCGTCAGATTATATTGTGATGAACTCCAAACAAAGCTTGAAGAGAGACTTGTCCTCAGCCCCGTCTGTGACAAGTGTGATTAGTTAAAGATATAGAAGAGACCAAGACAGTTTTCTCCCCCTTGTCCCACACTGATAATCATTTGCAGTGAATTGATTATCAGTTTGATTAAGGCTCTGTGAAGCGTTCTGGAGAAAAAAGTTAAGCCTTCAAAGACCAACCTTGAGATTGTGCTTAAGCCCATGTCCCTCTAATGAATTATGAAAAACTCAGCATATTCTTGCTTGACATCTTTTTGTCATGCTGCACAAAGCATGTATGCAGAAATATGATGTCACATTCTCCCCTTGTTCTCTTTGTCTCCAGGCTGAAACTGTAATCAAGATGACCTTTTGTTTCCTCCCATCCCATCTTTCCTTGGAGTCGCCTCACGAGACAACAATCACTGCCTTATCTGCTCACTTATATGGCCAAACATCACTATCCCTATTCCCCCCATTATTGTGTTTTTCTTGTTTATCTCTCATTGTCCTGGGCTCCTCGTCTAACTTACTTCTTCAGAATTTTGCACAGACCAGTTTAAGAGAAGTGCTAATAATGAAGCTATCACTGACAGAAAAATTGACAACAGTGTTGACAGCAACAATAGGTCCCTCTGTCCTTCTCTCTGTCTGTCTACATGTCACCCCCTGCCCCCATGTGAACACTAGGCCCACTATGCCCAGTGGCTGTGAGTGACTACCAACAGTGCTGGGGGGTCAACATCAGACTGGCCTATTGTATCACAGGCCACCATGGTTTGTGCAACAGGCCACACATATTGTGGTGGTTGTTTGCTTTGAGATTCACAGGCATCCATAAATAAATCAACCCAAGTACTTCATGCGAAAGAATTAATTCTAATCATCCATCCACGCATCTGTTTCTTTCCTGTATCTTGTCTGGATGGTAGCAGCAGACTAATTGGGATATTCAGACCTAAAACAGCTAAGCATTAAAAAATGCAGGTATTTTGCTTCAGGTACCTGTGAGAAAAAGACAACCAGTTGGAATAATAGATCTATGAGTTTTAAGGTTTATGAGAGGGCAGAACACTGCTTATTGGTTTATAATATTATGATTAAAAATGCCACTGCTCTGGAAGTTCATCACTGTAGTATCTTCTGAGATAAACAACAGAATAGTAGTCTACCAGGAATCTATGCTGCACATGTGTGATCGGCCAACGCAGTGCGATGCTGGATGGCGTCTCATTATGTCCAAGGAAAAGTTAAACCAGATTTAACTTTTTTGGCCAGATCCCACTGCGATGGCACCCCACTGTCTCAAAGCAGCAGCCTCAAATTAATAATGGGGCTGCGTTTTTATCATACAGTGCTGTTGCCTGTCAGCATGGTAGCCAAGAAATCTTTATCCCCAGCCACATTCAGCCCTAGCACTTCCTATGTTTCCCTCCAGCATATTCTGGGTCTGAGCCAAGGTTGCCTCCTAGTTGGATGCCCCTGGAGATATCCTAATCAGATGGCCAAACTACCTCAACTGGCTGGAACTCTTTCCCAACCTGTGAACTCCTAAACATATCTAAGTGTGAGGCCCCAATTAGAAAACAAATTTTGTTTACTTGTATTGGCAATCTCTTCTTTTGGTCATTAACCAACGCTCATGACTATAGGTGAGAGTTGGAATAGTAACAAACTGGAAAATTAAGAGCTTTGCCTTCATACTCAGCTCCCTGTTGACCACGACAGTCCATTATAGTATCCAGGTGACTGCTGACAGGCATCAGTCCGCCTGTTGACCTCACTCTCCATCTTGCCCTGAGTCGTGAACAAGAGCCTAAGATACTTGAACTCCTTCACTTGCAGCATTGACTCATGCTCAACACAAAGGCAGCTGCTGCTTCACACTCAGCTACAAACTGCCGCCACGCAAAAGTGAAGGCCACAGCCTGATGAAGTCAGCAGAATGGCAACATCTGCAAAATGTAGAGATGTAATCCTGTGGCCAGGGGAACTGTGTGGTATTGGAAACATCTGTATCTATCCAAAATCAGATACTTAGAACCACTGAAAAATGTGAACTCATAACTTCATCAGACTTCTTCTTTGGCATCAGAATAACCCAGAGTTCAGAATGAGAGTTCGGCTGAGGCACCAAAACATCCCTGACCACCACTACCTGCAGCTACTAAACTGAACTCTCTCCAAACCTTGGCTGTACCTACAGATTCTGTCAATGAAAACTGGAAACAGGATTAGAAAACAGAATCAGCAGAATCAGGCAGACAGTAGATGGCAGATGAACAAAATCTGGATGGCACTGAAAAACAAATAGAAGCAAAACACAGCAAAATATAAGCATAATATGTTAAATAAAATAATGTGTCTATTATGTAATTAGTCTAGAAATGCATGTAGCTATAAAATGCAGCTTCTCATTTTTCAGACCACCCAAAAAGTTAAAATATTTTAACTTTGGATGAAAGTTCCTACCATTACTATTGATGATACTTCCAGTCGGTTCCTCCTCATTGTACTCTTCTACTCTAGTCCACTAAAATTATATCTACAGTCTGCCTGAATCTATGTGAATGCAGCATTAGTGATGAGGCACAACCCTGGCAGACCCCACCCACTAAGAATATGTTTGACTCAGATCACAATCTGTTGTATAATATATATATATATATATATATATATATGGGAAGGGTAGAAGCAGAGGTGGTAAGACTGAAATTCAAGTGGGCATTTAGCAAGAACAGCAGTAGTCTTTATGGCAGAACAGGCAAAGAGAAAAAAAAAAAAAAAACAGAAAGACTGATATCTATGTTAAATGCAGTGAAAAAATATATCAATAAGAATTTGGGCATATACTTCAACTACTACATGCTCAGGCAGTCACATATTAAGAGGACAGGTGGTTCAACCTATTTTGCAAATAAAGAAAATGCAGTGCCTGTTTGTTGAGGCAATGTTTCTTCTCTCTATAGGGTTTTAACTCTCTCTGAACCCCACCTATCTGAACATGCACATCCACACTGATTTTTGATGTCAGAGTTACATTAAAGGTGAGTCAGGATGCAGAAGGTGAGATATGTTACCACATGACATGAGGGACGACTCAAATTGAGAATGTCTCTGCTCATGAAAAAACAGCAAATTGTGCTCATGGGGAAGTGGAGGGAGGAAGAGAGAGAGAGAGAGACAGACAGTTCAGGGGTGAAAGAAGGGATAATAAAAGGATTGAGAAAGAGGAAGAGTCAGGAGATAAAAACAGAGTGGGAGGGATTTTTTTGGAGGAGACAGCAGCAACACAGACAGTGATCATCCTCAGACAGTCTATTAGCTGTCTGTTTGTTGTGACTAAAAGCATGAAATTACTCGAGCGAGGCTAAAAGAGCACGCTGCAGAATTAGATTGCAGAACTTCCTGCTGACAGGAAGAAATACTAAGTTACTGTCTTCGACCGGTTGGAGTTTGGGCTTTGGAAGAAGCAGCTGCCATTAGTATCACTTGCCATGGATTGGCTGTTCCTGCTGGTAGCTTTACCTTCAACAAGCACCTAATCTTAAATTAGTAGGCAGGTGTGATTGCTGTTATTTTGCACTGTAAATGCAACGTACATAGTAGAGTGGGAAATGTCTTTAGTAGGTGGGTGGTTTGAATTAGGCATGTGATTGTGGAGTAAAAAGAAGAAGCATTTAAATGTGTGAAATCCCTGCATGGTTTGTAGAACATTTCTTTGTGTGTAAATGTTCACAATTACTTATTATTTGACTAAGCAGACAAAACAAACTGTGCCCATTAAATGAGTTACACAAGACTTAATAGTGGAGATAATTTTTTTTTTCAGTTTAATGTCAGAAACATGCATGACTGTTTTAGACCTTTACATCTGTCAGAGTTCTTTACGTCACATTATGTGTGATTATTCTGATGTGTTGGTTGTTGGGACTTTTCCCTGGGGTTTTGGCTTATCGTCCAGCTTCTGACAGGAGCTGCTCTGTGACTCACGGCTTACCTCAGACCACTCACACACAATACATTATACATTCCCCAAGGAGACTTCTGCCTGTGTCAGTGCGCAAGCCGGCCTCTAATAAGCCATCACCGCTGCACCACCAGACCAGTGTTAATTTTGTCAACAACAACTTTGGTGAGAAGTATTCACTGATGTCCTTTTATTTCATGACTGAATTGTAACAATAACATAAATGAAAAAATAATGACATGGCAAAAACTGTTTATTACGCCCTGACCAGTAAAGATGAGACAGTTGGCTGTGTTCAAGCAGACAACCTCAGTTAGATCACAGTAGCCACAGCAGCCTGAAGACACACCATCGTACAGTGGTAAAATCAATTATGTATGTTGATTGATTTGATAACATGTACATATGTTAATTCCTGTTGAGGACTTAATGTTATATCTGGTGTGACAGTACGGTTAGGCTTAGGCACAAAGGGCCAGTGGCGCAATGGATAACGCGTCTGACTACGGATCAGAAGATTCTAGGTTCGACTCCTGGCTGGCTCGATGTGATTTTTGCAAATGTCCCCGTTGTGGGACGGATAAAGGAATATCTTAAAAACCACTTGGTTATGGTCAGAGAAAGATCAGGGTTTAAGGTAAATTGTCTCGAGCAACCAAACCTGCAGAGGCCATAAAGGACTGTTGTGTTCTTGATATATGAAGAAAATAAATACGACCAGAGAAGGAAATTTATTGTAATGCACTTTTTCTAACAAAATTCAGGCTTGTATTTTTATATGATCTAAAACAAGTATTGTAAGTCAGTAACAGATTCTCAACCTAGATGACTAAACACATAGTTCAAGGTACGCGCACTTCTCATTGAAATTGTCACTGCCAGGTGAAATATCTTTCAGCAAAATCCATTACAGTATAATGAAATGTCTGAGAAAATTATGACTAAAACATTGACGAAAATTACTCCAACTGTTGCAACTACTTTTCAGCAAATGACTAAGATGAACACTAAATATAGAATTCTTGTCAAAATTACCACTGCACAAGACAAGCAATAGGGAGACAGAGGCCTGCAGTTATCTAAAGCACCTAAACACACCACTGAGCATGATAGTTAAAAATGAACAACAGAGACACAATTTCTGGACTCCGAGGTGCTCAACCAATCATCAAACAGCGTCTCTCTGCTACACAGTGCCTGGTACAACATTTTTCTTGCAGTGTTTGTTATAAAATAACATAATTCTATATAAAGTGCTGGCAGCCTCTGATAGGGTGGATAATTTTAAATGAGCTGGATAGCTCGGCCGTGAATGCACCGCCCACCCACCTGTGAGGAGCTTTTGAAGTGTGCTGGGTGTGAGAGAGGAAAGCAAGCTCAGCGTCACTCTAGGGTCCTTTAGGCCTTTTATTACTAATCTAATGCGACCCTGGCAGCAGCAGTGGCACAGGATGGAGTATGTGGCTGCTGCTTATGCTCACAAAGACCCTGTTCTGTGCTGAAGCTGAAACCGTGTCAAATAAAATCGTTTAAAAAAAAAGACAAGAAAATGGTGATTCCTTATGGTATTCTCAAAACTGTGAAAGCTAGTAGGTGGACCTTGAGCCAAGATAATTTTGTTACTCTAGCAGGGAAACAAGTACAGCAGCATGCCAACAAAGACAGAGAAGAAGACTGGAAGCAAGTAAATATGCATGTTAACAATGCACCATTAAAGATCGGCTTTGCAAATGTCATCAGAGGCAGGAAATGCATTCACAAACTGAATTTGGTGAATGTGAACTTTCATATTCAAACAAAGACTGAGAGTAAGATTGAGGAGTGTGTGCCAGTGTGTGTTTTTGGGTGAGTGCGCACATTCACTGGCACCTGCAGTGGTCATTACTTTATCAGTGTGTATTGAGAGGCATTGTACTGTATGTACGGAAAATTGAGCAATAACAGTAACAACAGTAGAAGGTGGAACAAGAACACAGTGGGAACACATCGTTCCCTGGTACAACTGGCAGTTTTGCGTGTTGACATTTCAAAATGTCAACAATAAGAGAAAAACTGCTTTACCAAGAAATTCTGTAATATTAGTGACCACAGTCGCTCTATAATCCATTCACACAAAAACAAAGTAGTGACTGAGCCAACATATCTAATGTTGGTGATCTGGCTTCACCACTACAACACAGCCATCGCAGTACAAGTGTAGTCTCAGGTTATTTAACTATTTAACTTTGTATCACAGGGAGTAGCCGTGGCCATAGCCAGTGGGCTCAGTGTTGTGTGAAACGCAAATGGCCTTCCATTTGGTGTGTTTGACCAAATGTTTGCATGTGTTTGTTCATCTGTGAGCGGTGCTTAGTGCTGGTGCCAGGGCTATTGTTGAATATGGAAGGGTCTATCTTCACATTATCTAGGCTGAGTGGGCCTGGGGGCCGTGTGGTGAATCAGGGACTCAATAATAAACTGCTTATGTAAACATTGCTATCGTGCCTCAGTTGCAAACATTTGCAAATATGGACTCAAAAATTACAGTAACAACTATTTTCAGAGGCAAAAGGCTAACTCCTGTCTTAGTGATCATTGTGTATCAATTGCCAAAAATAACTAGCACTTATATGGATGAATTCATTGACCTATCATCTCAACCTTCCCGAGATCTTAATTTTATACTGACTTCTTTATCCATGTACAACACTGGAACATTGGAGACTAATATTCTAGAGAGCTAAGCAATCTACTAATGGCCTATGGTTTCTCTGCCTGTAACTGGACCCGCTCATAACCTGGGCCACACATTAGACCTAATTATTTCCGAAGGAGCTAATGTATTTTCTTTGCCAGCATTTGATGTTGCTTCATTGGATCATTACTGCATCTTTTTGAGATCAATCTTAATGCTGTATGGGTCAACTCTGTCAAAACTGTCCAGAAAAGGTACCTGCCCGCTAACTCAGCTGATATCTTTGCTACCAAATTCTGTAATGCTGTAACGTCTTACATGTTGTCCTGTGATGACATGGTAAATGCCTTTAATCAACATACAGAACTAGTTTTAGATTATATTGCTATAGGCCGTCTAGTTATTCTCCAGGTCTCCAAGAAAACTGGTGAAACGCGTTTCACTTTTATGGTCCAAGCTGCTGCAACATCCGCCCCAGTCATGTTAGGTATATTCCAATGCAATCGTCTTTTAAAACTAAACTGAAAACATCTCCTTTTAAACTGTGCCTTGAAATAGTTTGGTTTGCTGGTCTAAATATTATTTTATTTTATTTTATTTTATTTTATTTTATTTTATTTTATTTTATTTTATCTTATCTTCACTTCACTTCGTCTCAATTCACTTGTTAATTTACATTGCTTTATTCATTTTTACTGGTCAATCTTAAATATTTTATTTTCTTAATGGTTTTTAATTCACGTGTATTATCATGTGTTTTGTTTTACTTTTATCTATCCACATACTTTGCCTGTTTGCTTGCTTGGCTCTTTAAAAGAAAAAGATTTGAGCCAAACCAGCAAGTCTGGGAAAACATAACGCTATCTCAGGTAACAAGTTTGGCTGAGGTCTGAAACCCCTTGACTTTGGACATAACACTAGGGTACTTCTCTAGTTAGGAAGGTATGCTAATGTTAGCAACGAATGTCCCAGCACATAAAAGAGTTTTTCTGTTACTCTTGTGTTTTGATAATGGAAAGACGAGAAACAGTTTGCATAAGCTTGTGAACACATTAGATGCTGAATAACACAGCTATAAAGTCCCATGCACTGCTTCAGCATGTTGAGAAAGCTAAAGCTTGACATACATGCCATGTATAACTATCAAATGCCATAGCGGCATTAAAGTGATTTTTTTTTTTTTTAAACTGCATGCTGTAATATGAAAAAGAAAATAATATCCATTAATATGCCCAATAAATCACTTTGATGCCTTTGATGACCCAAGAACATCATTTTAATAATGACTTAAAGATTATTTCTGATTTCTTGGTGTGTTCATGTTAGACTAGAGACAAACTAAGCTGCAGTTACTGCATGATCCGGCAACACATGACAATGACAATGATATAGAATAGGGAACTGTTAGTGCATGAATACACACACACACACACACACACACACACACACACACACAAACACACACTTATACCCACAGGCCCATGTACTGTAGGTAAACAGTGCTGTGTGTACAGTGGTTATGTATAGACTTCAGTATATTTGAGTGGTTCCTATTGCTCCAGTGTTAGTTTATATGTGAGTACTAATGTATGAGGCTCATCAGAGAAAGTGGATGAGTGAGTTGATTGATGGGTTGTTGCAGGGGTTTCAGATGCCCTAAGATGTTCTTATTACAGTAGTGAACACAAAACAGAACAGTTAAAGACATTTCAAACTTTTTATATGAAACAATAGAAGATATTAGTGTAAAATAATTGACATCAGTTTGATACAGTGTGCTGCAATGTAAGCTCTGAATTTCATTACATACAGAGCACCATTAAAGTCCAACATCAACATAGAGCTTCGGACCAAAAAGAAAAAAGTAAGCACTAATGTGACCAATTAGCAGACCCCACTGGAGCGCAAGAAGACTCCCTGAGACATCCAGTGAGCTAATGAGGAATCCTGATAAAAAATTAATGAATACATTTCAACCTCAAAGCACAAGTTCAGCCTGAAATCAGCAACATGTACCTCTGTCTGTGCCTCACCTGACCCCTGACCTGCCTCAGTGAAGAATGTGAGTGGATGTGGCTGCAGCCGAGCTACTTACAGAGGAGCACAGGTCATTCACACACACAGGAAGGATGGGGGGGGAGCAGACTCCTGCCTCTCTGCTCAGGTTTCCCTCGCCTTCCCAGGTGTCTCTCACACAGAGATAAATCCACAAGATGCAGGCAGTTCTGTCACAGTGATGGACAGACGGTTTGAGAGGAAGACAGGGTAAACTGACCAACCTGTCCAAAAGTCCCTCTGACACCTCACCCTTCCAGCCTCCCTCTGTCCTCCACACAGAGCACAGCAAGCCGCCTAACTGGCCAGATAACAGGAGAAGCTAACGGAGAGGCAGAGATACAGTGCAGACAGCTCAGTAGAGGCAAACTGCTGCTCAGTGGGTTTTATAATCAGCCTGCAGCTCCTCCCCAGCCAATCTCTGACTTTGGCCCTCCCTTGTTGGTATGGCAACGGCCAATCACCACGTGGCATAGCGCAAGCCTCCTCCTCTCCTTCTCCTCCTCTACAGCCGCCTCTGGTGTTGACAGATTGTCACACACCAGCGAGAGCTATGAAAACATGTGCGTATGTTTCTGTATATGAAAGAATTTATATAAGTGTTTGCGTGTCTGTGTGTGTATAAGTCTGCGCACATACACTGTGTGTGTGCACATGTGTGTATATTTAAGCATGTGTATCAACAATAATGTCTGCAAGTGCATATGCTTGTATGTATGCATCTGCCTTGTCTGTGTAAAGACTGCACACGTGTAACTAAGCGTGGATGAATGCACATATGTGTGTGTGTGTGTGTGCACATGTACTGTATTGTACTGGTGTTTGTGTGAGTGTGTGTGAATGTTTGTATTTCCTTTAGTGGCAGTAGAGCATTTCTCTGTCAGCTGTATATTTACCTTGGCCGTGCCTTCAGTTATATCCCTCAAGTTTCCCTGTGTTTCCCTCTCCCCCTGTGTGTTATCACCTCTCCCAGCCTGCTCACCTGCCTCTCATCAGTTCATCAGGCTGCAGTATTTCACACATCTAGTGCCAGACGGTTGTTTCAGTTACTGTGTTAGAGACATGCTCCAGGCTTCTGCGGTGAGAAATCTCTTCTTTTTGCTTTAATCCTGAATTGTACTGTCATTTCCTTGTGCTTAGGATCATCCCTTGTGTGGCGGCCTGCTTGCTTGCCTGTTAACCTGTTTGTCTGCTAACCCCTGTGGAACTCAACCTGCCCCCGTTCTTCCACCATGCCCAGCTGGTCCTGCCATTACTCACCGCCCTCCTACCTTCTGCGTCACCAGTCATCACCTAGGCACTTTCAAATAAATCAGTTAATCTGCGCTTTAACTACAATCTGACAAAGTTGTCTATGAATATTTAATACATTGCTGGGTTTTAGTTTTCCCACTCTAGCCATGCATACTTTCAACTGTATTTCAATCCCCATGCAACATATCGGTGCAGAAACTGCCATGGCATTATCTCCATGAAGGCTAAGCCCCAGCATGTTGTTCCTCAGAGAACGCAGGCACACTGCATGTGGAGTATTTGATAGTGCGGCAATTTGAGCCACTTTTCTTTGCTGCTTTGAGATGGCAAACGTGATAATTGACTGGATAATTGCCACAAACAAAGAGTAGTGGAGGTGTGTTTCATAAAGCAAGGCTATCAGCTAGGCTTACTTCAGTAAAGCATGAGTGTTTTCAGGAAGTTCTGTTTCATAAAGCAGATTTGGTTTTACACTGTCATAAACATTTTTTTTTAAAGTATAGCACTTTGTAATAAAGGGTTTCTAAGTTGTAACCAGTGGCTTTTTAAAATCATATTATCATTAAGAACATATTACTAATGCTTTAAAGATCAGTCTATGGTCATAAAGCATTATTTAGAAAAAACAATGGACTAGCAGGGTGTCTCTCAATCTCTCTGGGTGATGTTATTCTCTATCAGGACACTTGCTTTGCTGTTTTTCCTCTTTAGTTCATAGTTCATCTTCAATGAACTGAATGACTTCTGATTTCTATTAATTAAATATTTTTCACATTAACAACTGACCTATAGATGAATTATTGTAAAGGTTTACATCTGATAACTTGTTAGGAAGTGAGAAATTTATGGCCCATAACTTTATGAACATGTGTAACTGCACGTTTTTTTGTTTGTTTTTTTTACCCTGGATTAATGCCTTATTAACATTTAGCACTGCATTTATTAACAGCTTCACTATTAATGACTGACCAGCAAGATGTTTTTAATGATGGCTTATAACTGGTCTATAAACATGTGTTGGGAAGAAGAGTATTAAAAAAGATATTCCTTTATTTGTCCCACCATACAAAAACAAAATTTTGACCTAAATCACCATCACTTCATACCATGTCCTTACTCTGTTCAAGGGGCCCTGTTTAAGATGTTAAGCGAAGACGGCACAACTGATTTCTTTTTAAACGATTGAGTCAGTCGTGTTTATGTCAGGGGGCAGGTCATGGTAATGATGGTGTCATGTCAGTCTTATTCCCACCCATTCAAAAAGTGTGTTACAGAGAATTTTTTTGCTCACACACATTTGTGTGCCATGTGAAACCCACAGGTGAATTCGCACAACTCTGGTGGGTACCTGTACTGCTTGATTTGTGACTTTGTATGTGCCGAAATAGCTCAGTTGGGAGAGCGTTAGACTGAAGATCTAAAGGTCCCTGGTTCGATCCCGGGTTTCGGCAGCTGGTGAGCTAGCTTTTGGAAATTTCCCCATTGTGGGACTAATAAAGGAGTATCTTATCTTATCGTACATGCTGGATACAACCTGTCAGAAAAGAGATGTATCAGGGCTGACAGTGACACATGGAGTCAGAATCAGGTTTATTGTCACACATAGCAAGTAGAAAAGAAAGATAAAAAGCAAGTATTGCAAGCGAAAAAGCATAAATAGAAAAAAGAAATGAAAAATAATGCCAATAAAATTTTGAAAAGTATTAGAAAAATATTTACAATGTTATTTAAATGGAAGAGCTGTGCAGTTTGGTGCAGGAATGTGAAAGAGATTCACCTGGGAATGTGCAATAGTTTACAGTATGCAGTATAAAAATATTATTTAATATTACTCTTCATAAAAATCAAACAAAAAAACTATTAAAAGAATCATATGTGGCATTGAAACACCCAAATAAAATGAATGAAATGCAGGAGCACATCACCCCAGGGGGGCGGAGTGCCTGGCTGCCAAGAAGAAAAAGAATCCTGGCGAGTTCAACTCACTTCCATCAGTTGCTTCTTGTGATTCAGCAACAAACTTATTGAACAAATGACAACCGGCAGCTGAAGATGTAGGATTTTAACTCCACCCAAGTTTTACCGACACCTAGTGTCGTAGCACCATTCCAAAACAAAATTCATTCATTATACAATTTTACCCTGCTAATCATGATTGGAATGCCATTTTGTTTTACTTTATTTAAGTTTACATTACATTATATATTATTTAGTCTGACATCATGTCAGTGTTTAGCTAGTGTTTGCTAGGAGAAGTTAACTCAATGGCTTACTTTGAAAAAATATGCAGATTTAAGAGTTGATTTACAGCAACTTGTAGAGTTGTCTCGAGCCTACTGTGTTCCAACTGGCTCAGTTGGTTTTCCAACCAGAGAAGCACAACAGTGGTGGTTAAGTCACAACATAGTTCTTTGGCTTGTATCTGAAATATATATATATAAGGAAAGCACCACTGTAATGAACACTTACATAACATTGAACTGTTACCAGTAATACTGGCTCTGCTTTCAATGAAAAAAAGGATTGCTGCAGTTTGGACATTTCTAAATAAGGATACTTTAAAGCCCATTTGGAATGTACATTTACGTTCTACTTCTAAAGTGAAAGGCTGGTGATCGCCTGTCATTAGGTTACAATATTTGGTACTTCAGTACTTACATTAATCTTAAGGTCATTTATCTGTCCATCCTGGGATCCTGTAGGAATGCTGACTCAGTTGTTAGCCATGATGGCTCTAGGAATGGCTATGTCTGTCAGGTTGAAATTTTTGGTCCCTTCAGGATGAATCGCAACTTTTGCACTGAATATCATGGAATTTGCTACAGATATTCAAGGTTCAGAGAGGGTTAATTCTTATGTCTTTGCCGATCCTCTGAATTTTCCTCTCGCACCAGCATTACATCAACATTTTCACCCATCCAGTGAAATATCGCAGCATCCACTGGATGGACAGGCACCAAATTTGGTACAGATATAGTGCCCAGTCTTAGTGACTTTGGTCAAAATCCTATGGAGTTTGGTGCTGTGGCGACACTTCTCTCATCCCTTCATCTCTTTCACCATGAAATTATGGTAATCCAGATTTCATGGTCATCCAGATTGCTTATGGGTATAATACTATTTGCTGTAAATTTGCATATATGCTTTGCACATGTTCCCTATCTTTGTTACACAAAAGCAAACAAGAAAACAAAAACCAGATGATAAAGAAGAATAATCAAAACATTACAATCATTTATCATTTGAAGAATAATTTCAGATTTTGGATTTATTCGTCAGATGCACACAGATGTAGGAGGGTTTACAGTAAATGGGACTGAAAGGAAAAACAAAGCTGTTGTGCTGTGACAATTTTGTACATCTGAATCAGACCTCATGGGTCCATTGAGGTATCATGAATACTTGTAATAGTTGAGACAGAAAATTAGGCAGGTCCTTGCTTGTGTTGTATCAACTCTCATATGTACGTCGCTTTGGATAAAAGTGTCTGCTAAATGAAATTGTAGAATTGTAGAAATCATCATACGTGTCAGTCAGAAATTATCCACAAGATGTAGGCAAGTAAAAGCATACTGAAGAATATTTCTTTTACCTTTTACAGTGTGTTCTCTTATGCTTAGTTTAAAGTTATTAAGTCCACCTAGCAAAAAGTATTCTAATCCAACAGTCACTGATTTATTACAAACCATTCAGGACTTACACAAGAATTCACATGGACTGACACATAAGCTATTTATTGGACCATGTTGGTGATGTGTTATACTGCCTTATCCTACACGCACCCACAAAAAAAAAAAAAAAAAATCTAAACCCAATTTTTAATCTGATGAGCATTACTGCGCACAAAGACTTATTTTTCTCATCACGATCTCACAAAATTCAGACAAGCGGTTAGATAAGATCACTAATGGAAGAATTAAACAGACTCCATCTGTAAAAGATAATGACAACTCTGCTCTGTGCTGCACTGACAAACTGCTCCAGAGTTCACCTCAGTGGACCTTTTCATGTGCTCTGGGTAGAGTGATATCAGTGTCATGTATCTGGGAAATTTTGCATTCGGTATGAGTTAATTACATATTTTTTGTCAGCATGTATTGTGTGAAGTTTCAATATGTGAATGGATGGAACAGAATTTTGTTATGCCTAACATTTTTATTCAAAGAAAATTTATTTTTTACATGGTGTTGCACATGTGTTATGTTGTACTGTTGACTCTGTCTGACAAACAAGACTTCATGTTATAACCATATTTTCTCTCTCCGCTCTCCTTCCACAGAGACGACCTCAAGATATCTAAAGGAAGTTCACTTGGAAAGTGCTTCACGGTGGAGGACTTTCTCAGGGAGGGCGGCTTTAGTTTTGTGACCTAATGCTGCAACACTGAAACACATGAGATGGTGGCAATCAAGGTCAACAAAAGCCACCCTGACAATGTTTGCCAGGCTAGAGAGGAAATCGCCTTCTGAAGCGGCTGCGGTGTCTGGATGCAGACACCTGCAGCATTGTGAGGTGGAATGGCTTCTTCTTCAACAAAGAGCACATCTGTCTCAACTTTGAACTCCTGGATCAAAGTCTGTTCGCTTATATGGAGGACAGAGACGACAAGCCTCTCTCCACGACAGACCTGAGGTTAATCATTCATCAGCTGGCCACAGCCCTTTCCCACCTGACTTCCATGGGAGTCGCACACACGGACCTCAAACTGGACAACATTATGGTTGTGGACTGCCAGCAGCAGCCACTCAAAGTCAAGTTGATTGACTTTGGCCTGGCACGTCCAGTGTCGGCTGTTCAGCCTGGTGTCTGTGTGCAGACCACCTGGTACCACCTGGTGAGGTCATGCTGCACATTCCCTTCAATGAGGCCATTGATATGTGGTCTCTGGGTGACAGTAGCAGGGATGGGCACTGACTATTATTTCACAAGACAAGTCAGTGGCCAGCTGCACTGGAGATTTAAGACAGCAGAGGAGTTTGCCTTTGAGACAGGGTTCCACGTCGCAGAAACAAGGGACATCAAGCTGGATTGTGTTGATGACCTTGAGCAGCTGATGGTGATGGACGAAGAGCACCAGAGAGATCAGCACATGTTGGTGGCTCTTATGAAGAGGATGCTGCAGCTGGACAGCGAGCTGCGCATCAAACCCCTGGAGGTGCTGCAGCATCCATTCCTCCTACCACAAGGCTACCGTGCTGACACCTGCATCACCATAATGGAGACTGGGAAAGCAACACCTGAAGTCAGTCAGCAGGCAACAGGACCAGGTAACACTCGCTGCAGGGTTACAAATATGACTGCCTCCCTGACTGCTAAATCGGAGGTCAACAGTGAAGAGGGGGGTGTCCAGACTGAGACCAGACCTGCTCTTCAGGCGCTTCGTCAGAAGGATCACGGACAGTTTCCTCTTCTACTCCCCACCTGGATGATCAGCAATTAACATCTGCAGTTTGATTGATCCAGAAACATCAATTTAATTCATTCATTATTAAATTGTTTGTTTTTTTTAAAAAAAAAAAGAAGAAAAAGTCATGCCATGTATTTGTTGAATGAATGTTGCAAACCTTTATTAAGTGAAAAAAATGTTATTCTTTCCAGCAGTAAATCATAAAACTGTGAAATACAAAAATAGTAATATTGTTTTCTCCTGTCTGCAGGGGCTGGACCTGAAGGCAGCACCGTCAGTGGCACTTCTCCCCACAGACGTCTACATTGTGGCTTTTATTGTTTTATTCCCATGCAGTGCTTGCTCACATCATTATGATGTTTTCGACATTTTTTTTTGTAAATAAGTATCATTTCCTCTTAATTTGTTTTAAATGAGTTTTACATCAGAATCCATATACAAGTAGCTCTCCCATTTTTGTCCAAGTCTAGTCTAGTCTGGGTTGTGACTCTTTGAACATCACAGTAGGTGACATTCATGCTTTCAGGAAGGAAAATAACCTGTTACAGTGATCACGACCCCTTAATAAATTAGCCTATGAGCTAGCACATTGTTTATTTCCAGGAGACGAAGTATGAAGGGTACAGGAATGGTGCTGTCAAAAACAGAATGGACGGCAACAACAATTTCACTTTAGTCCATCCTCCTGATTAAATCAATTCTATGAAATAGGTGAGGGTAAATGCAACATTGCTGATCTAAAATACAGTTTCCATAACATTTGCCTTTATTGTGATTCAGTTGCAATTTCACCACAAATATAAAACAGATTATGATTATGTGTATCAGTGGTTTATAAAGTGTTAACTAAATAGCCAGATAACCACTATTTTAGCTAATACACTAATCAATTGCTGAGGCTCAGCATATGCATATTTTATGATAAAGCCACTATCAGTTATTCAGTTGATATTAGAGTCAATAAACACACACACACACACACACACGAACAGGGTACAGCCAGCAGTCTGGCCAGGAACATTCTTCAGTGTGATTAGATTGCCCTTGTCCTTCAGTACAGGACAAGCCTCCCTTCCGTCTCTCTCTCTCTTTCTCTCTCTGTCACACACACACACACACACACACACACATACAGAGGGATGTAGTGTACAAGCACCACACAGCATTACAGAAAATTTATCTTTCTTGGGAACAGTCTCTAAAAGAGTTGTGTTCTCTTTCATGAGTCACACTCAGTTTTCCCCCTTCTTTTTCTTTGACTGTTAGACATTTAAAGCACCTTAATATGAAGTAATTATCACCTGACATATCTAACATAATCATTTTATATTAGTCTCCTACATTATAGAATATTTACAGCCGTTGTCATTACTGTCTAGAATCTGCACCCTTACAGAAATTTGCACATTGTTGTTGCCCATTTGCAGTATTTTCAAAATACACACACACACACACACACACACACACAGTAATGCATAGAGCAGACAATGGCGAAGGTGAGAGCAGATGTCAGAAGGTCTTTCAATAATTAACAGCATAGAACAGGGTATTCCTATCGCCTTGTTACTGTATAGGCACATTATGTGCTTTCTATGTACATTTTGTCATTTTGAGCGCAGCCTATTACATAACTGTCTCTATGAGACTTCAGAGAGAGCACACACAGCCAGGCGTGCACATTTTCTCCACCATCACATGAACCTTACAGGCTGCACATCACTGAGGTCATCTCATTCAGCCAAATAAGATTTTCCCTGCAGGGAAACAGATGGGGGAGTTTTCCCTTTGGATTGAACAGCACAGTGAGAAATGAAGCACTGCAGAATAGCTCTGCTCTCAGCAGGAGGAGAATTACACCTTCTCCTGCCTCTCAGCCCTGCTGAGACCTCTTTTGTCTCTCAACAACTGCACCACCTCAGATAGAGACAGCAGCCATATTTTCAGTAACAGTGGCTCTCCTCTGCATCTCTGGTATTTGCTTTTGCTTGGAGTGAAATTAAAGTGGTAGACTTGAGTGTGTATTCATCTTCTGTATTTACTAATGCCATTCAAAAACACTCTTAACTGCCACCAGTAAGAGGCCACCATAAAATTGTCTTATTATTAGCTCCCATTGGAGGATGACGATGAGAACAAAGTAGATATGCACATGTCTCTTTTAGATGATCAGCACTGGGGCTTCATGCTAACACTGAATATACAGTATGTCGGCATATTGCAGGCACCAGTGAAGACAATCAACCTTGCCTGACATAAAGAATGCCTCAGTTAATTTTGGAAAGAACTATTACCACAATATTAAGCTCCAAGGAAAATTAGCAATGTCACTATATCATGCAGTGAAGACCACCTATTTAATAAGAGATGTGATTGTTTAATAAATAATAAAGGAATATCTTATCTTTATACCTTTGTCTAGGAACTAAACTGATCATAAGAGATACATTAGGATCTGTTTTCTTCAGTTCAGCAGGTGAAATTCTTTAATTTGATCTATCACTTTACATGTTTGCTTCGTTGAAATTAATCAAAGCTTCACAATACGGTCAGAAAACAGAACACATTCACACCTACGAGTGATCTGAATTGCCAGTTAACCTGCATGTCTGCACTGTGGGAGGAACCCACACACGCCCAGGGCTGCAGGAAGGACATGTAAACTCCACACAGAAAGGCCCCAGTCTCTTTGCAGGTTTGAACCCAGAACCTTCTTACTGGGAGGCTGTGAACACAATGTTAACGGATTATAAAGTTGATATGTTGAATATGATAGCAAACAGTGTCCTAATTACACATCTAGCAGGCGGTGTGCTCCACTCTTCTGGAGTCGTGTTTCTGGCCACCTGATGAATGAAAATCAACATATATAATGAAAATAAAAATAACAGTAACAATTGTTTTAACACAGTGGGACCTTAACATCACATAGAGTTCTATTTGACAGTGTGTGACATTTTACCCTCTCAGCCTCACCTAACTGGAACCTAGCACCTGCTCAGGTAAGCATAGGGTGAGATTTCTCAGTTACTGCTGGCATCACAATTCAACCTTGGGCACACACACATACCAAGGGGTGCACCAAATATAATAGAACGTAATTTACTGCAAAACTTCTTTACCTATCTTCGCACATCTTGGCCGTGTCCAGGTACCCTGTTGCTAAAAGGGCATAATGATGAAATGCTGGTTCCCTGATTGAGCAGCTGATCTAGCCCAACATCCCACGCAGAACAACAATAAACAACAATAAAACAATATATACACACAAAAGTGTGAACCCCTTTCAACAGATCATCATCTTAGGATGATGAAAACATATGAAACAAGCTTGTGAAATTAATAATTAAACAGACACAAATGCACTGTTAAGGTTGGGGAACAGGGAGAAAAGCAAGACAGGTCTTTCACAGGTTGTTTATTTACAATATATATTTATTATTCATTGTGTTTCATATTGTTAAAACATCTGTGACACCTTATGGTTGAGCCAGTACAAGATCCTGTATCATCCTGGTGGTCACCGTGTCACTGTCTAGTCATTTTAAATGTTGCTCTTGTTCCTCCAACTAAAAAGGGATTGTAATCACTGTGTTATTAAGCGTGTGTGTGTTTGTGTGCCTACATTGTTGATACCAAGTCAATTTTCATAATGAATAATGCAATCCCGGCTTTCCAGACAGAGAGATGAAAGAAGAATGCATGCTGAGTGTTGAGATGCAGACAGACAGCTGCAATGAGAGGCAGAACAAAGAGCGGTTAATAAATCGTTAGAAGGCGGCCAGGGGCTTGGATTCACTGTTGTACATAGATAGAATGATATATTAACAGTTCCATTACATTGGGTTTATGAGCAGACAATACTGTACAAGCAGCTTGATTGCAGTGCTGTCTGCCCCAGTGAATTCCAGACAGACTGACAGATAAGCAAAACGAGAAAGACAGATGGATAGATAGAGCCAAGAATGCCACACAGCCAGTCAACACAGAACACAAAAATAAGTTTCTCTCACCGACTGCCATTCACTTACTCAACATAGAGCTAAAAAGTTACTTTATGGAAAAATAAAATACAATAGAAAATCATATTAGAGAACTTTCATCTGAAAGCAGGTCATTATTCAGCTCCATGGTGTTTTAAAACCAGACAGACATCTTGGTAGGAAGATGGAAAGTCTGACAGATGGACAGCCAGACAGACAAGACAAGGTGGATCCTGGTACAGCAGTCAACCAGAAAGAAGGTGAGACGGGGTGAGGCCAGTCAGGCAGCAATGGAGCTTTCTTTCACAGTACAACTTCTGTAATTAGAGCTGTGAGTGAACTGAGTTTATTATAGAACACGTCTCTTCCCACTGTCAGACAGCACCAGATGTACAGATAATTATCTCTGCCCCACATGCACAGAAACATGTGCATACACTTCTCCTCCCCAATGCTAAAACTGCACAGCCAACCAAGCAACCAAATTATCTGTCTCTGTCTCTGTATTGTATCTGTCTCTGAAAAAAAGGGTTTTAGAAGTCAGAAGATAGTTTTTTGCACAATAAAGATATGTACAAAAGTATTCTTCAGTTGAAGGGAATAATCTTAAATTTCAATTATGCTTAATGTCGCCAGGGAAGAAAAGGAAAGAGTCCTGGAATATTACACTCAAGTCAAAGTACTGTTACTTTAAAGATATTTTACTCATGCAAAAGTAGGTACGCTTCTAAAAAAGTAGAATTAGAGTAAAGGGTAAAGTCTATGAAAAGAAGAAAAGTAGAGTCAAACTTAAGTCAGTTAAACTGTACTTTGTAAATGTTACTGCATTACATTTTGGAAGCCAATCCACAACACTAGCACAACAACACATGACTGAGCCTTGATGTCCAAACCCACAATAAATTCCATCTGTAAAGTCAGATTTTGCAGTGTTATGGTAATTTCTGACAAGACGCTTAAAATCAGGAGAGTGATACAGGAGAAGGACGTCCCAGACGTAACCGTGGCTCTTATTTCTCTTGCAAGAGGACACATACGTCTCTGTAGTTGTTGTAGGCTACTCACCCTTCTGAATGTCATTCTGTGAGTCCTGTACACCACAAAGTCCTCAACAATCTGCTCTTATTCAGCTCAACTTATTTACTTGACCATTCTCAGTTCATATTATAACCAGTCCTCTCAGTCTGTCTGTCCCACCATAACCAGTCCATCTCTCTGTCCAGCTGTGCTCCTCAAAGTTTCCAACATGAGGGAGGAATTTCATAAGCAATGGAGCAAATGTAGAAGTCACCACGGGAGGATCCACCGTGAGCGTTTCAGCATTTAGCAAGACCCAGTATGCACCTGTCGGTCACGCAACATCTTGGACAGGTTCTATTTGTGTCACTTTGTGTGTTTGCCAGGTGAGATTATTAGACTAATGAAGAGGTTATTAAGGTGGCTGAGGCTTTTTTTAAACTGCCCACGGACAACATTGCTACAAAATATCCATCGTGACATCCTTAATTTAGTGCATTATTGTGCATTGTTGTACTGTTCACAAACCGCTGGGCCTGGGTTAGGGTTAAGGATGCACCCCTCGCATCCCCCTGACACTCCCCCAATGAAAATACACATTCAGTGCATTGCTACCCATCTGAAGAGAGATGTATCTGTGTACACAGACATGTCTGTGGTAGCTCTCCTGAGCCAAACAGGCTATGTGGCTTCCTCAGGGCTCTACCTTGTCCAAGAGATTTGACATTAATTAGGCTAGCTGACACTAATTACTACCATCCAGTTAGGAACGGGGAGTTCTTTGGTTATCTGGCAGGCTGCTTTGGACTCAGGCCTGTCAAGGGCAGGTGCCTGATGTAGGGAGCACTGACAGACGCTGGGGAGAAGGCAGGCTTGTCTGAGGGTGACGCAGTTATAAAGAGGGATGTAGTAAAAGAAAGATGGAGCTGACTAGAAGGAAATGACGACCATTGTTGTCATGACAAGAATGTCTTTGAAATGGCCAATAGAAATATAATATGAAATGACAAAAATCAGCTACTAACAAAAAGTGCCTTTTTGAGGCTTTTTACCACCTCCACCCCACCAGACACTACAAAGAAGAGATGGCGTTTTGAACTGTGAGGTGCAGGGCTGATTCTTAAGAACATGACTCTCAAGAAACACCTTTGTATTGGACCCTTTGGAACATTTTGTCAATGTAACCCACTTCAGGTGCACAGTGTACTCAATATATGGAGTAGTTTCAAGGACTGTAAGAGGAGTTGAAGAAAGATGAACAGACACAATTTTAACTTGAATATATTGAAAGTTTGCAACATAAAATAAAGTTTACCCTTTACATTGGGATTCTAATGCATCTGTTTTAACAAGGTTTAACAGTGTACTCACAACAAAATCACCACTGGTTTAACACAGTTCCTTTAGAAAGTACCAGTGGTTGTGGTTCAGTTCAGCAAGCTCCAGTCACGTAAAATAATTTCAAGTCAGAAAGTCAGGTAGTCAGGTTTTCGTTCCACCGTGAAGGCTTTGTCTTTGCCTGTATGTGTTCTTTGGCCTCCCAATCAGGTTTTCTTCTCTTCCCTCTTTCCATGTTGACTGAAAAAATCCCCAGACAAAATTAGTATATGGTGCTTATGAATGTTAGTTGTATCAGATTATATCAGTACATACTGTTATATTCTCGCATATTATTTCCATCTGTGCTCTATAATTCAAAACATCAAAAATGTATTGCTTAAAGTAATGTATCTTGCTAAACACACACACAAAATTCAAACAGTATGACAGACTCAGGTACTGTTACCCTCAGTTGTCATCATAAACATGACCCCGACAACTTGCCAAAAACACTTACTACTGATGGTGATTTGCCCTTGCTGAAATAAAAGCACTTATTAGGTTTTATTTTATATCTGAAATACTGACTCTGATGCATCCAGGGTTCATACAGACGGGAGCGAGTTAAAGTCAATGAATCACGAGAACTTTTTCAAGAACTCATTTTTATTTTCAAGGATGAAATTGTTTTTTCCACAAACGTCCAAATCATGGTCAGTCTCAGTGACAACAAGGTGATTGACAGTGATGGCTGATCTAATCTAATGATGAGCATCCGGTGACCACAGTTACGACACCAGCTGCACTGAATAGAAGAAGAAAAAAGTAAGCACTAATGTGGCCAATTAGCAGACCCCACTGGAGCGCAAGAAGACTCCCTGAGACGTCCAGTGAGCTAATGAGGAATCCAGATAAAGATTAATGAATACATTTCATCCTCAAAGCACAAGTTCAGCCTGAAATCAGCAACATGTACCTCTGTCTGTGCCTCTCCTGACCCCTGACCTGTCTCAATGAAGAATGTGAGTGGATGTGGCTGCAGCCGAGCTACTTACAGAGCTTACAGCACTAACCTGCTTCACCAGTCATCCCGTCTCACCTAACCACTTTGAAATAAAATCATTTAAACATCATTCATCTCTGTCGTGTGTTTTGCGCTTTCTGAACTAGAATCTGACAAAAATTTTTACATTGCTGGATTTTGTTTTCCCGTACTTTACATAATTTCAACTGTATTTCATTCCCCAGTGTTTTTGTGTTGTTTGATTCTTCAGTTGTTTGTATTTTTTCTTTATTGCTTGTGGTCTTTATCTGCTGTTTTTGTTTCATTTTCTGTCTTTAAATCCCTTTGGAACATTGTTAAGCAAAGTGATATATTAAGTTTTAAAGGTGGAAAAACAGGCTTCTGTACCACTATTGGTGCAGATTGACACTTAAGTGCAGTGTCATTGGTTTCTTGCTGCCAAGGAGTAGTCACCAATGACACTTTTATGATTTCACTAAAGAGTCTGGAATATGATGTCACAAAAGAGTCTGGAACAGCTGGCTCCTTTATGATGTCACAAAAGATTCTGGCAATGGTGTCACAAGAGATTTGGGCATTTTATGTCACAAAAGAGTCTGGAATATGATATGACAAAAGAGTTTGACATATGATGTCACAACTAGTCTGGCATGTGATGTCACAATGAGTCTGGAATCTAATGTCAAAAAAAAGTCTGGCATATAATATTACAAATGATTCTGGAAAATGATGTCACAAAAGAGTGTGGAAAAGCTGGCTCCTTTGTGATGTCACACAAGGGTGAGGTATATAATGTCACAACGGATTCTCGAAAATAAAGTCACAAAAGATTCTGGCATATGATGTCAAAAGAAAATCTGGCATATGATGTCACAAAAGAGTCTAGCATATGATGTCACAATACAGTCTTGCATGTGATGTCACAAAAGAGTCTGAAATATGATGTCACAACGAGTCTGCCATGTATTTTCACAAAAGAGTTGGACATATGATGTCACAAAAGAGTCTGGCATGTGATGTCATAAAAGAGTCTGGCAGTCAGAACAACCTGGAGCTGAACACGCTCAAAACAGTGGGGATGACAGTGAACTTCAGGAGGAGTCCCCCACTCTGCACCCCCTCTCCATTTTAACTACAACAGACAGTCAGGACTGCAGAAAAAATCATTGTAGCAGATCTACCCTCCATTCAGGACCTATATAGGTCCAGAGTCAGGAATCGGGCAGGAAACACCGCTGCAGATCCAACACACCCTGGACACAATATATTCCAACTTCTCCCCTCTGGTAGGTGCTACAGAGCACTGCACGCCAAAACAACCAGACACACGAACAGTTTCTTCCCTCAGGCCGTCACTTTGACGAACAGTTATCCAGTGCAATAACCCAGTAACAATCATTCACTTGCAATAATGTATTTTCATATTATTACATACCTCATTGTTTATATACTCACCATGGTTACAATGTAAATATCATCTGCCAGCACAAGCCATGCACACTATGTATGCTGTGTATGCTGCCATATCCACCTACCTTTTGTCTTGTACTGCATATTGTATTTATCTGCACATATTTCTGAATACTCTGCAATATTTCTGCACATTTTGCACTCAGCTATATATCTATATATATAATTGCACTACTGTCTCAGGTTTTAGGAAAAATGCCTGTGTTCACCGAGTCTTGTTTTTCTACTATATGTTGTTAGTCTACGTACATGTAAGTACAGAGAGCAAAGGGAAACTGGAGTCAAATTCCTTGTATGTGTACGCATACCTGGCCAATAAAACTGATTCTGATTCTGATTCTGAAAAGAGTCTGGCATATAATGTCACAAAACAGTGTGGCATATGATGTCACAACAAGTCTGGCATGTGATGTCACAAAAGAGTCAGGAAAATTATGTCACTAAAGAGTCTGGCATTATGATGTCACAAAGAGTGTGGAGTATGATACAACAGATTCTGGCATATGATGTCACAAAAGAGTCTGGAACATTTTGTCACAAAAGATTTTGGAATTTGATGTCACAGAAGAGTCTGGCATATGGCATATGATGTCAGTAGTGTCTGGCTCCTGGCTCCTTTATGTCGCAAAACTTTTTTATGAGTCACGCTCAATATACACAGTTTTTCCCGCTTCTTTTTCTTCTTTGACTGTGTTAAACATTTGAAACACACTTATATGAATGTAATTATCACCTGACATAGTTTATATTAATAATATAGAATATCTAACTACTAATACTATTTTTATTTTCATCTCCTACAATATAGAATATTCACAGCTGTTGTCATTCCTGTCTAGTATCTGTTGTACCCCTATAGAAATATGCACATTTTTGTTTCCCATTTGCAGTATTTTCACTTGGGAAATATTGCCTTGAATGAATAATAGTACTAAATATCAAAATATAAGCATATAAAACAACGTCAACACCAATAACCAAACAATATTCCATATTCAATCCCATTCTGTTAACACATAAATAAATGTTCCCGCATTTTATGCAAGTATTCAACATAACTAAGACTCTCTTGTCTGTGCCTATAAATAGGAAAATAAGGTCATACGAGTTGTGCTTAAATTGTACTTGTACTTGTCATCATCATGCTGGGACAAACAAGAGACTTTTTTTTTGCACAAATAAATGAATAACTATGTACAGCAATGTTTTACTTTGCTGCATTCACAGGGGTGAACAAGGGTGAAATGATTAAGAATTTGACATAGACAACATTTCACAAATCCATTAAGTTTTCCACTTACTCAACAACTCATGAAACTCAGCAGGTTTTTTTGTTTGTTTGTTTGTTTTTGTTTTTTTTACATGGTGGAATCTGGTACTTTTCTACATTGCAGTTTCCCTTACTCTTTAGATTGTGCCCCATATATAAACTGCACAGTAGTATTGATTTTACCCAACGTTCTCTGTCAGAACATTCATGTCTTCATCTCACCAGTTTATTTTCAAACTACAGGTGTGGTGATGTTAACTATACATACTAGAATAATACATTCAACTGTTTATCCAGCAGCAGATGATGGCCAGAGAGAGAAGAGAGGTAGACAGAGAGAGAGAGAGAGATATTTAATGATGGCAGTCATGAAGTAGGCTATTCTGTTTCTACCGAAAAGTAAGCAACATGTTTTTGAGGTACACTTTCGATTTTCCAATGACTTAGACATGTTCTTTGCATGTTAATAAGGTGGCAGATTAAAATTGAGCTTGTTTATTAAAAAAAATATCCTCATCGGACACCTGAGGAGGTCCATCCTCAAATCCTAGAAACACTTCCGTCCCTTCCTCTAGCAAGACATTTAAATCTTCAACTCCTGACATTGCTATTTCCAATAGGTTAAACAATTGTGCTTTGCTTTTGAATGCCTCCTGCAACATAAATACCAGGAGACGTGTGGGTGGGTGATTTTAATATGCATGTATGTTGCCCTTCATAGTCTCCATCTAGATCTTGCTGAATATTGAATCTACTACAGTGGCAACGTGGATAATCTAACATCCACACCTCTGAGAACCACACAGTCCTCTCCCTGTTGGTCATCTCCACTTTCTACAATCCCAGTAATCTATAACAACAGGCCCCACTGACCCACACGGCTGCAGGGCTTGCTTCTTACATCACTTGGAATGGGAATCTGCTCGTCCACCCTCAAACCTGACTGCCACGCATAAAAATATAATCAGCCTTTTGAACTCAAGATCAGTTTGTGACAAATCAGTCCTGATTAAAGAACTGATTGTGGCTAATAATTTTTATGATCACTGACACATGGTTGACTTCTCCTGCCTTGGTCAAGGCCACACCCTGATTTGAGCCATCTCCATCTTCCTCGGCCCTGTGGGCGTGGCCATTCAACAGACTGTGGAACACTCTACTTATTGAAAACAGACATTCTACCACATTTCTTAAAATGTTCCTTTGTAGGAAAGTGTTTATGAATATTGAAAATGGTGGATGGCTTTTTTTGTTTGCTGAATTTTCACTACAAATGTTTAGATTGTGAGCTGTAACGTAAATGAGTGAACTGATCCATCCCTGGTTAGCCCCTGTCCTGCTTCATGCTATATGAGAGAATACTGAGCTGACTTTTACCTGTTGTGGTCGATTTGATAAAAAAGAGTAACAGGAATTAAAAAGAATTCATCTTGGGGTGGACAGGTTTTAAAACAAGATGTATAAGTGGATGTTACAAGCAGAAATCAATAAAAAAAAATCAATCAATAAAAGGCAATCTAGCTTAGGCAACAGAACTTTCTCAATCCAAGGTATCTCACATTAGATGTTCCTCAGGTTTCACCCTGTGGTGTATGCACTTCATGTGCCCAGCAGAGGACAGTGTTGACATGTGAGGACATGAGACTTTCAGTCCAGCACACATACACATTTGATCACACTGTTCAAATGTTCATTTAGGTAAATTCATCTAACATTTGTAAGCATCATGCTTTTTTTTTTTTTTAAATGCTGTTATTTTGAAATTACCCAGCTTTATTGTATAATTTGTATTTTGCCTTTTAAATGAGCTTTTTAGTTTACTTTTGTCCCTTTATTTTTTTCTTTTTCTATTCCAGTTTTGAATTGCGTTGTGGAAACACTGCAGTAACGAACAGCTGTCATGTCATTGTTGATGAGGCAACAATTCTTGTTTTGGTATGAAGGTGTAGCCGTGAGTCAGGGAATTGCCTCCAAATGGGCCAACAACTGAAACAACTTGGCTGATAAATGCTGGGGAAGGCAAGTGTTGTGTCTGTGGCCACTTTGTTGGACTGCAGATTCAATTTTGTCTCGTCTGTTTTCTTTTTTATCTTTTATATTATCTGTTATTGTTTTAATTTGCATCCTGCACCAGCACTCAGTTGGAGAAAGCAGCCCAGATGGACACTACAGAGTGTTCTTTAGTCAGCCAAAGCAGCAGGCCAACATTGTGCTACATTTAATTCAGCTCCAGTGACGAGCTGACCAGAGTCTGTGAGGACAGGTCCAGAGAGGCCCGGTGACCCATAGACACTCTGGAGCTGCAGAAGAAAGTGGAGAAGCTTTTGTACAACGTTTGTCTTTTTCATCTTTTTCCCCCCAGACAATTAAGAAGCATGCACACCTTTGTGCATGTTTTATTTTTTTAATGATGACTCAATGATGATGCATTCAGATGATTTATACTGTGGTACCTAAAACACGGAGATGTGCACTGACAATGACAACATGTCCTAACAAAATACCTAAAACCCAAGCAAGCAATAAATGTGAAGCTGTATGACATTATAAATCGTTATAAAATCAAATTCAAAAGAAAAACTAAAACAGAATTTGAATTTATGAAATTCCATTCTACAATTTCATTTAGCAGATGCTTTTTATCCAAAGTGACATACACATACCATTGGATCAGCCATCAGGGGCTTATTGGGGTGCAGTATCTTGCCCAGGGACGCTTTGACACATAGACTGCAGGGGCCAGAGATCGAACCACCAACCTTCCGATTGGTGGACAATTGCTCTACCTGAGCTACAGCCGCCCCATTCATTTTTCCACGCACACAAAAACAAAAAACAAAAAAGCAATGTGCAAGCATTGGTCTTTACCCATGTAGCCCAATGCCTCAGGCAACAAACAGCAAAAAAAAAAAAAAAAAAAAAATATCTTCAATGACACAGCTTATGATTGGTAAAGATATAGTCAATATGGCTGCCATCAATTTAATTCAACGGAGCACAATTAAAGTTATGCAAATAATAGATGATTAAGGACGCAAAACACATTATTGATTTTAAAAATACCAAAAAGAGGTTTCCTGTCAATTACATAAACAATGGCCCCATAAAGCAGCAGTGAAAGAGGCCCTGCAGGTCGGAGTACAATATATAATATATTGAACTTTTCTTGAGCAACACAGGATCCTGTTGGGCAGTGGTTCCCAACCTGGATGTGGGGAGCCCTCCAAGTAATATCAAGTTAAATGTGAGGCATGGTGAGATGATCAACAGCATAGTAAAGCAGAAAAAAAAACATTTTATACGAACAGAAAAAATTTTTCAATGTATCAGGCCTTTAACAATTGTCCACATATGGAGAAAGAAAATTACTCTTTGGGTAACTGTTCACAACTCATGTGCAACCTTAGTTTTCAGGGGTCATATGTTTAACTCTGTGTTTGTTCTCAAGCTTAGAAAAACCTTGCAAACCCAGACAGAGATAAAAGGTTGTTAACCACAATACAATTTGTCTTGTATCACTAGACTCATTTTATGCCGCTTTTTCGTTTGTTAGAATCAGACCACAGACAAGCTGATGAAGGCCCTGTGCTGAAACGCTTTGGTTGAATAAAGAGCAGACTCTAACAGTAAGTCAGTTAGTGTTGCACAATTATTTTTTTTCAGACCACAGCCCTCCTGCGAGGACACCAATGGAGTGCAACTTTAAGACAGCTGAAACTTGTTAGCTATGCAGCTTGTGTGTGAGTGAGACAGTTTTCTGCAGGTTTGACAGACTTGTCCAATTATAGAAACAAAGCAAGAGAAATGAGGACATAGATACAAATTTGTTGTGTTCACAGTCTGAGCAGTGTTATTTCAAATCTGTGCATTTCCTCCACTTGTTCTCTTCTTTCATGATCAAATGTTCAGACTGTGAACATGATCCAACAGGTGTTTGTTGAGTGAAACACGCTCTCCTTCACTAGAATCCCTTCATGGTAGATTTCAAGCTGTATTTGTTGGTGGTATATTGACCTATTTCTAGGTCAGCAATCACATTTTAAACAAACTTGTGGTGTTGGCAAAATTAACTTATTTGTACAAAAGGTCATATTTCCATGAGCTGTGTCCTTTCCATTGAAGTATGAGTTCAGATGACACTCAATCTACTCATCAGAGGTTTGTTCAAGTACCTCAACCTGCAGCCAGTGTTCACCAACCCCACTGAGCTTTTATAGGGCCACTGAGAAAGCAAAGCAAGTCGAGTTACTTAAACGAGCCTCTGATGAGTAGATCAAATCAGTGTCATCTGAATGCATACTTCAGCTGAAGGGATTCAGCTCAATCCGACCGTTTGTACAAAGGAATTAAATTTGCCCCAAATTTGCTTAAATTTGATTGTTGACCCAGAAGTAGTGCAGAATCTTAAATATTCCTTCTTCTTTTTAAATGTCATAACTTCTTCAAACCTTCAATCCTCAAACTTTCTAATTATGTCCAGGTCTATGTGAAAATATTAGAGATTTTCAACGTGGTCTCTTTTGGACCCCACTGTATTTGTATATTGCTTCTCAGGTGTTGACCTGCAATGAAGTCACACAGGACATGAAGTCAGTGTGTGTGAAATTGAAAATACTTCTAGTATCCTGACAGCTTTTTATACCCAAAGATGGCTGAAATAAATGTGATGCTGTACTTTAGCCACTGGATGGCAGCCATGATTCACCTATCCCAGTTGTTTGCTCAGACTGAGATCATTATATTATATTATATTTACTGTGGCTGACTTTTATCCAAAATGACTGACAATAAGTGAATTCAACCATGTGAATACAACAACAGTGCAAGAGTTCTGCAAGTAACTGCTTCAAGTGCTACATTTAGAAACAATAAGGGATAGTGGAAGGTTTTTTTCCCCCTTTACTAATTTCATATGGCACTACTTTATAGGGCAGGTATTTTTGTCCTTTCTGAGAAACAGTTTGAATTCAGAAGTGTGAGAAGAAAACAGACTGTGAAAACCTCATGTTGGCACCTCACTGTCTGTTTGTTGAGAAGGCGAAGTCTGAGAATTTCTTCACATTCTGTGTCTCTCCAAATGCAGTCAGTCTTTTGGCCGCAGACGTAACAGCCGGAATAAGAAATGCAAGAGAAGCCGCATCAGCAGAGGACTGTGGGTAGGCTGAACAGCTCTACTGTACATGTACATGTAGGAATGTAAGGAGCTGAATTGCTGCTCAGGGTAATAAGTACAATAGATTTCAATTCATTTGGATTAGGTCATGGTTAGACTATCATTAGCACTGTCGTCATTCATTACATTGAGACTAATGCAGCCAGTGCAAAGGGTTCCAGCACAAAAAGCAGTCATCCAGCAAAGAACCTCAAACCTGGCTCAACTTCCACTCTAACACAATGTGACATCCTCTTGCTGCATTGGTAGATTACTTTATAACAGGCAAATATTAATGAATTAACCAATATTAACCCGCAGTGATATAAGACGCTGAACTGAGTACTGACTATCTAGCCTCATTTTGAGTTTTTTTTTTCAATGGCATTTCTTCTAAATCATGAATTATGCAAAATTGTTAATCAAATAATCACACATTAATTGCTTTCACATGGAAATGGAAATAACAGCCAATTAGAATAACAACCATAATAATGTTTAGTATGAAATATGCACACAATAAGCAAACCTTTCCAGGTCATGTCAGGGTGTTGCAGGCTTGGAAGCCCCTTTGACCCTCTGGCTCTGGCAACCTCACAGAGCACTCAGGCTATCAACAACAGATTACAAAGAGCTTAACTAGCTGCCATCACTTTATTGGCTGAGGACCTTCAGTCGTGCGGCTACACCTCCAGGATACAAATGTACCTCTTACATCTTGTTTCATAGCAAAATACTACATTTATCTGTGACCTTGCAGCACAAGCATCCACAGACATTATGTATTTATATATGTGTAAAATATGTGTACATTTGCGTAAGTGATAATTGTGTGCAAATAAACAAAAGTAAACTGTATGACTGAATGATTTGTGCATGAACTTTACTTGTATTGTTTATTATTATGACCTTTATTATCCTGCATTGCCTATACCATGGCCAATAGCAAACAAAATGCCATGGACTAAGCATTAGTATCAGTGTATAAGGCGTTATGATCGCTTTAATTATCATTAAGGGTAGAAACCCAGGTGCAAAGATGCCTAAGCAAATAAGCATATCCAGCAAACTTCTGAAAAATGCATAGGCTACTTTTTACACAACCCTGGAGGTTATTTGTATCTTTATGATTGTTGGTTTTGGAGTTTTTATGTCAGCATGATATAACCCATTCAATCAGACTTAGAATCTTTTTTTATTAGCCAATGCAAGTATATGAAGAATCTGTCTTGATGTTTGCTTCCACAAACATAACAGAGTAGAATGAAAATAGGTAAAAGTAAGGTAATAATAATGAAATAAGGGCATATTAAAATTAAACTGAAATGATAAAATTGATTTACAGACTGTATTAGTAATAGTTTTGAAATGGAATATAAAACTTGAAATAAAATATTGACTATACAAAGCAGGCATAGACTGTGCTGTGGACAAAGAAATGAGGAGTATAAAATATTTGAAGAGTGAAAATTAAATGTGACATAGTTAAATTATGTAACAGTGGACAGTGCACAATGTAAAGTCCAGTTTGATTTCATACGCGAATATGACAAGTGCAGGGATTAAACGAGGGATGTGAAATGTAACGTCCAGTTTGATAACCCCATCTTGATCCCGTTTATGTGGCCATGGCACAAGATTTGATGCAAATTTGCAAAGGCTGCTTAGGGTTAAGGAAGAGCATGTGTTGTGGGTGGGCTTCATTCCATTTCAAATCGCCGCCGGTCAGACACAACCCAAATCCAAACGCCACTATCTCTGTTCACAAAAGTCGTTTTATAGCCTGTGATTGTACAATGGGAAGTTGTGCATTTAATTTCCAAGAATATGTGGCTGAGGGTATTTAATATGAAATCATCTTTCTTAAAACACAGAATGATGAAACAAAATCAATATTGAGTCACGCCATCTAATAAAGAACTCTGACATTGTGTGTGTGTGCGTGTGTGTGTGTGTGCATGGAGGAGTAGAGTCCGTGAACACACACAAAATCTGAATCACTTTGAAATTATGGTTTTGTAATAGGGAATGCAAAGCTGACTGGTTTCGTCTCAATAGCAACAATGGCTGTGGATCATGGATAATATAGCCATCTGTTATCCAAGCCTGACAAAAAAAAACTTTATTTCTCAGAATGGAAAAAAATTGGAGTGTAAGAGTTTAACTTGTGATTCGTAGCATCAGATATGCACACCTGCAATGAAGAATTGGAGAGGTTGTGACTGTTGTGTTTGAACTCCTGGCATTTTTCAAATTTACTGAAATTTACTATTTTCTACAACTACAAATTCCACTGTCAAGGGTGCTCAGTTGTTTTGCTTCAAAAATACCTTCACTTCCTGCATTGGCCCTGAACGTTGGCACTGGACATAACTTGTCATGTTGGACATGTTTCATTTGAAGGCCTGTGGTGGCTGCGGAGCCCTAAGCAGCCTCTCAGTTCACTGAAGCCTGGGGCCAGCTCTGAGACACAGTTAGAAAGGATTAGAAAGATGATGGGACCAGTGGAAGTAAAATGTCAGCAGCCTTTGTGATTCCATCATACAGTCAAGTGAGCCTGTGTTTGGTATCTTTTCAATGCAGGACACTATTAGGTGATATTATGATGTGACAGGATGAGAAAAGGTAGGTGAGCAGATGAAGGGTAAAAGAGCCCATGTTGTCGTCTCAATTGTGTGGAGATCGGTCGTTCCTATCAGCCCTGATTCCTCATTCATGCTGAACCCTCTAGTCCAAGTGCTCCGTGGTTTTCTGAAGAATAAAGCAACTGTTGAGCTGGTAAATGCCTTATAAAATATTCCATGAAGAACATCAAATACTGACTCTTGTACACGTCAGGGAATCCATTTCTTCAAAATCCCCACGTCCTTCTCCAACCCTGAATCTCCCCCTCACATCTTTCTCTTCAACTTTATCTAAGACAAACAACAAAGAGAACCTCTGTATTACCTCTGCCCTCTGCTTCTGTTTGAGCCTCTATATCATCCACAATCATTCCAGCACCTACAGAATATCTTATATATTCAGGCCTAACATTGAAGTATGTCTGGCTCTTCAATCTGTGGTAAAGACTTTGGTCTTTTCTTCCATTACAATCATATCTCTCAGAATTATGTCAACTAAATGCTGGAAATTTAAGTTAAAGGTTAGAATGATTGGTTAACCACATCAGTCTCAGTCAGTCACTCAAAATTAAAACATGAAGCGCAAGTCTTCTCCAGTACATCAGGGTGATGTCTGAGGCTGTTTCCAGTTTCCTTATACTCAATTCATGTATCTGTCATATGACTGAAAAATAAAAATAAAAATCACAAGAGGCACCACAAACATTGAACATATAATTACAATTATCTATTCAGAATATCCATATAATTAACCCATTATAATCTTGGGCCCTTGTGGCCCTTAATGACCTCAATGACTTCATTAGAACAATTAAAATATACATGTTTTTATGAACTATTTCTGCTGAGACAAATGCAGTGGATCACATGGCACAATGTTGAGCAAGGTCATGTTGTAGACTAGATTTGTAATAATTTTTTTTTTGAATGAAGTTTTCTTACTGACTTTTCTGGTCATAGTTACAATGGTTGACTGAATGGTACTTACAATTTGGAAAATGACAATATAAATATGGAAATGTATATTAAACCAAAATAAGTAGGTCTCAACAACCAAGCGATCAAGCAACATAATTGTGGACCCGTGTGTGTGTAGGGTAGTACATCATTGGCGAATCTTTACGACGTGTTCATCTGGCTGGAAGGAGCCTTATGAAGAAGTATCATTGTGAGGTTGTGGGATGTCACGTTCTTGTCAGGCACAGTATGTGCTGTTCTCTTATTTGTTGCAGCTCATAAAGGTTTGTAGTATATTAAAAGTCCAAAGATTCAGATTCCAATAACATTCCACAGTGTTCATTAAAGATGTTTTTGTCTTGCAGGCTTTTGAGTTACGGTATGTGTTTGAAAAACTGGTAATGTTAAACAGCAAATACAACAGCCGTGTGGTCATCGATTCGATTCGCTGCTGCACAGCTACAGAGAAATAGAACATGTGCACTTTTTTTTTCCATGAGAATGGATGAGATTGTTACTTTCACTTCTCGTTACAGCTCTGAGGTCTTGGGAACTTAAAACTTTGATTTTATAACCCGCCCCCTCACCTCACAGCCTCTGACAAACAGGCACACACACACACACACACTAACACACACGTACACGGAGCCCAGAGGGAAACAACAGGATGCTGGAGAACACTGCATTTGCAACTGGAGCAGACACAGTTCACCCGACAGGATTTTCTCCAAATCCTTCAATTGAATTTCTCCCTCCCGCGAGGGGAAGATGCTGCTCCCTTTCCAGCCCAATATCCCAGAGCAAACACTTGCGTCAGCTGTTTGTGTTTGCCAATACATTATGACTATGAATATTTTAAAGGCAAAATGGAGTTTGCTCTCTGTAACACTTGTCACTTTGAGGAGGAACCGGTGTACAGAATTAATCCAAACGCACTTCATTTAGCCTCACATGATTATACGGCTTGTTGTTGATGTTTTGCTCAGTCGCCAAATTATTCAATATCAAATGAGCAGGTGAGTTAATAATCCACAAATCTTCCTCTTCTCTTTCTTTTTGTCTTACTCAAAGAGCTTTTGGTGTATCAATATCGACCAGCCACGGATGGATGAAAAAATACCTTATTAATGCATTTATCCCTCTCAACAACAGCGACTCACTGAAGACTAAAATATAATGCAAGAATATTTACTTTAATGATTTCCCAGAAGCCTCATTAAAATTTGCCTTAAAGCTTGCTTTTGTTTGACAAGTATTTTCAGTCAAGGCTCTCAATGTCTGGGTAAAAATTAATTCACAGTAAGTCTGAATTCTTGAATGTCAGAAGTGGGTTTTTTTTTTCTGGCCGGTGGGTTGAAATGATACAGTGACTGCAGTGGGGTTCACTTATAGGACAGTGGCTGCCGCGAGTGGAAGTGATGCTATACATAATGGTCTGTTGTGACTTGCCTCAGTGCTGCTCAGAGAATGAAGCACACTGTTATCTATGATTCAACAGTAATGCTTATTTTCCTTGCCCTTTCATTGTACTTGATGTCTATCAGTCGTGTTATTGATGAGCCGAGCGTTGCAGCTGTTTAGACTGGCGTGAGCCGTGCACGTCCCCCCCCTCATTTCATTCAGCCGTGTTGACTTGAGCTGATATAAATTGAGCGAACGCAATTGATTTTGGGCATCTGCCTTTCAGCGAAGGGGAAGTTAGTGAAAAGAGGAAGAGACAGCAGCACCTCTGTGCAGCGAAGAGGAGGAGAAAGAAATGTGTGTGAGCACGATAGAGACAGACAGATGGTGTTGCTGCACAGGAGTCTGCCCTAATGTAGTTTAGTTTAGCCCTTATCACCGCTGGCAGCATTTTGGCACAATTTAAACAGATAGAGGGAACAGTAAACACAGCTAGGCTTTAAAAGATTTATTACACATTTCACAACACATTAGTGGCATTAACTTTGCTAAACAAATAGAGCCCAAATGCATATTTTCTTTAGACTTTATCATTTTTTTTTGCAATAGGTAGTTAGGTAAATTAATCTGTATATGACTGCAGTGCAATATTCCATTTAAATTCTAAATTTAAAGCCATGTGAGCAGAGTGGCTTCAGGGATGGTAATGTTGGTCAGACAGTTGGTCCACCACTTTGGTGTACAGGGAAATATCTCTATGCTGTGGAAGTTTGCTCAGACATTTGTGCTCCCTACAGGATGAATTTTGAGAGTCTTCACTCCTATCACTTTTCCCCCGAGCACAATCATCAGGTCAAAACTTCAGTTTATCCAATACTTTGGTTCGTGACCATCAAAAACTAATGGCATTCCCATCAGCCTCAGCTATACTTTGTGTTTACTGCTAAATACCATGCATTCCAACATGCTGAACAAGAACGTTAAACATGGTGAACATGGCAGCTCTGTGAGTGCAACACACATCACTGAGGTCACCTAGTGTCACATCACCTGATGCCTGTAATGTCTGTAACAGAATTTGCCCATGGCCACTAAAAGGACATATACAAATGTTTTCTGGTCTGCCGTCACAACGGAGCAAGGACAACGTTATTTGTCAGTGCCTTCCAATACCAATAAAAATATCCATTTAAAAAACAAACCATAATATGATGCTGCTGCTTTTGTTAACGTTTGGTTTAGGTACAAAAACTACTTGGGTAGGTTTGGGGAAAGATTGTAGTTTGGGTAAAAATTACTTTGCTATGCTCAGAAGACTTTTGTCATCATGTTTACAGAAATAAACACTTACAGTTCCCGGATACGATTAATTTGATTTACGGATTGATCGATTGATTTTTTTTGTTGGGAGGACAGTCTCCCCGTAGCACACATCAAATGCACAATACAAACACAAGGAGAAAAGTAGTCATGCAGATGGACCAATCAAGTAAAGAGCTATTGTGAAACTGTGTGCACTGACTTCACGGTTTCACTGCCGGACATCCTCAAGAGTGAAAGGCAGACGAGTGGTCGAGGAACAGAAAGTGGCTAAATGAAAGTGCGGATGAGCACATATGCCTGTATGTGTTGCTCTTTAATCTAATTCCTTTGTGAAATCATTTCGATTAACTTGCATTAACTGTTTGGGTTTTTTTGCCACTGGGGGCCAGCAGAAACAAGTTTTGAAAAGAACACAGACATTTCAGACATTCCTTAAGTTGATCTTGTAGCAAAGTTGCTTATTGACACATTGAGAAGATACAGAGCAACATTGTCATTCATTTGAAGTCATGTTTCTGGCCACCTGGAGAACGCCAAGTCCAACATTCACTCTTTTTTAGCTCTGTTTTTGGTCTTCACCAACTTCAAATGCTTCACTGTGTTCACCAGCTGGTTCCTACCTGTGTCTGTCTGCTGTTTGGGGCTGAGCAGGTTGTGTACAGTGGGTTGTTAGAGCTTCGTCTCTGAAACAGCTGCCTGCTGTGGCTGAAAACAACACTATGACAGTGATGAGAGTAAACTCACTATAATGTTCCTTAATGCTGAGGGGAGCTGCAGATTCAGGTGATAATTCTCCAGCTTTTCACATTGTCATTTTATATATTGTGATAGAAATATAGATTATAATGAGCTTGACAGCTTTAATGTATTTAACACAATGCAAAACCATTAATAATGTACCACACAAACAAACATGAAGCAGTCATTTCTATAAGTCAGCAGGTCAATGGTCTAATGGCAAAAAAACCTACTTCTAATGCACCTGATCTCTGAAGAGGAGAAAGATACTGTGCAGTCAACATGACAACATGTCATTACCTTGTCCCTCTCTTACGGCTAACCTTTCCTGGCTGTGTATTTCTCCCCAGTCTGATTTATACGCACAGCATGTCAATTCAGCCGACGATACAAAATGTCAAAACATATCGAACAAAATTCTGATGAAGCGAGGTCATCTTTTATCACCCACATTAAAAGAGATCATTTCCTGCAGGAAAAACGAGTGCTGCTGTAACGTCTCTACAGATTGCTCCCGTATGTTTCTTGAGGCATAGTTTGCTATCAACAGCAGATATTTATAGCTGTCCACCAACTCAATTTCCTTGCCTTCGATTACAGTGGGCAGTAATCCTCTAAAACTTATTGCTATGTCCTTAGTTTTTAAAATGTTCAAGCGAAAGAAGAATTCATCACAGCACGACACAAAGTCATCGGTACCATGACCGCATCCATCCATCCCCTCCACTGCAAACAGCCAGAAGGAGGATCCCGACAGACAAAATGACTTTTCATTGTTTCTTTACAATAAATAGGCTTTAAGTCATCAAATATTCATAGTAAAGTGCTGTTCTGTTCAATGGTAACACACATTTCTAATTGTTCTATTTTATGGGCCTTATTGATGGTAAATGGCTCCATGTACCAGTGTTACCTTGCAGGACTTTCCGAGTTATCATCTGACTAACACCACATATGAAAACAGCATAAACGCAGCACTGATTTTCAGATCACAGATCATGATTTAGTCATAGTAAGTAAGTTATAATTTAGCGTCTAACTTTCCACCCAAGCTTGTGTATAAATGTTCCCTGGATGTTAAAAGCTGTCATATTAGTTTGTGTGAGCCTATATTAAAAAAAAAAAAAAAAAGAATCAAACACAGAAACAGCCATTTAAATGAAACCACGGGAAATCTGCAGAATATTGACAGTTAAATAGAAATATGAGTACTGGGCTTGAAGAAGAGAGCAGACTGTGTGCAGCCGTGGTTGATAATCATGTCAGTGAAGACAATCTTCCAATTTCAGCAGAGCAAAGGAAGCAAGTGATTATTACTACTGTTATGTTTTTTTTTTGTTTGTTTGTTTTGCAAAAGAGCTAATTTCATTCATTTAAAAATCCCTTTTACGATTTCTGTTCTAAACCTCCAGTTGTGTTTGTAGCCTATAAGTGTGAGTTGAGATTGAGCTTTGTCATGGGCCACCATTTATTTATTTATTGACCACTTGGCAGCAGCAGGAACAAGCTGCAAACACAACATTGGCACAAGTTGGTGTTAGTGTGAACAAAAGTTGCCTATGAAGCCTTCTAAAAGACAGTCAGAGCAGAGAGTCTTTCTGGTCACTTAATGATATAATAATTACTCCACTACATAATAATAATAATAATAATGTGTATTGTGTAGCATACAGTGGGTTTGTCAGATGACTGATGACAGCAGTGAGACTGAAACAGTTGTGTGGCCATAAAATCGAAACAATGAACTGAAAGACGCCAAAATGCTCCATAGACCTGCCTCCATAGACTGCATAGCTGGATGATGAATCTCAGTGGGTTTTACACTGAGTGACCCATCACATGTCATTTCAGCCATTGTTAATAAATAAATATTGATTAGTGTTGAAGTTGAAGAGTGTTTCTTTGAGTGTGTGGAAAGTGGGATTTTCAGCTTTCATACCAAGGTAGTAAAGAAATATGTCAGTTTAGGTGCATGGTTAGATTCCATCGACAGCTCATAACAACAACAACAACATGTTTGTTTCTTTGCAACTCATCTGACAGCTCGGCTGGCTCCCGGCTCCTGCTGTCTCTCTGAGGGGAGGAGGGGACAAAAATGATTGTTCCTCATGGCACTGAGTAATTGGTTATATTCACTGTATATTACTATGCTAGAAGTTTACATTTTGATTTTGATTATGCAATGCACTTATGCATGATGTGTGTGTGTGTGTGTGTGACATCTAACACTGTTTGATTGTTTATTAGATTTACATGTCATGCTTGAAGAGAGTTGATTTTATGTCAGTATGTCAGTGAACCTAGACAGCAGAATTTCACTGTAGGCAAATCTTGATGGCAAATCTATAACATCAATAACTAATTATGTGATAATAATAACTTAGAAATGATGAGACTCCTTCCAAGAAAAAAGACAATTATTTCAACAAATGCCCAGTAACGCTATATTTTTACATTTAACCAAGTGGTTGTTCTTTAAATCGCGACAATAAAGGTCCCTTTACCACAACTAAGTAGTTCTTTTAAAACAATAATTTAACATTTTGGGACATATGCTCATTTGCTTTCCTGCTGACAGTTAAATATCAATACTGCTCTCTTGTCTGTCTTTATGCTAATTTGATCAATATATTTACTGTTTTTTGTATTGTTCCACAATAAAACAGACACAAAACAGATGTATAGATACATACACACACCAAACAACAAAATCATTCAATCACTCTGCCATGCATACACTATGTCTTCATCAGTAAGTACAGGTGAGTAAGAGCTAGTCAGGTAACTTGGTTTCTAAATGGTGCATAAAGCCACCCCATATATTTAGGAATGTTTGCATGGCCAGAAATAAGTGAATTATTAAAATAACAATTCTCCACTCAAAAATATAAAATGTTTGAGATCAAGAAAAAAATCTAACGGAGAGTAAATTTTATAGGAGGCTGAAAAATGGAAGAATTCTCAGATTATTATTATTAGAAATCAGAGTGCAGCTGTCTGATGACCACGATCCTTTCACAGATGTCAGAGTGAGGAAGATTTTGTTAAAATAGTTTGAATCACCCTTCACAAGATTAAGAGACTGCCCAAAGAGGGAATTAAAATAAATCTTCCTCCAGGGTCTAATGTTGTACCATTTACCTTGAAAGGAATTGATTTATGAATTAATGTAATTGAACCTCGAGCATGTGAAGAGAAGTTACGTGCAAAGACTGATCCTTGCCACCTTCTCTTCTTCGAATTTTTTTTTTGCCAGTCTTTTTGTTAAATGTGTATCCTGCAGAAACACTCGACTACAGATGCTTAAGTCTTGTAATTCTCACAGTCTGTCTTTCAGACCTCCATAGAGGTAATTAATGAATCTGCAAGCTGTGGAGGGAGTGATCTGAATGTTCAGCTGTTTAATACATTCTGACAGAGTAACTGGCAACAACAGTGCATTAAAAAAATATCAGTGTATAATAAGAGCTCATATGAAACTGATCAGCATCGGGATCATCCACTTAGATTTAGACTTAGACTTCCTTTATTGTCATTTCTCAAATTACACAGCAGTGCATTTGGGTAACGAAATTTCATTGCAATGGCTTCCAGAGTTGTGTCAGCAGTATAATACAGTGAAGTAACAGTCTGTGGATATATAGATATATAAATATATAATATAAATATAGTGCAGAGAGCTATATATCGACAAATGTAGATGAGCAGTAGTGATCAGTAATGAAGGCTGATTCGACACTTTGAATACTTACATGGAATATTGCACAGACCAGAGTAGCAGCCAGTTGAATAATTGCACTTCAGTAGTAGTATAAAAGTAAATATAAATATAAATAGATAACTACACAGGAAAAAATATTGCACAGAACAGCAAAACAGTTTGAAAGTGGTCACATTTCCTTAAAAAATTTAAAATTGAAATGTAATTTTAATTTACAAATTTAAAATTTAAAACCCAAAATTATCCATAGCTAATTTCTATCCTTTTACTAAAATGTAAAATAGTAAAGTATTATATTATTCAGGTTTTGTATTATTTGAAAAAAACAAAAGACTTTTCTGTATGCTATATGATATATTTATATTTATCATATATTACTGTATACTTATTGAAGGTAGAGTGAGTCCACTTGACAGAGGTCTCTCTTTGACAAGTTTAGTTTCGGCCATGAATGTGTTTTTGGTTTAAGATTGTTTCTTTGTGTTTTTGTTCAGGCATTGCTTCAGTGACTGGGGGTGTGGTCTCATGTGCTGGGGGCGTGGTCTCAGGTGCTGGGGCCTTCTCTCTCTCACAGCTGCATCCAATACCACCTCATCACTTGCAGATTAAAAACTCCACTCATTCTCCTCTCAAGCTGTCAGATCGTTCCCTGTCTTTGTCCCTGTTTACCAGTGTTTCCCTGTTGTCTAGTGCTTCACATTTTTCTGTCTTCCCAGTGTTTTCCTACCTACCAGTGTCTCCAGTGTGTTCAGTGTTTCCCAAGTTTCCAGTCTTTCCTTGGCTTCATCGCCACTGTGTTCATCCCAACCTGCTCCACCTGCACATCTGCCTCAGCACCCACCACCCACTGCCCAGACTCCAACCACTGAAGCTTCTCTGTTCCACCTGTGCCTCATCTTTTTGTTTTCTTGTAAGTCCTTGAGTTTTGTTGTTTAATAAATCCCTTTTACCCTGTCACCTTCATCTGTGTCTCACTCCTGGGTCCAGTAAAGAAAACCTAAACCACAACAATCTGCGTACAAATAACATGACTTTATTGCATGCAGTGCGTACACCAAATGTTGCTGCAGGTGATGCAACAGTCCTTACCGTTAAATTCTGTGGAGAACAAATTAATATCACTCAAAATGTCAGGAGACGTAGTATGAAGAGTGAGAAAATCAGTGTAAGGTGGAGGCTGGGGTTGATGTATGGGTCAAACACAAAGTTGACTTTATATAACCTATGTCTGACATCTGTAAGTTAAAGGACTTAACATATTTATATCGCTTTTTTTTTTAACAAAAAAAATGTCCCATGCCCAAACCTTGATCAGCATTACTGTCCTCCTGATACAGAGCTTAGCAAGAAAAACCAAACCACACCAATACCCTCCGAGTGGATTTTTCACTTCATTGCATCATAAACTTTCCTTCTGCTTTGTACTTCCACGCAGAAGTTGGAGAAAAACTTGTTTATTTCCATTCACGACTTTACCTTGCGCTTGTGCACATTTCATCACTCAGACCTTATATTTGAAGATCAAAATAATTTGTAATAATGGGATGAGAGGGAGATCCCGCTCTTGTGGAGCGCAGCTCTGTCATCGTTCTGTCATCGCCAGAGCTAGGAAGACTTCAGTGCCCAAGATCTCAGCTATCATTTTCTTCATGCTTCAGTATCTTTCCCCTCCACAGTCTCTGGGTGGCTGTGTCTTGTAGTCTCTTCTGTCACGGTGATACAGGTCTCAGCTGACATTATTCTTTCTTTTAGCCTTGCCAGGGCCACTTTCATTCTAGTCGTCCCCTCCACCAGTCAAACTTTCGGCCTTTAGGGATCTGGTGGTTTCAAGGTTAACTTCTTTTGTTTTCTCAAGACTGTGCAACTCAGGAGAAGCTGTGAAAAGATCATCTGTCAGCTGGTTTGATGTTGCACTGGTGATTTAAGAAGTCTGTCTAATTTCAATCTTGTTTAAAGTCTTATATTTAATGAACAGATGTTATGAATGTGGTATTGGTCTGCTCATCTAACTCTTGGAAAAAAGTAGTATGTATAATTCAGGCTGGTAAAGGGTCAAACTATTCCTCCATTCCAAACCACGATGTCTCCCTAACCCTCACCAAGTTGGTTTTCTGCCTAAACGTAACCACACTTCAACAAGAGTGGTGTCAGATCAGAAAAGTTATTTCAGGTAGGTTTCCAAGATACGTTTGGATGAGTGCATTTTCCCCAAACAAAGATGGAGACAAAAGATAAAGATGATTCTGAGGATCACCACATTGCTACCTCAGCAAAATACATAAATAGATGCTCATCTGCATCCAAGCTGATCACTTCGAACCAAAGTCTCGTCTGCTGGGTACAATAGTTTGAGTTGCCTCGTAAGGCTGATGAGTTGGCTGGATGCACTGGTCTCCGGCAGAATCCATTAGGGTAACTGTGCCATTTAACATCTCTAAAAGCACCCAAAATAACAACATGATGCTCACACTGCAGCGGGCTTGAGATGATACATTTTGTAATACCAGGCGAACAGATGAGATGCTAAATGGTTGGGAATTATTGTAAATGAACTACAAAACCAAATTTACATGTGTATGAGATGAGCTGGAGGCAATTACAATGTGGGTGATTCACGCAAATGGGTGCCATTCAGGCCTTATCATTTTAGATGAGGAAACAAGTTTATAATTTCATTTCTGATCACTGCATCTGATAGAAGACGTGTTTATTGTGGGAAGTAAACACACTTCAAACACACAACACATCTTCTCTCACCTGGGGCATTAAACCGCAATCATTATCAGGCACTGCTGTCTGACAAGGACACTGTTTGAGTTCAACCCTGTCACGGACAACATGGAGCCTGTCTGATTATGATTAGGAAAGTAATCAGAGGTAATTGCAGTTCTGTCAAACTATTCCTGCTGCACATCTCTCTTGGTCACGACTGTCAGGTAGAAAATTAATCCGAAAACCTAAACCCTTTATCCTTTCTGATGGAGTTGTCTTATCATTAAAAAGAGGCATTAATGACAGATTCATGACAGGAATTCATATTTTCTGTCATTTCTCCAATTACATCATCAGCATAAATAGTATATTTCTTGGAAATTACACATTTTTAAAAATTTTGTTCGGTTTGTCTGTGGGTTCTTTGATTGACAACTTGGCAGACAGTTGACAAAATTGCTTTGCATCAGACATTGGTGATTGCATACATTGTATTTGTGGAAGTTGTTTTTGTGTATAATAAATAGATAAATAGAAAAAACATGAACTCAGATATATGCAAAAGTTATCACGACATATGAATCTGTGGATTTGTGTCATTTGACGTTGGCTCTCTATGTTTCTCCGGCAATGGTGATGATGTTGTCCTTTGAAGATGATCCAGATGATGTGTTACAGTGATCAGTTATAATGGCCTCGTAGGTATGTGTGTGTGCTAACAGGCAGTGATAGCATTCTTTAATTGCTGTCTTAATGCTTCACCAATCAATACTTTCATATTAGCAATGAATCAAATGACTGCAAGGGGTCATTTGTAGCGACAAACCCACAGAGAAATATCTCTAGAATCTGCCATTTGCCTGAGCTTAAAATGATATAGCACATTTGATACAGTGTGAGTCAGACAGACAGACGGAGATGGAGGCGCTGGCCAGCCACAGGCCTGAGAGAACAGGAGGGTCTTAAGCTTGCTTGTAGCAGACAGCACAAACAGACAGCACAGTTGTGCTACATCTTATATCATCAGGCGGTTTGTCCTGAACAGTGGCCTGACAGCCCATAATGACTAAAAGTACCGTCACCAGATTTACTTCTCTTCATGGATACAGTTCGATAGATACAGAGGATCTAAGGGTTCTTGAGGGTTTGTAAGCAGTTGTAAGCATGGTTTGAACACAGTTCTGCATTTTATTGAAAACAAGTGAAGTAATCCAAGTATAGGAGCGACACGTTCTCTTTCTCTTGTCCTAGTGAACACTCTGCCTGCAGCATTGTGAATGAGCTCGTCCCACAGCCTTACAACAATACAGTCATCTAGTCTGCAGGAGATGAATGCATGAACCAGTTTTTTAGAGTCTGACTGGGACAAGATGGATTTAACTCTGCAAATATTTTTTTAGGTGAAATGCTGTCCTAGTTATAATGTTGTAATGTGACTTGTTGAGTTCCTAGATTTTTAACTTGCTCACTGGGTTTCAGAGACAACAAGATGAGTTTGGAGTGGATCTCCTGTCTCTGAACTCTACCATCTACTTCGTCTTGGTCTTGTCTTTGCTTAAGTACAGAAAGATAAACTGCATTACAATGTGCTGAAGTATTAAAAATGTATTTTAATGTTGTCTGATAGACTGGCAACCTGTCCTGGGTGTACTTTGCCTCTTGTCTGACCTAGGACCGGTTCCAGCCCCCCATGACCCTGCAGAGGTTGAGGAGTTATAGATAATGGATGGATGAATGATCCACGTGAGTCTGGCTACTTCATTCCAGTCGGGGAGATTAAACTGCAGAAACCTGCATGCTGTTGTTGTCATGTGAAAACCTGCAATTTAAGGGATTTTCATGCTTAGTTGAAGGATTACATGCTCCTCCAGAGACTGGGCAATTTCTCGAACCTCTTTCTCTGAAATGCTTCTCGATACTGTAATATAAACATGCGTTTTCATCAAGTCGGAAAAAAGTGACATTTTGGACACAATGCAATGATATTTATGCTTTTATTGTGTCTGTATGACTGTAAAATCATAATCTGGAGAGTTGTGTATGTTCGCCTACAGTTTAAATAACTTCTCTCTTCTGTCTGTTGTATATTTTCATTTCATTTTATTTCCACTAAAACGTGTGCCGCCTGTCAGCTGAAGACATGTCTTTAGAATTCCATATGTTGTGGCAGATGGAGAGTTCAAGTTGTTTGACCTTTTTTCTGGACGGATGGATTAATCACTGTCTATTTAGAGGTGTTTTTATTGGTTACATCGTGACAATGTGAAGTGTTTCCCACAGAAGGCTGGGCCAGGGACATTTCATCACTACAGGAGAATATAAACATGCTTCTTCTATTCTAAGATTTGTTAACCTGACATCACATATAGATACCTGACATCTAGCTGCTGTAGCTGCGGCATGGCCTGAGCCTTCTCTCACAGAAAACAGAAGGGTTTGTTTCCAGTTTGTTCCACTAATTTAAAGGACATGTAATTAAGTTGTGGACAACTTTGCAAATACTAGAGCCATGCTGCAAGAGACAGGACATTATTTATTGTCATCCCTTCTTTCTCCTGGCCTCAGGCCTGAAAGAGTATCTTTGTCTTCTCCTCAGCGAACATCCTTTTTTCTCTGCCTTTGTCCTGTCACCATTTAAACTTGTTGCCAATAGTGGTGCCTGAAAATGACAGTATCATTATTTCAAAATGGCTGAGTCTGTCACTGTTATTTAAAACGATCACCCACTGAACTCATTTTCTGTGTCATAAAAATCTCTGTGATTGAATGTTTTTGATTATGTTTTGATCTCATGGTAATAGTGCTATAGTAAGGCTGTGTGTTCTCTTGGTCAAAAGGTTGACAAACAGAATGACCGTGATGCCAAATTTCAGGTAGACTCAATATATATATCACACATCCAGTACATGCCGAATGCACGTATTTTCATTATTAAGTCAGTCAGTCTTGTTAATTGGCCAGGAGTCGGGCCCACTGAGGCCTGCTGACACTCATTGGATACCTTTAATGCTATTCATACACCCTGTTCCTTATTATTGATATGGAAAGGCTCTGAACAACCACTGACACCCAGAGGGAACTGAAGGTCATTAGGGATTATGCTAAACACCCAAACACATCACAACTGCCTCTCTACAATGTGACAGCGGGTCTCATGCACGTGCCTCATTAAGGCCTTCAAGAGGCTTCATTGAAACACTGAACTGACATCATCATTTGATTCAAGTGAAACCAGTTTTCCACATTACTGAGAGAGTTTTGAGGATACCATGAAAGATTGAGACAGGGCCACAGGGCTGCTGTGTAAGGATCAGATTAACATACACTTTGACAGAGGGGCATATTTTCACCTGACCTAGCGTTTATGAAGCGCATTAATTTTAGTATTACACACACACACACTACCACACCCACACAACCAAAACATAAATGAAATCAGTTAATTAAATAGTTTGTACATGCAAACTATTCCACCCTTGATTATGAAAGTGTACAAACACGGGAGAGACATTTGCACAAAGCACATAAGTGGATTTATCAGCTCACCAATAAGAGAGCTGGAGTCGCCGCCTGCGAATGCTTAATCTCTTCAAAACAACTTCTTTTCATTCCTTTAACAGCCTTCCAGTGTGATTGAGTTAAAAGGTCTGAAAAGCTAGCTACACAAGCTGATTCTTCCAACAGTGGAGCATTGCACATTTTGTGGTCAGTTAAAATGTTTCTCAGCGTAGGTTACCTCTCAAGTCAGACTTCAGCCGCTTAGCTCCAGTGTACGTGTCCTCAGGAATGTCAGCTCAGATCATGAATGTCAGATCAGGAGCGGCAGCATCAGGAGTCTGATTAAGCTTTGTTTACTGCCAAGAAAATGTCAGTAAACTGTTATGTAAGTTTGATTTTCTTTTTCTTTAATGCAGATACCATAGTTTTGTGCTTTATTGTAATTCACAGTGTTTAGTCTTCCAATACCAATATACATGACTTAATTGAACTTATAGCTTTAAAAAAAAGTATTTCAGGACAGGGACTATCTGAGACTTGCTGTGTATGATGCTGTATGTGAAGAAATTACTTGGACCACAACCTCTAGTACAATCGTTATATGACACAAAACTAGCAAAGCACTTACTGTTTGACCTGATTATTTAGAAATGTTGGTGGGTTTTATAAAATGAAAATTTTCCTGCAAACACAGTAGCAGTAGTAAAATACTTCATAAAACTTAATGAATACCTAATTTTTGTTTGTGCATATTACAAATGTGATCTTGGCTCAATCACCTGAACAAATGGCTCACATTCTGAAATCTCATCTTGCCAATCCAAGTTGTATCTGAAAATACCTTTCCATCATAAACTTAGTCAAATAGGGGATTTTTGTAAGTATTTTGTGACTTTAATAGGTAACTGATGTTATGGAATGACAGGACATTGGAGAAGAAATGATGAATGACAGGACATGTCTTAACCCATAAGAAGCCATGGCGACACGGGTGTAACAAACACTCTGAATGCCCTAAACTCTTCCTTACACAGCTTTATGTTTGACCTTAACTCATGAAGTCCCTAAGCAACATATACTAAACATCCTGGTGTGATGGTGGTGTGACATGACTTCCCCAAGAATGGTGGTGTGATCTGTAGCAAAAGTGAAGGAAGCAGCTCATTTTATAAAGTTTGTTTTTGATACTAAAGGTAATTTTAAACTCATTTAACAGTTCCAATGCTTTAATGTCCTGTTTTACATTTAACCTGTTCTTCTAACTAATGAATAGAAAACAATAAATATAAATATAATTAACAAAAAACAATATATAAAATATAAATATTATATATATAATATTATGAAGTACATACGTCAGAGGTGTTTTCTGTGTGCTCCACTTGGTCTGTGCTATATCCCCCATAATTTTCCAGAAAGTTATGAAATGGGTCTGGGCTCTTATGGGTTAATATTGCCTCAGTCATGTACTACATATGGCACACATGGTGTTTGCCCAGTGGTTGTGTGGTGTCCATTTAATACATTAGAATATTGCCGTGTATATACATTTGTCTCTTTGGTATTTAAACAGCATAGAATGTGATCGAGAACAGCTGAAAGATGAGTCTGTCCAGTATTAATTCTTGAAAGAGTTTCTATTTTCATTTGCCTCAGAGTAGGTGCTAAAAAAGATTTCCAGCATTTGAAAGGTTCATTCAGTTGGAAGAAAACGTAGCAGAAAACACAACAGATGCAAAGGCCCAACAGAGCATCAATTGGCTCAGCAAATCAACAACTTCCTCCTCAACAGAATCATTTTCATACGGTACATCCATTCAGTGAAATGTTTCAGTCATTCTGGCCTCTCGCACTCCTTGTTTCACTGAAAAACAGCAGGGCCTTTGATTCAACGCTGTAACAGAAAACAGGGAGAGAAACAAAGAACTTGCATACAATTACTTCTGAAATGTAGAATCACTGAAAAGGTATCAGTCCAGGAATCAGTGAGGCTACGTAGGCCTACATGCTGCAGAAAGATTCGAAGATGGAATGAAATGGAGGAGGTGTGTTTGTTTGTTCGTGTGGGCGCGCTCGTTTAAAGGCTCCCGGTCGGGCAGTGACGTACTGGCTGGGCAGAGTCGACCAACATGTCTCAGAGGCCAAAAAAAACCAGCAGCAATGGAAACAGAAAGGCCCTTGGTGGATGATAAACAGTTTGGCTTGTAAGCACTCTACAGTTGAAAAGTCAAATCAGCCAGATCTGAAGAACGTTCGAAGTTAACATACTATGTTAGTTTGTTGTGTGAGCTGTCGAGACACTCTTGTTTTGGGAGGCCAGGTGAGGTGAGGCCTAAGAAAGTCAAGAAAACATTCTTAATTGAGAATACTGCGCCTTCTTGCTTGCGAAATTATGAACGTCCCCTCATTTTTTTCAAGAGTAACTTAACACCAGGTTGCTGCTTTTCACTCCCTGGTTAAAAGTTTCAAGCCTGTTTGACCTCTTCCCACCATGAGTTGTCCTCACGTCCTGGAGGACAACTGTCATGACTTCACTTTAGCAAGGTGGTTTTCATGGATTTAAAAAAATAAATTATAATAACGGACATTCTTACTGGCTTGTGTCTTTAGCCAGCTACAATGTTAAACATGCTTCTGCACCTTTATGTTTCCTGTAAATGACTTCTTGTCCAGTCTGTCTGTCTTCTCTCACCTACTACTGGATGGATTGCCATGAAATTATATACACACATTCCTGATCCCATGAATTTTCCTCTTGTGCCACCATCAGGTCAGAATTATAATATGTCCAATACTATGGTTTATGAAAAAACTGCACCTTGTAACATTTCTATGAGTCTCGGCACATTGTGTTTCATGCTTCACTAAGATGGAAACAGTGGGACCTATTACACCTGCTAAAGCTCAACACATGAACATTGTTATCAACATAAAAGCTGTTATAATGCAACTACAGTACATTGTGTGTTTAACATGCGCAGCAAAGTCAACAACATCAACAAGCTCACGTTGCCTTTGTTAGATATAACCTGGAATTCTCTTTTTTGTTTTTCTGTCTTCTACTCCACTGTATCTAATGGTAACTGTGAGAATCCCCTTGAAATCCTCACTTGGCACTTTCAGACATTTTGGTGGCTTTGCTCCAGAACAGACTGTACACTTGTTTGGTTGTCTCAAACAACCCAGTGGCACCTAACACAGTGGGGTTTTTTGTTTTTGTTTTGTTTTTTAATGTGAATTATAACTGTACATATGTGATCTTCCAAGAGTACTATATGTATATAGATACACACACACACACACACACACACACATATATCATATACAGAGGGGTACAAAAGTCTGAGACAACATTTATCACTGAAAAATCTCTTATATTTATGTAAACCCAGAAATAAGAGACTTGAAGATTTGAAGTTGTGACATGTAAAATGAATATTATAATATAAGAAAGATTCTGTTCCATTTCAAGGTCAGCAATCAAATTTAAGCAAATTTGTGCTATGACCAACTCCTTTGTACAAAAGGACAGATTTCCTTGAATCATATCCCTTCAATTGAAGTATGCATTCACATGACACTTGATCTACTCATCAGAGGCTCGTTCAAGTTACTCAACTTGCAGTCAGTGTTGATCAGTGTGTATGTGTACATATATATATACACACGTGCTTGAATGTGTGCTCACGGAAACTTCCCGGTAAAACCATTAACAAAAATGTTATAGACCATATGTGCGTGTGAGCTGAAGCGTCTTTATGTCAGCATGCATGTGTCTGTGGGCAGATGATTGATGATCAGCATGATGATAAAAGTAGTAATCACCCTGCCAGGGAACTGAAGGCACACTGGTTGCTGTTTTTAAAAAGTGGTACATTCTTGTATGTGTGGGTTCGCAAACAGATGACATTTGTGTGTGTTTCTCATCAACACCCCCTCGCCCAACTGTCTATCCATCAAGATGTTGTATGGCACAAGTGGTTATATGTGTGTGTGGCCTTTGGACCGCCGCGTGTTGCCTGCTACTACAGCAGAGGGAGTGTGTGAGAGGTTTGTTCGCATATGAGCTACCAAGCATGTGTGACATCTTAAATTAGACAACGTTTCTGGCCGCAAAACCGCTCAACCCTGCCAAACACAACGCAGACAACACCATTCATGTGTGGTAGACTATGATGACAAGACACACACACACACACTCACGCAGACACGGTGACTCATACATCTTAATTAGAAGCTAAACAGCAGCGTGTTAGCATTAGCGAGGAGAGGCGAGCCTGTCACTGCAGGCAAATGAGAGGGGGCACGGATTTGTGCGCGGACACACACATTTATGCATATGAATCAAGTGCATGGCCTGAAGTCCAATTAATTTCAATACCTGAGGAACGCTCAGACGTCTGTGTGTGTGCATGTGTGTGTGTGCCCAGGACAGCGCACATGCTGTGCTAAACTCTCACATAGACACAGCAGTATAAACGTATGGAAAAAGCAAAATGTACAAAAGCAAGGTGAAGAGAGAACATGGACATTGAGTGTATGTGTGTGTGTGTGTGTGTGCACTTATACTTGCTACATACTGAGGACTGGAACAAGTTTTTAACCAACCTTTTTGGTCAGTCCTCACAAATTCACAGGGCTGTTTTAAGGTCAAGACTTGGTTTTAAGGGTTAGGGAATGCATTATGCCAACGGTCCTCACAGGTATAGAAGTGTGTGTGTGTGTGTGTCTGTGTGTGTGTGTGTGTGGCGCCGTAAAGCCAGCGCTCCTAACACAATCTGAAAACCCTACCAAGACCCCGTTGTTTGGTTTGATGGTGTCACTGGTCAGTGGCATTTGTCGAAGTTCAGGAAACACACACATACACATGCACACACACATACACACACACACACAGATGGTGGCATTTGGTCAGAGTCGTGCGGGGGTTTTGAGGAGGGGTGTTCACTGACGTTCCTGTTGCTACGGGGACGAAGTGACCTTAAACAGCCCGTAGTGAGGGAGGTACGGGGGAGTTTCCGGTGACTGATCAGCTCACCTTAACGTCAAACTCACACACGTACACAAACCCACACACACACACACACACACCATTGGTGAGTGAGGTGTTACACGTCAAATCCTTCACCACTTATCCACCATTCCTCCTTCCAACCCTCTTCAGTCCTCAGATCCCCGAGGGTCGCTACTTCACCCACACTCCTCCATCGAATATCCACCCCTTCCTCTACCCTCCTTCTAAATCACATTTTATCTTCTTCTCCTTTTCCCTCTTCTACAACCTCCACCCATCTGTTCCTCAGCCACCATCCATCCGTCCTCCTGTTCTCCATCCTTGTTCATGTCTCCTTTATCTTTCCTGTCAACCTGCTTCCCTCCCTCCATGATCTTTTCTTCTAACCATACACTGAAGTATTTTTTAAACAGGGCATTACTTGTCATGTGTATGCAGACAACACACACCTGTTGTCCCTAAACCTGGTGAAAGTGCAAATGTCGTCCAACTCCTCAGCTGTCTGTCTGATCTTAAGAGCTGAACAGCAATTTTCTGCAGCAGAACAAATCCAAATCTGAAGTTCTTTCTGCTTGACAGTTTCTCTACAATCCCAATATAAAAGGCTCAGCTCACAATTTGGGCAATGTGTTTGACTCCAACCTATTGTTTGACAGCCAAGTATCCAGGACAGCACAATCATGTTTTCTCAGCAGAGGACAGCAGCTCAACTTAAATGGTTTAAATTTTTGGTCTTCAGTTGTCCTCACTTTGACCATAAGCAAGCAGCTCACCTCCAGCTGTCAACGAACAGATCACATCGCTGTCGTTCTTGTCTTCCTGCATCAGTTTTAGAACTGATTTTAAGAGAAAGTTGAAATAACTTTTGTGGTTTCTCATTGTTGGTCTCCTGATCAGTAGGGATGTAACTGAATATGAACATGATAATGCCATCTATAAATCTGGTATAACTTTCAACTGACTGATCATTAACAATACTGACTGTTTCTTCAGTGTCAACCCGTCTGTACAGCGCCAACAGGAAGTGGCAGAAGCCGAAGCAGCTTTTCTGTTCACGATGCAGTTTTGCCTTCAAACAGGTCAAAAACATGGTGTAGACAGTTTTAAGTTCAATATCATAAGTATAACAAATCAGACATTCAGTGAAGTTCCTCCTCAATAGCTTTTCATCAGTTTTCACCGGATTAGTTGTTCAGTGCGGAACAAAGCCGACTGATGTCCCACAGGTCTGATTTTCACCTCATGATCCAATATTGAAGCCTGGCTAGAGACCGGTTCAGCCTCCATTTTTTTGATTATTATTTTTGAATTATGCACAATTGCCTACTGACCTGACCTATTGTGATCTGGGGTTTTTTTGGTCAATGGCCTTATAATTTATTTTCTTTTATCACATGCACGCTCACACACACCAGCTTTGAATTTATCTGGGCCTCCTTCCATCAGATACACAACCTCCAGTTTTTAAAGAAAAATCATGAAGTGTGGCCCAGTGTTTTCCACCAGTTACACAGCTTTTGTTTAGACTGAGTTTAGATTGACCTTTCTCTTTTTTTGAAGGCGAGGTTCATGCACCAATCATGCGTTATTACGTGATTAATTGAGGTTAATGGTAAATTATTAAAACCCTACTCCTAACCTTTTGTATTTTGCATATTTGGTGAGCAGCTAAATGAGAATATGAGAAGTATACATGACTGTACCAAACACTGTAACGAAGAAAATGAAATGGTCTACATGAGTGCTGGTAAATAACAAAGCTACGGCACAGTTCTCTGAAATAAATAGATGCTGATACAAATAAACACACACACAAACAGAGACACACACACACACACACACACCTACTAGCTACGTAGTTAAAATGTTAATTCCTTATGAGTCATAGAGCAGCTTGAGTCTCTTGCTTGTTCTTAAAACACACGTTGACCTGAAAGCCTTTGCAAAGTTATCTTTCAATATTCCTTCTCCATGTGTCCATCCACTTTCACTGCATCTCCCATCCCTCCACTCTCCACCCTCATCTTCTATCTATCCTTCCTTATTCCTCATTATTATTCCATCTCTGCTCTGTTATTTCTTAATGTGGTGTTGATTCCTATCCATCCTTCACCATTCCCTCATTCATTTAGCTCTATAATTCAATACTATTCTATTTCACCTCCATCCTTTTTCTCTCCTTCCCTCCCTGTTCTGTCCTTCATCCACCCCTTCCTCATCCTTTCTTTAGCCGTCTCATAGCTCTCTTTCCCTCGCCCCCCTCTTCCTGAACATCACCATTTTCTCCTCTTCCCCTCTACATTGGCTATTCTTCCAACACCCCTGTTACCTCTCCATCCCCCCTTCCTCCTCCATCCTACCATCTCTCCATCCTCCTTTTCCCCCGCTGATGAGCTGAGATGCAGCTCCACTCATCAGATTGCCTGTCTCTCCTCCCTGCTTTCTTTAACACTTGTAGAAATGACCTGACACATCCAATCCCAGGTTATTACACAGATGTGCCAACTCTCTCTCTCTCTCTCTCTCTCTCTCTCTCTCTCTCTCTTGCACACACACTCAAACATTTAGACCAAGAAAAAGCGGCCGCTACGTAGACACACACCCAATTGCGCACACCCTATTACAGGAGCCCAAATGAAAATGAATTATGCATCCTGTCAGGCCACTCGTAACAAGTATATGATACATCCCCTGTTTCCACACAATTGGGCACACAGAAACACATGCAAAATAGGAAAAGTGGTTGTGCTTGGAGACACACACAGAGTCATACACACACACACACTCATATCCACACACTAAAACAGATGAAAAGTGGTGAAAAACAAAGTCATGAATGTATTATTGATGCTAATCTCAAACAAGCTCAAGCTCATCATTCACAAACATGTTGCATCATTTTGGGCAGATGAAACTCTTCACTATTTGATGACAGCCTTACTGATTTCTCTCGAACTGAACACACACACACACACACACACGCACACACCACCACACAACCACACAAGGCCATCATTGTTTTCAGCGCTCGTGTTTACCGCAATTTTGAATGATGTGCCACCCACAACCAACTCCTCCTCCTCCTCCTCCTCCTCCTCCTCCTCCCTCTGAGTCCATACCAAGGTCGTTGGCCTCCCTCCTGGCTTTAGCATTCCCCTCATATCCCCCATAATCCTCACTGTTTAAGCCTGAGGTACAAATACATTCTATTCAACCAGCAACAAGGGGTCCGCTAATACCCAGCAGAGTGTGTGTTTGTGTATATGTGTGCGTGCCTATGTGTCGCTGAGTAATGTGTGCTTACATACACCTCTGTGTGTGTGTGTGTGTTTCTGCGTGTGTGTGTGTGTATGAGAGCGCACACCGGCGTCTGTGCAGGGCTTTGTGTTTAACACCCATCGGTGCTTAGTATTCTCTCCGCCACGCGTCCTTGCATCCCCATGCTTATTCTTTCGCGCTCTGTTCTCCTCTTTCAGATGAGAATACCAACGGCTGATGGAGAGAGGAGAGAAAGAGGGCTAGAGAAAAGAGAGGGGGGAGACAGAAGGAGACGAGAGAGCGAGCAACAAAATGCAGGTGGATAAAGTTTATACGGCATGACTGATGTAACCTTGGTGCTGTAGTGTGCATTCTTTTAATAGACAATTAAAGTGGATGCAGCTGTTCGAGTGCTGAAAGGGACATTGTTGTGTTGTCCAATTGATGTGGAGACACAGTAAAGGCTGTGTTAATCCTGCATATCTGGACATAGATACAGGACAAAGGGACGTAGCGGTAGGTAAACCCACCCACTCTCACTTCATCTATCCTTTATATCCCAGAACACCTTCCGATGCTCATATCAACCAACATGACGTCTGGATCATGTCGCAGTAAACTGATGCAAGTGATACATAGTTCTGTCACATGCTTGTGCTTAAACCTACAGTATGCTCAGTAATCACAGGTGATTAGCGTTACCCCAACAGTGAGAAAATGGCAGCTTGTAGCAGCTCAAACAGCAGTTTACTCCAAACTAAATCTAATTTGACATGTTCTCAGGCTGCTGCTGAAATGTGTCCCTGCCAGATGGTGAGGCTTGCAAGTCATGGCGGGAGCAGACATGCCTTACAACGTCCTCAAAGCAAAGCTTAGAGACAAGAGACTCAGTAAAACCAGTAACGAGTAAATCAAAACTATGTGGACCAAAATGGCATTGCTGACAGATGCAGGTGAAGGTGTTCTGGTGGGCGGCGAACAAGGCTGTGTGACAAACTTGTCTGTGCACAATTCAATTAGCTGACATCCCACTGGAAGTGTTTCCCTGTATTTAAAGCATCTTCACTGCATAAAGGATAGGAGATAGAATCCCTCTAAGTCTAGATGGTGGTGGAGTAGATGCAGAAGATGGAAGCTCCCGTAGGGTCTTTTCCTGGTGGGCTTGGCTCGCCGTGCCAAGCACTGCCATGAATGGCTGTGAGTGTGAACTTGCTGACAAACAAATTGCATGTCCTATATAGTTCTCACAATAAAAGCATCCCGCTGGCAGAGGTGTTACATGTACTAATGAACAACTGTTTCAACGACAACACTGTTTCACCATTGTCAATGACAGAATCAGTCGCTCTCACTGGTGGCTGAGATCACTATTGTCTGCTCAGCAGTAAGTTATTTGTTAAAAGCCGAGTAAATAAATCCACAGGAACACTGATAATCTGATCACTCTGTCATTCATAAAGGGCTGCTGAGCTATTAACCATATGTGCAGCGCTTGTAGAAGCTACTTTTGTACTGAACTGAACGTGACAGCTACAACAGATGCAACATGCTACTGAAGACTGAATCAGAGCTGAATGTCAGGACCATATGAACAGTGGTGCCTTCACTTACTGTTGGACACACAAGCGCCTTTGAATGGTGATAGGAGCACTTAGCTTAGGAAAAGAGTGAATACAAACATAGTCAGCGAGCGTATGAAAGTATGAATTTTTGAACTGAACTTAAGAAAGTAATTTGTGTCTGCAGTAAGCACTAAAGTAGTGAAAAGTAAACACAAGGTCCATGGAAAAAACCTTATCAATCTCCTGGAACACCTGAAGGTCATGGTCATGGTGACGGGCAGATGGTGGGCTGTGCAACAGTATGTCAAGGAGGGATATGCCCAAGGAACACAGGCAGAAAAATCAGTGAATTATGAATGTAAGGGATGAAGTGGAAAAGCAGAAGTGGTAGAAAAATTAAAGCAGGCACAAAAGATTTTCCTTGTTGAACTTACACTAAAGCTTAATTATGAAGTTCAAAGTTGGACATATTCATAGTTTCAAACTTGGCTGCAAACTTTTGTGTGAATCACCAAATTACATTTCAGTAGGACTACAGACAGATTATAGCTTGGAAGAAATGGACAAGTGCCCGGGTCCCCGCAATCAAGGGGGACCGGGCCTGAAGGATTTTTTGAGTGGATAGAAATATGAGTAAAAGTACTCCACTTACACAGGCCACCGTGTAAAAAGATATAATATAATTATATGCTTGTATGGCTGTTGTGTAATTGCATCGCTTGCTGTGCAGAAATCTCAAGAGTCAGTGGCAATTTCAGTGTGGTAAAAACATTCTTCTCATGTGTTGGCAAACTGTAATCTGTAAAGAAAAGAAGGCTAAAGATGCAAGACAGAATCGGACTGACAGAGGGAACACTCCATCCTCTACCATTCCTTTTATTCCCTGGACAAAGGTCTCTATGATTAAGTGATACATCTAGGATCTTTCATCAGACCTGATGGTGCCTTAATCAGAGCACTAAAACCGACACTGTATTACAGTCTGATTACAGTCAACATGTCCTAATGTAAGACAATCTGATGCTTGTCAGCAGCTGTGAAAGAGATGTTACTTTTTTTCTCAAATGTCAAAAGAGGTTAAAAACCAAGGACACGAACACAAGCATGCTTTCACGTCTGAATGTGAAGTTATCCAGCAGTTGGAATGTGGTGATCGTCTCTTCACTGAAGGCCAGAAGGAGCTCGGGTCTCGGTAGAACATGTGTCACTGCTGTTTGTGCTCTGCTGAGCTGTGGGGTCGTAACTGTGACTGTGCAGTTTTATTCTCAATTATGCATTCATTTACTGGGGTAATGTATTATTATTCACATATGGTTTATGTTAGCAACATAATGCATGGTGTGTGTAGGTTACAGTATTAGTCCCATGTGTGCTGTGAGAAGGCTGTTTATATACTGTACATGAGTGTACGTAAGGGCCTTTAGTGAATCTGAGCCCTGGCCCATGGTCATGATAATCCATCCTTGACTGAGAGTGTCTTGCTAACTGAAAGTTGGATGGTGAGCTCACAAAGACAGCAGACGAAAAGTTACTAAATTAAGCAATTTTCAAAAGTGGGAACATCTAATTGCACTTTGACTGTAAATTATTGTTTGTTAGTTATACAGCCAAAGTTTCTGAGGAAAGAGATTTTCTTTTTAGAACTGGAAAGTCTAAAACCAACTTTGCCAAAACATTATTGGCCTGATTTTAATCACATGCAATGCCCACTGATCTCCAAACACACCTGTTATTTTGCTTCATGTATGCGCAGCAGGCAAAGTGCACAAGAGTTGTGTGAAGTTGAGTGCAGACTGGAAGGTGTGCTCATTAATGAATATGCTCTCAGCCAGGTCTCAGTACTCTGAAACAGCTGAGCTGACCACAGTGACGCATGATGACAAGAGTTCCACAAATGAGCCTCTCCAGGAAATCATGTTGTTGTCTGGATGGAGCAGAGTGACATGGTGTTATTATGTTATTACTGCATTATGCATTTCAAGAATAAAACATGAAACACCACTTTAGCTAAAAAGAAAGTTGGAAAAGAGGCTCTGACACACAGGAACATCTCCTGCAGCTATAACAGACCCATCTGATGAGTATGTGTGTGTGTGTGTGTGTGTGTGTGTGTGTGTGGTTACTTTATAGCAGCCAGCTGTCATTTGCAAGTGATTTAATGGAGGTAAACACGGTGGACGGCCGTGCGTAATGGCACTGCACTCTGACACAGCACTTCTCAAATCAAAGACGGAAGATTTACCAACATATCATCAACACGGTCCTGCTGCCTTCAGATGGCTGCAGGGATTTAATGAAGTGAAGGAGAAACTTTTCACACAGTATAAATCAGCTGCAAGCAACAGAAACTGTCAGAATCACTCACTGATTTATAGATACGTTTCACTGGCGTTACTGCTTTAACCACTATAAATGTGATTTTTTAATGTCAATTTAAACATGTCCACTGACTTGGGAGTGTTTAATTCACTTAGTTTATTCACATTACAAGCATTAAGCAATAATTCTGTTATTTCTGCACATTTGCTCCAAGTAGTCAGTTTTCACTTGATAAAATCCACTAAGTGGCAGCAGATTGATGTTGCACCACAAACAGATGTGGTTCTCAGATATTTATTCGCAGCACAACATCTAAGATGCAAATATTCACCAAAACTACCAACAACATCTGCGTCATTGAGATGAACCTTCCTTCTGGCACCTGGCACCAAAATACCACAAAAGCCACTTGCACTGATCATTTTAAATATGGCACCAGTCATTTGTTTTTACTAAATCATACCTATACATATGGCCACTGCTGCCTGGTTAATGTGTGGTTAAGGTTAGGAGAAGATCATCATCGTGGTTGAACACTGAAACCAGTCAGCGTTGGTTGGTTTGACCAGCTACATAAACAGTACACTCTTACATTCTAATACTCTTCCATCCTACATTGACACTAAAAATTGCCATTGGTTGTAAATCATGTCTCATGGAAATATCTAATATGAACATTATTCCTAAAAAAGACTGTATAAATAAAAATATAATCTCTCCCCTTGTGCTTCAGCCCCCTAAGTCTCTGGCTCAGTCTCAACTGAGCTTGTCTGTTTTTGCTCATATTTTTATTCCCTAAGCCACAGAAAGGAGGCAATAAATGCATGATAATGTGAAACATGAAAATAGATGTCTCTGTGGTCTACAATTTGCATTCACATCTGATCATTGTGTAACATTTATTACTCTTCATGAGCAGTTGATACAAAGTTGATCTAGTGCAGTGGTTTCCATTCTTTCTGTTTTCTTACTTTTTGTATATTACAAAGTCATGTGTAACTGTTTCCACAACCGGTTTCATAAGATAAACCTTTATTCGTCCCACAGTGGGGAAATTTGCAAAAAGTTTCCGAGCCAGCCAGGAGTCGAACCTAGAATCTTCTGATCCGTAGTCAGACGCGTTATCCATTGCGCCACTGGCCCAGTGGCATATAATCATATGCCATATAATAATTTTACTATAAAACTATACAGTGTTTCACAAAAAGCAAAGATTGATGGTTCAAAAAGTTACTAATTTTGTGTTCCAGAATTTCTCTCTTCTCATCGTCCTGGTCCAGTATCATCTGGTGACCCTGGCATTTCCCTCTTTAGTATGGTTCATTTGAGCTGGTGTACGCTGAACAACTGAACCCAGGCGGCTTGAAAAGAAGGTGTTGCTGCCGCTTCCGCTTGCTCACAAACCGTGGTACGCAAAAGCAAAGAAGACCTCAGTATTCTGTGATGGTAGATGTGACTTTATCATGGATCCGTAAGATAAAAAACTACTGTTAAATCTTCTGCTCGTGGAAGCAATAAAAGGAAGTGTGTTTAAGGCTGTATGTGCCATAATCATCTGGTAACCATGGCGACAGCTATACGCTTTAGCACGAGTGTGAACATTTCCCTCATCAATCAGAAAGTGAAAAAGAGTTAAAACAGTGCCTTGAGCTGGTGTCCTGCTCTGTGTGCTTTAGCTGCTCCTCATTAAAAAGTGAAAGGCTTGAAAGTAAAGAACACAGTAACTATCCTCCTGTATTGTTGCAGTTAAAGGAGCCTCGTTTATCTGTCACTGTTTCTGACATGTAGTGTTCAGTAGTCTATATTATCTCATTACATAATGGAGTAGAGTAAGACCACTGAGCAGGTTTGAAACACCCTGAACTGGAGTCAAGAGCAGAGCGGGGACCCTGCAACATCCCAGGGATTAAAGACATTTATAGTAAGCTGCACTAACAGTGCCAGGTCAGGTCCAGAATGTCTCACAGCACCTTTGGGGTTATGTGACCAATGTACCAAAAAAAAGGCTATGAAAGCATTTAATGCAGTTGTTTAAACATATTGCAGTGATGGTTTACAATGATTCCCAACTGCAGGACTTACCACTATATCAGATCTGAATGTTGGTGTAACATGCGTGTGTGTGTGTGTGTGTGTCGAGGTGGTTACAGCCTTTATGAAGCATGTTATGAGCCACGTAAGTGGTTGGACGGATGGCTCGGAGCTGATTGATGCTGGCTGGAGCGTCCCTAATGCTGTCTGGCTTGTAGCATACAGAATGTGACATTGGTTTGGTCTGAAGAATATTGATCTCGAATGGTTCTTGCCGACCGTAGATATGGAGGGCTGTATTGATGTTCACCATGGTTCTCATTTCAAACTCATCTCACCCTGCGTCTATGTTTGTGTGTGTGTGTGTGTGTGTGTGTGTGTGTGCGTGCAGGGCAGCAGCAGTGCCGGAGGCTACTCAAGTGTGAAATCGTGTGACGGTTTCTCCATTGCGCTTCATTTAGCCACACATCGCCCATCTCTCATTCCTGACAAGTTGCTTAACTGCTCCAAAATGCGAGCGCCTCGGGGTGGGGTGGTGATGTAGCCCTGTCAGTGTACAATGAGGTGTGTGTGTGTGTTTGTGGGGGCTAAAGTGAGAGTCTAATAAAGCCAGCAGCTGCCATGGAAACCAGGGCAGAGGCTAACTCATCCTCTGTGTCCAGGGACCCATCAGGGCCTCAGCCATGGTTCAAACGCATGCGTGCACACAGACACACTCTCACCACAGCCACGTACACACACACACAAACACACACACACACACAATCGTGTACCAAAGGCATGGCAAATGACTCTTAGAGGGAGGCCTCTCATACACACTTGCACACAAACATCAGACGAAGGGCCGTGAAATAATCTGTGGCACCACAAGAAATAGGGAAGCAAGCTGCCTGTTCAATAGCCACTGTGACACTGTCCTCACACACACACACACACACACACACACACGCACACACACTGTGCTGGTACTCCAACAGCATGACATGGGAGTCAGGATGGCTTAAGATGCTCAATATCCAGCTGTAATCCTCTCCCCTTCCTTATCAAATGTGTGTATGTACAGTATGTGTGTGAGCACATACGTTTGAGTGTGTGTACGCGTGTTTGTGTGTAGAATAGGTAGATAAGAGTGACAGTGCGCTCAGGTTGACACCATGACAGCAGTATTCTCCATGTGACAGGTTTATTGCATTTCTAATCTCTGTTTACATAAACCCTCAACACACACACACACACACACACACCTATATATATATATATACTGTATATGCATACACAGAAACACATACACACACGCACCTCATCACCCCTTCTCTTCCTGTCGCTCAGGCAATGAAAAGGGCAGAGGAAGCCAATCAAAATGATCTCTAATAAGAATATTACCCATCAGGCTGTGGGGTGGGGGTGGTTGGGTTAGACGGCTTGCCAAGCTTCATCTGACATTTATAAAATGAATTGCTGGTCGTACACTGAGGAAATAGCACACGTCTACACATTATGTGATGCCGGTTCTCCCTCGGCCTCGCACTTGACAAATCTCATATCGGCGGTCTAGACTGACACGCCAGCAGAAAATTAGGCGACTGCAATTGAACGTGTGATTGAATGGGAAATGCTGGCGAAGGTGACGCTGATGGCCACACTGGGTGTCACTAAGGTGTCACAAGATGAGGAAAGATGACAACAGTTATGGTGGGTGACTGACTTGTTTCCTTGACTGGACTGCGGATTCAGTTAGGTCAGACAAGATGAGACTTAAATGACCCCTGTGGGGTTATCGACTCGACGTGGCAGCAGGAAAAACAGAGACGATAAGAATAAGACAAATGGTGAGTAGGGAAGATGCTAAAGAATGCAGCTCAAAGATAACAGCCCAGTAGTGCTTCACGGAAAATGTTCTTACATCTCACATTTTTGCTAAACATATTAAATACATTCCATTTGTTAGGGGCCTTCAACTTCTTCCACAATGGTCTGCAGCCAGAAATTGAGAGCTTTAGTCATGTTTGCACTGGAAGAAGTGAAGCCTATTTGTATAGCTCTTACTAACTGGTAGAATCTCAGGGGGCTTTGTAACGCCTACATGATGAAACAGTAAATGAAAATGGCACCCCACAGCCCTAAACCCACAATGAGAACCAGGGAAACCACCCACCAAAGCCTTATTAAAAAAGAAGAAGAAGAAACTTTCACAGGGACTCTGATATCAGAACAGTACAAAGCGTAAAAGTGTGGGCAAACACAGATTAGTGGCAAAATGAGACAGTCACAGAATAAATCTCAGCTCCATCTCGGTCATCACCATGGACAACAACTATTATAAGATTTACCTAATATTTTCTACCCTTTTATAGGAGAGTGAGGCAGAATAACATGAACTATGGCTTCAAAAAAAGACTGCTTTCAAGTCTTAAAAGTGTGCATTTTAAGTACTAATTTTTCCATTGGCAGTATTTTTTCTTTTTCTTTAAGTCTTGCAAGTTCTTTTTATTATTGGTTGATTTTTTTTAATGACACGTTCCCACAAATGGTGCAGAACAGGCAGTCTTATATAGTAATTTGGCACTTATGAACACACACCTACTCATGAACAGGTGGCATTCATTAGGTTGAATCCAAATCCGACACGGAGCACTCGTATGAGCAAGCCTCGTGGAAAAGAGTAAGAAGCGAGGAGTTAAAGAACCCAAACTGTGGGCTTTGAAAATGAAAAATGGATCAAATCTTTTTCAACCTTTATTTTAAAGCAGAAATACATTGAGGTAGAGACCTTATTTAGAATAAGGCTGAGTAAAACTAATGTAACTTGAAGGAATGCTGGTTAGATAAGTCCAATTAAAGTGATGATTGAATTCATCACATCCCTCCAGGTCAGGTGGGTGGGGTTGGGCTTTTTGCACTCGTAGCTGTGCTGCTTTTATCCTGCACTTCCCTCAGATTACTTGGCAAACACACAGTGTGGACGGGGCTGTGATGTTGTGTTCTTGGACTGTATGTTGATGACCTTTGAGTTTCTGTAAATACTGGGTACACTAGCTCGCCACACAGCTCTCCACTATTCATTCTCGGCACAGCTGCTGCTCCCACAAACACCGCCGAGAACCGTTTCTGTTGGTTGAAAGTCCAATTCTTTGCACTTGCACCTGTTTGGTCATTTTGTTGCTCCAAACAATCCCGCTTGCATTGAGTTGCTTGAAGTGGTGCAGCTGTGGTTGTATTTATGCACATGAGATGGTGTGGTGCAATTTTGGTACTTGCTTTATGAAAGTGAACCTCTTATCAGAAACTCAAGTGCAGAGAGCATTTTTTGTGTTTTCAGTTGGCGGAGGCATGCACGGAGACCTCACATTGAGCCTTTGGTGCATGTTACATTTTGACACTTTTATTGTGATATAGACATTAAACACATTTAACTGGAAGTATTATTCCAATTATGAAAATAAAGTTTCTAACAATATTTTGTAGTGGTTTAGTCCTGAGTCTTGATGATTGTGATACATGATACATGTGATACATGTAGATGGCTCCGCAATGAATTACTGTCTTCACTTGAGAAATGAAGTGTGAAATGTAAATGAGGTGTAAATGTTGATAGACAATGGTGGAAGCTACTGTTCAAGCTTTAATAACTCAAGACTGAAAAACTTGAGAACTGAAACTTTTGCTGGATTGACCTTAATGGCTCATTACTGAGGACTTGGAGGCTTGAAATACTTTAAAATGAACTCATTTTCATTTCTTTTATCACGCTTGTTTAGATTAAATGAGGCTTCAATGATCCCTGTGTGGGCAAAAATAATTATTACAGCAGCAGAGAATAGCATTCTCAAGTACGAGCAGCAGATAAACTAAACCCTGCATTATTTAAACAAATAATATCTACAAAGATTTCAGCCTTAGTTTGCATTTAAGTACTAATTCAATTACTTCCCCCCCCCTTTTTTTAAAATTATAATTAACATGCAGTACAAGAATAATGGAAGAGATGTAAAACTAATAAGTTATCCTTAAGATGTTCTGCCAGTTGTTAAATTATTCTCTGTTGTGGAGCTGTCAACACACACTTGTTAGTGTGTGAAAAGCCAGATTTATTGCTCTAATTATATATACTGAAGCTTTGCTGTACTTGCAATTTATAAGAGACATTTTTAAATGTGCTGTCACAGTAACACGAGAGGCGTGCATACACCTGCTGGACGAAGCGAACCACCGGGAGTCCATTCCTTCTTTATACACCTGAGCACAAAGGGGAACTTTATGTTCACTGCGGACACTCAGTAAGCTCAGCCGAAAAAAAGTGAACAGCTGAAGGTGATCATAACCATTAACAGCTTAGCCTTTCCTACAGCCTTTAATAGGTGCTTAACACATGCTTGGAGAGCACATTTTGCCACCAGAATTGATTAATCCCACCTAATTGGTACTTGCCTGCAAGCTATGTAATCTCATTAAAGTGAAGCCATACAGAAAAATTACGATTTGATTGTTTACAACATTATAACACTAATTGCTGACATAGATGGAGTCAACACGTTCTGTAGTGTGAAAACATAGTAAAAGCACATTCTCTGTCTCCCTCTGAGAGTTACAACAATTTAGTAACATGGAGTTTCACTGTGACTTATTCTGACCTTTCGTAATGCTGGTCTGTGTAGTCCAGGTGTGCTCTCCTTTGTGTTGTTGTCCTTTCTTTTCACAAAGAGTCATATGAACGAAGTTTCACATTTGACACCATGGTATCTTGAAGAATGTGCTTGCTCCTTTCTTAGAGAGAGTTAGATCACTCAAGATCTTTACCACTCTGTCTGTATGCTAAGGCTTTTGGCAACACCCGATCAATTTAACGTAGCATAAAGACTATAGATGGGAGAAACATTCTGACCAGCACAACCTACACAAAAACTGAACTATAAAAATGTCAGTTTGTAGTTTTATGGGTAGTGTCTGTGCTGGAACCAGAGGTCTTAACAGGTTCAGAAATTACTACCCATCCATCCATCCATCCATTATCTGTACACCGCTTAATCCTCTGCAGGGTCGGGGGGGAGGGGCTGGAGCCTATCCCAGCTGACTTAGGGCGAAGGCAGGGGACACCCTGGACAGGTCACCAGTCCATCGCAGGGCCACACACAAGACAAACAAACACACACACTCACATTCACACCGAAGGACAATTTAGAATATTCAATTAACCTCAGCATGTTTTTGGACTGTGGGAGGAAGCCGGAGTACCTGGTGAAAACCCACACTGCACAGGGAGAACATGCAAACTCCACACAGAAAGATCCCAAGTGTCCTAACCAGGATGTGAACCAGGGATCTTCTAGCTGTGAGGCGCCAGTGCTAACCACTGCGCCACCGTGCAGAGAAATTACTACCCAAACCCAAAAATATCTGTAAAATGACTACTGATTTGAACAGGTTAATGTTAATTCACAAGTTCTCAAAACAAAACTTGGTATCTTAACTAATGTAACGTTAGTAGCCTGCTCCTCTGTGTCTGGTGGTGACACATAATCCATCCTCCTTGCCAAGAGAGTTGGGAAAACATATCCTGGTTTTCTGTTATTCCTTTCTTGCAGATTGAAACAGCATGGCTAATCCACTTCTTTCATTTCAGATTAAAATCCACTGGCTGTCATGTGACGGATGACGAGTGACTGATGACTGACCCATTCCGGGTCTAGGGCCAGCAGGTGTGGAGGTTAGTCTCAGGCAAGATGGAAGGAGGTGGTGTAGGCAGCCTCACGTATGATGCATCCTCCAGTTAGTCCTGGCTGCAGACGCCTGCTAGAGGGCAGCCATTCGAAGGCCCTGTGGAGGACATGGCTGGGGTCCTGCAGGCTGGAGATCCTACAGAGAGATCAGAGAGGGGCTGGCCTGTGATTCTGGAGCAGGTGCTCACTGTCCTCCGGAGGTACTTCTTTTGTTTTGTCATAGAGTGGGACTAAATGAATGGGACAGTCGTCATGCTTTCAATGAAGGAGCTATAAAATTGAGTGAGGATTTTCCTGCTCACCCCAGGTAAGGCTCCCCAGGCTTAGGAGTTTGGCTTCCTCAAGAAACACTGATGCTGTTGGCACTTTTTGATGAAAACCTCTGTGTTGGCTTCAAAAGACAATTTGTCATTGATGACAGTGCCCAGGTATTTGCCCAGGTACTGGTGCACAGCTTCTGCTGGTTCCCCATGAACGATGGCTGTGGTCCTCCCCATTTCATTCTTGGAGTGTTCCTCAGTCTTCATTCCAGTTCCTTCATTCTTTTGAATTTCCCCACTGTGGGACAAATAAAGGTTTATCTTATCTTATCTTATCTTATATTCTTGCAGGTAGTTAACATATAACATTAGTTTAAAAGCCAAAGGTGGTACGGAGACATAGTGACAAGCACCATAAAAATCCAAAACACAAAAGTCCACAACAGCCATGCGTGTTGGTCATGTTAAAAGATCAGACATATAAGAACATGAAACACTTACTTAAAAAAATAAACTGCTGTAAAATCGACAGACAACTACACAAAACCAGTTGGTGGCAACATGAGGAGGAAAGCATGTTAGTATATAATCATGTTAAAATGACCAGTGGAGTAAAGTTACTTGATTTAATCACTTAAAATGTTATAAAGTGGCAACACACCTCAAAGCTTGTGTTTTTCTGACCATTTATAGTGCAACTTTGTTTGTTGGTGAAACACACATTCATTATGAAACATTTTGGTGCATCCAAGTTATGACAAATATTTAAAAAATATTGAACTGAATACTGCATTCAAAGACGGTGTCCCATCCATTCCTATGAAACTTGCTCACTCACAGCACATGGCGAAGAAACCTCACCAAGGCTTCCTCACACTTCGGTCTTTTTGGCCCATAGAGTGCGTGCCCTAGATTCCTTCTGGAGCCAAGCCGGTTGAGAGGCTGCACATCTGAGACTTCTGCTGGCCGAGTCGGCCGACTTCCTGGTGACACCACATGAATTGGACGAAATAATTTAATCATGCACTTCGTCTTCTAGATTGTTCTAAGATGTTGGAAGACCAAGTGGATCAAATTGTGATGATACAAAGAATCGTTTCCGGGGGGTTGTCACGCTCATTCACCGTTCACCATTTCACAGCTGCTGCTTTTTTTCGGTGACCCAGGGAAAAATGTTTTTTGGGCCAGTCACATGATGAATGTGGAAGTTGCAATACACAATGGGGCAACTACGCCACAAGTGCTTCACAGCCCAGGCCCATTCCCTGGTCCAGGCACATTCTCCTCTGGACTTCCTTCATGTTATTGTCACAAAGAGTGTGAAATTTGTGTTGCTGAAATAATGAAACAAGAGTCAGTTATTTTTTTTGAAAATGCCTTTTGAATTGCCCAAAGAGTGTCAATCTGATCTGACAAGAATGAAATCCATGTTGACTTGCCTCATTTCAATTTCGAAAAACTATCTGACTCATATTGAACAGATTTGATACGTCTGTCACGTCTCACATGAAAAATTCTGTTCCAGACACCTTCTCAACTTCCTAACAGGGAAATTCTCGGGGAAACACTGAATCCTTTTTTTTCTTTTGAAAAAAAAAAAAAAAGAAAAATTTGGGCTAACGGCAGTTTGAATCCCAAAATAGAAGTGGAGCTTGTAGCTGAAATGTGCACGTGTGCGTCATTTCAGCAACTTTACCACAAGCAAAAGCTCACATGCTCGTACTCGTGCGTATGTACACACACTGGAAGGACGCAAACACACACACATGCACGTACACACATATTGACGGGGAACAATAGACACAGAGGGGACACCTGCTCGCCTGATACACCCTCCTCCTCCTCCTCCTCCTCCTCTTCATCCTCTCTCCCTCTCCTCCATTAAGATTCAGTTCAGGGCTCGGCTCCGTCTCCGTGAGTAGGTTAGCCATGCGTGTCATGGCGAAATCCAGTGAATGATAATGAACTAAGTGTGTGTGTGTGTGTGTGTGTGTGTGTGTGTGTGAGTGAGGCAGGAGGAGAGGAGGTGGCATGCTTGCTGAATCACTCCCTCTATCCATCCCTCCATCCACCTATCTATCCATCCATCTATTCCTCCTCCACCTCTTTCTCGTTGGTGGTGTGTCGGCTCGAAGGACGGCCCCCGTGCTCTGACACACTCACACACACGCAGACACACACCTCCGCGATGTGTCACTACCAATTCCACCTGCCTCCTCCCGTCATTCCCCGCTCGCTGTTCCATCTACCTACACTTGCTCTTTTCCCTTTTTTTTTTTTTGCTCTCTCTCAGTCTATCTCTCCACCCCTCCTTGTCCTCAACCCCCCCTACGCTGTGTGTCACCGCTGCCGGGAAGAAAGAAAAATGCTCCGGCCGATGAAAGTGAGAAGAGAGAGGAGAAAAGAGAGAAAAGAGTCAAAGAGGAGAAGATAGTGAAGCTGGAGTGTGTTTGGAGCGCAGCGATGCCTCCGTCCACCGCGAGCCGGACTCTTCTTTGATGGAATATCCCGGAGAGCGGAGGGCAAAAGGAGGGAGAAGAGGAAGAAGAAGAAGAAAAAGTAAAGAAGAATACAAGGACTGAGAAGGCAGGACAGCCAGCATTCGCCTCAGGAGGGTATGGAGACACACAACAATAAGAACAAAAAAAACATATATAACATGCTCTTGCCAATCATTTCTCTAACAACTTCAGCTCCTCTGTCCCTTTTGGCATTTTTCATTTGGGTTTTGATCTCCTCCTCTCTCTCTCTCTCTGTCTCTCTGTCTCTCTCTCTCTGTCTCTCTAATACACTCTCCAGCTCTCTCTCTCTCTCTCTCTCTCTCTGCTGAGTTGTGTCCACAGGCTCTGTTTGGGATTTTGACTAATTGTGAAACTATTCTCCGGACTCGAGCAGAGAAGAGACTTTCTCTTCCCTCCATTTCTTTTTCATTCTAATTAACTCCCCCCTGTGCAGACCCTCAAAGAGCCTCTCTCTCCAACTCTAAGTCTGCCTCGCTCTACCTCGCTCTGTTTTTTCCCCTCTCTCCATCTGTCTGCCTTTGAGAAGCAAATAATTGGATGTGGAGATTGGCTTTTCTGTGGCTGAGCCGGAGGATTGAGGCTGCACCTCACACACATACAATTACACACACACACACACACACCTGGAGCTCAGGGTGTGTGTGGTTGACTGTGTGTGGTTGTGCATGTGTGTGAATGCGAGTGCTGATGGGAGCTCGACACACTGCAAGACTGTCCTCATCAAGTCATTTTTGCGTAGACTTTAAGGATCATTTTGTTCTTGTCAACAGATATGATGAAAAGACCAAAACCAACAACGTGTTAGTGCGTCTTTCAGTACTTTCCAACCTCTCTCCTCTGTCTGTGGCTCTTCAGGACAGAGACGTAAATCTTCACAAATAGATGGTTTCATTTCTTAACAAAGACTAAATCATTTCCTTTAACAGCTGGGCACTGTAGTTTTTAGTAAACCTTGCTCAAACAGGAGTGAATAGCGGATTTACTGGGGACTATTTTTAGCCACGAATGAATACACACTGGATGCTCCAGTGAGTTATTACATGATTTGCAGGTGCATGTAGGACTGACTCAGAATTAACTAAGAAATGTGTCATTGGTGACAACACAGGAAATACTGTATCATTATTTTTTTTTAGCTACATTTCATTTTGTTTATGACTCTAGTGCAGTGACCTGCTTCTTCTTCTTTCTTGCTTCACGTGACAAGAACTTGTAGAAAATTCTCAAAACAAGCTCATTTCATTAGAAACATGCTGAAACGTGTTTTCACTTGTTTTACTGAAATAAGGTTTTAGGACTCCGTTAGACAAAAATGATTTGATAATGCCGAGTTGAGTAAGAAGAAACCCTAAGAAAAAGACAGAGAGAGAATTTGTTAGCTTGTGTGGCCGAGAGACCTTTGAAGAGATAAGTGGCAATTTCCCTGGAGAGAGAGAGAGAGAGAGAGGGAGATGAAGAGGATGAAGAGGAGGCTTGAGGAGCTTCTGAGACAAGAAGACATGAGATGTGTTGTAATGCTGGTGAGCTACAGGCTAGCTGATTTAGTGGAGGACACACACACACACACACACCCTGACACTTACAAGAGATGTAAAGCTGCTCTCGCTACACTTTCTGCTCTGAGGCATGAGCGCCAAGTCTCAAGTGACGAACAGGAGACCCTCCAGAGCCTTTACACACACACACACACACAGTAACACACCTTAACACATTTTACACACTCAAGACACACACATACACACAAAACCACAAATGGAACAAGAGGGACTCCGCTTCAGTGGGACCCTTTTCACATTTCTTTTTTTTTTCAGCCACTTCTTTCTTTCTTTCTTCTGCTGTATTTCATTATTCACCCTGTCTCTCTCTCTCTCTCTCTCTCTCCTCTTCACCTTCCCGCCCAACCACACATCTCCCTCCTCCCTCTCTCCTCCTCCTTGTTCTCCTCCTCCTCCTCCTCCTACTACTGCTGCTTAGCTCCATCCAGTCCAGTCTCATTGTCCTCACACACACCTCGCTGCCGAGTGTGTGAGCGCGCGCGTGTGTGCATGTGTCTCTGCGAGGACGGGGGTGCAGCCGGTCATTTCTACACCACAGCGCAGCGGAGCGCCGGGTTCCACTCTGAGGTGAGTGTTTGTCACCTCCTTATCCCATAAACACACTTTTCACTGTTTCAGCCTGTAATTTAGTTTCTAACACTCTTTAAAGTGTCGGTGTGCTGTATTATTTCATGTATAGAGACAGAGGATGGTATAGAGTATGTGTGAATTTCTGTGTGTGTGTGTGAGTGCTGTTTGCCTTAACAGGGGTCAAAGGTGCTGGCAGTGACTTTTGAATGGCTGTAGGATGGATATGGAGCTGAGATTGTGGCTCTGGCTTGTCCAGACTGCTGGTGTGATTATGAGTGAGAGTGTGAGTGTGGGTGTGTTGATCTGTGTGTGTGTGTGTGTGAGTGTGTAGCCAGAGGGTGAGCTTGGCTAAGTCTGTACGTGCTCTGCTTATGAATTACTGACCACGGCTTGAGTCTTACTTCCCGCTAGTTCGCATTGAGCATGCAAACACTCCCTCTTTTAGCTTTTTCCTCTTTTTTCCTCTCCATCCATCTATTTCTTTTTCTGTCTTCCTCTTTTCTCATTCTGACTGATTTGACTTCAGTGACTTAATTGGCAAGCCTGCGTATTGGAAACCACACTGCCAAATACATGTATAAAATGCAAATGCTCAAACCACCAGCCAACAATTTATATGTTCGAATTATCTCTACTTCTTCCACTGTCTTTCTTTCTTTCTCCCTCGGTCGCCCTCTCTCTCTCTGTCACACACACATATACACACATTCCATGGCAGATTTAAATATTTCCCGGCGGGGTTGGAGGGTGAACAGAAATAGATCTAATTCTAAATCAGGACGGAGAGCTCGGCTCCGGCAGCCTCGCCACCCTCCCTCCCTCCTGTTACAGCCAGCAGCTACAACACTTGCGCTACAAAAAAAAAAAAGTTCAAAGATTAGTATGTATTAGTAGTATGAAATAGCAACGCTGAGACATTGCCAAATCCCACACACTTTGGCCTCGATACTGGACATAGGAGGCGTGAGGACAAAAGGGCGTCTCGGTTTAGGAGATTTAGAAACAATGCAGCTTTCTGGAATTGGTGTTTTTTTGGCAATTTGCACTGCACCACACACAGAATAATGATAAAAATAAACACGGGAGATGTTTAAAGTGCCCGATTTGCTTCATAGAAACTTGACTTTTGAAAGATTTTGGGGAGTTTAAGCTGTATGGATTTGTCTGTTCCGGCTCTTGGCTGCTACAGTAGCTGGCTGCGCTGGAGAAAGCAGCCGGATTAAGCCTCTAAGACCGGAGTTAAGATACAGATCTGGAGTTGATGAGCTCCGAGCTGCCTGTCTATCTGCCCACCTGTCTGCCTGCCTGCCATGTCTATGTGTCAGGGCTGACTTCAGAGCGGTGATAGGATAGGTCATGGCCCGCCGGCTGCCTCCAGCGGTCCTGGAGAGCGACGGAAAGAGGGAGATGTGGAAGGGGTAAAAGAGAAGGAGGGGGAAGACAGAAGAGCAGGTTGAAGGAATGTGTGTGTTCATATGTCAGAGTGTGAGTTTGTGTGAGCGATAAAGCAGGATGGGGGTGGGAGGGTGGGGGGTAGGATAAGATGTGCTGAAGGCTTGATAAGCAGCACCTGGCTTGAGAGAGAAAATAAAAGATAAGAATGCACAAAGGGGGATGCGAGGGTGGGGGCTGTAGAAGCCTCCACTATCTACCTACAGTCCGGACGGACACCACATCAAGACCCACTCATTCTTTACCTCTCCCTCCTCCTCTCCCTCCGTCTCCCTCACTAACCGCCCTCTTCCTCTCTGCTCTTTTTGACAATGAGCCGACAGCAAAGAACAAAAGAAGACATAATACATGCAAACCCTCCTCTCTCTGCAGTCAGGAAGGAGAGGAGGAGGAGGAGGAGATGGGACAGAGAGAGGGATGAGTAAGGCATAACATGTAAGGCGATTGCGGTAATCAAATTATATAAAGATAAATGAATAAAAATAAAATAAGCTGCAGTGTAGTTGCTCCAGAAAAGTCAAACTGCTGTACCTAAGTGGATGAACTCTGGGATGCAAAATTTCATTTAAAGTTGAAGTAAAAAATGCAACCAATGACTACGTTTACGCGCCGAAGCTCTGAATGAGCTGATAGATGTCAAAAGGAAAGAGTATTTCTTGACTTCAACACTAAAAGCAACCAAAGTTCACATTTTGCTGACAAGCAACCTTTTGTGTTCGCTCGAATAATGACTTTCCTCTCTCATAAGCTAAGACGGAAGTAGCATGACGTGCCAAGAAAACCTCCAAGTGGGGAGGCTGGACGAGTGCTTCTGCATACAAAGCATTGGAATCGCACGCTGATACTGTGAGATTCACATCCCATCTTTCACTAACGTAACCACGGCCAAGATCAAAACTTAACCAAACCTTAAAGAAAACTACAGTTTAGCTCTGGACAACAGTCCTGTCAATCAGTTGTTCTCAAGTCCATGACATATTGTTTAGACCATAACTACAACCAGTCAGTTCTAAAACGCTGTACACAGCAGCCTTCAAGTTGTAATTTTGAGTTGGAGATGTTGAGAATTTCTGACCATAACAATGTCCCAATATCCCATGTGGTGAAAAGAACTACATGAGAGTCAACATCCCATTGGCAAAGTGGCTGCAAAGCCTCTATTGTTGATGGTTACGTCTAAAAAGTATTCACCAATACAATCGTTTTAGCTCATATAAAAGGAGCTGTAGTTTGTTTGAATCTGCTTTCACGGGTTAATACAAACTTGTGACTGCTACAAATACGCGACACTGCAGAAGTAGCTAATTTACGCTATTTATATAATGTGACTACGAGGTTTGCAGTTGCGGAAACCATCTTGGAATCATTTTTTCTATTCTTCCCGTTCTGCCGACATTGTGGGAACGCAGCAGAACTGCTCGTATCTCAGAACGTGGTGACATGACTAAGAATTGCAACACAGTCAGACGATCATACAAATAATTTAAGACAAAATATAGGTGAACTATAACATTATTACCCAAACTGTCACTTGTAACCAGATGTAAACCAACCTCCTGGTTTAACCACCGGGCTTGCCATAGATGTGCACACTTATTTTTTTTACTCGCACATTATTAGCAACGTAACAGGTACATTCACTTACAAACTTACAAAACTGTTGGCTTGTAGACGCTCTGTCTGGTGTTCTGACCATTCGTGATTGTTGCCCACGATGGACCTACTTTGATGTCGCCACGTCCAAAATGTTAGCATTTTTTTAAATGAGCGAGGCAATGACCTTTTTCACATGTTTAGTTGTTTAGTTTGGATGACTTGTTGAAAGGAAAACTTGGAATGACTCAAAAAAGGGACAGTAATGATGTTTCTATACAGTTTTGAATGGGTCATTCATGGCTGCCGGGCTCGAGTAGCATCGACAGGATAGCTTGGCTTATCCCTCTGACTGCACTCACTTATTCAGCCCAGCTGATAATTAATGGTTGCTGTGTATTACACATATTAGAGACCCCCATACACACACATGCGGCGATTCCACTCTGGCGGTGATTTTAGCTGCGGTAATTAAAGAAGTGTTAGCAGTGAGTGAATAAAACATGCATCAATCCCTCTTCCCTTCATTTGAACTCCCCTCCTCCATTCTCTCTTTTGGTTGTTTTTTCTCCCTTGTCTTTTATCTCTTTTCCTCTTTTTCCTCTTTTATTTTCTTAATCATCGTCCTCTCATCCTTCCTTTTCTTCCCTTTTTCTCGTGTTGTTCTGCTTTTTCTTTTCTTCCTCCGCCTCCTATTATTCTGCGTCTTTCCTCCTCTTTCCCTGTCCCTGTTCTTCTTCTCTCCTCCATCCTTCCCCACTCTTTCCTCCTTCATCATTGTCTCCCTGCTCTTACTCTTCACGTCCTCCTCCCCTCTCACTCCATCCCATCCTCCTCCTCTCGCTCCTCTCCGTCGTTCCCCAGAGGTGAACCAATGTGTGCAAGCTGTTGCAGCAAGGGCAGCGCTGGCGTAGACAGAGCTAGTCTAGCAGGGTTGAGATATACAGTGTGTGTGTGTGTCTGTGTGTGTGTGTGTGCGTGCACATATAGACACTTGGAAACACACACTGTTTCTACTACACACACACACAGGCGTGCACGCCTTGTAGACACTGCAGGTGCTGCATCAAGATAAATGAGCCGTCATTAGCCAATCAGGTCAGCCGGTGGGAGGGCGATGGAATACCGAGGCGCGAGATCAGCTAGTGGAGGTCAAGCCTCTGACAGGGGAGATGTGTGTATTCATGTGTTTTTCTGCACAGAGGGATTGAGAAGGAGGATTCCCTGATTAGATGTGAGCTCTCACAAACTTTTCTTCTTTTCCTCCTCCTCACTGCATGAGCTTCTCCTTCTCTTCCTTCCTCAGTTGCTGTTTCTTCTTTTTATTTTCCCACCAGCGCTCCTCTGGGAAGCGGAGGAGTGCTGAAGATTGTTGTGCTGCCGTTTGACGGCCTAATTGGTATCCTCGGCCCATTGTTTATCTCCTCATTGGCGACTCGTCAGAGTGGAAGAGACAGAGGTTGAGGAGGAATTAAAAGCCTTTCAGAAGTCTAGCTTCCACCTCGGAATTTCTGCAGGAGGAAAAGGTAGATGTCATGTTATTTTTTTTTTTTTTTTGTTGTTGTTGTTTTTCCCAAAGCACTTCTCCAGGGAAAAAGCTATGAAACCAATTAGAGAGAACGTTAGACTGGCATATATTCTCATTACAGCACTATAATCAATCAATGTGTGTTTGCCCTCTTAACATTTACACCATGGCTAATGCAAATGGATTTATGCATAAAGTGCTCATTCTCACAGCTGAGGTGTTGCTGGGAAGGAGGAAGGTAAATGATTAACCCCATGGAAAAAACCTCTAATCTCCCTTATTCTCTTCCTCTCTCTATGAATGTGTGTGTGTGTGTGTGTGTAGGGGGCTTTCAGGACGGCCGCTGGCTTTCTTTGATCACTAATCCTTTCCTGGCCTGACTTTCTGTCCCTCGTTCTTTTTTTCCTCTGCCCATCTCTCCGCTCTCCCCTCATCTCCTCTCTCGTGCTTGCCTCGCGCGGCCCGCTGCCATGTCTGCATTGTGAGCAGCTTACAGGCGAAGAACTGGGGCAGGGTGCCCTCTCTTTCTTTCTCTCCCTCTCTCTTCTCTATCTCCCTCTTTCTAACTCTGTTCTCCCTCTGCGGCTCGCAACTGCTTTACTATCCTCTGTTTTCTTTGGCGCTTGAAGGAAAGGTTTGCATTGTTACAAGTCTATTGTGACTTATTGGTTGCTGTAATTATTCCCTCTTTCTGTGTGGCAAGAAAAGCCAAGTAGTGCTAATAGAGTCAATGCAACTCTGGACAATGTGACCTGCAGGGACGATGCTTCCAGTTGAAAATGTTGAAATGTGAATGCTTATCCAGTGGCGTCTTGACCACCTCGTACATTCACAAAGAAATAGGAAAAAAAGAGCGAAAATGGAAAAAAAATCGTAAAAAGACAAGTTCCTGGAGAGTTCTGAGATGAGTCAAAGTTTGAGCTGTCACATGGACATACAAACATCATACACACAGCCAACACATACACTGCTAATAAGCCACAGCCAACGTCGATAAGGTACATATAGACTGAATTAATGGACAAACACATCCTTTTAAGATGTGATCTTGGACTCTGGGAACTTATATAATGATACTGTTTTGGTTTTTTTTGACAATTTAATGATCCATGAAAAACATAATGAAACAGGCACACTCCACATACACTGGCACACTTTAAGAAACAGGGAAAATCTGGTGCAGCTGAAGGTAGTTCATCAAGTTAGCCAAATCAAGTCAGTCTTTTTTGGTAACTAGGTTTTCCTTGACTGTGTCTCTATGTATCCATGCCAGCAAACATATGTAGGTTTTATGAGGAACACACCTACATATGACTAACAGGACAAAGATACCCACATCATTTGACTAACTGAGACTGTGGAAGCATCATGTTGGTCTCAACTTGACTTGTGTATTTTTTAAACATAGCAAGGACTGTAGATTTTGCTAAGAAGAGATCAAGAATGATCACAGTGACCAGTAAGTTTTTCGCCTCCGTACATATGGAATGTGAGTTTTGTAATAACCTTTAAATACAACGACCTCCCTCATTCAACAGTCTTTCATACTTTGTCTCTCCTGGTATTCTCTACATACCCATCTTCCCTTTTTCTGTCCTATCTCTTCTTCCATTTCTATCTTTTTCTCCCAGTCTCTCTCTCCATTGCTCTGAGATCACTGTGACCTTTCTGTCCTCTTTTCCTTTCTGCCTCACTCGTCTGTTTTTCTCTCCTCTCGGTTTCAGGTAATCTGTCCAACCAGCTGAGGCGAGAAATCTCTCGGCTGCAGGACACACACAAAAACACACTATCTCTGTCTCTGTCTGTCTCTCCGTCTGTCTCTCTGTCTCACAGTTCAGAGCCCCTCAAAGGCTCCTGCCAATGCCGTACAGCATTATTATTCAGCACATTCATAACTTCATAGAGGAGCTCAATGGTCGGCCAGACAGTTGTAGAGCAAGTGAGACCTCGTAATCCCCCTGCTCTCTGCCCGGGCCTTGTTAAGCCTCATTCCCCACTGAGGACCTGGAGGTTATAATTAAAGTACCTCTGCCAGACCTCGGAGCAGCTCTCTGTAGTCCTAGTCTCACTCCACAAGGGGGCAAGAGAGAAACTTCGAGGAGCCAACAGACAACACAAAGTGTGTTTGTCAGAAGCCTGGGGGAAGTCAAGACCCAACTTTTCTTGTTGAACACAGATGATGAGGCTATATCTTTCTCCACAAAAAAGTGCTGGTACAACAGAACACACCTGAACAGATTTTAAACAGATTTAAAAGTCCCCCGTAGACTCCAAACAAACAAATTGTTCTAAGTGTCTAACCAGGTCTAAAACAAAAGCATTTATATCTGAACTCAAAGGCAAAACAAAGAGCTGCTGTCACTGAGAAGGCTGAGACACAGGGAGTCTTAGAAATGAGGATAATGATTCTCACTTTTGTACTCTCTTGGAGTGTTGCACTTGAGCAAACAAAAATAATAATAATAATTTTAAAAAGAGACTGACAGAGGAGTTCAAATACTTCTGACTTCCTCAGCTTTGCACACCTGTCCAATCACTGCATGGAGGGGACGGGATTGTTGGACTGTTGGTACATCCAGTCCTCCATTTGGGCATCTGAATGGTGTGGAGGGAGGACCTTTCAGACACTGGTCGACTACAATTGAAGCAAACTGACCCCACTATGACGCTCAACTCACAGAAGTCAGTGCAGCAAGTTCTTCCTCTACACAAATTTCTCTTTAATACTGAAACAATTACTGCATTAATCAATGAGTCAGTTGAAAGAAAAGTAGTCAGCAACCATTTTGATCATCGATTCATCATTCAACTCCTTTGTCAAGCAAAACAAGCCACTGGAGCACGTCACTCTGGGAACTTGTCATTGGCATTTGTCACAAGTTTATTTCACCTAAATGATTAATGAAAAGATTAGTCAGTAGAGAAAAAATAATCATTAGTTGCAGACCTACTTTATTTAGCTTCATTCTGAGCCGTGGTCATACTTAGTCACTGTCATAGTCACAAGCAAAGTAAATCACACTTGCACCAGATACTTTTACTGTGTCGTGCAGTCGATCAAATGGCATTTTCTCTTTAAATAAGATGGGTCACTTCACAAAGTGTAAAGTAAATTAGAACCAAGTCAAAATCACTTGGACTGCAGTGGTAAGTATTGGAATTGTCTCACCTTTCTCTTACTTCAAATAGCTGTTCTTGTGTGACAAAATGGACATACCAACATTGAGTATCGAGCCGTCCTGGAAAGAGGGCGGATATTTCCAGGCGCAGGTGGAGTGGTGATGTGAGTGTATTTTGTGTGTGTGTGTGTGTGTGTGTGTGCGCGCATTGGGGGAATTTGGAAATGTGTGTGCATTGAGGGGACAAGCACAAAGCACTGGCCTGTGGAGGAGAGAGAAAGCTCCTGTGTGTTACTGAGTCAATAGGCTCTTTGTTCACAGGGACTGGGAGACAGTTAGCCATGAGGACAGACTGAGACTCCAACGCACCATAGTGTACCTGGACCTGCCACACACACACACACGCACGCACACACATGCAACAGCTCACACACTATTCAAATACCTGAGCCTGACAGGACGCCATTAAATCTCTGTCCACTGTTTCTGCTTTACCCTCTTTACCATCTAATCACTTTTACCCTGACTTTCTCCTCTTCGCCCCTCACCTCCTTTCTCTCTCTTTCTACACATCCATCTTTCCCTCCCTCTTCATCCCATCCACTATTGGCTTCTTTGTGTTGGAACAACAGAAACCGTTTCCCTCTTTTTTCAGGCCTCTCGCTTATCTAGACCAGGGGTTGGTGGGTGGGAGTTTTTACCTGAGAGTAGGACAGAGGGCATTTTGTGTTGGACAAGGGAGCAAGGGACAGCGAGAAGGAGAGGAGAAACAGAGAGCTGGGAGAGGGTGGGTAGAGAGGGGGGGAGACAAGAATGCAACAGATACAGGTAAAAGCTTTGTGCAGCGACCAGAATCAAGTGCAGGAATCCAGGACACACACTGGTGTTAATGTCTATGTGATGGTAAAGAAAGAGTGTAACTGAGGCTTGAGACCAGAGAAAGACGGACATGGAGACAGGAAAAAGAGGAAGATCTATGTGTTTGACTCGATCAGATAAGTGGAAGGGAAATGTTTTTATGTGGCGACACAGTGACAGAATGAAGGAACCCGGAAAAGTGCAGGATTGCTCCCGATACAAATACAAGATGTAAGTAAAATGATATCCACGGGCATTTTTCTAATCTGAGATTTTTCTGCTTTTGAAATGTAATCTGTGAATTCTGTGAGCTATAATGTGCCTCTTAAGCGTACGCCCGCATATAATGACCTAAAAAGACTGTACATGAAAGCGAGTACTTTGGGATTTGAAATATTCGAGGCCACTGCAGAGTAAAACTTCTGGTTTATACACCAGTTAAGAGCATGTTGGTGCCTGCTTGATGGGAAATGTTCTGGACGGGAGGTTTCTCAGTGGCTACTTCCATGAGTAGAAGTCAGGCACATGTCAGCATGAATCACACTCACATACAGTGTTTCTGCTTTGTGTGTGTGCGTGTGTGCGTGTGTGTGTGTGTCCAAACACAGGCAGGGTATAAATAATGGATAAAGGGTCTAATAAGCTTTCTGTGGAACGTCTCTGGACTGTTGACCATTGGGATCAGCATTAGGATTCTGTCACTCAAACTCAAAGGCTCAACACTCAGCTTATCTACTGCTCTCTATATAGACACACACACACACACACACATAAACACGCAAGTTTGCACATACAAATACACACATGCTCATACGTTTCGGCACACACATGCAAACACTGATCGTCTTATCTCGTCGTCCAAACAAGAAGATAACAAATAAACCGCATTGTCTGTTTCCACAGAGGATCTCGATAAGACACAAATCAGCTTACACACACACACACACACACGCCGACAAAAACGCACACGCATAAACATATACAAGCATGAACAAGGAGGCAGAATGAGTTTTCACAGGAATGAGGTTGAAAAAGACAGACAGAAACAAGGATGGATGACTTTGACATTAATCCTACCTGCAGACTCAGGCTCTCTCTGAGTGCCCCTCTTACTTTCCTCTCAAACCCTGCTTCTTTATCTCTCATTTCGTTTTATCTCTGCATGTCTTTGCAGCTCTCTGATTTTCCCATTTCCATGCTTGTTGCTAGAGCAGCCTCTGGAAAAGTAGTGATTCCCTTCCAAACTTTGAACTAACTCTTTGTTCACTAGATAAAGATGAAATAAACAGATATGATTTGGTTATTAGCACCTTCCAAGTGTTTAGACATGTTTTTTTTTGCCTTTGATCTTAAAGGAGAAATTTCCAATTCCATTTCTAAAAGCTGTTTCCCTTACCAAGCGTTTCATGTTATGAGGGGATCAGACTTCACAATATCAACCCAATCTTAGCCCGACCCGGCTGACGTGGGTCATGAGGAACAAAAATGAGCATTGGGCATGAAAATTGATGGTGCATCATCGTGGAAGACAACCAACTTTAGCATAACTTACTGGTCAGCCTTGTCCATCAAGTCGTGTCCGTCAGCCAAATCAAAGCTTTATGATGCGATATTAAGATGTTCATGGATGATACTGTGTCATGTGTTGATATTCACTACCTGTAAATCAAACTGGTTGCATAACATAATATTTTAGGAAGTCTAATTCTTTCAGAGGAGAATTTGCTCAGAAACAGTATTTAGACTGCAGTGGGACTAGAGCTCAACTCATTCGAGGCTGATCCAAATCACCTGACTCAGCCCATGTGATATATTTAACAATAGAATATATATTACTATATCACTATATGCTTTTATTCAAGATCTTAATATTTTCCTAAAAAGTAACAGTATTGATCAAGCTGATGTGTTTGTGGGGCTGATGTATGGCCACTTTTAGTCTCTCACATACAGTATAGATGAGTATTGGCGTGATCAAAGACCAAAAGCTCAGTTCATTTTCATTATAGAGGCACACTGCTTTATTTAGTGTTTATTACGCTTTAATTTCTAATATAATGTCCAACTATATGTGTGTGTGTGTGTGTGTGTGTTGGCCACAACTCTTTATCATCATCAAAATAGTAAAAAAAAAAAAATAAGTAAAAGGTAAAAAAATAAATGGTGCATTGTCATAGGATTATTTTAAAGTCAGATATTGGTATCAGCCTAAAATCCATAATGGTTGGACACAGGGAAACAAGCCTTTGAAGTCCATTATACTGCATTAATTGCAGGGGTTACGGCTTGATAGAGCAGAATGAGCTAACCAGCCATTCAGTCGTAGGGATACTTGGGCGTATCACTGCCTTGAAATTAATAATTTATTAAGAATAAGTTAAACTTTTATAAAAGTATTAAATAATTCAAATTCATTGCCGATTTCCTTTTCCTTGGCCAATATCACCCACCAGAAGTATCGGTCTAACCCCAGTTTGGATCCCACCATGGTTGGTTCATGCATGGTGCCACGCTGTTCTCGGGCCCGTGGCTGTTCATTTATGTGTGTATTTGTGGATGCACGTGGGCTGCTTTGCCTCCCTCTCTCTGTTAACGTTGACTCATCCATTTTCAGCCAGTTAATAATTCAGAGGGTCTGCAGGCTGTGTTTTCATCTGTCTCATCTCTGCGCTCGCCTGTGAAAGAACCCCTAGTAATTACACACCACCAAAACAAGACACTGACTCCTGATGGCTGGCAGCATGGCTGGGGATGGAGAGCGAGCAAGTGGGGGGGAGGGGGGAGAGGAGGGAAAGCGGGTGAGAGTGAGAGAAGGAGAGATCGAAGGACAGGAGGGGAGGGATTGGATACACAGGAGACAAGAAGGATACACAGTAGAGAGAGGTGTCTCAGCACTGTTGTAAATCCTCTGCAGGGCCTTGTAAGCTGTCAGACAAGCTGAGGGTGTTAAAGGCATGAAGTGAGAGAGCTACACACACTCATGGACACACACACGGATCATTGTGCGGAGAGAAAAGTTTACTCCATCTACTGGCGTGACTGGCTCGCTGCTGTGTTTTATGGCTTTCTATTCCTATGTGATTTTCTCTGGCATGTCACATAGGGTCTAAAGCCATTGGGTACAGAGTGGGAGATCTGCAGACGAGGATTAGATGGATATATGGAATGACAGAGGGAGGGATAAAAAAAAGAGCACATGGAGGTTTAATAGCACATATGTACACACACACACACACACACACACACACACACTCCCACACGTATACACTGCATGGCCTGAGGCGTTTTTGTGTCTGCTTGCAGGCAGCCCAGTCTAGCTCAGCTAATTGCCCCCATATGAGACAGGTTGAAGTGCGCATCAATCCCTAAAGCCACATGCACACATACACGCATGAATGCAGACACTTTATGTTTGGTCTGTGTTTTTGTCACCCACTCTCTCCCACTTGTATTCCACACACACACACACACACACACACACACAGTATACACTCCCCAGCCAGGCCTGCTGGTGCTGCTGACTCAGGTTGGTATTTAATGAAGCTCTCAGTTTCACCTCGTGTCTCCTAATCTCAGCGCTCCTTCGTGATTGGCTGCTTGCACGCTAGCGAAAAATGTTAACGTTGGGAGTTTAGTGAGCCTTAAGACTACTTCTGGCTGTATGTGTGTGTGTGTGTGTGTGTGAGAGAGAGAGAGGGAGGCATGGTGGGAGAGAGAGAATAATCGAAGCGCAAATATGGATGTGAAGAAAAATGTGAGAAGGAGCGTAATGTAAAGGAGTTTTTCTTCTCATTGAGTGACAGCGCTCAATAGACCGTCAAGGCAATCTTTACCGCAGTGTATGTGTGTGTGTGTGCCGTGTGTGTGACTGACCTATTGACTGAACCTCAGCAACTTTCTCTGCATTGAGTTTCTTGCTGAGATCATTGTGAATTTGTGAAAGACACACAGACACATTGCCTTGAGTACTATATCGACAGCTGTCTGCTATATACATTCACTGGATTCCAACAGTTTCTCTACTGTAAACCTGTCGATATAATTATAGTCGGTCTCAGACAGTTAAGATTTGAAGCCATGTGGTTGCATGTCTGACGATACCTTCCTGACCATGTAGCACAGGGCCTCAGTTCCCTCTGGCACCTCCTGACCGTGTTCTCAGAGAGGCTCCTTTGAGTTTCTGTCACAATCTGGACTGGACTTTCCAGCTGGGAATGAAATTCTTACCTCACCTGTAGAGTTTCACAGTGGGAGGAGTCATTTTTGCCACAAGTTACATTCATTTTAGTTCAAGCTCATGCACAAAGAAATGTTACGAGCAAGGTCAAATATGATGGCCAAGGATGAGAAAAATCATTCACTGAGCTTAAAATTCTATTGAAGCTGAAGGTAAAGATTGTGTTTTGCAGATGGTTCTCAGTGTTTTGTTACCCAGAAATTACCAGAAAATATTGATATTGGACAATTGGACAAAAACCCTGGATTATGCTTGAAAATGTCTTTTTATACCTGCTCATGTTCTACAATTCTTACTTTCCACAAAAACTACAGGATAGTTAATGTTGTTGTGGTTATGGCAAATAAACTATGGCGAAGTTATGGTATATTAGGCAACTAAACTAAACTTGACTTTGAAGAAGTTGAACAAATTAAAGCTGATGCCTATAACATCAACCTGTAGTGTCATTAGATTCTTAAGGTGCTTCGATGATAACAAACATTCATAAAAGTAATTTACAGTGGAGAAAAATACTTCCAGCTTCACAATCTAAGTACAAGTTGAGTCCGAAAAAGATTGAGAAAAAAATGATCAGTACTGACAATAGAAAAAGTTGGCATGTCATTGAAGCAGCTAATGTTTGTACAGCTTCATGTTTTATTGAAATATAATTGCTAACACATTCCAGCCAGAGGCCTTCCTCAGAGCACTTATTCACTACCTGATTTCACAACAAGTCTATGTCAGTGTTCATGTGTTGATACGACTTGAATTGCAGTTCATTAGGTATAATTTCTCTTTGCATGTTCAAATTGCCCACTATAAGAATGAGATCAGTGTTAAACATTGATGCCTGTATTGTGCTGGGAGGCACTTTTGCTGGAAGCATCTACTACACAGTCAATTATATATTCACTTCAGGCAGGTCCTTTAGGCAAAGTGTAAGTGAATCCAATTAAGCCAAATAAGGCGAAATCTCTTTGTTGAGTTCACTTAAAAGTTCTAATCAGAAATTTCACTTTGCTCAATATTCATAAAAGAATGAAAACCCCTTTCTTCTTCTTTGATGCCAGATATGCATGTGTGTTCAGAAGACGTCGGGGGGGAACACTCCTCACGAGCAGTGTGATGTCTTGGCAGATTGCCAGATGAAGGAGAACTGTATTAACGCCTACCCTCTTCTCCTCCCCCCTCTCTCCCCTCCCCGTCCCTCCGCAGGTTTATGTGGACGCGGTGCATCAGGTAGGCCATGCCCTTCACCTGTGCCTGCTTCTGTGGCCTGAACGGCTTCTGCCGCAGGAGGAGGAAGAAGAAAAAGGAGCAAGTGGAGGAAGAGGAGGGTGAGGAGCTAGAAGAGTGGAGGGATCAGGAGACAGAGGTGTGACAGAGGCGCTGTCAGCTGCCATCTCCTCACCAGGGTTTTATCCTTTAACAGCCTGGAATGTACAAGCCAGGTTACTGCTGCTCAGAACAGACTGTCTAATATTACGTATGGGAACATTATATCAGGGATGGTAAAGGGGCTTCAGCAAACACAGACCTTTATTGAAAATTCAGAAATAATTGGGCATTTCGGAATCAGGTACTGTATCTTTTGCAGTGGTATCTGTGACTAAGGCTTTCGGTTCTGCTTATTTTCATTTTTCACACTGCCTAAGCTCAACAAAAACAACAACACTGTCTTGAGCCATATTCCTCGAGATGAATCAGATTTATGAAAATAAAAGCCTGTGAACTCTGAGCTCATCCCCATTACCCATCCCTGCCGCACTCTAATTTTCCCCTGGCAGCTGACTGAGAACTTTGCTTCTGCTGATGTGATTCCAAAAAAACATTTCTTATCTGTTTGATTCATGTCTTGCCATAGCTGGTGTACTGTATAAGGTGGGGAGAGACGTCGGGCCTTAGAAATCCATTATTTCTCTCAGTCATACCTCTCAGCGACGGCCCATCTCTCCCTTCTCCTCCTTAATCGCAGCTCCACGGAGGCTGAATTGGAACCAAAGCTTGGCGGAGCTCTGCACCTCCTCACCTACCTGCTTATGTCAGATCAACTTAGCGAAAACTTCAGCCGAGTGAGAAAGTGTACAGTAATTTCCAAAGTCACCCACGGAGGGCTGGAGCCCATCTCAGTTTTCACGCTGAGCTGGGCCCAATCTAAAGCCGAGCAGCTGTCAAATCAGCAGCTTAGCTGGAGTGTGAAGATAGGAGTCAAGGGTCAGAATGAGCAACAGGGTTTGTGAGAAGTCCCTCCTCTGATGCCGTAGCATCTCTGTCTCATTAATAGGCAGCCAAGTAATTACAAACACACACACACACCGATGCAGACCCATCAATTAATGTCCCCCGGTGGGAGTGGAGTGTCTGTCCGTAAATGCCACTGCGGTGCGCTTCCAGCTGTCACCTGTGTGAGTGTGTGACTCTGAAAGCGTGCGTCTGTGCGCTTGTGTTTCTTCTTGGCTGCAACAATAGACTTTCAAACCTGAAACAAGTGGTTAAGATACCTATTCAGCTGCTGTAGAACTGCCTTTTCAGAGCGCACATCGAGACACAAAGACAAAGACACACACGCACACACGCAGTCTCATTAGCGTGTGTGATTATGCATGGCACGTCCAGTCAGGCAGTGGAGATGTAATTAACCTTTTCCAGCAGGAAACAGATGCCTGGATGTCACACACAAACACCCACAATGACATACACACACAGACACACACACGTCTGCTGTCAGGGAAACAAAGCCAACGTCACGGTGTCACGGAAACAAAGCCCCAAAAGCGCCGCCTGGCACTCTGTGATAATCCCCTCACGCATATTTACATTCAGGGCTTAGAATGCGCCTCGGTGCCGCCGTCTCCACACTCCGCTCCTGCCCCCCCGCCTCCACCCATCCATCCCTTCGCTCCCCTCTGTGTACCTTTCGGCCTTCCACCTGATTCACCCTTTTCCTTCCGCTGTCCCTCCTTCATCTTTTACATCTCGCCCCAAACTCTCCTCTTCGTCTGGTTCATCTGTTTATTATCGGTGGATAGTACATGGCCTTGCATGGCAGCTCCCATAGATTAGCCCCCACTCTCTCTTTCTCTGAATATCAGGGATTTCTTCAGGCGGGCAAAAAGCTGCTTTACGACAGATTAATGGACGGCCCTGATTGTGTCTGTCGGTGTGTGTCTGTGCCTGCGTGGAATAGATTGTCTGTTTACTCATTCTCCTGCTACAAGCGGCGAAATGAGACAAAGCTAAAGCCATTTCACAGTGTAGAGCACCTATTATGATTCACTGTGTTACGACGCAGCCCTAATGAGAAAGAGAGAGAATGAGAAGAGGGGTTGGTGGAGGATAGGCGAGGAAGAGAGAGAAAGACGGTAATGAGAGCGAGAGTTAGATACGGAAGAGGGGGGCTAATGCTAGACAGAGCAGTCATGCTAATTGGCTACAGTGGATAACTTTCTGAGGCGGGGGATGAGTGTGTGTGTGTGTGTGTGTGTGTGTGTGTGTGTGTGTGTGTGTGTGTGGTGGGGGGTAGAGGAAAGAACAGCCTGATCTGTCGGCGTTACACTCATTTAACACTCCCTCCATTTCACCTCTTTAATGAGAGGAATATTCGCTCCAGTAATGGCGAAAGACTTGAAATTGGTAACGATTTGTTGCTCACACACACACACACACACACTTGGAGGTGGTAAGGGGGGGGTCGCTGGAGGGGAGGATGGTGTTGACGGGGGTGGGTGTGTGTTTTCCCTCAAGCACCACAACCCAGTCCTTTATGGATCATGGCAATTTTCAGGGATTGTAACTCAAGGACAAACAGCTAAAAATAGAGGGGTGGTGCACGACTCCTGCGATAGCGGGGAGGGGAGGTGGGAGGAGGTGTGTGCGCGCGTGTGTGGGTGGGGACAGCGAAAATGAGTCCTGTCGCATTAGATTTGGGTCAGAAACGAGGGAAGAGCCGACGAAGCGGAGAGTGTTACAGACGGTGGGGAGATTCATCACTCGCTGCTCCCTGTACCTCTCGCCTGTCTCCTTCAACATCTCGCTGCCCTCCCCTTTCTCTCTCCAGACAAGAAGGCAAACCGCTGGAAAGACAAAGGAGAAGTAGCATGGCAGAAAAGAGAGGGAGAAGTGAATGTATAATGTGAGAGAGAGGGACTGAACCACATCTAGGTTAGATAATATTATAATATATGCCATTCTATCCAAGGCACTTGCTGTATAATCAGTGCATATATAAATTCATACAATCAAAGTTCCCAGTCGAGAATGGTAGAGCCTTGGGTCTTTTTCCATTTAAACGCATAGTGTGACTTTTTCAGAAAGATGATCATCTGCTCTGTTGTTGATGAAAAGAAGAACAGTGTCAGTGCTGTGTCTGTACAGTATGTTAGCATGAAGACAGAACCCTTTATACAAGAAAGTGTATGTGCATATGTCCCAAAATGATTCCTTTGCCCCAATGGGTCGTGTATTGGTTTATCATATGTATAAAGTAAGAGGTTTACCCCATAATCCTGTCCACAAGAGTGCCTTGCTCAAGGGAATTAAATCCTCACCATTTCAGTCCCACTAAGGAGCTGAATCTCTAACAAAACTCTTACGGTGACAACCTAAAAAGGTTTAGTCACATGTGGCTAAACTTCTAGTGGCCTCGTGTTTAAGATGCATTCAATATAGCTGCAACATACCCAGTTAGATTTTGGCCAGTGACCATTATTGCTTGACATTACATTTCTCCCCAAGTGTCCTATCTATCTACTGTCACTGTCAAATAATGGCACAACTCCAAAGGAATAATCTTTGAAAGAAAACTTTATTTATTATCAACTCAGGCAACAGTGGCAAACAAGCATGCACAAACACTCACTTTCCTTCGTGCCACTGCCTACCTTGGTTTGTATTGGAATCAATTAGTGTACGTGCAGTAAGTGCTCAACATCTAAGAGCACTTATACAGGCAATTTGTTTTTATTCATCGTTCATTCGATTCATGATAATGTTAGTGCCGTTCTTCAGGGAATGGAACCCTCAACCCTGGAAATGTTACAGCGCGTCCTGCCGTGCCTTCAGCCTATTGTCCCTCCATTACTTTCTCTTTGCCTCACACACATCTGTGCTGTTTTCCTAATGAAGAGGAAAGCGATGGTCCCACCTTGGCTAATTAGGAGGACTGAGATGCAGAGCGCTGATTGACTGGTGATACAGTCCAGAGGGAAGCGCCAACGCCGACCGCTTAGAGCTCCCACCAGCATCAGAGGAGGGAGTGGGGAACAGGGATGCCGAGAGGGGAGATAAAAACGAGCGGCGGAGGAGGAGGAGGAGAGAGAGATATATAGCGTAATTGAGACTGTAATGGGTTTTGTCAGGAGCACCTGTCAGGGTCAAGTTAAAACGGCTTTGGTGAGAGAAGAAGAGAGGGATGAGAGGATGGGAGAGGAGAGAAGGGGCCAATTGGAGTCAGGATCCTGGTGAGGAGAGGCCCTCGTCCATGCCAACCTCACCTGATTGCCAATTTGTGCCAGTCTACAGACATCAAACGCCAATACGAGCCACAAGCAGACCCACAAACGCTACTGATTGGAGAGTGCTAACCAGCTAAAAGCACCCATACACACTCAATCACACACATGCGCAAACTCACGCTGACAAGTCACCTATGCCGGCTGATTGGACACATCTAGGCGCTTAACAAGGTGTCCACAGTGTAGACCTAAGCCGTGTGATTGGAAGATAAAACTGCCGCCATTAAATATCTAATTCTGCCTCACGTCTAGATAAAAAAGAAGGTGCAGCACTGATTAGATTGCAGCCTGCTGTGCCAACCTCAGGCCTACGCCATGTTCATTACCAACCCTCACCTCCCAACCCCAACAAATCCTATCTGCTTTCGTTTTCTCCTGCCAACACCAAATACTCTGTTTGTGATGGAAAAGCAATCCTGACACCCTCGAGGGCTGAGGTCGATGCCTGAGGAGTGATGAAATTAAGTTGAGTAAAATTTATTTATAAATGGCTGTTAAAGCTGCACCTGGCTATTTAACACGGTGACAGCGCCGAATGGCAGCGAGACATAACTGATTGAAATTTAAGGCCTCGAGAGCGAGAAATTCTGTCAAGGCTGTGTCAGTAAATGTGCCACTCTTGGTCTGAAGAGCGAGGTGATAAAGAGGTTCAGCCGTGGGGACAAAGTTCTTACTCTGCACTGTTTACTTTGTTCAGTTTCACAGAAAATGTTTGCTGCAATCAAACATTTTGATGCCCGGATTTTATTTAGGCAAATAATTAAAAAAACATTTCACCAACATTTTCACCTTGGCTAATAGGAAAGACGCATTTTTACATGGTACAAATGTTAACAAATAAAAAGCCATACAGCTGATATAAAAATGAGTTTCATCATCTAGATGAACAGAAGGACAACCAGCTGGCTTTTCTAGCTATATTAAACCATAATTCATGCTTAGTGCTCCACAGGGCCGGAGCTACCACTGAGGACACTGAGGACATGCCCTCAATATTTAGGTGGTTTAGGACTCTGGGGGAAGGTTACATTCTGCTCCTGTGGATATTTTATAGGCTGAATCAATGTATTAAATTTTAGATTCATTATTTCCCCACCAGATTTTCATTCCTTGCAGCTACAGAACCAACTGGCAGCCATTAAACCATTTAAAAACCCACTGGATTATCTGAAAACTGTGTTATCACAAAGCTGAAAACATGGCTGTTTTTTTGCAGATACACGCTTTTCACAGACAAGAGACCTTCATGTTTTGATATAAAAATTAAAGACAACAAACCTGAATGGTTAACTGAATAAATTAAACGTTAAAGGAGCACTCAGGTGATTTAGTATTGCACTTCTATATAGTTGGGGACTAATTAAAAAAAAAGTCGAAGCAGCAGCATTTAGTCATGCAACCTGCAGTTCCCATAATGCAATGCAATAGTGTCTTACATTAAATCCTCCCTGCCTCTGAAATATCCACTTCTTTCAAAACCCACACTTTCTCATTGTAACGCGGTAAAATGAATAAGTGTCCAGCTCCAGCTGACATAACCCTGATGACATTGTCAGGGTTGTTTTTTCAGACTCTGGGAAGCTTCCTTCAGAGCCACAGAAAACATTACACAACTGTTTTAGTGAACTGAATTTCATATAGAAAACCAGTAGTCATTCCCGAAAAATCCAAATGATTAAAAACATTTTGTGACTTGGCTTGATTTGGCATGACTTTATTTTTGGTGTTGGAACTGTTTCTTGGGGAGGGCTTCCTGTGACTGATGGCCTCAGGAGTTCTAAAATCCTACGGTGCACCACTGCTGAAACACCATGTTTATCTTTATTTATATTATATTTCTTCTAGAGTTTAGAAAAACCTCAAGGTCGACTCAATATGTTTTGCAAGTACAAATACAGCATCAAAGCACCACAAATGAACTCTTTTGATTTAAATCCCTCGTGTCTCTCCCTGGCCTTCACCGCTGAATGGAAAAAATGAAGAAAAAAAATTTTCAAATAATGTGCCACCACCTCAGTTGCCCTGAGGTGACAGCAGACTCAATTTTGTGGAACATTTGCTATTAACAGTTGTGATCTAAGATTTTTTTCTTAATATTTCTGTGCACTACTTGCCGCTTTTTTCTGTAAATACTCACCAGGAAATTACTATGACACTTTGTGGAATATAACCTGGTTCACTGCCACAGTTTGGGCTTCAGAGCAGTTTTGCTTAACAGTCTTAAATGTCAGAATGTAATAGGGGTAATGAGAACATTTAAAAAAAACAGCAGCAGAGTCAGCAGCAACTCTGCCAGCAAAACCCAATTTATGTCTATTTTGAATTCTGAAAATCTGCGGATTTAGTGGGCTGAAGGTTAAAGGAGACACACAGCTCGATGGATGCTTTATTTTTTTTTTTGTCAACTTCCTCCACAACTCCTAACTCCATAATTTCTGCAACTGCGCTCACACACAACTTTACATTACTGTTATTTAATATTTACTGTACAGCCTGGAAATGTAAAGAAATTTATATTGAGCTGTGTTTTCAACCGAACAGAGAAAAACTTTTTTAATTGGTCGAGGGCTGTGAGCGGATCACAGGTCAGGTGTCGCGCATATCTGATGCCAAATCACCACTATCAATGAGAGATAAATGAATTTCTCTCCCCTTCTTTCCTCAGCCCTTTCTCTTCATCCTGCCCCACCTCCTGTTCTCATGCACACGCAGACTTCCACCAGAGCTGGTCGATAACGGAGCGGGTATCGAGCAGTGGCTGCGGTCTAAATGAGAGTTTGATTTCTCAGGGGGTGTTAGCCCCTGTAACTATGGTGTTGAGTCGCCATCAGAGACCTCTTCGTCAAACACTCATTGATGAGGTGCGTGTGTGCGTGCCGCCAGCGCGCGCGTTAAACACCTTTTGATTTAGTTGTGCTGAAGAACAATACTTTTCATTAGAGGCTGATAGCATTCATTAAGAGCAATTCAGCAGGGCCACTAATTCTCCTTGAAAAACAATGAAACGGGGCATCACACAAACACACAGCAGACAGACAGACCTGTCCCGATTGCATCTGGAGTCAATTCTCCAAACTGTTAGTTCATCAGAGCTCCAAATAGGTGAAAATTAGCTGGCTAGTCTTTGTTTAGGAAGCTGTGGCAGTGAGCCTTTTTGCTCAAACTGCAAATACACTTTGTGTTGTTTGAGCACATTCATAACATTTACTAAGCCACTGATATTGTCTAAACCAATAAAAAGCCCGTGCCTTCAATCCAATATGCGGCCAAAGCTGTTGAACACATAGCAAACCACCCTCCAATCCAGATTCCATCCATTATTTCCGCTTCCCTCTGAGCGTCCAGACTTTGAGTTTGTTTGACGGGATTCGTGTTTTTGTTTGTAGCATCTTGCAAATTCTCTCACCACTGTTAGTCTCCTGCACTCGCTGCCACCCAGCAACGCACACAAACAGCCTGTTTCTCCTTTTTTCTATTGAGTTTTTATATTATTCATATTGCGATGAGGGAACAAGTGAGGCAGAGATGGAGAGAGAAAAACGGAGAAGGAGGAGGGACCTTTGACAGAGGAGAATTGACGAACAGCTCGACATAGTGAGATACATAAACATGAGGTCAGAGAGTATCGCAGTGGGAGACGGAGAAGGAGGAAGGAGAAAGGGCAGGAGAAAGAAAGCGTGTGAGAGTGAGAGCAGGGGAAAGACAGATATACTGCATCAGAAAGGTTGTCTCTCATTGACAAGCTCTCACTCTGTTCAGGAAGCCACCAATCAATGCTTTGGCTCGGCGGGGCATACACTCACACACACACACACACACACACACACATCAACCTGCAAGATATTGTGTGTGCGTGTGTGATGGAGGAGAGGATGTGTGCTAGGGGTCTGCGTGCTGCAGGAGAGTGTGTGTTTGAAATGCAGAGCACGTCAAGAGTCCTAGGGAGCTCCTTTTGCAGCAAAGCCTCATTAAAGAGACACTTGCCTTAAAGCAAGGATATACTGCCAGACCACACACACACACACACACACACACTCAACACCAACACTAGAGATTCACTCAGGCTAACAGAAAGTGATGCACACGCAGAAGAGGTTTCGGACAAATCGAATAGAAATCTCTGTGAAGAAATAAATGTGGAGCGAATGGATGGAGGAATAAATGTGGTGTGTAGTAAATGTCCTGCACTCCAATCCTTTTTTCCATTTCCTCTCCTTGTTCTCCATGTGAATAAAGTTTAATTTATCCACTGGCTGCCCCTCCCCCCATCTCACACTAATATTATATTCATGTATATTTGATTGTGTCAACTCTATGGAGATTGGCTATGCTGTATTTTGTGTGCCTTTTAAATATGCATCTATGAATAAATAATGTCTGTATCCGCTGATTGAAAAAGCCATATTGCCAGAAAGCCATGATGAAATGATAATGTAATATCTGTCCCTGTGTTGAATAAAGCAAAGCACCCTTCATCCTTCCCCCCCCCTTTTTTTTAATTCTCTCAGTAAATGAAACCTAAAGCTCTGCGACTGCACCTTACACTGCCTGATGACATTCTCTTGTACGGTTTGCACTGCTGCTCTGAGTGTGTTTTAATAAAGAGAAAGCCTCTTTCTATACATCTGAGTGCTGTGTGGTTGTTTGGAGATATTAATAAAGAGAAGCAGGCCGTTCCCGAGCGGCTCCCCTGCTAATTGACAGTGATAGCAGAGACTCGTCTCCTGGGCTGATGTTGGGAGCCTAATAAAGATGCATTACTATGAGGATGTGAGAATGATGCAAATCGTGTGCCCCCCCCCAACCCCCTTCCCTTCTCCCATCTCCCCCCTCCCGTCCTCCTCCTCCTCTCCCCACGCAAGCTGATTAAACTGATAAACTGTGCCAAAAAGAGAGAGAGAAGGGGATCTAAATAATGAAATAGGAGTGAGTAAAAGGAAGAGTCAGTAGGGGAGGTGAGAGGAGAGGTGGGGGAAACAACACGGCATTGAGATAGATAGAGAGATCCCATTAGAAACAGCTCTGTGCCTAATGAATAAAATGCTAAGTCTGATATTGCCTGCTTAATTTCACCAATTATTAATTGACGTGACATTTCCAGTTAAAAGCTCTGGCCTCTCTGTGACCCTGTGGTGTCACGCTGTAAATAAAACACACACACATGCACGCATGCACTCGACAGGCAGCCGCTGCCGCTCGTGACTTTGATATATTCTCATTAGCATAGCAACAGCGAGCTGACCATCCGCAAGGGATACAGTAACCCAGGCAACCAGAGCTGGCCAGTCCAACTGTGGGAACCAGAGGCACAAATGGAGCCCCCCTCCCAGTCTCCAACCTCATGTATCAACACTCAGGGGTCTGAGCAAACACACCGCCAACATTTAGACCCAAGGGTGGAAGCAATGATTTGCAATTGTTACTGTTGCGAGTGAGCAACAATGTATACACGGAGTAATTTTACTTCAATCATCTTCCAGTTTGCTGAATTTTGAATAGCCTCGAAGATGTGCGGGCTCTCCGCAAGAAAACAAAGTTATAAATTTACATGTGTTTAGAGAGGGCAAATCCAAAACAAGAAACAGCGAATACACTTTATTTCTTTATGCAGATTGTTTTGTTGCAGTTAAAGCTGGGTATCAAACATCAATACTTTTTGAGTACAGGCCAAAAATGTGCCTGTAGAATCGAATAGCAAGTACCAAAGTTGGCACTGAATGCTCGACTGTCCTCGAATGCTTAAAGTGTCCTGTGTATTTGCAACCAGACAACTATGTCAGTATTAGTCATTATATTATATAATATTGTGCAGATAATATAAATCTATATACAGTGGTTTTCAAAAGTCTAAAATCGCATTTTAAAATAATAATAAAAAAATAAAATAATCAGGAAGTTTGAGGATTCAGAAACATTTAAAAAGTTATGACTTGTAAAATGAGATATATTTAAGACTCTGCTCTGTTTCTATGTCAAATCAATCAAATTTAAACAAATAGATTGACAGTATGTACACAAGCTGGCATTGACGCTACAAGTTTGTGCAAAACCTGATCATCTGTGTTATCCCAGCATTATTTGACAATGTTCCAAAGAGCTTCTTGTCATGTTGCACACTGCTTGGCTTTCTCAGTATTCACTGCCCCCATAAAGGTTCAATGGGGTTGAGCTCAACTGACTGTGGAGAAAAGTCCTGAGTCTCTGAGGTTATTATCCTGCTGCAGAAAGAATCCTTCTCCACCAAGATGCAAATCAAAGGGAATAGCAAGTCTCTGCAGAACAGAGTGGTACTTCTCCTTGTAGTCAATTTGGCACAGGTGTCCAACTCCAGAGTAGGCAAAAACTGCATGGTATCATTCTCTCTCCTGTTTGTCTTATAGACGCCCTTCTGCTACTTCATCAGTAAATAGGAATTTTTGTATGGATCTTCTGATGGTTTTGGTCACTTTCTGTCTGACTGATCGTGCTTTGGATTCAACTGATTTGGTTTCTGCAAAGTGTTTTAGAGTTCTGTTCACTGCCCCTTAGAAACCTTTAGTCTATCCATGATTTGATGCTGAGAACACTCATCTTTACTTAGAATAACAATCTGACCTCTGACACTTTCACTTAGATCTGATGTCATGTTTCCCACTGTCACAATGCTATTTAAAAGCAATAATCTGCAGGAAACTTGAGGCACAGCCATGTTTATAACAGGTGAACACTGGCTGCGGGTTGAATTACATGAATGAGTAGATCAAGTGTCATTTGAACTCATACTTCACTGGACAGGACACAACTCAAGGAAATCTGACCTTTTGTTCAAATTAGTTAAGTTGGTCAATACAGCAAGTTTGCTTAAAAATGATTTTTAAATGTTTCTGAATCCCTAAACTTCCTGATTATTTTCAGGTTCCATATAGACATTTGTTTTATTTTCCTATTGCTGTTGTTGTTGTTTTGGTCCCAGTAATGAATTACAGATTGTACCCAGGCCTAATAGTGGTCATTTATCTGCTAAAGAACTGTTTGACTAGCAAAATTATGTTACGTGTGAGAGTATTTCTTGGCCGGGAGGAGTGACTTTCCGGAGTCTTGGCTGCTCATTTTCACACACAGATTTTGTGCAGATTAAACAAACACGATATAATGTGTTTATCAGTGACTTAAGAGGCGCTGGTAGTCAGATTTTGTTACCCTACTCAGGTAGAGCCAAATCAGCTTTTTCCACTTGTGTGCTAAGCTGCTGGCAGTAGCTTCATATTTAATGGATCAACATGAGAGTGGTATTGATCTTATCTAACAGTGGGCACAAAAGAGAATTTGCTTTATTTCCCAAAACATGGAAACTATTCCTTTAACTCAAGAAAATCTCCTCTCTTTCTTTTTGCATTACTTTGGACAAATAATATGTACCACATTATGGTATGTTTCTTGTCTGACCATCTTTCCCTCTAAATCTGGTTTGAATGAGCCACAGCATTTTTGACTCAAGTCTCATTTTTGTCCTCTTCTCAAGAAACATTTCAGCCGAGCAGCTCAGTGTGACCTTGTTATAATGTCACAGTCAACAAGGTGGGATCCAATGGCAGGACACAGACTTAAAGGTGTGGATAAATAAGAAAGGTTTATTAACAGGATTCAGGGAATAAAGGTAGATGAAGGGAAAACCCAGAGAGCGAAGGCAGAGAAGAAGAGAGAGACTGGTGGCTGGTGAAGCGGGCGACCAAAGGGGATGGTTGACTGGACAGCAGATGAATGAGGGCTGGTGGGTGGCAGGCAGGCGGTGAACCTCGAGAAACCAACTTAAAAACAAGCAAAGACATGAGGAATAACTTGAATACGCAATTTAAGGGGATGAGATGTAAAGTACCACTTTGGCTCAAACAATGATCTGGAGATGAGCGGCTGAAGGTTGATATACTGCACAGCTGATGAGCTGATGGATTGGAGGTGAGCGGCTGGGAGCAGGTGTGTAGGTTGGACGGCAATCTGGAAGCCGGGAGCGAGAGGAGCGCCACACCCACAACACAGACACACACATTCACACGGAGAGAAACAGACGGGGGAAAACAGGAGACATAAGGGCAGGGAAAAACACGAGAAACACAAGGAATAACTGGAGGCACGGCTGTGGCCGTGACAAATAGTCTCTCCACCCCTGTTTATAGCCATACACCTCAAATATAGACTCTGCGCTGGCAGATGGAACAGTGTCAGTCTCTCTCCATCATTTGGCATGAAAACCTTGCAGAGTTTTTGAAATGCATATGGTGGATCTTGCACAGATGGATACCTCGCACTGGCAATTTTATTCCACCTGTCAGTGTCTATCCCACCTGCCTGACACACACACAAGCTCACACACACATGGCAGAGCAGTGGAGGCGGTAGTGCTGTAGTTAATTAGAATTTAACATATCAAACTGCGTTTTCTCAGTACCTCACTGTGTGTGGGGGTTAATTGTGTGGGCAGAATGACTAGCTGCATAGCTGTTTGTGTTAACTCAATACAGAAACACAGGCTATGTATGGGAGCTTCTAATAATAGAGGCACGGACAGATTGGAAAATCCTCTGCACAAGCAGAATAAAAGTGCTTTAACTACATCTCTGGGTAAGCAAAGAGGCAGTGGGAGAGAGGAAGAGGAGGAGGAGGAGGAGGAGGAAAAGCTGAGAAAAAAGGGAGGAAGAGGGAGAAAGAGAGAGGGTTGATTTTTACTTTCAGTTCCCTCTTTGTGGTTGTGAGAAGTGGTGCTGTTCAGTTGTGGATGGTGTTGTGGTGATGTGGCAGGCTGTTTCAGTGCAGCGCCTGCCTCTGTGCTCTTTGTGTGCAGCGTTGTGCAAGACCCTCTGCAGGCCTCCCAAAGACACAACTCTTTAATGAGCATATCGATCAGTGTTTCTCACACCTTCATTTCCCCCACAGAGAGACAGAGAGCGAGACAGGGAGGAAGGAGAAGAAAAGGAAAGGGGGGGAAAAAAGCTATGAAGAGACGAAAGCTTTAGAAAAGCTTTAGACTCACAAAGTGGGGCTTTTTTTCTAAAGACCACAGGGGAGTCGGCTTTGTGACTGTAAAATTCAATTTACCTTTTCACAGATGGGCTATACTGCGGCTGGTATTGAGGTGCACAACTCATAAGCCGCTCTGAAATGTGTGTGTGTGTGTGTGTGTGTGTGTGTGTGTGTGTTTCTGCTTGTACTGTATGTGCGTGCACACCCGTGAATATGCATGTTTGTGCGTGCGCGTGTGGGTGTGTATACGCAGGTGCTCGCATGCTCATTTGTGTGCATGTGTGTGTGTGAACAGAGAGTAAAGCAGCAGTGTAAGCCACCCTGGTGTGAACCTGGGTTTTCTCTCAGAGCTCCGTCTCGCTCCAGTCGCTTCTCTGCATCACATTACCTCTCCACCTCCACCCACCCAGCGCCACAGACAGAGAGGGAGGAAAAGAAAAACATCAAAGACAGCCAATGAGACTGTTGTAGCAACTTAAATTACCGGGATGTGACTTGTTTGTTGACTTGAAAGAGAACAGTCAATACTGTACAGTTTTTGGGAGATGGGACTGTTAACTTCAGAAAAATCTGTGTCTCCTGGGTGCGGTGCTGCACTTTAGCAAACACCATGCTGAGTGATAATAATACGCTGTGTCAGCGGAACATCCGCCTCCACTTTGTATGCCACTGTAGTTCTTTCAAGTGACACTCTGCAGCAACATTTCCTCACAAAATCAATTCCTCTAAACACCTGATAGGCCTCTGGGTTTGGAGGAAGCGACTGAAAACATATGTGAACTACATGCTTGTTTGTACTGGCAGCTTTATGTAAATTATTTGCTTGCACCAAAAATAAGGACACTTTCTGAGGGAAAACAGATCAAGCAATCTGTTTGCAGCTCCTTTGAATTTGCTGCCTTTTTGATGATGACCATAAAATGTAGATGCGGATAGTTGTGTCTCATCCTACTCTATGTTTAGACCAAGGAAAAAATGGAGGATGCACACATTGGTTTGGACTGAAATAAGGCAACATCTCAACCCTACAAGTAGGATCAACATCTTGCTAATTTGAATCATTGCCTTGTAACATGGCAGGGTTTAGACATTGCCTTTTTTCAGTCCAAAATGTTTTTGGAGCTACTTGGAGTTGAAAGCTACTTGGGTTTGCCAGCAAGTTGCCCCAGAAGAAGGTCGATATGGTCGGAGGCTACTTTCTGACAAATAATGATGATTTACATTAAACAGAAATGTATTTATAAAGCTTATTTTGATTTATTGATTGTCCTGATATACGTTGTTTTCATTGATTCAGAGTTGGATTTGAAATTACTTATTAATTGTTGGCTGTTCAGACTACTCTCTTCCTTTATCCTTGTCTACATAGAAGAACCAAAATCAGTTTTGAGTATAACCTAATGAATATGTGATTCCTGAAGTCTATCTTTACACTTTTACGGTTTGTTTTATCTTCCACATTTCGATCATTTAAATGGAAATTGAACAGTCTTAATCGGCGTAGCTTGTGTCCCTGTTGGGCTGAGAAATGATGGAAGAGGGTGAATCAGTGATTAAGAACAAAGTACGAAAAATGGAGAAAGGAAGCAAGGGGGACAGATGAAGCTGTCAAGGACGAAAAACAGGAATGCAAGAGCTAAAAAGAGGGGTGGAAGAGGGTCAAGAAAATGTGAGGATGAAGGTAGGAGGGAGATGAAACAGAGATGAGAGAGAGAGCGAGAGAAGCATGTTTGTGACGGGGACTGTTCTGTCAGGTTCTGTTAGGCAGACTGAACCTTCCACATTTCTACGGTTTGTGTGTGTGTGTGTGTGTGTGTACAGCTCCTCTTACAATGTTTTAAATGAGGGGGGAAATTCTCTCCTTGGCATCCCAAAGTCTCTACAAACTCAAATAAGAACAGACAGAGACAGAGACAGAGAGAGAGAGAGAGATGGTAGTTTCATGCCACAATTACAGTGACACTCTCCCTATTTCTCTGGTAGTAAAGACACAGAGCAGCTCGGCAGCAGCCGCAGCAACTTCTTCGACATTTCAGAAGCAGAAAACGAAGTGAAAAAGCAGCTCACTCACGTCGACAGAGCAAACGTCAGAGTTGAAAAGGAGTTACAAGAGCAGTGGGGAATCTATTCCCTCTGTCTCTGTCAGTCTCCGTCTCTCTGTGGGTTCACCTGTCTGTCTTTTTCTCACACGTTGTCTCTGCACATTTGTGTCTATACCTCCAGTTACTGCCCACAGACCATTCATTTCCAGAATCTTTGAACCTAATTAAAGGCTGTTTAAAAATGAAAAATAGAAGGTGCTACATGTAAAATCACTGATACATTTGGCTGAGACATTTAGATATTTACCCTAAAAGCAAAAACATTACAAAGGAAACTTCCAACTTTTAGCGTCTAATTTTGGGCACTTGAATGTACATGTAGTAATACATCCACCCACTTTTAAAGACCCCCCCCCCACCGGTGAATTTGAGCAAAGAGTGAAAAGATTCTTTATTTTGTGCACTGCCAAACTTCATGAGCAATACTTTTTTTGCATATTGACAATGTTGTTAAATTCACTAAAGTTCCAATTTCATTTATAGTATCTTAGAATGTGGAGAGTGAACTCCAGGAACAGATTTTGTAAAGGCCAAAGTAAAAACCCATTTATGAAAGACGCATGGAAATGCAGCTTGCTCATATAAGACGTCAGGACTTCAGTGTTATAAGAAACATAAAATGCCACACATCACACTTACAAATCACACTTACAAAAGCAACAACAAGTCCTCACACCTTCCCAACCTTCCCACCTTCCAAATGGACCAGTATCCATGCTACAAAAGCCATAACCAATAGTCAAGGGTTGTTTAGGTTTTGGCAACAAAATACTTACATACAAGGTTAGAGAAGTTTTAGGTGCCAGTTTTGTTGCCAATGTCCAAAACTTACAGAGTTTTAAAAATGTGTCCGAGTATTGCAGCATGAATTAGCTCTCTACCATTTGGTTTCTCCAAATTTCCCAGAGACAGCTGTTTAATTTAATGGCTCATGTAGTTATTTTTGACTGAAATGTACATGACTCTGCCACAGGTTGAATTTATGAGTTCCAGTCAGGGATGCCGGAGCTTACAAGGGGCACATTAAAGCAGCAGGACTCGTCCAGAAATCACTCCAGGGCAACCTGAGCTTTGTAAATGAGGAACACATAGAGGATAATGAAGTAAATATTGGAGTTATGGACCCACAGTGCGACCATTTAGCTTCAAGGTGTTGGCACAAGGTGCTTTGAGTATTTTTATTCACTCTTTGCCTTGAATAAAATAATGAAAGTAATGGATTTGACCACTGCTGCTGTTTTGGAAGAGGTTGAACTACAGATGCTGCACCACATCATGTCAACATACGCATTTCACCAGTGATTCCACTTGATGATATATTTATACTAGTTTTTCAGACTGTCCTCATCAGAAAAATACAGCAGGCTTAGAAATTTGTTTAAATGCTGTAAAAACATGTTTTTCCTGACAAGCCATGTCCTCCAGTCTTGTGAATAATGACTGTCAGTAGCAAAGGCAAAAATCACTTTAGGGGGACGACTGGACACGTAAAGGTCGTGACTTCAAAACCAGAGACTGTGATCTACATCTTGTCTGTCTGAGCAAAAATCACTGCTGGTTCCTTTTAATCATGAGGGCAATCTTTGCCTAACCTTTAACCTGTATCAACTTATCTTTTTTGTAGCTTGGGGGTGGTGAAAACAAGCTCTAACACAATATTGACATAGTGCTATTCATTTAAAAAGTTGTATTGAAACATCCAACACATACAGAGCAACAATAACAGGAACTTTTTTGCTGAAAACTGCCTGCTTTTAAAAAATTTTTTAAAAAATCTCTTGAGAGCATTGAGACTAAACCAAAACAGTTAAGTTGCAGGTTGTAAAACCAAAACAATCACAACAAGCTCCATAGAGCTGAAATGCATAGTTGAATAGGAGATAATTCTCAGTTCACCAAGATGAGCATCCCCTTCCACATTATGTATTTCTAATATGAAAATATTGATTATAGGAGCTTTAACCAAGCGGTTCTTTCTATCTAAAGTACATCTATCTATCTACCAGTTTCCTCTGTCTTCATCCTACTCATCCTGCTCAGTGTGCCAGGTGAGCAACACACAGGGCCGCTCTAGATTACAACAACCTATTTTGACATTGGGAGTTATGACAGCTTGTTGCCCCATTGGGATGTCTGTCCACATAATGACAGAGGTACGAGAACGTATACACAGAGCAAAGGACAATAGAAAGGAGAGCTCTGTATTTCTTTGAGACTTCCAGTCCACTCACCTGTTCTGCGGGCAAACTGGCCGCAGGGAGGAGAAAACCTCATGTGGAGTCTGTTGAGTCCACACACATCAGAGTACACACACATCCAGTTGGTGTTACTGGTGGAGCAGGGACACCCAATGGCAGCTTGCAGTACTGCAACTGCCTCAGACACCAGATCCTCACTTTGACACTGATGCAGACGGGCTGATTTTAAATCCTCTGTGACTCAGGTTGGATAAATACAACCGCAAACTAAATGTATTATCAGTCTTGACGTAATCAGTGGGCTTTTATCAAGCTTCTGATCACTACTCTGTGTGTGTGTTTGAATGGCAGTCAAAGCCTGAGCCTCTTTGGCTGTTATCAGAAGACTGATTCCAGCCCAGGCTGTCTCTGTTCTCTACAGACTGTGTCAGACGCTTGGGATTTTGGGCAGACAGGGTTGTTACGCAGATATCCAGACATCAGGACTGAGGGTGTTTCCCTCGGGAGATAAGGGAGCTTGATGGGTGACTGCGTCACAGCATGGCAGGGGCCAGTTTCCAGCTGTGGATAAGACGTCTGGCTCCAAAACGCTGTTCATCTATAAAGTTGAAGGTCAAAAACTAAAGTTGTCTGCACTCACAGAGCGAGATTTTATCAAAACATGATTGACATGTGCAAATTTCAAGCTGTTTGTGCTATTAGCATATTTACTGTACATGCACATCATGTCCTATTATACATATCTTATAAAGTAAGGTCATTTTTATTACTATTATCAGCGTATTCAAAAGACTTCGAATAAGATTTGCAAAAACAGAATGTGAAGTGGAAAATGATATTGATTGGAATATTTTTGCATGTAAACACAGGTTTTGCTCGAGGATTGGCAGCGTTGCGTGGTTGTGGTTTGAAGTAAAACATACTGACTGCTTGTTGACAGGAAATTTGGCACACAGAATAATAAGAATAATGTTCTCCTTCAAATGAATTGTAACAACTTTTGAACCTTTAACTTTTCATACAGCACCAGTAAAGGACTTTAGTTTATGACCTGCAAAACTTATTACATTCCCATCAGCATCCGCTATACGTTATGTTTAGAGCGTAGCAGCAGATGTTAGCCTGCTAACACGTTAATCTACAATAGTGAACATGATAAATATTATAGGCCTACTTGTTAAACATCAGCGTTGTCATTGTTAGCGTGTTAGCATTTAGCTCAATACACCACTGTGCCAAAGCACATCCTCACAGAGCAGCTGCCGTGACTGTAGACCTGTTCAATTCCATTTGTGGTTGTAGAAAGTATATTCAAATGACTCGGTGCACATGAACCACTGGAATGAATCCAAATGTTGAATATGTAACAGGGTGTGAGGAATATGAGATGGAAATCATCTTAATCGAAACAGTTTGGCACATAAACACATTGTTTGGTTTTGTAATCACTGCAAGCACTGTTTCCATGGAGTCACATGATTTTTTTTTATAGCCATACACATAAAAACATGCCATAAACACTGTGGAACATCAGGCTTCTGTATATCAGTGTATAAAGGGACATATGTGCTGAAATTTGCAGCTGATAGCTTCATCTGAACACCAAATCCTCCGTAAGTCCCGAGCCTGAGGACAAGGCTGCTATTTGGATTTTGCAGTGCTGATTCTCTCAGCACTGTGCCTGCTAGATTTATTGGAATGTTTCACCACTCGTCACACTGTGGATTCACACTTCCAAGGACATAAAAAGACAGAGTTGGTAATGATACATCCCTTGTCTCACAGCAAGCAGACAGGAAGGAGATTTCACTGTCTTTCCAATTCTGATGCAATGTCTTATTCATTACAAGCCTATTGCAGCCTTTGGAGTGTCTCTCTCTTTTCTTTTTTCTTTTAGACCCTCGAGGGAAATGTGCATCTGATATGGACTGGAATTGGAATTAATGTTTTTTTCAGGAGCCGACTATCTGGCATGTTGGCGTGTTGTGGCGTGGCACAGCTTTAATGCACTAAAATGGTAAAGCTCCCTATGGAAGTAGGTGTGCACCAATAGAAATAATTCCCTCGTGTCGCCCTCATGTCGGCTGTTTGATTTTCCCTTGTTTTTCACTCTTTCATCCTCCCCTCTCTGGTACGTGGTGTGTACCCCATTCTTCCACCCTCATCTCTGTTTGTTCTGATAACGAGCATAGAGGCACACACGGCCTGCCCACAGAGAGACACAGACGCAGAGAGCAAAAAGAGAGAGTCAAGGAGTAGAGAGAGAGAACGCTGTTTTCATAGGAGACTCCTTGTGTTCCACTTTTGCCATAATGGCCTATTTGTGTACGACAATCTCGCTCCAACACCTCGCCCCTGATGCCTGGTTTATTTTAAACAATGCAGGGTATGCTTCCCCACACGTACTTATGCGTGCATGTGTTTTAATGTGTGTACGTGTGTCTGCATGTGTGTGTCGTTCCTACTATGTGGGAAGCCGACTCCTGCGCCTCTCATCTGTCAGCTCAGCAGGGTTGCTATGGGAACGACAGAGGACCAACAGAAGTAATGAAGATGCTCTGAATTGTTACGACGAGGTGACCTTGAAAAAGCAGGAGCAGCCTCGTCTGCAGGTAAGATGCACGAGATGCGGCGTTGTCCATCACATACACAGTCGTGGAGTTCTTTGAAAAGGTGAAAGTTGCTTCTCTGAGCCATCCAACCCACAATGCACCGCGACAAGTGTCTCTCTTGCTTGTCAAGTCACTGAGTTACGAAATTTCTTTAAAATGCTCCCGAGATGTGTCGTATCTTCTTTGTTGGGAGATGTTCAGTCATAAGCAGCAGATGCTTTCTTCAAATATTCAAAATGTTCCTTCCATCCCGACCTGAGGAACCTGTTTTACACACAGGAGTACTGCAGATCACCAGGAGTGCTGGTATCAATGCTCTGCTTTTAATCAGCGGCTGATGGAGAGGCATGGATGCCAGGTGGAGGCTCTTTCTGGGAAATAAGTGCAATTAAGTGATCAAGTAAAGCAGGCGAAATTCACGACAGCAGCTGTACTCCCTAATGGAGAGAAACTGCTAATAACCCCATGCATGTAGGTGCACGAGTGTGTGTATGTGTGATTGTGTGTATGTGTGAGTGTGTGGGTGCTGTGAAAAACAGTAACAAACATCTTTGTGTCTAAGAGTGTGCACATATTCAGGTCTGTGTTCGTGTGTGTGTGTGCGTGTGTGTGTGTGTGTGTGCTGATGGAGGTATTGAGGTCAGAAGGAGTGCAGACCTACTTTGAGAGATTCTTGTTCATTTGTTAATGTCAAGCAACCACCATTTAACACTGATCCCACCTCCTCATTGTCATGTTCAGCTTGACCTCTACGACCCTGTGTGTTTGTGTGTGTGGGTGTGGGTGTGTGTGTGTGCATGCGTTCGCTACCTCCACACCAATCAACCACAGCACCGTTATTGATTGCGCTACACTCTGCTCACCTTTCCACTTGTTTACTTGTTTTAGTGATTAGCCTGGCCCCCAACGAGCTGAAGCTCATCACGGCCGCTTCCCAATGGAAATGAGGGAGGACAGTCGGATGAAAATAGAGGAGAGGAGGGGATGAGGGAACAAGGAGGTGAGGAAATGAGGAGATTGGAGAAGGAAGCGTGAAATCCCATGATGGGTTCTGCTCAGCAACCTGAGGATTACAGCAACATCCACGTCCTCCAGTGCAGCGGAAGGGAGCATTCCTGAAGTACACACCAGCGCTTTTCAAAATGAAATATCCAACACTGGAAAGAAAACAGATGCTTACTTTTATGCAATGATTGCAGTGTGTCAGTAAGCAACAGATTTGTGTGCACATTTATTTCTATGAAAACAGAATACAGACTCTCAATGGTACAAAAATAGGAGTAAATAGTGTAATAGTCAACATAGGTTTAAAAACATTTTTGGACTTTGTATGAATTGTTCAATTATAGGTTTGGAGTAGTAGCAATAAAAGTATATTTTGGAGGGTTGGTGGTATCATTTTTAGCCTTCTCAAAACCAAAAACACAACAGTAAACTTACTTGAATGGATTAAACTGTGTGTTTGTCTGCTCTAACATAAGCTGCAAATGTTAGCATGTATGTAGCATGTAGGCAAACTAGCTTTCTACCTACAGTCCTAATTTAACCTAACTTCCAAGGCCAAGTCCTTCTGATAGTACATTACTCTGTGAGGTTACAGGTTACATTGAAAAAGCCCCCGACGTGACTAACATTTCCACTGTGTGATATTTTCTCACTGTGTGGAAGCTGGATCCTGAATGCTACTTTTTGACTTTGCCTGGGACCTGCTAGCTTTAGCTTCTGTGTAGCGTGATATCATATATGGGAGAACTCCTACGAGCCCATACAAGTCTGATATGCCTTACTATGTTAGCATATACAGCACACTTGACTTACCAGCAGGGCGAACAATCACATGGTCATGTCAGTAAATTAATTCAAGTTGGGTGTTTTTGAATGACAAGTTGTGCTTATTGTTTCATGTGTCATAGTCATGATCATTTGGCAAACTGACAGGTCACAGTTCTTCATTATAGAAGCAGCTTTAGTTGTCAGGAGTCATTGTCCTGATGATAGTAACAGAAGTTTCTTTTGTCCCTCTGCAGTAAAATGAGTTTCCCACCACTAATTTACTCAAACATGTGTAAGTCATATTGCACCAACAGAGTGTGCCCACAGTCAGGGTGACAACAACAGTGTGGGTGCAGTGTCTCTTTTGTCTGCACTGGTCCCATGAGGGACGAACTTGAGGGCACACAGCTCTGTATCCGTCACAACTGGGACTGTGAATTAAAAAAGAGAATTTATGTTACTAATACAGCAAGTGGAATGTGTCATTTTTATACTGTACAGTTTCACTCATACTGTTCATACTAGTGTGTGAATTTAATTAAACGTTTGATGAAGCTGAAAATTGAAATTGAAAATGAAATGTAATCATTTTTTATTAAGGAACATAATACGCTTGCAGTTACATATTAACGAGGACTGGCAGACGTTTTTAATAAAAACAAGAATAACAAGATTATACCATTGTGTTAATTTTGGCCAACCCATGTGTTACTTTTGTCCCAACTGACGGGGTTGAAAGCCACAATCTGCCACTTCTGTTCAAAGTGAAATTAGACCGAAATTGTTCTACATTTGTCCAAAACATCACCAGGTATTGATAAAACACACACAAGTTCACGATGGAAATGAGCTTCTTTCTGTAAGATTAGTTTTTAAATGACAATCTGAAAAGTGTGACTTTCATCCCTGTCCTCTCCTCGTGTAATTCAAGTGTAATTCAAGTATAATTCAGGTTCCGTTACAGTATTTGTGCTTTAAAAGGAGTCTGCTTGCAAGATTGAAAAGTCAGTTGGAGATGGCGTTTTGAACTCAGGGAGCTAACATTGACTTAGTTAATGAAAATCGACTGGTTAGAAATGAAACGCGTGTTTTGGTCTACCATTTCTAAAGTCAAGAACACATTGCTCAAAAAATTACAAAGAATTTTGAGTTGTAAGTCTGCCACAGTTGACAATGTAAACTGCATATGTTGAATATCCATATGCAATATTAACTCAAGGGGCCAAGATTAGTGCAGGGTCTATTGTCATAGATTACTTTCATGTCAAAAAATTAAACAATTACAAGCACACAGTGTTTCCCATATTTGTATTTGTTTTGTGGTATGAGCCTCTGACAAAGCATCAGACCTGCACTGAAACCCAGAATTATAGGGGGAAAAAATACTGACAACAAACTCTAAACTCAAGGTCCAGTGTCAGTGGTCTGTCAGTGGGTCAGTTGTCAATGCAGATTATTTTATCGATACACTAAGTATAAGGTCAAAATTTTCAAGATCAGTAAAAATACAGTTTGTAGAATCTGATGAAATGACAGGTTAGGCCATTTTATTGTACTGATCAGTGCCTTTCTGTAAAGGACAATTTCTGTCTTCAGAGTTACTTGCCAAAACTGATTGTGTGTTTCCTTCAGATCTAACAAATATGTCAAGTGCCTTTCCTTCTTCAGTCAGCCAGTCTTCTAGCTTGCAGTCTTTGTTGGTGCATTGCTGAATTTATGTTTTGTGTGTTACCTGCAGATCAGTGGAATAATATGAGACCATCCATCCACTACTAAACGCCCTCAAACTCCACAGGGAAGCTTTAATTAGAATAATTTAATTAGATACAGATAATAAAGATGATATCAAATGAGAAATAAGAGTGAGAGCATTAGATATGTTGTTGGTTGGTTTGGTGTTGGTTTTTATTCAAACTGTAACATTTTCTGAGGACTTAAAGATAACAGAATTCTCCATTTCTTTACATTCTCATGGAATTGTTCACTTATATTTTCTGTATATTTTATCTCCCTACATCATTGTCTAATCATTTTAAAGTCCTTTATACACCATCTGGTGTGTAATTTTAGTAGAGAATAGTCCAGTCCAGTGTTCTTTGACCCTGGTTTGACATCAATTTAGTTATGAAATATTTAGAAGACAGAACTCTCTAATACACAAATGTGTTTTTTATATACTCATATATGCATTCATTTGTTTGCTAAATGTTTTCTAATGAAAGTCAGGATCACGCCAAACAATTAAAAAACACATTCAGTAGAAAATATTGCACATTGGGTCCAGCTTCCAAAACACTCACTGATGTATTTCTATTTGCTTTCTATTTTGCTCTTCAGCTGTGATTCATCACTTCTTGTGGGCAGACAAGAGATCATACCCGACATCAGAAAATTTGAATTGGACAAGCAGGGTGAATTTATAGCATCTCATTCACTAGTAATGGGACACTCCTCTCTGTTGGAGCACCTCTTTCAGATGCAAATTTTTACATAATAATCTCGCCTTGTCCAGCATTAACAGAGAGTGTGGTTACACAGTGCATGTTAAATTGGACAGGGAAATTTTAAAAAGGAAGTAAATAGTAAACTTGTTGCAATTTCCGTCAAAACAGTGTTCACCAGAATATAATTTAGTACTGTCAGTTTTGAGCGAATGGGTCAGTACACAACAACAGATGGTGACCAATCAGCAACACTATATCAAGCTGTTTCAGTGTGGAGTGTACTTACGGATGGCTTCAGGGTTGATTAAGATGCCTGATGAGGCATCTTGGTCATTTCAAGCTAGGCATGATTATTTATGCATGCTGTGAACATACATGAGCTTGACAGGGTTACCTCCGATTGGCACTCATGTACAAACCCACCGAGACCAGTGCTGCATGGATGATACCAATTATGCCATGGTTGTGACTTTTAGCTAGTTAGTTTGATATTTCCTGTTTTCCCTGATTTAAGTTGAAAGAGTATGTCCTCAAGTGTGTTACATCCTGTCTTTGTGTGTTTCCCTCCAGTTTGATTGTCTGCCACACCCTGATTGGTTTCACATGTGTTCCTCCCCTCATAGTGTATTTAGTGTGTGTTCCCAGTTTGTTGGCCAGTTTGTCTTTGTACCACATGTCAAGTGTTCCAGCGTGTTTCCTAGTGTTTAGTCCTTGTATCTCCTAGTGTTTTTGGATCTTTGCTTTGTTTTCCTGGACCTTGCCAGTTTTTTTGACTTTCAATCCATGCCTGTTCCCTGTCAGATGTGTTTGTCTGTTTGGACTGGTTATTCTAGCATTGCCTTTTTGTTAATAAGTCATTGAACTGCTGCAGCTCTGCCTCAGTCGTCTGCATTTGTGTCCAACCGTTTGTGTTTCTGCTTTCTTGCTTGCAAAACTGTCACAAATTAGCAGTATGACATCTGGCTCTCCAGCAAATAAGGCAGTGATGCCCTGTGAAGATTTTCTACATTTAAATGCAAAAGAAGAAAGAAGCAACATCTTGTGCAGTTATTTCTTGTGAAGTATAAATAGCTATTTTGTTACTGTTTTTTTCTGTCTCTTAGAAAATAAAATGCTTGAACATTGAACATGGCTGGAATGTATCTGAAGCAGTGCCAACTTCTTCCCACAAGCACAGGAAGCTGAACTTTTATGTACCAGCAACCTCAAAATACTTATTGACTTTTTATGCTTAAGAATTTACTAGAGGCCTCGATCCCACATGAAGCACAAGTTTTAAACACAAGTACAAATTTAACACCATCCAGGGAAGGTCAATCGATCCGAGCTATAAACCTGCCTTTAAAATGAGCAGATCATGACGCATCAAGGCGAGACTGTTCATGTGATGAGGTGCTGACTGTTGAATTGAACAGGTGCATTACTATGCTTAATATGTTCAAAAGTGGCAGCAACCGCTTTTCTTGGCATTTAGGGTGACAGTGGTGTGGTGAGGTTACTTCTTGAGTGTTTACAGTTGTTTACGTCCTCATAGCACCAAAAATACATAAAGTGACACACAGTGGCACAATAGATTGTATAAAGGGGTTTGGATCACTGAGAAATATGTTAATTACTTAAATGTATTTTATGTATGTGAGTAAGTTCAGCAAGTGACAGATTGATCACCCCTCGGTGGTCAACCTGACATTGGATCGCCCGCAGTCATGTGACACCTTTATGATGTCAGAACATATTTTCAAGTCTCTGAAACAGACATTAATTCCCTGTTTCATGCAGCTTTTGCAGAGGTAAGACAATACCTCACACCACACCACTATTTTTGTGACATTTCATTTGCACAATCAAATGCAATGCTATGAACACCTTTAAAGAAAGACTGTCCAAAATTGGTCTCATTTGAACAATTCAGTTTGAACAATTAAAAAGAAGTCTCTCTACAAGTGCAGGCTTTTCAACCTACCTTTGAGTGTGGTCAAAACTCTTTTGCCTTCAGACTTTGATGGACAACTCAATACAACAATACAGAAGCTAGTTTGTTTAGAGCGACACCTGGCCTCAAGAGGCCACATGACGATATATGATACAAGCATTGACATGGTTTAGCCATCGCTCCATTTGTGACCTTGGCCTTAGCCTTGAGTTTACTACTTTTCAGTGTAAACCTTAGGGGGAAATATAAAGGTTATTTTTTACCTGTTAAAGGTATTTGTGTTCTCTCACAGGTGTTTACGGTCTGCCTGGGATGAGAACATGGACGAAACCTGGGGCAAAACCTGCATTTAAATCCAGCATTTCCACAGACTTTTCAGCAAAAGCATGCTGGATTTGAACGTTGCTGGGCAAAGATCATGCCGGGCAGACTGTAAAACCTGTGAGATCACCAAAATACCACTGAAGATGCAAACTGCTGCTGCATGAGACATGAAAAAACAAGGTTTGTATTTCTGTCTTAGGGGCTGTGCTGGAACATCTATGTGACCAAGTCTGAAAGTAATGTACAGAGCACCAAGATCACAAATAGGCAGGGGGCCAGTAGCTGTATGTTAAAATAATTCCTATGACTGTTTTCTGCTACCTCCATGGTTGACGTTTGGTTTAGGCACTAAATCTATATGTTCACGGTTACATTTTAAAAGAGACCAACACTGGTTATACAGTAGTCTTCTGTGTCTCTGTCACATTTTTTGCCTTACAAACCATCCACCCTGACCTCCTGCCTCAGGGGTTTGTGGTACTAGAACGTCATGTTACTACTGCCTTTTCTCTTCAGATGCAAACAGGTCAGGTTATCAAGTGGATGCAAATATAGGTTGTTAAATGCTTTTGAACAACAATCAGTGCTGTTGTTTTTCATGTGAGGAGTCTCATTGAAATGTTTACATGCTATAATTTGCAAAATCATGATATTTTATAACACGCACAAGAAACGAAAGTATAAACCTGCCCCATTATGTAACCAACCTACAGTTTGAATGATGTGATGTTATCACCATTATCAGGGCCTCACAATGTGCTTATAGCTCGTAATGCTTTGTAAGAACAGCTGAAATCTCGACGCATGATATCTGAAATAGATATAAACACCCGGGCGACTGATGTGCAATGGAGGGCATCAGATCCCAGCCTGCTGTGTCTGTCAGTCCTCACAGGGAAAGGCAGAGCAGTCTCAACTGTCAAATTACTTTCTCAAGTTAGATTGGAACAAAAGCTGTTTGACTCAAACTTGAAGGTCATAACTGAGGAATTTATTCATTGTTTCATCTCTGCCTGGGACAGAACAATTACTCCTGTATATTCTAATCTCGCTATGCATCCATGTACACTTCTGGCAAGCTTCAAAGGGTTCCTTTGAAAAACAACCCTCCCTCGCCCCCCACCTCCATAACAAATTACCATACAAAAGTCTCCCAGCACATGATGCTACACTACACTGAATCTCTTCACAGACGGAGCTCCGCTGGATGATTGAAGTCGAGCTCTCCTGAATTTCCTCAGCTCGCCTCCGTGATCAAAGTGGATGAAGGCAGGCAGTTAGCAAGACGGGCCCAGAAGTGAAGCTCTGCCTGGGGCTCACTCTGTTCTGTGCATGGGGAAAGACTTCACTGCCTTGTACCCTTCACTCTGCAGAATATGCATTGTCTGGAGCGCACACATGGCATGCCTCAGCTCTCTCCAGCTTTACTTTTACTGGTTGCTGGGCCGAGTATAGTTGAACTTTTAATAGGGTTTTAATGTTGCCCACTCAGATTCTTTATATAGTGTACGCTTCTGTAAAAATGTCTGTCAGTGAATACATTATTAGAAGCGTTTAAAATGCAGAAAGTGGCAGTGAGATGTCCCCTCCTGCCTCATCTTGGGTCACAAAGTAGTCCCATCTGAGGCGTGAAATGTGACTGTAAACATTTTATAGCTTGAAATTAGTATTCTGCAACTTTGCAAAACATGCTTTTATCTTCTTACTTACAGTCATGTGTGACTTTAACTAACTAAATTACGTTTTTTTCACTCTGTTCTGTAAGTTATACTACATGGCCAAAGGTATATGGACTCTGAACATTACACCCATATGTGACATATACATTACACACAACATGCGTTATCTGTGAGTTCAGTTCTCATTCCAAAATCCTGGGCAGCGTTTCAGTTCATCTCGGAGGTGTTGGATGGGTTGAGGTCAGGGCTCTGTGCAGAACAGTCAAGTTCTTCCACAATAAACTGGGAAAAGCCTTTTCTTATCAGCCTGTCTTTGTGCATGGGGGCATTATCATGTTAAAACAGGAAAATGCATCACAACTTGACACAAAACTGGACACAAAACTCTAATAAAAACACTCACACATTAAAAATATCATTGTATGGTTTAAGTGCTAAGATTTCCTTTGAAGGAATAGTATGACATTTTGGGAAGCACATTGATTCACTTTCCAACTGAGTTTTATGAAAAGATCAATACCACTCTTAGGTTTGTGCATTAACTATGGAGCGAGGGCCAGGAGCCAATTAGCCTAGCTTAGCATAAAGACTGAAAGCAGGGGCATGTAGCTTTGCTAGGTCACTTTGAAGTAAGTATGCTTGCACATCTAAAGCTCAGTGTTTAACTCCTTGTATTGCATTTGTTTAATCTGTACACAAACAGAAATGTAAAAAGCTGTGCAGTTTTATTAAGGAATTTACATGATGTAAGTATTTTTTGGTAGCGGAGTCCCATTACACCATGAGGCTGCCAGGGAAGACACCAGGAAGGCACAGTCATTTTCACATTTTTATATACGCATCATATCGACAAGATAAATACATTTTATGATAATATTGCACAGCACAACTTAGGTCCATTCCCAATATTCAGCACCAATGCAATAAGTAGTGTCAGTCTGACTACTACTGAGTCTGACTCATCTGGTCACAGACCTACAATCAGTGTTTGCCTTTATATTAACTGTTAAAATTATCTTTTCCAAAACTTACTGTAGTCACACAGATATTGTAATAGCTAGAATTGAAATGTTGGCATTGGACACAAAAAAGCATAAGTGAACGTAACCCAGGATTTTGCAGACCAACAAGATCAACAGGTTTTTTATTTTGACTGGTGACTGTGTGAGAAGGATCTAATGGAATTTATCTGTCAAACAGCTTTGTGTGGGAAAGTGCTATGAAGCCTATAAATATCTGATGGAAGTGCACAGTGTATGGATTGTATGGTCACATGCTGATCTGATTGTATTATTTATATATATATTATATATTTATATTTATATATTCGCTTCCCTAGTTTGGTAAAATGGGTTAGTAGTCTGAACTGCACATTGTTGTGTTTTTTTAAATGAAGCAGAATCAGATAGTTATATACAATAATACAATAAGGCTTTCAAAGATTAAGCTAAATTTTCTCTGCTCATTTCCAACATCTACCATTACTACAAACAACCACTGAAGCATTCAGCCAAAGACACCAGCTGTAACACTGGAACAGGTCTGATACTGTAGCACAGAGTACCTGAAGATGGAAGTGGAAATGCTGTCGTCCACAGTTCTTCTGGAGCAGAATGTCTCAGTCTAGTGTTTTCTGAAGTGATCTGCCAGAGCCAGATGGATCATTTCACTGGTAAGATGACCAATAAAGCATTTTCACGAAAACTGTGAAAATATTCCTTTGAGTAAGATTTAAAAATCGGTTTGCACACAAACACATTGGCCCAATTACTGCTGCTACTGTAGACTCGGTATGAATCAAACTCTGCAGTATCAGTTCCTGGCAAAGCTCCTCCACCTGTGCCAGGTCCTATAAGCTGTAAGTTTAGCCAAGTAAAAACTGCTGGCTGGAGACAGTTTGAGTCTCAGTTGAATTATAGATGTAGTGGATTCCTTTCCCCCAGACCAGTGTTCTGCTCCAATGGAAACATCAGTGATAGAGAGTGACATGTCGACAAGCCAATTATGTGACTGGCCAGCTGTCATCGGCTACAATATCTCCACAGTCATCTCTTTCTCAGACTCTGAGACTTCAGAGAGCCTGAAAATATAGTGACAGGAGGCCACACAGATTCAAGGCTCTTAGAAAATAATAATGCAGTTGAAAAGGCATATTCAATGAGCTGCAAAGTACAGATGTGCATCGACTGTGTGTGTGTGTGTGTGTGTGTGTTTCTGTGTGTGTGTCCAGAACTAAAAGAGAGAGAATGATGGTGCTGTAATCAGGCTAGGTCCCAGGAGGGCAGACAGCAGTGCTGACAGCGAGTTGGTACCCATCTTCAGAGCAGGATTTCTGGGCCACAGTCCCTCTGTCTGGCTTTTAAAAAATAGCAGGGGGGGCAGGGGATGTGGAAGCACAGACAGCAAAAAAAAAAAAAAATGACCCCGGCAGAGAAAATAAGGGGGGCTTGATTTTCTAGAGGCAATGACAGGAACACAAAAGCTGGACTGTCTATCAGACTAAATCACGGAGCCTAATTGACAGAGTGTAGATTCTGGACTTGAATGATGCGAGGATGATAGTGGCCATTACTGCTTCTTCTGCTTACAAAGGCAGATGGCTGTAATTACAGAAACAATGGAGTTAAGAAAAAAGGTTTGAAGTTTAAAGGCTCTTAGCCAAACTGTGTAACATGCTGTATATAAATGGTAAAACCTCAACTGTATACCCTTTTATTCCACCAGATTCAGAGACTGCAGAAACGAGGGTAACCATATTTTGTAAACCCACAAACCGGGACCCTTAAGTGTACATATTTCTGCACTTATGCCCACATCATAGGCATTTTCATCAGGATGGGGGACAATTATTTCAGTGCTTAGCACACTGAGAACACACTGAGCAAACCTTTCACTGGGCACTGTGAATGCAGCATTTTTGTTAACGGGTACTTTACAAAGGAAAGAACAAGCCTCCTGCAGCTCTTTAGAAAGGGCAGACTTTCTCTTCGGCATGACAGCTCACCATGGATGTATAAAGAGAAAAGCTAACCATTAAGAAAGCATCACAGCCTATGACACTTGCCTGTGACTTATATGCCATCAACAGTCTTGACACTTACACACTGATTGATTGACAGTTGGATTAGGTAATAATGAGTGGGACGGAACACGATAGACACCTCTGCAATAACTAAAACCAAGTATAATATTCTAATCATTATTTTTTATTTTAGTGTTTTACAGATGCGTCTGGACCCAGTTTCAAACTGGGACAAACATGGTCAAACTGGTACCTAATGTTACTTAAGTAGCATTTTCAAGCAGGACTTTTACTTGTAACCAAGTATTTTTACACTATGGTATTAGTACTTTAACTTAAAGGATCTGAATACTTCCTCCACCACTGGCTTACACTGAGGAAATCATCAGTAAAATCCAAACTGTGTCAAAAAGCAGACACAAATGTCTGACTCCTCTGTGTTGACTTAACCTCACTGCCCTAACAAAGAAATGTTCTGACATCTCTAAAGTTTTCTTTATTTTATATATTACAGATATATTATTTATATAGAAACAGCTAGTGCAACACAAGGTCATCTTTTCAATCGGATATCTGTGGTGGTGTCCGACCATACTGGTATGAGGTATATGACCTCCTCAAAATGTAGACATATGTTTCCAACTTTGAGAAACGACTCTTGACTTGTATTTACTATAGCCAGCAAGTAGCAATGGGACACTAAGAGAAAAAACCTGGAATGGAACAAACAAAAAATGGGCCAGCTGCATAAAGTCAATATGCCCCATCTGTTCCCACAGCAGCACTCTGGCTGTGTTGTGTACATAGATGTTCTACATAGATCTATAGGCATAGAGGAGAAAGAAGAACTGTTGAATGTTGTAATCAATTATGAGTCGCCAGGTCTGCATTTAAAAGTCATTCACATTAATGTCCATTGAGGGTGTTATAAATAAAAATAATATAATAAATATAAAATAAATGAACGCATTGCTCCCACTGGCCTACATACACCTGATGCTGAGAGGTGCCTGCAGGCTGATTCTGTCGCCTGACGCTCATTACCCTTGTCATGCTTACAAAGCTGTGTACAAACCATATAAGTATGAGTGACCAGGTTTTTCATGTTACATATAACTTGAGTATGAATAATACCAGGAAAAGTCATAAGAGGGACAAAAGTATGGACATTGAGGTAATAATAAACCTTTTTCACAGCAGGCATTTTGAATGATCATAGCAGGAGAGGCACAGATGGAACTACTAACATTCACAGTGGCTCAGTTCCATCAAGTGCCCCGGGGAGCCTTTCCAGTGAGCCACCAAACCCCGGACCTGGCTCACCTAAATGAGATGTAGCCTTCATTAATGTTACAGCCAAATGGTTATAAATAACACAGCAATTGTTAAGTCATTTTGCAAGTAATCACAATGCGTTTTGCTTTTGGCGTGTCATTTAACACTGTCCACATTGAGGTTATTGCGTGTCATTTTACACGCAAATGTCATAAAGAAAAAAACTGTCAGATGACGCAGCATAAAGAGTGAGATAGTCTGCATAGGAAGCAGGAAGCTGGGGCGGATGGACGGGTCAGACAAACAGGACCCAGAAGACCAGTGTTTGCATGCTGTGTGAATCCAAAAGTTGACTTCTTTTATGTTAAGTTATCTTAAGTAACATATTTAACTTACTGCATGTCAGGTACTTATTTTAACCCAAACCATGATCTCGTCTTCAATCTAACCAAGTAGCTTTGCTGCCTAACCCTAACTAAACTGTGACCTGCAATCCGTTAATGGGAAGGACTGGCATATTCTACAATTCTACAGTTTCATTTAGCAGACGATTTTATCAGTAAAGAGCTGGGTCTTCAGTCTCTTCTTAAAGACTGAGAGCGACTCTGCAGGTCAAACAGAGCCTGGTTACTCAGAGGCTGGCTATCGACCTCAGGCCCTGTTGCTGTGGTTGTATCAGGTGTCTTTCGTTGGCCGAGCGTAGTGAGCAGGAGGGAGTGTAGACCCGAATGAGGGAGTTCAGGTCGGAGGGAGTCGTTTTTGTTGTAGTTTCGTAGGCAAGTGTAAGAGTTTGGAATTTGATGCGAGCAGCAACTGGAAGCCGGTGGAGTGACATGTGCTGTTTTTGGCTGGTTGAAAACCAGACGTGCTGCTGTATTCTGGATCATCTGCAGAGGTTTGATACCATGCATGCGGGGAGGCCTGCCAGTAAGGAGCTGCAGTAGTCGATGTCTGATGTTACGAGGGCATTTGAAAGCGTAAAGTTGTGTTATTAGTATGCAGATTGAAGATTGAAGATTGCAAATTTCCCCACTGAGGGATGAATAAAGGTTGTTCTTATCTTAAGAAAGCGTTGTTGATGGCATAGAGCAGAAGCTGCAATGAAAATAAAAAATCATTAAATGATTATAATAAATAAAATAAATAGAGCAGATCGACTCCTTCTGTGTATCAGTGTGGGCTTATGTCTGGTCTAAAGTACCAAAATAATGTCCAGACTGGGTAGATGTGCATTGAATGACAGCAGAAGTCAGAGGGTGATAATAATAAAAACGATGTCATCCCCATCTCTTTACAATCCTGTGGATTTTTTTAATATCTAAAATATTTATACTGTGACCTCAAATCAAGTGAGAGACCCGAACACACACCTCATAACATAACATACCTCTTTCATGTCAAACAGGTGAAACTGTGTCAGTGGGCTCTGCTTCCTGGACACACACACACACACACACACACACCCTCTCTCTCCGGATCGTACCATCGCTCGGATGAAGCTCAACTTGTGCGATGAAAGCCGGAGATGAATACTTCATCTACTGACCCACATAATGGCGATATATGAGGCTCGGAGCGCGGAGCCCCGTCGTCTTCCTGCCCGCTGCTCCGCCGGCGGCAGCTGTTAGCGGCGCCTCCCGTCGTCCTCCGCCCGGAGCTCGCTGCTCTGAGCCGGCTGGCAGGAGGAGGAGAGGCGGCACCAAGAGAGGGAGAAGTAAGTAGTGATGGAGAGACTGGATGAATGGAGACGAGCGGGTTTAGCCTACGTGACTCCCGGCTCAGTTGTAGAGTACTTTAGCTAGCAGTACTTCGTTACTCGTTACTCTTCAGGAAAGCTCGCGAAAGTTTCCTGCTGTAAATAAGCTCGTGTGCAAATATTCAAAGTGTGTGTAAAGGAGGTGTCACTGTATTTAGCCTTGTTGCTAGCTGTGGTTTAAATGAAAGTACAGGAATGCTAGTTCATTACATTAAGCCTTTATGTAACACAATGTGAATGTAGTTCTGTAATTGGCTGTATGTGTGTGTGTGTGTGTGATCATTAGCCTCCATTACACATGATTAGATAAACAACAACAAGCTGAGTGGTTCTTCCATAGTGAAGCTCAGGGACCTATAGTCATGAAACAAACCTTTCAGAGTGATGGAGATTAATACTGAGGAGTGTTAGTAATATGATACCAAATGAACCAAACACCAGCAGTACTATTGTAGTAACAAGTGTAAGTAAGTGCTATATCAGATAATACACTCACTAAGCTAAGCTGAACTAAAGCTAATACAACAGACCTGCGGTCAACCCGACCTTCATGGAGGTTTTAATGTTCAGTTTCTTGTTAAAACTGCTTTAGAGATGTAGCTCAGTTTTTAGTCTATTCTCAGAAATTGGTGGACAAAATATTAGAAATTCCTCTAAGGATAACATCATGTACAATACAGCAAATTTCAGCTTCTGTAAAGTTGAATTAGCACCTCTGTAAAACAGCTTCAGTGAAAACTAAACATAACTTTCGTTTGGTCAGGATTTACTGCTGTATTATATTGTATTATATGTTGTATTAGATTGCATTGCTTTTAGCTGTGTCTAGCTCATGAAGTGGCTACTGAATGAAAGTCCCTGTTTGGATGTTATTAGATTGTTTGCATCATTTGTCACAGTTCAATAGGTTTTCAAACATCCTCCCCAGCCCATGAAATGATGATTGATGATGATGGATCTATTGTTACAGTCCTCATGACAGTGAAGACAGCGAATATAAAGACCATCCAGGCCTTATCTGAAAGGTCACTTACTCAATATTCACCACACTTGTCTGTCTTCAGTCCGTCTAGGCACAGAAGTACAGGAGGAAGAATGACATTTCTTTCTCTTCCTTTCTCCCTGAGGGAGATTGTCACTCGTCTCCACTTTTATAAGTAGGAAATTCACAGCTTAACTTACAGTTGCATAACAATATAAGGTAGACCTTTGTCCTCCTGGTGCCCATCAGAAGCTCCAGGGTAGTGACAGAGACCCCAACTTTGCTTAACATAAACTACTCTTTCAACTGTGCAACTATTATGCAACTGATATTCAGTAAAGTTAACTATTTAGCAGCTAAGGGCAGTTTGCTGCATGAATCAATTTTTAGCCACTAATAGGCAGATGAGCTCCAACACAAGATGACAGCAAACAACTGCCTACATACACGTACACCAGACGAACAGCAACATTGGCATTCATAGAGCTGACAGTGAAGCTGGGTATACTTTTCAAATGAGAAGCATAAATGTTTTTCTGCCAAACCCCTTTTTCATTGTTGTCTAAAGCAGCAGCAGCTGTACAGGAACTCTGCCAAAATAATAGTCTGAAATTAAGATTTAAATCAGAAACAGATCAGAGTGGTGGAAAAAAAAAATCTGAGAAGACATTCGACAGCAGCTTAACTTCACAGATTGATATTCTGTGCTGTGGACACATTTTGAATTGAAAAAAGAATTGACGTTAGATACCCAGTTTTAGTTGTGAGCAGTGAGATAAACATACAGGACAGGAAACCAAAAGAATGCACTAAAAGAGGCTGAAAAGCTCCATAGAGCTGCACTGTTGGCTCCCTATGCTGTAGAGTTTATGGTGTCATCTTCTTACCTTCACAGGTAACTGAATCGTAGTGCTGAGAAGTCATCCAGGGTTTCCTGTCTGGGATTCCAACCTGCAGGTACAGTAGTGTCAGTGTTTTTCTTGTAGTTGAAGAGCCTCATCTCCTCACCTCACACTTTCCTTTCCACTCCCCCCTCCTCATTTTTTTTACTTCCTTTCTTGTTTCAGCAAGCTTTCACGTCTTACCCTATACACTCATAAATACAATTTCAGTCAGTTGCTGTGTATTTTGTGCAGCAGCTTCGTTAAATCAATGTGGTTCAATGCCGGCCTCAGTGATGATAGCCTGCTCATTGGCTCTTAAGACAAACAGGATGAAGCTCAATCCTGTCAAAGTTAGGTAGAAGTTAAAAACTGATATAACTTATGTCTGTCAGCCAGTGCTGTTGGGATGATGAGCCATCTCTTCATGACAAGGTGAGTGGCATTTTCAAATTCTGAATTGGCAGCACTGCTCCAAAGTCACAGTTTGATTGACAACTCCACAGACTTTGTAACATTTCTTTTTAGTCCAAATCTTAAATGACATTCAATTATTGTATACTCTCTGAGCAGTGCACTGCTTACGTTTGTATTTATTCTGTTATTGCTATATACCAAAGTGTGGAATTGCCACACAGCCTGTGTTACACTAAAAACATACACTATGCATATTATTTGATGGACTATAGGATAATATTGTCTATGCTAACACTGTAGGATGCATCATTGGTAAGTTAAGTACTGGCATTATGAAAAACCTTCATTCTTAAATGATGCGTGGTGATTTTTGACACATGGGTTTCAATGTTTGAATTCTGGTTTGTTCCCACACAGATGACAACCAGTGTGAACATGAACTTGAACTTCGCAGTTTTGTATTAGATATTAGTCTAAATGTGTTGCGAATGTGATACAGATATATTGTATTATTTATTTTTCCAGCAGCACTCTTACTTTCCTTGTTTGTACAGAGAGCTAAAGTGAATGTTTGGAGACTGTGCAGCTAAGGATCACTGCGTGGCTTCTGAATTCCTGTTTGCTCAGCAGGTCCAAAAATAGGCCTGTCTACATCAGCTAATAACAAAAATATTAACAAACTTTAATTTCTTCAGCTCAGTCAACTCAGTTTGTCCTAGTGGCCTGCTTTTACTCGACATATTGCACGCTAAATCGTTAGTAGCTATGCAGTACTGGAGCTAGTGATGTGCAGGGACACATAATGCTAGTGTTTATGTTCATAGCAGACTGAAGGCGAGCAGCCTTGTTACTGTGTATCTGTAGAACAGGTAGATTAAAGCCAGCCTGCAGAATACACTGTCCAGACCTCCTGCTGCCTTATGATCCATACACAGAGGAGGTAAACACACCCTTTATGTTTTCTATAAACATACCTCCTAACCCTGAACTAACACCCTCACTATGCACAAATGCTCTCACTTTGAAAGTCAACTACTCAAATCTTAAAAGGGAGGAAGCACAGCTAACACACACACTCACATAAAAGCACGGTGCAGTGAAAGAACCGTTAGGGAGTTAATTCCAATTCTGCTGACAGTAGATAGGTCTTACCATTCTCTCTCTCGATCACATAGTAATTACTTATAAGGCCACAGGGATTATGATGTCCCCAACTCCCCTCTGTAATAGAGCTTGTGCTCCATATAACCCATTAGCTTTGCTACCCAGTCTCTATCACCCCCCTCATTAAGCTGTCCCTCCCTCTCATTATCCCCTCCATGTAATATCCTCCATCCATTAACTTAGCCCACTTCTCCCACTCCTCACCATAACTCCCCCTCCTCTTTCTGCCTCTCCTCCATCTTTCCTTACGCTTCTTCCTCCTCTGCTCTTTTCTCCACTCAAGCCTTCACAGCACTGCCACACTGGATCAGCTCACTCTAATTTGACTCCTACACAGCAGGCAGTGAAAGGGAGCACAACCACTATGCCCTGAATTTACGAGTGGTTGAGCCAGGGAGCGGGCTGTGCTTCGGGGACACAATACAGTACGGGGGAAATTGAATGTACATTGTCCTTATGTAACCAAGCATGTTCTTTGGCGCAAGCACGTCATGTCCGTGCATACATCAAGCTTAGTTTCTCAGCTCCACTAATGTTTCCTTTTTCCTAAGCGCCTGTATCTATTTCCGTCTTGTCTCCATGGCTCCTGGCACAGCCACATGCAAAACGCAGCCACGTCTTGTGATTAGCTTCTCCGAGGCTTCGACTGCTTCCTACTCTCAGATGAAAACTCATTAAGATGTTTGTGCATCTGCACATCAAAGAGCAAGAGTGTGTTGTGTAAATGTGTATGTTTGTCTAGGTATGTACTGTGGAGGACCTGAGTATGAGATTTTTTGTCATGTGACCAGGTGGTTGGATGTTAGGGGTAGATGGTAACTCCTGTCTCTGTTCAAAGTTATCTCAGGAGACTGAATGTTCTCGACTTCAACTGTCCAGTGACTCCTGCTCGATGACCCTTGACCCCAGCCCTCATGACGCTGTGAGCGGTTTTGGTCTCACAGCTTATATTGTCTATTTCCGGTGTTTATTCAGTTTCTTGTCCAGGGTTCCTGTCATTTCACATGCGTTCCCTTTAGCTGTTGCATGTGATGTGATGTTTATAGTGAGTGTCAGCTCACTGGTCAGCTGTCCGATCGCAACTTTACTGTTTTGGTTCACTCTCACCGCTCTCATTGCATTTTGTTTGACTGAAGAAGGCAGAAAGGAGAAAAAGCTCTAAAAACCCACTGTACTCCACCTGCTCAACACCAAACAGCAGACAGATACCGTGAACATTGTGGAGCACATAACAACTAAAGAGCCAGATATTTCCCTCAGTAGTTAGTAGAGACTAAAAACAGAGGTAAAAGAAAGTCAGTATTGGACTTACAGTCACAAGCTACTATCCTATTCCTGTTCAAATAACCAAATATAGACAAATCCGTTGGCTGACCCATGTGTTGCACATAGGATTTTTTGCATCATATAACAATATATAATCCTAGCCAGGATACTAATGCACATGTAAACGCGCTCAGAGAGATAATCGTGAGTTTTTTTACTTGTGTCCTTCATTGTAATGGCATAAAAGGTTACAAAGGATCTCTTGAAGTTAAATTCTTTGCATTACATTATTGTACACAGGCTTACATGTGAGGTGCCGTCTACAACTCTGTACAGCCCGAGCTAACTGAGTGCCTCCATGTCAACGTTACACTTCCTCTTTCTCCCATAGAATGATGGGAACTGTAGTGCCAGAATATGATCTGAAATGGAAAAACAAGAAAACCAGTACAAGTCACAGTACAAATACATATTTTCGACATTAATGAGGAAAAAAAATGTCTTATCACCTTGGTTCTTATGTCCATGGAAGACATTTGCTCTATGCTGAAAAGCTGTTGACATCAGGCAAAACCAGAATTATGCCAACTTGAAATCAATAATAAATGGTATGCCTAGTTAGAGACATGTGACTATGCCATGAGCCATTCAATAAAGGAAGTGAATACTGAACAAAAACAGCCCAGGATTCAAAGGGTTAATTAGGATGTGACACATTTAGATAGCAGGTGTGAAAATGTAAAAATTAATGTGAAGACCTCTATTAATGCAGCTTTAAAAGACCTAGCCTAACATGCAGCAAATTACAAAGTTGTTGACCATAAATTCACCTCCAAAGGATTTTTAAATTCAAGATTATACTTTTAATTTTACATAAAATTAGCAGGTAATTTTAGACCAGGTGTATTTTCCCTCCGTCACTTTTTTTTTTTTTTGTCCTTTTATGTGTGTTTCCCAAAGGAACTTGGTCGGTGCATTCATGTAGTGTGCTGATAGAGAGACATGAAAACCAGAGAAGGAAAAAGAAACAGGTGCTCTATTCTTTCCTCTTAAACATGATGCACACTTGAGTTGTTACAGTGACAGCGTGCTCACTTTTACAGCGTCTGTCAACTGAACACAGACACATGCGCATACACGTACACAAATAAAAGACACAGAGAAGCACATAAGGACAGCCACTCCAAGCCGGGGGGGTTGAGGGGGGGAGGGGACGACAGAGTGAGTTGTTTGCCGTTTAAAGGCAGATAAGAGAAACGCCAACTGCTCCACAACAGCCCCGGCCAACAATCAGCCACAACTGATTTAGTCTCAGCTCTCTCATTATAGGACCTGGAGCCCACGCTGCCAGATTCAGCCGACTAATTCACTTCATCAGTACAAATACAGACACAGGAACAGCTGGGCTGGAGCGTTTTGCCATTTCAATCTTGTGTAAAATATGTAAATGACAACATTCACAGCGAGGTGGCCAGCCGCAGCAGCAGAACTAAAAGTAGCTCTGGTGACAGGAGCAGGTAATTTTACTGCTCCGGGTTGTGGCAACATTATTAAGGTGCATTCTCACCATAGAGTCACTGTCTGTTGAGGGTGATTTATTACTGATAGCACATTGTGTATTTATGTGTGCACAGTAGAGATAAGATTAGTAGCGAGAGTAGCCATTGGCTCCATTTGCTCTCTGGGGGCTGAGGGATGCCGTCTCTCCCTCTGGCCTATTGATCCAGAGGTCAGCTCAGACTCCGAGGAGAGTCTTGGTTGAGCGACTCTCTGCAGCCCGCAAACCTTCAGACTTAACTTTCTTGCCCACTCCGTTAAGGCAGCACATTCACCTGATCCTGTCCGGGCCATTATATCAGTTGGAGCCAGGTAACACAGAGCTTCATCTAATCTTGGAGCTGACCGGCGGCAGGATGTCTGCAGCTGCTGCTGGAAACAAGGTGGTGATTCAGTTGACTGAGGGGAGCCGAGCTGTGGATCTGTCAGCCAGAGAGGCTGAATGCGTTCACGCTGGAATGTGCTGTATGTTCACACGGTGAAGAATAGGCTCCCTTGCCCTGAGGTATTACAGCTAAGAGGCCGTGCAAATGTCATGTACAGTATACTGTGTTGGTCTGAAGCAAAGCAGAGAAAATGAGGCCTGCTGCCTGCAGATCCCATCCAAAAGTAATCTACAAGTTTCTCCATTACTTTTTTTCTTCAGCGTTAAGCTCTCTTTGCTGTAGTGTTTCTGCTCTGCACTCTCTAGACATCTCCTGTCAATGAAAATGAGTGGGTAGTACTTCTTTTTCTTTGCATCTTCTTCACATAAAGTTTGAGCTTCTTTGGGTTTCTTTACTTTGTCTGTTCAACCATGGTAGCTTTCACTGCTAGAAACAAGAGTTTCTGTGCTTCGGGAAAGCCCGAACTGAAACCAAATATTTCTTCTGTCGAAGCTTTTATGGACTGGCTGAAGTTCTGCTTTTGAATGACATGTGATACCTAACGTTGCTGGCTTCATCAAGCTGTTACTGTTTGTAAATGTTCCATACGGCTTTTATCAGACAAGACATGACATTTACAGAAAGAGATGACGCCTGCGCGATATTTGGCATCTTGTCCATGAGAGGGAGCAGAGCGAGAGAGAACAGTGTTGTGTAAACAGTGGAGAGTAATCACATGAAGGAGCAAGCGTGTTTTCTGTTCTCTCACAGGCTACATCAGTGATCAATTTTGAAAAATTATTTTTCCATTGAAGCTTTAATTCATGACCATCGTGGGCGCAAGGGACACACTAAACACACTTTTCAGAGTGAATCCCGTCGTACATTTTCTCATTAATTTCATCACTTCTTAGGTGGAGTCTGACTCCTGGTGCTTACTTTATAATGTCAAGCAGTGACATAGAATAACAAGATGTAAAGCTGGGACTCTGGTTTAATTACAGTTTGCTCTTTTTCTGTATGTGAAACATATTGCTGGATATTCATTCATTCATCCATTCAGTCGACTTGATTAAAAATTGAAAATATAAGAGCTGGTCTCATTATTACTGCGGTTGAACAAGGTTTTTTTTTTTTACCTCTTTCTCCTCACTGCATGAGAAAAAATCATCTTTTTTATTAAATGATCTGACATTTTATGAAGATGATTGAATGATCATTTCTAGAACTTTATGTGGTGAACAGGATGTGCTTCATCTCTCTGTGTGCATGTTTAACCTTGTGCTGCTGCAGCCCTTTAAGTTCATCTGACAGCATTCAGATCAGACTTGTGATAAGGTGATAGGAAAATGTTACCTAGTGCGACCTAGTAAGATTGCCGTTGTGACTTTTACGTAAAATTGACTCAGACATGTATTAGACATGTTGAATTTTGATTACATTGACAGCAGTTTGAATGAATTGATACTGACTGCTGGCCTAGCTAGTTTCTCATGAGATAATACATTTCCACTGTGCCAGACACATGTATTGTAAGAAAGCATGCACACATAGAAGAGGTATCAAACCCAGAGTTCCTTCAAATTGAATTTCCCTTTTATTAAGATCATAGAAGTTTATGGATATCAGCAATTATAAGCACTGTGGTACACAGCATCCGGCAACATTGCGTTTCGGCTCTGTCATGACTGCTGGAGACAATCTGCTGCTATTTTAGCCGGTGTGTCTGTGTGTGTTTTTGTGTGTGTATGTCCACCAGCATCACAAGTGTGCCTCTTTTCCCACTCCACTATCTATCTATCGTTGCACACCAGGTCTATTTTTGCTGGAGCGGCTCACGTCTCCAAAGTGTGAAATTCACTTTTGAGTGCGTGTGTGTGTGTGTGTATATACATATATATACACATATGTATATACGTTATGCTAGAGTGCTGAAAGTGTGAACTCGCATTATCCTCCAAAGCTGAGGAAATTGTCGACAAAAAAGGTAACATGACGTCAATTATATGGAAATGGTTTATTGCAAAGGTGATGGAAGTGCACATTTAGACAGTCAACAAAATTTGTCATCAGTCGGTGCCAACCAAGATGGGAAACACAACAAATCTTTTCCATCACCTGAAAAAATAGCATCCCAGCAACCACACCATTATTTTAATAAGTTACAAGGCAAGCTAACTTGTGTTTTTTTATTAAGGCAGATACATGTTTGCAAAGTTTCATTTTAGATGTTATTCAATCTATTCTTTATTCACAAAATATATTCTAAACCAAGCCATGTCTGTGCAGTTAAGTATTGACATTATGTTCTATTTTCCAAGTCTATTTTTTATGTTAATGAACTATTCTCTAAAACTGAACTAATGAACCCTCTGGTCATTATCAGGATACTCTTCAGGATACTCAAGCGCAATCCTGCTAAACAGTGTGTTTGACCAGTATCTTTGTCAGTGCAGCCATGTTATGGGTATAGATGGTATATGGTATAGATCATTTTGACTTACACAGCAGGAAAAGCACAGGTGAAATTATAACATTAGTAGTGGCTCAGTTAAATCTAGTGTCCCGGCTATTTCAGTGAGCCAGCACGAACAATGCCAAGACCTTTCATCAGCAGGATGCAGCTGTTATTAATGTTATTATTACTATTCCCTGTAGACCATTCACATCTATGTCAGTACATCTCTTTTTATGTCAGTATATTTATTCCAGAGTCCATTCACTGTGCAATATATTTGTTAGTACTTTTTTTTAGCTGTTTATATTGTTCATTTTTTACTATTTAACTGCTTCTGTCCTCTTTGCTGCTGTGCAACGCGAATTTCCCCACTGAGGGACAAATAAAGGTTTATCTTATCTCATCTTATCTATTATCTATCTATTAAAGGCCCCTGTATCTTTCTTGCTATGACATGTCAAAATGTCCGCTGTGAAAAAAGGTCTTTTTGCCATTAAACAGTGACATTAGCTGATGAAGAACAGGGCTCATTGTGTGAGCCCTCTGTCTGTCTCTTTCTTCTCCGATGTAACACATCAGTAGCTGCTAGTTATATTTACTGTTTCGTGTACTTTTCTTTATTTCATTACCTCGGCTCAAAGAAGATTGTTCACCAGGTCACGAGATCCAGATGTTGGCAAACTTGAGCTGAGGTTGATGGAGGATGGATGAGGATGTGGAAACACAATATTATGCTCATGGTTATGGTCAACTGAGCAGTATCAGTGTAGGTGTCACATACGTATATCTCCCTTATTTTACCACTGTATCTCTCACTGCAGGACCTTAACGGGCTGAACAAGGGAAACGTTTATTTATATGAGAATGTCTCAGATTATTTATTCAGATGCCAGTAGTAATAAACGGGAAGTGCTGTGTTATCACTTTCCTGCGTCTATCTTTACTTTGCGAAGACTTTTTCTCGCTCCTAAAGTTAAATGGATCTGTATCAATAGTAGGTTGTCACCATGAAGTAGCTGGCCTGTGCTGAACTTTACCAGATAAGGCTTGTTTGAGCCAAAACAGTACTGATTGTATCAGACCCAGGGAGGTGGAACTGCTATTGGGGCTCTGGGGGATGAATTCAGCATTGTTAAAACCAGGCCAGTGTGAAAAGCTGTTAGTCTGATAAAGCTCAGGCACCTTTCCGGCATTTTTATACACTTTCACATACACACATCCAGATAACGCACACACATTCGCGCGCACGCATGCACGCACCAACAAATTTTGGCAACTTTGTCGGTGCACTGAGGTCAGCTACAGACTGCAGCACAGATGCGCTATTTGAATACTGCAGACTAATTAAATACAAGTCAATAAATGATCCCTTGCTGAACTGCCTGCACCCCCAGAGAGGGAGAGAGAGTACAGAGAGGATCAGCTGTAGACCAGAATAAAGCACACCAGGCGTTTTATCTGACCTCCAAATAATGAAAAATAGGTTACTGCACTAAAAGCAACCTGGTGTAGGAGGTGCCTTTCTCGCAAATCACAGCCCAACCTGTAAGACACACTTGAAAGGAGGATTAAAGGAGGCTCAGGGAACGAGGCTGTTTTTAAAAAATTCAAACCATACAGCAGGTTAAAGATTGCTGCTGTATTTCAGGCTCAATGTGATGTTCAAAGAGGGAGTCAGGATTAGGGATCCTTTTCATCCTTAATTTCAAACCTCAGTGTATTGTGATGTCCATCATCACAGTTTTTTTTTTTTTACCCATTGGCAAGATTTTCACTTGCAGATTATCCTGTAAAAACAAGCTGAAACAAACATGCACATCAGACACAGGAGCGGTGCAGTTGGCTCTTGCTTTGGCATCAGATTGGGTTTCCACATACTCAGACCACCTCTTATCGCAAACAAAAGAGCAAACAGCAGTGTTTTGAATTTTGTTGGCGGAAGTGCACTCGCAGACCTTTCCAAAAATACAAAAAGTTTATGTGCTGTGTTGATTTTTTTCCTGCTTCTCTTTGACACACATTTTGTATTCAAACACGCTATAAGGAGTTTTGAACTGGTTATAAAACAGTCTCAATTTAATACTCTGTGTCCTACATAAACAAACAAGACCATCAATGAGAAGACTGGCTCTAGTTAGTCTTAATGCCTTTCACCAGGTTCAACATGAGTCAACCTTGTTTCGTCATTCAACAGATGGAGAGAATTGCAGGATTTGAACAGATTAAAACCAATCATCAATTGTTCCTCTTCTTCCTAGACAGGTGTGTAACATGGGGAATGTTGGTAACTTCAGCTTTGTCAACAAAATCACTATCACCGAGCAACTGAATCTGTTTGTTGGCTTACACGTAATCTGGGTGGATGAACGGCACTAAAACAAAGTTTACATTGTTTCACCATCATCATGTTCCATAGATATATTACCTCAGTGCTGTGGATCCTGCAAACAAAAGAAAAATAGTATTTAATCTAAGTTGTGTCTTTGACTTGCTTCCAAAACGAATGCACGGGTTAGCCAGATCAAGACCTTTATGACACGAGGCGGTGGAAACACTACCGCCTCTGTCCACAGGGGCCGCCAAAATCAACGCAATATGAAAGTTCCTTGTAGTTGCTTTAAGTAGTCCACATTTCAATTGTATTCCAGCATGTTCACATTCATAACATTGTCCTCCATGCCAACATCGACAAGGTTTTTTTCTTGTTTTTTAGTTGCAAAAATGAGTTGATCACACTTACAGTATGTGTGCTGTAAGTGTTCACTCCTGATTTTGCCTCCTCACGGTTTAGGGAAATGATAGACCCTTGACTGCGTTGAGACTGCAGGCACGTCATGTTTCTGATTCTGAACGTATAGGACTGCCTGTTGTGTGTGATCACGTCAGATACGGTCTTTCAGGCATCTTTTAACTATCTGCATTGGTTGCTGTGGTAACGACCTAGATGTGTGTATGTATGCTAACTGGTGGTGTGATTTTCCAGCATAGAACGACACCAACAAGCTGCCATCTAGATGGAAATGTGTCCTCTCACTGATATGTTGCCATGGTGCAGGAGTCCTCAACTGAACATCTGTGAAGACTGATCCTCTGTTTTCACTCATGTTTTAAGCTGTGATCATGGGCGACGACCTGCACCGCGGTTGTCAAAGGTTCTTGTTGTGTTGCGAGTGAGGCAAGCAAGGTTTCAGATTGGTTTCAGACTGGAACACGTGTCTAATAGTCATCTTTTAATTTCTATTATTATATTATTATTTATCAATACGTTATCAGCATTTCACATGAATGTGGTTTCATTCTGATGGTTGCCATGCTGGTCCTTTCTAGGGAACCTCATACTTACACCATGTTTACAGCATATTGACAGAACTGTAAATAACAGAATGGGGGAAAAGCCTCCTGTCAGCCAACTAATTGCAGTATCAGGCTGGATACAAAACTGTATCTGTCATTTGTCAGCAAGAACTGTGGAAGTGTCAACAAACTGATCCCAAAATGGCTGCAAAGCCTCCATCCTTGACAGTACATTGTAATCCAGTATTGACACTAAAGATGCTTTCAGTGAGCAGTTAGCTCACAGTAGTGGTAGCAGCTGCTGCTTTTGTGAATATGCATGGCTCTTTGTTGCTGCACTTAGTTTTTATGGTGGTTCAACTAGGTGAGGGAAGCTATACAGGAGCTGATTTTAGTGGTATCTGAGTTCTCTGAATGACCTCTTCACCAGCAGAGAACAGGCAGAAATGGTATTGGAGCAACATCAGCTTCAACATTTACTGATGCAGTCTGGGACAATAAACATCCATGATACTAATGAGCAAAATTTGCTCTATTAATCATGTCATATTGCTAACCATTTCCCCTTTCTATTGTACGATCGGCTCTATTTAGCTGCATGATGACACTATACTGGGAGGTAGCTGGGAGCGTTGGCATTGCTGATTCAAAATTCAGAACTTTGATATTAGCAGACGGCAGCCACAGCAGCAACGGCTCGCTGTCTGAAAGCACCTGAATAGCTTCAGTTCAGGCAGAGCACTGACACATTAAGCTGATTGATATCATCTTCATTCACGATTGGCAATCAGTGGGTCACTCATCAGCTGATTGGCTGCCACATGACTAGTAACGTCCAGTCATATTTACACCGGTGTGTAAGTTTTTAGCAGTTTAGCAACTCACTCCTATAACGTTATCAAACTCACAATGGACAGTTTTTAAAAGAATGTTAAAAATTAATGCAGCAGAACCAGACATGTCATCTGTTTTTATTCCAGGCCTTCTACTTCCTTCCAAGTGACCTCACTTGAGGGAATTGATCAGACTTCACACAGAAAGACTTCACAAAAGACTTTGTACAACTTTTTTCACTCCCAAACACCTGTAAACAGACTTTGATGTGTAGAATGGACGGGGTTCCCCTTTAATTCCAGCTAATACGTCACAAAAATAGACTTGGTTCTGATTGGCCCCCAATTGCTGAACAATGACTGAAATCCATCCAGTCAGGTGACTTTGTAGCATTAGCGTGCAGCATCAACTAATGCAATTGCATGTTTGCATATTTGAAAAATGTTATTTATGATACATCTGAAAACAACATCCTGAAAAATTAATAATATGAGACTATAAATGTGAGAGTTAATTCAATCCGATTCCCTAATGTGAGTCTTTCCTGGGGAAGAGTAATACTGGATTTCTCCCTTCCAGGTCTGATTAATAAGGGATTAACTCACATGGCTGTGCAGTTGGTTCCAGTTTAGTCATCTCAAATATTCCAATTTGTTGTATCAAATGTTATTACCGGCTGGATTTGTGCCTTGGCTTCAGGTTAGCTTTTGCAATCTCACCATTTGCATATTGATGTGTCTCAAGTCCATGAGCAGAAGAAGCAACAGACTGAGTTCAGATGTTCCTCCTCCACCACAACCTGTTTATCATAAATGATGTTTGTCATTCAAATGTGGATGGAAGGTGGATAAGACACTAATCGATGATAAGACATGATATGAAATTACTTTCATTTAATGAATGAAGCTCTCTGTGGCTTTACATTTAGAGACGGTCCCTACACGGAGGCAGCTGAGGGAGAGTGACTATGCTACCTAATTAAAAGTTTCAAGTTGGAGGCACGCTGATTGTAAATGACTTCAGATGATGCTGGTGGGCTTACTGTTGATCTCAAGCTGTTCAAGCAGTTAATTAAAAAAAACGATGTGGCGAACCAAATCGGTTACAGATTGCAATTAATGCACCCTGTGAGTCGGGCCGGGAGAGAACTAGCGTGCCTCGTTAGCAAGTGCACGCCTGCCAGGGTCAGCCTATAGGAAAGCAACCACTTTTATTTGTTTTTCATCCTTTTTCATAAGCCGTTATTAACAGCAAACCAAGCGATAAGCAATCATGTTCAAAAGAAAGGAAAAAACAAAAGCTTCCCCTTGGGAAAAGCCTAACTGTTGCCATGGCAACCTCCCCTCACATACTAAAACGGGGGGGATTTTATTTTGAAGGTCAGTCCTCCCTTTATCTTCCCCCTTTGTCCTTTATTCCTCCGTCTGTGAGATGATCAAAGGTACGGCAGGTAGATAAAGCGTGGCAGTAAAATGGAGGGAGATGGACAGAGAGGGGGAGAGAAAGGGGGAGGCTTGGAGGGAGGGGGGGGGCATGTGTTGCAAAAGATGTGAAGCCTTAAAGGATAAGCTGCTGAAACACTGTGTTAAATCACAGCTGGGCAATTTAACAGCAGTTACATGTTCACTTAAATCTCCTCCTTGTGACCTGAAAACACTCCTGACTTTGACAGTAATGACTCTTGTTGTTCCTCCCTGTATGACACACAAGGTTGTGATACGGGGTGCGCTTAGGTGATGTAGTCAGAATTAGGTTTGCAGTGCATCGTGGGTTTATTCTGGATGCTTCCTCCCACGTCGATGACAGACTTCCTCCCCCGTTCCTCGCTGGAAACCATACGTAGGCAGGAGAAGTGGGTTACACGCAGGAAACCGAAAGCTCCTAAGGGATGACACAGGAAAAAACAACAGCGGCGCCCGATATCACAACGACAAGGAAGGAAACTTAAATATGAGAGACGCCACGTCAGTTTAGTTCCACTAGACTACAGCTGCTACTCATCTGAGCAGAGCGTGGAAGAGGAGGATGTTTTGATTCACACTTACACACAGGCAAAGTGATGTAGTGTTAAAGGGAAAGGTGGGTAAACTGGAACTTTGTCTCATTGGACTTCTACGTTATATGACAGGACAATCCAGTATGTTCACCAAGGAATTTGCATTATTCTTAAAATCAGAACATTAGACCTCGTCACAGCTCCAAGGCTGGATTTGAATTAGACCCGTGTCTGGTTGGACAAAGCTGACCAAAGAAATGAACTTTCAGTGTCAAAACAAGTGAATTCTTACACGGATTTGCTTGTTCATTGTTTAACACGGGATATTTGAGATGTAAGCTAAAGTTTCCAACTGATTTGTGTTGGACTCATGATGATGATGGAGATTTTCTTCCTAGAGTTTATGAATTTTGAGAAACCAGTTTTTGAAACCAGTGCTGAGTGAGTAATATGGTAGTTTAGTGTGTTCTTTCAAAACTCATATTTAGTTTGCATTAGATTGATATTTATGTGATTTGAGCTCTGAGTTTAATTAACAGAGTATAGCTAAAGTAGTAGGGAGCATCTGTTGTGCAAATCAGCTTAAGTGTGTTTACAGTGTACTCTCATTTGTATTCCTGCCTATGTGTTGTTGTGGAAGAAGTATTTGGAGCTTTTACAGTTCTTGTCTCTGTGGCCCAGTTGTCTGAGACGTGTACCATGCAATGTCCCTATTCGATTCAGGCTTTGTACTTTTGTTGCATGTCTTCTCCTTCTCTTCTCTCTCTCTCCATCATTCTTGTAAATCAAAGTTTTACAAGATTTATGAGATTTTACCTACTTTATGAACTATTGATTAGTTTAATTCATAACATTGTCTTTTCATGTTTAAGTGCCAGTGTTACCTCTTGGTCACAAGCAGCTTCCACAACAATCAAGCCTCTTCAGATGATGTATAATGATACAGTTCTGTCTGGACAGGCTGCTGAGAAGATCACACCACTGTCATATTCTTCAAAAATATGTTATCATTTAGGGATGGCATTTCAAACTAGCTTAGGCTGCAAATGCAGTGGTATGTGGCATTGGTCCAAAATTTAGCTGTGGTCATTATGTGTTTGATAGGTCTTAATCAGTAAAGCAACAAATAACTGTAGCTGTCAAATAGGGCTGCAGCTAACGATTATTTCCATTAGTGAATAACAAAGTGATGTCTTCAAATTTCTTGTTTTGTCCAGTAAATGGTCCAAAACAGTAAACGGTAGAATATTTCCCTGTGAAATGTATTTAAGTAGAAGTTTAAAGTAGCATAACACAGAAATACTCAAGTACACATACCTCAAGCCTGTACTTGAGTAAATGTACTTAGTTACTTTGCACCTATGCTGAAGAGATCTTTCCTCTGACTAGCGCCCTTGAAAGCACCCTCATCTTTTTCTGTTAACATCTTGTAGGCTACTGTAAATGTCTACTCTTGTAACTCAACTGCTCTGCTATACATTGCACTGCTCAATCCATTTTCATTTCATATTTCCTTCAGGGTCCTGCTTGAGGCGGCGGAGCATCTCAAGGAGAGTTCAGTCTGGCCTTTAACTGATCCGACACTCCCACCGTTCAACTCTGCTTCACCTCTCCAATAACGAACCTCCCCCTCACTCTGGGGCTCTGACTCCCGTCTTCCAGCTCTCCCACACCTCCATCTTCTCATCTTTCCCTGATCAATCCTCCACCAAATCTTCCCTGACTTTGGCCCTCCTCCTTTCTGATCCATCCCTGCCTCGCTGAGCCATGGCGGTACCTTCAGCCCACGAGTTTCACTGGCAGAGCTTGGCACGACTGCCCAGCGGCCGCGTCTACCACTCTCTGTCTGAGGTGGGGGGGCAGATGTATATGCTGGGGGGCTGCGACACTGCAGGGAGGCCCTGCCCGGCCCTGGAGCTCTACTCCCCTGAGGTACCTAACAAATGCTACTATCTGGACACTATCTGATATTTCTTTTTTTCTCCTGAATACAAATAGACAGTACATGACTAACAAGTACAAAGTGATTTCAGATCAGCAGTAATTTGGAAAAATCTTACTGTGGAATTGCAAAAAAAACCAAAAAAAGGTTCAGCAACAATTTATATTGTTTCATAGGGATAAAAACTTTTCCCCCATGCAGAATTTCTTGGCCAACCGGAAGTAAAGCACTGTCTATAAGCCGTAGCAATAGCTGCAATTTCATCAGCTGATTTGAAAGAAAATTTTAAGTATTAAGTTTCAAGAAAACATCAGTTTAGTCTGGTCAACTTATTACGTGTGTCACATGTGGGATAGGGAATATGACATGTATTTGGTAATATAACCTGATCCTGAGCTTCCTTGTTTTTAAGAAAGATGTAACCTTGGGTTTGTCTGTAACTGCTTTGCCTGAGTGCAGCTGCTCTTCCCTGTTTGCAGGGGGACCGGTGGATAAGCTTGCCCCCCATGCCCACCCCTCGCGCTGGTGCAGCTGTGGCAGTGCTGGGAAAACAAATCCTGGTGGTGGGGGGAGTGGGAGAGGACCAGAGCCCCCTGAAGGTGGTGGAGATGTACAACACAGAGGAGGGGAGGTGGAGGAAGAGGAGTGCTCTGCGGGAGGCCTTGATGGGTGTATCCATTACTGTGAAAGGTATAGACTACAGTATTTCATAATAAGTAGTAAGACCTTAAAAAAGTGTTTGCACTGCAAAAAAGCTGACCAAATCCAGGGTTTATAATTTATGTCCTAATTGCACACGGATGCTTGTACATATCAGCCTCTAGTTTCACAATGCTGTGGTATTGTGTGTGTGTGCAAAGCTGGCAATAGTGAGACCAAAAATGTATGTGTGATTAAAAATACTTAGCTGTGTGGGCTGAATCTCATATCACTTTAACAGTACTTCTCTTAAACATACGAACCGTGAACTGTAAAATTACAGTTACAGATCTCATTTCATGAAGTTCCAATTCCAATTCCAATTTCATGTTAAGACTTGATATGAAATCTTTTATTGATTATAGCAAATATACAGTATTTCTTCAGCAGCAGACGCAGCAGACACTCTCAACAAGTACTGAAACCTCGAAAGTCAGCATTAGCTCAAGTCCTATAATATCTCTATAGGGTCATAATACATATCTATTATATTTTGTGACTTTGCATTGAGCATCACATTCCTGAAGTAACTTATAATACAGCATTTCTCTGTTATCAGTACTGTAGTATGTGGTGACTATAGCCAACTTGACTTTAGGTTCATTGTATCATTGCATATATGTTCTTTTGTAACCACTCATCATTGAGTTGATGATTTTTGTCTCAAAAAGTAGTTCACAAGCAGTCAAAACTGAACAGAATAGGCGGAATATTCATAACACATCCACATGAAGGTCCCTACACCCAGCTGCTGTTACCACCAGTTTATGACAGTGAAACTAGAGGCCGTAGTGTAGAGCATAATATAAAGCATGCACTAATCTTCTTAGTGTAAAGAATGTATGCACTGTAGCATGTTGTAACAGGAAATAGTGCAAGGCCTGCACCAAATGATGTCAACCAAACCACAAATTTGGAACCATGCTTCTGCCAATATTCAATTAAAAATTTTTTGATACATGATATTGCACAACAATAGTATCCATCAACACAACCAACAAAAATAAAGCGGTGTTAGTCTGGATACAGCCATCGTTGATTTGACATAACATTACATTAGCATTACATGGCCTAAACCCGGTGAGAATCAGTATTTAGTGTGGAATTAGAGCACAGCTTTAATCAAACAGTGACACATCATTCAGTTTGGTCACAGTGTGAAGGCAGTGTGTATCTTATCTTGCATTGAGGTTATACAACAGATTTATGTTTTGTACCAGAATCCATTCCCCACCTCAGCCTTCAATACGATGAATTTAAACAGGGTGCTTGTAGTCCCAGTGTCAGAATTCAACTACTCAAATGACATGGACTGATGTCCTCATTTAAAAATATATTTAAATATAAACATAAAGCAAATATATTTGCATCAATAAGTAGCTGTTGTAAAGTGTAGAGAGGAGAATTATAGTAACAGCACAGCGAAGTTTGAACACGCTGTACGAATATTTCAAACAACAGTTCGATGCAATTTCATCTTAACCAAGTCTTCGATAACTTTTCCCTTTTGATGTCAATAGAACAATTTTTGGACTCTGACACTCAGATTTATTCTCATATTTTGAGATGAGTCTAGCAGTCTACATAAATAAACTGTCTTTTCAGGGAGCGTCTCTGCAGCCCTGTATGAGTTTGTGTTCAGTCCAGCGGTGCATTCGTCAGTGTCTGCTCGAACACAGATAGATGCTCTATACACACAGACTTATTGGCTGTATATAGGCTTCATCTTGCTGCCCTCTCCATCTCCCTGACCAATCTTCAATCCTCAGCCCTTTGTTTGCAGTTTCATCCCCAAACCCATCCCCAGCAGCCGAAAAAGAGACAAATAGTCTGACAAAATGATCGATAGGGCCAAATTATAACAAATATGCTATTTTTAAATGGATAGTCAGTCACTGAATTGACGAAATGATGCCATTTTTATTGACATTTGTGGAATCATTATTTTCCAGATATTAGATAATGAATTTCAGGTAATGAGCTTTCCTATTCCCTGAAATGAATATAAAGTGTTTCTGAAACTTTTTTACCTTTTGTTATTTATGCAACGTCGATGCATTGGGGTTAGAATTTGAAGTAAATGGCTTTATATACAAAAACTTGAAAAATGAATGGAGAAAAAAATGCAGATTGTTTCTTTGCAGTTCTTTTCTCTTCACTCTGACGGTTAAGGCTGCATTTTCCCTTGTGTCAACACTCTCACCCACTTCCATTCTTATGCTAGAGGTGTCATGCCAAAGTGCCAGAAGTATACTCTTGCATTTTTATTCTGCTGCTGTACTCCCTGTCCTTCCCATGTCTGTCACAGTCTCCTGCCTCGTCATGAACTTCTCATCCAACTCTCTAGCTTTGCAGATTTTTAGCACTTCATAAAATAAAGTGTCAATGAGGTGTTTCCATCAGCTGGGATTCAGTCTTTCACATGCTAATTATTGTTGAGTAGGTTGTTCTTGTTTGACTAATTTTTGCAACATTTTTGGGAAGGTTGTGATGCACAGATATTTCACAGACTACACTTAAATCCATAGAATCCACATAGTTAATGGAAATTGTGGCCTCACAACATTATATACATTAGAAATAGATGAAAGCACTCAGATGGAAACTTTTGCTCTGTGTGTGTGTGTGTGTGTGTGTGTGTGTGTGTGTGTGTAGATGGCAGGGCTCTGGCTGTGGGGGGAATGGGTGCTGACCTGCTCCCTCGTAGCATCCTGCAGCAGTATGACCTTCGAAAGGACGTGTGGGCGCTACTTCCTCCCATGCCAACACCACGCTACGATGCCAACACACATCTGCTGGCCAACAAGCTCTACGTGGCAGGTACAAACAGACCAGTGTGGGTGTGTTTATACCACAACAGTTTCACTTTGTGTGTTAAATAACAGAAATAATGTCTCACTCTTTCGATACACACTCTCTAAATATCTGTACAGTTCTAATTATTAGTATTCTTTTTTCACTATCTTTTAGGCGGTCGTCAGTGCAAGCGACCAGTGAAGGCCTTCGAGGTATATGACGCAGAGACGCGCTCTTGGACTACGCTACCCATGATGCCTTGTAAACGTTCATATGGGGGCGTGATATGGGACACAACTGGGAGGCTGTGTCTGCTGGGAGGGCTGCGGCAGGGAGGAGGACACCAAAGCTCCAAGTTCACCAAGAATGTCAACATTTTTGACACCAACCAAGGTATTGAAACACGTTTTCCTTTATGGGTATATGGCCATTTTTCAGTCATTTGATGTTAGTTCTTTATTTTGGTTATAAACATCAATGGTCTTGCTCATGCAGTTAAAGCACAGACAAAGGTTTTAACCCTGCCACTCCTCCTCTGTTGCCATACTTCATGAATGAATACATAAACACACGCAACACATGCTATGTGTCAAAGGGTTCAAACCCTCTGCACTTTATTTTAAATTTCAAGTTTCCAAAGATGCCAAATATGTCACGATTAATGGCACTGACATGTGTACAAAACAATCCAGTCTACAGATACAGAAAACACCATCTTGACTTGGAATACTTCACATACTTTAAGCAGGATGCAACTTCAGTAGAGAATGAGGACAGAATATTAAGAGGGGTTGAAGACTTTGAAGGCATGTAAACAAAATACTGCTTTATATGCAGCTCCAATCCCAAACTATAAATGATTGGTTTTGTTGATTTCTTGGAAAAGTGTGTGTTGTGTTGTATTAAGGAAGATTTTAAAGGAATAGTTCTACATTTTGAACTTTACTGTAATTTTACAACAAAACATAGTCTTGGTTAGCTTAGTTTAGCATACTATTTCTCAATGCACATTATTCACTGGGACAGTAGTTCTGTGCAGTGCAGGTTACCGTATGTGGTTGGTTACAACAGGTCTGGTTTTTCGTCTTCATTACAAATACAGACGCACCAAATCTGACCACCTCTCTGTCGCTATAAGACTTTGGGAAGCTGTGCACAGTCACTGCGTCTAGCTTCACAAAGACATTTTGAAGAAAACGTTCCAGCACATTTCTCCCTATAAAGCCACCAATTGTCACTTTTACATATTTACAGGTTAAACAAGTGAGATACAAGGGGAACTCAATCTTACACATCAAAGTCTGTTTACAGGTCTTGGGGAGTACGGCTGGATTTGTGAAAAAGGTTGTATAAATTCTGATAAACCGGCTCATGATTGGCTATGATTGAGGCTGGAGACTCTAGGTTGGTAACATTACACACCAGCGTCTCTGACCAAGGTGTTTGCAGTCCAGTTGTATGGTGGGTAATGTCATGTAGAAGCCAGGCAAGATGTTTCTCCCTGCTTCCAGTCTTTACGCTAGGCTAGGCTAAATACCTCCTGACTTCCACTCCATACTTAACACACAGACATGAGATATTGTACAGTATATATTGATCTTCTCATCTCACCACTCATAAGTTTTAATATGCAAATTTAGCAAAACTTTAAACTATTCCTTTAACATTTGTAAATTAATTAAAGACCTGTCCATCACGTCCACAATAAAAATCATTATGTTAGAGTCGGTAATTGAGATTTTCATCACACAGATTATGGGTATCCCACATAGACATTTTATTTTTTGGCATCAGCGAATGTCTCATTATCTCCTTTTTCTCTGACAGCATCCATCTTTGTTTTGACTGTCATACAAAGCATCGATTAACATCAACCTCAGCATGAAGAGAAATGGCTTTCTACTCAAACAGGCTCAATCCTCTCTTAATTCTGTGAACCTTCTGTGTCCCGTAACACAGTGAAATGACTTGTCCCTCTAGCCAGCAAAGACACCCCAGGGTAACAGGTGAACAAATTGAGGAGGGACCGGAAGGAGAAATGGGAGAGCAAAAATCGATAAGTCATTTTAGACAGCTGGATATACGGTCACACATCGGGATTGGTTGAACAAAAGCCAAATAAAGCAGAGCATGGGAGTGATAATGTTAATGTATGATAATGGGGAGAAAGTTCGCCTTGTGTGTGAGAGATAGCAGAAGAAAGAACGAAAGAAAAGGTCTTCCAACACACACAAACACAAGCGTCCATGTGCATGCACTGCGTATCCACACTCATGCACACACATACTGGGAAGGCAGCCGTACCCCGTTTCACCAATCTAATTTTGGTGGAGATGAGATGGGAGATGAGCTACGGAGGGAGGGCTGGGGATGAGGAGCGCTTTAAATTACAAGATCCAGAAACAGATTGCTTTATTATCCATCTGCAGCAATATCTCTCCACACACACACATACACACACGGTCATGCAATCTGCTGTCACACAGTGATATTCTATTACTGTTCCATTCCATATCGCCAGTATTAAGACACACGTCTGTGTGTTGGTGTTGTTTCGGCATCGTAGACAAGCTGCAACAAGTACGACCGAAAACACAACAAGCAGAGTTGTGAAAGAAAATTTACACAGAGAATGAAAAACCTAAACCCAAATTACTAAAAAAAAAATATGTTCTCAGTTTCCTATAGTGGTTTACAGCCATGCAGATAGTTTTGGATTATCAGTCTCTTCTGCCTCCACCACAGCACAATAAAGGTTTGCTGTGAGCACCACAAACAATATTCCATTCACCTTTATATTGCGGTGGAGGCAGAGGTCTTAAAAAACCAGATATCTCAAAACTGGGATAAATCAAACCAAAATCAAATCAAAATCAAACCACTGCAGGGTTGGATGCTGCAGGTTTCCACCACAGCAACTTATCCAGGGGCCATGCAACTGTTTTCAGAATCAGGGCCCTTACATGTGTTACGATCGAATGAACCAGGGTCTGAGCTCAGTTCCTCTGCCGTACCCTGCTCTGGGGGTAGTACTTTCTAATGGCCTGGGAAATGTTGATGCCAGGTTTTGCAGTGCTGGGTGCCACTACTTCTTGTAATGTTTGACATGTGAAATATAGAAAGTTTGACTGTCTGACAGGTCTAAAAGCAAGATAATGAGAGAGAGTGTGTGAATCCAAGAAGAGCACGAGTGAAAGATAATGATTGCAGTCTTAGTTGCTTAATGAAGGAGTTAAAAAGAGAAACAAAACTTAATTTGCTTTTTGATTCAGTTTGTTTATGTACTAACATAGTACTAAGTAGTGCATTTTGCTTTACTGCAAAGGGCCTCACTGCCTTAGATTGGATTTATAATTAACTCTAGTGTCTTTTAAAGACAATATTAACTGTAATTAAAATCATGAATTAAATTATTTTTTCTTTTTAACACAAAAACATGGACCTGTGTGATACCTGCTCTCTTCCTCTCAGGCTGCATACAGCTCCAACAACTCCACCAATAAGATACAGCTCCCTCTCTGTTGCCACTCGCTGCTGCTAATAAAGTTTCATTGCTGAGCGCCTGGCAATAACTGAAGGCAACTCAGATGTGTGTGTATTTTTATCAACTCCTGTATTCTCTCATCTGGAACGCAGAAATTACCCCCTTGCCTACTAAGGCAGAAATAGTATCCATGTGTGAAAATTGCATCTCAGTGCATTTGTTTTTTAATCTGTTGTTGAACTAATTTGCCTCATCTTAATGGTTTTTCAGATACTGTGAAATCTCAAACAGGGATGCACAAACGGTGCATGTAGTTCCGGATTTAGTTCCTGACTCCGGATCCTGTGGCTCCTCAGCACCTGTCACTATTTGGTCAAAAAAGAAAAAAAAATCTTTTTGAGATTTGAGTGAGCCGACCCTTAAAAATGTCTCAACTAGAATTATGAATTCTATTACTTTTACTGCATCCAATAAAGACACACTGTCACCAGAAGCTTCTGCCTAGAAGGTAACAGTAACAGAAAACATAAATGATGCCGTCCTCCTGGGGCCAACTAGTAACAAATGTATTCCATGGTGTCTATATTTGATTTATGTCTTGTCTTGAGATGGTAAAAACTACCCCAAAGACTACAAAGCAGATGGAATGAAGCAGAAATGTGGGCTGCTGTGCAAGTATTAAAAATGCCATAACATAATGGTGAGATTCTGTCCTAAAGGATCATCTGTGTGGTCAGCGGTGTCTGAGATTTCACATGTGAGAGACAGACAGAATCCATCAAAGACGGAGAACCAATCACCATCCCTTTCTAGTTTTAATCACGGTGGACAATTACAGAGGAGAGCTGTGGATGAAATTACTCCCACACAGACTACAAAGCCCGGTCTTCAGAGAATCGCCTCATCTCCCTCATTCTATTGTCACTCTCTCTCTCTCTCTGTTCTCCCTTTGTATTTTCTCTGTCTCTCCATCTCTTTATTCTCCTCTGCCGTCTCCCTCCAGAGCAGAATAATGCATGCTGGTGTTTTCCCTGCGTTCTACTAAGAAAATCTTGGCACGAAGACTTGTGTAATCCCTCCAAAGCAAATAGGAATAAGGTCTGCAGTTGAAACTCAGTCTCAGAGGGTTGGACCATAAGTCTGTAGAGTGATGTGTTGACACAACACAATTTAAAGAGGAAAATCCAGCCTGTAACACTCTAAGCACTGTTTCAAAGAGAATTACTGACGTTGTAGTATGCATTTGGCATCCACTCTGTAGGTGGATGTTGTACTTTATTTTTTATTAGTTCATTAATGGGAACAAAGGTAGATGCTTCACAGTGTGGTACGTTCAGGATTTTTTCTAGATCCACCATTTTGTATCAGCCTCCAACAATCATCAACAGATATATCCATTACAATGAGGATATTCTAATGGCTCAATCTGTAATAACCTACATTGACAGCCATGCTAGCAGCATGTACTTAGGCACTTTGAGCTAAATGCTAATGTTCACACTGCCAATGCTAAGATGCTGATGCTTGACAGGTATAATGTTTACCTTGTTCATTAGTTTAATAGTAGTATGCTAACAGTTACAGGTAGCCCTGTCTGATCTTAAACAGTATTAATGGAATGAGAAAAATACTTTATTTAAAATGACGAAACGGCCAGTAACGTCAGACTAAATGATCCAATAATGTCACTTAGGTGGCATCATTTCTTGGCCCCTAAAACTGTTATATTACAGTTTGAGATTCTCGTGGAGGAATTAAGAAAAGATGAATACGTATACAAATATATGTACAGGAGCTCTATGTTTCTTCCTGTGAAAGTTGCTCATTAGTTGCAAACAGCAAAGATTTTTTTCAAACTCCTGCAATTTTGAAGGGAAGGACTCGAGTTGAGAGTGTGCACCTTGAAAACTTCCTCTGTCAAATGATTTAATGATACAGTTCTTCAGAATGGTCCAAATTTTATTGGACCCAACGGCTAAAATTCTGATAATAGAAAGAGTCATTTTGGACTGTTCTTGACACTCGAAAAATGTGTTCATTGTTTTGCAGACACTTGTTATACAGACTTAATATGTAAAAGTGTTTCGGGCCAAATGTGTCCACTAAGCCAAAATCGCCCTATGCAACCCGATGCTGTTCCTCAGAGGCTTGGTGATGTTACACTAATGTCCCGCTTGCATAGCTGATTTTGATTGGACAGCACTACACATGTTTTCCAGGAACTGAAGTGCTTTACAGACATTATTTCAGGTTTTATAGTGCAACCCCATTTCACCAGTTTGAAACTAGCTTATCGTTACTAAGAACTGAAAAAACACCACCCAAGCTTAGTGATGGATTTATGGAAAGCAAGTGCTCTGATCCAGGGCAGTTGGCTGGGAGTTTGTTGAAAGGTATTCTTCGAAATGTAGGAAAGTAGACTTAGACGAGGCAGGTTGGAAAAGTTACAGTTCTTGACCAGGTGGATGTCCGTTGAAATGTGTTTATACCAGTGCCAATAGAGTAAGTGAGTTTCACTAACAATACCATACTTTTGATACTTACTTTCTTAGTTACTGAATGAATAAATATATTTAAATACACAACCCCTTCATTTAACCAGAAAGCAAGCAAAGCATTTAGTGCCGACATTTGATACCTCAGTTTTTGATGTGCAGTGCTACAGACACATTTCGAGCAGTATAGCCTTGTTTTACCACAATATCGCTGCTGGAATTTATTCAACATTTTTGTGTTACATACCAGTGTGAAATATCTGACAGCAGAATTTTCCTCTGAGAGATCAGAGCGGAGTGGACAGCCAGCTGTGATTCTCTATTCGGTTCTCTTCAGTGTAATTGAACCAGGCTGGAAAGGAAAACACAGCTCTTTATTACACACTGCTGCAACATGCAGAAAGGCTCGCCATCTGGCTACTTATCTCTCCTGCATTCCCTCTACCTCTATTTGTTTCCCTCCACCTTGTTGTCTCTGCCTCTTGCTTAAGAAAAAGATTGAGATTAAATGAGAAAGAGAGGGCGCGCAAAAGGAAGGAGAACGAGATTAAAAAGAGAGTGAGGAGACAATGAGAGAGAGAATGAGGAAGAGAAAGCAGATAGAAGAAAGAAAAGGGAAAATATCTGAGAAAAGACAGAGATCCAGAAAAGGAAGCAGAAGATAGACAAAGATAAAACGCAGGCATTTTGTTGTACATTTTTGTTTTCTTGTTCTGTCTTTATCCTCCTTTCTACTTCTCCATCCTCACCCTCCCTCGCTCCCTAATGAAGTTATCTTTCTTTCTTTGTCACGATTTTCTCCAGTCTGGGTTTCCTTCAGGTAAACGAGACTTGGCACCAACAAAACCTAAAAGTAAAAGAAGAAAACTTCTGCAGAATCTGCTGGGGAAAGAGAGGGATTGTTTTTTTATGGCTGTGTTTTCATTTCCACCTCTCTCAAGTAGACTTTTTATCATCTGAAGTGCTTCAGCTTTGAGTGTGGAAATGTCACCTCTGCTCAGACCACATGAGGTCTGAAGAAAACTGTCTTCGTTGTCAGGCTCACCTGTTAGGTAATTGGGAAGATGAATTAAAATTCAAATGTCTTACACACTTGTGGCTTGACTTTTTTTTTAATGTTTCTAATATTTTGAGATTAAAGGTGCCAATAGCTGTTTCTGTGGTGGATTTAACGTTAATGCCCGTACATTTGACACTAGCTGGTTGACATTATTAGATTCTTCCACGATGCCCCTCTTGTCATTAAAAATCATAACTAAGGCTCTGTTCACTCACAGTAGCTCTGCTTCTGGCACCATGACGTGTTGGGTTCTTTCCTTCTAACTCGGGTGACTCCTGCCAGTAGGTTTTATGGCTTTTATTGCACAGCACTTGACAGCATTTAGCAGAAGGCTAACTTGTTGAACGCCCCCTGTGACCCCTGAATGCTGATGCATGTTGATGTAGACGTCACCCACAACACACCACATGATTTGTCAAACTCAACCCACAGCAACATGGGATCGATAGCCAACAACAATAACTGTTTTCAACACAGAAAAGTGGATGAATAATCACAGAAGACAGACAATGTCGGATGTGTCTTTATGGATTATTTTACAAAGTCTCCAAAAATACACTGCAGTTCAAGGCTGAATTACAAAGCCTCTGAAAGAGGTACAGTACGATTGATCAACCACAGGGATATGTTGTTTTTTCACCACAGTAAGAAAAAATCATGTAGTGGACAAGGACCACACTTACCTCACCACTTAATTGCAAGGCACCAGACATAGCCCTGCCACACACACAACTTGACAGACTACTCTTCTAATCAACAGATTTATCCACATCCGAATTCCACAATTCAAGAATTTTACAAGAATCTATAATCTCTTTTCTTAATTTACTTCAACAGCATACACACTACTACACTCACAGCCTGACTTTAACCAGTATACCTGGTGTCCCAGAAGACTTTCAGATTACCTACCACCTACCCCTTTACTGACTTGCTACATAGGAAGCAATCAATACATTACAAAGAGCAGATTACAAAGTGCAGTCATGGAAATAATGTGCCAACAGTCTGACAACATCCCCACTTTCTCTTCCCAGTAGTAGTCTGACCCTAACTTTCCTGTCCCCTCTGTGTCTCTGTTTATAGTCTGTTTGTTGTAACCTCTGTGTGTCCTTGCCAGGTGTGTGTGTGTATGTACTGTACATGTCCCGGCTGCAGCTGGCTTGTGGGTGACCCGTTCGTTCAGGTCAGACTCTGAAAACAACCTCAGCAGCTTCCTGTCCGACCAAAGGAGGACCACAGTGCCACTTGCTTCACCTTCAGCTACTTCATAAGCTTGTGCACAAACAAGCACAAACATCTGCTCACTTCAGCTGCTGTTTTTTCCTCTGCTGTAGGAGCCTGGTTAAAGTCGGAGGAGACAGTGACGATGAAAACAAAGAGAGCTGACTTTGCTGCTGCTTTCCTGCGTGGACGGATAGTAGTAGCTGGAGGACTTGGTAAGAGTTTGCTGCTTTCACACTGCAAGTTTTTTTAAAATTTTGCTACGTTCATTTTCCATAATTCATGTCAGAACAGACTGATAGGTTAAAGTAACCTACTGATTGTAGAAGTGTTCGCATGACTGAATGTATTTGACAGCAAATTGAACATCTGTCACAAATAAGAAATCCAGTAAGAATAAGCTCATAAATGAGGGAAATTGTTGCATTCTTCATTTTACTTATATGATTGACTGCACTTGATGACAGGTTTGGCTGCAATTGTGTGAGCTAAATGAAATCCTGATGCATTTATTTTTTTCTGAAAAATATGATTTTCTTCTTGAGAAATATCCTGTATGCCTGTTAGTATACAGAAGTAAAAAAACATGAGGGAGCATTTATAGCCTGTCATGTCATGTCTGATATCTATCTCCAGGTCATGAGCCCTCAGCCCTGGACACAGTGGAGGCCTTTCATCCTCAGAAAAAGAAGTGGGAAAGGTTGGCTCCCATGACTTTCCCCCGATGCTCCACCTCCTCCATTGTCATCAGAGACCGCCTCCTGGTGGTGGGAGGAGTCAATCAGGTACACTTGTGCTAAATTTATCCTTGTTATGTGATACATTTAAACATTTATAAACAGTACATAATTTCAGGAACTCAGCAGCAGAACCACCAAGACATCTATAAGTATCCATGGTGACATATGTTGGAGTCACTGTTGACAGTGACAAGCGTGACCCACAGTTTACCTATTTATTTATACCCTCTCCTCAATGTAGAGTGCCCTCCACAGCTGTGTGGGTGATTTTATTCTGTGGTCAAGTGCTAGTAGGTAGGATTGTGATTGTGTGTTGTGAAAAGGCCTTTATCTGTCAGACTGCCTGCTCACTGCATGTCTGCTCATCAGGATCACACCACCGCAGATCTGTCCCTGTCTTACACAAAACACACTGCACATGACAATGTTGGACAGTAATGTGCTACTTTTGCCAGTAATGGACAGTGTCATGAAATGCTATATAATAAAAAATATTTTTAAAAATATCTACTACAATGTAAGTTTTTTAAGAACTAAGTAACTTTATATTTTTATAAGAATTTTGAGTGTGTTAAGTGTGCAAACATCAGTCTTCAGTGCAGTACAACTGCATTAAGACCTACAGGCAGGAGCTGAGTCCTCCTCTTCCAAGAATCTCCACCTTATCATGGTGGAGGGGTTGTTGCACCCCTGTGACCCTGAGAACTGTGTTGTTGGGGGCAATAGCTCTTGGTAGGGTCTTCTAAGGCAAGTTGGTGCCAGGGAAGGGCCTCCATCTGCCAAGAAGGAGCTGCAGCACCTTGCCGGGAAAAGGGACACTGGGGCCCCATCCTGGAGCTAGACCTGGTAGGGAAGCTCGCCGAACCAGTGTCTGGTGGCCAGGTCTTGAACCATGTCACTGTTGTCTGCAGCGCAGCAGGCTGTTGATTGGGAGAAACAGTCTGCCTGATCTGATCCTGAGTGATGCGTTGTTGGACTTCTGTGCATGTCATGCATTGGCCATAATAAACACCATGTTCAAACATATGGTAATTCATAAATTTACTTGCTACCAGAACACCTTATGCCAAACATTGATGATTGACTTTGTGGTTGTATCATCAGTTCGTGTGTCTTGGACACTTGGGTGAAGAGAGGAGCTGTGAATTGCTCATCAGGTGGTTGTAGATGCTTGAAGCCATTTCGCTTCTCATCCAAGAGCTTCTTCAGTTCATCAGAAATCTCAGGGTGCTGGAAAGGAGAACCTCTTGTCCAGGAGGATTAATGCAGATTCCATCCTGGTCATGAAATAGTGGACCAACTCTTTGCCCTAGCAGGGTTACTAGAGGGGTCCCATACTGTGGAAGTATGGGGTACCAGAGCTGTTGCTACAAGCCATCCTGCCCATAAATAACCAGAATGAAAGCTATGTCTATATTTTCTGTAGGAAGGCAAACACATTTTCAGTGGGTGTTGGAGTCCATCAGGGTTGTTCCTTGTCATCAATTCTGTTTGTGATTTTCATGGATAGGATTTCAAGGTGCAATCAGAGGGAAGGGACCTCAGAATTGCTTCTCTGCTCTTTGCAGATGATGTGATTCTGTTGGCTTCATCAGACCATGACTTTCAGCACACACTGGGGCAGTGTGCAGTTGAATGTGAATTGGTTGGAAGAGTCAGCATCTTCAAGTCTGGGGCTGTTCCCTCTTGGGTGCCCCAAGCGAAAGAGTTGAAGTATCTTGGGGTCTCATTCATGAATGAGGGAAATGGAGCATGAGATTGACAGATGGATTGGTGCAGCGTCAGCAGTAATGCAGCCATTTCACAGGGCTGTTGTGGTGAAGGGGGACCTCAGCCAGAAGGCACAGCTTTCAATTTACCAGTCGAACTAAGTTCTAACATTCACCTATGGTCATGAGCTTTGAACGGTGAAAGAACCGAAAGAACGAGATTGCGGATACAAGTAGCCAAAATGAGTTTTTCCATAGGGTCGATGGGCTCACCCTTTCAGAAAGGGTAAGGAGCTCAGACATCCGAAGGGAACTTGAAGTAGAGCCACTTCCCCTTCATGGAGCCAGTTGAGGTGGCTCAAGCATCTAACCAGGATGTTTGATCGTCTTTCTTACAAAGTTTTCTGGACGTGTCTAATTGGAAGGAGACCCTGGGGTGGACCCAGAACAGGAGCTGAGGAGAAGGATATTGCCCCTGTTGTTGAAAATGGATTGATGGGTGAAGATTTGTCCTCTGCCAAACATACAAGCAAGATAAGGCTTTTGTTATTATCACTATTGAATATCAGATTTAATATGAATTATCTAAAGGCGTTACCCACCTCCATCCACACAATTAGTTCTGATCATAATTAACCCTGATTATCAACAGAGGGATTTGGAATTTAGATTTGATTATGCATAATATAATTACATAATGATAAGGTAAAAAATATGCGCTTAAGTTTAGTTTTAGTTTTGTTTTAAAAATTCACGTCATATCCTTATTCAGCTGTAACTTGTATTTTGAGGGAAAGAAGCTCCTTTTATTTCTAATCCTAACATCTCTCTGAGGTTATATATTGACTCTTCAAACTGCAAATCAGTCACAGTCAAGGCTCAGCTGCCACATACTGCCTGTTTTTTAGAGCTGGGTATCACAAAACAGTTTTTGCGGGAATCATACCACTGTTATATATCTGTGAGGATTGTAAAGAATCATCATAGTTGGAAAGTTTCCAATATAAATTGATTGCTGTGAGTTTTCAACCAGTTCATTGTCATGTTGTATGAAGGAAACAGGATTTTGTCATTTGCACACTTAAACACTAGAACAACTGATAGAAATAAAGTTGCCTCAGGTGTACATTAAGTAAGTGGTACTGTTCGATATGGTATCTCAACAGAATAAAACAAGGACACACAATGTCATTAAAGCACCTGGAACCAGGCCCAAACACTATCATCCATTTATAGAGCCACTGTATCAGCAGTTTCAGACCTGCAGTTCTGGACCTGCTGTTTTTGTCCGACCTGCATCACCTGTTGGCAAGACAAGCAACAGCAGCAGTAGTGCACCTGTAGAAATTCAGATTTGTGCCATCAACAGGGAAAAGATCTAATTAAAAAATTACAGAAAATTGGTAGTTTAGATTGACTAAGTCTGTGTTTTGAATATTTCAACTACAGCCCTGATTCTCCGAGCCCATACAATCATGTGTTTGACAAAGTGTTGAACCTCCCTCCATCCTCGCTTGTGAACGACTGAGTCTTTCCAGGATGAACCTTTCATACCCAATCATGATACTATCACCTGTTACCAATCAACCTGTTTACCTGTGGAATGATCCAAACAGGTGTTTTTGGATCAGTCCACAACTTTCACAGTCTTTTGTTGCTCCTGTCTCAACTTGTTTGGAATCAGGGTTGTATTGTTACTGAGGTCAATAACATTTTATGTAAAAACTCATCAGGACATTGCTTTTTTGAGTTTTGCTCATATTGCTGAATCCTGTTTGGTACATGGAAGTATGTGACATCACCTTTTTCTAACTGAGGCCCACCCACTTCAAACCAGTGAAAACACAGCAGACAAAAAACTCAAATACAAAAATTTCTTTGTGAAATAATCAATACTGTTCTTTCTCTGTGTGTTTGTGTAGAACTTCATCACTCATAGTAAGAAACTGATTGAGAAAATGCATTTTTAGGGTCTTTAGTATTCATTGAAGCTCAGTGTGGCATGACAATGTTAAACCTTGAAACCTACACGCAAAGAAAACAGCAGCTAGAACAAACAAAAATATTCCTGCAGTGTTCGACTTTCATTGCTTGTAGGTGGCAGCAAAATAAACAAAACTGGTCAGAGAATGGGTGAACAGCTCTGCCTCGTGGACAATCTGCAACCAGCTACAAGTGACTGAGTTTGTAAGTTTGTGTGTAAGAGTGCATTATCATTCTTATATGTCATGGCCACAGGAAAGAAGCAGATACTGTATGTAAATTATTTTATTTTTAGTCAGTTGAACTGTTGGTAATTTTCATCCCTGAATGAACTGGTTACATATCATGAAGTATTGTTTTTATGGTTACTTTAAAATATAATACCTGACACTCTAAATTAGACGGTAGTTAAACTCTTGGCAGGAACTATGTGAGATATGAGGTGTCCTAAAATGCAACTTCAATAAACAACTCCCAACCAATCAGACACAAGGTATTGAATTAAATTTCAGTAAAGAAATGCTTCCAGGGTTTTTTTTTTCCAACCAATCTTTTCTTCATTTCTCCCTCTTTGTCTCAGGTTCCCAGCTCAGCCCATGAGATCCTGTATGTGAAAGAAGAAGAGTATCTGTAGCCTGTGGTAATTGACACCAGAAGAATGCAGCACATCAGTGATTCCACTTCCTCTTCTCTGTACAACCCTCCTGAATCAGACCGTAGTGCAATATGTAGGAAGCAGTGAAAAAACACAGAGATGGAGTCTGAGTGAAAGGCCCGGACTTTGAGATGTAATGTAACAGATAACACTGCCCCCTGCTGGGCTGTACTGACACTGAGACCCACATGGAAGCAAACACATGCACAATGGAGGAGCTGGCTCTTTCTTTATACTGAGTGATGTTTCTTGATACTTTTAGTATGTGACACTTCTGCATTGTATGTTGTAGTGCATACATGGAGAAGAACTTTTGTAGCTTATATGTCTAGTAATGTAGACAGAAAATACATGGATGACCTATTTTATGGCAGATATGCATTTCATGTTTGGTTTGATGTCTTTGTTCATGGGTTTATTTGTGCGCCGCTTGCTAACAAGCGAGCATTTGTAAATAGTGTGATTCCAACATAAGATTTTAATTTAGTTTGATGACATGAGTGCAATATTTATATATTGTTTAATCTCATCTAGCAAAAAAAAAAAAACCTCACTGGAAGGTGGGTAATGTCTGTTAAACGGTACTGTAACAAAATTTGCACTAAAGCCATTAACACTGAGTGGGAGTTGATTTTACCATCAATAATTTCTAGTGTAATGTATGATAGTAATTACACTGAGAATGCTGTACTATCACTCTTATATGCTGTAACAGTGCACATTTGTGGGTATGATCATAGATATGATTTATTGCATTGCATATATGAAAAGTAACTGTATTAAATTACAATATGGTGTTTGTAGACAAAGAAATGGATCCAGTTTGACTCTAACTGATTGTACACATTTTATTCCTGCAGCAATACAAGCTCTCTTTTTGTCAGTGTTTCATTTGTGCAACATGTGCTGTGCTGTAATAACCATCAGTTAATAACACCTCACTCAGGTTGTGATTTGTTTTTGTGACTTCAGAGATAATCTGACTGCTATTACGCTTGCTGTCATTATAGTCAAAAGCCAAACTCTTGTCTCTTTGGCTCAGGCTGATGTGGAACAGGCGGCCAAGCTGTGAAATATTTCATTTTGTTTGAAATTCCTCTGAAGATTTTATTTCATGCTCCAACACGATCACTCTCTGATCTGTCATACGCTCAATCATGTCATGTAATAGTGAGGATATGAGGAGTCATATTCAGTGGAATAAATTGGATTTGTTGTTTGAAATGTACTTATTTTCCACTAGATGGCAGTGATTGCACACATGATTCCACACAAGCGCTTGTGAGTCCTTCACTCAGTGTTACAGTCTTAGATTCTCCACCGTAGAATAAACTGACAGTGCATTATTAGATATGGAGCTATGTTTTCCAAGTCAGATAATTTACATTATTTATTAGGAGCTGTTTTTGTGCAAACTGCACAAATCACAAATTGTAATGCATGGAAAATATTCAAAATCCCAAGCCAAACATACAGTCTGTTACAGTGCATAATGAACCATTACTATACTGATCTGCTCAGAACCCTGGATTTTAATAAGATAGCGGTTCGTCTTGCTCAGTAACTTGAGTAAGAAAAAACACCTGTTTTATGCTCAAGCAGCTGTAGCTGTAGCAACATACCATTAGAAAGCCTCTGGTTTGATCATATAAATGTTTGTGGACCCATGGATTTTCCCTTTCACTCTCTTGCCACAAAACCTTCACACTGACTCCAAACAGAGTGACTAAAAACCTACTACCTGAGGTCTGGGTAGATGAGTAGTGCCCAAATGACTGAGCAAACAACAATCAAACATTTCCACAGACTGGGAATAAATTTCATTAGAAAAATATTTCCATTCTACAATGTGAGGGCAATCACACTTCACCTTTGCCTGATATAGACGGTTCCCCAGGAGGAGGGGTCGGTGGGATTCACATGCTGAATCCCACCGACCCCTCCGGTCTCTGTGGATCTCCAGCAGGGAGCTTGCCAAACCAGATGAAGACCATAAAACGTCCATCATACCAAACATAACTTGTTTGAATTAAGTATTTAAGTTAAGTATTGTTACCTCTTTGCAACCATGTTCATAACAGCTAGCTCAGAGTCTCGTTAATAATCTTAATAATAGTCTTTCCACCATGTAAACATACTGCCATCTACTGTTTCTACCTTTCAGAACAAGGAAGAACATTTATGCACAGTAGTAGTTTATTAGTACTGAGTAGGATTATATAATCTCCAATCATTTGGCATTTAGTGTTAGAAAACATTTCTTCATTCATTCATTTCATTCCTTCCTGGTTGTGTGAGAATTCACGCTATCTTGAAAATCTGGTTTATGTACTATCATAAAACCATGTCTGTACTGTTTCTCTTCTTTAACTGTTTGTAATGTCAGCTTCATATATCATTTTAATGTTCCTGTATTTTACTGGGTTGTGGTGGATGATGGATATGTGACATTTGCGTGTTAAAAAGGGAGGAGAAGGAAGAGCCCTGACTGACAGACAGAGCCACCGTCACACCTCCTGTTCCCAGAGGACAAAAACAACCGAGCAACTTGTGATCACTCTCTTATTCTTTCATCTCTTTTTTCTTTGCCCTCTTCCTCTTTTTGTCTTCTGTCGCTTACTTTTTCGACCTTTTTGCTTTTGCCACATGTTCCAGAGTCATTTTTCTTTTTGTCTGCATGCAATATTTGTTTCCTGTGTTGGTACAAGCCAAGTAAATGTAAAGTGGACCATTGGTAGGATCTTTGACAGGCACCTACACACCTTCTACATGCGGAACAACCAGGAGTCCAGTATGAGGAAGTTCCCGGCTGCCACTTCCATTGCTGTGTCACTGTCTATGTATAAAACATGGATGTGGTCTACGTGATGTCACCCGTAAGCCATCACGACATTGTGCCCACCTGCTGTGTGAGCAACTTAATCATTTGTAAATTGGAAATCTGTGCACAGAAGAAGAATTTTATTTTGAAATTTGATGCGTCCTGTCTATTAAAGTGATAGACATCTGCAGAACGCTTTAAACTGTATGTTAATTGGCACTAAAAGGTCTTTGACCATCCGAAGTGATTGATATTGGATTTATGTAATGTGGCCTAACATAGCAATAAGAGCTGCACTCACAATGTTGCAGCCAGTTTTAGTAATGGTTGGAAAGGCTTGTTAGATCATGCTTATTCACTGCTTACTCCTCATCTCTGCTGATTTCCTCTGTCAGGCTTTCTCTGCTGCCCACCAAGGGTCGAAATTTGCTCCATAAATGAGTCTTGCCCACACACACACACACACACACACACACACACTCACTCATTTTAGACATCACCCAGTCTAAAATGGGTTGATTGCATTCAAGTGAGGCTGACTGCGTGTTTGTGACCGCTCTCTGTGGCTGCTGTATTCCTCTCTGTGTTTTTTCCACATTAACTCGGTCAAAGTAATTGTCCCAGCAAAAGCAGCAGAGAGACACTGAGGGGGACAGTTATTAGCCTGAACTAGTAACCCCTCATTTAACCATTCAGGTAACAGGAGGACAAATAGCACAGTGCATGACTTTCACTATTACACAACAAAAGAAAAAAATCTTTTATGTGTCTTTGTCTCCAATGGAAAAAATGGTACCTAAAAAGAGAAAGATAAAATATCATTTCAATAATGACGCCTGTGATCATATTTTCACACTTCAACCTCTACATACTGCAATTTCTGCTTCATCAGCTTTGAGTATCTTTCACACCTGTATGCATTACTGTAAGTTTGGCAGAGCACACAGGGAGGAACTTAAATCAATCATCGTGGGCTGGTTGTCTGGTAACAGGTCATATTTGATCTGTGCACATGGTTTCCTAATGTGTTGCATAAGTTGTGGCTCTATTTGCACATTCAAATAGTAGCAGGAAAGTCCCAGCGTGTGTCGGAGGATGGGTGCGTGGGGGTCAATGTAAGGGAGGGTAGTCTGGTCAAAGTGCGCTGTGAATGCTGGTATCTAACCTGACTCACTGCTCTCATATGATTTATAATAAAGAGTTAAGTAATATATAAAGAAAACGTATAAAAGTACAAATTAACAAAACATAAACATAAAACTCTCAAATACTGTACTAGTCTGATGTAATTACTACATTACAGCTACATTACAATGAATCCATGTCTGAGCACTATATGTTATATAGAAGGCCCATACCTTGTGATTTTGTTTGACAAACACGGGTAGAGAACATCCTGCCCACATGGAACAGGTACAGATACACAAACAGCAAACAAGTCTCACATGTGCGAGGGGTAATGGTGAAAGAAGAAAAAAGAGTCTTTACTCATGAGAAAGTAGCAACACAAGACTGTAAAAATGAAGAAAAAATGGAGAATGTTAAGAGAATATTTTGCTGTAAAGCTTGTATGAGTGCACTGAAAAGCTCTATAAAAATATATTATGAATATAAAATGGAAATACTTAAATTATGTGCAGTCTCAAAACTCTGATTAGCTACAGAGTCAAAGTGAATGTAGTTACTTTCCACCATTAGCGTATGAAGAGTTTAGCAATATGACAGAAATAATAAGGACAGAAAAGAACATTTCTTACAAAGCAGAAAAGAGCAGAGTGGCAACTCTGTTAGATTAAATGGATGAGTCTCAGAGAAGACACACACACATGCACAAAGAAATCAAATCCGGCCACATGTGTGCACACGCTGATGATCAGCAGCAGATAACCCTGTCCTCCACTCTGGGATCATTCTCCAGTTTCTGATATTATTAAAGTATCCTTCTAATGTAACAAGCCATGTTCTTAGGTTGTGTTTTGTCAAAGCCAAATGGCAAAAGCAGGCAATAATAATCCAATTAATAAAAACCAATGGTAGCCTCAAGTCAACAAGTAAGGCTTGTGGTAAAAGTGCAAAAACACTTCGTCCTGTAAGATAAGGCAGGTCCTGCTTAACTATTTTTGCCTCCATTCTCCATCACATCATGGAGAGATGGAAAATTGATGTCTGTTTTCTTTAATGGGTGAACCATGTGCTGCCTGCGGGAGGTTACTCTTCACCCACCCATACACACACACACACACACACACACACACATAACACATGCTTACCAGTACAAATAAGAGAACAAAGCAGTTAATCGGTAAGGCTGCTGGTTATTCTCCAACGTCTGTAAAGTTGAATTTTCTTCCATTTACTGTACTTGTACTTGTCAATGTAGCAGAGTTTCTGTCTGGAGAAAAAAAAAACCTTTTAATTATCAACTGGTTCTTCCATGTTTAACAGTAATGTCACTGGCTGTATGTCGTACTTGCTGCTACAGCCATTTGGAAGGTCAGAGCTCATTCATTACAAGAGCCGGGGGGTCACAGGTCAGGACATCCGCTGCACTCTGTGGTCCCAAATGAGGTTGTGTTTTTAGTAATAACAGAAGTAGATAGTAGTAAGAGTTGTCATTCATGGTATACATGGTTGCAGTATGTACCTTGTATGTATATGTCACAGCTGGTGCCAGCAGAGTAACACGAACACACGGGAGAGGCCCCAAATGTAGACATCTGAGCCAGGGCAGGTGAAGTTTAACGATTTATTGCAAAAATCAAGATGCAAAAGCCTTATGGGATGAATCAGACAAGGGTGAAATCCAGTGACCGCTGTCCAAACAAGCAAACAAATCTGACAAGGAACAGCAGGTTGTAGGTGACGAAAGGAGGGAAAGTCTGAGGGCTTCTGGTGGAAAAGTGGAGAATGGCAGGTGCAGGGAGATGAAGGAAAGTACATGCGTGGGAGGAGTGAGCAGGGGATGAGACAGAGCTAGAACAGGGGAAGTGACAGATTGTGACATTATATTTTCCAACAATCTTCCATCATTGATATATTTTCATTCCTATGGTGAATAAGATCTCATAAGTAACTGTCCAGATCAATGCAAACATGTTCAAAATTGAAGGATGAGACAAGATGCACATAATAAATGAGCTTCAACTGCAAATAGCTGACATGAGCTGAATGTGGCAGCTTTAAAGGATAATTCCAGTTTATTACGACCTGAGTCTTATTTTTGTAGTTTTGGCCAATCATTTGTATTGGTTATGATAATATTCTAGTCACCAATGTATTTGCTGAGATCTGGGAACATCACTACAACAAGGCAAGAAACACAAGCAGTCGGATGATCATACAGGCTGCATACAAGCCAACAGTGCAGCCAGATGATCGAAAGTACACCCAACGTGTTGCTGATAATCCTTTGCACAGGAAAAATTGTGCACACATAACTTCAGTTAGAAAGGTCAAAGCTGAACCAGGATGTCGGTCCGTAAACTTTGGGGAGACTCAATCACTGCTATTCAGCAAATCTGTTTTTATTTTGTTGCATCCAGCCGACCACTGTTGGCTGCGACAGTCTGAACAGAGCTGCTGAAAGTGTTTTACAGGGTGACAGACAAACACATTGGAGGGAATTTGAGGGAAAATTCTCTGATAATTGTGCTGCGATACAAAAAATTGGAAAGTAATATATACTGAAGGGATCCTTGAATTTGTTTTTTTTATTTAGTCTGATTAAATAGAAGTTATGTTTGCATTAATATTCATTACAGATATAATGTGAAGGTGGCTTGCTACAACTCATTTGCTTCGCTCACTCATTGTTTTTATATTTTGGCACCATTACCATGTCTTAAAATAACTACTGTTGCATGTCACCCTTGGTTTGCAGGTCAACAGTCTCTTGGAGTTTCCCGTAATTTGTTTGTGTGATATTTTTAGAGTTTGCCTCCAAGTTCCAAATCAGACCTAAAAAGTGAATTTATCTCATGGAATGAGTTGATGGGATGATGTTGGTGACAGCACTCTCAGCAGGGGATGAGGAGAAGAAATGAACACTCAATCTCAGGTTTGTCGCAGTTTTCTGCTTCTGCTCTGTGTGTAGAGGAGAGAGGTTGGAAGCGATGGAGAGAGAGCGAGAGCAGGGGAGTGTGTTCAGTGGACAGCCATTCATCCTGGGCTGAGGGAAACTTTCCAAATCTCCCCCCTGACATTCTTCTGGGCTCAAAGAAGCCCCGGGACAGAAGTGGCCCAAAACTGGCACAGACCGCCTCGACGTTGCCAGGGACAGCCACTCTGCCGAGGCGTTGCTGGGGCCCAACGCTTTTTTGTCTTCCGTTCTCACCTCACTTCCTGGTTTGGAAAAGGAGGCTGGAGGATCATTAACCACTAGAAGGACCCCATACAACACTGTATGTCCACATGTAACCAGACCTCAGAACAGGCTTACACATCTTCATTCAGTCAGCTATTTCTGTCGTCACGCTGGGTACAGGTGTTCTTTTTTTTAACTCTAAAGCAAACATCCATCCAGTGTTGTCGTCAGGTAGATTTCCTAACCTAAAGGAAAGATGATTCATATCTGAAACAGTTGCATAGACCAGATGTCAAATGAGTCGGGTCACACTATTCCATGTCCTGTCTCTACAGCTCATGGTGTAACTTATTAATGTTATGTCTGCTCGCTTCTTCTCACCCAGCCTCACAGTAAATGGACTGCGCTTATGTACACAGCGATTTTCTACCTTAACGGACAAAGAGCTTCACAATTCATTCATTCATTCACCCATTCACACTTACACACATACTAATGGTGACGGACCCGGCGCAAGGCATTCACCTGTCAAACATGCCATCCATCAGAAGCAGCTTAGGGTTCAGTGACTGGCACACACTGAACCTCCAACCCAGAGACGATCCTCTCTACCTCCACAGCCGCTTCTCTTGCATTTCCACAAAAAGGAAGCACTTTGATCTTTAACTTCCTGTCTGCACTGGATGTGTTGTGTAGTTTGACATCTGCTGCTTGTGATCACCTTGTGCCTACATTTGATCAAATATCTCCCAGGTTTATAGTATAATGGCTGCATTGAGGACTGCCACAAGAGGAAGACGATGAGAAACTTTCTTTTGTAGCGACTGATATTTACATAGAGGCAATAATTAGATTCAGTTGTCCTGCACAGCTCTGGGATCAGCTGTCATAATATTTATGATGCCTGGTGAGATGCGTTGGCATTTCTGCTTTATTATGTGTTCACGACACTATGATATCAGAGTATCAGTGTAGTCATTTAAAACATGTGTTAACACAATGTCTTGTCATGTGAAACGCAGAGTCACAGTGGAGGCTCAGCTACACTATTACACATAGTCCAGTTTCTATCATAAGGGCTTATTGCTGTGTAACAAGCTGATTATTCCAAAATCATACTAAAGATAAAATGAATATTATATTATGTAGTTGAGTCAAAGGTTTTAGATCAGACAACGTAAAAATCATCTGGTTTAGTGATGGTTTGTGAAGAATATGAATAATGTTCATAATCTCTAAATTATCAGAGACCTAGTGTACTGCTGCGACACAAACTGAAATAGCTGAGCTAGTCGTCAGCTATTTAATGTGGTAGGCATTGTGCCAAAGATGATTTGCTCTGATATCTGTGGTAGGTGTGGTGTCGTCAGGTCATATAACCTCCTTCCAGCTTTGGTAATTGTAGCCTGTAGCAGGCTGTGTGAACTGATGGACTCGTTTTAATATAGCCGGCAGTAGTAACTGGTAATTAAGAGACAAAACAGGAAACAGAAAAAAACAAAAGAAAATGTGCAGGCCACATAAAGTTAATAACTGCCAATGGGACCTTCCCAACAAATCTTTTAAAATAACTTCTTATAGCTCCACTATTTTTGAATCTAAAGTCAGACTGAGCACCATTAAAACACAACTGGTGGACTGCATCATGTGTTCTTTTACAACCCTTCAAACTGACCCGTTTTATCTTGCCCAGGTTTGTAGGCACTTGTCCAAGTGGTGTCCCAGGAAATCTCTGAAAAACACTGAACTGCCTAGTTTTCATGCTTTGAACTGGAAATTAGCATTGTCCAAGGATTCTTTAGAGGTTTTGGAAACTATTTAACTTCCACGTACAAAGCCAGAGCCACAACAAAATGTGCAGTGTGTGCAAGCACAAGAATAGTGACTTGGTTGACTGAAACTGGAAGACTGAAAACTCTTATTATATTTATAGTGAACTATATTTTAGGACACATCCAGTATCCTTCTTACATCGTTTATACAGATACAAAGAATGTCTTGTTAGAAATCCTAGCGATGAGTATAATAAGACTCATGTATCAAATACTGTATCATGTGTACTGAATCTGAGAATGAATCCTCTTAGCTCCTGAATCCTCTTAAGGACAACCCGTGAGTTTCCATTCTCCCTGCCTGCATTCCTGTACGACTGCAGTCAATGTGCAGCACCAAGCCACTGTGGCATCTAAAAACACATCTACAGAAGAAATCACATACAAATACATACAACTGATTAAAGTAGTAATTTCATGCCAACTTTTCTTTGTTTGGCCAAGAAAGGAAAGGACATTTTAAAAAGACATAAAACCGTGGTTAAACTTTGAGTCATTGCCAGTGAATGTATGTAGGTTTTTGGTTAAATAGTACATTTTAGCTGACATGCTGCCAAAACCATCAATGAATGACAGAGGTGTTCAGTTCGGATGTGTCTGTGACTTTTCATTCATACTTGTTCAATGATTGTGTGTGTGTGTGTGTGTGTGTGTGTGTGTGTGTGTGTGTGTGTGTGTGTGAGTGAGTGTGTGTGAGAGAAAGACATTGTCAGGTGAATGTTTGATTATTGTATTTTTAGTCTGATTTTGAACTCAGATATTGTTCAGATATTACAGAGCAAAATGCCATTTTAAAGCCATTTGTGTGTAAAAAATAAAAAACTTTCTTTGGGATATAGACAGACAACATAGACAACTGAAACTATGTGTATTGGTTTGTGTTGGTGCTGGCATACAGAAGACCACAGACAGGTCTTTCTACAGTCTTTAGCTATTGGCTAAAATAAAAAAAAGAGTGATAGCTGTCAGATGGCCCTTCATGTCAACTCTTGTGTTGTTCTCCACAAAACTCATGAATATGAAAAAGTGATCAATTTAATAACTTTGACTTTCAGTTTTTAAAAATCAGAGAAAAAGTCCTTTATACTTTATATGGCCTATAAGTGTTTGATTAACAGTGACAGACAGAATGAATTTATAATATGCAGCATTCTTATTTTCTGTCATGTTAACTGTGTGAACAGAGACCTGTTCCAGGAAGTTATCTCAAAATTTTTGCTCGATAAAACCCAGAAACCGCCCCTCAAATCTAGAACAAGATCTGGTGTAAAGAAAGAGCTGTTCTGGTTTACCGTCATCAAAGTTGACCAGATAATGAAATAAACCTACTTCAAAGACACATGCTCATTTACTGCATTACAGGATATCTACATCGATCAGCATCTAAAAGTCCCCACATCCTCCTCCAGACCTTTTACTCTCACTCCTCTTGTGCAATGCATATTTGTAAGTGAGAGTCAGAGGAATATGCAAAATCTTAAAAGCCTAATTGCGGTGTGAGTAATACGAGCACAAAGTGCAAGCAAGCCACAGCTTCTTGTTCACCTACGAGTGTAGATAAAAGCAAGCAAACAAATCCACCCAGCGACCACAGTGTGACTGACGCTCAGTCCCCTGTCATTACTGGATGTTTACGCTGTGTGCAAACTGGCTCAGCTCAGCGCTCTGCCAGCGTGAGGGCAAAGTGGATGGATTGTAGCCTCTGCTCTCGGAGCAATGCTGGGGCTGCTGATACTGTGCCGAGTGGCTGTATAGCAACGGGCAAACAGCACAACAAAGCTGCAGGTCCTCTGGGGACGTTGTTAGAGCCACTGCTCTCCTAGGAACAGCATTAGGAGGCCGAGGCGGCGTACGATTCATCCGTCAGATAACACACAAGACACACACATACTCTGCAATCCCTTGATGAAAACAGCCCCAGTATTATCCAATACTGGAGCTAATCAAGGACCACAATATTACAGAATGAATTGTAAGCTACCACAGGGGATGCAAGAAAGTAATAAACCAATGCAATGATAAACAAATGCCATGAGGTTGGCAAGACAAATATTTTGGGGCTGTGAGAGAAATAAATATCAGATGGGTCAAGATGTAAGTGCAAGGAGAAAATGAGTGTAATGTGAAATGTGTTGCTTATAACAATCCCAAAAAGAATCACCCAACTCTACAGTTCCTCTAAAGTCTGTGAAGTGTTTTAGCATCTTTCAGCTCAATGTTTTAGTTTTATGTACTTTATTTATTTTATGCCTGTAACGTCTCTGTTTTGGTTCAATTTCACTGCTTTCTGAGGACACAGGGTCTCATATGCTCTGCAGATTGTGAGGCCCCTTGAGGCAAATTTGTGATAGCCTATTCATGAATGAAAAATTGACTTGACTTGGCCTAAGTCTCATCAGCCAGTTTCCAACAGTGGTCGGCAGCTGTTTTTGGCACAGTTACTCACTCTGTACTTCTACCCAGGAAACCAAATGGCATGGAGACAAAAATAGTGACTAACTGGTGACTAACTAACACTGTGGAGCATTTAGCAGTCAGATATTTTTCTTAGGAAACCAAAGTAAATGCCAATGGTAACTCTTTATTCTTACTTTTTAAAAATTTTGTCTTTTTAAATTCTTTACCCTTTGCTGCTGTGAAATGTGAATTTCCCCACTGTGGGGACAGATAACAGATAACAGAGAAATGTAAATGTGGCTGTTTTTGTTTTTCATCATTTTTTTTAATTTAATTTCTTTATTTTAATTTCTAAGGGAAGCATGACGGTGTTAAACAATAGAGCCCCATGATTTGAGCCTTGGGGAACTCCACAGACACGTCTATAAACTAAACCCACTTTAATCACGCAGATGCAACAAAAAGTCCATTTATAATTATTATAGGAGTTAAGAAAGAAAACAAAACATGGTGTAATAAGTCAGGTAATTCAGAAAAAAATATTGTAGTAATATTCAAATTATTTTTCAATGGGTTTCTCTTTTTATTTGTCTATATATTATGAGATTTTAAAAACTAAATTCTTTTTATTATCCCTGTTTCTCTCTTGTGTCTTCAGGTCACTTTAGTGTAGACTGACTTTCCAAACCTTGACTTATGTAAGTCTTTGCATTGGTGTGTTCTCTGTGTTGGTGGATGAGTGACTAAAAGCCACCTGGGCTCAGTTAGACTGTACTGACATGCGTGTGCGTCCATTCATTCAGGAATCTGTTGTTCAATCCAAATCTGTCTCAGCTCCCTGGTAGTAAATTAGCAGGCTTGTGGAGGAGACTGGCACGAATTTCCACACACAGGGAGGAGAGGGGGTGGAGGTGGAGGGAGGGGACGTGCCTGTGCTCAGTGGAGGAGGAGGAGGAGGGGGGGTGTTGTATCGTTAACCCAGAGTGTGGAGGGAGGGCCCGCCTTGTGGCTTCCTGGCCCCCTGCACCGGACGGGTGGATTATAGATGCGCATCCAGGCAAGCCGGGCGGCGGGGGCCACTGGACGGCTGCAATGTGACGGGGGGTCGGGAGAGACCGGGACACAGCCTGAGCCGCGCGGAAGGGAGGGAGGGAGGGAGGGTTTAACCATTAACCAGCGTTAACCTAGCGGGGCAGCTGTGCGGAGCCGGCACCGTACATAAGGCGTGAGCACCGGCGTCCACGCCTCAGCCTGAGCGCGTGAGCAGGAGGAGACATCCAGCCCCGGACGCTCGCTCCCGGTCATCAGTCTGCTCGGACAGCGTCTCATCACCGGACACTGAGAGGTAACCGAGGGGCTTTTCACCACACTGGACACATGGTTCACATGAGAGAATGAGCTTTAATGTGACGGCATGTGACACACTGTTAGACCTCATCTGCTGCTGCTCTCTCTCTCTCTCTCTCTCTGATGATGATGATAGATGATGATGATGATAGATGATAGATGATAGATGATGGATAACCGTGCATTGATCTTGGCTGCATTGATCGCATTGGCTGCATTGACTGAGTCCCAGGCTCGTAGTGATAGTGACATGTGCTGGAACAGGGAGCCCTCAGCCCAGGGCTCAAATGAGCAGCAGAATAGAAAAGGAGGGCCAGTCTATTCAGGCCTGACCAGGGGAGCACTAATTTACGCCTTTGCCATGTTGGGTTCGGGCGGTGTTGGTCCTGACTACTAAGCAGAGGATTGTTTCACCGGGAAAGTCTGTGTGCGGATGTCGCAACATACAGGCGGAGGAGAGCTGCGGCAAGACGGCGATAGCGAGGCCGGATGCGAGACAATCGGGCTTCAAAATAAAAGCGCGGATTTTAGTTATGTAAAACTTGGGCGAATGTAGGTCTTCAACTTGATTCATGTGGTCTGTGTGAGTTGTGTGTTGTTAGGCAAAATGCATGGGGAACTTATTGAAACCTTTAAACAGGACTTTAATATTCTGTGAGTCATTGCTCCCTACATCACCAAGCTGTGTTGATATTCAGGGGTCTTTGTATTGAATTGTTGGGTTTTTTCTTATGATTGAGAACAAGGACAGACTACTATTGTTATTATTACTGTTAAAATTATGTTTCCATGAGGAAGGGAAATATTTTTCTTTTATTTGACAGTTCTGTTGCTTAATTCCAAATCTAGTTGAAAATTACTCTCTGAAATGTAATTTGTGAATATAAATTTTACTACTATAATTTTGGTGTAAAAGTCTCTATTGCAGTTTCCTTAAATGAGCCTTTGATATCTGCTTTTATTTGAATTGGAGACTGACAGAAGGCGATGCGTGGGGGTTTTACTTTGAGAGGTGTGACCGGAAGTGTTGCCTCGGCATCGCCGGTACATTGACGACGGTGGACGCTCCGTTTCCAGAGGATGTACGCAGCAGCAGCAGCACCTCTGTTAATGGGAGAATATTTTTAGCCGCCGGGAGGAAATTTGGCGCTTTGATGAAACTGTTTTTAAACTCACTGTTCGTCTCTCCTCACTTCTGTCATAAACAGTGAAGTGTTGATTTTTTTGCTGGGCTTAAATACTATAATAGTCTATTACAAGAGAGAGGGTAATAAGTTATGATGCTTATGGAGTTTTATCATTCACAGAATATTTGTTTTCAAGAAGCTACATTATATTATTGTGGTGCTGTTGTGTTTTTTTTTTAGTATTTTATGTTTCTATAATTTTCCTGTGACATTCAGATACTTGTAGTTTGCCTACATTCATCTAGAATTGCTGTGTTGTGATAAGGAAAAGGAAAAACATTTACAATACATGATAGAAAAAAGTATTTTTCAAAAAATCAGATAAGATTTTTCAGGTCTTAAATGTTACTCATTGTGTTGTCTTCTTACTATTTCTTGGTTTTTATGTTTGGATAATATAATCAGAAGGACATAGTCAGGAAACAGTTTTGCTCATATACATACTCATATTTGAAAATAAGCTGATGAATGTTTACATTTAGGACTGAATAACCGATGAATTTCCTCTTTTCCCAGGTGACTGTCCACTAGTTGGAGGCACTATTCTGCAGCCGGTAATTCAATCCTCATACTGCAAACCTTTAAATATCTGCCTTGAAAACCTGCCAGCAGCCACGTGGTGTAAGGTGAGACGTTCCCAACCCGGTACACCAACCAGTCCCACATGATCTGAGGACTGAGAGCACAACCAGTGTGAGCTGCAATCTGGGCACTTCAGACCTCTGATTTCATTTTTCCTCCAGCTTGTACTGAACTTCAAAAGGACTGTTTACAAGTGACTGCAGGGGATTTCTGTGGTGAGTCCCCGAGCCTGTTGTTTTCCTCTCCTTTCTGTTTTGAACCAGTATGCTTTCTTCTTTTTTTTGCCTACCCTGAGCACCTTGCAGTGAATGGAGAACATACTGGTTCTGCTCCCGAAGCACCGACAGGAACACGGGCTCTGCAGACGCACGGCTGCATGTGCCTTGCTGCAGGTTTTTTCCTACAGAGCAGTTTTCTCCTGGTCTTTAATACCAACCCCAACTCCCTGTAAGCCTCTTTAATGGGATAAATCAACTGGATTGATCAGGTTCAAAACCAGATCAGGTGGCCAATTCCCTTCTGACTTCCCCAAAACTGTTAGGCCAAGGCAACCTGACCTTTTCTTGTCAAGCCCACTGTCTTCCAAAGGCTTCCGCATGGTACTTTGGTCGAAAGAACAAGACAAACTCCCCGACATCGACATGTCCTCTGGGGCCATTGATGTGAAGAAAGAGGGAGGCCCCCTCACCCCGGCCTTCCTCAACTCCAACTGCTCCGTCCACCCGGTGATCCTCACCAAGGGCCCTGAGGAGGTGAGCCCAGGGACTGGGGGCGAGTTCGAGCTCACAGAGGTCACATCTTTCACGGAGAGGGCCAATGAGACCGGGGAGGATGAGGAGAGGTCGGAGATTGTGGTGGCGATGGACTGCCGGGCCAACGCCAAAGGTCAACGGGAGGAGGATGCTCTCCTGGAGAATGCAAGCCAGAGCAATGAGAGCGATGACACCAGCACCGACCAGAGCCCAGAACCACCGGCGCCCCTCAAGGAGACCTCCTTCTCCATTGGACTGCAGGTGGTCTTCCCCTTCCTGCTGGCCGGGTTCGGGACAGTGGCAGCGGGAATGGTGCTAGACATTGTCCAGGTGAGTGATCCCCATATGTACTATACTGTACATGTAGACAATACATGTAGTGCATAGTATATAAGTAAAACATGAGCTTGTGCAATATTATAATTAGAAACTGGTCAAGCATGGTTAATTGTCTTTTATGCATTGTGCACAAAAAGTTCTTCATTGCACTTCATTGCATTGAGTTTCTACTCTTGCAAGCCTGAAGAACAGGTATGGAAACACTAATGAGAAGTTAAATGTTTTAGATACTTTGGAAGATTATGGAAAGTAGGGAACAAAACAAATTTGTGCCAACATACTTTCGTTTTTATTTTGAGAACAATATCATAGGATTACCTGGATTGAAATGTCCAGAAACACTCATTCAGACGCCACTTTATTCCCTTTTCTTAGAGTCCAGTTACGTGTGAAACAGGAGCTCTGTCGTATTTAAACACCCAGTAATGTTCATTTAATGTTTCTCAGTTGTGTCTCTGAGCAGAGCTGGTGCTCCAGGCAGACCATGTGTACTGAATCACACTGTGGGATGGGCTTGCCCCTGAAGCATTTGAATGAACTGGTTAAGCAAGCCCGGTTCGCCTTGGTATGCATCTGTCATTTTGATGCTGGCCTGTCTGATGGCATGTCTTCAAGGATGGGCGAGTGGGACAGTTGTGACACTCTATGGGGGTATTTACATAACCTTGTACTCTTCTAAGGTCTGCCGGCCTGTCCCCGGGGCTGGCACATGGTAAACTCTAAGTCTTCTAATGACCTGTCACACACCCTTCTATTTGTAATCTGGCATACAAAAGTGACAAGAATAGAAGGTGTTTATTGTAGTACACTATGTAGCTAGAGAGCTGGCTACATAGTGTACAGAGATGCCAGAGAGCTGCTGGATCAAGTCTGCCTCAGAGAAAGGATATAACTCAGTTTATAATTACTCTGCTTCCTTTTTTTCCTGTTGACTCATTGTACTTGCTGTCTCGCTGAGTATATCTAAGTGTGCATGTGCAGTGAAGAAATGCAGGCCATAGTCATGCTGACGGGTCATATATTTCTTTAAAGTCAGCTTGTGATGCAGATAAAGCTGGAGACGTCAGGCTGCCAGGAGACCAGCCCGGGCACATTGTGCACACGCATACTGATGCCGACATGGTGGACCCCGGGAACTTGGCTCAGAGAGGAGGGGAAGAGGCAGAGGAATAAGTGTACTTTCTTTGAGCACCTGAAATGGCAGCACACTTGAGTCAGGCCAGAGTCAGGGTGAAAACAAAAATACAATGCGGTGTCAAAGCTTCCATTACGGTGTGGTTAGGTATCCACACTAAACCAGGAATGCAGAAGTTTGAGGTCAAAAAGTTTTCATGCTGCCTCAACTTAGGCACCATGCTGCTGCGGTTTCTCCAGTTTCCAAAACACTCAGTGCACCATTCCTTCAGAGGTGAGGCTGGGGAAGAGGAGACATAGAAGGTACATGGCCTTATCTTTCCCTGTGCCTGGGCAAACCTTGAAGAAATGCTTGCAGTGAAATGCGAGGTGAGGTTTGACGGTCAGTCTTAAATGGCTGTTCCATTGGGTTCGGCTGAGCACCTAGCAGGTTGTCTCGCTGCCTAATTCCCCCTCCATGACACCGTGAAATGCTAACTCAGCTAATCCCTCCTGTCCTTGCAGGAAGGTAATTGTCTAACTCTCTCCCAGTCTCTCTCTCTCTCTCTCTCTCTCTCTCTCTCTCTCTGGCTTGGTCAACAGTTCTCTGTTAAAAGTGAGCTTGAAAACTGTAATATGCCAGAGCCTTTGTTGATGTGTCTGCCTGGCCTGAGTTTAGAAGTTGCGGCTTGACTTGGCTTTTTGCGTCACTCTCTATAAGGCTTGTTTGAAATGTGACCTCTTTTAGAGTTCGTTACTATGACTATGTATAGCGCACACACACAGAACCTATGGCCTCATTCCCACTCGAGGTTGGCCCAGAAAGGACTGTCCGGGCTGGTATAGAGGAGTGAGACGTCTGCATAGTTTTGCTTAGTGACTTGGCAGCAGAATGACCTCAAACTGTCAGTCTCTCACAGCCAGGGCCAGAAACTTAGGGCTCTGAGGGTGACCAGCTCACTTGGACTAAAGGTTACGCATGGTTTGTAAAGGTCATGTTGTGCTAGTTTTCCTCAGAATGCCAGTGTCAAAGGCCAAATGGGTGATTTGCTATCGGTCACATGGCACAGTTTCATATTGTAAAACCTACGTTTCCTTCCTCTGCAGTCAAAATACAAACCAAGAATGCAAATAAAAAAACTTGTTAGTACAGTAAATTGTCATTATAATCTGTGTGTGTATGTCTGCCTGAGCGTCTAGCCGTCTGTCCTGCGCTGCGGTGTCTGTAGTACAGCAAAATAAAGCAAAGAAGTAGGACACAGCTTCAGCCTCAAAAACAAACTGTCTAAAAATACAGGCACCAGTAAACAGGAAATCATAGTCAACACAATGGTTTAACACCAGCCAAGGTCTTGCTGCCCACCAGACACCATTTTGGTCCAACCACATCCACTTGCCTGGTTTCCACAGAGGAGTCACTGTGCAACCACAGCGTGGGCTTATTCCCTCAGACTGAATCATCATTCCAGCTACTGGCTTCCAACCCCATCTACGGTCATTGGACAAAGTCAAGGCTCTAATCTATGCATCATTAGTATTACATAAAAAATAAAATATATGATTCAAGGGCACAAACCAAGTGCATTTTTGTAAACTTTCAGTGGTGTCTGACTGACCCCTTGTTTTGTTCCTTCTATTCCTTCTATTTCCGTCAGCCAAAGATGTTATGTCCTGAGAATCATTAACAACATATCAGCTCACAGCTATTAACACCTGACGATATCCCAGACAGTTACTCGGTTAGGATCTGAGTGATAGAGATTGAAAGGCTTAGCAGGTTAGAATGCTTTTGTGTTGCCCTAAACCCTGGCTAATCTTTCACTCGATCCAGGATGCTCAGGAATCCAAGACCTAGGTTGCTTATTTGCACTCCCTCTGGTCAGATAGTTCAGGCTTCATCCACCTTCATCTGGTCTTTGGACGGCAACAGTCCACTTCTCAGGCTTCTTTAGGATTTAGTTTAAAGCCTGATCATGCTTTTTGTAAGTGTGGCAGCTTCACTGCTTCTTATGGCATCTTTGTGTCTGAAAACTCTTCCAGTTCCTCCCACATAAAAAATAACCCAACTGAAATTCAGTGAATCTGGTTCGTCTTTGTTCATCCATTTAAAGTCAGTAAGGTCTTGTTGCATCGCTGGTGTTCATCCTTCAGCATTAATTCCAATATATCCAATAATTTTGGCAACAACTATGATAATTTTCCATCCACGTCATGTTTGCATATGAGACCGGACACAAACTGTACCACCCATGCTGCAGCATCAGAAAAATGAAACAGACACCACCTGATGTAGTTTTTGTGACACTGCTGGAGTTGCCTTGACATTGCGTGCTATCAGGTTCAGCTTCCCGCTCAGTACAGCAAGTACAGTGATCACAAATAAAATGGGGCCATGTTACTCAACTGGGCAACCCGACCCTTGTGGGGCTTGCATACCAGAGCTCCTATAGGTCTGTACACAGAGGTACTGGGGTTGTCCAGTAGAGTTCCTAGAACCGAGGAGGTGGCCATGAGGAGGGAGGGCTTGTTTGGCTCAGAGCCAGTGTTCCATGGAGACAACAACATATATCACCACAGGGGAGGCAAAGAGGGAGATAGGGGAGTGAGACAGAAGTAGAGAGAGAGGGGGAAGGCTTGAAAACATGCGTCTGTGAAAGAAGAGAGGAGTGCTCACAGAGGTGCTCACAAGGCTGCTGGGTTGGCAAGAGGCAGTGAGCCAAGCTAAGGGGCTGGCTGTTGGAAAGGAGCTGTGCTCTTGGCCTGATGACAGCAAGGGGATAGACTGAAGGAGTTTAACCCACACTGGAGTTTTGGTGACACACCTACTGATACAACACAAATTGTGCTGTAGACGACAGCCCTTATCAGCTCTGGACATATGGATGCACAGTTGGAGCAAAACAGTGACACAGAAATGTGAATTTATTAGTGTGAGAAACAGTGTTTGTACGTAGCGCCAACGTCTGCTGCTCCTCCGGTTTCCTCTCCTTGTCTGTTTTCTCCTCTCCTCTTTTTTGTGTCAGCCCCGGTGAATATTGATTCAGCTCCGGGCAGACCGGACTGTAAGTGCTGGGGGGTGCCTTTGGGGCCCAGCTCCAAAGATAAGCACTTTTACTAGAGATAGATCGATGGCCTCAGCCTCAGCAATAGCTCTGTTTCTGGCCACAGTAGACCACAAACCTGCTATCACTGCATGAACTCTAATGGAGGCACAGCAGAGAGAGGCACTTCGCCACAGTGACAAGCCCAGGGACTCACAAGGAACCCACCTCTCAAGGACTGGCCGGCAGCCAGGGAGGAGGTTATCAAGGGTCAGGTCTAATAACACCAACTAAAAATTTCATTACAGGCCATCTACTTGGATCTGGATGCAGAGCTGAGCAGACATGCTCTCTTGCACATGCTAAACATGATTTGTGAGTCTCTCAAGCAAGCCCACCACCTGCCCACGTTGTCCTTTAGATTTAGCTGGCCTAGCTCCTGGCTGACTTTGTTTCACACTATGTCTTTGGTTCTAGGGGTAATGCTTACAGCTAAATGTAGCTGTTTTTCATGTAGGGATAGGGGTTTCTCACAGTGTTCAAAGAAATATGTCTAATTATTAGTTATTTCCTCAGGACTCAATTCCCATTTTTAGTCACCTTATTTTTTGGGTTATTTGGATACTTTGGAGTTAAATAAGTCAGTTTAATCATAAAAATTTGAATTAAAGAATGTTTAAAAGCTTTATTACAGTAACCCAATGAAACGCCTTCTGATGCTTCACAGAATTTGAATCTTAGGTGTTATCAGTTAACGTGACTGCTCTCAATTCCTGGTATACAAAATACCACTCATGCATCTGTTGTCATGTGCTTCACAGATCCCTCAAAAATGAATGGACCCAGTCTGGTCAACAATACATGGAATCAAGTGTATATTTACATGAAAGATTCCTGCTACATAGAAGACAAACTGATTTGAGTTTGGAATGACATTCTGTATATGTGAACTCTCCATGTGTCCATGTTTGCCTAAGAAACATTATCACGTGCCCACCCAAATCGTTATCAGTTGTGGTGCACCATTATGACGATAGGGAGATATGAGGCAGCCCAGTCTTCTTGCATTAAGCTGTGGTACATGAACATTGGTGTGTGAAGGTGAAAGAGGGGAATCACAAGGGAAAGGGGAGAGAGAATGGAAGCCAAAGGAGGAGGATGATAAATCATTTCAGCATGAAGTGACCTTGTTCTTGTAACGGAGAGCAGAGAGTTGATATGATACAGAGTGTGAAGGGTCTATACAGACAGACTATCTGCTCCATCATACAGCTCTGGTTTCACCACTGAATCAATATTAAAGAACAAGGTCGGAGACGTTCTGCTCTCAACTAAGGATAAATTATACTTATGCAGGTGCCATTGTACCAAGTCTTTGTAACTCTGATGTGTGATGTGATTTCGGTACAGCAGTGTGTTCATCATGTTGTGTTGTGGTCGCTCGTTGCAGCACTGGACGGTGTTTACGGAGGTGTCGGAGGTGTTCATCCTGGTTCCAGCACTGCTGGGGCTCAAAGGCAACCTGGAGATGACACTGGCCTCTAGACTTTCTACAGCGGTAAGAAATGTGTGTGTGTTTGTCTGAGAGTGTGAGTCTGTGTGCTGTACCGTTAATCATGATGTACCAAATTTACAGTAAGTCCTACCAGAAGTGCCATAGGTTGCTATCTAGTAAATTATGCTGTTAAAAAAATGTCATCTTATATGTAATGTAGCCATGTGTACAGATTTTTTGGGTTCTTTGTATAACACTTCAAAATTGTCTTCAGTTAGTCTGGAGAATTGTTTTAGTTGATCATGATTGTGTAAAGTGTTTTTCCTTAAAACTTACCCAATCTATCTGATTGTCTGCCAACCCCTGTCACACCCATTAAAGCTGATGGGTCTTTGGAGTCAGAGGTCATGTTGCCAAACGTGACCTGGTTTTCAGACAAACTGATAGCGACATTCCTGTCCCATTCTTTGTTTTTTAACATTTTCACTGACCCTGTCCAGCCTGTTCACCTGAACACACAGGTCGGTTTGCTGTTTGTAGATGAACTAAAAGCACACTGTATATCCAAAGTTTTTCATCTCTGAAACTTTTCAAACATTCACTGAGCAGTACAAAGTAAACGGAACAACATGTCATTGCATATATTAATTTGAATGAGTGACTATAATAGTTATCTTGTTAGTTCCTTTGCTGGTTTAGTCAAGCCAACAGCCCTGCTTGATTAGACAATATATAACTACTGACTACTATATATAGTAGTATATAACTGTACTGACTAGGCTGCTGCTTTCTTGGCTTAGAACCTCACATTTGTGTCACAGTCTTTGTTTGATTTAACCAGATACTGATGATATTAGAGGGCCTGTAAGTTTCTGTTAACAAGATCAGCAGGCGTCAGGTCTTTAACTGGCTTTTTTAAAATAACAAATCTGTATTTTGGTGCATAATTATAACTAGAGATCCTGCTTCTATGATATTTCGACAGGTTAATGCTGGTTTGATCCGGCTGCAGGGTTTACACAAGTAGCATTTGATGCTAACGGTACATGTATTGTGCATGGCTTAAAGCTCCACTGAGCTCTTAGCTATAATGCCGCTCTCACATTGTCCATTGTATAGTCTGAGGGGGTCAATGACCCAGCAGCATTGCTAACCAGAGGTTAGCAGCAGACCCTACAGTTATGAAGGCACAGAGAATTAGCCCAGTATTGCTCTTAAGCGCACCAATCCTCACATTCTTTCCACTGGAATTTGGGAAACGTGACGAAGCTGATTAGCATAGCTAGCAACGACCCACCCAGCGTGGAGAGCTCAACTCAGTCACACTACGAATAATCTATTCTAACAAGGCTTTTAGAAATAGTCTCAGTTTTCAAGTCTTGAAACAAGTGAAGAGTTTATTTGCTAAAACAGATAAGTCATTCTCTCAAATGAATAAACCAACATCAGTTTGATGAACTGATTTCATTCCTTTGAGTGTACAAAAAATTATAATTAAGAAAACAAATCAAAACTGAGAGGTCTGTTTTTGCAAATGAACACTTCACGTGATCGCCTACTGTACATTCATGTTTTCTCAAATTTGTCTTTGAAAATTTCTGTGATATTGCTAATTAAATACTTATAGTATCAGCTACATTGAGTAGTGGTACAGGAATCATGACATGACCTTATATTATTACTCAAACATTTAGCCAAAATTTCATTTTGCAGAACATGCATGGCCTGCCTGTATTATGTTGCTTTAAGGTGCACATTATAAACACAAGCTCAGATGTATAATTTTTTCAGCTTGTTTTTCATCAGATCCTGGTTTCAGATAAAGCATAACAAAAAAGTGGAATATTTGAAGAGACATTATTGTTTATTTTTTTAGTTAGTGTTTTGTTGGACTTTCCATGTTGTTTCCATAAAAATTCAGAGCATAGATGTGAATCAGTCTCAGATTAGGAAGTTGATTCGACAATGTTTCACCTGCGCTTCAACACTGATTTAACAAATTGTCAATGGTTGTCGTGTCTGGTTACGATGTTCAATCTGGAATCGTGTGGCTCTTTTCAAAGTAACAACAATATCTTGAAAGAAATCACACAACATACAAATTATGAAATTAATTTTACATAGAACTGTTTGACACAACTTGCATTTGAAGGAAATTAGATTTGACTTTTGAATATTAATTCTATTTTATGTTTTCCAATCTGCATAGTTTTCAGTTGAGCATGAAAGGATTCTTACATCTTTCATCACAAAGTAGGCCAGTCTGGTGCTTGTCCTGAGACATTACTGTGAGCTCTCTGCTGGCTGGCCCCAGCGGGACCACGTTTCTTTCCACGCCGCCGCTAATTATGAGCAGATTAAGACCACTGTAAGTTTCCTAATGCGCTTATTACTGAAAAAAATAATGTAATCCCTCGCACTGGCTGGCTGTAGGAGTTTTCAATTCACATGACTTTGTTTCCTTTTTGATTTTTTTCTCTGGTCTTTCTAACCTCTTTGTCTGTAAATATTTCCCTGACATGAGGCTTGTTGTCTCCTTACTCGTCATTGTTTATCTCACTAAGCAGTTGTTTTCTTGGTTCTGTCTCATCCCTTCTCATGTTATTGAGCCTAATTGATTGTACGGATTTGGATAATGATATTTTGTGGATTACTGGAAAAGGCAGCACCTGCATTGCAACTGTTTCCGAGTTGCAAAAAATACAACATTGACCACACTATAATCACAGATTACAACCAACACAAAAGCCTACTTCATACTCATTTTATGTGTATTAGATGTTTCAACATACACTGCATTCACGCATAGGTTCGGGTTCCAACCTTGTCAACAACAGATTTTCTCCATTGTTAAAGATTTGAAATTGAATGGTGTTATTACTGAACTGAAAAACATAAAGATGCTTTTGAAGCGCAGGGTATTTCAGCCTCTAATGCACGGTATGTCATCCGTGAATCGCTTTACAGCATTCACCGTGTTCCATCTCTGTGATGATCCAAACATCACTAATCCAGCCGCCCACACACACACACACACACACACACACGCACATCTAAAGCTGAAGACTTGGCATCGTCATCACATAACACCAGGCGATGCTTCTGTGAATTTCTGAGCTTGTGTAGGAAGTTTTTCTGAGTTGCAAAAGCTTCTCAAGTCTAATTGCATGAAACTAAGGTTCCTTATCTGAAAGGTTTTGCAGATAAAAGCTCTGGAAGCAACAATGTGGGTCTCTTTGCATATGGAGGTTATTGTGAGTCTATGACGCCCTCAGTGAGCTGCACAAATGTTTGGCTTTCGCTCATATTTCCGCCTTAAACCTTCTTAGTATTTGTGGCAGTCTGCCCCCTCTGAACGACGGCATGACTGCCACAGCAGGAGGCATCCATGCACAGGTTCGCACGGCGCTGATGGCCGAGCGGGGCGTTTGCGTGGTTGTAATCTGGCTGAAACATGAGTTCTAATGACGAACAATCCTGTGCACATAATCGTCGTGTCAGTCAGGCTTGTGAGTTTTCCCCTGTCATGCTGCCAGAGGTATCTGTCAACTGGGGACGGCACTAGATTGTGAGAAATTTGAGAGGGAGAGAAAAGCCACACACACACACAGAAAACACCCAGTCATTAACACCATCTCACTATAGCTCATCATTATTAATAACTTTTAAGTTTGATTTAAGTACTTTTAACAGCCTCAACTGTGCTCTATTTACTAATCATAATCATTTTTATGTTTTGCCATAACTTAGTGTCTCAAATCCTTGCATTTGTAATTTTGGATGAAAAAAAGATAAAAATATGAAAATTCTGCTAATACTAATAGCATTTAGTCAATGTGTATAAAAGTCAACATCATAGGCAAAATTCATTAAAGCTGCATCGATACAAGCCAACAGATACGCAGCACAGAGCAACATAAGCTTTTCTTTGGAGACGTGTTTCTAGCTGTCTGACCGATGTCCATCATTCGCTCTCTCCTTTTCCTATTTAGCTCACTTGTTCTCCAACTGCACAGTATACAGTGGGTAAATCAGCTGTAGAAACAAATTAACTAAAAGAGGCTAAAAAGCTGATGAGTTATCACTTATTAAGTGATTTTGCACAGTATATGCAATATTTTAATTTATTTATTATTTTAATTTTGTAACTTTTTTTGCAGTAAAATAGGATTAATTGACACAAACCCAGAACAAATAGATTGCCAAGAAATTTTTTGGATAACTGTTAGCATAGAGGCTGTGAGGATAATTCCAGTCTATTATAACTTTGTTGTTGTGATGTTGCTGTGTTCCCTGATCTCAAATTGGTGAGTGCAATGTTATCATAACTGACAAAAATGAAATATGTATAGGTATTCATACATATGTTTAAATATCTAAACTCATACACACCTTGCCTCTATCTTGTTTGTATCACTTCTTATACTTTATTATTAAACCCAAATATGAAGCGGATGCTCTCACACGCAGACTTGTATGTGTTTCGATTTGTCCAGATGTTTCCCTTCCCTCTGCATATGTAAATGTTAGAGGAGCAAAAGGAAGAGGAGATCCTCTGTTTGTGTCCTCTCACTGTGGATAAGCGTTAGGATCATTGCTCTGGACACACAGTGGCCCACTGTAACCACAGCCACTTGACACTTGAGACCATCAGTGTGTGTGTGTGTGTCTGTGTGTGAAAGAGGGGAGATGAGATAAGTGGAGTCGGCCGCAGGGTGGGGGATCAGATCAGAGTGTCTTTGTCCAGAGAACTGACATCTGATTGTTCTGATGGGACCAAGAGGCAACAGCATGTACACACACTGTCCACCCACACAGACACCACACACACACACTGCACACACAGATGATAATGTGTTGACCTTGTGTGCTCTTGTCTCTCTTTCAGGCTAATATTGGTCAGATGGACACAGCCAAGGACATGTGGAAGATGATCATGGGGAACTTGGCCCTCATCCAGGTAAATGAAACACATCTTCAGAGGACATTGAAGTGGGTTCAGTGTCATGGAGCATCACTGGCCATGCTTACATCCAGGTTACAGGGAGCAGTCAGGTTAAGACAAGAAATCTCAAATGAGCTTTTTTGCTATTTAGTTCAAAGGTCAGATTGCTCTAAAACTCAGTTCACATGCAGTTACTCAGTAATGAGACTTCTCCACTACACCCTATTTACCCCTTTTTTGAATTTAGACGCAGCAGAGAGAAGATGGCCTTTTGCTTTTAATTTCAGTTTAAAGTGTGACTTTGCATTGACTTATTTTGGATACAAAGATCCAGCCACTCGTAATGATGTTTCCTTTCATTTGGTCCCACTTTAAAAACCTGTTTACAGTTTCAAATGCCCAGATAATTGGGTTGCTTCAACAGAAACTGACACAGATTTCTCTTGATTCTCTAACCTCATGAAGGAAACCCATTTTCTGATTTATATGGCATTCCAGGAATCAAATTGAGAAAAATACAGGGACATTCAGAATGATAAAGGTTTAAGCTGTCCTGCCCTAACAGGTGCTACAAAACTGTGAAGAGATGTCAGTCAGATGTCAGTCTGAAAATAACTTTGTCCTTATAAACAAGGCGAGTGGGACAGAAAATAGCGTATATGGACATATATTGATATATTTATGTATGTGTATGTCTTTTAAACATTTTAAACATTCAAACTATATTTTATTTCCTGAAATGAGCTCTTTATTTGGTCAGTGAGTCGGTCACCTCTACTGAGGGTCTGCCATTTGAAGGCTTGTGGTTATGTAATATTTGGTGAGTCCATAGTTCCAGGAACACTTTAAAACCAGTGCCAGTTGGGTGCTGACACAACCCCCTATACAGGGTCATTGTGCTCTCACACTGGGTTACACTGGTGCTGCATTAAGAGCGTTATTCTGGGGATTAATCTATTACTTACAACACAAATTCCCAAAGCGTTGGGACAGCATGTAAAACATGTATAAAACAGAATGTGATAATTTGCTAATCCGTTTTGACGTATACTCAACAGAAAACAGTACAAAGGCGATATCTTTAATGTTTGACCTCATCAACTTCATTGATTTTTGTAAATGTCTGCTTATTCTGAATTTGATGGCAGCAACATGTTTCAGACAAGTTGGGACAGGAGCAACAAAAGACTGTGAAAGTTGTGGACTGATCCAAAAACACCTGTTTGGATCATTCCACAGGTAAACAGGTTCATTGGTAACAGGTGATAGTAGCATGATTGGGTATGAAAGGTTCATCCTGGAAAGACTCAGTCATTCAGAGGTTCAACACTTTGTCAAACACATGATTGTGTAAAGGAGATTACTACATGGACTCAACACATTTTGTTTGCAAATGATTGCACTCTGTTTGTATTTACGTTTTACACAGTGTCCCAACTATTTTGGAGCCAGCGTTGTATTATGGTGCTTGGATCAGCTGTCACACTGTGACGCCATATGTATGAATGCCATGTAAGCTTTGACAGTGTGCAGCGTCTGAAAGCTGCTCAGATGTAACAAGATAGTCTCACATACATTGGAATGTACATATTGTGCTGTAATGGATAACTACATGAACCGTTTTAATGTGCATGTGTGTGTGTTCAGGTCCAGGCCACAGTGGTCGGGTTCCTGGCCTCCATAGCTGCTGTGATCTTCGGCTGGATCCCAGAGGGACACTTCAGGTTGGGCCACGCGGTGCTGCTGTGTGCCTCCAGTGTGGCTACTGCCTTCATTGCCTCTCTGCTGCTAGGTATGACCAGCACACAGGATGTGAGGGAAAATCACAGTGCAAACCATTAATTCGATATGTTTACTTACAGCCACAAACACGTGGGAATGTCATTAGTTTTGCAGGTATTTGGTCATAAACCATAGTATTGGACAAATAAAAAATTTGACCTGATGATGTTGCCAGATGAGAGATCACCAACGTTGTTGTAATTTATCTTAAATGTCCATTAACCAAATTTCATAGAAATCATATCTTACTGAGCTATTTCTCTCAAAACCATTAATGTGAACCTCCCAGTGGACAGAGAAAAAGCCAGGGATATATCCTCTGGGCACCATGCATGTCAGTACCAATTATGCTGTTGTGCTAGTCCATCCAGTAGGTGTCCAATTGTGATACTTCAGTCTAGACCAAAGTGATGGACATGATGACTGACATTGCCATCCCTTAAGCTGTGTTAAGGCTAAAGATTTATCTTGCAAAATTTCAGGTGAAAATCAGATGATTAAAAAATGCCATTTTTCAGCATTCTGTAGTTTCACGACTTATTACGTGTTTAAATGACTTTGATTAACTCAACAAGCGTTTTTCTACCCCCCATATCCCCTTTCATTGTTAAAAGGCATATTATTAACTGTCCTTTCCATGAGAGCTCCCTGTTTACCCTTGTTTTGATGTGTGGGAACATAAAATCATCTTAAATCAATGTATTCCTTTTAAAATATCTTTAAGACTTCTCTGTCCTGTCTTTATTGCTTCAGGTCTTCTCACGTTTTTACCACCTTCAACTGGAAAACAAAAGAATCCCAATCCATTCTCATGAAAAAAGACTACACCCTTAAAGTCAACATATTTTACTCTGTGCTTTCGCTCCTCACACTTGTTTGAAGTTAAGAGCCAAAAAGAGGGGGGCACGCCAATTGATCACCTGGTACAGCATGTACCATGGTATTTAGTCCTTACTGCCCAGGCCCTTTGCTGCATGCCATCCTGTCTCTCTCTCACCTGCCTTTCCTGTCTTTCTGCATCATAAAAAAGCAGAAATGCTAATAAATTTTTGTTAAAAAAAAAAAAAAAAGAGCTCTGAACCCTGATGACAGATGGTTACACTGAGCATTACGTTACATGGAACATCACACACATGCAGCTGTGTGTGACAGCAGCCTAAAATGCCTTCCATGTCTCTGACTTAAACCCCGCAGGGCTCATCATGATCGGTGTGATCATCGCATCCAGGAAAGTCGGCATCAACCCTGACAACGTGGCCACGCCCATCGCTGCTAGCCTGGGAGATCTGATCACCCTGTCCCTGCTGGCAGGTGTCTCAACAGGACTGTACAAGGAACTAGGTAATATACGCACACTAAAACACACATACCCTCGTGAGACATTTAATATTAAATGTACAGTTAATGGTGCTTCTCGGTGGTCACATCTGTGTTAGACATCCCAATACAGGTGTACATGAAGGGAGGACACATTTGTCGTTTTATATTTTCACTTATTTGCTAATTGCATACGGTGCAGACTTTACTGAGCTGAGTGTGGGCAAATAATATATGGAGGAGATGTAGGAAATGTAATTTCATTCATTTAAAGCAAATTAATATAAAAACACATATCCTATAAAAAAGAGCCTGTTCATTCATGGCAGGAAAAACACATTCACAAACAATTAAGCCTCCAGCGAGCCTCAGAGACTGAATCATTTCTACGGAACTAGTATTTCAGTAGCGTCATCACAGTTGCTTCACTCATGATACAACTTCAAAAGTCTGTGTTACCTTTGAAGATGTTATTATTAAAGGGAGCAGCATGTGTAGAAATGTGTGAAATGTGCGTCTGACTGCGCGTGGTAAATAAGGATGAAAGCCGCCCTCGCCTAACCTCGCTGTGTTTCAGGGCGAGAGGCTCCACAGCCATTTGGCTCCATTGTTAGCTCTGTGGTTGCGTCTTCGCCGCCCACAAACCCTCGTGTCCACAGACAGACGGACAGACAGACAAACACTGACTGACACACACAAGAGCAATGAAGCCTTCCTGACCAGAATGTCTGAGAGTCTGACGCAGTCTTACGCAGTTGAAATGCCACAGTAGCTACTATATTGAGCTCATTTGGGTTATTTTGGCTCAAACACACAAAAACACAGCCACTGTCTGGGTCTTGTGTATGTAAGTGGTCTGTCTACTTAAATGTTGTGTTTGTGGTGGATGTGTCCTGTAATTTCAATTCAGTAGTAACACTGCCTCCTAGAGACAACACCAGGCACTTACCGTCAGTCCAAATATAGTTCTTATGTAATGTTATGTATGCCATTTGAAGTACTCTTACAAAAGCTATGACTGACCTAAACCTTACTGCACTTGGCAGGAAATCAGCTGCTTTGTTTTGCAACAGTAATCCTTAAATTGGCCCATTCCACACTACAGAGCACAGTGGGTGACACCGTGTTTTCCCTTAGTGCTGGTGATTATTCTTAGCAAGCACATTTCAGGTAATAGAATATGAATACAGCTGATGTTAAGATATATTATTGGAATAACAGACCCATCAAATAGTCACAGACAAGATACAGTGTGATGTGATGTTCTTACTAAAACCTCTGCATGAGAGAAGCATTGTTCATCAACACGTGCTTTTTGTGTGAATCCACCTTCTCTTCTCTCCATACAGAGTACAATGACTATGCCAACCCGCTGGTGTGTGCCGTGTTTGTGGCGTTGTGCCCCCTATGGGTGCTGATAGCCAGGAAGATCCCCTCCACCAGAGAACTGCTCTACTCCGGCTGGGAGCCAGTCATCATCGCCATGGCCATCAGCAGGTGGAGCACACAGGGATCAATTCACATGATTTAACCACAGAATACATGGGAGGAACACTTAATCCTTCAGTTCAGCACATTTGGAGATTCATGGTTTTAACTGAACAGGAAGGGCATGAAAAACTGTAACCTGAAAAGTAACTAGTAGCTGAAACTGGCAGTAAAAAGTACAGCATTCCCCTCTGAGACATAGTGGAGTAGCTGCATGAAAATAGAAGTACTCAAGTAAAGTACCAAGTATTTCAGTAAATGTACTGAGTTACATTCCTCCACTAATCACCACCTACTGCCCAGATCCTTCATTATGTAATGGCTCTTCTTGTATTTTCAATGCATTCATGACTGTGAAAAACAATGATTTGTCGTCTGTCTTTTAGTGTTGGCGGTTTGATCCTCGACAAGACTGTCACCAACCCAAACTTTGCTGGCATGGCTGTCTTCACCCCGGTCATCAACGGTGAGGAGTCATAGAGCCTAAGAGATGAAACTTCAATGATTGCTTTGGGCTCGGCAGCAGAAAATAAGAATAAAATAAAATAAGAATAAAAGAGCATAAAAGCTAAGTGAGTGATGTCGATAACAACAGCCAATAAGCTAATAACTGAAACAACCTCAAACAGACAGTGATAAAGATAGAGGGTGACAGATACAGAGAAATCTCTTCTAGCATTGCAATGTGTACTTGATGTTGCCACCTGTGTCGAATGTGAGCAAACGTATGTGCTAAGATAAGTTGGCATATTGCTCTTACTGTCTTCATAATTCCAGGCTTTTAGACATTAGAAATGAGAATGAATGAAAATTTCATGTTCAAAAAATGAACTTGTATTCATTCATGTATGAGGGTGCATTAATACTGAGCCTGTTTTGTTCTGTTTCCACCCTGTTTGTGTGTGTGGATCAGGTGTGGGAGGTAACCTGGTCGCGGTTCAGGCCAGTCGAATCTCCACCTATCTGCACATGAACGGTTTGCCCATGGGGGATCCCAACCCCACCCCCAGGAAGTGCCCCACACCCTGCACCTCCTTCTTCGGCTCCTGTAAGTTGACGGGCGGTCGTGGAATGTTCCACTGTCTCTGTCCTGGTTTTATCTCATGAAAACAGATCTTTCCATGACGGCTTGTCATTGGGATTTGGTAGAGGTCCACCCCTGTCCTACATTTAGAGTTTTTGTTCCAGCATCTGTCCTAAAAGACCGCAGCCTTAGTTTTATTTATATTTGACTGGTTTAAAAGTAGCCTCTCTTTCTCTTCCAGCTGTGAACTCTCGTTCGGCCCGTGTGCTCTTCCTACTGGTTGCCCCGGGTCACCTCGTCTTCCTCTACACCATCAACTCCCTGCGGGGGGGCCACACCACCCTGACACCCATCTTCATTACCTTCTACCTGGCTGCTGCACTACTACAGGTACTCACACACACATACACTCATTATTCTTAACCTGCGGCTGAGATGTGCGGCTGACATAAATAGTAACCTAAAAGCGGATTCAGTGTATGTAAGCAATGTTCACAAGTTATTCTTTACTGGTAGTTTCATAATGTGCAAATTAAATGTACGCACACACCTCCAAATCTCAACATCGTGTACTGCGGACCTGCTTGCCAAGCAAGCTGATTGGTTGATGTAACTTCCTTGATTCGAGTACCTCTTGAGTTACACAAGGTCAAGAATCTGTTTTCTGTGTTTCTGCATTCCCTTTAGATGTACAGAGAACAATGAGTCAGTTAGTCAAGTAGCTATTTCCCCATCTCTTAGAGACAGGGAAATAATTCTTCAACAATGATGGTGTAGTACTTTTAGTCAACATAATAATTAACATTTTCTTAAACACATGCCAGAAGTAGCCTGCTATTTTTTTCATTATGTGAGTTCGCATTCATCCAGCATTGGTTGTGTGCTTATGTAAACAATAAAGTAGATTTTGTGATATTATCAACTTCCAGCAATGATTTCCCTACTTTGATTCAGGCTGTGGCCATACACATTATCTCATAAACATCCAGTAGTTGAGCTAAAATGAGAAATCAATCTCTCCTATTTTTGCTTTGATGCCTTTTAGAAGGTTGCAGTGATTACACGTCCATAATTATGAGGAAAAAATCTCATAATTACAAGAGCAGAATCTCATAATTACACACTGTATTCTGTGCTCCATCAGATTCTGTGACCTGATTAGGAATTTCAGCTGTGTTGCCAGAGAAAACACATATATTATTCTTTACTGTATTTTAATAGCTGTTACCAAACATTACCATAGTATTTAGATATGATCATAAATTTTGATATCTTAGATGCTTATCAACCTCACCTATCTAATGGTATTATGTCATCAGGACATTGGCGTAGATCAGGACAAAAGCGTAGAATACCACAATCTCAAACCAAAGAGATATGAAATCAGGTAGTGCCATCATACCTCTGTCTCCTGAATTAGCCATGATTGACAACCACCATAAACTTTTCACATTACTGTCATGACTACTTTTCTCTCAACGTGTAATTATGAGATCAAGTCAGCTGCATAGAATTTGAGTGATAATCACAATATGTGACATTAAAATGAGTTTTGTCTGATTTCAGACCACGGTGCTCTTGCCATTTCTGTCACTAGCAGCCATTAATTTGTATTAGTGGAAAACTGAAATGTGTTGCTCTAACGTCTGCCAACAAGCTCCCTGATCTCAATAGTTATGGAGCTTTGAAACTGGCAGGCACTCTTCTAGTTTGATGTGTTTATGTGGAAATATTGCAAGGAGATCTAACAAATGCTTTCGTTTTTATGGGGATTGGTCAAATTTTTTTTCATTTTTGTCATTGCAAGATTGTAAATTCCAGGAAGAACTGTAAAGCAGTAAAAAATCTCACCATTTAGTAAAACAGTCAAACAAAGACAGTCGTCATGTAGTTTTTTTTAAGAAGAACAAAGTCTCTTTGATTCCAGTTAAAAAGTGTTTGCCTCTGCTTCGTCTTCCTCCAGGTGATAATCCTACTCTACCTGGCAGACTGGATGGTCCACTGGATGTGGGGCCGAGGCATGGACCCCGACAACTTCTCCATCCCCTACCTGACTGCTCTGGGTGACCTGCTGGGGACCGGCTTCCTCGCCCTCTGCTTCCACATGCGCTGGTTCATTGGGGACAGAGACACCAACGCGGGCAACTGAATGCATGCACGGACACGCACAAACACACAAAAAAAAATCATACTGTACGCTTGCATGCACGGACAGTGACGAATATCACCCATATGCCTGAACATTATCTGAAGGTGGACATCCTCTACAATAAAAGGGCTAATCCTCCTGTAGGGCTCTGATTGATGGCATAGTGCACTTGTAGGGCAGTAGCGTTTCATCTTCAGGATATCAGGATGCACCACAGCAGCAGCCCAGAATCCGGACAGTATTTGTTTTTCACTTTAGAAACAATGGAAAACACACTATCTCCACCTCAGCCATTGAACAAAACTCCACCTGATGGATCCAGCCCCACAGACCCTACTACTCCTTTATTTTACCTAATAACTGAGTCCTACTACTTTTGCTATTATGATACTATTGACAATGATTATTGTTGGTAAATAATGCATTTGATATGAATTGATATCTCTTCTACGTGCAGGGCCAGTTCTCATTATTTTCAATGGGGACATTAGCCCTCCCATTTTTACAGATCAAGTTCTAACACTGGAAACAAACGACGGCAAAAAATATATCCAAACAAGCCTAGAATGCTTAATCACCAAGTGCTATGTCATATATACAGAATGAGTATTATATGAAATGCAAATCTAATGTGTCCATTTCTGATTTAGTAGAATAGGGCCAGCGGTTCTCTCTGTTTTCCTTTGGCCTTGTGACAGTAGGGAACAGGGTTGGGGAGTTTTACCACAGGGGACTGGACCACAAACGTAACAAGCTAAATCCCTTTTGGTGTTGCTCCCATTGGCGGATGGCTTAAGTTGAGTCGGAACAGGAACAGGTTGTAATTCCTGCGCTTACTTCCCCTCAATTCTGGGCTCGAGAATTAGGGATATCAGATCTGAGGTCAGATCACAGTCCAACAAACACTTGCGTCAGCCACTACCAGAACGGATTTACCTTTGATTTTGTTACTGGTCTGCCTAATTAATGCCTATTTAAAAGTTTAAAAGGGTAATGAGACTTGTGTGTTCATTCACGCAATAGCCTGTTTTTTATTCCTCAGAGGTTCCACTACTTCTTTTTTTGGGCCAAATCTACTAAAAACTGCCGTTATGCAACGTCCTGAGTAAGATTCTTCTTTGTTTGAGCAAACACACGAAAAATGTGGGAAATAGTATGTGGAAAATGGCAACATAACCGTCAGCTAGGAATGTGTCAGTGTGCCTGACAGACAAAAACACTCACCTCACTGTTTGTCACAGCTCACAATGGGGTTTGTTTGTGGTTTCCAAGAGGATAGAGAGGTCTTATTTTGCAGTGAGCTGTTCCAGGTGAGAATAGCACCAGTCCCCCTGTCGGAAACCATCTGCCAACTCTCTACTGGAGCAGGCTAGTTGTTGTTGTGTTACCCAAGTCAGGCTTACAGTAAGTGACAAGAGGCTCAACATGCTGCAGCGCACTGGAAACAACCTGCATGTGTTCACACATGGTACAGAGTGTGAAAGGGCGTTAAGTTGCTTTAGCCAGGACATGCTCACTCGGTTTCAGCTGGCACAGTCTGATACCACATGAAAGGTGCTGATTGCTGATATTTTGTGTGGATATTTGATGTCTTTACATCTTTGATATGACTATTTTGATTCCCACAAAGCGTTTAGACCATATTGGACAACTGAATCAGACAGACCAGTGAAGTTGTTTGAGGTGAAGTTAGGTCACAGTGGCTACAGGAAGTTGTGGAAAATCATTTTAGCATTGCCATTGGTTTTCATTCGATAACCTTTAGATTCAAAAAGTTCAGTGTGGTTCTTAAAGCTGTTAGAGAGCCCAGTCAAACCAACACTGAGAAAGGCCCGGTCATACCAGTGTATTAAACAGCTAAATTTAGTGGCTATCAATCGTGAGAACAAAATGCCAGAGGGGAGTAAAAGGCACAGTACATGGAAAATAGAAACTTAGAGTGCTACTGTGACTGACCAGTTTCTGGTGTGAGAGGCAGATTCTGTGGGTAAAAATGTTTTTTTTCTTTTGTCACTCAAAAAATGATAGAATAAATAATTATAATCTTTCTGGTCAGGAAGAACCTGACGCTTTGATAAGTGAATGACTGGACGGTGTTTAATCAAAGGGCAAATTCTCACACGTGGGTTTAACCTTAGTGCGTACAACACACACACACACACACACAAGCTATCTGCCACCAGACTTTCAGACTCAGCTGACCCGAGCTGAGTCTTTCTTTGAGGGCTTACATGTGAGGAGGAGAATGCAAAAGGAAGTCGAGAGCCATTTTGACAGACTGTACCAAGTACAGACGTTGGCCCAGAGGCAAAGCCCAGTGTCTTAGGAGAAACTTGCATGTGATGCTTGACTTATCTGGCGCTTGTCAGACTTCTGTGCTGTTTCGAAGGGGCCAGCAGAATGCATGTGCAGGGCACATAGTGTGAATGTGCAAAACTTGATTATTTTATCTGTTAAAATGTTTTTTTTTTTTTTTTGGTCTGACTGATTTTTAAAAAAATGTGTCGATGATGTTAAAATTGTGATTTTTTTTTCTATTCCTTTCCTCCTTTCCCTAATCTTTTTAACTCTTCACGATTATTGTTTTGTGTCATGAATTTCAGTTAAAAAAACAAACAAACAAAACAAACAACCGCTGTAAAGATGAAGCAACTTCTCCACGCTGGTCAAATGCACAAAGTACTGTAGTCTGCAAAACGGACACCAGAGGGCACCGCAGGGATTCTCTTAAACATATACCTTCTCAGTGCATCTCTGTGTCCTCTGGATTCAAACCCACACGTGTCCACCCGCAGTGACATTTATTTTGTCTTCTTTTCTACAGCATTTGACTTGTTGTAAGAGTTGCATCCTTCCATCTGTTCACTTTCAGTCTGTATCCTCCACTCTCTTACTGAGCAGGTGCCAGCGTTCTGCCTCTGTGTCAATGGAAAGTTGTGAATACTTCTATAAGGGGGCAAGTAATGCTTTGTCTATTTATTTTTAGAAGCACACAAAGCAAATTGTACATACTATATTTATTCTATATATAAGGTTGTTTATTTTGTCATTTAATTTTGGCTCCGTTTCGTTGTCATTTTTTTCTCTTCTCTTTCATGTTATTTTTCTTTTCTTTGCAAAAGGCCAGTAGAGCTTTTCGGTGCATGCCGCAATAGAAGGGCGGTGAGGCTAATGAATAGCACAGTGCCTAATATCAGTCTTACAACCTCACACATATGCGCACACACCCTGTCTCACGCGGGGAGAGCATACTTATAAGACATAGAATGGCCTTAACCTACCAGAGCCAAGCTCAACTCAGAGTAACCAATCAGGAGCTAGGTTCGCCACAGAGTAGCATCTCTTTAATTAGCTTTGATTAATAAAAGATGTACAGTAAGTTGATTATGATGTAATGTAATAATGACTTCATATGTTGCGGCAGTGGAGATGGGGGCTGGTAGCATCAGTTACAAGCTTTTGGTCACTTGAATCTGCAAAAATTAGGACTTGGAGGCTGAAAAATGCCACTTGGCTGGTTGTACAGGGAACCTGAAAGGTCTGGAGTCGAGTAAAGCACCAACGCAATTAAGATTTGAACCCACAAACACACCAGAAATAAGATGTGCAACATGACAACATCCACAATGTTACTTCTCCTTATGATTCCAGATGTTTCTACCTGTGTATAAATTACCTGGCCTTTAAAATCCTACACCCACCTACTGCCTTGCTAACCTCAGTGCTTCAAACCCTCGAGCCTCTGAACTCACAGGGAACCACACTGATCCTCAGGCTGCCAGCATCTATATCAGGACTGAGCCTGTCATTCAAACTTCCACCTGTCCCAGTCTGAGAAAGTGATGTAAAAACATGTTCAGTCTTACTGGGGCTGGGATCTTTGCGTTCTCTGTGTGTTCTTCTTGTTAAAGACCTCCCTCTGTGAGGCTGGAGGAAGGCTTTCTCCCTGCAGGACTTTGTAAATTGCTGGAAATAAAGGACTATATTATTTCATACCATTTCTTTGTCTTAGTGTCTGATTTTGTCAGCTTTTATTGTAAATGTGTCCGTCAGAAAGGATCAATGTGCTCAAGCCTGCTCATTTTTTCTCAGGACAGATGTTGTTGGTCAGAAGTAAGGATGAAGCTCAAGCTAAACTGAACATCTGACTTTTTGAGCTGTTAATAAAAAATAAAACTGGTATCACTGCAATATGACTGTTTCCAGATCCAAAAGTAAGTGGCCTTGCAAACATGAGATACTACTTAGTCTGCTGTTTGTGAAAGATAACTTTGACCTGCAACAATGATGCTGAACATGAGATTATGTTTCATCATGTCAAAGCTTCCTGTATTTCTCTTACACAGGGAACAAAGGGTGTGGATAAAAATATTTAATCATTAAAATTAAATAGATACAAAATAGAACACAAAGAGGTTCATTAAAGTAAATAATATTAATCTTTAAATACATTGACTCAGTTTCGAAATCTGTGATACATTATATTGAAACATACATGGGCGCAAGCAAGCCAAAGATAAAACAGAGGAAAAGGATAATGTAAAAGGATAAGTACCACAGAAGTAGCTTATTTAACAGGAGATGAGCAGAGAGTTGACGCTGCTGGTTTGACGCCCTGAAGATGGAACCAGGAGTTTCTCTCTGCTCTCTCCTGCCTCATCATCCCCTCCATTTCCCAGGAGATCCCTGGAGGACAGTCGGACACAGAGGGCATCAGCTACCTGCAGGACCTGAGACGGACCTGGATGATGGGGACATTGCAAAGTACAGAGGAAGATTTTGAGGTAACACTAACACATGAATACTTGGACAACTGGAGGATGTAGAGGGGACCTACCATCTCCACTCCTGCTGCACACATCCAGAGTATCCATCACTATCTTCCCCAGGGCCCTGCGGGACACGTTCTGCAAAGACAGGGAGGTTTACAGAGATTTTGATGTTTGTCATTAAAAATGAAAACAATAAAGATAAAAAACACATACCAAAAGCAAATACAATAGCAATAACAAAAAACAAACAAACAAACAAACAAACAAACACGTACACAAAAACTGACAAAGAAACCCCCAAATCAAGCCCATAAAGCTTCATATCAACATAAGCTCATAACATACTGTATATCGTCTGGCTTAAAATCATAGTTAGATAAATTAGAGGGGAACAGTATGGAGCCACAAAATGTTCAATGTTAAATCAATTTAAAAAGCATTGAATAAATAATCACATTAATAAACTGTGTAAAATGAAATCACTTGTGAGATAATTTAAGACATTAAAAAAAGCTCATTATTATTAAATGTTATTTCATCATTCTTATTTTAAGAGGTTTATGGGAATTCATTTTTATTTCATAATGGTATTTTACCCTTTAATACTTTTATTTCATGCCACTTTTTAAAGCGACACTGTACAAGTCAGTGGTGTTGTCACCGCCCCCTCACCTTTCAGCCAATCACGTGCCTCGCCTAAACAGCAAGGTAAACAACTACTACTAGATTTGGCCCGTTAGCACCTGCTAACTGGAGCTACAACAATGTTCAAGTAATTCTGACTATCTAGCTGCTCCTGTCAATAAACACAATACACAGACACATCTTATTTTATTTTATTTAAGGCTGCACATTGCTACCTCCTCAACCAAATCCTAGCTCATGAGCTTGGTTTATTTCTCAGCATCAAAATGAAGAGATGGCCAACAGGTGCTAGCTAACAATGCTAACACGGCCTCTTCACTTTTCCTCAGTAATAATCTAAACTCACAAGCTGGTCTGGCTAGTTCGCCGGCTAGGTAGGTAGCATTACCTTGGTAAGCTAAGGCTTAAAGGTTAAAGAGGCTAGTTCCTGTGTCTGTGTACAGTGTTTATTTACAGCAGCAGTTTCTACTTGGTTGATTCAGAAGGACAGCATTGTTGTTGCTATAGCTAACAGGAGTTAAACTGTTTAAGAGGCCCGGCCTTTATTTCCAAAAGCAGATACATGACAGCACCAGAGAAGCAGAACTGTTGAACAGTTCTCATGATATGTTGGTGTTTCAGAACATTTTCCTACATAAAAGGGGGAAATAGGAGCTAAAATCTGATTCTGTCTGTCTCCATATTAAGTTCATGATAGAGTAGTAACAATAAAAACTGCACACCTGTGCACAACCACACAGATGTGCAGGAATAACCACTAGATGGCACTGAACAGGTGTGTGTGTGTGTGTGTGTTGCCTGAGGTGATGGTATGAGTGTGTGTATTGTGTGTGAACCTTGTTGCGGAGCTGCAGCAGCAGTGTGAGGGCATCAGTGAGTTTCTCCTCCAGCAAAGACAGACGTGTCTTTTCTTTCCCCTCCAGCCTCGTCTCGTCCTCCTCCTCCTCAGGCCTCTAGGAAACAGGAGGAGGAACAAATTGATGCAAACAAACTCCTATACAAAAAGCTATGTGTACAGTATTTGAGTCAGATTCATCAATAGTAACCAGGTCCTAACATTGTCTAGAAAGCTGACTTTCTGGAGCTTTTGTAGAATATTGGATAATTTTACACACAGTTGACCCACATCATTGGGTTTTTTCAAATGAAAGAAGGCATTTCCATCTTGACACACATAATTTAATAGTCTGTTTCCTCCCTGTTTGACTTGATCAGGTGAGCAACTTCAAACAGTGCAAGGGAACGGGAATGAAAGTACAATTCCAATACGGTCTCAGTTGAACACAAATGTCAGCAGTGGAATTAGGAGTTTTATTTCCATAAGCATTTCTCTGTGTCAGAACTGTACCTGATGCAGAAACATGATCTTGACGTTATCCAGCTAAGTCAAACATCATTATCATTATGTAAAACAATTATGTGCTTTAATGGCGATACACAATCTGACAAGCATCGTTCAGTTTATCCTTTCGTAATTCAACACTCCACAGTATTAACTTCACTTGTTTTTCCTTACATTTGTCTTTGGTTTGGACTCTACCCAGACTTGGCAACAGTTATTTATCTGTTGTTGAAGGTTTTTATTTCCTTACCTAATCCGACATTATGCCTCCAGAGCTTTAAAACTATTTGTATCTTAGTTAAAAGGCCTAGTTGAATGGATTAAAGTGCAGACTTTGTTTCTCATTATCATCTCTCTCCTACCTTTTCTTTTTCCAACCCTCTGCTTCCCTCAGGCTGCTCTTGGTTTTGCCCCTTCCAGCTGCTGTCCTTAAAAGTGTTGTTTAGATTTTTATCATGCATGTGACTCTGAGAGGGAAGTTGGTGGACAACATGGTTCTGACATCTGGAGGAAGAAAAAGGTCATTATCTGACATTCGTAGTGGGAAAATGTGTGCACTGTGCTGGTGTATGTGTGTTGGATGTAAGCTGACCCTTTGCCACAGCTGTGCAGTCGGCTGATGTGCTTCTTCACCTCCGACGGGCTGCACTGTCCTTCCTCCCTCATGCCCCTGTCCTCCTCCTCCTCATCAGAGGCAGCTCTCCCCTCCACTGCTCTCTGCAGACACTCTGCATCTGCAAACAGGAGAGGTGGCTACTTTACTTGCTCATGACATGACTCCGCACATGTGCACCAGTGTCCAGTGTTATTTTTATTTTTCAAAATGTAAAACTTAAATGTTGTGTTGCAAAGCCCTGGTGATTGAATAATGGTCCGTGCTGGGGAACCTTTGGAGAGATTTTAGCTTGTCATAGCAAATAATAAGATGTCTGTTGCAAAGCTTTAAATATATCAAAAGCCCCTGGCAAACATACCAAATGGGTGCAGAAGCTGCTGCAAAATGTTGTTGATCATTGGAGGGAAAACTGTAGCTCAGTTAGAACACGCTCCTGATTCTGAGTTGTTCTGTGATTGATCAATTTTCCACTCCCTCACCTGTCTTGCTGCAGGCGTCTTCTGCTCCGACTGGATACATTTGTTGACGGGTGGGGTCGGGGATGCAGGTGCAGTAGGATCTGAGGGTGGTGAAGGTAGGGAATATACCTCAGACATACTGTAAACAAGCTAATACTGTGGACAGAGGCTCTCTCATTTGTGCAATGTATGTGGGTTACTGAACCTGGTATGTATTTTTATTCACTGGCTTAGACATGTCTAATGAAAGCATCCCTCTTTCCACAGACTTAAGCTTTTTATGTAACACATCCCAACTTCAATCAGTCTCCCAGCTGCCACCTACTGACCACACACATACACGGCCTGTCACACAGCGCTGATGTGTCCGATCACAGTGCAATAGCAGGGTAATGCCAGGATCGGCCTACAAGACATTTGTGACTTTCAAAGCACTGACTTGCCAGATGACGTGCCGAACCCCTAAGCAGTCATAGCTTGCAGTCTTTCATGATTTGCAAGATGTGCAAATGTTATCAGTCAGGGGAGGCCATAGAAAGACTTCTGAGATTGAGTGAGTCACCAACCACGGGGCCGGTCACAGATCATGTCATCAAACCAGGCGAGAGAGGGCAAAGGAATTCAGCATTGACTTAGTTGTTTTCTACATGACACTCTGCAGGGATAAGACAACGAAATTTGCCCAAAACTCACTTTTATCCCTGATAGCCCAGTTCTTTAGGATCAGGACACTTGCAGTCTGATATTGTGTTATCTGATCCCAGCTTTAAGAGAGGCCAAAGGTCTCAGGGAAGGTCCCAGGTTTGGACCTTGAATCAAGCACTAGATGGGGAAGACATGGAACTGTCATTTGCTCACACACTGTAAGCTGTTGTTATTAAGAGTGCTGTCTATAAGTAGCTGGGGGGGAAGTGCTGTAGCTCTGCTTTGGTCTCCGTCAACTCCTGAGAGAATTACAGGATCAGACTGTGACCATTTGGTGTTGTGCAGGTAGCATACAGTGGTTTCAGTAGGTTTCAAACTGTTTCCTGTGGAGGCTGAACGAGGTTGTTCAGAGGGGTGAGACTTCACCAAAACAGCAATGCTGTGGTTCATAAAACCAAAAGAGTGAGCCGATCCGATAACATGCCGTAGAGCTGAGAGGAACTGAAGAGGTGACAACTCTCTGAGGGTTCAAGTGACACCTTTCACGTTAGCCGTCATTATTTGATTCATTTCTAATACAAAAATATGTCAAATGTGTCTGTGATAGCCAGGCTGGAACTACCTCTAATGCATTGTGGGTGGGAATGAAATGAATCTGAGCACAATCTGGTCACTGTGGGGGGTTAGAGAGAGAGTCTTTGTTAAACATGAATACAGTGGCGTCTGTTGAAAGTTAACCCATCTACTTTTACCCAACACTCTAGTGCAGACTGAGTGTAACTCAAGCTGTTGGCTTAAGTGCATTGAATTTCAAATCAGCAGAGCACAGAGGCAAATGGTGTGTAAATGGATGCACAAACATGCCTGTGCACTTTCCTCCACTGACTCACGACCACACATAGTGTTTGTACCTGTACTGGTGGAGCTCAGTCTCCAGCTGGGTGATCCTGGACTGGAGCTGCGGCACAGACTGAGCCTGCTCCTGGATCATCCGAACCCTCTGAAGCCCCAAGCTCAGAGCCTCCCTGGCCTCCTCCGCCCGCCTCCTGATGGAGATCATCCAAGATCATCAACCAGTTCCCCTAATATCTATCCAATCAAACATCATCCAGTTAACTTTAAAAAAAAAACTCCAACCTGATGCGAGTGTTCTCCTTCCTCAGTGCAGCTTCCACGCCCTGGAGCTTACGCACCTCCTGGTACGCCCATCGCAGCTCCTCCTCCAGACGCTCATTGAATTTGATGGCCTCCTCCAGCTGCCCATCACGTGAGGAGCGGATCAGCTTCAGCTCCCTCAGAAGGGGGTCCCTGATGTCCCGTCTCCTCATCACCCTCCTCGCCCCTTCTCCTGCAGCACCACTGCAGTGTCCTTTAATCCTTTGCGTTGGTACCAGTTTTCCCTGTATGAGGGTGATGGAAGTCGTTGGTTGAGTCGAAACTGTAGACTTGAAGCCGGACGGGGAAGGCAAGGTGCAGCTCCTCTCCCGTCGGAGCGCCACCTCCAGGGCCAGGCAGCGAGCGTCGCTCCCCTGCAGCGCTGAGCGGAGGTCCTCCACCAGCTCCCTCAGAGCTGCTACCTCATCTGGAGAGGAAGAAGAGAGAGGAGGAAGAAAATGTTAAACCTGGGGTGAAAATGAAACTAAATCACTGCTCATTTTTCCTCAGTTAAATGTTAATCAAATCACAGCAACACAGAACAGTATTTCAGTCAAAATATGAATAAATTCTCTGTCTCTGTTTTCTCCTGTCCTGTCTGAAGTTGATGTTCATGCTTCAACACTTGATGATTCACAGAGTTTGCCAGACTTGTTTTTGTCTTATCACTTTTCACACTGTTTATGCTGCATGTAAGTACAGTTACTCAAGAACTGTGAAGTAAATATGAGGTACTTTTATTTTAGGCATCTTTTATATAGGCATTTTATTCTACTTTATATTTCTACTACACTATATATTTCAGAAGGAAATATAAAATTTATTTGAGAACTTACTAATTACTTCTCAAATCAAGATCTAACAAAACAACAAAAAACATGATGAGCTTATAAAATCTGATGCAGTGTGGCGTTGCTACTTTTTCTTATGTAAAGTATTTGAAAAAGTAAACATGAGGCAGTGGTGGAAAGTAACTAAGTACAGTTACTCAAGTACTTAAGTACAAGTTTTAACAATTTGTACTTTATCTGAGTATTTTCATTTTATGCTACTTTATACTTCTACTCCACTACATTTATCTGACAGCTGTAGTTACTAGTTACTTTACAATTTTACATTAAAAAACCAAACATATAGAAGCTTATAAAATACATTACATCACAGTTAAAGATGTCAAATCAGTGACTCACATCTGTTTGACTTGTGACCCCATTACAAAAAAACAGTTATATTTTAATGTCATGTTGCAGGTGTGTATGAGTTGTCTGCAGCTCCACCAAAGAGACATCTCAGATTGTTTCATTTAAATAATGAAAACTCTCCATTTCACCAAAAAAAGCAAAGATTGGAGACAAGCCTAAAAGTCAATACAGATGGAGAAGCAGAATATTGTTTTTTCTAGTTCTTTAACCTCACTCAGATTTATCTGAAACCATTGGATATTGTGATCCTTTGGTGAGGTCTGAGCCAAGTATGGAACTAAACTTTATACAAAGTCATTCAATCTAACTCTACCTGGAACAGCTATTGCACATTGATGCATCAGTATTAACAATCCAATAATGTATATAAAGTATAATGACAGTCACATCAGTCACAGAGGGGGATGTTCTGCAGAAAGACATTTATTTTGATACTTCAAGTACATTTAGCTGAATATTTTTATACTTTTAGTGGTAAGTTTTTCTTTTTGTTTTTTTGCTTTTCCTTGTAATGGAGTAGTTTTGCCTTGTTGTATTGGTACTTTTGCTTAAGTAAAGGATCTGAGTACTTCTTCCCCCATTGACTGTATGGGGAATAAGAATGAGAGAACAGGTGGTGCAAAAGGTGGAGAATAAATCATGTGTGAAATCAGACTCATCAAAGTAAAGTGGGGATGTTTACATATTGCTGGAGACCAAAAAAGGAGTTGGAGTAATTGGAGCGTGATTGACTACTTCCCTGCAGCTCTGTCTCCAGACACCTATCGCCGCTCTGTGTCTCCGCTCCGTGCATAATGAGTACATTATAGAAGTGTCAGTGTACAATTACATCGAGTTATAAGGAATAGTTTCCCGCATCCCGTAATAAACGGAGGAGGTGAAACAATAGTTAAGCAGGTTTTAAACACAGTGGCGGCCGTCGATGATCACACGTTCACTGCAATGACACATGGCACACACACACATCCTGGTTCTCTACCTGAGCCTCGCTCCTCGGAGCTCACACCTCTCATCGACCTGTTACCGGCTCCGGTCTGATCCCCGGTCAGATCGAAGCTGACACACTTCCTCCGCCGGACCCGAGGCCACCGGAGCCGGATCTGTCTCTCCACCAGCTCGGTGTCCCGCGTGACGGGCAGCCGCCAGGCGCAGCCCCCGGTGCCGCTGCGCGCGCGGAAGTAGCCGCAGAGCCGCGAGTGGAAGTCTTTGAAGGAGAGCTGACAGGGCAGCCCGGAGCACACGTCCCTGAACTCCTCATCCTCCTCATCGTCTCCTCCGTCCCCTCCTGGCCTCCGGTCCCTCTGCGCCCCGGTGAGTCCCAGCAGGGCGCACAGCGTGCTGAAGTCCTCCGCCGACACCGCGTCGCTCCGGTTGGGGTAGGCCAGGTGGTGGAAGACCTCCTGCAGGTACTGGTCTATCCCCGTGGCCAGGACCACGATCTCGTTGTCCACGCCGGGGCTGGGGCAGTGGTGGTGGGCCAGGGCGCTGCGCAGCCACTCGCTCTGACGCGCGGCCCGCGGTGCTGTCCGCTCCATGACTGCACACCAACTGGTGTCTGAATGTCGCCAAATGAAGATCAGATCAGATCCAGAGACCAGATTCAGGCAGATCAGCTTCCGGTGTGGTGTGACGCTGCGTGTGGAAACCTCACCTTGGAATCCGTCCTGGCGCATCAAGTCAGGATCTGATCCCTCTGGCGAGAAAAAAGCGTCCCAGAGCAGCGACTCCTCCCTGTGGTGAACACACTCTGACCGCATGTGTCTTTGTGACTGGAGCCTCTCACAGTTCAGGAGGCAAGAAAGTGAGGCCAGCTTTGGCTGTTTGATCTCCATTACAACTACATATCAAGTATCAGCAATTTGGAGTAAATGATATCAAATGCAGAGACTCTGTGGCACCTGTCATGCAGTGATAAAAAAGAAACCACAACAATGCAGAGTGAGCTGTGAGCTGGGGTTTAGTTTGCACCTTCACCAGCATGACTCTTCAGTGGATCTCACTCCAGGCCTGTGTGGCAACAACAACAAAGTCAAAGGACTCCTGATGCTCTGACTGTTCTCACTTACATCAAGTCAAAAGTGAATTTGTGTCGAGGAAACTTAACATCTCCAGGCAGTGATATACCCCCACCCCACCACACACACACACACACACACACACACACACACACACACACCCTGACCACCACTTGTCACACACCTGAGGCCAAAACAAAGATTACTCAGGCATGACAACACAACCACAGGAGGCACACATGAGTTATACTCCACTGCTGCACTTAACTATAGCATCACACACTGAACGTACTTCAGTACACCTACATCAGAAGCAGTGCCCAATCAATTGGTCAAGCGACACAAATTAGTCAATTAAATATTCAAATCATTTATCAAACAACAATTCTGATCCTGTGCTGGTTTCAGCGTCTCCATTGTGAGGATGAGCTGCTTTTAAGTGATTACAGACTACTGTAAAATCAATGTCTTTGGATCTCAGATTGTTACTCAGACACACATCCCCTGTGGCTCTGGGAATTTGACATGAGCATTTTTCATTATATTTATGACATTTTATACACAAACATCTAACCAAAGACAAAAACAGAGCTGAACTGCATGTAATTATATTCATAGTGCAGCAAACACAAAGAGGATTTACACACTCATATATTTCTGAAATGCTCATTTAACTCCATTCTCTGCAGCTGCATACTGAAGAATGCAGAGCTGAACTATTCATTTTACTCCGCTGCTGAATATGGAAGCTAAAAAGAGCATTCTGATAGATATGGACATGAGAAAAACAGTATACTGAAGAAGTAACTGACACATAAAGTGACTGTGAAAATAATGAGTTTCAGCCTTAAACATAACATTACACGTCTTCTTCAAACCACAATGTGCTGCACTGTGGCCATCTGGGCTGTGGTTATCACTGAGGACACTGAGGACACTGAGGTCATGTCCTCAGTACATTCTACAATAGACATACATTTCACATGGTGACATTATTCAGTATTGCTACTTTTGAATCTTAAAGTCCAAGATTTTTAGAAAATAGAATAGAAAAAATAGAAAATACATTGTATCTGTTTAACAGGATTTGCTTGAGATGTTAGGAAATTTGCTTCCTTTCTGGGAGTTAGATGAGAAGATCATATGTGTCCATTAAATGAATAATGAAGCTGTGGCCTGCAGCCAGTTAGCTTAGCTTAGCATAAAGACTGGAAACAGGGGGAAACAGCTAGCCTGACCCTGTCTAAAGGTAAAGAAATCCACCTACGTGGACCTCTAAAGCTCACTGATTCACAAATTATATCTTGTTTGTTTAATCTGTACAAAAAGTAAAGTGTAAAAACAACCTGTCGTGGTTTTACAAGGGGTTATGTGCTGGACTATTTCTTTGGCTGTTTGCAATGACTTCCTGGAGTCTGTTCATCACCATGAGGCTGCAGGTCAACCAGCAGAGACTCTGCTGTTTATAGCTTTATACTTATCGTACAGACATGAGTGATATCAATATTCTCATCTAACTCTCTGTGCGAAAGTAAGAATATTTTCTGAAATATCAAACTAGTCCTGTAAGTAAACCTCCACCACACATAAAAAGCTGTTTACTGTCCATCAAAGTGCATAGAACAGCAAAGAAGAAAGAGGCATGCTTGCATCTGTCTCACCTCTATTAAACAATCATGGAGAAACATAAAGAATAATTCAATGTGAATCACCAATACTCCTGAAGATAAGAGTGTCTGGAGTTGAAGTCCGTACTTTTTTACCTTTGAATGCCACACACTAATGTACTGGCCAGCAGATGAGTCACCTGAGTGCACATGAGTTCACAGAAACCTCAGATATTGTTTAGTCTTTGTTTTGGTTTCCAGCACTAATCTGAATATGGTTGAACTGCAGCGCTCGCAGTGACTCATCTGGGGCTTTTACCTTTGGAAAGGTGTGTGAGAGTACTGTTTCAGTCAGTGCTACTTAAGGCTACAAATATTGTGAAGCAAATGTATTCTTTCAAACGCACATAAATCGTCTTTTTAAGATGTAAAAAGACACTTATCACCTGTGGCTGGACGTGTGGAGGCAGGCAGAGCTCAGCAGAACAGGTCTTCTGACTGTGTCTCGGAAACTATGTTATTCCTTCAAGGCTGCTGGGGAAGAATCTGTGATAACACCGGCAAGGTCAAGGTACACACATACTACAGCCATGGATAAACTCACAATTTTTTTTATTGAACACATCAATGTGCTGGTAAATAAATTTACTGTGTACCACTCAGTTTGCATCATCATACAGCAAACATTAGATATTATTGGTAGAAATCAAATATATTTTTAAAAAATTCTTTCTATATGATGCTTTTACCTAAGAGACCATTTTCATTCATTCACATCATGTAAATGTCTATAGATTTCAATAACCTCTTCTCCAAAGAAAATTAGAAATTATGTAAGTTTTTGTTGTACTACACTACAAACCTGAACACACACATACTATGCCCACCCACAGGGAGTAAGTACGAGTTCTTTGGTGCTGTTATTACAATTAACATCAGCTTTCAGAGGCTCAGTCAAACCTGCAGCCACACATTCATTCCCAGCAATAGTAAAAAACAAAAAATGAGTTGTGTAAACCAGTCATCAGTTAAGGCTTTTCATAAAGATCATTCAAGTAGCAACTCTTGTTCCTCCATCAAAATGCTTCCAAAAAGAGCTCAGGCTTACATAAATCACATAATAGGTGTTTTTGGATGTGGGTAAATGCTTGTTTTATCCATTCTTTCTATATACAGTATGCATGTGTGTATGTGTGTGTTTGTGTGGGGTAACTAGTTAATGTGTGGCTCAGCTCTAGTTCCCTCGGTCCTGCTGTCACGCTGCCTCCCTCTGAGAGTCAGGCCTCCAGATGCTGTCTCCTCTGGGTGAAAGGACCTGATCTGAAAATGAAAGGATGGGAAGCAAGCAGAGGGGCTGTAAATAAAGGGGGGGTGGGAGTCTAGAGCTGTGTGTGTGTGTGTGTGTGTGTGTGTGTGTGTGTGTCCTGTTCTTCACCTTTGAGAGGAGGAGTGAAGCAGTATCAGTATTGATAGGAGCTGGGCTAAGGCTTTGTGTTGGCTGCCATATGCTCTTCTGGCCTTCTGAGGGTCAACAAAAAGACAAATACAGCCACACACACACACACACACACACACACACACAAACACACACATGTAGCACCTCTTTGAAGTGATGACACTGACCGATGCTGTGTCAGCTCACTGAGGGCCCGTCCTGGTTAAACCCTGCAGGGATGTGAAGGTCTCTAAATGTGAGGTCACACATGGTAACCTATTTTCCAGCTTTTGCTTGTCCTCTCACTTATTTATTGATCTGTCCATCTGAGCCACATGTTCAGGACAGAATGAGGGTTGCACATAGTCTCCTGCCTAGTTTCTGTATAGTATCATATGTGACTGTGCAATGGCAAAGTACCACAGATGCTTCATGCCGTATACAAAGTATCTGTCTCTTTTGTCTCATTGTGCTTTGCTGCCAGATTCAAACAGAATTCAAAAATGTTTCGGGGGATTTTTGAAAAATTGTAAAGTAATAGTCAAATGTGTACATACCATAAAATTACTTGAGTATAAAACAGCAAAATGTATTCAGGTGTCATTGCAAAGAAGAGGAGAGTTTAGTTTTGCTGTTGGTTGAACTTGCTATTTCCAGCTTTGGGGATTTTCACACTTTCAGGTCAGTTGATGAGGGAACAGTATACAATATATTTCTGTAAACATCTGCAATGTTATCACCTTTTAAGTTGATATGGCAAAGCCTGTTAAAAAGTAAGAAGTAGCAGATATGTAGCACTATTAGCATTCATTTTTCTCACCACCTTACTATATACACAAATATATATAGTATATATATTCACTCTCCTTTTAGCTCTGTTTTGGTCTCTACCACCTCCTGAGGAAAATACCTGGCTCTTTAGCTGCTAAATACTCCAGTGTCATGTGATCCACTGTTGATAGAAATATATTGCTTATAACAACTTTAAGTAGAAGTATCTCAAAATGCAAAGTGGTGCTTAATTACAGTCTCTGTCCTCAGTCATTTTAATCTTGCATCATAGAATTTGAAATTTGGGTTTCGTACATTTAAGGCTATCATATTCAGTATATGACCAATGATGATCCACATCTTCACTGCATTGTTGGAGCTACTTTGTGCAGAAAAGTCAGCAGTCGTTTTTCAAAGCCGCTGCATGCTACTGAACGTGTAATGCAGCTTTATGTTGTGATAGAACAAACAATCTATTGTCAGCAGGGCAGAAGCTTTGAGTGCTTTGGTGATCTCACTACTTTGTGTGCACAGGTGTGGCTATCTAAAGTATCTGAAGTAGGACAATCGTTGACCTAAATCTCTGACAAAACTCTACCTCTGAAATACCATGGAGACTTTGAATAAAGCAGCCAACCCGGGGGGGGGGGGAAAGGAGACTGAGAAGATAAAGGAAAGAAGGGAAGAATAATAAAATGGTATAAAAGAAAAATGAAAAGGCTATCACAAAAGAAACAGTGAAGGCAAAGGATGACAAATTTACAGCATAACAAGTTTGGAGGAAACAAAACAGCACTGGAACTTTCTACTTGTTGTTTAAGAGTGAAATGAGCAAAGATATGAATAAAAATTGATGAGAGATCCATTGATTTGTATTTTCTATATTTTCACTGAAACAAATGACTAGTTGTAAAGTGAAAAGGCTCTCTCACAGAGACAAGCTCGCTGCAGCTGAGCTTTTTTGCTTCTTTCAGCTATCTCGCTAGTTTGTTTTGGTTTAATGGAACATGCACTGTTTGCTTCACTGTTGTTATCAACCCTGTTACCAGCAGCTGCAGGCACAAGTTTTTAGCAAAAAAAAACAAAAACAGCCTCTACCAAATCCAGTGTCTGCTATCCTCTAGCAAGAGGCTGAAAGATAAAAAACTTCACGTGCTCGTAAGGAAAGACCCAGGCATTTTTCTCAGGTTAGTGACACTGTGCCAGAAGGAAAGTGAATGTTGGACTTACATTTGTCTGGTGGCTGAAAACGACAGTATGTATGTGTGTGTTATGACAGGGCTGTGTGTCAGCTTTTTTGGGATCCTTCTTCCCCCTATAGCATCATGATTATATAGGTAAGAGCCAATCGGTAGGAAAGTGTAATAAGTGGTATTTGTTAAATTGTTTTCAATTTAATAATAATTGAAGTTAAATTAAATGATGTAAAAATCAGCCCTGGTTATGAAGAATGTTTTTAACATAATGTTGGACTCACTTTCACATTATCACACATCACCTTCATTTGACAACTGTCACTCTAGACACTTGTGAAAGATGACAATAAGATAATAAGGACGTTACAGCAGGCAAACAGTAAAGTCTATCAGACTCCTTCTTTCCAGCGAGTTTTAAACTGTCCAGATGGTCAGACATCCTTGAATGACCTCCCATTCATTTATCTTGTTGTAGATCATAAACTGTGCGCATTGTTCAGTCACTCAAAGGACATCTGTCAACTGTGAAACCAATCCATGTTCTCTGTGTGGGCTTGTGTAAATGTTATGAAGTTGTGTGTGAAAGAAAGCCCTCCTCACATGGAACGGTCCCTCTTCCTACACACCCCAATTTATTCTGATCACGCAATCTGTGATAGATGAGGAGTGTGCCAACATGGGCCTTGACATGAGAAATTAGGTTAGACGAGAAGCAGGCTCAGAGTTCACTCTTTCAATGAAGAGTGATTTATGATCTGTGTGTGTGTGTGTGTGTGTGTGTGTGTGTCACATTGTAAACAGCACTTCACAGTGCGACAATGTAAACATTTCCTCATTCCTGAGATACTGAAGGACACCTTTGAGCTGTCCCACAAGGTCATGGCTGAGACACATGCATGCATATTTACATTCAGCCACCGACACACTCACACATCTGCACCTACACACCCTCACACACACACGCACAATTTGCCAACTGCATTCCTGAGAGCCAGTGAAGAACCTGGATTAAGAGAGCAGATGAGGCATGTGGCTACAGGCAGAACTTGGCTCTGAGCTGCTACATTCATACACTGTCTGGGTGTGTGTGAGCACACACACCAACATGTCCAACTGTGTCCTGTTTAACTAAAAGTAGCCCTTAGTCATTTATAAACATATACAAAGTTGAGTTGCTCAACGTTTTGGGTGTTCCTTGTTGTTTCTTCCTTGGTGTCGCCCACAATGCACTGCTTCCTCAAAAAGACATCAATAACCTCCATCTCACACACGACACAAACAATCAGCACATACACGTGGACAGCTCTCCCCTGTTATTTCAAGCCTCACTATAAGAGGCATACTTTGAAACAGGAGGCTGTATGAAGGGCAGCAGACCAAGATATACTAGCATGCAGTCAGAAGGTCTATGCCATGCACGTCAGAGAAATTGTAATTTTTTCTGTAACACACCATGACCTGAGCTGCTCATTCTAACAGGTGCAAAGCAGACACGGGTCTTCTCACAGTTCAAATGACATCAACTTCAGATTCAGAACTATTTTCTTAAAAACCCTTAAAAACAGCTGAGGCCAGGTATGTTTGGCTCAATAGGCACACTTTGAGTAATGTACTGTAGATTAGCCTCCATCAAAGCTGTGTGAGAAATGTGTGAAGTAACTGCTGGACCCAGTTTTCAGAGTAAAGACAGGTCGGATATTTAATGTTATTTTAATGTAATACTTTACATATTTTCAGTGTTTTTGTGCAGAGATGCACAGTGTCCTCTATAACTCTATAACAGTTCTAGTAACTGTTAATTTTGCAGAAACTCAGTGGGATCTGAATAGATATTACTACAACAATCCTTCTCTTACTAAAACCTGACATCAAATACATGATTCTGAAATAATCAGAAGAATAATACAAATAGAACAAACCCACAAATCATATACAGTATCTAATACTCTCATTTAAGAGAGCATATTAGAGACAAAAATTTAAGAAATGATTTCATAAAATTTTAATAATATTTTATAGAGATAAAGACATACACACTAAAGTATTGAAAGTCTATAAAAAATTAAAAATTAAAAACCACTGACTCAAGGCAGGCAAAGCAATTTTATTTACCATAGAGCACATTTCATTACAAGTAAACTCAATGGCCTTTATATTACAATGTATATATAATATGTTCATCAAATGTATAAATTCAATGTGATGAAGAAAAAAACCCCATCCCTGAAAATAATGAAAAAAACAGACACAAACCACAGACACAGTCACTAATCCTAAACTGTAAGAGTTTTCTTTTAAATGTGAGATCAACATATAACTGATGAGACTGTCAGACTGTCATGACTGATCTCTGTTCCAGAAAACAGAACCCAAACTAAATGCACCCAGATCTAAATCTCATTCTAGGTCGAGTGATAAATCTGTCACCAGGCTAAATCTGACTGAAGTGTAGTCAGTGAGTAGGTGAGAAATGTACAGGGGGGCCCAAACCATTAAGTAGACTGGGAGCCAAGGAAGTCATCTGAGTGCTGCTGTAATATGTCTGGCATTGCATGAATACATAAGGACTCTTATGGGAAGATTAAACAGATTTTTCATCCATGTAGGTCCAATCATGGTTCTGTGCTCCGAAACAGTAAACACTACAAGCAAAACCCCCCAAACTTCCTGTGGACTTGTTTACACACACACATACACACCAGTGACGTGGAGTGGTTGCCTCGAGCAATATACTGTAGGCAACAAGTTGGAGCAGATTTAATGTGGCCGGACGTCTGGGTGGTTGTTTATCTTGTTGTTCACCGGCTGTTTGGCTCGATGAGATTCTAGTGACAGACACGGTGATGATGAGCATGGAAGCCAGGATGAGTTATGAGACCCACAGCACTTGTTGTTCTTGAAAGAAGCTTGTATCTGCACAAAGTAAGACTCTGACAAACTGAGCATTAAAGATTTTCATCATAAAAAAGCAGATGACTCCATAATGCCAAGATGACACATATTGTGTCACATACACCCTTATATTCAGCACTATATGAAGTTAAATTATATTATATAATTATATGAGAATGCATAAAAATAAATTTTAATTAAAACTTGACCGTCTCTGCTGCATCCCAGCTGACTGACATCCAAAGTGCCCTAAGAGGGGGCACCTGTGACATATCCTGTAAAAAATCTTTAGTCTGAGATTGGAAACTTCTCTCAAACAACATATAGAAACAGGAAACTTTGATAGTCAGAGTGATGAGTAACAGACAACTTCTTGATGCAGTTGAAAGTCCTGATAGCTACAGTGTTCCCACATGTACTCATCCTAACTAGGAGTAATCCTCCTTCAAAGGCTTCCTTCTGACTAACCTGTCCCACTGTTTTCACTACTTGGCAGACATTTTTATTACTATACTGCCACCATTTGGCTCAGAATTGCTACTGCAGTAGTGGCAATCTTCCACTCATTGCAATTATCTGCTGACTGTATTTTTTCTTGGCATATAATTTCCATGCATAACACAGCCAACAGTAGTTAGACTAAGCATTTAGACCAGCTGCAAAATTTGAACAATTATTTACCTCTTTGGGCCTAATTTTACTTTTGATAAAGGCTTTTACTGACTGAACTTGGGTCCTATTGGCTGAGGTTGGGTTTTTGGGGGACATACTGCATCAATCCACATAAAGCACATTTATGTATACTAGCCAACTTTAGTGTATACGCTCCTGTATGTATTTTATAAAGCTTTAATCATTTTATTTATTGTGTAGCTCTCCCAATGTTTTATTCACTTTGCTCTGTTTTTGTTTTGTTATCTACTTTTGTATCCTTACCTGGACTATCTCTTGTGTTACTGTAAAACACAATATTCCCTCTTCGGAATCAATAAATTCTTATTATTTTTACACTTTGCTGCTACCATGCCTTAACCTGAAGAAAATCATGAATTCAGAACTTTTTGCATTCATGGAAATTGTAACAACTATTTTTTTTCAAAGTGGTATTGCTATGTTTTTGTAAAAAATGTAAAAAAAAAACAAACAACTTTATCATTATTAGTGTAATGACTGATAGTTGTCCCTTAAAACTAAAATAATAAAAAACAACAACAAAGAAACTGACTGCTGGTCATTTTGCCACTTGTAACCAAAAACTACATCAATCTCAAACACACCCTGTGTTTTCTTGCAGTTAACTAATACTAACCACTCCATCTCACACATGCACACACATAAACACACAGAACACACACATCTACAGTCATGGTGTAACATGGTGTTATTGTGGTTATAGCACTTGCAGTGCATAAACTAAATCTTTCTACAAAACACACTATGACCAGTAGACATCTGCTCGTTCCAAAAGGTGGCTACAAAAAAGTCTGTACGAAACAGAAACAAAATGAGGTTGTTCGTTAAATTGGAGAGTATTTCATCTCAAAAAGAAATTACTTTAATTCTCCATTCTTCCTGTCACGCTTCTTGTTATTCGACTGAACTCGGGTGCACTCGGACACACTCGGAAGTGAAGGGCGTGCTCATGCAGTGGTGCGTCTCAACCGGCGGTACAATCGGATGATCCCGGGCGGGCGGAGCCAAGTAGGAGGAAATGGTACGGTTGGCTGACTGCTCCCAAGAAAACCGGCGACGAGCATCCATACCCGGCACTTTGACCGTATATCTTCACAGCTTTCAGCTCACCACTGCAGCAAGATAAAGCTCTCAAACTTAAGTCTTTCACAAAAACACCGCAAACACTTAGCTGCTTATAAACCAAGTGGCTCTTGTATGCTGCGGTTTCTAGAGGTATCAGTGAAGGGCTCGGAGATTAGCGTCACACACACACGGCTGCAGGATGGAGACGCAGATACATGTGCCTGTCGGCTCGCCGGTCATTAGAAAAATTCCCGTTTTCGTGGACGAACACAACGTGACGGAGGGAGCGATGAAGCTCATCAAAGAGCTGAGACCGTCGTGGGACGCGAGCCACGTCAAGACGAAGGTAACGTTAGCCGCTAAGCTAGCTGCACAGAGTAGGCTAGGCTAGGCTATGATTGGCAGCTCTGCAGCATCTCCAGGCAGTAACGCTACCAGCCGAGCAGGAGCAGGGCCGTGCTCACATGAACCCCATCTACCGGCTAAGTTCATGCGTTTTAGGGAAACCACACACCACCAACTACACTCTTTTCATTATTGATGATGTTCTGATTGATATTCTGTTGCAGATATGAGAGTAATATGAGAACTGAGCCAGCAGGACGCTCACACACTTGAACTCTTAACTGTCTTAACTGTAAAGCCAGTAGGCAAATATTCCAGTTACAGACAGGTTAATAAGTCCAAAGTACACAATATGTAATACTAATTATAGCATGAAAGCCAAGTCATCTTGGTGTCAGTGACATCACGGTCAGTTTGGCTGAGACATATGGTGATTGTTAATTGCTAGCTCAAGGAAGCATACACACCTTATGAAGATTGTTTATATAGTTGGTTACTGATCCTCAGCCTTGCTTCTGTATTATGTCTATTTGCTGTCTTGTCAGATGCTTTGAGTTCAGTGTGACTCATGATAATAGAAAGATCAGCTGTTGAGATGGGATGTGGACACTGCATAGGCAACAGCATGCTAACAAACCTTTCCAGGATGGCAAATTTGGATTTTCACTTCCACTACAAATGCAATGTACTTTATGTACAATGTACATTTATGCAGCTAATGGCAAGCAGAAGTTTCATGGTCATGTAATAAATGATACAGGGTTTACAGTAGCACTCACAGACTTAAACCATCTTTACTATTTGTTTTTTTTGTTCATCCTATACACCTTAGAACAAAATGTGATTAATGCTCTTAAAGTCATTTAAAATTTCTTCTATTTAAAAATAAATTCATGACTACTATAAATGCCTACATTAGAATGCTCTCATTAAGATAACAAGCAAATGTCAGAATTTGTTAGGGTGAACTTTCTCTAAACGTCAGTTGTCCACAAAGTAAACTAATCCATCAAGTAAATGTGGTGAAATGTGTAGTTCAACATTTTACAAGGCAAAAATGAAAAAAAAAGTGATGGCATTAATTCATATAAAATCAGTGACACAAACAGAAGGCAAACATACAAATACATGTACAGATCCGTGTCTCTTATACAAATAAAGATAAGGATGTGTCCGCTAAAGTTTAAAATATTCTTAGTCTAAAATTGGGACTATTTTGAGTTGTATTATTCATGAATTCTCAGTGCTAGGAGCAGGGAGGAGAGGGCCTAGAGGGAAATAATTGAAACAGGACTTTCTGTTAAGTTCAGAACATCAGCATTAGTGAGCTCTTACATGCTGTGCTTGTTGCCTGAAAAGGTCGTTTGGGGAACTAATTTGTTAGTTGCTTGGGGTTCAGAGACACACTGCAAAATGAGTCCTGCTGAACACAGCTCTGTGGGATGGAGCTTTGTCTTGGACTCAGAGAGATCACTGACAGTCTCAGCTCTCACTGCACACATAGCAAAATACTTACTGCACAATACTGTATGTAGTTACACCTCTTATGTCAATGTTGAAATTGTATCGGATGGAGTTTATAGTCTTATCTGTTTGTGACCATTCTCATACAAAGTTTCACTGCTGATGATTATATTAATACATAATAAATGTAATTTCTATCGATCCTTTCATAGATGAAAAGCAGCTCAGTATAGTTTACAGAAAATTGGGACTGCAACTTTTTCATAATGAATCTGTCATAATATTCAATCAGACAATTATTTTCTCGATTAATTGTTTGACTTGTACATCATCTGAAAACAGCTAAAAGTGCACCCACAATTTTGTCAAGTCCAAGTCTCTTGTTTTGTCTTCCCAACAATCCAGAACCCAGTGATATTTATGTATAAAAAATGACTTAATTGACTAATTGTTACAGCGCTATATAAATTTTCATAAAAATTCAATTAATTCTAATCTATTATTTGAAATATTTAAATAAATAAAAAGGTGTGAATACAGTCTTAGAAATAAAAGAGTAAATTAAAAAACTTTTTGGTAATATTCAAGAAAAATAAACTGAACCCTTAAAAGCAAGATTAAAACCAAGGTGTGTAGCCTTTTACAATGCCAGTTTAGTTTGTTAATGGCATAATCAGTTGATGTCCATTAAATGTGTAGAAGAAAACTTGGCAGCAGTCTTAAATAAAATCAGAAAAGTACGCATGAAGAGGAAGTGGCAGCCTTATTTGCCTATTTGAGTTATTTTGGTACAAACTTACAGGAAGAAAATAGGAGATCTACTCCCGGTATTTCCAAAAAATGGTTTGTATATTTTTGGAGAACTGTTAAAAGTTAGAAAAGATTAGCAACAGAAGTCTATTTATTTATATAATGCATTTTGTATGTAACTTTATGCAGAACCTGAGCTCAAAGCCAGTCTGCTTGTTTCCACTTTTTGACAAGGGGCCTCCATACAGATTTTTGGGCTTTGTCTAGGGCTGAACAATAATTCCTAATCATCGTATTTGGACTGCTAGTGACATTGTATCATGATGATATGATCATATCATGTTAACATTTTGTAAAATTTTTGTTCTCCCAATGAATGATTAAAGAGAGTAGTTTAAAAAACCCAATGGAATTAGGTTTAGTTTTACTAATGTGAAGGGTTTTGTGTGACGTAATGCTTAATAGTGGAACATAGTTAAGTCCATTTTTGGTTTCGCATTAGCATATTGACGATAATCTTATCTTTTCTTTATAAACATATCATATATCCAACTTTTTTTTCAGGAATCAGATGAGGTGGAAAAGTATCATAGACATGAAATGTCAGTTTGAGAATTACATTTGCCATACAGTTTGTTAGGGATGCGACATGTCAAATGTACATGCTACGATTATTATGGCCAAAATATTACAGTAAAAGTACTTGTTCTCGTGAGTGCACTGGATTTAGTAAAACCTAACTTCAAATGCCCTAAAAATACCATAAACAAAAGCAGATTTGTTGTTTGACGTTTAAGACAGTTAGTGGGAAATGGCATTAATTGCAACTCAGTGTCTGTATCTCGTAGTTTCTATGCACCCATCATGTTTGCCTGCATGCTCTGAATTCTTTTTAATACCTGTGAAAGATCCACAAAAATTTTTGCACTCTGTCGAACATTTGTACTCACTTTATTCACTATTTTTCAGTCCTCAGATCTTAATGAGGTGAATTTGATTAATTTAATTTTAGGATGTGGAATTATTTTGTTCTTTCACGGTCCGACCCGCCTGCCTGTAAGAGTTTCTGGATTGCAAGAACTTCAACTGTTATCTGATGGGTGTTAATAGTTAAAAAGTAGAACAGAGATGGAGAGGACTGCAGCACATTGGGTTACTGGTCACTAGCGCCACCTGCCTGTCCGCATGCTGTCGCTGTATTACTGCTGACAAAGACCTCTGCCAGAGCTGAAGCTGACCTGTAAGAAGGAAAGTGTGTATTCATGACACAAGAACATTCCTCTTTTTCAGTCAAATAGAAAGCATGCTCTCTCTCACCAGACGTTATTACTCAGCACCTATAAACTAGCTGGCATATTAATACCATGATATTGATTTCAGACATTTTGCCCTTCCATTGGTTTGTGCTTATGTCTATGTTTATGCTCTGATATGGTAATCTCAATTTGTACATACAGTAGTGATTTTCAGCATTTTTTTACAGTATGAAGAAATGTGTAATATATTCATGCTTCCCTGTCAGTCAGTCTCACAGGGAGAAATATCTATTTTTAGAACACCTTCCTGGCATACAGCACCTTAGGGTGTGCAAAATGTACACACAGATAATGGCACATATCAAGTTTTTTTTCCATCATAATAAACTCTTGTTAATTAACGAAATATCTGTCAAATAGGATCCGAAGAAATTTGTTTCTAACTCACATATGTGACTCATGAGAAAAAGATGCAACTCAGCACATGAGAAACTGTATCGTGGTAAATAGAAGCAAAACTAAAACAGTACGACTAACTGATTACTATTTTGCATAATATTCTCTTTGTTCGTGTTTCAGTGGTGTGTGTGTGTGTACAGTCAATATAATGTCAGCAAACACACAATATGTATTTCAATGAATTGAAAAGAAAGATTGAGTGGGCACACATTCTACTCGTAATTAATAAATTCATTATTGTATCCATGCCTGGTATGCAGTTCTATGCAACGATCAGATGGAGTCTTTGTGCAGTATCAGCACACTACCACCAGAACCTAACACTCACACACCAGTGAGTTGTTGAGCGGCTCATCTTAGAGACACAACTTGAAATGAAAATGCATAATTGATTCCTTGTAAAAGGATCAAGTGACTGATGTGTCATGGCCAGGTCAAAGTCTTTGGAGTGGCTCTGACAGTGGACAGGATAACACCATTTACTGCTCCTCCTCCTCTACAGTGGCACGCTTTAAACACAGCTAAGGCAACCATGTGTTTGCATCCTGCTGGTTAATCTCTCTGGATCTGAATCCCCACCCATTCACACACCTGCAGCCGAGACCATGACAGTGTTTACCTCCATCTCTAGGGGCCAGACCAGCAGAGCTTTTCTCAGTGACCACCACCACAGGCTTTTTGTCCCACTGGATGTTTTTGTCTAAAAGAGCTCATAGAGTGGTAGAGCAGCACGACATGCAAGTATACGCATGAACCAGGTCACAGCAGAAAGTGGAGTGAGGAGAGTTTGAGATTGTTAAAAAAAAGTGTTATTTGGTTGAGTCGGGGAGGATGTTCTCAACCAGCGGGGCCATTGTTTTGATGAAAGCGGGAAGCGCTAAATGTGGTGAAGGGCAGCAGAGCAGCGCTGTTGACAGAAACAACCGATTAGCCCCGCCACCTGGACAGGAAGACTTTTACTGTAAATACACACTGCTCATTTCCAAACATCCCACACACATGCTGAGTTCCTGCAAACAGCAGAGTGTGCCAACAGCAACAGAGCAACAGTTTCTGCTTACAACTTTCTCATGCTGAAGACGGCATGATTTATCTCTGCCAAAGAAAGGCCGCTCCAGAGGCCGTGCTGTCAGACCACAGAATGTAGACTCACTCATGAAAAAAAAAAAAAAAAAAATCAAACGTCAGGCAGTATATGGCTGAATGTTTACCTCTGTCTGGGTCCAAGCTTATCGCTGTCTGTCGACGTATTGATCGCCGGTCTTAGCGGTGTATTGTGTGGCGGGTAGAAGGGATCAGTCATGTGGTAGCAAAGGCGTGTATGCTTGTGTATGTACGGTCATAACAGGGATGCCTCTGCGCCCATCTTTGTGGTCAGCCACGTGTGGAATGCCAGATATGTGTGAGTGAGCGTCTGGGCCAGGGGAGATGCAGGCACTGTGTATGTTGTTATTGTGCTCGTTGCAGTGGGATGGACTGGCTCACTGGTTTCCACTAGAGTGATGTTGTCACTCAGATATGTAAGGCCTAGCCTCAGACACAGAAGGTCTTTTGCTTACTCTTCATTTTAGAGGAAGTGACTTAACTTGTTGCCTCAATGATGCAACACCAACACCACCCTGCTGAAGTCAAACCCAATTCCAAAAATGTTGGGACACTGTAAAACATCAATAAAATCAGAATCCAATTATTTACCAGTCTTTTTTGACCTATATTCAATTTAATACACTACAAACACAAGCTATTTAATGACTAATCTGTTAAACATAGTTGTCTTTTAGTAAATGGTTATTCTTAATTTGATGGCAGCAACAAACAAGTTGAGACAGGAGCAACAAAAGACTGTGAAAGTTGTGGACTGATCCAAAAACACCTGTTTGGATCATTCCACAGGTAAACAGGTTCATTGGTAACAGGTGATAGTATCATGATTGGGTATGAAAGGTTCATCCTGGAAAGACTCAGTCGTTCGCAAGCAAGGATGGAGCGAGGTTAAAAATCTGCATGGGCAAATAGTTTAAGAACAATGTTTTGCAAGGAATTTTTTTCACCATCTACAATTCAAAATATCATCTCAAGATTCAGAGAATCCAGAGAAATATCTGCCCAAAAGGGTCAAGGTTGAAAACCAAAATTAAATGTCCATGACTTTTGATCCCTTTCAGCAATAAAAACCAACATGATTGTTTAAAGGATATTAATTCATGGGCTCGGCAACACTTTGGAACACCAATTGTCAGGAAACACAGTTTGTCACCATGCAAATTCAAGTTAAGACTCTATCATGCAAAGCGAAAGCCGGCCAGAAATGCCTCCAACTTCTCTGGGCTCAAGCTCATCTGAGAAGGACTGAGGGGAACATCCTCCGTTGCACCCAACAGTGTAACTTCACCTAAAATGGAAAGTATTCTCTTGTCCTCACTGTTGCTTCAATTTGAAAACCTCCCATCGAAGTCTTGGACTGCTTTTTTTTTTTAGCAAGACCTTTTTTTAGCATCCAATCATATCAAACTATTGGTCTCACAGTACAGTGCTGCTCTGATGACCTGACATGTTGGCAGCTGTATTCATATGTATTAATGTACAAGCAGGGAAACAAGAAATGGAGGTGCCGGACAAGAACACGGACATGTTTAGGACCTGCCTCACAGACACTTAGAACAGACTTATTCTCTACAGTTTTGATGTTTTATTTTCATCCAACAGTAAACTTCCACATATGACAGTGACCAACATGTTTCAGACCGCCATCATGATGTGACCCATAAGCACAAATGAACAATAATTTGAAAACAAATAAACCAGTTTGCCCTTTTCTCTCTGTGCCAATTGCTCAGTGTTTACCAAATCCAGTGTTTGGAGTATGCAGTACTTTGATACTCAAATAGAGTGTACATAAAAATATAAGTTGGTCATTTTGTAGTGTAGTGTTGATGGTTTAAACAAATCTCTTTGAAATAGTTCTTAGTGTGCTGCCTGATGCCATGTGCCATATCCAGGTTGTACATGATACGGTACATTTACTATATCTGCTGTAAACAGACGGCTTCATTAGAACATAGATGTATAGTTTATACTTAATATATGATATTAGTTTTTATTTGATTGAATGTGTCAAATAACATTTACATTTTGAATTGCATTAAGAACGCATTTGAAAAGAAGCACGTCTTTTTGCTCATAGGGCTCAAAAAATGCTTGGAATTGATGCGAACTGTCTGTGGACTGAAGTCACATGTGACAGTGATTTGTTTAAGAATGTAGATTAGAGCTGCATGGTGTCTGCCCTGTTGATCTTGACCTGAAGATAACTGATAGCTTCATAAGTCCACTAGAGAACACTGACATTCGAGATTGGTGCTGTACAGTACACAGGTTGTGGGTATTCCTGAGAGGTTATATGATTATGATTTATTCCTCTTCCAGCTCTTCACTGATGGAACCACCAACAAGCTAGTGGGCTGCTATGTGGAGGACAGTCTAGAGGACGTTGTCCTGGTCCGAGTATATGGGAACAAGACAGAGCTAATTGTGGACAGAGACAATGAGCTCAAAAGCTTTCAGGTAGTGTAAAAGAACAGGAGTCAAATGGGTTGTGCTCTCCTGTGAATTTTCAGTAAATTCCCAGTAAATCAGTAAGTGCTTTAAAATAGTTGATCCCATCTAATTCTTATTTTGTGTATATTATTGTGTCTCTCCTTTAGGTGCTACATGCTAATGGTTGTGCTCCTCGCCTCTACTGCACCTTTCAGAATGGCATCTGCTATGAGTTCATGCAGGGGGATGCTCTTGGGACGCAGGACGTCAGGGATCCTTCCTTACTCAGGTCAGGACATTGTAGAGTCATGGGACCACTAAGGATTTTTACTGACTAAACTTGGAGATGAGTGAATTCCAACACTGTGCAAAGCAGTATTACTATTGTGCTCAAAATCGTCTCTGGATCTTCTACACATAGACACACACTGTTTTACAATGCAGAAATGCCTCGATGGAAAAGACGCAAATGAAGCAAACCCATACGAGTCACATGCAAATGATAGCTGGCAGACAATCCATATTACCCAAATCAGCGAACAAAGCCCAAACAAAGACTTTTTATGCAGAGGAGTTGCTCATGCCACTTTATTATTATAGCAAATATTGTAATGTACCCAAATCATTCAATACTAATACTTAATCTGTTAACACACATTGTCCTTGGTGCCTGTTAAACACTCTATTGTTAAAGTCAGCTCAGTGTGGTCACATGATGTGTTCAGTTGTTTTCACTGGAGTCTTTCCAGGAACTCTGCAAGAGATACTTGTCCTCATCTTACCTTACAGTACCTAAACCCTGTAGCAGGGCTGTTTATCATTGGACTATTGGATTGCTTCATAACTGGAGACTAATATAGTGTAGTCAGTAATATACTTCATGTTGAAATTTAGTCATGATGATCATGTTATTTATTTAGTTGTTGGTTCATTTAACAGTGACTGTGCACATTAATAAACTTGCCTGTAAATACCAAGATGCTATTTTTCATCTATAGTCCCTAAATTTATCTTTGTGTGTGTGTATGTCTCCTCTCAGACTGATAGCCAGGGAGATGGCTCGTATCCATGCTATCCATGCACACAATGGCTGCATCCCCAAACCCAACCTCTGGATCAAGATGCGAAAATACTTCTCCCTTGTGGCCACAGAGTTCACCGACCAAGCATCCAACATCAGGTGAGATACGGCCTCTGGGCATTAGTTAGTGCTCCCGCCCCTGGTTCAGCAGGCACACCGTGATAGTGATGCAAATTGCTCATGAAGTGCAGTCTGATTTGCCTCTAACATTAGTTATGAGGACAGGGTCAGTTTTGTCCTGGGCCTGATATCATCTACGAACACTCAGTGAAATTGTTTTATCAAATGTTTTTGCACGAGGATGCAACAAGTCACCCTCTTTAAGAGGCATCTAACACATGATGTACACAGAGGACAGATGTCCTGCTTCCTGTGGAGTCTCGTTTCAAGAAGCGAGAGAATACTGCAGAGGTTGATTTTATGAGGAAATGGCCTCCCCTTTGCCAGAACAGACCAGAATCTTTACAACCACCTGTAGTATTTAGTGATAGCACATTTTTAGCCACTGTCAGTTGGCCCACCAATATGATGAAATATCTAACTACATATAACTATAACTATATGTATAACTACTGGATGGTTTGCCATTCAATTTTGTGCAGACTTTCATGGTCCCTGCATGATGAATCCCCTGACTTTTCCTCTAGTACCATCATCAAGTCAGCATTTTAATTTGTCTAATATTTTAGTTTCAATGGAAAAATGCTTAAATCTCTTCTTTTTGGCCTTTTTTCAGTTTGAAGACAACCATGTTGCAATTTCAAAAAAGTTCTCTCACACCTTAAATGTGCAGGTGCCTAGCAATGGCCTGTAATGAACGTTTTTCACTGCCTGTCACTTTCCATGACAATAACTATGTTGTGTGAATGGCTCTATACTAAAATGAATGATCACAAAGCTAGAGACGTCAGAAAGTTGTCTTCTTAACGACGGAGGGCTGAAATAGAAAGAAAAAATGTAACCAGCTTAATGTGGACATACCCTTAGAGAGTTAACATTGTAGATATTTTACCTGACAAGCAACAGTTAGCATTATCATTATGAGCATGTCAGCATGCTGATATTAGCACTTGGCCAAAGTGTCGGCGTACATGAGTACAGCCTCACAGAGCTGCTAGTAGATTAGATTAAGGTGTTCAGAGGTGGCATGAATATTAGTTACAACAAAATTGATCCTATACTGTTAATGTAGTTGACCAAGGATAAAATATGACACTCTTTCCAGAGGATGCAGTCAGGGCTATAACAGCAGATGTGCAATATAAATCAGACTGCTAATGAGAAAAAGAAGTCCTAGAACTTATTCAGACAACATTTGACTCCTGGGCTGACACATGCATCAAGCATTTGGTGGTGAGAATTGCATTTTAAGGAGGTTTATTTTCTTATCTGGGAAAAAGTTCAGGCTGAAGATGGTTCAGTTGGCATCTTGGCAGTGGACCTGCGGAGCCAACAAAGGTAGACCATTTCATATCCTGGCCAGCTGCCCAGTCCCAGCTGATAACTTTGTTCCGATAGCCATTAGATTTCCAGCATGTGGCTTATATATAACCGTAACAGTAATAGCCGACTGGATTAGGGAGTCTGAGGCATGCAGTGGGTCAGCAGATGTTTGCTTAGCTCAGTGTATCAGGTCACTCTGCTCTCTTCCTTGGTTACACAGACAGCTAGAGTGTCCTGGTTCTGAACAGCAGACACTTGCTCTGTGCTCTGAAGCAGACTGTATTGAAGCTCAGATGTTAATGGGCAAAGAATTAGCTCAGATCTGTTTGATGTGTAATATTCCAGCAAGATACAGAGTGATTGCGGTAGAGATGAAAAAAAAATACAGGCCACCTCCTATAGATCTGCAGTGTGATATGTTTGCTGTAGACCAGGCCGGGATTGAACACTTGAAACTCAGGCTGCAGGTGAAGGAGAGGCAGCAGGACAGGCAAAAACCTCCTCCCTCCCAGCTCTCTCTCATCTCCAGCTATCAGGCTGACCGTGGATTAAGCCCCATAAGCCCATTACTGTTAGCACAGGGGTCTCTGCTCAGCACACCGGCCTGGTTGGCTGAGACGCTAACTCGGTGACTTAACCCTTTCTCCATTGGCCAATAATACCACTTTCAGACTTACACATGCCAATGATCTGAAGTGGTCTTTTTCCATCATGTGACTGGGGGCTGAACACAGGTTGGATGCATGAATATTAGTTATAGATATGGAAAAGGGCAAATATTTAAATAAATACAGCTGCTGGAGATGTAAGAATTTTAAAAGTATTGAATAAATGATAAATCAAATGTTCAATGATCAGATCTCAAAACTCATTTCAGAAGAGGACATAGTAGTGCGGCCGCAGTGACACAGGAACAACCTGCAGCACTGCAGAGTGTCCACTGAGAGCTTGTTTCTCTGTAACTGCGCTCCCAGGAGCCAGCAGGCTACAGCCCCACTGAGCCTGTGTGCCGTCTGTGCATGTTGCTGTCAGTTGTTTTCACTTCACATACTGTACGTTCCCACTTTGTCATGTTCCAAAACACGGAAGAACTGTTTTGCTCAATAACAACTGGTAAAACTATTTCTCAGACTTTCCTTTACCATTCTTGTTGGGTCAGTGTTGTGTTTGCAGACACTCTACATGGTTGTCACAACAGTCCAAGAGAAGAAACTGTGTGAAAGTGTGTATGGAAAAGGCTGAATTTTCCTCATGCCTCTCTGTCTCTGTGCTCCCTGTCCAGAATCCAGCAGGAGGTTCCCAGCAAGGCGGTGCTGGAGCAGGAGATGGTGTGGATGAAGGAGCATCTCTCCACACTGGGCTCCCCTGTAGTGCTTTGCCACAATGACCTGCTCTGCAAGAACATCATCCACAACAGCAAAGAGGGTAGATGCCTTTTACCTAAGTAGTGCATTGCCAGCCTGGTTGTCATCTTCCTCTACACTATGTGATGCGATGTATTACATAGTTTTAGACTGGGTCTGCAACTAATTAGCATTTTGTTAATTAATTGTTTGTTGTATAAAGTGTCAGAAAATAGTTGTCCATCACAATTTCTTTCTCAGAGCAGTCCAAAACCTGGAGATATTGACTTAATAGTGACTAAACTAACAGCAAATTCCCATTTTAGCTTAAGCTGATTAAGTTTTGTCATTGTTATAAAAAAATTATAACTCATCAAATCCAGCTTTTCAGCTTTGCTAAAGCTGTTGGAATGTAAGCTGTTTTTGACTTTACCGGAGCTGTTAGCGCATCCATTAGCACTGTCACTATGTCACTGCCCTCACCTGAACCCCTCTGCTCTATTACGTCTGCAGGAAGGCATTCCAGTTTTTGCTAACAAGGACTAAAGTTACAACAGCTGCACACTCATAATGCTTAAACATTAAACGTCTCAGTGACTGGAGAAGATACAACAGCTTTTTTGAGCATGTATACCATTATACACTTCTCTGACTGTTCTCTTGTTGTCTCCCAGGTCATGTTCGCTTCATAGACTATGAATACTCCAGCTACAACTACCAGGCCTTTGACATCGGCAACCACTTCAATGAATTTGCAGGTTTGCTGAACCACAGTGGGATTTGTATATTAGAGTTAATGCTATATCCATACCGAATGACTTATTATATGACCACGTGTCCATGTGTGTGTTTAGGAATGGCAGAGCCTGACTTTGGGCTGTACCCCAGTCGAGAGATGCAGATGGACTGGCTCAAAGTGTACCTGCAGGCATACAAGCTCATCACCAAGAAAACAGAGGAGGTCAGCCCACGAGAGCTGGAGACGCTCTATGTACAGGTCAACAAGTTTGCTCTGGTGAGGAGGAATATATTGGCACACACACTATCACTTACACACTCACACCCACAGTATCTCACTTTAATCTGATATCTAATTTGTCTCTCTTAAGGCTTCTCACTTCTTTTGGGGCTTCTGGGCTCTCATCCAGGCCAAATACTCCTCCATCGACTTTGACTTCCTCGGGTAAGTCACTGTCTGAGTGTGTGAAAGATTCAGAGCTGTGTGTGGCGACCCCCTGTGTACGATATTACATAAGTGATAGGTTGGATTGTGTGTCTAAAGAGAATCTGTCAGTGTGGGTTAAACGGAGCACTATGAAAGACTGAAACTGAAAACCCAAAAGCCAACATGTCTCTCATTTCTTTTGTGAGCACCCAAACCACTTAACACTTCCTGCTCACACACCTGTAGCACACACAGACACCAGGTTTGCCTCCCCTAGTGGTCCACATAGAGGAGATAGGGCTAAGGACATGGATGGCAACCTAATCTCTCCTGCCTCAGTCACAGAAAGGCATTGCTGGAGTCAATATCTCCCCTACTTTGAATGTTAGAATGTCAAAAAGGGCCTGAAGAAGGAAAAGTGATATATTACAACCCCATTTTCATAAATGTTGGGATGTTGTGTAAAACGTTACTAAAACATTTGCAAATACTTATCAACCTATATTCAACTTAATGCATAACAGTACAAAGACAACTTATTTAATGTTCAATCTGAAATAAATAAATGGTATTGTTGTGATCAAATATACTGTTTCAATATACTGTTACATGTTTCAAACAAGTTGAGACAGGAGCAACAAAAGACTGTGAAAGTTGTGGACTGATCAAAAACACCAGTTTGGATCATTCCACAGGTAAACAGGTTCATTGGTAACAGGTGATAGTATCATGATTGGGTATGAAAGGTTCATCCTGGAAAGACTCAGTCGTTCACAAGCGAGGATGGAGAGAGGTTCAACACTTTGTGAAAAACTGCGTGGGCAAAAAGTCCACCTGTATAGCAAACTTCTCAACACATAATTTCAAGAAATTTAAGGATTTCACTATCTACAATTGAACATATCGTCTAAAGATTTAGAGAATCTCTGCATGTTGAGTGCTGAGTTCCCAAGTGCTTTCTGAGTGTTAAAAGAAAAGGTGATCACACAGAGGTAAACATGCTCTTGTCCCAACTTTTTTGGAACATGTTGCATGCATCATATTCAGAGTGATTGTATATTTACAAAAAGGTTTTTCAGATTGAGCATTAAATATATTTGTACTATATTCAGTTCTAAGTAGATCAAAAAATGATTTGCAAATCATTGCATTCTGTTTTTATATATGTTTTACACAGTGGCCCAACTTTTTTGAGCTTGGAGTCGTGATTCCATTTGGAATCGATTCTTAGAGCCAATTCTTGATTGACTAAACAGACAGGGAGCACTATTTTCACACTCTTACTCCACTGAAATGCATAGGAAATAGTGGCAGTCTACAACTGGCAGTCAGGCTGTGGTGTTACTAAGGTTTTCAGTCCAGCAGTAGAGACCAGCTTCTCTGCTGCAACGCTATTACCAGTGAAGCTCATCATTATCAATCACACTGTACTGACTGAGCAGGCGTTGAAATAACATAGATGCAAATGTCATCGTCAATCGGTGCTAAAATTTTTGCAAGCTCAACTAACTAGCTTCAACTCCACGTGGAAACTAGTTAGCCTAGGTTGCTAGCTTTCATTGTCTGAGTGGAGTACAAATTTAAAAGCACAAACCACTAACGGTACATAACCGAAAGGAAAAATTAGCACTGTGTCAACATTTTTAGGGCATATATTTTTTATCCTCTTTGAAAAAGTGGAAAAATATTGTCTGCACGATCATTACAGCTACAGAGAATTCAAACACGAGTTCCTCCTCTGTGCCTCACCACCATTTTTCTCCTCTGTCTTGCAGGTATGCTGTGCTACGTTTTAACCAGTACTTCAAGACCAAACCTGCAGTGATGGCCCTGCAGATCCCAGAATGAGAGGAGACAGGGCGACAGAGTGCGGAGAGAAGACGGGAGGAAGGGAGGTTTTATGCTGGGACTTCCTGTAGGGTGGGAACTCTTCTCTGTGAGCCAGCTGTTGATGGACCACTGCTTGGTCTACCTGACATCCTTTCCTTAAACAAGCTCAATTACTCTTTCATTCCTCCAACTTAGCTCCATGTCTGTCACAACTCCAGCTCAAGATTTATAAAACTTCCACGAGTTCTGTTTGTATGTGTGTGAATGTATGTGTGTGCATGTTCTTGATTTATCTTGATTCATCTTGAAACAGGATGTCTTGCTTCCCCTCTTAGATCAGCTGAACAAGGCGTAGCGAGCCAAGCAGTCACAGAGTTTAAGGTAGAGACTTAAAACCTGCTTTGTTGTCTGTCACACTGGCACCAAAATGTTTCACAGCTCTGGTAATGACAGTCAAAAGATGGACAGGCCTGTGGAGGATGGTTTGATGCTGACATTGACAGATAGTTTGTCCTGTTCTCTGTGCGCTATATCTCTGGCTCAATGCCATGGCCTCATTATCATTAACATACTGACGACAGAGTCATTTCACCTGGGATTCCTCAGATTTTACATGTGGTGTGTACGTTGAGAGCATTCCTTCTTCTGTCAGCACATATTTTAACGCTTTAAGTTCTAATCTGATCCTTCCTCTTTTTTTCTCAATCTTTGGTGCTAAATGCTTGTAGCTGCGGTGTTTGCACTGCATTTCCCAGAGATCATCTGTGCAACACTGGGAGTGGTGCTGTGTCAATTCTTTCCTCTGATTATATCTCTGTTGTTGCAGTTTGAGCAATTCCTTTTCTAGTTATTCCAAGCAAACTGCTGCTGCTGCTGCTGCTGCTGCTGTTAGAAATGTTAAACTAACTTTTCTGTGTGCTAGTGGACTTTTCTCCTGGAAGGACATACCAAACACTGAGTGTGCTAAAGGAAAAGTCTTTCATGGACTGGCTGTAGGTTGAATCACTATTGTGTTCTAGCAATCAGTGATAGAGAGTAGCTAAATGTGCATTTATTTATTTATGTGAAGACATTGTAGATTATTTAACATCTCAGGTGAAACAACTCTTCAGTTTGCTTTAGTACGTGTTGCTTTGCATTAAATTGAGAAGTGATACTGAGGGAGGAGGAGAGATAGATGTCCGCTAAAAAGAGGGGACCTGAGTAAATGTCACTCTAAACTCTGTGTGCATTTCTGTCCTCAAACCTTTTTCCACCTTCTTGACTTTTATGGTTACAGCGAATCGCTCCGTTAAACTTTCCATTTAAACTTTCCAGACCTCTTGGAAAATCACAACCTCGGTCACCCCCACTGCCAAACCCTCCTCCCCTCTTTTATGCCCTCCTGTGTCTGCTTTCTCCTCACATTACCATCTTTGATCTCCACCCACCTCAGTTTTGTTTCATATCTCTTGTTTCATATTGAGGCAGCAGCACCTGTTCCACAGGCCAATCCCCACACTGCAATCCATTCCCATTTGCATCCCAGATTTGGAGCCAAATTTTGTTACATAATCAGACATTGCATAAGTTATATCTGGGGTCAAATCAAGTTTAGCTTCCAAAGGAGGCAGGAATGGGTTATCTGGGCCTGTGCTGCCATGAGATCAGGCATTACTTGGATGGAGAAAGATGGCATCTAACACTCCAGAAATATAGTCATTTCTAGAAGGAAACACATGCACATGCACAGTATCTGTGAAGGTAAAAATGCCAGAACTCTTAAAGGGGCACTCCACCAATTTTACACATCAAAGACTGTTTACAAGTGTGGGAGTACTGCTGCATATGTGGAAAAAGTTGTGTGAAGCCTTTTGTGTCTCCAGAGGGAGCTGCACATAATCTGATAAATGTCCTCAAATAATGTCACTTGAGTCAGCGTCAGTTGGGGATAAAGTTTGGAAATGAAAAAAATCTCTTGGTGTAGAGTTAGAAAGAAGTGTGCTTGCCAGACCTCTGCAGCCCCCTCCTCAACTCTGCTCGAAGCCAGCGGCTCAAGGCTACATTAGTTGCTACTGGCATAACACATGTGAATCTCTGGCTTAACAGGTGGAGTGCAATGCTGAATTGGTGGCGTACTCTGAACACAGCATTGTCATGACTCTTCACACTCTTAGGTTAATACACTACAGATTTAGTGCTTTGGTGCATATCTTCTCTGTCACTGTACTCCAGCAATCTGGTCCTGCGCTTCTGGAGGGCAGCAGCAGATGCTGAGATATGGGTTCACAATGCAACTCAATAGCATCTTCCATTAGACCTTCCCTGACTGGTATATGCCCATGTCGTTAAAACATGACGTCCCCAGTTAGCAATAAAAAGCTTCTCTTGTAAATTTCTCTTCAAGCCCAAGTTCCAGTACAAACCCCCCAAATATTTTGTTGATTTCAATGATTTATGAAAAAGAAAAGCAGCAAATCCCCACACTGGACCAACCATGACCAGTAAACTATTCTTCATGTGTGAAAATCAGTGGCATGCCTCTTTAATAAGAGACTTTTGGCCCTGACTCATTCATTTCTTTCTTTTTTCTCATTCTGGCCACTCATATTTTACAGCTTTCATAATCAACTTAAATTTTATCAAACACTGACAGCTTATTTCCTTAATAATTCTGAAGCTCCTCTTTCATGCTTTGCTCCAGAAAAGGGATGCGTCCTCTCTCTTACACACCCACTCTCGTCAGGATATTTAGACCCAGCAGGGGGAGACACTGAGCCCTGACCTTTGTCCTCCACTGCAGGTCTCATGTAACTGACAGGCTTAATAATTTACCAGGTGAGCATCAGCCCCTCAGAACAGGTGTGAGTGGCTCTTATCCTTAAAAGTGGTGATCAGAGCCTCCTGAATGTGGATTATCACTTTAATAATAATAAATATTAACATAAAGAGTACGTGTATGATGGCACATATTTGGGAGCAAAAAGCTACCGAAACTGTCTTGAAAAAGCTCAAATCATCCATGTTAGTAGTGCATTTTAATTTGAGAATAATCAAGACGTCCTTATTTTTAGTAACTAATAGTGGAGTAATCTGCTTAGTAGATTTGCAGACAAAGACCAAATTAGTGAGCTTGCTGCTTGAACGCCCAATCTTAATACCCTGGTAGGAATTCAGCCTGGATAAAAAGGGCATTTGCACTTCATGAGCACTGAATTAATTTCTCCCTTCACTTAACGGAGGACACTGAGCCCGAGTGGACCTCATCTGGTGACAGTTTGGGATTTTGGAAGAGAAAAGTTAGGGGCAGGTTTATTTTTGTTTCCTCTGAAATGAATTCTAACACTGTAGCAGTCACTGAAGTTAAGGGTTGAACTGAAAACGCATTCCGCACAGACTTGAAGTTGTCCTAAAAACTTTGCACTTATTCAGGAGTGTGCTAATATTTTATCCGCCGTTTGGTCCGTCGGTCACCTTACCCACTGTGTTGTATGGCATCAAAATCATCTCAGTGTTACTGAAATCTTTTCGCCCAGTGTGTATTCCAAAGGCTCCAACATGCTTCACACACTGCATTCCCAAACCACTGAAGTACTCTTGCTTTTTCATAGAGAAAAAAAACAACAACTTTGGACACATGCTACCAAACAGTTTATTAAATGCACAATCCGCGATCAAATGTGGCCCCACCATCAAAAATCAACACATAACCTCAGTACCTGCTTTAACTCTCAGTATGATTGACAGATCTTTAAAGAGCAACTTAGCACCAGACTGAAAAGTCACAAATGTTTCATGTCTGTCTGCACCACCTTGCATCTGTGACCATATCCCACAGTGACGTCACAATACTGCCACACCCTGGAGTACACATCCACAGTCCATAAGTCTACAAATGCCTCAGTTTAGCTAAAGTTAGCTAAAGGTTTTTGCACTGTTTACTGCGCTGACAATGAAGTTTGTTTTGTTTCAGAAGTTGTGAATCTAGAAACCATAGAATATAAGCAATGAAGTATAAATGATAAAAGTATAATTTTCATACTTTGGATAATTCAGATTTTTTTATTAATTTACCAGATTACCAGACACAAAGATGACTTTGTAGACAATTTTCTCAATACATTACACACTGGGTAAGGTGAAAATAAGCCAAACAAGAAGTTGGTGTGGACATTCACTAAATTTAATGAAAACCTTTCCTGTTTAAGACCAATACATACAGTGGCGACCACTAGTATCTGAGACAGGCTGTCTGAATTTCCATTTCCATGCTGGTCGTTAAAGATTTCACTCTTTATGTTAGGTCATTTTTTAAACAGGGTTTATTTATTGAGTGAGTCTAACATTACATTTCACACCTTTTGTTGTTCTCTAATCATACCAAAATGGTTAGCTTCAGAGGGTTTGCATTGCAGTTCATTTGAGATTAACTATATTTGTGTGTGAATGTACTAATGTAATTTTAAGAAACACTGTACAGATAACTGATTTTTTTTTCCCCCTTTGTATGCCGATACTTACTTTTTGTAAATGCTTTGAGCGCTGTGTAAAGGGACCCAGCGCTTAGCTTACAGATGTGACTTTGTAAATGTACTCATCCACTGCTAAAGGAGATGCTGCGTCCATGTGTGCGCCAGTAGAGATGGAGGATGTAAATACTGTAAGAAATACTGTGAAAAGCTTACTGTACAGTGATCCTTCACACCTCTGTAGGAGTGGCAAAAAGAATAATTTAACAGTCGTCAGTAAATATTTCCATTAAAATGTATAAAATAATATAAAATGTCTACGTGCATTTGTCTGGTCTCAAAAGTTGTGGGAATCCATGAAACTAGCAATATATGATTTTCCTTCTGTTGACATTCCAGTTTCCTCCTGTTTGTTTCTGTGTGCCAGCTGACCCAGTGCCTTGGCCCGAACCGGAGGAAGGAAGGGGAAAACTTGTGCAGCGGGACATCCTGCTGAAACACACACACACACACACACACGACTCCTAGCTTGCATGGAGCATGGAACTTTTCGTATCTCTGACATCATCTGTCTTTTTGTACTCACACCATCACCTTATTATATTTTCACACTCCAGTCAAAAGTAATAATTTTAAACTATAAGATTAGAATACCAGTAAGTATTATAACCTCCTCTTCCTAATCTTCCTTTTTAAGGAACTGTGAAATGATTGAAAGGGAGTTTATTTTTAAAAAGAGGCTGACTCCTCTAAACAGGAATTAGTCTACAGCCATGCTAGCTGCTCCGTCAGCCTGTATTTAACTTAATGCTGAGGCTGATAGGAATGTCAGTAGTTTGTCGTGAAGTTTGGTCGTGAACCAAAGTGCTTAACCTGATTATGGTGCTAAAAGAAAAGCTCAAGGATCCCCAAAGTCATTTCACTTTATCTTGAGGTGGCGTGCCACGTATAAAAGTTTGGCATGCAAAAGTTTGGGTACCCCTGGTCAAAATTTCTGTTACTGTAAATAGCTAAGTGAGTAAAAGATGAACTGATCTCCACGAGGCATAAAGTTAAAGATGAACATCCTTTTCAACATTATAAGCAAGAGAAGTGTATTATTTTTGTTTTGTACAATTTTAGAGTCAAAAAAAGGAAATTGGGGTGCCCCAACAAATTTGAGCTCTCAGATAATTTTTTCCAAGATCTCAGACCTGAATTAGCTTGTTGGGGCTATGCAGTGTTCACAGTCATTGTTAGGAAAAGGCCAAGCTGTGCAAAATTCAACCTTTATAAATACTCTCTCCTCAACCTCGTCCCAACAATCAGCAGCCATGGGCTCCTCTAAGCAGCTTCACTCTGAAAATTGAAATTCCTACCAATATCCAGTGACTACTAAATTGTCCCTAGCAATCATTTTGATTAAAAAATTAAAATGCAACCACTGTTGTCCGTCAGTGTCTAGTGAATGTATTTGCTACACAAAGATCTTGTTCTCTACTGAGTCCTTATTGTCTCACTTTATGTTAGTGTGAAACTCTTAACAATACCAAAGGGTATTTTTTTCCCCAAACTTTAATCTTTGCACATTTGTTCAAGTTATTGAAAAATAATTAACATTTCAGACCAGGTTTTCAGGGGTGGCTAATAACACTGATGACAGCCATTTAAGTGTGTCATTTTCAGTAAGACAACATGCACAACACTTTGAACCTGGAACTGGAGCGTCTGATTGGAGTGTAGCTATAATTAGTGTTATTAGTTACACAGTTGCTTAACAAGTTAAAATATCTACTTTTCAAATTCTCCTGTTCAGACTGAAGGGGAAATATTCCATTTAGGCTTTTCCAATGTGATTAATGAGTTTACATGAAATGCTAATTTGCAATGATTTTTTTTCCCCCCGGCTGAGATGTATAAGGGAGAACCACAACATGGACTGTCATGCTGATATAATGGGTGAATGCAGAGCTGAGCTGAAAAGAGCTGAGGTGGTGTGTTACCCTGGGAACGACCTCTGGGAAACCTGAATTATGAAGCAAAGTAATTACTGAACCAACCGAGGCCTGTGGGGAGAGATTCACACAACCCTGTCTCACACACACACACACACACACATTTATTCAAAAAAATCAAACACAATTAACACAACCAATTTATTGTCTTTCAAGAAAAAAAAAACACAAAACTCTGAAAACATAGAGAAACATACACCTTTAAATTACACAAGCTCTTATAAACAAAATAAAGTCTCTTTCTATATTTACATCAGCAGGGGGTAATGACAGGTGACTCCTCAGCACGTCTCCACTAAAATAAGATAAACATTTTCCTCTGATATCCATCTCGTGTGCACGAAAATGCAGCGACTTTATCTGACGCAGCCCTGACCATGATTGTATAAGAGCCCCAACCCCGAGCTCTGAAATGAGTCTGTTCCCACTATTTTGGTTTGTTAATCTTACAGGTAGCTACAGGTGGATTGACCCCAGTGTTATTTGGATGACCTGTGTTTTGTTAAATTGTCCTATGGGTCAATATCGTCAATGAATGATGAGAATGAAGACACCAGAACTCTCCATGTTCAGATTCCTACAGGATTATAGCAACATGCTATCAGCTAAAGATACTAAGAGGAGGATATTTTTTCTGGCACTATTTTATGTGATGCACCCACATATTCATCCGCTGAGCAGTGATTCTGGATGCACAAAGGTAAGCTAGCTAGTCAGTCACACTTTTTTGTCTTACATTTTGTTTAAACTGTACCACTTTATTACATAAAAATACAAATTAAGCTACTTAAGATTGCTCAGCAGTTGACTTATTATGCTTTTTTTTATGTATTACGCTTATTCAAATCACTTTTGGAGCCTACAGTCACTTCAAGATGCTGTATGTTAAACAGTAGCATCGTTAGCACAGAGATTAGCATGGTTATAATTGGAACTAAGGATTTCCTATTTCCTACAAGGAAAAACGAAAAAAAATGCTGGTCAAGTGAGGCAGTGGTCTTACTCTGTAAGACAGGTGAGTTTTCATAAACACACTTTGCACCAAGATGGCTGATCAACATGTCTGCCCACACAACTAACAGCACACAACTATTACTCTTACAAGCTTGTAGGCCAATGCTAAGTGCTAACATGGAGCTGATATCACTCAGCAAGCTGAGCATGGAGCATGAGAGCTGAAAATGTACTAAGACTCATGGATGATTTTGGTGTCTGCGTTCTCATGAAGCTGACCAATGGTTCAGTCACCCAAAACATTCATATATTTCTGTCACTGTCATCAGTTCATAACTGTTAATTGATCTCCATCTCTGTATTCAGCATTAAAGAGGGGGTTTACAGGCACATCCTTCCAATAGCTTCCACTCCCATGTGAAATGTGATTTGGGATTGATTTGCCGCTCTGTTAGATGTCTGGAAAATAAAAGATGAAATAAGAAGACAACACTTAAGCCTATTCAGATGGACCTTCACCTTAAGTCTAATATGAGGTCGATTGATCTGTCACCGCAACGTTGTCATTTCATTTCACTTTCAGTCTTCAAATTGGAAACTAATTCCAGTGCAGCTTCGGAAAAATGAGAGAAACTTGTCATGTCTTGGAAAGAGGCCCAGTGTACCAAGAAAATGACACTTCCTGAAAAATCTTACAAAAACAATATATACATTTACATCACATATGCTGTATATGTATATGTTGTGTGAGGATATTTTCTGCAGTGCTGTGGGAGGCTGCATTTCAAAAGCAGCAAAAAAAAAAAAAAGACATTGGAATACACAGATAGGAGGTGCTCAACACGACAATCAATTAACACTCAAAGAAGCAAACACAGAGGTATAAAAAAATGGGCAAGGCTGAGGTCAACCCACCATGTTATGAAGAGGGAACTGATAGACACACAAATACAGCATATACAGCACAGCTCAACTGAACAGAGTGATGTGGGAGGATGAGGAAGAGGAGGGTTTGATTGTTAATTACTCTATATTATCTGGGATGCAGCTTCTCAAATTGGCGGTGTGATTGAGAATTATTAGGTGCAATGAGACATCCCTTAACTAAAACATTGAGTTCATTAGTGGTGACAAACGCAGTTGTTACAAACTTAAAGGTTCTATATATGACATTTGCTGCCACTAGATGTCACACTAGAGCACAAGCCTCTCAGACCAAAACAAATGGGCTCGTGGCCACACCTCCCTTCTAACCAGAAAGAGATGTTAAATCGCTAAAAACAGTAATTTTACCTTGCAGATCATCATAAAACACATGTCATTCAAACTTGACTGTAATAAAATGAAAATCACCAAACCATCTTGGTTAGTCTTTCCACTGTTCTAAAAATCACCAACTCTGGTTTGGTCGAAATAAAACTGACATAAAAACTATTCTGGCTCTACACGCTGTTTTTCTCTGCTGTACGTTAATAACGTATTTGGCTTGGTAAGGCGCTATCTCTTAGATCTGCAGAGTGACCTAAATCCATGTAATGATTATTAGCTTGCTAGCTATCCTACTAATGCTAGCTACCTAAAACATCAAGTAAAATATGCTTTAGGTTTAACTGAATGTGAATGCCTTAGGCTGAATGCTTCAAACTGCACTCTGCCATCTTGTTTTTCCAATGATGTGTCAGGGGGTCGCTCTTGCGTCTCTTTGTAAACATGGGGAGGGCCCACAGTTTCACAGGGAGGGGCTCACATGCACTAACATGCACCCACGGTCAGACAACTGTGTGTGGCTTCATATTCTGCTCAGGATGCCATTTCTCCACTATATCTTTTGTAGGACAAAGTTATTTGCTGCTATATTAATGTTCAAAATGTCATATATAGAACCTTTAAAGATAAGGCCTTGTGGCTTACAAACCTGTCGTTATTTTTTTCCAGTGAGACTGATTTAAAGATCCAGTATATTGCATCAGCTTAAGGTGCACATTGCTCCTGAACGCTGTTGTCATGTGATTCCAATTTCGAGTAATACTGTAATACTAAATCGCAGGAATACACCTGATTAATTAATTTCTCAATTTTTTTTCTCAATCTTTCTTCAAGATCAAATTTGACTTGGATTTCTATAACTATAGTTATTACTTATAACTAATTTCAGGTGGCATGCATCAAAGACCAACCATGTCTGAATGGGAGCGCTACTCGTCTTCTCTTCTTGTCTTAATTTAGTGATAACCAGCCTCTACCAGCAGGGGGCAGTGCTGACATAGTGATAACCACCAGCTCCATCACAGGCCTGCTGCTCTAAAGTCCCTTGGCTGTCTAACAGGTGAAAACAGGCACTCTACTGAACTTGTACGGATTTCTTTTTCCTCCAATGAATCTAATCCCTGTGGGGCTTTTTGTTTGACAAAAGTCAACATGGGAGGAAAACAAGAAGCACAAGGGATTAAATGATAAAACTTCTACAGAATAACTTGTGTATTCAAAAACAAAGCAGCTGATGACATGTCTATGAAGGGATATGAGTAAGATAAGAGCTTGCCTTTATGTGTATGTGTGTGTGTGTGTGTGTGTGTGTGGAGTTTCACTGAAAACTAATTTACAAGGGAGTGAGTATGACCACATCTCTTCACTGTTGCCTAACAGAGGGGCAATTTTCTCATTCAGCGACAACTCAATCCCTCCCCATTTCCCCTGTTCATCTGCCATCCTTCTTCTCTGACTGTCAGTCAACAAAGAGCCTGCTTCCTCCTTGGCTACCCTCCCCTCTCTTCCCTCATCTCACCTCCATTTTCCTTTTTCTCCTCTCCCACCCCCCTTTCAGTCTGTCAGGAGCACCAGTTCCCCCTCACTCCTCTCTCCCCCGTCGCTTTCCTCTCCTTCGCTGTAAGGAGGCCGCTCCCTCTCTCGTTCCCTCTCTCTCTCTCTGGGCAGGGAAGTGGGCGTGGCGTGGCCCTCTGTTCGACGCGGTGCCGGTGGGACCTGCGGCAGGTAATGCTCCAGTAACGCAGGGTGAAAGGGCATGGTTGCCACAGAGACCGAGCCGGTGCCGCCCGGGTACTGACCATCGCTGTGGGAGTAGTGGATCTGCTGTGCTTCCGTTTGACTGAAAGAGACAGGAAGTGACACTTGAATGATGTGTATGAAAGATTTACAAAACGTATCTAGTTTGTGTAAAATAAAACGTGATGGAAAAAGTTGAATATGATTCCCAAGGTGCATTACAGTCACAAAGCTGACAGTTGTGTTACCTGCGTCACTAACAGCGGACAGAAGCACAAACACAACCTGCGGCTTAAATCAAGTTTCTTTTGGATTCTGGGTCAATTTGGATGAATTCAGTGACTATGGTGCCGTGTTTTGTTCACAAATTCAGTGTTGAAGTGTTCAACTCACACCACTGACTGGCTTCTTGACTGAGGCTCATGGGTACTGTAGTATTTAAACAAGCGTGTGCTGAGACAAAAATTCAGCCCTGGACTTGAGTCCAGACCAGCCAGCAGCCCACGATTGCCTATTTTCCTGGAACAGAACTGGAGCGTGTGTTGCTTCTACATAATATTAGAGGTACAGTTAGGTCCCCCGTCCCTCCCTGTACAGACTTTGTCCTCCAGAAATGTTCTCACAAGGCTACATGAGAGCAATAGGCTGCCTCATTTGAAAATAACGGAGGCCTAACGAATGTAGGAGAAGGGTAAAAATCAGAGGAACTGAAACCAAATTTGCAAACCAATTGCATTCAGCAGCAACTACATACACAGATACTGTAAAGTAGTTCTAATAGAGCAGAAGCTTCGGTAGTAAAATACTCTTTTGTGCAACTCGATGATGATGTCCTGCAGCCAATGATAGCACAGGAGGGTGGGACATGATGAAGAACTGGTGGGAGAAAAAACACTCGGCTTCCCTCTCCCTTCCCATAACGGGCTGTGCTGAAGCCAACGATAACAATATATAATTAGATATAGACATATGTAGATATATATATAGATTCCTTCCACTTTTACTTTAAAAAAATATCAACCCATCAGTTGTTTCAGTTCAACAGCAGAAAGCAGCGAGAATTACAAAGTAAAAATGTAATGGTCTTATCCCAGTAACTCAGTAAAAAAAATCCAGTGATCCAGAAATGAAATCTAAGGCCACTGTGACATTCTGATATTGACGTTTTATTTCTCAAAATAGTGAAAAAGATGCGGCAAGTGCATCTGTGAGATGAAGAAAAACAAGACTGAAACAGAAAAACACTCCAACCAAACCACAGTTAACAGTTCACTTGAACTCCTTCAGCTTAACTAGTTAGAGGAGATAGAGGGAACGAGGGATGCTATTCATCGTCGAGGACAAACTGAAAAACAGCCCAGCTCAATACTCTACTTATGTTTGAGTCTTCACGAATAAAAAAGAGCTTTGGGAGCTGCAGACATTGTCTACAATGTGTGGAGGTGCAGAGCAAACTCTTGTCAATGGATCAATGCACTGAATTGTCAGTGTTGTCTGCCAGGGACAAACTCTGGCATTATGGCACAATTTCAGAGTTATGTGAAGCACGTTGGTGTGTGTGCGCACGCTGCTTTCTACCTGTGCGTGTAGGTCGCTCTCTGCTCCTGCCGGCGGCTCTTCATCATGGCCTTGTACTCGCCCACCCTCAGCCTCCGTCCCTCCACGATGCAGGTCCGTTTGGGCCGGGGCTTGTACTTGTAGTCAGGGTAGCGCTCCAGATGCTGCCTGCTCAGCCTCGCCTGCTCTTCATAGTAAGGCTGCTTCTCCTGGTTGGACATGCCCTTCCACCTGGAGCCTACAGACAAAGATGGCATGATGGAGGACGAGGGAAAGTGAGACGAGTTCATTCAAGTTTTCTTGCAGCAAGTCAGGTTGAGAAGAGAGCAACTGTTTCTTTAGCTCAGAGTTACAGTTTTAGTTTTGGCTGGGATTTACTTTAGACTTATTCATAGATTTTGTAAATTTTATTTAATACTGATGTTAGTTGTATAATTAGTTTTAATTGAACCTTTCCAAAATGTAAATTTGTCTTTTTACATTTTTCCTTCCTTTTCCTTTTAAGTTTAAATGAAGCCGTTTCAAGGTGTGTCCTGGTGGCTGAATCCTCAATTTGAGTCCATCTATGAATCTTTGTGGCAAAGGTCTCTCAATGAAAACAATGACAAAAGACGTAGTTTAGTGATGATGTGAAGTAGCGTTGGATCAGTCGACAGTTGTTATTCTTCACTGTTCAACAACCACCATTGCTGGTGAAAATCTCTCTGACATGACTCAGGCAGAAATGTTCAGAGACGAGGTAATGTATTAAAGTTTATTCTGGTTATGTTTAGTCACGTTTAGCCACTTCCTTCCTCAGTCTCTGATGAATCATCTGGTGTTTCCTGTCACACCATTGACAGGAGACCAAATGAAATATACTTGAATGACATTATGGATTTTTCTGGGTTTGAACATTGTTGCAAACATTCAGCAAAGGTTTGCAATAATTTTTGTAGCATTAGCCCCCAAAAGGTACTGGTCATACCGGACCAAGTGAGGCTATAGCAGCAAAACCCCTGACTGTGTTTCACTACTTCTGAATTCAACCTGTAATTTGTAAAAGCAACATTATTTTATGATTGTTTTTTTGTTGTTTATTTTATGTTATCATTGTTATTTCTTCTTTCAAAAGTTACATATTCTTACTTTAGGTTGATAGAATTCCCCCTTAAAATACATTCTGACATATGTGAAACTGATTCTTTGATTGATTGATGATTACTACATTTTGACTACATATAACTTCACTTAATCATGGTCTACTCATCAGTTAAAAGCTGTCATTGTCACTACGGCACATGAGAAAGCAGATTGTTTTTATTTATATTAAACAAAAGATGATTTGATTGGTTAAGTTGTTCTTCTCACTGTGTGAAAGTGGGGTTAACACATCTTCAACCAGAGAGGTGTGAGATTAGCTCCTACAGTAATTGGTATGAAACCAGGCATAAACATGAATCTCATAGAGTTCACTGGAGAAAACAATTCTCTCGAGATTGAGATGAGGTATTTAAGTGGCATAATTTGCATGCATGTGTGCATTCACGTCTGCGTGTGTGTGTGTGTGTGTGTGTGTGTGTGTCCGTGTCAATGGTTGTTGCTCATAACAACAAGCTCTCCACAATAGACTGGAATGTAAATGTTTGGTCCAAGGAAAGGGACTCAGGCCAGTAAGTGTGTGTGTGTGTGTGCGCGCGCGTGTGTGTGTGTGTGTGTGTGTGTGGTGGGAGAAGCAGGTGTTCATGCCCTCACATGTGCCAGGCAGCGTCTCAGAATAGAGACACAGAGTGAAACCCACCCCTACCCAGCGCTCACCCAGGATCTTGCTGATGGAGGAGTTGTGCATGTCGGGGAAGGCCTGCAGGATCCTCCTGCGCTCGTCCTTGGCCCACACCATGAAGGCATTCATGGGTCTCTTGATGTGGCCCGAGGAGGGAGGGGGTCGGGCCTCAGCGTAGCTGCCTGGGACCGGGACGGGCAGAGCACCTACAAGAAAGGAGGCTACAGTCAGAGGACGACACCAAGCTGCTGGGTTTGACATATGTTACTCATCCCTCCTTAAATATGTCTCCTTTCATTCTTGTCATTGACCTTTTCTGTTACATCCCTAAAACTGGTGAATACCTTTAAACTGTTACTTCACCTGGTTATTAACCTTTACTCATTGAGGGAAAAGTTTCTTTTCAGCCACAAACGTCCCATTTCACATGCAGTTATGATTCACTTTCCACACCCACATTCTCCATCCTGAGGTCTGTACCACAAAGTTTTGTTCCATTTCTCATTAGAGCTACCACTCTTCAAGGCGATGATGATGACGACAATGATGTACAGCTGAATCTGGAGGTGGTGGAAGTTATTTTTGGATATCTAAATGTCAATCTGATATTTCGAGGGGGCAATAATACAATATTTTGGATGATATGTAGTGTGGTATAGTCCCTTTGAAATAAGAATCTGTAACACTAGTCATGAAAGTAAACTATGCTGTGGACAGGGACACTTACCCTCAGAGTCACTGCTGAGGTGGTCCTCAGTGGACGGCAGGGCGTGTCTGTCTTCGCCCCGCTCAGAGTGAGAAATTCTCTCACCGCAGGGAGACTCTTTATACTCCTGCACACATAAAAAAGACAAAGACAGATGAAGCCAGACATGCAGTTAAGTCACACGAATATTCACACTCGAGCACAAAGGGACGATTTGAATTTCAGCTGCAGTGAAAAAAAATGACCCAACGTTCAAGGGGTGTGTTCGAGGCACGCATGTGTTTCACAGAGTGCTATTTAAGGTAAAGAAGCTGCACGCTCAACATATCAGCTGCTGTTTAAATGCAGAGCTGTAAATGCAAAGAAAGGACGCTACAACGCTATGCAAGAGGAAGAATGGTGTTTATTGTTTGAGGGAGGAAAGATGAAGAAGAAAAGGCAGAGTTGGGAATGTAACAACTCTGAATTTGCAAAACTATCACGCCATCAGCATATGTATCATCCATTCCCATGCTGTAAAACATTATTTATTCCCATGTGGTAGAGTGTAATACCAAAATAGGTCAGTCATCAGTATTGGTGTTAAAGCAGCAGCAGAGGCGAGATGGAGCAGGATAATGGAGGAGAGGAGGAGGAGAGCCACAGAGTACAGTATTACTGTGGACAAAGAGAGAGGGCAGGTGGCTCAGTCAATGCCACACTGAGGCCTTTGTGGTATTGTAAGGCTGCAACAGCTGTTGCTCCAGGACAAGGCTGAGACCAAAGCTCCAGCCACCTCAAAGAATCAAAACCAAGACCAGAATAGAAGACAATTTTTACAAGAACCAAAACAAAAAATAACAAGGTTTTTTAATGTCAGGTTCCACATCAAATGTGCAATGTTTGAGATGCTTTAATAGCACGTCAAAACAATTCAGTTTACATAGATGCAAGACAAGATTTCTGAATACAAAGTTTCTATTTTGCTTCACATTAAGATTAAAGTCATCAATTCAAACAATAACATTTTGTACTTTTTCACTATGGCACACGACTGGAGGATAACAGAAGTTAAGACCATCTCTGTCAGGGGACACTCAATAACAGAGACTTAACTTTTTTGTCTTTTCCATACTGTGTTTACTTAACAGCATTTTCCAGAAGGCTATAATTCTGTAACAATGTGCTTCTGTGTGTGGTCACACTACAACTTGGCTTGTCAGTGAAATCCTCAGGAGAAGCATGAATCCCTGTAACCCTAAACCTGAGTCTGACCCCCAATTAGACCCTAGATGTCAGTCAGGGAAAGCGACAGACTCGTATCCAGTTTGTTCAGTTTGGGGTATTGGCATTACAGGGGTTAAATGTCAAAATGCAGTTTCCCAGGCTTTCAATTCTGTGAGTGGTTAAATGTGGAGGCAGGAATTACAAACATAAAATATGTAATATTGCCTGCTTCACCTATCTGTTAAATGGCTTTCTGTAATTCAGACACAGGTGTTGGTTACGTAAATCTATACCATGACTCGTAGAATTGTCAATTCAGTCTGGCTGATGTGTGGATTAACTTAAGATAAGATAAGATAAACCTTTATTCATCCCACAGTGGGGAAATTTACAAAAGTGGCTATAATCTATAATAATATAACAGCAGTTTTTATAATAACAACGTATCGTGACAATGTAAAAACAATGTAGTGAGAGGGGTGTGTGAGAGGCGTTGTTCGCAGTGATGGACCTACTGAGAATTATCAGCTCCACTCGGCTTTATGGAGATTTACAGTGAATTTCAGCTCATTGTTTAGCTGTCGGCCCACAACTTTACTGTTTCGGTTCATTCTCACCTCTTGCTGAGCATCGTTTTTGAGAAGCTTTATCCTCCCTGCTCAGCCACAAACAGCAGACAGACACGCTTACAGACTAACTGGGGAACACAGTGGAGAATTTAGCAGCTAAAGAGCCAGATATTGCCTTCAGGAGTTGGTGGTGAACAAAAACAGAGCTAAAACTAAATGAATAGTAGAGTTACTGTACATTTAGCAGGTTGCCAGACTCCAAGTGAATAATAATGTTGCTCCATAATTATGCAACTGTTAAGAAGTTCACCATATCAACTTGAAAGGTGATGATGGTTGTGATTGGACAGTATGACTAGACTCAGTACAACCTATGATGCAGGCGTTTGCCATTCTAAATAGATGCACTGGCATTAAGGCATCAAGGTAAAGACAGCAACATTGAGCCTTCGCTAAAGAGCTTTGGAGCTAGGATTATTTATGTAACCATTGAAATAAAACATTTTTCAAAAAATTCGACTTCAAAAAATTGATTTCGAAAAATGAGAGGACTTAAAAATCAGAAAATCAGCTATACCAGCCATGGTTCGGGTGGAAGAACAGGAGAGAGGAATTCTGGTTGAAGCCACACAGAAAAAGATGTGAAGAAGTCTTAGGTGAGAGCATGAGAGGCAAAGAGCAAATAGTGAACACAACCTGCATTTACTTTCTCTCTGTGTATGTTTTATCTTGAACTACTGTGGCCGTTAATCTAATCGTACTGTACTCAACTCACACTTGTGACGTGTTAGAAGTGTTGCAGAAATGTTTTGGTCAGACGTAGTAGATTGTCTTTGTGACATTTATGTAAAAGTGCCTGAGGTGATTCAGACATGAGATGACATTTCAGTGTAAATTTACCACCATATTTATGTAACGAGGTGCATATGTGATATGGGCTCTGAACAGAAGCCATGCGACTTGTGGACTGTGCAGTTTGGACATTAGCTCACCATCTTTCCGCCACCATCTCTCTCTCTCTCCCTGTCTCTGTCCCTCTCTCGCCCTCCGCTGCCGTGGCTCCTCAGGAGCAGCTGTGCATCGTGGATGGCCTGGGTCACCACGTCGCCTTCTCCGAGGAAACCTGAGGACAAAAACACAGGACAATGAGGAGGAGAACAAAAATGAGGAACAACATGAAGGTAAAGCATCTGAAGTCCTCCTCCAGAAACATGTCACAGATATTATCATCACTCTTCCCTCATGTACAGATGATAATTAGTTTCATATCCTGCTTGTGGAAATGAGAGAAAGTTCAAGAATGGAATAACTCAACTTCTCTTGGAAAATAAAACAAACAATGCACTTGCTTGTCCAATTCCAGTTCCACTTGCGTTTCTCTTTTCACTATGTCTATGAACAGTAATAATAAAGACACTTGACAAAAACATATTCTGTATATTCTGTAAAGTAACATAAACACAGAGTTTCTCATATGTACACAGGTCCACTGTGTCATCTTCCTTGGACTTTCCAGTTTCTGTTGCAAGCACTTTTTTATTTGTCTATTTTTGCTTTGCTGCATCGCAGAGGTAGAATCAAAGACAATTACAATCTGAACATATATAATATTCAATAATTTGAAAGGAATTCTACACATATTAACTTTAAAAGGTACCCAGTGGGGATTTTTGTCAACATAACTTTGTTTCTCACCAAAACACACTGTGTGTATCCTGGAGGCCTATTCAACATGCAACATGCATTTCCTTCCTCATAAAACTGTTTCAGATATGATTTTTGGATGAATTTGTAAGCTAGCTGTCTTCTTCCTCTGTGACTTTGTTGGCAACTTGGCACATTGCTACAGTTGATGGTGCATTAATACCACCACCGATCTGTGAAATGTCCAGTGGAATATTACACCATCAGCAGGACTATGTATCATGACAAATTCACAAATTCACAGTTTCCATCACAGCTGTGTAACTTTCAGCAGAACTCACTGAGGGCCGACCGTGGCGGGCTGTGGGACACTTCTCTGTGGAGCTCTCTGGGCCTGTAGGCCCCCTGCAGCGCCAGCGATCCCAGCTCCAGGCTCTGCGGACTGGGTGTTTTCCCCAGCTCCATCCCCTTCGGCTTGGAGGTCAGGTTCAAGGGCTGACTGGCTTCCTAAACACACAGCGAGAGCAGATGAGCAGGGGTGGGGCCACTTACACACATTCAGGCTTAACCGCAAAGGGCAAGGGTGTGCATGTATTCCGGTTATGCACGGCAGATTTGGCATGTCCGAGCGCATCTGTCACACCTTTGTAGCGTCTCTGGTCTTTTGTCTTCTTGTTCACCTCTTCTTCTCTTCCCTTTTGTTTATCTAAGCTGTGTTGGTCTATATCCAGCCGTGCAAATACAGTTCACGCTACATACACAAGAACAGACTCACACACAGTAATGCCGCACACATTATACCTTTGAACAGAGGGTGTGGTGTAGTCAAAATATTTTTCAGCCTCCCAAGTACGAGGAAAGTACATTGTCTGTTTAATCTGGAGGGTGTCACTTTCTTTAATGTGTCTTAATCCACACATATATGGTATGAGGTATATAATACATACACACACTGTACAGTAAACAGACACACTGCCAAAATTCACTGTTCTCACAGCAATTTGCGAGATATAATTTCTATGTTGGTGTATGAATTAGAAATGTTTTTGAAAGGACATGGGAAATGACTTTGTTACATTGAGATCAACGTTTAAATGGCTGACACACAATACATATACTGCAGTGATACTGTACCTGTCTGAAGGAAGCGCTGCTCCTCTTCACAGGGGTGGGGTGGGGGTTCTGCAGCAGCTGCATGGGATAGTCCACGGCTGTGGAAGGTGTAAAAGTGTCTATATGAAAAACATCATTGGTCGAAGCTCAGACTTGATACAAATGTACTGAATACACACTCAAATCTGCCAGTGTGGTTCCTCTGCACATCAGCAGTATCACAGTGAGTAAGGTTCAGAGGGGATGGATCACAGTGTGGTGACTTTTGGCATGAACTACCTAACAGTAACAGTGATGGCAGCACACAGCTAATTAAAATGCCAGCAACCTCAGGTACTCACGCCTTAGAGTCTCTGTGGAAAGTACACTCTATAGTGCACTTTTGCTTTTCATTTAGATTATTTTAAGATGATGTACAGCACAGCAACACACATATTGTGTATTAGAAAGAAGAAAACATAAATGATATGTCACATTGTTTCACTTTTCTTTGTTACAGCATGCACATAGTTTAATTAAAAATTTGACAGAACATTTTTTTTCTATTTGCCGTGTACACATCACTGCTAGTTTAGAAAGTTTGTCTCAAGCTGCTCCATTTTTTTAACAATCATTTAATATTGACATATAATATAATCATTCAAAGTCTGTTTGTTATTGTTTTCTTTAACGGAAGATTAAGATGGTTATGAATAAGTGTTATTTATAAATTTAGTTTTGAACACTTTGAGTCTCCACTTTGACTGTAACTTTTTGATTAGAGGTTATTTTGTTTTTTTATTCTTTAGAAATGATATGAGGTTTGTTACTTTTGTTTTAGTTAATTGTTAATCTATCATTTGACTAAACTGGAGAATTAAATGGGCTACCTGACAAATCAAGGTCTTTGATCACTAATGCAGAAGACCCTGTGAATCCAAAATGACCATAAAACAACAGGCAGGTAGAGTAATACTACCTGACACGCTACAATAATGGTAGATATATTTCTATCACTTCATGCTATATCATCATATTGCAAAACCCTAATTCACAATTCAGGCCATAGCTTGCACGCCTTGCCCCATCAGTAAATTAGGCTTTTGAAGAGAACATCATTCGCACAAAATGGAGGAAACAAGTGAGTCATGCTAAACAAATCCTCTGAATGTGTGGAAGTATTTTACTTTGGAATGCACAGTGAAAAGTGAAGGCCCTTAGCGATAGCATTAAAATAATTCACAGTATGGCTAAAAATGTGGTGCATTTAGTTTTAACTTCCAGAGGAGCGCCTCAAAAAACAGCAACAACGAGTACAATGAAACTAATGAAACTAACTCGAAGGCGCTACCAAAATGAAATTAAAAAGCATAGCACCTTGCTCCATCCATATCTTCAAGGAAAAGATGACTTGAAATTTCTGGCTATAGCTGACCTCTTCCACACAACCCAACATTTTTTACATTTATCTGTCAAAACATTCTGAAGCACTCACTCACAAACACACACACACACAAACACACATTTCTTGAAATAAAGAAAGCAAATGAATGGTTATCCTTAAAGTCCGCCTACAATGTTTTAAAGACTGGCCTTGTGTCTTTTAGGTTTGAAAAGATAGAGAAGACAAGGTCACCAACAAGCACAGCTTTTAAGACTTGTGAAAGCAAGACCGCACAAAGCTGTGGCTTTCTAGGCTGTGCCCTCTATAGCCTGCTAACTGTACAAACATTGCAAGTAAGTGTGTGAAAGGTACCATCAACCATATTGTTCGACTGATGTCTACATTTGTGTCTATTGTATGTCTTTCCATTTTCTATAAATTAGGTCTTGAACCGAAGTGCATAAGGAGATGTTTCAGCGTGGTCCCTCATGGAACCGTATTGATGGCTGCAAAGTTTCAGCACACAGTTTCTGGCCTTCAAAGCACACAGTCATTGTCAGATAAGTTGAGAGTTCATTCTTCCTCTGAAATGTAAGAATAGACTATGAAAGAACTGACAGAACCTCTGTTTTGAATCAAGAATCAATTCTGAATAAAAGTGTAACACCAAAAATCTCCATTGAATCAAACCATGATCTTCCCAAGAATTCACACCACTACTGGCTTTGTTTCAGTGCTGTGCTGCTTTCAGTGTGTATGCACGGTGAGAGTGCACCTCTTTGAGCTTCCCTGTTAATGACTTTTTACTTCAAACCACGAGGTAAAAGAAAAGGGACAATTCAAAATGCATGTAGACTTCTGATAGATTATAAATGTAAATTCAAATTCATCTTTACTCATTTAATTTAATCATTTTGATTTCGCCATTGCAACAATGGATTTATGGTTTACTGGGGGCCAGTGTGTTCCAGTCTGACTCTTCCCAAGGCTGAGACTCCTTTGCTAGCTTGCTGACTGACCTGGCTTGCAGGGGATTGGTTGCAGTGGCAAAGTCATCTGGGCGTCAGAGGGGACCGGGAGGGGCTGGGTGTTGGGGTGGAAAGCCGGGATCATCACGTAGGGCATGTTCACCTGCTGGGACGAGGCAGGACAAATACAACTTGCATAAAAGTTCTTGCATCACGTGTCTGAAACACAGATTTCTCATCTGCAATGTGAACGTCACAATTGTAAGTATTATCCATGCTGTGGTACGTGAAGACATGTGAACAGTCTTGAGAGGCGCTGACCTGGATCTGCTGCTGAAGCAGGTTGATCTTGTGCTGCTGCTGTATCAGCTGCTGCTGTTGTTTGGCGATCTGAGAAACAAGACATGTTTGTTGTCACTAACATCATGTATGTGGCTGACACAAGTGCACACTATGTCAATAAGCATGATCTGGGATTCAGTCAGGAACCTGAACCTCCACCTCCAAATACTGGTTTTGGAATTATTTCATGTAGGTATAAAATGCTATGAAGTTTTAAAAACACTCAATTTTGTATCTTAAAACAAAATGGAAGAAGGAAGGAGGGATAAACATATCTGAGGAAGGATGGACAACAATGTGGATGTATAATGGTGAACCAGTTCACAAAATTAGTGGGAGTTCACTATGATTTTTATGGAAATGTGCTTGATTCTGAATGTCAATAAAAATGTATTCAAAAAGGAATGAAAATTACTTCTAATGTTATTGAATTTTATATCAGTGTCACAAAAACGTCAAATTGTGTTAAGTCTAAAAAGAGTGAGATAAAGAGAAGTTAAATAAAGAACTTTGTGTAGTCACAAAATGAGAAGCCTAAACTAACATCTACTAACAACAAAGATGGCTTTTGATTTCATCTGTCTAATTTGCCTAGACTTCATACTTCTTCGTATGCAGACAAAACACAAACAGGAATGTACAGAAGGGGCTTTTGGTTTCTGGGATTCCTTAGTTTCCAGGTCTGTTTGGTCAGAAAGGCCCATTGTAGTTTTCATCTAGATAACAGACAGTGCAGACTTCCTGTTTGTATGATTTGGTAAGAATGGCGGTAGATGTACGGATCGTGTTGTTCAGTGACTGGACACCTCCGAGTTGTACCTGTTCCTGCTGTTGTCGAGCCAGCTCCATCTGCTGCTGCTGTTTCTCCAACAGCAGGTTTGCCATGTTCCTCTGCTCAGAGTGGGCTCCCAGGAGTTGCTCCCTCAGACCGCTCAGCTGGTTGATCATCATCAACAACTGGAGCTCCTTCTCTGCCAGAGACTCTGTGGTACCTGGATGGAGGTCAGAGGGTCAGGTGTCTCTAAAAACAGCTAGAGGTAGAGCGGTTGTCCACCCATAGGAAGGTTGGTGGTTCAATCCCTGGCCCCTGCAGTCTATGTGTCGAAGTGTCCTTGGGCAAGATACTGAACCCTAGATTGCCCCCGATGGCTGTTCCATCGGCATGTGAATGTACGTCACTTTGGATAAAAGCGTCTGCTAAATGAAATTGTAGAATTGTAGAATTGTAGCTTCATCACTTGCGTCATGATCAGGGCTGGGTGGTAAAGGGTCTCTATATGTTTAGACCATTTGTAAGCAGTGTAACAAACTAAAACCTAAAAGTGGCTATATGATAATGTGACAGAACAAATGAATGATAATGTTGCTCTGTAACTGCTGAATGCTGAAATAAGCAACTGTAGGTTCACCATATCAACTTAAACAGTGATATATCAATGCTCTGTTTGAACTCATTTCCGCTGCCGCCAAGTGACAAAAAAAATCTGCTAATGCCAATTTTCGCTTTTGTTATGTCTACCTCTACACGCTATATACTGGTCATCTTTTTTTTTCAATTCATAATCTTATGATCGCCATCATACAGAGGGTTCTCTGGGTTGAAACATTCCTTCTTGATTTTATTCAGTAAAACAATAATAAAGACACTGGTTAATGTGGTTTCAGTAAAACAATAATAAAGACACTGGTTAATGTGGTTTCATTCTCTCAAGAGGAAACTATCTTTATTATTTTATTATTATGCATCTTTCATAACTTGCCAACGCTACAAGCAAGGACAACAAATAACTGCCGAAATAACAGAGATAAACAAATACCTAGATATTCAGTTAAAAGCAAAACCAAAAATGGCAACTTGTGATAATATATATAATTTGACTAGACAAGTCTTTCCTCCTGCTTCTGTCCCTCCAGATGTGTCTTTTTGTTTGTTTCTGTGTTTTTGTCCCAACTTTCCCTGATTTTAGAAGGAACACAAGATGAAACCATCAATTTTGACAGCAGAATGATCCAACCAGTGGTGTACCAAATTACTGCACGCAGCCAGGTATCGCTTTTGTAATGTGCAGCAAATGTTATATAACATTTTTTAGTTATCAAAGAAAATGATGATCATGAAAAAGTTAAAAAAAAAAAGGCAGATATTTGCACAATCTAATCCTAATGTGTTGGAAATTATGGTACATAAGTGGTATATAAATGGTATAAAGGTGTTGGTGGTGTCTGAAAGCTGACCTTTCAGTTGTCCTGCCCCCACTGTGCTTTTATCCAGAAGTTTCTCCTTCCAGTCAGCATTCAGCAGCTTCTCAATGGTAGGCATTACTGTTAACAGGACACAACAGGTACTCAGCAGAACCGCACTGGGCTGCACTACATGACGTGAAAAATATTTTCTGTCAAATAAAATCTATCTGACACCAAACTACTTTCTCAGCCTCCCCTCTGCCTTCCTAATGGCATTGATTGAAGAAGACATCTGAGGTGCCGAAGGGCAGAGGTTGTTTGTGCGTCTGGGAGAAGTTTTGAGTGTTTGAGTGGATCAATATTTGGACAGAGAACAATCCAAGGTCAGCTAGTGGAGAGAACTTGAGAAAAATTTAAGGCGAAGAGTGCAGGCTGGTGAAAGACTTGAGGGCAGGGAGAGTCTTGGGAGCGGCTCAGAGAGCAGCCTTTTACTCCACATGTGAGGGATTGAACAAAATCAAACAAAAAAACAAACAAAAAAAGCACCCCGATCCCACCGAACCCATTCAGAAACCAAAACAACACCCTCGCTTCGCTAGACAAACCGTCACTTCTACGCATCGATTTTCACCAGACTGCATTGTTTATTGCTGAATAGCAGCAGAATGCAGTGCACTTAAACACATAAGATATGGACTCGTCAAAGTCTGGTCAGTGAGAAAATTATATGGAGGCGTGTACAGTATATGTGAGCAAGAGAGAAAGACTCCCATAGATGGAAATAAAACAGGTGCAAAAAGGTGACGGACTGTGGAGTTGCACCGACACCAATGTTTCAAAACCAGCGCTGAGAGAAAATGTGGTAAACTCAGTGCAGATCCAAACACTCATCAGTTTTTATATGTATCTGGATGTAAACCAAAGTTTTGGGCAAATTGAAATTTAAGCTGATGATAGCGCTACAGGAAAAGTGACAGGATCACCAAAGTCATTTGAATTTATCACAGCGGTCCCTCCAATACGTCATGATATCTCACTCAAAAACAAGGATGTCAACCTGCTAGTGGCAAGAAAGGAAAAGTCAGGGGATCCCTAAAGTCATCGGGATGAATGTGATTCCAAATTTCATAACAGCACAAAGTGATGGACAAATGACGTGGCCATCCCTGAGAGCCACACCGCTCGTGTGGCTAATAACCAGACCCAAGATGTAGTTAAACATAATTTTCCTTTAGTATTCAAAAAACATTTCCCATAATTCTGATTCATAAATTAATATGCTTCTTTCTTTTTTTTACTTTCACTTATTTCACTGATAGATGCTCAAAAAGCATATTCAACACAGCTCTGGAAAATGCCAGTAAGACCCATTGTGTTAAGATTATTTTTGTCAAAATATTCAAAGGAGGTCAATGGATGAAAACAGTGTAGTAGGTTAGGCCCAATGAAACAGAATTAACATGCCACACAGCCATGGTTCTTTTTCTGAATAACACGAGCTATGCTTTCAACTTCACAAAAAGGAGATATTTTTCAGTTTTATATTGCGCCAAAGTGCACATCATTAAATGATCAATACTAGGACGGCTTCTTTTGTCAATCTGAGTATGAATCCTTGGCAGCACTATCAACACCAGTCCTGACACTGCAGAGCAGAAAGCGACTGAGAGACCGTGTTAAGAGTTGAGACAGACCTTCCTTGAAGCTGGACTGTCCCTCTGGTCTGTCATGTGTCCTGGCCTCTTTCAGTCCCATGGGGCTTTGCCTGTGAGGCAGCTCCTTACCTGGAGAGCCCTCCTGTCAGGACACAGAAAGAAACCATCAACTGACAAAGCATCTGAGCAGGATAAGGAAAAGCTCATGTTTTACTTTGACATATCAATCTGTGACGCTTCCTACATTTCCTAAAAGGCCTGTCGACAACCTTTCTCGCTCTGTCATGTCTTTTGTAATGTCCTTACCGAAGGGGAGCAGGAGAGCGGTGGGGTCAATTGTCGGGCCTCAAGTGGATGATTTCCTGACCAATCACAGGGAGATGTCTTAGGAGGTTCAGCATTGGTAACGACTCCACCTCCTCCGCTGGACTCCTCCTGCTCTACTTTGACACCAACACCCGCCATGCTGGCATCCCCTCCGGAGAGGAGGTGCAGCGCTGGAGGGCTGGGCTCAACCATTCTGTTGAAAGACAAACACAAGCCATAAAACTAGGTGTCATTTGGGTGTGGTGAGTTTTGGGCACTTGCCATGGCAATTTTTATTTACTAGTCAAAATCATTACAGCACAGAGCATAGATCAAGATAACAAAAGGAAAATTAAAACACACATGAATTTTACATCAGGTAATCCTGTGGGGCACTTTTTGTCTGATAATTTCTCACACTGACAAAATGATAATGCCGGGTCATTCCTGCACATGCTCATCTCTGTATCCGTCTGTTTCAGCTCTGCCTCCTCTGAAATGAGTGAAATGAGGAACTCTACAAGATGGACAAGTTAAAAAAAGCTTTTAGAACTGAGCTGGTTCTCTCAGTGGGCCTAGGAAATGGTGTTGCAGCCATGCTGGTGGTCTGTGAGGCTGTACCTAGGAACAGTGGTGCTTTGAGCTAAATGCTATCAGCATGTTAATATTCTCACAATTACAATGTAAATATGCTGATGTTCGGCAGGTATAATGTTGACCAAGGTCACCATCTTAGTTTAGCATGTTAGTGCACTAACATTTGTGGATGAGCACTGGACACAAAGTACAGCTGAAGCTGATTTCTTATACCAAAGTACTGGACAGTCTAAAATGTTTGTCCTGGTAATGCTGCTAGATGAAATTTAGGGGGTTTACGTTACCCATTCTTTGGGGCAAATGTATATCTAAGTTAATGGCAATCAATCAAGTTTGTGCTGAGATAAATCACAGCAAATTTCAGATGATCACCAAAGTCATTATAACTTATCCACAAGGGACTTTAAACATATTGTAGAAAAGTTCATGGCAATGCATCCAATTGTTGTCAAGATATTTTATGCTGAACCACAAATATCAAACCTCATGGTGACACTGGAGGAAAGGTCAGAGGATCGCCAAAGTCAGTAGGATTCATCCTCTGGGGACCATGAATGCCTTTGCAAGATTTCATATCAACCCATTCAATAGTAGAGATATTTCATTTTGTACCAATGTGGAGGACCAACTAACTGACAGACTGACACCGAAACCCCCAACATGGCTAAATGTATGTAAGCCATGTATGACATCGACGTGTTGTTAAGGAGGCTTCCATAAGAGCACCGTAAATTTTCAAATAAAAACTGGAATTAATATACTCTTGATTGGCAAGGTCAGCATGAAAAAATATTAAGATGGGTGGATTAACATGTATTATTATAACTCACATGACAAATTCAGCTGTGTTGCTCAATTCAACTCGATCGGTTCAACTTTGCAGCTCTTTTGAACAACGTGAAGCTGCCATCAATAAAACTTCCTGCAGATGTTTAACATTAAAGGTCTTCCTGGAAAGGGAGGCATTATGGCCTTTGAGCCACTAGAAGACTGTGAAACATCTGTGCAGGAAATCTTGAGTTTTATTGACAGCAATGACACTACAAAGTAAAAGTGACTGGAATTAATTAGTGAGTAAGGACAAAAAGAAAAGCCGAGAGCAGCAGTGTGGTGTGTTTACTTGACTATTATTGTAGTAATGGATTTAGTGCTGTGGAAATGTATGGGATGAATACCAAGTTATATTTCAAAACTGAAAAAAGAAACTTTAAAAGGTTGACCCTCGGATAAAAAAGGCTTGCGTAATTTTAGGTTTGAAGGTTTGGGAGCTTGTAAATGGTGATCTGAAAATTGGCGCACATTTAAATGGTTTACAATTTACAAGGTTTCAAACCTGGAAAACAATCAAATACACCAGGAGAAGAGTGACACATTTTAAATTTGGAAAATGTGTTGTAGAAACACTGCAAAAAGAGTAGTGCTTGTGAAGAATGTGAAGAAGAAGAAGATGATGTGAATATGACATGATATATGACATGTCGTTGTGCTGATTTTATACATTTTATAAAACTGAGTCTGCATCAACAGCAAGTTAAGGAGATCAGACACAGCAGGGTCAGAGATCAATCAAATATATATACCCTTAAATAGAAGCTTGTTTCCAATAAAGGCCTCATTCTCTCTGCAGTTAGTAATATTTGTCCACTATTTATGAATTTACTGTATTTAAATTTCACAATTCTGTAATTTGGGACTGCAAATTATTTTAGAAACCATCCCAGTTAAAAAAAAAATTAAAAAAATTCTGAGACTATGAGAATTCCAATGATGGATTTCATTGTCTCACCGTCTTCCCGTCTCAATGGACCCTGATATTGAGGTGATGCAGATCAGTTTATAAAAATAAAAAAACTTCTTCACATGGGAGAGAATCTGATGCCTGATGTGTGTTCAGGGTCTGTTTAAGACTTGAACTGAGAACTGCTGTTTTAGGTCACAGCTGAAGTCAAGGTCAAGGGTTAGATGGTAGTTGTGCTACCACCACCTAAAGTCACAGCCAGGCTTATTGTCTAAGTGTGTGTGTGTGTGTGTGTGTGTGTGTGTGTGACAGTGAATAATAGGGGGTTATAGGGGGGAAGACAGACAACGCCTGTTGGGAGAAAAGGAGAGAAAGGAGGAGAGGACAGGTTGAGTGAGAGAGGTTTGAACCTCAGTGAACTTGAACATATCAACTCAGGCTGGTACGTGTATGTTTGTGTGTATGTGTGTGTGCGTGTGTGTGTGTTATTTCCCAGCTCTGCGGCAGGAGGAAAGAAAAACACAGCAGACAGCAGAACAAAACAAACAGAACACACAAGGGCAAAAAGTGCACATATATATTAAGAGGCAGAAAAAAAGCCATTGTTGGAGCCGGGGAACAAAGGAAGCCGGGACAATGGGGGAGAGGCTGACAAAAGCCGCCGGCCGCAGGAAACAGGCCGGATAACAATGCCAGCGGAATGTGCCGACCAACTCGGGAACACAGCAAAAAAATGCGAAGCGCCACCGTTCTGCGGAAAGCATAATAATGATTAGAGCCCCCCTCCACTTCACCCAGCTCTCCCAGCCTGCATACTGTGATTCTGAACAAAGCCACCTGTCTGCCAGGGTCCAAGGCTCCAAACCTCAGTGATGTATATGCATGTGTAAGTGAGTGTGTGTGTGTGTGTGTTTAAAGCTGCACCAATAAAATACAGTTAAGAGCCTAAATTGCAAAGTGAGGCTAAAACAGCAAACGTCTACAACCTGACATGCAATGACTTGGACCTCTGTGGTCATGTGATCCCTGTTGGAAATCTTCTCCACAAAGGAAGTGATGAATCAATGGATCATGTAGCACAACACAAAAGTGTCTTCAAAACAAGTGTGACAAGAGCTCTGGCAGAGAAACAGTAAGTCACACAAGTTAATGCACCATGATTGATTGTATTTATGGATGACAGCTCAACACATTCAACCTATTGTTCTTCTGCACTGAAAACTTTCTCAGAATTAAAGGTGCAGAGGTTTCTTGTAAGTAAACAATCATGTTTACATTCATTGTTTCTCACCAAACCACACTGTGTGTATCCTTGAAGCCTAACAAACACATGTATTCACAGTGTACTTCCTTCCTAAAATGGCTGATTGTTTAAACCTGTTGATGTTGCTGCTGACTTTTTGAAACCTGCATTGTTTACATCCATGTTTGCTAGCTTTCCCTCTTCTTCTTGCCTTTAGTTGGCGCTATGCTACAACTCTCGGTGAGAAGAACAGCCACCAACTGTCAATCAGTGAAACAGCATGAACCCGCCGCCAGAATCACGTCACCTGTCCGTGCACATACGTGTCATTCTTGTGCCCTTGCTAGTGGAGCACATGATAGTCTACGAACAAAACACGGAGCAACTCATCAAAACATTGTTCCATAGCACAACAACTGGCTCCACAGGATATATAATTGAAATTGGCAATATTCTAAATCCATGAGCAGATAATTTTATGTGATTTTTGCTATTTCTTTGCTTTGATTCTTTTACTCAGACGGCCCCATCTGGTTATTTTATCTGAAAAAGTTTCTCAATAGATTTACTACAAATTGATATATACTTTTCACTATGGCAGTATAAATTACATACAACAATTTCAACATATCATAGCCACTCCAAATTATTGTTGTTAGTGTTGCTGAGTATTTACATTCTGGCCACTTCTTTTTCTACTAATACTACTGTTACTTCAATTACTTCAACAACACACAGCCAAATTGAGCTGGGTGATATGGCTGAAATCCATACCAAAATACTGTTATAAAAATGTTTGCGCTATAGACACAAAGGACAAAAAGGCAAATGTTTGCAAAATTACATATGAAATATTCAAAATGATTGTTTATTGCAATGAACTGTGTTTCAGTGTTTATCATTACATCAGACAAAGCTCTTCACCCATAGACGAAAAAAAACTCACTACATGTTAGTTGGAATCATTCATCAAGATAACAGACATTTGTAAAATGGTATAATCATATCATCATAATTCCACTAAAATGCCATCATACATTAATACTAAATTGTCACCCAGTAGAAAATCCTAACAAGGAATCAGGATGAAGCTGATCCACTTGTTTTTTAAATCAACTTTTTCATTCAGTTCTGCCCATTACTTTCTCCCCAGCGTCTCTTGTAGAAGAAACCAGGTGAGCAACTTTACCAGTAAGGAGAGACACATTCATTTAACAGCTTTATGGACTCTGGCATGATCCTCTGCTACAACCAGGCAAAATGAAAAAAAGACCAACACAAAAACTGCCAGCGTTCTGCCAAATACATAATACTGTTGTTACTGCATTTCAACACAAAGCCACCTGTCTGCCAAAGCTCTAAACCTGTGCAAATTGTGTGTGAATGTGTGCGTATTTATAACTCTGTTTGTATATTCAAACTCTGAATCATAAAAAAAACATTTCACACAGCTGATAGTAACTAAAAAGCCCTGTAGCACATTAAATACAGCTGCAAGCGGGGGGAAAAAAACAGCACTCAAACTCATTTGATGCCACCTGCTTGACTACTGTTGACTTTGAACACAATATCACATTCAGTTATTTGCGTTTGTCAGCGTGTGTCTTTGTGGATATGTGTCTGTGTTCGCGCCAGTTTGCAGGTCTAAAATTGAAATTTCCCAAACGAGAAAGAGTTGTATTTTTGCTCTTTAATTTTAGTGGCTACAGCATGATCTAAATGTGGTTTCCAACGCAGTGATACTTAACAGTTGGAATAAAATATCAGCTAACAGCGACTTTAAACCCACACGGATCTGTATCAGCCTAATCCTGTCTGATTGCTATTTTCAGGTGTGGTGTGTGGTATTGCCGAGTATTAGGAAGGAATGAGGATGGAGAGGTGGGAAACTGTTTAGCCAACACTGCAGCAGCCGCCGTCAGTATCGGCAAGGGGTTGATTGCGTGGTGGGGGGGGGATTGTTGGGGGGCTAGTTTTGTCCCACGCTGGAAGTTATTCCTGGGTATCCCCTCCACGTTCCACAGAGGCTAGACTGTGGAGCTGCCACAGGTGGCTTTCACACGCCTCTGTGTGTGTGTGTGTGTGTGTGTGTCACCCACTGCAGAGGTATGCACAGAATCTCAGGGACCCATCGAGCCGCTGACAGCAAGGAATGCGTCAAGGTGTGTGCGTGTGTGTCACAGTTACAAAGGGGTTTTTACTAAACAATGCCTTTACCTTCTTACCGAGAACAATGTAAACCAGTCAAGGTTATTACTTCCCCCCACATCAGTCTCATCTACTTAAACACACACTTAGCCTATGTGCAGCTGTCTGCACCCGTGTGGAACCTGACCTTGTGCATGTATGTATGCATGTATGTATGTAGCGCGTGTGCTGCATGATTTGAATAGCACTGTGAGGTTATCTGATTGAGGGCTGTTTTCTGACCACCTACAGTGCTGTTTAGCTTTTATAGGCGCTCACCACATGCCGCTAAGAAATCACAATAAAACAGACCTCAGAGCAGCTGTTGAGCTAAACAAAGTAGAACAAAGTGACCAAAGCTACTATGAAAAGACTTCTGCAACACTTTTCTCACATTAAAATATATATAACTGTTATATATAACTGAACTAAATGACTGTGGTGAGTTCAGCTCAAACAGGGAATAACCCGCCTGAGCAGGTGAGACTATTTTGCTGCCTTTAATGCAAATCAAGGATGTGATCGGCATCATTAGGCCGTGAACTTACTGACACCTGTTTCCAGGAAATTCCTAAAAGACAAGCAAAAGTGTACTGGATACAAATGCAGTAATGTCAGTTGTCTTTCATGGAATCACTGGTGTACAGTCAAATCAGTTGCTGAGCTGCATTTAAAGCTGCACTAATAAGTATTTGTTTTATATTAACAATGGATCAAACGGATATGTGTAATGTGAGAGGCGTTGCTTGTAGTGACAAACCCACAGGGAATTATCACCCGACTCTCCAGTTTTCCTACACATTGGAAACAAATACAATGTGTAAGGTTTTTTTTCTCCTAATCACAGTTGAATCCTGGCGTAACACTGAACTGCAGTTAAAAAAAAAAAAGTGACTACAACATATTATAGGGGCAATCTCATGAACATGAATTTTATCTGATGAAGTTTAGAGGATAAAACATTGTTCATAAAGTCAGAACAAGTGCAGGATGCCCCCCCTCTAATCTGTCAGTAAGACTTTGTGGTGGTGTACAAGAACTGTGCTGTAATAGTTCTGGGGAAATTTTGCAGGAAAATACGCAACAAAAGACTTTTAATTTTGGAAAATAAAACCTGAAACTAAATGCATGGCTAGGTACAGCCAGAGGAAGAGGGAAAGGGTTTTTTTGTGATTTGGGTGAAGTGAGCCTTTAAAAGAAGCCCATTGTGGCTCGCTGTCAGTCTGACCACAGTAATGGCCGTGCTGTTACAGAGCTACACTTGTCCTGTCCCCCCGCTGTGAACTGACTGCTCCTGTTGCAGCAGGGAAGGAGGCGATGGAGGATGACAGTGGATGGAGGGAACATGCCTCTGCCCTCAGATAAGAATCAGCTCCTCTCCTTTGAGCGCTGACAACACTGAAACCTTACACTTCCCACGACACAAGAATCACTTCACACAAAACCTTCAGTTACCCAACAAGTTGTAACACGTAAAACCTAACATTTCCCCCCCGGGGGATTGGCAATGCAAACACCCTCTGTTGTTCTTCCTTTCTTTTCTTTTCTTTTCTTCCTTTGTTTTCTTTCTCTCAGTGTTTTTCTTCCCCCTCCCAACAGGAGCAGCTTGTTGGGTTTATATCGTCCTTGTCGCTTTCCAACTAGTGCCTGAGGCAGAATAGCAGAGCATGCACAATAGACAGAGAGCGAGAGAGAGCGAGAGAAAGAGAGAGAGAGAGAGAGAGAGAGTGCCAGGAGCCAGACTCAGCAGTTGAGAGCAGCAGGATAAAGTGTTAGACATCTAAAGAGGTTTACTTGGTGATAAACAAATAAAGACAGTCTCATTGTCAACCCTGAGACTGACAGCTGTAATGGCAGAAGGTTCCCCGCAGGAACGCTTCAAAGACAGAAAATCACCACACATCTCGGTCAGCTGGCTCAGGCAAAAAAAAAAAAAAAAAAAAAGCTAATGTAAAATATCTCACACGCAGATCTTTCCTCTCCACGGCCAGTTCCATCGCACTTCGTCCCTCAATGAGAAACATTTGCAATAGAAATCTCTCACAGATTGCTCAGTTGCCGACTGACAGAGCTATTACAGTAACTTTCCAACCTGCCGCGCAGTCATGTTAAGACAAGTGTGAACCAATGCATAAACAAATGTTTGGGGAAATGTTTCACAGTTAGCAGTATTTGCTTAGGGATGATAAAATAATCCAGCGCTCCGTGCCAGCTAGTGCCTGTCTACCCACAGGGCCTGGCTCACGCTCTTCACGGCAAGAGCCTCCAGCAAACTGAAACATCGCTGAAAGACACCGCACCTCATCTCAAATCTTTTGAAAAAAAAAATTAAAAATGCGTGACTCATGTGGGTTCTCTCAACCTGCATCTTCTCCTTTGATTGAAAATCAGTAAATGATGCTGCTTTGCTTGGACTCAAGCATAAAACTCAGAGTCGAGTTCAACTTTGCGCAGAGCTGCTGATAAAACATTAGAGTAAAAAGGGGGAAAAAAGCAGATTTACAGTAAAGCCTTTCAATTTCTAAAAACTACACAGCACTTTCATCCCTCCATCTTGCCCTGCAGTTTTCTGTACTGACCTGGTCGGGAGGAGCGGACGTGAGAAGATCCAACTGGCTGGAGCAGAGCTGCTGACACAAGTCATAGTGACTGGCTCTCTCTCACCAGCAACGCCTGTCTTTTCTACTCTTCAGTTACCTCTGGCCACCCCCCCACCCCCCCCTCCTACCCTCGTCTCTCCTCTCAAGAGGGGAAGTACAAAGAGCCTCTTGAAATCCCACCGTACAGGGGCTTCATTTGCATAATTAGCATGCTGTTGCAGGTAACCGTCGCTGCAGCCCCGTTCTGTACGATACAGATCGAACGTCAGCCCTCCAGCAGGTGTGATAAGGTTTCTAACAAATCAGCTTTATGATCAGTGATGATTTCCTGGACATGAGCCTGGGGGAAAGCACGGTCACAGTAATGATTGATTCTTTTAGATCAAATTAAGACAATATAAACTTTGTTGTCATGCACATGGTGAATGTTTTCAACCGGGACTGGGGACATTAAAATTCATTTCAACCTGCAACAAAATGCTTCATCATGTCTAACGTACTTCATCTCTTGTGTGGTCCAGTGATTACATTTTGCTTTACTACTGCTGCTTTCTGTCAACATGGTGATATAGAACCAAGCGCAGCAGGTTACTTGAGTTGGATGCAAATGGATAAGGACGTGTTTGACGTGTGTTCCAGCAACATTGCTCTGTGCAATTATTTTTTTAGCTGCTATGCTCTCTAACAGCACTACTCCGGTTTCCTGTCAGATGTTGCGGTCCAAAGATCAACCAAATTGAACTTTGACTCCAGATGTGCTGACCTAATGGATCTACTGGCATTGACGGTATGCAAAAGTTATGAAATTTGACTGTAGAGGAAAATGGAGGAGGGACATAATCAGAAAATTAGGGTAGACTCAAGTGTGATGCAAGATATGGAGACATGTGCCACCAGACTGAGAGATCATTTGTTGAGCTCACAGTGAATGCTCAGCATGTTCACTTCTATATTCTGGACAAAAAAGAACAACATGTTCTCTCGCCACACTGAACAAGAGCCAACTGAGATCTGTGACGTGCTTCCAGTCTATACAGTGAGACAAGATGGGAAAAGAGACACTTCTTCTATCTTGTTTTGCTCAAAGCAACAAGTGTGTCTTTCACCAGATAGAGAAGAAGATGCTATGCTGTGGTCCATATGCTGACTAAAAAATCACCAGATGTTATCAACAAATACAGTAATGAAGTGTTAAAGGAACTTAGAGCTTAGCGACTGCAGATTCAGAGCAATTGTTGATAATGACCAGAGAAGTCAATTAAGTCCCAATCTGTCTTCTCACATCTGACAAAGAGCCTCCACAGGTCTGTACTTGGTTCACACACCCTTTCATACTGTATGTTTTTTCCTTTTCAGTTTACTTTGCCTTTATTTACCACTCACTACCTGACTGACTTTCAGATAAGTTCAAAAACAGCTTTTCAGTGAAATTTCAAGGCCTTCTGAGAGAACACTTAGACTGAATACGATGAATAAGATCGCACTGACAGATGAAGTCTCAAAGAATTGCGTGTGTATGTTTGGGGTCTTGATTTCTTTTTATTATTATTGGAGAGGTCGGTAAGATGTCCACACGCACACACAGCAACAGACACGCACAGTTCTCGAACAAAGCTGCCTTGCGTTGCTGACTAGGCCTCATTAGAGAATGAGCTCTCAGGACTGGAGACACAAAAGCCTTGCCCTCTTCTCCTTTCCTTCCCCTCTCTTCCTCTGTTCTCTTGGCCTTTTGATGTCGTGGGTGCTGAACCATACAGTGCGTAGTCCAAAAAAATAAGCTCATCAAGAATACACATTCAGTTTCCTCATTTTTTTTGTTTTTTATCTTGTGCTGTGTGTGTGTGTGTGTGTGTGCATGCATGTGTGCTGGGAAGTGAACACAGAGAGCTACAAGCTCTGATAAGGTGCTGTTGTTCTGTGGTCGCTGGTCAGTTCATCACACAAAGAGCAGTGTTGGGAACTCCAGCGCTGCGATTGAGTGATAGAGACATCACAAAGACTACATTTTACTCCCCTTTTCCTCTTGGAGTTCAGGGGCTTCCCCACAGAGGCCCAACCACTGCATACACACACAGTAACACACACTCCGATCCAATGCGTTTCTATCTCACACTTTCAATTTCCACCCTTGCTACTGACGCTGTGAATATTTGATTAATGCCAGACAAAATAGAAGTTACATGAAGAAATGACCTCACGAGAAGAAACAGAAAAAAATGATGCTGATTCATTCACGCACTTTCATTGTTAGTGACGAATGAACTGATTTTTACTGCGGGAGAGTCTGTTTCTGATGAAAAGACCATTTGCGTTGGCTGCTGTAGTAAATTTGAACTATTTACTCTAAAAAGTCATACATTTCCAATCCGAGTTACATACTGAATGATGAATGAGAGCACATCTACCCATCAGCATACACACACACACACTGCCCTGTGTTAATTCACGACCAGCAGCAAAGCAAGCAAACAAAACTCGTTTTATGTGTCGGACAAACAAGGAAGAGGATGGCAACGCAATCTAGTTAAATTTAATAAAATTAGACACCAGTGCTGCTTTTGCAGGAGGGAGAGATCAAGCCACGGGATTAATGCCACAGCAGAGATGTCTTCTCCTTTTTTTTTCCAGATTTGTAATTTGGAAACGTGACATTTAGAGAGCAATGGTGGATACTGTGGTTATGGAAGAAATCAGCAGATAAGATGATGAATTCCTCGTGCTGGCTCATGGGAGCTACGCTTTTTAGATACTTTGAATTCAAATACTTTGAATTCTAATATGAAGAGCTGCAGCAGATATCCAGGAACACATGCCGCTGTGTTATTAAGACATATGAAAGAAACCCTTAATGAGAGATGTAGTGGAGCAGCTCGGAGGTGACGTCGAGCCTTCAGCAATAGCGAGATATTCATTATTAAGTTGCTGCCTAAGTACTTTTTAAACATACAAGATACAGACAATGTAATCTGCCTTGGAGCAAGATGTTTAAAAGCTGGTTCTCCTCTGCTAATCATGGAGGAAAAACAGGTGAGACTTTCACGACTTTGTCAATATTTTCTATTTTCTTCTTCTCACTGAAAGTGCATTGAATATAATTATCTACATTAGGGCTCAGGATGATAACGATTAATCAGTGATTGTTATCAGTCATCCAGACAGTTTGAAGAGCTGGACTGATCAGCAGCCATCATTCACTCAAACTGAGGTTGTCTGCATTCCTTCCTGCCATATTATCTCTTGTTTAACTGATCTGCTAAAGTTTGAACAAGGACTGCGTATGACTCACCACTGACCAGGTACTACTTGATCATTTTCTTCAATAAAACCACTTTAGTCTGTTGCAGGAGATGAGGGCCGACAATTTTAATGAAGATGAAAGTTCTTTGCGGGCTATAGTCCGTTTCACTGATCCAGGAGTGAGTCAGGCTTTGTTTTAAGCACTCTGCATGTTCTTTGTCAAATAACTTCAGTTGGGATATTTTTCTTTTCTATAAAGGGAAAGCAGAATTTTTTTTTACCCGATTTTAAGGCTGAAATGATTACTATTATTAACATTACTTACAATCAATCAAAGAACAGCCTCTTCAAATTTGCATCCTAATCAGGGCACAGGGATGTGGGTGTGGGTGGGGGAGGTCACTGCACCTTCACTTGCTCCAACCACATGACGGCACTTTCCTCCGTGTTCTACAGAGCGACAGAGTTGTCAGGCTTGTGGTTTCTGTTTTTCTCGCATGCGGTGTGGTTGAGTTTCTACAGAACTGATAAATGCAGATAGCAACAACTATATGTAGTGTCAGCTTTGGTTTCCCTTTTGACATGAACCTCGCATCTAGTAAACACAACTCTGGTCTACACTAGAGCATGTAAGCATGCACCTTATAGCACTAGGGAGCAAATAATCAGGTTCAAATATTTGAGGTATTTTCAGGGCTTTGTTACAGCCCACAGTTTGAACTGTGCATCCACAGCTTGTCAGGCTATTTACCAGTGGGACATGTATTTACAAAGTAGCATGTGATTTTGCTGTTCACCAAAAAATGCGAAATGGTTTTATTTTCTCCCCTTTGTCTAAAAGGACAAGGAGATGATTTGGAAAGCAGCCCTGTCAGATGGAGCAGCATGAGCAAAGCAGAAGGATGGTCACATTTGTATGAATACTAATTGCAAATGAGGGCCATAGTCTTTATGTTTCTGCGTGCTCGCCCAGTACAAGCGGCACAACAACAAGCACAGAAATATTACTGCAAGGAAAAAAACAAGGACTTTTTAAAGTCATATCTGAAAGACTACTCTCAGTAATCTTCCCAGTCAACAGGTGTAAGACTTGAGGTAAGTGCACAGTTCGGAGTTCACAGCCTCTCCAGACAGCTGCTATGCTGCTTTAATGCAGTGCTTTCAAGCTCAGATTGTTTGTGATTTTCAGTCGAATTAGTGTTTTAGTGTCAACAAGACGAGAAACAATACGACAGGACAAGTATTACACTGACATGGCTCAGTTTTTTGTTATTGCTGTATGTGTTTGTCTCTATGGCCCCGGGAACATGTTTGAGTGGGGAGTGCCACAGCAAAAAAAAAAAAAAAAAAAAAAAAAAAAAAATCAAACATATGACTGTAATATACTGCACTATAAAATACACAATAATACGAATATATTCTGTCAGCTAAAAAAATGACTATATAAAAAACAGCACTCTCAACACAGGCAAACTAATTCATATGAGACACTACAAAATATTAAAGTAAACAACAGCTGTGATGCAAGTCCTGTTTCTTAATGCACAGCTGTTTAGAGGTTAAACGTATAGTGTCACATGGTCATTTGTCCTCTTGATTGGTTGGTGAACATCGAGAAGGCGGGCCTTATCTAATAGGAAAGCAGAAGCCAAAGAGAGGAAAACAAAGATACAAACACAAGGAAGCTACTACACAGCAGATAAGTGAGGAACTCACTTGTTGAGCAAAGTGTGCATGGAAAGCGTTGTAAGTAGTATTATAGGAAAAAAGAATACTGGAATCCAAAAAAAAAAATCCAAACATGGTTACAACATTACAACGTCTGATACGGTTATGACTGTATGAGCAGCTTGAATAATTTTAGAAACCTGAAACATAAACTTAGCACTACTAGTGGTAAAACTTTTAAATTCAGTTTGAGCTACTTTTATCTACTTTTATCTTTTTGTGACAGTTACTTTGCAAGATCATCTCGTAAAATAGAATCCATTACTATTATTACAGTACACAAATTTAGAATCAAGCTGGCTACACAATGAGCAAAAACACCATTAAAAACACAATTGAAATCCAGGTTAATTCTTTCATAGTTATAATTTAGTATACCATCTAATCAAAGTGGAAGTAATCTCTGTCCATCTGACTGTATGCCTTCTCGACGACCCTTCATCCGATGAACCTCACACTTGGTGGGTGTATTGTTGAGGACCCAGGGAAAAGCAGTGTTGAGTATGAAGTAGTCTGGATAAATGCTTCTCAAGATGCATAAAAAGAGAAACACCGACCTGCACGTATGAGTTTAAACAACAGTTGGTGACTACGTTATACCCAGAACTATGTTGCTGGTCAAACCTAACAAGGTGTCAGCTAATGTGAGGTTTAATGTTAACAGTTTGAGAACATATGCAGCAGTTAACTATAATGTTATGAAGCTGTATACAGGCCACAGTTCTAACAGTGATTGCATGTTAAACATGTCTGCTGTGTTTCCATCCTGCTCCAATACACTTCATGAGCCTCTCTCTCTCTCTCCCTGTGTCTGACCACCCTCTCTCTCTCTCGCTCTCTCTCTCTGAGGCTTTCTAAATAAGATGTATAAATAGGCTGATGACACAACTGCGCCCTTCACAAAGACACCGAGGAGAGAGAAAAGAGAGGAGAACAGGACTCTGGCTTTAGTCACGGCCGCTTTATTCTTCTGCTTTTCAGAAGCACAGGTTAAAAGGCAGCCATTTTTCTTTTCATGCCTCCCTCCCTCTCATCCCTCTTTCTCTCTCCCTCTCTCCCCCTCTCGTTCCCTGAAACAGGTCGTCTATTGTGGCGGCTAGCGAAAGGCTACTGTGGCATTTATCAGAGGGGAGGAGGAGGAGGAGGAGGGGGGAGAAGACAAAACACACTCCCAATAAAGAGATAGAACAAGAGAAAGGGAAGAAAGGATGTGTATGAAGGCCACTTTTTTTTTTCTCTTCCTTCACAAAGCACCCCCCCACCCCCTTTCCACCCCCTGCTCCTTCAGGCTAGCTCAGACAAAGGAGGCCTGAGTCTCACAATGTGCTCTCTCCTTCAGCCCGGCACACTTTATATCCTCACTCCATTCACTGCTGCTTCTTGAGAGCACCCACGTGTGCACGACGTATGTGTGTGTGTGCGTGCATGTGTGTTTTATGGAGTTTGTAATGGTGGTAGTGGGGGTCTATGTTTGCTGAGGGTCTTATAGACCAAGGGGCCAGGGCTCTGAGGTGTTACTATGGAAACGCCTTTGAGCAGTAAGGAGCACAACAGGTGATTCTGCTGAGGGCCTGTTCATCTCAGCACCGAGAGACCGCAGGAGGTCTCTGCTGTGTGTGTGTGTGTGTGTGTGTGTGTGTGTGTGTGTGTGTGTGTGTGTGTGTGTGTGCGCGCGTGTGTCTCACAAGTATAGCTACTTATGCCACAAACAACTTAGTGCCATAGGTCTTAACCAGCTCCAATAAGCTGGAGATCATGTCTGAAGTTGCTGGCTGACCGCCGTAATGACACACTGCTCGGCCTCACACACAGGCCCGGCCCACACACCTGGCTACACAGCAGATATACTATGCATGTACACTGGATAGTGTCTGAAAACAGGAAAACACGGAAGGAGCGCTGGTGGAGAAAAAATATTTTAATCCATTGACTCTTTTGTTAGCACTAACAAAAGAGTCAATGTCAAGAGCCAGTCAATTCAAATAGAAATTCAAGAGGCAAGAAGAAAGCAGGGCCAAGAAGTGGAAAAAGAACAGTGACGGGGCATCATAAACTATTTAGAGAAATGAAAATATATATGGATATTTTACAATAATGTAGTGTATCAAATGATAATTTGACAATGTGAATGTCAATGTGTGACTGCAACTTTACTGTTTTGGTTCACTCTCACTGGAAACCACACCACCCAGCCGCCTCAGTAGGTGACAAAAAAGTTTCTCTTACCCTAATTTACAATTCACATTGGTTAAAGGTTAAAGCACTGGTTAAGACCAGGCTGATAGGACAGACAGGGTTAACCATTTTCTTGTGCCCATTTGTCCAACAGCTAATTTTCAAAGGATAAGCCTGGTGATTTTCTATCATTTTTCTTCTCCTGAAAAGACCAAAATCAACAATTGATGGATGCTACTAACAAGATAGCAATGGAGCGCCATTGTTGTCTAAAAAAAAACTATTAGAAACAAATCAATGAGCCACACTGTTGCACTACATGACATGTTCCTTTACTACCATGAGCACACATACTGTACTTTATTTCGTAATCCCGCACACACGTCTAGCTGTCTCACTGACGAGAGCACCAAGCGTGGATTAATCCGCACCTGAAAATAGTCCCAAACAAATGAACTATATCAGAACTTTGAGTCCGGTGATTGTACTTAAACAACAAGAGTCACCAAAGTGAATGACGTCCTCTTTGTGCCTAATCAAACATAAGAGGCAATCAATATAAAGAGGTTGCTTCACTTCAGCAAATGGTAAATCCAAGATGCATAAAAAAACAATAAAACATGGGGGGGAATTCTTGTCTGACTGTGCGGGAGCAACAGCGAGCTGCCTAAGAGCAATGAACAGAGGAAGTGTAATAAGTAAGTTTAGGGTTTGCAACTAACATATGTAGCAGGATGACGCATTTGCTCATCTATGGCTTCGCCACTGCCACAATATCTACAATCCGTCTCAGCTTTGTTTTTTTCTGTGAGATATACAACATGTAATTTCTGTTTATGTCCATGGTGACTTTATAGTTTTGATCCCACATTATTTAAATTGAGGTGTTGAGAATGCATGGTGGGCACAGAGATATTTCACTGTCTGCAAAGGACGTAAAAATGATTGCATGACTTTCAACACGTTATCATGTTCAGATCCTGTGAGCGGAAGATGAAATGCAGAAAAGCTGCTGTTATATCCTCTGAGGTCTGTCAGAAACATGACATGAATGACATGTAGAAAAATAAAAGATTTTAAAGATACGCCTGTTTGCTTTTTTTTTATTGGGTACTGAAAAGAGATGCCTATAAGCACCCCTTAAAGATAAGTCCTCACATCACATTATAGTTCAAAGAAATGTTAGAGCAGACATGTTTTATATATTGCACACACACCACAAATGTTAGAGTCAAACAAGCAACCAACTTATACAAAGCAGTCGCATAATGTCGCTTTAGATTTCACTGATTTTGGAGGGAAAATGCAAATCATGCGACCGTATCAGGCTCCGGAGCAAACAAACGGTCTCTGGTCATTTGCAAATGACCAGAGACCGTGCACACACAAACACACACAACAAACAGCTATAGAGCGGGAGACTTGTGTTTTATTTAAAAAAAATCTACTTAAGGTTTCACATGACAACAGAGGCGCGTTGTTTGAGGCCAGGGGAAAGTCATGTAAATGAACCAGGAAACTGGTGTGTTTTTGTGTCTGCAGAGCCCCTGTATCAATAGAGTGTTTGTAAAATGCTCATGATCGGTGCAGAAATAAACAAATCGGCTGGAAAAAGGGTGGCAACAAGCCACTCATACCTTTATCTTCAGTCACGGCGAACAAACCAAGCCCTGTTTTTTGCGCTCTTCTCTGATGGCAATGCAAATGTGTTGGTTAACACAGAAAAAGTAATAAAAAGGAGCTGAAACATATGAAAAGGCCAACAGAGCCTATTTGTTGTTGGCGCAAAAAGTCAAACTGTTTCTAAGTTTGATCAATTTATGCGTTAATCCTGTTTTTTGTCATATCTTTATTTTGTCTCCATCACACTTTTTTGCATTAAAGCTCCACATCCATCATGATCAATAGCACAAAATGCTCTCATGAGTTTTTTCTTCTTTTCTTTCTCTAACAGCTCTTTGAATCAAGAGGCAGATTTGACAGCGTTTTACCGTCACATATGAAGCATATAAACCTGCTCGTTCATGCCTTGTATGCTAAACAATACGGGGCCGTTATGTGACGAGCATAATGGGAACAGTGAGACAAAAGAAACCTGTAGTTATGGCACTTTGACAAACATCAGAACAGGAAAAAAAACCCACATACTTCCCAACAAAAGCTTCCCTCTCAACTCTATATTTAATGAAACACACCTTAGTCCTGTAGGAGCTTGTATTTTGACATTGCGTGCTGAATGAACACACGTGCATTTAACATAGGCGTACACACACGCTCGCGCACACCCACAAGCAAAAAGTTCAGAAAACTCAAGTGCTTTCTTTTTTTTTTTTTAGGGATTAGAAAATGTTCGAAAGTGGCATGAGAAACGCAAGGCTGCTGTTCAAGGATGCTTCCGTTCTTTCTTCTTCAAAACTGATTTACAGCTGTTGATAAATAGCCTGCCATGGCCGAGAGCAAGGGCTTTACTCCCGCATTATTAGCGCATTATTATGAGCTTATGACAGCATTCACGGACGAGTGAGCGCACATTCAAAGCATAGCTGGCACAATGCAAATGCACTTTGCAACGGCATGTGCAGGACAGAATGAGATCTTAGGAACAGTTATTTAAAATCCCTGTTTAATCTTCAGGTTTATGGAACAGAAACCTAAACATGTGAATACTACATTACTGCTTTCACACACACACACACACACACACACACACACACACACACACTCACAGAGACAAAAAAAAAAACAACAACATGAAAACAAAGATGTGAAAAGCCTAGAAGATATTTCACCTTGCGAGCAGAGAAGCAAACAACTCATATTATGGAGGTCTGTTCAAGAGTTTGTTGCGCATAAAGCAGGAATCTTACCTTGAAGCCGAGTGCAGATGCCTACAGGGTTGTGTGTGCGCTGCTGTCTCTAGGTGTCTCTGAGAGTGGCCCATCACCAGTATAAGACTTTATCACCACCCAGCGTGAGCCACTGTCTGTACGCTTGTGTGTGTGTGTGTGTGTTTAGAGGTGTGTGTGTGTGTGTGTGTGTGTGTGTAGAAGTGTGTGCTTCCTATGAAGGTCCTGTCTTTTTTTTCTTCCTCTACCAAGGCAACAGGTGGAAGGTGTCTTTAAAAAGTCCCGTGAAGAATGACAAGAGGAGGTGTTAAGACGAGGCAACGGGAATCAAAGAAGCTCTCCACCTTTGTGTTTCCTTCACAAAGGGATGAATTCTAAGAGCTTCTCCTGACACGCTTAACATCTCCACTTATAATTACTGCTCTCTCTCACCCTGTTTCCCTCAAAGATTAAAATAAAAATGAAGACGTGGTGCATCTTGACACTTAAAGGCTGACCAAGATGTTCTCACACCAGGCGGATCTTATAAAAAGCATTTTCTCAGCACTTAAACTAAATGTACTGGATTTTGCCTTTTGTGATATTGATGTACAGAAGTCATTAAAGTCTGTGTGTTCAGGGGTCATAATGGCTCAACATGAGAAGTCTGTTACATAATGCAAAAGAGGACATTGAGGGATAGAAACTGATTATGATAACGCACTCTTATCAAGGATATAGTGAAGAATTAACCTGAATAATCTCCACTTTCTACTATATAGGCCACCAAATAGAAGAGAGTCACCTTTGCCAACCATTAAGCCTGAATAGAAACATGAATTTATAGAGTATAAATTCATCATTAACACCACAATAAGTTGCATTAAACTGCTGTCACCACCTCCACAGCAACTCTAAGCAATAGACCAGCACAGCTTTTAAACTATCAGAGGATAGTAAATGAATGTCCATCATAATTTCCTAGAGGTGAAGGTGACATATTGAAATTACTTTTTTGTCTGGCCAACTATTCAAAATGCAAAGATATTCTGTCATATGAGACAAAGAAAAGCAGAAAATACTCACATTTGCAAAGCTGGAACTAGAGAATTTCTGCCATTTACGCTTGAAAAATGATTCAGTGAACTGATTGTCAAAATAGTAGCAGATTAATTTTCTATTGATTGATTAATAAACTAATCCCAATGCTTTTTTTTTTAGTTACCAGCACATTGTCTGTCAAAAAGAACTTTCTCTATTTTCATTATTTTGAAAATTTGCGCTTTCAAAACTAAATAATGTGCAAAAAGTCAAAGTAACATCGACAGATTTAAAGGTTATGAAGAACTGAAAAACATGTTGCATTGGTATATGAATAAAAAAAGTTATGTGAGTTCACGGTGTTTAGTACTGATTTCACTGTAAAACATCTTTGTATTTGCCGAATGGAGTTGGGTAAGTAAGCTTTAAAATGTGCAGCTTTCTTCACTGAAGTTACTTATGACCAACAGTTTTTAATTTTATAAATAGGTTTTGAAACTCTTAATGCATCTTAACTGGATATTGTCCATGCTTTTGTGTAGCATGTGACAGTTGCCCGTGTACGTGTCTCTATTGTATTTATCATTACAACAATATTCCTCTAAGGTCCCTTTCACACCTGAACTGCTACCTTGAACTTATCTAGACATTACCCAAAGGAGCTGTATGTGAGAATGCAAATGTCCCAATCAGCTGGACCAGACATTAAACTTTCAGCATCGACACTGTGACCTGTGCAATCATCACGTTGCAGGACTCGTGATCTCAAGTAAGGCAAATGAACTCAAACACGTCATTCCACAACTTTATTGCTGCTTGATGCAAAAGGAAAACTAACAGGGTTCTCATTTTCGGTTGCTTGCTAAACTGATCAAGTGCACTCCTTCACCAGAGCACATAGCAAACTGATGGCTGTGCATGCAGAGTCTGCGAATCACCTGCCTGTAAACACGCACGCGACGCTGCTACTGTCACCAACACGATTGTGTGTATTCCCATTATCAGCGACACCTCGCCCGGTGCTGGTTAAAAGCTACTGTCACACTAATGTAAGAATCACTTAATATACACAACACACAAACAAAACTTGCAGCATCTAGATCTATCTGTACTAACATCTTGTCTGGCATATAGATACATCTCTTTGTTGCTTGAGTTTGATCATTTTAGCATCCTCAGTCACGCCAGGAGACCACGCAGATGAATCATACATTTTCAACATTGTTAGAAACGGTAGATTACATGTAAATAACACAACTGCTACACACAGTCCACAAAGGTCCATTAGTTTTTTAAGAAACATGTTGATTTTCCCAAATCTCTGTCTGATCTATCCATTTGTCCATGATTTGTCCTGACACGGGTCTCACATCACACATGCCTTTTCTCATACTAACATTTTGTCTTTGCTTCATCCACTATAGTTTTTTTTAGTTAAGACAGGCTGAGGTGCAGTAAGTGTAAGGCAGCGCTTTTCACGGACTGTCCAGAGACACACCGATCATCATCTGTTTGGACTGTGTGCAACAACAAATCACTGCGATGCACATTCTGGTGGAGCAGCCAATCACAATGATTTTGTGGTTGAGCAACTAACCCAGTGAGCGTGTTAGAGCAAGGCTGGAGAGACTGTGCTGTTAGCATTGTTCGCACTGTTCGCACCGGCTCACTACATCTGCGTTGCAGTTAAAGTAATGTCAATGTGTTAGGGCAGTGATTCACGGATTTCCATCACCACTGATTTCAGTCAACTTAACTTGAGGTATGCAGGTATCAGTTTTCCCCCGGGGAACAAATCTCATTCCAAGCTGAAGTCAAAAGTTGGTAGACCTGTATCTGTACATTAATATATGCATGTACTATGCAATGTACATACAAATGTATGTAAACTGTATGTGTCATTTTATCATATTCTCATTTCGCAATATATACTGCAGAAGAAAATGATGTCCGTTTTTTCCAACTAGCCCAGAGAATTCACAGTAAGTGAGTGGGCGTGCTGATGACATTTCTATCGTGCAACACAGCTCCGTCCGACTCTTTGAGTCACGTCCTGCCTTGTGCACGCTCTACCCAGGTGACACCCCTCGCCTAAACCAAACCAGTTCTTCATGTAAAGGAGAGCTGGTTAGATAAAAGGAAAATGAAGTTAGCACTCAATCAGGACTGTGCAATTTTCCATGTTTCAATAGCAATATACTGTAAATCCCAATATGGCAAATGTAAGCAAAATCGGGTCAGCAATTAATAATGTCTTCTAATATTGAACAATTTCAAGTTATTTTTAGGTAAAAATGTCAGAAAACAGTGAAACCTGTTGAAAAGACGTCTTCAGATGTTATGTTTGGTCAAAAACAGAGAAAAGCAGCAAATCCCACGACAGAGGAGACAGATGTTTAGAATTTTGCTTAAAAAAGGACGATGAACGACTAGACAGTTCCTCGTTTCAGCTCTAGAAATAAAAAACTTCAGTTGCCAATTTGTCAATTTTTAATTTACTACTCAGTCAGTCATTAATTTGGAAGCAAACCTTTGAGTTATCTACCAGCCCCACACTCAATCAGTCTTTTTTTTTTCTCATAGCTTATTAAATAAGCAGTGAAAAGAATAAAACGCATGAGATAAATGATGAAAAGCGTTGATCTGAAGTTTCAGTCAGAGACGAGACGTGTGGATAAAACTGTCGACTGTCAGCATGTTGATCAGTCAGTCAACCAGCGTGAGTGTTTTAACATTCACAGTTCTTGTGATTCTTCCAAAGGAGACAATGCAGTCAGGGGGTTTTATTTAAAGAGATCATAAGGCTTCCCCCAAACCCAGCATTGTTCTGTGTGATTGGCTTGGCCTCACACTGCGCTAAAGGAGAGACAGAGGAGTACACACACACACACACACACACACACATACAGACACACCATTCTTCTCCATTGTGATGTTTCTCTGTGGACTCCTGGTTCAATAGGATTCAGAGAACAATGTCCGGAGGATATAGGAGGTCAGGAGGAGAGAGGGGAAAAAGCCTTTTTCTGCTCTGCTGCCCTTATGGAGACGTCCGATGTATGGGACACACACACATTCTCACTTCAAACACTCCCACAAACAAACTCTTTAGAATGAAACACAAGAAAAAAGTCTAAAGCGAGTATAAAGGATGTCAAAAATAGTGCCTGGCTAGATGCTCTGGTATAAAATAATAACTGGTAGGGTACTTCGAGACAGGTTTCACACTTCTGCACTGCAAATTTTTGTTACTTATAAACTGACATATACACCAAAACCAACTTAACTGCAATGAGTCGTTATTGGCCAATTTTATTGATTCATCAATCTCGCTCTGATTACAATTACATTCAAGTCACAAATCTAAGCATCCAAACTACTAAATGTCACCTATTAAAAATAAAATACCTGACGATCTTTGAAAAAGTCAGAAGGTTGTTTAACAACGCTTGACTGCTTCAAGAATGACTCCTCTAACCAACTGGATTTAAAAAAAAAAATCCTATCCAGGTCGTCAGAAATGACATAGCAGAGTTTAATTGAACTTTTTTTCTGATTTAAAACAGTGGTTAAGAGACAGATATATGATTGATTACATGATCGCAGTCAACCTGACAGACAGAGAGAGAGAGAGAGAGAGAAAGAGAGAGAGAGAGAGTCACCTTTCATCCTACATGAACCCATTCACCTGCGAAGACAAAGCTCCAAAGCAGAGGGAGTTGGGGGGGGGGCAGAGGTGAAGGGTGAAATGCCAAACCACTCCTAGAGATTATCCTGTGTGTGCGTGTGTGTGTGTGTGTCAGAGAGAAGAAAAGATATATAGTACACACTACACAGTGGTGCTGACAGACAGGCTCCTTGCTTTACATCTGCGCTGCTCCGTCCTCTTCCCCACTGTGGAGATCAAAGAGCATGATGGGAGCGTGTGCATGCAAGTTGCAGGATATAGAGATGCAGCATTACTGTCCTTCTAACTAGCTAGAAAAAATAAAAAGAAAGAAAGAAAAGGAGTGGTGCCAGCAGTAGGGGGTGTGAAGATGGGAGCGAAGAGCGAATGAGGAAAGAAAGGAGACTGACGGAAAGAAAGGTCAGGGACTCCCCACTGACGGACAGCTTTGTATGCGGCCAGCCACTGTAAAGACGAACACACACACACACACACACACACACATCTACAACTTCACTGCTCAGTGCGAACCCAACGGTGGCAGAATGCCCACAAGCCTTTAAATACATTCTTCTCTACGCTGAGACTGAGACGTCACCTCTGAACTGGACACACACGCAGTCTGTCCATCCACAACCACACGTCCCATTGACAGCGTCCTTAACCAAGACAACCTCCTCAGCAGTGATCCACATTACGCCACAGACCTTTATTTCTGAGCCTTTTCACATGCCCCCTGAAGGCTTTCAAAGGACCCTTGGATGGGACCCCAGACAGCACTGACCTCCTAAGCTTCACACACTGTATGAAGACTGTGATGATTCTGCACAGCAAGAGTCTCCATTTCATCCTGACTCTCACATAAAGACTGACGACAACCGACAAGATGTTATTAAGGTGCTCATTCTGAAACTTGAGGTGGAAATGATTCCGTTGCTCTCTTAAACTTCAGCAAATCAGCTGAAGGGAACAGAAAAAAAAGAGGGTGTTGAAAGTCTTGCAAAATGTTGACTCCTGAACCTATTCTTGATGAACCTGCTGATACCTCCTCATTTGCATCTGCCAACAGAACTGACATCATCATCATCATCATCATCCTCATCAACACCATCATCATCCCCCCCCCACTAGATATCTGTGCAAGCTGCCAGCCTGCAGTGGTGAGGTGCAGGGCTGTCAGCCTCTCATTTCTGGCACATTGAGAGGAAAAAATAAAGATGTCACAGGAGAGAGAAGAGAGAGTGTGTGGATGGAGAGGCACTTGGTTAAAGTGATGGTGTGTTTTAATAATGATGGAGGAAAGGATAAGGGAAGTTTTTGGAAGTTGGAAATTCATTACAACGATGGATCTTTGAGGCTGATGAGTTTGATCACAAAAACAGATCCACACCTGAAAGTGAAAAGACGTGTGGAAGTTTTGAAAGCAAATGTTGTGACACAAAGACTTCACAACATCCAGACATTAGCACATGACAAAGCTTAGTTTTTTTACATGAAACTTGTTGACACCGATCAACTCACCAGTCCCGGTGCGCCCGAGCTCTCAAAACAAACAAACTTCCTCCTCTTCCTCTCCCGCTTTAATCCCTCAGTGCTCCGGGACAGAGGCTGCTCCGGTGCGGCTCCACGGCGCGGAGAGCCGCCTGCTGCTGCCGGTGCTGCCGGTGGAGGTGGTGGATGATGGTGAGATGACGGCCGAGTTCACACACACACACACACACACAAGCACACACACACACACACACACAGGGAGAGAGAGGCGGACCGAGCTGTGGTGGATGATCCGGCACAGAGAGCGCAGCCCTGCTCTCACTCCCTCTCTGACTCCCGGGGACTTTCTCTCTCTCCGCCGCTCACCTCCCACTTAAAGGGAGAGGGACTGATTTCCAGGTGCTGCTGCTGCTGCCACACACACACACACACACACACACACACTGGCTCCTTCTCATATTAACACACATCACGCTATCGATCACTGTTGATTGGTCAGCCCGCCTCTTCTCCTCCTTCACATCCATTATAATCCAGCTGTTTACAGTCATGTTTACTTTAGTTCACTTCAGTACAACAACACGGATCATGTTGTACAACTTCCCGAGTAACCGACAAGGCTGCAGTGAATGATTATGTCCATTATCGACTACATTTTTTTTCAACTAATCGATATTAATTTGGTTTATTAAATGTCAACATAGTGAAAAATGCTGCAATCACATGTTCACAAGTTCCCAGTGATCTTAGGGACTGTATGAAAATTATTAGGACTGATAAAAAGAGGGTCATTTATTTTTCTAAATATCTATTTTTATGTTATATATATTGAGGGGAGCAGTGGAGGGTATATTTTTTCTTTCCCAAGTGCCAATCTACAGGGCTGAAAAATGAAACACAGAAGTGTGCAGTTCCATGCATGGCCACTTGAGGCAGGCTCCAAAAGAATCAGTTGCATTTTTACGTTAAAATGTCCAACTTTACAGCAGAAATTAACATGTTTACAGCCTGATACAAAAAATAGTTCTGGTCTCTCTAGCTTATTTCATCCTTCATGACACGAACAGGGGTGAATTTTTTTATAACACACTCGTTTAAAATCTGAAATTAGGGGTGCGGCCACTTCGATTGACAGCTGTCTGCTGGCCATCGGTTCCAAACACGGAGCTCATTCAGTCACTGAACTTCAGCTGTGTTTGTGGTGTTTTTGCCTTTCGGATAATTTTTCATACAAATAATGAATAAATAACAAGACTACTGTGCTGATGATTGAACAGACTGCCTCAAAAAGTCTGAACGCAGTTCAGAAATCTACAGGTGATGTCAGAGAGACTACGTCCATGTTTTATACAGTCCATGTTCTTTCCCCGGTGGAAAGGAAACATTGGACACTGTTGTTATCTTCGCTCTTTGTTATTTTGTCATTTTTGGATCTATTTCGACGGCCTGGCCTAATGCACTGGCCATAGCTCTTTCCAAATTGGATTGCAACCAAATTTGGAAATAGTGTACATACAGCCACATTGCACAAGTGTGTAAGGTTTCTGACAATTCTAGCCACAGGGGGCACTACAGTAACATTAAAACATCATATTTCTACAATTATGTTCACGTAAATAAAATGAAACTTGGTAAACAAGTTCTCTGTGAGTATGTAGATGACATATCTGCACGTCACCAATTGCCCCACCTTGTGGCCGTTAGTAAAACACCACCTTACTACTTACTAACTGCCATATCTTTTTAATGTCATATTCCATGTTGACCAAATTCAGCAAAGTTGTACAGATAAGGATGCTGAACAAGTTTGTAGCTTTTTATGCAATTTCACATGTAGGTGGCGCTAAAAGATTTTTAAAAATTGCCGCTGGGAGCAGCAGCAGCTAACGCGCTTTTTCTTCAGGATGCACATTTTAGTTCTATTTTAGTTCAGCTTTCCCTCGTGAGATGTATTATATAAAAACAGAAAAAAACTGTAACGTAGCTGTACTGGAAGTTCAGCATCACACACTGCCAGTTGTACTACTAACTAGTGTAATAAGATAAAATATGTTAACGGTGGATGTTTACAGTTTGGAAAGTTACTACAAGTAATGTGATCAGCTCTGCACACTTCTTTTCAGTCCATGGGTGATTTAAACTCACACACGTTACTGTCTGCTCTTCCACAGTTAAACACTTCACTCCACTTGAACGTAAAAATCTCATAATACAAGAGCTTAGTTTTCAGCTATTATTAGAAAGTGGCTGAAATATTTGATCGACATGACACATCACTTCTTATCATCTTCTTAAACTCTTTATTCTTTTGTCTCTTTTAGTTATTTATTGTTAAAAGAGCTGTACCAACTCAACACTGTTATACTGTTATATTGTTAAAGTTGGGAAAGCCTTGTTTAAAAAATGGAAACATAAGATTCCCTTTCGACCACAGCAATGTTTATTTTGTCTCTTAAAACTCAAAAATATTCAGTCAACAGAGAAAGGCAGCAAATCCCGACAATAGAGAAGCTGGAATTAGCAAGTGTTTGGTATTTTTGCTAAATTCAATTAACAATCATTTTATTATCAAAATAAGTGGCAATTAGTTTTCTGTTGATCGACTGATCAACTAAGCACCTAAGTGCTTTGTCTCTTCTTACTAATTATCCTCTTAGTGGTTCTGTTCAAGCAAATTACAAAAAAAAATTCCAATTTATCCACAGTGGTTTGTATTCTCTGCTGAGGATTCTCAGGTTTTATTGGTCATAGTTTTGAGACATTCACCACTGAAACATTTGCTGCCACCCAAATATTACAGAGATGAATAGAATTTCATTTGTGCTGCTTAAAGCAACAAAACAAATTACATTTGACAAATTCAACAGAAATGTGTGTATGCAGGAAAACTGTTCCGCAAACCCCGAATTGTTTTGTGACCTTGCATACAAAAAATACCAATTCTCCTTTCTTAACAAAAACTTTTGAAAGTTTCATCCAGAGTAATAATTTTTTTCCAAAAAATAAGATGCTTTTGAGTTTTTCGAATATCATTTAATGCCTTGAGTTCCATTTTACTTTCATTATGATGTTGCAAGCAACTCTCAGCAGCAAATAGACCAAAACCTCACAACTACTAGCATGAGTAGAAGCAACGTTTGCTTGATTTCTTCCCTCAAACTTGCCTATAAATTCTAGAAGAACTGTTTACACATTGTCAGTAATGTAATGAAAGCATTGCATAAAGTACACTGAATATTCCATACTTAGCCAGACGCACGGACACTGAATGACATATTAAAACCAAAACAATGTTATATGTGTTATATTTCTTTCATTTCTTATTTTATTCTTTAGAACATTAGAAGACATAGTTTTAAAATAAAATTCCATAGTTTTAAACAGCCATTTCTAAGCCTCAGGCGTCAGTGTCCACACCAGTGGATAAATTAGGAAATGTGGTTTGAGTTACGTTTTCTGTCCACACTAGTGTTATCTGTGAGTGTTTTATGAGTTTGCCACCATGACAAAATAATACAAAAACACTTTAAGGTCCCGAGAAATTGTACAAATGTGTTGGATTTTCTGTTGAAAATCATGGCAATTTGCCTCACACTTGTTCCAGAAAAGGATGTGATTCCATTTCCTGTTTGGGTGAAAGACAGGGTATTAGTTACGAGAGTGCTGTTTGTAGCCTGATGTGTGTGATTATGTACTAATTAGGGTGATATTACATCTCTAGAAAGGGAGTCCTCCATTTCCAATCACTGTGCATCAGTGTCCAAATTTGTAGGTACAAGTTGAACAAAAGTGAAATCTTGGAGATATGCTAGAAAAAATTCATACCACATGTTGCCCAACTAGACTGAAAGACAAATGTGTTCATAGCTGTTTGAAAAGGCTCACACTAATGAGCATATTGGCGCCTTTATCACAAGTCTGCCAAAAGATTGCACCAAACAGAAAATGCATCCTCTGACTTTGAGCTAAAGTTAACAGAAAACAGAGCAAATACTCACAACATGTGAGTGTAACATGAACGTCTGATGACTGAAGATGAGCTGTTTTCCAGGAACTAGCAGCTTTCCAGGAAGATCAAGTACCCATTTCATGGGACCTTTGAATCTCTTCTTTGTCCTCCTCCAGCTTGTGTAATGGTGGTTATAGGAAACAACACAATGGTACCTACATCACAGTATTACTGCAGCCATCAGAGGTTGAATTGATGGAACATTTTGACAAACATGGCCAGTCGATCTGCTCGGCTCTGTGTCCTGTCATCATTTGTTTTGTGTTTCAGCAAATCTGATCAAACAGTAGTTGTTGTGATTGATAATTGGTCTTCAGTTGTTAGAGGACTCTACAAGTATAGAATAGTAATTCGGTCAAGGTTTAATTGTCTGTTTGTCACACATACAGTTGTCTCAAAATAGAAAAAGAAAAACGCAGTATGACAATTACAATAAATTGTTTCTGAATAACATTACTGCAAAATGGAAATACCGCACTTTGGCCATAATTTTGAAAAGTTGTCAACATACACCAGCGTTTCTGAAAAGCTCAGATTTCAGTGGTGGGCCATGCATCCTTCGTGCTGAAATGCCCAAACTATGACAAAAAGATGCATTTTTAAATGTATCTGCATCAGTGTGGACATGTTGTACAGTAAGCTTGTCTTATTTGCATCTGTGTGAATAACACTGGCAGCGACAGGGGAGAAAAACAAGCTCATGGAACGTCAGAAAAATGTGACTGAAGAAGTGAAGACCTCACGTCAAGAAAGAAAGAAAGGGAAAGAAAGAGAGAAAGAATCGGTGAGGTCATGGGAGTGCACATGGTGAGGAGAAGATGAAAGGAGGCGCGGCTCTATGGGGACGGAGAGAGATAGAGAAAGAAAGAGAGGGACAAAGAGAGGAGGAGAGAGAATGAAAGAGAGGGAGAGGACGAGGTAGAGAGAGCTTGGCCGTGCGTTGGGGGAGCTGATGTGCCATTTCTAATCCCTCCTGTTCGTGGCTTTGTGCCGTGGCCCAGCAGGAAGTGGGAGCTGGGCAGACAACAATTAACAAAAGAGCTGTGAAGAATACAATTAGCCATCAATGGCCAACCACAGGCCTTTGTGCCTGTCGCCATGGAGACGGCACAACACCACTATACCGAGATTACAAAACCCTTTTCTACACTTCTCCTTTTTTCTCTCCATCTCCCCTTTTCTCTTTTTTCTCTTTCCACTTTTCTCTTTTCTTCCGCTTTCAAACTAATGTCCCTTTTTTTCTCTTCACTTCATCTTTTCAGTCTTTTTCCTCTCTGACGCACACACACACACACACACACGGTTCATGTTTTCTGTGAAGCTACATGCTGTCTCTGTTGTGATGTTCTGGCTTCTTAAATTTCTCATGACTGACAGCCTGGAGATCAAGCACCAAACCAGCCTCTCTACACCCTCCAATAAGATCATCTGACCCCTCAGCATCAGCCAGGAGTTGTTGTTAATTTTGTTCGGGCAGTGATGTTACATTTAACTCGTATGTGACAGCTGGATTTCTACCTGACTGCAAGCTTAACCTTAAAGCTGCAGCTGTGGCTCAGAGACGTAAGTGCCTCCACCACAGAAACCCATGCAGACTGTTTTCCCTGAGTCTGCATCATGCAGTGCAGCCCAGCGTCTCCACATCAACACAAGATGTGTTTTTAACTGACTTGCTTTGTGTCAACAAACTTGTACAACTTATGGACTCTACACTCAGTTTATTAGGTAGATAAAAGTAAAACAGTCTATTTCAACAGCCCTCTAATAATCTAATAATCTAATGTTCAGTTTTTGTTGAAAGTGTTTGAGAGAGGTGATGATTCAAAATTATGGATTATTTTGACTGTAGTTTGTGTCACTGTTGAATTTTACATGTCATATTGATTAGTGTCAACCCACACTGATATATAATGTAAAGAGGGTTTGATATAACCTTTGTGAATGTGGCATTTAGAGCAGGCAGCTTTAATTTTGGCACCAGATATAGATTGAATGTAGTTTCCCTAAAATTCCAGCCAGGTCATTTTCGTCAGTAGCATTTCATTCTAATTTTTATGCCTTCTATGTGTTTTGAGGCTACAGCTGTCGCCATCTTTGTTGTGTACAGTGACCGTGGTTACAGGTGTTGCTCTCATCTGTCGCGAGGTCAGTGGAAAAGATGCAAGCTACGTCTCTCTGAGCGACTGTCCTCAATAAATCCAGTTGTCATTCACAAACCAGGGCTGTTTGAACAGAACTGCTCACTCTCGAACAACCACAGCCACCTGATCTCTCCACTGCAGATCAGCTGATCATTCAGAAGCTGCTCTCATGTGCTTGCTCATCAAAGGAGAATCTGAAATGTTAGATGACACGATATTTCTTTTGTGAATATCTAGAGGAAGATTTAGATTTCCTGGAACATACTCATACCTTCCAATAGCAATGTGAAAGATAGACTGAAAGTAATGCTAAGATAAGATTCTTTATTGTCATCAGTCATGCACACACAATCATGCTACGTGCAATCAGGGAAACACACACAAGGGCAGTGGCGACAGCTATATATTGGAAGCACCTGGGGAGCAGATCTTAGAGGGAAGTAAGGTGCCTTGCTCAGGGGCACTTAGACGGTGGGATAGGTAGAGGAGTGTCCATCTGTCCCTCCTCTCGGGCTTGAACAGATCCATTGTCTGGTTCATCCTCCGGCACAGGTATCCTGTTGCCAGTCTGTGGCCGTGAACTAGTGACCTTCCAGTCTGATGCCCTCTTGTCTGACCACCAGTCCACTGCCGCTCCCAAACGTCAACATCCACAGCACTTTTTCTAGAAACGTCTGCATGTTTTTGTACTCGTTTTGTTAACCCTTCCTGCCTGATTCTCGATGGATTTGGATGAATTTAATCCATAAATCATTTTCTTCCAAGAACCAGTAACGACAGATGACATTACTGACAGAGAGAGAGAGATATTTTGAACGGATACTGTTTAACTAATCAGCAGCTGCAGTGTGTGATTCAACATTTGATGAAGGTTGTTGAATCCGCAATAAAACAGCAATTAGTTCTTTTATACTTTCCCATCTTTCACATTATTGTTTCGTTTTTTTCACTGACAAAAGTTCATAGTTCTCCTTTTAAACCGCTTACCTTCCATTTATTTTTAGTCGCGTTTACATCAGGGAAAAAATGCTCACCAAGAAATATTTTGCACCATAGTTTTTCTTGAGGAAGTGAACATTGATCAGACTGCCTGTTTTAGCCAGTTAGACCTAATGAACTGACACAGGATCACAGCTGGTGAAGAACAGGACCACTCTGACCCTACATACAGACTTTGCAGCTGAACAGTTTACCAATGGCCAAGAATCAAACATTCACTATACCACAATTTTCACACGAATTTCAAAAACAACTCCCCATCTTGTTTCTGGATGGGTCAGAATTGGTTAAAACACACTTCCCAAACGTTACATCTGAAAGTTGCCAGTAATGATGCAGCAAGTAATGTTAATGAAATGTCAATTACCCCAACCTCTACAACTTTGTGCTTCAACATGTAAAGGACACACTACTTCCTGCACTGGCACTGAAGGTTGGCAATGGACGTCCAATGAAGAGGAACGGAAGAGATGTTCTGAAGAAAAATCATGCTTTTGTTACAGCTACCAGGCAGCAATTTGTTCCTGCTTGTAGGTCAATTAAAAGATATCCAACCATCTGGTAACGCATTTTCAACATTCTTCTCATAACAAATTATATTAGTGCTGAGCTAGAGAATGTGACCTTCGATTAGACTGAATGAAAATCTATGACATGGTATCAGTGATATGCAAGATAAAGATAAGTAAACACTCTTACATTAATTTTTAATTTTGTTTATTACTAAATGACTGCAGGTGTGAACTGACTGTATGAGGAGTTTTGAATACGCAACACAATTTGCAGCATGGATTTGCTGTTTTGCAAACTGGAGCATGGTCTTGTTGTTTCTGTCACCTTTCCTCAAAACTGGGCCCTTTGTTTGCAACAATGCATCCGAACAACAGAGACTGAATGTAGTATGTCAAAATATGGAAGAGGAGGGAGCAGGAAATGCAGCTGTGAGACACAGGGGTGCACCGGAGGAGGCATTTAAAGAAAAGATCAAATGAAATCAGGGCAGCAATTGCGGATGCAAAACTGTCATGTAATCAACCGCAGGCACGATATGGAGTAGTAACATTTTTAAACTGTCCTTCTATGCACTTTCTCAACCGCCTTAGATGCTCAAGGTCAAGCTGATCTACCATTCCATGTACCATTCTTTAATATGTCTTTTTTTATTATTTAAAATGGCTTGTTTTTCTTTTCTGGTCTTCAATGAGGACTTTTTCATTGTATTATTTGCTTTTCACACACCATTATGTGGTTTTGTTAATGGTTCAGACCACAACAACATTTCAAGCAGGCATTTACTATTTTACAAACTGAAACATAGTCGTCTTGTCTGTGTCACCTATTCTAAAAAGCATGCAGCTTTGTTTCTGACAATGCATCTGAACAATGGAGAGAAACTGTGTTTTCTGAATGCTGAATGACTGACTACCTTCAGCCCGCCAGTGGCAACACAATGTTTTGATTATTATCTTTTGTGTTTTCTTTTTTATTATCTTTTTATTTGTTTGAATAACATAGGCTTAAGTCCCATCTGCCATTTCTATGGAGCCAATGTTTCATTCAGCTGTGTAGTAGCCGGAGAGGCTTTCCTCTTGAAGCTCTTATCCAATGAGTTTTTCATATTATATGAACTGTTTAGCTTAACTTAGAGAAACGTGTACAGTCTTCATTCTGTAGGGAAAATGCACTGTAAAGTTCACAGGCTTCAAAAGTCTTTAATAGTCTAAAATAAGTCAAATCAAACGTGTATCTTCAAAAGTTAGATTGTTTTTAGTATGAAATTCTTTCTTTCCTCCACCCAGGACTGAGAGCTGTGGTACTCCCATCCCTTACTATGTAATCACACTAGGATGGGATTACTTCAGGACCAGTATGGAGTCTTTTTCCCAAAACAAAGAAAAAAAAAACATTATCGTAATGTTATTGTTACAAAAATAGTTGCTTCTTTCAAATCTCTGTTACACTGTAGCTTGTACTTAATTCTTTTACTTATTTAGTGTGTTAGATCACACAGCAATTTGCTGTCAGTCCTTAATGTACTGACAGTGATGGGAATGAAAGCCTTCAGCCCAGTGGTTTGCAAAGGGAAATTATATTGATTAATTAATAATAACAACAACAACAACAACAATAATAATATGATATTATTATATGCATGGCAGGATTTAGGACTGAACTCGACAGTAAATTATTCCTTTGTCAATTGTATCCATTTTTAGCTTACTTTAGCCCTTTATTATTATCATATTTTAGTATTGATCATCTGATTTTTTTTTGTTGTTGTTTTGTCTGCAATGCTACCCTTTAACCTATTTCCCTTGCAAATTTTGGAAATGTAAATGAAAATTTTTGACCCACCTAACTGCTTGAGCATTTTGTTTTTGTCTTTTTGTTTTAGTAAAGAATTTCATACTTTTTTTTTTTAATGCTATGTAAATAAAGTGTATTATTATTCTATCTGTGCCAGGTGGCCAATATCTATAGCACAGGTGTGTGAATACAGGTGGTCCAGATGTTTGATCCTTCCATCTGGACACCTGGGAAAAAAATTTTTTGGGATTAAACTTAATAAACCTTATATATATGTATGTATAATATTTGGAGGAAAAAGTTTATATTGCCAGTATGTCATACATCTCATGTCTATTTTCAGAGGACAACAATGAAAAGGCTGCAGCTCATCACATTCTGGAATTTTCATATTCGATTTGTATATGCTCAGTATTTTAATAGTCATTTATATTCTGGTTGTGTTTGCTTCATATTAAAAATGTCTGAAATAGCTCCGCTGCTTTTATTAGAAAGGCACTTTAACACTAGAAAAAACAAACAAAGGCAATAATAAAGTTGTACATGCCACACAATAGCATATTAATATTCACAAAACAGCCAGTATTCATAAGAATGTGTCCATCCCACTGGTTTGCACATGCTGGTAGATATGACGGCAGCATTTCAAATTATTCTTCATGTACTTATTATAATCAAGATATGACCTTTTGTCAAAGATAAGACAAGAAGATTTGGATCAAATATCAGATCTTATCATACTCAAGAAACACACATTTTGACATCTCATATGTCCACGTGGTGGACAAAACAAAACGCTACAGGCTCTGTCTCATGGCACCGTACACCATGGTGCAACTTTGAGGCAGGAAAGTGGAATTTTCATAACCAGGTTTATTATTCACATGTGCCTGTTTGTTGTTTTGGTGACAGACAGTGAAGTTAACCGTGCCAGTGTGGGGGCAGAGGTGCAGTTCCAGCAACAGTCAAGCTGTGAAGTGCAATTTTCATGTCAATTATTACCAGGATTTGCATTTGCTCACACTAGGGCAGAGCGCAGGGTGCAAAGCACAGTCATACGTGCACGAGTAGTTCCTATTCAAAGCTGAACTTTTTGTAGATAAGGTGGCCCACCAATCTCTCAAGCAAGAAAATAAAATCAGCAGCATTCTTCATTTTAACTACACACACATGGCTGTGGTGTGAATGATTGTAATCCAACACAGAGCTGTCAGTTTTTGCACCATGATGCGGTGGGAACTGTGGCAGTGGCCACATCCATTAAACATGTCTGTTTCCTACCTTGGGAAAGGGATCTTGTAAGACTGGAGTAACACACTAACCAGTGTTTTTTCATTACAAGCAAATTCAACTTTAAGTTGCCATATACACTCAGTGGCCACATTTACTGTCTATTGCTATTCAATACAACAGCTCTGCTATAAATTCTTCCTATTAAGTTTATTATTATGTTCAGTTTTTGGTGACATTGCCAGAAATATGGAAATTCAATTACATGTTTATTACTGAGGTCATAGTTAAAGGTGGTGATGTGCTGGACTACATTATATTGAGAGGTGTTCCTAAAATTTCGTCCTCCCTATTTCTATACATGAGGTGGACAGAAGTGGGCATTATCAGGCATCATAAAAAAAGACTTTTCACCTAAAACTGTTCACTTGGGTGGGTGCATGTTTTTGCATCCCCTTTTTTAAAATCAACAATCAGCTCCTTGGTTTTGTTGATGTTGAGCAGTAGGTTCTTCTCCACTACTACTCAAGATTTCCTCCCAACATGAATTCTCTTTGCTGTTTGAAATTCGGTTAGTCATGGTAGTGTCATCCACAAACAGAATTCTCCCTGTGCCTGGGTTTGCAGTTATGGATGTACAGTGTGAACAAAAGGGGCCTGAGCACACACCCTGGGGTGCTCCAATGTCCACTAGGGTGGAGGAGGTGTGTTCTGATGCAGGTGTTGTTATTTTCAAGGTGTGTCAAGACTGTGTGGAAGGCAGAGATGTAGTCCTGTCCTGTGTGGATCAGTTGGTTCTGAATGCAAACTGGTGAGGATGCAGGCCGGCTTAAATGTTGTCTTAAATGTGCTGGAGAACCAGTTTCTCAAAGCACTTCATCATAATGGGGGTGAGTGCTACAGGGCAGTAGTCATTTAGACTAGACACTAGCCGGTTGACACATGTTTTTAGTACACGGCCAGGGATGTTATCAGGCCAAGCAACTTTACTCATATTCCCTCTCAGGCAACATGGCCTGATGAGCTGCGCTCTTGCTTTGGTCGCCGGTGATGGTCTGGATCGCTTGCCACAAATAAATGCACTAACATGCACTCACACATCTGCATCTTCTAGCAGAGTCTGCGGTAGTGACTTTTCAGTCATAGTATTCAGTTGGTGTGAGCAGGACTTTGTTGACAAGAGCACCATTATATTTTCTTTTGAATCACTATCCATATGTTGGACATGGTGTTGGACTGGTTTAGAAATTTCAGACTTGGTTTTGCAATTTTATTGCTCTCAAGCACAATTTCAGGGAAAAAAAAATCACTTCAATCATTGATAAGAACTGGTGATTCAGTGTGACTTACATATTTTCAAGTTTCTTCATTATTAAAGTAATCCAGTGATAGTTTTCTGTCCATCCATGAATACATTGCAAATAGGAACTGCTAATAACTAATTCGGGATAGTTTCCATGTTGCCAGTTTGCCAGAATGTAAACAAATATAGGCGACAATATGGGGCTCAACTTGTAGCTAATTACTGGCTCCATGACTGACTCCATGGCAACATTATGCTTCCTGTTTACATCTCTCAAAACCCCCAAATTATGGAAACTGTAGTTCCACAATTTAGAGCATGCCTATATCCTGCAAATAGAAATAAGACAAAAACATTTGTTTGTCTGAAAGAGGGGGACAAAGAGTTAGTTTACACTGCACATCACCACAAGAACAATAATTCCTGAATAAGACAAGGCATAACAAACAGTTGCATTATTTAAGACCAAATACAGACGATGGGAGCTCAGTCCCACTTGTTCTTGTTCAAACTTGTTTCACACTGTATAAACCACAACCAATGGTGCTTCCAGATCCCTACAAATGTGTAATTTTAGCCATACAAACCACACCGTTTTTGTCATCGGAGAAGAATAGTGCCAGCTTTACAATCTCGTAGCTTTATTCTCCCTCCTGCTTTCAGGTCGCGTACCTTTGTCTGTGCCGATGAAGCCGGCCAAGCCTTGCTGAGCAGTGCCAGCCTGCTCTGTTTGTTCTGCCAGGCCGAGCTAGACTACAGCACCTTCAGCCATTGTCAGCTGTAGGTTCTGGTGCAGACTTGTTTTACCATGTACTATACACCCTCAGTCTCTATTTGTACTCTTGCAGAACCAGAGTTTCCATAGTAGTGCGCCAGGTTGTTTAGAAGATGAAACTTTAATGATTCCCATGAGGATATTGAGGCATTGAAAGGAGACTATAAATAGGCACAGAGTAACCTGTAACACCAGTTTGATATGACCAGGTTAAGTAAAAAATGTATCAGTGAAAAAAATAGCAGGTACAAAACACATGGAACGTTAAGGCCATTGATCTCTGGTGAACAGTCTGATTTCAGTTCAGGTGTTATTATCTGATTAGTGATTCTCAGTTCATCTGGATGCATCTTAATTTTTGGCTTGCATATTTTTTCTTACTGTACCATCACATTCACAAGAGCATAACCATGAAAGCTACATGAATCAATCATTTTAGAATCAACAATGGACAAACTGTGAAGATCTACAGCATCTCTAAGCTCATTGTGCTTGACTTTTGGCTGCCACCTCATCAGCCGTGTTTCCAACAGCTGCAGGCAGTTGTTTTTAGTGGAAAATGTCTGATGAAGTGCACGCTACATACAACCCCAATACCCTGAAAAAGTTGGGATGCTGTGTAAAAGGTAAATAAAAACAGAATGCAATCATTTGCAAACAAACCGTGTTTACAGACAACAGTTTTACAAAGTGTTCCTGAGTGTAGTAATCTCCTTTATCCAGTCATGTGTTTGACAAAGTGTTGAACCTCTCTCCATCCTTGCTTGTGAACGACTGAGTCTTTCCAGGATTAACCTTTCATACCCAATCATGATACTATCACCTGTTACCAATGAACCTGTTTACCTGTGGAATGATCCAAACAGGTGTTTTTGGATCAGTCCACAACTTTCACAGTCTTTTGTTGCTCCTGTCCCAACTTGGTTGAAACATGTTGCTGCCATTAAATTCACAATAAGCAGATATTTACAGAAATGAATGAAGCTGGTGAGGTCAAACATTAAAGATATTGCCTTTGCACTGTTTTTCATTGAGGATATATCAAAAAGGATTAGCATATCATTGCTTTCTGTTTTATTTAAACTTTCTTGGAATCAGATTTGTACATGTACCGAACCGAATCACAGACTCAGTTCGGTACTTGCTGGTAAATATAATAAATAAATAAAACATAAAGATATATAAGAGTTTGTGGAGACAAAAACTTTGCTAATAGGAGAGAAAATACTGGACTTCAGGTTGCCAGTAAGTCAACTTCAAGTGAGTGCTAATGTTTCTCTCTGTCTGCTGGATGTGTACATTGTTTGCTGACACATTAGCCATAACAAGTTTATCAGGTGCAATATAATACTGTATGCCACTGTGATGTATACAGTTTGTTGTACTGCCCCTAGTGGCCAAAATACAGCATGAACACTAAATTTATGCAAGTTTTCTCCTAATGTTGACAAATCTTTAGAAGGAGGTTAAACAGGGCGCCCTGTAAACCTATGGTGTCAACCATGAACACCATCACTTCGTGTTCAACTGGGCACCTTTGTAGCATGTCATTCATCCTCTCTCACTTATTTTCTAATAATAAAAAAAAATTCTCCTCAAAAATATTGATAAAAATTAGGTCTCATTTATACAATTTAATTAAAAAACAGACAACTAACAAACAGTTGGGCACTTTTGTTTTTAGCTTATGTTTCCTAAACTGGAGTAAATAGTGCATCTGTTGGGGACCATTTTTAGTGGTGCATAAACACAGTTCTTGGAATTGGCTCAAAAAAAAGTACAGTGTGTTTTCATGGTAATGAAGGAACATGTCACCCAGTGCAACAGTGTGGCTCACTGATGTGTTTTTAATAGTTTTTGGATAACAAAGCACAGAAGAATAATCTAGATGTGTTACATAATACATGTTGGTAGGATCAATTTGCTGTCGGTTGCTTGGTTTTGGTCTTTTCATGGGATTTGTTGACAATAACAAAACATACAGTATATCACCAAACTAAACCTGCAGGGGTTTCTTTCAATCATCACTTATTAATACAACAGGTTCACGTTACGTGCATGAATTTGTGAACAACATGTTCCTTTTCCTTTGAGATAGGCTAACTTACAGGTGTTTGATATGTAATGAATTACACATGATGCTCTTGTTACTGTTACTGTTTTATTTTTTCACAGTTCAGTTGGTTTAATTTTAAACAGCACCAATGGATTCAATCTGTCATATCTTTTTTTTTGTTTGTTTCTCTTTAATATTGATGCTCATTTTACTTTGCATTTAAAGTTTCATTCATAAAGCACTATCAAAAACTAAAACTAGAAGAGTGCATTCAGTAGAGTGCAGATCTCCATCAGGCACTGTTTGTGGACTGCAGTTAGGTCTATCCTCTGGCACCATGTATAATCCACAGATTGGGGTCATAAATTCAGATGGATTCAGCAGATGGTTGTAGGTGGGTGAAATAATGCCATTAATGAGTAAAATATGTTATATTTAATATTTTTGCAGCGATCGCAGTGGAAACAGTAAGTACGTCTCCCATTAAGAGTGACACCATGCATGTATACGCAGGAGGCACAGCAACATAAATTCATTTATTTAAATCTCCCAACACAGTGAAAGTATTGGTCAGGATCTAATGCTAATTCATTTTCTGCCTTCTTCTACATTTCCAAAGGTCACACACACAGTCCAGGGTCATACAGTGAACTTGTTTAGAATGAAAAAGCAGAACTGTCTAAAAAATGTATTTCACAATGCTAAAAGTTGAATTCTGCTTCCTCTGTCCCGTCAAGTATATAGTTTTAAAAAAGCTGCTTAAATGCCCCACGATTTTTGCTGTGGTGACATTACTGTGTGCATGGAAATGTTTAGAATTGAACTGAAAGGAGCCTCTCTAATCATTAAAGTAAATTGTTAAAGACATCACTCAGCATACATCAATACAACACACAATAAAGAAATAACCTGGAAAGCGTGCGCTGCTCGACGTAATCTAAAAGGCAGTATAGCCTACAGGGACTGATGAAGGTGAAATGTCCATGCAGGTGCGGGTCTCTAATTTGGAGAACGTAATATGTTCTGGTGGGTAGCAGGTGGATAATTTACGCTTACATGAAGACTGACGTCAGAGCTGATCCATGCATCACTACCACAAGGTTTGTCTGGGGCAAACTGAAGCAGTTGTCGATCACTTGAGGCCCTTAACAGTTTAGAGGAGTGAGGAGTCAGTAGTCAGAGGTGATCAATAAATGGTCCAGCACTTTTGAATTGTCCTGTGAAATATCATATTGTACATGTGAAAACAGGAAAAAAAAATGGAGAAACAACAGCAACATGCGGATGCTTCCATACAGGGCACAAGGGCTCACTGAATAGTTTGATGAATATGAAAATGATGTGAATCATACGCTATGGCAAGATCTCAACCCAGCTCAACACCTATGGGAGATTTTCGAGTGAGGTGTTAGACAACGCTCTCCACCGCCATCATCAAAACACCAAATGAGGGAATATCTTTAAAAAGACTACTGCTCATCCCTCCGGGTAGATCTGTGACAATGAGCACTGAAGCTGAAATTTCATCTGTGTCTGAGTTGATGTAGATATAAATAGATATTTGCAGTATAAACGAGTATAAATGAGAGAAAAACATAGAAAAAGTAGATAATGAGTCTCATTATATGTAATTGTAAAAGGCATCATAATACATAGAGTGAATCTTACATATCAGTAAAGTTAATGGCATCGTGCAACATTGAACATGCAGTATTTTTTCTTCATTTCTTAATCTAATGGTTTAATGGTAAGGAACATTTATTTATGCTTATTTTAATGTTTGCAATGTCTTACAATTCACCAGAAATGTTACTGGGGTATATGACAAATAACAGGAAATATGTTATGAGAGCAAAAATGTGTGTTTTTTAATGCACACCCAAACAAGCCCCTGTGGCCACAGTGGCAGTTGCTGGAGGCTTGTTGTGTATGAGCAGCCCAACGTAATCTACATGCAACATGTCATAACAACCCCGACCTCAACTGAAGTCAATTACCCACACTGTCTTCCTGTGTCCCAGTTTGCCCCTCTTTTCTGGGGTTGTCAGATCCTGAAGCTAGAGATTGGAATCAGGTCACTCGAATGCTATCTCCACTCAGCCATTAGATAGATATCTGCTCTATCTGAGGGCTGCTGACTGCACAGCCTACCTGCCGTTTCACCCTGCTCCTCACACACACGTACACACACTAAAGAACTCAAACCAGGCATGTCCGGGATGATATCCAGCAAATATTTAAATATTAACCAGAAGCCGAGATGATGGACTGCGCCAACAATGAAAACAATGAAGTTGAGACACCTGTGGTCATCTGTCATTTCGGTCTGTGTGACTTTATGATTTCAAGGTTTGAGAGCTAGTTCATAACTGAGGTGAAAGTTGTTTAATTATAGACTCAATGAGCTGTAATGTTAGAATTTGGAAAATGGATTTCTGGTTTGAGTTGATGTGCAAGTTTGCAACATCCTACATGAAATCATTAAATGTGTCACCTTCAGAATCAACCACGTTTTCTCTCCATCCAAACACTGCAGCAGCTTATTTCACTGATCAACACTGATTAAACCAGAGTATTATTGCGTTATCCCCGCAAAATGACCCTCATAAAGAGTTTGTTGTGTCACAGAACTGGTTCAGAGCACGGAAATAGACTATGAGGAACCCTGGACGAAAGAGAGAAGTAGGCCTACAGCCACTGCAATGGGGAGGTTTTGGGTCAGTGTTTAGAGCACCAGAAGTGGACACTCAAACTTGGTCACAAAAAACCAGTACATAACTTTATTCACATCAGTATGTGAAGTATTTTGCTACAAAAACAGATCTAGTAAAAGACACCAGCTATGACCAAATAATGAGGGTTTGTGACAAAAAAAAAAAGTAATACGTGGCTTATGTTACCTAGTGGTACATTTGGGTTTGACCTTATCTTTCTTGATGGTATTTTCCATTGCCATCGCTACACTGTGGTGATGATACAGAATAATCTGTGGTATTTGTTGTAACATCTGTAGTGATCATATTGATTTATTATTATATATTATACATATATATTCATGTAGTATTGAATTTATTTAAGATTGTTCAATTCAATTCAACTTTATTTATATATCGCCAAATCACAACAAAAGTCATCTCAAGGCACTTTACATACAGAGCAGGTCTAGACCATACTCTTTATAATATTATTGTTGTAGCTCCTTTGTCAAAAGTAAGTAGTGATATAGTTGTTAAATAATCTAAATAAACATTTTCTGTTAATTTTAAGGGCTAAGTTTATATAAATATACTATATATATTTCTGTATAATTCCTGCATATATAAGATAAAATGCAGTTACAACATATACTTTGACTTGTTCATGTTTTTTGTATGAAATTTAATCAGACATTTTTTGTCTTTTCTGTCAAGAAGGCAGTGACATGCTATCAATGTAAAACGTAAAAAAATCCAAATTTGTTTCAAATAATTTTCTTTCTGCAAATTTCCCCACTGAACATGCTATGTTGTTTTTCGTGGGATTTCAGAACAGATTTATATCACTATACTTAAACAAACGTAAACATCTGTCATTTACTTATTTTGTGGTTTTAAATGCTGGTACAAGTCATCAAGTTCAGTAACTTTTTCTTGTCAGATTTCTCACCTGATTCCAGACTGAACCTTAACTCTGTTGTCACATGCAATGAAAACAATGAACACCATCACATGTACTGAAAATGAATATAGTGATGTTAAGTCGAATTGAAATGTCACAAGGAGCAATTCTGATGCTCACGACTGCCCAGATTACAAGAGACTAGTCTAGATTTTTAGTCCTACATTACAATCCAAACACTGGAATTGCAATGAAGCTAGATGGCTAATGGTGGCATTGATTGGTGAACAGTGACTTTGAAACCTAACATCTTGATTTTAATAGAGAGATTCAACCTTTTACCTCCAACTATTAGTATAGTTTTATAGCAGCCCTCTTCACCTGCAACAGTATGACCCATGATATCCAGCCTAAATATGGAGGGTACCATGCACACCAGAGGGAGGAAGGGCCCCTGACAGGTTGAGCTGCACACCAACAGTGGAAAAACCTCAAACGATTTTTCTGCTTAGCTGACACAATATCACAGTGATAGCACAGATCTGCTTATTTGTGCATTTAGACAGAACACGGTCTTCACCAGCACGCGATAAGGCAAAGTGACAAACAACACACGCATACCAACACATAGCAAACCGCACCAGGGCGGCTGAATGAGGTTTGTCGAAACAACCGTTTTTGTGAGCGTGTCAAAATGTTTCAGATGCTCCTGTCCGATAAGCAAAGTTCGCATTATTTCTGAGAAGCGAGCACCGCAACACCCTCTTTTCCGACCCCTCATCCGCTGAAGGCAGCAAAACAACACAGCGGAAGCATGTCAAGCCGAAAGGGAGAAATGCTTTTCGCAAATATTACCCTATAGAGATACTGAGACCACAATGACCTGATTGAGCCGATAGCGATGTGCACAGTATTATACAGAAAGTCTCCGGAGGACGGAGGGCACTCTGATCAGTGCCTGCAAACACGATTCAGCTGCGACCCTGAACATCACAGGTCAGGTGGACGGGGTCAGATGCTCCTGCCAACCGACACCTATCACCTTCCACCTCCCGTTTTCCCCCATCTCCCTCCATCTTACTGCAGCTCTGGCCCATGTAGCCAGCTACACTTTGCCCTCTGCTGATGGAAAGCAAATAACAAGCCACATAAAAGGCCCGTTCTCTGTCCACGGACTCACACATACATGCACAAATACACACAAGATAACAGGGCCTCTGCGGGGGCGAGGGTGCGAGGGGGGTGGATTCTGGGAGTTGAGGGTCGAGGAGGGGTGGGGGAGTGTGGCACTGCCCCACACAAAGGCAGCCCTGAAATAGCCCCCTCGCACAATGAGACCTGCCACTCTGTCTATGAGATAATGTCTAATTGAAAACACTGCAGCCATTGTGCTCCTGTCACCGGCTCTATTGTCCAGATAGCCCTCTCCCCCCCACCTCTCTTTTTCCATTGACGCGGCGCGATTGTTCATCGCCATTGTGGCAACCCTACTCTCTCTCTCTCTTTCTCTGTCTCTCTATCTCCCCCTCTCTCTGTATTGTTATAATTTCATTACTTATTTGTTTTTTGTTCCGCTTCTCCTTTCACTCCCCTGCAGACCTTTTGTTCACCATATTTAGGCACTTCATTGGGATCTGCTGCCAATGTGTGTGTGCGTCCTCGTGTGTGTGTGTGTGTGTGTGTGAGCAGGTGTCAGTTTCACGAGGAGATAAAAACAGGAAGCAAGATAAAATAGTTCTCTGAGATGAAATAAAGCCCTTGCAGGCATCACAGAGGGGGAGATTGGTTTTATCCATGTGCAGTTCTTGATTCTTGCAATATGAAACACGGCCCTCGTGTTTGTCGTCCTCTGAGACAAGCGGTTATGAGGACAACGGGCATTGTCCTGAGTGAATTACAGTGAGCAGAAACAGCCTTTTGTTGATATTGTTGAAGCCTGCCCGTGTCCGGAGACTATGGACAACCTATCACCTAATGGCACAGATATCCGGCAGAGACAAGGCAAACGTGGATCATGAATCATGGGGGTAATGCCCCGGAGACCTGTGGGCCTGTGGGATCTTACAGCTACTTTTAATACGGTTCTTCTCAAAAAGTAAATGTGTTCTCTCACACAAAAACAGCAAAAAGATAGAAAAGGGTGTCTGCATTAAGTGTTATAATATGCTTAATGATAAAAAAACAAAGTAAACCACATTTACCAGATTCTAATTATCTAACGAACGTGGATGATCAGTTTGGTTTTCTGAAAGCCAATATCAGTATTTACATTTTCCAAGCTTTAATACTGTGTCCTTTTATTGAGTATTTTTTATAATAAAATCCCTCTCTTTCATCTTTCTTCTGTCACCTTCAACTCGGGAGTGGTTACATAAATTTATCTAATCAAATATGATTTGGGGGTGACTAGCTAACACCGCTCATAAAATAAAGCATAAAATATAATTCCAAAAAATGTGGTTGATGTATAATTTATTTATCTAACTGTGTCTTTTAATGTATTTCTGAGCAAAAAATATTTTGTGTTCACCGCTGGTTTGGAATATTTTAACCAAGCTTTAAAGAAATAATTTGACATTTTGGAAAATACACTTTCTTGCAGTGAGTTAGATGGAAAGACTGACGACCTCATGTCTGTACATTAAATATGATGCTTGAGCTTGGAGACAGTTAGCTCAGCTTATCATTAAAGATGGAAACAGGGGGAAACACCTCTAAAGCCCACTGATTAACACATTATATCTTGTTTGTTCGATCTATACATAAACCAAAGTGTGAGAAACAGTGAGAGAGTGGGCGAGAGAGCCCGGTATCAATCATCTTATCTAACTCGCAGAAAGCTGTCTCTGGGGCTCAGTCGGTCAGTTCACTACTTTGATCTAGACTGAAATATGTCAACAAATGTTGGATGGATTCAGACGAACTATTGTACAAACATTCATGGAGCTTTCAGCACTTGCCTAAGTATCCTACAGCCTACAGAGCTACTAGCATGGCTGCAAGCTGGGCGACTCCTCCTATCAGGTGTTACTCTTAATTCGGCCGATGCGTTTGGAGGCACACACATCTCCTGTGGCAACTTGTGAACTCAGAGCGAGACATGTGACGCTGACAGACAGCAGCAGAGAGACAGGTTGTTCCTGTGCCTCTCTTGCAGGTGGAATGCAGGTACGGCAACTCATTTAGCCGCTGTTGTTCTCGAACAAGTGAGGCCACAAATGTCACGATGATTGAAAGAATTGCTCGGAACAATGATGATTATCGCCTATGTTGAACTTTTTGACTGTCAGAAAATCAACCACTTCAAAGTCACAGTGGATATGTGAGCGTTTCACCCTGTGAAGTGACTAAAGGATGCTGGATCTTTAATTTTGACAGACAATATCAATAAACCTCCAACACTGAAATGAAGATTAATTGCAGACGTGGCGGCACTTAACATGGCTCCTGATTAACCTTTTGGCTCACACTGTGTTTTTGAATGATTCACCAGTGGTTATTAAATGAAGTAATCCTTCCTGCTATTTCAGTGGTTTTGTCCACAATAAGCTTTTTAAATAGAAATTCTGCTAGTTTGCCTTTTAATGAAACGTATTTGTTGAAAGTGAATTACACTGGCTTCTAGGTTGATTATACACACTTAACTTTAATACTTAGTTCGGTAATGCTCTAGATTACAGTCCACCAATTGCTGTGTTATTATTTAGAGTCTGCAGGATATGGGTATCTCGAGCTATATAAAGGAAGAAGACAAAGATGAGGGGACAAGGGGTCACAACTTTGTCTTTATGAGGGACTCTGTAAGTATTTGTTTGAAATTACCAAGTACCTATTTGATAATTAGATGGTACAGTAGTATTATTAGTATCATTATTATTACTTGCAAATGAGGAAATATAATGGGGTAAAAGCGTTGTTATTAAAATGAAATTAGTAAATAATTAAATATGGAATACTTAGTATCATTAATGTAATTATCATGCAGGCTTGGCCTTGGAAGAAGGGTGCGCCCATAAACTTTTCCATCAGTCATTCTCTTTTCACTGTAATTATAGTGTAGTTACAGAGCATCACAGAGCCACATGTAGTGTGTTCTCATGGCATGGCTGTTGTGAAAGCACACATACGTGAAGTCTGCTGGTGCCCTATTTATGCTTTGTAAATAGTCAACATGTTCTAGGTAATTACACTTACAATGTCATTTAATTCTAGGTTTCCCCTCAACTCAATCTTGTGACACACTTGTTTCATGTATGTCTTCACTTGTACTTACCCAGTATGTACAGTATTTCATTGTTACTCTGTAACAATAACACTGTAACTTGTGACCTGTGTCTGAAGCATTACCCTTAGTTTTAGGTCGGAGGTGAAGACGTGTTGATGTTTTAAGTAAGTAAGTTAATAATGTATCATTAGTTACTTACTTTGGTAGCACTGATGCTCAGCGTAATCTGAAGTTTAACATGAGTGATAAATCTTCTTTAAGATGGACCAGTCACAGTATATTTGACTGTTTGGTTTGGTGATCTCTGGACCTCACCTTTAACACATTAAAAAAGGAAAGACATAAAAGAATTAAACATGTTCAGCTTCTTTTTGAAAAGAAAATGCATTACATTTATATAGGTGAATGGACAAAAAGATGGTTTTGGATAGGTTTTTGAAATATAAGATACGATTCTGTGCATAACCTCAGACCTTGAGTGACTTTGACCTCATCTAAACTCTAAAACTGTAATCTGTATATTTAACAGATTGGCTGCACTAAACTGTGAATGGCGTGATAAGTGGATTTTGTCTCTGCTTCACATGAATAACTCTCTGTTGTTGGATTGATGTTGCTGAAAACAAAAACTATTTCTATATTATAACTTTAGTGAGTCTGGGAAATCCACTTCATACTGAGCTTATGGTGGGACAGCGTGCATCATCCTGCATTCATTTGTTTGAACTGGGAAACTTAGCTTTCAAAATAGTCAAAATAGCGAATCTCCACAATTCACAGCTGCTTGCCTCTGGCACAAATAGACGAGCTGTGTAATAGCAGACTGATGCAGCTGGTGGATGCAGCAGCACATGTCGACTCTGACATTCACACCTCTGCAGGCTGGAAGCAGAAACATCTGGCAGATACAGTATTTCAGCCTCACACATCACGAGATGTTGAGTACATACCAGGAGCTGTAACAGCTCTGCTAGGAAGGTGAGAACTCAAAAGCAGGATGCAGACAGGGCAGGTAGGATGAAATGCAACAGGCAGACAATCAGCAAGGCAACACTTCCAAGGGGAGGAGGAGAAAGATACAAAACTGATACAGGTGAGGATAAAAACAGGCAGACAAAAGGGCTACACTGCTGAGGTGAGAGCACAATGGACGATCGCATGTGAGCAGGTGTATGTATATATACTGAGGTTTTGATTGGACGAAGAGGGACAGGTGTGTGGGCAGCAGAGAATCACAGGAGAGAAGGGGCAAGGCCCACTGCTGGTTCGGTGAGGAATGGCAGACTCTGAGGAGCTGACACTGGGAAAACATGATGAATGGGATGAAAACATGGAGAGCATGAGTCAAGAGGAGGCTGAACACGTGACAGGAAATGTATTATCAACCAATAATGACTAATACAAAGAGCCAGTGAACAAAACACTCTATATCTGACAAATAATAATTGCTAGCAGTCAAATATGTGATGATAAATAACATGATTTGGCTTTTTGTTGCTCCTTCCTTCTCACTCTTTGTTTTGAGAGCACGAACTTGCTTGAAGTCTTCAGAGGCAGTCCATGTAGTCCTGTGTTCTTGCTTTGCTACCTTACACATACTATTTAAAATTCATTCATAAAAATTCATTAGAGTCATTATACCTTATGTAAATAAACAGTAGCAATTAAGTAATAGATAAGTGAAATGAATGCACCAGATGTACTAAGATAACATGAGTTGTCAGTAAAATGATTGGATTTTCTTGAGTATGAAAAATACATTGGTTTTTTTTCCTAAAAATTTTTTTAACAGAAAGTCAGAATTGCACTAACCATCTCGCTGCCTTCACTGTTTGATATACTTTGTACAATCTAACTGTAAAGTTATCTTCCTACTGCTGACATCATGAATGCAAAAGTGTGAACATGGAGGACTGCAGCCATAAAACACAACTGACCTGTTATTTCTTCGATAAGATAGATTAATTTAATAAGACAAGAAAACAGAAGCAGACAGGAATGTAAGCACAGATAAATAGAGTAAAAGTAAGAAATAAGTAGATTAAATAAGAGTAGAAATGATAAAGCTCAACAAAATGTTTGAATTAGAGGCAGTCTCTCCTGAAGCTGCAGAGTGACGAGCTATAGTGATGGCATCATCTTGAGACGAATCATGAACACAGCTCACAGTGAATAATATAACAACTGGTAGCACACTATGACTCCTGCCATGGTGATTTGACCATGACGTGGGGACATATCCTGGCTCACAGCTGGGTTCCCTTTATTCAAATAATGCTTCTTTAGAAATATCAAACTCAAACTGAACTCTTTCCCTAGAATTCTGCTTTATGGTGGATTTTCCTTTCAACAGATGATGAGACCATCTCTCATAATCCAAACTGCTTTGAGGATAGACTTGCAGAGACAAAAAAAATACAGCAGAATAAAGTCTGAGGAGCAAACACTAATATACAATTGCCTCTACTGTTACAGTGGATGTACTAGCAAACACATTCAGTAGGCTAAGAGCAACTTTAGAGTTCATTTAAAGGCATGCTTGTGTTTTCCTGAGTCCAATATTCACTCGCCTTTTAACTTTGTTTTGGGCTCCACCAATCTGAGAAACATTTCATAGCTGCTAAATGCTGCACTATTTTCTCTGTTAATAAGTAATTTTCTCAGAGTGCCAACGTGAATTTTATCAGAGCTGCATCTGGAAGTCTGCATCTGGAGCAAACCAGAACAGTAAAGCCGCAGGACTCCAAAAAAATCCATAGAGCAAATGCAAATTAGTTGATAATTCTTCATCTCCATGAGTGACCACATTCACATCACTCATAGTCATTTGAGCTATTGTTCATATAAAAAACGAGTGGTGCAGCTTTAATAAATGACTAAATTAGTTGATCAATTGTCAAATTACCATCAATCACTTTTTCTGTTTGTGGACTTCACTGACAACAATTATCTCCAATTATTATCTCATTATACAGAGCAACAGTAAAGAACAATATCAAACAGCACGCAGCACAAACCAGCATAATATATACCATTAGAAAGTTAAATGAACAAAAAGTGAACATAAGGATCTTACTTCGATACACTGAACAATAATTAAACACTCAAGGAAGTGTGAATGTTTGATTCATATCTGAGAGCAGTGAAATGGTCAGAGATATTGCTGAAGCTCTCCTCCTCCTCTCCTCCCTCCCACCTCGGTGCCTCTGCTCACTGACCCCTGCCACTTCTGGATCAGCTTTGGCCAACGTGTTCATCAGATCCCCAGTGTTACAGCCAAACAACCTCACAATGAAAAATGCCTCCACATTTCCTCGGTTTCACAAACACTGTTTGAAACAAAAAGCCCTTATCGGACCTGCGTATTATTCATCGTGTTAATTGGAAGGAAAATAAATGTATTGTGCATCCCGACGGCGCTGTTAAAACAAGATAAGGACCACATGAACAGGTCCGAGGCAGTGGCTATTGAATGAATTGTTTAATAGAGAAAGTGTGAACAAGTTGGAAACTGTTTTTTTCCTCTTTCTGCGGTACTGAGGCCTGGCATTGCTTATGTGACCAGTCTGGTAATCCCCTGGTACATGTCATTTATTGAATGTCACTTATTTTGGCATTATATTAACAAAGGTCAGAGGCCAAACATGTACATGCATGTCGAGACTGTAAACACACACATTCATCACCCAAAGCAAACAGGTTTGATAACCCAACCACTGGAGACATTGATGTAAAGTTGTGTGGATTATAGCTAACGGCAACCACAGTAAGCAGCATTTGCATTTCCAAAGCTACACTGGACATTAAAGTAAATGACTGCAGATATGGAGAGGAGCATACTGCTCAGATGAATTTGAATGAGTAGGAGGTTATATTATTTTTTTTCATTCACAAGGAGAATTTTGTTACATTCTCAGCAGCTGTCTAGCTTTTCTCAACCTTTCGGCCACAGAGGACCTCACCTCTCTATTCACTCCAGACAAGTACAGCAACCTTGTGTCGAGAAAGTGACACCTTTGCATGATTTAACAAAAAAAGCTGCTTTACTTTTTGGCTTGATGACCGTGCACTAATGAAGCGTTTTCTTTCAGAAAGGTCTCATGACCTGAAGGCTCAAGTCATAGAAAAACAAAAGGTTTAAAGGTTATTAGATAATCACACATGGAAGTTTTTTGAGAGTAAACAGTGAAAATATAGTTCATGTCAATATGCTGTGAGGTAAGATGCCACAAACCATAACCTGGTTTTGCAGCACTTCTAAACTCCATATTTGGTAAAGTTCAGGCACAGAAAATTACAACATGATTACACATGTTTTTATAATTGCTTTGCCTCCTAAATCACGGGGTTATATATAAACAGCGAGTCACTCCACCCTGTACTGAAGCAAGTTGATTGTCTACTTTGAATAAAGGGAATAGACTTGTCAGTAAACACGCTTGTTTGGTAAAGGCCTCACTGACTGCTATCACCTCCCTGAGTGATACCATCGACTGGAGAGAACAGCACCACAAATACTGACCCGCATGTCACACTAAGCATGAATAGGTGCACGAGTAGGTGGATGGTCCACATACAGGTTGAAACAACACACCAAAATACTCACTAACCTCAAAGTCACTGACAGTTTATTCATATCAACACATTTGGATACAAAATGGGTATTGTTGCACAAGTGATACCGATATACTTTTTTCAAACAGCCTGTAGATATTTTGTGGCAATATTCAGAATTCATTTTTTTTAAAGCCTGCACATGTACAAACATCATCATTAGGTGATCTGACTGAGAGCGAGACTGTGCTCCAGATCACTCCCTTGTTCACTCACTCACTATTCCCTTCCTGATAAGAACTCTCCAAAGGGAGCAGTAAATAGAGATTTTTGACACATTGGCTGCATTGCACAGTGTTGAGTCATTTGATGCCCATAGCACACAGTAAGCATGTTGTACAGGCAAAAGAAGTGGTCAAGTGTTTGGAGTGTGATGATCTGGGTGAGTAAATGTAATAAAACTGTTTGATTTTGAAAGAGGTGATGTGCGTTGATGCTAACATAAAGGACAGCGATGTATCCTGGCGAGTTGATGCTTGTCATTACGTTTTGGGCTTCTGTTGTGCATTTAGCCTTATGTATAATAAGGGGTGCAGGAATTTTGACACATGTCTGATGCCAATAATGTGTGTTGCCTTTTATGAATCATAATCATTTTGCGTCATTGTGCGCAGGTACTGACTTGCATAACTCTAAATTACACATGTAACAAGTTTTATGTATTGGAATTAAAACAGAAAATAGTGCAGAGAATCACCACACCACAAAATTCCCAGTGTCCATGAAATGTACACTATTTTTATCTAGGAATCCCACAATGCAATGCATTATAGTAGTCAGATAAAGTCATGTGACTCCACAGCTGATGGTCATGATGTAAGAAAATGCTGAAATCTCAATTAATCACTCAGTTGCTCACTATACAGCAAACAACTGGGTGTCTTTTATACATAAATACAGTAGTGAATGGGTAAGCAAGGGAGTACAGACACAACTTTCTTGTTTTGTTCAATTGTTGAAATTTTCAGGGACACTATGTAGTTCATTTTCTTTACACTTATGATTCGGTCAAATAGAATGATAAAAAAAATGTAAGAAGGAAACAACAAACAAGTCTGCCAGTGAGATACAATAGGTTTGCATCATTTTGTGATTTTTGCAATAAAACCTTTACAGTTCAAATCTGTTTTCTGCTGTTAACTGTTGCACAAGCAGAGAGGAGTCATAAAGTCAGCAAACTCACTCAGTAATGTTTGTTATACAGTAAAATCCAAAGCAAACATTCGCCACCATGAGCTGCTGGTCATACTGCACCAGACCAAATAATGTCTGACCACACCAGCATTTAAAGCTGTGAAATTTGAGACAGGAATATAATCATCCATCATCCAGTCATCCAGCGTGATTTCTTTTGTCAGGACGTTTGTTGTTTCACTGTCTGGTCGGAAATTAATATACACATCTGTGCACTATTTGCAGTCTGAGAGCTGTGTATTCATAACTGTTTACCTCATGTTTTCCTGAAACATGGGCTGCTTTTCCGAGCAGGTATCGTTGCCTCCAGATGTGTCGAACGGTAACGGCCAGAGTTGAGCTGAGTTGTGACCACCAATGTGAGACTAACAGAGCAGCAGAGTCACAACAACATCAGCGAAGGTAAATGTGAGGAAACGACGACAAACTGAGGCAAACATGGAATATGTTTGCTGTCTGTCCTCCCAATGTGTTGCTACACTGCGAGAGTTTAATCTTGACTCATCCTGCCGTAAGGAAAAGGTTGCACACTGTAGCTTTAAATTGAACTGTTCATTCCAAGTAAGTATAAATATTCAAGTGTTTCCCAGAAATTTGTTATTGTATCTAATCATAAGTTACATAATGAATATGTAGTTAAACATGATAATGACAGTTTTTTTAGAAAGAGGCCAATATCTGCTCAGACTTGCAGTCTGACTCGAACTGTGTTCCATGCATGCTATGAATATCCTGTCAGTCAGTGAGGCAGGAAACAGACAGCCAGCGGGTTGTCTGGCTGGCTCTACCAGGCCTGCAGGGGTCAAGACTGTCAGGTGGGGGTGAGGCAGGTGAGGCTGATAGTGAAACAAAGAACCACCACTAGCCCCCCCCTCCTCTTTCCCCATCCCGTCTGCCTTCCCTTCCCCTCAGAACAATCACCACCAACAGGAACAGGAAGTGATGTAGAGAGGAGGTTGATCTAACCAGGGCAATTCCTTTGGCCGGGTCAGATGAGGAAAGACAAGGTAGGAAAGACAGGCGTGGAAATGAGAAAAGATAGAAAACACACACGCAAGTAATGGCAGGGTATCCTGTTTGGGTGTGTGTGTGTGTGTGTGTCTGTGTGTGTGGAACTGTCCTATTTATAGAATATTCCAGTGGAGTCGTACAGTGTTGTCTGCAGAGTTCAGTAGTGACTTACAGTATCATGTATTAGGGGAAAGAGTATATTTTAAGTCATGCAGTATAACTCCTACGACATTTATCCTTTTCTATTCATCTCTATTTTCACAATATTGATATTTTATCCTGCTGTTTTATCATTAGGAACACAGTTCCCCATCCTGACAGATGTCAGAAGATGCCCACATGACCTTGGCTGTGAAGAAGGCCATGACAGCAGTCTGAGGCACCACACACTCATATGTGCATGTTAACACTGGCCTCCTCATTGTTATTGTGACTCCAGGGCCTCTATGGCGGCCAGTTGGAGTGCCAGTGTCTGCAGTGTGCCCCTTCTCTCAGTCTTCCTTGAGAATGTGAGCAGGCGTGTGGCATTGAGAGTCAGCAGCCCATTCCTGCTCTCATAGCACAAAGACAAGCATGTGGCACTTGACAGCGATGCCCGATGAGCGACGCACGCCACCACAAGCTGCAACAGCCCTGCCTTTTAAGATGCGGCCGGGGGTCCCTGCACTGAAAGGTGACACCTCAGCCTGCGCCACCGAGGCTCCTTGCGTCTTTTCTTTCCCCCCACTTGCGGACTCTTGTCTGTCCTCGGCTGCTAATTTCCGTCACACTTTCTCTTCTGAGCAGAGGGACGAGCCTGTGTTGTATGTTATTAATACTATTGTTAACTGCACACTCAAGGCTGGCCTCCCTGACTCAACTCATCATGTTACAGGTATATTGTGCACAACAGAGAAATTGCCAATCCTGCTTTATATAAGACCATCTATAAATATCAGAGGGAATGCCTTGGCCAATTATGGTTAGATGCAGACTGCCATGATGATGGCAGCAGACTGAAAGGCTTTCTTCTTGGCCTAAAAGCAGGAGGTGCGTTTTGACTGTGGTGTTTTTCTGAGATTAAAATTGATCTAGAACAATAATCTAAAAATGAGAGATCCATATGTAAAGACAAAAGTTAGAGAAGGAATGAATGCTGATTTTCATTTATCTTCCCTTGGTCGAGAGAAAACTGCTGTTCACTTGATCAAACTGTTCAGATACTCGCACAACGCTGCTCCAGTGCCTGTTGTAACGTTTGCTATGGCACAGCGCCCTCTCGAGGTGAATAGCTGGGAAGTGGTTTGGACCTGAATTTATCCACTGCTGACAGTGAAAGTTGGGTGAAACCTAGGTAAAAGTTGAAAGTAAGATCCATCTTTATAATCCTACTTGCAAAAATTTAGAATAAAAGTTATTTATCACACCTCCAGTCAATAAAAAAATGTATACTCTTGAATTTACAGGAGCAGCACCACAGAATAAATCCAAAATGAACATCATTATTTAATTTGAATATTTGCTAAGATGTAATACAATTTTTATTCTTTTTGTTGTGTTTATCAGGAGTGCAAACAACAAAAATGACAATGGCATTGATTTTGTTTGTCACTTCATTATTATTATGTCTTCATTGTTTGTACTTGTATTCGTGCTAATGAATTTCTTTCTTGCTCCAGTCTGATTTTCTATATGTTTCCAAGTCAGTCAGTTTTCAATTATTTCATACACATTTATGAATTCCTATTTACATTATACTTCAAAAAATAAAAGGTAAGATGAGTGACTGGTAACCCAGCACACTGGAATTTTAATTTGTGAACCTGAAAAAAAATCATGTTTTTGAACTTGCAAAACTTGAAATTAAATTCAGGAAATTGCAAAGAGGAGAATTCAAGCTATATTAATAAAGAGAGATGGTTTTGAGAGTAAAATGTTTTAATTCAGTAGCATAAAAAAGTCATTAATTTTAGTATTCAGTAATCATTAGATTTCACAACTCAGTATTGAAAAGCATCTCTTTTCTTCTATACAGCAGAACTTCAAAGTAGGTATTCCGCTTGAAGGACAGAGTCTCTGCCATTAAAATATAGTACAAAACATAGAAATACTGAAGTATGTGGGCACCTGAACATTACACCAATATGTGTGATTACTGAACATGTCTCATTCTCAGGCCATGTCTCACTCTCAAAACAGTCTCACTCTTTTGGTTTCCACTAGACATTTGAACTTGGCTTGATTTGCTCCCATTCAACTACAAGAGCATTTATAAATGTGAGCTCAAGTTCAAATGTGCTGTGGTGGAATAGAGAAACAATTGCACATGCTCTGCACACAACATGTAAGACAGGCCATCAAGGGCCCTGGAAGTCACACGTGTGTAAATGTCTTTCTTATTTTACTCAGAATATGTGCAGATTATATGAAAACATCAAAAGAACTCCAGGCTTCAGAAACAGTTGTGCACAATGTACTGAGTGGCAGCTTTGTTGGGTTGGAGGGAGACATAATATATATTTTTTTCCCATGGGGCCACTTGGTGGGTTGATCTGCTCATAACTGGCAAAACCAAATAATTTGTACATATTAAAAGCAGAATAATAAACTCAATGCATATATGTTATGATTTAAATAATAATATGACATTGATTTTATATTAACTGAACTGTTTCAAGTTTTCATATTCATTCAAAGTTCAAATGGAGTACAGGCATGGATAGTCAGGGTTAGGGATCATTATAAATGGCAGAAAGAAGACATTGATAACTGTTTGTGTAAGACATTGCATTTTGCTTTGACGGTGCATTTAGAGCTTTCTACATAGCACAAATGTCATTTCCAGCCTGTGAGCCATAACAGCAAACAGTGGCTGTGTTGGCTGTTGTTGTATTTATTTTTTATTGTCAGTTAAACGTATGCACACCTGTATACTGTTCGTGGAGCAACAAGTAGAGGCAGTAACGACCTCCCAACTACAGGGGCGCTGTTTCACATCATGCGACCCCTTTATTACGACTGGCCCCGCACGCGGAAGGAAACCCGCCATTGAAGCAACCTCACAACGTGAGCGTTTCGTCTAAGTGCACTCTATTTAAAAGGTGCAAATTTTTCTTCTTATACCTACAGCTGGTATTTTGTAGGAGACATGGCGTACAGAGGACAAGGACAGAAGGTGCAGAAGGTTATGGTGCAGCCCATTGTATCCTTTTAATGCAGCGAACGACGGACGCGGTTGAATCGCTTGCTACAATAACTTAGCAACATGGCTAACTCATTAGCTAGCTAGTCATTCATTTTCCACGATTGTGAACGAGGACAGAGTTTTAACAGAGCTATATGGTTTTATAAGGACTTATTGCAAGCTTATTGTGTGTTGATTTAAAATACTTTGGCTAACACTTGTTTTTTTTGAACCGCTGAAACATGAGCTACATGTCGCGCGCTAAACAGCGTACAACAGTTCTGGTTTTCTGTATTGCGGCGCTCCTTTGAATTACATGTAAAGGATTTCCCTACATCACTATTTGAGTTCAAGTAGAGACACTATATGTGTTGCATAATTACTATTTTACATTTCAATTGTTCAGCGTAGTTTTTCAAAAGTGAGGAAAGTTGAAATGCGACCAGGTCTCATTATGAGTAACCATTTTTGTGCAATAACCCTCTACCTTACGTGAACATCATCAACTTGTATGAACCTTTGTGTGTAAGTGTTGCTGTTGAACATTGAATTTCCTTGACTCCATGTATCAGAACTTAATTTTCAGGTATCTACAAAATGTAAGTATTTAGTTTAATCTTTTTCTATCTTTCATCTATTTGTTTTGTGTGATGGATGAATAAAATGGAGTCGTCATCTCTTGTCCATCTCATTTCCAGCGCTCACGGATCCAGGTCTGGCTTTATGAACAGGTGAACATGCGGATAGAGGGCTGCATCATTGTAAGTTATTTTTTGGGGTGCACCCAGGCTTTCTTGAATTAATTATTAAATAATACTGTATATAAGGTGCTCCACTGCAAATACTTTATTTTCCAAGTGCACAATATATACAGTGCTCCATGCTTCACTTTGTCTCAAATAACTGAGCGTTTCGTCCTTGTTGGCCACTCCAACCGTCTTCTCTGTGGGGAGAAAACAATCCTTTTGTCTGTGCATGATTATGTTTTGATTTAGAGTGTGCACAGAGAGGAGGGGCTATTCACACACTGCTCTGTTGTCAGTGTGTTTGAGAAGAGTGAGAGAGAGAGAGACAGCAGGGCAAGCAGTTTCTGAGCGAGTCAATGCACTTTGCACAGCTCTACAGTGAAACAAAATGTACATTGTGCTTCATTAATGTTTCCTCTTCTTGTAAGGCATTGCAGTTTGGGTTTCTTAGCATTTATCCAATCTGATTTAAGTGTTGAACCTTCTTATCAAATCTGGATCTCGCAGTGAATTAGTGAGACTAAAGTAAAAATACATCTCAGAAGATTCAGCTGAAATCTGTTGGATGAGAGGACAGAAGCATAGACTCTATAAAAGCTGGACTAATCTCCATCACGTCACCCATAGGTTTCTGAAGAGCAATTGTGAATCCCATTGTGGTTGAGCCCGCCATCTTGGCAGTGCGTGATGTCGGCTAATTCACGGCCTAGCCAAATATGGGCAAAGAGGTGGAACTGATACATGCCCACTTAGCTCAAAACTACCAAGCTACCTAAGGTTTGACATGCTAGCCGGCTAACTCTATGGTGTCTGCCCACTTTGGTACTGGTTATGCTACTTTGCACAATTCTTACTGAAATGCGGGTGTAACGTATGTATACATATCAACATTTCAGCCTCCAGCCAGTCACGATCAATCAGGTTCTGGAGTGGAATATGTTTAAAATGCCTATTTAAACAATAATATTAATAAAAATAATTAGGTTTCAGTTTGTGGACCTCTATAACAAACTGATCTTGGCTTATGAGAAAAAGAAAAGATTCAATAACAATTCAATTCCCAATTCATTGGCCTGGAAGTTCAGTGAATTTGTGTATTTTGACAATCCATGTGTCAGAACAGTCATTTGCACTTGTGAATCCAAATAATGGTGTCAGGCACATGAACATTTTCGAATGTTTCAGGTCCCTTAAAATGACTTTTGGGTTAGAAACTAGCAATTTATGACAGTTTTTGCAGTTGGTGTATCCAATAAGAGAGCCTCACAGAGGAATATGGGGGATTTAGGTTAAGAATATGAAAATTTTCCTGCATAAGGTCCATTGAAACAAATTTTTGGCTCACTGTTCCCTCCCTGTCTTAGGGTTTTGATGAGTACATGAACCTGGTTCTAGATGACGCTGAAGAAGTCCATATGAAGACTAAGAACAGAAAGCCACTGGGTAAGAGTATCTTACATTTTGACACCTATATTGTGCAATTGAAGCTACTTCAGATCACAGATTTGCAATTGAATCATGTTGGGGGAAAATTTACCAGTGAACTGCCAGCATGGACAATTTGGGACTAAAGAAATGTAACAGTCACCCCACTGATGGTTAAAACTATAAACCAGCATGAAAATTGTCATCATAAACCACCCTGTTCTGAAGAGACAAATTAAAAACACTAACAGAAGGTAACATTTGAATTTCGGAACATAAAACAGCAAACGCAACAAACTACTCAGTCCAGCACTAGGCATGATGGGACATGTGTGCTGTCGTAGTCTCTGGCTCTTTCCAGGGAACAGCATACTCTGTTCCACCTAGGTTGCAAAATGTAGATAAATTTATCTGGTGCCTTCTTATTGGGCGTCAACCCAGCATTGCATGGATATTGTCGAAAAACAGACTGGAAACATAAACGTCTCAGGTTGTGGTTACCCCCATGAGACACAGCTGAGATGCAAGCCTGCATGGAGCTGGTCCACACAGGGTTGGTGTTAAAGAAAAACATAGCATCTTGTATCCTGGTATTATGATTTTATCCGGATGCCAAAGGTGAGCCTAAGGATATTACAAAGCCTATCTGCAAGCTATGTAAAATCTATGTCTGTGCTTGGTGCAACAATATTACAGCATCATGTTCCTTTTAACATTATCTTTAATATCATAATCCAAATCATATCCATAATGCTAACTACTCTTGTGCAGCACAGAACAAAGTTTTGGTTAGCAGGCATATGGGGAATGTGGGATGTCAGATCCATAGAAAAGAGACGACATGCTGATTTGTAATTAAGGATTTTAAAATTCAATAATCACTTGTGCTGATTAACAGGGCTTGTGGGCAGACATGCAGCTCCACCAGAAACATCTTTAAATGAACAGGAGTGTGCAAACTCTAGAGATAATTTTTTTTATAACATCTAAATTCTGATACTAAGTAAAAAAGCTTTAATATTGGTGAAGGAATCATCCCTTCAGGCATCGACATATGATCCAATCGCCAATTAGCACAAACCTTCTGTGTTACATTTCACTTAGCAGTAATTTGTACACACTTATTACCATGCACTTGACACTTGCACACAGACAATTACTGACCTTGATTATGATGCTGCATAAACAGCTTTTACTCAACATACATGACACACCTGAGCTATGAGGGGGAAGAGCTAGTAGAAAGAAATCACATGTGCTATTGATCCTGCATGTACTGTGGTACTAGATTCCCTGTATCTGTAGCCAACTTGATGGACACTCAGTGCTTTGTCCAAAAGTGAGCTGACACTTTGTATCTCTTTCCATCTGTCATCTTGCTCTTCTGATCTACCTCCACTTGGGTTTCTCTCTTTCTTCCTCTGTTGTTGTCTCCCAGGGAGGATCATGTTGAAAGGAGACAACATTACCTTGCTGCAGAGTGTGTCTAACTAGGACAATGGAGACGCCGACAACTCTTACCTTTCCTAGAAAGGAATGCTTTTCCCTTCTTTTGTTTTTGCAAATGGTGTTGAGTATGTTTGTGTTTATATAACATGAATATTGTAATTGTTTCTTTCTTTCACATATTTCCATTTTGAGAATAAAAGTTTTTTTTCTTACAAATGCCTGTGTTTTAAACTTTTGTTTTATTCCACTGAATGTTTTTTTTTTTTTTCTCTCAGTTGTTTGCATGAGTATGTAGGTCATTGAGCTGCAGTGCCATCTAGTGGCAGACAACACTATCGCCATGTACTTATGTAGGTCAAGCTTGCAGCTCCCAATATAGTATGACAGATAATTAATGAACTTGTTTGTGTTTTGGAGTGGGACCATTTCCTATAACGTTATATTCAGTGTTGTGAAACAGAAGTGACAGTGTAATGGAAGTGAAAAGGTTAGAAAGATAATCGCTGCATGAACGCAGATTTAGTCAAATGCAACACAGCGTGTGGTGCACAATTGAAGCACATATCCACATTGTGTAGTCTCTATACAGGCTATCGTGATATATTACGCTTACCATGCTTGATATAAGCGATCCATTTATATTGGATGATTATAGACAGAGGGCAAATTAGTTTAACTTCTCATACAAAGTGGATAGAACACAATTTGTCGACATCAAATACTGTATTTACAAACCACTAAAGTCGCAGTTGAGGTTAATTTTCGGATGTTGAAATCCAGTTTTAAAAGTAGACTACCATAAATCACGTGTGCAATTCAATGTTAAAACCACAGACTACTTGTTGAACTGTTCATGTTGCGTTTTTTGTTTTAGTTTGAGAAAAGTAGCCAGCTTGTAGTTCAATTGATTAACGTAATTACGTAGTAGTTCACTACGCACGCAACGTGTCCCTGTTCTGTTGACTGGGAAGCCCCTAGCGCGGAGCTGCCAACGCCCGGCGTAAAGACACAGAGGATACGGTACGAAAAATATATATATTTATTATATTACTGGAATATAACTGTGGTTGGTAATTGTTGATTGTTATCAGTATAATGTGTGCTATATATCCATGGTACATGGGTTGCGATTATCAAATTAGATGTCTCATTCAGCAACAGCATCCGCTAAGGTTAGCTCAGCCAGTTAGCTAGCAAGCTAATTGGGGAAGATAGTAGTTAGCAAAGCAAGCAGACAGCCAGTCTGCTCAACGTTAGACCGGCTAGTAAATAAACCTCTTGGGGCCGTGTAGCAACCAGATTTCACAGAGGATAAACTGTTATTGGTGATTGTGGTGTCAGGAGAATTTGACATCCCTTCGCAAGTAAATAGCAAGATGTGTAACTAGTTAGTATCTAGCGGTTAGCTGATTGACGAACTGAATAAAAAGGCGTAACAAACGCCAGCTTAGTGCTTTTTGAAAATGTAAGCAGGATCTCGGATTGTAATTGTATAGTGCAGTGTTTGGGTGCTGGGATAATGGTTCACAATACCAGGTTGGGTTTAAAGAAGGACAACTAAATTACTGTGTTTGTCGTTAGTTTATGCAGCCGGCAGGAAATTAGGCCAGGTTGAGGCCGGGGATGTGGCCGAAATACAGCAGCTAATGCTAATGCATCGGAGCTAACAGTAGCTTCGAGTGGTAGCCATCTCCCAGGTGTGATCTTGAAATGTTTTTGTTATGTACGTCAGTTAGTGATTTTCACACGTACAGACCGATGGTAACAATTTCTCACATTACTTGGAGTCGCATATCAAGACACGCCATAAGTTGTGAGGAAACAAATGTAATAGAAAGTCAGTGTTTGAAACTCGTCATAGATCCTGTGTCGATGTCAAAAGAAAATGCCTGATTGATCTCTTTGACTCGAGGTCTGCCTGTGTCAAGTTTCAAACGCACAGATTTCCCTCGTCTATCCTGTTAGTCTTTGTTTCAGATGAACTTGGAAGGAAGCCGTGACCAACGTTTGAGGATATGTTGCTAAATCCGATATAATGCCAGTCAGACGTGAAGCTGTGTGGATGCAGTGATGTTTGAGTCTGTGATTGGTAGAAGTGTTCAGTTTGCAATAGAAATGCACAGAGTCTTATAAAATATCTTGCTTGATGTAGTACCTAACATACAGGTAATTTCAAATAAAGAGCTTTATGTCAGAGGGAAACACATCAGCCACATTCGACTGAATTTCAGCAGCTTTCACTACCAGTCTTTAAGCTGGCCTGCCCTCAGAATGCTTGCTGGCCTACAAACACAAATGCGTGGATTAAGTCTGGCAGCATTATTGCAGCTGCAGCCACCCTCTGTTGCCCGTGGCCATCGGCTTACTGCAGTGTTTAGCTTGGAGTTTGTCAAATATTTCAGATTTTCTCCCATTAGAAGAAGGTTTTAGATTTGCTACAGTTGCATAATGTTCTTGACAAACATATTGGCCCTGCAGGGCAGTATGATACTCCTGGATGTAACAGTGATCACCATGCAGTGAAACTAACTGTTCTTTTACTGGTCAAATTACTAAAAGGATTCCTCCAGACAATTGCACGGTTTTCCCTTGCTCAACAATTGGTTTAGCTGCTGCCCAAGGCACAGCTTTCCTTGATTTAGTGTGTTGGAAAAATCACCTGAATACCCAACCTAGTAATGAAAGGCCTAAACTTCGGTGATCAAAACATCAGTTAATGTGGCTAGACATTTTGGGAAAGCCCTGAATTATGAGAACAAATTACAAGCAAGCTTGTAACCCACATACTGTGAAGTATGCACCTAATTTGGAACACCAGGCTATTTCACTGTCCAGGTAGCAGAATGACCACAGGTGAAACACTGTGAGGTGTAGGACAGCGGTGTAGGACAACCTGCAAACAGAAGACCGGTGCTGCAAAGGTTAAATAGAGCTGAGGCTGTTTAAATTTTATTTTTAACTAGAAGACACCTATTAATCTTTTGATTGCTTTGACTAAATACCTCTGATTAAGTATGAATCACTCATCCTTCAAATCATGCACACCACAAGTCACCAGGGCACATATTGTCTGTTTAGGAAGTCCAGTTAAGAGATCAGAATTATATGCAACAGAGAAAAATTACTGTTGTATTGCATTATAAGTGTTGCACAATTCAAATTCCCCTTTTAGGCATGTACTTTGCTCCGTAAACATACAGGCAGTTTAACATGTTGGTGCCATGTTGCCTGTTTGACCCCATTTATTTGACAGCCAAGTCACCCAAATTGTTTTAACTTCTATTCATGCCAGCTGCTAACAGGATGCAGTACTAACTTGACCTGCCGGTGAGGAGTTTATTGGGAGGGCCACATTATCCTACCCCCTCCCCATCCAGGTGCTACAAACCAGTTGAACCTGCAGGAGAGACAAACATTCACTGTTGCCTTTATTCACAACACAACCAAACTAAAGGTGCCAAAACTGGGACTCAAACCCTGTGTCTGAAATGGGGCAAAATTTTTATCCTGCGCTGCTCATGAAAATGTATTATAGAGCGTACAGGATTCTCAACAACTAGTATTGGGGGTAAGGTCGATTCAGACAGAAAAGTGACATCCACAGCACAGTCCACTTGTCCTGCGAAGGTGTCAGTATATTCACATAGCAACACTCTAATCAGTTTTTCATGTTTTAAACACAGTTAATTAATTATGGAACTTAACCATAACAGCTTTATGTTTATAAGTAAAAAAGCCTCAGCTGTAACAGACAGCTGTTAGCGTAACCTCTCCTCATTCTTAAAGAAACAATGCTTTAGTCTATATATATATATATATATGTATTCTACCACAACATCTTGGACAGGAAAACTTTGTTTGTTTGACCAGATGTTTTTTTATATCATTACATTTTTGTCTTGTGGTTAATGTGAAAATAGTTTGTGCAGTGAAACTGAGATACGTCAGCAATGTAACATATGAACAAAATCAGCATTTATACTAGCAGTATCAGAGAAACGTTTCTATAGCTAGCCGTAGTTTGATTACATTGATTACATTTGAATTGAGGCCTTAGAGAAAAGAAAAATAGAGGGTAAGATATTCCTCTCCCTGCAGGAGGATATTGGGACAAATCAGATTACTCTGTAGTTGTCAACATAACGCACTCATTTTGACAAGATCTAAATTGAAATTTCATTTAGTGACAGTTATCTAATCAGCCTCAACTTTCAGGTCTGTTATTTCCACTAAACATTCACTTGAATACAATATAAAGGCCTATCTAACATTATTCCAGTGGACTAGTATGTTGAAGAAACCGGTACATTATATTCCATGTGTTTCTGCAGGACATCCACCTGTGCTCTCTTCCTTTGTTAACCATGTTCATGTTGTAACATTTGGTGCCTGCAGTTTTGTCCCTCCTGCTTCTCTCAATGACACCCCCACCCCCACACAGTGGTGCAGAGCTCTGCAGTGGCTCAGCGCCGACACACTATAACTTGTGGAGGAGAAACAGGGCAATATTGTGGTCCACATACTACATACATTGTGTTGTCTCTAAACACACAGTACATCAAGATGCACCACATTGTTACAGACACAGATTCAAGATCAGTGTTTTATTATTTTCCTCCTCTTCATTGAAGATTTGATAGGTCACAATAGGAAAAGCACAGACATGAATATTACAATAAAAAATGTCAGAGTTTAGGGCAGCAACTAACACTTATTTATTATAAATTATCTGTAATCATTTTCTCAATTATTTGTTTGGTATGTCAGATGTCAGAAAATAGAAATTCCCACACTCCAAGGTGGCATCTTTAGATTGTTTTTGTCCAACCAACAGTCTAAAACCCAAAGATACTGAGTATACTATTATAGTATATATTGCAAAAAAAAAGCAACAGATCTGCTCATGTGAATTTGCTCTGGCCTCTTCTTTACATTTGTATTCAGCGTAATACTTTATTATCTCAATGAAACATACTGGAATCAATGTATATATGACACAAAAAGGCCAGTTTATTATTTTGGCCCATGTATAGTTTTCATATACCAGTCAGGTTGGCCGGTGAATTAAAAAGTAAATTTTGGACACTGTGTGCTGCTAAACCTTGACTTTAGTTACTTTAGACCTTTAGTGACCATATTGCATTTCTGTTTCTGAAAAATGTTGTGTAATGATCACTGAGCTTTAGTTTCACAATTCCTTTGGTGTACCTTCGATGTGTGCTACTGGTGCAACCATTTTTGCCCAGATTCCAGTTTCAAAAATCTTGTGTTTAGTAGAATTGTCACTAGTTCAAATGGTCTGCTGCTTGGGAGGTGAGATTTGAATGTAAAATGAATGTTGGCTACAGATATTGTTGACTGTTCATGGTGACATGCCCTGTTCTGTTGCAGCCTGGTGCAGACTCTTGTCAGTTTCCATGATAAAACCGGGTTTATCCTTAAATCCTTTTTAACAGGCCTCCTGTCTGAAAATTGACCCGGATAAAAGGCCACCTGCTCATTTAATACTTTGGCAGTATTTGCTAATACTTCAGTGTATTTCTTTAGCTATTGATATTGGTCAGTGTTCTACTTCTGTTACCTGACAGTCCAAACACAGCTCATTCTTACAATGAGCCCAGAACAATACCACTTAACTTTTGCGCTTTTGTCACGTTGCGACCACAAGTACTATGTTAGCTATTGAGTTGTGCCACCTTCAATTATCAATTGTATTAAAATGACGTTTATGGCCTCGTTAAGTGTACTTTAAAGTATTATGAAAAAACAAACTGTTTGGTTCAATTCTGTGAGCTTGTTGAACCTGAAACGCTATTTCCACCCCTGCAGCATTGAACTTGACTGTCATGGGACAGCCCTTCACGTGTCAACATGTTGTGCGCTCATTGTCAATGCTTTACAATTTGTTAACATGAAGCACTGTTGAATATCAGTTGCAGATCACATGATGTGTTGTTCATTGAGACCTCTATAGTGTCATAGTAATTTAGGAGTCAACCTCAAACTGGTGTTTTTCGTTTCCGTCCACATTTTCCTCCACCCTATGATCCCTCAATTCCTTAAATTAGAAACCCTTGTTTGGACATCTGGACACTTCCATTGATCCAGTGGATGATCGGGGAGGTCCAGTTATTCATAAATGTTTGCACAGGATTATCTCCATATAAAAATCACCGTGTCAAGTAGAGAATGACATTTTTACTCAGGACTTGGGTCATGCCAGTTTTCAGATTTAGGTCAGGCTCCAATTTACAGTTGAGTGCTTTTACAGTTTGTTTTTAACAGTTTGTCCTTGACAAGTAATGAAAACGCCATCTGGCGATGAGCTTTTCAGGGTCTCCCCCAGAGAATACATTTGCCCCCAGCCCACACTTTCTTCTCCTTCTGTGTCCTGCTGACATAAAATGTCCACGCTATTGAATGCATTACTAATTCACACTTCAGTAAAGATTCAAGGCTGTAATTGGTGGTGTTTGTGGACCATAGGGGTAGACAAACATTTATGCAATCATATGCTTTGTTTTTCATGCTTGTTTATTTAGATATATTTGTAGAGATTTGGTTTATCCTTTACATTAACTTCAACTTTGTGAATTCCAAATGCAAATGAATGAGTGCATACTGTATAGACAGAAGTTTTTATCTTTGCTCATGGTGACTTTACAGTTTGTTCAGCCAATAAGCAGGGCCATCAACTAATGAAGTTGCCTTTCTTTTTGTTTTTCTCTTCCAGATCTTGAATGAGTAGTGAAGACTGTAAAACACAACTATGCAGACCATCAAGTGTGTTGTAGTTGGGGACGGTGCTGTGGGTAAAACCTGCCTGCTCATCTCTTACACCACAAACAAGTTTCCTTCTGAATATGTACCCACGGTAAGTGTGTGGACACCTGTTAGAGTGATAGAAAGGACTTCAACTGAAGTAAATGTAAATATGGTCTGTCCATTAGTCACCATATGCTCACAGCTGGAAGATCAATTCCAGTGCAACCTAATATGTCCCACCTTTGTAACTATGTTTTCAATTGGGCTAAAATTACCTCAAAGTTAGTCAGCTTCATAGTGTAAAATGATTCTGACTACCCTCTGTGTTAGCTTGCTTACATTTCATATTTAGTTGTAAAATGTATGCATTATTCACTATTGAGCACATGAGTGGCTAAACCTTGGTTTCGGTCTGTGTGTTTGTTGTAGGTGTTTGATAACTATGCTGTAACTGTAATGATCGGAGGCGAGCCCTACACTCTGGGCTTGTTTGATACAGCAGGTATGTCTTTCTTATTCCAACCTACACTTGTTTAGTTGTGTTCATCAAGTATATGTAGTTTATGTTACCCATTAAACCACTGTCATTACATATGTTTTGTTCTTGTCTCTATGATGTTAAATTGAAATCATAGAACAAAATTGTTGTTGTCACACATTCCATCCACAGGCAAACTTTGTCCAGTGTATTAGTGTCATGATGGCCTGACTGTGGGAGGTAAACATGTTTGTGTGTGGTTTCTCCAGGTCAGGAAGACTACGACAGGTTACGACCTCTGAGTTATCCCCAGACAGATGTCTTCCTCGTCTGTTTCTCCGTCGTGTCTCCCTCCTCCTTTGAAAATGTCAAAGAAAAGGCAAGTCTAGCCCATCCTTTTTACTTACATTTCAGGTTTACTTGTACTTGTGACACAGTGTGTTGACCGTTACATTACCCTGTGTTTGTGTGTGTAGTGGGTTCCAGAGATCACCCACCACTGTCCAAAGACCCCTTTCCTGCTAGTTGGGACTCAGATTGACTTGCGGGATGACCCATCTACTATAGAGAAGCTGGCCAAGAACAAGCAAAAGCCCATCACCCCGGAGACAGCCGAGAAGCTGGCGAGAGACCTCAAGGCTGTGAAATATGTGGAGTGCTCAGCCCTCACGCAGGTAATATATATTTATATATATATATATATATATATATATATGAGAATATGTACAGTCACACATATACATTTCTTGGACACACGATTCACACACAATGGCAAGAACTAAGAAAAAGGAGGAAAGAGGAACATGTCCACGTGTCCCCTTGGCCTGTGCACGCCATGGTTGATGAGTTCTGCATGGTTTGGTTTGGTGGTTCTAACTCATGAGCTCAGTGGTGTTGCTATTTGTAAATCATCAGCTATTTTTCATATGGCTTAAAAACCTTGCTTCAGACCATAGTAAGCAGTCTGCCATTAGCTATATTGGTGGTGGAAAAGAGAGCATTTCAAGCTGTGTATTAGAAGGCATAGTGGAGTCTGGTAGAGTTTCTTGAAAGTAGGGTCAGTTCAAGCCTCTCCAACACAAACGTCCAGTGAGGGTAATGCTAATCTGGTCTATAGCACCGTCTTCCTGGAAGTGTCCCAGCACAACATTGTCCCGGGATCTGCTCCCAACACCCAGAGTAGAAGGTGTAGTAATGGTGTCTGTAAAATAAAGAGTTTAAGTAAGAGTTTAATAAAAGAGTTTGATAAGCAGAAGAACACGTTGAGATCTTATTAACTTAATGGCTTCAGTCTGCCTTTTCATGTCAAATATCATGTGAAAATGCTGCTGTTTCTGAAGTTATAGATACCTTCTATATATTGCAGAGGATCCGATAGTGTGCCTGGTTTTCATTTTGATGTTTTAATTTAACATCTTTAATGAAAGTTGTAGTCCCCAGTGTGTGATTAGTTCCAACAAATGATGTGCTGTTATTGGAAATGTTTAAATAAGTCCAAGAGTGGGCAGCATGAATTAGCATTTCTTTTGTTTTTTTACTCTATAAGATCTAATGTTGCTGTACTTTTCTTGGATTGTCTTATTAAATCAGTCAGTGCTTTTATGAGATTATCTGCTCAATCAAGTCCCGAGTACTTGTGTTGGCATCAGTGCGTCGCTGTTAGGAGCTCAAGCAGGGAACATGACTCAGAGGAGAACAGATGAGCTTGGCCTCACTCAGACAGAGAACAATAGTGTTGATGGAGCTGAGGTGTAGCCCCCACCTCCCTGCTCTGCTCCTTCCTTCCTCCCTCCTCCCCATCTCTCCCTGGCACAACTGTTGCATAGCTGCTGATGTCATTTCCTGTTTCCTGTCGAGGATTTCAGCAGTCGGTCCACACCTCACTTTCAGCGCACTATTCAGTGACGGCCCTCTCTCTTTGCAGTAGAGTCCATCTCAACTCTATCACACTTCACTCTTCATCTTTTTACCATGTCCTGTAACTCCCATACCTTCTCACTGTATTTCACGCAAATGCCTTCCTCCTTGTTCTGCCATGTTCCTCTTGTCCTCCTCTCCCATCTATCTCTTTCTGTGTTTGCTGTGCTAATTGTGCTGTTGTTCTTTTCCCTCTCCTGTCCTTGTAGCGAGGGCTGAAGAATGTATTTGACGAAGCTATCCTAGCTGCCCTAGAGCCGCCTGAGACGCAGAGAAAGAGGAAATGCTGTATATTTTAAACTCTCTCTGCCACTGCTCTCATCTCTTCCTCCTCTGGTTGCAACTCAGCATTTTTCATTCCACTACCCCATCTCTCTTCTTTCCTCTGTCCATCTCTTTACATGTGCTGCTTTTGAAATCTAGACCAATTTCAATCTTAGCCATCTAACTAATCAATCCATCAGTCAGCTACCAATCTAACTCCTAACTACTATTCTGGATTGAGGGTGCATTGCAACTAACTGTTTCATGGCCTGATTCACTGACTCAAGGCCTTCCTGCATTTCTGTGACTTAACCTGTTGCCTTTTATAAAGTGTAACTGCTGACATTTGGTTTGGTTGGTGTGTTAATGTACTTCATATTTCTGGGGTGGTTTGTTTGAGCTTAGATTTATATCATAAATCTTGCACTACACCACTGGATCATTCCTAGTCTTCCTACTTTGGCCCAGTGCTCATTAACGTGGCTCCTGGCCAACAGTAGAGCGGCATCTTACAGAGGATGTAGGATGTAATTTGGGATGTAGCCATTGTTTTAGTTAGTCTTTCCCCTCTGTCCTGTAGTAGAAGTTAATGTGGGGAGGGTTTGGACTGAAGCGAGGGCGGTGGCTTCACATGGCTCCACACTAAGCTTGATCTCAACGCTAAACAGATCATTTCTAATGCTAATGTATTTTTTGTACTACCATTGATGTCTGATTAAACAGAACTTGGAGTCTGACTATGGTTATAGATCGGGGGGTTTAAGTACTAAAGTCATACATAGGGAGTGTTTGGCCATTTGACAACATAACCACTGTTTAGTACCATGATGGTACTGTCTCTACTACTTGATCTACTTTAGAGCTGAGCTAGTTTTGATGTTTCATAAAGTTGTAGTCCTCTGTAAAATACTTTCTGACTTGGCCCAACTTTCCCTATATATGACGCTTATGTGCCATTAACTGTGGCGCATATCCTGCTGTCTTGGAAGTCCAGGTAATAAAAAAAAAAAGCTATAATTGTGTGAAATGACCTGTGAAATGAATTAATAAAGGACACGTGAACTTGCTCTCCTCTCTCTGGCTCCCTTCTTTTTCCAGTGCTTTGTCAGAGAAGAATTTAGTAGGGCTAGTCGACCGGGTTAAGCAACGCTGAGGGGCTTACTGGTTTACTGCATAGTACAGCACTGTGTCAGAGCAGCTCCGGTTACTTCACATGACCAAGCTCGTGGTGTAAGCAGCTCTGCTCGGGGGCACATACTAAAGGAAAAAGCAACATTCACCTCTGTAGCTGAGAGTAGAGCTGGTTTGTGGTGATTGGTATTATTATTTTAAATCTCTTTTCTATGTTGAATCTGGATGTCCTCTTTTAGTGAGTTAGTCAGCAATATTAATCTGAAGAGCAGAACCAGTGAATTAAAAAACCCAGGCATGTTGGAATGACAATGCTCAGATTCCATTTTTGTTTTGTGTTGTGGCATCAGGGGTTATGCTCTCTTTTTCCTCCACTTTCTTGTTTGACTTGCCTTTGATTTCAGCTGTCACAGTTCAACTGCACTTTGCACTCAAACATGCATGGTATTTGTGTCATTGACACTTAATCCCTGATCTGGCTCACACACCTATGTGAATAACCAACCATTTAAAGGAAAACTGAAATTTCTCTTGAGTTGTTTGTTGCAGATTTTATTTGATCTCCTTTTACGTATTTCTTAATTTCTTTTTTTCCCCCAACAGCACGCTCACATTCCACAGTTTCTTATGACACTTTACTAAATGATGTTCAGTCCTTTTGTTTCCACCTGGTTATTTTTCCTCTGTTAAAGCTATTATTGTGTTTCCCAACTACCTTTTTTATTTGACCTGTGTGGGTTTGCGTTGCTCCCTCATTGAGCCTGTGTGTTTGTGTGTTTGTGTTCACAGAAAGGCCTAAAGAATGTGTTTGATGAGGCGATATTGGCTGCATTGGAGCCCCCAGAGCCCAAGAAGAAACGCAAATGTGTGCTGCTATGAGAGGCTCCTACCTTTTCAAAGCACACACACATCACACATACATACATCTTAAATACATACACACACACGCCCCACCCCCAACACCCACCCCTTTCCCTTGCTCTGCTAAGGCTGGTTGACAGCATTGTCCTCCACAGGGAAGACTAGAAAGAAAACAGCCTACCAAGTTTCAGATAATTGTCTGCAATAATAAGAAGCTTCACCCCTAAATCTGAGTTTGGGACAGAAGATCAACCTAACATGGCCAACAGGCTGCTGTGGGCTCCGGGCAGGGTGGCACGGTCTCGGACGGGGATCCAGATACCAAGCTTACAAACAAGTAGAATTCATTCTGTCAAGCTTTTGATAGATTGATTTTGTTTCAGTCAGTGTCGTGGTCTAATCAACGTTTAGATGCCCAGCCATTTAGCTGTCGTCAGCCAATGTAAAGGTTTCGTGGATATAAGCCCCGTCCAGCTGCCTGATTGGTGGCTGCTCATGCTGCTGGTCCTGTCCCCTTTATGACGAGCACACTCATCGCTCGATCCCTTCTTTCACAGCACTACCAGAAGAAATGCTAACAGTAGTGTTATGTTTTTATTTGCCAACACACCTTTTCTTCTCAAACACATGACAAGTCTGAGATATTTATTCCATGTTCCAGGTAGACGCGCTCTTAACCACTAAGGAAACTGTGTAGGTCAGACTGGACTCTGTAATTCAGGGCGATACGGCTCCACACAGCTCTCTCATTGAGGAAATTGAATTAGTAAATATTGCCATCTAGTATCCAGTCCTCTTAGAGTGGACTTTCACAGTGCAGAGTCGCAGTCCATTTGGAGTGTGGTAATCACTTGAAGAGCTAAAGGCATCCAATAGTAATGGGTCTGCTAGTCGACCACAGGAATTGGCCTTTTAGATGCAGGGAACTTAAACAGTGTTAGCAGAACAAGCAGTGTGTTCTTTATGCGTTGCCAGGGACCAAGGGAGGGTAAAGCAGGATACTGTTTTAACATTGTCATCACCTTACACTTAGAGTGGGTACAGCAGAGACATCAGTGTAAAACAAATGTTCCTTGGCTTGCACTGGCTGCCAAAACGGAGATCCGTATTTAGACAACTGATCAGTGAACATGAATTTCCACCAGAATTCTGTGCCCGGTCAGAATTTGGTGCCTTCCTGCAGTGTGTTTTTTTCCCCAGGCTGTATGTCTGAGACGTGAAGGGCTGTCCGGCCTGTTGTACCCATTCAAACTGTATTGTGCTGCATGTAGCTGAGCCTTGGTCTCTGTTCTAAATGATAGGTTTAACAGATGTAATTATAATGTAAGCTGGCACACAATGTTGATGTAGGCTCCAGGTGTTTTTACCAAAATCTTTTTTTCTTCATTATTTCTGTTTGTGTTTTTTTTTATTTTATATATAAATATATTAAAAAAAAAGGTTACATTCACTCCTTTTACATTTAGGGGTCGGAGCTTATCTGAACTCTTACCTGCCAGTTTAAAGCAAGAAAACCTCTGATTGGTTTAGTTGAATTTAAAAACCTCCAATGACAGAGAGACTGTTTGGTAAAGATTATTTGTGATTGGTTGGTTCTTGTTTTTCTTAACTGGTGGCTTAGAGTTGGGTTGATATCCAGTCCAAGTCAGTATAATTATTATAACCTGTTGTTGTTTTGGTGCAAAACCAAATGCTTTGTCTAAAGTCTTTGTTCTTTGTATATGCATTCTTTTCAAAAATATTAAACTTATACCTTAATTGCCTTTAACACTTTTCCCTTGCCATTCTTTTTGAAATTTTGACTGGTAAATAGAATAACCTACTTACCATGGCCAACCATCCATCCACATAATGGTGGATCTATAACTTAAAGTGGCTTCCATGCCACATTTATCAGGCTATATTTATTGAGCAATACAGGACCACAACATCCAGTTTCTCTTCTGTTCAGCTGTTTCCGTTCCATCACAGCTGGGTGAGCCTGTTGTGGCATGTTCATCCAGCAGGAGGTGCTGGCCACCCAAACATCGCCCCTCATGTTGGTGCCCCTCTGTGGGTAACAGTGAAGCTGATGTTCAAAATCCACTGAAGTGCATTAATTCCAGCTGTATAAGACAATAATAGGACATGTACATTGGGATTGTTTGCACTGTTTGGATCTTGTGTGCAAATGGTTCAGTTAGAGTAAAATGAAAATCACCCATGAAGAGAATTGTAAAAGTATATGATAAAGCAAAGGCAGCCACACTGGTACTATATATGAAAATGCACAAAATATTAAATATGTGAAAACATAGTATAGACTAACAAATACTGCATATTATAGAGGCAGAATCATATAAACAGGCTAACAGAGGTCCATACATACAGAGTGTGAAGATGTGCATTTTTGGGTTTTCGAAGTTGCTTCAAATTCATCTGGTCATCAAAAGTTCTTAAACCCGAACCTGCAAAAGTGTTATTGATCTCTGGATCAAGAACAAGATGTTCAAGGGTGAACTACACACATGAGCTAACTATCAGATACAAATGGTTCACTATCTTTGATTTATAGTAAGAGATATATGATATGATTATGATTTTACATGAGAACCTGAAGGTTATTGAGAAACCGTTACAATCTATTGGAATGATTATCACAACTGAATTTTCACAATGAAGAGTTATTTAAAGTTATACATAATCAATTATCTAACAACATTTTTGAGACATGCAGGTTATTATGGTTTTGGTTTACCAGTGGTAGAAGACATGTTTTGATCCTTAAATAAAAGTAGTAATACCATGCTGTAACAATACAGTTAGGAATAGAAGTCCTGCATTGGAAATTTACTCAAGTAAAAATACATAAGCATAATCAGGAAAATGTACTTAAAGTAACAAAAGTAGAAGTTCTCAATAAAGATAAATGTCACCTGTGAGTTTACATTGAATATCTAATGATACACTACTATTATATATTTTCACTCATGCATTAAGGTTTAGGCAGAATTTGTTTTGTCTGACCAACAGTCTAAACCTAGAATATACTCAGTTTACTACAATTAAAGATAAAGAAAAGCTCTAAATAGCTGAGGAAATGAAAGCAATGCTTTAGACATTTTTGCATGAAAATTTAGTTTAAAAATTAATCCTTTATCAAAACAGTCACTAATTTGGTGATAATTGACTACTGGAATAAAAGTTTAAGCTCAATCTTTACAGTACCAATAAAAGGTTGGACAAACCTTACTTTATGATTTTCTGCATTGTATATTTATACTGAAGACATCAAAACCATGAAAGAATATGAGGAATTATTTAGCAAACAAAAAAAGCAAAAAGTTTTATATTTTAGATCCTTCAAAATAGCCACATTTGCCTTGATGCCTTTTCACACCATTGGAATTCCCTCGACCAGCTTCATTAGGTACTCAAGGTGAATTCAGGCATGATGAGAAGCACTGCTCAGCCCGTGAAAACAGCTCTATTATGTCTCTTATGGTTCTGCAGGAAGGGAGAAATTGACCTATGATGATGTCATCAGCGTTATTTTCTCACACTTGGGCTTGAAGACTACACATTTTTAAACAGAATGCTTTACTTGAAAAAAACACTACAGAGTTGAACTATGGTAATTGTAGGATCCAGCAATCCTGGAGCATTAATTATCCATCTGGATAAACTGGTCTGATAACAGTTAACAGGAGAAAGTATTTTACACAGGTAGACATGAAGTTTATCAAGAGTGCTTTAAAAATGAAAAGTCTTCCATCATAATTTAGTTTAGTAGTGCGGTCCACCCAGCTAACACATATAAATTACAGTGACAAGCTTGTGACCCACCATTCAAAATAAAATGGAGAGATGGATAATAAACAGATCTATGCAGTAGTTAGTCTAATGCATGCACGTACAGGATGTCATCATGATGTCGTCATGATCCAAAACAGATAAAAATGTAGATTAAAGTTGCTGTAAAGATAAGCATTTGTTAAGGTGGAAACAAAATATTATTTATTATTATTAAGTTTGTTTACAGGATTATCAGTGTGAGTATGGAAGGTTCATTTCTCATCCAATCATATTCCAAGATATTTGTATGATGATGACCTTTTCAATTCAGTTCAATTCAATTCCATGAAGAGTAATACAGTATCTATGTATATTACTATATGTATCGATAATATAGTCGATAAACTATATCATCTGCATACAAATGAATCTTCCCTGGCTGTATTTTCCTTCCTATACTGTTTATAAAAATTGAAAACAGGGCAGATGCTAGTATAGAACCTTGCGGTACACCTGATGCATCTTTGCTGAAGCCAGTTCACTTTAATCTTTCTAATGGTTAAAGGAATCAAAAGCCTTGGACAAGTCAACAAATACAGCTGCTCAGTATCCATCGTTTAAAGCAATGACATCAATAATACAAAATGAGGCCGCTGGTTTTGGCTAACATTTCAAAATGTTAAAATTGTTCCCAGCTTTATGGAAGTATATCAAAGCACTTTCACATATTTTGCAGTTTGCTACATCTTGAAGAGCAATAGTCATCTTTTAGCTTTTGATCAAACATGTTTTAACTCTGTGTAATGTGTTTGTTTGTGAGCAATGTCAAATACACATTTTCCATCTATTTGACATTTTAAAATTATCTGAATCTGTCAGGTGACTGACATCAGAAGCAGAATTCATATACATCACTGAAAGTATGGTTCTCCTATTAGTGAATGATAAAATAAAGATTTGTCTCTCAAGCTACACTCCCCCCCCCTCTTTCTCTCACAGTGTATTGCTGTGAAGTTGGTGTTGAGAGATCAGTATCACTTTCACACAGCTTAAACATCCATGAATTCCTCAAATGGCAGCAAATGAGGGTGATATCCCAGGTTTGGTGACCTGGATCATCTGCCACAGGCCAGTTGGGAGGGATGTTGCACTGTAGCCCGATCCCCCCCACCCCACCCTTGAATCCCTCCTCCACCCTCATCCACCCCTGTGAGGCGTTCACACATTCCCTGCGTTTCTGGAGTGCTGTCTGTCAGCACCTTCTTCCACTAAAGAGATGCTGACAGCCATTAATTATCACACAGGCTGAACGAAGGGCATTCCTCTCTGCTGAAATATTGGCGCACACACACATACACACAAAGAGTTGTGTTTTCATTACTTCAGAGGACAATACATTAACTTACATTCATTTCCTGTAGACTTACCCTGTCCTTAAACCAAGTCTTCACCCTAAGATTTAACGATTTACATTATGGGGACTTGTGTTTTGTCCCCACAATGTGACTTTGTAAACAATTTTATCTCCCTATAACATGAGCACTACACGTACACACATGCACACACACTCACACACACACATGCTCCTCAGTCCTCTACATCCAGCACAAATGCAGAGAGACACCACCTGGCCTCCATTGGTCTTCATCATGTTTGACAAATGAGTTTAAATGTTTTGTCCTCTGGGGTCATCCAATCACCATCCAGCCCGGTTGAATGTCTCCTGTGGGCGGGACGAGCAGAGGCAGAGGTGGGATGCAAAGACCAGACAACCCACCAGGACACTTGAGAAACCTGAAACAAGCACACAAGCGCACACGATGCTGGCGGAGAGCTGCCTGTGTGTGTGCTGCACCCACTTTTATGAGACGATTTTATGATGATCTGCACAGATACTGACTTGTGATGAAAAACACGCTGAGGATTTTAGCAGTTTATCAGACCTCAGCAGTAAATCAGCGCTGAGACATCTCAGCTATATACAGTGTGGAGGCATGCCTGCTATGTGCATGAAAATAAATCTCCAATACTGGGGAGAGCTAGGACACAGCCTGCTTAGCCATGCCGGCACTGAACCTTTGACAGTCTCTGCTGTTCCACTGTAAAAAACTCCTGCCAACACATTGAACCCAATGTGGTTTTTATGTAGATGTTGGCTGTGGTGTAGAGGTGCAGGTTTGGCCCGGTCTGCCTGGTCCAAATGCTCTCCAGCAGGTAGGATGAGGAGCCGGAGCAGAGAGAGGGGCCGTCTTTATTTTTAACTCAGCTGTATTGTAAATCATGTGGGGAAAGTTAGCTCTCAGCTACAGTATGAACTGAAAGGTGTCCTGTCCTCCTCTGCGCTCTGTTTTTTCACAATGTGTGTCCAAGTTACAGAAGAGGTCCGTGCACTTGGGTATGTTGCTGTAAGCATTGCTTGTATTTCAGACATCAGCGCAGAGAGTACAGTGTTAAGAGTTGGTTTATCAAGTTTACTTTAAAAAAGAAACACACACAGTTTTGGTGTGATGTGCCAAAGTTTGAAATATCTGTCCCAGGGATTTCTGCTGCCACCCCTCTGCAATGAGGTAATGTGTCATTTGTGGCACTCAAAGCACTGTGAACTGTCTTATCTGAAATATTGTTACTGAGAATAATCTACAAACACACTGTCAGTGTAGGTAGGTCCAATGTGGATAGAAAGGTTTGGATGGCAAATGGCTGCATTTATATACTGCTTTTAACCAAAGCACTTTACAATTTACCTCTCACTCACCAAATTACACACACACACACACACACACACGCATACACACACAGACACACAGTCTTTACTTATGTCACTTTTACATAGACTTATATTCATTTCCTGGAGACTAACCTGAAGGACTACCTGACCTTAACCTAACAATAACCTTAACTGTTGACCTAAAAAACACAGTTTTCCAAATTGAGGACACCACTTTTTGTCCCCAATTGCACCGCTGCCCGGAATCAATTGGCCTTGAGTCTAGTGTATATCCCCAATTTGGACATAAGCAAACCCCCCTGTGATTATAGCAGCCTGCTCTTGATTTTCTTCAATATAATTTTTAGTGCTGTGAAACTTTTTTAGGCAACACAAACTGACCCTTTAACACATACATATATATATATATATATATAGAGAGAGAGAGAGAGAGAGAGAGAGAGAGAGAGAGATAGATAGATGGTGTACCTTTTATGATGATAAAGGAGGAGGAATTATGTTTATTTGTCTAAGAAGTCAAGATCCATGTTTCCAGTTGAGATCTGGTATGTTCAATGATATAATTTTTTTTTTTAGTAAGATAAAAACAGAAACAGATTTTTTTGAACATGGTTGACACACAGAGACTAAGTTACATGGATAGAGTCTGGAAGATCAGGGTGAAACGTAATCTCAAATGAGAGTGCTGAATATTGGCATGGCACAGAAAGTATACTCCAGATCCAATGTTGCTTCCACTTCTATTAAGGCTTTGTTGCATTGGGCAGCATGTTCTTCCTTGATAAAAAATGGTGAGGACAAGCCAATCTGATGGGGTGGCACCGGCGGTGGCCAATTACAATCCATGGGGTGCTCCATGAAATCTCCACTGTATATTCTACTGTCTTTCATTTTACTTTATTTAGTTTTTCTCATGTTTTCTCCTGTTTCTCATGCTGTAATCTAAAAATACCTTTCATTCTTAATTCTTCTATTTTTTTTGTATGTAACACATTCTTGTGCTGTACTACAAAGAGGTTAATCTTAACAGAAGCAGATCCAAGCATCATCACAATGTCTTTTTCCATTTTGTGTAACAGCTGTATATGTGTGCATGTGAATGTGTGTTTTCTACAATAACCTCGAGTGGTTGTGTGTGACTGGAGTACATGTCTGACAACCAGACATCAAGTGACGCTGCCACTGGTCACTGCAAGGATTATTTTGACATGGCAGGTTGCTGTTGGCTAATAGATACATGTAACACACATGCTCCTACCCCTTTTGCCCGCATACACACACCTATATACACACACATCTTCAGGTGTCCAGGTGTTAAGGGAAAGTTCTTTGCAGTTCAGCTGAAATCTCCCCGCTGACAGACACATGGCTATAACCACCGACAGACAGTGTGTTTCAGTGTGTGTGTGGGGAGGTAAGCTCACAGTGATCCTCCATACCAGCATGAAGAGATGAAGCTGTGGCAGCTCAAGCTCTCATCAGCAGGGGGGTTGTGTGTTGTCACTTTCATTCCTCCTGACTGTTCCTCCTTCTCTATCTGATCCGTCCTTATCTTATCCGTCCGTGCTGGGATGAAATGCAGCTCGAATGGCCTCGAGATGAGTGCTTGGAATTCACTACAAGCAAAAGCTCCTCTGTGAGTTTGTATGGATAGATGTGAAAAACAGATCTGGTTAAATTTCACTGTAATGTTTTCAGAAAATTCAAGGTCTCTCTGTTCACCGTTTAACCCAGAGCTGTTTTAGGTCTTGAAGTCTGAGACATGTCTCAAGTCTTATTCAAAAAAGTCTAAAATCTTTCTTGTTTATTTAAAAGCATTTACATAAGATGAAGGTGCTCCAGCCTGTGACACAGAATATTGATTAGATATAGATGTGTATATCATAATATCATCCTGAGCCAGAGGATGTCAGACTTACCGCACTTGTGGTCTTTCACAAACTAGTTAGGCGGTAGATTTTTAGTAATAAATATATTTTAATTGTTTGTTTGTGTTATCAGTCAAATTCTATTCTATCTATATCTAATTTGATAGTTGACTGCTAGATACTACAAGGACAGTTGACAGGCTGTATGTCATGAGTAATTGCCATCTCCCTAAAATGACACTGGAGTGAGTGAGCTTGTCCCATTTAGTGACTACAATTCCTCCGTCCTCGTGTTCCTTCTGTCCTTCCTGTCTCTCGCATCCACCACTGGGAGGAGCTGAGACGCAAGGAAGAGATGTGAGTGAGAGAAGAGCCACGTTATCCAAATGGTAAGTGCCCACATATTACATATTAATGCCTTTGAAGGCATGTGACAAGAGCCCTTTTTTCTCCTACAAACTATGTTCATATGTGCCTAATCAGTGTTACCTTTGCAGCTGCAGGAAATTCTGTCACTCATGTCGCAAAACAGAGTGTGAGAGTGAGTGAGAGAAGGTGTGTGGAGGTTAATGGCTCACACCCTTTCTCGTGCTTGTAATTGTAATTTGTACTAAAAGCACAGGGTGAGAACAAAAGTCTCAGTAGACACTGTTGTGCGTGGAGAGATGGGGAAAAGCTTGAATGAAAATAAAATACTGGAGGTCCCAGTTTACCCACCTGTTGATTGACCTAATGGTAACTTGTGGGTAGAAAGGACTAGTGCTGTCAAGTGATTAAAATTTTTAATCAGATTAATCACAGGGTTGCTGTGGATTAATTTCGATTAATCACGATTAAATATCATTCATTTTTACTCTCTATTAATCGCGTGTCATTTTGCATGAGCAAACAGACTGAAGAAAGAAGGGAATATAAATGCACTTAACGTGTTTATTAAACACCTTCAACAGTTCATGTTAACAAAAGGTTTGTCTCTTTTTCAAAACAAGCATTTATCCACATTAATGTGGCCCTGTTACTCCTTTTTCAGCCAGCTACTAAGACAAACTCACTTGTTGACATTGTCAGTACCGGATCAACTGTCCATTTGTGCACGCACGGCGGCATGCGCCACGGTATCTCTACTTGGACAAACTGCCCGAAATGCGTTGCCAGAGACATTTCAGGGATTTTGAGTCATTCTGTGCTGCAGATGGGTTAATTGCGTTAAAATTTTTAATCAGATTAATCATGATGATGGATTAATCCGCGTTAACGCATCAATTTTGACAGCCCTAAAAAGGACTTCTAAGCCTAAGTGTAAAGGTAAAATACAGTGAGTTAATAGAAGTCCTCTGCACCAGCACATAGCCATGTCAGAAGTGGAGCCTGGTGTCCGTGTCTCGACGCCCATGAGCCCGACTCTCATGCCCGCTCTGCTAACGTTGCACAACGTGGCCAGTTCAGGGCAAAAAACGGCGGAGACACCAGAGGAAAGCCGAGAGGGAAGAAGAGGGGAGGAGGACTGGAGGAGAAAGAATTGCAACTGTCATCACAAACAAGAACCATCTGTCTCATTTGTGTAACTTGTTTTCTTTTAATATGAGAAGTATGCTGAAGAGATCTGGGAGTTTGAGAGAGGCCTGGGAGGGCCGGGCCCTGGGCTAAAGCCAGCCTTCTCCTGGGTTCCATGAGCAAGGGGCATTATTATCCAGCCAACCTGCACTATTAACCCTTCGTACTCACTCACACACTCGCAACACACACCAACAGAAAGAGAGAGACAGAATCGGGAAACATTTAACCTGAGGTATGCAGAGGTACCTGAGGTTTAATTTGAACTATTAGCTGCCTGTCTGGGAGAAGAATTGGCTGGAAGAGTTATGTAAAGAGTGAAATCACATCATTATCTCATTACCTCCGATACCTTCAGGATGTATTTATTAGAGACCAGTGCTCCTGTGGGTTGTGAATAACAAATGCCAATTAGTCAGCACATTAGTCAAATTGTATTCCATGATGAATCATGATGTAATGAAGTTTGTGTGGTCTATGTATGTTGGGCTACACCTCAGTAATCAGCGCTTACAGTGTTGATACGTTACATGCGTTTCTGTTGATTTGCTGCATAAAAGTTAGTTTAACTTAACCTGCAGTTTCTTTGATTTGTATTGCAAGGAGAAGCGTGTCCAAATGTCCTAACAGTCCACATTACCAACATAAAAAAGACATGATGATACATGATGATGATGAACAGTAAATACTGTTTCAGATGTGTTTATATCAAAGGTGTTTGTATTTGACAGGGAGAATCATTTTTTGTTGAAAATTGTCTCTATGAGTGCTATGTATTAAAATCAAATATCAAAATATCAGCTATGAGTACTTTCATTCCACAAATATTTGTACCAGCTTTCAGAAACCCGTATTTGTTGCATCTCAATTTCGACACACTCCCACACACACACACACACACACACACACACAACACCAAGTGGTAAAGCCCTACTGTCAGCCTCGTCTCTTGTCTCGCCACAACTGCAGCAAACCGCAAAAGGCATTAGAGTTCTCTGACTGACTGACGGACTGCCTTACTGTACATCTGGCTGTCTGACAGACTGAGCACACACACACACACACACACACAAGCCAACAGACATTCCCAATCAGTGTGGCCACCACCACCCACCTCATCTAGGCCATCATGGTGGCTTAATGAAGGACAGATCCCCGCCGTCGCAGACCCAGAGTGGTTAGGGTTACACTTTCCGCAGAGGGGGAGCGGACTGGAACCGGCGTAAGTCAAAGATATTGCAGGAGAAAGAGCGAGAAAGCTGTGCGGGGGGGGTGGTGGTATGATATTGATAGAGACAGAAGGAGGGGAAAAAGCTTGTGCCATGTGGTCTGCATTTCACTGTAATCCCTGTTCTAGCCCGGTGTTCCTGCCTCTGTTCCCTCTTCAGCCCAAACCCAATCAGGCAGCCGCTGAAACCCGAGCGGCCACTCTGGTTCTTCCCAAAACCAGACAGCCAGGTTCCCAGCGCCGCGGGAAACACATCCATTTATCTCTGCTTGATATACTGTACGCAGTGATATATGGTGCATAAATTATGTTTATAGGTGTCAGGGGTGCAGGGAAGGACCTCAGGGTGTAATGTACCTCACACAAACAGCACACACACCACACACACCCCCACACAATCCTGCATGGTGCACACTGTGGCCACATAATAATGCAGCTGAAAGACACGGGAAATGGACGATTTTATTGAAATATGTGTATGTCTGTCAGCAGGGCTGTGAGTGTGTGTCTCAGAGCTTGGTGGTGGAATAGGATCTGCTCCTTTTCACTTTCCATCTCTCTATCCTCTCATGTTCTTTATTTTCCTTCTGGGCAATATTGTTTTTGTGGCATTCTTTCTTTCTCTCTCGCACATATACACAAACACACACAGACAACACGTAGTTTCTTTTGAAAGAAGTGACAACAGTCTTTTTTGACACAGCATATATTCCATATTAACATACATTCATAGGCAGTATAGTCTTCTTCAGTGTATAAGTCTTTACAGATCTACAGTTTTTCTCTATAATGATAGCACGTTATTATAGGAAAGCTTGGCTTTATGGTGGTGGTACAAGACAACAATAGAGTCCTCACAGTGGCATGGGAAATTGTGTGTGTGTGTGTGTGTGTGTGTGTGTGTGTGTGAGAGAGAGAGTGTGAGCGAGAGGAATGGGGAAAATTGAATATGTGGTCAGATGTTTGTTGTCGTGGGGCGAGGGCTCTATGTGCGCTTGGAGAGAAAGTGCTTCAGTCATCATGCATGGTGAACATGCTCGGCAACCCTCTGGCAGACCCCTTTGTGTAAGTGTGTGTTTACATTGTGTGTGTTTGCCGGTGCATGCATGTCTCTGTGTGTTTACTCGTGTTTGCATTAAGCCAACTAGCATTTGGCAGATGGTGACATGCAGGAGGGGGCCCCAAGATCAACATCAATCCAAATGAGCACGCAAGATTTTCACTATATGATGTTCTGAAATGGTAACAAATCATTTCAAATCCGATCTGGAAACAGTTTTGACACAAGGTTTCTGGTTTCCTGTTGCAGGTAGCAGCTGTGGATGTCGTGTAGGAGCAAAGTTTGCTGGGTATGTGTGCGTTTTGTGTGTCTCATGCCCATCACCTGCCAGTGCTACGGGCTACAGAAAAGACAGGAAGCAGCTGACAGTGGCTTTCACCTGTCCATCATTATCCTCCCTCCGACAGAAAGAGAGAGAGTGTGTGTGAGTGGAGCAGCATCAGGGCATTGCAGGGGGCAAAATAAATGACTCAACAGCGACTGATCCTCAGCGCAGCTCAGCCGTTAACGCTCAAATCACAGAAAGTCCGTCTGCGACATGTTCCTCTTCGTTGCTCAAGTCCGTCCTCTGACAGACTTGGCGTCTCCCTTTTTGACACCCAGCACTCAAAGCGAGTCCCCGAAGCAGCAGCAGCAAGGACAGAGGGCAAACAACCCTCCTCTTGACCCCACCCCAACCCCTTATCCCCACCCACCCATCTGCCCACCCATGGGTCCAGTTTGTCCCTTATTATCTCCACTCATCTGTCCCCTCCTTCTAGGTCCACCCCCTGTCAATCTCCTCAGTCTCAACAAATAAGTTAAACAATACAAAAATAAGAAGCATCAATGACAAAGCAAATATGAGAGTGAGGGAGGGAGACAGCAAGTGAAAGACACTCTCTACTTGAGAAGAAACAAACTGCCTCTGTAGCTTTGTAGGAAATCCCATGCATAAAACTATTGATATCCATGACGGTGGCATAAAATGAATAGGATGACATTTGACCTCTCAGCCACTCAGTCTGTTTCCGTTGACCAGTAGCAGGAGGGTGGGGTGGTTTCAAGCAGGAGAGGATGGAGCTTCACAAGTCCTCCTTGCTCCCTCTGGCCTTGGAGTTGGAGCGTGGGGCGTTTGTTTTGTTCATCAGCAGTGCCCTCTGTGTCCCCCACTCCCATCACCGGCAGGTGTGCATCTCTACCATTTTGCGGCACTGTTTGCATTTGACATAACAGCACCAATGGAACTTACAGCTGCATCTGTCCACCACCTCCACCTCCTGTGTCTGGAAGCCACGGCCGCAGCACATCAGCTCGCAGCCATCGATAGCCTTTGAGGTTCTGTTACACTGGCGGCCCACCGTACCCAGCATACCTGGCGTGCGTGGGTCATAGTCGCAGAAATCTGGACTCGGGTCCAGGTAGACCAGATCTTCATCTGTGTGAGGTTTGAACTGGGAGTTTCGAGGCACCAGGATTTTGGTGGTGCCCACCTTGCGCTGCTCCACCTCAGTGGCGCCGTCAAACTTCTCCTTAATGACGTTGCCAACCTTGCGGAAGGGAGGCATGGCTTTCCAGCAGGTCTTTACCTCACAGGAGCCTGACACACCGTGACATTTGCACTCCACACGCATGTGGGACAGGATGGCCTGCAAAGATACCAAAGAACATTAGGTTAGAGGACAGAACTTGAAATAATGTGATTACAATGCATACTATCCATAAAGACAAGCTTCTGTGGATAGCAGCATCCATCTCTCAAACACTGGACTGTTTGTGCTTAAAGTAACAACAACAACAACAACAACAACAACATCACAATTTTCTCTTGCTACCAGAGCTGTAGACCTGAGATTTGGACTTGAGTCAGATTTGAGTCACAAAAATGGATTAGATTTTGACTTGACTGCTGTGAGACTTAACACACTGTATTTCAAACCACATCTTACTCAGATACTGAAATACATAGACCCTGAAATGACTCTTTTTCTTTTTTGTTTTGCATTACCTTTAAAAAAAAATTCCATTCCTTCATAATACATTATGCATTCCCTCTGATCCAGATGATCTAGAGAGAAAGGCTTAACAATGATTTCATGGTTACTGTTAATAGGAACAAAAATGCAGCCGGGGTCCAAGCAACAGTCATGTCAGCAGTCACAGGTTCAACCAGCTTCAGTTGTGGTGAAGTAAGTAAGTTAGTCACTGTATACTGTCGGAGCTCGGCCTTTTCAAAGGAGTAATGAGCGATAAAAGTATCTAGTGTCACATCGTCTTCCCTTTCTGTAGTATCTCTGCATATTTCTGGGGTTTTTTTTTTGCATTCCTGCGTATTTCTCTAAACTGGCAGTGTGAACTAATGCACTAACTATTTTTATGGATCAGGTGATCAGGTGCAAAACTTACTGCAAGGGAACGCAAAAGTAGTCCAGAGACAAGAAATCCCTCAGTGACCCGCTGGTGTCTCCGTACTAAAAGAAGCGCAGTACAAATGGGCACATTTTACATCTAGGACAACGAGTTACCTTTCTCCCAGCCTCGTTGTTGTGCAGGTTCATGAGAGCCCGGCTGGAGGACTGGCCTTTACTCCTCTCCCTCACATCCACAAAGGATTGAGAAAATGCCACTCCATAGGCAATGTTATCACTGCAGCCCGACCACTGGAACCCTATGAGAAGATATTAAGATAGAGACAGGAGGTGGTCATCTGTATGGCACTGCCACGGCCTTTAAGCATTGTAGAAACACTACTCAAATGTTATTTCGCAGCCACTTTCAGTATGTGTGTACTGATGGTAGTAATGTGTGACCCCGTATTCCTATTGTTAAAAATATGGCTATACACTCCAGCATAAGACAGCATAATTAATATGCTACCAATGATATTTGTCTGGCCCTATCAAAATTGAATAAATATTTAAAATGTGACATTATTTAATCCTTACTATTATTGCATTAAAATGTACTGGATCATTTGGTTCTTCTGTTTCCTTTGCATGTGTGTGTGTGTGTGTGTGTGTGTGTTTGTGTGAAGGAGAGAGACCTACCCTCTGGACTGACTCCATGTACATTGTGGTCACAGCCACATTTTTCCAGCTCTCCGCTGCTGCAGGCCCTTGTGACCGCAAACGCCACACTGGCTGCTGAGATGGCATACACAAAGGCCGCCTCACGGGTGCCTAACACACACATACACAAACACAGAGACACACAGACACAAACACAAACACATGCAGTCATATTGTTTCATTATGTAACTGAAAAGACCTTCTCATTTTGAATGGCAAAAAAACAGTGCATACAAAGATAAAGAGTGTATTAAAGTCCAGGGGAAGGAGGCCAGATGTTAACATGCAGGAACTGCTGAAGCCAATACAAATGGAAACAAGCTCAAAAATGTCAGGATATTTTAAAATGGCATGAAATAATCCACATCAGATCTGCTTTGGAAACAGTTTTGAAGTGGTATCAAAGACATTTAGGTCCCAATATTGCAGGTAGAAGACTTGACACATAAGCTTTTTTTAGTGTCAGTCAACTGTCGTGCTCTCTGTCGTATCAGTGTCTCTTCAGTGTCCAGATGCTTGCAGGGAGTTATTGACAGAAAAGTGTATAAATTTACCCTGGGTGACCACTTTCCCGAACACAGGCATGGTCTCCAGAGTGGAGCAGTTCCAGCGACGGTTGCGAAACTGGAACTGGCACTCGTCTATCGCCAGCTGGGCTCCACGACGCACCGCATCCATCACCTCCACACTGCGCTTACAGATCTGAACCTGGAGCAGAGACGCACACGAGCTACATCAGCCACAAACACAGTACACACACTAACAAAATACTATTAGATCCATCTAGTAGATATTGATATTTCATAAATATCACCATGAATATCTGTACCTAATTACTGCCAATCCATCCAAAAAAGATCCACACTCATAAATCAGTTTGTATGTAGTCTTCATGTAGTCTTCATGTAGTCTTTTTTTGTCATCCATATTGGTTGGAAATAGTTTTACAATTGCCCGTATGGCACACTTTAATACAGTTTTGTGAATGTTTGTATGATATGCTTTTGGTTGATGGACTTATGAGATTTAATGTTGGGAAGGACCCCGTGAGACTTGAGGCAGGTTCGATGATGCCTCTGACCACAGATAGCCATTTAGTGTACCTGTTCATAAAAAGTTGACTGACACTCATTGTTGACACGACATTTTCTTTCCCCTTTGCTCAAATCTAACATGGGAAACTGAATAATAGGAACAATCTAATACAGAGTTATAATTCATTCTTGTCAGTAGGTAGAGGTGTGTACCTGTCTCTGTATGAGGCCTCGTAACCTCTCACATGTCTCTTCATCCCTGATACTTCCCACTGACGACAACTTGGCCAGGTACCTGAAAAAAAACCACAACAGGAGCTCTTTAGAGTGCAGAACTTGCAAAGGAACATCCAGGAGAAGAAGCTGAAAGTACCAAATCTGTCATCTCTGGGCTAAAGTGGTACAAGGTGAGATACAAGTATGACAGAGGTGCAGCACAATCACAGTTAATGTTCCCCTTCAAACCAGGGATGATCGAATTTGACGACATCCTTCAGATGAAGCAGAGCTTGTGTGGCGGTTTTGTTCCCATGACGTTGTGGGAATGTTTGGGATAAATGCCTGGTTGTGAGGACACTGAGAGGAGGGGAAGTGGCTTATCATACACACCACCTCCAGGCCAGACAGGTCAGGGAGATATACTGCACACATACACACACACACACGCACATAATTCAAGATGTGTGAGAAAATGTCATCAGTCTGGATGCCCTGACCCTCACACATCCACCTCAGCTCACTTCAGTCTCATATCTCCAGTCCCAGCTGCACCTTACAGAAATAGGTTTTCTCATAAGCTGGCAGCGAGTCTCTCACAGAGGGAGCAGCCCTGACTATGTACTGTCTACACGCCTCAAAGTATACTCATTTCATCAAATGTTGAGTCTGAGAATTGTACTTTTTTCAAACACTGGAACTCCGCAAGATAAATCCTTTCTCCTCCTCTTTCTTTGACAGAAATGCTTGTGTCTTCGAACATGGGGCACAAAAAGAAGACAGATCACTCTTGAAAACACTTTTTTTTTTTTTTTTTTTTAATGCAGCGTCAAACACATTCAAACTGCTACTGTAGGCAGTTGTCTACTTTTTTGGAGCATGGCAGGTGACGAGGGGGAACAATGCATTTTGTAACTAGTAGTTCATGGTCTCAAATTCCTTATTTGTGCTAATAGATAGAATAGATAGAAGAGAGTAGAACTGATCTTCTTGTCTCACTATCAGAAATAAAGCAAATCAATGTATTTCCAAAAATGATTAACTGAAAGCACAGTGTTGTTTTACAAAATCAGTGTTGTTTTACAAAATCCAACATATATTCAAGTATTCACATCCAAAATAAAAAAATATACGGCATTAAAGACTCCATTTGATTGCCCATGGTCTGACCATTTCCCCACTTTATTTTGCTCTGTATGAGGCCACACAGTGGTACATGCTCACCTAAATTATAGGAAGTAAAGCTGGCATCCAATGTGAAAAGAAGCAGTCTTGAAGGGACAAATGTATGAATGTGATAAGCTCACTCTTTTGCTATGAAGGAATGAATTGAGTATTTGCAGGCTCCTCCATGCAGTGCACAGAGTTTGAATATCAAAATGGCTTTTAATAACAAAGTAAAGACAATGTCCAACGAGATTAACTTTTAGGCTACCGTTCTGTACAAGTAGACATGTTGTTCCTTAAGGTTTCTCAAGCTTGTTTTATGAGTCTTGGGTTATGAGTTCTCAAGACCACACATACCTCTGTAAAGCCCTGTTAGCCCGTCTCAATCAAATAGTGGCACAGATCCAGACAGCAGAGAATTCTGCTGTCAGATTATTGACAAAGCTCAGATACACAACAAAAGTTATGCTCCCAAATGCTTTACACCGGCTGATAAAATGGATATGAACAAAAAGGGATTATGGAATCTTCATTATTTATTTCATTATGTAGAGATCAACTATCAGCTGTGTCTCAGCTCATTACTCTCCTCAGCTTGGGAGGTAAAAGACAGAGAAGCAGTTACAACTTTAACATTAGTGCATTATGTTTAGTCCTTTTTGTAAATTCAAAATAAATGTGGTAGTATAATTAGTATATCATCTTTCCAGAGGTCAAACAGCTCCTCCTCTCCTTTGCCCTCTCATCTCCTCCTCTCAACAGTTCAGATAATCTCTTTCTCTCTGTCTCTTTGATGGCCTTCCTTTTCTCTTCCCCCCAGACAGTGTCAGTATTTAGTGCTCGTCGCCGTGATAACCCCGCTCTCTACCACTCCACCACATCTCAGCCACATCCGCTCACATCCACTCTCAGGGGTGACCTCACTCTCTCATAAGGAGCGCCACCAGAGCCCCCATCCTTCAACAGAGTGTGTGCAATGTTTTCACATTATGAAACTCTTGTTTAAAGCTGCACTAATCAATATTTTTGATTAGTGATTTTTTTGGGCATTTCTGCTTTAATATGTTTTGATGGAGAGAGAGACGAGAAAGGCAAAGGAGAGCCACAAAATATTTATAAAATAATATAATGTCAGGGGTCGCTTGTAGTGGCAAACCCCCAACAAGAAGCACCCAACTCTGCATCCTTACCATCTTTTAGCTCACTGTGAGAAAAGAAACTCCACCCGTTTAGACTGACTATAATTCAGTCCTACTCAGTTCTCAGTTGCTCACAATCTAGTGGACCTTTGAAGACTTCTGATACAGGATCTTGGGTCCGTCACCTTAAAGCAGCTATGATGAATACTTTTATAATAACAAACAATCAAATAACAATGTGACAATGTTTCACCTCAGCTTTACAGATTTTATGGATATTGTGAGTTTCAGCTGTTGGCCCACAACTTTACTGGTATAATTCAGTTTCACTGCTCTCATAGCGTCGTTTTCGTCTGTTGCTGTTTGCAGGGAAAAAGCTCTCAAACCCACTGTACACTACCTGCTCAGCACCAACACACGTTTAGAGAGTAGCTGGTGAGCACAGAAGAGCCAGACATTTCCCTCGGGATTTGGTGGAGACCAAAAACAGAGATAAAAGATAGCTAAAAATGGTGGCCAGAAACACGAGTCCAAATATACTCTGTAATGGCCTGATGTGTAAATAAGCTGTTTGCTGGCAAGTTCACCACATCAACTTAAAAGGTGATGATGTGTCGATGCAGTGTTCACAACTTGTTTGCAGTTTTAAATACATCCTTAGGCGTCATGTGAGAGAGTGAGGGATGAGACCACAGGGGATCATACGTCTTCTCTTGTCTTTTACTTTTGTGATGAAAATGTCTTCTGTGACACGCTGGAGTCATAAAGTGACCAAACTGGCTCAGTGATGTCAGTTACAAAGCAATATTTATCTAAAGTTTGCTCACAGTAGCCATCATAAGCTACTGTTCATACCAGACCAATGAGGCTGCAGCAGGAAAATCCAGAGTGTTTTCAACTGAGCAAGGGTGAGTTTAATTGTTTGTGAATTGACCTTTTCATTGGTAAGCAAAGGAATGTGTTATTTCTTCTTTTAAAAGTTACACACTGCTGCTCAACAAACCTGGCAGGAATAAAACAGTCTGGTAATAGAAGTGCTTCTGCTAAGATATGAAAAGTGTTTGAAAGTGATTTCTCCACGAGGGACGATGATATGAAAATATGGAAAGATAACAGCAGTGAGACCAAATTCTCTGGGACATGGACATTTTTTTAAGATCTGAGCTGCAGTAAAACTAAACTGCTGGGGGACTCTTGAACCCCACCGTCCTCGAGCTCTCTGTGAGGTTGTTTCTCCTCTAAAATCTACAGGTCCTGCCCCTCCTCCCGATGGTGGACCGAGTCCAACTCTGCCCCGCACTGATTTGCTCCATTTCAGTGGCAAGGCTTTCATCAAAGCCATGTGCGGCGTTTGATCCCTCTTTGTTGTGTAGCGTAGCCTTGGGCAGGGAGCTACGTTTGAGTCGAGGCATCCAGCTGGGAGACCATCAGACAGCGATAAAAACAACCCATGGAGAAAACACAGGAGGACAGTAACCTGCCACCGCATTCACACAGACAAGGATGGCATCCCGCTGGCCTGACATTCACCCTGGAAACATTTAATAAACATTGGATAAGCTGTTATTCAGGTGATTTTCTGGATGTGTGTGTGTGTGTGTGTGTACATGCGTGGGAAAAGATCAGCACAGGCCTTGGGCCAGTGTGTGTGAGCGCTCTGTCTCGCTTTATCTGTCCGTTCTGCTGTGTATTCCCTTCGCTTCCCAGAGACGAGGTTAACAAAACACCTCAGTAAGGAGACAGAGGAGTCAAGCCGTAGAAGGACACAGCAACAGACGCACACATTAGTACTTCTATACTTGTGAGAACCCTCACTGACACAATCCATTCAGCCCCTTACTCCAAACTCAACCATCACAAATAAATGCCCAACATAACCTAATTCTAAACTAACCCTTAAAACCAAGTCTGAACCCTCAAACAGTCCTTTGAAAGCCTGTCCAATAGTGAGGAGTGGCCAAAATGTCCCCACTTTCCAAAAATGTCCTCACTCCCAATTACTAAAACTCAAATTGGTTCTCACAAAGATACCAGTACACATGACATACACATGCATAAAAGCACACACATGCAAACACACACACACCATATTCCCACATCTCATCCTCATTCCTCTCCCTCTCCTCTCTTGGTCTCTCTGGCCTCTGGTGGTTGCGTGCTTAAATCCCAGGGACCTAAGCCCAGTGGAGCCAGTGGTGTTGTGAAGGCTGCGATGTGTAATGCAACACAAACACACAGCGGCCTGCGAACGCACCACAGTCCAGGTGGAATGCTCCATACCTCCCACTCAGAGCCCCCCACGGCCTCATGGGAGGCTGAGACTGAAAATAAGAGATAATTCTAAACAGAGGAGATGCAGGTTGTTATCTCGAGACAGGAAATAAAGGCTGACATAAAAACGGTGAATACCACACAAAAATCCCTTTGGAACTACTTTCATACATTGCTTGTGAATTACTGCATTTTCAATTTCAGCTTCAATACATTGACATTTATGAGCTTAAAATCAACAACAATTGTGATAGTCAGCTAATAGTTAATTCAGATGCAGCAAAAATAATCTAAGCTCAGAGGTTCACTTGTAGCCTTCAGAGCTTCAATCTGAATGAAGACTGAGATGCAGTTGAAACGTCCGAAAGCTGGTTAGTGGACCTTTGAGTTTGGATTCTTTTATTACATAAATTGTTAGAACTGAGGCTTCAGAATGAACTTCTATTTTCTAAAGGTTAAACTAGCAGTTTGATATTTTGGGAAATAAATGCATTGCTTCCTTGCAGAGTATGGAGGATATGCTGTTCATTTATTTTTGTTTGTTTGTTTTGTGTGATTTTAAACTGACTATCTTTGGACGGTTGCCAGACAAATAAGCAACTTGTAACATCCCTTCTGCGTCCAGCAACTTGTGATATAAGGAATGATAACTTTGAAAAAAAAAAAAAACTGGATTTAACAGAAACAGGTAGAATTGCATTGATCTGTTAAATTTAAGCAAAACAAGATCAGTGACTTTTGCTAACCTTTGTCATGTCAAAATCAAAATTCCTATTTAAACCCTGTTTTTATCTGCCTCCCATGATGCAGCCTCTCCTGCCTCTAATTGAGCTGACCAATCAGTTTTATGCTGTTTTGTCGCTATTTTCAGCATTCAGCATTGAATATACTGGCTTTTTTCAAGTATAAACTCAGCTGGAATGAGGTCAAAGGAAGAGAAATTAGGGACAGTAGAGAAGGGAGAAGTTCAGAGGAGGGAGGGGATACAGAAGCTGGACACATCTGCATGGCAGTCTTGTGCTTCAGTAAACGTCTCAGCGTTCCTGCGCATGCACACACACACACACACACACACACACACACACACACACACACACACACACACACACACACACACAGAATGACACAAATGCTCTCAAACTGCAGCACACTTTCTGCGCCTCCATCATCTGTAATGTGTATTTATATGAAAATATCCTCATGTTTGCCTTTCCAGCACTGAGCACACAGCAGAGGTACACAGTGACAGGCAAATATAGCATGGATGGGAAATGCAAGGAGAGAGCTGCAAGAAAGAGAAACTTCTTTTCTACCCAGGCACTGTGCACAGGTCTTAAAAGAGCTAACAGACCTGAAAGCAATGCTGCAATAAGTTACCGTCGAGTTTTTCACTTGATGCATGGACAATGTTTTTCTTTAGTTTCAGGCCAAGAGGGAAAAGTGCTCAGAAACCCTTACATTTGGTACTAGAAGAGAGCCAACAGGCAGCAGAGATTTAAATTACTCTTAAAGACTGTGGTCTGACCTGAGCTAACCCTCCCTGTCCCCTCTGCAATGGACACCTACAGAATGTAAAATACACAATGACCTGTAGAGGGCACTATTCTCTCAGTTTATCCATAGCCACCTACACTGAACTACAGCAGTGAACTGCTTGCTCTCCTCCCTTCTGAACCTTTTTGTGGCTCTCTTGATGGCTTGAGATGATCAGACTGCTCTGGACAGCTTGTGCCGTGCCACGTGTCTGTTCAAATTGTTCTGAAGAAAACACCTCTGTGGAAGGCATGATGCTCTGGTTAAGTGCCCAAAATACAGAACCATGGAAAAAGCCTTTAAACCTGTATATAGTTTTCACTTTTCTAAAAGTTATCTTTGCAGATTCAGAGAATTTTTGGAGAAGTTTGGATCTATAGTACTAAACCATCTTCAGGTACATTATTCCATAAAGACAAAGAGAAGGAATAGGAATCTTAACACTAAAGATTTGCATTTCTAGCATGGAGGTGAAACATCTGAGTAATATCAGCAAATCCATAAAATGCCTTAATATGCCACCATAATGAAAGGCTGGTGTACATTGTCACATTGACCAACACATCCAAGAAAAGCTGACACCAGACATCTATCATGATGTCGATAATTTCCAAAAACTTCCTAATTCTGACCAACATACTGACCTCTGAACCTGTCTGACAGTGTTCAAGTCTATGACCTGTGTCAGAATCATTGTCTTAGCAAGTTTTCTCTCCAAAATATATGTCCAACGTGGATGATCGATTGAGGCTCTCAAATAACAAAGTGAACAGCACATTTCATCTGCACAGTCCTATGTTTGATCCGCACTGTAAAGACAACATTTTCAACACAGTTTAATTAAGTTTAAACAAGTGATTGGCTTGCAAGTTGATGTTTAAGTTGTATATCAAGACACTTCAAACATAACTACAGTAAACTACACTTTAAGCGCTGTTAATTGAATGAGCATTGTATATTAAATTGTAAGTGACAGAGTAACTTTAACAATAGGACATCTGTGTTTAATGAAACTGTTTTAGAAAGGATGTTCATTCTGGAGACTGCAGTTTGTGCTGAGGTTGAGCTGTATTGCTTTATACTCATTGAGCTCTCATTGTTTCATTGATATAAAAATAATGGACAAAATAATAGAAACACCTGCCAGAAACTAAACATTAGGACCTTCATGAAGGGAAGATTTATTGCAGTGCTGTTGAATTAAGCTGCATTAGCTTTAGCTAGATGTACCTAATAAACTGGCACCTGAGTGTACATAGCACAAAGAAGTGTAAGGATGATGAGGTCTAGGTGTATTAGCCTTGGACACCTGCAGCTGTATCTTACCATCACTTTCCTTCAGTAATATTGACCAAATGGTTTTATTTGTCTAACCCTAAACATCTTACTGCTGTCCAGGTGTCATGCATGCTTGTTGTTGGAATAATAAAATGTAAAGAATCATTAAAATGATCTGTGGATCACAGAGTCAGAACATATCAAAGGTTTGTTTGCAAGTTGCAGACCAGGGTTTTATGTAAACGCTAACCTGCAGCTGGCCGATTGTTGTTGAGCTCATGTCATATGAAATATTAAAACATAATATCAAAAAATACAGTGATCAAGTATAAATCTAGACAAAAAGAAAGAAAATATAAAGGATTTGAAAAACAAACTGTGCTTTGAAATACTGAATGCCAAGCTATTGAGAATGAGAGCTTGCATATGTAATCTGTAGGCCTAATTCTTAATCAGGAGTCTAACAAATAAATTTTAAAAACTCTTTCTTTCCAGAGGAATAAAACTCCTTCAATGCTTATGAAGCAAAACATCAAAATGAAAAAAGAAAGCAGTGCTGACATGGTTCAGAAGCCTGCGGGTGCTGGTGGTGGTGATAATGAGTGGGTGTATTGTATAATTGTATGAAGGACAACATGGATCTAATTTTGAGTCATAATACTCAAAATAGCTTTAGTATTATAACAGTGACAAATAAAATAAATGTGGGTGGGAGTCAGTCCCTTCACAGGAAAGAATGAAAGATAAGAAGGAAGGCAGGATGCAAGGGGGAGATAAATGGAAAATGGTCAAATGGGATCATTTAAAGTAAAACAGTGAAGGAGAGGAGAAGTGGAAGCACAGCAGGGAGCAAGTAAAGCGATAAGAGGGTCAAGAGGTAGAAGTGAAATTTATCTGATGAGTTCAATTAACACAGTTATGGAGCAGTTAGAGACTCACACTACTACAGATTGTGTGTGTGCGCGCGTGTGTGTGTGTGTGTGTGTCCACGCGTGTCTGGGTGTATTTATATGCTGCTGGCTCCACTAGAGCTCATTTCCCCCTAAAAATAACATGCTCTGCCAACACCACAACCCTCTCTCTCTCTCTCTCTCACACACACACACACACACACAGATACACACAGAGATACACAAAAACACACTTTCACACACAGTTGGAAAAAGAGGCAATAAAAGCCATGAAATTAACCTCCTGCCTAGTGTTAGTGCCGTGGCCCTAAAAAGCTAGGAATCAATTAGTGTGTGTGTCTGTGTGTGTCAATATAATCAATCCAACCATGGTCGTCAGCCTGTTGTCACAGTCCTCAAATTCTTTGTTGTGTTTTCTATTCTTTCTGTCTATAAAGGTCTCTCAGGTGGTGTAAACAATAGCTGTGAACAGCTGGTTGTTTCTAACTGCAGGCAATAGATGATTCTTGTTCTGTGTACCTGTGACCATTTGTGTCTTTAGGTAATGTTACCTTGTTAGCTAGCTCGCCATGTAGCTAAAACTGGCACAACATGCATCATACTACAAAAGTGGTGTGATGGTTTTGCAGAGCTGGCTTTGGTAGGACAAAGATGACGGGCACGCGCGATCGTAGTAAGCAAGTCTCTGTATCTCAGTAAAACATCATCCATTCGCAGGGTTGCAGCTTTTAGTTCTCAGCGTATTTTCTCATGTAGAATTTCTTTCAAGAGTTTCTGGAAAACTGGAATATGTTTTCTCAAAACACAAAGTGCAGCTGAGACTCAGTGGGAATGTCATCAGTCTTGCAGGTATTTGGTCACAAACCAAAGCATTACACAAATTGAAAGTTTGACTTCACGGTGGTACAAGTCAGAGATCACCAGGATTCATCCTCTGGGAACCGTGAATATCGACACAGGAAAAATGGCCACCATTTAGTACCTGCTGAGGTGTTTCAGTCTGGACCAAAGTGCTGGACACTCCAGCGGTCATGCTGGCATTGCCATGAAGCTGTGCCACCAGCTTCCACAAGTGTTAGTCACATAACTTTTTAAAGGCTTAAGAAGCTAACATCTGTATTGGATAGATATGAAGATAAGTGCACTTGTAAAATTGAAATCATTCATGTGCAGCGGGCAGGTTTGGACATGCACCATTTACACTCCTGCTTACTATTTACTCAGTTAACACACGTGCATCAACTGTGTGTTGTACACAAGTCTGTGTTCATAAAGAGCTCTCTGTGTGCAGGGTTAGAGTTTTCAGCACGGTTCTCACCTATCTGGTACTAAGCCATCACCACTGAGCAGTATGCCTTACTTTAATGCTTTTAAAACTCCTGCAACTTTTCATTTTAAGACCAAGATGAAATGTGTTAGGAGTAAGTTACTTTAAGGGGTAAAAAAACAAATTTGTTTCCCTGTAAACCAAAGTCAAGCCTGTCAAGAATGTTACCTTAAATATACTTCAGATTTTGTTGTGTGCTCTTCCATTATTAATTAAAGCAGTTACACCTGGACAAGGACTTGATTTAAGGGCTTATACCCCATTTCTTTAGCCTATATTTGACTACATTTTGCAAATTGGCACAACTACTGAAAAAAACTTGATGATTCCCAGGTGAGTTCTGGAGTCATGACTAACATCTTTTTCCTATGATTTCAAAGCAGATTCATAGAAATGTATTCACAACATCTGAGATATCCCCTGAAAGTGTATGTCAGACTGAATGTAAAAATATGTCTATCATGCTTGTGTGTGTTCAGATTCGACTTACTCATCAAAGACATAGTGTGATTTTGATGTAAATTACAGCAATTGGGTGCTTCAATATTTCAAGTACTTTAATTGCCTCCATGAGTTGTGCGTCACTGCCACTGTTTCTGTTGGAACTGCTGACCATGTTACTGAGAGGGCCAAAGTACAATAATGAACTTCCAATTCAGGCACACGTCTGTCATTTCCATTTCAGCAGTATGTATGTGCATAAGATCGAGATATAAGGAAATGAAGCAAACTAATTTGCTGTCTAGGCAATGCATCGAACAGAAGCTGCAGTATACATTCAGAAATGCAATCAGCTGTTCACAGCCATTGTTGCCCATGAGCACAAGCCAACCAACATGGCTGCCACGGGGTATGTTATGTCTCCTAAAAGCCCCGTGCACCTCTCTGCGGATCTGCCACAACTGTCTCTCGTCTTTCAGCGACCCAGGTGTTTCCCCGTCAGCTCTCCTGGCGGTAATCTGGTCATCCTGAGGGACTCCCCGTGGCTCCAAGGGTGTCACGATAATTGTACACACTCCGGTGACAAGAGGGCTCGAAATAACATGCCGCAGCTTTACCACATTCGTGTGTGTATGCATGTGTGTGAAAGAAGTGTGAGGCGCCAGCGTGTATTGCAATGCCAAGGTCTCTGCTTTCTCTTGTTACCCATCAGTTGCTCTCTTGTTAGCGCCTCACCATGGCTGTCCAGAATATATGCATGTATGTTCGCACTTAAACACTCACACAAAGAATCTGAAAGACAAAGAAAGACACAGAGAAGGAGGCACAGAAAAAAAGACCTGTGTGCGTGCTTTTTATTCTACAGTACGTAAACAGATATCGATGATGTGCTGCTCGGGAGTTTTCTGTGCCGCCATGACGCTACTGACGAGATGTAGAGCAGGAATGGATAAATGTATTTGGTTGTTTAGAGGGAAAAGCAGTTTTATTCTGCCTAAACCAGAACTATAATAATATGAACTTCCAACCATGTTTATTACCATATTCTGGTTGCTTTGCTGCCGTATCTCTTGCTTCATGTTGACAGTAGCGAATGGCATCCAAACTTGAACCCACCGTTCCCTCCTGAGAGAGAAGTGTTTAAAAAGCAAACACTCAACTCTTTCTAGGTTTTAAAGGGCACGAGCTTTCTTCAGCAAATAAATGAGGATTATAATCCTTTCTCCAGAGCAGATTCATGACAGTTTAGCCAAACAAATAAATGAAACAAAGGCCAGTATCACCAGATGTAATCCTTCTTTTGTCACGGCTGTGATGAGAGTAATTATTTACAACCACCAGGGTTTTACTTTTTCTTAGGTCAGTATCAAAGTTTCTCTTTTTCACTTTGTAAGTAACTTCTGAAAACAGTTTCAAATTAGATTGAGTATTAATATTGAAAATATTATTTAATAAATGAAATGTAGAAACAAGACAGCACTCTAATTTCATGTTGGCACTGTGTCATACCACCAATCTGCTCATTAGATGCCCAAAGTCATCAGGTTTCATTTTGAACCATGAATGTTTGCATCAAATCTTGTTCCAATCCATCCAATACATGTTGGCATATTTCAAAGGATGTGGGAGAACTTTGACCGGTGCACTAGATGAAAAGTCATTAGGATTCATCCTCTGGGCACCATGAATATCTGTTCAACATTTCACAACAATCCATGAATTAGTTGTTGAGATATTTCGGTCTGGATGAAAGTGGTGGACTGACCAGCAGACCGACACTGTCGTTGCCATCTAGAGCCATGCAACGAACTTTTGCTAAAAATCACAGATAATGGTAGGAATAATTGATTATCCACAAAAACGAATGAAACCACTATACTATATCTTACAAAACATGTTTTACACATGAGTGAACTATATAAACATAAGAGGACAGATAAAGTTTGATAGAGTTGTTAGTCACAAATATTTAGTCACACTCACAGCATGGCTCGAGGGATAGCAATGTAGGTCAGTCAGTTGGTCCGTCCACTACTTTGGTCCAGACTGAAGTATCTCAACAGCTATTGGATGGATTGTCATGAAATGTAGTACAGACATTCATGTCCACCTCAGGCTTGTCATCTAACACCACCATCATGTCAAAAACGCTTTTAAGTAATTTTAAACATTTGATTGCCTGACTTGTCATCTAACACCACCATCATGTTTCAGCAATGCCCCTTTGAAGTGATTTTGGTGCAAAATTTCCATGATTTTTTTTCCATCAGGAGCAAAAGAGGAAGTCACTGAAGCAGTTGTAGAAGACAATGCCAAAAAATGAATGGAAGAGTTAACTGAACACTAACACTACTTAATTCATATTAGTCTGACCTTAATGAAGTGCTAACTTTAACCCAAACCATGACCTTTACCAAAGCCTAACCAAGTCTCTTTAATCAAACACCAGACACGTCACATTCCTGCTACCTCTCTGTTTTCATCTGTGCATACGTCTGTGTGTCTGTGTGTGAGTCTGGTGCACTGTAAGTGTCTGCCGTTCTCCTGCAGTCAGTGCGGTAATTACTGAGTGTGTGCCACTGTTGGGGAAGATGCCAGCTTGCTTAATCAAAAACAAATGACACACAAACACACACACACACACACACACAGAAACACAGACACGCACACACACACACACACGGCAGACCTGGAGCAGCGTGCAGGTGCAGCAGAACCAGTTGGAGCAGGGCAAGAGGAGGAAGAGGAGGAGAAGGAGGAGGGCGATGACGGATAAACTAATGAAAAGTCGCATTCAAATCCCTATTCGGCAGCGGGACACTAAACGTGACTCAGCAGCCATTGAGATTTGGCAACGCGATCGCATCCTGGCTCACGGGCTAAAGGTGACAGGCACAGGCAGAGCTACAGGTGAGGTAAACAAACAGTCCGGTTCAGGCTGCCGTTTAATGTGACGTAAGAACTAAACTATGCCCATTATCATCTGAGTATTTTCATGACTAAAAGTTAATGATTTGAGCTATAAAATAGAGAAAATGCCTGTCACAGTTTCTCAGAGCCCAAGGTGACACATTCAGATTGCTTTTTTTTAACTGAAGGCTGCAGCTATATCATTTCTAGTTCATTTCTAAACCATAATGTTTAGTGTAAATTTACAATCTTTCGAATACTGGGTATTTTTTTTTGGCATGCAAAATGTAATCTACTTTATCGAAAAGTTACAAGAGGCATAAACAAACAGAACAACCTAATTAAAGTGGGAGACCTTAAGTAAAGGGGCACTCAGCCAATTTTAAAGGACAATCAGTTTTCTAGTCATAAGGACACTACTCAGCCTGTGAAAACAGTTGTATAATGTCTTTGCCTCTTTAGCTTTGTCAAGTGAGACAAAAAAATATAACTGTGAAAAGTAAAAAAAGTCAAAACTCTCTGTACTGATTGATTCACACAGCCTGTGAGATGTTTCTCAGTCTGTAACACACTTCCCTATTTATGTCCTCTGAAAAATATGAAGCCATATGAGCCTGAAAACACCACATCCACCACAGATATGAGATTAAAAAGACCATCTTCGGTGCAAAGTTCGGTGCAAACCAGAATCAACTAGCTCAGTTTGTGGTTGTAGCAGCAGCTTGATATTTCTAAGAGCTCTGATGCAAACTCAGTACGATGATGAAGGTCATTAAGTACATTATTTCCCTCCATCACGAATGATGACTAGAGTAGATTATTTTGTTTGTCTGGCTAATTTATCAACATGTATTAAAACATTTCAACCAAAAATGTAATATAATACATAATTTATTATATGAGACTCAATACCGTAATAAGCACACATCATAGACATGAGTCTCCACTGTGACTCTGTGCCTGTTTTGAATGGCCTCTCAGGCAACTGAGTGATGATAGCATATTGTCATAAACAAATAAAACACAAACACATTCTTACCAGTGCCCATGACTATTATAACAGCAACATGACTAGGCCGATCCCAGAGCCGAGCAGGAGAACTGATCTAATTAGCACCACTATGCATAATATCCAAATATCAATGGTTGTTTGTCAGACTGCTGTAGAAGAAAGTCTGTCATTGTCTTCCAGCTCTGTCAGTCTGACACACTGTGCCTCAGATCGTGAAACTGCCCAGATATTTGCTAAAATATAGACATTAGCTGGTCACAAGCAGCAGATGACACGTGACACATCTCCGCTTCCAGACAGAACATTAAATATCATTCTGTAAAGCAACAACAGTCATTACAAATTGATTGACAGCCTCAGACAAGCCGATGGATCCCACCTTGTTTCATTGAAATATCTGATTTACAGTGCAGACAAAAAAAAGTTAATATAATGATGTGTCAGTTGCATTGAATAGCTGGCTGAGATGTGAGAGATGAAGAGAAAGAAACAGCAGCGATACAGAGAGATGTTCATCTGACTAACAGTTGTCATGAACAGTCCTGTCCAATCACGTGCTGCCGTGTGAATCTGCTCTGCACATACAGTTGGTTAGCTGTCCCGTGTTTTATTGTCCTGGCTAAAAACTATAATCTCTCTCTACACTGCTTCTCATCCTTTGACCCTGACTGTGCCTGCTGCTGTGTGGAAGTGAAACTGAAGCGTGGGGGATTGTTGAGGACCGACACACAGTCCACACAGATTCTCCTGAACAGTGCAATCCCGTCGAGCAGACTGGCAGCTCGGCAGCCTGCCTGTACATGCCTGCTCTGTGCTGCTGTCACCACGCCTTCAGCCCCAAACAGCACAATTACCCTGCACCCAGTGACAGAGTTCAAGGTAGACGGTGCTGTTTGGCGAGGCTGTAATTTGATTTCTTCTGATGAATCTGTCAGTGATATCGGTTAGGCCGTCTGCAGCCCTGTCCTGATGTAAACACAGAAGGCTGTAGTGATCCGATCGTAAATCATACAAAGGTACTAATAGAGGGAAATGAGTGAAATAAAAATGCACAAGTGAAAGTCAACATCCAGTCACTATTATGCATAGCAGCCACAGTTTAAGTTCCTGTGGGAAGATTATAAAAGTAGAGAAATGTGTCATATAATAATAACGTTAGGTAGGCCTATAATTCATCCCACCGGAGCCTCGATTCTGCGGAAGGGAGCAGAAAGGTCCTCCCTAAATGATGGGCGCCGCTTGTAAATTTGCTGAAGTTAAGAGGAATGAATGGCAGCAGAAAATGGAGCGGAGCCTGCAGAGGAATGCAGAAACCCACCTAACCACCTCCCACAGGCTGCCGGGAGAGCAGGCACACACATGCGACCCGACCGACCGGCCCCAGGAAGAGGTGGCACCGTGCACTTCCACCACAGAGTCACACTGTGTGTTATCTTCGAGCGGGATTCAGAGCCGCTGTCGTCTGACTGCTCTGACATCCCCACAAATGACATAAATAGAGCTACGTGGATGATAAAATATTCTGTTCTGGGCTGACATTCATCTGTGAGCCTGCAGTGACCTTGCTGAACTTTTCCTTATCTGCTGAGATATGCCTTCATTTTTATTATTATGCTCACAGACGCTTGCAGAATGTAATGGTATATTAACAGTGGTCTTACTCTACTTTATTCATTTATGGATTTTAAATATTATAGCATCATTCATGTCTGTGTTGCATTAAGCCACTGGTAATTTGTTGTGATATCTTTATTGAAGAACAAGGTTTATTTGGTGAACTCCTTAAGGTTCTAACAAGGATTTTCAAGGTGAATTGTTGCAATTTTTTCTTGTCATTTACAAGAAGATGGGAACATTATGTTTTACAGACTTTCAACAAGGTCTTAACCACATCATCATCTCCAGAGTCTTCTGATATGATTTTAATAAGAACAAAAGGGATTGAGTATTATGAGGGTAAAAACAGGCAGAGGAGACCAGTTAACTTAAAAAAAAAATATCTGACACCAACTTTAGAAACTTTTTTCTCCTCAGGCTGCACATGTGTATTATTGTCACATTTCCACCTGCCATTAAACCTATGAACTCCATACATAAAACTTCTTTTTCACATGCAAAAAGTTGTGTCATTTTCAATCAAGAATATGAATATGTCACCTATGTGGAAGGCAGCACCTTTCCAAAAAGAACATGTGCGTTTTCACTTGTGGGTGACTGTTTTTTTTTGTAAGGGTCTTTGAGGGGGGATGTTGGTAAGTTATTAAGTCTGGGAGTGTGTGTGTGTGTGTGTGTGTGAGAGAGAGAGAGAGAGAGAGAGAGAGAGACGTGGTTAACAATTAACCTGAGCAGGAGGGACAGAGCCCACAGAAGAAGATGCATGTGAAGATGAGGAGGTGAGAAAGAGTGAGGGATGAGCTCCACCATCTAAACCCAGGATGAGAAGTCCAACTTACAGCCAGTTGCTCGCGTTGGCCGAGAGCAGCGCGCAGCAGAGCATCAGGACGCAGCGCAGGGCATGTTCCTCGGTCATCTCGACAGGGAGGCAGGGGGGGCCAGGAGAGAGCTGAAATAATCCCGGGGTGGACAGGGGGTCGGCGGTGAAACACGAGCTCCGGAGAGGACTGCTAATCCATGGCCCCGCATCCAGCGGCTCATCCAGCGGGGAGGGCGCGCAGCTTCTCCCGTCCCTCCCTCTGCCAGCCCCGCGCTCACAGGGCGCTCACGGGGAGAGGGATGCTAAAAATACAAAACTCCGGAGCCTCAATCGGACCCTTCTTCTGGATCAACTTGTTTGCTTCCCAGCCGAGAGAGCGCCCTGGAGATCAAAGGAAACTTCCTCCTTCCTCTCTGGAGGTGTCTCCCTGTGCGGGGCTCCGCTGTCTGTCTCCAACTCTCCCCGGACTCAGGCACTCACTCCGCGCGTAATGACGCACGGACGCTCCGCTCGGCGCACCGTCTCTCGGTGAGTGTGGCGGAGGAGAGAGCGCGTCCCGACTTTAGCTGAGGGGCGGTGCGAGGATCGAGAGGTATGGCAGCGAGTTTTTTGGGGGGGGATGAAGGAGGCGGGTTTAAGGTAGTGTGTGTGTGTGTGTGTGCAGTCGGGACAATGTGTGTGTTTTAGAGGTCTCCCGGGAGGATGCAATAGCACAGCCATTCACTAATGCCCTCCCCAGCCGCCCTCCACTCCTCTCCAACACCAACACACACACACACACTCTTTCACATGCACACACTCCTCAAACCGCACACACTTCTTGGCAGCGCCTCACCCTCCCTGTCACACACTCAACCAAATATTCTGCGGTCGACAGCCTATTTAAAGCTTGGCTGCAAAACGTCTGCATTCGAAACCAGCAAATCCCAATAATATGACAAATGTCAGCTACACACTATTGATTGATGAAAACGTTGTAGGAGGATAATAAGGTGAGGCAGCCATGCTGGCCTCGTGTAATACCACTGAGGACTCTATATGACTCACCTGATCCTGGCGAGGAAGAGGAGAGAGATGGAGGGCTGAAGACCGAAAGATGATATTTTATTTACATAACAAAAAAAAACCCTACATGAGAAAAAGGGAGCTTATTTATGGTACAGGAATCAGTGCTGCTCGGGCTCATCAGCAGAGGATGACTGCTTCAAATCCACAGGACTTTATTATTAGCTCCAGTGAGAATCCCAAAGTTTCCAAATATACCAAATATGTCAGGCTGAATTATGGGCAAAGGTGTATAAAAAGATGCACAAACATGTTGCTGCCATAAGAAGCTTGGCACTGGATTAGGTTTGAATGTCCATTTAATGCAACAGTGAATTATGATAAAACAGACAGACACAGATTAAGATATTATTCCGTTTTTGTATCTTTAAAGGTATTTAAAACACTGTGTGAAAGGTTCATTTAAGACAAGATAGAACTTTTTAATCATGAAGTAAATGTTTGTAAGCTCAACATTCAGAGTGAAAAAATTAGTGTATCTACATATACATATTACTACTATGAACAAGATAAGACAATATCAAACTTTACTGATCCCTCAAAAAGAAGAAGACCAGAGAGGAAGACAGGACAGGAAAAAAAATCAAACCAAAAAGAAAAAAAACAAAAACAAAGTTTGCCAGCTAAATGTTGCCTTAAACCAGTGTGCACAAATGTGTATCTACAAAATTCATATATATTTTCACATTGATTAGCATGTTTCCAATGAATATAATAAACACATGAGACAAGAAAACTTTTTATTGATCTCCATGGGGGAAGTTTAGATGTTGCAGAAGCACAAAGAGAAGAGAGAAATAGAGAAGCAATAAGAAGTAAGTCAGTAAACTAAAATAACAATATTAAACATTAAAAATTGACATAACAATAAAAAAGATGAGAGCAAATAAGTCAAAATTATAAGACAAGCAATATACATATAATACATAAAGAGGCAGTTATCAAAGTGACATAGTGGTGTGTATAGTGTAGCAGCATGTCAGCAAGGTAAAGTATACCAGATAACACTTGTACTGTCTGATAGAGGGTCACATATGATGTATTATTTTTTATAACATCAATTAAATAATATTGTATATTTAATGTAATTAATATTGTTTTTGTATTCAAGCATAAGATTAATACGATGCAAACTCCATAACAGTTTACAACAGTGTAGAATTTAATATACAAGTAGTAATATATAACTCTATCTGTAATAATATAACAATACTATAAGACAGTGTATGCAATATAGATTTAAAATATAATATAAGAAAATAATATTTACTCAAACAATATGAGAGCTGCTCCAGCTTGGTGCATAGATACATAGCAAGAGCACAGTATGAGCATTAAAAAAGGCTGATGCAGTTGTGATATCTCACAGTTAAAGTACATAACAAAGTCTAATAATAGGGATGCACATTTGGAAACAAACAAATACATAAGGCGCACAAAACAGAGCAGGACAATATTTACGAAGACAGACATATTAACTTTTGTAAACCCACTTGTCTGGTGGTGGATGAGTCAGAGCAAACTCTAAACTTCATTTAAAGCCAATGAATCCTAGTGGAGGAAAGTTACCAAAGATGGCGGCAATGCCAGGCAGAAAATGTGCATAAAACAATGCACAAGGTGTTTAAATGGAATGGTGCAATCGTAAAAAAAATGTTTGGTTCAAACTGAAATAGAATATATTGAATGTTATACCGTCAGACAATGTGGAGCAAGATGAGTTTTCCAACTTTATAGCAAGTTGAGGGGTAAATCAAAAAGGAATATTTCATATGAAGCGGGTGAGAACAATGAACGCGTTAATGTGTGACGTCAGAGCTGGTTTCAGTCTCAACCTGCAGATGTGGAAAGACAGAAAAAACTTACAGACAGGAGACTTCAGCAGCAGCCTTTCGTCACACATGGGCTCAGTCTTAAGCTTGTCTGTGTGTGTGTGTGTGTGTGTGTGTGTGTGTGTGTGTTCACGTGTGGGTGGTGGTGGTGGTGGTTGAGGTTTGGGTTATGTGTGTGTGTAGTCTAATCTCATTTCACTTATTGGGTTTTAGGGAGCTAAGAATACACCCTGCTGGGACGAGATGCTGCAGCCGCGCCACCAGCTGTGTGCAGTGTGGCTCCTGGTTGCCAGACACACACACACACACACACACACACACACACACTGCATTGAGTAAGACAAGCCATCTGTCTGATTTTGGATACTTAAAGATAAGATAAATGTATATTGAGCCCTGTGGGGAGATTTTGCTGCAGCAGCCAAACTAAATGAATTCAGCAGTGGAAAAAAAGTCAAACATGATCCCAAAAACAAGAGTATCAACTAAACACTGAAAACAGTAACTGACAAGGGGCTCTAAAGTTTTCTCCTCATCTCAGTGGAAAGTCTGCAGGTTCCTCAGAAAAAGCCACAGAGTCAAAGCTTCTGGACAGCAGAGACGAGCTGGTGTGGGAACCCGCTGACCTACATTCTGGACTGACAGTTTCTTCCAAACTTCTGCTCCCACTGAACCCGTTTCTGCTTCACAATAAGACAGATGGCACCTGCACCGAGCTCGGGGGAGTGTGTAAAACCCACCACGCGTTACAGCGTGAGAGCTGCTGCCGCACAGTCTGCCGCCGTGAAGGCTTCAGCATCCAGCAGTGACGTGGAATGAAGTGAACAACATCCCTGATTGTATCCAGGTTGCATCCCAGAGGTCACCTGCATCAGCTCTGCTGCTGATTGGCCAACAGAGGGGGGAAGTGAGTAAAGGAGCTTGCTGATGAAATCAACAATTCATTGGATGCTCTCACATAACTGGTCATAGCACCATTTCAAAGTTTACAGCTGTGGTTGAGAAATCCTTGTTTGTAGTAAGAAGTATAAGAAAATGTGGAGACTTGTTAAATATTAAGCACAGTTAGAGGTTCATTCAAAAATAACATTTCTTTTTAGAAAATTATATCAATGTGAATGTAATAAAAACATAGCATTGCGTATATTTAACCCTTTAATGGCACTCACAATAGAAATCTTTTTATTTAACTGACCACACAGTTTTACAATACAGAGTATTGCAAATGTACACTTTCAACACGAAATTTTCTCCATTAAAGTGATAACAAGTGATAATAAAAGTTAAATAAAATATAGGGTTTATTTGTCGCTCTTGTCTTTTTATGTATATATCTTTTATTGTTTTTTAAGAGCAATGTGTAATACCTGAAGAATAAAACATTTTATATTTTGCATAAACATTAAACATTTTTTCAAGATACAATTAAAATAAAAACTATATATCTCATATAAGATGAGACATACCTTTGTTCCTCCCACAGTGGGGAAGTTTACAATAAAAACAACAATTAAAAAATCCTCTAATCTGCAATTCAGGTTCACTTTTGTTTTTTTTAAATGTATAACGTACCACCAATGAACATTTCTACCGATCTGTAGTGCAAGGTTTTGAGTAATTATTATTAAGTCGTAAGAGTTTAGAGTATTCATTTACATTATTCTGTTCAGTAAGTAGTTTGAAACTAAACTAAATGAAAATATATAATATGACAACTTCACCAAAAACAGCACAGATGCTACGAAGGATATTTCTGCTGTTATTTCTATAGCTTCTTTCTGAAAACAGCAGTGCATCCTGTTTTTTATATTTCACATCTACTTTGAAACTTTCCTAGAGAAGAAAAAAAAAAGGAAATAAAATTGATTAAAGGAAATCCCTACAATAAATCGAGTTGCAACAGAGAGAACTGCAATGTTAAAACCAAACTAAATGGCTTGTTAATAGATGCAACGTGCACACAACATAAAACAGCAGCAGCCAAACCAAAGTGAAATGAGGTGCAATGAGAGACTGTGCCCACTTTGTAAAGTGTTTTCAAATGATACATTTGCTTGTATGGAAGCTGAAATCACAATGCATCTTTAACAATAGTGGAAAAAAATATTTCGATCATTTACTTAAGCAAATGTAGCAAATCAACACAATTGAAATACACTGTTACCAGTGAAAGTCCTGCATTCAAAAGTCTTACTTAAATAAAATATGGTGTATAAGCTATAAAACAGATTAGAAACTCGACTGGTATTTTTTTTTCTCTTACATAATTGAAGTGACTAACTTTCTTTATTTTGTAATGCATTTTAGAGTAAAGTATGTAAATGCTGACCATTCACATATCTGTCAGTGGACATGAGGTTTTGACTGAATTCTCAGTTTGCAGCTGTGAACTGAACTCCTGCTGTGTCCTGAAGTATCCTCTGCTGCTCACAATCAGGATCAAATCTAATTTGCACAAAACACACAAGCATGCGAGCACTCGCGCCAACACTCAGCAGTTTCAACCCACTGCTTCCTCTCCAATTCTATGTGTGTGTGTTGTAACTAACTCCCATTGAGTTTGTTGAAGTGATCTGTTGGACATCACTGCGAGCATGTGCCACTGCTGAGGGAGACACAAGCTCACACACTCATGCTCATTCTAAATCTCTCTCTCTCTCTCGCTCTCTCTCTCTCTCTCTCTCTCTCTCACACACACACACACACACACACACACACACACACACTTGCCTGTGAAAGAAACCATTATCCCCCATGGAGCCCCAGACATCTGGGCTACACACAGTGTGCAGGCAGCCCACACACACACACATTGACACTCACACACACACACATCTGCGCATGACTGTGTGTGACAGATGAAGACAGTGAGAGAGAGAGAGACAGACAGGCATGGATGGTGTGTTGTCACTGGACACATGAAACACACTGAAAGGGGGTCATGAGAGAAAAGGTCTGAGTCAGGACGTGTTACCCCAACGACCCCCCCATCCCCATGGCAACAGGAGCTGGCACACACGCCCGGCACAAAGGCATTCTGGGAAAGCACAGGTTTTATATTGCCCCTGGCTTTACACTCCTGTGCCATCACCCCGGTAACACTAATGCTGCTCAGTCCTCTAACATTTACTCTTAGGCGACACACACAGTTGTACACACACACACACACACACACACACACACACACACACAGTGTGTGACCCATGGAAGAGTTATGACAATTCTGACAAGTCTCTTCCTCTCTCTCTGTTTCTTAATCTCTTTCTCTCTCTCTGTCTTAAGATGGACGTCATACATCATGCTGCCTGAAAAGAAAGAGAGACAGGAGATGTTTAAAGGGGAGGATGAGGAGGAAAAAGGTAAACTGGTGTTAGGGATGGCTTTAGAGGAAAACGGCTCACATGTGCAGTAGTGTCCTGGTTAATTGTGAGGTTTGAGGTTTTGAATTGAGGTTTGGTTTTGTCTTTGCACATTTAAACATCATGTTAAGATAAGCTCTTATCCCTGTTTTGAAAAATTCTAGTTCTCTGATACAAACCAGGATATTGTAGCTTTAAAACCTCTTATCCAGATTTCTGATCATTCTCCAACATGTGTGCGAGTTACATACTGGTTGGTTAGTAGCACAAAAGTGGCGATAAATGATGTAACTGCCTACACACTAAAATGAAAGTGAAAGTCAGTTTTAAGGTGGAGGACAAAGTGTTGGTCTGATCATCCCTTTACTGATTAAACTATGGAAAAGTCAAATCCAGCAGAGTGGCAACAGACACACATTAAGAACATCCTCAGCTGTCGAGGTAACTAAGACAGAACAGAAATGACGGAGTTGCTGGATGTGGAGGAGTCAGATAGCTTAACTTAACAACCCATAACCTGAACCTGCAAGAACCCTTCAGGTCTGGGTAATAATGCTCATAGTCAGGCTGATAAAATCATTTGTTGGTGAGTTCTTTGTGACACCACAACAACACAATTAAACACATCAGGTGCAGTAAAGTGCTGCATGACAAGCTCTCAGTCCAGAATTAAATTTTGCCACATAGGTCCATGTTGCACTGATGATGCAGGATGACATCACCAAAACAGTCCAATCAATGAGTAACCTTTCCATCCATATGACTTCATGTTTACTCCTCTTTGTTTGTTTGTAATGAGTTAATGCACACATGAACTTGACCACAACAAAAAGATCAATGCTGTTCAATATTGACTGTAGATATCAGGAGTGACATCATGTTATCTTTCACTCTGCACTCAAAAATAGGACGACAACAATAAAAAAATGGCTTCATAATCAGACTAAATTTCAATTTTATTTCACTTATTCAAATTGAAAAAAAAGTTTTGTTTTACAGCTAAGCATAGGCTTCATTTATTTTTTTTCTTCCTGATGGGCACAATTATTATTGTACTTTAACTGCTGTAGGGACTAAATGGCCCCTAAGTGAATCTGTTAAGTTTGTGTTTAGTTGTTATGCTTACAATATAACTACAATTGCTGCTTTACTGCTTTGACAACACATTTCCCGTCACACAGATAAATCAGGTTTCAATTGGACTGAATTTTGTTGTGCTTCTCCTCTGTCTGTTTGTGTGTCGTATCTAGCCTATAGTTACTGATTACCCTGGGTTGTTGTGTCCTCTGACCCTCCGGTGCCCCAGCCATAACACAAAGGTCAGAGGTCAAACGCCCTTTGGCCTCCCCCTTTCCCTCCTTTTCTTTGTTACCTCTCCTTCTTATCCTCCTTTTCGTTTCATCCCCTTTTCTCTTTTCTCCTTCTACTTAGCAGAAGCCGTAGAGATTTTCACAGGGTGGATGTGGACATGTAAAAGTAGTAGACGGATGCAATGAAGTAGAAGAGGATGATGTTGGAAGTGCGTGTGAGAGAGTGTGTGTGTGTGTGTGTGTGTGTGTTAGGTGTCACGAGGGCTGTCTGGGGTTAGGCCAGTAAATGAACAGCTGAGCTGTGATTTAGTCTGTATAAAAGCAGCCCAACTGTCATAACAAAGACACTCTGACAGCAGGCCAACCGGAGACAAAGAGGAGTCACTGGCCCCCAGGAGGCCTCCAAAGACCCCTTTGGACACACACACACACATAAACCGCACACACACATACACTTACACAGACAATGGGGAGTCAACAGCGGGCTCCCAGAGGCCTTGCTAGGGTCCAGCGGCCAGACTGAGCGTGGTTGAGAAGACCAGAGAGGCATCCATTACAAAGCCTGACAGGCGTCATAGGACCACAGCCGTCAATGGGTCACCCATGGGCCCTGTCACTGGCACCCTCGGTCAGTCTCACAGGGTGATGCTTTATCATGAAATACCTTGACCAAAGATTAAAAAGATTCCCAACTAATACACAGTGCAGTGATGATAAGTGTAGTGGTGACTATGGGACTGCACTCCTATAACATTGCCGGACTCACTCTGGACAGTTAGGCTCAAAATCAATGCAGCAGAACCAGAGATATCTCCTTTTTTATTCCACACAATCTTCTTCCTAATCAAAATCTGGCAACAGTTCAGTCAGAGAATCTTATGTCATGTTAGTAGTGACTATTGTAACCTAGAGACACTAGCCTCGAGCAGAGATAAGGAGTCTCTAGTAAGCTCACTTCTTCACACCACACCTCCGGTTTGTTTTCATTTTCAAACTTTCCATGTCAGCTGTGAAGGTCCGCGTGACGGACATTTCATCACCTGTCTACAAGGGTCAAAACTGATATCTCTTAACCACGACCACAGTCTGTCTCTAAGCTTAAAGCCTCACTAATCAATATTACTATACCAACAATGGACCAAGTCACCGTGTGTGCGTGCGCTTTAACCAATCTTTGTCCACAGAAAGGTCAAATTAAAAAGTGCTTATATGGGTCATTTTAAAAGGCAACAGCAAACAACCTATTTTGACATTTAGTTGTAAGTACTTGTTGGATAAGTCAATTTTTTCGTCCCTCCTTTTAGGCAACCAAACAGTTCGATTTCTTTCACTTATTAAAATCGAAGCAGTGGGAATACCTCCAGTCAGGATTTTTTCTTACCTCATACCATCAAGACAGTAATAGTTTCCTCAGTAATAGTACTTTAAATTAATTAGAAATTAGACAGGGCTGATCACAATAGTTGCAGTCTTATATTTAGGACAATATGAAAAATGAAAGAGATAAACAAAATTGTTATTCATCCTGTTAATGGAAAGCATTATTTCCACAAATCCTCTGAAGTTTTTCTCTCTTTCTCGTCCGTCTGTCAGTCGGGGTCCCGCAGACCTGTCCAGCATCTGCAAAAGGACGAGTGTGGCCCCTCCATCCTATTAGGCTCCAATTAATCAGCCTTTTCTTCAGAGTCGAGGAGCGTGATGAGGAGAGGCATTGAGCCCTCTGTGACCCCCCCACCCCCACCCCCCTTCCTCCTCTCCTCCACCCTGCTACCCATCCACCTGCTGTGGCTTTGTCTGTGGCTTTGGAAGAGCTTTGGCTTTCAGCAAAAAGCCAACACTGACCACACACTTCAACCGACGTGCACACACTCAGGCTGGCATAAAGGCTGGAAAAATCCGCTGCCACAGAGTGCTCCTCTTGTCCGGGTGGGAATGCCACCGGAACAGGGTTCTGACCATGAAGGGACACTTAAACTCTCCCCTGAAAGTCATACTGGTGAAATTTTCTAAGTTATGATTGCAGACTGGGCGAGGCAAGTTTCACTGCAGGTTTTATAGATTTCAGAAAAAAATTCTCCCACACCACAGTGGAATGATGTCTCTGCTCAGACATCTGATACAAAAATAATCAAAACACAGTCCTGCGTAGTTGGGCAGAATCTGATCAAATTATAATTAGTCCTTGAGAATGGCTATGTTAATGAGATTAACAAGCATGTAGGATGTCTGGAGACAATCTCATCGGACAATGTGATATAATGAGAACTTTAGCCTTTTTACTGTGTACTGAGAACTAAAACAGGACTCTCCCACACACCCTCTTAGCTTTCCAACATCAGCTAAGCTACAATGCTGACTTATATTCACAGTTTTGCAAAACCTTCAAATCTTCTCAAATTCTCAATGCTCACTGACAGGTGATGTACATCTTAGTGTAGCATGTAAACATGCTTTGATAATTAGCACTGAGCACAAAGTACAGCTTGAAGCCGATGTGAATGTGATTAGTTTTGCAGGTATTTGTTCAAAATTGAAAGTTTGAGAAGATAATGGCTGCAGATGAGGGGATCACCAACGTTTTTCTGAGGAAGACTTGAATGTCTGCACCAAATTTCATGGCAATCCATCTGATAAGGGAGCTACAAAATCAGCATTTTTCAGCATAAACCAAAGTGATGGACTGACGACAACTTACCAACAGTCCGAACAACCATGTTACTAGCAGGTTAAAAACATATTGCCTGGCCTCTTAGATGACCATATCACTTCTATCCTGCCTGGTTATTCAAGAATGAGGGAAAAGAGGGAGAGAGAAGCTTGAGGATGGGTGGGTCCTCGAGGCGTTGATTACATAGGTGCTGCCTCTAGGGTTGGTTGGCCCTCGCTTTCCCCACATTTACTGGCTGCGACTTCCTCTGTTTCTAGCGACAGAAGCCACAACTATGTATGTGTTTATTCCTCAGTGTCACTCAACAGTGAGCAGTTTCCTCACTAATGGGAAGAAAGTGAGAAAAAGTGTGTTTGTTGGTGTTGGAGGCCTATGTGTCAGTGCTGAAAGTTCCAATTTCCCACATGCATGTTGACATGATTGCCCTGTATCATGGCTGAGGTGATAAGGAACGTATTGCTTAGTAAGTGTGTGCGTGTCAGCGTGTTGAGAGGGCCGGGTCCTCAGGGTATGCTCTCCTACCTTATCAGGGCCATTTCTGCAGCGGACAGGAAATCAGACAGTTGCCGTCAGCTGTGAAGGTTTGTCCAAGTATTCCAGGCATTAACCACAGCGCTGGTGTGAAAACAACAACAGCCGACAGCTCCAGCCTGCCGGGCCTCGCTCTCACCGCGGGTTTCCCTTACCGGTCCAGCCCAGTGTCATTTTGGCCCACACATAAACACACACTCGCAGACACACTCACAGCTGAATTTAATTTGCTTCATTCCTCTGTTTTCTGAGGGTGCTGAACCGCGTCACCTCTCACTGTCACCACGACTCAGCCATCAGAGATTTACCACAAGTGGGCTCCTCTTTGGCTGCCCAGGCAACAACGTGCATGCACACACACACACACACTCATACAATTCACATTCATGTTCGCACAAAGCTGTGTTTGTCTAACAGCAGTATTAACCTGCTCTAAACTACGCTGCTTGACCTCGCATAAATGTTTAGACATGTTCAAGTACTTCAAGATTTTATACTGTTGTTGCAATGACAAATAAGAATGGGGCATACTGAGTATTAAAGAGTATGCTATCAGAATTTACAGAACTGCAGTGCAGTAAATTTCATTTATTTATTAGTTAAACCACGAGCACATGAAGGCATCTATTTGATTTCAGAAGTGGGGAGGACTACTGTATGTGGATGCTATTTAATTATACATATTTATATTAAACTGCAAATTAAGCATTATGGGCCATAATTTAATCATGCAAGTGCAATGACCCTTGCAAAGCAGTAGGTTTTGGTTGTGTGGGTGTTCAAAACAGCCAATCACAGTGATGCACGATGACAAAAGATCAACAAATGAGAAACAACTTCTCCAGGAAATCATGTTGTCTCGATGGAGCAGAGTGATATGATGAGAACACACAGGACCACAAATCTGCAGCCAGAGACAGATGGTGTGAGGGTTTTAAATAGAAACAAAATAGTTTGGTGAAGCGAGTTTTTTTTTCATGATTGTATTAATCTGACCCTATTCTACTATATTTCACACTGTAATTGAATATGAATAAAGCAAGAACCACTGAATAATAAAAAACAAGATTTGAAAAAGGAGTCTGATGTGCAGGATTGATGAGTGCCTGCTTCATTTGCCTGTGAGGTAATCAAGCTAAACATGGTGGAAGTTTGTGCGTAATGACACAGCACTTCTCAGAGCTCAGAGACAGATTTCCGAGGTGGCCTGTGCCACCCTAGTCCACCTCATGGTTATGCCCCTGGTTCTGAGACATCTGTTCTCTACTAAAGTCTAAGACACAGTTTCCACCAAACCAACAACTATATTTTGCACTGCCTCATTTGAAAGAACCTTCCACATGTTTGCGCCTCTCCTAACACCTGTGCCCCATGTGCTGCACACCAAAATACCACACAGCCAGGCAACGCCAATTTCAAGGTCAGGAAAATACCAAAATGTCTGAGCACTGCTGACGCTGGTTGTTGCGCTACCCAGTAAGGAAACTGCTCTTTGTGCCTTCCGTCTGTCTAACATCCGAAGTGTTTCCAAACTATATTTTTGAGTTTTACAAGAGAAAAGACTTGGATGAAGACTCACTGGCTGGTGTAGAAAATGCATGCCTGATTAACTCTCTGTCTTCCCTGAGCTTTTCTGTGGGTACAATCTGGGACTGTCTCATCCACTGCATGGAAGTGGGGTTAAGCAAGTCGTACTGCCATATTGAACACCTCTCTGTGACTTCACTCTGGTGAACATTCATGCAGCACCGATGAGAGATCAGCTGTGCCACTACATCCCCAACTGACCACGGGTCTCTGTGGTTTTCCTCTGTACACCTCTGCGTGTCTCTGTGTTGGACTATCAGATGGCAGACAGGGATTTAGGGTTGGGGATCTTTTCTATGTGAGGTCAAAGCTCTGGCATTTCCAGCCGGAATCACAGTTCCACGGAAAAAGTGCAGCGTGAACCCCACGATCCACAATTACCAGCATGCACACATGCACACACACGCACACAGACAAAGCACTACCACTAATGGACAGCAGGGTTAAAGCTTAGTTCCAAACCTATGGACAATGTAAGAGGCACACACAGACTATAAAGAATCTGTAGTAGCACCAGTCACACCTCAGCCAACCCTGGTGCCATCAAGAATACATGAAGGACAGGAACTTCCATTGTTGCCAACGTGTCCACCAAGCTCACTTATTTTCCTGTCATTTCCATTGTGATATGGATGAATAAACAGAATCCTGAACCTTGGGATATTAAAAAAAATTATTGGCTTGTGAATGTAGGTCAACCTAAAAATACTGTATCATATGTTTTGACAAATTGACATGTTATGTGAATAGTATGATTACACCTGGATATTAGCAGTTCAAGATGAACTGTGAAAACTTAATGATCTCTAATTAACTCTCCAAAATTAAAAATGTAAAAATTCCAAAATTTAGTATCTTAATTAATACCTACAAAACTAATGATATTCTCATCAGCCTCAACTGTACTAACATGGTAAACATGGTGAACATTGCACCTTGTAAACTGTTATCATTGTCATTGTAGGCGTGCTGGCATTGTACATGAGCTGTTCGCATGGCTGTCGACTCTTTTCCTATTGTAAAGGAACTGTGGCGGGCGCTTAGTCTTTCTCATGTGCCGTCCTTGAACTGGAATTCCACTAATTTTACACAAGTCTGTTTACCAGTGTGCTACTGCACATGTGAAAAAGTTAGAAAGTAAAAAAGCCTTTTGTGTCCCCAGAGGGAGCTTTGTGCGATATCTGATAAATGTCCTTAAGTGATGTCATTCAAGTCAGCATTAGTTGGGGTTGAAAATGGAAAAAAAAATCTTGGGGTCTGGAGTAAGAAAGAAGTAAGCTTATCAGACCTCTGTAGCCCACTCATCTCATGTGGTGGAAGATTGCGAGGATGTCACTGATATAGGTTGTGCACCTTTTGGTTGCATGTGGCTCTGTTAACCAAAGCTGATCAACAGAGGTTCTCATAATGTAATGCATTTTCTTTTTTGATCTGAAATAAAGACAGGTAAAGAAACGTTTGGAAATGTTTTATAACAATGCTTTTAGTAAGCATGTTTGTCCAGCAAAGGGGTAAATGGGTTGGAAACAAAGTCAGCTTTGTAAGGATGATGAAACGTAATTGATAACTTAGTCTGCCCCAAGCAGAATCCATCACTTTCATTCAGGTATGGGTTTAAACACACACAGTGGCCTGAGGTCGACTCAGCAGCTTCCTCCAGCCTGTGGAGCTACAATCACAATAAAAACACACACACACACACACACACACACACACACACACGCATACAGTGACACGTCTGCCTTCAGACCACAAGCCCCTTTCCCCCTTTCATTAACCCATCTCCACACTATGATTAAGAAATAAAGGCTGAGAAATAAAGACAACAAACAACTTTACTGGTACATGCCTTCAAAATACACTCACACATAGTTGCACAGATACACACGCACATACACACATACGCACATAACACACACAAGAGCGTGCTCAGCCATAAAACCACTGGGCTCCAAAGACAAAAGCCTTGTCATGCTCTGGTGGGGTCCTGTCACTAATCCACACAGCTTTAGGGGCTGCAGACAGCACACACACACACACACACACACACACACACAGTGTAGATCTATGTAGAAGAGAAATTCGACACACACACTGCCTGGATTTGTGGATACATACTTACACACACTGGCTCTCTCACACACGGACACAGACAGTGGTGTTGTATAGCTGGCTGGCTGGGTGTTAAGGCCAAGCAGAGCTACTGGCGACAGGTTGGAGAGAGGAGATGGCTCACTAAGCCTAATCACACAGGGGAATGCTGTCTGGGGCACCTGACCATCAGACCTCTCACTGTGTGTGTATGCTTGCTTACTTACATGTAGTTTTGCATGTGTGTTTGAGTGTGTGTGTGTGTGTGTGTGTGTGTGTGAACTCTGGATGAGGGCAGTCATAATTGGGGCTTATCGCCCTGAACGGGGCAGAAGGAGAGGTGCCAGGGCCGGATTGGGGGCGTCTGACCGGAGCTGGAGTTGAATGGAGGGTGGGGGGATGTAATGAGTCATCCAGATTCTTACGTGCAAAGCCACACACAGCCGGAGAACATATTCCATACACTGAACTTAGTCCATCCCATAAAACTCAGAATCAATTACTTTAATCCACAGATCAAAGATAGCACAAGATGTTTGATGTTCATCTGCTGATATTCTATGGAACCTGCTCAGGGTAGAGACAGGCTCGGACTGACACGTCCGCTGCGCCAACACGTTGGAATGACAGCAGATTTTTACCCACAAATGAGATACTGGCCGACCCCTGAAAGTTCTCCCCTGACCTCTGCAAGTCAGCACAACTAAGTGACCGATCCATCCAGCTTTTAGAGAATTTGTTTTTTTCTTCATAGTGACCTGCAGAAATAGACATGCATATGGTCATATGAGGTATTATAATATATCATAGCATCAGTTTGCACGAGACAAACATTTTATGTAAGGTGAAGCTGAAAAATCGACCACAGTATCAAAAAAGTAAATCCATTTCAAGGCTTCACAGCTGTGGTTATCCAGTTGCAACAGGCAACCAGATTTAGATCGCACATTGTTCCTCTTGGGAAGTAGTTTCACAAATTATTTTTCTTGAATTTCATCAGTGAATAGAATTTGCCTAGTTGTCATTGTTTCTCGCCCTAATGAGAAAATGGTCCATATATAAGGCTACGTCTGTCAAAATTAGTGTTTTACATTAATTAACTACATATACATGTAAAACGCTATTAAACTATTTTAACGAATTGAATATTTTAAGTAAAACAGCAAACAAGTGCGTTTTCATCCACCAGTTTTTATTCTCATTTTCAATTTGCGTGTCCAAAATTTAAAAAAAAAAAAAAAAAACAACTTACAAAAAATTTTTTTTGTGCTTGGCTGAGGTAACATAAATTCCATATTTCCACATTGTTTTTTCCCCTTTTTTTCTTCTGGAATGGTTTAATAGCACCCGACTGGAGAAATAGCACCACCAAATGTTTATCTCGATAAACCAACTCCTAATACGTGCAAACAGTAGTGGATGGAAGCGCACAATCGAAAGCACTTTTCTTTATTTTAAATGAAAACTTTGGTTTAACCTGTTGGGCGATAATTTAGTTGGTCACATAGTCATCGTAGTTTCCTTCATTTAATACTCCTGTAACTCATAAAGACTGAAAGCTAGCTTTAACTTAAAATGCCTCTTAAACATTGTGAAAATTAGCGGCCGGTGACAATGTAACAAGCAGAATGTGCCCAGTAATTACTGGTAGGATTTTTCTATGGTATATTCTTTGTTAATATGTCTCTGTGTCCACATAATGTTAGTTCCCTTGAATTAAACTAGAACAAAAAAAAAAAAAAAAAAAGAATTATTGTAGCTGTTTGTTATTGAAGGTCTCGGAGGGATAGTGGGTGAGAGGTTTTGGAAGAACAGTTGCAACTCACACTCCATCCGTTTAGTAAATTCCTTTGAACATGGGTCGGTGTTGTTCTGAGCAGAGGTGGAGGCTGAAGGCAAAGAAGAAGGAGATAGACTTTTGTCTCGTGTCCAGCATCTGGAGAGCCTCACTCAAATCACAAGAGACTTTTATTGATTTTCTGTTTTAAACATCGTGCCAACAGTTCAGACAGAGGATTATCACAGAGTGAACTTGAGAGGAATTTAAAGATTAAAGTGCAGAGACGTTTTGGTGAGGGTGATAAGAGTTTTTCTGGTCGGAGTTGTCTCTGTAGGGAGGCGAGTTAGAGAGGTGAAGAGATGGAGCTGCATTTTTAGTTCATCATGAAGGAATCATTGAGGGAATAGAAGACGTGTTTCCTGATGTGATTGTGGGTGAATTCAGGTATTTTCTATATTTGTTTTACTGTCCCCTGCTTGCATCAGCACATGAAGGATTTCAAAGAGGATTTTGAAACACTCCATGGACGACAGAATATGGCTCCACGATGCAGCACATATGAATACTGTACTTACTGAATGCAACTTAACTTGCTTAAATGTTTAGCACAGATACTAAACCCAGATGACTGTGTATTCACAGTTGATTAAAGGAATAATAAAGGCTTTTAGGAGTGCAGGTATGTGTTCGATTTGTGTTTTCACTTCAAGCAACTGTGAGTGGGGCCTGAGGAGGGAGATCTGAGGAGTGAGGTCTGAGTTGATGCAGCGGGACCCCCTTGGTTCTGTTGGCTAAATGTGGATGAGAACATCATATCTTACACCACATTTTGGTGCACTCATTTTTAGCTTCAAGCCACGGCGCATCTTGGAGACACTGTTCAGAGAAATATTTCTTTTTTTCTGCTCGGGTTTGGCCTGATATTTCTTTGTAAGTAGCAGAACGCCAAAGTGCCCGCTCACAGTAGGTTATTTCATTGGGTTAAATGTGTTGACAAAAAACACGTATAGATGAGAAATATGATACATAAATAGATATAATAGATATATATAATAGATATAAATATTGATGACTTATGGCAGTTGCTACCTGGTACAGAAGAATTACTTTTTAAATGACTGCTGTTATTAAGGTGCTCCAACACTAAACTTTAACTGTGGAAAAAACAAAACAAAGCAAAACCCCCGAGGACTGCATGTGCCAACTGTACTTGTGTACATCCTCTTATTCAGCCACCCTCTGTACTATATATACTCCAAAACAGACAGCAGGCCCACATGCAATTCAGTTATACTTCATAAAATGTGTTGGCCAAAGTGTTCACACATGCAGTCGGTGTGCACCATCTGCACATAGCCGCGTGCAAATTTGGGCTTAAGAGACTGTGCAGATGATGAAGATTTCCATCATGCAGACCCTTCAGCTGATAAACTTGTTGACCCTTCACATGTCAGCTGAGTTTCCCTCATTACCCAACTGTACAGGACTGCACAGGCTTCCTTTGATGGCTTACAGCTCATTTGTATCTTCCATGTCACTTCAGTCAGCTAAAACAGGCACAAATACAGTGGACAGACAAAGAAAGAGTCTGGCATTGAAGTTTAAAAGTACAAAATTCTGAAACAGCCTCACAGTCAGACCTGCAACCTCAGGCTACATCGCTCTTACAGAGCAATAACTTGCTTGTGCTAATGTGAAACAGAGCTATGACTGCTAGTGCAAAATCGTAATTCACCTTAACTTCTTGGTTACAATTTAGGTCTTACCCTTTAACCTTTTACGCAGGCTTTACGTTCGACTTTTAGCTTCAGCCCCTCGATCTTACAGTATTATCGACACCCTGGACCCAAAGGAGCAGCCATTATCATTCTGCCCTGTGGTCCAACTCTGTCGTTGCCTCATCTTACTTCCAATATGGTTATGATTAATCACTCTACCAGTAATCGGAGTGCCCTTCTTCCCCTCCATTCCCTCCCTCTTCTTCCATGGAATCCAGATGACTGTCTGATGTCGGGGCATGAGACAATGGGATCCAGATGCGTGATCGATGGAGGATGGACAGTGTTCATATGCGGTGAGGAATTGTGGTTTAGAGTTACAGACATTCAGTCCCATCCTTAGCCTTCGCAGCCTTATGGCCGCAAGGGTGATTAATGGGACTTTACTGGCAGTGAGAGGGACCCTGTTTCCGCTCTGACACATATGGAACATTGCATTGTGTACAACACATGCACACTTTGAGCTGTTAATACATTCATTCATTTGTGCACATATGCAGGCGCACACCCAGGCAGTGTAACCCCCATGTGAGCTCCACTGTCAAAATGATGTGTTCCTGGACGTGGTGGGGTAGGCAGAGATTGGATGTGAGGGGATATATGAGGGGGGAAACACAGCCAGGACATAAGAACGATGACACAGAGGATGCAGGGTGGGTATTTAGTTCTGGTTTGAACACCACGAAGCGTCTTGTAAGTCATGTGATCGGCAGGCAGTGCGATATCGTCATGTAAACCATCATCTGGAAGACATCACCAAAGCACGCGTTCATGCTTAAACAATGCACTTGAAAGACAAATTGACCACAAATCAATAGCTGATAACCGCCTCGGTGCTGTCATTTCTCGACTTCTTCTCCATTTACCATCGCTTCAGTCTCATCCTTCATGTCTTGTATTTCTTCCTCATCCTGACTCATTTTTCTCCATAAAAGTGCTGCGGAGCAGAGCCCTGCTGTCTCTGGAGTGTTGGCCTGGCTGCTCTACGGCACCGTATGGCATGGCTGCAGGGTCATATGCTGAGCAGATGTGGTTTGTGTGGAATCTCTGGGTGGCTCCGCATGCTATCTGATGATAAGCAGTGGATCAGATCGGGATCGCAGCTGACTCTGGACCTTTGTTTCCATTTGAACTGAATCTGTCTGATTTGTCTCGTAGCTCTTGTTTTTCATGTGAAGGACACACACATAAACACAGGCCATGTGAAAAACTGTAATAAGCAGTGTGTTGTGGATTAGGTATTGGAGAGATAGGAGATATATATATGTAGTCTGTAAGCTGCACTGTCATGTAAAAGTTCATTTCTGTTCTCTTTGCAGCAAAGTATAAAGGTTACATTTTTTCCATACATTTTCATATGGTGTATGATTTCTTTACAGCTATGATCAAAGTGCTGCAACACACTCCTTGCAATTAGCTGTTGTGTTAGAATCCCACACTTGCAGTGTACATTAATGCCCTATAATTTTTTATTTTATCCCATTAGCCCCCTGAAGACAGTCATTAATCTTTTCTCCTGCAATAGTTTGTAACGTGGAGTTCAGATGACTCTAACACATCGACTTAGTTTGCTCCGTTTCTCCTTCACTAAGTTAACTGCACTGCCAAGAAAAACACACATGCATACCCTCAGACACTACAACATCACCACGGCTTACCAAAGGTATCATCCTAAGTGTCGGGGATTAAAAGTACAACAGCTTGAATCAACAAGGAGTGATTAAAATCTCACTGTGAGGGAGGCAGCCCAGCACAGAGGTTTAACACTGTAACCACAGACACTCCCCGAGGTGAGCTCACCACCGAGGTCTCTCCGTCTCTATTAAGTGACTACCTACCGTCTTTATTATCAGCAGCATTTTCCCAAATATAGACAGATGGAAGAGATGGGCTCTCCTGTTCAGACTTTGTGAGTTTTGCAAGGATACAGTGGTGGCCCTATACAGTGACAAACAAAAAATTATAGTATTTACAAGTGTGTTGTTACAGATGTATGCTTGCCACAGGCCTGGTCTCGAAAGGGTTTAACAAACTGTAACATGTCAGAGTTTTGGGTTTCAGAACAGCAGATCAGAATTAGTACAACCAACTCTGAAACTCTGAGTATGTTTACCCACAGTTCCTCAGTGGATGGAACTCAAATTTTTCTTCAACAATGAAATGTGCAGCCAAAAAAAAAGTGCATAAATATTTTGTAACATATTAGTATAGAGCACCCAAGCATGAAGAAATATCAGAAAGATTCATCACACGTGCAGTTGATCCTAACACACACATATTCTCAATATTCTCACCAGCTGTTTCTTATTAACAATGTTTCCATGCAGGGAAAGTTGTTTGTTGATTATAACTTGACTAATGAATCTGTATTCATTAAACCTCATCAAGACGTTGACTCAACAACTGTTATGACCCCTCGCATTCTGCATGCAGCAGTTCAGCTGTCTCCTCCTACAGGAGTTTGCAGTCAGGGAGGCCCATAAAAGTGATGTTGTGGCACCTGTGCAGGCCTCCACCAAGGCTGTAACTACCACTCTGGTTTCACTGTCTCTGCCTCTCTTAGGCTCCACATCTCTAGGTTTTGAGTTTGGTTTGACCTTTTTTCTACCTCCAACATTAACACACATCATCACTCATCCATACAGTCCACAAAATACTGATGCGGCTCATTCCCACACTCCATGCCTTTCTTTGTAAATAGTTATGCTTATTTCTAATAAAATCCTCAATTGGTACTTTAATCTGACCTGTCTCTCCCCTTTCTCACATACATTGTGCCAGTTTGTGACAACTGGGGGATCGTCCTCCTGGGGCAGACAGTGGTTACTGATTTGGTTTGTCTTGTAGGTGGGCAGGATGGTTTATTATTTGGACACAGCTGTCAGTACAGCTGTTTTATGTTTATTCACCAACCATTTTGAGAAATGTCAGGTTGTCGTTAGTACCAGTTGCCTCCCTTAAGCATAGGTTGAAGGAGAGTTTGGTCCCCTTTGTTTTACTAATTGGGTACTTCACGGGGCTTTGTGGAGAGGGCCCTACCTAGCATATTTTGTCATCGATTTGAACAGGAGTATCAGACGTCTTCTGGATTGGCAGCAGTTTCCTTTATGGGACTCGTGGTTTCTAATTTAAGATGCAGTGAAAGTGGATGTTGGGAGTAGCTTCAGTCTCCAATTTGTTTAGTTTGTTCAAACATAGAGGTAAGTACTGGTGCATGTAATTGGTGACTATGGCCACATCTCAGTTGGTAAGAGCCATGCATCCCCTTTGTAGGTTGAAGTGGTAGATCTCAACAGGAGACCAACCAGTTTGTTGTTTCCAATTAGTGTGACAGAGAACATGGGTCAAGGCAATGTCTTGGGAGCATTACCCTGGTTCCCAGAGGGTCACCAGTTTCTGCTTGCCTTTTTGTTCCCACCACAAATGTCTGTCCGAAGACTTGGGTTGAGACTAGGCAAATAGTGAATGGCATTGGTTATGAGTTGGGGAGCTTGGGTTTTGTTGTGGCCATCTTGATTTTGCCATTGCCCATGTCCAGGGCATGTGTTTGTGTTTTTGTCTTGTGAGTTTGTAATCTTAAACATTCCACATTTCAACTTGGTTGGAGCCTGACACACCTCAAGATGGCTAGGCCTGGTTTTCTGGTAGGTGAGGAATTAAAATAATGGTGGTGAGGAAGTGGTAAGCCATCACTTGTTCTCCTGCAAGTTGGTAGTTTGGCCAGCGAGCTTTGGCAAAAACGTAATAAATGTAGCTCATGCTCATGATTTTTGTATGTGAGCTGTGGTTTTCTCTGTATTGTGCTCCTGGAGACAACTTGATTAGCTAGTTTATTTTAGAAGACCATTTGGTATTATGTTAATTCCAGTTTTGTGTGCACCAAAGGCAGAGCATCTTGCTCAGTCTAGCTGCAGGCCACCAACATTTTGATGTGTATTTTTGGTTGGGGGATGAACCTCAATTCTGCTGACCATACTCCTCAGTGTTTTAGGTTCCTCTTTTGTGCAAAACCATAAACCAGAGACAGGGGTGGTTGTTGTTCCTGCAGGTTGTTGTTAATGTAACTGTAGATGTGCTGTCCCATGTACCAATAAACTCTTAATTCTATGTTGCTTATTGATTCTCCTTGCCATGCTCTCTTTGCTCCTCCCTGCCTTTCATCCTCTTAATTTGCTCCTGTGGGTACCAAGGCTGTTTGGTTTGTGGGGATGGAAGGATGCCACCTGGAAGGAGAACAGTACTGCTCATGGATTATGAGTAATGTACGAACTATTTGACAAATTATGGGGACATATTGTTAATTTTAAATAAAGTTTTGCTGGTTATTGCACCAAGTTTTTCAAGTTCTTTGTAGAATCCCATTTTTATGGAGGGGGATGGAGGGCACTTGACTCCCCTTTGTCACATGCATTGGGCCAGTTTGTGACATAAAAAAAAAAAAAAAAAAAAATTGGTGATAAGGTACACCAAAGAAAAAAAATGGAAAAACACCATAACAGACTCATATCTATTGTCAGGCAAAGACATGAGTCCGTTATGTTATGTTTTTCCATTTTTCCAATAAGTTGAACAACACAACTCTCACAGTTCAGAAAATTACAAAACCTCTGGGCTTTTACAATTGTGGAACTGTTTTCATCGTGGAAGCAAAGAGGTCACAATAAATAAAATAACTATTAAATCTAAATGTTGAAATTTAAATATCACTGAGTAGATGGCACTGAAATATTTTAGATAATATTTCAGATGATGATCTAATCAGACCTCTGTCAATCAATTCAAACTTTCAGATTGTTTTCAAGGCCGTATTTCAACTATTTCAGTAGTACTGGTAGTGATTAAGGTATCAGTTGGTAATAAAATTCAACAATTATGGCCTTTCTTTCCTCCAATAGATCACATTCATCCTGATCTGTTCCCTGGGATGGCAATGTTCAAAGTTAGTATTTTTGGACAATAATCCTATTGTCTTATTTTTAAATATTGGACTGAATTGATTTATTGAAAAAAAAAACTTAAAATCAAGTTTTTGAAATGGAAATTTCAAAGAGGGGAATTCAAACCACAAACCACACAAATGAGACAGATAAGATAGAAGTAATATATCATCTATACCAATATTTTTCTTAATGAGGTGTGCACTCAAACTCTTCTCAGGGAACTGGAAGCAGCCTATGACCCGCACAAATTCATCGTTAAGTCCATCAGTCACCAAAGACATATCAGACACATCGACAGGTGTGTGTATGTGTGTGTGTGTGTTATGTTTATACACGTGCATCTGACCATAAATCTTCCCAGTTTTCTCAGTCTCTTTGTAAATTAGCTTCATCTGTTAATGCTAACGAGTCAGGTAACTGTTACTGTTCTCGCCAATCAGTAACTAACTTCATAAAATGCACCTTCTTTGTGTTTTGTTGGCTTGTGTGTGTGTTGTTGAGCTGGTGTCTGTGACTGTGTGTGGTTTGGCTGAGTGTGTGTTGTGGCTTGTGTGCGGCCTCAGGGGGGAGGTCAGTATGTGTTTTGGGGTCACTCTGAGGGTCTCAGATGGAATTACCACCCCTGTGCAACACACACACACAAACATGCAGTGTTACATACAATACACACAGGCTGGATTTTTACTGGTTCCACTTCAATATGATTACCACTCCATTGCTTCTGGTATGAGTTTAATCTATCACTCTGTTCTGACATTGCACTTCCATCACCAGCCCAATGTGTGTGTGTGTGTGTGTGTGTGTGTGTGTGTGTGTGAATCATGCCACCCAGGATGAAGACTACGTTCTAAAGAATCTGCCTCAGGCCTCCTGTGCTTATGTGTGTGTGTGTTTAGGTCCTGGTCACAGCACCTGATCTCACCACCCCCTCTCCCTCATCCCCCACTATCCAGATGTGGAATTGCACTGGTGAAGGTGTGTGTGTGGGTGGGTCAGTGTTGTGATGTTTCTTTGGTGTCTCCGTTAAGATGTGCGATTTTATCTGTGCAGTTGTGTATGACTGGTGGTGTGTGTGTGTGTGTGTATGTGTGTGTGTGTGTGTGTGTGTGTGTGTGTGTTTTGAGGCTGCGGGGCAGCTTTAGGATGACTGATGTGTTGTGAGCAGTGCTGAGGGACACCTGAGACAGCAGGCGGATCAGATGGACATCACTCCATCAGTAAAGTTTCTCACACACACGCACGCACACACGTGCATACACAAACACCAATCAGAGAGAAGAACAGGAAGCAATGAGATGAGACAAGACAGGGCGAGAGGGGAGAGAGAGGGTTGGATGTGCGTGTCAAGTCAGAATGTGTGTGTTCGGCAGGTGAAAAATGAGGAAGCTGTTTTGTAGACAAAACGAGTGTAATTAGTACCACACACACACAGACACACACTCACACATCTTCTAAGAGAGCTATGCATATGTCTGACAGTTTGGTGTGGTCATGAGTTTGAGTGATATTCAGCAAAGCTGCCAAGTTATTCTGAGTTCTTCATGCAGTAGCTCGTAGCTAGAGACAACATCTTATTACAGTTACATAAGTACGTACTCAAGTGCAAGTTTGAGGTACATGTGCTTTACTAATATTGCCATTTTACGCTTTTACTGTTTATCTCTGATACTCAACTTACAGCCAGACGTAGATAAAGAATTTTAAGTACAGATGAGTCATTTACTTTGAAGATACAGATTTTAAATACAAAACATATGATCAGCTTACAAAATATACTTTTGAAGATTGAACCCACCAGCATATAAAGTAGTACAAATTAGTGGTGTGTGTGTAATTTGTAAAATTTCCTCTCCCTTGTGTGTGGGTACATTATTTGAACCTGATGTGGGAGGCAGACTCTGCCAGTAACAATGGATATTACTATACAGGGAGTAAGGGAATAATCCAATGAATGCTGTAAAAATGATGACTGTGTCAAAGTGGCATTAGATAATGTAACATGACTAAGACTTTCCACCCATGTCTGTGGCTCTGTAAGGCTGAACTTAGCAGCAGGTGCACTGTAACTGTTTTTTCTATTTTGAATCGTATGGAGATTTGGTTTGTCTTGTAGGAGGGTAAATGTTAAAACCAGACTTGGTTTTAACATTTACTCAACTACAGCTTGTCCTACAAGTTGGAGGAGATTGTAGCAGCACATTGCCTCACAGAGAGCATGTTGCTCCAAAACACACATTAACAGCATATATATGGTTGCAGTATACTATAAGAAAAGGTTAACAATATGCCATAATTAATATAGTAAGTTTTGCTAAATAATACCATAAATGTTTATTTTATTAAAAATTTGAAACACCTCTTTGTCATAATGCAACACCGCCTTTAAGCTCTCACACCTCGTTGGCACTTATGGTATTCATTGGCAGACCAAAGGCTATAGTAAGAGTAAAAAGCTGCTGTGTTAGTTGATGTTGTGTCTGTCACAAGGGATTCAGTTCTCTGAGCAAAAACATGGATGCTGACGATGGATGGTACAGTCATCATCCATCCATCCATCCATCCAAGATCTGACTAATTTTTCATCAGAATTAGTTCAGAGTTCAGAGGTTTGTTATTAATGTAAAAGCAGGATAACTCACTAACAATTAATTGTCATGACAGTGTGACTCCTGTCAAAGTAATATTTAAATGACTATAATTGTGGTTTTTTTTTTGTTGGAAGTCCATAACTATAAGTCCATAACTCATTCATATTTCAGCTGACATTTTTAGATTGATTCCATACCTTCCAGGTAGTCATTGCTTTTGTTTGTTGTTTAGTTTTTGCTTGTTTATTTCCTTGAGACTTGACTGATTATCAACTTATTATGTACCTTCCCTGTATGTTCAGCTAGGACATGATGCTTTTACAGGAAAGGGAATTTTATTTATGTAGTACATCTCCAGATAAACTCAATGTGCTTAACGTTAAAGTGCATTGCAGGGGGTGTTATGTGTGTTGGACTGTGCTATGATGACAACAATCCCCAGGCATAAAAATGTCAGACTGAATCAGAGCAGCAGAAAGGGGGGATGAAGGGGGTTAGAAATTCTCTACAAATTGGCTCCCGCTCAGGACACAGAAGCCCGCTGATGATAGACGTTCAGCCACGCAGGCCAGCAGATAGACAGGCTGACATTTAACGCTGTTTGTCCACACTTTTTCTTCTTCTTCTTCTTCTTAGTTTTCAGTGTTTCACTTTTGTTTGCATGCTTGCTGCTCCATCATAAACACATTGCTGTCGTCAGGTGTGCTGCAGCTCTCTCTCTCCCTCTCCCACCTCCCCGCGTCCCAGCGCGGTCGTGGTGATCCCACAACGACACAGGCTCATTCACAGACGGACACCTGACACTGAGCCGCTGCTCTCGCTCGCAGATTAACACTGGCATTCCTCCATCCATCCCTCACATATGATTCCTCTTCTTCACTTCTTTTTCACCCCCCTCTCCTACCCTTCCTCCCTTCTTTTTTCTTGCCAAATTGTTATATTTTGTCCTTTTTTTCTGTTTTGTGATTTCTTCCAATCATTATTCTCTTTTTTAATTCCTCATTGTGTCCTGTGTGCTTTTCTAACTTCTTTCATTGTGTCCTCACACACACACACACACACACATTTGTTTTAAATGTGGTTTTATGTTCATCTTTATTAAAAAATCCCTTTAACATTGATGGTTTTAATGTGGTTGTTTTATTTTCGATTCTATTTTACTTGCTTGCTGCATGTTCATATTCGTATTCGTCCTAAGTGTGCTGGACCTGCCTCGTGGTGATTCAGCACTTTAAATAAAATTGCTTGATTGATCTTTTTATGTTTGAGAGTCAGACAAAAAAAGCTGTTTGAATATGTTAACTTTGGTTTCAGGGAATAATGACAGGTCTTTTTCCACAATTTTACAGACTAAACAATCAATCATTAAAAACAATAATGATAAGGTAATTCTTGGTTGCAGCCTTACAGTACTCACATAATGGCTTTCTTCTTCTTTCAGCCTAACACAGGCCTCTGCCTCCTTTTGGCCAGCGAGCTCAACACCTGTTGAATTAGCGATTTAGACTAGCTAGCTGTATAGAGCAACCACAATGTTGAAGTAGTTGCAATTATAAACTAAATCAACATAACCATTTTATATTAACTGTAACTTTAGAAATGACAGTGGTGAGAGATTTTAGTCCGAACACTGATTGTTCAAAGTTTATTTTGTCACAGTATTATAAGGAAAATGAAAAACAATATTTTGATCTAGCTTAACCATATTTTGATGCTATTTGGATGAACATACTATCAAGCAAGACATTAACAAAAATGAAATCCACGTAAATAACCAACGCTTTTATATATCTCTGTGTTTGTCTCATTGCTATAGATTCCTGTACAAAAAACTAACTTTGTCAGCGTATTCAGAGTATGTTTTGTATCTATGGTTGTCACTGGCCTTAACTCAGTCTTCAAACACCTTGAAAATAACAATACCTAACTCATAACGCTGTCTGATTTCAGCTCATTGTTCAGTACAATCTCTCCCTTGAAATTAATTGGCAAACTTAGCACTCTTGGTTTGAGTTCCACATTCTGTAACTGAATATTGGGCTTCCTCACAAACTGACCTCAGACAGTTCAGATTGACAGTCACACCTGCTCCACTGTAGCGTTGAACACCGGAGTACCTCAGGGCTGTGACTTTTACAGAGCAGTAATGGAAAGGATCCTGTCTGGAAACACTGCAAATTGACTTGAGATGTGCACAGTCCAGGACAGCAGGGCTCTGTAGCAAGTGATTAAGAAAATCACTGGTACTCGTCTACTGGGCATCAGTAATATCGGTTAGATGAGGTCCCTGCGCAGAGCTCAAAGGATACTAAAAGACAATAACCACCCCAGCAACCATTTATTCACCCTGCTGCCATCTGGCAAGTGATACAGAAGTATCCACTACTGTACCACCAGACTCCTAAATTCATTCCCAGCACTCCACAATAAAAAAATACTTCTTCTTCTTGTGAAGCATAAAGGGACTTGCATAACTTGCATGTCATTGTGCAACCCTGTGTTGTAGAATGACAAACAAATTGCTTTTGGAAGTTGATTGAACTTGATAAATTTGGAAGTCACACTTCCAGATCTTTAATCTTCCCAAATTAGGATGCCAAATTCTAAAAACAATGCATCCAAAATCAATAAAAAAGATCTGTATTCAATGAAATGCTTGACATATTGGTTTTTTATGGCCACTGAATCCCAGATTAACATACTTGAAAGGAAACCTTGTTTCGCATGAGTGGCAGTACCCAGTTTGTTTTGGGAAGATCATTAAAGTTGATTTTGAAAGTCACACGTCCAGATGTTTTACTTTCCCAAATTACTATCTTCCAAAAATAATACTTTTCACTTCCATAATCATTATGAAAGTTCTGCATTCCTTGTGCAGCTTGACATTGACTTTAGAAGTTATCCAACAGTGTGATTATTTTTTGACAGGAAACGTCTCTGTACATAATAGCACTACCCAATTGTTTTTGAAAGTTGACGTGTTACTTTGGGCAGTTGATTGAAGTTGATGAAAGTTACACTTCCAGGCTATTCATCTTTCCAACTACTACTTTTACTTCCTTAATCAATGTGAAACTTCTGAATTCATTGTGCTGCTTCAGATATTCCTTTTAGAAGTTATTGTCTGAGAGTGTATTTTCTCTGACAGAAAACTTTCTTGAGCATAAGTGTCAATGCCCAAGTAGCCCAGGAGGACTCACTAACAAGTTTGCCAATTCTCCTCCAGCAGAGGGACTGGTGAAACACTTGGAATGAGGCCAGGCTGTAATGCAGCTAACCGAGAGTCGAGTTTAGCTTTCCGCTGCAGGAGTTCATTGATCAGACATTCAATGGCTTTTAGCTCGAGATTTAACGCCAGATAGAACATCAGCGGTAGCCATCCTGGCCAGTCGTACCACAGTGTCCCCCAAGCCTCTCAACTTGGGATAGAGGAGTAAATCTCTGTCCATCTCTGCTGTTCACTTGACATCCTGTCATGAGCCTGTCAAGTTGCCCACTACAGAGGACTCCAGTCCTTGGCCCAGGCCTTCTGTCCACCTGTTCAAAACCCATCCCCAACCTACAGCTGTGTGTCTTCTGTTGTTGGCTGCCTTTCCCAATCTCCAGCCTGCTGGCCACCCTTCTGAGTGGCTCACCCAGTCAGCTCAGGGGAGGCGAGTCAGGCGTCCTCCCTTATGTCCCTCTGTTGCTTCCATACTCTTTCTTCCAATCACTTCCTTTCTTAACCCCCACCCCCTTCTAATTCCCGTCCTTGCTCCTTGGATAAATATTTTCCTTATTTTATTCCCCTTCCTTATTCTCTCTTTAACTACCCTGTTCCCTTCCTCCATCCTTAGTCCCTCCCTCCATCTCACTTGATTTGTGTGCTCTACATGTTATGGTGGAAATGAGTCGGTTTATGAGGAGAGTTAAGTTTCATAACCCACCATCTCCCTGACCCTGGTCATATTAACTACAACAGCCCCGCTGGACATTTATGCACACACACACACACACACACACACACACACATGCAAGCATGTACACACACTCTAGCGGGTCCAATAAGAGTGGGAAGTGTGCTTGGATGCAATTTAACAGCAAACCCACCTAAAGCCCTCCCCCGTGTATCCTATAACAGTTATATCTCACATCTACTCTGGCCGTTTGGAAAACCATTACACCAATTCACACATCAGCTTTTCCCATCTGCACACAAATGTGACCAAAGATACATTTACACATACAGAATTCTTCCTTTCCTTCTCTCAACATTCATTGCCGTACACACCAAAAAATGAAAGTCGAAGGATGTTGGAATGAGCACTAAATGTGCACGTTTATTGTCATAAACTGAATTCATTTGGTCTCTGCTTTGGTATTACTCACTGTAACCTGACAGTGGCCTGTAAATACTGGCAAGTGCTCTGCTGACGAAACCTGAGTTTCTGAGCGTGACAACACAATTGGAACAACAAATATAAACAATGAATCAATAAACACAACATCAATATTGAGAGTATTGCAAAACACCAATACAATATTCTACATTTCCACTTTCTACAGGTTATGGAAAGATTATAATTACAGGTAGCAAAGAACAAACATTTGTTGTCAGACAGACAACTGTCAGAAATGGCACTGTCAGTCTGTCAGTCTGTCAGACTGTCCACCACTTTGATCCAGACTGAAATATCTCTCACTTCTGGATGGGTTGCCAGGAAGTTTAGTACAGAATCATATTGACTTTAATGATCCATTTGGTAACCTGATAACATGGTAACCTGTTTAACATCAATCCTGAACATTCATAATTTTAAGATTAAGATTATAGTTTATATGGCTTTCTATGGCCCCAACCCTGGATATGACACTCAGCCCCAGGCCCAATTTTTTCTTCTGAAGATGTAAATAAATCTTAAAACAAAGAAAAAATAATGGAGGAGCAGGAGCTGAAATAAATTTTGATTTGAAATTTTCCAAAAAGTCCAAATTAAAAACAGCTGGGCAATGCCATATTTAGCAAATGTTACTCAAACTGGAGTAAACAGTTTGTTGGACACCGTTTTCAGCTGTAAATATTTAATTTATGAAAGAGTAGGACTGACTTAAAATAAAAGTGTCCATGTTCATGGTAATGAATATGTCACCCAGCGCTGTTATGTGGCTCACTGATGTGTTTTTAATAGGTTTTGGACCTAGAACATCACACGAATTATCCTTTAAATTTGATTAGGCTATATACATCCAAATTTATGTGTAAAGTGAAGTCATAGTGGGGCAAACTGGTGTTATGGGAATGTAATAAGTTAGAAAGATGTCAGGAACTGGAAGTGGGTAAGTGGGAGCACACCTGACAGATGGAGCTACTGGAAATGAAGGAATATGACTGAGGATGGTCTCTCTCAGTCTCATCACCTCTCTGTATGTCTGTCAGCACCCGAGCCTCTGCTGTGATGTTATCACTCAATTACTGCACCCAGCACATTCCTGTTAACCACACACATGCATGCATGCACACACGCACCTGCATGTTAAATGCAAAACATCTCAATATAAAGCACTGCACTGCGAGCCGGGTCTCACAACCGCCCTTACATTATTCTCAGTCACGACTTAGTGGGCCACATTTTTCTTGCTGAAAGCACAAATAACATTTCACTCACGAGTAAAATCAGCCAGAACAACTTTGTCTGATGATGAGAAATTGCTTTTGCCACGTTCCATATTTCATACATTTCATTTAAATCATTATGACACACACCCGTCACGTTCACACACTCGTTTCTCACACTCAGTGAAAACAGTGCTTCTCATTCGCTGAGCTCTCAAGAACAAATGAATCTCACCCATAAAGAGTTTTGAAATTCTTACGCACTGACTCATGTTAGTCTAAGAAATGTCACAGAGCATGAGGTCCACACACACACACACACACACACACACACACACACACACACAGACAGACCTCGAAAACACATGTGCACTCCCAGGGGCCATTTTGACGAGTGAGAGCCCTCCAAACTGTAATAACACTCAGCTACTCCCTATGAATCATTAGAATATCCAGAAACAGACAGTGTGTGTGTGTGTGAGTGTATGTATGCTGTGCATGCCATACGCCGTGTATCAATCATATTTCGTGGGAATTGTAAAAGCAGGGTGGACACCTTTTGCTGAAGTGAAACCAACCAACACGATTTAATAAAATGAAGATTCAGAACACAACACATTTCAAACACACACACACACACACACACACACACTGTGTGTTCTGTGCTGGCCGATGACTTACATATTAAGGTGATGGGTACTCCACATTGTTACCTGTGGATTAGTCCCACACTATCCATAATAGCCACAGTACCTGTGGAGCTATGGGGAAATGCCACGAGGTTAAAGCATGAACACACACTTCAACACCTCACACACTCACACAAGAAAACACAGCGAGAGTATCAATTTCTATTTTTCTGAAATAAGAACGAAACGGCTGCTGCTCTTTGAAACTGTATACTTAGGTGCAGCGGTGATTTGAGCTCAGTACTAATGTTGGCTAACATGCTCACAATGAAAACGCATTCTGATGTTAAGCAGGTATAATGTTTATCATGTTCACCATCTTAATCTAACATTTCTAATTAACACTATGTACGGCTGAAACTAACGGGAATGTAATTAATTTTGCAGGTGTTTGGTCATGAACCAAAGTCTTGCTGGTGGCAGTAGATGAAAAGTCAGAGGATCACCAAGTTATTAAAATTCAGCCTGAGGGGAACATGAATGTCTGTACCAACTTTCATGCATCTGTTCCTTCAAGACAAATTTGTTATCTTTACTCCTCCCATAGTGTCATTATGTCACTAAGCAATTTGTAGAAATATCCCCTATTTGATTTCTTTAAAATATCCTCCAGCTACTTCAACACATATGATCAAATACAAAGATGCACTGTTGTAGGTAGGTCTTCCAGTCTATGGATTTTGCCACATGTCGAAGTGGTGTGCTTGCAAGCCATAGTCCACAATAAAAAAATTTAAAGGGTGGTGTCATTAGCATGCCTATCCTCTAGCTTTTTGCATACAGTAGTGAGCGTTACTTCCAAGGACAAGGTGCACTGAACTATACTAGTTTGTGGGAATACAGGTTACGTTCAAAAACAACTGGTCTTGGATATTATCATAGTTTAGGTTAGCATTAGCAGTTCTGGATTTGGGAAAGTTTCCCAGCCAACCTTACCTTAGATTGCAGTAGGAGCGATGGCTGCAGGGCTTGTGTCCATGCAAGAAGAGTGGGGAAAGTTTTCAGTGTCTTCTGGCTGTTGTCCTAATGCACATCAATTACAGCTTTGTGGGGGCACTACCCAACCTTGGTTAAACTGTTTCAGAACCTGTCTAAAAACAACACATAATCAACCAAGGAGAAAGCAAAATGCGCAGGGATCTATGTGAAGACAACTAAATGGTTGTTCGTATTGGCCTTGTCTAGAGCAATCATGGCAAAAACAGAAAAAAAGAGGGAAACACCTCGATGGGAGTGAAACTGTCTGACACCAGTGAAACACAACACAGGAAGTCAGAAGATTTTCGCTCAACCTTTTCCTTGCACACTGCGCACTGTGCTGTCCACTGCTGCGGTGCTGAATCCTAACATCTGGACGTCTGGTGAAGACAGTGCCCTGTGACACCGAGGTACTCTAACACACAGAGCCCTTCAGATGGATTCTGTAAGCCCTCATACTTCTGCTGATGGAGCTCAAAGAGTACAAACACCAAGGCATAAGCCCTGAGTGCGAAAGAGGTTTCAACACAATGAATGCCATCCAGACAGATGAGAGGAACAGGATGATGGACACTGAACAACCCTCTCTTCATCGCTGTGAAGGGCCCAGAAGTGAAGTTCTTCCCTTGTGAAAAATATGTAGAGTTGTGGATCACTGCAAATGATGCTGCCACAGGAAGGAGGCCAGAGAAGGCAGAGGTCCCACCTCTACACCAGACTCTTCTGTTAAGGCTGGGTAAGTGCATATTTAACAATAGCCTACAATTATTGTTGTTGATAAATGGGTAAATGTCAATGTCGAACCAGGCGTTAACCTAGGCTATTTCATATGTCTGCAAACCACACTGTCGTCTCCTTTGTTTCCGTCAGACCAACATCTTTTTTTTTCATATTTGTATTCCATATTTTTCTTTCCGGCTTTGAAAGATGAAACCCGCATACAAGATAGCCTAAAGATAGCCTGCCCTATTTAACTACCTATCCTAATTCACTTGTGCTCCCACAGGGCTAATGATGGACAGGTTTCTGTGTATGTGGGCATTGTGGATGTTAGGATTATTTTTGGATGGTGCCTAATGACTGTGTTAGAGATGGTTGATTCAATTAAAAAAAGAATTGGATGTTGTTCAAGTTAACCCAAATCTGAAATGTCCCACACTTTTTTTTCTCTTTTTCTTTTTTTTACAAGTTGCACACTGCTTACCGTCTTTCTCATTAAAACAATCTTTTACCTTGCTACTCTCCTCCTTGGCTTTCCTCTCCCTGCGCCAATAGACACACACATGAACCCGTGCCCCAAACAAATCCTGAATTAATTAAAAAGGGAAATCCCAATGGTCCTCAGGCAGAGACACACACTCTCTCTTTCTCTGTCTCACACACACGCAGATTGAGTGTCTCTCACCCTTATGCAGTGGTTAGGGATTAGTGGAGCTTGTTCAATGATGGGAGTGTTTCCAGGTTGACAGAGAGTGACGGAGCTCAAGCAGCCTTGGTTCAAACGTTACCAAGCACTTTGCTTTTTTGGGGGGACATTGGCCATTTCAACAGTAGCTTTAGAGTGCATGCACTTAAACATTTCGAGTTAGGTCCTTCTCACAAAAGCATTTATAACTGGCCTGAAATCAGTTCATTCAATGGAATTGCATCAGTGGACTTGTTTGTGGGAGCAAAGTAAAAGGTGGGACTATAGTTATTGTTTGCTCGGCATGTTTGTCTCACTTTCTAATAGGAACTTTGATCTGGGTAGTGTGGTGTAAAAGCAAAATAGACCAGCCACAGGCTTTTGTGACTTTTGAAATATTTTATTTAGTCTAACTGATAAAAATGAATTACTAATTAAATGCATGCATCAAGGGAACTCTGTGACCTCTGCCACACCTATTTATGCCAATAGAAGCAAATTCTATTTATTTATTTACTTGTTTGTTTGTTTGATAGATAGGGACAGTGCACATTAATGGACTTCAGTTTAAAAATACAAGATGTGAACATGCTGGATTTTAGCAAGAATGCTAATTTACATCCATAGTCCCTTGGCAGGTAACAAACACAATGCAACAATGCTTTAAGCCATTGTTTAAGATGAGTCTTACAAGTGGGATATGTAGGGCTTTCCCTTATTGCAAGTGGTAGGCCATTTCATATTTACTTTACTTCACTGTCAACACAGTTTGTCCAAATGTGATGTGCCCGTGTTGTTGTACCAGAGTCACATGTGAGTTACCAGTTGGTAAAACAATACTCTTATGATGATGTGAAAAGATCATTGAGTGTAAAAACATCCTGGCAGCATGAACTGTCATAAATAAAGTCTGGAAAAGGCAGCACAAACACAGGAACATTTGACTTTTTCTAAAAAAAAATTGTTGGAGATGCAGAGGGCTGTAGCCTTTATTTATCTGTCCAGTCAGTTGCTTTGCAACCTTCGATATAACTGGGAGCATGCTGATTGGCCGATAGTTAGCCATATCTCTTTTCCCTAGATTGGGGTAAACATGGCCACTTTCCAAGCTGATAGAACAAGAGCCATTTTATTACATATGAGTCATTTATAGAATTTTGCAAGAAACAGTAAACATAGTAACAAAGTTTATGAGGTGTGAATTGTATATTCTGATACAACATCAGACATCTCTCCTTGATCCTGTCTATCATTGCTTATAACATATAACCATATTGACTAATAATGCTCATAAAAATGACTGAATGAGGAAAATGTGCCGTGTGTCTCTGTTTTGAGGGAACTCATTATGAAATGATTTAGAGCTGAGCGAGTTGATCCCGGTGATGAAGGATGTTGTAGCAGATGGAGTAAGGGTCTGCCTCTGCAGTCAAGATGTTTAGTCAAGATTAAATAAGACTGTTTCCTTCATTAGCTATCATGTGAGTAAATGTACTTTGCTCTGTCTAGGTCTGGTATTGTGGCTATGTTTTAAGTACATTGCATATTTGTCCGGCTCCCTTAACAAAAAACACTAACTAGGTAGTAATAATCTACAATAACTACAAACACCTAAGTAAACTTGTCAGAGTGGCTCATCCCCAAGCACCACTTGTTCTTCAGATGTTTGTTTCCAAAGTGTTTCATATGAAAGCTATAAAGAACCGGGAAGCTTTGAAAGGCTGTAATCAACTTCTCATCTCGTCTCGCCGTTTTGAAGTCGCCAGTCTATGGTTGTGTTCTGTAAACAAAATCACATCTGTAGGAAATCAGACGTGTGCGGAGGCCTAATTGGTTGTTGACGGCCGGTGATTAGGAAAACTTTCCTCATCTGACAGGTTTGTTGACTGACCTGCTTTGTCTGACTTTCCGCTCTGTTATGAATGGACCTCTGGTGGCTTGTTGATGTTGATGATGATGCTCTGAGCAGGAACATGGGCTTAATCTACGTAGGAATCGCCTGGGAAGTAAAACATGCACCAAATGAGTTTGTCTTTAGACCTGCTGAGTTAGCTGTATAAACTCTAAAGCAATGAAATTAATTTTTAAAGTTGAATGTTTTGCACACAAATGTGTCAGTTCTCATGACAGCGCCAGAAGGTGGCCGGCTGAAGCATGTTGAAGTGTCTTTGGGCAAGATACTGAACCCCGGCTGTGCCATCGGTGTGCATGTGTGTGGATGGTTAATGGTGGTGGCAGTTGGATTACAATCAGCCACTGTGTATGAATGTCTGTGAATGGATGCAGTTCATTTACCATTTTGATTATGCGCATTATCCCCCCCCATTAAATAGTTTCTCTTACCAGAAAGTTGTTATATCTTACTCTTTTACACATTAAGAGCTTACAATTGTTTGAGTCTAAACTACTATGTACTATGTTGTAGTTAGAGCTTGCTAAACCATAACCAGGTACTACACTAAAATACTGTTCACACCTTAATGGATGATTGCTGTGCAGTAATAAGATATACTGAAAATACTGCATGTAACTGTATTACACTCAAATAGGACATATCAGGCATTATGGTTTCATAGTCCTTTCCATACTTAAGTACATTTCACCTATAACACTTAACTTAAAGCAACTACTAGGAACTTTACTTTTGAGTTGATCGTAGCGGCTCCTGTAGACAAAAGCAGCATGAGCAGCACTGCCTTGTGTCGTAAATATCTTCATCTGGCTAGCGCATGTATTTGTTTTGGAAGTGACTGAAAGTTTCAATACTGTTTTTTTGTGTTTGCACAGTAATGAGGTAATGAGTCTATTTGTGTGAATGTAACATTAACAACTGAAATATGATGATGGTGAAACAAAGTAAACTTTGTTTTAGTGCCGTTCATCCACCCAGATTCAGTCTTCTCGTTGATGGTCTTGTTTGTTTATGTAGGACACAGAGATGCATCAGTATTAAATAGAGACTGTTTCATAAACGGTCAAAAACTCCTTGTAGTGCTTTCAAGTAAAATCTTTAGTGCAAGGATTTTAACTTGACACAGAGTATTCTTTAATTGTGATTGATAAAAATACTTAAGAATCATGTTACTTTCCACAACTGTTCAAAAAGATGGTGTCAAGTGACAACTCATCTTCATTATGATATACAGAAGTTTGACATATTTTGTGACCATCCTCACTTTTATAGGAAACTAACACCCACCACACACCATCATGCATCAACATATATAGATCTCCCCAGCTCAGATGAATGTGTGTGTCACCATCATGTTACAGGTCGTGCTGGTTGGCTGAGCATATGCATAGATCTTCATCCAGACCAATATTGGCCGACAATGGACTGATATCGGACTGTGTGTGTGTGAGGGAAAGAGACGGAGATAAATAAAGAAGGAGAAAGTAAGACACAGGGAGAGGAGTATGAACGCAGGCTTGTAATCCATCATCTATGACTGTTCAGCTTCCATTACAGAGTAAACAGGCTGCTTCTGCAGAAAATCAGCTCACGGGTGGCCACGTCCCCCAACTGATCCAACCGGTTAACTCCTGTGTGTGTGTGTGTGTATGTGGATGTGAAAGTGTGTGTAAGTACTGGTGAGTAGGCGACAGTACCTGTGTGAAAGTGTGTGCATCGAAGTGCTTCCCCTCCAACAGTCCGGGAGGTAATTAACTCTAATAACAGACCTGGCAACGCTGCAAAACCATTATTAAAAGACATTTCTATTTTGACAAAGTTGTGTGGTCCATGTATTACTCATGTTGTGGGGACATAAAACTGTTTACACTGTGAGATTGTGGGGACTCACCTGCCTGCTTAAAAAAACGCAAGTCCCCACTACGTAAATCAGTGTGTGATTTTAGTTGGCATGCATGGTTCAGAGCTCCACAGCATATCAATTGAGATATGAGAGCAGTAACCTGGTTGTTCACACCAGAAGCGCATTTCTCCACACCGATCAACAAGCGATTCTGCTCCTCTGCTCTCTTTTCTAATCACACATAAGGCTGATAACCTCATGAATGAACAACGTGAAGCTTTTTGTGTGTTTGTGGATGATCTTCTGCAATAATGAAGATAAGGACTATCCCTGCAGGGAGGGGTTTCTCTCCTGCCTGAGTGTGTGTCATCTCTCTCGCTCTCTGTGCACACACAACTGACACATATGTGGAATAAGTATGTAATTTAAAAAAACAAACACAAACAACAACATTGTGTCCCGCCCAGCCCCGGTCTCTCTTGTAGCTGGACGTCAATTTGGTTTTCTCCTCTGCTGCCACCTTAAAGAAGGAGCTTCCCATTCTCTGTACAAAAACCCTGCAGTGTTAAGTGTATGTGTTGAGTGTATGTGTAAGTTTGTGGCTTGTGTGTGTGTGTGTGTGTGTGTTTGCGCGTGTGTGTGTTGTGACCCCTAACCAAGCAACCCTCTATTCATTCACGATTGCTGAGATGTATCATGGTGTTGATGTTGGACTGGAGTCTACGAGTGTGTGTGTCTAGTCTGGTGTGTGTATTTATGGCTATTCTGGGAGAGCCACGGTAATAGGCCCATATGCTTTATCTCCACTCAACATAGCAAATGGCTAAAAACTCAAGAAAATGAATAATGAAAGAACGTGCTCTGTAGCAAATGTGCAATCGCGGTGTTTCCCACAGGGTTTTGTGAGACTGTGGTGGGTGGACCTTGGACTGTCGAGGGGGTTCAGGGGCATTCTCTCCCAGAAGAATATGTTGTACATTATTAAGTTAAAAGCACCAATCTGGTGTGCTTCGACAGCAAAATTAAGAGGATCCCAACGTCCCATCCATTATCCAGGTCCCTTCCCACCCCCATCAAATTATTACTCTGCATTTATCATATCAAAAGCCTGTCATCGAATGCCAAATAACAGAATTAACTGCACAGCTGCAATATCATTATCATTAGTTTCTCAGGGAGTAAAAAAACATGAATAGAAGTTATATTTATGAGTGTTAAACAAATGCAGCAGTTAGAAAGTTGAATTATGTCTTGTTATCACAAACGGCAGCCAATCAGAAATACCAAAGAAGAAGCATTCTTATTAAATGTTCGAAAACAAAACGAAAACGAGATTGTTGAGATTAACATCGAGTTTACTTGGAGCTGGTGTACTTGGTCGTGGCCTTTGTTCCCTCAGACACGGTGTGCTTGGCCAGCTCACCTGGCAGCATCTCCCTGGTGGTGATGGTGGAGCGCTTGTTGTAACAAGGCAGAAGGGAGGACTCACTGGTAATGCACTCCGTAATGTTACTCACAAAGGAGTTCATGATGCTCATGGCCTTGGAGGAGATGTTAAAACAAGGTTGATGAGAGTGGAGACTCTGATGCAAACTGAGTTTGCAGACCTGAAAACCAAAACGATGACTTAAAAGAGCCAAAAATATAGCTGGTAAACTGCATAGTGATATGTCTCTGTGAGTTCATATCTAAAAGCAATACCTTTCACATTATATATCATCATTTGATCGATTGTTTATCTAAAATATTGATGAGTGCAGCTTTAAAGAATTTGGAATTTGACAAATGACAGCAACAACGAGCCTGATGAGCCTTTACTCTCTTCTACACAAGTTGCCACTGTGTTGGATTCACTAGAACTGCCTTTCAGTCGCTTTTTGTATGTGTGTGTGTATGTGTGTGTATGTGTGTGTCAGAATCAACCGCTCATCACCATTTTCTCATTTGTGCTAACACCGAGGTATCACAGGTTATCTAACAATGACATACTGACATTTGAGAATTTTACACGTTGAATGGAAAAGCAAACTCTGAGCAGCATCAGATAACGAGAAAATTCCAACAAAGAATAAAGTGTTCCTGTGAAACCTAAAGACTTTCAGCCCAAGATATAAATCATTAGAGTTAATGTCTGAGTGGCTGTTAAACCAACGTCTTCAGAGCGGCAAAATGACTCAGTGATTAAACAAACAAGTGTCAGAGCCTGACGAGCCCTACGTCTGCAATCACACACACGTCTTGTTGACGCAGAAAGCCACGCACACAAGTATACAAACCCAAACCACAGACACGCACAAACATCTAATCAAACACATAACTACACTTCCCAATCATGCATTTCATACACAGCCATAACAATAAACAAACACACATTAGTGTGAACACCCGTGCTCACTCGCTCGCACTCGGTCACAAACCATAGTCAGATATATGCACACAAACCACACCTAAGCATGTAGAGATGCATGAGTATAGACAGTGAAGGGATCCAGCTGTGGGGAGGAGACATGAGACAGCTGGAGCTCAGCACTTAGCGTCAGGTCTGACCCAAGTAATGTGTTATCACAATGCAAGGCTGAAATGCTCCCAGCACAGAGGGGAGTGAAGGAGGGCGTGTGTGCCTGTGTCACGCTTTTTGTATTAATAACGTTTTGCAGACATAAATATACCCTCATAGTCACATTGTGGGGACTGACCCACCAAGGTAAATCATCCAATTCTAGAGTTAAGATTTTTGGTTAAAGCGAGGGATCGATTTTATGGGTGGGAATCTCACAATTCGCAATTCTTGCTTGAATAAATAGAAAGGAGGCACTGTTTTCAGGCTTAGTCCACTGAAATGCAGTTTGAAACCTAACTGGAAGTCAAGCTAATCGGGCTTGATGAAGGTCACTGTCTGACACAACTATCTTTTTTTTAATAATTAATGCATTCAATTGTAAACATCTTACAGTCTCCTCAATGCATAAGAATAATCAAATGAAACTGTCATTTACTGACCAACATCACTGGTTAATTTTTTTGTAAAACAGAAGTTGGTCTCGAGAGGGGTCCTCCACTGTGCAGCCACTAAAGTTCCATGTCCAGCAGTGGAGACCAGCCTCTGTGCTGCAACACATTATCATCATTAGATTAGATTTTTATAATCATTAGCCAACACACTGTACAGACTCAGGTCTTTTGAAATGAAACAGTCTGTGGAGTTATTTTCTTCATCCAGCAGTGTGTGTTGATCAGTCATGTCATTTGCCGGTGCTTAGCCTCTCCATGATAACATACATAAGTATTCATAAAATCACCTTCGTTTTACAAAGCTAATTATTAAGTTATTGAATTCAAAATGCCCCTAAATGTGGCCTTTTGTGTTCTGTGAACATAAATTCATGAAATCAATTTTTGATGAGATAAGAACTGCAATTTTTATGTGAATTGAAGTAGTGTGTAAATATGTTGTTGTTATGTCAAAGGTAAGGTTAAAGCTGTGTTCACACAGAACGTGTGGCAAATTATGGTGCAGTGTGATTGCATGTAAACTCAGTGGAAAGATGCAAGTTGGATGTGCCAACATTTTGTTCATCCCAGGGCTTTATGACTCTACAGAGATGAGCAGAAAAAGAAGACAGACTGAAGGAAAAACAGACATAAGTTTCTGGTGAGCTCTGGGATTAGAAGCACACTCAACACACACATATATGGTCAGTGTATACATTTGCACAAGTAATGCAAAAATTTGCTTCATGTTCAATCTATAACACTGTAAGTCTCCAGGGAATAAGCCCTAATGGCATCATTCTAATCAAGTGTCCCAGTAAGCTGTAACAGTGTGACAATGAGTCAGCATGAACATCACCAGGACCCTGAAACTGAAGCAGCTAAATTACTAAATTATTTACACCTGAGATTTTCCCACTGTAACATGTCAAATTATAATCTGTGAAAAAGGCCTATGAGTGTAAGTCAAGTCAAGTGAAATGTCATGCTAAATTACTAAAACAGGTTTGTATATTTTGTGGATCAGAGACAGTACAAAAGAGTTATTAGTTTATTCTGTGGAGCTGTAAAAGTAAATGTCAAGTATATTTCAGATTTGTTTCAGTTGTGTCTCATTTGTTTTACAAGATATTTTTTCGGAATTTTGATTTTTCCTCAACTCCATAGACAGTGAATATCTCATGACTATAGTATAATTATAATTAAAAGCTCACTCTTTGTGTCGCCCCAGGAGAGTGGTACAAATACAAACACAGAGAAGGATGGCTTGCTAGGGCTATGCTAGACTGAGCTTTCTCTGAGCAGCCGACCCTGACAGACAGGAAAACACCCCCTGAGATCAGTTACAGAGCTAATATGTACCTGTCAAGGGCCCTAATTACACACACGCACACAAGCACACACACACATACGCACGCATTACAGCTGTCAGTGCTTCCAGTTATCCCAACAAATCCCCAGCTGTAAGGCCAGCAGTGCCCAGGGACTGTTCCTAACTGGTAGCAGCCTTGGCCTGCAGCGATGCGGCTATCAGACCAGCACTGGGCCCGTCTTTGACCCAGCTAGTGACTGGGCTGTGATGGGAGCCAGCTGGGTCACGCCGAGCGTCTTTACTCCTTCAGCCTCCAAACACTGGTAATTAAATCTGACTCAGTCTTGCATTTATATTACAGCACAGCTATAAGTCCAAGCTAGCAACACCTCTGTTTGGGCCAGCACTAAGAAACACATACAGGCTTTATTTGCATAAAGAATATTTGAACCTCCTGCTTTAGTGTAAACTTTTGATCGTTTGGAATTGCAAAGGTTTTCTTTTAAAGTAAATGCCAGTTGCAATTATCTTTGAGAGATGTATCAATTATGATATTTTGAATGTCGGTTATTTATAGTATTTGGTCAAAGTGCTTTCTCACACTCTGATAAAAGGCAATGTGATATATTTCTAGGTACAATAATTATTTTGGCTGGAAAAAATAACCCTTGGCAACTTTGTACTTATTTTAGCAGCCCTAGGTTGGGGGCTGAGAAAGCTTTAAAAGTCAAAATATTACATAAATCAGCCCCGGGAATTAACAGCACTGGAGCACCATTACTAAGGGATTTGCACTGTTGCCTCAAGCGAGAGGGGCCTGCGTTAGAAACACCAGCCTGTAGGTGTGAAAGCGTTTGTGTATGTGTGATAGCCCTGTGATAAAATAGCATGTTGTCCGTGGCAAAGATATTTAAGACTTGAAAATTGGTGGGTGAGGTGAAATCCAATCAAAATCAATGTGCCCCAAAGTGGAACCAATTGAAACTGATGAGAAGTTTTCAAACAGTCAAGTTACTTCAGACCTTCAGCTGACTGCAGACAGAGGTGACTGCTTAGTTCTTGTTTAATTCTTTTAGATATAAGTGACACCTTTGACACGGTTGATCACAGTATCCACTTATATCACTTGGAGGCAGAACCAACAGAACTTTTTCTGTCACTGTGGGTAACTCTACTTCCTCTTTGGCTCAGTTGAGTAGTGGTGTCCCTCAAGGTTCAGTTCTTGGCCCCCTTCTATATGCATGGTACGTCTTGGCCACCTTATTCAAAACCATGTCATGTTTTACCATTTTTATGCTGACGACACTCAGTTGTACATGCCATTAAAACCCACAGATCATAGATGGATGACTGGATGTCTCAAAATTTCCTTAAATTTAATGATCATAAGTCTGAGGTCATTTTGTTAGGTCCCCCAAATTCCATCAGCTCTGTTGGCGCTAATCTTGACCTTGACCTGTTATTATTGGATCTGTCCTAATATTAAGCAGGCTGATGGGACTCTATTTGATGTGAACCTTTGTTTTGATGAGCTCAAGCAATCTCTAAAATAAGGTCTTTTTTCAATGGCTGATCTACAAAACTTTTACATGCCTTTATCTATTCTCATTGTTTTCCTTTACTTTACACTTTACTCAGGTATCAGCCAGGGCTCCCTCCACCAATTCCAGTTGGTACAAAATGCTACTGCTTGACTTATTAATGGGACAAAGAGGCATGATCATATCACGCCTATGCTTGCCCCCCTACGTTGACCGCCAGTTACATTTCAAATTGATTTTAAAATGTTATTGCTTGTTAATGTTATAAATGGCCTAAATACATTTCTGATTTGGTGACCTGGTACGTTTCCGCTTGACCACTAAGATCACGACGAGGTCACGATTTGTAACACAGGGTGATCAGGCTTTTGCTATTCGAGCAACAATGGATCTCTCTGCCTACTGTATTCAGACACACCAAACCTCTACCTTCTTTTAAAGCTTGTCCTAAAACTTTTCTTTTTGTGAAAGGTGACCAGGAGCAACTACTTATCTACATGCAGTATATTCTGCACTAAAATCTTTCTTTGATTAATTTTCAGTTATCACATTGCCACTGTGCATGTAAAACAAAGTAAGGCTAGAACCATGTACATAAGGTATTGTATGTGCACCATGAACAACAAATTTGATTGCTAATGTTGCCATAACTGCTTCTGTTAAGGCTTCATTGGGAGACTTGTTTACTGTTTTACGATCTCAGATTCTATGCAGACAAGGATCAATGACTTGAAGGTTCACTTCTAGTAAGAAAAGCATGCAGAACTATCTTCAGAAGCAAAAAGAGAGGTCAGCATTTCAGTCAAAAAGTCTGAGACACAGCAGGGCAGGGAGTGTTTTCTGATCTGTCAAATCTTGTTCATGGGGGGTGAATGATGTTGCACAACACACTACCAGCTTGTGCAGCTATTGAGAAAGATGATTAAACTTACTCCTACACACTCCTACAACAGTTTCACTTCGAAATGAGGAATCCACCAACTATAACTTAAATTATGATGAATTACTTTGCAAGAATGAATATTATAATCGTAGTTTTTGATGGCACATTACCATATCCACAGGATATTTGTGATATAGGCTACAGAGACATTTCAGCCTTCAGTCATTTTTTGTCATATGACACATATTGTGGAAACAAAATCAGGGAACTATGTAGACGACTGAAGAGTAGAAGTAAAAAATGGCTCATAAAAAGACTAATATTCATGTTGCTGGCATGTTGCAGTCCCCATAGTTGTTGACAGATGCTAGACACACTACTGAAATGACTGTCGTTTTTATGCCAAATAGCGTCCTGTGTCCCAACACCAAGTAGGTTTGTAGAGTCAGAATTATAGATTAATAACATCAATATATAATGTTTATCATGTTGACCGCCTTAGTTTAGCATGTTAGCATGCTAGACACAGTGTAGCTGAGGCTGATGAGAAAGTCATTAGTTATTTAGGTATTTGGTCATAAACCAGTTGAAATTTTGACCTGACGGTGATGCTAGATGACAAGTCAGAGGATCACCAATGTTATTACAATTCATTCTGGGGATGACCATGAATGTCTGTACAACATTTTGGTCAAGTATCCAATCCATCAAGTAGATGTTGAGATATTTCACAAGATAAATGGAAACTCTGACCTGCTGGTTGAGCAAATAGACAAAGTCAGTAGGGTTCATCCTCTGGGGAACATGAGTGTCTGCACAAAATCCATCCAATAGTTGCTGAGCTATTTCAATCTGAACCAATGTGTTATACCGACTGACACTGCCATCCTCAGAGCCAAACCAGAGCTCCTTGCAAAACACATTTTTTGACACATTTTAATCCAAATTATTACAACTCTTGGATTAATCTTGGATCTTGGACAAATAACCTAAAACGTCACACTATTCATTTCATTCTCAATATGATTGCTTTGCATTTGTAACATGGCTAAAACATTTTTTTAAATTAATTCACAGGCAGGGGAAAAACGGACTGAGTGAGAGAAGAGAGTGAAGGAGAACTGACCCAATCCCGAAACTCTCAACACAGTCACTCTATCAACATTTAGCCTCCACAGGCCAACTGTTGTGACCACAACAACTATTGTTTCAGCTTTTCCCTCAAGCTAAATTTTCACACTGGTCTACTTTTTTCATGCCATGTTGCAGATGTTGCTTTAGCTTTAGTTGAGTTTTTACAGCAGTAATAACCTTGGCAGCTGTTTGAAGGCAGGTGCTGGGTGGAGGCTGGACGTGTGCAGCGGTTAGCAGCTGAATAAGAAGCAGCTGGGACCACTGACAGCCTGCCCTCCCTTCTTTGTCTCCTGCACACTCCATCTCATGTTCAGGAGTTTGTCAGTGCACCCCAGCCCTTCTCCTGATGTCATTACAGTTAATGAGGCTGAACCTTGTGTGTATGTGTGTATGTATGTGTGTATTTTAACCCAGAGGAATGAACCCCTACTGTTGTGCAACACACACACACACAGAGAGCGAGAGAGAGAGAGAGACATACTGTACTGTACAGCAAACATGAATAGTGAACGGACCACCTGGAAGACAAGATAAGGAATCATTTTTTACAGTTAGGACAGACTTTCCCAACAACGGGTGAGAACTCATTGAAATATCTATTCTTTACTAATAATAACCTCACAGTGACGTCTGAGTGGCTAAAGAACTATTAGATGTTAAAGTCTCATTGCTTGTCTGATGCTTTTCAATCTATGATGAGAATTTGTAATGTGACAGATCACAAAAATGCTTTTAAAGCTGAAATGCTTAACTTCCCACACGTTCAAACTACAGTGAGATGACGGAGTATCTGGGGTTGCATTAGTCAAGGTTCACTTTGTTGAACTTGGAATTGGCATCGTCATGTGAACAGTGCAGCCCAACCAACCTGATGAACAGACACATCAACGTTTGATGAATAAGGATAATATTTTTAACTAACCTAACATTATAAAGTCAAACGTTGAGCTTTTAGTGATAGTTATTAAAAATATCATTGAGTCCTATGTCTACACAACCTACAGGAAATGAAACCAAATTGTTTTTTGTTTTTTTTTCATTACCAATTACCCTAAAATGTGTTTTACAAAATGACGCCCCTATCAACAGGAGTATTTTATTTGTCTGTACCTTCCAACACTGTTACCATCACCCAAAAAAATATTGTTGTGTGGTTTGGTTTAAAGTGGGCAAAAAAAGGTCAGAGGCATCCATAGCAACTAAAACCACTCCTGCAGCATGATCCACCTCTTTGCTTTGGTATGATTCAGTGTCATACCTAAACACTTTAGCATTAACAGTTTCAACATGCTTTTCACTCAAGACTAAAGTGGATATCTTATAATAATAAATATTGATAAAAAGGAAATTGAGCAAGTGAGTTTGAATATCTAGGTGTTTTATACCCAAATTATGAAATTGCCCTAGACTTTCAAAACAAATTAAAACTGTCATTGCACAAGACCATGTATGTCTCACATGTATCACATATATCCTACTGTTTCCTTGTCTGGAACCAGGCCTCCCAGTCAATATTGAAGCCTATAATAGTCAAGCCTATATTCTAATAGTTGTAATAAATGTCATCATACACCATACAACCAAACCTTAAATGTAATGGATCAGAGACCAATGAAACTGGTCCAGTGTCAAGTTCTTTTGAATTTTGCCAAATTTTGTTTTCATTCATAAAAACAATATTTAAGTGCCTTTCCCCAGATCTAATCTGTCAACTGATCAAATATTATACATAGTAGCAAAGAAGTCATGACCAGAGAAGGAGCAAGTGGTAACTTGGTGCAGAGCAATTTTTGGTGAGTCACCTTTTTCACTAAAAGGCTTGCAATCATGATACACCTCACCAACATTATGAACCGTTTTCACTACACAAGTGATGAAAGTGGCTTAAACAACAACAATTTTTGATTCGATTTACTTGTCAAATCTTTGTTTACATGGTGTCTACAAATGCATATGCTCATAAACACATCCCATCACACCATGCATAGACACATGTACGCAGGGGTGCTCATAACTTCTTAGGTGAGAAGGTGAGAAGGATTTTGGTACTTGATCCATACATAGTGTGGTCCTAATAAACACAATCTTGCTTGCTGGTCCTCTCGGTGTCTCCCTCGCTGTCCCTGCATGGTAGATGATGAAGATGCACCCCCCAAGTTCTGGTTGATCCTCTGGTTATCTGTCTCCATCCACAGGTCAACAGCTGGCTTTGGGCCAAATGTCTTTGTGGTTGTCTTTGACAGGTGAACGTGCATCAGGGCTGAGAGACGAGTCTGTGACAGACGAGATCTGTGCTTGGTTTTTATTTTATGCTGCCAAGTGTTTTCCTGCTTGCTTTAAGCGAATCCATTCTCTCACAGTGGAGTCTCTGTCAAGTTGTAAGGTGGACTCATATTTCTGAAGAATGGTGCACATCATGTTGCCAAAGTCAGTAAATTGAGTAAGTTGAGTTGAAAAAGTAATATTTTGATTCATTGTTAATACATCATACTAACAAAACACTGAAGCTTTAATATGAGCATATTTCAAACACATTTGCTGTCTATTACAAGTCTCTGTTTGAATGGATCATGTCCCAAGGAAGATACACAAATGTGTTGACATACTTTTTTTAAGTGACTACTTAGGTGTCTACTGTTTGTTGTTGTTTCTTGAACCTTGCATTTATCTTCTCCCTTCCCGTCTTCTCCCTTTTCCTCTTTCTCTAATTTTCCTCATCTCCTTCTCTACCTATTTTCCACCCCCATGTCCTCTTACCCCTCCTCCTCTCCTGCCTCCTTTTCTCCCAATGAGACTGTGTCCCCTACATGTCTAAGCCTGTGCTCACCGGTGTTTGATGTCAGTTAATTTGCTGCAGTGTTGACAGGCGGATGGCTGCTCAGAACAGCATGTGTGTGTGTGTGTGTGTGCTTATGTATGTATTTTCAAGTGTGTGCTTGTATGTGCATTTAAGAATGAATGTGAGAGAGAAAATGTAGAGACAGACAGGAGCGCAAAAGTGAGTGTTTGTATTGAGCCGTGTGTCAATGCTCTGTATTTAGGTGCCAAGCAAATGAATCTGTGCATACAGTGTGTTATAACAATAGTGTGTGTGTGAGTGTGTTTGTGTGTGTGTGCATGTAGGTTCCCAAGCCGTTCACTGTGGTGTAATTGCTGCGTCTGAATTCGCTGCCCTGGATTACTGCAATTTACTCCCCCGGGAGTGCCGAGCACTGTGGGAAAACCGTAAGCAAGAGCGTGTCTGTGTGCACGTGTGTGTGTTTTTGTGTGTTTTAGCTCTGTGGGAAAAGTGCACTTGTTCAGAATGAGGGCACAATACAGCCTTTTCTCTACCATGCATGTCCACGGAGTCATATTAAACTCACTGACCATAAGCCTATAGTATCCTTTAGCCTACCTGTTTATGCAGAGCTCGTGTAGTTACAGTGGCTACTGTGCATTGAGTGTGTTGCACATTTGTGCAGCTGTTGGTTGTTTGCACAGTGTTGAAGCAGCAAATTAGAGTAGGGAAAACCTTATAATTGTTTTCAAGATGCACCTGCTCCAGCAAACAGAGCTTAAGCCGCTGTTAGAAACAAAAAGGTGTCCTGGAAGAGTAGCGCCCTCTTGGTGCTATAAAGCCATCCAGCAGATTTCCTGTCAAATCTGAGCTCCTAGACTGCAACTGTTGCCAGTCTTTTTTTCACATTAACATGTAGTAAACCTATAATACACCTTTACACGTTTAAAGTGTTCAGAATGAATGACTGAAAGTGCACCGACTTTCACAAGGACCAAAAATTACACACAAAATCATATAATATAATAGAAATTCTACATATAGGGACTTTAAATAGCATCTTGATTGATTCAGTTTGAAAATGACCCATTCACAAATTCAAAATGCTTTCGAACCCTGACACACACACACCACCCCCCACCCCCTTCCAGCAGTGCCACATGAACACTGACACTAGCACCCTGCTCTATCAGAGTGTTGTTTCAATGTTCCTCTATCCTGGCTAAATATTACATCACCAGTCACCACTACAAGTCATAGTAGCAGTACTAGTTATGATGCTACTCTCATTTGCAGAGATTCAATCTTTCTGAAAAAGGAAAGTAACTTATAATGAAAACTATAAAGTGGGACTGGGATTAATCGACAGTGTAATAAACTGACTGTATATGTAATTTGCTAACTCAAAAAGGATTTTGTGTTAAGCTATTTTAAAAACTTGGAGCTTTAATTGAACTACCTAACATACTGACAACAATATTCAAAAACTGTGCAGAGCTGGTGCAGGCTGTTGTAATGTATTTTCAGCATCACAGTGCTGGTTTGCTTCAGTCAAGTCCGACCTGGAATTCTTGAGCCTTGAATGGTTGGATCATGTTCTCCCAGTTCACTGTGAATGGCATGATAGTGAAATCCTGAATGGAATTTTTGTGAATGGGCCTGGTTCTTCTACACACAGTGTCAATCCCAGCTGTCCGTGTGTATTAGAGCTGTAAATTTTATGTGAGTATAAAGGACAACAAGGCTGAACCCCACACGACAAGGTCATAAAAGTCTGGTGAGATTTTGGTTGAGTGGACACTAAAGACCATTGAGAAATGCCTTGCCCTCACTAAACCAACCATCGCTGTCACACACACTCATGGTATACTGCCATTGTCTCATAGGATTCCCGCTGCTGTAGCCAGGTAACCCGCTTTAGCAGCCATTAGGACAGATGTGTTTTATGAGCTATGAGGAAAGCTTCTGTTTTCCCTTTCAAACAACATATTGTTCTTTGGAACAGAGGTAACCGATGGTGACAACTGCTTTGCACATTTTCCACCAACAGGAGGTTAAAAGAAATGATCTTTTTCTGGACATGGATTGGGTTGCACCAGAGTTCGCTCAATTTGTTGAGCATCCATAAACACTCAGTAAATGTGAGCTGCCGTGCCTCTAAACAAGTGTTTCCTCACTATGTAAAACTATCCATCACCTTCCAGCACTTTGCACCACATAAAATCCAGACCCAGCTCTCACCACATCGCTGGAGGTAAAATCCTAATTCTGCACTCTGAGCTAACCAGGCTTCCATGTTGAGACAATAAACAATTTCCCACCATCAAATTTTATGATTTGTGCTGTTTAAGTGACAAAAGCAACTGAGCTCTGAGTCATTTGGTTTGTTTTCTACCAGCCTAATGTGCAACTATCTCAACAGTGGCATTTCTCAGAAACCTGTTTATTTTACTGTCTAACATTTAGAGTGTCCGGTCAGATGAATGTCCTGTTGGCTGAGGGGTTGAGGTACCACTCTACTGTCGGCTATCAAATAGAGGGATGTAATGAAAATCATCCAGTATTTCATAGCCTCAAGGTTAGGAACCACTGAACTATACTAAGTTGAAACTTGACAGATGCTGCAACTAGCTGCTGGATGGCATGATTACTGAGTGCATTCAGAAAAAAAAGACTCTTGCTTTAACATTAACTTGTTTGATACAGAAATTATGTTTTATTTGCACACAACGTTAAGAAAATCCAACTGCTCTACATCAGGTCAATATTCTTTATTCGTTTTTATGCTGTGACTAGCCACTTTTATGAAAAGAGCATCACGTATAAGCTGGCCTTCATTTTCCTGACTTGGTGGTATTTCGGGTTTCGGTTGGTGAAAGTCAGTTTGTCTTGTAGTGTTTCTTCCTGCATGAGAAAGTCTCATCTCCTGGCAATTCCTCTCCATTGATCTTCCTGACCTGCTCGGTCCACTCAGAGCAGTCATCCTGTCCAAACAGCCCGAGACCCCTGCTGGGTCTGGATCATCAGTACCTGCATGAGCCAATCAGAATGTGTGTGAGTGTGTCTGAAAACCAGGCCAGGCCATCTGTGTGCCCACGCTGGGCAGTCAAACCCTGTGGCGCCTGGTCCTAATGGATTTGTTTAAAAGGACCTTCACAAACACAGGAGGATAAAGGCTACTGCTGCCTTGTGAACAAAACTCTGAATGGTTCCCAAATCTCCCTGGAGTCCCAGGGCGAAGCATTTGTGTAAGAAATGTGCATGTGCTCATGTTTGTGTGTGTGTTTCCCATGCCATACTGTAGGTCTCTGTCATATGTCCCATTACTGTGATGGGTACGCAGGCCTCTTGTGGTGGACAGGTAAACACCAGTGCAAACACACACAACACCAAACATTATATACTGTCAGCTGCTGCCACCCATAAATGATCGTCACTGATGCATCCACAGTAGAAAATCGTTTGGACGCTAAACCGAATAAGTCACTGAATAACTGATTGTCTCTATGGGACAGCAGGGTTGGGTGGCTTGCAAATTTCAATCCCTGTTCATGGATTTTAGTCATGTTAACTTGACAGGTATGCAATGGCCATTTGTCTAATTTTCCAAATTCCTCAAGTGTTACTCAGGGTTTGGGTTAGTGGCAGCTTTGCTTTCCTCAGGTTGTGTCCTCTTTAACCTCCCAGTTCATTAGTCTTATTTATCATAGCTGGATTCTGCAATCAGTCTATCTACACAGCAGCACTGGCCAAGCAACACATCAACAGACAAGTCGAGGCTTGAGAGAGGAAGAGTGTGAGTGTGAGCAAGAGAGACAGGGCGCTAAAATATAATGACACCTCTATCTCAGTGACAAGTATAAATAGTCATCTACTCCCGATTATTTTATTGCTTCCAAGGGACTTGTGTCGTACTCCCTGATCCTGACAAATTGCACATCCTCCTCACATCCTTACATCTGCAGATATACAGGTCCGTCTTGTAGGATGTGTGTCTATCTGTGCATGCACTATGCAAAGCCAAACTGAAGTGCTTGTATCTCATTGCCTCTGACAAGCAACAAATACTAAGTTATTTGCAGAAACGTTCTGCTTACCATCCACACATCTTCCTGTACACAGTTTGTTCAGAGGTGTAGTGTTAAATAATACTAGACCTCAACTCACCACAGTTCATATTTAGTAAATGCTTGAAAGTATGGTAAGTCTTGCCCAGTCTTTACTGAACTTTAATGAAAACAGAAATGTTCAAATTTGACTCTTCTTCCAAAACGTGTTGAGAAAATGGACTTACTCACAAAATTAAGATGGCCAAAAGGAGATTTGCACAAATTCATGTCTGATAGTTTTCTTAAATATGTTTTGTTATAAGTTTATATTTGCATGCATGCTATTATGCATCAAGGGAAGCACGTGCTAAGCTAACTCAAGCAATGGAGTTATAGCCGTTCACGGCTCCCAGGCCATTTTGTGATTTCAGATTTCATTAGCTTTTCCAGACGCCTTGAAGGGAAGCATTGAATCAGAAATCCACTTTATGATGATCAGTAGTTCAAAGGGAAATTATGGATCATGCATAGGCAACTCACTATGATCCAACATTACAATGGTAAAATTACAGTTGTACCAAGCTGCTGCATTACAGTTGTAGAAGCCAGTGTTGGTGAAGCTCCTGCTGATGTCATCACTTATAACAATGGGAACCAATTGGTGGTGGAAAGACAGCAGGATACTCCCTACTTCCTGTTTCCTGTCAGACAGGGCAAAACAATGGAGAGAAAAAAAAATCAAGATTATACTTCTGTCTCTGCTTCTCCAAACTTATTTGATAAATGATGCTTTTGCAAGCACCTATTAATGCATATTGTCTCTTACTCTTGTAAGAGGTGGCTACATCAGTGGGATTTCACAGCCATAAATGGAGGCTAATTCAAGAAGATAATTACCAATGTGAATTGTGCTATTAGATGAATACTCATCTAATACTACCAAAAACCTTCGAGTGTGAAAATCCCTGAAAACTTTGTTTAGCGGATGGTGGCAGTAGTCGTCTGCTTGGATCCACAGCAGTCATAGAAAACAAATTACATTCATCATACATAAACCCTTAAAACCAAAATGAATCCTCTTGTCCTCCATGCCATGTCCATTTGTTTGCTCATTCCCAACTTCTTTACCATCATTCCCAACTCTCACACTGGCCAATAGCTTCCATTTGTCACTGTTTGCATTAGTTGATGTAGCAAGTGTTCTTCACCCTCAGTGTAATCAAATCTGTCTCATAACAGATCATAATCTGTCTAATAACCAGCTGCACAAGCAACAAACATAAGGTGTTTACTGTGCTGCCATGTGTTGGGGAAAATATGAGTGCTAACAAATCCAAGATGGCGCTGTGGATGGCTGCCTTGTTGTGTGGGTGTGCATTGTTTTGTCTTGTTTGGTTTGTAAATTCAGTTTTCTGCTGTGGTGCCCAGAGCTTTTTACCAGAGAAGAGCTTATGGACATCAGGGGAAGAGCTCCAGTGGATTTATTTCCCACTTTTCATGTGTCATCCATGGAGCTGTTGGACATTCTGGTCAAAGATGCCCTCACCTTTGTTCAGAGGGAAACATGCCAGTGCGCTTGTGCATCTCCACATTTCACACTGCTACCAGGATTATTTCTCTCCAATGTGTGTGCAACAAACTGGATGAACTTTAGCAGGTTTCAGCTCTTCAAGGGCGATCACAATGCAGAACTTCAAAGCAAAACGAAAGGTGGAGGAATCTGTTTTTATGCTACAACGCCAAGGGCAAAAAAAGTACGCAAATTTTGCAAAAGAAATTGTGTTGCCAGTCTTTCCAGGATGAAGCTATCATACCCAATCATGATCCTATCACCTGTTACCAATTAACCTGTTTACCTGTGGAAGGATCCAAACAGGTGTTTTTGGATCAGTCCACAACTTTCACAGTCTTTTGTTGCTCCTTTCCAAACTTGTTTGAAACATGTTGCTGCCATCAAATTCAGAATAAGTTTAGATTTACAGAAATCAATGAAGTTGATGAATTAAAACTTAAATATATGATCTTTTTACTGTTTTCAATTGAGTATTGAAACATTTCAAATATTTCTTGTGCTGCATACTGTGACACATTAAATAACATTGCATATATTTTCTAATATTTTTTCGTATCTTGTTGTCAATTTTCTATTTTCCATTTACGCTGCTGGTACATGCTTGCTTGTTATCTTTCTTTATCTTCTTACTATGTTTAGTGTCATGCACCAAAACACCAAGGCAAATTCCTCATATGTAAAAACCTACTTGGCAATAAACCTATTCTGATTCTTATTTGTCTCTGGTGTAACAATTTGTGGAATCTCAGACATTTCAGGAATCAGATGAAGACACACTGCATGTGGCAAAACCCCCGAGCAATGTGTTGGGGCTTGTGAAAAGTCTGTTTATGAGTGCACACGCTATTAAAAACAACTTACCATGAGAAAGACTAGTGTCCAGTCAATACGCATTGGTCTTGTTTTCCAGTTTAAATTACCACCACAAAGCAATATGCTGATCTTGTGTATCTTGTGTATCTCCCCCAGTCAACCAGCACAGTGTGGTACATAGTGACAGCTGAGAGACATGCCGACTCCTTCCTGATCTTGTATGGCTGATAAATAATACTAAAGCCTTTATCAACATACTTTATTTATGTTAGTTTTGCCTGATTACACTGCAGTAATTCAGTACTAGTTTTTTCAGTACCAGGCCCTCACTATGCCCCCCTCACAACTATTTTCTTGCCCCAATTTGTTTCCATATAAATTAAATTAAATATATACAGTATATAAAACTTGGTCTGGTATGGCACCATATACCTTTGTTCTGCTTGAATTCATAGTACGTGTTTCTCAACCTTGAGCTATCTACCTATCTAACTAAAAGAAACTGAACATAAATGAACAAGGCTTTGAAGGTGCTGAAAGTGAAACTAAACTCATGAGTTCAGCCGTACACAAGCACACACAGACATCTCAGATGTGGAAGAAGATCAGGATATGTGTGTGATGGAGACGGAGTTTGAGTTCTGGGTGTGTTTGTCTGCGAGAGCTGTCGGCCTCATGTGTTTAAGACTGCAGACAACATGGAGGTGGATGTTGAGTGTGTCTCAGTCACAGTGAGTGTTACAGAGTGAAAGCAGGAACCGGGACGTCCCACTGACTTGACACACTTGGCTCGGTCACTGTGTTTTAATTCAATTGTCAGCATATGTGCGTATGTATTTGCATGTGGAGTCTGAAGGTTTGTATGTGCGTCTCCCGAGGACATGTGTGCTGACTTTTTTTAAATGTGTGTGCGTGTGAGTTTGCATGTGCAATTGTGCAGATGAATGTGTTTCTAAATTGTAATATGTGGGCACAATTGAGTATGTGTGGCAAACTTTCTGCACGTTTCTGCGTGTATCAATGTGTGGGTTTATTTTGTGTGTATGTGCTTCTGTCTGCAAATGAACACACACCCAAAGACTCGCATATGCTGTGTGTATCCTCTGACTCCATGAGCTCTCATCAGAATGTGATGCTTTCACTCGGCATTTACGAGCAAGTGTGTGTGCATGTGTGTGTGTGTGTGACTTGGCTAGTTGTCCCTCTTTTTAACCAGCTTTATTAGCATGTGAGAGGCTAATTGAAGCCATTTGCAGGCCGTGCTGCCTCTTTAGTGACGTTCCAGAGGGTTTTACAACCTCACAGCTGGATCCTATTGTCTCAAAAAGTCAGTGGGGAGAAGAAAGGCAGTCAGACAGAGACAGAGGAGGTGAGAGCAGAGAAAGGAAGAGTGAAAGCACTTAAAGCTCCTCAGTATCCTCCTTAACCCGCAGCAGAACACACTGACTCCCAGCAGCACCAGACAACACATACCAGGCTGCAGTCTGCTTCACGCTCGTCCAGTGCTGACGCTGAATTATGCGCGGAATTTCACACATATGTTGACCCCTGATAAACAACAGATATTTTATTGTTTAAATCCATCAAAACCATCTATTTGTTCTCAGTTTGATTTTCCAGTTAAAAGCTGCACGTGGCAACTTTGGATATTTGGAGACTGCTTGACGTTTTCTGACTTTTATAACAGAAATCCTGCAACGTGACGTCAGTAAATTGCAGACAGGACACTCATGGTAACCTTTCTGACGCTTGATGCCAAATGAAGGGTTGGAAGATTGTCTTCATGTGTGAAAAGGAGTTGGAAAGTCAGAAAATTTAATCTGGTAACTTGCCTATAGTAACCTAGTAGTAACATTCCCACTAACTTTTACCTCCATTCAAACAACTCAACTGTGAATTACCCAGTTACAGAACACACAAGGAGACCATATTCTAAAAATCATTATGCTTGTCTCTGTTACACAAAGGACACATGAAGCAGCACAGCAGAGATTACTGTCTAGTGCACCCTAGAGCCTGCCAAATGTACTTTTAGTAATTTCATGGCCAGGGTCACCTAATGCACCTGAGGCACAACTGGATACAGGGTGGGATCAGAAAAAAATGCATGATCATGATACATTATAGGTGGGTGCATTAGAGATTGTGACAATCTTGCCCAATCACATTCGCTTCTTCCATCCTGTCATGACACACTGACAGTTTGAGAATTCGGTAGAGAGTTTTTGGAAAAGGAAACTTATTGTCAACTTTTTATGATGATGATTTATGATTCACTTTTGTGGAAATGATTTTATTCATCATCACAAGGATACATACAGTAACCATCTGCAGTTCAATACCACCACGATGCCATACATAATGTCAAAGTAGAACTTAAACTGTGGTCTAGTATTCAGTTAGATTTGACTGTTTCACATGCAAAATAATTGCTGCTTAATCTTCATATTGCAACATAAACATGATTCTGGTCATGATCAAATAAATAAATTGCTGCCCAAGTTAAACAGATATCACACGTGAACAGACTTGACATAGATTTTTTTCATGTTAGAGACCTAAGTAGGAATACCAAAAAACTACTGCCAGTCTGTCAGTCTGTTGGTCCACCACTTTGATCCAAACTGAAATATCTCAACAACTATGGGATGGATTGCCATGGAATTTTGTACAGGCATTTATGTTTCCCTGAATATGAATCCTTTGATACTCTGAATTTTCCTGAGGCAATATCAGCACATCAAAGTTCAACTTTGTCCAATACTTTAGTTTACGAACAAATTCTTGCAAAACTAAGCTCAGCTGTACTTTTTGTAAGTACAGCCTCACAGAGCCACTAGCATGACTGCACACTGTTGGTCCTGTAATTTGAGTACATTGAACAAATGTACTTCATCTAGACAGAAAAGAAACGATGGCTATTTAATGCAGTTAATGTATGACAAAGCTGTATGTCAGCTTAGATAGGTCACATCTAAGCTGAATTTAGGTGGGTTTACCTGAGTTTACTCTGCATGATAATACAGTGCATAAGTAGATTATAGCAGAGTGTAAACATCAAGTGTTAGACCTCTCTCTCATTCTCTGTCTCTCTTTCTCTTTCTCGCTCACATACACACATATACACACACAAAATGCTTGTGCAAGCTTTGTTGTTTGTTTGTGCAGAAACAAGTCACAGGTCATAAATAGGATGGCACAAAATGCCTTTACCTGATGACACAGTTGTCCATGGTAATGACATTCTGTGTGTGTGTGTGTGTGTGTGTGTGTGTGTGTGTGTGTGTGTGTGTGTGAACAAGTATAGTTTACCTTCCCATGCTAGAAGTTTAATGTGTCAATATAAAATCCTTCTTGACTCTTTCACCCATGCTCGTTTGACACTGTTAAAGTGTCTCCCTGTTTGTCTCTTCATGAATTTCTCGATAACTATGGAGTCTTGCCTCAGTCTTCTAGTTTCTACATGCTCCAAACTATTGACAGCATTTAAGGAATTTTGGACTGAGTTCCTTCTACTTGCATTTTTCCATTGCTTCCCAATTCTCTGTCTTCTTTAACCCCTTCACTCCTTTCTTTGCTGTATGATAAACTGAAAGTCATTTTCACATCACTTTTGTATTTTTGCCTCTTTGTCATTTCCAAACCCATGACTTTTCACTATTTACTCAAAGGGTCAGACAAAATTTAACCACTCCAAAATACACAATGTACAGCTTCAGGGGCTGATTCTAATGCAGCAAAGATGAAAGCTTCGCTGACTAATGGGTGTGTTAAATTGCTCCCTTGTTGTGGATGACAATGTCCTGCTCTGTTTGTTCAATAAGCTAACTTTCACACTGATTCACAGATAACTGTAACTGGGTCTCAGTAACTGACACCCTGCAGGAGAATATCATGCACAAACACACACACACACTGAACACACAGGCACATGGAAATCCCTCTGAGGTCACACACTTTCCGTCGTAACACGTCACTTCCTTCCAGGGAAGCCACTCCAGCAGGTACTCCACCACAAAACACACACACACACACACACACACACACTACTGTCAGTGCAATGATTAATATCCCGGGCGACCACACGGAAACAACCAGGCAGAAGTTTAAGGAGGTACTCCCTCACAGCAGAGATAACAGTAGTGTGTGTGTGAGTGTGTGTGTGTGTGTGAGTAATGGACATGTACTGCAGGCTTACACTGTATGCATACAATCCATTGCTCAAACACGGTCTCACACACACATAGCCGCACTTTCCAAACACGCTCAGAACCCCCGACAGATGCAGACTGACCGATTTCCACCCTGATAGTGTTAACTGTTTTACAGTACGCACTAAACTGTAATAGTTTCCCGTAGGAGCCGGTGTGTAATTGTGCCTGTTATCATTGCATTGGGTGGCTCTGGGTGTTGCCTCTGAGCCACTCTGAGGCTATTTATACAGCCTCTCTGTTAGTCCCATTCCCAGGCGCTTTATTCATTTTCCACCTTTCCAATTCATGAAAGGGAAAAAATGAAATATCACAAAAAGCTTTTACACTTTTCCAAGGTAGAAAAGTTTGATATATTGATAAAAAGAAAACGTGACAAAGTGCAATGGTAAGAGACTGATGATAAAGTGAATAAATTCTGATTAACATGAAACAAGTGGCTTAAACATCCATTGACATTTGTTCAAGGTTTGACTGTTAACCTAATACTCACAGTAGTGGATGGAAATATGCATTAATTTACATTTTTCTTTTAAGATTTGTGCTAAATTTGGATGGAAACAAATTTATTGGATCTGGTTGGAGAAAAGCAGTCAATGCTCGCATAAGAGAAACTGCAACGTTTCCCACAAGGGACCTTGGTAACTTACCAGTTCAGATGCTATCTTCTGTATCTCTATCAATTAACTGATTGGTTGATAAATCCTTTCAGAATATAATAATGTCATTCAACTCAAAACAATAACTTTAGTAATACCTTAGAGTTTTAACCATTTTAAATTTCAGATTTGAGTTAAGCCATCCAACATCATAGTCATTTTTTTCACAAGATATAGAAGGAAAATATTCAGATCCTGATTTTAGACAGAAGGGTGATCTGCATTTTTTGTAAGTAATATCAGGGAAATGAGAAAAAAATTAAAAGTTACATACAGGATTGCTGAGTGTTAGTTTCCGTTCGCCTTGTAATGAGTGAAGACAGTAAAGTTCTCAGATGAGGGCTTGTCTCTTCTTGGGAAAGTTCATGGAAAGTCTTCGAGCGACGCCCCCCCTGACCTATGACACAGATGATGTCAAGATTCAAAAGCCATGCCAGCGTATTCATGGTGACTGAAGACCAACAACAGCGTGTGATAGAGAAGAGGAAACAGGATGATATAACTGTCAATATAACTGTCAATGCTTTTTACAGTCGCAGTGATGACACACTAACAGCAACAACAACAAAGATCTGTTTACACTGCACCGGCATGTTACACACTCCCTGTTTAATATTTGAGAACTTTAGTCTAAAACCACAGCTCTGGTTCCAATCCATACATGTGAATTAAGTGGGATAAGTACTAATCACACCTTTATGTATTTTATAGTCGGCTGTTTGTCTGCAACTTTATGTTTGGTTTAATGTGTCTGCTTTGCCTAGAAGTCTCATGAGAAAAAGATTTTTAATAGCAGTAGCCTCACCTACTTAGAAAAAGGTCACTGACATAATTAAGTCAAAATTTAACAGTGAGGCTTTTGTTCTTTAAAAGATTGTGGGCAGGAAAGTTACTTCTGAAAGCCAGAAATCTCAGCACCTGGCAAAGAAATAGAGTCAGTGGTATCGATCTTGGACCTAATCAGTCCCTTACAGATACATTATGGCCATTTAATGGTATTAAAAAAAAAATCTTAATCATAATCGTTGGGGTTTTCTTGTTCATTTTACTGTGGAAAGTTGCTAAGAACATGGAGAGGAAGAACGAGGAATGACATGCAAAAGGATTCCTGGCCAGAAGAAACAGAGGACATTGCACTTTTTATTTTTTTTGTGAATTTCCCCACATACACCATCCTGCTGCTGGAAATACTCACAAGAGCATCAAATTTGTATTAATCTGCTGAAAATAGTCCCTAACAAATGCACTGTTAACTCCTGTTTGAGTAACATATGCTGAACTGCTAAACTGCAGTACCACGTGTTTTAGGAAACTATTAAGCAATTTTTTTAATTTAAAAATTTAAAAAACAAAGCATTGCTGGTTTTTGTCTTTTCATGGGATTTATTGACAGTAACAAAAATTTTGAATATCAATCGTCATCAACCAATAGATTTACTTGTTCACTATCTGATCAACTATCTTCAGGTGAAGCTTAGCCTAATTACAATGTAATGTTTGCTATTATTGATATTTATCTCAAATTAAAGTAGGTTGCACCACAAGTTCTTCCACAGAGATTGCTTACATATTACTGTACTAACTGACTGCCGCTAGCTAGTTATTTTGTAGATTATAGCATGACTTATTTTGATTGAAGAATAAAAGAGGTAATGGACTATGGTTGGCATATCTGAGATGACACTTGGTCAAAATGCGGTTTGAAAATGAGGTCAACTGAGAGGACTTAAACTTACATTTCATACAAAACAAATTACAATCTATGCTCATGAAGTTAGACCAAGTTGCCACTCATCCTGAACAGCATTTATACTACTAATCTGTGGCAAATACGTATTTCTTATGTAATTCTTAAATGAAATAAAGCCATAGCTACATTTACAAAGAATTGGCTGTTCAGTTTTTTATATCACTAGGCCCCCTAAAACTGTTCTATTTGCAAATACAGCTCATGATTCTACAGTAACTTCCTGTTCACACTGTTAATAGCTTTTGATTGGATGGCGCTACATGTGTTTACGTTGTGTACATTGATGGTGCAACCTGATTTAATAACTAGCAGTTAGTAAAAGCTTAACTGAACTTTTGAACTTCTGAACCAGCATTTGGTTGGTGTTCGACAAGTTTGACAGTAAAATCATCATTTTTAACACATTACATTACTGTTCTTATATTAACATGGAGGCACGATGGGATGCAGAACATGAACATGACCATGAGCAGATGGTGGTGTATATACCCTGTGTATTAGACTGGCCTCCCATGAACTCAACATCTCTTGGAGTATCTCATCTCTCTTGTCCTGGTACCTCTGGCAACCGTAATGTAATCTTTGTGATTATCTTCAGCAAGGAGGCTAATATCTCCAGTCTGGGTGAGAGCTGGACTCCTGCTAATAAGACTGAGTGAGAGCAGTGTTTAGACAGAGGGAGAGTGATCGCTCTCTGGCACTGCTCCCTGTGATTTATGACCTCCTTAATGAGTCTCTCTCCCCTGTGTGTGTGTGTGTGTGTGTGTGTGTGTGTGTGTGTGTGTGTGTGTGTGTGTGTGTCTTAGCTTATCACCAGCATATATGTGATTTCGCTCAAGAACCTCCTTGAGTTTCACCTCTCTCCTTTGGCTGACACTTGCAGTAACACTTAAGGGACCGAATCACTTTAAGCTTCAAGCCATCTAAATACAACAGTAGGTGGCATTTTTCAGACAAACACTCACACATGTACTTTCAACTGTTTTTTTTTTTTTTTTCGTGACGGAGTGAAGAAAAAAATATCTTTGGGGTGGCGGTGCATTCCATTGATGGGTGAAAGTGCAGGCAGTGCGGATACAGCACACAAAAAAGTGCAACAAGACAATCTGACAGGGCAAGTGTCACATTTTGAGTAATCACAATTGCATCCAAGTATTTCGGTTGCAGCAGCGTCAGCGACTGATGCAAAGTCTAGTATTTCAGCATCAACAAGAAAACAGTGTTCGGCTGGTGGAGAATTCGGGAACTAGACGCACGCAGACAGACAGTCAGATGGACAAGCGGAGTAATGAGACAGAACAAGGTGAAGGGAACAGCTGAGCTGGGCTGCGTCAAAGAGCTGCAGTAGAATCCAACACCCACAGATTGAGGAGAAATCAAAATAAAGTCTAAATTAAGAGTCGGAGCAATGTGTGTGTTTTTGTGTGTGTGACGGTGGAGTACGGGGCTGTTTGGCTTGGCTGCAGCCGCTCTGTGCAGCATGGCAGCCGAGCGAGACGGCAAGGCCGACCTCGCAACCACACAGGCTGAATGTGCAGCAGCTGACTCTCCATGTCCTGCTGCTGAGTGGCCCTAAAACCTCCCAGAGCCTAAACAGTGACCTGGCTTACCCTGCTTTCAGGCCCGTTCTCTTACATAATCTTTTCCCTCTTGGTGGAAAGACATACCGTAGCGCTGTCTTTGTCAATCTGCTTTATCTCTTTATTTCACCATAATTACATAGCAATGAGGGAATTAGATGACCCACTGTGACAAATGGAAACATTTTCCATGTGGTATAGTCTATCTGGTGGTCTATCTCCTAATGATGTTTGGGAAATACTGATTTCTTTCAAAAAAATGATGCTGTAATATGTTTTTTCTCAGACTGATGATGTCCTCTGTGCAGTGGGAATGAAAACAGCTTGTGTTGCTACCTGAGAAGTCTCACTGTTGTTATCAGTGACTTGGCACAAAGCCCTGTTGTGTTCAGAATAGCTTTTGAATGCACTACGCCATCTAGCCTCATGCACAGGAGCTGCAGCTTGAAGTCAATGCATCACGTGTGGCTGCTGGGCACAGTATGTATGCAAGACTGCCTCGGCAACTGAAATCCTCGATTCAGGTTTTCTGAATTATTTCTATCTTTTTTGATTTTTTCATCCTCTCATCAGGTTGATTTATAGAGCGCCTGTACTCACGTAGCGATGGATCTGTTTGAAGAGAAATCTAAGGTATGCGGCTCAAGCCCTGCCATAAATTCTCCATGTGGCTTGGTGAGCTTCAGGACCTCACACTAAGGAGGGCATAAGAGCAGAGAGAGGAGAGAGAGAGAGACCTGGATATCCCTGAAATAGATGCCATGTATTTTGCCAAGCCATAATCTAGAGATAAATTATTTAAACAAAATGGAAACACAGCTTTCGGTTGCTCTGGGGAGCTCGAAATGTCTACTCGTGCAGTGTAATTATTGATATTAACCTAACGCACTTTCCACAATGAGCTCCAATGAATCTGCAGACACAAATCAAAATAAGCCTTAACCAATTTTCAAGATATACATGTTTATACAAGACAGAGAATAACAACAGCAATCCGGTCATTCATCTCTCATTTTTTCCAAGGACGAACAAAGCAGCACTAAATTAATGCTTTAAATGTTGCTTTCTTATGTTGCCTGAGAGTCACTTATGATTTAAATGTTGCTGTCTTGTATTATTGATGCAGCCTTGTGATCACTAGCACATTATACTGTGTGTTAGAGCTGTTTTGTTCTCTCAGTTTCTCATCTGTGTACATCCATCTACCATTATAAGTTCCATTGGACATTGGACAACACACTACTCTTGCTGAGCTGGGAATCTCCATCCTGCTTGGTGAGGACTCTTTTTTTTAAACTAAGAAATTATTTTCAATATCAAAATTTTTAAAAAGTTCAGCTTTAAATAAGTAGTAGTCAGCCTGATCTGCTGCATCCTCTCTCATCTGTTAAATTAAAAAAGTAGGTATTTCACATGATCAGTAAAAACTGAAAACTAGCAGCTACAGGTGTCACTGGTGTTCCACAAGGCTTTATCCTAGGTTCTCTTATTTCTCTTTGTGCTATTCTTATTAGTTAATTTTGCACAGTCTAACATCTGGCTTATACAGTACACAGTGGCAAACTGCTTGTTATGTCTGACAAGTAAAGTTGAAAATATCAGACTGACAGAACAAGGCCAGTTAAGGTGATTAAAATATTGATATGATGTGCTAAAACTATAACTGGGAGATTCTGAGCACTATTTATCATCAACCAGCATTAGCTGCCTGTTAGTACTCAACATATATCTAGCTACAATGACCAGGACCGGAAAATGACACGCACAGTTTGCTATTTATTAGGACTGAGTGACTCATCACCATGTTGTTTTTTTTGAACAGCAAAAAGACACAGTCATCTCTGATTCTTTCAATATAAAAAGAGTACAGAGTAGCTTTCTCTCTCACAAATCATCTTTTCGACTGAGTCTACAAATACATGTATGAGGTCAGCCACAAAATTAAATTTTGTAGTTTGGCCAACTGATGAAATAAATGTTGAAACAGTTTATTATAAAATCTGGCACAGTCAAACTTGGTGATGTAGCATTTGCAGCTTATTTTATCTTCACTGCTAATCAATCAAATATTTAGTTAAATTGAGCACCGCATCAGGCTTTAGATTCCTAAAATGTCAGTGTAGCAGATCTGTTGTCTTTTTGTGTGACGAAGCCTGTAGGTATTAAAGAGCAGTTGGAGTGTTTTCCCAGCATGACATCCCATATTCCCAGCATCAGATCTGACCCTGACCCAGGGGAGCCTTTGACCACCTAAACAAACTGTTACTACCCACTTCAACTCTGCCTGACTCCCTATCTCTCTTTTTCTCTCTGTAACTCTGTGTTCTTCTCAATTTTCTCCCCTGCTTCCATCTTAACTATTTTTCTCCTCTTCTCATCGGCCTCCACCTTCATTGCCTTGTTCTAAAATAAACTAACTAACCCCCCTTGTGAAACTCAATCCTGCACAGGACAACACAGAGTGAAGTACACCTCATAAAAGGACTCGAGGGGTTTATGCACTTCAAACAGAGGCGGGGATTAAAAGGCCATGTCTGTTTACTTACAACCCTCTCTGCAGCTCTTTAGATTCCCACCACTTCCTAATTCAATTACAGAGGCAAGCTGCAGACAAGGCTGAATCTTCAAGAAACACTCTGACGTGGAATTTCCCTCCGTCCTACTGACTCACGTTACAGGGTCATTGGTGGTTGGAGTCATGAAGGTCTGTGATGGGAAGGTGTGTTTGAGAACTCAATTTTGGATGTTTTAAGTCCATAAATTTAGCAAATAACTAGGATAACAGTGATTAAATCTTTTATCTGATTCATGGAGGGCCGTGTGTTTGCTCTTCCAAGCACCTGGTGTCTGGTCTGTCCTTCCAAGGAATAATCATCTGGTCGATAGGACGTGATTTGTACTACACTTCTTGTTTATGTTGGAAAGACTGGATAGTTCATGAGCACTGACAGCCACAGTAACTGTCCTTCAGAGACATATGGAAATAGAAAATCCACAGGAAAGATGTCTCTGTAAAAAGCAAGAATAGTCCAAAATGGACACTTGACATGTGTGCATTTCTGTTTATACTACTACTTTTGTCTTCACACACTGACGTGTTTATGACTTAACATTTGGACAGCATAAGACGCTGATTGCAGAGTGTCTAGATTGTTACAACATGTGTTGCTGTGAAGTAGTAATTAAGGTAATTCTAATATGACATGAACATGAGAGTGAGGGGCACAACAAAGATAGAGACAAAATATACTGGGAAAAAAAATTAAATATGGATCTGTAGGTTACAACTCACGGAAATGATGACATATATGTACTGAATATTTTTAGTCAAAGATATGATCAAGAACTGGACCAACTGCAGAGAGTGAGTCTGCATTCAATCTGCCCTTTGTTGTGCGGCAACAGGCCCATATTCAGCGGCATTGTGGGTAGCGTTCAAAACCACGAGCCCACAGCAGCTGAGAAAACACTGCTCATATGTAGCTCGGTAGGATGCTCGTATGGATGATATTAGCATAGCTGCTGTTTACTCTGTACTGCTATGGAGCCGACCACATGCACACACACACACACTCTCACACACATTACGCAGCAACTCTGCTGCATATCATCCATCCTGTTATCCCAATATTAGAGCCAAGCCCAAAAGATTTGGCCCTGCATGCAAGTGAGACCACGGGCTGTTAACCTCTGGACACACACAAATAGACACACACACACACACACACACACACACAGCTCTATCATTTTATCACAGATGATGATGAGATTCAAGTTACCCATCATCCTAAAATGGGTTACAGCCACTATACAAACTGCATTTTGAGTTAAGCACACAAGAGACTGCTGTTAATTAGCTCCAAGTTAACTCTGTACATTGGCTATATTCAATGCCTTTTTATTACAAAGGCCTCAGACTCAGAAATTCCTCTGTACTCTAAGGAGTGTCTCAGCATCTTTCAGCTTACTGCGTCCATTTTCCAGCCCACAACTTTTCGCCGCTCTCATCACTGTTGTTTTCGGTCGCAGCAGGCTGCTGTTCACAGTGAAGAAGCTCTGACAAACCACTCTGCGTTTGCGTAGCTGTTGAACATAGTGGAGCTCTCAGCAGCTAAAGAGATAGATAAATCGGCAATTTAGGTGATAATATGTTAGTGTTGTGGTCACAGCTTGTTTCCACTGCTGCCAACTGGCCAAATCAAAATAAATCAGTTAGTGCAGGTTTAAATGAAATATTATAAAACTGATAATAAATTAGTGATACGTTTTGCTCTTAACTGTAAATATGTAAGAACAATAATGTCTTGAATTTGATTAGGATTTACCCATAATATGTTTGTTATACATGTAGTTGTACTGTTCAATGACAATACACTGAATCTGAATATACAGCTGCCCTAACCTATTGTTTTCTATGTAGGCTAACACATGTTAACACACAGATCAGTGCAGGCTGACACATCAGTTCCCCAGAAAAGCAACAGTTTCATCACATTTTCTCTGCAGATTTGTTATACCCTGCTACTAGGGCTGTTACCTTATATTCAAAATTAAAAACTACATTTTGAAGTGAAAATGAAAAATGTAGTATGATGTGTTACAATCAGTCTGAATTATAAATTATCAACGTACAAATGCAACAGGCCATGTCTGCACAGTTCTTCTCATCACTTACATATCCTGTTGCTGAAAACTGGAAAGCGATGCTGACAACATATATTCATGTTTGCTTGTCACTCAGGAGTAGTTTGAAAGAATGGGACACATTAATTCTACAAATTATTTTAGGATGGGCTACAAGGGTTGGGTTCAAATACATTTTTGCATATTATGCATTGTTTTGCCACAATGTGTACAGTGTGTGTCTACACATGAACCTGATGCATCTGTGAAATGTAGGAAATGAAAAACGGAGGTGGATGATGTCAAAGTGGGTTGAAGGACATGGTTAAAGGTGAATTTACAACCAGCTCCTGGAATATATTCAAAATGTCAAATTAATGATACAACACAGTGAAACAAGTGTGTTCATCTGGTGAGTATCAGCTCTCTCCTGTGCACCATGTCAGTCTGGAGACTGACTTATGACAGGTTTATTGATCAATCAATCAAACACAATACTCAAACACAATGTTCCATACAAAGAGTGAGGCGGGATTAAGTGGGAAACCTGTGTCAGCGGGGTATACAGTAATTTCCGACTCACCGAGTCCCATCCAAACCGCATATTTGTGGATAATCTGCGAAACAAATCATATCGTCTATTTAGTATTTTTGTTGGCCTTATGCAGTATCAGTCAAGCCAATGCTAACCTATTTGACCGTCTCCGCTGTCAACAGACAATAAAACAGAGAGAATTGATAACTTTGCAATGTAACAGGCATATGGGGAAACTCCGAGAGGATGTATACCAGATCTCCTACAACTGAGACAGTCGAGTCCACGATGACCAAAAGCAACCAGAAAGACCATCATGAGTCTGTACTGGAAAACAGAAATAATGGAAAAGGATGCATGTTTTTCCCAGACTAAGACAAAACATGTGTGCATTATACACTAGTTTACCATGCAGTGTGTGTGTGTGTGTGTGGGTGAGAGAGAGAGAAAGAGAGAACATGTGAGAACAAGAGAGAGAGAGAGAGAGACAGTGTGAAAACATGGATAGGTTTTCAGCAGCTCAGCTTTAATTTGACTGATGCTGCTCTGACAATGTGGTACTTGTGGTCACTGTGTGTGAGTGTGTGTGTGATGGTGGTGGATATCCTCAGTCCCAAATACAAAAAAACAACTCTTATTGGAAATCTACTTACATTCACTTAAATCATCATTTTGGTTTGTGAGTGATGCTAAAATAACAGACATGGTCACGTACACACACGTACACACACACCAAGCTTGGTTATGCACAGTATCCTTAATATAACGTTGCTGTCAGAATCTGGCCTCCTAGTTTCAAAGTACCAGTGTGTGTTTGTGTGTAACCATATGTGTTCCACTGCTGGTTAACTGTAATTTCACGTCGGTTTTAATCCCGGGGTGTCAATCTTCATTCCTGGATAATTCTGACTGGAAACACGTAAAGTCAGCACATAGCTCTTTCAGTAATCACCTTCTCAGTGTGTGTGTGTGTGTGTGTGTGTGTGTGTGTATTTGAGGTTGTAAACAGCACCATTTCTCGAAGCAGTAAAACATTTCAGTGACTTTGTGTCTGAAATCTTTGGTTGACCACCAGCCTTGCTGTCCATCACGTGCAATAAAACCTGTCCAGGACATTATAACTGCTGAAGTCATAATGTAATTATTTATACCGCAATAAAGTAATGGCATAATTCTTAAGCACAGTAAATCTCTCCAGCTGTACCCTGATAGCGTGAGATGGAATGACCTAACAAACTGGCATTATTACAACTATCAAATGAAAAAAAATACTCACTCATATATTGCTTAAACATTTCTTTATGGTGATACATTGATAAAGAGAAGATTGTAGAAACAATAATGTGAAGTGTTTCATGAATAAATGATGAGCCATTCTTTGCCGTTTTCTTAAGGTCATGGTGTGCTTGAAACTAACTTCTTCATACTTAATGTCATCCAGCCGCATCTGAAGGTAAATGTGGGCAACACTTGAAGGCAAGACAAAAAGCCTGCCTGCTCTGAGAGGATGTGATACGTCATACAAATGGGGATAAGAGCACACACACTGGGCAGTCTGTCCTCCAAGGCCTTCATAGTGTTGCACTTGGTTGTCTGAAGCGGACATGCTTATCAGATTTTTGATTTCCAAAAGACACAAACTTCTGGATGCAGCCCTTCATTTCTAATTTCCAGGAAAGGTAGTCTCAGATGCTGTTCATTGAACATTTAAGCATGCTCTAGAAAGTTAGGATTAGCTTTCAGATAATGGTGTTTTAACGTGATTTCTTTTTTTGAAGAAGCACCTGTCTAGAACCTCAAAGAGCAACTACACCTTCAAATTATCCTGGAACCCTCCGTTGGTGCTGATCAGGCTTGCTACTGCTAACATTACCAGCAGCTATATGTGAAAGTCTATTCAGTTTTTTTCATACATGGTGCAGCAGCTGCTGCCACAGTCAGGGGGGTTCAATGTTTGAAACTCAGACTTGCCTATTTCATCACAGCTAGGTCGGAACCAGAGAATTCGGCTGAACCAGACTCTCAGGTTGGTCAAAATGAGCTTGAATGTGACTCCAAGCAGACAAATACAGGTTTTAAAATACAAATACAATTTTTAGCAGCTTTTACATATGCAACACTATCCTTCAAGTTATTTGGTACCTGGCCATAAAATTATTTTAAGCCACCTAAATGAAAGGTTGGTTTATTTTAAGATAAGTCTAACAATAAACCTTGAGCTGGAGAAGTGGTGGGTAACAATAAAAGTGTCTTGGTTAAGATTGTTACAATGGTTGGATCTGTGTGGTCTGCCCATAACTACAGTGTGATCTGTATGAATATTGGAAGGGGTTTAATCTCGTGGTTATCCACAGTTTAACATGTCTCCCAATTTAAGGGAGTATTTGAGTGGTGTGGAGAACTAACCCTGACACTGAGCCTTGCTAAATGTGGACAATGAGACAAATGTTGAACTATCTGGGACACGTAACTGTCCATAGCTTGGCTGATATCAGCTGAAGCAGCAGCTACAGTGAGTTTCCTTTGTTTCGGCAAAAAGTCATAATTTCTGCTTCTTTAAATATCCCCAAAGTTCAATTAGTGTGGTCTGATATTGTTCAAGCGACTTTGAGAAAGTCAAGACACTCTTGGCCAGAGTTCCTATACTACAGGCTGCTGACGTCAGTCAGCCCCTCATGTTAGTTATGAAAGCTAATGATGGAGTTGCCATTTCTCCAGTAGAGCTTTTCTGGTGGCTGAGTGACAAACCCAATCATTGCAAATATTCCCTACACCTAAACTGCACAGGAGTTTCTTTTGAAGCCCGCGATGAATTTATGATGAAGCTAATACATTTAAGAATGCTTAACTCTTAAGAGTGCTCTAACATTGAAAAAAATTAGAGAGAGGGTGGGATAGCACCCCATGATTCAGGATTGATTGACTCTTTCTATCCTTGTCTTCATGGTGAAGGAGTACAAGCAACAGAGTAAGAGAGTTTCTACATGGGTTGTTTGCATTAAATACAAAGACGGAGATAAAGGTTATCATGTTCACTACGGTGTCATTTCAGACAGCTGTTGAGGTACTGTATATTGCCTTGTTGAATCTGGTCTGACCGCACCTTAACAAGTTAAATTGTTGTCTATTCAGAGTTTTTCAGTCCCTGCATCAAAATGATTAATGACTGATTGATTCATCTGCTGTAAAAATGTTTGCAACAAGATAAACCCTATCATTCACAGTACTTTTTAAGATAATAAAACTGAAGACCCAAAATGAAATGACATCATTAAAATTCATGGCACATTTATCCTCAAGATCCCAGACGGCCACCTGCTGCATATTTACACTTTGTTTTATTATGTTAGCCATTATTACATTATGGATGTATTGTATTATGCTGGCTGCTCAGTGCACTTCCTGTCACGAACTCATGATGAATGGAAGGTCCCTCGCTAGTACAAATGACAGTAAGGGGTGATTTATTTATCTCATTTCAGGATTGCTCTTAACTCTGTGTGTTTGTGTGTGTGTGTGGATCCTGATGCTATTTTTTTTTTTTATTATTTCCTGACTCACTGAGATAAATGACCTGACGTCAGCCCAGAGCTCTGAGGGGTGTCTGCTCGTCTGGTTCTCATTCATCTTCCACAAGGTGAAAATGGAAACTCAACTATCTGAGAAACTGTTATTCCTTCTTTGACTGGTATAATTAATGTTACATTCATGTCTTTCTAAAATACAGTAAACGTGATTTACCTACTGAGCCCTCTGTATTTTTTACACTTCCCTCCAACGTCTTGCTGAATGCGTCTGACCTTGTGTTGTATCTGTATTGTGGTGTCAGTGCCGACCGCCACACCCCTTTGTTCAGCATGAGGTCTGAGACGGAAATCTCACCTGACGTTTCTTCTTCCTGACCACAGACCAGTCTGTCGCTCAACACGGAGATGAAACAGATATGTTCATCCAACTCACAAATTGATGTGTGAAGTGCCGTGATTATCTCTGTTCTTTTGAATTCAAATGAGATAAGATAAGATAAGACATATAGATGAGACTTTAAATTGAAATGTCTTAGTTCATACGAGGGAACTCAATCAAGCTTCTCCAATATAGAACTGAAGGGAGTCTGAGGGTGGAATGTGTTGCTGAACATGAGCAATGGAATCTCCTTCCCACCGTTTAGCGTAAATACCTCGGCATACCACGGTTGACCAAAGTTGTTTGTTTGGCAGGGGGACGAGTGTTTGTATGCGTATGTGTGTGTGTGTGTGAGAAATATACACTACAAGCGAAGAAACAGAGAGACTGTTATTACAATGTGTCAATGACTTCATTTCCACGATGTCAAATTAGATATTCACAATAACTTAACAAACCCGGTGACTATATCCAGAAACTAGTGTAATCCCCTTGACACACACGTCCACACTCTCCAAACCAGACTGAGGGGAAAGCTGAGAGGTTCATTCATGAGGAGGTCCTGGGGGAGATAGGTTGTGCCCTGCTTCCTTATAAAGGAGGGTTTATAGAGTGACCTGGAGCCTGTCTCACTCTCGTCTGACAGCACATGACCTGTCTTACATGTTTGTGTCTATCTCTGTGGCTCAACTCCAAATATCAGACACAAAGCAAAAGCATAACTTGAAATGTTTTTTAGAATACAGCCAAGAGAAAAACCAGTGCCCTACTCCAAACCCACATTTGTGTTTTCTAAGCGGAGCTGATTGAATAATTATTTATCACTGACTGATCCTTTATCACTGACATTTAACTATAGTGGATTGCTGACAGTTTTATTGCAAAAGTGTTGACACTTTTTTAACCAGCATTTGTGATTTCTGATAGCGAGCAGTAGATAATGGATGATATCGACACGTTTTGTTTTCTTACCAAGTAAACTGGCTCATCCAGATTTTAGAAGAAAGTAAGACAGAATGAGCGACAGAGACATAATACAAAAAGCAATTATGACAAATGTCTGCAGCAAAGGAGTAATTGGTAAAGCAGCCTAACAATTTTAGGCAAGTGCATCTAGCTGAGTACATTGCACACAGGAACAATGAGGTCTTGTCTAGCCAGTGAGCAATACTGATCATGATTGAAAGCTTTGCAGAGATGGGGCCAACTTCTTGTTCGTGTCACTACGGCCAACTTCTTGACTGCCAAATATTCTGCAATAACTTTTATAAGAGTTTCTGAGAGAAGTGAAGGAATGTAAAAAACTCTGCCACTACTATGCAATGATTGATAAACCTTTTTAGTGTAGCTGTCTTATATTGTGACTCATGAATACAGTGACCAGACCTGCTGGTGTGTCCGGTATTGTTCTAGTTTTAAAGCTGGGCATCCAGAAAAAAATGTCTATAAGGCATTAAAATGTCCTGATTTTCAACATTCACGACCAAATTTTTCAAGTTCAAGTTCAAATTCTGTCCCACTCATTATCACCTAACCCAATATAAAAACACAAGAAATGCAGAACGTGTCCGAATTTGACCCTGATTTGTCTGTATGTGTGTCATCGTCAAGGCTTTTGCAAACCTATGAGTTATAGGTAAGCATCATAGGTTATGATGGTTGCAGCTCTTTCTGACAGAACCTGTCAGTATGCTAAAAGTCAGCTGTCATGCTGAAGAGAAAGTCGGCCTTTTCTAAAGAGCTCCAGTAGGCTTACTCCCTTCTTCATAAAGTATAAAGACTTTCTGAGAAACATCAGTTTAAAAAAACTATTTCTATTTGGACATTTCCCCTTTGTGGGACTAAATAGGGATTATCTTATCTCTTATTCAAGGTCCACTCGCTTGCTTGAGAGCTTCCACCTATTTCACATGAACGGCAGATGAAGTTTTGCTTTGTTGTCCCGAAACTGCAGATTAAAACTTTTCATTATTCTGAGTGCTTTTATGACTTCTTTTTCAGTGGTCTTTGTTTTGCTGGGTAACGTTCAAATTTTGTTGGAGACTGAATTACCTTATCTTCAATCGAGCTGTTTCTGATTTAAATCATTATTTTGCATTTTGTCATTTGATTTTGACAAAGTTCATGTGTGGCTGACTGTTTTGAGACATTTAAAAACATTTCCTATGTTAAAGGAGTATTGAATTGGTTTTGGTACCAGAACTCATCTACTACATGTATACGTATATATACATGTATACACTAGTATCAAGAATTGGTGGTGCTAGAGGAACTGATCATTTTCTTCTGTGCTGAAAAAAAAAAGAAAAACAAACAATCAAACAAAAAGAGCCTATAAATGAAGTGTCACAGCATCCTTGGTGTTTGACCTGCTAATGAGCAGTGGTGGGTAGTACCGCGCTACATTTACTCCGTTACATGTACTTGAGTATTTTGTTTGATAAATTGTACTTTTAAGAGTAGTTATTTTGCAGAATACTTTTACTCTTACTCGAGTAAATTTGTGAGAAAATATATGTACTTTTACTCCGTTACTTTGGGCTACATGCTTGTCGTTACATTAATTTATCTATAAATAAATTGAGACGAGCTCAGACGCAGCTCTGCAGCTCTCGGCTGAGGGACACATCCTTAACCAATCACAGCGGCAGCACCGCAGGTGGACGGAGGTGTGCCCCGCCCCTCCACGGCCCTCCTTCACCTCACTGTAGCTCAACAACATGGCAGAAGCCGGCCTCCAGCCGATGACAATCAGTCAGCTAAAATTTCTGTTTCAGCAATAATATAAAAATAAATAATAACGTTTGAGATCATACACCGTCAAATTTGCTGTTACTGTTTAGCTTCAAGCTAAACTCCTTTGACCAACAGGTCAATCTCTCAGCTGATGTCAGTGGAAACAGTTTTTGTTTTTGAAGTAATAAATTGCATCTGAAGTTACTCACTACTTGAGTATTTTTTTTACGAGGTGCTTTTTTACTCTTACTCAGGTACTTATTTTTATGAGTACTTTTACTTCTACTTGAGTCATTACATTATAAAGTAACAGTACTTTTACTTGAGTACCGTTGCTGTTTACTCTACCCACCACTGCTAATGAGAAATGCATTTTTTCCTCATACGATGTTTAACACTAGTCCACTGCAGCTCGCGGTCATTACAGCTTACTTATCAAAGTCACTCTGACTCATTACAGCGAGCAGAGACATGATGACTGATCAGCACGTGTTTGCGTCTACATCGGTGTGTGAGTGGGAAGGTGAAAGGGGTTGCTGTGACCGGGACACACTCATTATGGAACGACCTGAAATTGTGTGTATGAGATGCAGGGTCACAGGGTCATGGTCTGAGTCCTGTCCCAACAACACAGCGTCTGTGTCCTCCACCTTCAATAAATAGAGACAGTCATTCATACATACCACCCATCCATCAGAGCTCTCAACATATTGCCACAGAGAAGAGAGAGAGAGAGAGAGAGAGAGCTGGCTTGTTATTGAACCAGACTGGGAATCTTAAATGAAGAAATGCAGTAAAGCTTTCTGTGACTGGGGATTATTTTTATTCTGAAGTGACCTTTTTGGTATCAGAAACTCACAACGATGTGAAAGTTGCCTGAAAAAAAGCTTCCTCCTTCAAAGAATAGCAGTTGGTGAGCTTGAATTCATGTCAGTCACAATGTGCTCATCATGATGATGATGTCACATTGTAATAAGTAGTTTATTTAGGCTATATTATTAATGCATTAACCCTAAAATGTTCAGCTTCATGAAACCTTTTAACATTAGAGCTGTGTTATGATGTATAACGTTGCATTTGCTTCTTGACTAAAACAAGCCTGGTCTATTTTTTGCCTTACCTTTAATTGATGTTCAGTTTTATCATTGTTTAGGACAGCATTAACTGTAAATACAAATACAAATGTGTACCCGGAAAACGTGAAGTGAGCACGTTCTCTCAAGTGCTTTTTTTTAAAGTGTCTGCTGTCTTTCTTGCAAGCTACAGACGTAGCACTTAAGAGTCCAACTTTTCCACCGCGGTTTGGTTGCAGCTCCCCTGCAGGGTTTGCTGTGGTAAGCACACAGTATCCTCCAGCCTCCTAAAATCCAACATGCTGTTTGCTTTTTTCCCGCCAGGAGTCACAATGTGGCCCCGTCATTACCACTTATTACCAAGCAGTGTCAGTGTTTGCGTCATAGCGTATTTCATATCACGCAGGGGCTGCACTGAATAAATCATTAGAATCTGTTAGGGATCGAACTATTCGAACATTGTTAACAGGACCACAAGTCAGGTAAGTATTAAATATGATGTAAAGTTAAGAAGACAACACTCGTTTTAAATGTTGCTATATCACACAGCTGCTGTATTTATGTTGACTTTGTCAGACTGTGACCATGGTCATAAAATATAGATTTGATCTGCAGCCAGTATTTATGAGTCCTGACCAAATGTATTTCCATGTGTTTCTTATGTGCTTCGTTGTCTGATATAGGAGAAGAAAAGCATGTGAGTAAGATCAACTAAAATTGGGAACTTGGCAGCCTTAAAACACAGTAGAGGTGTTAGGTTAAAACTTCATGTGCATATGTGCATGACTTAAAATCTTTAAAGTTCAATAAATAAAATTTGTCCATGTGCAAAATATCAGTCCTTATTAAGTCCTTCAACAGTCCTTTTTATTATCAAGCAAATTCAAAATGGGGTTTGGAGAAGCACACAAGGTCAGTAACTGCAAAATCCTGGTGTCTTTGAAAGATTTAAATAATAAATCAAGGCATCCACGCTGCCAGCTGTACAGTCTGAGGTCTGTGATCCTCTGCCAACAAGTTGGTCCGAGCAGGAGGAAACACAGGTGAACATCCATTTCAAACAGTAAGGGTGTTTTTGCTTGGAGGAACGAAGAGAACCATCTCTCCTCTCTAACTTTATCTGTGTGTGCTCAGATAAGATAAGATATCATCCCTCAGTGGGGAAATTCACAAAAGTTAACGCTGTCAACCACGAAGGGACTTGAACCCTCAATCTTCTGATCCGAAGTCAGATGCCTTATCCATTAGGCCACGCGGTCAGATTTGAAAGTTGAAACAGATGATCACACAGCTGTTGTCATTAACCTGTGCTGATTTTGTCAGACAACTTCGAGATCGTCAAATAATGTTTTGCAGCAGCTCAGCTCTTGCTGTGCCTAACTACTGGTGGAGTGATTCTGAGATGCCTGATAAATGAATTTTTATGGCGCTTTACACCTATAGACATATACTCTCTATTCTCTGATGGAGCTGGCACATGCTTGCAGTTTGCACATGAATAAAAGTTATAATATTTCAATATTTTTCAGTGACTTTTGTATCAGATTTCAGGATACTAAATATAGCCTAAACTATGAACTATGCAGCCAATCACAGTCCACCAATCAGAGATGGCTTATTTTTTGTCTGGATTTGTGACAGAGGTGGCCGTCTGTCCCTCCTCTCCCTCATATTGCAAGCAGTACCTTACATTTTTTGGAATGCTGATGAAAAAGCATACAAACATACTAAAACCACAATCACAGTGCTTCTTCTATTTTTGACATGATAGTGCTGACAGTGTACTGCACAATCTCAATGCAGCATGATGTGACACATCACATGCTAAGCCACAGTGCTGTAGTCAGTTTGTTTGTGTGAAAAGTGTGGCATTGCTACGACCCGGAAGTCTCCAGCAATACGTTGAGGGAAATTTTCTTCTCAACTGTCAAATGTCTCCAAGCTCCTTTCAGATGCCTGAGCTTCTCAACCTGAGAAGCCGGGAAGGAAACTTATTTCAGCTACTTGTATGTCTTTCTTTTGGTCACTATAAAGCTTTTAATCATAGGTCAGGGTTGGGACACTGGCCAACCAGCCAATCAAGAGGTTCATCTTCTGGATTGCTCCCTTTTCTCTACAATACCCAGTTACAGTGCCGTTATATCTGACGATGCCACACCAATCCACCTGCCAATTTCATGCAGCATCTTGCCCGCACATGTGAACAACACCTCAAGATTTGTGAACTTCTTTACTTGGGGCAGCAAATCACTCCCAACACAATGAGGGCATTTTTTCTTTTCTGAATTCCAGCAGAGTACTGTACGATGGCCTCAGACTTAGAGGTCCAAGCTGATAACATGTTCATTACCAGGTCAGTCCATCCTGAGCTGAGGAGCCTTGGTTTAGACAGGTAATAAAATGCATGCCAATCATCAAGACATTATTTCCTTTATCTATTCCAGCACATGATCTCTATGTGCTACCCCCCACTTACATTTTATACTCTAGTGTCTCTGCCAGGTACAACTGCCCCAATGACATCACACAAACACATGACTTACTGTCTGACTCACACCAACTTTAATTACATTTACAGGAGTCCTGAAGCTCGATGTGTTTGCAAACTGCACACTGTGTATGTCTTCAGCAAATAGAGATGATAGCGATGACTCTTTTATAACTGTGGATGAGGTCAGTGTAATATGTTGGGCTGTAATATGTCAGGTTATCGCCATTAACGAGGCTGTAAGACACTATGATCATGATGCTATCATGCCGCATCTAAATCACTGCATGGGAGTCAAAGGAGGAGTTGGAGGGGAGAGATGGACTGACTCACCCCAAAGACAATTAAAAGTGTGAGAACAAGAGCAAAAACAAAAATTTCTCTGTGTGTGTGTAAAAACTATTTTAAAAACTCCCTTTAACATCTGGCCCGTGTTTAGTATCTTTGTGGATCAGCTTGGACTTGCCAAAGTAGTCATTTTCCCATGCAGGTAGAAATTTAGGGAAAATGTGAACAATCACATAGCTCAGGAAAATGTGCACAAAATCAAATATCAAAATTCTTTTCACTGTAAGATGCTGATTGTCCACACTTGGTCGACGGTGCAGTGCTGATGCCAGGATCTATTACACTATGATATACTGAGCTATACCCAAAGCAGCTGCTGATAGTTGACTGGTGTATGTGTTTGCCATGTTCACCATCTTTAGCATGGCAGCTTGGTAATAGTTGCTCTTTAGTACAAAACATAAATTAATTCATTTCAATTCAGTCCCTTATAAAGCGCCAAATCACAACAGAGGTTATCCCAGGGCACTTTTCACAAAGAGCAGGTCTAGACCATGGTCTTTATAATATTACAGTACAGCTGATGTTGGTGGAAATATCATTAGTTTTGTATTTGGTCATAAATTAAAGTATTGGACTTTTGACCTGATGGCAAGTCAGAGGACTGCAGAGTTAATACAAATGAATGTACAGCAAATATCAAAGCAATTTATTCAACAGTTGGTAATAGATTTGGAAGTGCTGGTGGAACAGGCAGGGGGAACCATGAATGTCTGGACTAAAGGTTGTGCCAATCCATCTAGTAGATGTTAAGACATTTGACAAGCGAAAACTTTGACCTGCTGGTGACAGCAGAGGAAAAGTCAGATGAACACCAAAGTCCTTAGGATTTATTCTTTGGTAATCATGATAATCCATTTGGTAGTTTTTAAGATTTATCACTGGACAGACCAATGGACAAACCAAACAGCAGACTGCAGACTGACATTGCCATCCTTTCACCATGCTGCTACTATATCTGAAAATCCTTCAGTATATTCAGTAATAGTTCATGGAACATATTGAGAAGTCCAATGAGACATCTTATGCATTAAATATGTCAAAAGACAGATGTCTATTTTTTTGTATTTAATAAAATAAAATTTCTGATTTGATTTAGCATAAAGTACTTGTGTTTTTACCGTAAACCATTTTTCATCCAATGAGATCATGTCTTTATGTGGTTAAATTTATGCTACAGCAGCTCTCCGTAGTCCTGCATTGGTCCAAACCTCTCCCATGTCTTCAGCATGTACAGATCAGCATTTAACCAGCGCCACATGCAGCAACCACATCAGCCCAATTTTAAGATTTTTATGCTGGTTTATACAGATGCCAGCGCAGATTTAGGTCAAGTCAAATGATGGTCTAACATCACGTGGCAAGGTTAGAATCAACATTAAATGAGTTGTGCTGTATTTACAGTATGCTCTTCTATGAGTGGGGCCAAAGGATGGTAACTTTAATGAAGACAGTCTGTCATTTCATCAATCCGTACAATGCTGTGATCCAAGTAAGATATCTCACTAGCACTTAACACAAAGTACAGCTGAGGCTGACGGTGGTGTGATCAGTTATGCAAGTATTTAATCATAAACAAAGGTTGCACAAATTGAAATTTACAACACATGATGGCAACAAGTTAAAAGTTAAGGGATCACCAAAGTCATTACAAATCATTCTGATGGAGACATGAAGTGTGCACCGAAATTTGTGGCAGTCTATTTCATAGTTGTTGAGACATTTCGCAAATGCAAAAGTCATGGTGTCACTAGAGGAGAAATCAGTAGATCACCAAAATCAGCAGGATGTATCACCTGGTGAACATTAACGTCTGGACCACATTTCATGGCAATTCATCCACTGAACACACTGCTGGCATGACCAGTAAAAATACTGAAATGGAAAATTTCAGTTTCAATGAAATGAAATGAAAACATACTATATTCATGCTCCTTAGAGAATGAACACAGTCTGTTTTGAACACTATGGGGCAAAAACTGGTGCCAGTAAAACTGTAAGAATCACATTTTTTCTTTTCATTGTTTTTGTATATGTATATACAGTGAACGTACCACAAGGAGTTTTTGAATGTAGCATGACATTCTTCTCTATTTATCTACATAAATATAATGATATCTGTGAAATTTTTTAAAAATTCAGAGCTTTACCTTGGTAGAGCAGAGCCTCATTCACATTTTGTGCAGTTCAATAAATCCCAGACAAAATCTTATTTGCAAATTTTGCAAAAAACAAATTGTCCTGTTTCAATGTACAATAAGTGCCTGATTCATTTGTGTGAACGTGTAGAAATGTGTTTGAATAGGAAAGCAAATGTTTGTCAAAGAAAGGCTCATTGCTGTGCTCAGAGTCACCTCATGCACAGGGCTACACCCCTGCCGCTACTATTACATTTAGATTTTTGATATGAAACTCAAAACGTATATCTTTTTGTATTACACTGCAATAGGCACCATCCATTAAACCCTTGGATAGACTTTACCTAAAAAAACATTTTCGCACAACCACACACACAGACGTGCTCACACACACACGTACAGCAGATCCACGCTCCGCAGCTAGCAGGCAGGTCATAATTCAATAGCCTAATGTTTGTCATGGCTGCCTGCTTAGTTTAGACATACAGAGACCTGATCCCCCTGGGACGTAACAGTAAAGTTACACACAGGCACACACATGCTCACACACATTCATATCTTAGCAGAGATGGCAGGGTTTGCATGCAACTCGAGACAGATGATTTTACAACTGGAAATGATCCTCATAAATACCTCTGTGCTCTTCCCTGCCTACACACACCCACAACCTGACAAGGTGAAACTTATTGAAAACGAGGGAGAACGATAAAGACGGTGAAAGAGAGACAACCATTCCAATATTAGTGTGTGTGTGTGTGTGTGTGTGTAAGTCCTCCAGGAGTCCCTCTTTAAATCAGGCCTTATTAAAACAGCCTTATGTCAGCCACATTCAACCACTGCTGGACTCCCAGGTTATCACAATAACAATAAATCCCATTCACTCTCTGGCTCTGCAGACTGCCGTGTGTGTGGGCGTGTGTGTGTGTGTGTGTGTAAGTGATATAGTGTTTCTGGCTTTGGAAACTCATTAGGAGTTTCCCAATGCTGTCCACTGGAGGGAGGAGACTGAGGTTGCTACGGCAACACATCACTGGGAGGCTGGAACCGGTTACTCGCCCATCAAGAGACTGGGTATGTGTTTCTTAAGTGTTGATCATCTACTATCAGATGTCCATCAGGCCTCATCAAAGTGACAAGCTGCCATGATCAGAACCAATGATAAAGACACACCTTGAGCTGAATGAATTATAAAATATAATGCAGCTCTGTGGTGGTCAATATAGTTTTAGACATTATGAGTTTGTAACAAGCAGAATCACAAACTTGTTGTATTACATAATAAGAATCTGAAAAAGTTGCACATTGATTTGGTCCTCCCCCATTTTTTGCCAGTTTTTCAGTTTGAGTAGAGTCAAGTTCAAAGTAAACTTAGTTTATTCAGATGTAAGATATTGTATTAGTGATACCTGCTATCGCCCAATAATAAGCTGTCACGCTAGCAGCTCTCTGATGTTGTATTTAGGCAAAGTGATGCGTTGAGCTGAATGCTAACATCAATGTGCTAACGTGCTCACAGTAATAATGCTAACATGCTGATGTTAGAGGGTATAATGTTTGCCATGTTCAACGAGTTTTAAGTTTTAACATTTGCTAATTAGGACCAAACACAAAGTAAAGCTGCAGCTGATGGGAACTTCATTTGCTTTGCAGGCACTTGGGTGTAAACCAAAGTAGTGGAAAAATAATTTTGACCTGACGGTGGCACTGGAGGTAAAGTCAGTGCATCACAATAGTTCGTACATTTCATGGCAATCCATCCAATAGTTGTCACTCAAAAACAAATGTCAGCCTCGTGGTCGTGCCACCTTGCATGGTGGCCTCCGACATCAGTGTATGAAGATGTGTGTAACTGGGTGAATGCTGGCTTGGGTTGAAAAGTACTTTGAGTAGTTGGTCAGATTAAAAAAGCACAATATAAATGCAGTCCATTTACCATTGTCTGGGCACTGTAGATATCTGCACCAAATTTTATGCAAATCCATTTTAAATTTTGAGATATTTCACAGGATAACTGAAAGCCTGTCATGGCAATCCATCCAGTGCTGATATGTCAGTCTGGATCTGAGTCGACCGGCCAAAATTGCCATGCTGTTAAAAATAATTAAGTTAGTACTTGTTTAATTGTTTTCAAAGAACATTGAGCAGGACGAAGCTCCAGAAACACTTAAATAAAGACATCATCTACTCTCTATATGGCTGTATATTCTAGGCACAGGAATGAGCCAAAGCCAGACTCTCATCTTCTGTCAGTGTGTTATGGCTGTGAGTGCACTGCTTTTAAAACAAATGAGAGGGGCTGATTTGATTGGGCACAACGGATGACCCTGACACATACACCACTAATGTATTCGGCCTGATTTACTCCCTTTCAAAGCCGCACCTCTGCTGTGCCAAACCCTCTTGTCACGACTGACCAAAAGTCTGTTGGACATTGTCCGCTTTGTGTTGTTCTGGCACCGGCTGCACGCCATCAATCCTGGTTGTCCAGCTACATGGACGGAGACGGAATTCCATCAAATTAATGCAAAACTATGAGACATCTAAATATAAAACATTCTCCCTTTTGGTTTTTACAGATTTTCAGACAAGATAGTAGTGGAACAATGTAATTGAATGTCAGACTTAAATTGATTTTCTGCCTCAAATTGTTTTCTCTGAATACTTTTAGAGCACTGAGGAGGTAAACCTACTGTAGTGTACACCCTCATGTGTTGCTTGATTATTTGATTTCAAGTATAGAACTGATCAAAGAATTGATTATAATAAGGGTGTGTATGAGTTTGCATGTTTCTGGGAGTGTGTGTCTGCAGAGTATGTGCTGTACATCCATGTGTGTGTGCCTGTTGGGTCAGTGGAAGCCCTCAGATCTATTTTCAGCATCAGTGTTCATTGTTCTGTCTGGAGCCAATTAGATAACCTGAATGCAGCACAGACACAATGTTTTGATACAGTGAAGCTCTGTCCTTTTGGTGTCAATGATGAGATTCCTGAAGAATGCGCACACACACACACACACACACACACACACACACACACACACACACACACACAAAGGCACATGATTACAAATTCCTCATAACTCTGTCGCTAAATCACACTATCATTCTGTCACGCATCAACCCTCTTTGTCCAGTTCCACCCATCCACCCACCCGCACACACACACACGCAAATGTGCTGTTGGCAAAGGTACTGGTGATGTTATTTGACAGAGTTCTGATCTGTGTCTGCCACACGCAAAAGTCTGTGGTCCAAATCAAGTAATCTATCAAACATGTGTCCTTTACACAAAGCACAGCAGAGAACAAGGGAACAAGGCACCGCACACACACACACACACACACCACAGTCTTAAGCATAGATGATATCAATCACTTCGTTGGCATTCTTACACTGTAACATACTCTCCCACAATAAAACTGTATGTGTGGCTGACCACAGATTCTGTTGGCCAGAGACTCAGAGGAATGTGACAATATCCCAAGGAAATACATTCAGGCCTGAAACACATAGCCAGAGACCAACACTACTTAACCCTTCCTTTTTATTTCGGGTCAATTTGACCCATTTCTGCTTTTGAGTTGTCTGAACCACTGGTTTGCCTCACTTTTTCCCCTGAAACCTTTAAACTTTTCCTCATTTACAGTCATGATCTCCGATGCAATAAGTGAACACACTGATGCCTGATCATGTTGTGGGTCAACTTGACCCAGATGACACAAAATGAAAATGAGTGTCTGATGTTGATTGTTTCTATGAGTGGTTTTATTGTTATGACTGGTTCTGATTGGCCTGTCAGGGTAAGAATGAGATTTACTGCACTTTTCACTGCTGCAACAGATTGTGCCAAAGACAGAGACTAGAAAATGAGCTCCAAGACTGAAGAGACGTTCACAGCAGGTTGTAGACAGATGGCCACTTCTTCTGTACTTACACATTCAGACTGCCCCCAACTAAAGATTATCTAGTTGACTAGAAGTCGTTAGTTCAAGTCATTAGGCGACAAGTCATTGCATGCTTATGAAATTGATTTGATTATTTAAATGTAGATTTTTTGGGGGCACACACAAAGAGAGCCAGCAACAAATACTTACTTTCTGCACTTGTGTTTCCCATCTTTGTGATTACTGGTTAGTTTCACCTGTCCCACATTAGCTTTCCCTCCCGACTGTATTTAGTCTGTGTGTTCCCCTGTTTTGCCAGTTTGTCTTTGTTCCATGTGTCAAGCTTTTCCCAGTGTTTAGTCCTCATGTTCTAATGTGAATTTTTGAAGAGTTTCCAAGCACCTTGCCTGTTTTTGGATTTCAGTTCTTGCCTTTTTCCTGTTTGACTTGTCTGCTTCACCTTGACTCTTAGCCTCTTTACATTTTTGCATGAATTTGAATGAGTTTTGCATGAATACCTGCAGCCCTGCCTCTGTTGTTTGCATGTGGGTCCAATTCCCTGTGTTCCTGCTATCCTGTTTTCATAATTGTCACAATTGTCAACATAGACTTTCTTATTTTTTCATGTCTGTTCTGAACCCACATCCAGATAAGAGTTGGATCCACCAATTAGCTTGTTTGACGCACAGGTCTGCATGATGTGCTGTTGAGACTTGAGAACTCTGTGCATCATGCATGCTACCTGCCTACCCATAATACCCTTCTCTGTGTAGGTTTGCATAGGTCAAAAAATTCAAGCCAGGACATGTGGATCTGCAGTGAGTCAATAAGGAATGGACCAAGTGGATTCAGATGATGGCAAGAAGAAAAGTTGAGGAAAACACTTTGTGGTGTGATGGTGGTCTGAAGGGCCGCTGGACCAAGGATGTATTTTATCACTTCATTTGCAAGACTTGTTGCAACATACTGTAGCTTTATGTTACAACTCATTTTAGCACAGTTTACACACTTTTACATAAGTGTATGTAGAATCAAGTAGTTGAGCTGTGTAGTGCAAGTGCATTTACTTACTTACTTACCAAGTGTCCCATTAGAGATATTTGTCAGATAAAATGCTTGAACTACCCGAAAAACATGAGAATGTGTGTGTAACTTGTCATTATCATTGTTTTTGAAGAATATGTTTCAATATTTTTTTTTTTTTTACTTTTTGCATTTCTTGAACACATCATAACTTGTTTTTGAGCATCAGATTATCAGTAAATATAATCATGTTGCATCAGTAGAGAGAAACATCTTATCTTGTTCCAAGTCTCAAGTTAAGTACTGTTGCGATTACACAATCCGGCACCAACACACATTTAGAAGCACACGTATTTATGCATATACGCATGTAATCCTGCACACACAGATACAAGCATTCACCCAGAGAAAATTGCAACTGCTTGTTCACGTCAGAGGTGTTTATGCTGGCATGACGGGTGCCTGCAGAGCCGCAGGCCCTTACTGCTGTTTCTTCACCCAATAAAGCACAAATCTGTTGACATGGATCAGGACTTAAGTGACCAAATGGAATGTATACAGACATGGTATGTACAGTATATGTACATGGAGACCCGAGAGTAGTTTGTGTGGTAAAAGTATTTCTGCATGTGAAACTGTAAGAAAAGAAAATTATGCACAGTCAGTCAGTCAGTGTTTATACAACAATTTTTATTCATAATAATAATCAAGCAATGATAAGTAACATGTTTTTGCTTATAAATCTTGTTTTTTATTCTCCTATCATTACAAAGCATTCACAGTTATGAACATGTTTACGTAACATAATGTGTTTGGTAGGTCTTTTCAGGGGGAAAAGGAAGTGTATTTCATCCACGTTAGTTTGTTTGAGCACAAAAGGCAGTGGGCCCTTAGTATGAGCAGTGGTGGCCACCGTACTGGAAGTTCATCAAAAAATCAAAAAAAAAAATAAAAAGAAGGAGATGCCACAGTGTTTCACTGACAGATGAGCTCTGGGAGAAGCAGTGCCGGAACACTGACCAGATTAGATAAGGAAAAAGATACAAAAGAACACCACACACATTTACAGCAGGTGTGAGCAGGTGTGGTTGGAATCATTCAGATTTTTTATTTTTGCTCAATAGTATCTTGGTTTACTATCGTGATAACTATTTTGTTATCTCAAGAAAACAGTGAAGACCAGTTATGGTTTTCTTAAGACAACAATATTGTTATCATGTTAATCAGTCTTCTTCATTTAAGGATAAACTACAGCTGAAGGAATTTCAGTGATCCTGCTGATTTTGTTGACTTTATTGTGCAGATTAGCTAGAATACATGCACCACACTAGCAGTGATGATTCACATCCAAGGCATGGATGGAAGCGGGGTGGGATTTGGCAATTGATTATCATGATGTACATTAGAATTGTATTACATAGCAATTACATAGTAACTTGTTAGTGTCTTAAAATACAGAATTTAACAATGATAAGAGATAATGAGTTAATTAACCTGTGATCATGCATGGAACCTCAGAGTGTTAACTTGAGGTATTGCAATAGTCATTTGTGTAATTTTATAAATTTGTTGGGTGTTACTCAGAGTCAGGGTTAGAGACATTTTATTGTAAATAAAGTATAATTGTTTTCCCATTTCATCTTTGCAGGCCTCAGTGTGCCTCAGTGTTTGGTATTTATTGGTAAGTTTTTCACTTTGAAAATATTTAAGCATTTTTTTCAAATAATCATGACCTATTAATTTCATGTATTATCAGTGCCAAATTTGATCCTCGTAAACCTGAAACACTGCCGTTGGATGCAATACAATGCCAACACATATTCCTTCCATGACTAGCCTCATCTTGTCTTGAAACTGAGTGACAGCACCGCTCACACACCAGCTCTCGCAGCTACGGCCAGCCAGCCAGCAGAGCCATCTGAAGAGGTTCTGATGGCCGCTGGCCTGTCCTGGTTTCCCATGGTTCAGTATTTTTACGAGCAACTGGAAGCCATTATGGAGATGAGGGTGCTGAACAGAGTGGAGCAGTCCTCTCCCAGTGATGACAGGCCTCTTAGTCTGGGTCCCCTTCCCTCCCAAAGTAAATTAAACACAAATGGCCTCTGTGCTGTCACACACACATTCTCCGTACACACAGTAATATGCACATGTATTCACACACAAAACATGCACTGTACCACATTATCATGAACACACTCTGAACATGTAGGCTGAAACAAAATTCTGTGTATGGCACAAATGAATTTCCTGGTTGCTTAACTCAAATAACATAAAAGCTGAACGCTTTCTTTCTGTCTTTCTGTCTGTCTGTCTGTCTGTCTGTCTTTCTTCATCGTTTCTTTCGCGCCTCCTGGTCTGGCCTTAATCATGGAAGCATCCAAAGAGATGTTTCCCCATAGAGGACAAAGTGTTTCCAACCATCAGTGTGAAGATACAAATGTGTGTGTGTGTGTGTGTGTGTGTGTGTGTGTGTGTGTCTGTGTGTGTTGGAATGTGTGTGGCTTAGCATATCTCTCTGATCTGATCACAGGGATAGGTGAGTATTTTTGGAGAGGGGGGGGGGCTTTTTTCCACCCAGCCTCCATTTGTCTCTACACACACGCACAGCAGATGTTCTGTGTGCTTTGTCCAAATCTTTTACAAGTGGTGATCACAGTCACCAATACTGTTCAGATAACAATAATGAGACATTAACATGACTGTTCACCCATTGATCTGAAGCCTTTTATCAAATGGCTATTTGATTGAATTTAATTGGCCTAAGGTCACCTGACATCCTCCCTCTCTCTGCAGACAATAAACATAATTCCTACAGCCATTACATATGTAGCCAAGTTATTATTTAGGCTGATTTAGAGGTATCTCACCTCTGAGTGTGATTGTCCCACTGCTCAACATAAATCTGCTCGTACTTCATCATGTCCTCTGTATACTTGGAATGCATTGTGGTTTTCCAAAAATCATTCTTCTTAACTCTTATGGGTGACTGGACTGTAGTGATGCCCAACAAAGCTCGAGAGAAAAAGTCAACTTACAGCCAAACTCTCACAGTGTTTCTCCTGCTATCCACGGACATCTGAGGAGAGCTGAGGTGATTCTGGCTGCTGAAGATGATTACAACATTACATACAGCACCGGAAAGTGGTTTGAAAGTTACATACATATCTGCTGTGTTTGAATTATCCATTATATTCTATATGAGCTGCTTGTTTCTCTAACTACAGTTTACAAAACTCATTGCTCGAACTTGCAGAAAAACAAGACAAAATATCACATAATCTCACTGGCATAAATTTATGTAATGTCATGCACACACACACACACACACACACACACACACAGAGGCTGAGAGAAAGTCTCTTTATCATCATCTTTTTTTTCCTAATCTGATCTAATTCCTAATCTTCATTTAGTTTTCCATTTAGAAAATTTGTAGAGAAAATGCCATTATGCAAACTCAAATATCAGCCCCTTCCAGTATGTCAGCAAACCAATATAACCCCACTCAGTTCTGTTTATATGTTGCAAAATGAAATGTCTCTTAGTATTTTTAAGGGACTAGATTTGTCCTGCCAGAGAAGAGGTAAGTCTTGGCTGCCGGTGAGACTCTGAGAGAGGCCTTGTTGAAGACAACTGGCTGTGATGAAGCGACGGGAGACGAGGTGAGACAGAGAGCTGGCTGACAACGGGGGAATGTGTTTCCATCCATCACACTGATGAACAGGTCAAAACAAAACAACGCGGCATTCCAGAGGAGAGGACGAGAGGAAGTGATGGGACAAGAGGGGAGGAAAGAGATGTAGAGAAGATCTGAGGAGAGAAGACAGGGAGGGAAAACAGGGGGGCATGAAGGAGAAAGGAGGAAAATAAAGAAGAGAAGATGAAAGGGCATGACAAAAGGAGATGAAACAACCGGAAGGAATTGGGGATGACAGGAAGGAGAAGACGAAGACAACAGAGGAAATTGGAGGAAAGAGAAAAGGAAATGAGAGGAAAAGAGGGGGAAAGGGAGGGACAGTAGGCGGCTGTAGCTCAGGAGGTAGAGCAGTTGTCCACCAATCAGAAGGTTGGTGGTTCGATCCCTGGCCCCTGTGGTCAAAGTGTCCCTGGGACAGATACTGAACCCCAAATTGCCCCCTATGGCTGTTGCATCAATGTGAATGTACGTCGCTTTGGATAAAAGCATCCGCTAAATAGAATTGCAGAATTGTAGGGACAGAAGTAAAGAGAGGAAAGCAGAAACAACAGAAGTGAAAAAGACTGGACATGAGGGAGAAAAGAAGTGGATAAAGGAGGTAAGTACAGGAGGAGGAGAACAGAGGACGGGGTGGAAAGGAAAAGAGAATACATAAGTAAAGAAGAGAGAAAATGTGGGGAAACATGGAGCCAATTAATGAAGGATAGAGAGAGGAAGGAAGATGAGAAAAGAAAAGAAGACGAAAGAACAGGACAAGGAGTGGGAAGGAAAGAAAACAGGAGGGTGAGAAAGCAGAGAAGGTGCAATAAGACAGGAGGAGAAATTGATGAGGAGAAGGGAAAATTAAGAGAAGATGAGAGGAGATGAAAGAAGGGGAAAGAGAAGAGAAGGATGGGATAGGAAAAGAGAGAAGGTTAAAGGAGAGTAAATGTCAGAATAAGAAGAAAGAAAAGAAGAGGGGTGAGAGAAGACAGAGGAAGAAGATGGGAGAGGCGGGGAAAGGAGAGAGAGAACCAAAGAGAGGAGAAGAGGAAGGGAAGGAGAGAGATGAGGAGCTAAAAGGAGAGGGGAGGATCAAGAGGAGAGGAAAGGAGATGAAGTGGAGAAAAGAAGAGAGGACAAAAGAACTGAAAAGCAAAAGAAAAAATATGTAGCGAGAGAAAAAGAGTGGAGGAAGGAAAACAAAGAGAACAGAACAAAGAAATGAAACATAGAAAAGAAGGCGAGAAGGTTTTAAAGTAAACCTAGTCGCACTGCTCTCTCTATCTGCCTCTTACTAATTGTTCCAACAGCATCGCTGCTGCCTGCAGATCCTGCTGTGCTGATGTATTTAGAGGTCTTCCAGATCTCCTTAATATCCTGCCCTAAAGAGGCAATGGGCGCTCCGCCACACACACCATTCTTATTACTCCTCTCTCACACACACACACACACACACACTTAGAGTAAGTTTTATTAGCACTGTGTAAAAGAGATAAGGCATTCCAGGCTGAAGAGTGAGGAGACGAGGAGGAGGAGGAGAGTTCAGGAGACTGGGCCGTATGCTAATAAAGACGTTTGGAGCAGCAAGTACTCATGACTCGTGATGGATTATGCAGGAATGTTCAGCTATTCTGGTTTTAAAAAAGCAAATAGAAGCTGCTCGGTGATAATCAGCATGCAGACATCACATTTTCCCTCCAAGCCACCTCTGCGATGTTTCAGCTGTCCTGAACGCACTGACTGGACTTTATGACTTTAAATTCAAGACCCATGTATTGTGATGCCTGTCTTTATGATTGAACGTCTGACTCAGCAAATCAATACAACACATACAAAATAATGCAGATATGATTATAGGTTTTTCAGTATTTATAAGTAAAGTCTTTTTGGGGGTAAGTATTATCTCTCTGACAGATGGTTTAAGACCATTTTTATCTCCAGTAAATGAGGTAAAACCTAATATGTATTGATTTATGTTCTAGTTCAGTCTTTTCCACCAACTTTAAAACTCACAACTTCTTATCATAACCAGCTGTTTCACACTGCCAGTGATCCCAGTGGAGGCACTGCAACCCTTACTCAACAATTTCATACCAGTAACTGTTTTAGCCTTGTGACACATTTTCCACTGTGAGCTTTCAAACTCATTGCACTGTGCAGAGATCATTCTTCAAAAGATATTTGGGCGAGGGGGCTCAGAAACAGTAGGCGATGCTGCAGCTGTAGCCCACTTGCCCACTTCAACTGGCCGTTAATGGAATATCATTATTCAAGGACCTTGCTTCGGCTGATGAGGGAATTACCTACAACTGACTTACAGCTGCACAATAAGGATGAGAGTAAAAAGGGTGTAAGAGAAACCACATTGCCATGTCAGAATGTTTTTCCAGGCACTGAGAAGCATATGGGAAGAAACAAGGCTAGAAAATGAGATGAAGTAAAAGATAAAAACATGCGATGAAAGGATGGATGTTGGGCAGTATCATGAAAGATGCCGTTTGCGTGTCGTGGTCCCAAAGCGTGGTGAATTTAACCCAGCAGGGAAACCAAAAGGCTGGCTTTGGTTTGACTGTGAAGCAAAAGAGCCAGATGTTGCAAAAGAGATGTCAAGTTAAAGACAAAAACAAACTACTGTGCAGATCTGAGGGTTTACAGAGCTGAAATGAAGAGTTTTAAATCGTTTTTCAGCCTGCAAAGTATGTGTGTACATGTTTCAACCAGTGTATGACCTCTGTTTGTGTGTATATGTGTGTCTCAGTGTGTGTTTGTGAATGTGTGAGACATTTCAAGCCCATTGAGCTTGTCATCACATCCCATTCATCTGTCTGCATCCGTGTGATTCCTTCTCGCCGCAGCATGATCTACTGTCACCACGGACGGAGCCGCGTGATTGGACAGAGACCAGGAAGTCCTCAGGAAGGCCATTAGCATAAAGATGTTCATGGGAACATTTTGAAATGAGTGTGGTGTCGTGAGATCTGCAAAACCTCAGTGTAACCAGCTTCCTCCCATCCCTATGAGTGTTCCCAGTTAGTCTCAGTGATTTGTTATTCGCCCTGGGTTTCTGCTGCCTTCGGTGATGACAAGAGAAGCCACAGTGAGGATAAATCATTTCAGATGACTGGAACCGCACATACACACATAATGACACTGCACACACATGCACAAGCACACACAGACACTTAGGCCTTACATTTGCTGCAAACACACACAAGCACCAATTCATTTTAGTGGAAATCCATGTAAGCTGTAGTATAATTATCCACTTCACAGACATATGCATATTGAAATATGAGGTCAGTCAATGTGAACTAACATGAAGCATGAGATGAGCATGAAGTGATTGGGCTCTAATTGCAACTAGTTTTGGCTGCATGACATCCGGGATGACATATTGCTGTCTTACTAAATTAGAGCTGCTTCATTGCCATGTGTAAGCTGATTTGTGCAATGCGATCACTGTCAAAATTCGATCTTTTATAAACATCTGAGTGAAAAAATCCACAATAATTTAGTAGCACATTTACTCTGCTGTGGCAAGTTTGCTGCTGAATAAACACCAGTTTGCAAATTTTTTATGAATGTGGGCATGAAAAGGGGAACAACAGTATTGACAAATGTGTGCATCATGATACACACACATAAACAAGTTAACATATTCATGGTAGGGGTGCCAGCCACAGTCTGACACTATGACTGGAGGATGACTAAGTCAGACATTTTCAGATTCTTCACATAATGACTTTAAAGTTGCACTAATCAATATTTTATATTACACCTGCTCTAATCAATGATATTGTCACCGAGGATCTTCAGCAACTTCTACAGCTGCATCATCGAGAGCATCTTGACCAGCTGCATCACTGTGTGGTACAGGAGCACCACTGCTATGGACCGCAAACTCCTGCAGAGAGTGGTAAAGACTGCTGAGAGGATCGTCACGGCACCACTACCCTCTCTGCAGGACATCTATGACCGCAGGGTCCACAGCAGAGCCAGCTCCATAATCAAGAACTCCACCCATCCCCAGCACAGACTCTTCACACTTCTGCCCTCTGGCTGGAGGTACAGGAGTGTGAGAACCAGCACATCCAGACTGAGGAACAGTTTCTGTCTAATCCACTGCCCCTGCCACCACCCTAGCTACCTCAACCACAGATGCCTCACCCCAGCCCAGCCCAGCCCAGCCCACGCATATCACACAACCACATATTTGCACTACTGTTGATGCAGTATTACTATATTCATTTATATTCATATCTATACTCATATTCATCATCTCAGTCTGCATCTGTATTATATAATACTGTACATTGTATTATACTGATCACTGGTACTGATATTGCACATTTATGTTGTATTGATGCACATTGTACATATCCTGTATAATCTTTTTAATTTTAATCTTATTCTTTATTTTTTGTACATTTTGACATTTCTAACTTAAAACAGCATTTCCAGAGGAAGACAAGGGAAGAATTTCATTGTACAGGGAGACTTGTTTCTTTTAACTGTGCATATGACAATGAATGCTTTGACCATAATCAAATGGTAAATAGCTGCATTGATATTGCACCTTTATCCAAATCACTTTACCATCACTAATCAATTTACCATAGAGTAGAATTATGTGATATTAAAACTGAGATACTGTGTGTATAACCAGAGGAGATATGAGGGGTTTCATTGGGAGATGAGCTACAGGGTGACAAGCCATCACATTACCCTCAGAGCTGCTGACTGCAGGCTGCAGAGGGCTCTTCTTGATCCCAGCCCAGCTGTGTACTCGAGATGTTTTATAAACTAATAATCCTCTTATCTGGGTCATCTACTGTGCTGCTCTGCTCTCTTCATGCTACAATACACCTGAGATACACACACACCTCGCTTGTGAATAAACGTGCATGTTCCAGCAGTCCTGTTATCTGATGGTGCTGCGCTTTCTCTGATAGTCCTGCCAGCAGCAGGCATGTCACTGACACACAGGTGCTGAGGAATCCTGGTATGAGAGTGGCAAAGTCTGACTTCTTACCTTAAGCCATATGGACGAATTTGTCAAAAGACTAAAATGAACTTGATTTCTGTTCTTTTTACAAGTTTTTGTAAAATGGAAAGCAGCAATCAAGTAAGACACTCACTTTGACTGCATGCACAAGTCCAGTGGTGGAAAGTAACTGTGTACATTTAGTACAAGTACTGTGTTTAAGCACACCTTTGAGGTACTTGTACATTAATCAAGTATTTCCAATTCATGCCATTTTATACTTCAACTGCCATACATTTCAGTAAGAAATACTCTGTCCTGTGCCCACCTTACACCTTGTGTGCGTTAGTTCTTTTTTTTTTTCTTCTTTGGCTAATTTTCTGGTTGTTTTGTTGGAGCTAAGGTCACAATCGGTGACACCAAATTATTGTTCAGTCACCTATCCTGCCAAGTCATCTTCTTCTAACAGCAACCTATTTTTGCATTTTCTTGTGGGGTGAACTCTTGTGGTCTTGTGAATAATGACTATGCTATTGCTCAAAGGCAAAGGTGGAATTAACATGACTTTTTATATCTGAGGGAGAAGAGTCATGGTGTATGGTTGGGCGAAGAAAGCATGTTTGACATGGGAAACCACTATTTGGTTTAAAAGGCTGTAGGTATTAGGACTTGTTGAACACTTGTTGAAACCGATCCCAGAGTGAATTCTTATGTTACATTGATTACAAGGTCAGGAACTCATATTATGTAATATAGCGTCATTGCATCTCATCCCACATTGAGGGACCACTGAGTTATCTCTGTCGTGTCATTACAACAAGACAAACTTCAGCGCACAAGATGAATTGAGCATGGAAGTTCATTCTTGACCTTGGAAACAGTGTGCCTGACAAAATAGCTATAACTCAAATTCCCACTGCTTTTTCAGAGTGTTTAACTGCGTCTAATGCATGTATCCATTAGTAAGTGGTCCATTGAGATGAGTTGTGTTACACACAAATGATTTTATAAATCCATTTATTTGACAGAGACTGTGCGCTAATGGAAAACTCAGGGGATCACTGAAATCATTAAGGATTCGTTCTCTGAGGACCATGACTGTCTGTACAAGATTTTGTGAACGGTCCATCCAGTAGATGTTGAGATATCTCAGTAAAAAAAAAAAAACAACAAACTTCTGGTACCAGAGGAAAAGTCAAGGGGATCACCTAAGTAATCCATGGTCCCCAGCTTCATCCTCATTGTTGTGTGGATATTTCAGGTTGCAGTAAAGTGGTGGACCAACAGACCAACATTGCCATTCATAGAGCCATGCTGTTCGCGTGACTAAAAAGGCACCATATAATAAAACAACACTGAAAAATTCATAAACACAGCTTAATAACTATGTGCACATCAACCAATAAGTATTGCCCAAGTATATCACATGTTTGAAGAGATCCTTATTTCAGACAGTGGACAAGGTCACAAGCTGTTCGCATGCTGAGGGACCAAATGCCCATAATTCCCTTATATTTCAGCTTATATTTTTTCATAGCTCTCCTGCTTCCTTTCACATAGTGAGAGAAGAAATACATGCTGGAATAACATTTAAAGCCACAGTGCCTAATATGCATAACTGTAAGCAGTGTTTTGTTGATGCCGACAGTTCAATAATCTATCGTCTACCCATGACATTGTCATTATTGTTATCTATGGTAATTAAAAAGCCCTTTCATCATCGCTGCAGCGAACACTTCAGCACTGCTCTTGAATGCACCTTGCCATGCACAACAGCAGCTGTGCAGCTGTGCCAAACTGAGGCAGAGATCTGTCTCATTACTTATGTGACACTGTAAATATTATAGCATGGAGGCAGTGGGTGATCACAGACACATAAGAGAACAGGCCTGATTAAACCCGTGACAGCATAGTGTAAAAACACAAGATTTCCACTGATTGAATTTCAGGGATATTTTGGACCACAGAGAGACGTCCTCCAGACAGGGAAAGTATGGGGATTTCAAAATATTCTGGAAACAATGGGAATTGTAGAGACGAGTCACTCTTATGGAAAGAAACATAAAAAACAGATATAATGAACATGTCATGAGCGACCACTGATAGAAAAGTGTGTGAGTGAGTGAGTGAGTGAGTGAGTTCATTCGAGAAGCTGCATCAAAACTGTGGTTCTTTCATCGCTGTGGTAAAGAGTGCATGGAGAGAGCTGTGAGAATGTCAGTGTCTCACCTGAACCTAATCTGTGAGGAAATGACTAGTGAAAGGTGAGGTGAGAAGACCCTGCAGCCCTGTGCATCATCACACTCATCAGATGCTCCATGATTTGTAGTGGAGCAGCACATGGGGAACGTAGCCCTCATGTTGAATATCACCTTACTGTAAACTACATGATAAATGCACAGGAGAGCAGAGGGGAGGGGGGACAAACCACTTTATTCAGAACAGGTGGCCATTCGTGCTAAGGCTGAAATGACAAGCAGCTGTGGTAGTGTGCTTGCAACACACACACACACACACACACACACACACACACACACACACACTTTCTCCCAAAGTTTGACATGATGTCTGTCAGTCTTTTTCTGTCCTTTAAGATGCTCAGTCTCTTTTGGTCCAAGAATCAGTAACGCAGTTGTTCAATGAGACAGAAATCAGCTTCACTTCACTGTCACTCATTAAAGCTAAAGCTGTCTACAAACAAGCAGTAACTGCATCAGTGTGTAAATAACATACCGTTAATCCAAAGTGTGACTTGTCATTAAGATTTGATCTGAGTACTTCCTTCTCGAGCTTGTACAAATCATAGGTAAAAAGAGAGCATTTTACTGAAACAAGCAGGCAGCTGTGTTCAGAGAAACAGCTCTGAAAATCCACTGTACACAACCTGCTCAGCTCCAAACAGCAGGCAGACACAGTGAGAGACTAGCTGGGTCTGATTGGACTAGCTGTTTTCCACAGTGGAAAAATATAGCGTCTAAAGAGCCACAGGTTTCCCTCAGGAGTTGGTAGAGACCAAAAACAGAGATAAAAGAGGGTGAATACTGGACTTACATTCAGCCTCTTTCACACATTTTTCACAGTAAATAACTGCGATAACCTTTCAGGCACAGCTAGTGATTTTCACTATTCATACATGCAGCTACATTTAGGAACATTTCTGTTTTGCACCTTTTCACACATGCCATCAATGGAAGGGGCAAGGCACAGTCCAGCAGATTGTGGTAATGCAACACTTACCGAAACACTTAAATCTTATTTTCAGGAATATGGCGGCCGAGGAGCTGCTTTTGTCTAGTGCCGATGTGTTCAACAAGTTTCCGAGACAAGTCGTGTTTTTCGTGATCTACTTGAACGACTCCAGTTTGCTATTAAAATGGCCCTATTAACTTAAAAGGTGATGATGTGTCAATTTTTTGTTCACAACCTGATTCTGCTGTCCGCAAGTGACCTACAAACCTACCATGTCTGACTGATCTCATCAAAACATTCATGGCTGCTCTGAGTGCAGCAGTGTCTTTATCCACATATATACAGCATGTATTTTATGTACATAGTTATTGTGCTAAAATCAGAGCATATGGTTGCCTTGATTAAAGCTTCACAAATCAATATTTTATACAAACAATGTGTCAAATGAGTGAATTAAACTGAAAGTAAGTGAAAGTTTATGTGGCCTCACAATATATGCTCATTTTGATGACAAAACCCCACAGTACAAAAAGAATCTTTGTGCTTTTGTCTTAAGATAAGATAATTCTTTATTGATCCCCCAGAGGCGAAATTCGGGATCAACAAACTCATGGGGCTAGTTGGGACTGTTCAAGACTGTCTCTGTGGTGTCTTTGTCGGGATGTTTGTATATATCTTTTTACTGTACAGTTTAGCGTGCTTTAGCGTTGTAAGGTGTTCTAGTATAAGCTGCTGATGAAGTGACTGACACCCCGTACTGCGAGCTGAGCAACCGTGGCCCCACGTTGCAGTCACCTATGCTTTTTGGAGATCTGAGCGCTCTTATCTCTTGCAGCTAGAGCATGACACTAGGGGCTAAGGGCACGGATTCATGCCAAGTCGCTCTCCCTCTTTCCCAACTCTCTGAACCTGTATGAGTATGCATGTGTTTATGAATTTCAGGTCGAGTGAGTGGCATGCCTGTCTCGCACGAAGGACCTCTGAGTGCCAGTTTCACGCTGAAGCCCATTCCAACATCAATTCACTTTGTCAGTCAATTTGCTTAATGGACCTCCTCACCTTTCATGTTGAGCTGTTTATCTGGCTCTTGTCCAGCCAACTCTGTTCTTCCATGGCCCCGAGAAACAGACAGTCAGCAGAAAATTCCACATATAAACTGCTTATAAAAGCTCTGGGAACACTGATGAGCTTCCATCTTTACATCCTTATATCACATTTGTATTTATGGTTATGTTGTCCACTAGGTACTGAAAACCAGCAGCTGATACTGTCAATAAACCAATTCTCACAACACGAATTTATACCTATACTGTACTATTCCTCCATAGTTGGAACAAGTAAATATGTTCATAGACAAACAGAGGCAAATAAACCATCAGCTTTGTGAATGCATGTCCAAAGACTTGATATCCGGCTGGTGTCCTAAACATCCACTCAGGTCTCTGGCCCAGTCTGAAGCAGGGCCAAGAGTAACTCTCTGTGGCTGTTCTGAAGCCAGGCCGTGACTAACACGAACCACCGTCACCATCGCTGAGCTGCCAGCCAGGAAATAAATACAGCTGGAGAAGACCGTGGACCAACAGGCCTTCCAGTTATGTTTGCTCCAGGTGAACCTCCACAGAACAGAGAGCTAACAGACACACAAACCAATGAGAAGACCTCAGACACATTATGTCACTCAGTGACCGTATGGTAACATAACTATAAAAATAATTTTGTGGTGAAAGGACAAATGAAATTCCTACATGATTTGACTGTTTATCACTTTGGAACACATATAATCAGTCTCACAGTTTCTGACTGAACAGAGCTTTTCATGTCTCCAGTGGAAGATTCAGCAGAGTCACAGTTTGATTTTACTGCAGCACCAACTTTTCCACCTTAGCCAAGCATACTTTTCTTTGCAATATTTGAAGTTTTATTTTCAACTCCAGCATTTCTGTTCAGGGTTTTTATGTGCAGATTTTTAAAAACAGGTGGAAGGAAACACATATTGTTGACAGTATGTTACAAAAATTTGTAAAGATCTAATATAGTGCCATTCAAAGCTGAGATGATACAATTATGGTTTTTAGTTCCAGTACCAAATGGCCCCTGAACATTGTGTCTTTTACCACACTCACATGGGAGCAGGACAGGGGTCAGTCATGCACACACACACACACACACACATGAAAAAACACAAGCACAAATAGTCAGATTGACCCAATATCAGTTTTTGACTGCAGTCTCAATTTCCGGAATTCTAGCAATGTTTGGTTTTGGCTGGTCTCTCACACTTGTATCTTTCAGTATGAATCTGTTCATCTAAAACACACAAATACAACTGACATGATAACATTATAACATTGTTGCCCATTCTTCTCTACTGGGACTGCTTCCAAAAGAGCAGCTTCATATATATATATTCATTTTACATAAAATGTGTAAAAGTTAAGGATAGATGTAAATGTGTTCTCCAGGACATTTACAATATACAATCCATGGCAGCTTCTGTAGCCAAGTTGGGTATGAGCCCCTCTGATCCACGGCCCATTTGACTTGCCTGGTGGAACCGTGCTGCCCAGGCCTGTGTAACTGTAGAGCTGGTGTGACCCATGTCCCATTCTCTGTGGGCAGAGCACAGGCATTCCAGCTGCTGTCACGCTCCCATCCTTAAGTAAACCCTGCTGGCGTAGTCGTCCCAGGGAAGCAGCCAGGAGTTGCTTAAACACTGGAATCACGCACTCACTTAACAGTGCCCGCATTGAATGAGGCTCAGTGAGCGAGGCGGCCCAGAGCAGATCTGCAACACCTGCAACACCTGCCCCATTTAATGCTGCATTCACGTCATGTGGGGGAGACGGCAGATATGAGATTCCTGCTTGAAGACGCTGTTCACATCAGATTTCAGCCAAGAAATATCCTTGAACTCAGTTTGCTGGAGGTAACTATAGCAAGTTGGGTTTGGCTATAGTCCCAGATCTCTCTGAATTTCTCATCAAATTTGGACATAGCCTGCGGTTTCGAATAGGTAGTGATCTGTTTGTATTTACAAGTCACACTACAAATGCAAACTGTATTTATTGTGTTATATGGCAACACAGTTATGTACATTTGTTGTAGTTTTCATTTTATTGTTTGCTTTGCCATAGAATATGTGAGGAAATAGATGAAAAAGCTGACCAGGAGTCACCCTGGTAATAGCATCTTGATTTTAGAGATTTGTGGATCAAGACCCAGTTCAGACAGACCCTTTGTCACTAATTCACTAATTTGGGGGTTTGACACGTGACCTCTCCGTAATATTTTACCTATTTAATTTTTTTACTTCATATTCCACCACATGGAGCTTTAAGATTTTTTAACATGCGAACACTTCCAAGTTGTTACTTAGCTGTTAACACACTCAACAGTTTTCATGTAAGGACTATTTCTACGCTGGAAAGTAGCTCCAATGAAAGCTGTCAACAGTGAGGTCTGTGGATCATCCAGATTAGTCGGGACATTATTTCTGGGAAGACACATTTGTGTTGATGTTTAAAAGATGTTTTTCACTGCTTTGAGCATCTTGAATTTCCGTTCAGCTCATTTCTAGTTGGGTGGAAGCAAAAAGCTCACTGACAAGTCTCTCAATAGTTCATCACATAAAACAAAAACTATCTGCATCGTTAGATAGTGTTAGGGGTAAGTAACATAGTAGCATAGTAACATAGTTGTTTTTTTCCTTGAGCATGGAAGTTCATTCCTGAACTTGGGAAAGTAGCTGAGTGATGTAAAAAAAAAAAAAAAAAAGACTTGACAAGCTTTTCTGCTGTTGAAGATCTGAGTTAAGACTGTTTTGCTGCTGTTTTTTAATTATTGTATTTGTTTAGGCGAATTGTCCCTTTACAATTGAAATACAGGCACACAGTGCGCGGAAATGTGTGAATCCCTGGCTTTCATTATGAGTTGCAGAGAAAGCACCATGTGTAGGAGATGCTGCACGACATTCAAACTCCAGTAGATGAGGGAAATGCTGTTATCTTGAGGCTATCACAGAGAAAGAAGTATGATACATAAACTTGTCTGAAAGATATCAGTAAAGGCCTTTACACACTGAGGGCATTTTTTCATGCGATTAATTCTCAAATTGTTGTTTTTGTTAAGAGTACTTTCATACAGAACGCGAGAATCATGCAGCGAAAAAGCAATGACGTCAAGTTTGTGTTTGTCGTCAACCTCACCCACACTAAGCTCCATCAGTCTACATCAGTCTAATGCTTTATCAGCCTAATGTTTTAATGCTTTGCTTTGTCATCTGTGATGTGACACCATCAGATTTATGAAGCTAAAATGTGTGTCCTGCTCACAGTTCAGTCGTAAAATCCCATCACACCACAGAGCGTCTATCCTGCTGGGCTTCTGACAGCGCTGTCAGTCAAAAAGGTGGATCGCAGTGGAAGATGTTGTACCACCGTATGGTTCAAAAGTGGTTTAGCCAAATTCACTGACAGTCAGTGCAGAGACCGTCGGAGTAGAGATCAAGCTGTCTGGCATCACGCTTCCTTCCATTTCTGTCACGCTTCTCCGTTTCCATCAAAGTGAGTTTTGTGGTTTGTGGTCATTTTGTGCACATCTATTCAAACCTTTTACTGAACAAGTGTTGCAACTGTCACAGACAAGTATTTCGCATTGTCATACTGTTTATTCATAAGGCCTTAAATTCTATACAAAATGGCAATAAAGGCCACCAATGCATTTCCCCGTGTTATTTACAGCAGGGCTGCTGTGTTCTCCTCATTCCATACATTTTTGTCTAAGTCAGACTTTCTCCCTCTCTCTCCAACACACACACACACACACACATACACACAGAAGGGCCTGTAAGCGTCTTCCTCAATTAGGAATGTTTAGCTTTAACAGTGCGCCGGCGTCGGCTAAGCCACGGCTCCCTCGAGACCAAGCCGCCAATCTCACTGAGTCAACACATGCATGCATACAGTAACCTGACTGCCCCACAAAATGAGTCAGACACACACACACACATAATCATATACCCAATTTGCTGACAACTGTAATAGGTCTGCCTCGTAGTTTGCTACTTCAACACAGGCAGCGCCCCCTCTGGAGGCCTCTCTGCATACGTACACAATGCTGAGAGGCAGTTCAGATCATCAGCCTTAGCTGTCTGAGCTGTGGTTATATGCTGAATTAGTGTGACCGTGTGTGTGTATGTACAGGTGGTATACACTACACTCATTCATACAAAGACACCTGGTTGTCTTGGAGTACATGTTTCTTTTGTGTGTGTGTGTGTGTGTGTGTGTGTGTGTGCGTGCGTGTGCGTGTGTGTGTCTGTGTTTTGACAGCTGGCTCTAACCAGGCTGCACAGTGTCCTCAGACGTCCCACAGAAACCTTAACCCTTTGACCTGGCACCTCAATCACCACCACAAGCCACCAGCTACACAGCTCAAATTTAACTGCAGCTACATTTACTAAATACCAAAGTCAAGTTCATGCAACTCTGTTATTATACAGTTAATAACGATAGTTATATTTAAAGAGCATTAGAATGGGAGCACTGTGGAAACAACCTGCAGGGGTCAAGTCAAGGTAATTTTTATATTGCCCAATATCACAAATCACAAATTTGCCTGAAGGGGTTTCAGAATCTACACAACACCCACCCTTAGACCCTCGAGTTGAATAATGAAAAGCTCCAGGAACATTCAGAGGTCTCTCAAAAGTGAAACTAAACAATCCATTGTCACTCCACTGATAATGGAATCTCCCATGTTGCTGTCACATCAGGTGTAGCCGCCCTAAAGCAGGTGTGCAATGAATATTCTGCTGACAATGTTCAAGAATTAAGACATTATCACCTCTAACAGATGACTTTATTTTATTTGACCAGCAGCATTTGCTATAAAACTCAGACAGTCCCATTATGAGAAAGAGAAGCTCCATACAAATATGACATTGAGATTAAAAAAAATGGAGATAAAGTCATCAAGTTATTTAAGAATAGCAAACCAAGACCACCTTTTGTAGAAGTTATTTATTGTAGATAGATTGACACAACACAACACATATCACATTAAATAACAAGAAACAACATGACGTAAAACACCCTACAGTGCAATTAGCAAGTGCTTAAAAACCAGACTCTTTCAGTAATAGTGTGCATTAAGCCTGTGTGCCACCCTTCTGTGATTAACTGTTTTAGTCTCATAAAGCCAACCAGTTTTTTACTAAACTGTGCGGAGAGCTTTGGTTCAATGTCAGGCATTATTCATTTTCACACAGTTAATATTACATGATTCATATTGATGTCAAGTTGTGAACGTTCCTATATGCCCGACTTGGAATAATGTCATTTTTTTGCCCACAGGCTTCACGTTGCATAAGGGTTCCCCATCTTTCCAAAGAAAAGAGTGACTGTTGGTTATGATTCAACATCATTCTGTAACATTTTGACCACAGGGCTGCAGTGTGCCTGGACCCTGTTGGGAAACACTCTGCTCTGGAGAATGTTCACTGAATCGAGTGTGTGTTCACAGGCCCGCTGTGTGTGTGTATGTGTGTGAGAGAGACCACGGGGTTTTTAACCTATGTACAATAGTTTTTATACCTACTGGAGGGCACAGCCAGACCTGTCTGTGATTACATATATGTCGTACTGCATGCATGTCTGCATGTGCATGTATCTGCATGTGTGTATGTGTGTGCATGCGCCAGATCCTAAGAATGCATGTATTGTTTATCACATTCCTGGTGTGTGTAGGGAAACATGCAGGGAAACCTAAACCTAACAGGGCTGTACACTCGTTGCTCTCCACAGCCCATCCACAGGCTGTCCCAGACAGAAAATTGGGAGGGTTGGGGTCCAAATTACACTTGGTGAGAGAAGAGAACGCTGCGTTTGTTTCCTGCCCTGTGTGTTCAGTGTGTGTACAGTGACAGAGTGTGTGTTGTGGAGCGTAATGGCTGTGTGGCATATGTTTTCCCCTGGCTTGGCCCACAGTGGGTGAGAGCAGCCTCGCTGTGACAGGCTCTTTAAGGAGTATTATCGATTCTATCTAAACTAAACGGGTCTCAGTGTTCAGCAGAACATAAACACAAGAAACACTGGCACTGTGTGTGTGTGTGTGTGTGTGTGTGTGTGTGTGTGTCTGTGTCTGTGTGTGTGTGTGTGTGTGTTTGTGGGTTTGCTTATGTCCAAATTGGGGATATACACTAGACTCAAGACCAGTTGATTCAGGACAGCGGTGCAATTGGGGACAAAAAGTGGTGTCCTCAATTTGGAAAACTGTGATTTTTAGGTCAACAGTTAAGGTTATTGTTAGGTTAAGGTTATTGTTAGGTTATTGTTAGGTTGAGGTTAGGGTTAGGTTAAGTTTAGGATTAGGGGTTAGGGGTTAGGGTCAGGTAGTCCTTCAGGTTAGTCTCCAGGAAATGAATGTAAGTCTATGTAAATTCCCCAAAAGTGACATAAGTAAAGACTGTGTGTGTGTGTGTGTGTGTGTGCAACCTAGGAGAGAAGAGTGGAATATGTCTTAAATATTACATAAATCTATGCAGTAGTAGTACAGTTTTCATCTCACTCACTAATGCAAATTAGGAAAGAGGTCCACTTGAAATTCTCCAGCCCCCGTCTTCACCAATTGCAAGATGACCTAAAGTCACCACTTTGTGCCCTCCAAGTGACCCTGTGGTTCGCTCGAGTTCCACTCTATTGCAATAATAGGGACAAATCAACCCCAATATAAGTCTAACCCTGCATGCAATAGATGTGTCCCTTTTTCTTTTTATCCATGATATATAAGCTGCTTTCAGACTGAATGTGAAGAGAATTTGCAGCTTGCCAGGTGTGATTGATTCTAGTCCTCTTTAAAACTCTTATTCATGAGAACAGCTTGTGGTGCAACAAAACACTTTGCTGGCTGAAATACAGACTATATAATAAAAATGTTCTCCTTGCACCCAAACTTTGGTGATGTTGCAGATCTTGCAGTGATGATTGTGTGATTTAGTCCTGCTGCATACATGTGGACAACATTTGGTAGATTTGGAAGTTTGCTATAGTATTTTCTGTACCTTGTTAATTCTGGGCCTCACTTAGTTGGAGATCCTTTGTCAACTAAACTGCACTTAATGGCACAGGAATTACCTCTGTTTCTATTTACTAACACCCCTCATGATCTCAATTGTCCTAATGGATGTTAGGACTTCAATAACACGCTTGACAAGACAAAGCTCTCCAAGTAACCTGCATCAGACAAATTAAACAATCCCTCTGTCCTTTATACCTAACCTGTTTGGTTCAGCAATCATTTGAAAGCCCATTTGTCCGACTGCCCATTATCCTGAAGACAAACAACCAGCGCTGCGAAGGCAATGCTCTGAAAATGATCACTGTCCCTCGATTTTTTTTCCACCTGCATTTGGCAAAAGCCTGTGACTGACTAGTGTTCATTGCTTGGTTAGGGTTAGGCGATTAGTTAGATGGTTAGTTAAATGTCAGGATCAGAGGAATCGTGGAGTGTGGGTGGCAGAAAAACAGTGCAGGTTGTGTTTTCACACTATCGGTAGTTTCAGAATAATGGGCCATCAAAACAATTGCATTGCACCGTTCATTTGTCGTGTGAAAGCAAACTGACCAACCACGGGACTTTGTGATAGTGATTGATGATTGATGAATTTTAGCAAAAAAAGCTGAACAACTAATAAATCCATCATTATAATTGTGCTGGAATAAAAGGTTTGCGATGTTTACTTTGACAAACAATAAATATACTGTTCATAGAAAGTCCAGTTACTGTGTAAAAAAAAAAGACTAAATGACCAAATAATCCAAATATTATGTTGAATGATTAGTGTAAAGGACACCTGGGGTTATGAAAATGGGTAAAATATTAATTCCTGGTATCCACGCTCATATTCACCACACATTCAGCCCGGTTCGACGTGTGTACAATCGAGGGGGGTGTGTGTCCACGCTCGGCAAAAGTAAACACGGTGGTGTGTTTGGCTGATCGCTGGCGTTTAGAGGCTCTACTAAGTGGCACCTGGTCACTGCCAAAACAAACAAAACCGTGTGTGCGTGTGGGTCTGCGTTGTATGTGTGTCTGCGCACGCACACGTGGGCGAGCGCGTTGCTGCTAAGTGCCACTGTGTGTTGGCCAAAACAAACAGGCTTAATGAGAAGCAGCTCCTGGGACGGAGAGCGAGAAAGTGAGTGAGAGAGAGAGAGAGAGAGAGAGCGATGGAGGAGACCCGGCCAGGCCAAACACACTGACCCCGCTGTCTCTCTCACATGGACTTAAAGGATACACTGTTCCCCTCTGTCCTATAGCACGAACCATCACCTTCATCAGCCTCACCCCTCTCACTCCTCCACACTTCCTCCTGTCCCCGACTCTCACCCCTCCATTCACCGCTGAGGTGTGAGGGTGAAGGGGGTGATAGGGGAAGAGGGGGGGTGTACGAGCTGAGTGATGGCAATTAGAGGTACATTTGTAACTGTGTGTGGGAAACACAGGGCAGTTATGCTGAACAAGTTTGTTCGTAGATGCACTGGCTCAGCAGCTGTGAGGGGAATGAAAGGAAATGCAGAGAACATATTGAGTCTACAGGAGATTTACATAGGTTTCATTTAAAACTTTACTGACAGACACACTATCTCACACCCTTTTTAATACATATACCAATATACCCATAAATGCTGTTGTTGTGGGGCTGATTAGGCTGATGATCATGCAGACGGACACAACAGAGACCTTGTGATGTTGTTGGAATTTAGAGGTTTCTATTAAAGTCAGAAAACATATAATGCATCTTTAAAGGAAAACTCCTGTATATTTTCCAGTAATGTGGCCGTTGTGACTCTATAGGTCATGTTCACTTTGTTCTCGCCACCTCCATTGTAGAGACTCAATGAGAAGACAACAGATGTCAGGGTAAAGTGCATGAGCCTGGATCTATTGTACATTCAAGTCAACTTCTCAACTGACCAAACCATCATTTTCCCTCCATCATTATTCATTTTCCTTGACCCTCTGTGATCTGGCTTTACAGTGGTAGCTGGGAAAAGTCACAGTTGTGTTGAATGTACCAGTGTAGTTAGAGCAGATGGCAGGTTGACCCACTCCCTATGCTGCAGTGGTGGAAAGTGTTTTTAAAGTTACGTATGTTTACTGAAGTCCTGTACTGTAAGTACAGTTTTGTGGACTTTTCTTGAATTCCATTTTATGCTACTTTATACTTCTATTATTTCTATACTTATGTAATTTTACAGAGAATTATTGTACTTTTTACTTCACTGCATTATTTGACTGAAGTTCTTAGTTACTTTTCAGATTGTGATTGTGACCCCTGACAAAAAAAGCAGTGTCTATTTGGGGCCTGTTTTCTATAAGTCTCCTAGAATGATTTCTGTGTTCAGCCTGCAAAGAAGTAAAATGATGCATTTTTTTCTCAAAAAACACCAAAAAAATATATATATTTTTTTCCACCTGCAAGAAACAGAAAATCTTCCATGAGGCACAAGCTTTTTCTTTTTCTTCAGAAGGCCACTCACACAGTTGTTTTGCCCAGTGATACCCTTCTCAGAACTCTGTGGGTTCTGTTGATTGCTTGATTGACATCTCTGTCTTCTGGCTGTTTATAACCCTAACACCTACCTGCTGCTACCTGCCTTCTCTCTGACCTGATCCTCACGGCCTCCATCTCTTTCTTTCTGTTTGCAGTCTGCTTGCCATGCTTCATTACTCCCCCTGTACATTACATTACACGTGGCTTCTTTTGCACAGTTTCTCTCATCTCATCTCCGCATTTACCATATACAGCTCAAGGACGTTTACACACAAGCGAGCTGTGTTCAAGTTTCCAACAATGTCTGCACCGAATAGATTTGGGACAAACAACCTTACTGGGTAACTGATATGATCCAATAATACTTTGTCAGGCAGGATTTCTGATTCAAAATGCAACCAAACAGATCTTGTTTCACACCTTTCTCCACCACTCACCAACATGCTTTGACTGTCAATAACTCGGTTACATTTTTTAAATTTTCTTGCATCAACCATATATGATACTGCATCGATGTAGCCCTTTACTGGGACTCTCCGAGTAAAGAAACACAACACTTGGCACTCATCTAACTCAGTTCATCCATTGCCTTCTTCAGTAGTGTCTGTGACCCACATCCAACAATGATTAATCCATTTCTTTTAACCACAACTAGATTGACACCAACTAGTTTATCCTTGATCCAATGTGCAACTTCATGTTTGTCCAACAGAACTCCGAATCTGCCCTGGTTTCCAGTCACTTTTATTCCAGCCAAGTGGATTTCTCTTTTGCTCTCAGTATCATCTCCTCTCTGCTTTTTCCTCCTTGGGCTCTTCCTGCTGCTTCTTTCAGACTCATCCACATGTGACTTGGTGTGAACTTGACTTCAACAACATTACTTGTACTTGACCTCAGAGACCTGAGACTTGACTTGAACCTGCCCTCAAACAACTCTGCATGTCGCTGTTCATTAAATTTGTGTTGGGATGTTTGTTCTCAGGAGTAGCAGCAACATCTTTAACATTCTTCAATCATTCATTCTTTAACTGTCTTTGACCAATTGTTCAATGAAAAGCATTAAGTATCTAAGAGTCTTGTCTTCTATCTCTTCACCACAAATCCCATGAGCAAGGCATCCATCTCTATGGATCCTCCGTCATACCAGGCAGCGACCTGTAACTGTAAATGTGAAAAAATAAATGTGAAGCAGAGTGGTGTTAAGAAGGCATAAAATCTGAAAACCTTTCCTGGCTTCAAAAAACAAACCTCAAATAAAAGCTGACAGGGTTCAGAATGTGTGTGTCATGATGTTTGTATGTGTGTGTGTGTGTGTGTGTGTGTGTGTGTGTGTGCATGTGTGTGTGTGTGTGTGTGCTGCATCACTCACACTGACCCCTGCTTGTCAGGTCATATCCTGTCCATATCTTTTTCTCTTTTTTTGCTGGTTGCCGCTCGCTGTTTGCTTTGGCGGCTGCAGGTCTATTGGGGTTCAGGTGTGGAGAGAGCAACAGAGTGTGTTTGCGTGTTCGTTCCTGAGCGTGTGTACGTCGGGGAAGGCTTTTGTGTATGCATGTACAGTAAGCGTGTGTTTGTGCGTGTGTTTGTGTGTCCAGTTATTTTAGGCACAGTCACCATGGTCGTTTATTTTTAGTTCTGAAAGACTTTGTGTGTATGCATATGTACATGTCTATGGGGATTTGTACACACCGTGCTTACGTGTGTGCGTGCTGTGTGTGTGTGTTTTTTGGCAGCGGACTGGTGAGCAGGGTTATGAGGTTGTGGTGAGTTTGTGTGTTCAGGGCCGCTGGTGTGAAAGAGCAGTCAGAGCTGCGCTTCCCCCTGGAGAGAGAGTTTAATTTAGAAGAACAAGGCTCCTAACACACACTTGTGCCGCTGCCGTCTCCTTGGCCCGTCTCTCCACACCTCATCTCTCCCCTCCCAAGACCTCTCTGCCACTCTATAAAACTTTAACCATCTCTCCATCTTCTCTTCCCTTACTTCTTAACCTTTTCATCTCTTTTCTTCCTCTGTCTGCCGCTCCTTCCCTCTGCTCCACATCCGACATCACATGGCAAACCTTTAAAACAAAAAAGTCTTACAGGTTTCCACTGACACACTAAAACCTGTCAACTACTTTGTTGGCCATTATGAAGTTCTCTGTACATTTGTTTTTTTGGTTTGTCGTGCCAGCAGCATATTCTGCTTCATTTCACATCGTATTCTGATTCGTTGGTTTGTAGAAAAGGGTCATAGCAGCAGTCATATTGAGAGAATTTGGTCCTATTTTGCTGTTTTATGGCGCCAGAGCTCCAAATCGGCCATTGGTGTAAGTGTCCTTTTACAACTTTCTCTTGTGATTTTCTTTTGGCTCCGACGGCCCAAAATCACACAGTGAAAAAAGGGCCTTTACAATGGGATTAACATTATCTTACCCTAAGGTGCTTTTGGAAAAACAGGGCCCAGGTCAGTTGTGCACAGCACAAATCATTTCTATCTGTAATAATAATTTTGTCTTCACCGAGTTAATTGCTGAGAACTGAGAGCACAACAACGTCAAACATTAAACAGAAGACAGAGCTGAAGAGAGGATCAGACAGGTTTTAAAGAAACTCCAGGATTAGCTAGTTTTATTTAAAAGATAAAGCACAGGTAAATGGTGAAAATGCAAAGATGAATCTTATTTTCAGACCAACATCCTGATGTAGTTGTGCACACACAAACAATTTTCCTGTGCAAATGGGAATTATCAGCAACATTTTGAATATATTCACTTTTGTCTTTTCCTCCAAGTGATTTGTGCAGATGATCTGACATTTACTATGAAAAACAAAGTGTTTGCATCTTGCAACTGTTTTGCTCTGTGAATTAACAACAATTAACAATGTTACTTGCCGATATTAAAACTCCTTCTAATTTAATTTAACACCGTCTACACAATGTAAATGTCATGTCACCAGGTTAATTGAGGTGCCCAGCTGTAGCTTGTTGTACCTGCACCACCTCTTTCCTGTGATTAGTTACTAAGTTTGGTTCAGTCATTACTGTGGGTGTGGGTTTGCTCTTCCCAGAAATCACTTGTCAATCAAACAGTGTGGTCAGCACTGTGACGTCTTTCACCTTGGATTTCCTCTGGATGGCATGCTTTACTGACAGCCATGATGAGTTCCTAACTACACAGTTTATCTTCTTCATGAACTTAAATGAATATAAAAGACTTCATAAAAAATAACTAGTATTTGATATTAATAGCTGACAGAGAGAGAGAAAATCCTAGAAAAGCCACTTCTAGATGCAAGTGTCTTCAGCATAAAGCAATGATGTGTCAGTCGTGGGACCACATTTAGCCCCTGCTGTCGACTGCCAAGCTTTATATAAATGTGTTTTCCTTTATGCTGCAGTGCATATGGAGCAGCAGGTCTGGCTGTTGTCTGCAGCGTTCATCAGAAGTTGTTCTTGGCAGGATATTATTTCAAGGGAGAGTGCTCTCCTGTAGTTGGAGGATAAATCCAGGTAAACCATTGGTATGCTGTGTGATAAATCTCTGTGGCGTAGCACTGCCAGAGGGTACACATGCACACATTCAGACTCAAGTCCACAACAACACCAGAGTTCCAGTGTTGTCAGGTAGTTTGGTCTGAGAGGACGATTTTTTTTTTCATTTCATATGTGAGAGTGTTTAATGATTCTGTCTCTTCGTAATGACTGTTTTTGTTTCTGAGGTGATAAATGTGTTCTGGACCACCCCTCAGCTGGTGTCAGGCTCACTCTTCACCCACCTGATTTATACACTGAAGAGGAGCCCTGAGGGGCGTCTGTGTAGTATGTGTGTGTGTATGGTCTGAGAAGGACTTATTGGTTAACTGGGGGGGAAAAAAACATTTGATTGTCTAAATCGTTTTGTTGTAAACAGGTGTGAGGGGATCAAGCTTTGTGACACTAAAGACGTCAGCAGGACCAATTCCTTAATCACTTTCTTATAAAACACTTTGAGCAGCAGTTTTTGTATGAAAGGTTCTATACAAATAGTTTTTTGTTGTTGTTGTTGTTATTGTTGTCTAGCTTCTGTCCTTTCCAAATGAACAATGTCAATGTTGATTTATGTCACATGCCAGAAATATGATGCAAACTCATGAGCACTCTAATCAGTTCAACTGGACTATTAGACAAGAGTGACATCTTGTGGTCAGACCTAGTTGGGTAGCAGTAGACAGCTTTATATGAATCAATGGTACAATTGCACTCTTTATTACTGTTGCGTTTGTTGGGAAACCAAGAGCCACCCTCCAAATAAATACAGTACAATAGTGATGGTCAAGTGAGGCGGTCGGGGTTACATTAAACTGTGGGTTCAAATGAATTTGAATGTATCACATGTTGGTTTGAATTGGTTTGAACTTGACTTTTTGAAAAAGTGACAGTCCCACTACATCAATATCACTCATGTCACATCAGTTTGAAATTGCGAAATATCCTGTGACGTCTTGGCATCTTTGGTAGGGTGAAACAAAAGCAAAATGTCATGAGAAATCAGTGTTGAATAAAATGTTTGTTTATTCCACTGTTAACTAACTATTTAGTTATACGTCATTGCTGCCACCATGTATGGCCCCAGTCCAGCCTGCTGGAACAGCTTTGCATAGCAGCAGGTCCTTATTGATTGCTGTTTGTTAGTCCGTGTTTGATCATTAAGCAGAGCAATGTCACCGCTTTTAGTGTCATCAGTTATAATTTGGCTTATGTCACTTTGATCCTGACAAATATTATCCCATTTTTTTAAGCCGTTGTTGGACCTCTGCTGCAGACTTCCAGCTTCCTCTATTAGATGTAAGCCTTGTGATGAACAGTTTACCTGAGTAGATTTTTGTCCTGCATGTTCCTTTTATTAAAGCTCAAACTACACAGCCAGCAGGTTTAGAGTGGATGAGACAGTGAGCAGGTAACATGTAAATAGCTCATTGTCTCCTTTGGTGATGGCACCTATATCTGTCCAGTCCATTACAGCAGTGTCAGTGAACCTAGAGTCCAATTTCCTCTGAGTCAATGCTCAGTATAAATATTCTAATTCAGGGGGTGTGGTCAGAAAGTTGCTGGTTCAACATTCTGTGTCATCAACACACAATAATGTAAGTTGACTTGGCCCCAAATACATCTAAAGCCAAAAAGATATTGTTTATGAATGTTGGGGTAAACTGTATGAAATGTGGAGAATTTGAGACAAAATTACTAGACAAAGTAAACTAAAGCTAAAACTAAAGTAGATGAGACGTTAAATGAAACTGAACAGAAGAAAAAAAACGATTTTATTTATGTATTTATTTATTTTTTAAGACCGGGTAAAGAATGAATTTGAATTTGCCAGGGCAGAGGTTTTCCAGTTCACACTTTAAACACTGGATGGCGGTAGTGCGCAGTACAGTTCTGAGTGAAACACCACGAAAGACAGAAGAAGTCAAAACGGAACCAATGTCACACAGCCGGAACCTGTGTACAAATGCTTCACTGCGAAACTCGGACTTGTTTATTGGTGACACCGTGTGAACAGCTGTTCTGAAGGCTAGTGGCTAGCTGCAGTTAACGTACTGGCTAACTAAACGTTCATTAAACTATATTACCGTTTTTTATATTTCACGGGTAAGTGCGCAATTATCTCGAATAAATATGTTATTGTTGGTTGGATTGTTACTCTACATAAAGTAAACGACAGCTAGCTAGCTAACCATTGATTCATTAGCTAGCTAGGATACTACAAATTTGTTTCTGCTAATGTTACTGTCGGCCAGTCTGTCCTGTGAGAACAGTAGGTTAGCTTAAACGTCGTAGTAGCTTAAAGTCACCTGAAAATAACTTAAGTTGGCTGCATGAAGCCATCAATAGAACAGGATTTAAGACCTGTAAGGAACTGTTCTTCTCTCCTGTTCAACTCATAGCAGCTACACTCATCACATCACTTAATTTAACTGAGTAACTTTCAGAAATGGTTCAGGATTTGTAATTTCCACATAGCTATTTCTACATTTTCTGTTTGCTAGCACTAAAGTTATGCAAGTTATGTAAAAGAAATTGAAGAGTTTGGTCGAAGACTGTTATGTTGGGTTTACCTTAAAAAAAAAACCCAGAGTTGCTTTGGGTTGTTTACAGTAAGTGTATGTATGTGGAACTTAGGTTGACTGGAGGACTGTCACCATGGAGCCTGCCTGCCGTAAAGACAAGCCAAAGCTGAACTCTACCCCGACCAGAGGAGACCGAGCCAAGCAGAAATCTGCACAGCAAGAGCTCAAACAACGACAGAGAGCAGAGGTGACTAACATCACTATTTTTAAATCTGGCATACTGTACTCTATCCTCATCTCCAACAGACTTCATTCTAGTAGTGTGCCAGATGTATTATATGTCACAGTACTTAGTCCTGTATAATCAACTGTGTCTACTTTGTCCCCTTTCTCATTTACAGATTTATGCCTTGAACAAGGTGATGACAGAGTTGGAGCAGCAGCAGTTTGAGGCCTTTTGTAAACAGATGCAGTCACAAGGAGAATGATGAGTTCCTGCCTGTTCTGCTGTCATCTGCCCTCTGTCATCTGGACCAGGAAGTGTCACCCTACAGAAACACACACACTATTACACAACTACACACTTATACTTAGACTCATGTTCAATAAGACAATCTTTGCTCCAAACAGAAAGCAGAGTTGCATATTTCCTACTGAAACATCAGGTCACTGACATTTCCAATTTCTTTAACAATAACCTCTGTTACATTATTGTAATGGTTAAAATGAGCTCGCATGCTCTCTACATGTTTTGAGATTTTGAAGTTGACCAGGTCAAACAAAGATTTTGAGCGTTATGTTAAATTGATAATCTCAAATTTTTTAATTGAAATGAATGTCTGTGAAGTCACTATGTCCAAATGAGGTAACACAATGGTAATGAAGCCTATGGCCCACTGGTGAAAGCTCTTGCATTTGCAGTATTATAAATTGGGTATCTGTAGCGATATTCCCAGAAAAGTGCTCTGTTAAGTTACCATTAATGCAAACTGAATATTTCATACTGCTGCAGCTTGACTAGCAGTTGACTTTTGACTATAAAGTAGTCACAGTAAATGCAATGTTATAGTGAGTTTGACACTTACTGCTATTGTTCATCAAAAATGGATCTACAAAACAAGACAATGGTTATTTTCAGCATTTTCTGACAGTGGATTAGTTTGAAATATTGCAGGAAGTAATGGAACATGAAGGATCAGAAACAATGAGCTGTTAGATGAAGGGCAGCAAGTGACAGGCCACACACCTCCAACTTCTCAAACTCCTTTCACTGTGCCCTGCTGTTTACAGACTCGTGACATGTGTAGCATAAAATCAGATCATGGTTGGTCACAGAATGAAAAGGATGATTATTAGTAATTACATAATTATTGCCTGACTTCTTTATTGAAATGACAATAGTTTGCTTTACTGGGACCTGTAGTATTAAACCGCACTTGCTGTTACCACCAGTAACTACAGGTGTCACCAAATCAACCAGGACTGAAATCTTAAGGATTACAACTTTAACTTTCTCAAGAGCTCAGGAAGGGGAAAGTTATAAATGTTATTTTATAACCATATGTGCAGATGTAAATAAAGCTGCATCAAGTGATTTTTGACCAATACAGACTCCAAACAAAGAAATGTCAGTTGTGCACTGAGGCTTAAACAAGTTGAACACTTCATGCCCTTGTGTAGTTGCCAGATGAAGCCTTCTAAAGCTTTGGGACTTTCTCTGTTTGTGCTGAAAAATGATTTGAAGCTTTGGGGCTTTAAACTCAGTAAGTACTTGTAGCAGCCCTTCAAGACTGAAGCCAAAGCACCACAACACCTCACTTGTTTTTGTAGGTTCAGTCTCATGTGTGCAAGAAGAAAAACCAAGAAGCCGTTGGTTGTTTGTTAAATCTGTAATACTCTTGCACATATTATTGTGCAGTGCTTTAGTAAAAAAAAACAACAACAACAAATGTCTCGTCCAGAAAGCCTACATATAAAATATTTTTGTTGACAGAAAATATGAATGTACCTTATTTGTGTAGTTTAGGCCCAGTGTCTTCTGTGAGCTCTTGTTTAAGTGAGACTCAATGTAGTGATGGGAGATCGATATTCATTGAAATGTTACTTTTATTAACTTATTTTGTGGATCAGGTGGAAATGTGGCTCTACTTATTATATCTTTGTACCACACATTGCCATATTTCTTAGTTATTATCCACTCTTGTTATCTCACCAATGTATCACTTGAGCATATTTTTTAGCAGCAAAATGTTTAAAACGGTCAAACTGAATGACATCCACCTTGTCACTGAAGCTACAATTTGTGATTGCACTCCTATCAGTACTACAACAGGATCACATCGCTGCAGATTCAGTGATCTAAATGATGCACGTCTAACGCTGGCCATGATCAAGACAAATATAAGACTGAACTGATAAAGTACCAGTCAGCTATTATCAGAAGATTGCAACTTCCAGCCACAGACATTGATTCTAAGATGGAATGGCAGAACAAGGGGCTGTTCTTCAGTGATCTATAAACATTACTTAACGTAGATTCAAAACAGACGGTGTTTATGGTGCCCACTTTGAACACTGTCTTGTGAATGACATTGTTTGCAAGTTTGGCAATCTGAACAACTTTTATTTATGTCTGAGGACTGTAAAATGTTTGTATTGTTTACTACAGTATGTCATACACTTTCACTCGAGTTATACAGTTTTGTTTTAAAGAAAATAAAAGTGAAAAGTTGTTGTTTTTTAATAAATGTATGTTTTTATTTGACAGTGTCTGCATGTTATCCACACACTAAAGTAAAACAGTAGGCAGTGGTTGTGGCTACATTATCTACTGTCATCTTTTCTTCCTTTGGAACTCCTGGGCCCTGTTCTTCAAATGTGGCTTAACTAATTAGGGCTAATGTGCTGTTAATAGGCTAATAATATAAAATCATGTTAATTCTCATACAGATAATTTGGATCTTTGAACACAGTCACAAAAGGATTGATTTCTGAATCCTGGATGCAGCAATGAGTTGAGAATTGTTGTCAACATCCATATTACTAGTGCTGATATTGTGATTGTAGTTACATGATGTTCTATTATACTACATTGCACACACTCCACAGTGTAGGAGAAAATAACAATGTACTTTTAAATAAGTAAAAGATCTAAAAAGTAAAAAGATCCCCTTTGGAGAGGCCCAGCCCCTTGGTTAGGAACTACTGGACTAAACTAGCTCCATGTAAAGTAGTTAAAACTGTGACCACCTGCAAAAGTGAAATGCTTCTTACACATTGATGCAACAGTATTAACAGTCTAATTATGTAATCTAGCATATATAACAGCTATAGGGACCATTTACTTAATGAGGTTTTACTTTTGATAGATTTTGAATGTTAAGTACATTGTGCTGATCATACCTCTGTACTTTTATTTAAGTAGGAATTTGGATGCAGGACCTTTACTTGAAATGGAGTACTTGTACATTAATGTATTGTTATTTTTGCTATAACCTGAGTACTACTGCCACCACTGTTTAGTGGGTAAATCAGTCTTTGGCGGAACTGTTAACAACTCAGAAACTTTTCAAACATGATAAGGGGCCCCAAATAGAAATTGCTTTTTTGTAAAGAGCCACAAGCCATAAAGTTTGATTTAATCTTTAAGAATATATTGTATTTATAAGCCTCTCAGTTTTTTTTAATGTAGAAACAAACTAGTTATGACAACTGTCCAACACATGTCATGGAGTAGAAGTATAAAGTAGCAGAAAATGGTACAGGTACCTCAAAATTTTACTTAAGAACAATACTGAGTACATGTACTTACCAGTAGTCACTTTCCACCACTGCTTGCAAAAAAAGCCCTTGTGATCATATGTCTGCTTTGTAATGACAGTCTGTGTATCCTCTGCTTCACATCTTAAACTGCTTGCAGTCAGTTTCTTGTATATGAGGACAAACCACAACCACGCACCATTTAATCCTGCATCTACAGTCCGTTCAGTCATTTTGGGAGGAAGAATGATCACATTCAGTTGATTAGATCTTTAAATGAAAGTTCAATTTGACAGAGCAGGAAATGTAGTTGACAATTTATTTCATCATTTTAATTCCAATTTGAATGATAAACAACTTGACTGCTTACAACCCCCCACCCACCAAACATGTCATTTAGTTAAACACTATGGTACGTCACTGTGCAGAGGTAGTAGTTTATAGATCATGATGAATGACTGTGTTGCAAGCAGTAATTTTAATATATTTAGGTTATTAAAGCTAACGTGCCATTTTTTACAGTATGTTTTTTTTTTTTTTTTTTTTTTTTACAGATTTACAACTACAGTCTTTATAGCCGCAGAATGTTTCCACATGATATACAGAGGTATAAGCTAATCGCATAAGGTAAAGCTGGTCCTCTTGAAACTTTGAAACCAACAGTTAGTCTGGAGCCCTTCTTTTACTCTACCTTCCTAATTCACCTTTTTTAGTATCCAAACTAGGTTCTCTCCTTCTCCTTCCACTTCATTTCCTCATGTTCAGGCCTCAATTGTAACAGAGCTCCCAGTAACCCGGACTCCAAACCACCCATCCCAGAACTTGGTGTCTTGTCCTCCATGTTCAAAGGAGATGTGACGCATTCCGGGGCCATAGTCGGTAAATGTATGGCTGACCTGGAGTTCAAACAGAGAGAAAACCACTGTGATGACATATTTCTACTGTTCTACCTCGCAATTGTCATGACAAAAAATAAAAGAATTGCTGCCACAATAACTTTCCAATCTGCAGTGTTTTGGCGTCTGATGAGCCTTTAAACGCATTGAACTGGATTGTATTGTCTCACCAATACCTTTAACAACACCCCCACAGGGCAGATTCCAGTCAGATTACCTGCTACATACTAAACCATGATTGTGCCCAAAATCTAACCGACACATAACTGTTTTGGAAGGCACAGAAGAGTGATGTTGCTGATATGGGCGTTAGATCTGAAAATGCTTTTATGTGTCATTCTATGGGACATGGACAAACAACATATTGTGTTAATTTGAAGGGTTTGTTCTTGTGGATCTATGTTTATCAGGGTGTTCTTATGTGTGCCTAAAGCTTTGATGGGAAAAAAAATGTCTTTATCCAATGGTAAGTGGCAGAAGAGCTGGGATAAGAGCATGATTGAGATCACAAGTTCCATGGACATTACCATGAGCAATGTGTTTTCCTATCAAACACAAGAGGAGGGACTGAATGGGGACCACTGTGACCATGTCCCTGTACTCCATGACAAGCTACTAAGCGTACAGTACATTCCCCTTTCTGTGTACCTGCTTCCACGAGCAGTCATCACAGTCGGGATCAAGTGTCACCGGATCAGGTTTGAACTCCTGTATGACCTCGTGATTCTCATCCAGCAGACACACAGCCATTTGGTAGGTGCAGCCACAATCTGACCTCCCGCAGTACCTGCAGGATGAGTCACCTTGTTAATCAGTGATACTTGTCACTTACAGAAGGTGGGTACGTGCACATCGGTCCACCTCTGTCTTACCAGTCTTCCACTGTGACGGCAGGCTGAGTGTCCAGCTGTTCAGCAGAGTAACCCTCCGCTAACAAGTCGATCACCTGCCTCTTGAGACACAGCCTACGACACACAGTTTGTTAGAAACCAAGAGGATTTGCATTGATGAAAACAGTGAGTTCACTTAGACATAAGTATTAAATAGATGAGAGATAATGAAACATACAGAGATACTGTATCCTGTATTTCCTCAAATAAAAGCAGGGTCTCAATCAATGACATGGGCCTTGGTCGACAAAAGCAAATAAATGCATCCCAACTAACGGGGTTTTCCTTATTTCTGTCAAAAATGTATCTATTTTTTTCATTTTTCTCCAGACTCTACTGTGTTCTTTAATTTTCAGTTACCACAATAAACACTTACTCAAAGGAGGTTGCAAAGTATTTGGTGACTCCATCGCTGCAGAAGTCGTAGCCACAGTCTCCAGGCATTTCCTCCACCTTCCACTGGCTCCCTCCATTCTCCGTCAGGTCCCAGAATTCCAGCTGCTCTGGGAGAGAAATACACAGTCTCAAGCTGTCACTAGCTGCATTATGTCCTTTCTACCCTGTACACTATCAAGTTTTTACTGAGTCAAGTTCAATTTCAAGAGCAGGTTTACTAAAGTTTGACCAGCAGCAAAAGGTGGTCAAGACCTCCAGTATTTTTCCAAATGTAAAAATTATACTTTGTACTGACAAAATAAACTAAACTAATTTGACAGTCCACTTAACATCAACCACATCTCAAAAGGCTGGTGATGAAGGTCATGACATGCAGTTGAAAGTCAATATGTCAATCTCAGTATTTTTAAGTAGGCTTTTTTGAGCCCAATACTGATTGGAACTTGGCAAAAAAAAAGGCGCCACACTAGAAACCTTGGATATGGAAACTGCCTGGGAGACAGTTCCCATCTCAAGTACCAAAAAACAACATAACACTGTTTGCTTCACACTGCAATGTTGAACCTGCGGCTTGTTGATCTTGATTAAGTTTGAGATTCAGTAAATCACATCGGTCTAATTCACATCTTGTGATAAACTTAGTTAAGTGAAAAAAGGTATGAACATAGGGGAAATTAGATTCATGTGCAATTACAGTTTTACAGCAGTAACTGTAAAACACCCCGGGGCACCAGGGTATGCTGAGAGTAGATCCAACCCTGGTCCAGTTATTTGCAGACATTATTTGCAGTTATTGCAGATCCTCCCTGAAGAAAATACCATCTTACCTTCCCCACTGGGATTCTTCAGCAGGTTTCTGGCCATGATTGCAGTTTATAGAGAGAAGAGTGGGCCTGCACAGGAGAAACAGGAAACAGCAACATAGATCAATATTTGTCTCTTCTGCAATTTCTATCCAGGTCCAGATCCCATCAACCCCCACCACTCGGGCATTAGTTCACTCCAAACTCCATCCGCATCCTCTCCAGGACCATGCAGCCATTTCTTTATATTTATGTCTCGAACATGAACAAGGATCATCTTACAATAACAACAAAGAACTGACAGCTTTAGGCCGACTGAATGATTGGTACAGTTTAAGATAAATGACTGTGGATTTGAAGAAGGTTTGGCCACAAAAATCTATAGCTACTCATGGACACAGCGTTGGGTCCAGCAGTTAAAAATAAAAACAGCCCATATGAGAGTGGACACAGAGTCACAAACCGGGCCGGGTCCAAACCCAAACACTAATGCCCTGTCTGCTGACTCACAGCACAACAGATGGGGCAAAAGCCACCCCTCTATACATGCTGAATGGGAGGAATCACAGAGGATCAACCTGTCATCAAACACACATCAGTCAGCAGGAAAGCAACCTGGGATAATACGTCGCCATAGAAACCAGTGGTCCAAGGGCCTGTTTTAAGGGTGTCCCAAGTTAGACACTACTTTTGGAGTGTATAGGAATAACTGTAGTAAGTATTATTACCTCATGTATAGTGTACACAAAACATTAGAAAACCCCAAATATTCCTTACTTTTTTGGGGGGGTCATCAGGGTTTGTGTGCCTGATGTGTGTGTGTATGACAAGGTTTCCTACATAAAATAAGTCACAAAACAAACAATAATAACTACATTACAATCTAAACGAAGCACTTCTGACTCTTTGTTAGAGACGTGTCAATGAAGTTCTAATCTATCTACAGATTTTGGTGCATTAAACGCTACTTAGTTGCATATTTGTCCTGTCTTTCACAGCTCACTGAGGCTCCAAACTCAAAACAGCTGAGTCATCTGTCCCTGCAGACTCAAAGTCTTAGGCATTAAAGATGCAGTACATGCACACTGATGTCATGCTGTACTGCAAATGACGCACTCTGCTCTGTGTAAATACATAAGACAACAAATGTGTTACTCACAGCCAGGGGAAGGCAAGTGCAGTCTTCTGCTTGGTTTGTCTCTTTCTCTGACTTACACTTGAGCTCCTCTGCAGGATAGTGCCCATGTGACAGTGTGGCTTTTATAGCCAGGGAGCTCCCACACACACACACACACACACACACACACACACACACACACATGCATGCAGTGGTGAGACAGGGAGGGAGGGAGAGAGAGACACGAAACACCCAGTCTGCAGGTTGGGAGGGAGCTTTCATCCAGCGGAACTCAGCAGAACCACACATGCACACACTCAGCACAAATGTCAGTAAGAGCCAACACATCAACATCAGCAGTGGAAGACAACACTCAGTACTCTTCTTTAACACCGAGAATGTTTTTTTTAAGAGGTTAAGTTCACAAAGGGATCCCAAATATGAAAAAAACATGTTGGAGTTAGCAAATAGCTAAAGTAAAATAAAACCATAGAGTAAAGAAAGGATCCACATTTGATCTGGGCTATTACAATATGTCCAGATCAGCCCTGATATAGATCCTTAGGACTGGCTCTGAATCTGTTTATTTTTTTAAAATGGTTCAAAAATACATCTGGGACCATAGACTGGCTGGGACACATCATCAGTGATGTTTCCTGAGTACATTGGGTGCTTCAGTATACATTAAAGGTGTAGATACAATAAAGCAGTGCTCTCTTGTTGGGGAGTTTGACCAGCCAATCTACATGTGTTTTGTAGCTTGGAGAAGACTTATGATCTGGGGTAGACCTAGATCTCACTGGTGGGTTTATGTTCAGTATCTCATCTGGCCTGGGAATGCCTTGGGATCCCCAGGAGGAGCTGGGAAACACTGCTGAAAAGGATGGATGAATGGATGGATTAAAACGATGCAAGTTACTTGCACTGAATTTGCCATTAACCATGAAAATAAGATTAGACTTTCTAAATATCACATCTTTGCAACTGTGTCATATTCAACACTTTGCTGGAGCTGTTGTTGACATTCGCTTTAAACTACTAATATTTGTGATGGCACTTGAAGGCATCACAAGACAGGCACAGTTGTAGCAACATTTTTCACTTGAAGAGGGAGGTAAAGGACCACCAACACATTTTGCTGAGTAGAGTAATGCAGTTCTTGGATTAACAAATACAGGAAACTGATAAACGCAATTATACGTGCAATGCAGTGACATTATCTATCACCTCAAAGCCTGAGATAAGAAAGTCTGGGATGATAATTCCATACTACAATGACTGTGATACTGTTGTCAAATAGTGAAAGAGCTGCCAATGTTGAAAGAAAGTTAATTCTCTCTGTTATTACTGATTTTTTATTGGTAACTGCACCTTTTCCAACATCAGTATCTCATGTCAGTACCAATGGGTTCTGTTTTATATTGTTGACCTACAACTCACACATCAACATTTTAGGTGGGTATACAAAACTAGGTTTTATTCTGGGCCACAACACCAATGGGTCATAACACATTGAACACGTTACATACATTACAACATACACAAAATACCTCCCAATATGGGAGAGGAATAATTCAAGTTAAACATTGCAGTTTCATCAGGATTGTCCTGCAGACAGTACAGTACAACATTCAACAACCAATAGTAAAAACATTGTGCCATAAATAAAAAGTGGTGTATAAATCACACAAAAGCAGAAATTTCAATATCAAACACTGGGATTGCAAACATGGCTTAAAATACACCTTTTAGGAATGAAGAAATACTGTAGCTTTAGTGCCTTTTGTTGGAGGTGCATTTTTCCCCCTGTATCAAGAGGGGAAGTTCAAATCTCCTGGTCAACAGATTGAGTATGAAGAGTATTTTCCAACAAAACATTTTTACGCAGGAGTTGAGCTTCTGAGGAGCTAATCCTTGTTGCTGCTCCTTTCTGCAGAAGCTTCATAAATCTTGCTCTGATTGTACAAATTCATGTCCAAAACAGCAGTGCACATTCAACTGCATGACCCCTGTAGTCTTTCCTGGCATTTTAGTGCAACACCAGATATTGTGTATTCCAGTGATACAGCACCCATAACTGTCCCTTCATTAATGGGTAGCCTGCTTATCATTAGCAAGTTTCCTTATCTGTTTGGGAATGTGACAATTCCAGTCCTTTGGAACAGCTGCAGCCGAGGCTCCTTCTTGGATTTTAAGCTTCAGAGGACGCCTGGGGTTTGAGCTGGGCCTTCTCCATAGTCGTACCATATGGATCTGACCTTTTAAAAAAGCCCATCTGAAGGGAAACACAGAGAGAGGAAAATCACATACAGATTTATCTGACACAAAGACTGAAACAGAGAGACAAAACAACCACAAATGACAACAAATTGCCTCTCTTTGTATTAGTATTGCATCTCTTTGTAGTCATTTTGCATCACTTTATTGGTATTTATTGGAGTGTCTTTGTATTTGTGTTTCTTTTGTGGTCGTTTTGTGCCTATTTCTCATCATTCCAAAGAGAGCAGTCCCCTTCAAACGGAGGCTCTGTGCCACATAGAACCGCTCAGTAATCCACCCAAGGCTAATTGTTTTACTGAACATGTGTATGGAAGTGGAAAAAATGGTTAATGAGACCACATAGCTGTCAAAAAATGTGTGTCATTTGTTCCCTGTATTAACACACACCAGCTGGTGAGTGGTGTGTGTCACAACATGTGTGTTAAAATCAAATGTCACTGTTATTCTCTGTGGTAATTGTATAGGCAGGGGTATGTGTCATCTTGTTACCTTGTATAGTAGATATATGAGTAGGGAGAGTAATAATAGCCCAGCTACAATGGCCAGGATGATGATCCACACTGGCACATGGAACAGACTGTCCGGCTTGCTCCACATCACAGCTGTCACCACCTGTACAACAGGAAAGCACAGCATTCACAAGAGCCTCTGTAGATTTTTACTATACTTTACTGACACTCATGTGTAAATAAGGTGAAGTTTACAAGCTTATTAAATTGTAAAAATCCAATTTTAAAAAATCTGTTCACGTCACCTTTTTGGATCCCGATGGTTTGGATTTTGGAGGAATAGAATAGGGCATCTTGTGCACCTTGTACTGAACAGAGCACTCCAGAACATACTGCTTATGGGTCCTCTGTGGACAAGCAAAAGACAATTGGAAACATTTTAATAAGGGCTCCACTGATGGGCTTGAAAGTTGCCAATACCTGATATTCCGTGGCACTATCGCAAGAGTTTACCTTTATCAAGCCAAACAATCCTTAAACAATACGAAAAATTACAGATATTCATTGATTCCCCTCAAATTTTGAATCACATAAAATATAGTTCAGACTTTGTGACATAAAGACACTGTACTGAAAGCCAGGAAATCAAGATGCTTCTATTGCTGTAACTATCAGTGCTGCCACTACTCATGTACTACTAGAATCTGATCAAGACTAATACCTACCCCAACACGAGGGTAGAGTAGAATTTATCATTTCTACCAAAGATATGTAATTAATCAAACAGCAACATGTTCAGTCATACTGTGTAAGGCCCCATACGGTTTACTACATACTACATCTACCCAGGCTTTGAGTATTGAGTATATGAGTAATTATAGTCAAAGATGTTTGTATGGATGAAAAATGTGAAAGTAAGTGTAATTTTTTAATGGGCACTGTTGCTTCACAATGCTGTGCACAAAGGAAACTGAGGAGCTGTTTGCAGCTGGGAAAAAAAAATCAAGAACAAGTGTTCATGAGAAGGCTCCAGGAAGACGCCAGGAAAGAGAAAAAAAGTCTTTGGGAAACTAAGCTTAACAATGACTTGGATAAGGTGTATTATGTGCTGTTATTATAAACAGTACATTCATTTCTTGTATCATAACTGCAAAAACACGTATATAGTGTAGTATATAATTTACAGAATTATCGTATAGTATGGAGTTGGGACAAGTGGCTGTAATTGTTTGATGACCTGCCCAGCAGAGGGCAGTGTGAGAACACAGATGTCTGACTTTATGCTGGGTTTCTCATCTGGTCTGTGTTTTCCTCTTGATTTGGGTTTCCTGTACTAACAGATACGGGGAACAGTGCAGAGCAGTGTGGTCTCACCTCGATGAAGGTTTCAGCCCAGAGTCTGGAGCGTACGGTCATGATAGTGCTGGCTCCTCTCTCCAGCAGCCCGACGTTACACTGCAGCTGCCAGCACTCCACTGTGGAGCACGTCTACAGAGGGACAGAGCCACAGTCAAACACACAGCGTGCAGCACTGTTCTTTCATTAATGATTGGACTGACAGATGTTGGCAAAAAGTCTCACACCAAAATGATTTTTTGCAGCTTCTTCTGCAGGAATCATAAAATATAGGAATTATTCACATACATTTTAAACAATGGTAGACAATCTGCCACCTACATAATATCTACTTGAAAGCACTATACAGACATCCATTTAAAAAGAGAAATCCATACTGTATCCTCATTATTAAAATGTATCTTAAATACAGAGAAACCAGTGTTGTATCCATTTTTTAAAGGAGATAGTAAAAGGGCTGACAGTTAGAGCTAAATCAATAAATGGTCAATGTATTGTTCAATGTTGCAGATATATTGGTATTGGCGTATATGTAAATGACAAGAAATATCAATACAGAAATGCCAAACTAGGTCTGAGGTAATTTAAACAATGTCACCATGAAGAAGCACAGCTGTGGTGTAGTGGTGTCTTGGTAGGGGGGTTACTGTGGCCACAAACTAACTGTGAGAGGTCTGCTTTACTGTAGATCCTTCAAGTACATTTTGCTGATATTTTCATTGCCAGCTTTAACTTGTAGTACAGTGCCTTTAAGTCTCAACATTTCCTCAACGCTGATCAACACACCATGCCGTGTACACACCAGTACACCTCTGCACCAGAGTGTAAAATGTCCTACTCAGTAAAAAACAATAAGATTATTTATTTATTTTACATTTTACATTTGCAGCTGTTATATCATTAACAGATTTTTAAAAACTCCCAAATATTGATATCAGTATCAACCTAAAAAATTGCATCCTCAGATGGGCTGTAATAGATATTGTCCTCCATTAGTAAATTCATTGCCACGGTCTGTACAGTCTACAGAGGTAAACACAAAGCAACATATGCTCAATGAACAAATATCAGCAACCTCTTTTTAAAGCAACATTAATCTCCTATCTTTTGCTACTTGCTATTCACAGTTGCTCTAACCCAGCAATGTTTTAACTTTCACCTAATAAAAGCTTTTACACTCCATAACAAAGAAGACAGAAAGTGATCACTTTTGCATTTTAGTCAGAATCAACAGAGTAAAAAATAGACATCTGGCATGAGCTGTAGCTCTCTTTGGTACAGTAGTAAGTGCTAATTCATGTGGTGTTTTGTGCACCACACCCTCCACAAATCAGCAGTCAGCTTGGGCAGCACTTTGACATCTATTCATAGGGCTTTCTGTTAATGGTGTTTAAGCTTCTGTAGGTGGTGCTCTTTGCTCTGTGGGTTTCAATTCAAAGATCTGGAACCAGCTGTGACATTACTCCATTTAACACATGAAACTGAATAATTGTTAACAAAAATTGAACCTGAATAACCTGTTTTTAATATTGAGTTTGCGTGACAGGCTCTGGACTTGGAGACCTAAGAGTCTGTGAAAATTAATCCCTTCAGGTTGTTACTGATTCAAAAGTAATTTCAATACTTTCACATGCAACTTTCAAATAGTGGTACTTGGGGGTTTGGAACCATCTTCAACATGTGGCTAGATTCTACAATTTACAGATGGTTCATTTGAACACCATAAGTGATTGGCTGGCAAACATTACAGTCGGTGACGAAAGCCACACAAAAGCAACCCAGGAAATCACAAACCTAATTAACCTCATCTCACAAACAATTACAGCAAGCAACAGGAGATGCTGACCAGAGCTCATTACTGCAGATCTATTTCCTCTACTGAAAGAAATAATCTCATTATAATTTAAATCTTTTTTCGAGCTCAGAGGTCAGAGCTACCTCCTCCTACAATCTGACTGGACTATTTTGGGAGTGTCCACAGCCCACTCCAGGGACTGAAAAAAAGAAAAAGGCACTGAACACTTCAGTACAGAGCCACACACTAATGAAAACACACTCCCATAAGAGACCCAGTGGGACTGAACACCCAGCACAAGAGCCATTGACTTTATTTAAGAGCCTCTGTTGTGGTGTGTTGTGGAGTGAACAGCTCCACAGACTGATTCCCTCCACATGCTGAGTCAAGCAGGAAAGAGAAGGAGAAAAACACCTCCTGGGGTCTTTATGGGACACATGGAGTCAACTGCTCCATCCTGATGAGGAACAAATGTTCTCAAGAAGTTAAAAAAGAAAAAGTAAATCCATCAGAAATAGACTGCAGCTTCTGAGTTGCTGGAAAGCACATTTTTTCCTTTGACACATTTTTTCCTTTGACACCCTTAGGCTGTGACAGTTTCACCCCACTCGCTGTCTTTGTGCTAGGATAGGCTTGAGTCAGTGTCAGTTGGAGCTGAAGACTACAAGACTACAAGCCATGTTGTCTCACCAGGTTTCCTTGTTCAGCCAGGTCTCTTTCCAGCTCTCTCCTCCGGATGTGATGCTCATTGCTGGATTTCAGTGATGTGGGACCCTCTGCTGCTGGAGGCTGGACCTGCATGCATTGACAGAGTCACTAACAAACTTAATCAAATGTTCATGGCCAAGAATAGACCAAGAGTAATGGCCTCTTCATGCAAACCAAGCTGTTTGTGCGCGTGTGTGCTTGCGTGCATGTGAGTGTGTGTCCTCACCTTGAGTTTCAGTGCATTGAAGGTGTGTTTGGAGGAGCAGCTGAGCGGCCCCTCAGTGACCACCTCCACAGGGTAGAGCAGCTCGTGGCCGTGAGCCCTGAGAGGACATCTCACCTCTAAGGTTGAATGGCTGACCACACTGGGACCATTATTCACCAACTGGAACAGAGAGGTAGTTTGAACTTCGATACTGTTTCTACAAACACCTGTTTGAAAATCATAAAAGCTTTTTTGGGGTGAAATAAATGTAAATGTTACTATGAAAATAATAATTCCGAAATAACTCTTCATGATATGAGTTTTAAGAATTTCTTAAATTATTTCACACATTTAACAGAATTTATTAATCTAGTAACTTTTCGTACAGTCCTTCAATAACCACTGGAGTGAAATTTTAATCTAACCACCAATTTAAAACATCACTGAAACAAACTAGAAGTGGGAGAGTAGAAATGGGAGAGCAGTGAGAATTAATAAAATCTCAAAGCATGAAGGAGGGGTTTGTACCTCATAGACCTGCTGAAGCTCAGGGCCGATGTCCTGCTCTTCCCTCAGGCTCTGACCAACACTCCAGTTGGGAGGGGGAAAGATGACTTTGTCTGGACGAGAGACGCTACAACAGGAAAACACAGTTTTATGTCGGCAGGAACTGATATGATAAGAACGATTAGACGTGTATAACGGTAATGTAATGATACAGTGGAAGACTTGGCAATGAAGCCTCACCCCTGCAGAATGACATCAGCCATTGCAGCCACCTCCAGTTCAAGCAGCACCACCTCACTCTCTGAGTTATTTGCATTTTTACTACAACAGAAAGACAGAAACACTTATTCACACCCTCGCAAAACAGTGTAATAGTTTTTTGTCAAGATATCATTTAATACTACAAAAACTGGATTCTAAGGCATTAAAAAAACAACAAGGACAATTAAGAACTCACACATCACCACACAGTACTGGACTCTCTGAAAAGTGACCTACCTTCGTATTTGGAGCTCAAACTCTACAGTTTTGCGAGCGTCCGTCAGTCTGGGTACAGTGAACCGAAGGCCGGCCCATAACTAGGAATTGACCCACAGAAAATGTAAACAATTCATCAAAGGAACATGAGAAATGAATGACTTAAAAATAAAAGAGATGTCTTGCATTTGATTTCGATTTCATATTTGTTCTTTTGTTAACCATCTCTACAGGTTTCAAGCGATCTAAAAATAGCTTCTGCCCCTCGTTAACATATTTAAGTCCAACTGATTCAAGCTGACAAGCAGTTTTTGCTTGTCGAGCGGAGAAGAAAAAACATTTTTCTCACTTTGAACACATACTAAACAGTTACAGACAAAGCCCATAAATACTTTTTGAGTTTGTGTATGAATTATGCAAGAACAATTTGACTCGACTAAATTGCACTGAGACACAAAAAAGGCCAAAGACAGCATGTGGGCGTTGTTGGCTCTTACGCTGGTGCCAGACTTCATGGGGTTTCCCAGATCACACACGAGATAGCGGGTCTGGTTTTCTGCCTCATAGCTGCACGTCAGCTGCGTCAAGCTCTGGAGAGGACACAAAAACATCAAACACTGTCAACTCTTTTACTCTGATGTCAAGATTACTAAATAACTAAACACATAACCATAAAAAATGTATGCCTGTCTTTTCTTTGACATCCCATCACGTTTTGGTGGACAGAGAGCTTTTGTGGCAAGGTTTATGATAACTATTTAGTTTTTTTATTTTTCACATTGTTTTAAAATACACAGTATTTCTTTTATTTGCATTTTGCTCAGATGTTGGTGTGCATGTACTCAGTGTGGGTCTTCCACATAAGTTGCTGTACAGCGCTGTATTCAAGTTCTGCTTTGTCGGAAAATCAAACAGAAGTTAAATGATAAGCAAACATGCAGTGCATTGTTTTGAAGCCAAAGATTTGTTATTTGTATAGGTATAGTTACAGTGACAGTTGTCTTCCTCACCACGTTGTTGCGTGCTATCCCGCTGTAGTCGGCCTCTGGGGGCAGCACCACATAGAGCTCGGCCTCGTACGCCCCTCCCTCTCCCTCGTTCCTGGCATTGAAGGTCAGGCTCAGGGAGTTTTCATCACCCAGATAAACCTCTGCTCTATCACTGAGAGAGGAGAGCCACAGCATCATCAGTCAAAACTGATCCAATCTTTAAAGGTCCCTGATGACATTTAAAATGGCCTTTAATAGAGACTGACCTTCTGTTTTCTGATTGCATATAGACTAGTGTAGTTAAAACATACACACTGAACCTATAATGGAGTCTGAAATGCTTATCAAGTTTAATGTTATAAAAAAGTTTTGAAGTCAAATGAAGTCGGTATTTTTTTTTAATTTAATCTTGAGCCAGACATGTTAAGATTGAAGAAAAATATCCTGTAAAGAGTTAACATATTATCAACCTCACTGTTCCATAACAATATTACTTTACATTTTCATCGTTTGTCTTGACTATGTCACTCACACGTAGCACCATCCTACATTGTTTAACCTGCGCTCAGATTCTTTGGCCACTTGTTAGGACAGTACAATGAGCTGTTAACAAATCATCTGATATATTTTCACATTGCTCACTTTGTCTGTCTGTTGTTTGGTGCTCGGGCAGGTCGTGAACATCTTTCAGAGACTGAGCCAAAATTGAGAAAAATCGAGGGCTTTAAAAACAAAATAATGAGCTGAAAGGTGACAAAATGCTATGTAGAGCTGAGGCAGAGTTGGGTGATAATTCTTTGTGGGTTCATCACTACGAGCCACCCCTTTCATATTACACATAGCCATTCCATCCATTAACATAAAACTGATTAGTGCTTTAGGTGATGAAAATGTGAGGAAGAGAAAGTGAGTTTTAAAACCAGAAATGCCAGAAAGTACATAGTTAATACTTGAAGTTTATCAACATCCGTAATATACATAATGGCCATTTTGTGCTTTTAAACATTGTTCTTTAACTTACTTCACATCTCTCAACATCAAGCAGCTACATGAGCAAAGAACTTCAGAAACATTTTTAATGGTAAGCATACTAACCTCCTTCACTGCAGTGACAATTGAGGAGTCACACATTTTTGATCCTACTTTAAAGCCCTTATGTGTGTTTCTGAATGATGATAACATCCAACAAGCCCATTGGCGCAGTGGTGGTGTTTTAGTCTATGTTTCTCAGTGTCTCCGCCATATTAGTTGGAGAGTTAGGTGGAATATTAATGCTGATACTGTTGACTGAAATTTTTCAAACTGCCTTTTTGAATGGTACCACTGACTCCAAAGTTAGAAAGTTAGTATGCTAACATGATGACAAGACCTGCTTAACATCAGCACGCTGATGTTTTTGTCAGTCTTGAAAAGCCTATTTGTCAACTGCAGTCAAAATGACTGAAACCTTGAAAAATTTTCAGCCTCTATTCGCTGGCACGCTTTGTGCTACCTCTGCTGCTGCATTCATTTGAAGCGACTTGGTGCAGGGCATGACCAAAATGCCCAAGAAGCAATTGTAAAACGTAATGAAAAGCAGGGACATGAAGTCTTTCCAGACAATGCATCTCTGTTTGAGGCAGTCCCCACAGACCATTTTCTCCTGCATATCTGTCTGTGACCGACCTGGGAAATGACCCAAAGCTGATCACTGTGATTTGTCTCAGGAAACCGACCCCCACCTTATTCTGCATGTTCACAGTGACGCCCCTGTGTGCAAACACACTTTCAGTGGTGTAGCGATAAATCCTCTCGACACCCTCCAACTGCAGCCCTCCCCCAACAGCTACACTTTGTGGTAGTAAATTCATGTTTCTATTGAGCAGAAAGAGGAGAAAGGAGTCTGGTTGAGGGTCAGAATCAGGGTTCTTCTTTCATTCCCTGTTTCCTCCTCCCCTCCCCCATCTTCAGAGGGTCTGGACGCAGTGACCCCTCTCTAGGTAAGACAACCACCAGATGATTTTAATTAGGCCCGGGCAAGTTTAGTAAATGCAGAGGAAGCAACGCCGATACCTTAACACCAACACTGAGCAGATGCTGAGAATGGACAGAAGTCTGCAGCAGTTGAGATGTTAACTACACTGAGCTTCATTTGTTGGGAAAATATAACAGCGGATTATGAAGCTCATAAAAACATAATTAGATCCAGAGGACACAACTCAAACACCAGTGACAGACCTCTGGGTTGTGAATGTTAAACATCCCCCTGTTTGCAAATTCTTGGCCAGCAAGAGAAAAGCGCTGTGTCTTATAGTATGTCAGTGAAGGTAAATTCTGTTTAGTGAAAGCGCTGAATCGTTCGAGTTTGGTCCCGTGGCAGCTACAAATGCAGATCTTTGAGTTTTCATGGGAGACTTTTTCGCACTGATTGTATTTCTGCAGCTAAGAGAAATCACATGGCCATGTAATGCAAAACACTCCTCATAAGAGAGCTGACTGGGAAGAGAGTGTGGGTTCGCTTTGTGAATGAGCTGAGACATTGCCAAATACTTGGCTGGCGTCCACTCACAAACAGGGATACATGATTAATTAGCAATAATAACTGAGTGTGGCAAGAGTCAGGAATCTTTCCCACATATCTGCACTCCTGTGTAGGCATGTTATGAGCTGTAAACACTGCCTTATCATTTGGGTCTTAAATGTTTTGATTCACAGATCCATGTTCTTTCCCTTGAATATCTTTCCTAATTTTCCTCTTTTTGACTATCTTTCACTAAACTCACCATCTCTCCCTGCAGATAAAGTAAACTCTTCAGATAACCATAGGAACAATATTTATGTGCCATTGGTTATCGCAAGTCAGAAAGAAGCTGACCCCGATTTTAAAGGTTCTCTGTGAAGATTTATTGTAAGCAAAGACAGGAATATTCACATTCTTCACACATGTGTATTCTTGAGGCCTACCAATTTATGTTCGAATGTATCTACTTCAACATAAAAGATTTGAAAAGCTGACTATTTTCCCTGCAGTTGTGTATTGTGCCAGCTATAATGATCAGTGGAATAACATGAAACCAGAAATGTTCATTGTGTGGCTCATGTGCTAATATGCATACATTTACTTCCTGATGCACTAGATACATCAAAACAGGAACCCACTAATAAACAAATTGCTTCATAGCACTTCTAGTGGTTTAACTGACTAAAAACAATCTTAGAAGATTTACATCCAGCTTTTTTTTTATTCTTTAGTAAGTGGCCATGGTATATGTGCAACAGAAAATAAAGGACTCTGAGGAGAAGAACTGTGTTGCAATTTTTTTCATTGTGCATGTTTATTTATGAGACCTTTAAAATCTTGAATAACCGGGGTGACCTGGTAGCCTAATGGTTCAGGCATATACCACATGAGCACAACATCCTCAGTTTGATGCTGCTCAGGGACCTTGGTTGCAGCATGTCATGCCCTTCTCTCTCCTCATGATTTCTGCCTCTCTACACTGTGACTGTCAACAAAGCTAAAATCACCAAAAACACAACAATCATGAATCACTTATCACATATTAATCATATAGTCACATTTTGTTCTCTGTGTATTATATTATGATTATATTATTTCTGCATTGTTTGGTTCCAAGATTTTACTGCAGTCCTGTTCTGCACTTGCCAATAAGACAGTTAAAGCTGCACTAATCCAAGTATTTTTTATATCAACTATTTAAAGACTATGTGCAAAGTAAAAATGGTTGTTTGTAGTGATTACTCAGCAGAGAAGTATCACCCAGCTCTGCAGTTCCCCTCAGCTCTGTGGAGCTTTTTAGCATCTTTCAGCTCATTGTTTTGGTTTTACTGTTCTGGTTCAGTTTCAATGCGCTCATCAACCCTATTTTCAGTTGCAGCAGGCAGCTGTTTTCAACCCACTGTACATTACCTGCCCAGCACCAAACAGCACATGGACAAGGTTCACGACTGAATGGCTATTGACACATCTCCAAATGAATGCTAATGTTGCTCTGCGTCTTCTGTGTAGGCAACTTTTTGCCATATAAACTTTATGGTAATATCAAGTTCACAGCTTGTTCTGCTTCCATGGAATGGCCAGAAAAACTGGACTAATACTGCTGTAAACAGTGTGGCCTATGATGTGGCATTTTTTTGGTATGGTTCCTGTAAGTGATCATGTTTACTTTGTCTGTTCAGCCAAGACTGCAACTACTGCGTGTTCTTCTTGTGCTCATTCCACACTAACCAGAAACATAAAATGCATCACTTCAAGTTCAGCAAAGGAAAGACCCGCCAGACACAGTGGGCGCTTCACACGGGAAATGTATGCTTTTCCTTGGTATAGGTTGAATCTCTGCTGTGTTTTATCAGTCACAGACGGAGAAAACTGTGGCAGATTAGCATTGCGTGACTGGAGGGTTTAGGGTTTTGTTTGTGAATCAGGTAAAGTAATAGAAAGGTGATTTCCGCTCACCCATAAACAGCCAGCTTGAGGTCAGGGACACAGATGTTGTCCTCTCCGCAATCGAGTTGAATCTGGGCCTGAGAAAGAAAGAAAGGAGAGAGATGAATGGAGGAAGAGGGAGGAGTGAGGGACGGTTATGATGGGTGAAAGAGAGAGAGAGGTATCAAGGGAACAGAGTCCAAAGGTATGGAGAGAGAAAAGCTCTTGAGGAAGTGGATGTTTACAGAAGCCAGCACACGAGAGTCATGATTTAATGAAAGGATAAGAGAGGCTAGAGACTATACATATCCTCCATATATGCACAAAACTGTAACAATATTTGCAACAACCAGATGCCAAGAAGTTGTACGAAAGCAGCATCCTTTCATGTTTGCAGGATAAAAGTAATATGCGCTTTACATGTGGGAAAGAAGAAAAGGAAGAGCAGAGAAAACATGGCGAAGGTTTAGGAGCATGAAAGGATGATGAATTCCATCTCAACAACTATGGCATTTTTGTGGAAAAGTCTCGATCAAAAGGAGCGAAAACCTCACATTTAAAGGAAATTTGGGCTTAATGTCGTTCGTCTTACATGACAGATGACTTGGCAAAAACCACAGTAAAAGATAAATGTGATTTGATTTGATGGTATTGTCTTTTCCAGCGTCTCCCTTGAGCTTTTTGCTTTATTCTCTCTCTTCTGCTTTTCTGTCTCCACCATTTCTTCCATCTAGCTCCATATTGTCATTGTTGCCATACTCTCATCTCTCCAACATATGGGAAACATTAGATTCCAAAAGAATGCTACGGAGGGCTACAGAGAGCAAAGAATCAGCCTGGCAATGGTTAACAGTGTCTCAGTGGAGATTCTTCATTCAAGTCCCTGGTTTTACATTCACTCCGGACTCTAGAGGCTATCGGTCATTTAACACCAAACAGACAGCAGCACACACACTCTGTAATAGACTTACTGAGATGAAGTGATGAGTCCCAACTTATCTTCCCTGCCTTCTAAACACTTTTTTATCTTTTTTTCACTTTCATCTTCCCATATGTTTCATCCATTTGAGCCATGTTTCCCTCCAGCTCTTAAAGGAATAGATCATATTGTTGGTCTGTTGGTGGACTTCAAGACATGAAGTGATGAAAGCACAGACATCAAAATCACACCTGGCAGACCAGTGACTGTGGAACTGCATGCTAAGACTATGACTGTGGGGTGCTACCAAGTTAAGAATCTAAATTAAGAATTATTGTGAGAGTTAAATATTCACAATAAACTGTAAAACGTTTTTGTATTACATGGTCTTTCAGTCCTCCTCGGTGTCGCCCCCCACTGTCCCTGCATAGGTGATGAAGATGCACCTCCCAGTCCCTGGTTGATGCTCTGATTATCTGTCTCCATCCACAGGTCAACAGCTGACTTTGTGTTCATCGTTGACAGGTGAATGTGCATCAATCAGGGCTGAGAGACGAGTCTGTGACAGACGAGATTTGTGCTTGGTTTTTATTATGTTGAGATGAATCCCCTCTCGCACGCTGCACTGCTAACAGGCAGTTACAGAAACAATTTAACCACCTTGCTGATGTTGGACTAACAATCTGGATTGCTTGTATTTACTATTTGGACCAAGTCATACACAGAGGATGCAGCAGAGTGTTTTCCTGCTTGTTTTAAGTGAATCCATCTCTCACAGTGGAGTCTCTGTCAAGTTGTGAAGTGGACAATGGTGCACATCGTTGTGATGCCAAAACAGTGGAGGCCTTGCATTTCCTGAGGCTCAGTCCAAGGAAGTTCGAGGTAAACTCTCTGTTGGACACAGACCCAATGTAAACAATTTGCTGCTTGGTTTTTGTGATGTCCTCTGATCCATCAATGAGCAGCCCCCAAAATTCAGGATTCCAACTTTGCTCTTAACTCTCCATTCATAGTTTGTGCAAGGCTCTGCCTTATCTATGTTACCCCCTCATGTGAATCATCAAACACCTCCGAAATTCACTCCCAGACCCTTCAATAAGGCCAAATCTTCAATATAGGACATGTGTGTTTAGCCTCATGAAATGCTTGGACAAAAACATTACACAGGGCTGTGACAGTGTTCTTCACTCAACTTCTTTCACCATTTACATAGCAAGTAGGCAACTGGACTTTTCACCTTGACCTGCTTGTTTGTTAGCAATAGTTTGAACCACATAATGTGCTCCCTACTGTTCTCGTGCTTATCAAATAATAGATGATGGGAATCCTTTGAGCCTGTATAAAACACCTCTTTTGTCAGCTAGATGTGGATGCAAACGATACATCTTGCACCACATTTCAGTGCGCTCATCGTTCGAGCCACAACACATCTCGGAACTGCTTTGACGTTTCTTTGTAGGTGGCAGAACGCCAAAGTACCCGGATTCATCACTTCTTGTTGTTTAAAAGAAAAATAAAACATGTCCTTCATCACATGACATGCGTGCAAGCAAATTGTGTCTTCTTTATTATATAGATAGATGTATGTGTTCTCATGAATCCCTTGTGCGTAAGTTGAGTATGCAGAACTGAGATCCCATTATTTCTCAAGAATTCCCACCAAAACCTGGCCCCTTCCCCCTGGAAAAATATCTGCACGTTCAGTTATGTTTTGTGCAAAAATGGCAGCTTACAGTCGCCTTTGTGTTGAAATATTTGAATGGTGAATGAAGATTCTGGTGGATGTGCAGTTTGTGCAGAAAGGCGGACTCCGTCAGTAACAATAAAAACGACCATATGGAGAGGCAATTACAGAATATAAATACATTATAGGGCTATTAGTAAAAAGTCATTAATAATGTGAATAATAGGGTTTGACATCATGAAAATCTTAAGCAGTATAATTTTAACTGTAGGTGTGGTCAGAACTGCGGCCAGCTGCACTGTGACCACACCCAGCAATGATTTAACATAGCACTACAGTGTAATGCTACTTCACGGCCACATTACCATTTAACAGCTTGATAGCAGCAGATCTTTTCAGCTGTGATTCATTTCCTAAAGTACAATCTTTTATTTTACTGATCTCCCAGTACATCAGGAAAAGTCACTCAAACACACTCTGTAAACTGAAGCTATGGCACGAAACTTCAAGACCCACAGCCCACTGGGAACATGGATGATGTTCTCATCACTTAAGCCTACTGATCAATGGATGAAAAGCCAATTGATTCCTTTCACATAAGGAGAAAAACAACAGATGAAATCCATAGTGTTGCCCTCAAGGATTCTAGGAAAAAAGTTGGTGTATTCTGTTAAAAACAGCCAGTTACAAGTACACACTTACACACCCACATCACACACCGACTTCACCTTATATCACACACATAAACACGTGCACGTTTTCAGGCTCTGGCTCTTCCCTGGTGGAGGGGACCGCTGGCAACATACATAAACAAACCACAACCAGATGTCTGAGAGCTGAGCGCCGCCCCACCCAAACAGAGCTGTCAGCCGTCTCTCTGTGTTTTTGCAGAGCCATGACTCACCAGCGCTCCATAAACCTTCCAGCTCTTCATATAGAAAACTGCCAAACGCTACCAATGAAGACCAGAGTGCAATAATCAGCTCTAGCTCTATCGGGGCTGACCCCCAAACTCTAACCACTGGGGTTCAGCACTCTGATTTCAATGTTGAAATGGTGGCCTGTAACCTTCATCAGTGTCAATCAATTTTCAAACAGTGTAAAACAGTGTTAAACAGTGGGAAATGTGCTATGGGATGGAGGGTGAAGCTAAACTCATCTAGCACAGAGAATCACTGTGTATCAGCTATTTGTACATTAGATTGTTTGGTAAGGTTTTGTGAAAATGTTCATCATACCAGCTGTTATGCTCTCTCTCCACTGGTAATCGTTGCGGTGACTATCAGTTTTGTCCATAAAATGCAACGCGTGTGGCCCTGTGAGTGGTGTGGTGTACATGTTTAGTGTGGTAATGTAATATATAGATGTAGTTCACAACTGTACACAGAGATTTACTTCATAGACTTCATAGCTTGGAAGTTGAAGTTCCAAGAAGAAATGAAAACAGAGCAACAGCTTAATGGATTTCCAGGATGGACATTTAGGGAAATCCTTTCAAGTAAGCAGTTATACCATTCTGTAGCTAAGATCAGTGACATAATCTCTAAAACTTGCCTGTTGTCTTAGTAATACAACACAGTGTTTGTCAGGTTCACCGCCACCAGATAAAAAAGGGCCTAGAGCGAGTGATGGAAATATTTGTCACTGTAAATTGCATAATGATAAGAGTCTATAAATAACACGCAATTTGATTCTGATCAGATACAGAGTTCATGTCCCAGTGCACATCAGCGACATCACACTGAGCTGGGTTAAATACACAAATCACACAACAGTGTACTTCTGATAATTACACAAAAGGCTAAATAAATAGCTGGTGACCATGTGTGAAATAATAAAAAATAATGAAACTGGCGAGCATGTTATGAAAAACAGTCTTTATGAGGGGGCCCTGCTTTAAAAAAGTTTGGAACCCACTGATCTACATGACGTAAAGTACTGTGAGATCCTTTATGTGACTATGGTTTTTACGAGTGATTTTGTGTCATGAGTTCATATACATACCTTCTGCTCTATACGCTGTTCTGTCTGATAATTCAGGACTGGTCTGAGACCATGCTGGTCCACCGGGGCATTAGGATCCAGACTGAAGTTAAGGCTGATGTAAATGGGAGACAGTTTATCACGAAACTCCTCTTCAGCCTGCAACAGAGAGAGATGCAACTGTGTGAGGAAGTGATGTGAACAACACAAATCCACATTTTGTAAGTTGTTTCTATGGACTGATAAGCCTTTGCCTGTTGTATTTATGCCCTGTTTTGTAAGTTCTCAGTATTCTGAAACAAGCTGACACTTCAGATAAGGAGCAAAAGATGGTTAGAAATTTGTCGTTGTGGTAGACATTTCCAGCACTTTAGTACAGATTGCTGTGAAGCCCTGTTCCAAGAAAAAAAGTCACAAAATTAAAAGCAGATGTTACAGCAACTAGGATTTAGTCTGTTTTAATGTTCTTTTAAATGTGACATGAATTCTGTTCGACCAGTCACGATGATGTGGCTCCTTAAAAGAAAGAGTAGGGAAGAAATGGTGCACAAACAGATGAGTTCTGACTGATAGGCGAGTGGATGGTTGGCAGTTTATACTGAAACCATTTCTTATCCTGTCAAAGAGCAAAGTGCTCTGATCATTATGTCCTTACAGCAAACATCCACACATATGACTTAAGTGTTCTTGGCAGACATTCACTTTGATCTGGTCACCACTGAGTGATGAGAAGAGTGGTACTCTAGCAGTTTCGCCTCAAATAGCACTTCAAACAGTGACTTCAAACCCTGTCTATTAGGAAATGACGTTAACCTCTATTCTACCAACAAACTAATGACATTCACCTGGTGTCACAGGTGCAAAAGAGTCTGCGACTGGATGGCTCGAATGAAAACCAGCAGGGCTCCAGTTCCTGAGGGCCAGGATTAAGAACCGGAAAATTTGTCAATATATAAAAGGCCCATGCTTCAGATGATTGGCCTGAGAAATATTTAGTGCACAATGCTTGTCATTGTTTTCACCCTCATATGGCAGCATAAGCATAAAATCTGACTGAAATTAAAGGAAAAATCTGTTTATTTGTTCAGGTTGTTTGGAACAAGGCCTGGCTAGTATAGACAATAAGGTCCCTAACATTGAATGTCTGTGAAAACCCAACCAAATACAGTCGTAGGACTGACGATCAAGCCTGTTAGTGGCATACTTAGTTCATGTGAGGGCACCTGAGCCAGTTCTCATTATAATTATAAAATGGAATGAGATGCAATTGAAAGCTCTGAGCAGATCGAAAATGAACTTTAAAGAACTTCCAAGAACTCCGGTTGAATTTTACTGGTCCTGTTGTACTTTCCAGAGCTCAACCTGGGTGCTATTGTTATAGCTTTATTAGTCTTTATCAATAACACCCAGGTTGTACAAGAACAAAATAATTACTCTCATCTACAACTTGCCCACTACAAATGAATTCTAAAAGGTGTCTTTTAACACACTGGTTAGTTGGTCCACCACTTTGGTCCAGTCTCAACAGTTATTGGATGGATTGCAGCAACAGTTGGTACAGACATTTATGGTGGCCAGAGGATGAATTCCACTGACTCTGGTGACTTTTCTTCTAGTACCAGCACTTTGACATTTTAGATTTTTGGTGACATTTCTCTGCCACTATTGGATGAATCACCATGGAATTTGTGACAGACATTCATGTTCCCCCAGGGTGACAAATTAGTGTGACTGACCCGTAGGTAGATCTTGGTGTCATGACACAAGCGTTCTCCACTGGCGAGGCTGATCGTCTTCAGCAAACTGGGCTGCTGGCTGTCCAGGAAGAGAGTCCTCCTGATGGACTCCTTCTGGTTCTTCTTCACGCTGTCCAACTGAACCTCCACCACAAAGCCTTGAAAATACACACGTACATATTAAGACACATGGAAAAGGCAAGAAAACAGTGAACAAGCACATAGTTTGTACATCTGTATGTCCGTATTAAACACAAAAATGCATGTAAATGTATGCATAGTCACACAAACACATATTTGCACAGACATATTACACGCATGTCTCGACACATGCAAATACAAACACATACAGTGGTAAACCTTATTATGGTAAAGTGCCTTTGTGTGCTATTTTGCTCTCTGTACAATATACAGAGACACACAGAGGGCATGGCTGTGGCCCACAAGACAAAAACTTTGCAGAGAACACAGGCAATACACACCCGCGCACTTAAAATAAACACACTCTTCTAAACTGCTGGAGCCCACCAAGTTACCCTGCATTTACATGATTGTTCTTTTATCTTGATCTTAACTGCCAAATTGACCACAGTGAGGTCCGGCATACTTGTGGCTACACAAAGGAAAGCAAGGTAATAGGGACCATCTGTGTGTGCGAGTGTGTGTGTGTGTGCATGCCTCACCTAGATGAGAGGGGAGGTGCTTCCCATTAGCCAGCAGGCAGAAACCAATGCTGACACTGGAGGTTGAACACAGACAAAAATATGAATTAAAAAAAAAAAACCTTAACACTGAGCTTAAAGAGATGTGCTGACAATGATTCGGGGTATTTCATCATACACTTTCTTTTTAGAGTTATAATATTTAAGATTTTCATAAAATCACACCTCATGTTTTAATACTATTAATGATCTTTTTTGGATTTTGGACACTGGATTCAGATTGCCTTCCTAAGCATGAGGGACTTACAGAAAAATGATGTTGCATGTCATCCAGCATTCCTCTTACTAATTACTCTTTACTCTTGTAATTTTGTCTCATCGATAGAGCCTCACCCTTTAGCGTCCACTCTCTAAAATACTTATACTATATACTATACTATACTTTAAAACAAGTGTGAATGTTGACAGGTGTGGCTGTATTCCACACATGAACACTGCAAAACAAGATGGGGACTTCTTGACAAGAAGAAGAGCCCCTTGCTTTGTCAAATTTGGTTGAAATAAAAAAAAAAAAAAAAAAAAAAAAAGTGAAGTGTGTGACCACTTAACAAGAAAAGGGACCATGGATGAGGAATACAGTAGAGGAAACAAGTGTCCAGTCAATATAATCTGCGTGAGGACTCGTGAGGACATCGACTCTTGCACCCATGGGAAAATGGCAAACATGACCTGGCCTTTACACTGTATCAAAGCTGTTACTCCTACAATATGATATGATTGATAACATCCAACAGTGGCTGCTTTGCATCAACGGTGTTTAAGTGGTGAAACACAGGGTGACTTTTATTGTGAAGTAGCCACGTGAAACACATGTGTTTGTCAATCATTCATCAAAAATGTGCCTGGAAAAACAAGATAACAGTCATTCTTGGCTGCACATATAAAGGGAGGGTACCCAGTCTACGGACTCTCGTTGATGAAACAATATTCTCATTCATTTCCAGGAAGTTACAAACCTTTTCCAACCTTTTCAATGTTAATAAATGACACACTCATCTTTCCATTGTAACTACTCCACCTTTCTCCCACTTTCTCAACATCTTCTTTTTGTTTCCACGGCAGCAAAAACACCAATAAACACCAAAAACAAGACTTACTTGTATCAATCTACAGGGCAAATACTAAAACGCCAGCCAGTTCTAAATATGTTCCACATTTAATGCGATGGTTTAAATGAACTTATGGAAAGAGCGTCACGTGGTGGATCTATGAATACCGAGTGTGTAGTTCAGAGTGACTGGGACAGGAAACAGGCAAACATGAAGTCATTTGACATTCTCGTGAGGTAAAGTTTGGAAAACTGAAATTGAAGTAAGAGGTGTGTTACATAACATTTGCAAGACTTTCCATGTTCTGTTATTGTCAGACAGCTCTTTGACTACTCTTAAACCCTTAAGCTTTCTGTGCACTCATTAAAGACATTTCCGTGGCAATGACAAATACTGTATGCTGGATCAAATCTCGTATAATCTTCCTATTTAGATGTAAGTGGAGCTAAAATTTGTGACGCCCATACCAAGACACAGCAATGGTTTCATTCCCTGTGAACAGCTCACAAGTCTTCTCCTCCTGGTTGAACATGGTCGGCTGCACAGTAAGAGACGCACTGGCACTCACTATTGGCCGAGCCCTGATTGAAGATACAGACCGTGACAGAATAAGAAAACAAAGACTTGTGTTCATATTCATAATTACACTCTTACATGCTTTTACATACCTGTATAGCACTGCTTTATCAACCCCAAAAGCACCAACAATCAGATCTGCAAGAAGGGAAGGTGCATTAAATGAAGACAACAAAAAGAAAGTGTTAATAGACGCCTGGTGGTGGACTACTTTCTGCAGTACCTGGGTAGCCGTTTTGATCCAGATCTCTGTTCCCTCGCAGAGCAAAGCCAAAACTGGCTGGAAAAGAGCTGGACGCCCATTGGCCAGAGAGAGTTTGAGTCGGCGTGTCCATCAATCCTTCGGCATGACCGTTATAAATGAGAACCAGTCCATGCTGGTCGTCTCCTCCATAGGGACAGCCGATGGCCATGTCTGATTATAAACAGCAAAAACACACTATGTGAAGAATCTCATGTCTTTTCAGAATCTGAGTATACAACCCATACACTATGTACTGTATCTGTGGGTGAGGCTTAGGTGCAGAGCAGCTTATAAACAACAGTTGGCATGGACGAGGGTAGGACTAAGTTACTGGTGGGCTAGTTAAGAACTTTGTGATGGCTATTAAGTTATTATTTTGTGGTGATTGGCTTTGTTTTAAGGTGATTTACTTCTTTAGACTTTGGCTGAATCTTGATTGAATAAAACACAGACTCGGCCAGTAAGTCAGTTGATGTTGCCAAGGTGTCTTTCACACTTGGAATAGTATCAAGCTGAAAAGAGTTCTGAAACATTAAATCGATTCATAAATTGACTGAACATTCAGCAACATTTTGATCATTAAAAAAAAGCAAAACATTTGTTAATTCTAGCTTTCTAAATGTGATGATTTTTTCTCCCCTGCTTTATATCATTGTAAATGGAATGTCTTTCTGTTTTACACTGTTGGCCGGACATAAGAAGCAATCTGAATCTGATATTGTTCTCCCTTAATTCCCCCACTAGCCTTAAGTTTGATATAGAATAAACAATCAATTAGGGCTTAGATAATGGCAAAAATGAATGTGTCAATTTTGACAGTCTCAATCTAATTGATTAGTCCGCTTATTGTTGCAGCTGTACTATTAATCAATTAATGTAAAAAAAATAGTTAATTAACTCTCCAATGAGCTTTGACTTTGGGATACATTAGACTTTCATATAAAGAATCCATTTATTGTGATCATTGTCCAACATTTAACTTGCACTGTATGTAGCACACGTACCGTTGAATCCATCCTGGTTCAGGTCACCCAGCGGAGCCAGCGAGGTGCCAAACCGGCTGAAGGCCTGTTGACCGAGGAGGTGGGACTGGCTTGGCTCCAGCAGCAGAGGGCCTCTCTGGAGGTACACGTACACCTTACCCAGCTCCTCCAGACGTCCATTTGACCCCCGACGCATGAACATTGGAGCTCCCACCACCAGGTCATCCAAACTAGGAAGGTAAGCAAAAGCAGGAGACAAATAACGGGGATGAAGAAGGAAAGGTGGAACTATCGAGATACAGATATAATACAGATACAAAAGGCATACTACACAGGATTTTCCTAAAAAACAATGTATAGACAGAAAATATGTCTGCATGTACCTACAGAGACCCTGTCCTCTGCCTGTATTTTGTTTGTTTCTTGTTATTTTGCTGTGTTCAAGACATTTCTGGGCGTCAACCTTTGGACAATGGGTGTGCAGCCTCCAGCCAATAACAGCACTCAGGGCGTGAGTTCAGGACTAGGTTACATCACTGTCTCCATCTCGTCGGCCTGTCAGCTGCACTCACACAGAATCTGTCAACGCAGTACCTTCCCGCAGGGTTGTGCAGCGGCGTGCCATGGTGTGGGTGTGTTTATTTGTACGTAACCACCGTGAAGCAATCAGAAAATACAGTTTATTTCTCTGATTCACTTGAATGGTGTGTTTCCAAACAGCAACTGTCAAATCCTGTATAGCATATCTTTAACACAAAGGGAGCTATTTTAGGAGCAAAGTGTCTTGTTTATCAGTGATTTATCATTCAGTTTTCATCATCATCTTATTCCACACTCACTGGCAGAATATTCCATAAACCTGCTAAGACTCATCAAAATGAAATAATAATAATAATTCAGCCAGACACAGATGGTCTAATCTATGAATACTTATAATTATTTACTGTACCACCTGTATTTACTGTGAAATAAAGTTCTGTTAATTTGAACAATCTTCCACTGCACAACACAAGCCTGCAAAACACGGCAGTGGCATTTCAGAGGTTAACACTGAATCCCACATGATGTTGACACAGCAAAGGGTGAGAGTTGAACAGTTGAAGAAACATGAATATTTTCTATCGAACAATGTGGACATTAGAATAATGAAAGTGGCCAAAAATCATGTGTGGCTCCCTGATACTAAATTAATAATACAAAAAGGCTAAATAACTGCTGCAATGTATTTATCACACTACAAAATTAATAAATAATAATTTTAAGTAATATAATAATAATAATAATGAATCATTTACACAATCAAATTTACAATACTAACATTACTAAGAGTGTGCTTCTGTCGGGGTTAAGGAAGTGAAATTGGCCAACGGAGAACTTTACACTGAGAGGAACTGTACACAGAATGAGAGTGCTTTCACAAATCTTCATGGGAAACTTTCAGTCACACTGTTATCTGTGTTTCAGTGACCTCAGCCTTCTCTTGTTTTAGCTTCCATTTCTCTCCCCTTTATGTCATTTTAACTATTTCACTTCCCTCTCCCAATTTTTTGCCATCATCTGTCTCACCGTCACTCAGTTCACTCACCCGTCGTTGTTGATGTCGGTGGCAGCCACTGCATAGCCGAAATAGGACCCCATCTGGAACACATTACAAACAAGACCTAGTTAGCCTGTAATCACACCACAGTGCATAGATCCCTTTCTTTTCATTTTCCTCCTCTGTGTCCTTTTTCTCTGTTGTGCCCTGTACCACTACCCCCAGAAGCTTTCCTCTTCAATCTCTCAAGCCCACAATCCCCCGGGGTGTCCTCCTCTCCCTTTACATGGAGCTCAGTGTTAGAGCTTCTGTAAGCTCAAGGAGAGGTAGGGGGTCTGGGGATCGGGGACTAAAACTTCTTTAAAACTCACTCCAAGAAAACTCTCATGGGGTTTGGGTTTTTCCGGTTTAATTTCATAGCATGTATGATAAATTAGGGTCATGTTACATCCTTGGGTGACTCTCACTTCAAAGTGATTTGTTGTGTAGCTACACAGAAGAGAGTTTGGAGGCCCTTGTGAAAAACAAGACTGAATATTGAGGTTATTTTCCTGTATCACACATGCAAAAAAGCTCATATCAACATAAATCAGACTGGCTCTGGTCAAAGTTCAAATTCACCATCATAGGAGCACTGCTTTAGAAATATGATCAACACTTCCTGTAGAGCAGAACCACGGAGAATGTTCATCTGAGGCGAGGTGGGATCAGCAAGTTAAGGAAAGCTGACCACAGATCAGTTTTCACAGTCATTAGCTATCATTGATCAGATTCCTTTTATTTCTCATACTTCTGGTGTGACTTGATCAGAAAACAGTTGCTTATTTACACATCCAGCAGTTACGGCGCAATTCACTTTGAGTTGTGTTTCTGACCACCAATGGCAAATCTAAGTCTAATATTCACTGTCTTTGAGCTCTGTTTTTGGTCTCTACCAACGCCTGAGGGAAGTATCAGGCTCATTAGCTGCTAAATATTACACCGACTGTGAGGTGCTGTTTGCTGATGTGTTGATTGTGTTATATAAATGTGGAAATGGACACACATGCAAAAGCTTCGTTTCCGCTCCCACAATCGTTCATAAATGAATGTAGAAACATCTGTGTGCTTATTAATACGTGTGTCTGCTCAGTCAACTCATTAGACCTCTCATTGAGAAGAAGTGCAACCGTTACACATGACTGTGGCTGTTTATAGCACCAATACTACTAATTGATCCTATGGTGGAAGAAGCCGTCAGATTTTTTAAAAGTAAAAGAAGCAATACCACAGTGTAGAAATACTCTGTTATAAGTAAAAGTCCTGCATAAGTAAAAACACAAAAGTATTTCCATCAAAATATACTTAAAGTACTAAAAGTAAAAGTACTCATTATACACAAGGGCCCATTTCAGAATAATATACATTTAATTGTGCTATCTTACAATTAATGTATAGTAAAGTGTGTCGCTAATGAAACCAGTTAGAACGCCAAGTGGCAACAGGGTCTTAAAAAAAGGCCTTACAAGGTATGCAATTTAAGTTTAAGATTTAAATGCCTAAATGGAAATGAAATACCTGGAAAATGAAGTAATTCACATTAAGAAGTCTCAACTCTAATAAAACCAGAGCAGTCTGGCTCATTGATTTCCTACTGTGCTCACAATGGTCTTATACCACCAGAGATATTAAATGGAAAGCTACCTTGGTATAAACAGCCAGACAAAATCTCTGACGCTAGTAATTCTAGTATATAGTATGCAAGTTGAACAAGAAAATATGTTAAATAGCCTTACAAATGACAAAGTTTTCATCATTCAGCAACTCAGCTGGGCCCCTTGCATAGACCCTCTGGTGTGTTTTTGCAGCTGACTTTGACTCCACAGTCCAAGCACCCACAGGGGGAGCAGCATTCACCCACAGAGAGCAGAGAGTCAATTAGCCTGGAGTTTACCTCAGATCACTCTCACTATGACTTAACAGTTTACTCAGCACCCTCCACCCTGAGAGTGACACCTCTGAGCCATCAGTGATGACCTCCCACACTGAAAACACACACAGAGACACATGCTTTCCCATGTGTGCACGGTCACATGCTCTCACATCTTGCAATCTGTCCACAGTAAAGTTTTCCTAAATTACACAAGAAAGTAACAAGTCAGTTTCCCCATGATGTATCTGGCATGTCCAAACTTTAAGGGTAGGTTCACATATTTGTGGATTTTATCCCCGTCACTGACTTTGAAATTGCCACGGAGAGGGCTCCTGTTGTGGCCAGTATGAACAGGAGGGAAAATTCTCCACCACCAACCCTTTCAAAGCACATCTGGGTGTGTCAGTACTGTTTTAGGATTGACTTCAAAAAATGCAAATCTTAAAATCCTTTAACCTTTAAATGCATGGGTGTTTTTCAAACACTCCTACAAACTATACCTCTGGTCTTTCCCAATGACACTTCTATTTCATGCCACTTCTTATTTAATGATGTCATTTTCAAAATAAAAGTGACATAGTGAAATAAAAAGTGATATAAGATAAGATAAAACTCTATTCGTCCCACAGTGGGGAAATTCACATATGAAATGTGTCATCAGGAAAAATACATTGTATATAATTAAATAAAAAAATTTAAAAATATTTTCTTTTATCATTTGTGTTAATTTATTTATATATTTTACACAATTATTCATATGATTATTTATATCATGATCGCGCTTTTATGCATTTAATATTGAACATTTTGGAGTTTGAGTAAACAGGAAATTGAGTTGGCGGTCAGGTGTCATCTCACACCTTAAAACACACGGCATGACAAATATGTTTGCTCAAAAAAAAAAATAAATCCAAAAATAAATCTAACTACTAAAGTGAGTTAGTGACATTTTGTTTCAAAGATGATTCATCCGTGGGACATATTTAAAGCAATACGATTAAAAGCTCAGTTTCTGTCTGACCAACACTGCCAGCACTTCCCATTTCAAAAGCACATGCTGAATCAATATAGTGACAACATGAACACTATCCTGGCCTGCTGTTTCTGGGTTTGATTTACAGCTTTTAGAGACCATGAGCTATGCATACTGTAAGCTAGACCTCTGACCCTGGTATAGGCCTCCTCTCCATGGGGCAAATTCCTTCATCTTCAGCCCCCCTTTAACATGCCACTTTAAATGTATACCCACATATGAAAATAGGGGCCAGGCTAGTACAGAAAATCTTCAGCCAGATGTGCACATACCTGCTCCCCTGTCAAGTTCAGCAGAGACTTCAGATCCCTTCCATCTAATATGGATACCTATATTGAGACAGGCAAAGGTCATTATTGATTATAAATTGTTGACAATCCGAAAATGCATATTGGATTGTTCTTCTAAAGCTTATTAAGCTGTATTCTTTAGTACTGCAGATCTGAGTATACTGCATGTATATACTTTTATGTTTTATAGACTATTTGCACTGTGAAAATAAAAGGTTAAAATGAAAATGACTCCTTACTACACCATACAGCATGAGTCCTTTTGGAACTCCTGTGATGAAATCTGGAACAAGGAAGGCAAAGGGCAAAAGGTCAGGAAAGAGAGAGGGCAACTAAAAAGTGAAATCCTAGATAAAGTTTGTGATCAATTAGCAAGAACACTGCTTGCACATTTTTTTGTTTTTGATTCTTTGGGTCTCTAAAGGTTCTTGCCTCCTGAGAAACTTACATTCCGTCACAATGCAATCATGTGTGCAGACTGAGCAGTTAAATATTAGACAGAGCCTGGGGTGTACTGTACTGTAAATATGACCCTCACCTTCCTCATCGTCCCCACTGAACTCACCGCCAGCCACAGAGTAACCTGCAGAAGAAATGAAGCATAGAAGACCAGGTTGAAAGTGGATACAATGAAAGGTTTTCTGATACATGAGGCATCACTGTAATTACAAGTTACCCAAATCTCTCTGAGCTTACATTGGGTTTTAATGATAATTATCAGAGGTAAAACAGTTTAGCCAATTTAGCATTGCAGTTACTGTAGATAACATTCACGATGGATGGATCAAAATCGAATCATCTTTTTTATTGCAACTCAACCGCAGTTGGGTCAGAGATTCAGATGTGTTGTGCTAGTAATGCTAATGGAGTCTCGAGGGATACTACTGCATATGTGAATAAAGTTTTATAAAGCCTTTTGTGGTTCCTGAGAGAGCTGAATTGCTTCAACTGATGTCACCTAAGTCAGCATCAGCTGGGTATGAAGATCACAAGTTTGAAAATAAAAAAAATCTATGGGTGTGCAGTTGGAAAGAAGTGAGCTCATCTGATTCCTGTAACCACTCCAATTGAAGCTAGAGGCTCCAGGCTCCATCAACTGCTACCAGCATGACATACCCATATCTGTCCCACCCCCTTCTAGGTAGCTGAGGTATATTTGTATACTACAGCAATCCTACAGTACTTACAGTGCGGGGTCTAAACCTCTACTAGTGGTCCCCAGACACTAAAAAGTTCATTAGGCCCCACAAACTGAACATTTGGAAGAAGTTAATGATGTATTGTTGATTTTGCTATTTAAAGTGGGATTGAAAATGCAAAAGGTTTGTCCTGAGGAGCACTAGAGAAAGGGTCATCAAGTTGTAATAATCATAAGTTTATATGTCCTGCCTATTAGATTATGACATATCTTGAGTCATGCCATGAGTCATGTGTACACTGATATTTTGGCCTGATAGTGGAACAAAAGCAACGGTCAAGAGACTGGATCCAACTTGTTTTTCAGTTTTCTGCGTACAAAGATGACAATTTGATATTAGGGTGGTGTTACTGAAAAGCTCATGAAGCGTCCAAAATGGAAAGAATTCTTCCTCCAGAGAATATAAACGTTATGAGACAATTTTCATTTCATTTTAATTTTTCTATTTCTTGCATTCAAGACTATTGATACTCACACCAAAATTAATGAAAATCCAATCATTGGTTTTCAAGGTTTTTTTCATTGATATAAAATATGGACTTCACAGTGGTGCAAGACAAAAGGTCAGGGGTTCACTAACTCCCCACATATTATCCTCTCGGAAAAATGAATATCCATATCAAATTTCATGGCATTCTGCTGTTGAGATAAGTTGCTCTGAGCCAAATTGATGGTCAGAAAAACCAACCGACTTGGATCATGAGGTTCTGCAGCTTGAAGGTGTAAAAATGTACTGCAGCAATAAACAAAGTTTTTGCAGTCTAAAGGTACAGGCAACAGTTGTAGTATAAGTAGCATTTGTCATACTAGTGGCAGTAGAGCTAGGGTTGGTACATAGCATTAATAATACATCTATTTTTAATAATCGCATTTAAGTCAAGTATATTTCCTCACCCAGATAACTGTCATCATAGCTTCCCTGCACCTGTCGTGTCTGAATCTGTCCGGCGACCGACAGCAGAAAGTACGAAGGGTAGTAGGCCTTAACAATCTCATCTGTTGTGGCTGAGATCAGCTGACCTGTAAGAAGGGTGGGTAACAAAGGGTTAAAGGTCAGAGTTTAAAATAAGACATGTGACTTTTGAACTCTGGCTCCTGAGTTGTTCCACTACAGTTCCTTCACTGACGAGGACTGGTTTTCTGACTCGTTCAAAGTAAAAATCTGCTGGAAGATATCTCCTAAAAATCCATGCTGTTCCACATTCTTGTGAGCTCACCTTGCCAGTAAAAGCTGCCTGGTCCTCCAAGCACAACCCTCCCATCCTGTAACACACAACAGCAGCCAGAGCTGAGGAGTCTGTGTATCACACAATTTCATCACGAGCTTCGAAATAACTCAAATCTGATGGACACAGCGAAATCTCTCCTGAGAAACTGTGACTATGTGATTATGTAGAAACCAGGAAAAACTCCAACAAATATTTCCCTTACCTTGGTGAAGTCTGCACTAAATCCCCCCTGACAATAGCCCTGTCCAGCAGGTCCATGCCTTTCTGCAATGAACAGCACAAAACATGGGAAACACTAATAAATGTTCTGTTTCATGAAAACTAACACAAACAAAGCGTTCTGTTCTGTTGAGGGCAACAGTGTAATTTTTGTCACGTGTCAGTTGTTCATTCACCCAAAACTGAATTCCAGACCAACACTTTAAAAACAACAGCAGAAAACATGAAAGAACACAAAGTCTCAGGGTGATTAAAAGACCTACTGCCATTTATTTAGATACATAGGTTTAGCTTTACTTTACTTTACCAATAGTTGCTGATAAGTTTAAGGAGCAGACCAAAAAGGTAACTGTAAAAATATATAAAAGCAAATCAAAATTGGAAAAGTATGTCTCTCACTTTCCTCTATCTATTATGGATAGAGAAGAGTGTGTGTGTTTGAATATAAGCACTATGTTGATGGGACATTCTGAGCCTCAGTACTGTCAAAAAATATTGATTGAGAGTTAATATTATTCTATCATTATAATCATTTGTCTTACTTTGATTTGGGGAATAATCATATTCTAAATTTTGAAATTATTTTGTGGGCTTTTGAGCGATGTAAACAGAAAGCATAATGTTGCCATGGAGTCATTTCGCTGTGGCCTACAACTTGTGTCCTGTTTTTTAGCAGATGTATTTGTCTGGCAAATATACTGAATTAGCTATTAGCACTTCCTGCTGGCAATGTACCCATGGATGTAGAGACCATTATCAAACTTATAAATGTGATGAATCTCAGGCGAGATCAGGTGTAACAAGAGAGGATTCATGGCTATTTATTTGCAATGGAATCAGAGATAATAATATCTTGGGGAAGTATAAGTCACATAGCATCTAAAAATATGTGTATCATTGTGTGTTCAGATTAGACTGAGTGATGACTCAGAGTCAGCCATCGGGCGCTAAGGATTCTATACCATAACTGCCTCCTTTAGCTGTGTGTCGTCACAGCAGGTCCAACTAATGACCATTTTGATAAGAAGGGAAACAGTAACTCATGTAACTTCTCATGTTTTCAGAACCCCACCCAACTCTCCCGCACCCCACAGTTTGAAAACCTCTGGTCTGGAACAACATCGGAGAGGTGGATTACGCCACAGAAGTGGTAGAGTGCCTCTCTATAAAGCTTTTTTTTTGCCATTTACCACATTTACTATATGGTTGCAGATAAGCAAAGAAGGTATAATAAACTGAATATCTTACATCAATCAGGTGGTCAGACACATGATAACAAATGAAGGTAAATGTTGCTCTGCTGTAATAAGGGAGGTTAATATCTCCTCTGAGGTTGGCTGTCATCGCAGTAACTCACCTGTTCGACAGGGGGCATACTCCACGAACGTTTTGAGGCTGTCTACAGAGAGGTAGCAGGTTCCTGTGACATCTGCGAAGGGTGTGTCATGCTCAGTCCTCCAGTAATACCTAGGAGCACACGCCTGGAAAGCACAGAGAGACAGCTCAGTGACAAAAGAACCTGACCACATCTTCTACATTACAATTGTTCAACACTAAACTCCTCCCTCAAACATTGACTGCGCAATCATAGCTGAGCAACTGACAACTAGACAGAAAATCAGTCAAGCCTTTGAGTTTTCTAAATGTGCTGAAGCGGTCAAACCACTGACAACAATACTCAGAATCATTCAGAGGGTTGGGTCATTTTGTGGCCAAATTTGAAAACACAAGAAGAAGCAGAGTCAGTATTAGACCTTTTCTGCAACCTGGTCTGTACAGTACATCAAGTGACTCCATATTAAAATACTCCTGCTAGTGCAACAATAAAAGTCTATTGCTTGATGACAACGTACACTACAGGATGTCTGTCAACAATAGATTAACTAAACAATTGTAAACATGTAATCACAAAACACAATGTAGGTAGGTAAATTATCCAAACAGACCAGCCAACCCTGACCCATTCTTACCAGGATGCTGTTACCATGGGAACGTACAGTAGCTCCAAACCACTGATGGGACTTGAACTCAACCTGAGTGTTCACATCATTTATGTAAAAATATCGATCACCTAGAAGAACATAGAGGAGGAGAAGATATTTAAGAGCATATTTACACAGAGTTGTAGGCAGGTATCCTGTGACTGAATAACTTATAGTTGCTACACTTTCCTCAGAAACTGGGACATGGAAGAAACTTCAGTGATGTCAGGAGTTGCTATTTTAACAAAGACAAAGATCCCCCTGTCATCGGTGTTTGATTTCTGTGCTGTCAGGGCTTCATTTGAGAGCGTTCCCCACATGTTCTTGGCTTTTTACATGGATATTTTATGGCCTTGTTCCCGGGCTCTGCAGTCTTAATCCATCCTCCATGCTATGGCAGACATCAAACAGCTCAAAGGGACTTGGACCTTGTTGTTACTGTAACCCAAACGGCTGTACTTCATTGTCAGGATCTGTTTTAAGAAGAGGCCCTGCCAGTATGAAGGCAAGGAACAGTGATGAGGGAGGGGGTGGTGGAGTGCTAGAGGTGTGTGCGCGCGTGTGTGTGTGCATTACTGTGTATTACTCATGTTATACATGAACATAAATCTGTTTACAAAGTCACATTGTGTAGAGTCACCTTCCTTATGGGGACAAAACACAAGTCCCCAGGATGTAAATCATTACATTTTAGAGTGAAGATGTGGGTTAAGGTTACGGTAAGGTTGGTTTAGGTTTAAAGTTAGGGTAAAGGTTAGGGTGAGGTAAGTAGTGGATTGGGTTAGGGTTAGGGTAAATCTCCAGGAAATGAATGTAAGTCAACGTAATGTCCTCTGAAGTAATGGAAACACAATTCTTTGTATGTGTGTGTGCATCTGTGTGTGTGTGTGCCAAAGGCTTTACTTTTGCAACTTCAGCAACATTACACCTCCGAGATTTTTGCTCTCAACTGCATGCTGCTATAATAATTAAATTAGAAAAATAAGACAGTAATATTTCTACTTGAATAGCTATTCCCAGTTCACAAAACTTCACTTTTGAGCCAGCTACATGACCCAGGTTACTTTTATGTCCAATGGAACACTGTAAAAACAAGTTCCTGACTTGGAAAACACATCCTTTTCGAGGCATTAAATAAAAGTTTGTGATGCTGGGATTTGCTGTCAGTTCTTAATTACATTTTTGCCATTCAGCATCCTTGAAAAGTCATCTAGCAAAACCTGATGCCTTAAACATGCCTGAATGAGAAAGCTTGCCTTTAGTCCCAGTTTAAGCACCTAAAAATTTAAAGCATACTTAAATGTGCCTGTAACTGTGTAAGCTTTACTGTGGCATATTTTCTGATATATGTGCCTGCTGTCTGCAGCAGAGTGGTGACATTAAACTCTCCTGGCTGCAACTCAGTGTGCCTGTTAGGTTAATGGAGTCTGGGCTGCGTCCTCAAACACACCGTGAATCCTGAGGCCTGTAATGGGAAATGCACGGCAGCTGAGTGTAAAAGTATGAGCGTGTGTGTGTGTGTACATATGTGTGTGTGAATATAAGTATGGTTTGCATGTTTTTTTCTCCCATGTATCATGTTTCAGAGGCTGTCTGCACAGAGAGTTTGTAAACAGTTTGTAGGTGTATATTTATGTACGCAGAGTTTACATAGCTGCAGCTCTCCGTCTGTGTAAACCGCCATTTGGTATCAGCATGTCAGAGCGTACGATAAGTTAGACTCTGTGATCCTCAAACGGTGGTCTTTATCGCTTCCTGCATTTCTGATGGAGGTGATTATTTTTCTGGCAGAGCTGGGGGCAGCCCAGGTCCTCTGGGGTCCTTGTCCCCATAATGACTCTGCCCTAATTAAAGAGCGCTCACAACACTGGGCCTGAGTCCAGCAGGAAATCAAAGCTCTGTGAAAACACTGCAAACACAACCCATGTCCCAAAATGTAGACCTTAGCGTCCTCAGCCACCATTAAAACACAGGACAGACATCAAAGGCTGGTTTCAATCAAAACAGCGAACCACTGGATTAGGAGCTGTAAGATGGCAGGGAGCCACACTTCTTTTTTTAAAACATTATTTTTGGGAATTCCTTTTTTGCTTTATTGCACAGTGATAGAGAAGAGGCAGACAGGAAATGGGGAGAAAAGGGTATCAGCTGGAACACAATCAGCAATGTTTGTGACCGTGTGGCCATGAGGCCAGCGCTGTAACCATCGGCCACTAGGGCGCCCCAGGGAACTGCACTTCTGACCCCAGGGTCAAGGGCAGTGGTGCTTAACTCAGGATGCTACCTACAGCTTCTCTCAGCCACTTTTATGACTGGTTAGACACAGCTGAGAGTTTACTACACAGTCCTGCCTCAACTGTTTAACAGTGCCGTTAGGAAAAGTGACATTTTTATATCCTGGAACAATGTGAGCTACCAACTACTGCTGTGATTATGATGTAAGGAAAATTCTCCCCCTTGGATTTTGAATATTGAGCTTGATTTTTTTCCCAGATCACATTTTATCTGTGTGGGTATAAAGAGACCAACCATGAATTTAGATTTAACGAGACACCCTACCTTGCTTGTCAAAGTTGACAATGCTGCAGTTAGCTTGGCTCCAGGGGCACAGGTACACAGCTCCTCCTTCAGTGATGTAGGGTTGGCTGGTATTGGCTTTCGGAGCGCCGATCAAAATGCTGGTACTAGACAGCAGAAAGGAAAACAAAATTTTACATTGTGGTAAAGAACTGAGTCCAGGAAAAGTATGAATTTACATCAAGAAACAATTGTTTTGATCTAAAATCCAATGTATTAACCTACAACCATCAACCTAATCTTATAAACACATCATACACATAGCTGATGAAAAAAGTAATAATCGGGACAAAGACTTTGACGTTAGAAGGTAAAAAGGGGCTGAAAGGTAAATGTGGAACCAGTGATTGGTTGGATTCTTGATTCCTAGAAGTTTTCCCTACATGTGCCTCAGGTTTGCCAAAAGAAACAATTTTTTTGTCTCCTGGCTGTAGCTTTATATTGACCTTCATATTATGAAACTGGTTTTAATATTGTCATCCAACTCTTAGCAACAAAGCAAATTAGTGCATTACCCAAATTGTTGAATTACTCATTTAAGCAGAACTAAAATCATGACACAGAGGAGACCAAACTATGTCGGTCTGCAGAGAAAGCAAGCTAAGAAAACAACTGAAAAACAACATTAGATACAACCATAAAGAAGCAGTATCAAGACTAGTTTGTCCCTAATCGTCCCATGCTGCTGTTCATCTGGGGCTTATATGGTAAAACAATGCTTTGTATGGTGATTTAAAGTGCATTTAAAGATCAGTTTGCAGCTATTGCTATTAACACTGGCATATCATCACCTCATAAAGTTGATATCAGGGTAATGTTAGCAAACAGTAGCCTATTTATACATCCAGATGACACCCAGCCACATCAGCATTCACTTGAAGTCGTGGCCTACCTGGTCTAGCCAGTGTCAGCTCAATATGCACTCTCCTTTTAGCTCTTTGTTTGGTCTCTTGGACCATCTTCTGAGGTTTAGTGCTGAGCAGGTTTACAGCGGGTTGATCAGAGCTTGTTTGCTGAAAAGAACTGCTCATTTCTGCTGACAAGAGCAGAGAGAGTGAACCAGAACAGCCAAAACAATGAGCTGAGAGACGCTAAAAACTCAGGGGAGAGCTGAGGGGGACTGCGGGGAGGTGATATATCTCTAGACGTATGTCACTTTCAATCCCTTTTACACTATAAGAAGGTATTTATTCATTGTTAATATATTGGCGAGAGCAGCCAAGTTTGCCACAAAGTTGCTATAAACAGCTGCAGCAGTTGGCTGAATGACTGTATGTTCCATTGGGCCCTGATGAAACTTGAGTGGTAGCGACAAGAGTGCAATTATTGTAGCTCTTTTTAGCGTAATGAATGACAATCTTTCATTGAAACTGCTTGTTTGGTGATTGTTTTTGTTTAGCTTACATGGTTATCCAGACCAAGACGTGATCATTTTTATTGTTCTAGCATTCTACCATCAAGTTTTCAAAAAGTATGAATGTCATAACATACATCTAGCTGCTGCAACTATCTGCGAGCTACCTATGAAGGTGGTTTTAAGCATTTATCTCTATTATGTGTAAGGAAATAAAGAGTGGGGGAGTAAACACGGAGTATCATATGAGCATATTTCATTGGATGTCTGGAAATTAATAAATGGCAAACATTCAAGAGGGATACAGCTAAACATTATCTCTGCATGTGTTTGCAAGGATGTATGTGTGTCATGCACACAATCCCATATGGACATATACATGTGCAAGTGTGGGTGTATATGTGAGTGTGTATTGCAAGTCAGCTACGCTTTCAAGGTTTTCAGACAGCCCTGCTAAAAAGGTCTGGCCCACAGCAAATGGCACAACTTAAGACATCGGTGACTGATGACATTAACAGAGATCAGACAGAGTCTGTACTCCCCCCATCCCCCAAATTGTCTGGAGAGTACAAGAGGAATATTTACATGGCTGGATGAGCTTTCCTTATAAACCACTCACTCCACAGCCTCTCAGCTGATGAGGGGGCAGGCTTTCAATAGCCTTCTTTTTCAAAGGTACAGCACTTTTAACCCATTACCGACCCCTGTGATCTTTGCACGTGTGGATGTGTAAGATATACCTTTGAGTCAGTTAAAAGCAATGGAATGACAACTTAACAGCCAACAATAGTTTCCATGACATACGTGTGTATCAGTGGGATGAAGGAGTCTTCTGTTGTGACCTGAAATAAGAATTCCTTTCGTTTAACTCACGTTCAGCAGGAACATCTGCAAACGGGGAAATGGCTCAGAGGCACGGCGAGGTCAAGGATGCAACATGTAATTTTTTCCAAAGGCAATTTATGAGCTCCAGTGAATGCATTTACATGGCCACATTGTTCTGAAACAAGTCATATCCTAATGATAGGTCGCTATTACTTCATTTTTAGTGGCACAAGCCAAAACATTTGGAAACAGCTGAGGTAAAAAGATATGATCTTCCATTACATTTAGTAATGAACACAATATTGTATATGTCCATGGAAACCAACAGCAAATCAGTATCCCCACTGAGCCTGTTCAGGTTTCTCAAGATTTTATCTCGGTTGTTCCAATAAACAGGATATAATTCTTATATGAGCCAGATCCCCAATGCAAATATCTGCTTTATTTGGTTAACATGTAAATTATACACTCATTAAACGCATACATGTGTGGGTGGCCCAGAATAATCTCACATAATACTCAATTAGTGTGTTTTCTTTGCTGTCTCAATGATGACATAATGACTGAACCTCTAAAGGTAACAGAGAGTAATAGACATGACAAGCTGCACTAAGATTTAGGCTGCAGTAGAAAAGAGTGTCCCATCTCCACTGTTCTAGACTGTACATTAACATACATACATACAAGTTGTCCAATTCTGCTATCACCAATAAACACATTTCTGCCCATAAATAAGAGCTGATGGAAATAAAGTGTAAATCCCAACACAGTACTGACTGTGTTTGGCTTTGCAGTAAAATTGTGAAAGCAACATGAGCCCTTAAGTGTCTTTTAATGTAAAGTTCTCAGACAGGTTAGTAAACATAAAGACGTTCACTTACTCAAGCACATTACAGTAAATCAAGTACACTCAAACAAGACTAAGTCCACAGCTATGTTAACGGCATTAGGTTTGCAGGTATTTGGTCATACAACAGTATTGCTCAAACAGAAAAAACAGAGTTTTTAAAAATTCATCCTTGAATGTACCAAAATTTTACACCAATCCATGTAACGCTTGTGAAGATATTTCAATAAAAAACAAAAATGTCAACCTCATAGTAGGACTAGAGGAAATGTCAAAGGATCACCAAAGTCAGTAGGATTCAACCTGAGGCAGCCATCAATGTCTCCATCCAATAACTGTCTGGACCAACTGACCGACAATGCCATCTCAGGAATCAGGATGTCCCCACAGTATAAAAGTACATATATGCATTATAATAAAACGTTTAGTTTATTGTTGATGGACACTATTGTCCTGCAATGCAAAAATTAAATGCTACTCAAAGCTGCAAAGAATTCAAATAAAGTGCATTTAGTGGTGAACCAGCAGGTTGGGGGAGATCTTGGAATCTGAGGAAGACTGTAACACACTGTCTACAATTAGAAGTATAGAACTGGGACACAGCTGAAGTATTACAGTTCAGTATTTTATGTGTGTTTTCAAACCTCCTTCAATCCAATGTTGTAAGAGAAAGCTTGTAGCACTGACAATTAAAATAACCATAAAATGTACATTTTTTGCAAAAAAAACCCCACACACACACAAAGTCTCAGCCCAGTTAATGTGCTGAAACATTCCAAACCTCATTCATTTCTTGCTTTGATTATCTCAAAATTGTTCTACCAAAATACTTGATGCCTGCTTCCAAAACTTGACTTACTGAGTTCAACTTTACATGTGTGCTGAGGCAGTGAGAGCAGAGATGACATGGTGAGCAACAGGATCTGCCCCTAACAAGGCTCCCTACAGCCAAACAGTCTAGTAATTGTCAGACTGCATGACAACTGGCAGAAACAATCCCATCAGCGGAAAGAAAACATCTCCCTCATTCAGGAAAGCATCCTACTCCTGCTGCGCTGTTTATCCACCACAAAACAAGAAGTTCACATGAAAATGTTCAACAGTAACTGTGAGCTGTCTAAATACATGAATTTGGCCAAAAACAAAATGTGGCATCGTTCAGAGTGAGCAAAGCTATTGTAGGCAACAGGGGGCTTAGTCTGAACAAACTGGTCTAAATCAACATCTCAGTAATTACTCGACAACATGCCCTCTAAGTGCCAGAAGCTTAGTTAAGCAAACGGAGGGGATCTTAACCAATTTCCTCTCAGGAAAATATATACATTCATTGAAACAACATTGCTTTTACTCTGTGATCCCTCAAGGACGCTAGTGAGGGCGAGTTAAGACACAGAGAGCTGATATGGTGTAACTGGGATTTTTATGGAAAAGATCTGAGCAGTTTAACCTCTTACAGGAGCAGCTGTGCACCAAATATTATCTGCAAAGCTGCTTTCCAGCAGGTTATCATGTAGCAGATAAAGAAGTGAAATGGCTGATATGCACTAGATTCCTGTTATTATCTATAAAGAGCTGTCAGGTGATTTAACAGATCCTGCAGAGGCCCTCAGATTTTGAGCAGCAGCAGCTGTGAACAGCTGGCTGAGAGGCTGTTTCGGCTGATGAGACAAAATGTATTTGTCTCAGCAGACATAAATACATGATCAGTCGAATTGCTCTATATTTAAATCAGCTTGTTAACTACAGGCAGACTGTAGTATCTGGTCAGCAAATCATTATGTCTTGAAGTAGTGTAAAAACAGATTCATGGTAGGACTAGAGGAAATGTCAAGGGAGCACCAAAGTAGGTGTTAACTTGTGATCAGTTGGCGTCTAACTACTCCATTACACAGACGGATACTTTCAGCTACAGCAAACATATTCTATGAACTTATCTTTTAACTGGAGTAAAGTTAAAAATGACAGTAAATGAAAAAAAATGTAGTCTAAAGTAAAGTCTGTGAAGGTTCTCAGTCATCCAGGTCATGGTATTCGAAAAAGGGTTGGATGAACGGCAACTGGACTTGATTGTAGGTGCTTGAACCTAAAATAAAGCAGCCTACAAGTATTTCTAAAGTCAGTGCACATTACCCGGAGCGTCTACATGTGTTTATGCTGAGAGACTGTACCAGCCTACACCTTCATTAGTAATCTGGTACCTTTTTGGATGTTGATGTAATATTGATTTTCCAAAAAATAAATACCCAATCTTTGAAAAATCCAGAAGGTCATTTAACAAAACTTACAGCAAGGTATTTCCAAAATCCTCAAAGACTCTTCAAATTATCTGAGTGTTTTGTTTCTCAAACAAAAAAATTCTATTGTATTAAATTCTAAGATACTGGAATATAACATCAATCTATAACAACATAATTGAATATTTCATCATACATAGTTCATATTATCACATTTTAAATTTTAGTTCATACAAATTGAGCAAGGAGGAGGTTACATCATTTCTGGCTACCATTTTTGTTTAGATGAGGAAAAACAGGCATATTAATGGGTTAAAACCATTTTTATCATGCAATGGGAGGAATATTTCTTCATCCAGATGTTTAGAAATGTCTTTTAGGATTCTGTAAAATACCTTCAGAACAGCAGTAGTAAGTGTTAATAAACAACCTTCAACAACCGTCTGGCTCTTTCACAGGGTATGTATTTTTTGGAAATCAGATGCATAGCTCTCTGACTCAATAATGGTGACACGCAGCAAAGTGGCACCATCAGCATCGGTTGGCATACTTCACACCTCGTTCACGTCAAGGATATTTTTGGATTATGTCTCTGTGCGTTCCACTTTAGTGTCCAGACAGCACATGCTGTGAGTGTGATGACAGAAGAACATGTTTGACCTTTGACTTTATCTCACACCTCAGGTCTTCATCTGTCACCACAAAAAACCCAGCAGAAAACCCCTACTGTCCCTTTGGTAGATATTCAGAAGCTGATTAGCATATTTCCTGTGGGTCAACCCCCTCCTTTCTCTGAATCACACACATGGACTTGTATGTCTGCTTCCAATCATACTTGGGTTGGAATCCACTCTGTGTGTGTGTGTGTGTGTGTGTGTGTGTGAGGGAGGGAGAAAGAGAGAGAGAAAGAGAAAGAAAGAGAAATGTCTGCTATATGAGAGACATTTAACGTTCCCATCACTGTATCACTATGAAACTCACTCAAAAGACTAATGTTATACTTTTATATGTTTTCTTGAACTTTTTGTAATGACAGCCTAAAAATCTATGATAGACTCGTAAAACAATGTAGCCCCTGAATGTAAATTATGATCTACCATGACAAGATCACTTTAAACTGAATGCTGACTACATAGAAAAATAAGTTGTAGGAATATTACAGAAATAGTCTAAGATAGATATTGCACAATATAAAAAAAATATTGAAGTGTGTGAAGCACAGACACAACTGGAAGATTGAATATTGTAGTATGTTATTATCAGGATGCTATAAGGGAGAAAAACATGTGAAGGCCACTGTATAAAAACACTATAAGACAATGGCAACATTACTTATACACTCCCTATAATAATGTTATTTATAAAGTGGTGGTTATACTGCAGAGGATGTTGTGAACTTTCTTTGTCTTTGTGATGATGCGTTCAGGCTCTACCTGGATGAGTTGCTGAAGAACTCCACCGAGTAGCCGAAATAACTCCCCCGTGGTCCCGTGAACACGACTCGGTCCTCCGGGTCCAGGTTAAAGGCGGCGCACAGCTGGACCAGGAGCGCCACTACAGGTACGAGCCTCGGACAACATGTCCCCCAGGAGCGGGTCTGTGAAGGTCCAGGAGCGGGGCCCATCTCTTCCTCTGCGCGTCTCTTCTTTCATCGAGGAGCCGAGGAGAAACACGCATCCTCCGGGCTGTTTCCTCCTGCAGGATCGTGATCGTAAACCGGTGTCCTGGATGATCCCTCCAGCTCCGGCAGGTCCTGTTCACTGGCTCACAGTGAAATGTAGGGAAAGAGTGAGACAGAGAGAGGGAGGAGAGAGGGGGAGGGAGGGGGAGATCATTGCAACCTCATTTGGGGTGGAGCTTTAAATATTACCAGGCTGTCTGGACCCTCAAAGAAAAAAGACTGTAAAGTTGTGAAACAAGACAAAGAGTCAGAAAAGTCACAGCCAAACTTCAAACTTTTATTAGGACAAAGGAAACCAAAATTACAATAGAAACTGTTACAGTCAATACAAACTCATCATCAGATAGATTAGATTTGTCCCAAACTGGGAAATTCTTTTGTTGGAGCAGCTACACAAAGCAACACAACATAACACAACACATATCACATTTAATAACAAGATTACAACATGACATAAAACACCATACAATGCAATAAAACAAGTACTGAAAACCACTAACCCTATGAGTAACAGTGTAGAGTAGTCGAGGTAATAGTTTAGAGTAGTAGAATGTTTCCAGCGGCGTTCCTGCCAACAGCTATATGTCTGTACACCTCTGCAGTTCAGTCTGAAGCACAATGTTGTAGTTCACATATAGTTTCTCATCTGTTTCCACTGCATTTGGGTTCACATACACTTTGCACTCATTTTGCACAGTCTACTACTTTTACTTATAGAGTCAGGGAATTTTTTACTTTTACTTCTCTTTCCTGTAGTACTTGTTAATTGCACTATATGCCATGACATGTTATGTTGTTACACTATTATTTATTGTGATATGTGTTGTGTTCAACTGCAGCTGCTCCAACTCAAGAATTCCCTGGTTTGGGGCAATAAAGTATTTCAATCTGTCTATATCTGTAGCAAGCTTTTTAACTTGACATAATAGGAAATGCACAGGGGTAATATCATATCAATATCATTAACATAGGTTGTCAGTTCCTCTCTCATCCATGTTAAAAGTTACACCTTTTACACTTACTCTTGCTACAGCTAATATTGTCCTACGGTATGAAAGCTTTCCCATTTATTGTTTTTGGTGCGTGTTTGGTGTAGTAGATCTTTCCTGTTCAGTGGTGCCTCTCATGTTTTCAGTATGTTGGTAATTGTGCAATTAGCAGGAGGAGCAATAGCCATCATGAAAACACAGGCAAAATATGGACTTCAAAGTCAAATTGTGTGCAATTTTAGGCTTACTGTATATTTAATGTGATAAGATAAGATTTATTTGTCCCTCAGTGGGGAAATTCACTAAGTAATGAAGTTTGACTTAACAATAATAGTGGAAACCAGATGTGAACATAGCATTGACATATCATCACCCTTTAAGTTGATATGGTGAACTTCTCAGCACACAGATGCACATTCACACATGTAGCAGCTACAGAGCAACATCATCATTCATGTGGAGTCCAAAATCCTTTTTTTTTAGCTCTGTTTTTGGTCTCTACCAACTCCCAAAGGAAGTATCTGGCTCTTTAGCTGCTAAGTGCTCCACTGTGTTCACCAGCTAGTCTCTAACTGTGTCCGTCTGCTGTTTGGTGCTGAGAAGGTAGACTACAGTGGGGCTTTTTCCCATAAACAACACAATTACAGTGGTGACAGCCAACCAAAACAGTAAAGTTGCATTCAGACAACTAAACAATGAGCTGAAACTTACTATAAACCTCCACAAAGCCAAGAGGAGCTGCAGATTCAGGTGATGATTCTCTGTAGGTTTGTCACTTTGGACCCCTTTTACATTATAAGTAGTATAACATTCACTGATAATGTAATAATATTGACTTGAGCAGCTTTAGACTTGCCAGCTACAAAGTTGTTATATTGAAAACCTACAACATTTGGCTGAACTATGAGTGACATATTTTGTTCACATTGTTATTTGATATATTATTATTATAAAAAAAATTACTATAGTGGCAAGTAACAATCTGTTAATTTATAAAAATGATCAAAATGACGATCATGAATCTGATCCAAAAAAAAGTCTTGTATCTCGACCTTGATTAACACCAGTGACTTCACTCAGGACTTCACAGCTGAGACTTGAGACTTATTGGTGACTTTGTCCCTCTATTACTTTTGATACTCTGAACAATTGACATTAATGTCACATAAGTAAGTGTTTCACATTTCAGTCTGTTTAGTGTAAACTGAAAGTATTTAATTAAATAGAGCTTCCCCCTGCAGAAACAGCACAGGGATGAATGTAATGATTCAGACAAAATTTCAAAACACAAGAAATCTTCTCGGACTGCTTACTGTCAGAAAGTTCTGGTTTTGTTCTTACATACTCTGCATGTCAAGACAGAATTCAGTGTGACTAAACCTGGAAAACCCGCAGACATCCATCTTCAGCTCTGTCTCTCATCACTTTGTTGGAACTAAACTCGATATCATGGCAGACTGACAGGCAGGCGAGCGTACAGTACGTGATTATTTGTAGGTCTTCTCATGGTTATGTGTGTGTGGCTGTGTGTGTGTGTGTGTAGCCTATAGGAAAAGAGGGCCCCACATTTAAAGAAGTGTGAGTCAAGAAGTGTTACCTGCCAAAGGCAATAGAGCTCGGACAAAGAGAGTTTTCTCTCTGTGAAAACACATTTTCAAATGGCACGGGGGCAATTTGCTGTTCCTTCTAGCAAGTGATAATACAGCGGTTCGTTCCACTCATAAATTAAGAAATGCCAGCTGGTGTGGTAATGTTGCACGCATGTTCCTTTATCCAGCAGTTTATTTCACGAAGAGATTTAAACAGCAACATTTACAACTATAAAAATAAATAATTTAACATGACACATTCTCACATTTTGACAAGTTATTATACACCCCACAGAAGTCTTTATTATTCTAATATTTGTTATCTGCCCCACAGTTAGTTAAAATCAGGTTCTAAAGTGGGTTATAAGTGATTAAAATTAGAGTTAGTGCCATGGTTGTGAGACAAAGACCTGAAAGGGAAATAAGTTTTGATATGCAGCATAAATTTCCCAGGATTTATTTGTAATTAAAAAAGAGATCAAGCAACCCTTGACCATTATTGACCTCTACTGGCAGGAAGGAAATTCTACAATCTACAAAGACATAAATAATGGTTTCAAAGTGGGGTTTTTTTGTTACAGTTGTGTAATTTGCTGCATGGCAAAATAATAAAAGGATCAGCCTACTTTGAAACACCTTTTATTTTGGTGCATTCAAGTGCTTGTGGTAATATCTGGGCAAGCCTTCAAATAAATGCTAATACTGCACTGTGTCTGTGTAAATATGCTGGCAGAAATGTTCATCTTATAAATTTCCAATGGCTCTCACCATTTACTGAACCTTTGAACCATTTCTTCTCCCTTACGTCTCAACACCTTGAATTGTGTCAACTTACAGTAGCAAAAAGCATCCAAGCTTTGTTTTCTTATAACATCATATCACCGATCTGTCAAATACTTTCCCAGATCCAAATCAAGTGTCAGGTTTTCATCTTGGCAGAGCTCTGGCCTTAAAATATGTAATGGAGACTCACCTCAGAGGAAGCTTTAGCTTTGAATACTAAGATTGACACCTGTCATTCTTAGCAGTCAAAGCGGGGGTCAAACAGCATGAAGTGGCTGCAGTGTTGGCCGTCTGATGCATGGACTCCCTACCTCAGCGTGGGCAGTGTGCTGTTGTACCTTATTTTCAAAAACAGCAGAGAGGGAAAAAGTGAACATGGCTGACCTTTACTGATTTGGCTCAAGCCTGTGGAAAAATGAACATGTTCCAAGCTACCAGGAGCATGCTGAAACTGCAAAAGCTCAAAGACCTGCTGTGCTAGTTACATGTGCAGGCTAATTGGAAAAGCCTGAGAAAAGAAGCAAACTAAAACACCTATTTCAGTGTTTCTGCAATTATTTTGCTATGTGGATGCTTGTAAAGTTTAAAGGCTTTCATTTTCCACCGGTCAACTCACCAACCATGTGGAGGATTTTATTTATGTCTTTTCGGAGCCAAGATTACCTCCCAACCCCCACACACACTCACACACACATGACTGTCTGCTATATGCGAGAGTTAAGGTGATAAGAGACATAACACACACCTACTAGGAGTGTCTGCATGTTGTCTCAAGCACTGAGAGATGGAAGAAAGAGCACTCTCCGCTCCGCACACATATTGTACGAGCACAGGGCCACCTACACACACAGGAAGCCACATGATTACCACAATTAAAACAACAGCAAGGCTGCTGATGTTTGCCTCCAGAGGTTCTTGACTTTATGCAACTATGTTTGCTAATATTACAGGGCTATAATAAAGTAATTGGCTTTCATACAAATTTCTATTTCAGTTGATCTACTTAATATCATCCTACAGTGTGTCAAATGCCTGAAAGCTTTCCCATTTGTTGTTCTTAACAATGGTGCATGTTTGGTGTAGTAGATCTTTCCTGTTCAGCGGTGCCTCTCATGTTTTCAGTATGTTGGTAATTGTGCAATTCGCAAGAGGAGTGATTGCCATCATGAAAACATGGGCAAAATACGGACTTTAAAGGTGCCCTGGTTTTTTTTTTTTAACAAAAGTTATGTTTCAGTGACACTAACCAAAACACATTGTGTTTGAGGTCCACATGATTTTTTTTTAAAAGTAATTTTGTTGTGTTTTCTTTACATCCCTGATGAGTGGTATACTGTGAAACCATTATCAGGAACTTGTTTTGCATCATCTGCGTGTGTGCATGTCTGCACCTATCAACACTCCTTTAATCATCATACACAGATCCATAAGTTTTGTTTGTTTGTTTGATGTCATCCAAGTTGTCAGATCTGTCATAACCTGGCAACCCACAACCTGATTCAAGGGGCGTGTGCGCTGCAGTTCTCTCTGCAGGCAAATAATCAAAATACTATCCTCCTGTATTTCAAAACCTAAATGTTGGCAGGTATGTCCATGTGTGTCTTCAGCACATGCACGAGATAACCAAAATGGGAACCATCTCATAGAAGAACAGCTCCATGGTGCTACTAGAGGTTAGAAGCTCCACAAGTAACCTTTAAAGTGACAATAAGCTACATCTGTGCATTAACAATGGATCAAATGACCATCAGATTACCAAAGGCTTCACCATAACAATTTTATGGTGATAATAGAGTGTGTCAATGTTGTGTTCACAGCTTGTCGTGCTGCTTCCAAGTGGGCAAAAAAAATGAAAGCAGGTTTGAAGATCTTCAACTAATGTTTTTATTAAGAAATTTTTCAAACGGGTAGAAAGAGAAAAGCTTTGTGTGAACAGCCAACAGTATTTTCTCTCATTGACTTCATGTGTGATCACATTCCTGTGTAAGCAAGCATTCACCCTGCTGAAGTGTTGTTGAGTCACAAACAGCTCCAAGGATGTTTTTGTATCCTCAACCATGACCTCTGACCTTTCCCTGACCTCTGATCTTCCTCAGTATTGGGGAGGAAGAAAAAGAATATCATTACAGGAAGAAACAGACATTTGCAGAAATGTGACTGAGCAGTGGTTGAAACTCTATAGCTCTCCCAGAGCCCTTGTACAAGTTTATCTATTATCTGCCTTGTCAACACAACACTACACGTTAATGGGCCCAAGCTAATACAGCAGTTAGCCGTGTGTAACCTACACGCCTATTCCCCGGAGGAGCCACGAGGAAAACTCACACCACAAACAAACAGAGCAGCACGAGGCCAGCGGAGAAGAAACAGGCCTCTGATATGTTCTCGCCCAGATGAAGGCCCCTCATTGAGAAAAGGACAAGTAACAATGCATTATATTCACACTGGAGCAGAGCCCAGAATCTTCCACTGTGAATATCACCTTTCAATATTAACCTCTCTGTGATGGAGCACCTCTATACAGAAGAGAATCTCAGTTACTGTTGGATTTCTATCAGAAGTGGAGGCTTGTGTGTGGATTCCCACAGGTTGCCTGAAAAATATTACACTGACAAGTGTCTATAGAAATAATCTGCAGTAAAGTCTGGTTTCTATGTCAATCCCTTAGTCAGTAGCACCTTTTCATTGCAGCAGGAGGAAAGAAACCAAGATCACAATGTTGTTGCTAAGGAAGTTGTAAATGGAGTATGCCCAGAGAGGAAATGCAACAGAAATACTTCATTGCTCTGTTTTTGATAAGAATAAAAGTCTAACCTGCTGTTATCAACTGAGGCCGAGGTCAACCTGAAAAGGCTTCCTGTAAGTTACAAGCTATTCATTGTGGTAAATATCTTTCATCATTTGGTTTAGGGAAAATGTTCCAGAGAAAGAAAATATTTGTTGGGCGTCATTGGCAAAAACAACAGCTGTAAATCAGAGGGCGTGTAAGTTGTAAACCACTTGGAGTCTGGATGTTATTTCATTAGAGAATCACAGGAAAACTTTGCTACTCTAACCGGTCTCAAGCTCATCTTCCAGGAATCAAGGCTGAAGAGGAGTCTAATGCAAGTCAGGCCAGTATTACACCAAGTCCCTGTGTCACTGTGGTGACTTCATTTAGCAGGAATGGTGCAGAATGAGCTTTACTCCAATAATAAGGACTCTGACAGTCAGGCAGCAGTAAATTCTCATCTGGAACTGAAGAGACCCCAGGCACGCTTTGGCTCCAACCTTTATTCCTCCTCCCAACAACATCAACTCCAGCTATTGCATTTTAGTTACTGATAACCTTGAAATGCACCTTTTCAAGCACCTTGCAGACATTTGTCTTACTGATCACCTGAAGTGATGAGACAAGATCGTTGGTACATGGCTAACTTCACTTTGATTACTCACATATTTTATGCAGTTGTATCCAACAGGGCGTAAAAATGCTTCAATCTGTGTTGAAGAATTGAAGTTCATTCTTGACCTTCAAAATGACACTGATAGCAACAATCTCACCCAAAGGTCTATTTAGTAGTTTTTCCTCAAGCTTTCAACCATATTGCACAATCTTCATCAGCAATTTTTCTTTAAGGTACAGGAATGTTCCATCACCTCTGCTTTCCAAATGAACCCTCAGTGTTCTAACACCCTGCATGCTATTTAAAATGAGCGTTCACTCAAAAGCCCAGTGGTGTAAAGCACCATGAGAATGGTAGTCCATTCTTCTCAGTCTTGTCTTAAGACTCAATGTTACTTCTATGTATCAGTCCTTTGGATACATGGGAAACTGAGGTTGGTGGAGTGAGGGTGTGCTGACAGTCCCAGCTGTTTGACCTGACTGTAACCACACCAAACCCAAGCATAAACCCGACCAGCAAATTACAGCAAGCTGTCTGAAATCCCATGAAACACCCATGACGCAGGGCTGCCTTGGAGCTGCAGTTACCTGTATCCTGTCCTTTACCTCCCCCTCTTGGTCATTAACTGACTGCTTAGGTCTGCATATAGTTATGCCAACATGCATGAAGTGCAAAACACTTCAGCTTCGCATTTCCACACAGTAGAACTGCCAAAGTGGAGAAAGTGAGGCCCAGCTCAGTAGGTTCTTATTCAAGATGGACCTTTCTTCCATAAACTGTTCACAGTCAATCAGTCAGTGTGTCTCAGTTTCCAGGTCTTGACAATATTTTCACATTCCAATCTGGTGAATCATTTTAGTCCTCGCTCAAGCTCAGGCTGTTTATCTACAGTCTTGCAGCAACAATTTCCTTTATTTACAAAATGCAAATCAAATTTCCTGTATGTTATCTGCTTCTTTTAGTTTGGAAATTCAGCATCAACTGACAACATAATATGGAACTTTGCTGTTCACAGCAGAATGACATCCTCCTCTCTTTTATTTACAACTTTATTAGGAAATTTTACACAAGATCATATAAATCAGTATAAAAAGATTTTCGGTTTCACAGTGTTTTATATAAAGACTCTGATGATACAAAAAGAGCAAAAATACTGTAACATTTAACAATCCAAACATCTATTACAAAATGTTCCAAATGTTCACTTTTGTTTCACAAGCTGCAACATCATAGCATGCGAGTAGCCACGTGTTTGCCTGTTTGTCACGTCATCTGTTTGTACAGCTTCTGCACCCAAAACATATGGGTCCACTCCCTCCGTGTGTGTGTGAGTGTGAGTGTGAGAGCCACCATCTGCTCGATGGGAAAAGAAAGTATTACAGACTGATCAGTGACTATTGCCTCATTCTGCTTGCACAGGCTGGATGAGCTTTTCTGAGAAGATCCCAGAGTGGTTTTCTACATCCCCGTGCTGGTTCCAGCTCTCCTCCCTGATCCCCCTCAGCAGGTCTTCCTGCTGCAAGACACAGGCATAGAACACATGTAAGATCTTAAGAAAACAAATCCGCCATCACATTTGTTGTGCATGAGTGTGAGAATTGACTTTTTGTGAGCTTTCCTGCTTTCTAGGGGACTCACAAAAACTCTTCAACTATTACTACATTAAATTAAATCAAATATTGACAGAATAATGTATCCTTTGATGGGATAATTCTACATTTAGCACATATTCTACATGTAATTTGATGTTGGCCATAAAACCACATTTATTCATTTATTTTATTTGCTGATTATTTTTATATATTATATATTACAGATATTCCAAGCTCACTAGCACCGCCAGTGACATTTTTCCAGTGTCAAAAAGTAGCAGAGAGTTGAGCAAACAATCATCTCCAGTGTTATTGAATTGTTTCGATTTTCTGGTAAGCAGATTACACCCATATTAACTGAACCACCATCAAAACATGCTTTAAGCTAGACGAGTGCACTCAGTAAAGTGCAGATCTTTGCCAGGCTTACAGTTAAGATGGGGGCGAAGAAAACAATAACAGCGATTTATTCATCTTGTATCAGGCCTAACTTTAGTGGATAATAACATATTGGGTATGGAACACTTTTGCAGATTTTCTGGTTCTAAATCAGACCAAACTTTTCTATGCATGTCAGTTTTTGAGCCACAACAAAGGCCAAAATGTGGCCTGCAACATACTAGATATGCCTTGTTTTTAGCCTAGCAGATTGCCAGAAATGCCATTTGCTACTGAAGCAGCTGTTGATCACTTGCAGTCCCTATTAAGAGGTTTGAGAAATGAGAATAAAACAGGGGAAGTAGGGAAATAGGTTTTTCAAAAACTGTTAATGGATGCAACCATGAGAGGTCCTTGAGCATACAGTCCTAAATGTGCACAAACAATATTAGGCTGAGGGGTCCAATGGTATGCAAGATTAGCTGCAGGCAGATATGTATTACTTTTCATTTTTCTCCAAATGCTGATGAGTTGAAGCTCATCACCTGCAGTATTAGACTGATTGAGAACAGATCTTGGGGACTTCCTCTGTAATGATTCTTACTTCTCAAACTTATGAGCTACTTTAAGCACTAAAATGCCTTGTGAATTACTCTTAGAGTAAAAACTTAGCCTAAAGATGTTTTATGACTAAGGCACCTGATGTTGAGAAGGGATATCTCAATTTTGACATTTGAATCATTTCCTGCTGTCAGACTCCATTTTATCCATAGCAGAAATATCTCAGGGTGACATCTGTTTGGCCAGTTACCCACAGGAAAAATAAAAATTCATCACTCAGATGAGTGAGCGAAAAATACATCACAAGCAGGATGCACGTATGGCTCAAATTGAAAAAAGAACAAAACCCCACAATACACTGGTCAAAACAACATATTCAATTTCTGAAAAATGTCCACAGTCCAGAAAAGGAGCAGACTTTACAGGAAATGTGTAATCTTCTGTCTTGGAAGTGCCGCGGGAAGTGAGCTATGCTTTACAAGAACTCACACTAACCTCTTGAGTGTCAGCGAGCACCAGGATGATGTCTCCCTCTTCAAACTGGAGCAGACCGTCTTCAGATGCTGCGTGGCTCTCCAGCGCCACCCCCTGGTGTAAAACACAGGTCACGTTAATGCCAGCTTGATAATGTTGATAATGTTTTCCAAGTTTGGAAATATCTGAGATTTCTTAAAACCCAATACAACAGAGGTAATCACATTTTGTTTGTGGTATTCACAGATTTGAAAAATTACATTCAAATTTTCAACAGAAGTCTTTTTAAATGTTGGGTGCAAACACAAATAAATTTATATTCACCTGCTTCCTAATATCTCAGAGATAGTTTTTTTGAAGCTTGAAAAACTTAAACCACAGATATCTACACAGCTAGATAATCCTACAGCTAAAATGTTATTTCTTATTCTGTTATTTAGGTGAACCTTTAAATTAACTTCAAGTTGTATGATTGTAGATCAGATCATATCTGACGAGACTTTAGTTCCCCTGTATTAATTCTTATCCTTTTTTTCTAAACTGTCCATCAAGTCTGAAAATGTTATGTGGTGCAATGCTAAATTCGCGGAGTACCCTTTTAAGAGAAGTCATGAGATTGATATCAATCTTCTCATCTCAGCCTGAGAAAGGCAAATAAATGTATTGACCAAAATGTTAAAGTCTTCCTGAAACATAGTAGAGTGTACCTTGTAAAGAAAGCCCGGTGGATTGTCATCTCCTGAGTCAGTTGTGTCCTTGTTGACTGATGCTTCCTCTGTCTCCTCCTGCTCCTCAGCGGTTAAAAGGGGGCGTCTGTCTGTGGAGTGGAAGGAGACGCGTGGGGCGGGAACAGGTGCAGGTTTGGGCTTGGCCTCCTCTGATGGTGGATCACTCGTGTTCTCCTGCTCTGGACTCTGTGGGGCATCACTATCTGCAGAATCAGAGGGATTGGACACTTCAGCATTTGCAGCCTCTGACTTTGGTACTCCCACCCCAGAGTCATCCGACTGGTTTGCAGCAAGTTCTGCTTCTTCCTCTGCCACTGCCTGTGCTGCCTCTTCCTCCTCTGGACTCCCTGTGTGCTTGTCGCTGCTCTCATTGTCACATACTGACTGCCTCTTGGGTGTATTAGTGCCGGTGGAGCTGAGATCAGAGTCTGATGAGTTGACATCTTTGGATGAGACACTTTCTTCTGGTATGCTTGACTCTTCAGAGACGCTTTGCGTTCGTTGGGCCTCTTTTCCATTTTCATTCGAAGAATGGATGGAGACATGGTCGGCTGGGAAAGCTGTATTGCAAGGGATGGGATTGGAGATGACCAGGGACTTTCTCTTCTTCGACTTGCTTGACGTGCTATTTAAAGAGAGAGTAAGTTTTTTTTTAACTCACATACAGCATCGGAATAGCCAGAAAAGAGCTAGCTTTGTTTTCTAGCATTCTTATTGGGAACACTGTAACCACTGATGAGGAAACATGTGCACAGCGCCTCACCTGTTCAGACCCTTGATGATGAAAGCCTTTCCTGAGTGTTGAGTCTCCAGTTTCTTCATCACATTGTACAGCTCATGGTTCAGCTTCAACACAAAGCACAACATAAGCACATTAAGAGATTTCATGTTTTCTTTCTTTTACTTCATATTACTAGTATGAGAGTGGGGAAGTAAAAGAATCTGTGTCATCTCTTACCACACTCATTTCCTTATAAAAGACATCTCTCAGGTTTGATATGTTTTGGAACACCGTCACATAGCAACCGATCCGGCTACAAAGACAAAAACAGCTCAGTTTATCTGTCAGTTCATCCACATGACCTTCTTAAATAAATTATAAGTGAATGTCAGTCATGATGTCCTATACACATCCTGGAAAACCTCTGCTTGGACTTAGTCAATCTGTAAAAACAGAGTTTCTTGGTTCTCAAAACTTTCAGTCAAGAATAATATTAAACGTCCTGTTAATGATGTGTTTTGCAGACTTGTTCAGGTTTATTGTCACATACAAGTATAGCGAAGCATAGCATATATCACACAGTATAACATAAAATTTCAATAAATAAATGTATTAATAATCTGAGCCCCCTGAGGAAACCCGGGGAGAAAATGCAAACTTCACACAGACAGGCCTTGGACAGGCACCTTTTATTTGTGTTCATCAGTTTCTAACCTGTTTATTCAGACACAGATATTGTACCTTTACTTATGTTGTCATGACCCAAAACTCCAATATGAGATTCCACTGTTATCTAGGACCATGTTAATCAACCATACCTCTGGTAGAGAACAGGCAGCTCCTCCCTCAGCTCGTTATTTATTTCTTCAAAGACATTCTGGGCTTTGTTGAACTCTTCCTCTGCCTTTTAAAGAGGATTTGAAAGTTGATTCAAATTACAGTTGAAAGCACTCTTATCATATCTGTGCTATGTGTGCTGTGATACTAATGCTACCTTTGCTATTTTGGCGTCATCCTTTTTCTTGGCACTCTGTAGTGCTTCCAGGTGGTGTCGTGCTGAGTCATAGTCGACCAGCTTGCGGCCTCGTTTGGCTACTCGCTCCTGAAACACAGACATCAAGTAAACATGGTGTCCGACAATAAGAGAATGGATTGTGTCTCTATGAGTCATCAAGACTGGTGGCATATAAGAGGCCAAAAAGCCTTTGTAGTGTTTGCGTGCAGTTTAGTTGGAACAGGTTAAAAAGCAACCCGTTACCTTGACCTCAGGGAACTGGCTTGTATAGTTCTCCATGGTGCGGACTATCTGGTCACTTAGTTTCTCTTCGAAGTCGTTCCACAGCAAGTCTTCACTCTGTGAGACACAAATGCTACATCAATGCAACTGTAATGTATCTCTTTAAAGGTTACACAACTTTAACCGAGCCACAAACATTATTTCAGCAAAGAGGGATATGAATGCTGTTGCACAGTATGAAAAGCTTGACTCGCTTAAACTAACAATGCAGCAGACCTATGAGGGAGATGGGTTGTGATCCTTTTAAAAGTCACCTTAAATCAATGATTTGGCCACTGCATTTATCAACACTAGTGTGATGGAAAGTAAAAAAAAAAAAAACTGAAACTGTAGGCTATATGGCCAAACAGCATGTTGTTAGTGGTACTGAAGAGTAAGGAGCACATCAGCATCCAACCAGACCCAAGTGACATTTGCATGTATGTTTACAAGCTATTTAATATGCTACAGGGTCCAGCACTATTAATGTGAAAGACTGTCACTGATTGACTGGCTAAATACTAGTGATGATGTTACACCATTGATTGGAGTTTCATCACTGGCCACTGTGTGTAAGTTAAGCTGAGACTGGACAAAAACAGCTCTGTTGTCTCTCAGCTAGTTGAAGAAACCAGTGGGGCCACCAGCCGAGAGGACTGTGTCCATGTCATAGAACCTGGAGTTATGGTATGGAACTAATTTTCTATTGCTAGTGGGATAAGAGCGATGTAGTCCATACCCCATTTGGTCCACACACACATCACGGACCCACTTCATGAGAAATCAATATGGATGGATACCTGGCCAATGCATCACAGTGCAAAAGCACATCACAGTACATCACATGTGCACAGATGGCACAGAGTACAAAATCTGATGTTCACCATGAGGGAATGAAACTGGAAAACAACATGAAACCTACTGCTGTGAAAGAGGAGACTAGTGTTACACACCATAACAGACCAGCAGTGACTCAAACATAACTCAACCATGTCATGTGATTGCTACTTCAGTAAACATTAAGAGCAGATATAACTGGGACCACTGCAGAAAATCGCAGATGAACTTCCAGGAATTTACATTACAGGCACAACCACTAACTATCCATGTAGCAATTTGGCCACACTATGACCACGCGTAGTCCTGCCAAACACTAGGTTTTGACCTAGTCTTGTCCAGCCTGCAAACTGACAATAGCAGTGCACTTTTCCTGGATGAATGTTTGTTTGGTGGCTCATTCAACACGCTAATGTTTAGATGTTAAAATGACTATGTGCAATGAGAAAGAGGTTGCTTGTAATGACAAACCCACATAAAAATATTATGCAATTCTGTGGGTCCGCTGAGCTCTACAAACAATTTTAGTGTCTATTTTTTTTTTTTTTACTTTTATGGCCCAAAACTCTACTGTTTTGGTTCAGTCTTCATGCTCTGATCTACCGTGTTTAGGTCAGGAAACAAACAGCAGACAGACAAAGACAAAGCTGAAGATACAAATATCCTCAATACTTGGTCAAGGTCAAGACCAAAACTAAGCTAAAAGGACGGTAAATACTGGACTTGCAAATGAATGCTAATGTTGCTGTTGGATCCATAAATAAGTATGAGATTGCTCATGTTAGCCATCAAGCTTAATAAGGCCGTAATATGTCAAACACATGTATGATGTTCAGCTTTATGAGAAGTTTTGCCCCCAAGTAACCAAAAAATATCAAAACAAACTAACAGAAAAATGCTTCTTTAAATTGTACTGTATATAGGGTATATACCTGTTGGTGAAATGGACTCTAGTCTGGATACATTTTCATGGTTACTTAATCAAAGTATCCGTTGGATGAAACCAAATATCCTGAAAATAAACCTGACCTGCTGAAATGAAAACTGTATTTTTCAAACAGTCAGCTCCCAGATTACTGTTCGAGCAAACGTTCAAGAAACACATCATGAACATACCCCCGTAATGACAGCAAGGTCCTGCACCCCTAACCAGTCTGATTCGTAGATGTCTCGCAATGTCTGGGACAGCCGCTTGGACGTCTCATGCACGGCTGTGGAAAAGAACAGGAACAATTGTAGGAGGACAAAAAAAAAAATCATGACTCCATAAGGATCAACTTATCATCTCGCATCAGCAGCACAGTGCATTGTGGTGGTATTGTTTTTAAGGTTTGCCGCACTGTTGCTACACCCACATCGAGAAGGTCAGAACAACACTGGTTTCCTGACTGTAGCTCACAATGCAGAAGAAATAGCTGACAACACTAGAAATAAAACAGTTTCTCGCACATGAATCACATATGCAATGCTGCGTCAGCTTTTTTTTCGCTGCAGGATTTGATTTGTACAACATGGAAACACAGACAGAATTGCAAAAGACGACACAGGGTCCAAGAATAGAGAAAATTCACTTCCCTATAATTCACCAACTCCCCTGAGTAAGAGTAGCGTTCCGTTAACACTGTGTTGTGGATCTGTATATGCTTTCAAAACCTACCTTTCACAGCTGTGTGGTAGGCTTTGACATCTTTAAACAACCTGTTTCCATCGACCTGAAAGCAGAAGCAAAATGCAAAGCAGAAAATAAAAAGAAGTTAAACTGAATGACCAAGTAACAGTATCTCCACGGCCGATTGGAGCCATTCGTGCTTCATTTCCGTAACAGCCTCAAATGATAAAATCAGTGTGCTTCTGTTTGCGGCTTTTTCTGCACCAAGTTCCGAGCTGCCTGACCATGTTGAGTTTAAATTAAATAACAATCACAATGTGGTGATGTGGTAACGGTGGTGGTGAAGTGAAAGCAGCCTGTCTTGTCAGCGTAGACTTCCTTCCTGTTGCTCCTTGTCAGTTTCCCTCCATTATGCAGTTGTAGCACTTAACACTGAATGAGCTTTGAGCAACTTAAGAGTGAACAAATGCAACTTTGGTCTAAAAGCAGCAATTGTGGCCACAATTGAGTTACAGGATAAACACGAAAACATAGCACAGTAGCAGAAGTAGAAAAGAGACATAAAGTCAGTGTGCTGATTCAGCAATTTTCTATTTCTAAAAGCAACATCTATCTAAACTTTGCAAACATTAGCACACAAACAGTAATGGTCATAATGACGCATTTTATTGATTTTAAATTAAACCTTTTTATTTGTAAAAGGCAGACTGTGTTATTTCGTCTTTCAAGCATTACATAGTATCGCTTTAAATCCTTTCAAAGAGTCCAAAGTGGACTGAGTTATTAATTGCGTATCCTTAAACTGAATAGTCTCTTGAATATGGGCACACACTATTTCACGTTTCTTAATATCATGGGTAATGTTTGTGTTCAGGTCTCTAGAGGAGACATAACAAGCAGTATTTATGCTGAATGGATAAGAAAATAAGTAGGAGTTGCATCTTGTTCCAAGTATTTCCTGTTTTCAAGGCCAAGCTGATTGTCTGAACTTGTGGTTTGGCATCTCAACAGCAAAAGCAAAACACTGTTCTTTTGTTTTTAACCTAGCAGTGCTCCATTTAATTGAAGGCTTTTGGTAAGGGAGATACAATTAGTATTTTTTTAACTTAAAGGAAAAAAACTTTTGTAAAGGAGTAGAGTGTAGAAAGACCATTTCATGTTAAAAGGTTACGTGTGGGTGTACCTGTTGTTTGTTGAGGCTCTGGAAACATAGCTCAAACTGTTCATCCTTGGTCTCCATGGTTTTGCCCAGTTTTTGAAGGACCTGTGAGGACAATAGTCAGAGTTTCAACATTAGACAAACAAAGGTTTCCTAGCATTAATGATTACTTAATCTAAACTAATTAAAAGGAGAATGCGCAACAAAAATGTGCTTGTATGTGTAGGCGAGTACTACTGCACAAGTGGACAAAGTTGTATAAAGTCGTATATGTCTCCAGAGGGAGCTGTGTGAAGTCTGATAAATGTCCTCAAGGATGTCACTTGAGTCGTTTAGGTTTGAAGACTACAAGTCTGAAAAAGATTTAAAAAAATAGATAAAAATTCAGGGGGTGTAGCGCTCCTCATCTCTGCTTGAGGCCAAATTAGCCACTACTGCCATAATACTCTCTCTGAACAAACTGTCAGTCGAGTCGAGTTGCACTGCGGGTAACGTGGGTGGTGGGTTTTGACAAGGAAGGAGAATGTATGAAATAAAAACAGATGGTATCTCTCCTTCTACGGCATTGATTTTAATATTGTAAAACGTCCACTGTCAGCTCAACAGTGTTATAGAGTAGACCACCCAGAGCAATGTTAATCTTTAATTGGCCAAGCTGATACATTAGTACATTTCAGCTTATTGCAGACATATTTGTATTGGTATAATGTCGGCAACAAGAAGCTGCAGTGCAGAATTGATTTTTCCAAGAGTATTATGTCCTGCTCAGCATGCATCTTGGTCACAATTTTAAAAAATTAAGGTTATTTGTATCATGATTGTTGAAAATTACTATCGGCAATATGTTGACGTCAGATTTCTTTAAACTCCTAAATATCGAAATCCATATCAGCCACAAAAATCCAGTATCATTCAGGGTGACCAATTTTGATATTTGGGAGCTTTAAATAAACTGATGATGATATATGATGAGCACCAAAACAATCATTTTTGAGAAGTTTCCCATAAACTTGACTTGAAAAGGATTGTGATCACAGTATGTACTGAACAGCACATTCTCCAGTTGAAAATAATAACCGTGTCAATGCCGTGTCTCTGATAGACAAACCATGTCATGGTGACACTGTTTCCTCAGGCATATCTTTGGAATGCCTGTCTTACAATTTCTTATTGGTCAACATATATACTGATACTAATCTGTCTGCAATAAGATAATGTCAGGATACATTGGTTCAGCTGATTTAGAGGGTGAGCTCTATTAATCACAACAGACCAATGCTCCTTACATAGTACCACATACCCCTATGCCTCACCAAATTAGACACACATGGTTCACTATTACAGTGTCCTTCACAGTCTACTGCGTGCAGCTGCCTGAAAGCCCGAATGGTATATCAAATGACCTTTAACTTTAGATCTGCAACAAAGGCTCTCATTATCATGTATGTCCTTCAATTTGCAGGAAAAAAAATCCCTGAATCCCCAAAAATATGCTTCGCCTTGCAGTGGAGTTCATGCAAACTTCTGTAGCTGCTCTTTTGAAGTGGAGCAGCAAAAATCAACCACAAACTGTGAGTGAGAAAATTCTCAACAAGCAAGAGGAAGTGCTCAGTCAGGAAGTGGCAGCTTTTGTGTCCGCCAACAGCTGTACAGCACCGAACAACAGCATGATGCTCAGACCGGGAAAGTCCATGCTACTATTTTATTAATGTATCACATAACAGACAAATCACTCAACAGACAGGTAGAATATAAAGTTGACAAGGCTTAGAGCATGTGATTTATGGTCTTGCACATTTATTGGCCTTTGTTGAGGACTTTCCTTTTCTCTCATGGTCAGTATCACAGGTTCTCACACTTTCATTAGGAGTGAACATTTCATTAGGAGTTACACTTTGGTGCAGACGGAACAAGATAAGAGAACATGAGAACATAACGGAACGAGAGATTGGAAAGTACCAGCACTGTAGCTACAGAGCAACAGATTTCATAAGCAGTACAGCTTTCATAACACATTCTCTCGTTTGCCTATTTCTACTTAGGTAAATAACAGCTATAATTAAACTAATCATCTGATTACAAGCTGCTTGGCCCTGTGTGTCTGGGAGCTACACCCCCTTCAGACATGCCTCATATTCTGTTTCAAAATAAAGCCTTATTTGAGTGTTTCTGAAGACAATTCTGTTTAACATTAAATCAGATCTCCTGATGAGTTTATACCACGGGTTATAAAGTTGAGTTTGAATAAGTCTGTCTGACTGATGACAGTGTTTCTTGTACACAGCTCTGAAGTGAAACTGGCCCAATGTAAGTTTACAGAGTCGGTTTCCTGGCTCACCTTCTCCTGAGCTCTGTTCAAAGACTTCTGGACCCTTTTGGCGAGGAATCCGGCTCCAGCCTGGAGGTTCGGGCCCATCTTGTTTTCTGCCATCGTCAGTCTTCGCTGGGTTCGTCGTCCTCGCCGAGCTCAGTCCGCCTCCTGTCTGCTGCTTCCTCCTGAGAAACTTCAGCTCAAGGCGGTGGAGGTGGAGCAACAATACAAGTGACACACACACAGAAACAGAGAGACAGGCGGTGTTAAACCACCATCATCATCAGGAGTCTGCTCTTGTTGGAACTTGTTAAAGGAATGACGATTGAGAAGTGTTTCCGTGTGTCCTCATCTAGTCAACAGTCATCATGTACACTGTTGCAAAACTGCTCTCCTCCCACCTGAAGGTGGAAGTCATCCAGCAAACACACTCACCTGGAAATGATGTGCGCAGATTAGTTTGTCTGATGATGCGGACCTGATTCAGCAGCGTGACGTCAGCAGGTAGTGGCTCACATGCTGCCTTCAAATGTGCCTCGAAACTCTTTGGTGTTCATGAATCAGATATAAATTATTGCACTTGACTTTGTATGGAAATTATAGTTTCTCAGTAATGTAGGCCTGTCATAGATACATTCCAGCTAGACTGATTGAACCTGTGTCTTCAACCCAATGTGCACCAACCTTCTGATTGGCTACAATTAATTTATAGTATTGACTAAAAATGTAAATATGAGTGGAAAAAGTCATTCATTATTTTGGTGTAAAAAGAATAGACAGACTATGTAAAAATAAGGGTTATGCCTACAGTTCATTACATATACAATACCAAAATTAAAATTTAATTCAAAATGACTACAAAGAGACACAAAATAAAGGGACACAGAAAGACCTTTTTCCAGTTGTTGAAATAAAAAACTACACAGAGATGAAAATGACCACAAATAGACACAAAACAACTGAAAAAGAGACACAAAACAGTGAGCTACCAAAAGACACAAAACAACCACAAAGAGACACAAAACCAAAGGACTGGAAAAAAGAGACTCAAAATGACTACAGAGACATGAAAATGACCACAAAGAGACACAAATCAGCTCCCGAAAGACACAAAACAACCACAACGAGATGTAAAACGACCACAAACAGACACAAAGCAACCATCAGTACAATAATTTACAGGTGTGTGAGACTGTGTGTGTGTCTTTATCTGTTTGTTTTGTCAGCTTTAATTTTCAAAGAACAAATAAACACAAAGAGATAAACATCATTTCACATAATCAGGGAGATTATTTTATTTTTGATCTTTTTAAAGGGGCAATCCACACATTTTACATATGTAGAGCAGTTTATTTGTCATGTGTACTGCTTCTCAGGCTGGAAAACCAGTTACATAATGTTTTCTGTGTCTCTGAGGGGAATTATCTCACGTTTAAAAAAAATAACACTGACAATGTCATCAGGGTTATCTCTATTTGGTCCTGAGGCTTAAAAGTTTAACAGAACGCCTGTGTTACAGACTGGACATGTGGAGTATAATGAAGGATGTTATCAAGGTGCTTTATCAGAAGTGTAGGATCCGGTGTTTTTGGAGCTGACCCATAGCAGTGACTAAAAGTCAGGATATCTTTGCCTCTGCTGCTTTAACTTTGATCAGTGCTTTTTTTAATCAACCACAAAGAGACACAAAACAACCACAGAGATGAAAATGACCACAAATGGACACAAAACAGTGATTTGTAATTATTATTTTTATCAACCTGTGTCTTGTGAGTCCCCCAATCCCTGGAGGGCCTTTTGTCTTTTAACTTGTTGACTATTTTGAGTGACATTGTGACACAACAGTGAACAGAAAATATTATACACAGTACACTGACACTGATTTAAGGGAAAGGTATTGGTAAGTCTTGTGATTTTTGTTGTTTCCCTTCACTATTTCATAAAGTAAACGTGGGTTCAGTAATTACAGTGTCTTGAGATCACATTAGTCCCATAGTCTGTTAAGTAAGACAATACTGAAATGATCATGGGAATTTTCTATAATAAGACATACATTCCTAGTGGCTAAAGGTTACATGAGGGTAGGCACCTGTTACTTGTCATGATCTACGTTCACCGGCAGATGGCGCTAGATAACAGACTATTTCCCCATGGACCAACAATCACACAAGTTGAGGCAACGTAATGATAATCAAATTATCAATTATCGACTTTATATTATGTTGCTATCATTGTTAAACTTTAATAAATCCATTCTTTTTCGCTTTACTTCTTACTTAATTTAGGAATAGCTGTCTTCCAGAGGCGCCTGTAGGTCCCCTAATTTCTGTTATAGTCGCCCCAACTAGTATGAGGTCTGTATTATGATGTAAACACGCGTCTAATCAAATATTTGATTATAATAAGAAAAAAATGATCGAACAATAGTTTTTGCGCTTTTACGGCATGTTAATAGGCAACCAATGTGACGTATGTGTAGGTACGTTCGTTTTGGTGAAAGGGCTCAACCGCGCGGGCGGTGTTCTCCCTGTTGTCAATGACGAGCAAATGAATGCGTGGTGAACACGGTGTAGTGATCGAGTGCACCCGGAGCAGCAGGACAAGAAATAGTTAAAGACGTTTGGCGCGTTCAGTAGACAGACTGACAGCAGAGGAGCCGAGGTCAGAGCCGCAGTCCACCTTCTTTCTACTGTCTCCACCGGGACAAAGACGCGATACACACGCGGACATCTACTGAGACCGAGTTGGGGCGGTTTCGTTCAGCTTCCTCCTCATTGTTTTGTCGGCCGTCTGTCGGAACTCGTCCTGCCCGGGCGGACGGAAATAACCTGAAAAATGCCTCCCGTCGAAAATGACGCCGGGAAGAATGAACTCAAGTCTCGGATACAGCAGCTTATCGACTCAAACCAAGTGATGGTTTTCAGCAAAAGCTACTGTCCGTATTGTGTCAAGGTAAGGTGTTGGTTTTGTCCCACAGGGAGAGCCTGCTCGTGCCGGTCGGAAACTTCCATCGTCTTCCGCGAAGTAACGTTTACACGGGCTTGGTCTAATTGCTGGTGTGTCATTGTTGCGTTAAGTGACTTCTGGTCCGAATACTGTATAAGTGACTATGTTAGCTAAATCACACAACACTATTTAAGACGAATTGTTCGACATAGGCTGACATTTAATGGAGATAACGTCGTGAAGTGTTATCAAGTTCAGTCCGAAACGTGTTAGCCGCTAATCTGAATGTGGCTGCGCTTCTTCACGTTACACAAGTACAACATATATAGTTCATAGCTTATTTAACAGCTGATGTTAATGAGACCCCAAGTAACCTATAATATCCTGTTTACAAAGCTGCACTTGTTTCTGTGAACTTCCCACTTTGTTCATTTGCATGCTCGTAGCTAATCTCCGTCCTTTGTGTTACACACGGAGCAGGTTAGCTAACAACTACATGACTATGATTTGACTGAAACAATTCAATGTTTTGTGACTTGTTTAAATGGTTGATGTGGATTATTTCAGTCTTCTGCGAATAAAGTCATTTGAAGCGAATCTTAGCTAAGTGAAAATGGGTTTCCTGTTATATGGATGTCTTGTTTATTCAGTGAACATGTATCCTTTAACAGGAAATTGACTTATCCTTTTTCACATCTGTGTGATTGTAGGTGAAAGACCTGTTCAAAGAGCTGAAAGTGGACTGTAACGTGGTGGAGTTGGATCTCATAGGTAAGATGAAGATGTTTTCTGGCTGCGTGGTACTCTGCTGCATGTTATGTGCCATTTGATTATGTCTCATGAAATGTGTTGCAAAATTTAATGGCAGGTTTGAGATCCAGTTTTTTTTCCAGGAGCAGGTTCACACGTAGATTTGCAAAAGAAAGAGAAAAAAAATCCCAAACAACATTAAACTAATGGTTGATAAAAGCAAGGTCAGTCTGTTGTTGTATATTTTTCGAAACTCAGTGTGGCACACAGTGTTGTATGAGATTTCATCTGTAGTACAATGTTCTTGCATCTTAAGATCTACACTTACATTTTGCCATCTGTACGTTAAAGAAAACGTATACATTGGTAGCACTTGATTTGAGCTATTTAGCATTTGTAAGCACTATATGAACAATGAATAAATGCTAGATAATGGACTATAATGTACTTATAAATTGATATAAGTGTGTACTGGTGTATTTGCCAACAACTACAAGTGTTGAGAAATATCGTCCATTAACAAACACTTATAAATGTTCGTATGTCTGCTTACAACAACATTATAATGTGTTATAAAGCACACATAGTTTTCTGCCAACACATTTGAGAATTGTTCTGCAAGATATAGTAGGGATGTTGTAACTCCAGACTGAGCTGCGGTCCTCCTTTGCAGCAACACAAAACATGCTGAGTCACTCACCGACGATATCTTGGCCTCATGCCATATCTCAGTAAACTCCAACCACTCTGACTTATTTGTGTCAGCCTCAGCTGTATGTTAAAGGTAGTATATAGGGATGTTGAGGATTAATCATCTTAAGAAACTTTAAAGAATATGTCAATGATGTTTAAGTTCACAACATTCAAATTTTCCAAGATAAAGTCAGAAGGCAGAAAATAGTATTTCCACAGTAGAGTGTATGATTTTGACCACCCTGTCGGCATCAACATGTTTCCTGGCACAACTGGTGGCCCAAACTGATATTACATTATACTCCCATCATTTTAACAGATACTAGTCTAGATCATACCTTTGGAAAATTGATTGGCTGGTGTCTGATAAAATCATTTGACAGGACACCCAAAGGAAAGATCTGCTTAAAGTTCAGTCTGAACATATTCTTTATATCTAATATCTATTTTTGCATATCATTTGTGGATTATCAGTTACTGAGTAAGGTGGCACTTTCAGCAGGGATTCAAAACAAATGCATAATGCAGAGGTAGTGCAGATATTAGCATATGAAAAGTAGTGTGTTGAAGGAATGGTTAGTTTTCAACAACCCTATGAACTTGCACTTAAACAACGTTAACCCTTTGTCCAGACGATGGAAGCAACTACCAGGAGATGCTGCTTGAGATGACTGGACAGAAAAGTGTTCCTAATGTCTTCATCAACAAGACACACGTTGGTGGCTGTGACAAAACAATGCAGGTGAGGAACAAATGTGTGTAAATTATTGTCGTGATGGGATTTTGTTCTTTGTCGCTCAAAATCTTGTGTCATATATCGCTGTAAATGTTGCACATCTCCTCATTACTTTCACTTGCTGTGAAATGTGACTCAATCAAGTGTCTTGCTCAGATACCAGAAACAAACAAGCACAAGTCAGTTTGGCTCAAGTTACTTTTGATGCATAAAAATGCATTAACAAAAGACTAATGATTTATTAATTATATAGTGCACAATGTCTTCCCTCCCAACCACAGAAAAACTGAATACTCACTAGGCCTTTGTTAAAGCAGACATAGGATTAAAGGAAGTTTGTAATCATAAACATCAAGGTGTGCCAAGAAGTCCTGCCAGTGAGCCATGCATGTTCCTTGTGAGGACTGGAAACACAGAAGATGTGTCAGAGGGCATTATCGTTGCCACAGGAGATGGCAACGATAATGCCGTCTGATGTGTCCTGATGCAGACATATGGTGGGATTGTTGGAGGGAACTCTTATTCTGTCTTTGTAGAAATAGTGACTACACTCCAAGTCTTTGCAGCTTGCTACGTAGCCACATGGGCAGCCAAACCTACTTAAATGGAGAGCAAATAAAGCAGCAGGTTCAACACTCAGTCTCTGTCAGCTGATAATCAAACAGCAGCAGGTTGCATAGATGCTGTGCTAAACTGCAGTTTTTCCATTTGAATACATCCATTGCAATCTATTGGCTCTATTGCATTACAGAAACTTCTCAAAACTTGATCCTGTAAGAAATCTTAAGGTCTGGCTTTTAGATAACTAACCTTAACTGAAAGGTATTGGGAAATTTCAACTGTGTATTCAAACCACCTTTTGTCAGTGTTTATATACACACGTCCACATGTTATTAATTGTGGTGTTTGCTGTTCCCCCTGAGAGTCACTGCAACTTGAATTTAATACCACGTCCTGAGCAGTGCTGAAATTTAGGTTCAGGAAATTGCCTCCAGAGTCAGGGGATTACAGTGGAAACAAAAGCAGAACCTGGCGACAATGGCTACACCCTCACTACACACTCGGCATAGAAAAGTGCTATGTTGATACAACATTGTGTTAATATTTCTATCAGGCTCATAAAGACGGCAGCCTGCAGCAGCTATTAAGTGGAGAAAATGAGGCTTATGACTATGACCTGATCGTCATCGGAGGAGGATCTGGAGGCCTTGCCTGCTCAAAGGTGACAGAATTACCATTGACAGTGTTAACTTTTAAATCTTTATTGTGGTAGATGTTGTGTCATTTTGTGGTTTTCAGAGAGTCAGAGTGAAACTAAAGCCGACGTTGTAAAGCTGTAATCAGTAACCAACAGTTAAGTTTGAGCCATTAACTGTTTCCACTTCCATACAGACTTCAGACACGTATTGGTAAATTCCAGGTTTGTGTAATGCTGCAGTAACATTGGCTCTGTTGACAACAGGAAGCTTCTTTGTTGGGGAAGAAGGTCATGGTACTGGACTATGTTGTGCCCACACCTAAAGGAACCACATGGGGTATGATACTTCCATTTCTGGATACCTTGTTAGATGTGTGATGCAGTATTTATTTGAATCTAATTTATCTGTTAATGTGTTCTGCTCTGTTGATCAGGTCTCGGTGGAACATGTGTGAACGTGGGTTGCATTCCCAAGAAGCTGATGCACCAGACGGCCTTGCTGGGCACGGCCATGCAGGATGCACGCAAGTTCGGCTGGGAGTTTGACGAGACAGGTGAGTGCTCAGAGCACCGACCCAGGAGGTCCCGAAGGGGGGACATCGCACCTTGCTTTGGTAAATCAGAGGCAAGCCTTGTCAGTAGTCACTTGTTGTCATTCTACTGATCCCACTGATGGTCATCTGTGTGTACACAGTGAAACACAACTGGGAGACGATGAAGACTGCAGTGAACAACTACATTGGCTCGTTGAACTGGGGCTACAGGGTGGCACTGAGAGACAAGAATGTCAACTATGTCAATGCCTATGCAGAGTTCATTGAACCACACAAAATCAAGGTAAATGAGTTTATGTGATATAGAGGAACCTTTAGTGTACTCATACAGATCTTTACTTGGGATTGCTTTTTTTGGTTCTATTTTGACAGATAGCATTTTCTATAACTAAAATATGTAACTTTAAAATTTCACACAGAATAAGGTCTTCCCTCCTGACTTGGTCAAGTTGCCATATTAAAACTCCTCACTAATCTTGATAAGCTGTCTGCCGTGAAATGGTGTCTAGCCTGTTATGGCAACCTATCTTTTTGTATTATTTGTCTTAATCAAGCTTTGCTTAACATTTAGCTTCCCTTTTTGGCTGCCTTTCAGCATTGTTGTTGGCTTTTATATGATCAGATCACTTGCTGCACCAAAAGCAAATGGAAGATGTTTCAACACATCCCGCACATCACTGACAAAAATCCTCCACTTTATGAGTCAGGCAACAATGCTCTGATTTCCTTGTAGAACCTGCTTCAACAGGTTTTTCTTTTCTGACAGGCAACAAACAGACGTGGGAAGGAGACTTTTTACACATCAGCTAAGTTTGTCTTAGCTACAGGCGAGAGGCCACGCTACCTGGGCATCCCTGGAGACAAGGAGTACTGCATCACCAGGTGAGAGCACAATATCAGCTACATAGTGGCTCAAACACCACCAGACTCGCCGAGTGTCACATGTTACTGGAGGCCCCATCCAGAGCTCCGTTTCAACCAGAAGGTGGGTTCAGCAAATGTCTGAAGAAGCGTCTCATGCTGATGCCAGTGTGTGATCTCTGAGAACACAAACACACCCTTTAATGATCTGGACTCTTGTATCCTCTGCAGGTGGCTTTCCCTCAGGGCATCCATTAATCTCCCAGCTGTCTAAATGTTATGTAAGATTATCCTCAGGTGTCTTTGGTGATTATGCTGCTGTTTTTGGCAACCCACAAATGGTCTCATGATGCTCACTTAGTCCCACAAAGCCTCAAACCAAAGGTTATATGACATGAGACACAAACCCAGCCTGGGCACCTTTTTTCTTGTATTCTATAGTGTTTTGTATGAGTAGGGATTTTTGTTGTTTGGAGGATAGACCCTTCAGTGTGGAGAGGGGAATGTCACTGTTGACAATAGACATCTCAGAAGTTAGTAGCAGAAGAGCACTGCATCATCTTGTTTTACACCAGCTCTGTTTGATCTCCCTCTGTGTTTGTCTTTTTTTTCCACCAGTGACGACCTCTTCTCATTGTCTCACTGTCCGGGAAAGACCCTAGTGATTGGGGCATCATACGTGGCTCTGGAGTGCGGTGGTTTCCTGGCTGGCCTGGGTCTCGATGTCACCATCATGGTCCGGTCTATCCTGTTGAGGGGTTTCGACCAGGACATGGCCAACCGTGCCGGAGAGCACATGGAGGAGCACGGTGTGAAATTCCTCCGCAAATATGTCCCTGTAAAGGTGAGTGCTGACCAAAGTGGTTTGTGGTTAGTGAAAGTGCTGTGTCTTAACTAAAATCCTGTCAAAGTAAAGCATATTTGTTTCAATATGGCTAGCTGTGGTGGAAATGGGTGTGGCCCTTCAAAACTGCAGCATATGCTTTAAGTCACATACAAGAAAGATTTGGATTTTTAAACAATTTCATCTCACTTAAGCAAATATCCATCTGTAGCAAAGGCAGTAGGTTGTCAGCAGACTTTGATCTGCGTGTAACTGTACAGCACCAGATTTTTTTGTACTATCCTGCGTAATGAGTTTTATTTCTCAGTTGGACATTTGACAGAAGCACAAAGATTTTTTTTCCTCTGACTTTCCTGCATCTGTATGTGTCAGGTAGAGGAGCTGGAAGCAGGCACTCCTGGCAGGCTGAAGGTGACAGCCAAGTCCACAGAAACCGATGAGATCATCGAGGGAGAGTACAACACTGTATGTAGCCCAGTTCATCCTTCCTTTTTCTCTCCCATCTCTTCCTGGTGTCACTATACAGTGGAAGTTATTTGTGATGTTTCATTGTGGGCCAGTTTTGTATGGAATCCTAAATTGTTCAATATTAAGTAGTCATTATGAAACAAATAATCGTATGAATGTATACAATTTTTGAAATAATTGAAGAAACTATTAAAACTCGACTCTATCATGAAATGTTATTTCATTCATTATTTTCAAAACATGATTTTTATTTTCATTTTTATTTCATAATGGCTTTTTTCATAATGTCGCTTTTTATTTCATAATGTCACTTCTCAGGACAGTGGTGTTGTCATTGCCCCTTCACCTATCAGCCCCCCATCGCATACCCCCTGCTTCTTTCAAGATAGCAAGCTCAACAACTGGTAGCAAATTTATCCAGTTATCTTGTGTCAACTCGAGCTACAGCAATGCTAAAGTTATTCTGAATAGGGATGTGAAGATTTTATTGATAGTGATTTATTTATTGATTCCATTTTTTAAATCTGCTCATCACTCCAAATCTGTATCAATTTCCTAATTGATTCCTGATCAGTTTCTTTATTATCCTTCCCATTGCTGCAAACATAAAAGGCGAGTCGAGCTGGCTATAGCCTGAGAGCTAGCTCCAGCAGTGGTCTGTCATACGATTTGATGGATTGGACCACTTGGAACCGGTTCTCCATTCCCATCCCTAATTCTGAATCAACCAACTAAAGGCTGCTGTTGCAAATAAGCAATACTCAGACAGTAACTAAACCTCTTTTAAGCCTTAGCTCATGAAGTCTGCTAATGCCACCCACTTAGTTAGCCAATTTAGGCCTTGATTATTGCCCAGCTAGTGAAGTAAAATGATCCAAGAGTGGAAACAATCAACCAACTTGGACATTAATATGTTGGAGTGTCTTTTTCTTTTCTCTAGTCTTTACTACTTGTATTTTGTCTCCAGCCTACATTTAGCCATTTATTTGTATATAAAATACCAGCAACTTCCCTGCAACAATGACCTGAGAACTTCCTTTAAACTTAACAAGCTGTTCTTTTGTTCTTTAGGTGTTGATAGCAGTGGGCCGAGATGCATGCACAGACAAGATTGGCCTTGACAAGGCAGGGGTCAAAGTCAACCCCAAGTAAGTTTATTATCTCATTGTATTTTTTTCTACATACATCCATCCCGTTAAATGGTGCGGCCTGTGCCTTTAAGACTTGTGGTACAGTCATGGTGATTCAGCAGTTATTGCCGTCCCATGGCTCTCTGCAGGGGTGGTGTGTGAGTGCGTTGGGGGATTTGGTGGGAGAGAGAACGGATGTCTTGTTAGCAACATGAGAAAGATCCTGTACAGTGTATCAGTGGCTTAAAGTCAATTATGTGACTGTATCAGAGTTTTTCATGCTGTGTCATTATGTTGCCTTGTCTGCTCTTTTTTGATTAGACTCAGTCTGGGTTGATGTCTTTCATAAGTTTGAAGTTCAAAAACTCAAGTTGGGTAAAGTTAAAGCAATCATATAAAGTTGTACGCTTTGCACAAGATTATTTATGCCTGTATTACACGCATCGAAAATGTAGCCTTTTCTTTGAGGATGTTGTCTTTCCACTCTTTTGTGAATGACTGATTGGTTCGGTCTATTAGGCAAACAGGGATTAAGACAGCATGAGGCTTAAAAGAGCACTCAGTGAGTCATATGCCCCAGTCTTATGACCTAAGTGGTATTCAGATGAAGCCGACACACAGTCGACCACATTAGGGCCACTAGGTTCAGGGTGCATCGGCAGGTTGGCTTGTTCTGCTGCTGTACACTGTAGAATTATTAAGTCTATACATAATATAATTATTAATTATTACGTGGCTTATAAAAATACTATTACAGTTGTGTTTCTCCATTCTGCCCAATATGACCTTAGATCCACTTAATTTGATTTCTGCCTTATGAATAGCTGGTCCTCTGCTGTGTTCCTTTGGACAAATTTACCTATAGATACACAAGATATTTAGAATACATTGTAATAGAGTTATTAATTAAGTAATGTTTATTAATCACAATAATATTTTCCATTTAGTAGGGCAAAAATAAATGTAATTTTATTCTATGTAAAGAGCTTGAAATTTAAATTAATGTAAATGTTCTTCCTCACTGACCTCTGCTTGCCATCCTGCAGGAATGGAAAAATTCCAGTGAACGATGAAGAGCAGACCAACGTGCCCAACATCTACGCCATTGGAGACATTCTGGAAGGCAAGTGGGAGCTGACACCTGTAGCCATCCAGGCTGGCAAGCTGCTGGCACGACGCCTCTATGGGGGCGCAAAACTCAAGGTACATCGGTATTAAGAGACATTTACCCTTTAGACGTCTGGTTTCCTGTTAGCGTGTTAGATTTTATCTTAACATGTTAACAAGAAGTAAACTTGTAGCACTGTCAGAGCTGCGTACTGTAACGTTTAGATGCAACATGCCATCACAATGATACTTTGCATAAACAGCAAAACAAACAATGTGGTCATGCAGCGATAAAATGTGTGGAAACACAAAATTGTGCAGGAGTTTTCATATGACAAACAATAATGAACTGTCTGCTTTGTGCAGTGTGACTACATCAATGTTCCAACCACTGTCTTCACCCCACTGGAGTACGGCGCCTGCGGTCTGTCAGAGGAGAGAGCCACTGAGCTCTATGGGCAGGAAAACATCGAGGTAACACACACACATTCACACAGTCATCTGAATAATTTATTAACCACCTCGTTCACCTGACTGTGAACCTTGTGACAGGCTGGAGTAAAGTATATCTTTAAGTCAAGAGTCTTACTTTATAATCAGTGAAGACATACAATAGATAAATACATACATAAATGTATCATCAAGTAGTCATTATGAGTATCATCAGGAAAATGTACTGAAGTATAAAAAGTAAAAATATTTAAAGCAGAGAAATGTCCCCTGTGATTGTTACACTATTATTTATTATATCATTATATTATATTATTATAATTATATTATATTATTATAATTCTGAATACTGGACATGGTGAGCTTAAAAAACATTTTAGTGACCATTGGTGACAATAAAATATTCAAATTTCAAATTTGCTTTTGATGCTTTCAGGGGGTCTCATGGGTTAATCGGGGAGGTCGGACCCCCCCCTCCCCGTATTTCGCACATTGGTCATAACATTAGTGGAAGTTATTAAATTACGACAGACAAATGTAGAGAAAGGCAGCCCTAGATGTTGGTAACATGGAGGAGCATCTCTGATCAGCCATGCTAAAATGAAAAAGCATCAAGACAACCACAAGGCAGCAGACTGTCAGTGTCTGTACGTATTTCACACCTGCCAGGCCAAATAATGTTATGGCTTCTAACAGTGCGGCAAGCATCAGTATAGCTGCGAGACAACTTTAACCAGTGGTCAGCCTATTCATTGCTTCATCCAATGATCTGCTATCAGCTGATATGATGTGGGCACTGAAAACAATGGACTAACATTATTCGTACAGCTTGTGTTCTAACACTGGTGAGCTTTTCAGAGTTGTTTTCCGTCATTGGAGAAGGGAATTGCTTAATATCCAGGCATACTGCTTACATAGTGATGTTGCCAAAAGCCTGAACAAAACTCTACAACTCAAACAAATGGACCTGCATGTCCGGATTTGGGATGGGGGGCAGGTGAAAACCTGTATGTAGGCTCGGAGTAACAGCCTCATTATTGCACCCTGTGATTGTTACATAGGTCTACCTTGAAAGCTCATTGGTGAAAATGTGCTGGAACCCTGTATTTTTTTTTTACTTTTTAATGTTTAGATTTCAGAAGAAATTGCAGACATGTCAGAGTTGTTTTTGGATGTGTGATTAGTAATTAACAACCTGCCTGCCTAAACATAATTGATAATTCTAGTTAATGTTATTCATTGCATATATAATGCAGTTGGTTGCTGATCACACTCAGTGTTTCTGGTCTCTGTGTTCAGGTGTACCACAGTTTGCTCTGGCCTCTGGAGTTCACTGTGCCCGGCAGAGACAACAACAAATGCTACGCCAAGATCATCTGCAATAAACTTGACAGCGTAAGATCATTTCTACTTTTGCACTGTTGTATCAGTGCTGAGCCTGGAGCAACCAGTAGCTTGTGCCCTCATTGTGTCACATGAATGTTTTGTCGTTCCTATCACACTGTAGTATCGAGTCATTGGGTTCCACTACCTGGGTCCAAATGCTGGAGAGGTGACGCAGGGCTTCGGTGCAGCCATGAAATGTGGTGCCACCAAGGAGCAGCTGGACGCCACAATCGGCATCCACCCAACCTGTGCTGAGGTGAGAAGTCAACTCATTTTTTTTATTTAATTCACTATCTTATTTATTTATCTCTTACCTTCTATCCCTCCAGTGGTCTGGGTTGATTCAGTGTGTTCACTTTTTTGTCAAATTCTAGCTTACAGACAGTAAAATTGAGTTCTGGGATTTGGGGCTATTGTTTTTCTAATACTACAAAACAAAACTTGCGGTAGCTAAATCTTAATTTGGCAGGACTCAGTACATCTGCTAACAGGTTTCTGTGCTGTTTCTGAATATTCTTCAGTACAGAATAAAGTGTCTGCAGGCAGATGATCAGAAACCTGGACCTGTTAGAATCATGTATACAGGGAGATGGATTGCCAGGTTTCTTCTGTCCATGTCAACACTGTATCCTGAATATGATCCAAATCAGAATAATGCTTAAAAAACCAGGGTCGTGAGCATGTAAACAAACTCTCTGGCTGTTGCCATGGAAACATAGCTTGTAGTTCAGAGTTAGCCTGGGGATAGGGTGGCTAACTTTGACGGGCTTAAAATAGTATTTATTTTTGGGAAACTATTTAACTTGCTTCAGACTGATCTAAGCACAAACTGAAGACTGGTCTAACACTACAGGCCAGTCTAAAATAACCTTGCTCCAATACTTAATTATACTTTATCTCCTAGTATAAGAAAACTTGGCTGTTTTTATAGTGTGTTGCAATAGTGCTCTGTTGATTATCAGTAAGAACGAGCAGGAAATGACCAAATGCTGTACAGAAAAAAAAAACTTTTTAGCAAAAAAAGTGCACAACAAACATGTTGAACTCAAACAGAAAGCTGTGTATGTATGCATGTAGATATTCTTTTAATTTATTTATTATTGCTGTATATTTAAAGATTTGCACTTCCAATAAACAGTATAACATGTAGTCCAAAACAGTGAACAACAAAAATCACTTTGCACTTTGATCAGCTTTGCCAAGTTCATGAACCTTTGCTTCCTGTTGAAATATTTCCTGCTCCCTCCACTTTGTTAGTTTTTCAGTCTAATTCTGTGTGAATGATCTCTCTGTGCCAGGCACAGATGCGATCAGAATACATAAAACGGCACAGCCACAGGCAACAGCTTAAAGTATTAACATATCTGTTTTTAGAGGCCCGATCATGTTGTGGAAGAACATTTTGATCATGTTGAGTTTTTTGCTGATCTTAAGCTGAATCGGTGTATTAATTTCTATTTTTTCTGTCTACAGTCATACATGCTGTGCATTAATTAGCTTAATTAAAGACCTCAGCATTACACATTCATTATGTTAATGTAGTATGGTGATAATTGCAGCCCATTAAGCGGCTCAATTGCCTCTTGTTTGATGTTTGCATGGATTTCCATTTTCTAACAAAGTGTGGCCACATATCTTCATTTTAAATTAATGCAGGACACGATTAATTTAACCATGTTATACCCATGTCCAAGTTTCAGATTCTTTTATTGAACTATACTTTTAAACACCAAACTACAATGTTCACTCAGGAACTGCCTCATTTTGACCAATGAGGTTTGTATTTTTGAATTGTTTAATTCCAGGCAGCCATAGAAAATGTTAAATGTGTGTTCCTGAAACTTGCAGACTGCCTGTAAAAGCTGCCTGACGTGTGTTTTCCCCTTAATCCTGTAGATCTTTACCACTTTGGAGGTGAGCAAGAGCTCCGGAGGAAACATCGCCCAGGCCGGCTGCTGAGGTTAAACCCTGCTCGTTTAGCGGGCTGCTCTCATATTAGGCACTCCTACCATCCCCTCACATCTTAGCTCTCAGTCAACCTTTAAGCTCAGCCTCACCTCCAGCCGCTCAGTTTACAGGACAGTTATTTCTCAGGACAAACCCAACACCCTGGCCGGCGTCTGAATCAGTGAAAGCACTCATTTCAGCCTGGTGAGAGCTAAGAGGTGACTGACAGGAGCCAGAGCTGAGGATGAGTCTCGAGCTCTGGCTGAGGTAGTTTGATATGAGGGCAGCCTGCTGAACAGCGGGGTCACTCTGCTATTTTCACTGGGCTCCACCAGTGTGTCCTTCTCAGAGGAGCGCCAACACACACACTACTGTTAAGTTTGTGTGTGCGTTTGGGCTGTTTGTGACGTCCTGGCCCGTAACCTGAAATACTGAGGTGGGCCAGGATCGATGTCCTCTGCGGAAGCACCTGATGGTGGCCTTAATCCTTCGTCCAACCCCCAACTTCAAACTCTTCTTATTTATCCCATACGAATCGCATCCAGACTGAATTTGACAACTTTAAATTGGCACACAGGGTTTGAGTGGAATGCACGGCTCTGAACTCTGGTCCAGCTTGTGAGGGAAACTTCTTATTTAATATGGTGTATGTGTGTAGATTAAATGTCATCATGTCTCTTCTGTTGAGCCTTCTTCGTTCCACACATTCCTCTTACCAGGTCTTGATGAAAATAAGGTGTATACATGTTGCTGTCGATATTTGTCTTGGCTGTGTGGAGGCACCAGGGTTTTCTGCCTCACAGAGAACTCCCTTTATCTCTACCAAAGTGTTTATCTAAACAAGTCAGCAGAGAGATCAAGCTGGCAAGTGTACGCCTTTCAAACCTTGATGTGCTGCAACACTAGAATTGAAAAGGTAAATACAAACTGAATTGTACTGGGTGTTGTCTTTAAACAAAAAAAACATCACAAGTTTTTACTCAGTTAATTTAATGCTTGTTTGTTGCATCTCGCTGTTTGCCTCTGCATTATGTGTATGTGAAAGATATATTCAATCTTCTGGCTGCTGTCAGTGACATTGGTCATCTGTATAAACGACTTGTTTGTTGGTGTCAAACCAGTGTAGATTTCTTCTTTCTCAAGATTTAATAAAGGATGATTTCACCATCGCTTTCGTCAGACTTGTACTTTTTACAGATTCACCTGAATCCATAAACTCAAAGAGGCTCTGATTGTTCTCAGCAACCTGTTCTTCACTTTCTGAATAAATACTGGACTGATGCAGTTCATTTCTAATATTTTCTTATTGGATTAAATGGCAGTTCTGAATTGGAAATGAGAGGTCTAGTGTAATATGTAGCCAGTTCTCCCAGTGCTACAGGACACCAGGAAGGATCCATGTTATTTAAGAACTTTTTTTTTAGTGGCAGGTTATAGTCTAGTATCAGTTCATACATATGTACAATACATATTCAACTTATCAATAAAGGTTATGATGTGTGTTTATAATAGAACCTGTGTTTCATGGGTTTTATGACACTAATTGGTCAGCTGTAATTTTTCAGATTTACAACAACCAATAAAGACTTCAAGCATCCCTTTAATAGTTGCAAAACTAAATTTATAACTATGGGTGACAGTTCTGAATTTATTAGTGAAGTCATTTCACTTTCAGCCTCTGATAATGAGGTTTATGTAAACAGTAAATGAGGACTTAGCAGTGGTAACACTTTTTGAATATATTTTCACATTACAGTGATTAAGACTTTACGTTCCCACCAGGACTGTATTGTCCTGTATAGCCCAATACTAAATAAAATTATGAAATGAATACATTGTTCAAAGTATATACATGATCTAATAAATTGTGAAATTATTTTTGTTTTTAAATTTAAACTCAACTTACTCTTACAAATGTTAATACATTCTTATTTTTATAATCACATTTGAAAACTTATTTCAAAGCGCCTTTTTTTTATTTCATGATGGCATTTCCCCCCGATGACATTTTTAATTAATGTCACAATTTATTTAAAATGTTTTATTTAATGTCACTTTTTATGACAGTGGTGTCACCAGCCGTCTTTCAGTCAACCACATGCATCCAGCCTCTCGTAGTTTAGACAACAGAATTATCTCCTGTGTTTTGAATAATATCTTCAATTTCTTTCCACATTTATTGGTTCATTGAACATTTTACATTGTTCATTTTATATCGTCTTCTACATCAGGGTTGAAGTAACGAAGAGATGAGGCGGTTGGATATTTTGAGGGCTGCTCATACACAGGTACAGTGGAACAAAATCAGCCTGTTGAAGTGTGCAGCCTATTCACGTCGCCTACATCAGAGGGCTGTGGAGGAATAATAGCATCATTTCCTCCGGGCGTCTGTCTTTCTGTGGGACTATTCAGCCTCCACAAGTGGCGGTTTTCATCAATAGCTCCTGGACTGGTGTGAAGCCTTTGTTGGGTTCACTGGCTCACATCTGAAAACGCTGTCACCTGCACGGGCTGCCATGACAACTCAGGCTTTGATGAGTTTTTTTTTTTTATAACTGAAAACCATTTTATTGTGGACAATATCAGTGATATGAGCTAAAATGATTCAGTGGTGTTTGTTACGCCAGCGGTCCACAAAAACAGAGGCCTGTTTAAATGTTTGAGAGGCTGAGCTGAGGGCTTCAAAGCCGAAAGCCACCTGAGCTCCCGCTGCCCATGCAACACTTGTTCGTCTCACTTTATGTACAGTATCGTTTATTTCCAGCATCATACAACCAAAGGAATTTGGAAGGAGTGAGGTATTAGACCACCAGTATCTCAGTTCGCCAAAGGGTCAGGACGACAGATATCTGTGCAGTAAACCCGAGGAGTTCATCAGCCACTAAATTTATTTAACTTCTCTAAAACTGCTCAAACAGCCACGCGTGAGTCTCTGTGACTTAGATTTATATGCCACAATTCCCTTGCAACTGGTTCCCTTTAATAAAGCAAAAACAATTGTACAGATTAGAATCTTTTCCCACGCCGGTGTGATCAAAAATAGCAACAGATATGGGATCTCACTGTCCCCTGATGGCTTTTCCAGCATTTCCAACCTCAAGCTTCATTATTAGAATAAAATACACCAGGGCTTCTTTTACGCCCTTTAAATTCCCATTTTTTTTGAGTGTGTGAGTAAAATTAACAAACACAAATATATGCATATGAGGTACTTTTAAAGGAGGAGGAGCTACATAAAAGGAGAACAAATGAATCCTATCATTTGTCATTTTGTGTCTTTTTGTAGTTGTTTTGCATCTCTTTGTGGGGGTTTTTGTGTATAGTCATTTCATGTCCCTTTGGAGTCATTTTACATCTCTTTGTAGTTGTTTTGCATCTCTCTGTAGTCATTTTGCTTCCTTTTCAGTAGCAAAATTTCAGTTTCTTTACCTTGTGACCCAGTACTTTTTCACTGTATTTCTACTAACATAGTTAGATTTAGGTTTGCTTCAGAAGGACATCTTTTTCATAGCCAGCATGACACAGACACATATAGGCAATACTTAAAATCTTCACGTATCCATTGATGCCCCTTCCAGTGTCCCAGCTGTCAATGAGGCAGTTTGTTCAGGGCTGCTGTGGCAGAAAGGACAAAACACCTGCTGAAACGTGCTCTTTTTCATTTTGAAGTCCTGCATCTCACACCAGATGGTAACCATGTGAAGTGCTGATTGAGGGGGTGAGAAGTGTTATTTGCTATTGCGAGTGCTAGGTATGTGATGGTAAGTTTGTTTTTCTCTGAGATGGTTAACATGGCAAAAAGGCAGGGGGAACAGTACAGCAGAAATGTCTTGCAACAACAAACCTGCTGCTGTTGCAAAACTAGATCTTTTTACCCAACTGACCTCAAATAACGAAGTGACATTTGCAAGAGCTGATGCTGAAACTAAAGCCCACAGAGGACTCTTCCTCTGTCACATAACTTAAATCTCTTTTCTTCCCTGTTTATGACTGATACTATCTGTCTTTAGAAAACTAAGAGCTTAGTATTTTTGTTTTAAATTGAAACCAGTATAACCCTCATACGACAGACCAGGAAGTTTCCTTTGACCCCTGCTGCGGCTTTGTGAATCATGTAGATCAGGATAAAGAGGAGTGGAAGAGCTGAAAGTTGCCAGAAGGAAACTCTCAGGAATGTAATCACTGAGAAGTCAAAAGTCATCCTTGTCTCACTATGACTTGCCAATTTCACAACACACCCCTTATCATCAACAGCCAGCATGAGCTATTGGTGAAACCCGTGCTTATGTAATCAGATCTCACATGTATTACAGCTGTGGACATAGGATTGCTTTGTGTTGTGCTCGCTGGAAATGATTAACCTATATGAACAAATATGAGTTGAAGTCAGTCTGTGAGTTTCTAATATATCAGTTTAAATACCCTGTAACATGGTCATTGATTGGTAAGATATGAACTTACGACATATCTGTCTCTTTTTTATATCTTCATTTCCTGTAAGAAGAAAAGGTCTATGAAGCTGAAAGCTCTGCTTGTTGTGATAGGACAATTACAGGACAAAAAATAAATGAAAATTGCAGACTGCTTTAAAAAGAAGGGTGGACCATGGTTCAGTTCTTGAATTCATTAAGCATTTAAACAAATAATTACAGTCAACATCTCTGACTGATTTAATGAATAATCAAAATTTACACACACAATGTGTCACATGAAATAGGGACTGCCATCATATCAAAGGTGAATGACATGACATCTTAATTTCTATTGACACTTTAATAATAATAATAATAATAATATAGAAACTAAGGGTTTGGTCTCCAGGATTTACAAAGTATCATGTGTTATGGCTTTGGGAAAGAGATTTGGGCCATCTGCTTTTGAGACTTGGAAAACAATCCATAAACAAGTACATGACTCCTCTGCCTGTAGTAAACATTGGTTCATGTAACAAAAGCCAAATGATCAAAAATATATTCATATTTAGATTACACTCGTGACAGATGTGAATGATCTCCAGCTACTGCGATTCACATGCTTTGGCAGTGCCTCATTCTGCAAAACTGCCTTGTTAAGCTTTTGCACTCTCTGATGTTGCTTACAGTCATTGGCCTATAGAGGGCAGCACAGTCTCAAAAAAAGTCCGGCCTTGGAAGCATTCAGAGGACACTTTCCTCTGGGCTCATCAGTCTATGTATATGCACTACATATATTCTACTAATATACATGGGTGCCTGGTTATGCTTTTAAAGGGGAGGGCAAACTTATACATAATCGGTGAAGGGGTCTGGTGCCCCCCTGTTTTGTTTTGTTTTCTTAAATTTAGAACATATTTCCTTCATTTTTCATCAAATAACCTCTTGGATTAAGTCAAGAAACAGCAACCTGCACTAGTCTAGATTAGTTAGACTGAGGGGGATGAAAATCAAGGATGCATCAAGAACATTATATAATTGCTTGGATCAGGACATACAATGATTACTAGCAGAATGACTATTTGATATTTGAAATGATATTGATATAAACATTATGTCGCCTAAAATGATAGTAGGTTGTAGGCTGCTGGGCTGTTTTATGTAAATGAAATAGCTTTACAACACATCATAGTATGATTTGGATAATTAAACCTATTTAAACAATGTTAAATCTGAGGGTGACTGTTTCTGATACTCACAAGGCATCTTTTAAGTCTAACAACTGCAACAAAGTACAACCCCCAACAACAAGTACAACAACAAAGTATAATTCCCAAAAAAATGGGAATCTGTGTAAAATATTAATAGATTTGTTAATAGACACATTTTAATGGTTTGCAAATTATTTAAACCCTATATTTAATTGATAATAGTGCAAACACAACATATCAGATGTTGAAACTGAAAAATGTTAATATGCTCATTTTAAATTTGATGCCAGCAACACGTTTTAAAAAAGTTGAGACAGGAACTACAAAACACTGTTAAAGTTGTGTAATGCTAAAAAGAATTGACAGGAATATATCATACAGGAATGAATAATCATGACTGTAAAAGCAGATCATTTTAACCTACATTATCTCAAATCAAGGACTATTTTAATGCAGTAATGCAGGAGTTTTGCTCCTCAAGACCTAAACAGCCATTTTAGTTGAGGACTAGACCTGACTATTAAAACCACCCTTAGATTAGATTCATTGAGCCTGTATGAGAAAATGAGAGTCTGCTGCTGTGTGGGGTGAAGGAGTGAGCGGGGCAGCACATTAGCCTGAGATATTAAGAGTAATTGGACAAAATCACAGAGGGGATGTAGTGGTAAAAGGACAGGTGGGTAAACTACAAATGTCTGCTGGCTAAACTGCCCAATGCTAAATGATGGTAAAGTTATAAAAATGTGAGCAAACTCTAGGTTGCAGGAGGGTAAAGCTGTGTTTATGTGTGTTTACCCTCCACTCGGGATGTGCATGATTAGTCAAGTGGTCAATTAAACCTTGCTGCCCTCGCAAGTGGGCACCACTAACACAAGTCGGTCAAACCTATTATTACAGTGATCGGCCACTTACAGTGATCAAAAGCTTGGGACAGAATCACTTCTATACAAATGCTGTTTAAATAATTCACTCACAGTGATCAAGCAGTCTGCTTACAGTGTTCATTTGGGGTATTTTCATACATGACAACACATGAAACAAAATGTTAACACTACAGTAATTGTATGTGTTTCACTTGACTCCCATGATCCTGTGCTTTGCCTCACAGTCACCCACCTGCTTCCTGCTGACTGCCTGACACTGGTGCCGTGTACACCAAGTCATCAAGGCAGACATTGCTGTAAATGCAAAGTACAAATCACTGGTAAGCAAATGCTTTTGGGGGGTGGTGTCACTTGTACTGTGCTCCATTGTTCAGAGCAGAGGAGCTTTTCATATTCAGTTCAGCCATGTTGTTTCATGAAGTTTTACCACCACCTACTGGACTAGGGGAGCAGGATAATAGAATAATGTGCAATGTTCTTAATCCACTGTGCAAAATGCCCTTAAAAATGCATAAAAGAGTAGATAAATAAAATTAGCACGATTAATATATACAAATGTAACTGAGTAAAAGTTGCAATTTTTCTTTAAGAATCTACTCCAGTAAGAATAAAAAGTATGCTGCATTTAAACGACAACCCCAAACTGAAAGTACAATTTGGGTTTATCACAGGTTTATCACCTTTGCAAACAGTCAGACTCGTAGACCGCGTAGATTGGCAGACTGTGATTGACAGACTGTGATTGACAGCCAAAGCATGAGCCACTTCAAAGGTTGATCTAAAAACGTGTAATTTCTTTTACAATTGTTTTTGTCAGTTGCTGGAAAAAATAAAACGATCATTGATACAGGCTGTTTAAATATAATCACCTGATAGTGGGGGCTGTATGGTGATACATTTATTTTTAAAAAGACAAAACATGGGGCAGAAAAAAGTTACATTTTCTGCCCCTAATTGAATAATGTGGATGTATTTGCTCCACTTGCTCAGGTGCCTAGACTACTGTATATTATATTACAGCATGATAGACTTTACATGATAATTTGCCCAAATCTATGACATCCTCAAAATGTGAGGCACATAATTACAGAAACAGACAAAGATCTGCTGTAATAAGTTACCACACCAGCTTATTTTTGCCTCAAATGAGTTCAAGTAGGCGACAGTTCATTCTGCATGTGAAGAAAACATTATCATGTATTTTAGAATCTCCTTTCTTTTGCATAAGCATTTCTGCAGTCTGCTCCATGTGTACATGATGTTCCCTGTAAACCAGTGTGTGCCTCCTCCTCCTGTTCCTGCTCTGCTGCAGAAAATGTGTTTGTAATGAATCTTGAGGGCAGCTTTACCAGAAGGAGATGAGGGATTGCATCATATACTGTAGAGTGTCTCTCCAGCTGGGAGTTAAGTTTTGGACTTGTCACATATTCAGAGGGAGCACACCTCTACTCTTTCTGCATTATGTCAGTGTATCATCATTTCACATGCACACCAACACACTGCTGGACAGAGGAGGGTTGTGAAACTCTTCCAGTGTCCTAATGTCTCAGTGCTGTCCTGTTATTTACTGTTATTCGCTTTCAATTTATCTATGTATTTATTTATCAGGGATTACACTTATTGAAGGGGAACTCCGCCAATTTGTCACATCGAAAGTCTATTGGAGCGTACATATGTGAAAAAAGTTGTACAAGCATTATAAAGTCCTTTGTGGCTCCAGAAAAAGCTGATCAGAGTCTGATAAATGTCCTCAAGTGATGTCACTTGAGTCAGCATTGGTTGGGTTTCACAAGTACAAGTTTAAAAATGAAAACATCTGGAGGAGTGCAGTTAGAAAGAAATGAGCATATCAAACCTCTGTAGCCGGCTCTGCATCTCTGCTAGAGGCGAGCAGCTTCTAGCATGACATATATCAGGACAATCTCTGACTGAACTGTCAGGGGTCGGGTTGCATCGTGGGTAATCAAGGTGCCAGTGCTCTTTTAAGACATAGACAATAAGACATTTTGAAAAAAAAGTAAACTCCTTCGAGCACGTATGACAATCATAACTGTACAAAAATAGGCAAGACTAAAGATAATAAAGGAGTAAAAAAGTACCAGCAAATATGTAGGATGGATGACACATATATAAACACAGTCCTAAAACATAGAACATAGAAACATTGTTCAAACCATAATTACGAGCAGTTGAGTGGGAAGACGTTCGTGTTCACCTCCCACTGATAATTCCATGTCAGAGATGTCATTAGATGAATATCTAAAGGCTGCAATATCTTCTACTTGGCAGAAGGAACATAACGGGTGCATAAATGGCTACAAAACCACTATCCCAGTTCCAGGCAAAGAAAACCTGTATATTTTAGTCTGGACCAGCCGGCTGACACGGTCATCCATAGAGCCATGTATTCAAATACACTTGACACTGATGGACAGAGCAGGGTGAAAATGTTGTCATATATTGTGTCATGTTAGATAAGATAAGATAAGATAAGATAAGATATAGCACTTATGTCTCTCTCTGGGTTAAGCCTGTGCCTATACTTCACACAGCCATTAAGAATTTTTTTTAATGTTATTGTATATGCATACTTTTCCAAGATAATAGATCATACTTAACTCAAATGTCACAGCGATGGTAAGCATTTTTCTCTCTTCATTTCTTCAAGAGTTGTTTGAATAGTCCTGAGAGACTTAAGGCTGGTTGTCAAACAAATATGTTATATGAGGGAGAATCACTGCTTAATAAATAGTTGCTTCCTCAGTGAGGTTACTCCTGATGAAGCCAATTTTAGATTTCATTTTTCTTTATTTGGTGTTTTAAAAGAACATTGTGAACTGTGATCAAAATATTTGATTGAATATTTGATTTACGTACTGCCTGAAGTTTTTCCCCTTGAACAAACACCTCAGGTTCAACATCAGAAATTGTCCTCTTGGTGTTGTATCTGTTTATCTAACATCATTTGACCCAGTGTTTTTCTTCACTGGTAAACTGCATTAAGCTGGAATGCTGCCATTGCCTCAGTTTGCTTATCAAGGAGCATGGAAAATTAGCTTTTAGACGGTGGGAGCATTCCTTTGCAATAAAAAACACGCTGACTCAATTTTCAGGTCATGCAGATTTGCTGTTTTTACTCATTTAACTAAAGCTATCAAAATGCTGTTTAAAATTGTTATGATGCTCTTTTTCAAGGTTAATTTGATAACAGATAATGGAACTATTCACTGACTGATAATAAATGTAATTGTAACAATTATTCAACTTATTTTTATACAGCTTACATATTCACATTTTAGTCATCGTTGATTTATTTATTTCTGATTATTTATTCTCCTGCCCAAATAAGAGCAACATTTCATGACTTGGTCAAATGTAGGAATATTTTGCCTTTGATTTAAAACTACTACATCAGCCAGAAGCTCCACATGGTTTTTTGAGCCAAGTTAATGTTGAGTGTCATCAGATTTTATACCCTCATTCGTCTGTCAGGAGAATGTCAGCTGCTCTTTTCCACCAGTCTTCTACTGATAAGCAGTTGTGTTTGTCATTAACAGCAGCTTTGGAGCCATGGATGGATTATGAGATAATGGGCCCCTGGGCTCAGACATATAAAAGCTGCCCCTCGACTTCTCCAAAACAGGAACAAGACACCCAGATTGAAAAAGACACGAAATGACAATGCTGTTATTTTGCGTCTCTTTGTAGTTGCTTTGTAGTCCTTTGGCATTGCTTTATGGTTGCTTTGCATTTCTTCATAGTCATTTTACATCTCTTTCAGTGAACATTTTGCAGGCCCCTTCAACCTTTGGGTCCTTGGACCTGTGCATGCCTGTTCAGTAATCCATACACGCGTGGAAGGAGAGAAAGTGACTTATGCTCATTTATCGCTTTCATCGCAGCCCAGATTCAAACCAATACCTCTGTAACCTTTGACCAGGTATTGAATTTGCTCTTATCTGAGTGGCCAGCTGCTGAGGGAATGTGTGCTGATGCCTGACCAGCTGTAACACACTGATGGTTACCTATCATTCCATTCTCAGACAGTAAACACTGACAGGCTTCACACCGTCTTGCCATCAGGCCTGGGGTTTGATCAGTCGCGTGGCTCCTAACCCATCCTGACTTCTCCCGGGGATTTGATCCATGATGCCTTGGAAGATGGACGTGAGGAATGTGGAAGAGGTCAGAGTTCAAAAGCGGCTCTGCAGGAAGTCCTCCCTGTTCTAATAAGTTAAACTTGAGTTCCTGCCCTGTGATGAATGGAGCTGCAAGATGCCAACTGGTTCACCCCCCCTGGGCCTGAGGAAGACACGCCAGATTAAAGTCAGACTTTGAAGGTCTCGCCACAGTCATGTGCTCTGGCCAGTGGAGCTTAAACTCCCCATGATGCCTCCATCAGATAGGTGGTGTGTCGAATACATGTCTGTATTTTATTACTTACTTACTTCTTTATCTCAGTCTCATATTTACTGATGCTAGACTCGCTGTGCAAGAGCCAAAATTCCAAAGTGATTAGGGTTTGGTTGATATTTGTTCCATTAGACTCATCCAATGAAGTGATTTTCTTTCTTTACACTGGCAAGATTGAAAGAGCAGAATTTCCCTTATAATCCTGGACTGACAGGTCAGGTCACTGTGGCCTCATATGCAGCTTCAACATAATATTGGAGATAGCCGACACAAGAATTATTTTGCAGATAACACACCAGAAGTGCGTCTCTCCCACTCTCTCTCTCTCTCTCTCTCTCTCACACACACACACACACACACAAACACACAAAAATACAAGGTAAGACAAAGGTCAGGTCACTATAAACAGATTACTGCTTTTCATGCGGTGTGTGGGGGAGAATCTAACCAATAATTAACCTGAGAGGAGAGAGAAATAAATTAATATATCAAAAAGAAAAAAACAATGTAATCCGAGGCTGATTGAACTGAGACTAATGAAGTGATGTTGAGAAGATAGAGGAGAAATCAACAACAGATGACTCTACAGAACAATCCATCAGCTTGTCACCTTTAGGACTAAGGTGGATGTTAAAACTGTATAAAGTCAAACAGAGACAAACAGAACAACAGCGGATACGTATTCAACTCAGCTTCAAAATAAAAGCATGAAGTCGCCTAACTTCACAGTTGGTATGGAGGCTCATTTTATTTGTAGGAACATTTTTAGAAATGCTTTCCCTTACTGCAACTCTGCACCAGATTTTCTATTTATTTGTTCACATTACATTCATTCATTTAGCTGCTTATTTGTATTTTCTATTGTAATAATCTCTGCCCTTTTTTTGACTAAACAACTAAAATTTAAAGATGAGTTACAAAGAAATCAGAATCAGCCTAAACCCCTGCAGGTGAAATTAAAATGTACTTGTACGATAAAATAGCCAAATATGGAGGACATGAGTGGCGCCCCCAGTGGTATCTCTGGACATGGCTACGTTAACCCACTTGACCTCCTCAACACTGATGGGATTTTTAGGTTTATCTGTTTTGGTGTATGAATACTGGAATTACACAAATAATTTGGGACAAAGAGAGAGAAAAAAAAAACAACAGTGCAGTAAAATACAACCCTAACCCTGGGCCTACCTTTTTTACAATACACAACCTGTTTAACATCAAATGCCAACATGCCCGTTTGATAATATATGTTTACAGTTATCTATCAAATTAGTTTAAAACATTTTTTTCAGCTCCTCTTTACAATTATTCCACAAATTCACTCCTTTAACTGAAATACAATTATGCTTTACTTTTCACATTGATTTTCTCTCATTTTCAGCAAGCCTTCGGATAATTTTAAGCAATTTGTTTTTTACTCATCACATAATCTGTGCTACTTTAAAGTGAATAAACAGTGAGTTCTTATGAATCCCACCACAACATCTCACTCATTATAAGTGAGCACAAACTAATATAAGCCTCCTGAAAAAATAATGCAGAACCAATTCAAAGGGCCTCATTTACACTAAGATAGAACTTTATTAATCCTGAGTCTTAATTCTTTTGCCAGATTATTCCAGAAATTACAGTAGCAAAAAAAAAAAATAGAATATAACAATAGAGCATCCTAAAAAATGCAATGCAACAAATAGGATACAACAATAGAGCATCCCAATAAAATAAATGAAATATAAAATAAGTGATGGTATAATTTGCTGGCACATCTTTCCAGCCACAAACCATGAGCAGGTTTGGATGATCTGTTGTCAGATAATATTGATTTTCTTTTCATTTCCTCCCTCATTCATTTGCACTGACCCTGCGGGAGTTTCTTTCTCTCACCTGAAGCACGTGAGTAGTTTTATTTTGAAAGGTCCAAGCGGAACTGTCTTTGTTAAAAAGCGTGTATTTGCGTTATAGTGTGTTGAGGGGCTGCTTGTTTGGGGAGAAAGGGGTTAACGAGTCAGACGAGCCCCCCCCGGCCGCCCCTCCACAAACAGACCGGTGGCCTCTGCTCGGACTGACCGACACTGACGCCGCCTGCTCGGCTTCCTGTGAACCAGCGCGCCGTGATGTTGCTCTAATGTCCGAGCAGCAGAGAGCTGAGCCCGGATCACCGCTCTCCGTCCTGCCCTCCATCCCCGCTGCCGCCTCCAGCCTGGACACACCAGGATGTACAGCAAGGGTCAGCGAGCCGGATCGATGCTCCTATCGGTGATCAAGTAGAAATACAAACAGGCTGTCTCTCGCATGAACCCTGGCACGGCTCGGCTCGGCTCGGCTCTCCACAGACTCAGGATGAGGAAACCCAAAGTGACTCGGATGGTTTTCGCCTTGAGTCTGGGATGTTTCATCATGGTCATCCTCTACTTCAACAGCAGCCTGAAGCCAGGTGAGCTACACATTCACCACCAGTGCAACTACATCTGTATACATAGTTTCTTTTACCCCCATCATAGGAGGACAAAGATCTGATATCTTTCTAATTATAAGAATAATAATAATAATAATTCAGTTCCTTCATTGGATCTGATCTGACCTCAGTGGCTCAGGAGATAGACAATCAATCACTTGAGATTTCTGATAAAATGCCCCCAGAGCATGCACACCTAAATTAGTGTCCACTAGTACACGTTTTTGGTATTTTTGCCGCCCCCTATGGGTCGAGCTCAAAGTTCTTTGTGTGGAATATACCCAAGATATGTATCCAGATATGTGTTTGGACAGATTGTTAATGAGTTTTGGCCATTTTCCTGCTAAGCCCAGCCCTTTTTGAAATTTATCGGTCAATATGTTGAAAACTAAAAACAATATCGACAAATTTTTATGCAGCTGATAAACTTGGTCCAATAATCATCTACAGACAGTTCGGTAGCAATCAGACCTACGGTTTAGGAGGAGATGTTAGAAATGTGTTTTTCAAAAAGTTCAAAATGATTTCTTTGTAAAACACACTGAGCTGGACTTGTGTGTCCAATTTCAAGTCGATCAGATTTACAGGACGTTGAGGGACGTTGCCTTTCCAAAGCTGCATCCTGTGCAGCGCCTCCATTTGGCAAATTGGGCTCATCGTGTTGGGAAGCACTTGCAATTACTAGTCAACCAATGACTTGAACTAACTACTAATCGACTAGGAAAATCTTGGGTCGGGGCAGCCCTAGACATATCCCAGCAAGACTAAAATTATGAATCGTAGAAGTATTTTTTAATAGGATTCAAAAAACGTCACAGAAGCCATCATTTTTTCTTCGGCAGTGAAAATATATGTGCACACAGATTGCATTCATATTTTGAATCAAACATATTCTGGACATGAGAAATGTATTTTTGTATGGTAAATACACCTGATGTCTATGTTGTCTAACTGCTCCCCTTCTATTTGTAGAAGGTTTGCTCATGTCCACGTCTCTATAATCAAACCCACTGGTGTGTTGCACTGTCATTACTATAAGGCATAATGAGAATCTGTGTGAATGGAGAAAGTGGTGTAAGAAGTCCTGTATGTCTGTGTGAGGGCTTCTTTTCATGCTGACTTGGTACAGTATGTCCTCCCTCCCTCCCTCCCTCCCTCCCATCATGTTCGTCCTACAGTCCTCCCCCTGTGTCTGGGTTTCCCACAGAACTCCAGATCTCGGCCGAAGAACAATGTCATTGCAGAACTCATTAGTGGTTTGTTTCCTCTGCCACATGGAGGAAGTGAGGGAGAAGTTACAGCTGGCTGGTGGCAGGCAGGGCCCTCGCTGAGATCTGTTTCCACCTCTTCCAGGTCCCTCTCTGCCACACACAATGGCCTCATTCAGACCTGCCCAGCTATATCATGGACCAAATAAGCTTATATAGCCCATACTGTGAGGAGCGAGGGCTTTTAGGAGAGAGAGGTCAGTCAGTTCTGGATGTGTGTGATGTGTGACATGAGGCAAAGACTGTTCAGAGTTATGGAGAATCTATGAAAAACCAGCCTCTTGTGGAGGCCAGAACGATTTCATACTATCACATGCCTGGAAAGTATTGGCTTGAAATTTTGAGTTTTGTAACTTGTCATACTGTCGCCAATATTTGCATATTTATTGTAGTCATCAATGTGGCAAGCTCAACCATTTGCAAGACATTACATCAACTATAATCAATGTTTTCATATTGAATGGATCACATGAATAGTTATATGTGAAATGGTTGCACTTAGTCATTAACCTGCACAGAGTTATCCCCCAGCTCTGCTCTTTTACCATCTTTCAGCTCGTTGTTTTGAAGATTTTAGCATCTTTCAGCTCATTGTTTTTTGAACAGTATGTTTTATGTTCAGCGTACTCACCCAGGACTGTCTCATAGTCTGTTGTTAGTTTCAGCCGATTAGTCATTGCAACAGTACTGACAGAAATGTTATAAGTAACACTGTGTGACATTACAGAAAAATACAAAATTTAATAATGAGCCTTTAAAATATGAATTTTACAAATGTATGCACAAAGCGAGCTGCTGGTTAATGAACAGCAGAAGCGGTCATGATCCTGAATGTGTTGACTCATTCACAATGGTTTGGTCAACTAACTATAACTAGGTGGGATATGTCTGGTACCCTTGTGTATGTATGTTTCGAAATCCTGGGATAGATATTAGCAGTAAATTGTCTTTTTGTTGCAAAATAGGGCCAAATGCTGCTTGGCTGACAACAGAATTTCTTCCTTGAGAAGCTCTGGTTTTGCACAAAGCAACCACAACAAAACACAACTACACACAAGGAAGTTATATACTATATATATATATATATATACTAAAATCAACAAAAGTGACAGAGGCCAAAACCCCTGTTAGTTTCTGTTTAAAACTTTAGACCACTGTCTGTGCACTGTTCATGTGCTTTGTTGCATTTTGCTGATGTCTGGCGTAAAATCATAGAACACATGGGGTAGCCATCATGGGCACACAAATACAGAGATAAAAGCAGGTATATCTGCGCTGTATATCAGTGAGTGGTGAAACATATGAGGCTGATTTCTGCATCAAAGAGGTTGCCTCTGGTATTCGGTGTTGAGCAACTTGAATGTACATGGAATTATGTGTCAGGCATCAAAGCTGCCTGTCAGCTTTAACTCAGTTCAAATTGGTTTCCGATATGCAGCCAGTCTGTCCTATTTGCACTTTGAACACCTTCACCTTCCCTCGCTTGCTCCATCTGGGGTAAAGGTCATTGTTTGTTCAAAGACTATATAAAGCTGCAAGAGAGCAGCCACATAACAAAGGAGTGCACTGCCAAGCCAGAGTTACACCGAATAAAATTGCCTTGTTTTTGATTTGTACTATTTTTGTGCACAGTATTCACGGTGCTAATCTAAACTTAGGATAATTACACGGCTGCACAGTGGGTTTACTGTACATGTCGTGTATGCTCCACTGTCACAGACACAGAGGATGGAAATAGTTTTACAGAACATGTGATACCTCCCACACCATTTTAACCAGTCTTGACATCTGTTTTTTTTTAACCTCACATCTCAGTTTTTCTCCAAGTGAAGAACTGGACTGACATAATGCCCCTTGTTTCCATTACAGATCAATGTGTTTTATACATTGTCATGACACAGAGCAATGCATGTTAGTATTTATAGAGTGAGCCACCTTAATACAAGAGTGTGTTTAAAAATGTCAAATTGTCTCAAAGATCTTGCAAATCTTGGTCAATCTTTTGAGAATTACAGGAATTTTGGACTCTGCTCCAGAAGAAATGACTCATTAAAATGACCATTTGTTCCACTTTACTACAAGGGCAGCTGTGGTTTGGTTGTAAAATTTACACTGACACAAGGAGCGAGGAGGAAGAAGGCTGTGTGGAGCAGCCTGGTCTGGAATGTCATATGTTGTGTTTTACAGCCAGGATCGTCTCCTGTTCATCCCCCTATGATCTATATGTCATCTGTAACTTTTACAGGTACAGATGTGAGGTGATGGTTATCAGGTAGCTCGTTCAAGGTATTTTATTACAAGCAGAACCTCAGACTGTAGTTTGGGCCTCGGGGCAGCTGCCATCATCCCTGTTCTGGTCAGGCACCCCCACCTCATACCTGCCTTGTCTGGGCTTGACTCGAGGCTGTGAAAGTCATAAAGATGAACTGTTCAGCTGCACTCTCACCAAATTTGCTCCAGGCTTCTTTGGACATAATTTGTCACATGAAGTGTCAAGTCTGTTGAAGACTTGTTGATGTGACATCATCAGTTAAAAACAAGACAAAAGATCCACAAAGGAACAGTGTGTGACCTAATCTTCAAACGATATCCCGCAGCTGCCAGTGGAAATCAGTCCTGTCTCCTGTCAGATCCTCAGCCATCCATGGGCCATTTTATGACCAGTCGATGTGGCCCTGCTGTTCCAACCTGTTCTCCAGCCAGCTGCATAGTCATGACACAGAGCTGCTGATGATTCAGCAAGTACTCTGGAGCTTGTTTTTTTATTCCATTAAGAGCGTCTGCTTTCAGAGCCGAAATCCTCCAGTGTTTTCCATTTGCAATTATATCATTCAGAAGGCAATTACAAGCAGCAGATTTGGAAGAAAAAACGTTTACAGTTTAAATCCTAGTTGGTTGAAATTCTGAGTTTGAGATATAAGAAATATCTGACAGCAACAATATTTCTCACGTGGTAAAAAGAAGTACAGAAATCTCAACTGGCTGCTGGCAGAAAAGCTGCAAAGCCACCATTTCTTGGCAGGTTAAAGTAAAATTCAGCATTCACACTAATACAGCCAATTTATTTAATGTAAAAGAAACTATACACTGTTTCTATCAGGCTTCACTAATTAACGAAACTCTGCCAATACACGACATCAAAATCCTGTTTTTTTAGTTAACAAAAATGGGAAGATCCAAAAATTGATTGCATTCCTTGGCCCGTGATAAACCCATGACAGAGCGAAGAGCACTTGCAGCAGAGTGCTATTACATCTCCAGTAAATGATTTAATCGTTGGAGAGGATTCAGAAGAGCGGAGGACACAGCTTGTGACATCTGCTTGTTAAACAGCTGCATATGTCAGTGTACAACATTTCTCCTCATCACCCTATTAGTTTGCAGGTTTTTGCACTTGCAACTGTTAAAATGCAGGTGTGCTGCTGGAGCATGCACCTGGATAAGCAGTGCACTAATGTGTCAAGCCACAAGTGCACATCAGAACTGTGTAGCGCTGTGTCTCCAGACAGGATCAGAAGGACTCATATCTCACATCTCCGTGCATTCTTCTAAGACCCAATAAACAGACACTACACCACCCACATGCCCCTGCCTTTGCACTAACACCCTTTACACACACAGTTCTGGCCTAAAAGGATCAGGCTTTCCCTTGGACAGTGTGTCTCTCAGTAAAGCTGCTCTTTGGCAGGAGAGGCCTAGGAGGGGGGAGGGGGCCCCAGATTTCCCAGCGGGACCTAAACACAGAGCTCCATTTATGGCCCGGACAGGAGGAACACACATCAGCCTTTCTATATTTTGCATTTCCTAAGGCCTCGGTTCTATACGAGCCGGGAGGAATGCTGCAGCGTTGGGTCTAGACAGGGTTAAACCAACATGACTGCTCCTTCCTTTGAATGGGCCTTAGGTGGAGTTGGTGAATCTCCCCAATGGTGGAATTTGAGCTAACAGCTGAGACAGTGTTTAGTTAGATCGAGTCCATAATTTGAAAAGTTGTGTGTCTCTGTAGCATTTTTTACTTTTGGAGACACATTTTTTCTTCTAAGGCAAATAATATAGGCCTATTCTTTTTCTGCAACTTCTTCACAATGCACAGTTTCCCAATCCTTCAATGTCATTTTCATATGGCTCTTTGTTAACTACCTCATGACAAAATGTGGACTGTAAATTTCCTCGCTTGCTGAGTGAAGCCACATTAGCAGGGGAGCGATGACACACAATGCACTCTTTGAGCTCGGTCGGCATGCCATCTCAGCTTGTTGCTGAAACACTCACAGTCTGCCGGCTGTTTGTCAGTTCCTAAATTATTTCAGACGTTACCTCTTCGGCCCGGTGTTTGGTTTAAGAGGGGTGTGAAGGATGGCTTTGGGAGCGGTCGTGTTGGAAAGGTGTTCCCGACTCACGTAGTTTCCACAAGGAAGTGGTAACATGCTTAGAAACCAGTGAAATAAATCAGTGTACTGAAGCAGGATGCACAGCTCACCTCAGAGAACAAAACCCTCCTTTAGCTGCAGCATCTCTGACTCGTTCCAGTAATAAGGCGTAGTTTGACATGGTGGCAGAGGTGAGTCCACTTAGTGAGATGAAAATTAGACATTTTGCCGTCTTTTGAATATTTTATTTATTAGATATTTATTTATTTTTGTTCACCAAAATTCATCAGAATCAGTGAATCACATTGTGCACATTGTGAATAATGAACATTAAGGCCTGGTCAGTGGTTCTAAAAAGCATCCCTCTGTTGGTTTCAGGAAATGCTGACATTTTAGGATTCAGAGTTGACAGCTCAAAAACTTTGCATTGACAAGCTGTGGGGTCAGATAGGAAACTGCTATAAAAGCAATGAGGACACGTGGACATGACGTGAGTTTTGTTGTGCATAAAGCAGATTGCAGTTCAGCAGCCGACTCTCACATCTTAAATTGTTGGAGTTTTCTTGATGATAGCACCAAGTTGTTTGCTGGGATAGACAGAAAGCAGTTAGCAGTAATGTGAGCTTGGTGGCTAATATATACAAATCACAGCTCCGATCCTTTAACACTCTAACTATAAAATGACTCAGTACGCTCGATAATAATTATAGAATCATTTGATCATAACTAGACATTCAGTACTGCACATGTCTCACTGGCTGCCTCCACCATGACTGTGCCAGTGGGTTTACAGCTCATAAGCTGCTTGGCACCCATGACTGACCCAAAGAAAGAGGCACACACACACGCAGACACACAGACATGGTCACTCGCATGAGTCTTCCCGTAATTTCAGTGGTCAGTGTGTTGGGCTCCAGAATGAACATCAAACCTGTGTGTCAACTCAGTTGCATATAAATGTTTTTACTGTCTCAGTAGTTGCAGTGTAATGACTACATAAGATGCAGAAAACATATGGATTATATAATAAGACTGAACTTAATGCTGACTGCTGCCAAATGAATTCAATGCGACTTTGACATTAGTTTAAATTGTGGCACTGCAGAATGAAGAATGAATGAAGTGAGCAGCTGAAACTCATGTCTTGAGTTGGATTACTGATTCCTGACTTGCAGCGGTGGGGCTCTGTTTACAGATGTTTAGTCCAGTGAGAACTAGCTCCTTCTCTCAGTGAGGAAGCAGGTGTCATTTTATTGTTGAAGCATTGGCAACATCTCTGGAACTGGTGTGTTTTACTACCTCAAACAGATTGTAATGCAGAAGCAAGTGCTGAAGTGGGTAACATGCCTGCTATCTATGAAGCAGAGTATGAATTGAAAAAGTTATACAATGTTAAAGGAATAGTTTGGCATTCACTTTCTTGTCGAGAAGTAGATGATGAAGAAGATCAGTACAACTCTTGGCTTAGCAAAAAGACTGGATAATAATATAACATAATATAACACGATAACTAGTGAGCTTTAGAGGTGCTAGTAGGCATTTTGTCACCTTGGAGCCAGGCTGTTTTCTGTTTTCAGTCTTTGAGCTAAGCTAAGCAATGAGAGTGGTATGGATCTTCTCACCTCTCAGTAATAAAGTGAATAAGCACATTTTCCAAAGTGTTAGTATCATCCAGCACCAGCATGTTCAGATGCATTTGTTTTTTTGTAAAATTAATTTCTTTTCGTCAGGGACCAGAACTAAGTTGTAATTATTGCCATGTGATGTACCACAATGACCGAAAGCTTGTTTTCATCTTTTGCTAAGTAACATGCAATTATCACATATCTAGATTTGAAAACCAGCTGTGTCCACAAGGCTGCAACATGTGGAAGAGATTTGCTGGAAGCCTCTCTGAACAACACAGCTTCCCTGTGTGAGTTGATTGGACATCACATACAGAACCTGTGGCTGGCAGGCCGACAGTGCGATGCCTCAAAAGATGAGGGATTGGTTTAAAAATAAATGAAACTGCTGTGGAAATGTTCACAGTGTCTGCAATGTTTGATCAAGTCCAAGCCCATTCAGTAGTCCAGCATTAATGTGCTACCTGTTGTTGCTGATCTCTGGTTAGATTGACAGCTCCAAATCTAACTGCAGAAGAAGAGAAGAGAAGCAATATAAACTATAAATATATTATTAAAAATTATGTGTGATTTAAAGGAATAATGCAACATATAAAGGAATAGTTCAACATCTTGGGAAATTTGCTTATCTGCTTTCTTGCAGAGAAGGTTACATCATAAGATTGGTACCACTCTCTTAACTGTCCGCTAAATATGAAGCTACAGCCAGGAGACACTTAGTGGAGCTGAACATAAATACTGCACGCAGTTACTGCTTCCAGCCAAGAAATACTCTGTCACATAACTCCTGCTAAATGCACAAGTTGTCATTTTTATACTTTGGTTTTTGCACAGATTAAACAAACAAGCTGTAACATGATAATTACTGAGCTTTACAGATTTTGGTAGGTGGATTTGTTATAGACTCAGGGTAGCTGTTTTTTTCCAGTATTCCTGCATGACATGGAAAACAATTTAAGTTGCATTTTCTTTCAAACTACATTTAAGGTGAACCTAACTTTATGAGGTTTGTAAATTTCCAATAAAGGAATATCTTATCTTTTGGTCGAAGTTTCCATTATAAAGCTGCAGTGCTACATTGCCTGTTAGGGGCCTCTTAGAGACGTTTGCCCAAATGAAATTCTAGGTTCAGGTAGTGAAACCATGTGCTGTGGCTCCGACCCTGTGAAGCTGTGTAATCTGATGCTGGGATGAAAGCTCATCCCTGCAAACGAGAGCCTAGGTTTGCACCCAGCAATGCTTCTCAACATACCCAGACCTTATCTGGGTCCTTTGGCCTCTCTTTCTGATTCTCTTTCAGTCAGAAAAAAGTCACTTTTTAAATATTGAAAGTTGTATGTTTTATCTATTATTACAAGAGCACTGAGCAAATAAAACTGTGGCAATAATAAATCAATCAAATTAATATTATTGTGCCCACACAACTTTTTTTATTCCTGGTGTTACTGTTTCCACTGTTTTTGATCTACATCTACGTCTTTTCTCATCTTTAAAGTGGTGTACCGCACAGAATCTAATGTTGTGGCCAATAGACTTGACAGGTCTCTTAGATTTCAATCCTGACCTAAATTTACAGTGGAAAGTCATATTTTTGCTAAAACATGGTCAAATGAGCAACTTAAGTCTTCACATATTATTATAAGGTGCATGTTTTTTATAGCTGTCTTTTAAACCTACATGGGGTGTTAGATACTCAAAAGGTAGATTTTTGACGAAGTATGACTGTAAGACTCTTAAGAACAATTCTGTCTTTTTTTCAAATCCAACAACTGTATTTAGAATACTTTGTGTGATGGTCAAAAGAGCTAGTTTGTTCCTGAGGATATACCACAAATTATTGGTGTTTGTTAACCTTTTATTATTTTTGAATGTGCACTTGTCTGATTGTTGCTTTGACTAAACACGTTTGTCCTTTGGTGGCTATTTCAATCCAATTTTCTGACAGATGTGATGTGTTTCCTCAGCCTCAGAGTCGGTCGGTGAAAGAAGCAGTGGGCAGAAGTCGAGGAGGAGTCCTCTACAGACGCTTTACGATGGTGACCAGGTCAGTCCTCTCTACCCAAGACCCCCTAACTTTACTGCAAACAGCCTGGAGCGTGACTCCTTATAAAGGCCTTGCCTGAACTCTTTTTTTGCAAACATGAAATATAAGTATTTATTTAGGCTTACTCATGCATTTGGCAAAATATGTACATGTTTTATAATGCAAACCCTGATTGATAAATTCAAACAAGCACTCTTGGCAAAGGTAATGATGGATGGAAAATTTATGATTCTGATTCTTTGTGTATTTCTGGCGCTGATGTCTGGTATGTAAGGAAAGTACATGGAAAAGACCAAACAATAACTGGCTGACAGCGTTAACCACAGGCAAGCTCGGCCAAGTGTTTAATAAGAAGTAGGAGTCTGATTTGAAGATTGTCTCATGATTTTCCTGCATTGTGTGACCTTAGACAGACATCACAAGAGCAACTTAGAAATCTGTGGATTAATATGATATAATAATTATATATAATATTTTGTAAGAACGGCATTTAAGCCTGGCATGAGATTGGATTATGATTTATTTTTCACTGAGGGGAATGTCAGTGGTGACAATTAGTGACGACAGTAAAAGGCCAAGGTAATACTGGAAGTGTGGAGGTGAAATTTGTAACATCATGTACAGGTGTAACATGAGAAAGCACTTTGCCACAGTGTCATGTTAACTTAACTACAAACATATTCAGTAGTGAGAAATCAAGTGACTTGCTGGAAACCAGTCAAACTACTGTTGAAAGGTAAACTTGTACTTTCTACCACAGGCCTGTATGTCTTAGCCTGTTAGCTCTGGCTAACATACATCCATAACATACACGTACACCAAGTTAATCAACATCAAGTGCAAAACATATTAGATTACTGCAGTGTATACAGGCAAATCCGCAACCATAAAAGAGGCCCAGTGATCTCAGATTAAAGTATAGAGTTGTTGACAAATTCTGCTAACTGCCATGAAACCTAATATAGCCCTTATTTATAACACTGTTTTAAACAGCAAGTCAGTTACTTTCAAGTTCTTCAAGTTTACACCCTTTTTCATGAGGTTTACATTGTTTTGTGTGTCCTCTATATTGCCTTCATGGTGAACTGTGTCGTTGTTCCCAGCTTATCTGATTGAAACTGTGTCTGCGTCCTGTGACTTGTTAGATTGGTTTGATTACATAAATAATTAAAATCCATAATATACCGCTGTCTGTCGGAGGGCAAACATTTTTACAGTGTGATCAAATCACAAGACTCATGTGACATCAAGGCTAACAACTGTGGAAAACTTGGAACGAATGGAAAGAATTTCTTCGCTGTCAGCTGATGAACAATTATACAGCTCTTTGCTATCCCTACTGAGTGCATGATGAGTTACAGTGTTGAATTTATTTGCTGCTGTTTCGGAGGAAGTTTTTCACCCTGATGAGAATATCTTCCCTTTACAGCAAGAGCGTTTTGGCTTAAAATCTCGGTCCAGGCGCCTCATTTATAGAACTGTGTAGGATCCATACCAAAGGTTCAAAGAAGAAAATGGTGTACGCCAAAAATGATCAGACTCATAAAACCATGCACGCTCACTTCTGCACCCAGTTTTCCCATATCACTGTATTTAAATCCAAAATGCAGTATACAAGTGTTTCTCTCATTTTCATCGTGGATGTATGTGTGGAGGTGCAGGGTGAGGTGGGTGGAAATCCGATGCCTGGCAGCATGAGCACACGTTCACTGAAACTGATTTAAATTACAAGTGGTAAAATATGCATGTAAATATTTTTTAAAAAAGAAATAATCCACTGCACTGTTCTCCAGGTGTATAGAGTTCTTTTTTATAGACCTAATTGATGTTTAAATGTAGTTGTAGTTGCAGGTTGTTCCCCAGTGGACCAAATAAATACATAATTATAAAATTATAACATGTATAATTGCTGCTGTTATTCTGGTGATTGTTATTGTGAGGACGCCCACCATCATCCTCTTTAACGAGTGATGCATAAGGGCTGTTTTTTGGGTAGAATTGAGTTCAAACCAATAAAAGCAGTGAGGTCTGTGGATTATCCTTCCTGACATTGCGTCTGGAAAAAACACATTGCTGTTGTGTCAATTGTCATTTTTCCGTATTCCATTACTCATTACCCAAAATTCCATTACCCTCCATTTTATAGAGGTGGAGAAGTTTAAACAGAGGTTTCAGAGACGGAAACATCAAAACCTCAGCTGAAAAAGCAGAAAAAACTGAATCTAATCTAATTTGGGTGAACTGAACCTTTTCAGCATTTACATGCTCCATGCCATGGAAATGTATTTTATGCTTCTATCATGTTACATCAGATTTCTTGTAGATTATGGTTGTTTAACCATATAATAAGCCAAATGTTGAGTGTGATAAAGTGACATTAATGTGGCTTTAATGAGTGACGATGCTCTCTAAGAGAGAGGAGACAGAGGCAGAGAGAGAGAAAAAGAGTTGCTTAAGAAGATCTGTACAAATCTGTTACTAAAGCATCAGACAACAGCCGCTGATCATTATGACTGAAATGTCTAGTAACCAGTTGACACACTTGAGATCTTTGTTGAAGTTCAATGTAACAGGAATGTAAAGATGATAATGGGCTGAAAATAATCTGTATTAATAGTCTACGTTGTGGAATATTTGCATTTTTTACAATGTAATTATATATTACTATTGAGGGCATTGGACAAGTATTAAGTGTAATCAAATGTGAAGGTAGCTGGCCCAACAGAGAACCGCTGTCCCCTTAAATCGAGCTGTGGGTTGCCAGGTTGTGACAGATGGTTTGGAATTGTATGTAGTGTGTAGATTGTGTTTCATAGAGGATCTTGCAACTTGAGTGACATCAGCCAAACTTATGGATCTGTGTATGATGATTAGTCACAGTAAAGTTTGAGGGCCGTGCAAATTAAGTTAGTTTCCCAGGAGAAACAACATAACAGGAAGGTGCAGGGAGATGACCTTGAAATACAGGAGAAAGCTGTAACAAATGGAAACAGACAAGACTTTGCTCGGTCATGAGGAGCTGTAGCATTTATTAGCTGAGAGACTGTAACCTGTAATGCTCTCACTGGGTCAAACACACACTCTCTATGCACACACGTTTCACGCTCTTTCTTCTCAGCATGTGGTCGTTTATTACAACAAGGAGACAAGCTTTATTAGAGAAAAGGCTGCAGGCAGCAAGACAAAAAAAAAATGCTGGAAAGAAACAGCAGAGTTTAGGAAATCCTACACCAGAGTGCAGACGACCAGATGACCTGGTTACTTCAGTTCTCTCTGACCAATCAGCCTGCTGTGTTTCTAGCTCCACCTCGAAGTACCAGATCAGTGAGGTAACAAAAAAACATGACGGAGTTGAGTGGTTCTGTTGGTGCCATCCACAACTTTTGATGATGGAGACAAGACCCATTCTAATGTGTAATGAACTGTTGGCAACTCTAGTCTTGTTTTTTAATCGAGGCACTGGTCTTTAAAATGTCTATCCAGGTCACTGCATGAGAGATATGCTCATTCTCCCATGTATGAACCAGAGCAGGAGTAAGTAGAGGTATGTAAGAAGAATAAGTGCAAGACTTTCAGCTGTCAGCATCTTAAATCCAATACAGTTACATCCATCTGTCTTGCACCGGCCCTTATAAACCCAGCTGAACCTTGAGGAAAGCATCTCCTGCTCTAGGTAACTGAGTGGCTGATACATGATACGTATCACCTCTGATCTTTGTGATGTCTTGATAGTCGTGATATTTTTCATGGCAGAAACCGCCACTTTGATGTTGTTATATCCTGCAGAAAAAAGGTCAGCCACCTTTGTTGAATTACACCGGTGACATTTATTGAGGAGGATTCATGGGCACTGTCAGACTGCAGACATGTAAGAGCTCGGTATCTTCAGAGCTGCACATGGTGAGAGCAAGAGCAAAATTATGTTTATGGAGGCGTTTGACTTTTTTCCATGTAGTGATTACATACAGAATGAGTCGATATCATAAAACACATTTAGGTCTATTGTCTAAGGCAGCCACGTAAGGAATGAATTGACCTGACCTCAGTGACCTCTGTATATCACATGACAGTAGCATACAGTGTAAGTCTGTGTAGACTATGTGAGGGATGCTAGCGCTATCACAGCGAGTCTTTTTTTGATTTTTAGCCATGCTCGCGACATGGCTCTCGGGATTGTCACTCAGTCGGTCGTTCCATCACTGTGGTCCATACTGGAATATCTCAACAGCTTGGATGCGTTGCCGTTAAATTTTATACAGACATTCATGGTCCTCAGAGGATGAGTCTCACTTGGTTTACATGTTTATTTTGTGAAATGTCTCAACAGTTATTAAATGGATTGTCGTGAAATTTGGTACAGACTCTCATGTTCCCCTCAAGGATGAATTGTAATAACATTAGAGATTCTTAGATTTTTTATCGAGCACCACCATAAAGTCAATATTTCAATTTGTCCAATACTTCGGATATTGACCACATACCTGCAAAACTGACAGAGTTTAACATATCTTATGAAACCAGCAAATGTTTTTATTAAAAACCAAGCCAGTGATCTTTGTTAGGTCAGATTGTAGCTTCTGATCTTCCGTTGGAGTCCCTCATGTCTGAGTGCCGATGATTGACAGCTGTTCTCCGTGGAAATAAACGCTACTCGCACCTGTAGGAAAATGCAATAAATGAGAGGATTATTTATTTATTAGCCCAGTTCACCCAGCTTTTGCCAGCAGCTTAAATGACACTGAATGTTCAAGGGAAAATCTGAATATTATGAGCTGTGTTCATCTGCAGCTCATTCACTTTGTTTATCTGCATCTGCATCATCATTTCTCACTTTATTAATATTAACAATAGCAACAATGTTTGCTTTTTGAAATTAAAGAATTAAAGGGGATTTTCTCTAATAAAAACCACTGGGTGGAGCTCTATAGCTCTAGCTGTTTTTGGAGGCATGGTGCAGTAAAAGCGTCTCTGTAACAGCTGTTTCCAGTTAAATCTCCCAGTGAGGAGAAGGAAATGTACATGCCAGAAAACAAAGCAGCTCCAGCAGACATCATTTACTTTTAATTGCTTGTGATATTTTCTTTGTTCCTTTCCACCTAAATCCTTCCCCTACGGGAGGAAGCTGCTAAGCCGTTAGGATGGAAATGGGCAGTGAATGGGATTAATGCAAGATGGTTTTAATTTAATTACATATGTAAATACAGTATGTGCATGCTTTTGTCTTGTTTAGCTCATGCTTGTTGTATTTTCCTGATATGCAGCAGGTAATTAAGTGAAAGACTAAGTGAGAGAAATTGAGGATAATTGCCTGCAGACTTGCATCCTGGCAATTGACAGAATATATCCAGCTCTATCAAGCACTGAACACATTTATATCAATGATTTAATCTTTTGACCAGTTATCGATTGATTTGAATGGAATTATAGCATAATGAAGAAATGTGGATAGTGATTGGCTTCTTAAACCATCTTCTTTAGAGCCTGGTTCTGTCCAAGGTTTCTGCCTGTTAAAAGGAAGTTCTTCCTCACCGCTGTCACCAAGTGCTTGCTCATGATGGGAACTGTTGGGTCTCTATAAGTAATATTAAAAGAGTATGGTCTAGACCTGCTCTCTATGGAAAGTGCCTTGAGGTGACTTGTGTTGTGATTTCACGCTATACAAATAAAATTGAATTGAAATTGAATTGAAAGATAATTTGTCTGATTACCAAAAATATTTTTCAAATAAAACATTACTCAAAGAACAGGGGGAAAAAGGAAGGACCTTAAGAGGAGGGAGTAATCCCCTTTCACATTACACCCAGTCATTTGATTCTTTGTCAATTTAGAAATATTGATTTGTGCAGCTGAAAACATTTGTTACAAAAGAGAGAGCATAAAACCCTTGAAAAGTGCCAACTATGTCACTTGAATGAATCCATCACCTTTTGTGCCATCACATACTTACAACAAAAGAATCCCCCAGTTTAGGACAAATAAAGTACATCTATCCATCTATCTATCCATCTATCTATCCATCTATCTATCTATCTATCAATTCAAATCATTGGATATAACTGTCTCCCTGAGGAGTTTCATTCTGTCTTTACACTGGTTTCAAAGGATCTTGTATGGATCATATTGCCTGTGGTTTGGTAAAAAAGGACGCATGGATTTAGTTACTTCCTTAGAAAAATCTTGGCTTAAATATAAGAGCAGCTTTTTCCACATTTGACGTGTGTACAGTATGTGCCCGACACACTTAAGAAGATTTTGGTATTCTCTTGACTGGTATATTTGTCTTGTGGTGCATCCTGGTGGCTCTTTAAATATCCACAGAAAACGCTACTCAATGGTGCACATGGCTCACATGAAGGTATTAACGTCTGAGGTGGAAAGACAGTGTTGCATACATATAGTAATCAAACTTCTGCTGAGAGTAGGTTCAGTGTTGGCTCGACAGCCTTTGGCCGGTCCGGTGTATCCTTGATGTTCCAGTGTCTGCCAGTAAACACAGAGAGCCACACATAGCGCCAGGCACCGAGTCAAACCGAGAGACTCAAGGCTCCGACCGCTGCATTGGTGAGCCAGGCTGAGTAAATGCAAGGAGTAAATAAGGCGTTTGTGCCACGAGGAGGCCAAGCTGAACTGGCTGACCCTGCGATTTTATTAAAGCAGTATGCAGATGGATTGTATAAGAAGAGAGATCTGCACACCCAATAGGTCCCGTTTGAAGGACTTTAATTAGCTGCTGTGTGATGTTTGGAGCACAAGGCTCTTCCTCAGACTACTTCTTTGATGGCAAAGGATTGACCATGATTAAGACCTCCAGAGGAGACGTATGTGTAAATATACTTTCTCACACTCTGCTCCTCTTGGTTACCTTGTATGTTATACATGCTGGCTTGTTTTTCTCAGTGTGGCCTCCTAGGGCTGACTTAAAAGTGACATCAAAATGACATTTCTCCTGTTGCAAATGCTTAAAGGGGAATTCCACTGATTTTACATATCAAAGTCAGTTTACAGGTGCAGGTACTTGGGGAGTACTACTGCACAGTAAAAAAAAGGTTGTGATGCCACTTGCAGTCGGTCAAAGATAAAGCAGGAAGTCAGACAGATGTTTACAGGCAGGTCGGCTGATAATTTTACCATTTGTTCAGATAACCAGTTTTTTTTTTAAAACCTGTCTGATCGCTGCTGACTGCTGGTGATTAATTCTTTGAATAATCTGGCTTCCTCTTCCTTCTTGCAGCAATTAACTTGGAGGGTACAGTGTTAATCTAACCTACAATTCTACAGTTTCATTCAGCAGACGCTTTTATCCAAAGCAACACAACCTCAGGAATAATGGCCAAAACTATGTAAAAAGGTGGTAAAACTGGAATTGTCTTTTAAAAGTAGACTAGTAATAGAGAGAGAGTTTTATCACTGATAAATAGTTTCTCTTGTGTAATTCTTCATTTCCTTTTACTTGAAGGTTGAGTCACCGGTACAGGCGATCCATCAGGGCCGACGGGAGGTGTTGGAAGAAGCCTGCCGCTCCTACACCCGCAAACGCAGAGTCCTCATCCCCGAGGACCTGAAGCACGTCATTGTGGACGACCAGCACGGCCTGCTGTACTGCTACGTGCCCAAAGTGGCCTGCACCAACTGGAAGAGGGTGCTCATGGTTCTGACAGGCGGTGCCGGGTCCCTCCGTGACCCGCTGTCGATCCCCGCCAACGAGGCCCACGTCCCGGGAAACCTCCGCACTCTATCGGAGTACTCCACCTCCCAGATTAACCAGCGCCTGCGCTCCTACCTGAAGTTTGTCTTTGTACGTGAGCCCTTTGAGCGGCTGGTGTCTGCGTACCGCAACAAATTTACACGAAGCTACAACACAGCTTTTCATAAACGATACGGCACAAAGATAGTGCGGCGGCACAGACTGGACCCACGGCCGGAAGCTCTGGAGAGAGGAAATGACGTCTCCTTTGAGGAGTTTGTGTATTACCTCGTGGACCCGGCCACCCAGCGAGAAGAGCCCTTCAACGAGCACTGGGAGCGGGTGCACTCGCTGTGCCACCCGTGCCTCATCCACTACGACGTGGTGGGTAAATACGAGACGCTGGAGCAGGACTCCCGCTACGTGCTGCAGCTGGCCGGGGTGGAGGACCAGGTCAGCTTCCCCACCTCGTCCAAGAGCACCAGGACTACAGGAGACATGGCGGCGCAGTTCTTCCACAACATCAGCCCCTTCTACCAGAAGAAGCTGTACAACCTCTATCGAATGGACTTCATGCTCTTCAACTACTCTATACCAGCATACCTCAAGTTTAGATGAGGCTGGGACGTCGCTCATCCACGGACTCGACTTGAACTTGCGGAAGCTGGACTCTTGTAAAAGTACAGTTTGTTTTTGAGATGTCTCTTTCTTTGTAGGCCTTACACAGATACAAATACTGTTGACAATGTATCCTGATTCGAGTTCCACATCAGGCTGAAGAACTTCTGTGCACAAAGAGGAAGCGAGTTGCAGAGGACATTTCACATCACAATCTCGTTGCCTAAAGAAGATAAATGATATTTTACTGTAAACAGTGATCCAGTGGATGCCGGTCACTGCCTTTGAATGTGTGAAATGCCATTCAACTTTTGTTTTAATTTTGGTTGTTGTCTGCTGTTTCAAAAGTGTAATTTGCACGACAAATGTAATCTCTACAAGGTGCAGTAGCATAATTAAAGTATTAAAATCTTATTTAGACAGTGAATGTCTTCAAACGTATGTGCCTTTCAACATGGGCCTTTTTTTTCACCCCCACAGACAATGAGAACTTTTGTAACTGTGACTGTGTTTATTTTTTGTGCTGTAGGAAGAGATTTTTGTGTAACTATGATATTGTCTTAATTTATTGTTGTGTTATTTTTGACTCTACAAAGTCAGACAAACCAAAATAGATATATAGTTTCTCTCACAATTTTCAAATAAATGCATTTCAGCAAGAATTTATTTGTTGGTTTGATTACTGGAGTTATAAATGTTTAGATGTTTGGAAGGCAACCATTCTGATACTGGACACACTTATATACAGATTTCCTTCAGAATACAGCAATCATGACTTACATTTTATTTCAATGACAAATCATGGCTGCAAAGATGTCATCTAGAAGATTTTACAAATGTGAGAGCACTACAAAGTCAAGCTTGATGTCACTGTGAAAATAGGATTATTACCATCTTTGGATGCTAAGATCAGTAAAGACAAGCATCTTTCTAAAAGTGCATATCAAACAATTGAAAAAGCCCCGTACAGAGAGATTCATACTAAATAATTTGTTCACAAAAATAGCACAAAGAAATATATGTATTGTCAATACCTGGAACACATACTAACAGAGACAGTTAAGGACAACAGGCGATATAGTCAGTGGCACTGTGCTGCGACAAAAAATAAAATGTCCAGTAAAAAATTGGCAACACCAAACTCTGAGAACTGAAGGCTTATCACGGTTTAAAGGCACAAATCTACGTAAAATAAACACTATAAAATCTAACATTCTTTCACACAGTGCAGCATCTGATTTATGTTAATACACATTTACACTCAATATATAATATTATTGCCGTTATACAATCCTTTGCTATATAACATTTAAGAGCTGACAATAGGTATACAGATGTGTCAACAGTTAACGGTACAGTGGTTCTACAGCGTTCCCACTTGTATCCATTTTAGATGGTTGTTGCTCTACAGAGCCAAGCTGGGTGGTGTTGGTGTTGAGACAAGTGCAGCTCCAAGGAACAGTGTGCAACTACTGACCACAGTGAGCTGGCAAATGTGGAGACTAAAGTGCAAAATATGTCCACACTTTCCCCACCTTATTCTTTCTATTTTGAGCCAGAACTCAAGTTTTTGGTTTTTGTGCCTCAATCTTGAGCTTGAAGAGATATTTTGAGCACAGAAAACAATATTTTTTTCAAGCACTTAAAAATTATATTATGGAGAAATTATTATCCCACTATCAATGATTTAATTGGTGCAAACAAAAATCGATTCAGTCATCAATAAATGTGTGCGTGTTTGCTGTCACAGTATCTATGTAAGCACACTCTGTTTTACCCATTTCCTTGATTAATCTCTGGCACACAAACAATTCCAAGTAAGCTGATTGGCAAGGTGTTTTAGTAGGTGGTTAGTAGTAATTAACGAGTCAGCTGGCTATATGAATATTACACTCTAGTCAGCAATACCTGCTGAGAAAAGTAAACTACCTTTGTGTAGCTGTGGTGTCCCCACTTACCATTTTCCCAGTGCTTCCCAACTTCCCTAGTAACCAACAACCCTACTAGCAATCAAATTGGAGACAAAGCAGCAAACCAGAATTTACCTAATCCATTTTTTTGACTGACATAAGTTGTGGTTGTGTGTGTTCAGACAGGAGAGGCTGGGATGATTGTGTTTATTCGCCCCAACCAGCCAGTGTACCAACTGTAGTTTAGCTGTAAGGTAATGCATAATGAATCTGTGTAAATTTATTGACTGAAACACTTTCAACTTGCAAATTCATGGGCCCTTTCCATTGAATTTGTATGCAATCGCACCACCTCTAACATTCACTTCATCCTGTCTGGACACACAGTGACAGTGTCCAGGTGAGCATGGCAAACTTGAGAAGAGATGCTGAGGGAGCATTAGAGACACGGTGAGAAGTTGTCCAAGGGGTTTGGGAGCACATTAGAGAGCAAATGGGTAAAATGAGTGACAGGTTATTACTATGTACTTTGGTATTGATAATTGCAAACATCCAACCAAATTAATTTATTGGGTGCAGAAGACATTTTCTCAAATTAAATTATTCTTTGCATAATAATTAGTCTACAAAATTAAATTTATGTGCTAGAAAAAAAGAAAAAAAAATTCTATCCCATCATGTGCACAGTATTGAGGCACAAACGCCACACTGTACTTACCTCCCGTCATCTTTTATCCTTACTTTCCTTCTTAAATCCAGTGAACTCTGCAGTGTGCTTCAGCCACTTGCATATAGAGAGCAGTACATTCAGTGTGTACAGGACCACATGTCTGTGTCAAACTCCAGTCCCAGTCGAAGTGACCATCGGAATCAGTCTGAAGCTCAGAGCTAAGAAGCCAGTCCCCAGCAGGTCACCCAGAGCTGTGAGGTAGGGGATGGAGAAGTTGTCTGGATCGAGTCCCCTTCGCCACAGCCACTGCACCATCAGGCTGGCCATGTAAAGCAAAATCACCACCTGCATAATGACAATAATTGGATATGAGAGTATCTCAGGGTGGTGTAAAACAAAGACTATTACAAAACTCAATTGTCTTTTATCGGTTTGTCTGACCTGAAGCAGAGCTGCGGACAGGTAGCACATGATGAAGGTGGCTGTCATGGCAGTATGGCCTCCCTGCAGGAGGTGGATGGTGTACAGGAATAGGAGGTGACCCGGGACTACAAGGATGACCAGGACTCTGGCTGATTTGGAGTTCACATCTGGAGAAAAGCAGAATGAGTAGTAACAAATTGTGTGTACTAGTGTGTCCACCTTCAGTTAACCTCTAAACATATTCTTGTGTTTCCTCGAGGCCTTCTAGGTCTTTTCTGTATGCTGGATTCTACTATGTGTAACATTTCTAATCACAAATATTTTTATTTGTCAAGTCAATTGTGATCTTTTAGTTGAAGACCCTGTGAACATAGGAGATTATGGTAGAAGTGATTGGTGGCATCTCTCTTAAACTAGTGATGTTTCACTTCTTACAGAGTCATTTATTTAAGGTTGGGACGTCAATGGAACAAGAAGCTTGTTATCTTAGCTTATCATAAAGACTGTTAAATTGGAAAACAGCTAGTCTGGCTCTGTCCAAAGGTAACAAAATCTACCTGCCAGCAAGAAGCTCACTATTGAACACGTTATATCTCATTTTAAAATGACTGCTTTTATGCCATCTTTGGACAGAGCCAGACTCACTGTTGCCCTTTGCTTCCAGTCTTCATGTTAAGCTGAGCTGACCGGCTGCTGGCTGTAGTCTTATATTTATCAGACAGTTATTGATCTTCTCATCTAACGTTCTACAAGAAAAGAGAATAAGCGCATTTCCCAAAATGTTAAACTATTCCTTTAAGGTCTATTGCAAGAGACTTTAACAGCTGCATCTCCATTTTGTCCACAAGAACCTCATCCTCCTATTTTATGCCAGGACATTCTCAACAACTCAAACCTGAGGGCACATCAGGTCCAACACGCTGTAGAGGTCAAAGAGAGCTGTTCTTGGCAATTGTCTCTATTTTACATTAAAACAGTATTGATATTTTTTTGGCCACTTGAGCGCAGTTCAAGCGCAAATCCGCCTATGTACACATCTCACAGAGCAACATATTCATTTTTTTAGAGTTGTATTTCTGGCCTCCTGATGAGTCTAAGTCTGTAATTCACTCCTTTTGGCTCTGGTTCAGTCTCCATCGACTCCTTAGGTGAAATACTTTATCTGCCTCTTTAGTTGCTAAATTCTTCACTATAATATTGACCAGCTCTGTGTGTTGTTTAGTGTTGGGCAGGCAGCGTACAATTGGTTTAATGGAGCTATTTTGCTGCTGGAAACATGACTGTAAACAGTAACACACACAAAAAAAAGATTGGCTAAAACTGACTAAAAAGCTCAGTAGAGGTGTCGACAGTGTGGCCAACTGTTTCCAATGGAGAGCAATGGAAGTCTGATTGAGGAGTCACTGCATTTCACATGTAGTCAATTGATTTTATTAATAAAGAAAATACAGGTTGATGATACGGCCACATGTTTTATTTGGTAATTATTTCTTGATCAAGGGCCCTCCCCCCTCCTTCTGATCATGCTGCTCCGCTAATGTTTCACTGGCTCACGGTCTGTGTTTTTTCCTCTCTCCAGGTGAAGCTGCTCAGGTTGATTGAGGAGCCAATAAAGAGGAGGAGGGGACTCTAGTTCACTCTCTCTTCCACTTCTGATCTGGCAGCAGCAGCAGAGTGACCACATGTAGTTTTGTTGATTTTTTCCCCCTTTATCTCTTTTCTGGTGGTTCAGTTTTCGCAGTTTTATTTATGTTGCTTAGGGTTCAGTTTGTTGAAGCTTGGTTAGGGTAGAGGGAAGAACTCGGTTTCTGGCCGTTATCTTAACTCGTCTGATTTATGGTCATGTGTACTTGTCTGCTTAAAAATAAAATGAAACACCAGCTTTTCTTGGTGATGTAACAGGCCCAGACACTGCTCCTTGAAAGCATATTTATTGCAGTACATGTTCTGTATCTGACCTGAGGAGCAGAAGGTAGCACAGGGTCCAGGACAGTTCCCACTCATTTTAAATGGAAGCGCTCCAGGTACACTCCAGTAGTGGAGGTAGGTGGACATCCTACTGGCTTGGATGGCCACCAGATTACCCCCGACACCTGCATCGTGGACGTGGAAAAGCGTTGTGCCAATCAATTCCATAATAAAGATTTAATAAAACCAGGAATAAGACAAAAATAAATACAAGTATGTTTCAAGATTGGACCGAAGGTAGCAGTGTGGAAGGTGGAGGTTTATCTCTGAGATAAAAACAAAATAAGTACCAGACCATTTAAAATGTCTTTCATACCCAATTAAAATCATGGTTTTTTGTTGTTGTTTTTTTGCATGATCATATACAAACGGCATAACCATTTGGGGTGGAAATTTCGGAGTCCTTGCACTCCATCTTGCTGTGTATTAATTTAGCTCACTGAAAGCATGTTACAAAGAGCAGACATTCTTTAGTGTTATTTCTGTGTACAGTTCATGGCTTTTCCAATTCTTTTGGTCAGTTGAAGGTCAAGGTGCAGGCCAACTAGAAATGGGACTTCATGTCAGACTATATTGTGTGCCAGGTGTTTGCAGATGCATGTATGAAAGACGCCTTGAAGAAGAACTCGACACACATCCAGCTACAGCATCTCTTGTTGCTTGGTTGATGTGTAATAAAGGCTACAGGACGTCCATCTCCTGTATCAGTCTCCTGATTTTAATAGTCTTGTCAGTAATTACCACAACATCATCATTAATTGTTTAACCATTGTTTTGTCATCATCTTGCAGCCAGACATGAGGCTGAGCAGTCACTGTAGAATATGAGGGCAAACACTCTTAGAAAACGGATTCACTGTCCAAACAGCAATTACATTTGAAATCTGTTCAGCAATTATTCCTAACTCACAGGGTCCCACTGGATTTTCTTTCTCTGAAGACTTAGAAAAGGCAATCTGGTTGTTGTCCTGTATTCCTTGTAACACTGCTCACCCCTGAAGCTGATTTCATTAGGAGCAAAACAAAACCTCTTGGCTTTCAGAGCTTTAAAGCACATGGATCAACAGGGGGAGTGTTTCTGGCAGTGGTGGAGTGTAACTGTAAGTGTACAGTTACTCATGTACAAATTTGAGGTGCATGTAGTTTACTTGGGTATTTGCGTTTTATGCCACTTCATACTTCTACTCCATTACATCTTAGAGTGAAATATTGTACTTTTTACCCACAACATTTATCTGACAACTGTAGGTACTAGTCACGTTGCTGATAAAGATTTTACCTGAAAAACATATGATACACCAATATGATATGGTGCAGCACTATAATGTGCCCAGTAGTATATACTATACATACTTGAATATAAAAAATATAAATATAAAAATAAAGTATTTTTCAGTGATGAAAACTGAATAATAGAATATACTATAATAATATAACATGAGGGGGGTGGCTGTCGCTCGGGAGGTAGAGCAGGTGGTTGGATCTCTGGCCCCTGCAGTCTATGTGTCAAAGTGTCCTTGGGAAAGATACTGAACCCCAAATTGGCCCCGATGGCTGTTCCATCGGCATGTGAATGTAAGTTGTTTTGGATAAAAGCGTCTGCTAAATGAAACTGTAGAACTGTAGAGCTACAGGTATTTAAAGGTTTAAGGAGCTCTTCTGCATAATGAGTACTTTTACTTTTGATACTTTAAGTATTGCTTCTGTGCTTTTATGTAAAAGTTTGAATTCAGGACTTGTAATAGAGTATTTTTAGACTATGGTATTTCCACTCTAACTTAAGTGAGAGATCTGAAAACTTCCTCCACCCCTGGTTTTTGGTCAGCAGGGCAGTAGGGGAGAGCTCTGAATTGGAATGCAAATGCACTTCCTGTACTGGGATGGCAATACATGCCAGAGCCTTTGGTAGCACTGAGGCTGGCAGTGGATGCATAGTTGGCATTCTGATCAGGCGTGTGGTTTATGTAAAGACCATTGTTATACCTCACTACTTAGTATGCTGCTTTTTGGGTAACAAGCTTCAGTCAGTGAAGATCTGGCCCTATAGGCCTCTCTGAGGATCCTTTGATAGGGAGGAGAGGGCTCAACTTCAGCAGCACGTTAATGCTTCACGATCGGTTAATAGCTCAAATTTGAGATCCGTTTTGAAAATAATAATGGGATTAGCTGCTGGGCGCCTGCATGCTCCAGCAATTTCCACATGATATCAAGTTGGCATGGGGCTTTTTTTTTATCGATAATAATGAAGCTAATTATGAATCTTAAATACCATTCTTCAAAGACTAGGACCGATGAAACACCATGACCCCAAATCCCAGCTCTGCTTACTCCCTCGACAAAACTTGTCAGTCTTAATTTCTTTGCTGAGATCATGTGGAAAAAATGTCATTTCAATTTTTATCATCTTAATTTCATCACTCAAGGCCTCTAAAATGCAGATCCTGTCTGAGAAGTTGTCAACTGACCACTAGTAATATCACTAAATGTTATATGTTATGTTAATATATATTATTCATTTGTCACTACTGATGCATATGAGAATAGGCAGCATTTTAATGTTGAAGCTGGTCAAGATGGAGCTAACGCTAACTCTTCATTATATATGTGTCCTAATTTGTATGTAAATTTTTAAAGGCCCATCACACCCATAGTTCCCATAGTGTTTTCACACTGGTGTCTATACAGCGTGTTTATACAGTGTTATCAATCGTTAACTGTTTATACACCAGTTACCACCATGCTTAAAAATGTTAAATAGGGGGTTTAAGTGTTACCAACAAGTCTGATGGGTGAGATTATTTCTGATTGGAGTTCATCTTCGACTCACCATTGATGACTGGAGTGAACACTGCCATACCTTCATAGTTTGGATTGCTCACAGTCTTATCCAGAATCAGACCACCAATACTGGGAAGGAGACAACATGTGTTATGTGAATCTGACTGGGACACCTGTGTATTTATGTTGAATCATCTCCTCACTTTATTGGTTTGTTTAAATGAAATAGACATATATTTTATAATTTCACCACAGGTTAGCTCACCTGCTGATGGACATGGCCAGAATGACAGGTTGCCAGCCTGACTTTAGGACCTCTCTGATTGGTGGAGAGCGACGGGCAATAATGACCCACACAGGGATAAGGAGCAGGAAGAAGCCACACACCGCAGGAGGCAGGTACCACATGTCTGGAGAGCAAAATAGCACAGGATACATCTGTCAAATTCTTGTGTTACACTCTTCATACGATATAAGAAAATTTGTGTTTTATTTTGATTTATTTTGAGAAGGGGACAAATGGTGGACCTGATATAAAAGATTCTGACCAAGACAGAAATGATGAAAGCTCAACATGAAGACTTGTAAGATGTCTTAGAGATTTGTCTGGAATCAAAGGACAATACTGCCCTCCTCTGGCTGAAATACTCCTCAATCACCACAACATTGTTCCTTTGCCGTTGCATGAATTTTGATCTTTTGCTCCTAATCTGCATTAAAGAATCTTTTGTATCGCAAAAATGCATTGAACATAGGTTTTAATCTCTTTGATCAATAATCTACTATCTATACATGTTAGGTGCAGACAAACAGTGCACACTTTCTTGCTGCAATGTGTGACCTCTGACCTCTGTAACAGAAAAAGAGGCTGCTGACCCCAGCAAGCAGAGACAGAGTGATGAGGTCTCCGAGGCTGGCAGCGATGGGAGTGGCCACATTATCCGGATTGATGCCCACCTTCCTGGATCCAATAATCACAGCCACCATCACCAGACCTGACAAAGCACAAGATGAAGACTTGAAATAAGACTGAAACACACTACGCTCATAACCTCCACTGTCCTTCATGTTGTATTCTGTGCATGCACTGCCTTCTCAGCCACTGCTGCAGTTTGTATCTTTGTCTGACCTAGAGACAGTGCAGCGACGAAAGCAGTGGTGACGCTGCTGGCACACAGGACAGCAGCCTGGGTAAAATCCACTCTTCCCATGGTCAGACCTCCAAGAGCCACTGCAGCAACAGCGGCCAGGAAGCCTACAACTGTGGCCTGGACCTGGGGATGTAGGACAGAAAAAAGGGAAAGATGAAAGAGAAGTGTGTGCAAAAAGTGTGATTAGCTAAAAGGTGAGGGGGTGGTGACAATACCACTGTCATGAAATGTGACATTATGAATTTAAGTGCCTGTAGTCTGTTATCATAAAAATCAATGCAAGATTAAATAAAAATGTATTATAATAAGTTGAGTTTTAATATTACACTGTTAAATATGTAATTCTATTTTTCAATTTACAAATGTTTCCTTTACTTTTCTCCACGTCTCTGTCCCTGTTGAGATCTTTATTGCAACTATTTTAGGACATAGAAGGTCTAAGGGAATTCCCAACACATATTGACAATACTAGTGATTTGAGAACTCATAAGATATTGGTCTTAAAAGTAAACACAGAGTATATGCACCCGTTACCTAAGTTTACTGATTTTTTCAAATCTATGCTCCAGTGTCGATCTTATCATAGCTACCATTTGAAAACCATCTCCAACTGTTATCTTGCATGTTTAATTGGCTGAGATGCATTAGTGTGTTGAAGTGCTTTGAATGGGATCTTATCTTGAGCTAAATGAGATTATCTTGAAACCGGCGAAGTGATGGAGTGTGTTATTAATAGGATGGTGAGTGTGCGGTGGAGCAGTGTGTCACCTGAATGAGAGCCAGATTACTGAACACCATCCTCCACTGCTGCTGAGCTTCATCCATCTTCCCTGTGTTGGCCTGCGGATAGAAACGAGTTCAGCATCACATTTGTCAATCACATGGTATTAGGAATAACTCTTAATTCGTTTTCAAGTGTCACAGTGAAAATTGAATTCCCCGTCAGAATTATCTTGACAAATGTTCTAATTTCTCCACAATGTGCATAGTTAATGAGTAAGTATCACTCACACTGATGTCAGGAGGTTGCTTGCTGAATGAAAGTGTTCTGCTTTGATAATCAAATATTATCTATGGAAGTTATGGCACTTGCTCTCCAAAGTAATTATACTTTGGCTTCTCTGAGTTTGTGTGGAACTTGCTTCAAAATTTGGCAGATGTTAGGTAGCTTCACATTTTTCAAGACAAGTCACAAACTTAAAAGTAGCAATACCTGCTGCCTACATATACCTGCAATTAGTCAGCTTGTCTAAGAAGTTGGCATCAATGTAGCAGAGTGAATGATTCTACTTGTCATTACGTGTCATTACATTTACTATTTTATTTTTGTCAATATTGTAATGTATTATTATGGTAGATTGATTTGGAATGAGCTCTGCTAAAATTCTTTATTGAGACAAGTTTTGTTGGTAAAAGTGTTATTTCTGCGGGTGCAACATTCAAGAGGGCTTCCAAATTCAATATCAAATGTTTCTGTGATGACATTAGTTTGTACAATAATTTGTTGAGCTCACCACATTTCAGCGGCTTTGTTTTGCAACATATTGTTACCAGTCTCCTGTATCCTTGTGCAAATTTCTTGAGTTTATCTTTACAAAACTGGCTGTGAGAGACCTAATATGAATCTGTTGTTGTCAGAATAAACGTCTCGTTGGAGTCAAAAAGTGATGGCTGTGCCTGATTCATCATACAACACAAGACACAGCTGCTACACTAAGAGTGTGGACAATGCCACGCTTCCTACAACAAAATCAAAATTACATCAAAAATTAATTCAACATTAATCAATATTATCAACTGGCTGTTTTACAGTTGTATACATTGAAATTAACTGTGTGTGTGATCTGTATGTGTGTGAGTGTGTTTCCACTCACTGCTGTTGACAGTCTGGATGCCAATGTCATCTCCAGATTCCCCTTCAGCCCCACCAGGGCCGGCACCAAAATAAACACCTCTGAGATCTCCTTAAATACCTCCCAGTGCTGAAAAACACCACAGTGGTCTTTTAATGCAGCTTCTGCTCTCAACAAGCTTGTCAAACACAGCCCACAGTATCACAGTGAAACTACGCTGCAAGGAAACACTGTTTTTCAGTCAGACATTTAGCCTTGTATTGTACTTCTTCTCAAAGTTATTGCAGTGTTATTATGAAAATCTAAATTATAGTTGCTTTAGAAAAATGTAATGAATGAAGGTCAGTTTTTCTTATTTTCAGTGAACTGAAAATGTTACTGTTGAAATACACCACAGTGAGCTTTCAAAACATTTCAAGGTCCTGAAAACAAACTATTTTCTCAATCAGTGTCAAAGTCTTGGGTGATGTGGTCGTACATGAACACAAAATATTCTGCCAAAGCTGAAGCAGCGTTCATTATTTCACAGGTTGTTTCTGTCTGTGCAGGTTGTCTGGGTGCTTCTCACAGGCTGGAAGTGGGCCAGACTTCCTTTGAAAACAGTGATGTCATGCACTTCCCTCCACCAATACCAATGCAGCAACTTTTAAATCCAAATGTAACGACAGCTGCTGTTTGCTTGAGGTGACAGCTCTCAGTCATGTCGGTCAAATTTGATCACCCACACAATCCTGGTGAAGCTGAGAGTTTTTGTGGGTCAAATTCCTAATAAATAATACCTAAGATGTTTTTTTAATGTCATTGAGAAAAGCAGGGTCTTTAATACACAATTTATGCTATTATATACATTATGCTCCAAATGACTCATCATGTTTTTTACCACCTCTCACATGAAACCCTAATTTTAGACAATCTGAATTCTGTGAGTGTTCAGTGATTTGATAAGTGCCTGTATTTCCATGTACTGTATCTCCCATGAAACCTGATCTGCCAGCTCTTTACGCTTCATCTAGCGGCTGGCCAACCTGCTGCATAATTCAGGGTGTCAGGATGTATTTACAAGAGGTCAAACAGGGAGAGAGCTATTAGGTGACTCGCTTTCATCTGACTAGGTTTCTGATGCTGCTGTCTGCCTCACTGTGTCCTGTATGTTCTGCTGTTTGTCTGCACAGTGTCAGTCATGTCTTCTGTAAATATATAAAGTATAGGTTTTATTAGATGTGCAATTCTTTTGTATCATAGTTTTTAGCCAAAAGTTGCTGCAATTTCTTTTACATTTTGCTGATAACACATTCATTACATAAGTGTCCCATTCATCCTTAGTCCACCTTCCAGCAACTCACCGCTACTGTATGTCAAGGGTAAAAGCAAAGAACCTATTCAAAACTGTGGTGATCATGAAAGCTTCATCTGTCACATTCAAAATAGGTGTTTAGACTCAGTGTCCTAACACACTGATATCAGTCTAATCATGTAATCTCACATGCGCAGACACACTTTTTTCCATACTTGCACTACATCCATGACAATCCCAGCCGCCACCATGCCCAGGCCAGACACCAGGTACGGCAGCAGGACCTGGAAGGCAATGATCCACGAGCTCTCTGGCAGGAAGCCGTGGGCCAAGCGGGTCAGTTTGCACGAGAAGCCCCTCAGCTTCTTCCCCTGGAAACGCAGCTCCAGGTCCAGATGGGTCACCACCATGGCCGATCCCTGTTAACCCATCCCTGCCTGGAAGTTACTGGGAGGGTAGCTGTTCTGCAGCTCAGAAAAAAGCTTCCCAAATTTTTGTTCAATCAGTCAGGCCAATTTGAGCCGATGTAAGGATCCATTTCCTCTGAGGGAGAGAAGGATTCCTGTCTTCACCTGACTCCAGGCTCTTTCAAGAATTACAGGAGATGGTTTCTTTGCTGAAAACAGTTTTCCTTGAAGTCATTTTGCCAAAAAAAAACAAAAAACTGTGACAAAGAGGGATTGAACAAGCTTGTTTTGCCCTTCACCTGTCACTCCAGCTCTGGTACTTTTGCAAATGGTGGACTAGGCAGAGGAAGCTGCTTTCATCCACTTGAATGGAGCACACACACATATTAAGACATGTACACACACACACACACACACACGGGTCCACTTGACTACAGGTCTGTGAGGCCTCTCATGACACTCTGCTACTGACAGACTTCCACACACACACACACACATACACACATACATGCACTCACTACAGTCACACGCACACACTTCCTCTCCTCATGCCTCACTCTTCAGCAGCCGGGCAGCCGAGGCAGAGCGCTGGAAGCCTGGTCTCTCACGGGGCCTGAAGAAGGTCCAGGTCCTGTGGGACAGGCACATCCAGAAGGCCAGCAGCTTCTTCTCAGCCCTCCTGTGCTGCCAGTCCTTCTCCTCCTTCTCCCTCCACACCTCCTTCTCTTTCTCCTCGCCGCTGTAATGATGCTCTGTGTGAGCTTGACCACTCTGGAGCCCTTTCCTCATTTTGATCAGGGGGACGCCGGGATGTCCGTCTAGGCTGCGAGCTGTGTGAAGGGAAACTGATGTGAAGTCGGTGGCTTGTCTGAAGAGGCACTGCTGCCAGGATTCCCTCTGCTTCCAGACGGATAGATGAGTCGTGACAGTGCTCTGTGGTGAAGGGAGGGACAAGACGGAGGACAGTGTGTGTGTGTTTGAGGGGGATGATGCTGCAGACGTCTGTGTATAAACAAGGTGACCTGACTGTATCAGAAGTCTTCTTTCTTCGGCTTTCCTCTTCCTCCTGGTTTCTTTTCCACCACTTCAGAGGATACTGCAGTTGTGCTCTCCCTCCCTTCGATAGCTCCTCCTCTCCCTGCTCTTCGATGTCCTCACTATAAGTGGCTGACGCACTCAGAGCAGCAGCAGGTGCTGTACCTGTCACCAACACGTGGTGCTGCTACAGTCTGGGAAGGACATGGCTTATCCTCTTTGATTGGAGGAAACACACCGACTGCCACCGACTGTCATCGCCTGGACTTTTCCAGTCTGTCAAAGTTCATTACGTCACTCATGTCTGTTTTTGCCTTTCTGTCTTTGTTATGTAATTTGCTATTCCATATTACATAAATATCTGCCATGGTCCGGCACAGATAAAAATCAATAACCTCTATGAACACCTGAAAGACAATTTACGTGTAAAATAAAGACAAAAACAAAAGAAGTTCTGGAGGTTTTTTTCTAGCTTTTGGCCTCTCCTTACTCTTTTGTTCACACTATATAATGTAACATACGGGAGGAACAGATGCTTGTACAGAATTCTTGATGAGACCATGTCCTCACACACACATAACACAGACACACACACACAAGAGCAGTGACTCAGCTGAAAAATGTCCTTGAGACATGGCTTGGAATGGGCGCTCGACTCTCTGCAGCTCCCCCTTCTGACTTCTGGTTGCAATGTGAATTGTGAAGCAATAGCTGTGAAAGATTGGTAAATTGGTTTATGGGGTTTGACCACACGCACAAAGGAGTCAGAACACCCTGAGTAGAGGAATTGTCTTTCCTCTTGTTGAGGATCACCTTTTGTCCTATTTTGGGAAACTGAAAGTTAAAAAAAAAAACAGCAGCTAGAAAAACAGGGTGAGAGGTGGTGGCATGCATCAACGTTTCCAGACAGAATCTGAACTCAGGTCACCAATAGTGACTAGTGACAGCTTTCTGTAACTCCTGAAGCCGTCATTACTTATCATATAATTCTTGTGTTGGCATCTGTCCAAATGTGATATCAGCTACAGCTTCTGTCAATGCATCTCAGTGTTGTAAGTATGTGATGAATTAGACATGAAAAAAAAGTTCCTTGCCTTCAACAATGACGAATTTGTGTTCAATATTCAATCAATCATTCTTATTTTTTATTATACCAAATTTAATTAAAAATGCCTTTTACCTGTTTTATTTCATAACAGCATTTTTTCCAACACTTTTATTTTCAACCCTAGCAAATTGACTTGTTTAATCAGAATTTGATCCATTTGGTCCAATAACATTTGGAAGAGCTGCATGATTCAATTATTTTATCCCAAGTCTGTGTTGCACTTTCCCATCTCTCTGACCCAGGTCTGAGTAGAATCCAAGTTCTGTGCTGTAATAGTAGCTTGTTGTATATTGTGATTTTGTGTTTGTCAATGAAGTAACCTCACCATTACTTTTTTGTCCTGTCCATGTATACATTCAGCAGGCAGTATAAGTTTAGGCACACATAACTGACTAAACTCAAACACAGACACTACTGACACAAGAGAGCTTTATGTTTCCAGGTTTATTCAAGATTAATTATTATTAATTAGTATTAGTATTAGTATTAATTATAGTATTATCTAGTACAATCTATTATAAAGTTGACATTTTTTTTATAGGGCTAATATAACCTAAATGCTAACATCACCTGCACTTCATGTAACGTCAGTCAACTTGTATTTTTTTGGTAATTTAGCATAGTATTTCTTTCACAGTTAACATACTACATGACAGAATATTTTGCTTGTCTTTTACATAAGGTGAAATTTGCGTTGACACTACTTAATGCAGAGAAATGTGACTGTTTTCAAATTTGTTAAAAAAAAAAAAAAAGACATAAAATCAAATAAAATAATAATAAATGATGCAACTCATGGTGACCATACTCTGCTCTTGCCATTGGGAGCTAACTGGCTAAATTTGATAGCAGTTATTGATCAAAGAAATAAAATGGTTTATTGTGAAAACAAGAATGATGAAATCATATGTTATCACAGAGTAAAGTTTTAATAATTTTATTTATTTCACAAACTTGTGTTTAACTATATATTCTACACTGTTGATTTATATGATCATTTATTCAATATCAACCCGAGAGGTTCCACAGATACCTGTTTCTAATCAGTGTGCCTGAATTCACAACTACTCCTAATATGTCTTCTTATTGATATATTAGCCACATGGCCTTGTTTCCCAGTTAATGCATAGTTGCATATTACTGCTAAATTCTTCTCTAACTTCATATGTAGCTGTGCCTTATTGACTTTTTCATTTGTTCCCATGAGACAAGGTCAATTTATAGACCCATTAGGTTACTGTGACATTCACACCCACACCAGCTCACAGCTCAGTCCATTCACCTGAGCATGCAGACACATCAAGAGTCAGAGAGATGAAGACATGGATGGACTGTTCATATTCTTGTATTCATGAGCTCTCTCCTAGTCACTTAATAATCAAACAAAGCTGTGTGACTGACTGTGACTGACCTGCACGTGGTCCAGCAGCATGCCGGCCATCACCATGCCCAGCCCGGCCAGCAGGTATGAAGGCAGCACCTGGAGGAAGATCACCCTGGATGACTCTCTGGAGCAAATATGGAACTTCTCCTCTTCCATCTTGTCAGGACAGCTACTGCTGCTGAGATTCATGTCTGGTCGGCACGGCTGCCAACTTTCTGTGCTCATTGAAGCCAAAGTGCTGCCAAGTAAAAGAGTCCAATACTGTTTGTCTTTCAGTCTGTCAAGCCGCCCTGCCCTGCTCTACCTCTGTGGTCACACATGGACTTGATATCACATTCAAATGCTGTTATCTGTGTTTACTGATGAGAGTTCAGGACTAATTTGTATGATTTTTAATAATTCTAGTTTTTACTATTTGACAGATTTTGCTACTTTATACCATTGTTTCAATATTATATCAGTATTAAGACCATTTAACTATTTTGCTTTAACTTATTCTACTTTAGCACATCTTGAAAATTATAACATTAAACTGAGTTTTTGATCTCATTTTATATCACAGATGTGAAATTATGAAATTCACCTTAGATTAAAAATGAATGACTGAATGCTCTTGAACTGGCTAACCCTTATTTTCATACAATTTTGCAGGTATAATTTTATACAGTATCTGATGGCCATGTGAACTATCTACTGCTTTTTATTAATACAACTAATTGTGCTGCCATGTTTCTGCACTAGTCAGTTCCTCACACAGTGTTTTCACATTACATTATGTTGTCAAGTAGTGCTAGGCATGTAATCCTTAGAAGATATCAAAAAAGATTTATATCACAGACAGACATTATAATAGCAACTTATTTAGTCATTCTGATGTCCAGCTGGACTTGTGGCAGATATAGAACAAGTCTGACAGTCTGGGATCCAGTGTAGTTTCACTAATTCTTTTCCTGATTATACTTTTTATGAGTGATATAGATTGAGGGAATATTTTATATATGCAAACTTGCTGAGCCATATGTTAGTAATGTCACTCGCAAGCAGAAGCTGTGTAATCACAGCATCACAGACCGTAGGCACTACATTGTGTTTTTGCCACGGGAACCTACATGCATTCAGGTGGTGATGCAGAAAATCATTTTTCTCATTTGCTTCAGGCAATATTAACACTTTAAATTTTACACAGCATGTCATTCATGCACTAAAAGAATGATGACGACACAGCAACTACAGATCACTTTGGATGATGTTTTTATGCTTGGTCCTGATTTGCTGCCAAGTCCATTTAACACTGCTGATATTGCAGCAAATAGAACACAGACTAGATTGGTATTCACAGATAATATCTGATAAATAAAATCAGTTTCACTTTGATCTGTCCAAACACTACAGTGATTTCCAGGTGTCCTTCATGGGCCAGTGTCAGATGTAAATGCAATTCTTGAACAGGCCCAAAATGTTAAATATGCTGAATGTGCAGAGTGCACTGAGTGGTGACGTAGATATATGAACTTATGACCCTTCAATCACCCGTTCCTCTTGATTGAAGTAGGCCGCATGTGATTGGTTCATTTAGTGCAGAAGTCAAATGAAGTGACAAACTTCCCTTTTGACGGGAATGAACAAAACAAAGAAAACAAAGAAACAACAAGAAAAAAAGAGAAGTTAGCCATTATCTCTGATTGGCGTTTTAGGTTTCGTGGAGCTAGCTAATGCACAGAAAGCCTGGCCAGCTTCCTTCACAGTGCACACATCAGGTGTGTTCAGATTAGCAAATAGATATTACATGAAATGTGCTTTGAAAGATATTTGTTTGCCGTTCAAATGACAATTTAAAAAACTTGCTGACATAGAGTAATACACAAACACCAAACCAGAGCTAATCATTATTATCTCTGACTTGTATGGAGAGAAATTGCCTTAAGTTTAGCTCTTAGCTAACATTATGATAATGGGAAAGCTATGCTAAAACATCTAAAACATAAACTAAACTGTCTATTTCAAGAGAAGACAGAAGGTAAGCTGTAAAATGTCATTTTCTTTCTTCCAATTGATGAATGTAACTGAAGAACAATTTTCTGTCATTTTAGCTCTATTAGCAAAAATATTGTGAGATGTTTGACTTTCCTCACTAGCTACTCGCTAACTTTCTGGTTTGTAGCTGGCCAGGTAATAAACAGTGTGATACAGAAGCCCATTTTAATCATTTTTTTAAAAGTTACACATATACAGTATTTGAGAAAATACTGAAAGTCAAGATGTCAATATACAGAGTCCAAATCAAGAGATACCAAGTCAAAATTATGAAACATTAAATCCACATTTTTGACTGAAGAGATACTTATGGAATAAGTCAAAATGTTATGTTAGTCATTTGTATTTCAGTATCATATCTCATTTCTCACAACATATCAATACAACACATTGCGCATTGCCCTCAGTCAAAATCCATATAGCTCACAATGTAATCATCCATACAGTGACAGATTGTCAACAATTAAAAATTCTTGATTCCACAAATTTGTTTGTTTGTTTGTTGTTGTTTTTCTGGACATAATAGTCTTGTAGCAGGTTTCATGTCAGTAGCTGTAAAAAACAGGAAAGGCATCTTCAGAGAACAGAGCCACGGCCCGACACTACCTGCTATAAATATTCACCCTACACCTCCCATCCCCACTTAAGGTCTCGTGTTATATGTCAAGGGCTGAGCTCAAAGGGTGGGAGCCAGAGATTACAGTTTGCTTTCTGGATCTGGTATCATTGCACTGCACTGATGGCTTCATAGACAGACTGTGTTGTTTACCAAGTCTTCTTACTATCCGAACTGCTGTTTGTGGCTTAAAATTCATTATGTTTTTTGCTCAAGATGTTGTGTTTGGTTTCCGGTGGAGTGTAACTGGCATTTGCTGGCTCTTGTCCGTCACCTGGTGGCAGCTGGCTTTGTAGCAGCTTTGCTTGCTGACAGGAACAAGGCCAAGCTCAACAACAGAAGACAACAAGCTAGAAAGGTTTGCTTCTTTTTGAACGTCTTTAGCATGCAGCAGCATTTGCAGTGTTTTTGATTTTATCACAAATGATACAAATGGTCTTGTCAACAATTTCAGTTTTGCCTAGAAAATTGGTGATTGCAACAGGACATTTGCATGTACAGTTTGAAAAACTAAATGATTAGGGACATACAATGGCTGGTTTGTTTCTCAAGGTGTGTTTAATGTGACCAACATGGCTGGGGCTTGTGAGCAATGGCAGAAGAGAGGTTCTGGCGAGAAGAGCGGGACCCATCCTCAGTTCATCAGTGGCTCCAGTAGTGAATCCACCACTAAAATCACCACCATCCGCCTTCGGGACATTTATGATCCCAAGCCTCAACCTCCCAAAGCCCCAGTCCCGATCCGGCCTCCAGGTCCAAGAGCTCCCACAGTGAAGGAACTCAATTTAAACCCCAGCTTGCCCAGTGATCCTCCAACCAAGACGATCATGAGGAGACGTGCTCAATCTCTTCCTCCGTCTGCAGTGAGGAAAAAGGAACTCAGGAGCCTACAGGTGCGCTTTGTGGACTCATTGGGCCTGGAGTTAGAGGAAGTTAAAGTCTTCAAGGTTCAAGAACAACCCCTGATACCCCAACATGTGATGTTTAGACTACTGATGAGCTCTGAACTGGCTTTTGGGAAGTCACTGGAGCTGTCCCTGCCTTACTTCAAACCTTGTTTCCCTGAAAATATGGGAGCTCAACCAGACTTCCTGAAGCGTCTCTGGGCTCAGAGTGTGTGTCTGGAGCAGGTCCTGTGTTCAGAGCAGGGGATAACAGGCACCGTACAAGTACTTAATTTAGCTTATGAGAAAGAGGTGACAGTGCACTACTCTTTCACCAACTGGAGAACCCTCACAAAGGCAACAGCATCCTGGGTATCAAGTGGGTACCATGCCAAGGGCGACAATCCAGAAACAGATATCTTCAGATTTCGTCTGCCTGTTCCACCTTTCATTTTGCAGCCAGGATCCATTTTAGAATTTGCCATCTGCTACCATGTAAAAGGATTTAATTACTGGGACAACAACAATGGACACAATTACAAACTGTCATGCCACAGCTACAAGGTGACTGTGCCAAGGGAGTGTGAGGACAGCATGCTGCATTTTACCTGAGTGTCCACATGGGGGAGCTGACACACCTGCACACAAATATAGGTGACAAACAAGCAAAAATGCTTTATAGTAACTTTCAACTATCCAAAATAGATTTAGTCCATGTTTCTACATTTTTGCCACATTATTCAAATATTATAGCTATAGCATACTTTCATAATCAAACTTTATTTGCAAAATATATGATCATTTTATAAAATTTGTATTATTAAGTGTGAACAACCCAGCGATGTATACAGTAGTTGAAATAAACTCCACCTCAGCCAGCCCAAAATTAAAATGCTGCTTATATGATAATATACTTTTAAGTACATTTAACTGATAACACGCTTGCTTTTTATCCTAAGTAACATTTTGAATGCAGGAGTTTTACTTGAAACAAATGATTACACTGCACTATTGACAGTTTTACTTAATCGGAGTACTTCCTCCACCTCAGATTAGAAGATGCTCTCACCTGGAAGAACTCGACACTTTAACACTAGAGAAATACTGGAAACACTGAAATGGTCAGGGATTTGGGAATCATTGGAGGAGGACAAGACTTGAATTTAAAGGCCTAAATTTACTTAATAAACAGTGGTTTGTACCAAATATGTCAAAGAAAAGAAGTAGCCACAGAAAGTCAAAAAAGGGACATTGTGAAATTTCAGATATGGTAATGTTGGTATATTTGTTGATATGGTATATTTTTGTATTTCTAGTATTAAAAAGCATATCTATACATCTGCGAGAGAAGAACAAACGTTCTTAATAAAGTTGGAGTTATTCTGCACTACAAAACAGATTCCAATAGATTATTTTGGTTTGATAAAATACATTATTATGGGTACAGTGAAACAGTTTGCTTAGCTCCTCCACATCCTTAAAGGGGTATGCCATCGATTTAGTAGAGGTCAAGTTTCACAAACACAGGACCCTACATTTCCAATAATGTAACTCATTTTTAGTGAGTTACTTGTTGCATGTTTGCAATGCGTGGAGTGACCCTTTAAAATATTCCAGTCTGCTTCAAGTGATGGAAAGATTCCTGTGTTCCTGCTGGGCTTATTATTCAGATTAAATCCCCTCTACGTCTGGAGAGACCCACAAAAGAATTTGCTCACTTTGCACTTTAGCAAGTCTGGTGGAGAATTTGCATAAGGCTCCAAATTCATATTATTTGCCGATTTCCCACAAATGGAGAGGGCTTAATGATCCACTGGCAACCTGAGCAGCTTGTTTGTTGTTCCTGTGGACTTTCTGCTATGATCAACAGGGCTTGACCTCATTCTTCTGGAGCTCGTTTTGTTTTTAGAGGAGGATTACAGGGAGCCGTGTTAGCTGCTCTGTTACACTGTGACCAGCTCCCTCAGATCCTCGACAGCACTGACCTTGCACTAAAAAGTTTCCACTGATATGAGAGGCTGAATTCCAGAGAGCTCTCTGGCAGGCTGCGACGTTTGGCTCATGGGAGGGCATTCTTCCATCTGCATTAGTCACTGCAGCTGTACGGCATGCTTTCAACATGATAGCAGCTATCTGAATGCCCAAAACACTACTGAGTGACTCGAGTTTTAGAAAACTAAAGTTGCTCATTAAAGGAACAGTCAGTGATCCAAATGTGAACAAATGGTTAACCCTATCTCCAAAAATAAAAATAACCCGGAGAGAAATAACTTGCTTTAACTATGAAACAGGTCTTTAAATACAACTAAACCTAAGTTATAATTTCTTCTGATATTATTGATTTATTTATGTCAACAGTAAATGTAACACAGGCCCAAACAATTATGAGCTCTCGAGAAGCAAAAGCATAACAACATTATAATTACAATTTATCGGGTTAGAAAAACTATTTAGTGTTGGGAGAAATTTGATTCAAATCCCAACTTGTTCCAAAATGTGCCTGCCAGCCACATACACTCAACCATCAAGCAGTCAGATGTTGCAGTTATGGGACACGAGATGGCACCATTGCTCAAATCTGGGCCCCTACGTGGTCCATTCAAAATACAAATGTCAAGGTGTACTTGTTTTTGTTATCAGTAGTGGAAGAAATATTCAGATCTATACTTGAATAAATATAGCACATGAAACGTTGTACAAATACTCTAACAAAAGTAAAAGTCAATAGAACAGCTCCTGTCACAGGTAAATAGATTATTATATTATCAGATTATTATTACTGATGCATAAGCATGTAAAAATAATTTCAATATCATTGGTGGTCCAGGTAGACCTAATTTTCTTTATATACTGTTGGGCAGTTGGTTATTGGATAATATGATTAGTATGTAAAATGTGAAATCCTCAAAGTACCATAAGTAATAACTAGCTGTCAAATAAATGTAGTGGAGTAAAGAGTTTGAAACTTCGGAAAGAACAAGTGTGAAGTAATCTAAAATGGAGGCACTCAAATGAAGTACAAGTACCTCAAATTTGTATAGTACTTTGCACACTTTACCCACTATTTGAGAACCATGCATCATAAATATGATTTATTTTGACAATTTTATTTCCATTTGAAACCTTATGAATGCACATTGTAAGTATCAGTTCTTTTGCTGAGCGTTTCTTAATTCACTATTTGTGTAAGTGTATGACTCTTACATTAATGGAAACCTTCAAGTGACAGCATCATCTCTTATGATATAAAAGGACTGTACTGTATATTTGGTTGTGGATTGAGTGATGGGCTGGTTTACCCTCATTATCCCAACTCTGCCTGTCTTTAGAAACATTTGTAATCAATCTGCTTAGGAAAGTAACATAAAGCATTCTACAGTCACACTCCCCAAAGAAATGTGAGTTGTATTCTGGGCTCTCAGAGGACACTAATAACCTGGCAACCTTTTGTTGTTGTCTGTTGCACTTGGACTCTGTAGATTGCTTGTAATTACTGGATTCACAGACGATGACTTATACCACAGTAGCAGTTATTGTGAGGCGCAGTGGATAAAAGCTTGTGCATAACAATAAAAATGGTCTTAGTGCTGCGAGGCTTTAGTGTGCCCTCTGTGCCCGTTTTTCCTAACCCTTCTACAGTTGCACCAGAAACAAAAACAAACATCCCCTCGGTTCTTCGGGGCAGCCCGGGTTCCATCGCTCTTTCTTGGAGCTCGTTTTTGTGAATATTCCTCACTGACAGTCTTAGCTGTCATGCCAGTGTATTGTTGGGGACGCATCCTTGCTGCCTAACAGTGCTGTGTCTTTATTTGGGGCTGTCATCTTGTGCTTATTGCCGGTAGTTATATAAGAAGTCACCATATTAGGAGCCAACATGATGCTCGATAGTGACGTTTGCTCTGGGGACTGGCTGGGATTGAAATGTAAAAATTGATGCATCATAATGGTTCCTAGTGATGATGATTTACATCGTTAAAACACCATTATGCCCTGTGTGTTAGGGCATAAAAGAACTGTGTCGCTAGTAATATTTCTTCATTGTTAGTCTCAAGCGTTTGACTGATTTCCTCAGATGAATATTTATTTGTAGAAGCAACATTCTGCTAATGTGTGTGGCTGTTAAAAATAACAGCTCTGGGTGCTCAGAGAGTAACAGTGACGTTTTGTTCTTATGCAATGCTGCTAAATTACTGGCAAAGTGTTTTTCAGGAATATATGGAAAAAAGAAAATGGTCCAAGATATGACGTGAGTTATAATCCAAAGCCTATTTTTGAACCAGAAGGTCATCACGCTTACAGTTGGATAAAAACTGCTGAACATATGTTCAGCGTGTGTGTTTACGCTTGGCCTTCACCCATCTGAGGGATACCCAAAGTCAGGATATCCCCTCACACCTATGAGAGCTTCCCCTCTTCTTCCTACGCAGCTCCACAGGTCATCGGACAGTTCTGGACCGGACTGACCACTATGGGCTGCCGCAGCTCTCGGCCAATAGCCGCTCACTTCATTACTATAGACAGCGAGCGGTCAGTGGAGCTGCCATCTGTTCCTCCACCAGTGCCAGGATGGAGGCTGTGACTCACATAACACGCATGTTGATGTCAGTAAAGGAGCTAAAACTGCACTGCCAATCTGAACGTGCCTGACATAGATGTTGGGGCATAGGGCCGCTTTTATTTTTTCAAATTTAATATCAGGTAAGAGGTTTATAATTTCTGAAAGAGGCTTTCCAATGACCTCATGTGCACCTGCATCAGCGATCATTTTAATGTGTTTGTCTAGGAATAACAAGCTCAGGGATAAGTGTGACGCCCCATCACAGTAAGTCAGACACAATGGCTTGTTTCTCCCATTCTTGTTCCTCTGCCAGTGTCACGCAACAGCACAAACAGTTAATAGATATTAAATGCAGTCAGGTGCACTTGTTTTCATGAGCTGATTTAACCTAATTAACCTTCTTAAAACCCTACAAATGATGCCTGTCCTCATTTGTCGGAGAATAACACACAGCATGATGAGAGGAAACAGGTCACTGCCTGCATTTGTAAACTAACTGCTGCTTGATCTGATGAAGGTGAACTTCACCACGACTTTATTATCTGCTTACTAAAGCACAAAAATGATGAGATAAACCTGAAAGGATTACAACCCACTGATGCTGTGTAGTCAGTGGTGCTTTCATCCTAATTCTCACATTTGTGAGACATTTTTTAAATATGACACTTTCTTCTGTGATATTAAAATCTGATTTAAAAAACACACCAAAGTCACGCTGTACACAAGACAAACAGTTTGTTACAAATTGAAAACCTGTATTGTGCAGACAATAAATAGTGCTTACAAAGGGATTTTTGTCTTTTACACAGACAAGGTTTCTGTTTACACTGTTGATATGAAACATCATCAACTGAATCAGTGAGACTCAGACACAGCTTGGGGATGTGACTACTGAAACTGGAGTGGGACTGGTCAACTCGGTCACATGCACATTTCCCCTCTGTGGCATCAAAAAGGACGTCATTCAAAAGAGTCTGTTTACAAAAAAAAGTCTCTGCTTGTCTATGGCGAACACATGACCTCGATTCTTCCTGCTCCTCTGACAAGGTGAAGTGAGGGTTAAGGTCATGTTCCTCTGAGCAGAAGTGGAGCTTGCTGCATGCGTCCCCGTCTACCGGCAGCTCCATTTCTAGAGACATAGCCTCCAAGGTTCGCTGGACACAAATACCAGGACACCCACTAACTGTGGGCCAGGGTGCTGGAAGACTCCGTGCAAGGTCTTCACTGACAGAACCAGATATCAGCAACTCTTCACAGAAGAAACCTTGCTAAGGCCTGTGGAACCTGCAAGGGGAAAAAGAGGGGAAAGTGTGAGCGTGGGCTACACATAGAAGGGTTTCATCAATCAAGAATCCTATTATTAGCCCAAGGGATGGTGCTCTTAAAAGCAGCCAATGGACTCTCCTCAAAAACGAGGTCTTGCGCAAGCACCACCCCAGCTAATTCAGGTATTTTATAACTACAGACAGTCTTGACCTAAGCAAAACGTAAGCTAAAAATATGCAGACATTTATTATAGTGGAGAGGTGGTGCAAAAGGGTGCAACTTTCTCATCTCAAGGGGCCTGGCTACAGCTAAATTTAAGCCCTACTCTGCAGGGTGTGCACGCATAGATGTAAAACTGTCGGATAATGCACCTTTGAGTCTTTGAACAATGTCACAGTGACCCCCTTAGACATCATCCGCTAACAGTAAAGCACACGAAAAGAGCAGAAAGGAGATAATAACACAGGCTCAAACCGACCTTGTCAGATGCTTGCTCGAAGAATGAACTTCCATCTCGTTACTTTTGAACTCGTTCAGCTCCTTCCGTATCGCCGCCTGCGGAACAAAAGCAAAAAAGAAGCATAAGCCCAGGTGCATCCCCTCACACATCACTCAGATGTTTTGAAAACAGGGAAACATCTGATGTTTAGGTGCAGATTACGTAAGCATAACTGGGTTTAATGTCAAAGAAAAGGCGGCGCTGATAATGACTTTGTGCACTGGCCAGTATTAACTCATTTTCACACCCACAGTCAAAGTCTGTAACAACCAGGATGCTAAATTAGAAATGTTGCAGGGTTCCTGCAGGGTACACCAGGTTATATTTAAGACCTTTTTACCACACAGAAGGCAGTTTAATACCTGTTTCGTGATCATTGCAGCCAACTATGATTAAACTCCAGAAGGAACAATATAGTCTAATTAATGCAACCTGGCCATAGATAATGAAAATGATTCATTCATACAAGTTCATTTATGGTTTGGCTAACATCATCATTTCCCTATTATGAGACGAGGAGCCCCCCTGCTGCAGCAGCTAGCAGTAGTGACAGTTGCTGTAGGTGAGATGGTGCTGAGAGAAAAAGGTGTGAGCAACCTCCTGCAGCAGAATCCACTATCACAACAATCACACTTTTGGGTTCATAAGTGTTTAATATATCCCTACAGGCCACATCAGATTTTTTTTTAAAAATAAACTTTTGTAAAATTCATTTAAAACTTTTTGGGATTTTTTTTTGAGGAAACTGACTTTTATTAAAAATGTTCAACACCTGCAGAAGCCCTGGAGAGAAGCTGACCCATGTCCATTTCAGAAAAGATGTCAGAATAATAACATGTACAAGGCCAGTGTTGCTGATTCTGAGATGGTTTTTTTTAGCTACCTTGTCAGCAGCTGACAATCTGGTCCAGGGCTTGTCAGCTCGCCTGTCATAGTCCTGAGCTTTGGCCACTTCCACATAGTCACTGAAACGAATGAGGATCTTTCTGTCCCGCAGCTCGTCCACTGTTGGCCGCTGGTTCAGCTGGAAAATAAAGATAACTGTCAGCTCGTCAGCTTATCAATGCATTCAATCACCAAAGAGACCGCTGATAGAAACTCAATATTAAAAACAACAGCCGGTTGGGTATTAAGGCTCTGTTTTGGCTGGTTGACAGTCCCCGTGAGGTCTGGTGTGTCGCCCAAATGTGGGATTAAATAGATGAAATTTAAGGAAACTGCTCAGATCACTGCAGCTGCCTACCTTTCTGTTCAGCCGCTGTTTGATTTCCCTCCTCTCCTCCTGTTCTGTCTGGTCATTTCTTTCTGTTGACACAAAAAAAGACAAGTCAAAAAAAGGCAAATCAAAATCATTAAATTACAGTGACTATATTTCCATGATGATAGATATCAAATGGGTTTCATTTTAATTTTTGGCTTTTTGGAGACGCTTGGTCATTGTACTAAATGTTGAGTAAATACACTGTCACTGTTTATATCCTAGGACTGGACATTTGATGAAGTCTGTGATTAAGAGACCTCTGATCCTCCTCAAAATCAATACTCCTAAGTGAGCTGGTCTGCAACTATGCTGGGAAAGGACTCATGGACTGACTTGAGCTCTGGCTCTGTGCTGAATGTGAGTTGAATGAGAGTGAGACAGGGCAGATTAGAGCAGGAAGAGGGTTCATCTTTATTAGATGCAGCAGAAAGATCAATAAATGTCACTTCATTTTCCAATTTCCAATTCCAAATTCTTTGAGCTATTTTGGCGGCTTAGAACAAGGCTGGCCCCTGGAACCGTCTGAGTATAATTCACTCTTTGGGGGAACTCAGAGCAACAGGAACACATGATTCGATTATTCGCATTTGCTTTTAGTTTGTGGTCAGGACACTGGGCGAATGAATGAGTTGCTGTTCAGGGTTGGTGTCCCGGTTGCAAAGGGCCGTGTTTAGCTTGAACACATGTTCCTGTGCGGGGAGAGATGTCGTCAGTGATGCAACAGCTGCTCAGAGCTCACAGGTGGCCCGTCTCAACTCAGAGACACTTCACTACAAATGTAGGCCTTCACGTGGCTCTTTCATAATTATTCAGTGTTGTCAGGACGGCTCGGCTAGTTTCACAGTTTGAAATGCTAAGACCTGACATGTTCTCCCTGCAGACATAAAGCTATTCTTCTGAATGAAACAGTGTCATTGCTTCAACGGGAAGCTGAAGTCATTAAGGATTCAAATATGAGTTCAAAACCACTTGTTGAAGACACAAGAGGATACAACAAGGAATACTACTTAGTGTGACTGAGACTTTAAGTCTCTTTGGAAACAGTAGTGGAATGTTACATTGATTTGTGGGCAGGGGAGAATCATTTAGTGGAAAAAAAAGTAATTTGCCCATAATGTCTTTATTTGAATTTTTAAAAACTAGGACTGATTAATGGAACAACTGTCCAAAACCCAAAGATATGCTATTTACAATGATATAAAACAAAAATCCTCATATTAAAAAAAAAGTTATAAATAGAATTTTTGGACCTGAAAACTAAAACTGCTTATTAAAATAGTTGAGAATTTTCTGTCACACACTAACTGATTAATAGACTAAATATTTTAATTGTTTCATCTATAAAAAATATTAGCCTAATAATCATGATTTAAAACAATAACAATAGTGTGAAAGTCTTATTTTGAAATAGAGACTCAGCCCACATCACAATATTAACTATAGAGATATTAAAGATAAAGTTTTGACACTTTAGACACCTTTTTAAAAACTATAAACTCAATATAACCTAGAAAGTTGACAGAAACTCAAATGACGTAAGTCAAAAATATTAGGATTTGTAGGCTAACAATCTTTTCAAATTAAAAGTCGGTCTATATCTTAGGCATAAAAAAAAAACAAACAGTAAGATGTATCAGACATCACAAAGAGAGAACAGTGCTGTCTTGTCATCACAGACAGTCTTTTCTCTCTTTGCCTCCATGAACCGACAGTAGAGGTGTACTCACGCTTGAGGATGTTGCGGCTCTCCAGCTCCTCCACCGCCGGCCTCTGGCTCAGCCTCCTGCGGAAGAACACCAGAATTACGTTCTGGACCATCGTCACTCCAGCTGGGGTCTCTCTGTCTCTCTCTCTCTCCAGCCCCCCCAGGCACAAAGTCCGTTCACTCCTTTCACTAATACTAGCACTGTGGATGCTTGAGCCGCTGTGCAGAGCGCCAAGATCCGCACATCCACAGCGCAAACACCGCGTCCCAGCTGGAGCCCAGAAAGCGGCTGCTTCTAGTATCAGGACATGTAAAGCTCCACATCGGGAAAACAAGAATCCCGCGCCAGGGCCAGTTCAGAGGAGAAACAGAGAGGCTTCCCTCCAAGATCAGCCTGCTTGTTTTCCCTGTTTTCAGCAGCGGTGAGAGTGGGAGCTGACAGAGAGGAGTCCTGGATGAGAGTGATGGCTCTGAGCTGTGGATCTGAGGGGAGGGAGTGGAGCAGCACCGCCTTTTACTACAGCCACAGCTCTGATGTGAGGGGGTGGGACCGAGCAGGAGATCCCCCATACACGCACACACACACACACACACACACACACACAAAGCTGCTCTGCTTCAGTAGTATGACCAGGCTTGTGGTGGAGGTAAACCCACCTACAATCACTTTTTTCACACTATCAGCCTTCATGAAGGAAATGAACAGTGGAGGGTGTGATATAGTAATGTGGCAAACTGAAGAGGTTTTGACAGCAGATGTAAAGAATCTGATGATGATAGGTAAATATTTAATGGCTGCTGTGCAACTGATTATTTTTAGTATCTGTCTGTTAGTTGTTTTATTTTTTCCTGTTTCTTGAAAAAACTAAAAAAAAAAAAAAAAATGCCTCTCGCTATTTCCCAGAACACAAGCTGACACCAAATTGCTTGCTTCATCTGACAAACAATTCCAAACTCAAAGACATTTAATCTACAAAGATCAGCAAGTGTTTGGCCTTTTTGCTTGATAAATGGATCCAATGATTAATCAATTCATGATTAATCACAACTTTTCAATTAATCAACTAATTGCTTCAGCACTGACAAGGACTTGGACTTGTTATATGTAATGTGGTATGAATACAGTCGTTAATGTGTTGTCGTGTAGTGTTAATTGTATGCTGCCTACATGTTTAACAAGATGGGGAGGTTTTCCACACCCAGATTTAGCCTGTGTCAGTTCTCGGCATTCCATATCACCTGAATTTTAGGATTCCTCACATGACTTTCCAAGATGAATCTCCACCCCACCCCCAACACACTCACAGACACTAAATTTGCCACACACAGCTGTCAAGACAGCAGTGGATTCCAAAAAGAAACGTCTTGACTTGCCTCATAGGAAATACATATTGAGCTTAATGTTTAGATTGTATCCAAACCCCAAGTATTTTATATTTAAAAAATCCCTTCCCAGATCCTTGGGTAATATGGGTGATACGGTCAAAAACTGATGGTGCTGACTTTCGGCACATGCACAATGAGGGTTGCTAGTTTGATGTCCCTGGATCAAGGATCAAGAGATCTGGGCTGTAAATATTTCAAATAAAGCTAATTTCTTTAAAGCAACTAGTTAAAATGGAAAAAATGCGAAGAGAACACAAGTAGTCAGTGGATATTGTAGCATTCAGTCAAGATTATCCAAAGATAAAGTGTCAACAGTTTTTAGTCACTGTGTGGGGTGAAATAATCAGTTCAGAAAGGGATGAAATACAGGCTTTACAGCTAACCTGAAAACTTTAAAGTCTTTTTGGACAGAATTAATCACAAATTGTCCAAATAGCTAAAGAAGAAAGCGTAGCTGTACTGGGCAGATAACCAGGTTCACATGCTCTAATGTGATGCTGATCACACTTTAAGTGCACAGAACAACCCTTCACTGAATAAACGCAGGTTAAATAAAGATACTCCGTCACGACTCACTTGAGGAAAAAGGTGCGAGCTTGTAAGAAAATCCACTTTTATTATCAACTAGAAAAGGGTCGGACCACCATGTATTCACACTCTAAGTGTTGGGAGATGAAACTATGATTCACACCAGCAGCAGGGACAATGTAGAGCAGAGCAGAAAATGAGCTCGGATGTTGTTCCGACCAGCACAGGAGCACAAAGTGCTGACCAAGAAAGGGACATTACATTTACTGGGAACACAGTGTCTTTTTTAGGGCAGGACAACCCCCTCATCCTCCAAATAATTGAGGTGGACAGACAGTTTTGAAGTCTAGGTTCACAGCAGGGCGAGCTGGCATCATCTTCAAATTGTCAAAATGAGCGCTGAAGTACTTAATGTCCTCTGCAATTTCTCTTTCCAAGTCTAGTTAGAATAAATGTGACAGGACAGCTTCTATGCTTTAGAATGACTTTACATAGGCTCGGTAATTAAGTATAATGTTTTAAACCACAAAACAACTCGCAGACACATTTTTCGGACTATTTTCTAAGTATTATTAGAACTACCTTTATTAAGATCTATCTTTTTTTTATATGCATCAGCCCTACAGACAACAACACACAAGAATGTTGATATTGGACAATTCAGCAAAATCCCAGATAATGTTTAGTGACATTTTTTTCTTTGAAGCCAATGTCTAGTTATGGTAAGGTTAGGCAACTAAAACACTTGAAGATTAAGATTGTGGGTGTGGTTGATAAAAAACATGAGGGTTAAAGTTGCAGTTTTCTTGGAAACAATGTGTTATTCAGTTTTTTCTCACCGAAATGCACTGTGTGAATCCTTGACGTTTAACAAATGTGCTGAATGCATTTTGTTCTCCACAAAACATCCCAAAAAAATCTGAAATCCTGCATTGCTTACATCCATGTTTGCAAGCCTGTGGTCTTCTTTTCACTGCCTTTGTTGAGAGATATCTTACATTTCCTGGCACATTACCACCATCAACTATTGATTGGCAGAGCAGCTTGAAACCTATATATTGTGTTTTGGCCACCTCAGCCACCTTGTGCTGCTAGTGTATCTCATGTGGGTGAAAGTTAGAGTATGCGACTGGAAAATGATGTGGTCTAAGTGTTGCACTAGCTTTGAGTTCTGACATCCGGATTGACAAAATACAATGATTCACTAAGCTCTGATGGTAACAAATCTTTCCTTCTTATTAGTGAAGGGCACAGTACAAAACATGCAGGTAACAGCTGTGTGTCTCTTAACTGTCACTAATTAAGGTTAATTTTGTGAGTAACTTGATGACAGGTCAAAATTAAACTAGTCTGTTATCAGATTTTGTGTCCATACTTGCCCAAAGATCATTTGTGAGGTAAGATATTCCCCTCTGTAACACCACTGTACAGTCGTGTGTGGCCTAAGTGTTCTCCAACAAAGTGATGCGTCTTCCCTCAGTATCTTTGGCTGCCATGTGTTTATTGTTACAATGCATACTGAGCATTGTTGGCACATACATTTCTTTCAGGATGATGACTGTAGTTCTGTTATGGGAGCAAAATCTGGTCTCATGCATCAAAGTCAGATGTTGCCGTCCTTAATATTTGCACTAACATACAATATATATCAACCGTGGTTGCCAGAGATAGTGGGCTGGCTTTCATTACACTACACTTATTAAAACATTTTGTAATATGGTGTGATAAGTACTTTTGCTGAGACATAATAACCCAATTTCTACTTGACTTCCAAACAGCTGAGCTCAGACTATGACGAAGACAGAATCATGTAAAACCTTTCACAAGCTGCAACATTTTGTTCACAGCCCTGAAAATAATGACGGGGCGGATGGCACCTAGAGTGCAAATCTAAAATAAGCCTCCAGTCCTGTGACAGCTTCAGCTGTAACTGGGACCACTGAGGGCTTACAAAACAGGACCACAGACTTGGCAATATTGGAAGCTGAGGGGAGTTGATGTGCTAAATGGAGCAGAGCTATAGTAGGATGTGTGGTCTGCAGCGGAAAACATTTCAGGTCATTAGCATTTGCCTCAGTTCACCGAGTGAATCAAATCTGCTGCAGCCACACTCTTCAACCCAAAATGGATGCATTAGATGTATCTTTTGTATTTTTACATGTATTCAAAAACGTAAGTGCTGTGAATTTAATGCAAAAACAAAATCCAAATACCATAAAAGCCAGAGTGAGTCAGCCTGCTTCTGTTTTGCCAAACAATCCTATTGGGCCTTTAGTCACAGCCTCCTGCAGCGATTTGTGTTTCACAAGTACTCACCCACTCTTCTTGGTCAGAGGTAAAAGTTCCTCGTTTGTTGGAGAACTCACCAGCATGTCAAAGCAATGAGCCGCCTGTAAGAGCAGGGGCTGATGGGAATGTCAGCCCATGAAAAGTGGAGGAGAATGGGATGAGTCAGGCGCCACGGGCCGGGCGGCGGCCTGCTACTGCCCACTGAGGTGTGTCCTAATTCCTGGCTTCTTCCCCTCAGTGACGGAGCCCGAGGACAGGAGTGCCACAGTCGGACGCAGAGTCTGAGTGAGCCCAGGATGGCCTAGGGGACGAGGGGTGCAGGGGTGCAGTTGGGGGGGTTGTTGCCAGGAATAATTTAAGGAACCCTCTATAATCATAGTTTACCAGAAGCTTGATGTTTATGTAACTTGGTTGTGGTTCAGGACTTGTTGTGTTTAAGTGTTGACCTGGATACCTCCCACTGTTCCCAGTAGGTCACATCAATATGAAAGACTGTAGCTGTGAGGACAGTGCTGCTTGGATATATATTTATATACATTTGGATATATAGTTATGAAAAAGCTCAGTGAACCAGCCTTCCAACAACCTGTTCAAACTCCCTCTATTCAAAGGCTCACTGTGCTATTGATGGTAGATAAATGGGACACATACCTTTAAAGACTCAGACATGAAACCAAGAATCAATTCTTTATCTAGCCAGTTGTTTGTCTCCGAGGCTCTGGCCTTTAGCATGTGTCCACAGATCAAGTGGGGGATCATGTCTGGCTCTTGAACAACCCACTGGGAGCACAGTGTGGAGGAGGCAACTTCAAATAGCATTGACCCGCTTCAAACAATCTATAGTATCACTAAAGCCATAAACGTGAATGTCATGATGGGATTAGAGGAAAATAATCAGGTTTCATTGTCTGGGGACCATGGATGTCAAAGTGCCAATTTTTTTGCAAATCTATTGTATCTTGTAGATGTTGACAAAATAATGTCATCACAATCATTCAAATAGTTACTAGGTATTTCACTAAAAGGCAAAAATGTCAACCTCCTGGTGGAACTAGAGGGAAAGTCAGGTGATCACCGAAGTCAGAAGGATTCATCTTCAAGGGACAATGAATGTTTGTACCGAATAAAACGCAATCCATACAATAGTTGTTGAGATATTTAACTGTAGACCAGTAGTGGACTGACCAACCGGCCTATAGATGGACAGATGGACTGACGGATGGACCAACAGACCGACATTTCCATCCCTGGAGTCATTCCGCTTTCCGTGGTTAAAAATCTGAATTTGAGTGTCTAATCCTTTCAAAATACACTAACTGTCCCGAAACTGAACAAACATTGATTTCCTAAAGCAATGGACATCCATTAGCCAACATAGCAGATGTAACCTATTTAAAAATCAATTTCTGATTCTGTTTGCATAATGAACACTCTTACAGTCGACTGGAAAGCCAGAATCAATGCTGGATCAGATGGACGACGGCCAGACCGGGAGAACAAATGTACACCCTATGGCACATGTTTATTTATAGCCTCAGAAAAGTAGCAGTGGGAGAAAAGCTAACAAAATTAGCCACATATGTCACAGGTCACATCTCTGATCACTGGTGATCTAACCCTAATTTGGCATGAAGTTAGAAAGGGGAGAAAAACAACCAGTGTTCAGTGAGTGGGTGCAGAGGCTTTGAGACTTCTGACATTTCAATTAGAGGGTACTCAGCTAGATCCCTTGAAAAAAAGCCATTGTATAACGTTAATTATTGCATGTGGGACAGGGATGGTCTACAGTGGTGACAACATGTAATTTGACGATTTCGCTTCGTGCCATATATGTGCTGGCCGTACCATCCGGTGCTTACGTCTCTCCAACTGCTTCACAATATCTGCCAACTCCGGTCCTGTAATTGGATTGATGCCCGGCTGTGATGCTGCTCACTATAAAGGCACAAATAGAAACCGGAGAGGCTCATCCTGAGAAACGTTCCTTGTGTGAAACCACAGAGATAAAAACTACACAGTCTTCTTTATTTTTACACTCAGCTGACTGCAGACATGTTCTCACCTAGAGCACTAACATTCAGAAATACTGAACTCTTCATTAAATTTGTAACCGAGAACAGCACCCATTCTCTGCAAAAGGGAATAGAAACTGAGATACCAATGGGAAAGGTAAAAACGGGAGCAACAGTCCAGACTTGCAGATGGAGACATATTTATGTTGCCACCTACAGGCAAAGAAAGAAAGAGCTGCTGCGCTTTTAACAGTTGCACCACCTTCAGGCAATGAATGTTTGAAGCTGCAGTTTTTGTTTTTGCTTTTTCTTTTCTTTACTCTTTTTAATTACACTTGTTCCACCTGTTAGCTAAAATGGAATACAAAATAATAATGCTGATAATCAACGTGACAAACATAAATCAAATTAAATAATCAAATAGAAATATATTGCTTTTGAAAATTACATATGAGAAATTGTCATTTATTTTCCTTTGTAAACATTTTGGACCAAGGCTAAAAGGTGACATTATGTACCTTTTGAAAGAAGAAATAACAATGATCTTCTAACAAATGAAAAATTCAAATCAATACACTTTCTACTTGGCCTGGTATGACCAGTAGCTTATGAAAACTGTAGATATGTACATATTGTTGTATAACTGAGCTAGTGGCCACCATTCATTAGTACTACAAATCAAATCATTCCACTCCACTTTTCCTGTCATAACAACATATCACTTCAACTTAGGCTACACTATCCTGTCTTTAGGCTCTCACCAGCCAATCGTGTAACGAGAAATGCTTCTTGTTTAAACAAGATACTTCAATTTTGCATAATAATGTGTGATGAAATGACAAGATAAATCAATTGGCTCTTATAATTACATAAATTAAATATAATAATTTTGTACATAATATTAACAAGAAACTTTTTTTTGTCCCAGAGGCAGCATTTTGTTTCTGTAGCTTAACAGCTTCCTTCTCTCTCCAAACGAACTATGGGGACGGAGGACACTTGATGACATGATGCAATCTTAAGCAGAATATATGGTCCAGTTAACAAAACCATTACCTTCTGATCAAAACATCAAACATATCAAACATATCAAACATACACAAACATGCAAACAGCATATCTATCTATCTATCTATAGATCAGCATCCACAGATCGATAATATGTATATATATAAGTATAGACAAAGTCTGCAGGTTCAAAATGGCAGCTGCAATAACTATACTTTAAAATACTGATGTTACTTTTCTTGGCACAGTTTGAATTTATCACTTACACCATGCATCTTCTTTCATTAATTCAATTTCACGCCTCTAGTAGGTAAAGGCTTGTTGTATCAGACATGACTGTGCTCTTCACTGTTGTGAGAGCTGAGCATTCAGACATTTCTGGATTCTGTGAAAGCGATCACTTGCCTAGCTGACTTTCTCGCCCGCAGGAGAGAAAGAACGAGTGAGGGAAACCCGACCAGAGCATGCATTAATATTTCATCTGGGGTGAAAGGAATTATGAGACTGAAAATATTCTCTGCGAGGAGGAACAGCCAGCTGCCATCAGACAGCCTCGGTTGCCTGGAAACTGCTATTGTGTTCACTCCTATTCACAGGAATATTATTTTAAAGGAAAGTGAATGAAAAGGGGGTTAAAGATCACGATTCAACAACACGTATGGAGACCTTCTTTTGAAGTCAGTGAAATGATCAATACAGCTTCAGCCTCCTTTACTTTCTGTATGTTTTTCTTGCCCTTGTGGCGCACTCATTGGCTGAAAGAGGAAAATCGGAACACAAAAAATTATTTTCCACTAACTCTAAATAAAGCATTGGGATTTCTAAATGGCAATATTGCTGTCTTGCAGTCAGCTGCTGTGTGGCCAGTGCAATACTTAGTTATTTATAGTGATCCTGGACAGCAGCTGTGGTTAGCTGCTCCGTCCTGCTTCGCACCGTGACTTGCTGCTGCTGTGTCTTCCTTTCTCTCCCTTTACCATCGCTCCTGTCACTATCTGCCATGTATTACCCCAGACACACAGCATACAGGTATTTCACTGAAGCAGACCTGGGAACAGAGTTAATCTTGTTTTATGGAGTTACACCTTAATGAGTTTCTTGGAGTGCAAAATTAGCCAACAGCAAATTTGAATTGCAAAGAGCTGTAATAGAAATTTAAATATAACTGTAGCAATTATATAGGCCTAACTCAAGTTCATGAATTCATAAACGTGATTTTCATCATCTTGTTACGTCAGTCAGCTATGGCAAATACCTTACACTGACAGCTTTATGTTATGTGTCTAGACTGAACTTGGAAGGTCAGACGGGCTAATCTGGTTAAACCCCTTTCACAAATGGAACCACCAACACTGCTGGGTTCAGTCACTAGGATTAATAGAGGTTTTTGTTCTTCAACCTCTGGACTCTCATATTGGTATTGATAAGTTGTCAAGATTGAAAGCTTTAAGTTGAGGGCTACACTTGTACTGTGTACAACTGTGTAGCAAGTCCTTATCAGACATGGAATAGGCAACAATGTTGGCTTCATCTATCTGTTAAAGGGGAACTCCACCTATTATACACATCAAAGGTTCACTAGGTACTTATATGTGAAAAATGTGTTGAAAGTATAGTGTTGTAAAAGCCTCAATTTTCATAATCAATTTCCAGAATCAGAATCAGGTTTATTGCTAAGTAGGCTTTCACATACGAGGAAATTTGGTGTTCTGGTGTTCTGGTGCAACAATAAACATAGTAAGTGGAAAAATAAGAAGATAGGATAAGAAATATGAAAAGCAAGTACTGCAAGCAGGAAGCATAAACTGACTGTTCCCTGTAAAATCTGTAAAAAGCCTCTCCTGCATGGTCACCCACATGGCCCTCACATGACAGGTCGACGGTAACAAACAAAGGATTCAAAAAGTCAACCTTGTAAAAATAGAGGCCACATGTGTTGGCTGGGAATTCAGAGCACTGATGCTTCAAAGAGTTGCAGTAAATCTCAGCAGTTTCATAAAGGAAGGTCTTTACATCATTTTTATATAACAATGTCCTCGGCTAAGGCCACAAGCTGAGGATGCCTGCATAAAAGCATGGAACAGAGGACAAAGATGGAGATCATTACAGTAAACCGTGCCCAGCTCTCCAGAACAGCCCCGCAGGGAAGTGGGGACGGTTCAATCTGAGGGGAATGTGGGAGCGAAAATGCAATCTCTCCATCAGCGGGGCCGCGGAGGACAGAAGGCAAGCGGGGCTGTGACGTAGATGGGCCATTGATTATGGCTGCCGCTGCAGTATTTCGCCAATGAAAGCTAAATTTAGAAACAGAGGGTTCCCTTCTGCTGTGGGCCTGCCCACTGCTCTGCATTCTGCTGCAGAGTGCTGCGCTAAAGTATTGCAAATCAATGCAACATGCCATGTGTTCTTCAATATGCAGTATGTCAGTGGACGTGTTGCATCACAGCACAGATGAAAAGTGCACAGCAAAATGATGCTTTGTAAGAAGTAAATGTAAAATTAGGGGCTTTTTTTAAAAGGTATTTTAAAATCTGTTCTTATTCTTATATGTAATATTCACGTACAGAAAACTGGGTGCTGAAATTCTACATTGTTCCATCTATTCTTTACATGCATTCATTGTGTAAAAAGGCACCAAATTCTGTCTAGTTTTGCACAATTTTGTATAATTTTCTGAAATATCCAAGTACATGTAAGACAAATAGATCAATAAAATAGTGGAAAGAAAAAAAGAATTTCTAAACATATTATTTGAATGTGATTATTAAAATGATAATTTTACAAGGTCACTGTTGCTTGTTGCACCTTTGCATCCAATGTACTTTAGGAAAGCAGTATTTGTATTCAAGAAAAAGAACGTCACTGCAGTGCAGCAGTGTAGAAATATACACTCAGCTTGGCTCTGAAGAGGTGCTTCTGAAAATTTTGTCAATGGTACTTTAATAGCAATGTATAATATTATATTAATTTAAGATTCCAAGAAAAAGCTGAATAGCAAATAAAAAGGTCTATGACACTGAAATGAATTTAAAGGATTTCACTTCCTGTAGACCCTTTTACCTTGTGAAAATATAGTCATCGAATGTCATTACAAGTTACAAAGTTATAATCTACAAAACACAAACGTCTTTTCTGTTGTGTGCTCTTCTAAAAAGGACAGTAAAGCCCACGATTCTCTGCTTCACGAATATCAGTTTTCATTAATTCTCATATTTTTGTCACGTTACAAGTGGCCTGCCAAGAAAGGTCTGACCATTAACAGTTCAAGGCTGAATCATTTGCCTACTTGGGGTTAATGTTGAGCTACGAACTACGCTGTGTTGCTCTTGCACTTTACTTGAACGTTTCCTAGCCAATCACGGAGTTTGATGATCATATAATATAATCATAATCACCAGCTAACGCTATTCCACACAGCACTTTGAAATCCAGACTGTGGAGGTCTGACTGCAGCAGTAGGTTAATGTTATTTTTTCCCAAAGCTTGTGTAATGACTAATTTCAGACTAGTGTTTCACTGAATAATGTCCACAATAATGCAGACAACATTCATCAGAGGGGCGAGTGCCGACCGCGATAAACCCAAACATCTCTCCTTTCACTGTCAATGTAAATGTGTTCAGTTCCACTCAGAGCAAAACACATAAATCAAATGTGTTTATTTATATTTTTGGAAAATAAATTGAGCTCAATGAAACACATAGGTATAATTTTTGCCTTATTGCTCTACAAAGAAAGATGAAGAAAGAAAAAAGAAAGAAAAAAATCAGAATAATTTGAAGGGTGCTATATCTATCTTATTACAATTATTCCTATAGTTGCTGTAAAAAAACTTGAACTGAACAAAGTCACATGACAACATAATATATTCACTCATATTCCCTCAATGTTGACTGCACAGGATGAATGCCTCAGCATCACGTTGCCTGGCATGTTCGCTGTTGCTCTGCAGAGGAGTCAAGGTAAAACGACTGATTGTTCTCTGTCTGTGATGGAGGCTGTTCTGTTCCTCATGTCGTACAAAGTTGTACTGCCCAAGGCCCTTCGCAGCACTCAAACGTTGCCACGAGTACTTCAGACAGGACACAGCGTGCTAGCTACCTCCACAAATACTGCTCTGTTCCATTCAGCACGACCCATTCAATGCGACAGATTCAGTGTGATTCATTCAGGGTGTACACAATCACTGGTACAGGATGGATGTTCAGAGAGTTTAGTGAGGGTCAGCTTTTGTTGTTGTTGTGCGAGCTGCCAGGAGGGGCTAGTCATGTCCTCTGGCAGACCATGTGGTCAGCAGGACAGAGACGGTGGCAGACGAGCTCACAGTGCCGTCACCCTGAACAATGGCATGTCTCAGCTGTCCACAGCTCGGAGTCAGTGTGCGTTGACGACTCTTGTTGACCGGCCAGTCCCGCCGTCAGTCACAGTAAGAGCTGAGCACTGCGGCACCTGAGAGAGCGGAGCCGAGCTGCAAACACAGCGTCTGGCTGACATTCACACAAAACTCCGCCAAAGCTTTTACTGTCAGCGTGGGCCACTTGTTGCAAAGGATCCTGTACTTATTCGACTGTTCAAAAGCCAATTCCTCTGTGTGCTACAAACAATTCCTACAAGCGAAAGCAAAACCTTTTGTGATAAGGAAAAGCAATCCACTGGCTCAGTCTTCATTTTATAAAATCTGATTCATGTCTTTGTGAAAATGGTCCCTACCACTATGTGTCTACAGTAGCCCACGACAACAAACCAAACACTGGATCTAGAGAGGGCCTTTCATGTTTTCAGCAGCCACCGCAGGTTCTCCGACAGACTTGGAAGGGGAGGGTGATTTTTTTTTTGCACCAAATAGTCCACAAAGACTCTCAAAACTTAGAATAAAGCATCAGCAAGATCTGGACTACATATAATTATCACCCCTTGGAGTAGGTAAAACATTAACAAAAATGTGACCACATCTTTTGTGTGCATCACATGTGATGAAGCGAGACAGCAGGAGGCCAGTGAGACATTGTCACATGTCACAGTAGTGTTGGGAACTGAACCATGTGTATGTGGAGAACAATAGACTTTCCTTCACAGTCCAGCCAAGTCAAAGAAAAAGAGCGCCAGACTCCACCAGTCATTAATTCACATCTAGGTGCGATTTAACCAAAAACTCAAACATGGGTCAGTCATTGGCTGATACCGGCAGGAGCTATGGTGACGTCGGCCGAAAACCCCGCAACGTCACCAATCGCTTATTAACCACAGCGCAACGCCACACCCTTGCATTCCCCGGTGACGACGAGTTAGGAGAGAGCTCCAGTTTTCAACACGCCGCCTACCTTAAGGGAGCGAGCAATGCTTGACAATGACTACTAGTCTTTCATAAATCAACAATCAACTAAGTTCACTCCTACCTATTCCCAACAGTAGTAAAAACACAGGTATAGATCATGAAATCAATCATTGCTGAATTCTACGTAGCTGCTTCAGTTTCAGGTCCTGGTGTATTGTGACTACTGTCAGACTGTCATCTCTCACTGGGACACTTGAATAGAGCATAGTCATTGTTAATGTGATTAGTAACAGCTGAGCTTTAAAACTTCTGACAAGTCAAAATGTCTGCTGTGAAAAAGTGCCCTAAGGAATGTAATTTTGCCTGTATTCCTCCATGAATGAATTTCCTTTATGAATGAATGAATATTTCATCCCCTTCCCATCTGAACTGTTTCAATTTTCTGTCACTTCTGCTTTCTCACATGGTCAGAGATCCCCAAATTCACTAATTCTTCAGTCATCAGATCTGGCCAATCATCAGTCACCATAGCTGGGTGCAACTCTTGAAGGGATAATGCTATTGTTTTCTTATTGTCGACAAATCCCATGAAAAGACCAAAAGACCAAAACCAACAATGTTACAGTCTGTCTATCAACACTTTTCCACTTTTACGGCTTGTTTCATTTCATTTCATTTTATAAAAATGGGCTGAGTCATTTTCTAATACAGCTGGGCACTGAGTCATTCCTGGGTTCCCAGGATCCTAAGCTCACCAACTCTTGGGCTTGGGTTATTTGACCTGAAGACAGTAGGAGGACTAATGTGTGTTAACAGAATATCGAACAGGGAAACATAGGGAAACATAGAACACTGGGAACACATCGGCTGTGGTTTTCAGCAGCAGATTAATATACATTTGGTGCTCTAGTATTTCAATTAGCAGGATGGTGTATGTGGGATTGAATCCAAATAAACGAGTATGTGTGTGTTCATGGTAATGAAGAAACATGTCAACCGGCGGCTCTATGTCACAGAGGAACAATAATAACACACACAGATCTTGTTAGTAGGATCAATTCGTTGTTGATTTTGGTCTTTAATGGGATTTGTTGACAACGAGAACATTTCTAATTGATCTCTCATTACTGAAGTGCAGTTCGGCACAGATGCTCCACCCAGAGAATGTATCGCTGCGGAGAACTGGGCTCACAACAGATCTGCTGCTCTGACCTCTGCCCTGAACCAGCACTGTGTACACACTGTCCATAACCCAGCATCCCACTGTCACACTTCCCCTTTGCGACACATAATTGATCACTTCCTGTTTTGATTATGCAAGAGTAATCAGGAGTTCAGTTTACATAAGCAGTTTGTAGTGTTTGGGATGGAGCTTGGTCTCATTATAATGCCCCCTGCAGACCACGGGCCAAAGTGCTTCTGGCAGCATCCTCTCTATCATGTACAGGAATTAAGTTCATGCAGCATAATGTCTTTTGCTTTTCTGCAATTACAATGAATTTGTCCACGTGCACGTGAAGAAGCTCACATGGAGCAAGATGTGTTTGGAGCAGTTTTAGTTTATAAGAACGTCACACACATCGGACGCGTGCATAAATACTCTGGCTATCCAGATTGACGCGCAGCTGTGAAATGCCTTGGGTGAGGGCGTAGGAAAGAGGCACATGGCAAAGCGTGATGCCAGGCTCAAAGAGGCTCATGAGCAGCATTATTTAGTCTGTCTGAATGTCACCCTGCCTTACTCATCTCTCACAGTTAAGTTACGAAGCAGGGAGCCAAAGGCTTAGCTGAAATTAATTAGGCTTCATCAAACTCGCTGCCCTGTTTTCCCCTCAGTGTGCTCGGACAGGAACGGAACCCAGCTCCGTTTCTCTCTCAGCTCAAAGTCTTTATCGCTCTAATTAGCTGCTTTGACCTGTGATGGTACTGGGTATGTAATGAAACCACACCCAGGACATGCAAGGGTCCAATCTCCCTGGAGCTCACTCACTTCAATGGTGACCTTCATATTGCAAAAATTATGTAATGACTATTACGCTGTGTAATAACTATTTGGACAGGAATATCATTTCAGATACCAGAAAACAGTTGTTACTTCTGCTGGGAGCCAAATATTTATGAGACTGTAGATCAAAAAACTGTATCGCATTTACATCAGGTATAGTTTAAAGAAATATAAAAAATTGCTATTGAAGAGATGAATAAAGATGATTTATAGCTTATGTTTAATTATAATCAACTAATAGATTCATAATAAAAAATAAAGGTGATGAATTAAATTTGCATTTAAATAATGACACTAGAATTAAATGCAAAAAAATACATTAAAAAAAATTACATTTTCAAGTAATAATTCTATTTCCTTATTCTGTCGTTAAATAATGACTTAAACATTGAAGCAACTTTTTGTGGTAAAACCGAACATATATTATAACAAATTATGAACTAAATCATTACAACTTCATATCTTGAATATATGCTTTGCATGTATGGAAAGTAACTAGATTAACTACATTAGTAACTGTACTGTACTTAAGTACAGTTTGGGGCACTTCCATTTTCTGCAACTTCATACTTCTACTTGACCACATTTCAGAAGGGAATATGGTACTTTCTGCTCCTCTTCATTTATCTGACAGCTTTACTCGTTACTTGGCAGATTAAGATTTTACACAATCCCTAGCTTTTTGGTTTTTGACCTCTGACAAACAACAGTGTCTTGTTGGAGCTTGTTGTCACATTTCAAATTTCAATGAGTTGTACGTAGTTCCAAAGAGACATTTACATGACTGCATGTAAATAATTCTTCAAAGCCCAAAGAGGTAAAATAAAATAATGACAATAATAATAAAAAAACATGAAAACAAATTTGTGTAACAATTTTTTTTTAAAGTCTGCTGTACTTTGGCTGATGTAGGATTTTGAATGCAGGTATCGTACTTTTAGGTACTTTTATGTAGGACCAAAATACTTCTTCCACCACTTCATATATGTCAAATACTATTTTCTTGTTTTTTTTGTACTTTACACTACAGACATTAAATCTATAGGAAATCTTAATTAACTTGAGAGTCAAATCAATATGTGTGAGCACGAACAACTCAATGAAGGAAACTATCTGTGCTGTTATCTTGCTTCAGGGATGATGAAAGACAAACTGACTTCAGCTTGTTTGGCTTCTTACAAATAAATGACTTTGATTTCACAGTGGCACACGACAGCACCCGCTTTGGCACACTCCAATGAAAAGTCACACAGTTAACCACGGCAAAATCTCTTATTCATTATCAGTGGGTGCACTGGGTTCACAGGCACACTCCACTGTAAACATCAGCGCATTGACCTCCCTTGATGCCCCCTAGTGATCACATCTGTAGCGAGCCCAGTCAGAGAAAATGAACCTGGGATCAGTTTAAGTAAATGAAAACATGGACCCCTGAGAAAGTGATCATCAAGTGTCTTTCAACAACAAGTGCTGCATATTTTCTATATATAAAATTTTATTAAGAGTGATGCTTCCTCATCTGTGTCATATTAGGAATAATGAAACAAATTCAGGTCTTTCTTGTTTCACTACAACCTGTCCACAGTGCGGTATTGTAAATGAACAGACAGTACACACACATGCTGGAAGAAAGCATTTGATACCATTGCTAGAAGACAAGAAAAACAAAGACATAAGGAGATGTTATTACCAGCATCCATCTATTCTCTGAGCATTTCATGGATTCCTCTTCCACTCTCGGGGAGACAACATTCTGAAGCAAGTGCTGTATCACCTGCTGCAGTCTGGTATGACAGTGAGGTTTGTACCTGTATTCCTGATGAGCCACTGACTGTACTATGTTGGAATGGCTTTGCAAAGTCATGACAGCTAATGTTGAGAGACAAGTAATGCTGTAGCAGCCTGCTTATTGTTTTCACTCTACAGCCAAATTAAATCTGCAGTAAATGATTTTTTGGCCAGTTGGGGGCAGTGCAACAAACTGTAAACACAACACCAATATATTATCACCATATATAGTAAATATGACAATCGATTCAGCAAAAAGAGGTGTAGCTACACAACCAGCAGACACAAAGCAAAATTAGCATTCAATTAGACTTGGTGATATAAATCCAATATTCATATAACTGTCTCCACCAACTGGGAGCAACAGGTAGGTAGGCAGGTAGTTACTGAAGCAAAACAACTACTATATATACTACTATATAATAACTTTTCACATTACACAGTGATTTGACATATAGTTTACGCAAAAATATGAATCAGACCAGCTTTCAACCAGGAAATTTTACAGCATGCTGTAATGCATGAATTTGACACAAGCAATATTTGCTGTGTTAATCTTTCAGCAGTCAAATTAGATAGGGCCTGTGCCTACAGGCAGTGAGGAGGGAATACATTTTTTAGTTTATGAATTGCATAAATACATAGATTTTCCTGTTAAAAACAAATACACAATATATATCATAACAGGCTCGTGCCACATTTATGATACACTGTTGTGTATCAATGTATTTTCTGATACACTTACGTGTTCATAACGTTCTTATGACGTAAACTGGCATATGAAGAGGTATTACCCCGTGCAAACGTGATGACGTCTGTCAGAAGATCTACCTGCAAAATTAAGCTCAGAGTCGTTCAAGGTAATGATGCATTTGAAAATGCTAATTAGAAAGCTTGTGTTTGTCACTTACTGAGAAGGAAGAGTTTCTGTTTCAACCAAAACTGGCAACTGACTGTTATCATATGTGTCTGTTTCAACAAAGGTATGAAAAATGTCTTCATAGTCTACAGAGGGAACAATGCAAACAACAACAAAGCAGCTTCAACTCTCTGAGTCTAAAAAGTCAAATGGTCATTCTCTGTGAAGAAAGCTGCTGTTTCACTGCACCAACACTTGACATAAGGCAGCCACAGGGCTTTAATATAAAGTTCCTATATGTCCAAACAATACGTTTGGTGTTGTGACCGCATTGTCAGAGAGGAGTGAACCCTCTTCCTCCCACTCTGCCAGCTGCAGAAGTCTACCAGCACACCCTGCCACTGTATTATTCACTAAAAAGAATCCTGGTTTGACTGTTAATCCTTCACCATAATAACAGCCTATGGCCTTTTACATAATACGACAAATACGATTATGTTCTGTGTTGCATTCCTCCTCTGCCTTTCAGAAAATCCTGTTCCACACTCCAAAAATCAGACCGCTTGACCCAGAAAAGCTACATCCAGGGAAAGCCAGGGAACAACAATCTAAAAAAGCCTTTGTTGTGACTATTTACAGCAAACTGATTCAAGATAATATTTTCTGTAATTTCCCACTTATTACTCAATACCATTAAACATAATCAATTCTTTTAACAGGACCACAATAAAATATGAACATACAATGCATTTACAGGTGTAAAGAGAGACAGATAATCCACTCCTGTGTCACGTCGTACCAAGAAAGCTACTTGACCAGGCTGGTGAACCACAAGAGGCATGCATGCCGGCTTCTGGTCGTCATTTTAGCACCATTCAGCTCACTGTTTTGGTTTTATGGCTGCAGCTTTAACATCTAGGTTCACTCTCACTAAAAGCCCCTTCTCCAGCAGCAGTCATGTTTCCACATCTTGCTTAACACCAAAAACTCACCTCAAGCTCAGTAATTCACATGCTCACTGCACTGCATGGCAGGCTACAGACTTTTACAAACCGAGACGTGTTTCAAAACTAACTGTGATGCTTCAACGCTCTCTGCAGTGCTGAATGTTGTTAATGTTGCTAAAGCGCTTCTGAACCAGACGCTGGTGCAACCTCCTCTACTGCCACCCGGTTTGGCTGACAGCCTGTGAGCAGCAGGAGAGCGATTGCTGAACTATGACCATGACGCACTTTTCATTTTTGACTGTGTGGAACAGTGAGGTTTTCACGTCATGACGATGAACAGAGGCATTAAAATGTGAGTCTTGCAGGTAAAACATGAGACTCATATCGGTTGATCAGTTGATACTGATTGGCTGCTCTACAAGTACACTGTCCTGTACTGCAGCTGGGCAAAGCCTGTGAATCATATCTTTGATGAAGGTGGGTGAGGTGTATTGAAGGACAAACTGCTTGAAGTGCCAACTTCAATGAAAATTTTGATTTAGGTACAGTCCTACCAAATACACCCTGTCCTCACAGTGAGCTAGGTTTGGTACTATTGTACCTGCACAAAGCCCAAAACCACAACCTGTGCTCACCAACCATATCTAGAAATCCAACACAATGCTGCATAGAAGCACTAGGCAGATGGTCATCTGTCAAAAAACTGTTTAGCCTCATATCTCCCACTAAGCGTCTTCACATTGAACTTTAAATAACTTTTGGTGGGTTTACCCTCCACTGCATCTCCACACATCACAATATCTTTCAAGTTAACATTCCCAAACTTCTTGCAGCTTTGCAGTGAGCACCTACAGTGAAAGCATCTGTGATCTGTTTAAGGACTGAGCATTTGTTAGGGGATGGTGGAAGGTAGATTGTGGCAGTTATGTTGAGTGATGAAACAGACATACATGGGACGAAGGAGGGTGGGGGGGTTGATGGGGGGGGGGCTGGCTGATGGCAGGCTGATGTGGGTCCACACAGAGCGACTCACTTGGCCAGCTTCATCTCTATCTGCTGGCGGATCTCCTGACGCTCCTGGTCGCTGCGGACGGGGAAGATGTTGCGGTCCTCCAGCTCCTGCTTGCTGGGCCGGTTCCGAAGCTTCACAGCCAGCAGCTCCTTCCTCATTCTGCGCGGGAGGGTCCCTGTGGATGTTGAGCACAAATTAAGGTCAATAACTGAGCTGTTGAACACAGTTTACCAGCTAAGACCACTGAGCGGACTCTAATCACCACACAGTGTACTCTTGTGTTTTCTTTCAAGAAATCTTATCAGAGAAGAAAACACCTTACTAATTAAACACATGTCTGCATACTTATTTCAAGGTGTTAAAGTATTTGTGTCTCCCATCTCAGCCGTGGACACCTACAGCTTATTTATAGCGTTGTAGAGTGGGAGGAGCCTTAAATCAATTTTGTTGGATTCAATTTGGATGAATTCATTAACTATGGCACCGTGATTTATTCACAAATTCAACGATAAAGTGTTTGCAATTCTGACTAGCTTCTTCTGGAAGCAACTGTGTCAGAGGCTCATGGGTATGTAGCATTTAGTCTGTAATGTCAAACTGACGGACAAAACATGATATATCAGAAATGCTGAAATAATTGAAAAGTCATAACATAAACCTACAAGATCGTTACATTATCTGGGAGAGTCCCTTGTTTCTATGTTAAGCAACACAGAGGAGATGATTTCCAGAAACAACGGGAACACAGACTGGGAGATGCGCATACTGTTTTCTGTTCTCTTATGATTGACTGCACTATGAGGAAGATTTGTTATCTTAGAAATTTCCTTTCATCCTTCTTGAATTAGTACTTTTCAGGGACAGGTTGGGACGTTGTGTTTGTGTTTTGTTTTGTTCTTTGGGTTTTTTTTTTTTTTTTTTTACAGAAAACAGACTCATCAGCTGTTAGACTTCCACACAGCATTTAACCTCAAACAATAGGCTGCACCATTGACAGCTTGAGTGTGTCATAGTGGAGAGGAGGGAGTGAATACTTGTGCAATTGAGAATTTGGTTCTATATTGTACATGCAAATAATTTAGGTAAATTTTTCGAAGGCTATATATGGTGTATACAGTCACACAGTCACACACACACACACACACACACACACACACACACACACCTTACTACTTCATTGGTTATGCTGGTGAACAATCATCTTCTTCTGTACCTTTCTGGTCCACCAACCTGCACCACTGCACCAACTCTCAATGTGTGAAAGTGTTAAACTGCCCTTTCTATTTGACTGAAAGCTAGTTTTGTTTACAGTCACATCGTGTGATTTGTGATAAATGCCTAGTTAGCAACTGATGAGATGGTTTCAGCCTAAGATAGAAGGTTGCTAAGAGTGGTAGCTAAATTAGAACTGTTAGCGTGATTGAAGACTTTTAGGTTAAAAAGAGTGTAAAAATGAAATGTGACCTACAGTCCTGTAAAGCCATTTGGCATTCACTTTGTAAATAGACCCTTTTTACTGGTGCCATGTCCTCCACCAGACATTTGCAGTCATCAGGTATTTGTCTGCCCTTTTAATATTTTTCCCCAGAGTCACAGACACGTCAAGCGCAGACGGCTGTGCACCAATGACCCACATGAATGGCCAAGAATTAGGCCACCGGAGTAGATGTTGACGGGCCGCTGAAACTTAACACCAGTAAGTCTGCTATTCGTCATCACTGTAAATCTCCCCGTCATGCTCTCACTGTAAACAAATATCAGCAGAGATTATGCTGCTTCATTATCCACTAACAGGGTGCCCAGATTTTGTTGGCTTTGTACATTGACAGGCAGATAATAGTAGAGCAAATAGTGCACCACATGTCTGTGGTTAGCGCACCTACCAGAGATGACAGACTCGTTCCAGCTGTCCTGGTCACTCAAGTACTCGTCCAGACGCCAGTTCTCTTTGTTCTCATCAGACTCCTTCTTGCTCTCCGACTCCCCGGCAGGTTCCCTCTCAGTGCTGGACGTGCGGGACAGACGGCCGTCCAGCCGGCGCTTCAGAGATGAGCGCGCCTCCTTCGTCTGGAAACTGAGATCACAACAAGACAACCCTGTCAATTGCAACTCCAATTATAACATGGCCACTGAGAATTCTCAATTCTGACTAGCTGGAAGGTGTGGATTAACTTTAAGTAACCAGACAGTATAACCAGACACCTGAGATGTACCATAAATGAATGCGCCAGTATTAAACTGCAGGCAAAGACAGCAACAGTGAGACTCAGCTAAAGAGCTTGATGATTGAGTTATTCATGTAACCGCCAACAACAACTGGAAAATAGGATAAAGATCTTCTCAATGATAGCATGGAATTTAATTTCAAATGTGTTTGATATGAAGGGAGGCCGAAAAAAGGTTAAATAGTCAACATCAGAAATTTTGAGGCTCAGCAACCACATTTTATAATCACTGAATTAAAACAGATAAAAATGCAAGATCAAAATTAGTTGTATCTATAAATTAATGGCTGATATTTTTAATTTGGTTACATACAGCATTTTGTTGGTCAATGAGCTACAATCCTGGAACATATTCCTTACGTAAAGGCTTTGGGTGACAGCTGAGATGCAGCATAGAGTTCGCCAAAATAGCTCACAGTTGATCCAAAACAAAGGTTGAATAATTAAAACCAAGGTAAATCCAGCTGACCTCAGGAGAGATCAATTATTCCCCAAATCAACGGTGATTTAAGACCAGTTTATGGCAAATAAGAAGCAAACAAGACAGGAACTTTATGAATCTATTGTGATTTTTTTTATCAGTGAAAATAGATCTTTAAAATTTGTATATTTAGCAAATTCACATAGTGAGAAAACATTTCTTACTTTATCGTACAATGAAAAAGAAAGACAAGATAATATGTAAACAATTAATCGATTAATTAATCCGTCACTGTAAAAATGGTAAACATTCTTAGGTTTCTTGCTTCTTTTCTGATTTTACTGTGTTTTATATAGTCTGACAATGAATTTCTTTCGAGTTTTGGACCTTTAATTGGACAAAACAAGGCACATGAAAATGCCATTCTGGGCTCTCAGAACTATTTTTCACAATCAATTAAGTGAAAGACAGATTAATCAATAATCAAAACAGTTTGTATTTGCAGCCCTCATCAGCAGTCTTATTATTTAAACGTCCATATTGTCCATATTTTGTTCCATATTTTTGTGTGTGTGTGATATACACAAATGTTGGCCTTGGGATTGGATGTTTGTATTCTGCAAACAGGACCTTTCACTAGACTGACAGAGCTGATACCATGAAATGTATTTATTAACATTGATTAACATATCACAATGATCAATTGATTTGTTTTTCATTTAAAATATATCTCTACGAAACCTACAAAATGACTACCTACAAACTTAATATTCCATGTATCAGAAATGCTGCACATCTTGCATCTGACCTGTCCTGTCTATGTTTGGTGGCCAGGGCACGGTGCAGTTCCTCAATGATACAGCTGGGGGGCAGTTGTGGATGCAGTGCTCCAAGGTGGGGGGACCCAGTAGGTGTGGAGATCCTGCCTCTCAGCAGGGAGCCATGAGGGTCTTTGGGAAGTGTGAAGTTCCTGGGTAAGGTGGCTGGGGACTTCTTAACTGGCACTGGAGGAGCACCTGGGAAGGAAAATCATCAAAGTGAGACACTGCTGTAAACCGCGGTGGGCCTTTACGTCAGGGCTCTGCTGGTAAACTCACTGTCTAGGCTGCCCAGTCTGGTGAGCAGTTTGACTGGCAGGTTTGGTGGATTAGAGGTGCTGGCTCGTCTTGGAGGCATGGCTGTTTTCACCTCCTGTTTCCCTTCATCAGCCTCCGCCTTCCCCATTGAGTGCTCGTCACTGGGGTCGCTTACTGAGGTGTTTTCATCTTCTCCATCTTCACTCTGAGTGGGATCTCCCACTGTCTTTGAATCTTCAGTCATATCCTGGACTGAAATGAAACATCAGCAATGGTTTGGTTTCATTAGGAAGCCTCTATCTCCACCTAGTGGACAGAGACGTGGTGTCTAAAACTAATGCTGCCACCATTAAACCTGCACCAGTAAAAGATTTTCATTTAAAAGTTGAAGCAGTTCAATCCACAAGTTTTATTCTTAATCAGTCTATCATTTTATCAGCTCATATCACAAACAGGAACTATGTTAAAATTCAATAACATGAGTAAATAAAGAGTATCCTATCTTGATTTGACTGATTTGATTTGTTCATGTTTTTATTTTACCAATTTTTATTATTCTCCTATTTTAATTTGCTCCTTTTGCTTGCTCGTTTGCTTGTTTTTGGTGTGTGTGCACACAATATTTAATGTACATTAAAATAATTCAATGATAAAAAAAAAGAACGAAACTAGCACTAAATGATCACGAACAGAAAGTCTATGCAAAAAAGAGACATGTGGGCAATGTCTGAGCCTTTTCATTACCTCTGCCTCTACTAGACATTGAGTTCATATCAGTTTACTGACAAGACTGTGTTTGAAATGATTTATTCATTCACTATTCACCGCGTATTGAACGGGAGAAGACTTCATGTGTGAGATGGGAAAATAAAAAGAAAAAGGCCGCTCAGGTCATTTCTTTCATCCAACAGCTTTTCAGTTTTTGTCCCTTTCTACAAAATGCATGATGGAAGTTAGCTCTTTGTGGGCTACAATATAGGGTGCACTAATTCTCACTTGGCATTTGGTAGCACAGTGTTGCAGTAGTTTGCACTTATAGACGTATAGCAAGAAATTCCAGCATTGAAGTGTAGTAGCCATTTCTGTGTGGAGTTTGCATGTCCACAACTCTGCCTGGGTTTCCTCCCACAGTCCAAAGCCACGTACTTAGTTTGTTGTGAATATGACTTTTAATGGTTGTATATCAATTGTAGCCCAACCGATGTTTTTTTCCAGCCAATGCTCATGTTGATATTAGATATTGATAAGGATACATATCAGCCAATAGTATTTGATATGTTGAGCGTTTTAGGAAACAGTTGTTTATTTACACATCCAGCAGTTATAGAGCAATTCCTCAGGGAAGTTTCTGGCTCTTTAGCTGCTAAATGCTCCACTATGTTCACTAGCTAGTCTCCAACTGTGTCTGTCCCCCATTTGGGGGAGAGTGGGTAGTGTACAGTGGGGTTTTAGAGCGTTTTCTCTGAAAACAGCTGCCTGCTGCAGCTGGAAATGAGGTCGATGAGAGTTGTGAGATTGAACCAAAACAGTAAGCTGTGGGCCATCCAACCAAAACTAAGAACTAAGACGCTTCATACAGATGAGAAGACCCCAGTCACAATACTTTTTTGAGTGACAGCTCTAGCATTACACCTAGTAATTTGATCCACTGTTTACATATAAATATTTATGAGAGCAGCTTTAAGTTTAACAGTTACCTTTTTTATACTTTTTTGTCAGCATTCCCTAATGCATTTTAACCCCAAAACCGCTGTGCTTTGTATACATCTATACTTTCTGAACATTTTCTCACAGATCATACTCCACTGTACCTGTTGAGGCTTCTAAATCACTGCCCAGGTCTTCACTGGTGCTGGCCAGAGGTGCTACGGGCTCCTCGTCTTTGTCCTCACCATCAGAGTGAGTTGGGGTGTCTGGATCTTCACTGTTACCTCCACAAGCAAGATCTGACTCTGCATACAGTAAAAACAGGAAGAGGACAGGAATCAGTGCGCATAGCAGTTGGGCACCATGTGGCTGAATAAGTGAACTGAGATCAGCCTGGAGTCCTATGTGTGCATGTGTGTGTGTTCATGTCTCATTTTGCACCTGTCTCCGCCTCCTCAGGGTTCTTCCTCACGAGGTCATCTCTCTTCTGTCGTACAGCTGCCTTCTTCTCCACCGCTAAACAACACAAACATTCATGAAACTGGGTCCACTGAGTGTGCTCGAAATGAAAACATGCGAAGCAGGCTGGCTGTATTTGCAAATACAGCCTCCATGTTCCTATTCACAAACCAGCCTGTGTTTATCGTCACACTCACTTGTCGAGGGCTTCAGCTTCTCGTTTTTCTTTTTCCTCCATTTCCAGGGCTTGAAGATGCGTCCTAGGCTGGCCAGCTTGCTGTTGCGGCGGACAGGAGGAGTACGAACCCCTGAGACCAGGCAACCTGAATGCAGCACCCTCTGCTGGTCCATCACATCTACAACACAAAACAAACGGGGCTGCCTTAAAACAGGCTGCAGGCAACAAAATCAACCCTGAAAACATGCATTAGTACATCAATCAGTGCTCCAACAGGGTGAGGACTGAAGGAAGTTCTTAAATCACTTCTAACACAACTGGCTGAATACTACGAACAATCCATCATCATGTGAGAGCAGCAAATGTGGGTCACTTGCTGATTCTTATTGATTCCAGTCTAATTTCTGAGGAGAAGCGAGTGGTGGGGAGAAGACAGTGAATTGCATTGTTTGTGTGTGACTCACATGGTCTCAGGGCAGCCAGACCTTCCTGGCTCCAAACACACAGACAATAGAGGGCTGTTAAAAGACCTCTTGAAAGACACACAGAGAATAAATAAAATCAGCTTCAGTACAACTGCCTTTTCTGAGGTCAGTGCAGACATCTGCAGCCCGCAATCCCCACTGATTTTATTCTATTTTAGGCTGCATACTTGGTGTACTTAGTGAAGTACACAGGAATCTATAGCACAATTTGATATCATACAGTCGTGACAGAACCTTACAAATCTTACATGCTGCTACTGACAGACAGGGCTGCAACTAACAATTATTTCAATTGTTGATTAATCAAATTAATTAGTTACAAAAAAAAATTTAAATCTGAAAAATGTTTTGTCCAACCAACAGTCCAAAACCTGAAGACTCAATTCAGATTAATGACAAAAATGACCAAAAAAAAGCAGAAAATTCATTATTGAAACGATAGATTGACTATCAAAATAGTTAGCAATTAATTTTCTTTTGATCAACTAATTGATTGACTTATCGTCGCAGCTCTAATGACAGATAAATTATCAACATTCATTTTTAGAGCAAATTTATTGTTAAATTTTATCAAAAAGAAAACATGTCTCTGGTTCCATCGAGTTTACTGCTCTCTCTCTTCCACAACATTGTAAACTGCATATGTTTTGGATTTTAGATTGTTAGTCAGACAAAACAAGGAATTTGAAGATGTTACCTTGAAAACTGGTGAATTTTGCAATATTTTGTAGTAGTTACAGGTGTATGTGTCAGAAAGCTAGAACTTTAAAACTGCAATAGCTAATCTTTTTGGCCACTTGAGGGCAGCAAAAAACCAAGTTGTGAACATAATGCTTACATATCACCTTTAAAGTTAATATGGTGAACTTGGTGAACTTCCCCACTGAGGGACGAATAAAGGTATATCTTATCTTATATCTTAAAGGCATATCTTGTCAACAAATGGTTGCTTATTCGCACAGCATTTATGGAACAACATTATCATTCATTTGGAGCCGTGTTTGTGGCCACCTGATGAATGTAAGTCCAATATTCACTCTCTTTTAACTCTGTTTTTAGTCTCTGGGTGAGTTCTTAGTGCTTTTTAGAGCTGCCTGTTGCAGCTAAAAGCAACACTATGAGATCAGTGAGAATCAACTTTAACAGTAAAGTTGCAGTCCTCCCGATAAATCGACTTAAAGCAGAGGGGAGATGCTGTTTCAGGTGAAACAGGATTAATTATACATTGTAATGATAAAAATATTGGTTATAGCTGTTTTAAGGTCTTTAATAAAAGAAATGTGTTAAACATTCTCTGATTCCAGCAGGTTTGCTACTTTTCTCTCTTTCATAACATTGTAAACTCATTACTTTTTGGGTTTTAGAGTATTGGTCAGACAAAACAAACAATTTGAAGAGGCCACGCAAATCAATTACTCGACTCGTCGAGTGCAGAAGCTTTGATTTCTCAACTGACTGTCTCAAAGACTGTCAGTCGATGGCTATTCCTCTTAGCTGGTACTCTGACTTCTTAAAGCTCTCTTAAGTCTGTAGGCTAAGCTGTAGAGGATGCATCACAATGACAGGCAGAAGAACCACAGAGGCCCACTGAGCTGACTTCTGCATCAGAGAGAGAGAGAGAGAGGGAGAGAGAGAGAGAGGGGAGAGAGAGAGGTTCCTGGGAGAAGGGACAGGAATAGAGGCACTCCCACACAGTCTTGCTCCAACAACAAGCTGACACCTCAGGGAGCCTACAGCTGAGCCGTGGGCCGTGCAGGGATCTCTCTATGAACACTTTCATTTTCCCGTTTGCAGCATCCAAATCCACAACATCTGCTCGTTTATATCCCTTAAGAAACTAATTACATACACTTATTTCCTGCCCCAGTCACATAATGAGAAGACAAAAGGAAGTGTGTTATGATTCATACTGAGACAGGTGAGGATGGATTAGGCAGGGATTTGACGGTGATGGTGACGGCATGTGGAAGGTGGCCAGCTTGATAGCAACCAAAGCTAAAGTGCAACATATTCACAGTTTGACATTAAAAACGAGGTCAACTCAACAACTGACACAAAAATTTTCTTCAGTTGTACAAAGGGTACAACTTAGGGTTGGGTCAATGTCTGGGTTTGCCAAACTGGCGGACAAACCAGTTTGATAACATGCAAACTGACTTTATTATTTTGATGTTGAACTTTAAAGTTATGATTAATGGTTGTTACAAGAAATTAAAACATGATGTGTCCTGATCATAGGTCCCGGCTGAGACGCTGCTACACTCAGTCACGGCCTCTCATTACATTCAACTCGGGAGTGACTGAGTCATATGCGACACCTTTTTGTAAAATTGGGTATGACCGTTCCAGTCTGGTATTTGGCTCAATATTAAACCGGTTTGAAAAATTTTAAAACAAAAAGATGTCATCTAAACTTTCTGGTAGCTGCTATATGTACACACAGCACAGATACAGGCCACCATGTAATTATCCAACAACAAAATGTTCACAAGGAGGCCTTTCATTAGGCCTACAAATAATTATTTCCATCATTAATGTCAGAAAACAGCGAAATATGCTCACTAGAATCCCAAAGCAAAGTCATCCTGACGCTCTGTCCCAGCTGTTTCATCTGCATCAAGCTTATTTTCACCAGTTTTCATTGTATTTACCAATGCTAACGAATACTGATGCACAAGAGATAAGACTCTAAACACACAGACTACGCTAACAACAGAGGGCCAATCCTGGTTCACTGGCCCATGAACAGCAGCATATTGGGGCCTTGGCTTTGAATGACACCCAAAGCTTCTTGACCACCAACAATGAGAAGCAGGTCAGCTGCCCAAGTCATGTGTTGCCTGGCCGGGATGCGGCGAGGAATTCAGGTCAGGCCTGTAGTATCTGCAGCAGCACAGCCGGGGTCAGGCTGCCGCTGCCATGGCAACCACAGTGGATGCTGCAGAAAAGGCCCTCGGAGGCAGAGAATCACCACGGCGTGAGGAGCAGGGAGCTGCTGGGTGGATGGGAAGGCTGTTGCCACACGGAGAGACGGAGGGCCGCAGCCAATCACGGCCAAGCGTGCGATGATGCATAATGTAAGTCAGGGAGCTGCTGTATTTTTAATTATCAAGTGATGTTGAAATATTTATTCCCATGTCAGGGTTTGAGTGAACATTGACAGGGGTTTTTTTTCCTGCAGGTAAAAGGGTCAACTTGATATCATGAGTTTATTGCAAGTGTTTCTGGATGAAAATAAATATAACTTTGTATCACAAGGAAAGAGTCATGTAAGGAAATTATACAGGCTGAACTCCATCATAAAACCCCCAAGAGAATATTAGAGTTTTATAACCACTAAAAAGCTTGCTGAACACAAGTCACTGTGGGAATACTAAATGAATATTATAGGTGGAAACAGCACAGCTGAGTACCACATGGTCAGAAAGTCAGTCCCAATATGCACATCACATGATCCATGTTATGTTCAGGGTAAATACTTGAGATGCCACAAACGAACTATAAATCAGTGCAGCATTGAGTCAAAAGCAGATGTTTCGCAACAACACTCACATATCATAGGATTCAGCTGTGTCCAGTCCTCCTCCGGCTCCTTCGCATCATGTGTCCCAGAGGAGCTCACTCCGCCCGGGACACTGAGACTTTCACGGCCGCGGCGGATTTCAGGAAGCAAACACACCAATCAAAAGACTCAGTGTAGCAATTAGCGAGTTCAAGAAGCCGTCAGATGCTGCCTGATCGGCGACGAGAGCGAGCGGAAACAAGAGTGTGGGCGAGCATCCGCGGCTAACTGCTAGTGTTGACATGTGGAACCCCGCCCCTCTGGACGGGAGGAGGAGGGCGAGTAAACTGGCGCACACTCATCCTCCGCTGCAAAACATAGTAGCCTATTAGAGTAGTGTAAAGTGGGTTACTATTCACACACACGCACGCTGTTAACAGATGAGTTGTTGCTGGAATATTTTGCATGAATATCATTTATCTGAATTGGGTTGATGTTATGAAAACATATGTTCAAGTCAAGCACGTTCAGTTTATTAGGCACATAGAGATAAAAATGAATCCAGTCTGAAACAACAGCCCTGCAACAACTCCTCCCTTCATGAAGAATTAGGCTGATTCTAATTTTTGGTCATTCCTGAAGTTTCAACTATATAGATTATATAAAGATAATTCTTTATTGAAATGCGGGAGTGTAAATATACATATGTTTCTAATGTGCAGTCCACCCTCACCGATACACAATATTAAAGACATCTCTCAGTGTAATACAACACAATTTAGAAATACAGCTAATCATTGTTTTCATTATGCCCATTATCTTATAAAATATCGTTTTGGTATCACCTGCTTAAAAATATCTCTATATTCTATATTCTTCAGCACATGTTAATGTATTTTTTTCAGTATGTGAAGGTCTACTGGGTACTAGATAATAACTAAATAATGTCAGATATGTAGAGGGAAGAAAAATTAGTAAGAGATGTCCCCTTCATGTGATACCTCCCAAACTGGGCCCTGCCCTCTGGAAACTGAAGCTTTCAGAAGGAACATTATGGGTTTGTAAATCAGCATCAGAGACAGATAAATGATCACACACAATTTATTGGCAAATATAAGCTTATTGCAGATATAGCAACATTTATGTGCATTACATAGTTTGTCCACCAGAAAGCATTGGCAAGTTTATTTTTCAACTATCTTGATCATAATTCTTTAATAACTGATTTTGAGGTATCCTTATCAGCAGGTATTTGGTCATGAACCAAAGTATTGGATATGTTAAATGTTTGAGATGAAGATGTCATTATGAATCACCAAAGTTATTACAACTCATCCTGAGGAGGATATCAGGATAGATGGCAATCCATCAACAGCTGTTAAGATGTTTCACTAAAAGCTAAAGATATCGCCCACGATGGTGCTAGAGATAAAGTAAGAGGACCAACAAAGTCGTTAGGTAATCCATCCAATAGTTGCTGAGATTTGTTAGTCTGTATCCATGTGGTTGACTAACAGACATTATCATCCATAAAGCCATTCTGCTAATGTGGCTACAAACATCACAGCAAATTATACCACGGAAAATACCACGAGTGATAAAAGAAGTAATATACTCACACACTTAGGTCACTGCAAACAGCCTATTCAGGCACATATATCACAAATACTATTGCAAAATACAAGAATACTGCTTTGAGTTTTTTATTAGATGTATTGTTGTTGACTGTTTTTTCAAAAAAAGAGCAAACTACTACTCTTTCACTCCATCGCCCCAGGAGACTTATTATTAACTATTCAGATAACATCACCTGGTGTGTAAACAAAACCTTTGTGGTTTCAGATCGATTTTCTAGAGGGCCACTCGTACATTAACAGCAGGAAGGGCTGAGCTACATCAGAGATGATAAAAGTCAATGGCTGGATTTCTCCTCAGGGACACACCAGCAGTAAGCAAAGAATATAAACAATGGTGTAGGCTACTCAGTGAATATGAATCTCATTCAATATTTACAAGGCTGAGGATGGAGGGCGTGCACACAAATTGTGATCAGTTAATAAAAAAGTGACACATGACCTCAAGCTTGCCAACTCGAAGACGAAGAAATGTGAAGCGGCTGCAGTAATGCAGTGTTCACATAATGTAAGCAGACAGTGCCTCAGTGGGCAGAGCCAAACAGGCACAGTTTTTGGCATTCACATTAACTAAAGAGACTGTTTTCTTGGCAAACTCTTCTAAAAGCAGGAAACACAGAGCTGTGATTAATAGCATTAATGATGGCTGCATCTCAGCTCGGTTGTGTCAGAGCCTGGTTTTGGGCATGCTGGCTCACTGGCATGAATCAGGGGACAGTAATCTGAATGACTCTGGATCTGAGTCATTAATGTTACACCATAGTACATACAAAGTTACACCTGTGCTTCTCCTGCTATTGCCGTATTCACATCGTATAATTGAGACCGTAATTACAAGCAGCCGAGTAAGAAAAACTGTTCTCACCAGCCTCCTAGTTATGATACTGAATCGGAGATACTGGGACTTTCCAACAGCTGCAATCTCCCACTCACACATGAAAAAAACTGCAGGGGTATCAACAAACCTCTGACAACATGGCTGCAAAGCAACCATCACTGGTGCTTACATCTAAATAAAATCCAATTTTAATACTATTAGAATCAGCTGATGTAAAAAGAACTATACACTGTTTTTGTCTGGTTTCACTTGTTAATGAATTACTACAATTACTTTACACAACAAAAGTATTTGCGTGAATGCAGCACGATTGCTCTATTCTATCAAAGGCAAAGCACTGCACTGTGGGATTTTTAGCAAAGACCACAGTATATGTCATGGGCGATCAATTGTATGAATTGTTAAGGGCACTTTGTGGTGGAAAATCTTTACACCTAGATCTCAGACACTTAAATAAATGGTGAAACAGGAGCATATAGGGTGTGAAGTCGGACACAACCTCATTTAGCAGACCAGATTCTCATGGCAGCTTTGTGTAGTTTTGTATGGATCATTTGAAATTATTATTAAAACAAAGACAGAATTCTGCAACCTTGGAAATTAAGACATTTAATTTGATTGACTGAAGCTTTATTCATCTAAGTGTTGTGCAGTAACAAGGGAGATGACAGAAAATGGAGAAGCATGACCTGCATCAGCAGTAAAACAGCTCAAACCTGCAGTTACAGAGTGTCCATTTGTGGAACAGTTTCCTCCAGAGCACTTTACAAATGATTGCAAACCTCAACCGCAAAGCAATCACATTCTCAGTGACAGTGGAGACGGGCTTTGGTTTCTCAGATTAGCCACAAAGTAACTGAATCAGAGGACAGGTATTGATAGACTGACATAATGTTCAGAATTAACGAAAGATGGTAAATTGATATTAGACATATTATAACGCAGTTGCTCTGCAGTGGTGGTTTAAACTGCAGTCATTTGCATTAAATACAAAAAAGATGAGCTGCAGTAAATATCCGTACAGTAATATGTAAAGTCTTTCACTTAATATAGCAATCTGAGATACTGAGCATCTAGAATTTGAAACATCAGCTGGCACACACATTATTATATTTATGCTTAACGACCAAATTTCTTTTTGAAAGAATGATCACAACTTGCACACACACATATACACACACACACAGATTGTTCTGCCTGCTTGCAAGATATTTCTGACTGTATTTTCATGATGTTCTCGACATTAAACAGCATTGCATTGTGACAGTACTGCTGGTTTAAAAGCAAAAATTGTCGTTCACAAAACCCTGCTGCTGCTCCACTTCAGCGCTGCTCCCCTTTAAATCTGCTGAATCATTCATCAGGTACAGCCACAGCCTGCGCAGCCTGCGAGCCAATGCAACGTCACAGTGACAGATAGAAGACTGTAGCTGAGGGGAAGACACGGCCTCGACTACATAGAGCGTGTGAGCTGCAAACAAAATAGTCTCTGGGATTCCACTGAAGGGGATGTTTCAAGGTTGGGAGGAAGCCAGGTTTCTCAGGTTGGACTTGTTGCTCCCTGGACGATTTTTTGAGTGATCAATTTGTTTTTTTAGTTCATGTCAGAAAATTGTGAAAAATCACAATATCCCAGAGCCCACAGGGACGTTTCTCGTTTTGTCCGAGCATCAGTCCAAAACCCAAAGATAGTCAGTTTGCAATCATGCAAATCAGATAAAGGCAGTCAAACCTCAAATTTGAAAGACTGGAACAGGCAACATATATTTTCTTGACAAATGATTTAAAGGATTTGTTATTATCATAATGATTAGGAATCAGTTTTCCTCCAAAGTACACAACAAAATCTTGGCTACCTCTCAACAACAATGCTTTTTAATTGCATGTATTTCATGAGGTTAGCTCTGCATCAGAATATCAGTTTGGTGCTGATTAGTAGCTTTCATTATTCAAATCCAGCAGTTTCAGCAGACAGATTTTTGCAGCTGCTTCTCCCTTCCCCTCCTCCTCTTCCTTCTTTAGCACAGCTGACAGATTCAAGTCTGTCAAAGTGATCAGTCTCTCCGTCCCCACTCTGGACTTAAGCGTTGGCTTTAATCACATCTGCCACAGAGAGCAAAGTATCTGTTTTTATGATAAAGCTCTCACTAGGCTGTTTCTAGTCCTTATCTCTGTGGGATGCAGTGTCGAGTTTGTAAAAACAAATGTGGTCTAGAGGCTTTATTCTGGCCTGTCCAGGGCATTCAAGTGGTCATATCACAGCTCTGTTTCCATTTGTTGGCCGGGCCTATCCCTTTGTTGTGGGATGAGGATGTCAAAAGGATCAGCTGGATGCTCTGGTGTGTTCTCATGTGCAACATATTGCTTTTACTCGGCTCTGAAAGGAATTAGGTCAGCACATGAAACATTCATAAAAGATACATTATGTGTAAATGGCTGACAGCTTAAGTCAAGCTGCTCCCCCCCAACATGCCCGGCCCAGTCGCTGGGTAGATTTCTGCTTCTGCTACACACACAGTCTCTCACTCTTAAATACAGCATATTATGGCATGTGCATATCCACATTAGCACACACTCTTACTACAAACATGTGACAGCAAATTCCAGCATATTAAACGCCATAAGGACGCAAAACAAAAGGGTACACATGCAGAACAACATCCATTCAGATCCATTAAGGCAGTGTTGCTCAAGTACAAATCATGGACACAGAGAGCACAGTGGAGCATAAAGGCAAAGCTGTGTTGGGAGAGAAAACAGTAAGTTGGCTGTGGATAACATGCAAGTCATTCATCTCTCTGGCTTCACCATCACTCTCTTTTTCATTTGACCTGCATTGTTGAGAACACACCAGAGCAGCATTTTTAAGTCCTACTGTATGTGTGACATCCTTGTTATTTAGTTATCCTGTTGTTTACTTGTTGGGGGAGGGGATACGGCGTGTGTGTGTGTGTGTGTGTGTATGTTTGTGTGTAGTGGGGGAGGGGTTAGTACAGTTTCTGTTTGTGCTGCCATTCAATCAAGTCTGTACACGGAGACAAAGACTATCTATCTATATTCATTTTTTTCCTCTGCTCTCTGAAAGGGAAAATCTGCCTTTAGAACAGAATTAGCGCATTATGACATGTTATTCCTTTGATGTTAATTACATCCCGTGATATCAGACAGTACACTGCTGATCCAGCAGATGGTCCAATCACTCCAAAGCTAAACAAAATGTACTGCATGATCGCAACTCAATTTGAGACACTTTGGCACCATCCCAGCAGTCAGCTGGCATCAACTCAAAATCTCCTCTGTTTCTCAGGATTAAGGTTTGATACATTAATACAAGTGTTCTACATGACAATCTCCATTCATTATACATTTGATAGTATTGAAAGTACTGAAAGAACAGATCTACGGTCAGATTTTTGACCCTAGTTATTCACTGTTATTCAAGAAGCAAACTAGAGCTGACCATATCCAGAACCAATTTTTGTTGATAAAGAAAACAGTAGGAGTGCAGATATCGTTCATTTTAACCCTATTTTCCCATCTTTTTGTGTCTAAGTGATTAACAATTTTTGAAATTGGTCGAGTATTGACCAGACTCAGTTTGCAGAAACATTATAACATGTTTGTAATATTTTAACATTACAATTTTATCACGGTAAAACACAGTTTATTCAAACTCGACAGGAACAAAATAAAACTCATCAAACCCACCATGGGTCATCTTTCCTCTGTTCCAACAACCAACTCTAGAGAGAATAGTTTCAAATCACCTCACTCAATTTGATTCACAATCAAATTTTCAAAACACCTGCACTGTGTGTGTGGGTAGTTAACTTAAAAAAAAATTAAATCGAATTAAACAAATTCAAAGAAATTATACTTTTTTTTTCTTTTTGTTGTGGTATCAAAAGAATTAACAAGTATTGTTTTTAATTTTTTAAAACTAGTATCGTAGTGAAGGTTGAAATTCTGTTATTGTGTAACACTACTCAGTTTTCAATTTCATTCAATTTTCAATTTTCCACCGATTTAGCATAGCAGTCTGACAAAACTGTCGGACTCACGAGGAACAATTTAACAGTTCTCCTTGTCAAAGCCTACATAACCCACAATACAACTCGACTGCCGACAGTTCCAGATGTGTTATGCTATTTGTGACCAATGTAGCCTTGAGCCGCTAGCCACAAGCAGAGATGAGAAGCATGTTACAGAGGGACATCACTTGAGGCAAGTGACATCACTTGAGGCAATTTTGCCTCTTCACACAGACTTCACACAGCTCCCTCTGCAGATACAAAGGGTTTTATACAACGTTTTCAACAAATGCAGTAGTACTACCCAAGACCTGTAAAGAGACTTTGATGAGCAGAGCAGTGCAGAGTTTGGTTGGTGGTTCTTAAAAAGTCTTTCTGTCGATGGGTTCTGTTGGGAGATTTGGGAGCCCTATATCTGCGGTATAAAACTTCCCTACATAGTGGTGTTTATGTCCTTTCATTGCACTGGTGGAGGGTGATGTCATGTTTTGTCCTGCCTCTGTGCTGCTCCCTGGGCCCTGTAGCCAGTGGGACCCAGGGACATCACTGCATAGTGCATAATGGCATGAGAGATGAGTTGGCACAAAAAAATGAGGTGCTTTGGAATTAGCCACTGTACCACTGTGTCTTGGGCAGCTAATAAAAAAAAATCAATGCTGCACCAAAGACTCAAGGGTAAAACTCAGTGATGGAACAACCTATTACCGTCTCAGCAAAGTCACATTTTCATTTGGTCCCATTACATTCACATCACTTCTGCAATGCTCCACATTAATCATGACCATGCTGTCCATACTAAATCCGTCATCACTGCTTTCAGATGTTCCACTTTTGAAAGAGACGTGAGATCCAAAAAAACTCAGTTGCATCAGCTCTAAAAATACCCACCGAGGGGCATGAAGTTAAGCAAAGTTTGGTTTTCAGTGTGGAGTTTTCTGTTTTAACATCCTCTGATTGAATTTCAAAAGATTCCAAAGATTCCTTCCTAATGCTGCCTGCACAGTGTTCATCCCTATAACACAGTCTGAAGGTTGATTTGGCATAAAGGGAATATTCACTTAAAGTGCATCTCGCTTCTAATTCCAGCTCATCTTAAACCTTGCAGCATCGTGCTGGTGTTCCTGAGTAGGTGTCTGTCCATTCCCACTTTATATGCGGCATGACCTTGGACAAAGCATTTGTCCCTTTTCTTTGTGAGAGGTCAGGTGACTGCAGTGCTGGACTCCTTGTGACAGTGACAGCTTACCTCGTTTATGCAAAATCCATCCATCTGCCAAGTAGAGCCCCCTTGTGGCAGTTTCACCTACTGATTAACTTTCAACTGCTCTTGACCCCACTTAGCAGCATTTTTTCGGATCTCTCCTACTACGCAGGCGTCAAATCTGCCTTTCAACCATTCTCCATTCTCACCTCTGTTTGGTATTTTCAAGAGGGTCCAACCACAGACTTTAGTCTAACATTTATCTTACTCCTGTGAAACCATGTGAAACTGATTCTTATCTATCTGGAATAAGCCTGACAACCTAAACCTCTCTTGTGTTGTCAAGGTCAGTTGTTGATTTTAGTGAAATGTGTGACTCTAATGACTCTCATACTGCCTTCAAAACATAAAAAATAAAATAAAAAATCAATCATTTTTCAGTATATTTAACTCCTTGCCACTTATGATAAGAAGTTAACGGTACAGGCAGATTTGACGCCTTCGTAGTAACTTCAGTGACATTATCATATACTTTATATCTAGCTAACCATTAAGCTGGAGGTTGGATCCACTCAATTGGCTAATGATAAAATGCTAGGGGACTAAGTTATAGTCTACCAGTAATACTTAAGCAGTTAGCTTTCTGTGTGGCTTGCTCATTGATTGGATTTTAATGAATTGAGTTATTTTTAGCCATGTTAGCAGCATAGGTCTGAGGATGGTCTGTGCAATGGTCAACCACTTTGGTGCAGACGTCAATATCTCATGTAGCCACAAAGATGAATTCCATTGACTTTGGTGACCCCCTGACTTTTGCTCTAGCGCCACCATTAGGCTCACAGTTTAAGTTTTTTGTGAAATTTCTCAACAACTATTCATTGTCATGAAATTTGGTACAGACATTGTTGATTTGATTCGTAGTCATTTTAGTGCTCCTCTTGACTTTTCATCTGACCATTAGGCCAATTTTTTCGTTCATGACCAAATACCTGGAAAACTATTGACAGCCCACCATCCTCAGCTGTACTGTGTCCTGTGCTAATTAGCAAATGGGTGCCCTTACATGGAGAAAACTTAATGCAGTGACATATAGGCTGCCCTACATGCTAGAAAACTAGTTGGCCTCTATGTTGTTAATAGTTCCCTTACAGATTTGTATAATTGTATAATGATTAAGATTCTAATTATAATCTTAATCAGGGTTTGGAACAGTTTCACCATAAATGCATCACGACTTGTGGTGCCCAACCACATGGTTGGTGCCCTTTCCATGAATCCACCACTGTCTGCAAGGTAGCAAAATTTGAGTATTAATAACAAAAAATTAGGCTGTAAAGAACACTAAAGTACATTTTCAGTGAGCTCCCAGTCTATGACAGGAATTCAGTCAACTTTGTGACATGGCACAACAGTTCTTTACAGCTGACAATCCTATAGAATCCTATAGAGACAACAAGACATATTTCTATTACCAGCTATGCATATCTTACATCTTATCTCATCTTTGACTGCAGTTGCTGTGAAATTGCTCATGTGGCTGTTAAGAGATTTAGCACATGTTCAAAGCTGAGCTGGACATGCATGTAGGAGTGAGCTGCCAGGTGCCAGGTTGGCTATTCTCTCTGTTCAATCACAGCTCTGAATATGGAATGAGACGAACTGGCTCGTGTATAGGCTTCCTGATTAATAAAACATGAGGCGCCCTGATTCAAGTAAAAGGATTCTCAATCTCCTCATCAGGCCCCCTCTGCCTCCTGAATGTGAGGACTAAACTGGGGCCTATCAGTAGCTGAGGTTGCGGTTGGGTTGGTGGTGGTGGTGGAGGGGAGTGGCAATGGTTGGAGAACAGCAGAGGAGTCAAGGGAGAAAGCCTTTCATGTTACAGCAGCATGTCAGATTAGTACAGCAGCAGCTCAAATAGGGAGATGAGTGGAGCAAGAGAAGAGACTCCTGCAGGCTCAAGGCAACACCAGGGACTGACAGGGCACCGCCATCATTTCTATTAATGTGCATCAAAAAAGATACCTTCACAGCTTTAATGTAGAAGCCTCCTTGTTGTCAAAGCACCTTTGAAAAATATGCTCTCATTAAGGCAATAAAAATTATTTTGCGTGCAATTCATTTTGAATATATCATTAATTTAAATTTCAGTTAATTACAACTAATGAGTCTTGTGATTGTTGTTTTGGCCATCATTGCTATTAATGGTGATAAAATAGTACTCATCAATTGTCAAGATCTGGAACATGGCGACATTGCTACAACAAAGTCAAAGTATGATGGGGCAAAATACATGAGCAGTCAAACAATTGTGGTTGTAAAATAGCCAGTCAGTTTATCTAAATCACTTTATTTTCATGTAAAACTAAAAGTGAGTGCACCTGAAATGCTGCTATTAATCTCTTATAGCACAAGAAAACTGTGTGTGCACAGTGTGAGGCTTGGCTCGACCCTCCGAGTTTGGACTCGGCCATTGTTCCATTCATCACCAGGACAGAACAATAGAATCAGGAAAGAGCGAGCGGGGAGGTCTCTGCTTCATTTCTACAGGCGCTACGCTTCCTCTACACTTCTACGCTAACGTCAAAGTTGAACGAGGAAGTTTGGGTATTCATTTTACCATTCACCTTCGTTTTCTCATCCAAATAAGTTTTACTTACTTGGTATTTTGCTTATAACCTGTCTAGCCCTATCGGACTTCTTTTCTAATTTTCTCAGATATGAGCAGTTAACTTGGCAAGTACAGTGTTATCATAACCTGTTGTAATAAACCAAAATTAGCCTTAGAGCCTGTATTGATTGATTTTATTGGGCCGCTTGGGGTAAATCCAACAAGCTGTAAACACTGACATAAGATAAGATAAACCTTAAGATAAGATAAACCTTTATTCGTCCCTCAGTGGGGAAATTTTTAAAAGTAAGTTCCCTGACCGGGAATCGAACCCGGGCCGCGGCGGTGAGAGCGCCGAATCCTAACCACTAGACCACCAGGGAGACATAGTGTTGCCATTGCTAACTTGTTAGCAAACAGCTGCCACACCAACATTAGCCTTCACTTGGAGTCATGTTTCTGTTTGCCTGGCAAATTTAAGTCCAACTTTCACTCTCCATTAATCCCTATCTTGGTCTCCACCAACTACTACCAGCTAGTTTCTCACTTTGCCTGTCTGCTGTTTGTTTCTGGGTAACGTAGTGGATTTATCAGAGCTATTCACTGAAAACAGCCGCTTGCTGGAGTTAAAACAATGCTAATCAGAGTAGTGAGATTTAACCAAAACAGTAAAGTTGTGAGCCATAAAACCAAAACGATGAGCTAAACGACGGTAAAACACAGAAACACAGAGGGTTCTGTGAGTTCAACACAACTCAGTGACCCCTTTAACACTACAAGCAGTGATTCTGCACATTGTTAATCTAAAATTAGTGATTGGTGCAGCTTTAAGTTAAATTTAAACCCATTAATTGGGAATACTTTGTATGGTTATATTATATTGTAGTTAAACAACGAATGTGGATACACCCATTTGGCTTCATTTTTAAAATCACACTTGTCTTCACTGCCAGTAAAGGTTGGAAGAATTGGAGTCATTCTGCCAAGTTCTGTTTGCAGGCACGTTAAGTGTCACATTGCACCCGTGCCGTCTTTCTGCTGATGAAAGTAATGAATATCCGGTTTGCTGGCTACTGCATATGCCAAAATTTCAATGCAGCATGAGTTCCACCTTTGGGCTACAATATTTTGGCTGCACTTGCCGTTCTGCATCATCTCTAACAGAGCTGGTGAGGTGACTCGGATGTGCTGAAGAAGGTGGCTGCTTATCACCATCTCCAAATGAAAGTATCTACAGAAGTCCATATAAAGAGATTCTAATCGGCAGCATAGTAATTCGTTTTCAGGCTGTCAGGGGGTAAGTTTTGCAAAATATGTATTCAGGTTAAATCACAGTCCTCACTGGACTGTGTGCTTTGTATGGCATCAAAATGAGCAGCATGAGAATCTGATTTGAAAGCATTAGGTGAGTACTGAGCCTCAGCACAAATGACAAGCAATTTTACTGTTTTGATTGTAACCACGTGCCACCGAAAACTTAATTTTCTTCCCACATAATTATCAAAACCTCACAATGGAAGAGGTCATTTGTACGTTGAGTCCAGTCTATTGTATAGCTGATTCACTGTGACATTGCCCAGCTGGGTGCCATGATAATGCCACCTTTAGAGATCTGTCACTCCCTCTTTTCTCTCCTTTTAATGGAGATGGGTCTTCAAGTGCCAGGATCAAAGCCCCTGTAGGGGTGCCAGCGCTACGAAAGGGTTAGCACCGAGGGGAGGGGGTGGAGGGGTGGGGGAGGGCAGACGGGTTTTCACTGCTGCATTGCCTGAGCCTTGTCTGCCTGATGCCGCACAGGAAACGTCAGCTTTGGATGAAATATGCTACGGCTCTTTAAGGAGGATCTGGAATTTGATGCGAAGTTTAAAAGGATAACGAACTGTAGATCACAGGACAATCCTTCCAGCGTTGTCTCAGAGTTGCACATACACCAACGCTGTTACGTAACCATAACAACCACGACAACGTGACAAGCAGTGGATTCAAAACCGAGGGCTTGAGCACTACAATATCTGCCGTTGGCAAGACAACTTGAGGACCCTTTCTGCAGTGTTACTGTGGCCCTCATATCTTAAGATAGCCGGCCCCCTGAAATGACCTGATGTTCAAACAGACTGTAACATCACACACAAGTGAAAATGAAAGTGTGGTGCAGTATGTGTTTTATAATATGAGACCAAGGATCTTGTCTCATATATTATACCGCAACCTCCACACACGCCAGGCTGTGATTCAGTAACTGAGCCCCTTATTTGTACAGATACAACAGCTGTACACCATCAGCTTGTCTGTTCAACTCATCATTTTCCCTGCTGCCACTCTGTCATGAAACCAGTTGAATCTACAGTACGTGGGCGATGACGACTGGCAAACAGCGACATCAAGGGCCTGCAAGTTAATTGGGTGATTCATCATGTTTTCCTATCAATCCACTGTTCAATACCTTTCAAAACAGTATATCTCACAGCCACTGCTTAGTAGCCATTGAGCAACAGTGAATGCCTGCCCAGCGATTCCCAGTGGAAATGTGAATCCCATCTTGCAAATAAACACGATTCACAGTCTAAGTGGCATTTCACTTTGAATGGCTGGCTGCTGTACATCACTGAGTGTACTGAAGAAAAAAAAAACAAAAAAACGACCGGTATGTGGAGCAGACAAACATCATGTCGGCTCACAGTTGGAGAGCCAAGTGCTGCCTTCTGCCATTTGGATCACCATGGAAACAGCCAAATACACAACCAGCACTCTCATCAGCTTCAGCTCAACATACTGCAGTCCATGTGTGATGGCAAGTTGTACATTCTGTCTCCCCCAGTGCTGCAAAAACACCTATTTCACACACACAAATGGATCATAAGAAATACAACAGAGGGCATTCAGTGTTGATTTTCATTGCACTGATGGCATCACCTGCAAGTCATCAACAATAATGTTTGTGTAGGGATTTCAATCCAAGCTTGATGATATGAAGGGATAAACTGGGGAATGAGTGAGCGGCAGGATGTAGCCATCACCTTATATACCATCAGTGAGCATATGGGTCTGCAAATGAGCAAAATCAGAAAATCAGTGCATGCACCAACATAAAATGAGCACACAGCTGAAACAGACCTAACTGGTATGACACCAGTTGGTCTCATATGTTGCATGGCATAAATGTTCCTGATTCATCATGTCATTGTGAATGTCATCATTAGAGCAATTTGACATGTGAGGCCTGCAGCAGGGCACAGCATTGAGTGCATGTAGGGGATAGCACATGACGCACGTTTACAACACAGCCTACGTTTGTTGCATACAAATTCAACGGGATCACCAATGAACCAGGCTGCAGACGAGCCTTGATGTGTTCCCCCAAAACGCACACACACTGATGAGCGGATGACAGGTGGTGTCCCCCACCCCCACCCCCTCCTCCTCTCCATCTCCATCTCCTCTCACCTGCTCTGTGCGCTTCACCCAGGCGGACCTCGGTGATGCTGCTCGGGTCACTCTGAGATCTGCCCCGCTGCAGCACGCAATCCTCATCCAGCCCGTCCGACGATGCCATGGTGGAGGGAAAAGCACGACGCGAGACTGGAAGGCGGAACCAGCACCGTCAGCCAAGGTCAACGGCATCAAGTGGTGGAGCAGATGGAGTGAGGCTGGACCGCTGCGGCTCCTGGTCCCCCCCGATAAGGAGCACTGCTGGGGAAATCCATTACGCGCGCAGCATCACGCCACCTTCAGGGGCCGCTCGGAAACTCCACTTTACCCATCGAAATTCGACGTGATGGTTTCTTTTGTTTTTTAAAAAAAACCAAGAATTACATCTGCATTGCATAAGAGCTTTAAATTCTGACGTCTGTGTAACACGAGCATGCTTTTGAATAATTTTCAAAAACTGAAATGAAAAAGTCACAGAAAGCTGGACCCAACAATGTTCAATATCTGGCTACACATGGACAAAAATGTTTGGACTTAATGAATCTGCTGTTTAGTCAACTGTTCATCGGTTTCTGGTTGTAAGTAAGAGTTGCAAATTTCACGCTCTGATGGCTCATTTGTGAGACCAACTTTGATTTCAGTATGTCCGACAGCCCTTGAAGGCACCGTTAGATTCACGTCTCCTTGCCACTGACAGAAAATGAGGACTTTCTTAATGACATTTTCCCACTGAACTGGATCACACACACATTTATTGAGTAAAGCACGTAGGCCCACAGTCAGGAATGACAGAGCTTGTTACCAGCTATGTGATGGGAGACGAGCACAGTGTGGAAAGTTAAATCATCTCTGCATGACTTGTCAATTACTTAAGTGAATGTAAAGGCTGTTATTGAATAAGTGAAACTTTACTTTGATAGTGGACTCCAGGGAGCATCTCCTTGTGCGCTTGTCCTTGTAATGTATTTTGAAATGTGCCTGCGTGGCTTGTATAGGCTTCTTTAGTTAGCCTCTGTCTGGTAGTGTAGTAGTTTGTTTCTTTTCAAGCATATTGGGGCAGCCATGGCTTGGGTGATAAAGCAGTCATCCACCAATCGGCAGGATGGTGGTTGGATCCCTGGCCCCTGCAGTCTGTTGAAGAGTCCTTGGGCAAGATACTGAACCCCAAATTGCCCTCGATGACTGTTCCATCGGTATTTCAATGTAACTCTCAGATGTATGTCGCTTTGGATAAAAGCGTCTGCTAAAATGAAATGCTTTTAATGTTATTGAGCATATTCTCTTTGTTTTGGGACTTTCCTTGTGCAGATGCTGAGAGCACATATGCAAGAGAAACCCTGTGAATGTCCCATTTCTCCATAATGCTCAGACGCTGAGAGCTTGTGTGCAGGAGAGGACCTGCGAATGTCCTGTTTCTCCATAAATGCAGTTGCTGTTGCTGCTGGGTGGCAAATGAATTGCTCAGAGGTATTCCCTGGAAGCGTGCCCATTCTTTCTTCTTCTTTCTACGCAACAATGTGATGTCGTGCACTCCGACCTGCCTCTGGGTGATATTTATGCAGTGTGACCTTTTGCAGGGGAAAGCCACTTTGACTGATGGATTCGACTTAACAAAGCAGCTGAAATGACAGAACAGTACCTAGTGAGTAAAGGTGAGCCAGCTACTGATTTGAGTTGACATGCAGTTGACATGTTTGTTTGTATCTGCCATGATAAAGATGTGGCTCTGATCTTTAAAACAAAACCACCTTGGGAATGGTCCTCCAGCACATACAGGAACACCTGGATAATCACAGGACAGTGTGGAGTCAAATGTCAGGAGGTAGCAGTTGGATCTTGTCGGGAGGTGATAGTCAATGATTCAAAGGTGGGTGGGTCCACCACTTCTGGCTTCAAGGCCAGACCACATCGTCTTCCCCCTGGTGGTGAAAAACGTGCAATGGGCAGAGTTTTGATTCCTAGTAATACTCAACTAGCCTTGAGTCACTGCTTCCTGCTGTCTAAAGGTGCCCACACACGATCAGCAGTAAAATTGCTCAGCTCTTGCTGCTTTCCTATGGGGAGAGTGGTGGCACCCAACTAGGCAGAGGCGTTACCCTTTGCATGGCGCTAATCTCGAAATTGCCACAGATGCTGCTGTCAAAGTTGAAATTATAGCTGATGAGGCTGCCAGGTTTGCAGAGGCATGTAGTTTATGAAGTTAGCTCATTAAAACAATATTCGGTGACCATAAAACGTTAGCTTAGCAACAGTAAATGCCATCATGTTGTTACATAGAAATTCTAATTTATTTTTGCATAAGAATGTAAGAACAGTGGCTAAACTTCAGGAACGGGCACAAGAAGGAAAGAAGGTTACAGAATGAAGAGTGGTGCCAAAAGAGGAGAGAGAAAGAAATGAGTAGAGCTCATTTTGAGTTTCCTGGACCCTTTTCAAAAGATAGGCCAACCAGTGGAAATACTGGGGAGGAAGACTGTGTTACTACAACTGACACCCCTGACCCAGACAGCATCTGACTCCAGTGGATCACAACACAAGTCTCCCAACTGTCCCAGTCTCAGATAATGCAGAACATTAAAAAAAACACCCCAGTTCAGCCCTCATATTTTCCAGCAACCTCACTCCAGGTATTTATACATTAGATCTCTATATATTTCTATAAAACATAAATAATTATTTGAGAAAGGGACATGAACAAGGGACTTGAATAGACCCAAAAGTACTTCCATAACAAGGCCTACATGTAATTTGTATGCTTAGTGGATTAGATTACAGGGCTACATCAGAGGTTAATACTTTTTGGTAACATAAAAACACAGGGCAATTACAGAAATATATATATTCAGTATATGGTATTAAACTTATCTCCAGTGGTTTCATGCCTTGTACTTGGTTTAGTTTTTTCCCACAGAGAATTTAAGATAACAGATTTCTGCTATCACCCCAGTAAAATGGAAGTGAATGGTAAATTTCTTTTCTGGCATTTAAAGCATCACTAAAGCATCAACTTATTCCTGATAATCCATGGACCTCAGAAGGAAAAAGATGAAATACATGAAAGTTGCAGAAAGCAGTTATTACAAGAGTGTATTCATCAGCATTTTTATAGACTTGCTGCCAATGAGCTGAAGAAGCTGTTCAGGGTGCAAGCATGAGGGTGTATTGGTAAAATGCATTACATGCACATTTCCATTGCACACACAACAAATATTGAATATCACTATGTAATTGTGAGGTATTTTCAAAAAAAGAAAAAGAAAGATTTCAAAACATAGCATTCTGTTTGCCTCACTATTGAACTGTATTTGTAATAATAAAGACCAATTTCTGTATTCTAATCTATACTATATATAATGTGAATACTACTGTTGTGAATTGTCACCTATTAACAATTTTAGGCTTCCTTGTCAAAGCTTGGACATAAATGACCCTTTTCTGCATTCCTGCTTTGAGCTTGATGTGTAGTTTGTGATATTTCCAATAGGGGGCAGCAGGGGACAGGTTCAAGGGAGACTGTGAGGTGCTCGCTGCTTGTTTTATTTGTTTGTTAAGTTAATTAAAGACATACATCATTTAGACATACATTTGTTTAGTTTTGTATTAGGACTAGATTGTACTATCCCTTAAATTGCACTTGCCCTGCTGGTGTGAGTGGATTTATAGGTGGAATGACCATAATTCGGAACACATCTTCAGTAGTGGACCTCAGGATCATCAGGTGTTTCAGCCATTAACACCAGACACCCTCACCTGAGGAAGGCCCCACTGAGATTGATCAAATTTCAGGGTGTGTCTCCCTGAGGTTGATGGTGGCGATCTCCGGTGGAAAGCAAAGCCTATAGTCCAGGTCTGCCAGCAGCTTCCAGTCAAGCGCTGCCCCTTCTGGTTTTAACTTTGAGGCCACAGGTTTCTTTGCGCCTTCACAAGCAAACTGTATGGTGGGATAGGATGGCAGAAGAGGCAGAGCATTGATGGTTAGTCATTTGGTCTCTAGTGTAGCTGCTAGGCACCTCAGTACCTGGTTGTGTCGCCAGGTGTAGCGGCCTTGAGTGAGGCTTGTCTTGCAGCCCACGAGGATGTGTTTTAAGTTTGCAGGAGCCAGACACCGGGGACATCTTAGGTCTTCGCCATACCATTGGCTGAGGTTCTTGGGAGATGGCAGGATGTCATACGTTGCCCGTATGATGAAGTTGATACAAAAAGCTTCCACGTCCCACAGCTCCCTCCATGAAAGCTTACTCGTCTCCACTGCATCCCATCTCATCCACTGCCCTTGCTTTGCTTGAGTGACAGCCTCTTTGACTACTAGATTGCGTCACTGAGCTGGAGTAGCCCTGTGCCACAATGGGTTGCTCTCTCCTCGACCCAGGCCCCCTCTCCCCTTGAACCTGACCCACAATGTCTCTGTGCTGCTTTTGCTTGTTGCGTAGCTGTCATTGGGGTCCACTGTCTCCCAGTTGCTAGAGTGGGAGCAGTTTGGGCTACGTATGGTTCAGGGTATTCTGTCAGAGTCATCTCCAGACTCACTTTGGTGCACTTGAACTCCAGGACAGGCTGATGATGGGAAGTTACAGAACACCTTTTCCATAGATCCCAATGCTGCTGAGGCACCTAGGAAAAATGCAAACTGTCTCTCTTTCTGTTGCTGTCGACACCTGGATCAGTTTCCTTGGAACCCAAATCCTTCGCTCTATAGCCACTACTGCATGTGAAAATATGCATAAAGTCCACAGACTGATGAAGGTAGTCACCTCTCATTTTATATGTATATAGTATGTTGTACGTTGTTAAAACCATGTATGATTGAGTGCTTAATAGTCCTCTTAGCAAACTAGTGCAACCTCATTATCAGACAATATCTACATTCACTCTTATAGTCACATTGTTACAATCCTGGGCCTCACCTGCAACCCTGCATCTCCCCCTCTGTCTGAACTGCTACCTGCTTCTGTCACCTGATAAAATAACACATTGATGCATGCCATATGAACAGTGTGACATGTGCCTACTCTCATTTCAAACACACACTGATGAACCATTGTTACACAGTATCATCAGCCTAACGTTTGGCACAATACTGAATCACACTACTGGCATATCAGCAAGTCATTATTCAACCTCACCTGCCACTCCGCCTCTGTCTGATGATGCATGCTATATGAGCAGTCAGGAAAAACATTTATAGCTGAGTTGAGTATTATTATTACCATTATTTTTGAAAATATTAATGCGACCTCTAAGAATAAATGACAAAGTGAAAGTCTGGTATCAAAATACATGATGAACGCAGAATATGTGACAACTTACTGTTGCAGAGGCACATGGTAGCCTACTAAATAAACAAACTGCAATGATGAACACATGGACATGGAGTAGAAGGATAATGTTATCCCAACTTAGCTGACATGCACATCCACCTGATGGAGCTTCTTACAACAAGATGCTACAGTCTCTCTCATGTTCGCAAGAAATGGCAAAGTCGAGAGGTGGGACTCATGTTGACTGTGTTGCAAATACACTGACTAGACACTGATGGACAATAGTGGTTATATTTTTATATTTTAAACTAAATCATTTCTAGGGACAATTCAAGAGTCACTGGATATTACATCTATTTCCAATTTTACACCCTTGCCTGACAGTATGCTTTTGGAACCTCTTGTTTACAGTTGATTCCTTTCCTTTTTTTGGTCCTAGTTCTGCAGGTGAAAATTCTGGCAAGGAACCAGCAAAAACTGCCACAAAGGTGCTTTTTTGTGGTGTGACCGGTGTCCTCTTTACTCAGACAAATAAACAGCAAAGTCTGACAGCAGAATTACAGCATATGGCAGAGGAGAATGACATCAAGCAGTTACAAATAGAAAACAACCAGCTGAAGCAACTTCTGAGTTCCACTCATCAAAAGCATCATCAGTGTGTATGGCCCACCGAAGCTGCTCATAAATGCAACACGATAACGTTACCTTGCTGTTTAGTGAAAGATAAAGTCTGCTCTTGAAGAACACATCAAAAGTACTTCAAAGAGACACAAAGAAATGCTGTCTAATTCTTAATGAAGTTGCTGCATTTCCTAATTGTTTAAGCACATTCACCACACATACACAGTTTAAATGATTCTTAACTGCATTGCTTTATTGACAATCAACAGGGCTCTGGGTCCAGAGGATCTGGACTGATCTTTAATCACAGACTGTACCCCTTGCAAAACCTGGCAGAGCTTGACAGCTGTTAGATGAGGCCACAAAAAACCCTAATGAGCTCCAGTCTGTTGGAGTTTCATAATTATTTATGCCAGTTCCTCGCCTTCCTTCAATTCTTTGGCTCTAAATTTAAAATGAATCTCTTTGTCTTTTGTGAATATCACAGTTACAGTAGCTGGAATTGCTCTGGTGGGGCCACCTGTACGTATGCACAGCCTCATTGTGGATAACCTGTCCAGCAGATGCATCTGGCAAGACCTTAAGGTGAGAAATGATCCATGACTCATCAGCGTACAGACTCCAAAGTAAAAATTCACTGTGATTTAAAATAGGAATAAACATCTACTTGTTGAGATGCTGAACAAATATTATTGATAGATTAAGAATCTGGGTGCTGGTTACTCCATAATGGCTGAGCAGCAGATTCAGGTAAATGAGGCTTGAATTCTGATGTGTTCCCTAATGATGTTTTTATGTGTATGTTTGTTTAATTTCTTAATTTTTCCTCTCTTACCATTCCTATTTGAGGTCTATATGTTGAACCCATGAGTCTCCTAGTAGGCAGCACTCTCCCAACCACAGCCGAAGAAGCAGGTCTTCTTCTACCGCCTACACATCAACTGACATTTCAACTGCTTTCGTCTCACTTGAAATGACAATTGAACTGCTTTCAGCTGGAACATGCCCACTGACCTTTCAAATACCCTAATCTCTTACTCTTCAAATGACAATACTGCTTTCACCACATACACATCAACTGACATTTCACATGCATTTATTTCTTTCTTTTCAACTGACATTTTAGTTCCTTTCAATGCTTACACTGTGACTTACTGACACATCAAACCCTTTCATGTCTCAGGTCTTCACCTCTGAGCAACTAAAAAACCTCAGCTTGTACAACTTCCACAATTATGTTTGATGTCGTTAGGATTATTACCTTTTGGAAGTGATTGGGAGGTCATGAAATCTATATTTTTTTGGTCACTGAAGCTATTCTAACTCCTTGGGTTTCTCTTGTTTGGTTTCATAAAGTGTATATGTGCCATTTCAGTTGAGCAGCTGACATGAGGGCTTCCCACATTGCTTAAAATTTGGAATCATACTGCAAGCGTAGTCTGTACATGAAGTTCGAATAGAAGGATATAAAATGAAAATACAGATTAACAATTTGCATGTGCTGTAACAACTGTTTTTTTTTTTTTTTTTTTTTGTTTTTTTTTTTTTACCAGTTTGCCTTTTAGAATCCTTGATCTTCCTCCTGTGGGAATGACATTTTGAAGCAATCTGCTGCATTTATTTCTAATGTCATGGAGCAAAATAACACAAATCTTAAGTTAAGTCTGCCTCCTCATAATTTCATAAGTTTAAAAAAAGACCACATCAAATAAGAGAATTTTTATTCTCTAAATTCATTAAGAGACAAATTGTTTCCAGGTCATTTACAACCAGTGCAGCAAATAATTAAAGAATATACTGTATGTTTATCAAACATATTTCTAGGATGATGTACTAATCAGTCAAAGGCGAACTGTTGATCAGTCTATCATGTAACCGACTACATATGAGCATACATCATAAGTCCCTTTAGTCAAACTGATAATAACAGTGGTAATATTTTGCCCACTTCTGACATATATCTTGACAGTCACTAACTTATTAACCTAATAATAACAATTATGTAGCATTAAGTGAAAGAGCATTCTTTACATTTCGGAAATCTGAAGTTTGATGCCTTATACATATTAATAATTACTAACCATGTAAAGTAGAACTAGTAGTATAGCATAATAGTAGCTGGCAGCATCTCCTCAAACCTGCAGTAAAACACATCAAGGTTGTTGGTGAGTTGAATTTTTTTCCTGCAGTGTGGCGAATGGTTTCTTGTAGCTGGTGATGTCCTGCAGATGTCTTCACATTGATGAAGGGTCGGAAGCTTAAAATCAGTTTTTCAGCTTTTCAAAATAGCACCTCTTTCCAACTGAGATACCTTTGTCACTGTGTTTCTGGACTCGTTGCATAGGCTTCTGCCCCCCACTTCTGTGAGAGTGGCGTTACATTAACATACAGTCATCCCCTCTGTCTCAATGCTTCACGTCCTTGATCAATATTTTTCACAATACCCCAAAACATTGTACAGTTCTGTAATTAAAAAAAAAAAAGATATGTTATACTTTGTCCATATTTTTACTCTCACTTGTTATATTTCTTATTTATATTCGTAGAATTTTGCCGTATTTGCTTTTATATTTTTACTTTTTTCAACGTATTATTTTTATTGTTATGCACCAAAATGGCAGGGGAAATTTCTGTAAGAAAAACTACTTGGTAATAATAATAATAATGATTCTGAAGCAGACCATGGACTCACTACGTGCTACTGTTAACTCATTAAATCCAAAATGCGCCCAATCGTTTGACGTTTATGAACAGAAACTACAAGATTACTCCTATGTGTGCGCGCTGTAAACCGCCCGGGTGCAACACTGTACCCTCGGTTTGAGTTCCGCCCTTTTCGTTCCGTAAACATAACGTTATTAACTAACGTCATTGCAAAAATCGCTTTTCGGCATTTGTGAATCTGTTCAGGATCATAGAAGATGAGAGTCGCTCTTATTATATGAATCAATGTTTTCAACCTCGTCTGCTTATTTTGTCGCGGTGTTTCACTGGTTGTTATGTGGATAGCGCCCTTGGTTACCACTTTCCACCCATCATGCATCACTGCTAGGAGTGCTTGTGAGCTAACTTGGCTAACCTATTAATATGAAATAGCATAGCGTTACAGGTAGAAATTTATGTTATAGGTGAACAGTTGCTATAACTCTCTCTTTAATCAAATGAGCAGAATAAAGAAACATTAGTGATACGCCTGGAACTTTAACGACGAAGGTAACGACGCCTGACGTTAGCTTTTAGCTTCGTTGCTAACATTAGTTTACGACGATACAACAGTCACATCGTTGGTGAATTATTCACATGAATGTTAATTATAGTCGACCAGTCATCGTACTAACTTTATTCATATTTAGCTACGATAATAATAATCTATTGAGGACACTTCAACGGGGTCTGACTTGGAGCTCCAACCTGTTTCTACGTGTACTGATGCAAATAAGAGCCAATTTGAGTGAATCTCATTAAAGGATGGAGAAGGAACAGCACAATACGGTTGTCTTCAATTCTTCCAAAAGAGAGCTGTTTACTGTGAACAATGGATACAAATCCATGCAGAAAAGACTCAGAGCTCAATGGAAAATCCAAAGGTAAGATGTTTGTGGTGTGACACTTCTGTTGTCTAGGGCTGCTTGCTTTGGATTCAACTACTAAACAATCCATGGTTTTGCAGTAATCTTAAGAAACCAGTCAGTTGCAAAATAAATGCTTGTCTCCCACAGTATGAAGGAAGAGCTGTCTTTGGAGAGGCTGAAGGGTGTCAGGTTGTGGATAACTGCTGGCCCAAGGGAGAAGTTCACAGCATCAGAGGTAATGTATCCAAAGAGAAAAAAAACCAAGCATTTTTCAATAAAAAAACCCAAAAACATTCATTTCCATATAACTGCTCTTGGCGTATGAGATGGTACAAATGGCAAGCTTAGCAGCAAAAAAACCTTTTCCACTACTGCTTTTAAATTCTGCACTCAGGTTTTCACACAAGCACATTTTCAAACTGTAGTTCCATTTTAATTTCAGATGGAGGTACTGAAGCACTACCTGGATACAGGAGGAAATGTCCTGGTCATGCTCGGCGAAGGAGGAGAAATGAAATATGACACCAATATCAACTTTCTCCTGGAGGACTTTGGAATAATGGTCAACAATGGTGCATATTGGACTTTGCTGAAATGATAGTTGAAGTCATCTGTGCAGTTATAGGTATTTTTGTTAATTGGATTGAATTCTGTTATTTCTTTCTTTCCGTCACTGCAGATGCTGTTGTGAGGAATGTGTATTACAAATACTTCCATCCTAAGGAGGCACTTGTGGCCAATGGTGTATTGAACAGGTTTGTCATTACATCATGTCATCTTTCTCACACAAACACAGCAATTCTATACTGTATATTCCAATATGTCCCTCTGTCTTTATAGTAATAAATGTAGTTCTCTTGAATTAGTTTGTAAGCTGATGCACATCAAAGTCACAATTTTCTTCTTTTTCCTTGTTTAGGGAGATTAGTCGGGCTGCTGGCAAAGTGGTCACAGGAATCATTGAAGATGAAAATGTTGGAAACAATGCACAGTAAATAATGCACATTTTACTCGTCGAGTACTGCATTTAGTGTTTTGGAGAGGTTTGAATGCAAGCTGTTGTGTCTTTATTTGTCTAGGGCTCTCACATTTGTCTACCCATATGGTGCCACACTGAGTGTAATAAAGCCTGCTGTGGCTGTTCTTTCGACTGGCTCAGTCTGCTTCCCCCTCAACAGGCCTGTCCTGGCCTTCCATCAAGGAAAGGTCAGAGGCATAATGTTGTCTTCATACTCTTTCCCAGACCATATAATACTAATGTATACTTGCGATGTGATGTTGAAAGATGTCTTTTGTCTTATGAAGGAGGCTGGCAAACTGGTTGTGTTGGGTTCCTGCCACATGTTCTGTGACCAATACATAGACAAAGAGGAGAATGGTAAAATTTTGGTGAGTCCAGTTGACATTTAAACATTTTTTGTCCACTCATCAGAAGGGTAGGAGTATTCTTCTCCCCTGTGGAATTTAAGTGTAAATGTTTGTGTACAACAGCCTATTGTACCTTTTCATTCCAGGGTGTTGTGCTCCAGTGGCTCATGACTGATAATATTCAGCTGAATCAGATTGATGCTGAAGACCCAGAGGTGAGGAAGTATTTTTGACAGAAGGTAATTACTAATATAGTCTTTCAGATTAGCTGACATCCATCTTGTTCTTTTGTCTCCTAGATCACAGATTACACCATGTTGCCAGACACCGGGTGCTTGTCGGAACAGCTCAGAGTGTGCTTACAAGAGGGTGATGAAAACCCCAGGGACTTCACCTCTCTCTTTGATATGTCTTTGTTCAATTTGTCAACTGACACTTTACCCCAAGTCATCAGGTGAGAATGAAAAATACACCTGAGTGTCACTGCTCTGTATTTCTTCATAGCTAATTTTTTATGTTTTCTGCAGTGCTTACAAGCAGCTTAATGTCAAAGATGAGCCACTTCAGCTGATCACACCACAGTTTGAGACCCCTCTGCCTCAACTTCAGCCTGCAGTGAGTTTCAGTCCTACTAATGCTTTTCTATACTTACTGTTCATAGAATTCATTTCCACAGTCATATGCAGCTGTAATGTTAGGGGAACAAACATTTTGTTTTAACCCAGAAGTGGGGTTTGTCTTGTCTTTTAGGTCTTTCCACCTGCCTTAAGCGATTTGCCTCCACCCATGCTGGACCTGTTCGATCTAGATGAAACATTCTCATCTGAGAAAGTGCGCCTAGCACAGCTCACCAATAAATGTAAATCAAGTACTTTACTAACTGCTTAGGTTTGGACTGGTAATAGAACAGTACCCCTATATCCGCTCATTTTTATACTGGTTGAATTCACAGGTACGGACGATGATTTAGAATTCTACGTCCGGAAATGTGGTGAAATTCTGGGGGTGACTCCAAAGTTGGATAAAGATCAGAGGGATGCCAAGCACATCTTGGAGCACGTTTTCTTCCAGGTTGTAGAGTTCAAGAAACTCAATCAGGTGAGAAACCCTTAAAACTCCTACAAGTTATTTAAGTATGCATTAAGATAAGATAAGATAAACCTTTATTCGTCCCACCGTGGGGAAATTTGCAAAAATTACGGCCTTGTCTAAGCATGAAATCTCCCCCCCTCACAGGATCATGATAATGACACTGAGGAGCAATTCATTCCATCATGATTGGATTCATGAAACACATGTAAGATTTTCTACTCTGCCTTTGTAATGGAACCTGACCATGACCAAGCAGATGGGAGTACCTGTATATTCTTTAGTAAAGGAGATAAATGACTGTTACAGTAGTTGAGGACTTTGCTTTATCAAGATGCTGATTAGAAACTGTAAAGTTAATATTTTTATACCTTTCTATTGTATTTCATTTTGAAAAGAAATTGTAAAATACACTTAAGTGAATAAAGTCATTCACACTTTTATTTAAATATTCAAATCTTTGTAAACATTGTTAAAAGACATATAGAGCACTCTGCATTAATCGTCATGCATCAATCCTGTAAAAAAAATGAACAAAATGAAGGATTAGAACATGGACTTCCAGTTTTTGTCAGAGCATACTGTGATGAATATTAAAAATGGTTAAGTAAACTGAGCAGCTTACCTTCACGTGCACATCCAGAGTTTAAAAACCCACATTGATTCATCCTTGATGCATGGTGGGTGCAGAGGCAGACAATCATACACAGTTGAAAACCCCATACTTCTTCCTTCCAAACCTCCAAATTCCTCCATGTTAACAGTGTGTGTAGAGGGGCATTCTTGGCCACGTCAGGGAGAAACTTCAGCTAGGGAATGTCGTGTAGACTGGAGGTTTGGACTTGAGGTTTGATCCAGAGTGCTGGATTCCATGTAGGGTTTGGGGCTGTTGCTCTCTGGTTTAATCAAAGACACATCCCATGACATTTGAGAGGCAGTGAGATCAGTGTACAACTGGTCAAAGCAAGCAGCTTTTTTTTGCTTTTGAAGGAGCATGTGTGGAGTGGAGGATTTTCCCTGTAAAGGTACAGCTAGATGACAATTGTCAGTCTCTTGAGCATTTAAGCCACTCAGTGAAAAGGCCTGAGAGGGAGAAATGGGGTCTGTTGACAGGCAGAGAGAGGCCACGATGGACAACCTGGTGTCAGATCCATCAGCCGTTGTGTCATTTGACACTCTTGATGTGGACAGTTGTTCTAGTGACAAAGCAGACAGCAAACTCTGTTCCTCAAAAAACTTCCGGTCAAGCTCCGATGGAGATGAAATTTCAAAGCTTTTCATATCTAGAAGGTAAAAGGTAAAAGGTAATCATGGAATCACATCAGCTGATCCGATTTAAACAAATCAATCTATCTTGAGAATAAAACCAGCTTTCTTACCTTCAATGACAAAAGCTTTCTCCATTGTTTCTTCTGGGCCAGTGAGTATCAGCTGCCCTCCAGGTGGGTTTTAAACTGTTGAAGCTGTTGTTAATTGACCCAGCTGGAGGCTGAGCAGGTCATCAGTCTGGAGGAGGCATGGGGGAACACATCCTTTTATTTGTGATCACTTTTTGCTTTTCAGATTTTTTATTAGAAATTTAGAAAATAGTTTTTTTCTAATAAGAAAAATTTTGAAAAACATTTACCTTTTTGATTTCCTCATCACTCAAATTAAAAAAGCAGGGCGCCAGATAACAATAATTTATATTGTTGAGAAATGTATTGATTCCTCCCCCATTAATAATTTAATTACTCTATAAATGTAATAAGGCCAACATGACACTGTCAAAATTAGCCAAACAGCAAAGATTAAAACAGCAAATCGTCACAATTGAGAAGTTGGAACCAGAGAATATTTAAAATAAGATATTCTTTTATTAATCCCAAAACGGGGAAATTTGCAATTGTACAAATTTAGTAATTTAGATTTATAATTGACTACAGTAATTGCCAATTAGTTTTCTGTCGTTTGATTTAACTGACTAATTGTTTCAGCTCTATTTCAAGATAAAGGATATTTAAATTTTTGGTTTTAATACTTTTTTTAATGCCCTTATTTTGAATAGCATGACCTGGATGACTGGGAGCCTTTACAGACAACATATAAATGACATGATATTGTACAGAATTGAGCTGGTCACAATATTGTAAAAGTAAACGTAACCCCATTTCATAGCAGAGGTAATATGACAACATAACCCCGTTTGAGTAGCCTAAGTTTGGCAATTGAACATGCTTAGAAGCACTTTTTATTTGAGAGTTTATTTTGAAGCTCCTACCGGAAGTTTGCTATCTTGCTCCCTGACCCTGTGCGCACATCTACTGCGCAACTTCGTCACTATCCGGTTCCTACGATCAAGAAGAGCGCGAGATAGGAATCCAGGAGCGCGGACAAACCCGGGCTCTCCGCTCCAGCTGGTCTCAAGCTCTTGCATTACCATTCAACACAACAGCGCCGAGCCACCATCAGCACCACCACTCGCAGCTTCATGAAGACAACAAACCCGCGGAATACTCGGTATAATACTGACATACATGCACATGACGTGTGAGGACAGCGAGACAAACCACCGTGTGACCGTCAACAACAGAAACAGAGGGAAATGTCCTGGTGGGCGCGCGGGTAAGAGCTTTGTTATCTCACTTAACAGTAGCATTAGCACTGCTTATTTCATCACACATGGGTTTAACGTTAACAGTCAAAGTTACAGTATTAATGGCATTCAGTTGGCTAATGTGAAAGGTTTGCGTTTGAACTAATCTTGTAACTTTTGGGCTACTTCATGGACTCTGGTCTGTGCCGCCCTTTTCCGGAGAGTCACGATAAACACGGTTCAGTATTTGATTTAACCCAAGGCATTCTGTTAACTCATAGCAATCATATGGATTAGTAAAACACTGTACTTCTGACTTTGTCAAACGATCGTTTATGCCAGTGAGATAGCCGCGAAGAAACAAACCTGATCGTCAAGTTTTCCTCGCCCCACCACAAGGGCGGCTCAGAGGCTAGTTTCTGCTTCCACTGTCAGCTTCACTCGTGCACATCACAGCTGTTTGTTTCTCAGTGAGGATGGAGAGGAGGTCATGCATCAAGACACCGACTCTGATGTGGCAGAGCAGAGAGATGGTGGCAAAGTGAAGGTGAAATGGACCCAAGAGGAGGTGATTGCCATGACTTGTCCCAGTTATTTGCATGTTGTCTCAATGATCCTGTCAGTCAAGTGATGGCTCTGTAGGACAGCAGACATAAACAGGCTTGTTTGTTTATGTTTACAGGATGACAAGCTCAAGGCACTGGTTCACAAACTGGGACCCAATGATTGGAAATATATTGCCAGCTACATCCCAGTGAGTTTGATGAACTTTTTCTTGTTTATAGTAAGCTTTAGGGCCTTCTTGGCTACTTTATGTCAACAGTAATCACATTCAGTGTTTTGAAGCTTCTTATGCTCGGCTTGTTTTGCTTAGAGTCACACTGAGCACCAGTGTCAGCACCGTTGGTACAAGGTCTTGGATCCAGAATTGGTTAAAGGTCCTTGGACCAAAGAGGAGGATGAGAAGGTAGGTGACATGTTAGCTAGCAGCGCATGGGTTTTAAAATTTGACTCATTGGAGATACAGAGTGAATGCCTAGATTGAGTTGTAATTCAGATACGTACTCCCCATTCCTCAGGTTATAGAGCTTGTGAATCTCTACGGCAACAAACAGTGGGCAATGGTAGCCAAGCATCTCAAGGGCAGACTGGGGAAGCAGTGTAGAGAGCGCTGGCACAACCACCTCAATCCCAATGTGAAGAAGTCATCGTGGACAGCTGAGGAGGACCTCATCATCTACAAGGCCCACTGCCTGCTCGGGAACCGCTGGGCTGAGATCGCCAAGCTGCTCCCTGGAAGGTAAAAACTCTCCATCAACTCTCAGCTCAGAGGATGAGTTTGAAATTGCTGACATGGTTTTTGTGTGTGGAAATAAAGTCTTGCCTTCTCCGGAGGTCTCATGCTGTAATATTTATCCACAGGACGGATAATGCAGTGAAGAATCACTGGAATTCCACCATCAAACGCAAGTTAGAGATGGGCTTCTACGCTGGGGAGGTCTTTAGGCCAAATGAGCTTGAAGAGCTATTGGCCCGCGTTAACAAAGATGTGCAGGTGCGCTGTCTTTCTGTGATGTTCTCCTCTAAGTTGGATGCTGTGTTGAACTGTATGAACAGTATTGAGAATTTTGTTCTGTGATTACACAGATGGCCAGTTGCTTCCAAGATGGTGCAGAGACAGACCCAGAACAGAAAACACACCTTTCAGTAAGCAAACAATCATTTCAATTTGAAAAATATAATAATTTAAATTTGGGGTTTCAATAATTTCATCTCTCAGTGAGTATGAAGAAAGTCTGCAGAATGAATGTCTATTAAAAACATAATCATATTTTTAATGTCAGTGTTGCTATAGATGTGTACTTTTTCTTCTGGTTGCAGGAAACGGTAGTCTCAGCCTCTGTCAAAGTCCCCCCCAGCGAAGCAGGGCCATCGAAGGCCGTGTCTCCAAAAGACAGTTTAAGCCCCAAGACTGAGGCAGACTCCCAAGGAGAAATGAGCTGTTCCAGCTGGGTGGTGGACAGCTCTGGCTTTCTCTCCCCTACTGGCCCAGCACTGAAGGAAGTGTTGGACATGGTGGATGGGGTAAGTATCCCCAATGACCAACAAATAGCATTTAAATATATATCCCATACCTATCTTATGCCCTACATCACAACCTCTTTCTTTTTCTACCTTTGACAAATAGTGCTGTTGATCGTAAAGTTCAATTATACAGAATTATACAGATTTTTTTAAAAATGGCTACTTGGTCTTTGTGCTGTTTTAAATATATTGTCTTCATTGTAAGAGATAAGCCTCTTATGACCAGTTAACATTAATGGAATAATGTTTTTTTTTTTTTAATATTTCAGAATATTGACTAGATGTCCAACTAACAAGTAAAATGTCTCCTCTGCTATCAGGACCTTGATGGCTGGTGCAACCTTGCAGCCTTTGATCTGCCTGAGGACAGTCCGAGCCCAGAGCGCCACCAGTTTCGTCTGGAGGGAAGCGCCTTGCAGGAGTTGAGCAAAGGCAGCAAGGGGGAACTCATCCCTATCTCTCCTGGAGGGGTCACGCCACCCTCCATACTGAACCACAGGAGCCGGAGACGCATCGCCTTATCCCCGGATGGCAATAACTCCATGACTCCCAAGAGTACTCCTGTAAAAATCTTGCCCTTCTCTCCATCTCAAGTAAGTAATTTGATCCTGTAGTTCTGACTTGAGTGCTGCTCAAGATGTCACACGAGACAGTCTACTAATTAACACATGTTGTTCCAGTTCCTCAACATGTGGACCAAGCAGGACACTCATGACCTGGAGAACCCGTCACTCACATCCACGCCAGTGTGCAGCCAGAAAGCCATTGTTACTACACCGCTACAGCGTGACAAGACCCCTCTCACTCAGAAGGAAAACTCAGTGTGAGTGGTCTCTAACTAGGGATAGTTTTCAATAGTGGTTCCATTTTGGATCCAGTTTCTGGTCTGCCAAATACCTGGATTGATTAAGCTGATGATATAGATTCATTAAGCTATGATGATATTGATATATCATCATGATATTAATATATCATCATCACACATATCCTCTCACTCTTATTCTTAATCTTATTCTTAATCAGGACATTTGGAGTATGTTGCTTGTGATGTACAGGAGGGTTCAGCCTTTCATTGAATGTGTCAGACACATTTAATAAGCATTCCATATATTAAGCTGCTCATTTCATTTTAAGGTTGTAACTACAGGCTGTGAACATTACTTACTTGCAAATGTGGAAAGGGAAACCTGATAAGACTCTATAAAGGATTCAAATGGATTCTGATTCAATACTGGATTTGATTTTGATTTTGAAACTCAGTGTTCACATTTTGTTTTTTAATGTAGATTTGTTACACCCAACCACAAGTCTGATCTCTGCACGACCCCACGAACTCCAACACCATTCAAAAATGCCATGGAGAAGTATGGTCCTCTCCAGCCTCTGGTGAGTATCTGTTATTGTCAGTGAAAAGCAGTAAGTTCAGTTTATAGTTTTATCAACACTGCATTAACACAAAATACAATGTGTGCAATCTTAGCCTCAGACTCCGAACCTTGAAGACGACATAAATGAGGTCATCCTAAGAGATGCTGGGATTGACTTGGTTGTTGTACGTTCAACTCCGCCTGAACAAAGACGCAAAACGATGGTAACTATGAGTCAACTTTAATACTTAACACCTATTTTAATCGTTTCACCCCTGTTGAAGGTATACCGTATCATCTATACACATTAGATCAAAATCTCATTCAAAGTCATTTTATTTCAATAGCAAGTATTGTGGTATGTACTCATTTATACTATATATTTATAGGTAGATAGTAAACTTTTGGAGCAACTATTTTTCAGGAAGACCACTGGAAACCACCCGAATGACACATTACATTGAATTGCAGAGCTAGCCTAGATATGAAGTTTGGGTACGGCTTCTTGTAATGGTGCATGCTAATGTGCTAGCACCGTGTAATTTCAGTGTATAGTACAAGCTAGACTTGGTGTATAAAATAATGAAGGGCAGGGAAAGTGTGACATGTCCTCAAATGTTCACATGATAGTTTGTGGTTGCGGCCGCAGATTTTAAAAAATGGTGGCTGAAATGAACTGCTGCAATTACTTGACCAATTGGAAATGTTTAGCGCTGCAAGCCAGACCCCAGAAATTATTCCACATTTTGAAAGTACTATCCCCCTAGCAGGGACTTTTGGGTTAGGGTTAATATATAATATAAATAATGTCCCAGGGACTTATTTTAAACCCTGATCTGTGCAGTGGAAAGAGTCCCTCCAAAGGTTCCTAGTCCCTTCCCTAGTGGGGAAAGTTGCCTTGTAAAACTGTGTCTGTAGAAGGTTAATCTGACAATTTGACAGCTTGGCAATGTTGAGTACTTGCTGTTTTTCCCCTCCATACTGCTTCATGTTCACAGATTCACACCTTGGAGCTGTGTGTTACAATGCTGGTCAGCAGGCGGCTGCACAGTTGCAACTGGGTGTGAAATCCCTAGTTCACTCACTTCTCCCAACCAGATATTTCTAGGCTTCTGCTGCCACTACCATTCAAGAGTGCTTTGAACTAATATGTTGTATCTTCCACTGTAGAACCTTGATAAAAGCCAACATAAACAGCTCAAGGGTGGCCTTCCTCCATTTTTGCCTGGACCTATTGTTCTCGCTTTTATTTTGACAGGAATTGTACTTCATTGCTGACATTCTTGCTCAAACTATTTATACAGATTTCGTTTTTTTTTAAAAATATATATTTTTATTATTCCCAGCATCGACCTCCTATGAAGAAAGTGCGAAAATCGTTGGCCCTAGATGTCATAGACTGCCAGGTGATGCCTACATCCAAACGTAAATCCCTCAAAGCTGAAGCCAAACGCAACATAAAGGTAAAAAATCTGGAGGTATTATTAGCCATTATTTGCCTGTCCCTAGGTTAAACAGATCCTAATTATTTTTGTCCTCCTTTTTTGACCACAGGAAGAACCCGTGATAGTTTCTCTCAACTCCTCGTCATTTTGTAGCAAGCAGCACGAAAATATTTTGGATCAGGGCTTCCTTTTGGGACCTAGTGACAGTGCCATATTTCCCAGCACAGTGCCTCCGATTCCAGTAAGTTCCACCTTTTTAACCTTAAAGGAAATTAATATCCTCATCAATATAAAAGTATTATAACATGGCTTTTCATGATTGACTTAATTCTACTGTGATGTGTTTTCTCTCTCTTTAGATGTCAAAAGAATGGGAGACGGTTGTTTGTGGACAAACTAAAGACCAGCTAATAATGACGGAGAGAGCAAGACGCTACCTTCGCTCACTAAAATCCCACGCTCCCAACCGGGCTCTGATTCTTTCCTGAGACACCAGCATGTTACAAATACACAACTTAATGTTGCTTTTTTCCCCCCTTACATATTGTTGTTGTAATTTGTGGTGGAGAAAATGTCATATGTAGATTTACAGTTACATACAACGAAAAAGAAAAATAAGAAGAGAAGTTAATCAAATTTCGTGGTATTGTTGCCACTTAAGCATGTTTGAAAAGGTAAAGGGGGTAAAGGTAAAAAACAAAAAAATCACAGCTGTGCTATCACTGAAAAGACACGGTTTTACATTGCATATGTGTCTAATGTACATTTTTTAAAGTTGTGAAGAGTACAAACACTCAGGTTTCACCTCCATATCATAAGTTCTGTTATATATATATGTGCGTATATATATATATATAATATGGAGTAAATTCAGACAGGTTGATGAGTGATGATCATTTTGAAATGAGATCAATCTTGAAAATGTTATGTGAACATTGTCTTGTCGTAAGACCCTATAGATTTGTATTGTACATCTCAATCCTCATTAAAAGTCAGGTCTTACCAAAGGTTAAATCAGACATCTACCAGAAATGTAATAGTAATGACAGCACACATCAATAATCCATCACGGTTTTGTACTACTTATTGAGATCCAACAAAGTGATGAATATATGTGGGAAGGTTTTATGTTGTATCCAAGTAGTTGAGATGTAATGGAGGCATGGATGCTGTACCAGCGTTCATGGCAAGAGATGTTATTTGGCACTGTTTGTAAATATTTAGTGTTGTATGTTTTTACTTTATCTTAGAATATTTTGTTAAGAAATGTAGTAAAATGCCAATATGTCCAGTATGCATTTTCCTCCTGATTATGAGCACAAAGCAGCTTAATACTGTCCTGCATATCAAATGTAAACCTGTCATTTAACATGTTCAACTGGATTCATGTATAAAACAGTTCAGCTAAATAAAATGATGTGCTCAACACAGGCGATTGACAACTCACAGGATTGTCTGTGTTACAGAATAGTGTTAGTTTTTTCAGGTTATGATCGTCCATTCACCTGTTGTTTCACAACTTGAAAGCAAGTCAAAGGACAAGAAAATACCAGCACACGGAAAATGATTTTTCATCATTTCTTGGTCACCTGTAGCATATTTGATATAATCATAAATACCAGACCTAAATGTACATCCTAAGATTAAATACACAGAAGTTGAGAGCCTTCTATTAGGAGCATCATTTATACAGATCACAATTTGTGTATAATTCACATGTATGGGCCCAAAATGTTGCAAACTTCCTCCATGTTTTGCTAAATAATTAAGCCAGTTTATCAAATAAAGCACACTTTTACTTGCTAATGAACATAATTATGGTGATAAATAGGTAATACAATTTTAATAAAGTCATAATTCATATTTTTAAATATCGCATAGGCTGAATTTGTGTGGACGTACCATAGACTGTATAACGTACAAAAAAAAATAACGTTATAAAAAGCCTTTATTTTGAAATGTCAAAGGTACAACCGGATGTTACAGTACTGATGACAGCTCACTCTCTGAGACACCGGAAGCAATCGTCGGTTTTGGTGACGCTGCATAAGACTGCAAGACATGGACCGGTCTGGTAAGTGAATTACTTCTTAAATTTTGAATATTCTTTCAGATATATATGTTATTTGTGCCATTTATGTTATGTATGCTATTAATGAATTGCCAATTCTATAATTAATGCAAAAATGCTACACTGTGCACGCGGTGTGTTGCTTTCTACCGACGATAGCTAGCTAGCATCTGAAGTTAGCTAAACCTGCAGTGAACGAGCGAACGTTATCTCAATGAATGAATGAATAGTCTCAAGAGATAGCGAATTATAAACATGTGTTACTGTTTCATCTTCTCGGTGGTAATAGATAAACATACCTTTGGACTAGCCGGAAGGTTAACTCATGTACCTGTGTCCGCAGGGCTGCTCGGGTTGTTCCTCCTCAGCCTGGCTCTTGCTGGAGCTCAGGCTCTCACACCGGCGCACCACCTCTCCCTGTCTGATGTGGCCCGGCTGCAGAACCTCCTGGGCCAACAATTCACCGACCTGGAGTCCGCATACTACTCAGTTGTTGGTCTGACCAAGCTTGGTGCAAATGTTCCTGATCACAAGGCAACTCCATTATGCTCGTCAGCTATCTAAATAATACATATTACATGAAATGTTGATCCTCAGTGTTCTTAAATGTGTGTTTTTGTTTGCAGGGAGTATGCCAGTTCCTCAAATCCCAGCTTGACCCCACCAGTGTTGACTCTCTCTTCTTTGCTGCTGAGACCAGTCAGGCCATTTCAGGGTGTGAGGTATGGCTATATCGTTCTTGCTTTGGCCCTCTTGGCATTGTTGGAGTAGATAAGTGTGTAGTTGGGTTGGACAATATTAAAAAGTGTGATTTCACAATATTGAGAAGACCTTATCATAACAAATCATTTAGTTTGGGTATTTGAAATCCACATAATAGCTTCAGATGTCAAGATGTTTAAACAATCCCTAATATGATTACAATAATGGTAGCACAACTATATGAGATAATTAGTGTGATGTTGTGTAGTACCAAACTGTTTATACAAGATATTTGTTCAATTCATAGATCCCTGTGTCCAATGAAACCCGTGACATCCTCCTGGCAGCAGTTAGTGAGGATTCGACCATGACTCAGATTCATCGGGCCGTGAGCGCGATCAGTTCTCTGGGGCTTCCTCTGGCTTCCCAGGAAGTTGTAGGTGCCCTGACAGGTCGCATCAACAAGGAGGACAATGTTATGGCGTAAGTGATTTGTTGCATTGGTTAGGGAGCACATTCTGTGTGTAGGGTCCTGCAGTGGTTAGGAGCAAATGGTTTGAGCAGTTTAATTTACAGAAATTGTATGTTCTTTTGGACAGTATCACTCTAGCCCTGCAAACAGCAGCCCGCCTGTCCCAGCAAGCAGAACTTGGAGGAATACTGGAGGAAATTGAGGTGAGCTCTTTAACTTCCACTAGGTGGTGCTACAGTTCTGTTCATTGACTTGGAACAAGACACACTGGACTCTTAATTATGTGCAGAGGTTTTTTTTAGCTGAATTAAGTTTTTGCTTTTTTCCACTCAGGACCTGACAGCTCGTTTGGATGATCTTGGTGGCATCTACCTCCAGTTTGAAGAAGGACTTGAGGCAACTGCCATGTTTGTGACTGCAGCTTATTCCCTGTCAGATCACGTGGACATGGAGCCCCCTCTGAAGGAGGTATGAGTTCTGTCTGTCAGGTGTATTTTCAGGTTTTGGCTTCTGTGGGGTTTTTTTTTCCTCTCTGAAACTGATGGAAGATGTGTTCTCCCCACAGGACCAGGTGATCCAGCTGGTGAACTCTATCTTCAGCAAGAAATCCTGGGACTCTCTGGCTGAGGCTTTTAGTGTGGCAAGTGCTGCTGCTGCTCTCTCCAGCAACCGCTTCCATGTGCCGGTCATTGTCAGTGCTCAGGGCCCAGCCACAGTGTCCCACAGTCAGCCAACCTTGCAGGTACAGATGCTGCATATCAACCCAGCTACAGTCCTCGGCATGTTTTTTAATCAGCTCAAAGTGACATTGTTTCTCTGTTGTCTCATTCACAGCTCCTTGTTACTGATGTCATGTCTCAACCTCTGGCCTCAGCCAACGTGCTGGTGGAATCTGCGTATGCTGTGGGCTCCAAGAGCGTCATACTCAGCCAAGCACCTTTCACACTTAATGAGTATGTATCATCAGAGAGATTAGTATTGGCTTTATTTTATTTACCCGCCATTCCCGGTACTAAAAAATGATCCCAAAGCTGGAAGAAATATACACACATGTCCTTTTATTATCTCTTTGCTCAGCCCACAAGTGTTCCTAGATAATAATCTCAATAATAATCTCAAAAATATAATCTGTAATCTGTTTAGGTTATGTTGAACCAAGCACATTCAGTTTTGTTTTTTTTTTTTTTTTTTTTTTGTTTTTGTTTTTTTACAAGCGGTATCTACTGTATTTAGTAATTTACCTTTCAATCGATTGTGAGGTGTTTTGTGGGGCAATATTTCTTCATTTCGTTGATAGAACATACACTGTTATTGTTTTCCCTGATTTTCAGTGGCGTCTTTGAACTGAACTTCATGTCCAACCAGCCAGCCAGTGGATATTACCAGTTTACCGTTGCAGTGACCGGAGACAGCCGGCTGGTAGCAAATCATGTTGAGGTAAGGTGGCGGTCGGCATCGAAGACATAACGTTTAACTAGAGTCGAATGGATTAGCCTGTGGTTCGCTGCTTACATAATGATTTTTATGTATGTAGACTGTGTTTTAAGTTATCTTTAGTTGCCTTAGTGTAGAAACATAATGCCAATGAAAATGTGCTATTGTTGAGTCAGAGATGGGAAGATGTGGCTATAGCCCATTCTGGGTTAGCGTTAATCTGGACATAATTGTAGTCACTCTTTGTTTATGAATTTGTATAGTGCTGTTATGCTCCTACTTGATGTCACTTTGTGCTGTGACTCCTATAGCTTAAAGTGAAGGTGTCCACTGAGGTGGCTGTCACCAACATGGACCTCTCTGTGGTGGATAAGGACCAGAGCATCGGCACAAAGACCAGCAGGTTAGGAGACAAGTTTTATAAGTGATGCTCTTTTCTCTGACCCTTAGTATAATGACAATAGAAAACTAAATGCTTTTCTTTTTTAAATGACCCAGGGTGGACTATCCCTCCAAAGCCAAGAGCTCCTTCACAGCAGACAGCCACCAAAACTTTGCTATGTCCTTCCAGCTGGTTGATGTCAACACTGGAGTGGAGCTCACCCCTCACCAGGTATGTAGCCAGGGTGGGACATGAACCCACATCACCAGCAAAATCTGATCTTTGTTGCTGACTTCATCTGCTGTCATCACTCACAACACTTTTGTGACTGTACAACTGTTATACTGTATATATTTACATCTGGTTGGCCAGAACAATCATGAAAACAGCCAACCATTGTGACCAGTTAGGAAAGTCCTAATTGGTCCTGTTTAAGATTAGGACTAATTATTTTCTCTCTCACAGACTTTTGTTCGACTGCACAATCAGAAAACTGGCCAGGAGGTCGTGTTTGTGGCTGAACCCGACAGCAAGAATCTGTACAAGTTTGAGTTGGACACAGCAGAGAGAAAATCTGAGTTTGACTCCATCTCTGGCACCTATTCCCTCTACCTTATCGTTGGGGATGCTACCTTGGAGAATCCCATCTTATGGAATGTGGTAAGTGTTCGTTCAGACTTGATGGTGGTAATGAAGAGTACTTACTGATGTAGCAAGTGCTCAACTAGCGAGAAGTTGATATTGGGCTCTAAAATTGAGTTGTAATCTTTTAAAAGGCTGATGTTGTTCTGAAGTTTGTGGATGAGGAGGCTCCCGCTACCATTCAGCCCAAGACACTTTATGTACCCAAACCAGAGATCCAGGTAATACTTATCCACTCCTTATTTATATCAGATGCACTCTTTATGGCAGAATTACTTCATGCTGATGGAAAATCAAGCAGCGTGCAGTAGCTCTCAGCCCAGCAGTTTAAAGTCTCCTTTTGTCTCTGCAGCACTTGTTCAGGGAACCAGAGAAGAAGCCTCCCACGGTGGTTTCCAACACCTTCACTGCACTCATCCTGTCTCCCTTCCTGCTTCTGCTCATCCTGGTAATATTGCAAACTTTGAGCGAAATGTTTTGCTTAACTGTAGAGCAAATTATTTATGGACGTAATTTAGAAACCATTAATCTTATTTAAAGGTACACCTAAAAACGAACCTACTCCCATTATTAATCAGAAGCTTTTTTAATGGAGCATTCAGCTTTGTTATTATTGTTGTATGGACAGTAGTCTCATTTTTTTCCCAGAGAAGCTCTTCAGTAGGAAGCCTTCATACACAGTGAATAAGGCCCCAGTACTGCATGAATATAATGCTTATTTTAATTTGAGATCACAAAAGCTATGGTGTATTTTTTTTCTCTGGCATTTGCAGTGCTGAGTAATAGTTATTGTTGCAGTGAATCAGAGCATTGTGTGTTAGGTGGTAAACAATTTTTCAGCCCCTTTGTTTGCAGCTCTCACAGGGGATGAAAATCACATTGTCTTTTATTCCCCCTCTTGTCTGTAGTGGTTTAAGCTCGGCGCCAACATCTCCAACTTCAGCTTCTCTCCCAGTACCATTCTGTTCCATGTAGGACACGCAGGTTAGTCCCAATCCTTGAAGTGAAATGTTTATCACAGATACTATGATTGTTTTACAGCCTCTTCATCTACTATTCATCTGCTGTTGTTCAAGATGACAAGTGAATTGCAGTAATGACTGTGTGTGACATTGTGCATTATAAATATTAATTCCTGCAATGCATTATTCATGAAATTCCACAAATAAAATCTCATTATGAAATATCCCCAAAACCACAAGTCTGAAACATGAAGTCAGTTTTGTGTATATCACAGCCATGTTTCCAACCAAATTTCCAGAAAATCTGCTAAAGAAAATGCGAATTAATGTGCCTTCCCCTTCTCTATACATATATTTGAATCTAAATACTTGCATAAAAATGATTTTATTCAAGTTCAAGTCCGTATAAATAAGGATTTTATCATCTTAGAAGTAATTTAAAACAATTTAAATTTGATTCCACACAGTTTTTTTTAAATAACTATGAAGACTGAGAATTAGCCACATGGCAGAAAAAAACAAAGCTGTAAAGTAAAAAGGTCAAATAAATTACATAAACTGAATTTCCTGACATGCCACATATAAGACTTTTAAGACAAATTATAAATTACAATAAAAATAATGACTCTGAACGATTTGGTGATGTTCTGTTGTTAAAAATATCACTCAGAGGTGAGGAAACATATCTCCATGAACTCATCCCATTAGGGCATTCCCCATATGCACTATTTAAAGGCATGTTCACCTAAATGTTTGACATGCTGTCTGTAGTGTTTCTGTAATATGCATATCAGAATATCAGAATAGAAAAAGCAGATGCAACAAAGAACCTGAAGAACTGTAGCAAACACAACAAACAGTGGTTCCAACCTTTTATAAACCGTGATACAACCTTTTGAATGGCATTCATTGATTCTGTTTTTTTTTTTTTAATTTACCTCTCTTTTCACTTCAATTATTTAATATTTTTGCTGGCTAAAGATGTTTCCAGAGATGTCTTTTGAGCTTACTTGGCACCACTACCACATTTGATTCCCTGCTGATGGGGTACAGCTAGCTTCTTCTCTGCATGAAAGGCTCTAAGCCAAATAGTCTTCACCATGCTTTAGTAATCTATTCATTAAAGTGTCTCCCTGTTTTTTTCTATGAGGTGATACATTATTGAAAGCGCACGATTACAAAAATGGAAATAAATCTTGCTCTGTTTGGTTGGATGTTTATGCTCAAGCCTATTCGGTTGTTTCTTTTCAGCCATGCTGGGCCTGATGTACGTCTACTGGACCCACCTGAACATGTTCCAGACTCTGAAGTACCTGGCGATTATCGGGGGCGTAACTTTCCTCGCTGGGAACCGCATGCTGGCCCAGAAAGCAGTGAAGAGGTACGTCTCCCGATGGTGCCTGGAACAAATGGTTCCTAGAGAGTCCTTAATCCCACAGAGAAAGCCTAGCCCCTTTCAAATGACAAGGACTCAGGTGCTTTGAGTCCTCTTGGTAGTTCTTAGCCTTAAACCTGAGGAAAAGTGCCTATTCCATATCAGTAGCTCCTCAGTTGGTCCCCAGAGGCTGATTTCAAAGCCAGGCTCTCTGCCAGGAGGAGAGCTTGTGCCTACTTGGACCAGGAGAGAAGCGTAGCAGCAAGATCTGCAAGAGTGATGATCTAAGTGGGCAATTTCTTCACCATCAATATGTAGAGCCCTCAAAGATCCAGAGTGAGCAATTTGTCGCCTGTGTCACTGACTCATGACGTCACTCTGTAATTGTTCACTTTTACTTCTTGCTCTTACGAAAGCCCATTTAACCCTTTTAAGCAAGTAGAATATTCCAATTAATGATTTCACAAATGTCATTTTTCCAGTGAGGACCCCCCCCTCCCTTTCCTGCTAGTCTCTGTCTCCTTGCAGCTGGTGCCTGTGTCTCTTTAACCCCTCTATCCACACCTCGCTCTCTCTTTACTCCTTTTTCAGGATTGCCGCAGAGCAAAGTAGTAGGTTGGCAAAGTATAGGAGTCTACGATAAAGCCCCCATTTGTAACAAATGAGTCGGTCGTGCTTCCAGTCTAAAGTAAGGGCATCCTCATAGACTGCATCCACAGTGCATTTCCATTATAGCTGGTAGCGTGCATGGCTGTGTGGTGCTCACTCATTCTAACTCAGAGTGTTCACATGTACTTTCTGCCTTCCCCTGGTTTGCCTCTCACTCATCTCACCATGATCATTGCAGCCATAGCCATATCAGCACTTTGGTAATCCCTCCATTGTGGTCTAACACCCATGGTCCTGGTTGTGCCATTACGTTTGAGTGGCATGTTTTGTGTTCTTGAGTCGAGGTATGCATTGTCCCGATCTTGGACATTTGTCATGACAATTTCCCTGTGTTCTTGCCAAGATACATTAAAATGTACATTAAAATGCATGATACGGCCTTTACACGACTTGTCGAAGAGCAGGTGTTAAATAAACCCACAATGCATTCCATTCATCTCCTGTTTTTTAAACTAATGTTTGTTTGTTTTTTCTCTCTTCCACAGAATTGAGAAAAAATAAGGGCGAGAAAATTAAAAGAAGACACTGACGCAACTCATTTTTTGTTTCCAAGGAGTAATTCAACGATGCATCAAATCAGACTTTAAACATGGCGTGGCGCTTCAAGAATCCAATCGACAGTTTAAACGTCCAGTTTGTGTTGCCAAATGGAAGAAATTGAGATACCACAGCGTCTCCAAGGACAAACGCTCACTGACAGATACTCCTACTGAGGGCTGTAAAGCTACTGATCATTGCACTTCATCTTCCTGTGAGATTCGTTTTCTTATTGTCCAACATGCCATTGTTTTCTAAGTGAACTGGGATTTTATTTGTGGTTTGATGGATTTTTGGTTGATTTGTGGTATTCTTTTTTTTTTTTTGTACATTCCTGTTCTGTTGTCACTCAGTGCCCATTTCACCTCGTAACAGAAGCAGTCAGTCAACATGTTTCAGCTGATTTAAAAACCATTGGCAGTAGCACTGATACTTTGATCATTACTAACAATGCCAGTGTGTTTGCCTGTTTGGTGCATCAGATGTGTAGGAGAAGCGGTAGTCTCCTATTTGATACAGAGCTAGCGTCCCCCAGAGAAATTGTTAATAATGAAATATGGGCAATTTGAGGATATGTTTTTGTAAGGAAGGAGAGGAAATAAAGAATTGGAGGTGAATGTAAGTTTCTTGTCTTTTTTTAGTTGGGGGTAAAAAACACGAACCCAGTGCATTTTTTTTTCCAAGATTAATTAAATCATAAGTGGGTTTTTTTTTTTTTTTTTTTTGAAAGGACTGAAACATTGAAGGTTGAGTGGAAAACAAGTTGGAGACAGAATTAATGTTCAGTACTATTCAGACTTTTTACTTCAGTATAAATTAAAAAACAATTTCTACAAATTCCCTCTTTGTGTTTCCCTGAAAGTGTTTTTTGTTTGAAAGTGCTGAGCTGCTGTGGCTTAGTAATGAGAGAATGTCAGATTAAAAAGACCATAAATTTGAAACAATTAATTTGGCTAGTATGGAGAAGCATGGAGCAGCCACTAACTCTACGCACATGTCATAGATGTATGTAAGCATGACATTTATAAGAGCAACAAGGCCTTATTTCTTTAAACGTTACAGTCTGACTTTAACTCCAGCAGTGAATCAGCATGCAAAATACCAGGACCCCCCTAAATAGAGGGCAGTCTGTTTTAATGTTATCAATTATGCGCTTTTCCTGCTGTGACAAGCCAAACTGTCTGCTGTGAAAAAGGTCTATTAGAGGTCCCCTTCAAACCTGTGCCTGAAAACTAACAGGAGAGTGAGAGAAATATCAAGCCCCATTCTCTAAGTGCTCACACAGTCCTGACAAGAGGACGAATCGAGCAACGTAAGTGAAAGCACCTGTGTGTAGGAGCTGTAAAGCTCCTGAAAACTTCTCAATCAACTGGATGTGGTGACTCAATCTATGATGTGTTCCCACATGGACACATCATTTTCTTATCTATGTTAGAACAATTTTGATTATTTTACATGAGTGAATTTTTTTTGTTTGTACCATTTTCACCGGTCTCAAGTGAGCGGGACTCGGCTGGAAAAAGTGATGTCTCATACTTTTGTGCACCAATCAGGATTTAGCAGCATTTGAATCAGGACCTGGTGACTGTTGGTGGAATGTTGAATGAAATCTGGTCAAACTATGCCCACACAGTCCTGATAAAGCAGATTAGTTTTTGAGAGTTAAACTCTCAATCAATTGTGCCTAAATATATTTTTTTTTTTTTTTACTTTGATTGCTGCTTATTTATTCAGATATATATAATGGATGAATAATTGGGCAAAGTGGGCAACTGAATAGCGGGCCCACATCTCATTAAATCATCTCATCCAGCTCTGCATGTATTGTATAAGGTTGCATAAGATGGAAATACTCAAGTCACTCATTGTACTTTCCACCACTGCTTAGTTTCCCATGGCTCGACTGAGTCCCGACTGTTACTATTATTCCATATTGGTATGTCAGTAGCCACTTAAACAAAAGTTACACTTTAGTATTAATTCTGTTAAAACAAGATTGCAGCTTTTTTTCCCACAGTCATGAGCTGAGCTGTAGATTTTCTTCACAGCTTTAATGGCAATACAAAAATGACAACATCATTTTCATCTTTTAAGAACAGGTTGGAGGTGATGGTTATGAATAGTGCAGCGGTGAGGAGCTTCAATTTGTGTGCTCCACCAGTCTCAACTCAGCAGTCTGTAAAGAAGAAAGACTCGGTTTAGTGAAAGACTGACATCATTAGGCTTGAAAAGTCAGATTTGTCTTTGTGAATGTTTCCATTAGAGCTCCTGAGTAGGGCTTTATATACCTGGGCCTCACGACATTCCTTCGGACTCCTCTGTATCTCTGATTGCTCTGGATGGATGCGAGATCTTCTTTATAGGTGCCTTCATAGATATCTGACTGACGTTTCACGTAGCTCTCACTTTCATCTCTGTGGAAAGAAAGCATCAACAATTCATGTGTCTAAGGAAGTTTTTTAGGTTTCAACATCACAGTTAATCATTTTGTAATCTTGAGAAAACAAGCTTTATTATCTCAAGATAATGAGATAATCAACATGTCATGCCAGCGGGCACAGATGGTTCTAGCGGCAGATTAAAGCTGAACATATTGGAGCTATCTGAAGTAGCACCACTGTTGATGAGCCCATCAGAAGTTAACTTGCTGAAATACTTTATTGTCATAACTCACATCATCAATCTTTAGCGGCTTTCAGCTGCTTGGAGATAAGTCGTTCATTCCTTCAGTGGGTGTGGATGTGATGCTTTTTCACACATGACATCCTGCAGGCTACGCAGGTTACCTCTGTCATTCTAATAGGCTTTCATTTAGCAGGTGTTGGCTGAAGCAAAGAAAAATTGTTTTTGTCCTGATAAATTAGCCTTTTGTTTTCTCAATAAATTAACAGGTTATCATGAGAAATGAGCTTGGGATAATGAAAGATAATCTCGAGATAGGCATTAAAAATATGTTTCATTGTGGATTCCTGTTGATAAGCTCAAAACTTATAATAAATGCAGATTAAAGTGGCATCATTCCTTTTGTGCTACCTACCCCAGCCGTTTGCCCATGATTGTCTGAAGGAACTTCCTGGCAGAGATCTGGCCCAGGACTTTCCTGTAACTGTTTGTAAAGATGGCATCAGCGTGGCGTCCTGAGCTAAAATCAGAAAGTGGACCATTTACATCTGTTCAGAGATTACACAACAATACTCTGGAGGAGCTTTCAGAAAAAAAGAAGTAAATTGCAATGCAATGAAACAATAACAAAAAGACAGGTATAGTATTTATCAGTTATCAGTTTGGACACATTTCTTCACTTACAACGAATGGTTGAGCCTGCAGATAGTTTTGGTTTTATTTGCTAAGATGTTGAGATATCCTCCTATGTCACCTTCAAGTGAACAGTTTTGGAATTACTGTCTAACAAATAAATAGCCCATATAGAAACTGTCCAGTGAGGTGAAAACAATATCTGTTCACCTCTCTTGTATTGGGGTGAAGGCAGATATCTCATAAACCAAATATATCTGCGTTGGTAGATACCAGTGACACACAATATGTTTTTTGGAGTAAACCGACGATTTAAGCCATATTTTAGATCAGCCACTCACTCCAATATTAACAAACTGACCGTAACTCTGCCAGCTCCCCGGGAGGACTCATGTCTACCTCCAGCTGCTCTGCTGGGTTCTTTATGGAAGATGTCATCAGGATGGATGTGTCCCTCTGGCCGAACCTGGGAAATATCTCCCGTTAACTATATGAATGTAGAATATCGTATTCAAATATCTCAACACACATTGTACCATACTGTAAACGTATTCAGAAACTGGTTGAATTATTCCACAGAGTTCTGATGAAAGTGGATTTTAGACAAACAAAATGTCCCCAATCTTACTGCAAATTGTGCCACCTCCAGTAAAATGATAAATTCTGCCACTTTGGCCGAGGACTGCTATTAAGGTACTGTGTAAACATAGCATTGTGACTAATGCAAACATCTTGACCCTTTTTAGCATAACAAGCCCAGAGGGCACAGCTGTGACACGCAAAATAACCAGTGACAGGTTTAAAACATCATGTGCTGCGTGCATGGATATGGCCATTCTTTTTTTCAAGTCATTGTCTCAAATCAGTGTTATCTTGTGTACGTGTTACACATGTTCATTTTCTGCTTGTAAATGTTAAGATAACTCTACGTTTTCAATTTGACTTGGTGAAGCTTCCAACCATTTCAGCTGTTATTTGAAATTTAGCAGCATTTAATCGATGCAGTGTATTTTGAGTTGCGCTTTAATTTGTCAGAATTCTATTTAAAAATCTTTTATTCAAAGTAACAATCTTCAACTACTTTTCAGAATTTCTGCTGTTGTCGACAGGCATCTACTAATCTGATCAAGTCAGCTGACAAGCCATGAATCATTTTAATAACTTTAAAAATGCTCTACTAAATATTAACACTAAAATCAGCAATGTAAATGAAGACAGCGTGAAAGATTTCAGTAAATTTTGTCAGGACTTACCTAATGGATGGGTAGAGTGGGGAGCCTGATAAAGACATGACCAGGCAACAAAACAGCAGCAGTGCAGATTTCTCCATACTCACAGCTAGTCCTGGAGAAGAATGGACAGCTAGAAAAAAATGACAGGAGTAGAAATTACATTAGAAAAAAATGCTGAAACCACAGTTCCCCTCGACCAGCCCCATCAGTCTGCAGAAGGCACTCAAGTTGCTGCAGGCAGAGATGTATACCATGATGGAAAACATCCACATTTAAGTTGAAATGTTAAAAATGATCAAAGCACAGACACAAAGGGTGTAGTACACACATTACATTTACACATGTGGTGGAAGAGTTACCTAGATATCTTGTGTGTGTGTGCGTGTGTGTGTGTAAGTGTCCCTGTAGTTCCTCTTTATTTGGTGCCCTCCACTCTGGTCATCTCTTCCTGCCAGGGAAGGACTGGACAAAAGAAACACTGGAACAGTACTGTTTGTTATCCCTGTATCCATGGTCAGTTTTTATACTGAACCTGTAGCTCACAGTCACTCCCACATCACACATGATAACTTGATTTCTCTCTCTCTCTCTCTCTCTCTCTCTCTCTCTTTCTCCTTGAGCTGAGCTGTCTGCATGTGTTTTCTTTTTGTGTTTGTGTAGGTTGCTTTGGGTTTTTTTTTTTGGTTTTTTTACGAAATACAGAAATGCCAAAGTGAATATATATTATAGTGTATATATATATATATATATATAGAGAGAGAGAGAGAGAGAGAGACCCAAAAGTCTGAGACCACATTGAAAATCTCTAATATTTTCATGTAAACATGGAAATAATCAGTTTGAGGATTGAAGGTTTGAAGCAGTTATGACATGTAAAATGAAAACGAAATATTGAAGATTCTGCACTATTTCTAGGTCAGCAATAAACTGATGACTTGCATCACTTCCATTGATGTATGTGTGCAGACGCCTTCATATTGAATGGGGGTGAATTCAGGTGACTGTGGAGGAAAGTTCATGACAGTCAGGACTCCTTCTTCAGTCTTTTAGTAGTTCAATTGAGGTTTGAGGTTATTATCCTGCTGCAGTATGAATCCTTGTCCACAAAGATGCAAACCAGGGTACAAGTATGTCTCTGAAGAATGGAGTGGCACTCCTTCTTAGTCAGAGTGGAGTCAGTTCACTACAGCCTCCTTTTCATAGTATTTTAGCTGGAGTCTTGTGTTTTATTTAGCAAATTCTGTATCTGTGATGAAGTTGCTTTTCTATCTCTCAGTGAACTGAGTTTGATGTATGGATCTTCTGATGGTTTTGGTCACTTTCTGTCTGACTGATCGTGCTTTGGATTCAACTGATTTGGTTTCTGCAAAGTGTTTTAAAGTTCTGTTCACTGCCCCTTAGAAACCTTTAGTCTATCCATGATTTGATGCTGAGAACACTCCTCTTTACTTAGAATAACAATCTGACTTCTGACACTTTCACTTAGATCTGATGTCATGTTTCCCACTATCACAATGCTATTTAAGCAATAATCTGCAGGAAACTTGAGGCACAGCCATGTTTATAACAGGTGAACACTGGCTGCAGGTTGAATTACATGAATGAGCCTTTGATGAGTAGATCAAGTCCACCTGATCTGAATGCATACTCAGTGGAAGGGATATAATTTCAGGAAAATTTGACCTTTTGTACAAAGGAGTTAAGTTAGTCAATACCACAAATTTGTTTAAATGTATTTGCTGGCCTAGAAATGGTTCAGAATCTTAAATATTTTTCTTCATTTACATATCACAACTTTTTGTGTTTTTAAATGTTTCCGAATCCTCAAACTCTGTGATTATAATTTCTCTCTCTCTCTCTCTCTCTCTCTCTCTCTCTATATATATATATATGGTTGGCACATTACTACATAACATACAGAAATGAAAGAAAAACAAAATATTGCAAACAAATAATTTTAAACAAAAATGAATTGAAGAACAAATATGATAAAATCAGATATGGTTAAGAGTAATACATCATTATGCAATCTTCATTGCTCGTCAAGGAAATACAAATGTATCTATATCTGATTTGATTTTGTCCAATTAAACCTGGTGGGAATTTCAAAAAACAAACAGCTAGGAAAGTGTCCATGTTATTGGACATGATGCCTCATAAACTATAATACAGTTGAATAAACAGTTCTCTGACACATTTTTAAAAATTGACATTAGAGTTCATAAACAATTCTGTATTGCATATAGACTGCATTGTTGTAAATGTTTAAGTTGTATGTTGTATTCAACAGTGGGTGATGCAGATGACATGCAAATGGTGTTTCTTCAGATAAAGAGACATAATTTACATTATATCACTGAGAATATTTCGACTACGAGAAGTTAATAAAACTGAAGTGTGTTTTATTTTGATACGACCCCACTTCCTTCCTCCCCCACCCCCAGCCATAGGACTATAGCGTAAAAAACAAATTGTATATCTCACTCTAAGTATTCGGCTTTTATGATTGATTCATGATCGTGGTGATTCATTCCAAGCTCAGTTTGTAACTTTCGCCGACGTCCGGAACGTTAAGAAGTTTTTTAGACGGATCTTGAAGTTGGACGCACCGGGGGACACCTTTTTGCTAACGGACTGTCGGGATGCAAGATGATTCTCTGTCACATACTTTCATCTTTGCTGAGCGGGAAACCGTCAGCCATTCAGTTTTTTCTGTTCAGAATTTAACTAAACGGTTTAATAATAAAATCATCTGGCTAAGATACGGAATTGTCTTTTGACACCATGTCTGTCAACTACTCCGTTCCCAAAACTATTATTGTTATTCAGCGACGTTCATATTTTTGGCAGCTCAACGCGTTTCCGGTTTCTATCACAGTCTTTAGAATGAGGCGATACCACTCTTGATATTAGGACATCTTTGGCTCAACATGGCATGAGTGCCTGAATGACATTTACCCAACGTTGCTAAACAGCAATTCATTCAGTCAGATAAACAAGGGACACAGTGTCAACTAAGTAGGCTAAAAGTAGCTAATACAAGTAGGCTAAAAGTAGCTAACCTCAGTATGTGGTTGCTCAGTTCGAGCTAACTTTAAATCAGACAGGTAGCAACCAAACCTTTTCTCTTGTAGCTAGCTAGCTAAGCATGGAGCACGTCAGGACCTTAAGACCCCTGTTTACCATTCTGCAACACTGGATCCCCACTAGGTGTATCCAGCCCAGGTATTGTTCTAGTTTAGCCAACACCAATGTTACTTCAAGAGAGAGGAGGACAACCGTGGACAAGTTCAAGTCCCAGATATCCTCTGGTCCAAGTTTTCAGGATTTCATCAGAGGTGTTTCAGCTAATAAGGCTTGTGCTGCAGAGGAAGAATACCCTGACACACAGAGTTATCTCTCTGAGGACTTGGGGATGGGGAATTCAAGGAAAGGTTAGTCTGCATCACTGAAAAGTTCATTTTGATTGTTTTGGACTAATGCTAAACTGGTGTTTTATCTTCACATAACAGTGTATTTTGAAACCTATGGATGTCAAATGAATGTAAACGACACAGAGATAGCCTGGTCCATACTACAGAGGAAGGGATATCAACGCACGGTTGACTTAAGTGAGGTACAGGAGAGCTCTGTCTTCATACAATCTAAACATCATGTGTGTCAAAACAGTTAACTCAGAGAATCGTTGTGCTTACAGGCAGATGTTGTTCTTCTGGTAACATGCTCTATAAGGTAAGATCATGTTACAAACTTCAAAGGTTTTCATGAGACCACAAGAACTAAATCAGATGCACCAGCTAATGGAGAGACTCTTCAACTCTTCTCTTAACAGAGAAAAAGCTGAACAAACAATTTGGAACAGACTACAGCAATTAACAGCTATGAAGAAGAGACGATTAAAGACCCACATTCCAATGAAAATTGGGATTTTAGGTAAGTTACTTTACTAGTGTCCATGCATTTGACTGTTCTTATGCAGATATATTAATGGATGTGTTTGTCCAGGGTGCATGGCAGAGAGGCTAAAGACAGAACTTTTGGAGAGGGAGAAGCTGGTAGATGTTATTGCTGGTCCAGATGCCTACCGGGATCTTCCCCGCCTCTTAGCTGTAGCAGACGGAGGTCAACAGGCAAGCAATGTGCTTCTGTCTTTAGAGGAGACATACGCTGACATCATGCCTGTCCACCATGCTCCTCAGGGACACAGTGCTTTTGTGTAAGTATGGAAGCTCTTTACCAAGCAGTTATGGTTTTTGGAGGAAGTTATTCACCCTGCACACCACCTCCCATTTTCTACTGCAACACTGTGTCTTTATATTGTAATGTGTGATGACTTAGTGTGTGTCTTTTGTGCCGGCAGGTCCATCATGCGTGGCTGTGACAACATGTGTAGTTACTGCATTGTTCCCTTCACCCGAGGGAGAGAGAGGAGTCGACCTGTCAGCTCCATACTTGAAGAAGTTCGTATGCTGTCTGACCAGGCAAGTTATAACCTAAAGTCAGTCAGTGAAACTGCTCCACCTGCTGTGATCATTTGTTAATCCTTTTTGACATGTCCTAAATTTAAAACAGAACAAAGGCAATATATTTAATGTTCTCATCAGCTTCATTGATTTTTTGTAAATATGCGCTTGTTCTGAATTTGATGGCAGCAACATGTTTCAAGTTGGGACAGGAGCAACAAAAAACACCTGTTTGGATCATTCCACAGGTAAACAGGTTCATTGGTAACAGCTGATAGTATCATGATTGGGTATGAAAGGTTCATCCTGGAAAGGCTCAGTCGTTCACAAGCAAGGATGGAGCAAGGTTCACTACTTTGTGACATAAGCTTCTACCAGCCCATGTGGTACTTTACAATGCTTGATCTATTTAAGTCTGTGCTGTACAGTAAAATGAATATCTCTCCCTGACTTGTGTGTGTGTGTGGGTGCTGGATATTTTTGTTCAGGGTGTGAAGGAGGTAACTTTGCTGGGTCAGAACGTGAACAGCTACAGAGACACATCAGAAGAACAGTTCTGTGGCTCCGACCTGACCCAGCTCAGCAGGGGCTTTAAGACCGTCTACAGAACTAAACAGGGAGGTCTGCGCTTCTCCGAAATGCTGGACCATGTGTCACGCATCGATCCTGACATGAGGATCAGATTCACTTCCCCTCATCCCAAAGATTTTCCTGACGAGGTACATGATACACTTTTAATTACTCACTTTTAATTCTGCTAAGACAGCAGCTGCTGAACATGCATTCTCAAAAGCCCTAAATCTCGTTACAACCCAGTGTTCATTTCTAAATACAGATCTTCAGCCTGCCTTTTCCTGTGTCTTTTTGAAACAAACTCCTCCTCCTCACCTGGTCTGTGTATTGCTGTTTACAGGTTTTGCATCTGATTGCGGAGCGAAAGAACATTTGTCAGCAGATTCACCTTCCAGCCCAGAGTGGGAGCAGCAGCGTCCTAAAAGCAATGCGCCGTGGGTAAGAGACCACTACCTTTTTTCCCAACTGAATCGCCAAGTTTGTGAAGTTGTTTGTTTGTTTGTCTTTAAAAAAGTGCCATTTTTTCCTTATAAAATTCACAGCTACACAAGAGAGGCCTACCTTGATCTTGTGAAGACCATCAAGAGAATTATCCCAGGTAGGTTACAAAGACCTGGTGTAGTTGTTGTCATTTAATTTGCAAGGATGGAAAGAGTACTAGAATATTTTACTCAAGCGAAAGTAATTGTGTAAAAATGTACTTATATGCTTGTATAAAGTAGGTCTTTTAAAAGCATGAATGTAACCCATGTGTATCTTGCACTTTCTTTCAGTAGAATTCCTGTGTGAAAAAACACAGCTGATAATTTAACCTTAAGGACATTTGCTTTGGTATTATCATCTTGATAAGGTAATGTGTGGTTTGTGTTTAACATGAATGTCTGTGTGTCAGAGGTGAGTCTTAGTAGTGACTTCATCTCGGGCTTCTGTGGTGAAACAGAGGACGACCACCAGCAGACTCTGTCTTTGATCAGAGAGGTGGGCTACAATGTGGGATTCCTGTTTGCCTACAGTATGAGAAAGGTGAGCTCTTGTGTCTTTGTAATGTGTGTCACACCAAAACTTTCTGTGTTTTTGAATTAAATCTAAGCTGTTATTTTCAAAATTGTAGTTCTCTGTTGCCTCATAAAAGATCTAGTTTAAAATTTTTGATTTTTTAAAATTTGATTGATTTGATTTTCTCACCCAGAAAACCCACGCTTTCCATCGGCTACAAGATGACGTGCCAGCGGAGGTGAAGCAGCGGAGGCTGGAGGAGTGTATCGGTGTGTTCAGAAAGGAAGCTGCGAGGGTCAATGCTGCTCTCATCGGCAGCACACAGCTTGTCCTGGTGGAGGGAGTGAGTACAGCACACATGACTGACACAACCTTCAAATGATCTCTAGTTTAGAAAATGCATGAATGGATATTATACCTAAGTTTATTACCCTAAACATGAGTATAGGACATTGGCTCAAATACACTTTATTAACTCTCCTCTCAAAACAAATCCATACTGCAAAAACACTGCTGCCTCTCTGTACATCAACTAGTGTTAAAGAAAGCTTAGACTTAGAGGACACTGGCTAATGTTTGAGAAAAGTATAATGGAAGACAGGGCATAATAATCATAGTGTTAAGTGTTTTTAGTCATGCTTGTGGCGTTGTTGATCCCCTGACTTTTGTGGTGTTAAGTGAAATGTCTCAACAACTATATGATGACTTGTAATGAAATTTGTTACACACTGATGCCACACTCAGGATGAGTTGTAATAAATGCTGTGATCCCTTAACTTTTCATGCTTTTCATCTAGCACCACCATCTGGTCAAAATTTGTCTAATACTTTAGTTTATGACTAAACACTGATGACTTTCCCATCAGCCGCAACAATACTTTGGATTTTTGTGCTAATTAGTGTATGGTAACATGCTAACACACTAAACTAAGATGGTGAACTTGGGAAACATTACCCTGGCTCAGCCTCATCATTTTAGCATGGTAACATTAGCATTTAGCTCAAAGCATCGCTCCACCTAAATGCAGCCTCACAGAGCCACTAGCATGGCTGTGACTTGTAGCTTTGTTGATACCTCATTTCAGTATGTGAGGGAGAGGACTGATTGGCTCCTATAGAAGTACAGAAATTGAATTAGTGATGTGTGACACTGCTCATCACAGATAAAAGTAGTAGTCCTGTACCACTGTACTGGGTTACTGTAACCTGTTACCAGGCAACTCCGCTCATCTCTGGTTTCCATTTTAATGCAGGAAAGTAAAAGATCTGCCAAGGACCTGTGTGGGAGAACTGACGGCAATATGAAAGTGATTTTCCCCAAAGAAGATGTTGCTGTTCAGCCTGCAGAATCCAGCACTGCCCCAGTCAATGCAGGAGAGTATGTACTGGTGAAGGTAGGTTTTGGTTCATACAAATCAAACTCCTCTTTAAAGAGTCAACACCTTGTTAAATATTTATTCAAGTCAGAGCCTGGTAGATATTAGTTTATTACAGATACAGTATATTGCTATTCGTTGGCAGATAATTAACAAGATGTTGCAGTACAGAAACGCCAAAGACATGTTTTAGATCATTTAGAAACAGCGTCACTGTTTTCCACTAAAGAGCACTGATGAATTTCATGAAGTTTATTTAACTGTAAAATGTCCCACTCACTGTCAGTACATATCCTCAATAACAACATTTAAAGGTCCTCAAAGTGTCTTTTCTCAATCAGCTGTTTATCATATGTGTTGGGATCCTACATGGACACAATGTTTTGCCAAAGGTAGAGCAGTTCAATCATTTCACAGGAGAGATTTCTGTTTATTCTTTTTTCTCTGTGCTCTTCTTACTGTTTTGACGTGGGTGGGTTCAGTAGGAAAAAGGTGATGTCACACAATTCAGTGCACCAAAAAATTTGAATTAGAATCTGACAATGGTGGGACATTTGGTCACTGTCAATCAAAACTGATCTATCCACACCTACACAGTCCTGATGAAGCCGTAATCAACTCTTAGTAAATAATACCTAAAGATGTATTTTAAACTTTGATTGTTGCTTATTTATATTAATATTCTAGACAAATACTTCACATTTGATGCCAAGTTTTCAGGAGCTCACTATTATGCATTTATGCAGAAAAACTGATATCTGTTGATCCTTTGGATTAGATTTTTTCTTGTTTAATTCTCAAAAAGGCAGTAGTTTTCAGGCCTTACTTCAAAGTAAGGAAAGTGTCTACATTCATCCTAAATAAAAAAAAAAAAAAAATCCATCCCAGATGTTCAAATGTAGGCACACTTTTAATAAAATCATGTAAAACTCACACACCAACATCACAGAAAAGGTAAAAGACTGTAACATGAAAACAGTTTCCTGCCGGTCAGTGGCACAGTAGGAAGGAATCATTATCTTAATAATCATTGCAGCCAAGAACTTTAACCCATTATCTGATATTTTCAAAGATTTCTTCATTCACTGATTCATTCTTTGATATTTTGTGTCTTTGATGTAGATATTGTCGGCTAACTCGCAGAGCCTGAGAGGCCGCGCCCTCAGTCACAGCTCCCTGACAGGCACAGTGAAGCACTATGAGACTCTGCCCAGACACCAGCTTGATGAACATGTGGTCTCAGACACAACCATAATTGACACATACCCCTGATAGACCCAGGTGACATTACAGGAAACAAACTGGCACACTTCCTTTTTCTCTTGAGTGATTTTGACGCATTGGAACTTTGGTCGTCGTCACACTGGACTGCTGTGAAAACTGCAATGTTTTATTTATACAGTACTAACTATGTATATGTACATATTGAATGGCTGAAGATGCTGAAACCTGTTAGGATGATGAAATTATAGTGTTTGTTTACTACAAACCACTGTGACTGATTTGTTTTGTCTGAAACAGAGGTGCTTGGTCGATGTCTTGCCATTTTTCACAGGACTCTCCAAACTGCAGGGAAAATATCATGGATCAGCACATTGTAGAATTGTAGAATAGCTCTGTGAGCGTGAGTCAGAAAGTTTGAGACAGAATTTTCCCAAAGTCAGCAGCAGAAAGCGCTGCGATCTGCTCAGGAAGGAGCATGTTATTAAAAAAAAAAAAAAAAGATGATTGTGGTGACAAACAGCAAACTCTGTCCTGCAGACTGTGTCCTGCTATGACATGACTGCAGTAACCCTGATGGAAAGGTTCACTGCCCCCATCTGCATTTTATACATGTACACAACCTGGTTCACATTTAAAAGAAAAAGAAAAATAGTATAAAAATTTGGGTGGATGCAAACAGGATATCTGTTACATATTGCTCAAGTCGCGCATCATTTGTTTTTTCTCTCTTGGGTAACGATACTGTGGCTGTGATTATGTCTTCATGGTGGCATGCCCCAGTGCAGAAATGAAACCTGGGAGTTTCCAGAAATGCCATTCAGCCTGTGAACTGAACGTCTGTCCCAAGCAGAATATAGTCCTATCGAAAAACACAGCACAGCAACAGCAGTTAATAACAGCTTTGACTTAATGAAATCTGTTGATCATCCAGATGGTTAAGATGTTTTCTACCAAGTTCTCTGCCCTTGTCAAAATCCATGTCATATAATAAATGCTGCTCACTCAAAAACCTGCAGGTTTATAGAAAATCTCTGACCTTCATGAGTTGAAGCTGAGCGTTCACAAGCTTCATCTTTCCAAGTGCAGGTAGTGGGTATCCCTTTGCAAGTTGCTCTATGAAGCAACATGTATAACTTAAGATAAACAAGTCACAAAAATCCAACATGGCTAACATTATAATGATATTATCAGCAGGGATTTCAGTATATTCAAAATCCATGCATTAAATGCAGCCCAAAGTGCTTTATATGAAAAGATAGATAAACAATGAAAAGAAATACAGCAAAATCTGAAATACAGAAATACAACACAACTTTAAGAGAAATGAATGAGTTTCAAACTGGTGTAATCTAATTACAATGAAAATGAAACAAAAATAGAGATGAGTAGAAAAGCAATATAAACATATAGACAGTAGCAATGTGCAAGGTATTATGAATATGACGTTAATAAATACAAATTGACTTTCCAATTTTTGAATTCATCCTAAAATAACTGATTTGTTTTGCCACTTGGGGGCAGCAGAAACAACATTGTCACATTGTCACCTTTTATGTTGACATGTTTAACTTGTTAATAATCAGTTGCTTCTTTAAACATCCAGGTGTTACAGAGCAACATTAGCATTGATTTGGAGAAGTCCAGTATTCACTCTCTTTTTAGATATCTGTTAGAGCTTCTTCTTTGAAAGCAGCTATGGCCAAAAACAATGCTAAGCGAGCGGTGAGAATGAACCAAAACAGGAAGGTTGTGGGCCGACCGCTAAGAAATGAGCTCAAACTGCTCCATAAAGCAGAAATGAGCTGGAGAGTCAGCTAATAATTATCTGTAGGTTCATCACCAGGAGCGACCTCTTTCACATTGTTGTCATTTGATACATTGCTCTTAGAATAAATCGATTAAAGCTGCTTTAAAGAATGTCATGTTCCCAGTTTCCTCTGATTGGGGTGTAAAGGCATCTTGTAAATTAGCAGAGGATGAATTGCATTGATTGGTTGATTGAATCTGCATTGTAAATATGTCAAAGGTCGTTCAGAACTTTGACTATAGGTGAAAGAATTTCTGAACTCAGTTTGAAATGTTATCTCATATCAGTTTTTAAGATTCAGAGTTCTGAATCTACTGAATCCTGTCAATAGAGTATTTAATGGCACCCAGTTCATATAGAGTGCAAATTGAAAATGCCAGTACTCACCATTCAGTTTAGGTATCACTGCCAGTTTGAGGACCATTTGGAAGATGTTGTTGAGGGATCTGACCTGCAGGTTAGGGTTCAGATTAGTCTGTTAGGATGACACTAATGGCACACAGTGTAACTCGTGTTGGAATGCAGAATGTTCTCACCTGAAACTCTCCCACATAACTTGTCCCCAGGGTCAGAGCCATTCTGTGCAAATTAGGCAAAATTAGACTGTGATGCTCATCTTTATGAGGACCTTTTGGCCCCATTTTTCTCTTCTGCTAATTTTTTAGTAGCTCACTTGTTTAGGGTGACAGCTCCAGCCAGCCTCATTTCACTGACAAACACTCGGGCGCTGACACTGCTCTCCTGTAAAGACAACATGGTGAGAAAGTTTTAGTGTTTTTGTCAACCACAGAAAAAGACTTTTCATCATGCCAGCTGTGTAACCTACAATGTTTAGGATAAAGAGAGGGGTAAGTGTCTTGTTGGGTTGGATAGCGTAGGCTGTCACTGTGCCAGTGGCGTCGACTGTTGCGTTGAGGGTTTCAAAAGTGATGATGGGATTTTTCACCGTCTTCACCAGCAGTTTCATCATCAGACCAGGGAAAAGCTTTGCAATCTGAAAATATACCAAGATATAGCTGACAGGTTGCCATGAAAGTGTTAGTTCTTATAAATTCAGAATGTGTCGTCACCTGCGGGATGAAGGCTCCGAACGTTCTGGTGTTGAGCCGGATGGGAGAGCTTTGCGGGATCTGTTGTGACAGAAAGGTTGTAGATCACCACGACGCCATGACAGTAGATTCATGAGGGAATCTGGAGAGTGAAGCTCACCATGTCATCAGTGATGTACAGGCTGAGGGCTCCAGCTTTGTTGTAGACGAAAGCTGCAGAGTTGGCGGTGAAGGCAGATATTCCGATGTACATCATGCTGTTGGTCTGGGGCGGCAGGGAAAAGGCTGTGGGGGCGAATGGAGGCTCCTGATGCCCCCCGATGTTGTAAAATTCACCCTAAATGACAAAGACAAAAGAAAGTTATGACTTGACCATGACTGTCTGTTTCAATATAACCAAACAGAGGCTGCTGTAAAATGTACAGTATAATGATACTATTCTTTACCTTCAAGCTGAGGTCTATAGAAGATTTTGAAACTGTGGGCGATGACACCATGGAGTATTCAATCTCTGCATACTTGTCCACCTTGGCTACAACTGCAGTAAGGCAGAAAGACTCTCAGACATTCAGCATCAATGAAACATCCAAAATATTTGAGATATAGAGAATGATTTACCATTGAGAGTTTTCAAGTGAGGGTTCAAATCAGATATTGCATTAGCCACCAGAGGGCAGATCTGCAACAATAAAGAACAGAGAAAAATCTATTCCCAGACTACAAAAGAATCTCTGACTCTGACAGGAATTCTTAAAAGCTCCCAAAATGAATACAGAGCACTTCACAATCTAACTGTTCTCGGTAAGCCAACAGCAGAGGAATAACTTGCTTTTGATCAATGTTTCAATGTTGCTTTGCTTAAGTATTTCTATATTATGCTACTTCTCACATATTTTAAACGTCTGTGAGTTGTTAGCAGTCCAACCAATGCCTGATTTCACTACTCTAATCTTCTCAGATGGGTTCCTTTAAATAAGTGTTCAAGCCCAGAAGAGATAAAATTATCCAGTTTTTAAGTTAGTTTATTGAAAAGTTTATAAAATTAAAACAAATTTGTGTGTCAGAATTTAGTTTTTCTTCTTCCCTCTTCCATTAATCATCGCGCGACCTTTCATTTATCTTGTGACCCTTTGGAGGGGCACGACCCCTAGATTGGTTGCATTTGATTTTCCAAAGTGTTCCAAGTCCATGTATTAATCTCCTTTATACAATCATGTGTTTGACAAAGTGTTGAACCTCTCTCCATCCTCGCTTGTGAACGACTGAGTCTTTCCAGGATGAACCTTTCATACCCAATCATGATACTATCACCTGTTACCAATGAACCTGTTTACCTGTGGAATGATCCAAACAGGTGTTTTTGGATCAGTCCACAACTTTCACAGTCTTTTGTTGTTCCTGTCCCAACTTGTTTGAAACATGTTGCTGCCATCAAATTCACAATAAGCAGATATTTTAAAAAATCACTTAAGTTGATGAGGTCAAACATTAAATATATTGTCTTGAGTATACGTAACGTCCCAACTTTTTTGGAATCGGGATTGTCCAACCTCAGAGAAGGGTGATCATGAAAAGCAGTGGGTGTAAGGCTGGTTTGACCTCACCTGATCCTGCAGTGTACCTCTCAAAGCTTTATCAATGAAATTTTTGAAGAGATTGTACAGCCAGCTGAAACAGAGAAAAACCACAGTACTTAGGGGAGAACACCATGTGTCCAGCATGACAAATACAACTGAGAATTCGCATTCCAGTTCAAACATAGTGCACAGCAGGGAACTTGTACCTAGCTCCACCATGGAATTTGATGGTTGCGCTGCCGACAGTGGCCACGCAGTTGACACTACTGACGGAAGGTCGGCCTGTCTCGTCACTCTTGATGGCGATACTTGTCGCGATAGAGAGTCCATTCACATTCAAATCAAAGGAGCCGCTGTCCTTTCTGTTAAGAGAGAGGTTTCACCGCTGCAGCAAAAATATCACAAAATGGAATTAACTGTACTGTATAAAGAAATCTTTTCTCACTCACACTACTCTGAGGTACTTGACCCTCCAGTTTCCTTGCAGACTGAGGAAAGCATTACCAATGGACAGTCTGACACCAGTCCCTGGCACCAGTTCCACTGCAGACGTTGGTAATCCCACATCCACCATTTGGATACTGAAAGATACAACATGCTTGTTTGTAAAGGCATACCACCTTAAGTATCCCAGTTTCCAGCAGAATTTACAGGATGAAAAGGTGGGATAAATGGGTGCCTTACTTTGACAGGGTGTACTGGACCTTGCCAATGGGAGACACCTTCACTTTCCCTGACATATCTGGGACTTTGATAGTTTTAAGTTTCTTCTGAATTGAAGCCATCCCAAGTTGTCTGCCTAGAAAAAGAAATTTTGATGATGAAACTCTGGAGAGATTGTTGCTTTTCAACAAAAGAGGAACCTTTCTTACAAATCTTACCATATTCAACGCCTTTTTCTGTTAGTTTGACCTTTACCCCGGGATCGGTGCTGAAGGTCAGAGGGATCAAAGCCACCAGAACCAGCCAATGGCACAGGAACATCTTGAGTGCTGAGAGACAGAAAGGACAAGGTTATCAGCAAAATTCTTTTTTATGAACATGGCCATAAACCAGGCAAAGTTTCTGCTTTTGTGTGGTTGACGAGTTTGCTGTTCTGTAAGGAATGGTGGAAAAGCAAGAGATCAAGGCTTACTCTTTTAGATGAGTGTTTTTAATCATCTCAAATGTGACGAGGGGCCACAACTACACACTGCTTTTTTATAAGCCATACAAGTTTGAAAACCAACGGCTTAACCTTTAACAGCGTATTGTGTTTTATAAGCTTATCATATGTTTTTATAAAATCTTAGTTGGAAAAGTACTCCACTACAAAGAAATGTAATGGAGAGAATAGTGCATTATTTTCCTCTGAAATCTAGTAGAGCAGAAGTATGAAGCAGTATAAAATGGAAATACTTAAGCAAAGTACAATCCTCAAAGCTGTACTGAAGTGTACACGTACTTTCTACCACAGCCTTGGGTTGCAGATTCCTACTTCAGTGGAGGCCCGTGAAAGAGCTGCCTGTCAGCGCTGTGGAAAAATTCACATGACAGCATGATTGAATTAGGCTCAGATTAAAGGCCTGAGACACCACTTTTGTCAATTTTGAATATGGATGTTTGAATCAGTGTAGAAATCTTCAAGATTTTACAGATGGGAAAAGAACTTTTTGGAACATTCAAGTCATTTCAAGACACAATTGCAATATTTCAGTGTTAGCAAACGCTATGGCTGTCAGGTGCTGTTTTTCCACAACCAAGAGCTCCATTAGTCATTGAGAAATGAAGAACATCTAACAAATTGTAGCTCGTGCTTTTTTTCTGCTGGTGATGTTGCTCAAAGTGTTGTGCAATGTGCAAATTTTGCATTTGTCAATAACCGGTTTAGCCTCTGAATGTGTCTGCGAACAGACTGAATAGTATCAATAGACAAAATGAGAGACATGTGACTGCTAGTGCAAAGCTCTCTTAAGGACGTTTCTATGTGGGTCAGAAGTGCAATAAAGGGAGTAGGGGTGTTATTTTCTGTATTCAACCGAATTCAACAACAAAACTCTGACTATACATCAGCACTTAATTTCTCCCCAAGTAGTTCTGTTTCATCTAAATGCAAGTCCCAGAACAGAAGCAACACTGACATCGTTCTTAATCTATGTTGCAAGTACAGATTACATGTCATAATACTTGTCTTAACTGTTTGTTTCGAAATGTTTGTAATACTTTTGCATGTTCATTGTGTCAAACCTGAACTGTTCAAGTCAGATTTTATCAACACATACTCACACAACAAACACACTTAGTACTGCAGTTGAAGCAGATATGAAATTCAATGGGACACTTTAGGACAGTTTATCCGCTCTGGAATCTGCTTGTTAAGAACATTTCCACCTTCAATACACACACTTCACCCATTAAGCTTTAAGAACAACCCTAAGAAAATCTCAAGGTTGTAAATTTGGCCCCGTACACTGAATATACACCCAGTCTTACCTGAAGCCGCAGTTTGTCAGGACCAGACGAATTCTGATGTCAGTCTGCCTACCAGCAGGGGCAGAGTGAAAGAGAACAGGAGGTACATGGTCACTAATTCACTTACTAAATCAGGAAGTGAATTTAGCTAGGGGGCTGTCCCAGATGATATAACGATCATCGATTCATTATTTGACATTCTTCACTACTTCACTGCCATTTTCTCTGATAATGTCTTCAAAATCCCAAACTACTAACTGTGTTCTTATTTAAGTGTTGTTTGCATCAAAATGAACTCTGAAAGCCTCAGTTTTAAAAGCTCAACATGGTTTTGAACAAGCTTTTTTGATGGTAGTTCCCTTTACAAATTTTCAGTCATGTATATCACATACGGAAGCACCAATAAGAGGCCATAGTCTTTTGTTATTTCACTTTTCCTCTTTCAGTGTTTGCCATCAGTGTTTGTTCTGTCCGAGGTTTCTGCCTGTTAAAAGGATTTTTTTCCTCACCACTGTCGCCAAGTGCTTGCTCATGATGGGAACTGTTGGGTCTCTATAAATAATATTATAAAGAGTATGGTCTAGACCTGCTCTTTATGTACAGTGCCTTGAGATGACTTTTGTTGTGATTTGGCACTATACAAATTAAATTGAATTGAAATTGAATCATGACACACAAAGAAATGAAAATGAAATCATGCTCTCTCTCTCCTCCTCTCAACAAGGACAGAGTTATAAACTACACCTGTTGTTATTATTATGTGTTTCTATTAATTGATTTTATTTCACCTTATCAGAAACCAAAAATTAAAAAATGGAGCTTTCAAAACAACATTTTATTTTCAGGATGATTAATCTCTTTTGCCACATCCTTAATTAAAGATAAACCACCAGGACTAGTTGGTGCACCGTATTGAATATCAAGCAATTGTATTGTATCGCCGTTACTAATCTACAACTTTGACACTAATATGATGGTGCTGAACATATTCCATCTGCTGTGGAAGTTACAGACACGTCAGTCAGTAACTTTCACTGTGACAAACAAGATAAAGCTTGTGTTTTATGAGCAAATAGAATTTCTTGCGTGGTCTAAATTCGCCAATGATTGGCCATATAAATCTGGGTCAGGAAAGTGACAGAGCAGGGCTTGCTCCTGTCTTATTTACCACCAGGGTGCCCTTGAGCAAGTACCTTTGCCCCCAACTGCTCAGTGTCAGATCAGACTGTGGTTGTACTGGTTTTACTGGTTGGGTTGGAGAGATTCCACATGTGAAGAGAGTGTCACTGAAAAAAAAGGCCTTTGTTTTCAGCAATGCTTCCATATAGTAACCGCTTAAAACAGTTTTGCTACATACTTTCTAAAGCTTGTCCGTCATCAGCACAGTGTTTGAAAGCAATGGAAAATCAGTCATGAGAAGTTTAAATGGTAGTTTTGCTGTGTATAACAACAGTCTGATAGAGCTGCAGCAAAAACTGCTGCAGTGTATTTCTGATCTATGAAAAATCTTAGCGTTAAGTTTAAGGTCTTATTTCTCGGAAGAAAAGTAGACTGTGTTTCTGTCACTCAGCAATTCTTTTTCTTTTTTTTTTTTAAACCAATTAGCTTATTACTGTATGAGATATTAACGGGCGAGTTGATTGAATGCTGGCTAAATGCCTGGCAACTGTTCCTCTGCCTGCTATTATTTAAACCAGCTTTCTGACCAGTGGAGTAATTTGAAAGGCCCATGATAAACCCATGAAGAAGCCATTTATTTTCACTGATTGGATGTCTCTGTGTGGCCATGTACAGACTGCGCTTGATTGACATCACTCTCTTAGCTTTGTAAAATCTGTTGGAGGAGGGGGACTGAAAACACCTGCAACTGTGTGGGATGCCTTTAACCCCGCCCCTTTCCATCAATGCTCCAATCACAGCTTCTCGTCATTAGACATTTTTGGGCAGTTGATGTGTCTGTTCTTTGTGTCACAACTGCTTAAAGTTTGACAAAATAATCTGAACATACAAGTTTTTCCTGACCTTTCAAGTGCATCTCTGCCAGCTGACAGAATATGCGCCATTCGGTGCAGACATTTGTCCCTACCTGCAGAAATAGCAGAGACGGACTGAAGTAACATAAGGCTGACTGTGAGTGAGTGAATTTTATCTATAGGTTCTGAATAATTCACTGAAATTAAATATTGGTATTCAGATCTGACCACTTAAATATTCTGTTGCAAGTTAATCAAAAGGTTTTTAACGTTTGTCCTGAGCAGTACATTTTTATAACTGTTCTTTTCACCTTGAACTGCTATTATTGTATTATTACTGTTATTTTCATTATCCAAGTCTGTTACTAACATGTCAACGCAGGGTTTCCACCTTGATGCCACATATGAAGATCAAGCTGATGCTCCTCCTGAATCTGTTCTGAATAGTTTTTTCAAGTATATACCAGTGGTGCACTCCTGTCCCCTTGAGGCTGAAGGCAGTATAACATCAAACTGGGTCCAGATGCACATCCAGGAGGTCAAACGTGCTTGAATGGCAGCACCACTACAACAGTATAGATGTACTGCTTGACTGAGAACAGGAAGACCAGTTAAACGTCTTACTGCTTCTAATGCAGTGGATTATTATAGAAAACAATCATAACTGCTGCCGGCCATTCATGGATATGCTGAGAAACCCCCGCTAATATTCTAGTCTTCAGGGTCTCTACACTGTTCTTAAAACAAATATCATTTTCATTCTGATAACATTGCAATCAGTGCTTTTAAATACTTGTCACCACCAAAATGACTTTAGTCTTTGCCACTCATTTCTCAGCACTGTAAAGTAAATGTGTCTGAGCTGAAAACAGTAAAAAATTGTGCCAGTTTAGAATTATATTTCGGTCAGAGTTGGGGATGCAAAGAGAAGTCTATCTGTATCTCCTGTGTTTTTTTTTTCTATTTAATTTGTATGGAAACCCATAGCATTCAATTAAATTAATAAGACATTATGACTCAGCCAAAAGCACCAGCCAGTCAGAACAGACTCTACCCCATTTGTCTTGATTGGTAGATAAATAATTTGTAATGAAAAATGAAATTATGAAATAAACAGACTTTGGTAAAGAGGACATTTTGAAGTTCAAACTGCTGGAGTGAAATATAGAATGATCTTTTTGTGAAGAAGCATGATGAAACACCATTTCATAATAATGAGTTTAAACTATTGGATCATTTCAGAATTTCTTGGTTATTTTCTTAACTTTGAACACTTTGGATCTCTATATGTTTGATGTCTTCCTTTCCTTCCACTTACTCTCTCACAGCACACAAGCTGTTCCAGAAAGAGCTTTAAGAAAATAATAGTAATGATAATGTTATAAATATGAAAACGCGAACAACAAGAATTGATTATAAATAAGAATTACCGGTCCAATACTCAAACGTGATATCATGGTGATTGTTGATTGCTGATCACACAAAGAATAAGGAAGCTGTTTAATGGACCCAGTGAGTGTTGAATTGTTTATACTCGTACAGTATTTAGTCCCACGTATAATATAGGGCTGAACTGAGACTCCTTAACTGATTGCTTGCTTGCTGTATCTTAAAGGTAAACCAAGGACAGGAGGCATTGTAAATGCTCTGGCAGTCAAATAATGACATGACTGAGATGGCCTAGGCACCCTGTCGTCACACTGTGGGGGAATCCATTACTCTTTCCTTGAGGACGGAAGAGTCTCAAGGACATCCTGCCGCTCACTGCAAAACAGCAAGTCAGTTCAGACTACAAATTCACATAAAATCATACAAACATCTCACATAAAAGGATGTCAGTTTGCCTTTTCTTTAGTTTGTCCAATATGACTGGATGAGCATCTTATTCACTGCAACAATGTGACACTGAACATTTCCATGTTTGACTGCAGGATTCACTTGGCAGCAATTACACCACTGAAAGTGAGAGTTGATATGATTTAATTTGATTCAACTGTTTAATGAGTCGTGTCAGTTATCCAATAACTCGAGGGTAGAGGTAAACACTGGAAAATGCTTAAATGAGCAGTTTCCAGTTGCTGTCCTTTGGTAAGCTCTTAAATTAATGACTGTGAATGGTAATGAGAATCAATTTAATCTGTGTCCTGAAATCATGCAGTGAGGGATCAGTGAAATGCACACAGCATGCTGGTGATTACTACCAAAGGGACAGTTATAACACAAATTAATTTGGCTTTCTTTAAACATTGATATTCATATTTCAAATAACCCTGACCTCAACCTCTGTATAAAAAAGTTTACATCACTGAATATACAGATTAGGTAATGTTTTTTTCTCTGCTCAAGCCCCAATTTATGAAGATGCCTGATGAGACCAGTGTATTCTTATATAACTAGGCTGAAGGTCTGCAGGCATGCCAGCAGCTCTATGAGGCTGCTAACATCAGCATGCTAACACGGTCACAATTATAATGAGCAGGTATGTTTACCATGTTCACCATTGTAGTTTGGCGTGTTAGCTTGCTAACATTTGCAAATTTGCACGACACACAAAATACAACAGAGGCTGATGGGCTGAAGTTATTATAATTCATCCTAAGGGAGACATGAATGATGTGTCGGATTTTATGGTAACCTGTCTGATAGTTGTCATTTTACTCAAAACCACAAATTCTAATCTCATTATGGTGCTAGAAGAAAAGTCAGGGGGCCGCCAAGTCAAAGTCAATGTGATTCATCTGCTGGGAACAATGAATATCTTCACAAAAACATTGTACAATCAATCTTGTAGATGAAGAGGTTTCACTGGATAAGTGAAAACTAAGTGAAAACCTGCTGGTGGCACTAGATTAAAAAAATCAGAGATCAGAGAATCAGGTACATCCTCTGGGCACCATGACTATGTGCACCAAATTCCATGGCAATCCATCCAATAGTTGTCGAGATATTTCAGTCCAGATCAAAGTGGTGGATTTGAAAGTTTGTGCTGAATGTAGTGTATTTTCTATACTACACATGTGTATCATATATTTGAAATGCATGTTGCTCTGTCATGACATGCTCTTGCACTATGTAGGTCAGTTAATATTTCATCACTTGCTGTACTTGTTATAATGTCACATTTCCATGAAACTAAGACAAATATCCTGTGCATGTTTTTCTCTTCTAATTCAGAACAACTAGATGAGATTAGATCTCAGTTTGATCGTTTTGAGACATCATGATACACTGTGTGAATCCAAAGGAACTTTCAGTAGTTGATGAGCTAAATCAAGCCTCACTAATTCCAAACACTCACACATTAGTGAAGGGCATAGCGGGGACAGCAAACAGTGGAATTAGAAAAGTTGCTCTTCAGAACCATAAAGGAAAAGCCTCGTATTGACAGGCTTCCTCCCACTGAGGTTGTAAACTGGTCAGTGCATTAGCCAGCAGAGAAGTGCAGTGAATATCAATCAGGCAACTCCGGGCCAGCAGAGTGATAGCTGACCACAGAGAGAGAGAAGCACAAAGAAAGAGAGACTGCTTGGGGGTGAATTGATTTTTTAAAATCGGAAACAGTTTGGAATAACTCTGGCTCTGGAGAATTAACCAACTTTCAGATTTGATTGTTTCTCATGTAAAGTTTTACAGCTAATACATAGACCTATAAAGTTAACATGGATTTTCTGGGCGACTGCTATAAATTATGTTCTTTTTTTTAATCCACGATCTAGTTACAAGACTCCACATTATGTGCCCTCAGTTTCCCTCAGCCCGTATATGAATGCCAAATCTGTAGAAAAGGGACAAGATTTTGATGTTGGAAGCGTTCTGGCTTCTGTTTGTAGTCTGAGTGCTATTGACCAATCCTGTTTGTGCAGGCTGTGGTTGCATGCAGGTAAACAATCCCTGTGGAGAGCAAAAGAGGCAGAACGCATCAGCCCAAATGCAATCTTGGAATCAGTTATCATCTAACAACGATTTATCTTTTCTTTAGCTTTGAATTGAATTGAATTTTTTTATAATATAACTGCATTCATATGCAGAAATCTGTTTACAAAGATGAGCTGAAATGTCTAGTTGTGGATAAGTTTGAAAGTCAATGTTGCTAATCGGCTTGTAAACAGTGACCAAAGCATGGAAGAGGAGGCTTTGGCCTGCATATCCGGATGACAGATAAGGGATATCAGAGCCAAGACTTCCTCTTCCATGCACCGGTCACGCTGGCTACAAGTCCCAAAACATTGGCTCTTGCCCTCAGAGGCTAAATCCTCTTCAGAAAATAGCCGATGGGTTCCGTGACTGGTCTTGTATTAACTTTACATCCAGCTCCAGTAATGAAACCGGAAATTGTTTTATGTTCAGTCTGAACACACTTGTAAATATAATATGTAACACCTGCATTAGAAGGTCTAAAAATGACTTGGCCTTTGTTGAATATCTTATTGAGCTCAATAAAATATTATTGAACAAATCACCTAAAGCTCAAAAATGTAGCATTGAGATGAATGTTCCTTAATTTATGCTATAATGCCTCTTGAGGTGTAGTTCATGAAACCCTGGAAGTTACAGTGATAACGTTTCAGCTTTCACTTCCCCAATTCCTCATGCTTTGACAGGTGTCAAGCAAATGAATGTTTGCATGCGAGATGTTGTCAGATATTGTGCTCACTGAGCCCTGCCGGAGTCTGTGCTGACCTGAGCTGTGTCGGTGCAGTGGAGACGAGGGAGCCTCAGATCAATGGTTCAGTGTGTTTGGGCATAAAAGGAGCAATGTGCCCCAGAGAGAAGGGCTGTCTGTGCCCCAGCGCCATGCAGCTGTGGGACCCGGGCACCCATCCATGCCCTCCACTCCATACACTGTTAGTCCTCCCTCTATGGCCAAAACACTGCAAGCTGTGAAATTATTTCCATAGAGGACTGCACTGGAAAGGCATCTGCTACTGCGATGTTATGTGTCATTTTAAAATGTCCGGAAGGTGTTTGAAAACTAATTGTGAAGTGTTTTTAAAGAGGAGGGAGCAGAGTTTGGAGAGCAAGAGAGCAAATGACATGTGTCAGCTCATGAGTCGGTAGCTGTCTAAGTAGCTGTTTTTGACTTACTGCTCTCAGTTCCTGCGTGAGCCCGGCGAAGCAGCGAGAGGAGGGCGGGAGATGTATTTTTGTTTCCAGGAATTCTACAGTTGTTTCATTCGTTTATCATGTGTTTGAAAGTTCAATGACCCCTGAAATCTGCAGAATGAGTTTTTGCAGAATGGGAGGCAGAGCACGGGCTTTCTTGTGACCGCGGGGCGTCATGCTCAATATGGCACACAATACGGCCTCTTTAGTCCACTGTAGCACATGTATGGCTTTTGATCTTAGATATTAGATTCTCTGCTATATCCTATTTATCCCCCATGGTAATGCAATGGGGTGGAAACCTTTTAAAAGACAGTGACTAAGATGTAAACAAAAGCTGTTCCTTGCTTGAGACAAGACAAACACAAACATGGTTGTGGTTAGTCTGAGATCAAATTGAACTTTTGTATGTCAGCATAGGCATTTCTGCTGTCTATCCCAGTGAAGGAAAACACAGAGATTTACTATTGTACCTCCATGAAGTTAGGGAACTGACATGAGATAGACGTTTTGTTCCTAATTGGTCATGCGCCGAAAATGCTTGATCCTACATTTCCCACAATGCACCTCAGTAGCATCTTTTTGCTAAACCCTCCATGGCCAGGAAAACGGTGCCAGTTTGCAGCACAGGCGCTCTCTTATGACCCAGGCCAAATAGAGATAAAAGATAAACAAGGTCTCTCGCACTGATGAATCTACAGAGAATTATCACCTCAACCTTGTTTCCTGTCATTGAAGGCAGCTGTTGTCAGTAAAAGTCTGTTGACCGTCTGCCCAACATCAAACTGCAGACAGATGAGGACTTGCTGGTGAACATATAGAATCATAGCAAACTAAAGAGCCAGATATTTAGACTGGCCTGAAACACTTGGATTGTACAATCCTGCCATAACAACTTATAACTTTATTTGTAGCTTCAACATAAGTTCAGGCAGGAAGACAACAATGCTTTCACGGTCACAGGCTATTTCTCATCTTTTCTCCTGCACATGCACATTTCCCGCTGTCAGCGTTTGGGGCTGTTATTAGAAATCAGCTGTCTCATCACCTGGTACATCATCGTTTAAACACCTGCAGAAACGCATCATTTAATTTGCTCTGTAAGTTTTTGTTCGTCTGTCTCTTGTCTCACAAGCCATAGCGTTGGCTTCTCATGTCAGCATTGGCTATGAATTAAAAAAACAAAACAGAACAAAAAGCCAAGCCATAGCATTGGCTACGAATTTGGCTACGAATTTAAAAAAGTGCTTGTTCTGTGTCCTCTGTCCTAATTTTATCCTTCCTTAACATCAACGTTCTCACCATTCAATGAGTACATATTTTCCTTTGGGGGGAGACTCTTCGGCTGTGTTATCTTTGGGATTTGCACCCCATTCTTTTGGGTTTATCCAGCAACGGCTTGGATGGTAATTCTTCAATCAAGATGTCTCCCCCAGAGTCCAAAATGCCAAAGACTCTCTGTCAAGTTTCAATGTCATGTCACTTAATGTTCAAGGAAGAAGAATGTGTGGAATAAAATAGACATTAGCTGTGGTTCTGCTGCATATCAAAATTTGATAGTGAAAATAACAAAGGAAGCTGAAACTGTTACTGCGAGACCCTCATCATGAAAAGACTGGAATTAAATTGGTTCTCAGATAATGAAAGGCCTTTACCCCCTCAATTCAGAAGTATTAAACCAGCCTGTGCCCGACTAAGATTCAAATGAGAAAGCTACTCATAAACTTCAAATATGAGGATAATTATGACATTTATTACACGCAACACAACCACTGAGTTCTTAATATGAGTCAGCGTCTGTGGGAGCAAGTACAGGGAGAGGAAGTACTTAGAAGGACACACAGTTCATTTAAGCTTTTGTGCAGCAGAAATCCTACCACAATTCTTAAAATTGTGTGTGTGTGAATGAAAACATAAATCTTCAGACCGCTTGCATTTATCCATCGGCCACTCAGTACACACAGTCGACGGTATCCTCAAGTGTATAAGCTGAAGAGAAAGGAGTTAGCCATGCATGTAGACAGCTTCTTGGGACAGACTACATTTTATTGTTCATTCACATATATGCAGAGTCTCTGTTCATGTGTGATGTCGTTTCAAATCTATTTTTGAAAAAACTACAACAAAAGACGTTATTGATGTCTTATTTAAGTTGTACTACGAATAACTTTGACAAAGTAATCCAATTTCAAATGCACACTAAAATGGTTACAGATATTAAATATTGTATTACCTTGTACAACATAATTACAGTTGAGTTTGCATTTAAACCCCCTTACTATTATTACAGTATAACATCTAGAACCCTTACTCTTCCTAATATATTTAAATGATATGATATCAGCTTTTGATTGTGATCTTTTTCTGCATGCTGACAGTTTGGATTTGTTAATGAGCTCAAAATGCATCTTTGATGTCAAGAAATGTAAGAAATTAAGTACATAGCTAGTGGACAATAGACTTTCACTACAGCTTTGTAAAAATGAATCTATTTCATATGCCTTAAATAGTAAACTTTAGTAAACCAAATTTGCCACCTGCAATGACATTATGATAAAAGGCCACACTTCAAGAACTTACTTTAAATAGATCAAAGCTTATCAGGGTACTTCATGCTTCATGAAATTCTTGAATTGTCTAAAGCTCAAATTGTTTTTTTTAAAATAGAGAACAAAAGTTCATTAATGTTACTTGCAAAAAAAGGTTATGTATGACTATGATACAATTAAAAATTGACTGTGCTTGTTCTATTATCATGGACTTTTTAAACAGCAACAGGCTAACTTGCAAATTGTATAAAATAAGATGAAATAATACTGTGTCTAGTATAATTAAACCTGCATGTCACAACTCTCAGTCTCTAAAGTGAGAGAGACAGCCTTTGTTGTTGTCAGGATTTGGAGTGGAGTGGAAATAATTTGAATCATGCATTCAGTTTTATGTGTGATATTTTGTCTGCTAACTATAGTTTCTCTCATTTTGTTTGTTATGTGTTCAAGTTCTTTCTTTTTTTTTTTGGGGTGAAAAATATGTGTAGCTGGTTTTATGACAGATTAAACCCAGAGCAAACCAAATCACTCAGCTCTGGTGTTGGCTGGTCTGCTTTAATTCATCCTCTTCTGCTGGTAGGTCTGACATATTGTGCAGATTCTGTTCTTGGTGCCTCATGATGTCCACGGAGAGTTGAGATGTCATTGGAGTCAGTGTCAGTGTGCTGTTGTTATTATTGTTGTGATGACCATACGTGGGCAGGGATCGTGAGGTTCAGGATGCCACGGCTGGTTTCCTGTGCAGCTGCGAGGGCGCTGTGCTGCCTTCTGCAATCATCGGACCTGTCCAGACCCACATGCATGGTGGAGCATGACAGGCGGGTTCCCCTCTGACCTCCGATGCTGCACAGATAAGGGGGAGGCTACAGATGGCACAGGTCTAAAAATGCAGCAGGTTTAGCTGCAAAAATAAATATTAACCAACACTTTGGCATCTCAGTGTTGCCTGGTTAAATGAGCAAAGACTGAAAACTCCAGAGACATTAGACAATCCCTGCCAAGGTTAGATGTTCATTTCTTTCGTTCATTTCTAAAAATTACACTCAGTTTCAAAATGGTCTGTTTAAGAATATCTTGAAGGTCATGTTTTATTATCTATGAAATAAAGAGGGGCTGCTGAGTAGTATTGTCATTCTTATGAGTCAATGGCTAAAGAACATGAAAAACACCTTCTTTTGTTGCATATTTGGAAAGCCTGAACAAGCACCAAATGATTCTTGACAAACAGGTAAAAAAAAATTGTTAACACTTACCATAGTCCCGTTAATGGCTTGTTGCTTCATTTTCATTATGACATGACGAGACAGCACTTGAAATTTAACCTTTTAAGCTTGTGTTTTCGTCACAGTACCTTCCACCGCCGCAGAAAAGGTCATGCAGCGATGGAACAAATGAAGAAGAGGAAATAGTCGCGTCCTGGCCAACAGATAGAGGTGGGGGGGACGGATCAGGCAGCGAAGAGACAGGATGCTGCAGCTCTCCTCTGAGTCTTTTCAAAAACACTGTAAATCACTTGGACGGGCCCATTTTATCATTCACGCCAGACTTTGTCACATAGGGAGGATGTGACTGCTTTACATAAACAGATGGACTAAACGCCAAATGGTAGCAACGAGAATAATAAAAGAAAAATGGGATATTTTCCCAGGTGCTGTGCAAAACACAGCACTTTAATGGGTATTCTGCATAACTAAATAGACACCATTCAAGTGGAGGTAATATGCTGTAGAGATGATGCTATTCTAGGACGTGGCAGCACAGGTGCCCAGCAGGAAGGACCCAGATTTGATTCTTGGCCTGTGAGGAACCTAATAAAAAGCAAATGAAATTTGCCTTCGGGGAGAATGAAAAGTGGTGACTTCATGAGACAGCAAAATTTGAAAGCTTATCAATTTCATTTTATGTTATTTTATTTTGGCCTGAACAAATAGTGTCATAAAAACAGACAGAGTAAGAATAAGGAGAAAGTAATAACATTTAGGAGATCCCAAACTGGCTTCACTATTCAATATCAAATAAATAAAATAGACATAAGTTATTATAGATGGTATTTTTATGTCATTATAGACATTATTTTAAAATGCGCTTTTTCAAAAGTCTGTTTTTATTTCATAATGTCAGTTTTCACGATGGTGCTGCTGTCACCGCTCTCTCACTTTTCAGCCCACCTTGTGCATCCTGCTGCTTGAGCTACCAAGCTGCTGCCAGGTTTAGTCAGCTAGCTCTTGTGAGCCAGAGCAACAACAATATCAAGTCATTCTGAATCAACCAAATAACTGCTGCTGTAAATAAACACAGCAAACTGACACAGTAGCTAAACCTCCTCAGCAAATATCATCTGTTGTCCTGCTCGTCCTGCTCATGCAACATTGATGGGCTTTTGTCTGATTGATTTAAAGTATGTCAATTATCAGGAAAATTTGCTGCAATCTTAATTATTTATATCTTAATATTTTGTAATTTTTGGACTTTTGGAAACTACACCAACTGAATAAGCTGTGGTCTGAAGACTGCTTGAACATTGATTCATTACAAAAGTTTGGTGTATTTGATATGTGTGTTATAGGGACATGCCATGCAGCTGCATTTCCTTCCTACATTAAGGCACAATAGGAAGAGAACATTAGCTCACAAACAGTTGGCAATCAGTCTGAATCACTCCTCATCAACATGCACCATGCATGGGCTACCACAGTACTTCACTGGCTCCATCTGACCACTAGCATATTGGTAAAACTTTTTCAAGAGTAGATGGGTATCGTCTAAGATGCCAGTGTGACCATGGGCACCCACAGCCATATGTTTCAGACGTGTCCCCAGCTGGAGCATTTTTGGATAGAGGAATTATAACCTTTCTCAATTTTTGGCCACAGCTGCTGATCTTAACCCTTTGTGGCCTGCTATAAACTACTTGCTTGACTATTCATTTGCCTCAAATGGAAAAAGACTGTATCACCATATCATAACACTGGCTGGAGGATGTAATGGCTGAAACACACTACTGAAGGCTCAACAAATAACTTTCATAAGATCTGGCAAACCTTTCTATCCCAACACAGTAACTTACTCCATATATGAAATAGAAATAAAAGTGTATTTTGGATGGAAACTATCCCCAAAACTGTACCTGTCATGTATATTCTTTTAATTTGCCAATTCTTTAAAGTTGTCATTTCAGTCCTGGTTGATTTGGTGACACCTGTAGTTACTGGTGGTTAACAGCAAGTGTGGATTAATACTACAGATCCCAGAATTCTAGGAGCAGCAACTACAACAACTATTGTCGTTTTAATACAGCAATCAGGCAATAATTGGCCCTTTCCCCCCATCATTCTGTGAGCAACCATGATCTGATTTTATGCTGCACGTAACATGAGTCTGCAAAAGGCAGGGCAAGGTTAAAGGAGTATGTTACTTTACTGAGAAGTTGGAGATGTTTGACCTGCAGCTCTTCATCTAACAGCTCACTGTGGCTGCTCCTTCATGTTCCATTAATCTCTGCAAAATTTCAAACTGATCCGCTGTCAGAAAATGCCAGAAATGATAATAGCAGCCAGTGTCAGTCTCACTGAGAAATACATTACATTTCCTGTAACTACTTTATAGTAAAAGTCAACTTGTATTTCACCAGCTAAATGCTTTTAGTGTGAAGCTGCAGCAGTATCAAATGTTCAGTTTGCATTAATGGTAACTTAATAGAGAATTTTTCTGGGAATGTCGCTACAGACACCCAGTTGGTAATACTGCAAATGCAGGAGCTTTCATCAATGGGCCATGGGCTTCATTACCATTGTGTTACCTCATTCAGAGATAGATAGTGACTTAACGGACATTTAAATGCAAATCTTCTTGACTGTTACTTTAATGTTAATTGCAATTTCAGTTTATTGAAGACACTCTTTTAAGTCAGACTGAAGACTCTACAGTGGCCATCAGCATGAATGTGAGCATCTGTCTCTTTGTGTTAGTCATGCGGTGGACTACCTACTCATTTTTCCCTGCCTCCCACCCAGTGTGTGCCGGGACAGAAAACTGTGCAAGTGAGAAGGGAGAAGAGGTAAATGAAATAATTATGATGTTCTGTCCTATTTAAAAACATTACTGGAAGCAGCATATCCCAGAAAACACACAGCGTCGGTGCTTCACATGGAATATTTATCCTGTGTTCGATCAGCAACCTGCAGCTAATAGCAGATGCCAGTAGAATTATAATAGCTGATAATAGATTATATATCAGCTCTACTTTTGGGGAGCACCGGTCCAAACTGCCCCGGAGCCGTGCACGGGGAGATGGATTAATGATAGATGATGTGCAACCAGGATTTGTGTGGTTTCAGCTGTTTCTGTTGTCCGCAGTGCTTCCACTGTCCTGCCAACCGGGCGTCTGCCTCGAGCCAAAGAAATCCTGCTTCCACAGAGTCGTAAACAGACAACTCGTTTACGCTACAGCATCACTTGAATGCAGTAATGGGTGTGGTGTGCCTCCCTGTCTACTGTTGAGCACCAAGTGATTTAATTTATGTAGGTGTTAGTGGCATTTTAGTGTTTCATTACGGTCTAAGTGCTGTGTAAGAGACTCTCCCACAATGACAAGAGTAAAGTCACATCAGAAACACAGACTCTTTGTGTGTTTTGTGGCATGAAAATGTCCTGATCATAACAAGCAACTTATGAGCAAGCTGAAAAGCAGTGTATCACTGCCATGTCTGGTTTCTAGCCTGTTCCGTCTCTGGTTGGTTGGGTCAGTGTGTGGGCACATGTCGCCAATTAAGTAATGAGCAACAAACAAGATTTTCAGAGAGCGCCAAGTTGCCTGTTAAAGATTAAAATATTTATGTACTTAAGACTTTAAAGCCACTAAGACCAGAATTTGAACTTTTCCAACTTGGCACCGCTCCATTGGTAAACTCCAAAAAGGGAAAATGTGGCACCAATCACTTACCCTCTGGATGATGGCTTAAAGTTCCAAAATGTAGACTGAACTATCATAAAAACTCGTTTTTTCCATCTTCCAATAAGATTTTAAACAGCTGTAGTTAAATACTGTATTGGCGGAAGTCTATGTGACCACAGAGCAGTGCAATATTCCAGTTTTACTGGTTTATTGGTTGTATCAGTTTTATAGTTTTTTTTACTGGTTTCATCAGGTTTTAGTGGTCTTATTGGTCTTATTATTGAATGTATGGACGTTGGCTTTTAAAAATGTGTTTTGATATATGAATGATTGTAAGGAGGCTGCTGGGCATGTCTGGAGATGAATGCTCTGTAATGCAGTCATGTCCAAATAAAAGTTTCCCCAGATGGAACGATGGAAGTATATCTCATCTCATCTTATATTAATCTGACCTATAGGTGCAGTGTATGTATTCTATTTCTTCTATGCTATAAGAATAATTCAATTCACTTCAATACAAAATCATTTTTCATCCCTCAAGGGGCAATTTAAGGCAAACAAATTTACAAACACAAATACAGTCACAAACATAAAAAACAGTCTAAAAATACAAACTATTATGATGTAAGAAAAGAGCTGAAATACACAAGGGTTACTGGCAGTGGCTGACTCATAGCTGGCCAATAATATCCATTACCACAAGGGCGCCTTATATCAAAAAGTGTGACAAATGTCTATCTACACAAAAACGTAAACCGACTATCTCTTCTACTGCAACTGTTCATAAATCTATTGGTCACTGGAATGAAACTAAAATTCCTTTGTTTGCTTTACTTATAAGCCGTTTTATGCAAATACATTCCTGATGGCATTAACTTGAAGGATATGAAAAAGGGACACATCAGAGGACACATGAAACTTAAAATACGTAATTCAAATAATTTGAATGACATAAAAACTCAACGCATAATGGCTTAAACATTGACTTAACCCTAACTAGGTGTGCTTGGTGTTGTCAATAGTATGTCGAGTTGTAGACATAGAAGTGTAACATACTACCTGATAACATATCTGTAAGTAATATATTGCTGACAGAGAACATTTTGACAGCTTCCCCATAAATTGTGAGCCCCAGAGCAAGGTGTAAATGATCTAACTGCACATTTCAAACAGCATCCTGTACAGAAAAGTTTGAGTAGTTGGCTGAACCCAAACCAGCAGCACTGAATCATGTCTCTGTGCTTACTCAGCTGGTTTGGATAATTAAATTGTGGCCAGAGGACCGGCACCCAGCATCAACTAATGTACATTTTATTTTCTGATTTGTCATTGAATATGCATTATTACTGTGCTCTGTGTGTTGTCCATGTTTTAGTGACTTTCCTCCAAGGCCTGGTCACCACCTCTTTACACCTCCAGCTCCTCGCTACGCTGTTATGAAGAGTCACTGTTGTTTCCTGCTGCAGACGATAGACATGCTTGATTAATAAACTGGCTTTGAAGTGGTTATGATTGATTTGTCAATCCACAATTTAAATGATCGTATGTATATAAGAAGTGATTTAGAGCATAGCAATGGGTAGATACTTTAAGTGTTTTCATTTTTGTGGGCATGGTGCTTTCACAAACAGCCACTTAAAAACATGTGGATATTGAATGCTTGCTTGTGCTGTATGTCCTTGAAGCTGAAGTGCTATCGACAACACTGGTGTCACACTCCCAAGTCAAACACAAGTGGCCCTTAGCACCCACAAAACAGAAACCTCAGAACTGTGGCATATACGGTATGTTTTCATGCTGAGATTTGAAACTGGGTTCTTTTTTTTAAATGACAATGACATGTTTATGTCTCACGGACTGTTTGACTCAAACACTACATTTCATCTACGCAGCTCTGTCAGTGAAAAAATCTTAATGATGCAGCTCTGGAACAACAATATAAATACACAGACGGGTTACAAATTAAAGGACAAACCTGAATAAATGAGAGGGGAAACATAATGATGCAGATGCTTCCCTAAAGAGCCAGTGAGCTCACTGAATGGTTTAATGAGTGTGAAAATGTTGTGAATCATATGCTATGGCTTTCACGGTCGAGGGATCACAACCCAACTGAACACCTGTGGGTGTGCCCAGCTGTAATTGAATGGAGCGAGATGAGATCTTGCCATATTTAAATCTCAGCCATGAAGCCACCAAGATGCTTACTAAGACACTGGCTGTTGATTTTTTTCTTTCATTTGTCACCCATCTGTAGATCAGCAGTTATAAAGAGTAATAAACGTGGCTGAATAACCTGCTTGGGGGCCTCGGGGCAAAAATAAGCTGACAGGTCCCTATTATTATCTGGCTCTTTAGCTGCTACATGTTCCACCATGTTCGCCAGCGAGCTGCTAACTTTGCCTGTCTGCTGTTTGGTGCTGAGCAGGTAGAGTATAGTGGGTTTATCAGAGCTTTATTACTGAAAACAGTTGCTTGCTGCTGCAGGAAACAACACCAAAACAGTAACTGTGTTCTGTAAAAACCAAAACTACCACCTGAAAGACACTAAAATTCTATGTAGACCTGAGAGGAGCTAAAGAGTCAGGTGACAAGCAATCGTGGTCAATGTGGTCCAATGTTGACATAAAAACATTGATCATACCTACTTTTAATGAATTTAAGAATAATAAAGTACAAAACTGAAAAAATGAGTCTTAAAACTAGATTTTGACACAAGAAAGAGCCCAAAGATTTGGAGATAAGAGACATTTTAATTGGTAATAATTTATTCCACAGATTTTTACTCATCAAAGTCTGTTTACAGGTTTTTAGAGAAAAAGTTGTATAAAGCCTTTTGTGGCTCCAGAGGGAGCTGCACAAACTCCGATACCACACACCTCAACTGCTGCTGCGTTGCATTGTGGGTAATGTAGGCACCAGATTTTGACAAGATTTAGTCAAGAGTGAAATTATCATGTCACTTGATGTCGTGCTTTAATGGTTGATAAATTGTTAGTTAACACAAACAGTTAACAGTGATTTCAGTGAGTGTGTTAAACCTGGAGCTGGGGCCCCTGGTGTCCTGGGGCAGTTGCCCTTTGCCCCATTGTTAATCCAACCTTGGCACTGGACGTAGATATAAATATAATCATACTGTCCTGCAGTAGAGTGCTTACAGTGTCTAGTTAATGAGCTTGTAGTGACCTTGTGTGTTTTGTATATGGGCATGCTGTAGGCAGAATATATACAGTATATATAATGCTTTTGTAAGGGACTGACAGTGATTAATCAAATCAGCAACATCACCCCCTCACCAGTGATTAATTGTATCAAACCCAGTCTTTCAAAATAAAACCTCGTTAATTTACCTTGCACAATGGGAGGAACTCATACCTCCACGTCACTGCTTTTATTTACCTACAGCAGCGGGCGACTCCAGTGAAATCCCATCACCTCTGTGTGCAAAGGTGAGGCAGGTGAATGAAGGAACAGGTGATGAAATCAAAGCGAGGCTGCTGCTCATGACGACACTCGGAGAAATAACCGCGGCTGCTTTGATGTGCTGCTGGGCCTTTAAATATTTCAGCGGAGGCGGGAGAGGGAGTAAAACTCAACCATCTTCACATGTTCACCATGGAGCCAAACACACTTTACTGCTCATATTGTTGCCTCTTTTATCCTACATGAATGTGGAAACAACATGCAGTTATGTCACCTTGTCGGCATGTTGATTGACAGCTGAGCACTTGTTGACAGAGACACATTTTTGGCGTCGTTCAGTTTTACGCATTGAGCCTGAACGCGCAGCCTGACTCTCTCTCTCTGTGTGTGTGTGTGTGTGTTCCTCCCTCCTGCCTCACTGCATCTGACACTGTCCCTCTCTCTCTCTCTCCCTCTCTCTCTCTCTCTCTCTCTCCTCCTCCTCCTCCTCTCATTAGGCTTCTCACCGGCAAAAACACCGACTCGCTCCTCTGCCCTCACGCCGGAGAATAAACAGGGAGCAGCGGCAGGAGCAGGACCGACCTCCCCGGTGCGCACCATCCATGGTCCTCCCCTGGATGTCCGTCTGACAGGAGGGTAGGTTGAAATATTCATTTTCCCTCCCTGCCGATTTGCTCGTGTCGTTAGAAGCCCGGGCTCGGTTGTGTTAAACGATTTGTTGAATGTCGGGTTTTAGCGCCAGCGAGATCTTCCCCTTATATTTGTCCTTTTTAAAGCGCGATTCGTCGTTGTCATGTTGCCTTTGTGCTTTTAGCTGCTGCGGTGAAAACGCTCGTATTAAAGCTGCAGCTGTGTAACAAACCATCATCTCATAAGGACTTTGCCTGCTTGCTTCCTCTGCTGGGGGATGAATATTCTAGTGGGAATGAAGCAAGTTGTGTTGACATCCAGCCTGCAAACCTGCAACCAGGCATTCAGACCCCTCCAGTGCCCCCACCACCCCCTCTCTCCCCAGCCACTTTACACATGATGTTTCACCTCCATCAAGGCCTTGACTCCCATTTGGGAATTTTTCATATCCTTCAAAGTTTGGCTTGATTCAGGGATCAGCTGTTGTCTGCTTGTGTCTCAGCCTGTCCTGGGAAAACTGGATCTACCATTGGTCGTATTTGAAGGCGTGTGCACAAGGGTGACATGACACCTCTCATGAACAAGAAGGAGTCTTTGTGGATGTTTATGACTCTTATGTCATTTTCAGTGGGAGTCACGGTTAGGTTAATTGACTCAATGACACTTAATGACAGCAGTCGTAAACATTTGTAAAGCCTCCTCCATGTTAATGACAGGTATCATGTCGTGGTTATGATAGAGTCATGTCAGGCATATATAAACCCCCTTCAAATCAAGTGAGACCCAGTTGGCTTAGTCAGTGTATTCTCCAACACGCCCATCACTAATTATGCATCAGCCTCATTGACACATGCACTCACACACACACACACTGAGGACTAACACAGTGTTGCCATTGTCACACCCTCTCATCAACAACTCTGATTTGCCCACACAAACTGGTCGAGTTTGCTTTTATAACACACTCAAATGAATTAGTTAGTAGATTTCGGCCATTTTTGTTCCTCACAGCATAATAATGTGTCAATGTGTGTAAAATACAGACCTCAGCTGAATGCTGTGGAGACATTTGGCTCCAGAGGTGAAGCCGCCTTTTTTTGCCTGCATGCACAGGCAGGTCCATGTATGGAAATTGGCTCACCTTTGGCCCCCTGCTGTCACTGGTTTTGTGGAATTACATACAGTATTAAAGAAGAATGTGGGTTGGCTTCCCCTTCAGGATGCTTTGCTTGGACTGCTATATTTCTACCTTTAATGCCTCTATGTCTGTGTCTTGTATACTGAATCGTTTACAGTTAGATGATCTTTGAGTCTGTTGCATGAAACTAGCATTGCAAAATGACATTTCCACGAAAGTTCTATGAAGTGTTTTTCTACAGAGCTCTTTTGTCTGACTCTTAACATGACATATCATTTTTTGGACATATTGCATCCTTGCATTTGTTCAAGTCAGACCAAGTGTTGCTCAGTTCCTCTGCGGTGTTGTGGCCTGCTCCCTGCTGCCATACAGGTGGGCTTCTGATACTTCATCACACTCTTCCTCCAGGCCGTGCATGCTGTCAGCCTCAGCTAGCGGACCCGCTGTCACACAGCATCCGTGTCGTTAACATCGGACACACTCCTGTGCCTGCTGTGTCAGCCTTGCCAAGTCGGCCTGCCAGCCAGCCGGCCTCCCTTTGAGTATCACCTGATGCTCCTTCTCCCCCTTTAACTGACGGGGAGCCATTACCTCACCTCAGCACCAGTTTCTCCACTGCTTGCTCATCAGTACTCTGACGTGAATTTGTGATCATCCAGAGTTCAGACACATCGAAGTGAATCAAACTCAAAGATTCTGTATCCCTTTTTTCTTTTAACCGTAGTGTGCGTGTGCACAAAGTCTTGCTACTACTGTAGTGTGTACATGTCAGCGTTTGTGTGCGAGTTCAGATGCCCGAGGGTGCTGCTGGGATTTCACAACCCAGCATGCTGCCTACCACCATTTGCAATTCAAATGAGCATGTATGAGGCATCCGGTGAGGCTGAAGCAGCCCTCCTCTCCTCTGTGTCTCATTGGAGGCAATCATTCCTCGCACTTGCAAGTTAACTCAACCATTTCTTATTGACTTCTCCCTTGGATAAAGCGAGCAGTTAGTGGCTCCTCTGTATGAAACAGTTTCATTTTAAGGTGGCCATCTTACTTGAGTCGTACTTTATTTTGTATATACTCCAGCTCCTGGCACAGGCATTGAATGCTGTATAATTGCGTTGGGTCACCTTGATGTTGCCAATACTGACAAGGTATGCAACAGGTCGTATGTGTGTGTTTGGATGCTGTGCTTGGCTGTCATTGCTGTTGGCCCAGCTGAATGTTCTCTGACCTGCCATGTTTTTGTAGTTTTGTGAGTGTGGTCACGTCTCCTCCTGCTTGCTCAACACCAGTCACACACACACATATATCAGAGACACACACATATGGTTTTGTACTATACTGGTTGGCCCCTCATTGACATCATCCTATTTCTTAACCCTAATCATATCCATTACAGCTACATGTCTCATCTAACCCTTACCCTGACTGTGACCTAAATCCAGTTTGAACTCTCGAGTTATAATCCTTAGGACTGTTATTATAATAGCCCTCATTTTAATGCCATGTATATTTATGACAGTAACCATTTAATGTGTTTGCATACTGTCGTTGCCTCTCTCTAAAGTTGTTTTCCCTAATAATAACCAAGTCCACCTTTCTTTCGCTGCATTCAAATTGTGTACCCAGACACAGGAGGATTCACAGGAAACAATGCATGTGTGAGATGAAATACAGAAGACCAAAGCTGGTGCGTGCACGCATTTTGGAAGACAGATCATGAGTTCAGATTTACAATAACAGATGACACGACTGTCTTCTTAGTCTTCTTTATTAAAAAACGCCACACAGTGAAACCTCTCAGATCATGTTTTCCCCAATGGTAGATATACACACACATCATTTTTTAAAAGAACCTGTTTTATTAAAACACGGCAGCTGTCACCAGCACTACAACCATAAAGTTGGAAGACTTTTGTGAGATACAGATTAAAAAAAAAAAGAATGTTGACATCATCAGGGTTATTCTATCAGACTTTAGAAAGCTTCTCCAGAGCCACCGAAAACAATATACAGCTGTTATCATGGCTAAGTGGCGCTCTTCAAGACAAGTAAACTGACCTTTATGTGTAAAATCAGTGTAGTGCCCCTTAAAGGGTGATAACTTTAACCCTAAAACTCCAATTGATATGGGTACAAGAGCATGTTCAGAGGTCAGGGACAAGATGTTGAAAAAACATGGAGACATTACCATGGTTAGTTTTTTACTTAATTGTAGAATTCTATGTTAAAATGAATGATGATGATGATGATGGAAATCGAACATTGTTTACACACCATGCGACTAATACTTGACACCTGATAACAGTGTTATTGATTGTTGGCTGATATAGCTGTCATTGTAGTACTACAGTGGTACAGTGCACTGCAGCTTTGTCTTTGTTTACCCGATATGCATGAGGCCTAATCAGAGACCTAAATCTCTGTTTTACATGCTTTTTTATCAGCTTTGTTTGGAATAACCAAAAGAGGATAACACAACCACGGCTGAATCCAACAACAGTAATCACAGTGGCTGCGTGCTTTTGTTTTATGGGAATTGAATTAAGCCTCATCGGGATGCTGCATCCACTGCAGTCACAGCTTGTTATGGTGCAGACTTGAACATCGTATTGTTTCACTGCGTGATCTTTAGCACTGTGTCCGGGCTTTCCAGCTACACTGTCCGCACCTATTTGCGGTGGTCAAATCCCTTCTTCCCCCTTCTGTTGAGGGTCCGTCCCCAAGCTGGTTTCAATCCTGTTGCTGTCTGTCTGATCAGGGCTTTATTTTTAGCTTTGGTTTTTACTCACACAGCTATGGGCGATTCATTGCCTTCCTCAGATTGCATCATTCCGTCTGCACTCGGATGTGAGAAGGGAGAGAGAGAAGCTATTTCGTGCCATACAACATTTTTATTTCACCATTCTATTCCCCACCTTCAGTCATATAGCTCTTCACAGTTGATGGGAAGCATCACTTTGTCCTTCTGAAGGGGAGGCAGTGAGCTTTACCCTGAGCAGCAGCAGCTCAGCCTGCCTCAGCCTGATGATTACAGTGAGTCAGCAGGTTCTGCTTTTTTTTTTTTCTTTTCCCCCTTCCTTTGCATACCTGCACTCGTCTCCCCCCCTCCCTCCGGACCGCCGCCTTCTTTGAACAAATCCCCTGCCTCTCAAGGATGAGACTCATCATGTTGTTGTCTGGCTTTGATCTGGTGCAACGATACCCATAATGCTGCTCATTTTTGCCTCCCCACTGTAAAGCAGAAGTCATATTTCAGACACAGCTGGTTCATGTGGGGAAAGGGAACAGTTGCTGCTTCTTTCAGGGCTTTTTATGCTGCCTCCATTGTGGTCTGCAGTGGAAAGACTTTTCTCCAGCTATTTTGGCCTCTTCCAACAAACCAAGCCAGCGGCCATTGTTTTCTTTTGGCCACGTCACACTTGGCAATCATTAATTAGAGCCATTCAACAGTTGTGGAGGAAGGCTAATTCCATTGTTCATCTGTGTTCATTTCCCAGATGATTAGGGTGTGTGACTGCCTGAGTCTTGCACATTGTAGTACACTGCTGAATTGTGGAAAAATAGTCAGTGCTAAGGTCAGTCTTAGTGCAAAGTATTTATAAACACATAAAACAAGACCTATGAAGAGGATTAGGAAAGATTAGGGTTGCAAAAATTTGCTTTTGAAGGATAGTCCCATGGTAACTGTGCAGTGATTAAAAATGGTTGCTGCCGCTGTGTGGCTAACGAGGTGTGGAGCTCCACTGAGGAAGGTGGGTTACACTCTGACCTCTGCCTTATATTTCACTTGTAATTAGACTAAAATATGATTGCGCACAAATGCCCAGTGAAGCGGGTGGGCGTAGTCTGCATGCAGACCGTGGCTGGCCGTCTGCTTGTTGGATAGCACCCACTGCTTCTCAGCGATGAGAGATGTGTTTGTCGAGGGTCGTGTTTGCTCTGTTTGTTTCAGTGGTCTGTGGAGGAGGAGATACACAGACTACTCCCAGTCCCTTTGGGCCTGACATGTGGCTTCTAAACTGGTCAGACAGGTTGGGAGGCAGATCCAGGCACAGCCGCAGTCATTACTCCACTCTCTGTACACTCACACTTGGTGTGTTTACAGTTGTAATCTGTGGACGCACGTGACACATGCCTCGTGTGTTTTCTTTGTGGTTCAGGCATTTTGGTTTGTTGCAGCAACTTGCTTGTTGCTGTGTTTGCAGCCCAGAGAAGAATCAACTATACTCCACACATGCACACACACACACACACACACACACACACACACACACACGGCAATCTGGATTATGTGGCAAAAACACAAGTTGTGTACACAGTCATTCTTCCATCAAGTCCCCACCAACACTTAATATTATCAGATCATCTGTGAAAAATATCTACCAGATATCTTCTGTATGTGGTTTATTTTGTCAGAGGTCATACTGTTATTAGTCACTGGCTGTGTCAACATAATATAAAGGATCATAGTGCATTTTTGGTGGTGGGTTTGCATTCACATTACTATAGATGTAGTAATGATGTAGCTGTAGTAGGAAAGTGCTTTTCAAAGTCTGCCACCCCTATTTTGGTAAATTGGCACCATTAAAATTATGTTGAATTAGCTGTTAGCAGTTCCTGTTTGCAATGTGCCCAACAGACAACTGTCACTGGATTACTGTGATACTGAAGAAAACTGAAAATTGTTCTGGAGTTATAAGGATCATCTTTTTGCTGTGACTTCTAAGCGGTTTTATGGACTCTCCCTCAACAGGTGGGCGCGCCTCACATTTTGAAAACCTCGGCTGTAGCCTCTTATCAAAGCACACCATGTTTTGCTAGACTATTAGACATGTCCTACTGCGTCTCAGGCTTCCAGTCATTTAATACAGATTAAAAAAATAAGCTTGCACAGACCCGTTAGGGACTGCAACTGATGATTATTAGCATTTTTGATTGATTTGCCCATTAGATTTTTAATCAATCAAGCTAGTGTATAAAATAGAAACTTAAAATGAAAAAGGCCCACCACAAGATCGCAGAGCTTTACCAGACGTGGTAATGTCTTCAGATAATTATTTAGTTTGACCTGTGAAAAATAAAAATAGAAAAGCAGTAAATTGTCAGATTTGAAAATCAGAAAACATGCAACATTTGCTATTTTTGACTGGCACATTGACTTGAACAATAAATCACAATTGATTGCCAATTGACTAATCAGTTAATTGATTAATCATTTGAGCATTTGTTAGATATCATTTGGTTAACTGATATACAAGTGGAATGAGGGTTTGATTAGAAATGTCCTAAAAATTTCATGGTGGGTTCATTTGCGAGGAGAAAGTTCTGACATTACAGATTTGAGAGTTAAATAACAAACGGAAACCTTTTTTTACTTAAATATTTTTTATATTTTATCATCTAACAACAATGCTTGGTAATTTAACTGTAGATCAATTCATTTAGGATTTGGCTCTCAGTCCAGATATGCATATTTGCCACCATGAATATGCTCTTTCAACTGGATTTTCATATAAACATAACAGAACAGAAAAATAAATATATAAATACATTTTCACTGTGATGGGTTCTCAGGGATCTTTCAAAGAAAAGCAAACCTCCACACGACTATACAGAAAAACTGCATCCAAAATGAAACTGAAGAACACTCATACAATTGAAAGCATCATGAGTAATGTAAAGTACAAATGTTGTGTTGTGTTGATCCTCTTACTCACTGGAATGAGTTCCTCGTTTAAGCTAATGTTGCATGTATCCATCATAGCTAAATCAGCTGCATGCTCTGTTGTTGTCTCGCTCCTCAGTGTGCCAATAAATGTCCTCTCACCTCATTAATAAAGGTTGTTGATTTATAATCAGAGCAGGCGCGCTCGTGTGCAGCGAGCTTCCCTGTGAAATCGCACACTGATTTTGCTGCAGCAACATTAGGAGGCCTTGTTGGGAGTGTGTCTACTACACCCAGAATACAGTTTACAACAAATCCCAAAGTCAGCAGTGACTTTGTAGAGGAAATGCAATGTTTTGAGGTGGTCCACTCCTGCCTGAAACTGCTGTGTGCTTGGTGTTTGATTGCTCATGTGATTGTGTTGTATTTGCACCCTGCACAACACTCTCACTTCTCCTCCCCACCTGCACCGATGAGTTGAAAGGCCACTCCTCAGCAAAGGAAGCCACTCAGTGTTCTGGCATCAGCTGCTCCCTCCGTGATAGTCGGCTCTATTTTTCAACCACAGGCTTTTCTCTAATTGTTCCATGGTTTTTAGAGCTTTTTTTTTTGCTGGCCGGCATAAAATGTTTCACTCTGCACGTACTGATCATTCATGGATTCTCTGTCATGCATTGACTTTTTTTTTTTTTTTTTTTTTTTTTTTGCTTTTGTTTTTAATGTTGGCTGCGATAATGAGAGGCTCCTTTATAATTCATGCCAATGATTGATCTCCCTCTGGTTGCAGTTTTCATGCTGCAATCTCACCAGACACTTTTAAGCCAACAGCACGTAGCGCTGCCAAACACTCCAGTCCACAGATTAAGATGCTTGGTGTTGGCTTTCAGCTGCCTTTTAGCAAACCACACTCTGCTGTCCACATAGTAGTAGGGCTTGGCAAGTGACTGATTGTGCACAGAAAAGTTTACAAGACAAGTCTAAAATGTTCTTGAGCGGTATTGACATGCTTTTTCAGTCTTAGTCTCTCTGTGCCTGTCCCTGTCTATACTTAAACAAATAGCATTGAGCTCCTTGTTAAGCATCTTTTCAAATGCTCTGACACTGACACCAATAACACAGAGAGCTCCTGTAGCTTCCTTTCAGCCCCAGCACTGATCCTAATAAGGAGATGAATGGCTCTATACAAACAGTAGTGTGAAGCTGGGGATTGGGTGTATGCCCACTGCCACCCTCTCTCTCTCTTTCTCAGTGTGCTGAGGGTGAAATGCCTATTTCAGTCCACTCTGATCTGCTTCTGTTTCTCTGTTGACCTGGTCAGTGGTCGGTTCAGGTGTGGACAGAGGGGACTACTCCCACGGCTCCTGGACCGGGAAAAGCTAATAGTTTGCTTAAAGTGAAAGGCAAAAAGACACACAGACTTGGTATGTTTAAGTCTTGAGTGGCACTGCTGAAAAAAGTCCACACAGGTGACCTTATTGCAATGTGGAGCTGGAGGAAGGAGGTAGTGCTCAATGGCCGTCGATAACTAGAATATCATGCTCATCTTCTTTCTCAAATTGACAACAGAACTGCCAGTCTAACATTTTAGTAAAGCTTATTTAAAACAGGACTGAAACTACATGTTGAATTAGCAGTTTAGAAGCACACAAAATTTTGAAAATTTTCACTGCCTAACATAAGCTCTTTAAGGATAAATGTGAGTGTGCTTGGAGATTATATATATAAAATTGACTAAAACAGCCAGCTGGATGATCCAGCTTCCTGTACATCAGTAAAGCTTCCAAAAAGCTTGCAAAAACACAAAATGTTGATTTTCATGTAATAGCTTAAGCTTTTTTACGGCGCAAGAGAATATACTTCAAAATTCCCAGAAACTAAATGCAGTTCGGCCCCTTAAAACAAAGAAACAGCAAACTACATTCATCTTTTAGCAAGTTCTTGACATGACAGAAAAAAATGAATTACATAGGAGACAGTTTGATAGAAACTTCTAATAGTTACATTCACAGTAAGAAATGCAAATATGGTCATGTTAACATTTAGGAATCCTTCTACTTTTAGAGACCACACACAGCATTGTGGATATATATATACTTGCATGGAAGTCATGTGTGGTGAAGATTTACAGATTTCTAAAGGATTTTATGGCAGCCTCTTGCTTGCTTAATGTGACTTATTTCCATGTGAAGTGGAATGTGTGTGACTGTAATTTTTAAGAGGGATTTGATCAAATTGTTCATAGATTTGATTTTATGGCTTAAAAGTCAGCGCAAGTCAGCGGAGGATGAGGGTGAAATGAATAAATTAGACCATAACCGTGTTCTTTTTGGAAATGTACACAAACCATCTGACTGAGCCGTGATAGGGTTTAGCTACCTAACGGTTACGTGAGATTTTATATAATAGATTAGCTGGGTGCCCCAAATTCTGTTTAATTGGATAAATGCATGTAGGTACGTCTCTGAGTGCAGGATGAGTCATCAGAAATATTGTTATGTTGGACAGAAGAGAAAAAAGAGGCATATGATAATTCACTGTGCCAACTGCTGGTCCACATCGTCGCCAAAAGAACATACAGTTTGGATTAAATGTGGACAATTTGTTGGATAGAGGTACTTTTAAAAATGCGGATATGGTGTGTGGGGCTCTGCAACAGTGCTGGATCGGAGCTTTAAAAAGGCTATTAGGGGAATGACTGTCACACTTGGAGGAAGGCAAGAGTAGGAGTTTTTTTTTTCTCTGAGCTCTGCTTTAACACACTGCCTTAACACTGGGAAATAATAAGCACAGGGCTTTTATACTCCAGTCATATACAGTCAGTTTGATGTGAAGTATTGCTGCTGTCCTGAAGTACATTTCAGGCCTATATTAAGAACAACTATTATTTTAGAAATGGAAGAAAGCTTGATAAAAGATTGCCAAAAACTCTAAAAGCATTTATGAAATTTAGTAACGATACAGATCTGTTCATTTTATGGAAATGTTACCCTTTCAGCTCTGTTCAGGAACAAAATAAAATGACTGGATTCTAATAATATTAATTTTAAATGTTTTTCTACTTTGCACTCAAGGTGAACTGTGTAGGAAAAGAGCATCAGCTTAGTTTTTTGTAGAAGTTTGCAGGTGTTTTATTGCGACCTTGCACTTGCTTGACAATGTGCAATGAGAAGAGACCATTGTTGGAAATAATTTCTGTGGAGGAATACAAAATCTGTGAACAATAAAAGCTTGAGAATTCTTCAAGCTATTGTCTTCACTCTTATTTCTCTCAGCAGAGAGTGGGAAGCTCTCACCGTAAAGTGGTTTGCATTTGCACATGTTGCGTAACAGATAGGAAAATGTGGGAGTGAAATGGTGCACTGTCACAACATCGCTGGGATTATATATATTTCTGTTGTTCCTTTGGTAGCGGGCTGTAGTTCTTTTCACAGCATGTCTGTGCACTTGCTTGTGCTTTAATTCTACATAAAGAGAAAAATCATGTGTGAGGTTTACCCAAAAAATAGAATAACCCTCTCCCGCAGGTCAGGGTTTGAACAGAATGAAACTGGAGCTGAATTGGCGTGCAACAGCGACAAATCAAGTGTTTAATTTAATTTGGCAGCTTCCTCTTAACAGCATCTTTCACACTTGACAAAAGCAGTCCATCCTAGTGTTTGTTGATAGAGTCGGGCTGTGTTTGAGGATGGATAAGTCAGTGCTTCTCATCACTTACTGTTTAGCCTCAGAGCGAACTTGATTCTGTCTCGACACCTGAGTCATCGCTGCTCACCATTAGTCAAGAATTTTCTTTTGCTTGTAAATGGTATTTTCTGACACCACCCTTATTTTAGCCTCTGGCAGTCTGTGAGTTTCACTGAGTATTTTCAAGGCCTGTCTGACCGGAACCTGTCTCTTCCTAAGCAGTAAGCTGTAATTTTGGTAGAGACATCTTCAGTAGCCCCAAACTCTGGATTTAGATTGAAAACTGAAGGGGAGCCTGGGCGTTTGAACACTGGAGGTTCAAGAAATAGTTTGGCATTTTGTGAAATGCACTCATTTTCTTTCTTTCAGACAATATGTTTCCTTCCACTTGTTTTACTGCATGGAGGATTAACTGGAGAATTAGTGGCATCAATTTTCTTCTTAATGTGTCCAATTAATATTAACATAACAATAGTGGATGGAAACTCAATTAACATGTCCTTTTGCAGCTTTTCAGGAAATTTGTTTAAAATTTGCACTACATTTGGCTGGAAAAATGGCAAGTCAGACCAGCCTCATTTTTTTGGATAAACATGAAACTACTGCAAGGTCGTACCAGTTTGTTCAGCACAGGCAGCCACTTCTGTGTTTTGATCGAAATGATTTTTGAAAGGCTTTAAAACACCTGATGAATGCGACAGATGTGTTTATTGAATGTTTTTTTTTGAAGCTGTAAAAGGGTAAATGTTTATTCTCGCAAAACGAGGATCTCTTCAGTAATCTGCGTGTGACTTTGTGCAGTTGCTCTTCCATCCGCCTCCACATAGTCTCAGCCAAGATGGGCTGCGTACTGCCATGAGCATTTGCAAATAGATAAACAAATAAAAGCAAATTAGATAACTCAAGCACTGTCTCGATGACACATTTGACATTTGTCTGGGATCGATACGCCCTCGCCGCAGCTACAGCCCCATGAACACAATAACAAATGTGCATGGATGGGTGAAGCGGGGCAGGGCCCTCATCATTCACTTCTCTGTGTTGCTTTGTGTTGTTACTTAATCCTGTAACATTCTCAATGAAAACTACATTCATAATTCATATTTATCACATTCACGTTTTAATATTTCATGTCTGGGGGGCCATTTCTCACTTATTGAAGAAATTCTTCTCAGTTTGAAGTGTTTATATTTAGCTTCTTCTTTCAGACAAATGTACAGTAATGCTGGGCTTTATGCTGGGTAGAACACAGAGATGGATTTCATCAGGAAGTCCCACTTTTCTGAGATCAATGTTTATGTAACCCTAATTCATATTCAGATCATATCTCTAAACTGGACTGGAGACTGGAAATAGACACACTACTCCAGAGAATGAGCAGCAAGCAGACTACCAATACAACATTCAGTCCAAGTGCTATTTTATTGTGTGCTCGTTTTTAACTCCCACAAACCTTCATGTGTCCAATCCTCCAGTGCTGCCGGCTGCCTGTGGCTGCTCATGTCAGATTCACAACAGAGGATTTTCTTATTGGAACTAGTAGGGTTTTTAGTTTGTTTTAGAAAACTTTATTGTCCTCAGAGAGGGAAACTGTGCACATACTGTTGTACAGGTAGGTAGACACAGGGACATTTCACAATAACTACATAGAACAAATGTAAAACAGCAAAAAAAACTATCAAAAATGTGAATAAGTAAATATATAAATTGCACCTCGCCCCAAATGTTAAAATTGTTTGTACATACATATGTGGCACCTTACCAATAAGACTACCACATCTCCAATTAATGAAGTTGGTTCTTTTTTTGGAGTATCTGCACTGGTGGCCAGAAGGTGGCTGAAACTCTCCTGCTACCTTGTCAGCCTTGATAATCAGCCTGGTGCTACGAGTCTGCTGCAACCCCATGGTTTTTCCACAGGTCTTAACAGTTTTCTCTAGGGGGGCTTAATTACTTACCGGTGACAGCAGCGGGGCTACTGTAGCATGTCATTGGTGGCCTCCTGCTCTTCTAATTCTCTCTCTTTATTCCTGCCTCCACTTTCTCATTTTCACTAGTTTCTGCTTCCTCTTGACAAGATGATGACATAAAGCATTTTTATCACTCTGTGTCCACCTGACACTCGGAGTGTTCACTCTCTCTTAGCTCTGTTTTGGTCTCTACCAGCTCCTGAGGGAAATGTCTGGCCTTTTAGCAGCTAAGTGCTCAACTCTGTTCACAGAGCTAGTCGCTGACTGTGTGTGTCTGCTGTTTGCATGTTTTCCAAGCATGATCCTGATGAGAGCAATGAGAACCAAATCACCATAAAGACAGTCAAGTTTTAGGCAGTACAAACAAATCGTCTCCTTGAGCATCCCCATTAACATTACACATCCATTCTTAATATTAAAATATTGATTTTAGAATCTTGAAGTAAATGCATCTTGCATGACGTGAGCTTTGTGAACTTACCCAAGGCTATTCTGATGCATAGGAGGAAACAGTGCCTTTCTGAAGCTCTTGGCTGTTAGTTATAACTGCTACATAGTCTTGGCTTCAGCCAAAATGGCAATAAGCTGTCAGTTGGAATTTTCCGTTGCTGAACAAACAGCAAATTAAATGGCTCTTGTCCGATCTGGATGGGCTATGTGACATTTCACTTGCATCAGTGCAGCCTCGCTGTGGCCACAGGACTGTGGACTGTTTTCTGTTGGAACACGGACGATGAATGAGCTCAGCAGGGCGTCCACCTCTCTGAGTTTGCTCATATACATCATTTGTTCTATATCATTGCTTGTCATGGCCACATTCATAATTCATGCTTATTATATTTTGATTTTTCATATTTCATGCTTTGGAGTGATTTTCTCCAGTCCACTGTGGGTTTGTTGTGTTTGTATAAATATTTAATGCCTGGAGATGGAAAGTACATGGCTTCAGCACATTAAATCGTCGTCATTCATATGATTGGTGAACGAGGGAAACGGCAGCACTCTATTAGTGCTGATTTGTTCCCTTTTTGCCTTTGAGCAGTGTTCAGTGCAGAATTAAGGACGAGCCATTCATCTAATTCAGATAATTATATCTATGAATTTCTTGCTTCAGAAGTTTCGCAGAAAGTCACAATGTGTGTGTGTGTGTTTGTGTTTGCGTGATTGTATGTGTGTGTGTGATGGCAAGAAAGTAAAGCTATTGTTCTCCAAAATTGTTTTTCTTTCAGTTTTCTGATAAGCAAAGCAGACTCACTTTCAAATTGATAACTGTGCAAATTAAAGAATATATCTTGTTTTTAAATTAATTTCCTGAACCTTAAGTGCAAGTAATGGACCATGGGAGCTTTTCAATTCTGTAAACATTTCAACTGTGAAATGTTTGAGTTGGAGTTACGAGGTTTTCACATGGCAGCAGTACTCTAGAGCTACAATTACTGTCAGAATATTTTTCAATCTTGCAAGACCTAAAATTCATAAAAGTCATGTATTTCATCACTTCAGTGCCTTATACCTATAATTCTGTCTGACGTCTCTGTCAGGTTGTGAAAAAGAAGTAAAAATTGAAAGACTGAAACTGTACTTGACGGACCCTGACAGACTGTGAGTCTCCCTAACGCACTGTACAATATGTACATTGTCTTGCCACATTCACTTTAGAGCAATAGACCCATTAGAGTATAAAGCATGAGGGAAGACTGACAGTAAGGCATTACTGTCTTAACATAAAGAAATTTTGTTATCCTTAAATACCAAATAACATGTTAGGCTAAAAGAAATACAATTTTCCAATTAATTGTGATTTTTAGATGACTCATCCAAAACAGATGATTGAAATCTGAAATCAATCTTTGCATCTGTGCCTTTTCTCAGTGAATATGTGTACATTTGTACTACATGTTATGTGTAGGATGTGGTCACTTTTTATACATAGTACAGTAAACATCACATCATGGAAAGGCCTTACAATGTAGACCAGAAGGTTATGTACTGATGATTTAGTTTTATGATTTACCTATGGTTAAGGTTTGATTAGGTTTAGGTTTAGCCACCACAACGAGTTGGTTGACCTCTTTGTTAAGGTTATGGTCATGCTTTAAAAGAAATCAACATTAACCGTCAGTAGGAAACAGGAAATGAACAACTGTCTGTCTTGATGATCCGTCCGCCATGATGTCCCTGGACTTCCTTTTTTGCTCCTGTCATAATTCCTATGGCCAGTACAGGGTGTAATCACTTGACTGTAAACTAATGTCATTTCAGCGCACTCGATAGAATTCTGTCAGTCTCATATAGAAAGTCCCCAAGAACTGATGTGAATAGTTATAATAACTCTAGATTGGCAGCTAGCTCTCTCTATCTTGTGGCGAATCCAACAGTCAAACACATTCACTTTCTGCCCTTGCATTGTGCCTTGTCGAAGCATTTCGTAGTGACAGTCCATATACACCATTGTAGTACAGCACCATGTCACCCAGACAGTTTTCCTTGGTTGCCAATTTTTGTTCACAGTTTTATGACTGGGAAAGGGTTTTGCAATGCTGCCTGTAATTTGCATTTCAAGCTATTATTTATTCAAAGGAAAACAACAGTCCTGCTTGGTTGTGGTATAAAAATAAATTCAAGTTCCCTGGTTATTCTGCCAAGTGCTTTATGCAGTATTGGAATTTATCTTGTGTAACTGAATCAATAAGAATAGAATCTAATTGAATTAGTAGGTCAGTGCCAATATCCAGGTCTACCTTTGAATGAATAGTGAATAAGAAAAGCTGGTATTGTACGGCTAAAATGAAGATTTAGCCCTAAAATACCAGCTGCCACCCAAAGGACACTTACTCTGTTTGAAGGAGACCGGGCAAGTTGCACTTCATTTGTCTGGAGAATACTTCACCCAGCCACTTTTTGTCTCTCTCATCTCTCAGTATTCGTCCCTCCCTCCCCCCTGTCTTTCCACTTCATGCCCACTCATGGCAGTAATGCACTTCGGTCACCCATCTAACCTTCCATGATTCTTGTATCGATGTGACGTGGGTATCTTGGCTGGAACATTGATTAGACTGGGCGACAGGTTATTAGCCATCTCTTTTGTTTACCCAGCTGAACAGACTTCGGCAGAAGTCGAGAGCAGGAAGCTGAGTGAAGATCAATGTCAGATGCAGAGCAAGGCTTTTTCTCACGCCGCATCAATCACAGGTGTCTGCCGGTGAGTCATCCTTCATACTTTTTTGATAGAATCTCGATTTAAGCATCTTCTCAAGGTTATTACAATACCTCTTCAAAAGCCTGGGGTGTGCGAGCTACTAGTCAAAATTTAAAACTGCATCGAATTGTCAGTGGTGGCATCTTTTATGTGTCAGAGCTGTTTATTAAGGTCAGACTGAGCGGAAGGCTGATGCTATGCTGGTTGGAAAAAGTTAACTTACACTTTTTGACCCCGGTGGGTGAATTTGTCCTCTGCATTTGACCCTCCCTAACTTCTTAGGAGCAGAGATCAGCTCTCTGGTGCCAGCAGATGAAGTCCAATTCAGCGCCAAAGCCAATAGTCAGTGTCAGGGGTATTTTTTAATACCAAACATGTATGACTTCTGGTGTGGGAGGAAACCAGGGCAGCCAGAGGAAACCCACACAGACACAGCAAGATCATGCCAACTCCACACAGGAGCAGGGCTGACATTTTAACCCAAGGCCTTTTAAAAGCTAACCACGCCATCATGCTTCCAAGATAATGTATTTATTCTCAGTGTCTTGATGTCTGATGATTTCCAAGCCACAAAGATGACAAGAATGATGCAAGGAGATGTAATAACATCGGTTTGAAACTAATAACAGTAGAAACTCCAAGAAATTGTTTTTCTGTGATCCAACAAAAGAAGAAGGAATTACTGCATCATAGCTTTGGTGTTTCTGTAAGCATCAACTTGATTCATAAGGTTATAGAAAGTCTTGCATGGACACAGTCTATTTAACGTCTCCCATATATGTTTCTGATGGAAAATATTATCTGATATATCTGATGGACTATTGGAGAATTAGGACAATGAGGTGCTGGGGTAGGGTGAGCAAGCAGCACCCAAAATACAGTGCTTGAGTGTGATAGCCGGACTCAATCAAACAATTAAATTAAAGCTTTACCAATCAATATTTTTATATCAGCAATGGCTCAAAGGGCTATAACTAAGTGATGCTTAAAAAATATTACCCATCTCTAGTTCCACTCAGCTCTGTATCGTGTTTTGGCATCTTTAAGTTCACAGTTTTGGTACCATCTCACAGCTCAGCAACTTTTTTTAAGCTGCAGCCGGAAACTGTTTTCAGCTAAAAAGCTTAGATGAACCCAATCTAGTTGTCTGCTCAGCACCAAATGGCAGATGGACAAAGTTAGTGACTAGCTAGTGAACATCAAGTTCATAGCTGAAGTTTTTAGGCCAAAAAAAACTGAGGGGAGAGTGAATATTGGGCTTACATTTATCGGGTGGCCATAAACACAAGTCCCATTGAATTCTCATGTTGCTCTGTTTCTGCTGGATGTAGAAATGCGACACTGCCACATTAACACATTAGCCATATCAACTTGACGAGGCCATAATCTGTTAAACACACACATTTTGTTCAATGTTCTGCCCCCAAGTGGCAAAAGAAAAACCAAATCCAAACTCATTAGTTCTCATTAAATCACTATTAAGCTTTAATGTCTTCCTAATGGAAAAAGTACTACAAGACGTGCATTAGAAGATGTAAAAGTATCCATCGAGGACCTGACTTCTCGTGGAACATGTGTTGACTGTATTTCTGTACAAGATAGAATTTTTGAATTGATTTCAGTGCAGTGGAGGTGTTTTTGTAGCTAGAACCTTCTGTGTCTTGATTATTAAAGGAACTCCATCTTCTCTGCCTCTGCATTTTCCTGAACACTCAGTCATGGCTGTTGACATTTGTGCTAACAAGTGAGTGAATACATGAATATATGAATAGGTGACAGTTGCCTATAGACTTTAACGGCTTCGGGTAACCTTTTCTCTGATGTTTGAGTTGATTGTCTCTGTAATTTGTTCTCTGTGATTTCTTCTTTCTGTAAGTGAAATTGCTCCATTCCTTTTTCGTACAACAGTTTGTCAACCAGTTGTGAACTGGAATTTAGTTCAACATGTGCTGGACAGTTATTGATTTCATATTTTCAGTTCCTTCCCTCTGTTGGATTTTTGCACTCAGTATTGCAGTTCTCTGTCCAGAGCCTGACTGACATCTTCTTCAACTATTCCAGTCTGCACATATTCACCTTGAGGCCTTGGGATGTGACTTTGAAATGAAACCTAAGCTTGCAGAGCACTGTTTGTTCACAGATTAAACGTGAAAGTCAATATTGCATTGAGTTTTTCACTTTGTTATCGAAGTGGTATTGAAACTCAGGTTATTGTTTAACAAGGATTGTGTGTTCAATGCACACTCCCATACTTGTCTTACTAGAAAATCTTCCGAAACAGAATTCAGTCCGTCACATGATACTAAAACTAATAAAACTGAAACGATGGGTTGACAGTCCTTTAGGTTGATTTATTGCATGTGTCTTTGCATGTTCTACATATTGCCAACCTTTCAGCAGGTCAAGGCACAAGCCATTGTACTAACAACATATTTGTGTATAATCAGGAGCTAGGATTATGATGATTCATTACATTAGCTGTGATCAGGAAGAAACAAATGTATAGATGGCATGACAAAATGATATGTAATTTTACATACCACGTCATTTTGGGACACTGTTGTATTGGTCTAAATCTAGTTTATATACTACTCATGCAGTCTAGACTCTTTTGCATCACTGTGGCAGACATTGCCTGGAGAAAGGTCTAGCAAAAAAACGGTTTGGGGAAAAATGTCTACTTAGGTGATTATGTGTGCAGTTCTCTCAGCCAGGCTCAATAATCCACAGCAAATACTCAAGGACCCAGTATTGTTGTTTTATCTGCAAAGGAGTGTGTGTTTGTGTGTGTAAGAGAGAGTGTCCACTAGCACTCAATCCCCTCCGCAGACAAGGCTGACAGGACAGATAGCCATTTACCTACAGAGCGCTGGGTCAGCACATTCAGCCTCTCTTATTTCAAGGCGGCAGGCTGCCAGTCATCCCCTGAAAGGAGGAAGGAGAGAATTGAAAGGTGCTTTTGTGCTGGTGTGACGCTGCCTCTTGTCGCTCTACGAGTACTACTGTGTCCGGCTGGACCTACAGTCGGCTTCTGTTCGCCGGTGTCCTGTCTGGCACCGAAAGAGATGAGTGTGAATACAAGGTCATGGCCTGATATGCAAGCGTGCTCCACCAGGTAGCACACTTTACCCCGATTCTGCCCGTTGGACCCTTTTCATCCCGTGTTATAAATGTCTTAAATATTGTATGTGCAATCATGCAAACTTTAATACACCACTTTACAACTTGTAGTGTAATATTAATGGAACTTGACAAGCTAATTCCAAATTTAATAAAGTTTTTCTGCTCAGTTTTCTTGAAAACACCAACTGAGGATGGAGCCTGGGGGCCCAAACCCATCTTACTCATAATAAGTGATTATCGAGGTACATGGGCATTTGGGCATGTATATGACATTGGCAGTAGAACAAGAAGTTAACCTTTTATGTTGTATTTTCTTCCCGTGTGGGGGTGGTTGACTGCGACAGTTTTGTGTGTGAAATGCTAGTGTTGGCAGTAACCACATGGGTAATTTCCAGAAGGGACAGAGCAAAGGAAATGTGAGGGTGGTTTTTGTCCGAAGGCAATCTCAAAGTTTTGGTTGAAGCCTATGTATGTATAAGGAGGGCAAAAAGAGCCCCTTCCTCTTGCGTTAGTTGCAATTTTTTCTCCCAGCGTTGTGTCACAGAGTAGCTGTTCATGTCTTAAGGAGGACACAGAAGTTGCCTTTAAGCAGAGGAATGTATTATTCAAGAGGGTGCACACGGGAATAAGGAGGGGAATCATAACCAGCGAAGAAGCTGCTGATCTGAATATCCTCTGATAGCTCCTAATAAACAGAAGCAAACATCAGTATGAATGTAGAACATCACAGCACGCATAAGGGACAAGTCACGTCACGTGATAAGTAGCTGTTTGTGCCGTGAAGTTCTGTCGTAGATAATTTACGGGGTTTGGTGATTGAGAGGAATTATGAGCAGTGTGCTTATGGCACTCAGACCCTCCTCTCCTCCTCAATTATTCATCCACTCAGGTTCCAGGTCAGCCCTTGTTTAGCACGGACTGATAGATTTTATAACTGGCAGGTTTTTACTAAAGGTTCCAATTATACCCCGGGCTAAGGACAGGCATATTAAACAGGAGATTATGTAGAATGCCTTCTGCAATCGATCTGTTAGGGTCTCTGAGGTGACCAACAGTGCAGGAGAAGAGCAGGGCGAACCACACACACACACACACACACGCACACACACTACTGTCAGGCTCTGATTTTAGCACAGTTTGTGGTAAATTAGAGACAGAACGCCCACCTAACACCCACCTTCAGGTCAGCTTAATTGCGCAGAGTGTGATTTTTGGCCAGACCAGAGCCTGTGTGCTTTAGACTTCTTTGCAGAGCTGCAGCAGAGCTGTGTGTGTGTGGAGTATCTTCAGCTCTTTAATGTTGTACAAGAGCTGAGAATCCAAAGTTATCTTTGTTTTACCTAAACCTCGAGCTGCATGTTAAAAAGCTTGTTCAGACTTTTCACTGACTCTCCAGAATTTAGAATATTAGGTTTGCCATTTTTATACATGATCATGTCGTAGCGTCCAAATCCAGTATTTGATCAAAGACAACCAGTCTTTGAACCACTGGACCTGTGGGCCTTGCACGGCCTTGCTTGAGGATCTTAAACCTGCATTAATCGATTTTTTTGCCCACTTGGGGGCAGTGGAAATAAGTTGTGAACACAACGCTGACATATCATCACCTTTTAAGTTGATATTTACACATCCAACAGTTCAAGAGTTCAGCATGAAAATAGGAAAAATCTGGCTCTCTGTCTGTTAAATGCTCTCCTGTGTTCACTAAAACATGAATGCGATGCTATGAGAGCGGTGAGGAATGAACCAAAACAGTACAGATGTGGGATGGTGAGCTGAAACTCACTATGAAGATCCATAAAGCTGAGAGGAGCTGCAGATTCAGCTGATAATTCTAAGAGAGTAAGAGTCAGAGCCCCAGTTTAACTGTACCTTACATTATTAACAATGTCTTTAGCTGATAAAGGCTACCAACTATTTTGCAAGATATTGACAACTGTGACCAGAGAATTTGGTCAGATATAGTGAATTAAAATAGGTGATGTGAGTTAGATAAAGATCAAAATGAAACTATGTAAATGTGCTGTATTTAGCTAATGCACACTCTGTGTATACTCGCTAAAGATGGAAACACCATGTGTATCATTTTATGCATGAGAAGATACGGAGTGGATGGGCGAGTCTTTCTCTAAATACACAGCCCTGCATTAGTGTCTAACAGATGGAGGGTAGTGAACAACATTTGTTTTCCCCTAGTACTTTTGACTACATCTTTTTGTAATTTTAACTAAAGTCCACTATTAAGCTCTGAAGTATCTGTGTCAATGTGAGCTACATTTGTCAATTTGTCTGCAGAAAACTAGAACTGTTATTTGGTTCTTTTTATGGAGAAGCAAAATAAGTTTGTGAATTTAAATGATGAAAATAAGACTAGAGTTAGTTTTATTTAATCAATTGTTCAACTTTATCTCATTGTTGGCAGCAGTTCACAGCATTTGTGTAAAATCAATTTACTCATTTTATGTTTATCTGCACAGACTGTTTCTGTGAGTATTTTATTGTTGACTCTCATACTGGACTTGTCACTCATTGCAAAGCACACCAGGAAGGAAGACAGGGCTGCTTGACAAGTGTGCATCTCCACCCACCATAACACACACACACACACACACCCCACACACATTGTCGTGCTTCCATTACTTCAGAGGACATTACATTGACTTACATTAATTTCCTGGAGACTTACCCTCACCATAATCACTACTTGCCGAACCCTAACCAGAACCTTAACCCAGGTCTTCACCCTAAAATTGAATGATTTATCTTAGGGCGACTTTGTCCCCAAAAGGCAGGTGAGGCCCCACAATGTGACTGTATAAACAGATTTATGTCCCCACAACATGAGCAGTACATGGACCACACACACGCACACACACACACATACACACACACAGACTGATGCGGAGAGTTTCCTGTGCTGCAGTGGCTCCTGGCCTGCCCTTAGTGGGAGGATAGCAGAGACTGGATGAGCATTCGTGCCTTCATATAAACACAATGCAGTAGCTAGTGTATGAGTGTGTGTTCACCTGGGTGTGTAATGTACAGCAACAAGGTCATGCCAGTCCAAGTGTGTGGGCCCTCTCTGATGTGTTTGCTTCCCAAGTGAACAAAGTCAGAATTAAGTTGTTTTGGCTTCAGAAACTGGCTGTGCTCTCTCTATATTTTACTGTGTGTGTGTGTGTGTGTGTGTGTGTGTGTGTGTGTGTGTGTGTGTGCCTGAAAAACTCCCCTGTGTAATTTCCCAGTAGGAATGCATGTTGGTGGAGGCAGTGCGGAGAGTGCTGGGTGTCCCAGTGTGAACTCCAGTCGAATTCTGGAGTAACTTAACGTTGCATAACTGTGTTAGCCCGTATTCTCTCCCTGTATCTCCTGATGATGTGAATTGTGACACAATGGAGCACTATACACTATGTATAATGTGGCAGAGTGGAATTTGTCTGAATAAGATTATTTGGAAAATGTCTGTCTGGCATTTGGTCAGAAGTGCATGTTGTGTTTGTCTCGGTGATGAATGCAGGAAAGGGACTTAAAGCGACTCTGAAATCCTTCATACAGGGACTGGGATCTGATCATGACAGTCAACAAAAGCAGAGTCACATGTTTGTCCCACAGCTTGATGTCTCCTTCACTTGGATTTGCTGCAATAATGACAATTTTTATTTTATTTGTGGAATCAAGGATGCCTCAGACTTAAAGCAGAACAAAATAAGATTCAAGATCCAACCAAAGTGTTCAGTTTCATTGATTCTGCAACTTAATTCAGACATAGTGTTGTGGTTCATTTGCAGGGGAGCATGAACGAAATGAAGTCTGTTTGAATCGTAAATGGTTTGATTTCAATATTTCAAACTAGAAAGCACATTATCCAGAGGTGCAATATCAAATTAAAATGTCAAAATGTTGATTTTTTGTTAAGATCTCATTCTAAGCTCGTGAAACATGTAGAAAGATGTTGTTCTTTCACCACCATTGCCTCATATTGTGTTTCCATCCAGCACATTTAAAACAAGATTCCCTGGAGTGTTGTGTGTTTTTCTCCACTTTGATTTTTTTTTTTCAAACTGAAAAGTCTAACTCTTATGATTATTAGCTTTCATCCATGATCAAAGTGACTGTGAGACACTGACTTTGATAGTTTAGTTTCACATTCCATATATCAGACTGAAGTGAACAATCAGGCTTTCATGTTGTCAAAAATCACCTTACATGTAACAGCTTTTTCCAGGAGTGAAATCCTGTATGTCCAGTGTGGGAGGTTGTTGCAGCAAGGTTGGACCTGTTCTGAGGTCAATGTGGTCGTAAAATCTTTAGCCGAGATGTGAAAATCTTCAATCTATAAACTGCAGGAGCTTGTGTTTAACACGGAGGAGTAGAAGCACTTCTTTACTGCGCTGTTGTGCCTTTCCCCTTCCATGGTGCCCTCCATGAGCCACACGTCTCTTGTAGCGTACACATTTCACACAGGCCTGATGAATACTGCTTTAATGTGCACACTGAAAGCCGTAAGGGGCGATTTCCTTAAAAAGTGCAAGCAGACTGTGTTGATATATGAGTTCTTTCTATGAATTTGCAAGACTTCTACCAGACACCAGGACTCGAAATGATCAGAACAATGTGCTGGATACTTGCTATCTGTCTTGGTGTAAATATGTTAGTTATAAAACATTTCCCATAGAGCCTTTATTCAGACACTTGCAACTAAGTTAGACTTTCGAATCTTGATTAAAATACATCAAGTCAGTAGACGCCCGAGTGCAGCAACAGTGACTTTACTTTGAATTTGAGTAGGCTGAAAATAAAACAGCCTCAGTCTTTCTCTTTGTTATAACCAGGCTGCATATTTGCAGAAGAAAATAAATGGCTTTTAGAGTCAATCTCATCTTCAATTTGGCTTTTCAGCAGTGAAGGAAGAAGAGATGGAGTAAGCATCTTAATGAGATGTGGAACAGTCTCCTGGCCCCCCTCTTCTATACAATATCCATTGTTTTTGCACCTCGGAGGATGTGTTGAGAAAATCCCAAAATGCAGAGTTTAGTCAGCCGTGGAGCACAACAGACCCACAGCTGCTCGATCCCCGCAGCAACAGAAAATTAACTGAATGACAATTTTGCTAATCAGTTAATTATTTAAGTCATTCATCAAGCAGAAAATACCAAACGTTTCCTTCTTCTCAACTGCTTCTCCAACATGGGGATTTACAGCTTTTCTTGTCTTTTGTCATTCTCTTTGACATTTAAGTCAGTTTGTCAAAAACTAAATAGATTATGAATCGACTTTGGAAATAATACTTGTGCCCTTAAAGTCGGATTAGAAGCTAATAGCCACATAATTGAACAAACCCTATTGCCTCCTTTGAAATCATATATTCATATTCTTTCTGTGTCTTCTACATTTGTTCAAACTGATTATGATTCCTAAATGTAAAAATACATCTTCAAAGATCACTGCACACAACATATCATTTTGGATAAAGCAAAAAAGACAGGAAGGCCTTCGGAGTGATCAGTTATTCTGCATGTAGTGCCCATGCCCATGGTCTGTAACTCTGCCTCCAGTGTGTTTCTGTGTAACCTTGTGGCATAAATGCTCAGCGCCTGCCGGCAGATTGTGCCACAGATGTTGAACAGTGCTGCGGGCTGTCCAGAACCCACTCTCCGTGTTGCTTTTTAAGGACAGGCAGCAGAGGACACTTAGAGGAGGACCGATCAGTGGCAGCAAATAGTGTTGCTGTGGCAATTCTCGTACCACAGAGAGCAAACCTCTCTAACAGAGTCACACAGGTGCACTGAAAAGCACATATTTATCTCTCCATCATTTCATTTAGTGGTTCCTATGTATAGAGTACAGGTGTGTGGATTGCGGAAGAACCATATGGTACTGGATAACGTTTGATTACGGTCTCCATTCAGTTTCTCTTTTTGCCTTATCCTGACTCACTCTCATACAGAAGAACGCTGTAGATGATAGTGTGCTTTCATGTTGGGCAGCTGTTTCTTGTTTCACTGGGGTTTGAAGTGCCTAGTGAACTAGTGTGAAGAAACAGCTTGGTAAGGCATCATGGAAGAATAACAACCACCGACAGAATAGGATTTAAATGCAGGACTGGAGATAGTTTTACTCTAAGTTGCATCAGTTTGATGCAGCGATTAGTACTTTTACAGTAAACAGTCTTTTTATAACAAGCATGGCCCTGAAAATCTACTGGTAATACAAAGGGAAGAGAGAATTTGAGAGAAAAACATATAATATATCCCTATCTGTATTCCTATTTGGTATGTTTGTAGTCCCTAAGATATTTGATTCCTGATTGATTTGGCAACAACCGTGTAGTTTAATACCACTGCAAACACTGAGTGGCTGCTTTGTCAGAAGTAGTGTATCTGGTTTACTGTACAGCCCAACACACTGATGTTGTTTTCATCCAGAAGAAATTGAATAATAATTGTAATAATAATTGCAACTGCAGTGTGACTCATTGTTTCCTGTGTCTGCTTCACAATAAAAGCCACCAGTTGAACATTTGCGGTGTGAAGCAGCAGCAGTAAGACATCCTGTCTGCATTACTAACTTAATGGCACTCTGATATGGCTGTAGGAGAGCGAACAGTAAACAGTGAGGCTGATATCAGTTAGATCAAATTACAAACAGTCACTCTGGATTACATTACTCTGGATACATTACATCATTTCCTGTGAATCCTTTGTTCCCAGGTAGGCAACCCAGCATAGGAATAATGGACTTCTCCACTACCTATAACAACTGCTATATAGAGAGATCATGACTGACTGTGAATAATAGATTTTGCAGAAAAATGCCGACCATCAAAATAGGGTTTGAGTTTATGTAAATCTTGAAGATGAGAACTTAAAATAAAAACCAAAAATAGGAATGACATAACAACCACGGCTGACAGAAAGAGCTCGCAGCAGAGCTGGTGGAGGGTGGAGATGTTGATACGGCAGATGCCTCACAAGAGGTGAATATGGCCCAGGCCAAACTGTAAATGTCTTGTCTTTAGAGTGCTGTCATAGCCTGGAGTGATTTCACAGTTCACTGATCAAGTTCAAGTCTAATTTTAATGAACACAAACTCCCGGTCCCCTGTTCGCCTCCTTTTATAAAATATTCAGATATTGCATTGTCATTTGTTGTTTTTGCTTATTTTGTTTTTATTCATTTATTTTCTTTCAGTCATTTATTTTTAGTTAACTGATTCAGTCCAGCTCCCTAATCACATCTGTGGTGCGCTCACTCTTTGTCTGCTGACATTTGGATTTCTGTGAAAAAAAGAATATGAAACACGTCACATCTGTGCCTGAAAATCTTGCAAGAGCCCTATGACATCTGGCCCATCTGTAGTGTTTGCAGTCCAAATGGTATTTTTAAAAATCCAACACATGTAATCATCAAAATGAACACAGACACATTTCCAGAATCATTTATTTATCTCTGTTTTTAATTGAAAATACTCTCTCTTTCTTTCTTTGCAAAGTTAGACATAGACATAGAAAACAAACTGTTGTCAGTCCTGAGTTCATGTCCTTTTCTGTGTCTGTCTGAAACTAACATCCAATATGACCAGCTGACAAGAGAGTGCCCACCACCTAGTGAATGCCTTATCAATACCACCTTGAAATAAATGCCAAGCATGCTGAAGCTAATATAAGGCCCTTACACTATGTTGATTTTTTAAAGCTAATCTTAACTTCTCCACATAATAATTACATGTCACTGTGATGGCTTCCACTGTTATTACGGAGCGCCACTGCTGGGATGCACCTGCTGAGATCCATGCAGCTTTATCTGCATGCTGTAATGGAGCTGTTAGCAGATGACATGCTAACTGCTTATTATTCCAGGCCTATCAGATAACAAAGGGCATCAGGGGACAAAGTGAAAGAGGGAGATAAAGAAAGAGAGAGAAAATGTAACTGCGTCAAACATGCCTCTTTCTGGACCTTGTGTCTTCATCTGCAGTCAAGATCACCAGGCGCCATCTGTTTTGCATGGAAAGCGAGATGCCCTTTTGCTTGTTTGAGCGGCCTGGCAAAGGTGCTGCGTGGGGAAGGGTCTCTGGCCTGGTTAAGAAGAAAACCTCCCTGATCACAGAGACATTAATTAGTCCAATGGACAGCATCCTTCCTTTCACAGCTCAGCTCTCCTGCAGAGCTGCAGCCCACCACGTAGAATACCATATGGCGTGGCCTTGTGCCACCTTCTCCCATGGGTACTGGGGAGCGAGCTTTAAATGGGCCATGACAGGGACAGTGGGTGATGCTGCGGGCTCGGTTGCCATAGTATTTTGTGTGAAGTAATCTCTTGGTTGTGGATCAGTCCGGTAATTTGCTACAGTGACGACTCCTCTCCTTTCTTTCCTGTGTGTCCTCTCCTCACACCGTCATGGCACTGCGGTATTTTGCATGCATGTGGAAGAGCCTCAGATAGCCATGCTACTGCTTCATTCTCTGCATCCTGGCATGGAGAATGTGAATCGGCCCGTAGCCAAAATGTTGAGCGTGCGCCGCTCTCCTCGGATGATGGAAAAGCTTAGGCCCGGGGTGTGTGTGTGTTTGTGTGTGTGTGTGTGTGTGTGTGTGTGTGTGTGTGGAGAAAAGGTGGGGAGGAACGTAGGCAAGCAAACAAACATTCACGCACTGACTCATGCACTCCAATCGCTGCCTCTTTGTGTGGCGACGGCCTGCACCTGCAGCATGCCGGCCATGCTGATGCACATGCCCACAGTCGCTGTGCCTCCTCTCACTCTAAGCAGTCCATTAGCCAACAGCAGCTGAGTGCTGCTCTAACTAGCTGGGCAGCAGCAGGATATGTTCAGCTGGCAGAGAGTGCTGCCGCTGGGAGCTAGCAGGAGGCCCATTTGTGCCAAAATAGCTTGCGTCCAGGAACCCTCTTAAGTTTTCTGAATTGTTCCCGTCGGAGCACACTGCAGTGTCATCCTGATGAGTTTTTCATGAAAGTCTGCAGCCATTAACATTTACAGAGATGCTGCATGCTCAGATGATGGAAGCAGCTATGAATCAGTGCCTCCCTCAGAAAGGTGGCTGTAAAAAGAAGTCGACTTCTCTATGAAACGTCGTTGTAATTCTCTGTAGCGTGGTGCAGTTTTGACAAATTCCAAGAAATTCTGCACAGTGCCCCAGGCTTGCTCATGGGAATCCCAACAATATCTCCTGTGTGCTGCCAGCTGATCCATCTTGATCCCCTGAGATAAATACAGTAAAAGAGTGTGACTATAACTCAATGCGACCTGTGAAGAGATGAGTCCTGCTGTAAGGGCCTCCCTGACACCCACCATTTTCCTGTTGATTTATTGCGTTCTCTATGACTTCTAAGGGTGAGAGGAAATTGGAAAAACCACCTTCGAGGTGACTACTGTGTATATAAATGGCGGTTCAGTGTTGGGAGGCAGTTAGTTGCGTCCTTCCTATGGTAGATACCCGAGGCTTGTGGCTGAGTTGTTCTCTCTGGATTCATTCCCACCGAGGACAGCTGATGAACTCTGTTACAAGGACATGTGCTCGCGAAAGGCAGTTGAGCATGACCATTAGCATAATATTATGCATATGCAGGTTGACCCAGGCCTTCATTGTCACTTTCTTGTGCAGGACAGACACAGCGCTGAAATCTTCTCTAAATAAAACCAATATTTGTGAGTTGAGTAGAAAAACATAGATTGACCTTGAATGTGTCACAAACGCATGAAGAAAACATAGCAAAAGATGAAAGTGTGTTTTTCCCCCTAGTAACACACTGTGCCGAAACACACACCTTGTCATTGGAAATTGACCAAAAAGAAACTCTTGCTTAAAACAGAGTCTATTTTAAAGAAACCCTGTGTGCAGATCAGTTTTGCACTAAAAAGGAAAACTAATCTGAGCCTTGCGCCCGCCAGGCTAACACTGTGGGAAACAAAGCAGCTATTGTGTCAGCGCTTACAACAGGGTCATGAGGCAAGACTTGCAACTTCCCGGTTGGAAGGGATGGATTTCGCAACAGACTTAGGTGTTTACATATCTCACTGTTGATATGGACTGGAGAGATGCAAATGGATGATCTATATACATATATCCAGGAACAGTGTAGTGACATCAATGAATGACTGTGCTCTGTAAATCTATTATTGATTACTGAGATTAATATTTAGAATTTAAGCAGTTGATTACACTAACCCAATGAGAGCGGAGACTTTGCTTTTCACATGTGTAATGTGTAATTGTACCGTCTTCATCTGTTTGTTAAAGTGATGGCTTATTATCATTCAGACATACAGTTGTTGTCTCTTACATTAATGGGCTTTATTCTTAATGCTTTATTCAGACATGACACGACTCTTAGAAGAAGACCCAGTGCTTGATCAATATGTGGTATCACCGCTGAAGAACACAGCGTGTCGGAAAATAATGATGTCAAGGAAGAAGATAGTTCATGGTTCTTAACTGAGTCTGGTCACATTAAAGGTGCAAGTATCAAAATTATTATGTGACCAAAGGTCAAACAGTGTGATAAAAGTTGCTTGTAGTGACAAACCGACAAAGAATTATTAATGGACTCAGCAGTTTCCCTCAACCCCATGGAGCTTTTTAGTGTGTGTCAGCTCATCGTTTTGGCGTTATGTTTTGGCTGCCCACAGCTTTACTGACTCTACCAGCTGTCGTCAGTGTTTTTTCCAGCAGCAGTTTGCAGCTGTTTTCAGTGAAACAATTTAAAGCTCCGATAAACCAACTGCACGCTTGCTGCCAAGCACGGAAACAAACAGACAAAGTTAGGGACTGGCAGGTGAACTTAGTGCAGCATTTAGCAACTAAGAGCAAGCCATCTCCCTCAGTTGTTGGTGGAGGGAAAATCAGAGCTAAAAGTAGAGTGACTTACATTTATTGGGTGGCGGAAGCTAATGTTGCTACATGTCAGCTGGATGTGCAACTTTATAAGGTGATAATATACCGGTGTTGTGTTGCCAATTTATTGCTTTTAACTGAAAAAAATCAACTAATTCTGCTAATGCAAAGGCTATAGCAGCACAAAGTAAAATACACACCAAAAAGTAAACCCAGACATTATGTTGGCTTAGTCAATATAATCACTGTCAATCAAAATCAGTTACCATTATTCATGCAGTGTTGGAAGCGTGAAATTTTACGAGTCCGTCGTGTGTTGTGACTTTCACATAAGAGTAAACAATATTTAAACATTATTCAGACATGAGCCCAACACGTCAAATTTTCATCACGCTGCACATCTGACAGTGGCTTAAATTGTGGCCTATTTTGTCAGCGACTGCTTTCGAACTGATTGCAAGGCGGATTTATTTCTGCATAAAAAAAAAAATATAACAACAAAGTACAGTAAACAGTGCAAAACGGCGCAGGAGTGAGAGGAAAAGCTAGAGGCTTGTAAACACATCGCAGCTGAAGAATAAAAAAACTGCAAAAATAAATACGTAATTTATACATAAGAACAAAAGGAAAACTAAATTAATATAAAACTAATGCAGAAAGTGAAATCAAAGGGAAAGCGAGAGTGTGTTGCGTGGGAGGGTGTGTGTGTGTGTGTGTGTGTGTGTGTGTGTGTCTCCGTGTTTGTGTATTTCTTCAAAGGGAAAGGGAAAATGAGGGTGAGACTAACTGTGTGTGCCGTGCTGAGGCAAAACTTGAAGCAGTTTGGGTCATCAGGCGAGTCCTGTTTGAAATTGTTAAGAGATGTGGCTTTATTGACAGCTTGACTTGAGCCGCGGCGCAGTCGTGTTTGCCTCATCTAATGAAGAACAAATAGCGTCTTGTTTGGAAATCTGGTGAGTTTCGGGCCTTTGGAGTATCTAGTATTATACTGTAGGTTTGAACACCGCATAGTAAGAGTGTTTTAAGGGGTGAGGGAAGGGACTTTATCTGATGTATGTATTCATAAATAACATACTTATGTGCACAAGGGAGCTAAAACGACTGAGTGCAACATTATTAAAACTGCACCGACCTGTTTGTTCTTTTTGTCATCAGCACTTTAAGACAAAAACCCCCAGCTCTAATAGTGGTTCTAAGGAAATAATTTTCCCGCTCATAGATTATAGTGGTTGAGAATCTGGTTTAGGATGTGCAACCATCGTGACAGTCTCTCATTAACTGGAGCACAGGGGAGGCTTCACGCCGAGACAATTACACACTGGCCTTTGAGAATGTGACAGCGCTTTTTGACAGGAACTGATAAAACAGGAGGCACATGCAGTCTGCTCGTATCTGAAAGTGTTAGGCTTGAGATCATTTTATGTGCAACATACTGTATGCCTCTGATGAGATAAAGGTGGAACAAGCTGTGTATTTTTCTTTATTAGTACAAAATATTCTCTAATTATTTCCGTTTGGTGCAGAGAATTGGAGCCCTTGCCATGAAATAATAATTATTCAGACATGAAGTGGGCGGTGAGAAGAAACAAAAACTGCTGGAAGACTTGTTTTGGAAAAGACTTTGACAATTGTAGCCTGAACACAGAGACAAAAGGGAATATTTCAAACACAAGAATTTGACGGGTAATGCCTTAAGTAGCCTGATTCCGTGTGTCAAATTTATGCTTCTAAGAATTTAACACAGTTTTGACAGCGCACTTACAAGCCGACAAGCTTTGTCTTGCCACCGTGTGTCTCCCTGCCCCTGAGGTTCATGATGATGCCTGTACATGTGCTCCCGCACCCATGTCCTCATTTCCCTGCTCAGAACTCCTATTAGCACACTGCTATTTTTCCTTGAGCGATGTATCAGCTGTGACTGGGGCGGCAGCGAGGGTAAAAAAAAAAAAACTTTGCATTTGCAGTCCCTGCGGTGCATGGCGTCTGGCAGCTTCAGGGACAGGCCCGTCAGCAGTGAGACGTCCCGCCTCGTGCATGCACCAGTGGTCTCCAGCACAGCATGAGAAAGGTCAGCTTCCATTAGATAAACTGTGACAGAATGATGTCTCCGCGGCAATTTATACCGAGCCCGCCTCTGGCTCCTGATAATTCTGCTCTCTATCTGTGACTGCGTGCGTCGATACTGCGAGCGAGCACCTTTAATTTCGCCAAACTTTGTGCTGGTGTTGCCTTTCCGGTATCTGGTCTGCTGAGAGGAAGGAGCACGTGTTATCACCACAGCTGCATGGAGGAAACGTGGTCTTTTTTTCCCTCTGGTGCAGGAATGTGAAGCTTGAAGAGTCATGTAGTTGCTGTGGCTGTACTTTACTTAAGCCTTTCCACACAGGCTTCATCTGTCACCAACCATCAGCAGAGGCTCAGCCAGGAATCTTAGCAGAGTAATAGATGGCAGGAGAGGTTTTGGGGCTACATTGTCATCTCAGGAAAAGAATACGGCGAGAGTGGAAAAACACACTGCATCTCTTAACACGCGGTGTTTTGTAAAGAAGAGCTGTGGGCGATGCCTGAGTGGCTTCCATCAGTGTTACATTGTAGTTGTCAGTGTGTGTGACAGGCTGTATGTGTGATGTTGCTGAATGAGAGCAGTGTCCTTGGGCCTCCCATCCTTCTCTCGGAGTGACTGCATGAACTGTCTCTGACATATTGCAGCGTGCCGCGGATCAGTGGGGCCGAGACATGTCAGACAGAAGGACTGCTGCTTTCTAGGAGGACGAGCCAGTGTTTTTGACGACATGATGAGGTGCTTCCATTTTACTGCTCAGCACAGTGGCAGATGCTCACTGAATTTATATGGACAAAAACATGTGAGGCCAATACTATAGAGTTGCTGACTTTTCCTCTAGCACCACCATGAAATTGAGATTTGTGGTTTTGACACTACCACAACCGTTAGATGGACTGCCATGAAATTTGGTACAGATATTCATGTCCCCCTTAGAATAAATACTTTAGTGATCATTTTGGTGATTCCCGTGACTTTCCATCTAGCTCCATCATCGGGTTAAAATGTTAACTGTCCATTACTATGGTTTATGACCAGACACCTGTTAAACTAATGGCACCCCCATCAACCTCGGCTGTACTTTCCATTTCGTGCTAATTAGCAAAATGTCAGCATGCAAGCAGGATTACACAAGCACAAACACAGCGCCGTCACTACTGAGTTCATACACAATTGACCCAGAAACTAAAATGAAACTAAAAACCGGCTGGATGTATTAACCAGGTTTTCTACAAAGAGTAACTATTAGTTTGAGCCTACTGTTTGCAGTTCACACAATAGATTTTTTTTTATTTAGCTTGGTGGAGTTTCATATCTGTCCAAGCCTTGGAGGTGCTCCAACTTTTATAACCTAACATTGTCTTTGTAGAAAATAAGTTTTACCATTGTAACTCTGGACAATTGAAATAGCTTCTTTCACTTTGATACTGTATTTGAGCTCAAGCTCTGAAGTGGGACAGGACTTTAGCTCTCTGTGCCTATAATCCAAGACTTTTACTGGTTTACTTTTACTCATCAACAATGTTGTCTTACACTTCTTTCCCCCAACATCATTTACAACCAGTTGTCCAGAGTCCTTCTGCTCCGCCTGACCCTGCTAATATGAATCTGACCTTTCCTTTATTCTGTGCTTTAAACTGGAAGGTCACTTGAATCCTCCTCGTAGTAAAAACACTCATCAAGTGCACCTGACTGCCTTTTAAAACTTAATTTGATGAAACATTTCATGAACGATAGCTGTGTGTTGACTCACATGACTATGTTGCTACAGCTGAAACTGTACGCAAATAATTCACAAGCCGGTAAGGGGATGCAGTGTAATCGCTCTAGTGATCGGTCTCTCTCTTTTGCCAGTGCAGTGCTCTTTGTGATTACTCGACTGCGTTGTGCACTCAGTGCATGCTAATGGATAAATGTGATTAAGAGCACAGAGCTGAGCCATGGATTGTATGTACAATGGAATTAGAGTTGTGTATGGGCCAAGTAGTGATGACTGTGCACTGCCGGGGCTCAGATGAGGAGCAGGTTGTGTTTGCTGCTAGATGGCAGAGGGAGCTTAGCAGCAGCGACCTGCCTCTCTGCTTCAAACTCCCCATCAGTCCCTGAGTGCAGCTGTGTGCTGCCCCTCCACCACTAACCATAGGGGAGGCTGTTTGACATTTCCTTGGAGTCGTGATGCCACATCAGCTTATTTCCTCCCTCTTGTCATTTCTTATCTTTCCAGTTTATCCTTGATCCCTCTGTCTCTCTGGCCGCTTCATCTCTTAGCGTCTCATCCTCCCTCCTCGTTTGGTTCGTCTCTCTGTTTCTCTGTCACTCCTCGGAGTAGAGAGACGATCAGGCGTGAAAAAAAAAAAAGAGTACTCTATGCTGTTACCATGGCAACTGCATCCAGGAGCTGAGCCAGTACTCTTCCACAGACATGCGTGTTCCCTCTCTCATTCTCCCTCCACTTGCCTCACTTAGATTAAAGCTCACCTCTGATGAGAATGAAGAGAAAGAGGCAGGGGAAACAAGGGAAAAGGCTACGCTTGTTAGGGAAGAGTGGCGTTTCATAACCCTCCAAGGAAACTCTGTGATGAATCATTATTACTGATGGCAGATATCAAAGACAGACATTGTCAGTGAATTGCACGCAGTGTACAACAAAGGAAACACACAGTGTGTTCCTGCACTGTAAGGTGCTTTCTTCTCTTCTGTTGAGGTGCCGGTCGCTGGGTTGACAGAGGCGATTGTGGGTAATGGTCTGTTGCAGGAAATTAATGCATTTGCAGGGCTCTGATGCTTCACTGTATGACACCAATCTGTATTAATTTGGCAATTAGTCTGATTTCATGAGAAGATGTCTCAATAAGGGACCCCATTTACCACAAACTTTGAAATATGTAGTTCGCATTCTCAATTGTGTGTACATGTGTTCATGTGTCCTACAAAGGGCTTTTTCATTACTGGCTGCTGTACATGATTGCCTTTTATGACCACTTCAAAGCAACAGTAACTATTGATTTGGGAATGGTTAGAAAATGTGTCATGGTTGGCGGTGTGCTCGTTAATGTGTTCAGAACAGAAGTGAAAAATGTCCACAGTGGGGAGCACAAGTGGTTCAACCGGAGCTGTTTGCAGGTAATTTGTTGCTTTGAACACAGCGCAGCTGAGACAGGTATATTCACACAGACGGCTGTAGATGAATGCATTGTGTCATGTAGCCCAGATGGATGTTATGTGAGGGGGGACGTCAGCTTCTGTTTGACTTGGACAGAATGAGAAAATGCGCACCTGTAATGCACACAGGGGACACGCTCGTTATTTTCAGCTCGACTGAATCGGACCGGGAGGCAAACGCGATAACTGAAACACGGTGGCGCCGAGTGTTTGCTTCCTTCACCACCAGAACACGATACCCGATGGAGTTTTTTGTCTCCAATCAGGAAGTTTACTTGGCAGTCGTGGCCACGATTCAGCCAGCAAGAGAAAATTGATTTAGCAACTTATAGTTCAGTGCCCATCTGGATCAGACAGTAAGAGCGAAATGAGGCCCTGAGTGGACATACCACTGCATGCTTCATTTTTGTCCCCAAGGAGGGGAATTCATTTCTGTCAAATCACTGTGATTGTAAGTAATGGGAGGGTTGTGATAGCACAGCAGAGCAGGAGGAGGAAGAGTGGGGGAGGGGGGAGGGTTTCACACTCCTTTAACCATGTGCAATATGTCAAGACCTTCCCTGGTTAGGAGTCAGAGGGGGGTTGTCTCTTCTCTGAACCAGTGTGAACCGGTTGTGTTCCTGCTGCAGCCGTCAGCGATGATGGCCCACAACCCCCAGGTGCATTATGTTGATGTGATTTGCTGCTCGTGGGCAGAGAGACCTCATGGGTCATATAGAGATTATATACAAGGTCCTGGAGGATTGTCTGGGGAACTCTATAGTACACAGGCATTATTCGTATATGCTGTGTTGTGCAGATCCTGCTGAGGATATGTTCACACATTATGTGCCTTGTCTTCCTTTGGTACACGGTCATGAAAGAACATGTTCCAGGGTCATAAGCACCATTTTCATCTGCTGGGGAATCCACTGAGTAGTTGATAAAAAAAAAAAATCCAACTTGGAATACTGAGAGATCTATTGACAGGGTACCTTGTAATTTGGGTGTTGATATTCAGCTTCTTTTTCTTTCACTCTTGAATAAGTAGTGAAAAATGGACAAAATCATCTCCACAATGGATTTTAACAGCAGGAAATATCCAACTATGTATATAATTCACAGTGAAGTCAAGTTTTTGTGTCTTCACTATCACAGAGCGCAGGCTTCATTTTTAATTCACCACTTTTCACTGACATTCAACAATCAGGCGGGGAGAAATCCATTGTGGGGGAGGCAGCCAATTTGTCCTTAACAGACAACAATGTAATGCACACAATGTGATTTTTCACATAAAAGTGCCCGGCCTACATGGGCTGAGAAGACATCAGATATACAGTTGCAGTAGTGAAACAAGCCTTGTCAGAAAAAGAATATAAATTATTACACACAACTCTACTGTGAAAAAATACTTCCACTATGTCGGCTTTTGAGCTCTACAAACAAAATCTGACACAAAAAATGTTCCCTTCTGATAACACAACTCGAGTCTTTCATTGTTGTGCAAACAGAATAAATACACATTTTATTTCACAGAAGAGTTCAGTCCATAAATCATCATAGAAGATGCAGTAAAAACACAAAATCCAGACGAGGGACGTCATTTTAAACCAGCCTGTTTCTATGGCTAATAGTAATGTTCTTGAAAAATGGTGCACTCTTCTACATTATACATCCACATAATAGTTGTTTTAATGTCAAATCTAATATGTTCGTAATTTAGGTTTGCTTTCGGTTACAATCTTCTCATCTAACTCAGCAAAAAAGTGAATGAACATATTTTGCAAACTATAACCTTAACATACTGAATTGTGAATATAACAGTGTGACCTGATAATAAATAAGATTTCTCCAAATAACTTCATCAAATTCAGTATCTTTAATATGTTTCTAATGAGTCTCTGTTTACACAGTACACTCTTCTTTAAACTGACAAAACTGGCTGCACTCTACTTTTACTTCAGCTAATGTTACTGTTCAGTCCACCCACGCCTGTAACCTGCAGCTGAAGGCAGCAAGTTCCAGCGGATCTCCAGGAAAATGCTGAAATTGACAAAGTGAAGTAGAAGTTGATGAGGTAGGGCAGGGGGACACGGCTGCACAGAAAAGAAAATAACAAGTGAAGAATGATGGCACATAACAAAACTGCATAACTCAAATGACCAACCTGCTCGACGCTGTAAAATTATACTGTGTGCTGTGTATAGTGTTGTTTAGTATCAGTGCCGGAATATGTTTTTTATTAGACGTATCAAAGAAAGAGAAATGATGTCAATCGTTCGTTCTTCTGTGCCTGCCCAAGCATCAGTATCCACTCATGGGCGAGTGATAGTGCTTTTATCAGTTTTTTGGTGTAACACCTGTGACTGAATGAATGCATTGTTGATAGCCATGAGTACCAACTGTAGTGACCTTATTATTAATTCTTTTTGGTAATTGTCATCTCTTTGCTGGAGCTTGTCTTGCTTAAATAGATGATCATTATCTGGCTCAGTGAGGGATTTTATAATTAAAGCAAATGTCCTTGACGGCAAGGTGAATTATGTCTGTGAAAATTGTGTTGCATCAAGAAGCAACAGCTTTCAGAATTTGTAATGAAGGTGTGATCCTGATGCCTGTGCTGTTATTGTTTTGGGGTGAATGCATTCGCGTTCTGAATTTTTCACAGTCTTCAGCAGCAGCACCTGCTGTCATCTCGGCTCTTTTGATTCTGAAAGAAAGCGTGCATTAACGCTTTTGACATGGCATTTTGAAGAGGAGCATCTGCTTAGCTCAGACACTATTTGAACATTTTTTGCTGTGTTCTTGTCTCTCCTCAGGTTGGTGTTACTTTGCTGAAGCGACAGAGGCGGGCCCTGAAGAGAGTAAGATAGGAGTCCTCCCAGACAGCAGGGAGCAGCAGCAGGCATGCAGGACTCCACTTCGGACAGCAAGATGTCCAAACAGGTCAGCACAGCCCGAACTGTGATAATCTAGTACTGCTGAAGCCGCAGACCTCCCAGTGATTGTGTAAAGTAAAAACACAGGCAATAGTGGCTTTTTTTTATATAGGTTAAGCTGCAATGGGTTTCTGAAGTTCCATTTGGACTAGGTTGCACCTGCTACTCATAAATCCATTGCAGAGCTTTTGTGTCAAGTCTTTCTTAAGTTCTTAGTAATTAGAAACCGGTTTCAGACGAGGTTTACTAAACCAGATTCCACCATGAAAGCTAAATATCATCATCAAATCAATTCGCTGTCGCAAAAAATAATAGGTTAAAGGGCGAAATGATACATTAAACTTAACTGACATCCCTTTGTAAATATAAGTCTGACTTTGTTTTATTTATATATTTATTAATAGAGATTATAGAGATGTTTCATGCAGTTTGATATGATAACCTAACCAATACTATTTAGTGTTTTGATTAGAATGAAGAATGGTTACTAAAGAACATTTAAAAATGTTGATTACTTTTTTTACTCTTGAGTCTAAATGGTCCAAGCTTAGTTGGTGCAATTAACTAGCACCTGGCAGTTACGGGATATGCCTGAGTGAGAACTGCATTTTAATTCAAGAATAATATCTTAAAACCATCTTAAAACGAAGCTAAGTTTGAAGAGCTGATGTAACTGGCTCCAAAGCTTGCGGTTCAATGAGCTGAGAACATCAGTGCACGGCAGAAAAAAAACAGGGTTCATTATTTCATATTCCTCCTTTACCACAGACCTTCAGGTCTTGTAGATAATTAAGATGACGCTGATTATGAAGAAGGTTTATCTGGATTCATTAACGTACATTATTTCTTGGTATTGCAGCAGTTTTGCCTGGTCTGAAGCAGAGTCTTCAAGTCTTTGTTCTCACCAGTCTGAAGAGTCTATGATGCTGTATAGGTCTATTATATACAGGGACAACATCACTATTGACTCATGATCATTGTTGACTGCTGTGATTCTATTTTATTTTGCATTTTTGTTTTGTCTTGTAATTCAGTGATTCATCTTGACTACTGGGAGTCAATGCTGTTTCCATGAGAGCTGCATCATACTGGATGTATTTGAATTAGCAGATTTGCACAAATTGCACACAGTGCCTAAAATGCAATATCTATTAAAGCCACGGTGCTGACTCTATGCCATTGACTTTTCCTTAGGCCATCACAATCAAAGGACTTAATCTTAAGGCGCTGTCCGGATACTGATACTGTACTTCAAAGTATTTTAACTGTTTCAAATCTCCACTCAGGTATTAGGGATGACAGAGGAAATCTTGAACTCTGTCATTTGACTGCCTTTTTGTATGTATGTGTTTAGGAACAGAACTCCAAGCATCTTGACGAACACAGAGGAACCGATGACATGTCTGAGAAGATGTCCCCAAACAAAAACCTCAAATCTCCCCAGAAAGGCTCCAAACGGCTCAAAACCACCCCCTTCAAAGTGACCCTGCTGGATTCTGCAGAGTTCGAAGGAGAAATTGAGGTATGCATAATGCAAAATAATTTGTGGTAACATGTTTTCGAGAATTAGCTTCAACATGCTTTGAACAAACCATTAAAAACCAACATTCTTTATTTCCTTTGTTCTGATTTTCCTCTGTAGGTAGTTGTGTGTGTTGTTCAGTGCTGCACAGGGTGGATAAAACAGGCAAAGAGAATAAAAGAGAGGGTGCCATGCTGAGAGCTCGGCAGGGGGGCGAAGCTAAAGCAATGTTACACATTTCTGTAATACACACAGTGGCACAAAAAAGTGCACAAAAAAGTGCAGTATGAAAGTCTTCATTCCACACAAGATATACAGTGTTGTCATTACTCCAGCAGTGTGAAAAAGGAGATTTCTCACTTGCTGGGAAAAGAAACTGAAGGCATGCATAAGAGAGGAGGAAGGAGTTAGATGTAAGTCTGCTGCTTTAGATAAATGCATGGAAGGAAGCTGGAGATTTTGGAGCATTTATGACTAGCGGCAGCATACACCTCTGGCAGGATAGGCCTATCTTCCCTTCTAAAATATCTTTTACAGTGTTGTAGTTGAAGGAATTCGCATCCAATTACTTGACTGTGGAGAAGACTATGCAACGATACTTTAAGCTATTTCTTGTTTAGGCTCAACTTTCGATTCCGATCACTGAGAATTTCTTTAGACTTCCAAGTAGATGACATGATATGTCTGCATGGCACCACTGCCTCTACCTGAGACGACAAAGTAAAATCAGGCTTCTGTCTGGGCCAGCTGGTGGCAGCCAACCTGTGTCACAGCTCAGTACCCTGCCTCTGCATGTCTTCTGCAAGACTTTTGTCTGATGCAGTGTAGACTGGGACTGGAGATGTATTGTGCATGTTCATAGGTGGGGCTGGGTATAACCCCAATACTTTTTGAATATCAATAGAAATGTTTCTGTAGCATCGAGTATTGACGAGGGTAGATGTTGAAACTCACACAAGTCCTCCAACCTAAATGATAAAATAGGCCATTGCCTTTGAAAATGACACATATTCTAATCTGGCAGGGTTGCCAGATTACAATCAGTAGGAAAGCAGTGTTTGTGCGTGCCTTGCAAAACAGTTACGAGAATTATTTTTATGTGTTTTATGCCACCTTTACAATTAATGTTTGGTTATGTTTAGGCAACAAAAACTACCTGGTTATGCTTAGGGGCAGGATCATATAAAACCATTCATTCAATTCAATTCAAAGAACTTTATTCATCCCTGATCAATTTAAGAATTGATGCAAACAATGACCTCTGATGTCAGAGTGATGCACTCTATCCCCACTCATCCAGTCTCCTCCTTTAGAGGTTTTGTGGTGTTATCTCATACTGTCATGCTAATTGCTACCTGTGCTGTCATTATCCACATGACCACAAGACGTTGCATGTCAGCCAAAGGTAAACAAAACTTGTTTTAAAGGATGGATTTGACTTCCTGGAGTCTTGTCATCACTGTGAGGTGTCAAACAAGTGCACACTACAGGAACTCACTGTCCAGTGATTACGTGAAATGTTGTGAGCCAAGCTCCAAAAACACTTGACCTCCAATGGATCCTATGTTTTGCTCATCTTTCATGATCTAGCTCCCAAATTCTTAACACTAAATTCCTGTTAAAAATATAAAAGTTGTAATCCAAATCTACGATAACATGATCACATCAGACTTATTTTTGCAAACTTCAGAAAGCTCCTCCAGCGCCACAGAAGACATTATACCATTATTCTTTAGGTTGAGTAGTTAATTGATCTTCATGTGTATAAATTGAAAAAAAAGGGTTAAATCTTATATAAATACTGAGTTGGTATTGGCACTAATATATAAAAAAAATCTTCATCAGATACGGAGGATCACAGGATGTCGCTTTTCTCCAATAAAAGCCTTCAGCACAGGCCGTTAACAGGGTGTTAGGAAATCTATAGTTATTACATGGTTGCAAGTCAGGTGCAGTCAAGGAGAAAATAGAAGAGCAATGTTATTATCAGCCGCCCCTGAGGATACTTACTGTATGCACAAGTGCATGAAACTTTGTGTGTGTTGTGGTTTTGGGGGGGAGGGTGCTTTTATGCGTGAGCATGTGTGAGGTAAGAATATCAGGAATGCTACGTTTGCACCAACCTCTCTCTCAGCACTGTGAAAACATTCAGAAATACCTCCGGGCTTTTTCCACACCACAACAATAGTTCACGTTATGATTTTGAAAGCTTTTGTGTCTTAAGCGTTCTTCCTGAATATTCGCCCGTCCTTGCAACACTACCAATCATTGCCAGAGAAGGACGTACAGAGCAGCCTGTTGTCAGCCCATGTTTTTCATAGTTGTAGTTTGGTGAGAGCATCCGACCTCCAGGTCATTGTCAGGCTTGCTCTCGCTTCCTGTCTTTAATTGCTGGGGTGGAACTTCATGCCTGCCATATCCGAACCTCCTTCATGCTTTCAGGAGTCGTTAATAACAGTGTTGCGAAAAGGCAGGCCACGCTCTCCTCTCCCTGGAGGAGGTGCTGCATTCGTGGGTTTATTATGTCTCTTGTCATGGATGCACGGCTGAGCCTCCTTGTGGTCCTCAGGCAGGAAAGGAGGCACCGCAACCTTACCCACTTCTCTCACCCAGTCTCCCCCTCTGCTCACTGGGGTGTAATTTGCTCAGCATGGTCAATCCTGGCTGGGCCAATGTATAGAAGAGGGCTATTTTGGGCTGAATTAAGTGTCTCATGTTGGTTTGATCTTTTTACACTGCCAAGATTCTGTCAAGGCTGAAATCAATATTGTACAGTTGAAAATTGAATTGCTCCAGAGCAGAGAACAAATAGACTGGATCACCTCAGTCATGGATTATTAAGACTCCACATGTTGATTTGTTTATTTTATTTTACTGGCTGTTGCTGTTGTCATACAGCCCACTGTACGCTGTTAGGAAAGGACCGACTGACAAGACGAGAGCTTATGAAAACTTCCCAAGTGTTGCTCCACCATCCTTTCACCCATAATGAGGCAGAGGCGAAACCCTTTTTCAAGTCCTAGCCTTGAGATATTAAGAAACAAGACAGCGGAGGGATAATACTGCATCTGTTTCCCTGGCAACTGCTTGCTCCATCTCCCTGTCACCTCACACAGCCGGCCTCGGGGGGAGGAGGCACCGTGTGTGTGTGTGAGCGTAATACTGAGGATGTGTGGTTCAGTGTGAGCTCTAAACGTCAACATACTTCCTTGTTCTTTATTTAACGGTGACATTCGAGGCCATGCATGAATTGATGATGTGGTGTCAATATGTCATTTGCTCGATGAAATTTAAGTGGAAATAGGTTTAATGAGCGTAATTTTGCTTGAAACAAGCAAATGTGGCTGCCAGTGCAGTAATTGATTTCCTCTTGATGAGATTTCTTGAGCGAGGATCTCCAGTTGGCTTGGCAATCAAATCGACTATTGACAATTGAAGAGATGATCGCAGATTTTTTTTTCCTTCCAGTATTAAGGAAGTAAATTACTTACAAAGAATAAAATCTAAAATCTGCTCTCTACTGTGCATTTACAGGAGCTGTTTTTGGTGGAGCTGCATGTCTGAGAGCGGTAATGATGATGAGCTGTGTTAATCAGCACAAGTGACTCTGCTGGTTGTTCTAATTTACATATTCTTCTGTTTCTGTTGTCAGACTCAGAAGTAGTGTGAAATTTGATCCCAGTTTATGAATACTACCTTCACCAGCAGTCATTACCAAACTGTTGCGCTGCAGACAAAATCATTGTTATATGATCACTACATCGTCTGACAAATTGAACAAAAACACAGGTTAATGATAGCAGCTGTGCTTTGAGATCGACTATGTTGACATTTAAAATGAGTGATCGCAGAGAAAGTAAGAGCCCCCCACATCCATGGTAACATCCATGGTAATTTAATGCCAAGAGTCAAGGTATCAAGCTTTGGTCTTCAAATTCAGAGGCGTATGTGTTAACTACTGAGCTGACTTTGAATCTAAAGACAGGATTTTCTCACTTACTTCCATTCTACCATTTTGGTTCAGACAGAAATACGAATCTCATCATTTATTGAATGGATTATTATCAACATTAGTACAAATATTCATGGCCCTCGGAGGATGACTCTCAGTGACTTTGTTCCCCTAAATTTTGCTGTAGCTCCACCACTCTGTCACCTGCATGCATGTAAGCTTTTTTAAAAAAAAATTTATCCAGTAAGATATCATGACATCTTCCAGATGGATTGAAAGAAAATTTGGTTCAGACATCCATGGTCCCCAGATGATTAATTTCAGAGGCTTTCATACTCCTCTGACTTGCTAGCATGACATTGTGAAATGTCCTTTCTCACAAATTATCTATATCTTTTCGTCTGTTTTGAATCATTTCCCACTCCACCTCTCTGTTTTGGTACACCTCTTGCATCAAGGCTAGATACCAAGGATATACTGATCTCTGCCAAATCTGGTTTAAGGTTCCCTCAGTACTGTCAACAAAAAGATGTATTTGTGAATCCTGATGTTAACTTATCAAAAAAATAAACCACTTTGAAACTCTCTTTCAATGCGAAAACATGAACTTGTCGCTTGACTGTGAAAAGAAATGTTCCTGAAATGCTCACCTTGAACTCTGTGAATAGAAGATGAAATCTCAGCTTACAGTACAAAGACCAATCTTCCCCAGCAATTCACAGTCCATTTTCACTGTCAAGTATTTGATGCACGCTGACTGTGACACAACACTAAATGGCTGAGCTCTTTTATTGTATGCAGAACCAAAGGACAGGGAAGCAATCTTTACAAGCACAGCTGTCTAATGGGGTCTGATAGTTTTTGCCAATAAAACTGAGCTATATCAGTAGCAGACTCTTATGCACATATGGGATTTCAGAAATGCAGTAGAGAATCTTAATTTTGCTTTTTTCTGCTTTGTTATTGGCATTTTTACCACTGCTGCATTGTCTATGTTTGTCTTTGCAGAAACACTCCAAAGGACAGACCCTGATGGACATGGTATGTGAGCACCTCAACTTGCTGGAGAAGGACTACTTCGGTCTGACCTTTGCCGACACGGACACACAGAAGGTCAGTAAATTGTATGCCACAGTAACCTTGTGAGACTTTTAAGGGCATCGACACATTGCTCACAGAACAATCTGTATTCCTCTCACTTGTTGGCTGGGTCGGCGCTCTCAGGGGTGCATTATCCATCATTCAAAGATGAATGGAAAATGGAAATTTCCATGCTTTGTCTGGGTCTGGACAACAGGCGATTGAAAAACGTGTGCAGAAAAATGCCTCATCTACTCTTTGCAAGATGTGTATATGAAATATAGTTATACAAATATTTCTCAGAGGCAAAGCTGATCTGGAGGCAGAAATAATCTCATTCGTTGAGTTAAATCTCCGCTGACTGAAGCCAAGAGTCAGTTTATCAGGAACATTTGAATAGATAAGAAGAAAAGTTTTGCCAAAATGACTTCAGTGCTATTTGTCGTTCTTTCATAAGTATGGTACATTAAAGTGTGGCAGGCTGGTTTGCTAGTTCACTTGTAGCCTAGAGCTGTAGTCACCTTTTAACTGATCCTAATCCTGACTCTAGTGCCTGTGCCCTAGAGAGTCTTCATATCAGCTACTGGTCACATCAGACCAAGTGAGGTTGTAGCAGCAAAACCCCATGATGTGCAGTGAATTCAGCAAAGGTGATTTTTACTGTACTGTGAAGCCACTATTTCATTTTGGTCAGATTGTGTGATTTCTTCTTTCTAAACTTAAATCGTCTAACTTTAAGGTGAGTCATTCTAACCTGCTAATGTAATCAGTATGACTAAAATGTATTTTTTTCCTGCAGCAAAAGTGTGAAGGGGTTGGTTTACCTAAATTGCCTGACTATTTGCTAGTGGTATATATGCATTCATTTCTTACCTAGATTTTGAGAGGCCCATCTTAGAGAATGCTATTTGTGGTGCTCACAGCAGTGAAATTTTGCATTTTAAACCTGCATAAATTAAAAAGTAAGTTTTGTCCACTTAGCCTATAAATACAGCATTGACATATGACATTAGAAAGTTGATTTGGCAAAACAACCGCCTATTCACACATCCTGCGGACACAACATTAGCACTTATTTGGAGTCGTGTTTCTGGCAGCCTCATGAATGTAAAGTCAGAATTCACTTAGGAAATGGTGGAAATAGGAAATAGTCCTGTATGAAAGTGTTGACAGTTCTGCATGAAGCGCCAGAGATGGATCCGTATCTCACAAGCTTGGCACATAAAACCAATTTGTGTCATTTCTGTAAGTTTATTTTGTCAGAAATACTGTGATCCTTCAGTTCTTTGGTCCTGTCCTCTGAGGTTTAATTATTTCTGCTTCTGATAAATGTGTACATACATTAAACATCAGTCAGCTCAGATCATTTTCACATTTCAAGGAGAAGGTCTGTATATGTTTCCGTCTGATCTTTGTTGACTTATTCGGGTGCACATACCAGCCTTATTATCATATAATCAAGTAATTGACACTGAATTGATGGGTCCTTGCTGTCAGCTAATGTGAGGACTTTTTGTCTGATGTGGGTTTTGGGTTTTGACTGATGGAAGCCTCCCTAAGGGCAGGTATGTGATTGCAGTGGGCTACAGAGGAACCTGCTGCCTTTTGAAGATAGGAAAGATGACAAGACTAAGTCCCTTTAAACATCTGGAGCATAGCTTCTGTCACCATCATCAACTCGTGCATGCTTTGTCAGCTCACATGTCATGACTTGACGCTCGTCTGACGGCTTTGGATCGAACATGATCCAGGCCCATGCAGACAAGTTAACTGGGCTGTTAGAGTCGTAAACAGGCTTGAAGTTCAAATATTTTTCTCTCTCTCTGAGTGTAGGTAAGGCTACGGCTTGGATGAATAAGACAGGCTGATCAAAGACAGACTTATCAGAGCGCAGCTTGATCCTACTGTCTGTGGTCATCACTGATTGGTAGACCAAATAAGCCCGAAAATTGAAATGTCATTTCAGATGCCCTTTCTAAGTCTCAGCTGGGGGAACGAGGATATGATCTTCACCATTTGGGAGAGCATTTTCTCCCTGTGATTGCTTTGTGAACTAAGGTTGCAAAAGGAAGAGCGGAGCCTTCAACAGTCACTGATTAAAAGTTCTTCCTATTTTTCTGCAGAGAAAAGCAAAGCAGCAGAGAACGCCTTGCTAATTGAGTGCTCTTTGGCCTTGGCTGATATAAGATGGATTCAGGGAGACGATAAATGCCTGCGGCTCATTAAAGTCTTTAGCAGCCTGATTAAACACTGGAGGAGTATGTGTATTTGTGCCGGTGTACTGACTGAGTGAGTGAGTGTGTGTGTACGTGAAGGCACGGTTCAATTTGCCAGAGATGCTTGCGGTTTTCCCAACGTGGCCACAGATTTGCACTGTGCTTTATCAACCTTTCATGCCCCTGATTCCACTGACTGAAGACTGATGTGATACCAGCTGCCAAAAAGACTGTCAGCATTAATAAGCAGCTGCTTTGTAGTATGCAGGTTAGTGAAGATCACTGTCAGCTCTCTGCACCTCAGGCAGCTCAGAACTATGCTGCATGCTGCAAACACCTGTATGTGTTTGCGTGTGTAATCGCAAGGTAACAAATTATATTAACCCACATTACTGTAAGTGAGTAGACTTCCTTCTCTGTTTGTACTTTAAAGAATATTTTTAGCTTCACTGATTTGTTTTTAGCAGCATGAGCCAAGCTCATTGGCTGTCGGTGTTGTTCAGTCTGTCCATCACTCTGGTCCAGACTGAAATTTCCAAACAACTGTTGGATGGATTGCAATAAAATTTGGTACAGATGTTCTTGGTTCACAAAGGATGAAGCCTACAGACATCGGTGATCCTCTGACTTTTCATCTAGCAGCAATATGGTTCTCGAAAACTACTGGATGGATTGGCATAAAATTTGGTACAGACTTCAGTGGTCATTGACCTTTCCTTTTAGTGCCATTAGCAGTTCAAAATGTCCACTTATTTGTGGACACATCTTAATATCCACAAGAGGGATGGGCACAGATTTTGGTGCAGAATTATATCCTAACGTCTGTGATCCCATGGCTTCATTGAGTTCCACCATGAGGTTTACATGTTTGGTTTTGAGTGAAATATCTCAACAAATATTGCATAGATTATTGCATAGAAATTTAGTATAGACATTCATTTACCCCTCATGATGAAATACAATGGATTTGGTCAACCCATAACTTTTAATTCAGTGCCAGTTCAAAATTTGGGTTTGTCCAATACTTTGGTTTATGATGGAATACCTGCAAAACCTATGACACTCCCATACTTAATGTTTGATTTTTATGTTTGCTTGGTTGCATATGCTTTAGATTGGCATGCTAACACACTAAACTGACATTATACCTGCTAAACATCAGCATGACAACATTCTCACTGGGAGAATGTTGTCATGCTATTGTTGGCATTTAGCTCAAAGCAGAGCCAAAGTCACAGATCTGCTAGTGTAGAGTTGTAGTCTTGTCAAACCATGTTGTGGTTTTGTTGTTGTTTTCTGATTGTGATATCAAGCCAGCCCTTAATTTAGATTGGTTTAGCAGCTGATAAAAATGCAGAAATGATCCCAGTGTTCTGATTTATGGCCTTCGTCAGGGTCATTGAGGACTTCTCATTAATCACAGCTGATTCCTTTTTTATAGCTGTGTTTTACGAGGTATTAAATCCCTCATACATGTGTTTTTATAATGTCTCTCATTGCTACTCTTTTTATTTTATCTTGGCTTTTATGTTTTAAGATACTTATAATAAATATAGATAGCACTTTGAAAGGGTTTTTCAAAGTATGCCAAACCAAGGAGACACATTAAGGATAGACACCTACTTTATACCAGCACAGATCTCCTATTTAAAAAGATGACCTCGATGAAGGCCACGAGCTGAAAGGTGCTGGTCTCACAATAGAGTTGTTGCTGGAATCATGTGTGATCCTATCACACCTGAAAAGCACACTTGAAATAAACTGTCAACCAATAAATTCATTGAGAACACAGATATGCAGGGAGCATATACATAGGATATCTATAGATTGGATTTCAAATCTATGGATTTATTCATAAGTAAATGGCTGATTACAAGGGTTTTTAGAAGGAAAATTCTGCTGCCAATTTACTGTACTCTACTGTAATAAGAGACCGGTAGATAGATAGATAGATAGATAGATAGATGTACTTTATTTGTCGCAAACTGGGAAATTCTTTTGTTGTAGCAGCTACAAGAGGATAGGCAATTGGAGATTTCATGGTGCACCACAAACCAACAAAATCAACAATCTCAAGTAGATGTTTCATCCAATTTTTTTTTGCCATTGCAAAGTGTCAAAGCCAATTTTAGCAAGGTAAGAGTACTTGAGGGAAGTTTTTCATTACTCTCTCTATTGCCATCTGTGCGTTGCCGTGCCTCTAAACAGCATGATTTACAGCTTCTGTTACAACTGAGTCAGCGTGCACTGCGCCATTGATGAGACGCAACCAAATCCAAAATGGTGCCCCTATAGGTAAAGCAGTTCACTACACGGTGGGACGTGACGCGATCAGATAGGTAACTGGCTGGCAGCGATTTTGCACCACAATGAAGAAACAGATGCTTGAATTAAATCTCTCCTCTGCACGTTTGAGCAGCTCAGCAGGGGAGGGCACACTTTCTTTATTTAACCATATGGAAAGGCTTTCATTAGGAACACTGACAGCAATTAGAGCAAAATGTGACACCGGGATGTGCATTAGCCATGTTGCCAGTCTGCCCTGTGTGAATTCTGCCTTCTGTCTTTCAGAACTGGTTGGACCCCTCCAAGGAGATCAAGAAGCAGATGCGCAGTGAGTGTCTTTTCCAAGTAACTTGGATGATAACTGTTTTAATTTTCAATTAGTAAAGTCATGAAATTAGATTTCTTGGCATATGAACTGATGCAAAGTTCTGTGTTAATCTGTTAATCTGATTTGTAATTACAATTTTGCTCAGTTTTCCTTAACAGACATGATAGTTAACCTCCCAGCTCTTGTTGTAATTTCTCCTCAGACTCTCCATGGCACTTTGCCTTCGCTGTCAAGTTCTACCCTCCAGACCCCTCCCAGCTCACTGAGGATATTACCAGGTAGAGTATGTCTTAACCACACACACTATTATAATATTAACAGTTGTAACTCCTCTGGCTGTGGTGATGCTCCGCAGGGTTAATCTGAAGATGCTTACACATGTCACTTCTGCAGGTGATTTCCCTTTTTTATTTTTCTAAAGATCTCTGTTTGCAAAAGCATTGTAACAGTTTACATGGCATATTCGCCCCGGTGTCAAAGCAACCCAAATCCCTCCCTCCTTTTTAAGGATTAGACCTGGAATGCTACTAACCGCCATGGATTAACTACACTGAATACTTGATGGAGCTTGCCTTGGCTCAGGCTTGTTTGACTGCCAACACCTTCCTCTCCTCCCCTTTTGTCTCATCTTACAGATACTACCTGTGTCTGCAGCTGAGAGATGACATGCTGTCGGGTCGACTGCCGTGCTCGTTCGTCACTCACGCCCTCCTGGGCTCCTACACCGTTCAAGCCGAGCTGGGGGACTACGACCATGACGACCACGGCTCCGACTACGTCAACGATTTCCGCTTTGCCCCCAATCAGACTCGCGAGCTGGAGGAGAGGGTGATGGAGCTTCATCGAAACTACAAGTACTACACACGCTGTTGTTTGAGTCAGATTTTCATCTATCCACAAATCTCTTGGGATGGTCGGCTGATGAGTTCTCCATTATGCAGAAACACTCCATCATGCATATGGCTGATAGATGCCGTCACCACACCATCTGTCATTGAGATGTACACAGTGCGAGTCTTGCCAGTGCGAGAACACTTTGTCGGTTAGGTCTTTGCCACGCTCTGATTTAGCATTGCTTTTTGGCATATGCCCAAATGTTACGCTTGGGGGGAGGGATGGGAGGGAGATATCAAGGATATTACTAAGATAATTCTACCCCCACTGTGAAAGATTATGGGTTTATTATTTAAGAAAGCCTGTTGTTGTTGGTTACAGATATTACCGTTATTCTGCCCACAGGGGGATGACTCCAGCAGAGGCTGAAATTAACTTCTTGGAGAATGCGAAGAAACTGTCCATGTACGGGGTGGACCTCCATCACGCTAAGGTTGGCTGTTTCCAAAGTTATTCTAATTTGCTTGAAATTGGGTTTCAAGCATGCATACAGTGATGCTCTTTTATAATTTCTGCCTCTTTGCTGTCCCTTGTTTGCTGCAGGATTCTGAAGGGATTGACATAATGCTGGGTGTCTGTGCCAACGGCCTGCTGATTTACCGTGATAGGCTGAGGATCAACCGCTTCGCCTGGCCAAAGATCCTTAAGATCTCCTACAAGAGAAGCAACTTCTACATTAAGATACGGCCTGGGGAGGTATGCAGTGTGGTTAAGGGTTGTTAAAGGGCCACTCTATCCACTTTACACATTTTTAACAGTCATGGTTCTGGGAACTGATTTTTAATTCCCAGAACCATGACTAGTAAAATCTTTGGGCCTGTGCAGCTTCAGTTTGGGCCTTTCTTTTTAAAATATTTATATTGCCCAAGTCCCCCAGGTTTATTGAAAGCAATATTAAATCACATCCTTTAAGGAAATAGTTTTATATTTTGAGTAATATGCTTATCTGCTTTCTTGTGTACAGTTAGTTGAGAAGATTGATTCCACTTTCATTTCTGTCCGTTAACTATGAAGGTTTAGCTAATAGCCTGTTAGCCTAGCTTTGCATAAATTATGAAAACAGGAGGAAACAGCTAGCCTGGTTCTGTTTAAAGGTGGCTCCAGCTACATACTGAACATACAAACATGAGAACGTTCCTGTCATATAATGTTCTGCAAGAAAGCGAATAAACCTATTTTCTGAAATGTCAAGCCTTTAAGCCATGACCTCACCTTTGAGGACAGTAATAAGATACAATAAGATAAGATAAGAACTTTATTAATCCTGAAGGAAATTCTAATAGTTGATGTTCTGGCACAGCTGTGACTGTAGAAAGCCGTTGCAGAAATGAATGGGTGATGCTGAGCAGATGACTGTAAAAATCCTCAGCTTTATACCTCCAGTCTTGCTCCTCTGCGTGGCCAGGCTCTACTGTATATACCGGCCGTCCTCATTGTGCTGTGCAGCGCTGCAGCTTATCCTCCATGCTGAGCCTCAGTGTGACAGGCTGTCTGGGCCAGACCCAGTCAAGTGACAGAGCCACACAGTGAGCCTGTGGTTGAGCCAAATAAAGAGCCCCTTTAACAGAGCTGCTGCAGCTGCAGCCACGGTCAGAATAAAGGGATAAAGAGTATAAATATAGAGCCATGAAATAGTTTTTCTCCCCTTTGCTCCCAGTGTCTGAACATTGGACATTATCCCTCGTCTGCCTTGATCTGCTCCTTTCTGCCCAGTCAACAAAATCAATGTTCTAAATGTGTTTGCTTATGGAGTAGTAGTGTTTATGCTAGCACAAAGTAAAGACAGCTTTATTGATTGGGTTCAGTGTTCATGCAAGCATGAGATATGGTAAATTTACTGAATTTTTCATAAATGTATTAGGTTGCCCTAAACTTCAGTCCATCGAGAAACCTTCAGCAAAACAAAGTAATCACACTTGGTGCTGTATTCCCTGCAACTTTCCTCACATCTCCCTGTCCTCTCTCCCCTCCAGTATGAACAGTTTGAAAGTACAATCGGCTTTAAGCTTCCTAACCACAGAGCTGCTAAGAAGCTGTGGAAGGTCTGCATTGAGCATCACACCTTCTTCCGGTAAGAATCGATCTGGTCTCATGGTTGTAAGGTCCATGTTCAATGCCTTGTCGAGGCAAACAAAACATTTCCATGTGTACAGCTTCATCAGGTGCAGCCACACTCAGCTCATTGTACTCACAGTGCTTTGCTAAATGTACAATAGCCTCTCTACAGTGCATATTACTTTCAGGGGCACCTCAGCTTTACTAGTGGTCTTGTGATCAATACTGATACACCTTTGCAGCAGTGTGCAGGAGGTATGAGGAAATAATTACTGCATACTAGGACCAGAATGGTATAGCACGCTGTGTCATGCAGAAGGCACTCACGAACAGATTTGTGTTAAAAGAAGATGCAGCTTTAGCTTGACAATGAAGCAGCTCATTTCTACCTGATCGACATGGCGGAGCCAAACCACAGAGGAAATCTTGATCAGATATTATGCAGAAGAAACAGTTGGCCATGGTTCCAATGTGATGGAACAGATGTACAAATCACACATCGAAAATGCACCCACAGAAATGAGTTTGAAATCCAGTTTGTCTGGCAGGCTTTTGTTAGATGGTATAGAGTGTGGTCAAGAATGTTCACTGATTACCATTTTTGTTTTCACAGGCTGGTGTCTCCAGAGCCTCCTCCCAAGGGCTTCTTAGTGATGGGTTCAAAGTTTCGATACAGTGGAAGGACGCAAGCTCAAACCAGACAGGCCAGCGCTCTTATAGACCGGCCGGCTCCGCACTTTGAGCGTTCCACCAGCAAGAGGTACCTGCTGTCCAGGAGCTTGGATGGAGGTGAGAGTCAAAATAGTCCCCTCCTAGATCTGATTCAGTTACAAATGTGCAGCTTTGCGATTGACTTTTAAAGAAATAATTGGACATTTTGGGAAATACATCTGGCTTTTTTCATCTGGCTTCAGTATTTATGCTAAACTGCCTGCTGGATGTAGCTTTATATTTAACAGACAGATGTGAGGGTGGTGTCGGTCTTCTAATCTAGATTTTGGCATGAAAGTGAACAGAGGAACTTTCACACCTATTCTGTTCATATGAAGTTCCCAATCCTTAAGGAGCAGCACTTATGTGATTGTAGCACTATTTGAAAAAATAAACTACTATTAAAGTAAACCCATTTGCAGATTGCAAAGAGTTGTAAAGAGCTTATATTAAGCTGGCTGTATAGGCCATGTAGAGTATATATTGATGCAAATCATATGGTAACCATGGAAAACCATATGCATGTCTGCACATGAATACAAGGCTTTTCCCTGATACATCAGTGAGGCTAAAGAACTTGAAACTGCTGTTTGTTCTACCACTACTTCCTTGTACTGTTTTGTCCTGTCTCAACCTGTTTGTCATTATGTATAAAATGTGGTCAAGTTGCAGTTTAGTGATACTAATAATGCTCATGTTATTTTTCTCTTTGTGGACATAAATATACACATAAGAAACATGGACATGTTTGCATGACTTGCTGTCAGCCACTTGATTTGATTTCCCCACATTGGTGCTGATGATCATCAGTACGTCATCAGGACTTCATGTTGGCTTCATGTGTCCTCTTGGTTCGTTTGTAATAAGTCAGTGTGAAAACGAACCAGAACTCAACTGCAACAATGTACCATCTTTACCCTTGGTCCAGACCAAATGAACCAAACTACAGATGTGATAGTGCCCCGAGCATATTTCCCAAAATGTCTGATCAGGTGTGACTTGTCTCCTGTAATAACTCAACTCTTGTTACCAGCAGAGTTCTCACGGCCAGTATCAGCCATGTGTGAGAACCACGATGGCCTATCCCACCGCAGCATCAGCGAACAGCGTCGTCTCCACAGCCCCTCTATGGACGAGCAGGAGACCGAGCTGGAGCCCAGTTTGGAGCAGGACGAGGAGGACAAGGACCAAGATCAGAGCCAGAAGATGGAGCAGGACAAAGACCATGATGGCAATGTCACTCCAAGCAAAAAGAAAGAGATCATGGTAGTAAAGATTTCCTGACGGACTTTTTATACATTTTCATTATGCGAAAGTTGATTTTCTCCTGTTAGAATTATGGAAAGTCCAAATGTATAGAGCTTTAGTCACCTTGAAGACAACTCAAAGAAGGCCTCGGTGCAGGGAGATGGCATGGACTGCAGGGGTGCTGATGTACATAGATGCAGTGCAAGTTTCTCAGGCTAGTTCAGGCTTATCCGGCGGGGGCATAACGCTTTAGTGGTGGCTTTAGTGGATTTAGCATTTACTAACTCTTCTCCTTTCACTCCTATTCACTCAGGCTTATATGCTTACACTGCACTGCTCATGAATCCCACTGACAGCTTTACAGTTTTTAACCCTTACTCATTATTGCTGAGAGATGCAAACTCAAGCCTTACACTCTCTTGCTAACATGCTTTTTCTTTTTTAAACTCTTGCTGGCGATAAGGAGGAGGCTGGGTCACCAGTTGACAATAAACAGGAGGTATTTGGTGTCTGGTGATTTGGTCTCTGTCTGTCTGTCTGTCTGTATACCTGTCTTTATCCATCCACCATTATTTATTTTTCCAAGTATATCTGTCTAACTGTGTCTGATTGTTTCTGTCTGTCTTCCGCTGTCCAAATGTGGCAGTCAACACTGTTATCATAGAAAAAACATTGCTGCATTGCACCATATAAGCAAGGGATGCTGCAAAGGTTGTGGTTGGACTTATTTGACATAGTAAAGCATCCCAGCAAGCATTTGACATACAGTGATGGTTTCAACTTAAGCAAAGAATTTTCACAATCCGACTTGCTAAAAAAGCGTTGAAAACCAATTTGAACTGATAAAAGAAAGATATTCGTGTCTTGCTTTCATAATTGGTAAGAGCAGCTATGCTTCAAAAAAAGATCCACTTTTATATTGATGGCATATTTTTACATTCTAAAATGTCTACTGGGATGTATTTTCAAATAATTTCCAAATTTGTCTTGGCATGGTAACACGTGGCCAAATCTAGCCCTCCAGTCTGTCTGCCTGCCTGTCCTCTGACTGACTTACCTTCTACCATCCTGTCTCTGCATCTGACCTTGTTCCTGCACTCTCTGACCCTGCACTCTTCACCTCTGACCCCTCTTGTGCTCGCCCCTTCTCCTGCCCCAACTCAGCTCTCTCAGTTGGACCAGGAGGCCACTCCTCGGCACAAACAGGAGGTACAGGTTCCTGCCTTCAGCCCTTTGTGCTTTTTGTCGTGTGTGCCGCTGTTCCTCTGCACCTCTAGTCTCTGGGGATCTTTTGCGGGTTGAGGTTTTCCTTCAGCCGCTGTCTTGGATCAAAGGATGTTTTTATATTTCTTCTGAAATGTCAGAGAGATTTGAAACGTCTGGCAGCTAAGAATACTTCAGGTTGTAGTTTTGTAATTTTCAGTGTTATAGATAGAAATGAGTCCTTCATCCTCCTTAATGATAGTGCATGTTTCGCATTATTTTGGAATATTGTACTCTGTCCAGTGGTGGGAGAAGTACTCAGATCCTTTACTTGAAAATTCTCAAAACTCAAAAAAATCCTCACTTAGAAAAGGTATACTAAGTATTATCAGATAAACGTACTTAAAATACCAAAATACTGAAAGTATTTGTCCTGCAGAGAAATAAAGATGTTCAGTGTGGATCTGTGGGCCTCTGGTTGGCTTTTTCCATTCACTTTATTAGCTTGCTGTCTCTGAAATACCACTTGAAGTTGTGAAATGCAACCGAACATCAGTATTCACCATACACCAGTTTGTGGCCAACCAAGGAGGACATGAGACCAAATTAGTTCAGCCATTTACACTTTATTTCAATGTGACCTTTTATATTAACCTTTCTTTCTAGTTTATTGGAAATAAGAGCCTGTAAAACAAAATTATGAAAATAGTTGATTAAAAAAAACTGCCACAAAAATTAAGAATGCATATTGTATGGCAACAAAGGAATCGATGCTGTAAACAGTGAAAAAAAGATTGTGAGTGCATTGAATGGAACCATACGTTGACTCTTCCTCCCCTACTTGAGACATTTTACATTATTATACATGACATTATTATTCCATTAGTATTGACACAGCCGTGCTTGAGTTGCACTTTACTGTTGTAGCTGGTAAAGGTGGGGCCAGTTTTAAGCACTTTGTATATACAGTTAGGTAGTCCAGTGGTTCCCAGCCTAAGCCAGATCAGTCTGAGGTGTTGTCCACAAATTTGTATTCATTTTTTGTAGTTTCTCAAATCTTTGCTTTCTAATCAAACGTTGGATATTTTGACCTCCCTGGGCCTTGTTATCTAAATGAAACCATCCAAGAAGTTTAGAGGTCAAAAGTCTCCAAGTGTTTGGTAGAGCTGCTCACAGATCTAACAGATGGGAATGTTAACGTTACAGTATGCCACAACTAAATGCTTTATTGTTCGGGGTCACAAGCCAAAAGGTTGGGAGCCACTGTTTTAATCTGTGGGAATGGATTGTATTTTATAAGCTCATCATGTATTTTCTTCTATCTTCTATCTTTTTATTTTAACACCTAAAAGTATAGGTTCATCGTTTTTCATATGTGATTTAAAACAATAACAAGGTGCTCATATGAACACTTAAACTGTTTCTGTAATCCTCCTGTTCATACTGGATGTGAAGAGATCACTTCCTAATTTGCTTCTAATGGAAGTGATGGGGCAAAATCCACAGCCCTGGTACTGTGCAAAAATACATTCCACAGTTAATTTGAGGCTTCGGCAGGCTGACAAATCCAGTGGGTATCTTCAGAAGTCTTTTCAGTATAAGTCTGTCTTTCTGTTTCCTCAGACTGCTTTCTTGTAGAGCTACAGTGGAGGGATAGTAACGCCAAAAGGGAATTTTGCTAGTTATGTTGGAAGATACCAACTTGATTTGAAAAACTTGCTTGACTCAAATTTGATTTGAAACAAACAGATAAACTGTGGAATACATTTTTACACAGAAGGTGGACTGTATATTTTGTCCCCAATGTACATGAGGGGTGATTACAGTAAGCAAAAACTTTTTTAATGTAGAAATAGTAACTTTAGCTGTCATAAGATAGGTAGTCAAGTGAAAAGGCTGTAAATGTAATGAAGCAGCAGTATAAAGTAGCGGAAAATTGCAATACTCAAAATGGTATTAAAGTGTAATAAAATGTGCAAAGTTACTTTCCACCGCTAACAAACAAAATCTATTTAGAATTTTAATTATCCAACAAAGTTAATAGATGTTACATGTTCACTTCTTTATTCATCGACTTTGCAGTGAGTGCTTTGATTGTCGCGTTCATTTGTTTTTTAAAAACAAATTCAGTTGTAGCTATAATTGCTTTTCTTTTCTGTGAGCTTCAATAGCATCTAAATGTCATCTCTCTCTATGTGCTACAACACAGAGTAGTAAAACACAAGCATATTCTCTAGCCAACAGAAGTGTAAGCAGTTCACATCCCATCCTCTCCCGTGTGTGTGCAGTATGATCTCACACCTGTTCAGTCACGCATATCAGATGTGTTGATGTGAGTAGTGCTGCTGAAAAGGATGTTGATGTCCCGCTAATGCATTGCCTCTTCTCTTTCCACTCCTTCCACTCATTCTCCTCCAGTTTCTAGATAAGTCGCAGGACTTCTTGCTGAAGCACCAGGCCAGCATCAACGAGCTGAAGAGAACCCTGAGGGAGCCCAACAGCAAGCTGATGAACCGCGAGAAGCGTCTGTCAGCCACCTCCCCTACAGGCACTCCAGAGAAGAAGGCTGTGAGTACAGGATTATGCTCATGGGAACAGGGGTGGGCGGGGATCTGTGGACTCGAAGGTCCACTATGGTCAATATCTCAAAACCAGCGACCTCTGATGCTTGACATTCCATTAAAGGGCATTGATATTCCCGTCTGGCCGCTGTCATGTTGAATTACTCTTTTGGTGCTTGACTTGAGGGAAAACAGGCCATATTGTGTCACATGGAGACACTTGTTTCACAGGTTTTTTTGGCTGCTCTTGAATGATTCTAGCCTGAACACATTCTGTACCGGTATGACTGTGAAAAAAATGAAAGAAGTTATGGTTGTATGTTGAATTTCTTTCCTACAGGCAGTTCAGACATATCTCCTGTGCACAACACTGCTCATGGGAACAAACATAAAAATGTGCAGTTTATTTTAAGAGGTGTATAATGAAGTGCATCCTGCCTCTCTCTGGTGTACCAGAATAATTCTTACAATATCTCAGAGGTACTTGAAGATGACTGACAAGCAGCACAGAAGGAAGCATCTTGATGAGATTAGTTTCAAGATGTTTTTTGCGATTTGCTCAATGTGAGGCACTTGAGAAATAATTATCAGTTATCTTTTTTTTTTTTTTTTTTCCTTGATTGCCTAACAGTGACACAGTTTTATTTATGCCAGATCGCAATAGCTCTCAAGCTTTGATCACATTTTGGTAATTAGGCTTTTGAAGATAGAACACTAAGATTGTAGTCTTCAGATAGAATGGTTCTGTCTTTGCTGGTGCCTAAGTTGTCTTCAGACAATCTCTCATCCGCCGTCTGGGACGATCAGATTATACCCATAGAATGTCAAATGGTGTCTGCTGCAGAAAATGTAATCTGCTATGTGTCTCATTCCAGGTAAAATGTCCGGGAGGTGGGTGGTGGGGGTGTTGTTATTCTGTTTGACTGACAGTCGAAGGCTGGGAAAGTCTCTGTGCTCTGGACTGTTTCCAAGAGATTCAGTCGAACTCAACTCTTTGATGTAGTTACAGAAAAAAGCATTTGCATTGCAAATGTCTGCTGATTTGGTTATGTGGTTTTGGTGTCTGTCAGGTAGACAGGATTGCATGTTTTTAGTTTGAAGTTCATTAAAAAGTTTCCACAGAATAAGTCTGTTAAGTCCTGGTTGCACTGATTCTTTCTGCCTTTCCAATTTTCTCCCTTTTGCATGAAATGGTATATTGTGCATTTCACCAATTTGCTCCCTCATTACGAGTGCGAGCTCTAACGGCTGTTCTTCCTTCTCTTTTAACTCTCTCCTCTGCCTCGTGTCGACCAGTTGGTGGGCCGAGCAGTGGGCAAGGACCCTGTTAACAGCCTGTCTGTTGAGGGTTTCGTCCAGAAGACTCTGGTGACTTCACCTGAGGTTGCATATCTCTCACTCTTCCTCTTTCATGATACACTATTTATAGCATTTGTGGCTGGGTGAAATGCACTGCCTACCGTGCATTATAATCACTCACATGTCTGTCTATTTAATAAAATCCTACCAAATATTGCACAACGTACTCCTAAATGCAAATGCATGTTTTCAACTTCACTATGTACCAGTTGTACATTTTGTTCCTTTTTTGTGTGATTGAAATGATTGTGTAGATTTCATTATTTGCAGTAGCTGTGCTTGGCATGTCTAACTGTGTTTAATCTATACCAACATGTAGGGCTCTGAGGAGTGGGTATTGATTGAAAAACAAGAAACGTATCAACAGGACCATGACTGGAAGGCAGAAGAAAAGAACAAATCTCTCACATCTGATTCCTCATGGGAGAAAAGGGAGCTTGAAAAAGAGATAGACATTACCAAGATGATACATAAAGAGGTAACAGGGTATGACAGAAAAGAAATGAAAAGCCATATTGATGAATTTCCATCAACAAAATCGTCTAGAGAGGCAGATGTATGCTCTGAGCCTCGATCAACTAACAAAAGTCGTTTTGTGATTCAATTATCTGAGAACGCAGACTTGTTTCAAGACAAATCTCAAAGTAAGCCATCTGAAGCCTCAGACCCTGAGGCAAACAGTGATGTGGCCCTGGGCTCGCGCCAAATAAAGGAACGCACAGCTTCTAAACCGAGGAAAAAGAGGAGACCCCAGAGCTTAAACCTGGGAATGCCTGCTGAGCTCATCTACAGGAAAGGAGACAGTGATTCTACCGGAGAAGAAAATGAGGACTCAGATTTGGACAACAGTCCAGAAAAAACCTCAACAACAGGAAATCATTGCGAATCATCCCTGATGATGATGAAAGATGATCAGGGATCACTAAAGGATCAGTCTGTCAGGGTCTATAAAGATAGCAAACAAGACAATATATCAATAGGAGAAAGCAGGGAGGTCTCCACTCAAGGAACAGAGCAGTTAAAGAGAAAAGTGGGTCAGGTTGGGCCGGCAGATATTGATTTAGGCTCAGTCAACGGACCTGGAAAGTTAGAACATGATAGCTCATTAGCAGGTGTTAAAGGGGAGTGTGTGATGAAGGTCAGGGGGAAGGGCCTTATTGACAACAAAGAGCTCGCTGAGGTAAAACTGCGACAGGTCAGGACACATGAGAGGAAAATAAGTAGTTCTGGGGCAGAGGATATTGAGGGTTTCATTGGAGACAGAGGTCAGAGGATGTCTTTCCACCGACTGTCAGGCAGCAGCTACCAGTCGGAAATCACCAGGATTGTTCCTCTCAAGCCAGAGCGATCAAAGAGTGTAGCGTGTAAGGATGAGAGGGACAGGACAGGACAGGACGAGCCCACACGGGTCATGAGAAGAGAATACCGCTGGTCGGTCGGCTCTCCAGAGGGACCCTCTGACCTCAACTGGACTGATGTCTCCACCTTCCATCCGGCATTCGCAGCAGATCTGGAGGGCTTCACTAAAACAGAACATCCTGATGAAAGCTATCAGCCTGGTAGAGGACCTACAGAGAGCCAGTCGTTCGGCTCAAAGATTTCGGCGCTTCCGAAAATGGCTCCCCCAGCCCCGCCGGTGAAAACACAGAAGGCCAGGGAGTCTGGACTAATACTGCGGAACAGCCGAAATGCCGGCAGGGAGCCGAGCCTGGATGCAGCCAAGAAGAGACACTCGGTAACTCTGCTTGGCATCTGCTATTCAGTCATTGGAAATAAAAATAAAGCATCGCATGAGCTTCAGACAGACTCGCACGCCATTTTTCTTTTTGTCTACGTTTTCAGTGACTTGAAACACTCATCCATCTTACCTGTTCGTCTGCCTGTATGAAGAGCAGGCGGAGCGGTACCTTTGCTCCGTCTTGTGGCAAAAAAAAAAACAATCAAAAAGTTTGGACATTTCCCCATATGGCAATCCAATTGATCCCCTCCCATTGCCCTCAACATGCACCACACTGTCTGGCAAATCTGTACAGATCACCACTGGCTGTGAAAAAAAAAAAGACAAAAATCAATATCTCATGTTTTGGTTGTCTGTTTGTCTTCGCCTTCTCTAACTTGTGAGCCACTAATTTCTTTCCAGCTCACGTTGCTCTCTGTCGGAGGGTGGCAAGGAAAGAAAGGCTTACATATTATCATCGCTCTGATTATTTTTGCACAATCTCCATGCCATTTCCAAACTGGAATTACAAAAACAAATGATTTATTGCATACTAATATTACAAATTAAATCACTCATTTGAGAAAGAAAGGGTACTTTGTTACAGACAGCTATTATCTCCCAAAATTAGAGATAAATGGAGTATAGAATTGGTTTGCACACAAATGATTGAGAAACTACATCAAACTGAGTTACATCAACAGAATTTACGAAATGTTCCCTGATCCTTCAGATTGGTGATGATAAATCATAAATCAGATGCATTATTCTTCTCTGCCCCACCTGGATAGAAAGCGAAGCGGTGTTATAAACACATTGGTTCCTCCAACTGTGAAACCCCAGCAGGCAGCGAGCAGCCAGACACCACAGCTCAGTGCCTGACACAGTCAGATTTGCTGCTTTCATTTCACTGTTGGTATCATTAGGAGCTTGCACGCGTTTGGCACTGGAATGAAAGGAATTTGAAGTGAATAGACTTGACAGCTTTCATCATTTCCCACCTTTTCATCTGAGTCAAGCTCTTGCATATATTGGATTAAATAGGCATGAGAAGAGGTGTTGCGTAGCTCTCGCTGGCGAGTGACAATCATATCAAGATCAGATTGAACTCGGGGAGTGTGGGAAAATATTAGGTTCTCCTCCAAACGTGTGGAACCCACTCGCACAGTCATTTTGACAGGCTTTGAAATGCGCCCCGGTACCTTTTATTGGACATTTAACAATATTATTTGACTTGAATATTTGAATACTCCCTTGTTGAAATTCAAGGTGGGTAGTGTTGCAACACTTTCTCAGTTGGTCAATGAGTGGCTGCTGCTATGCTGAAAACCTGCTCATTACACAAACTGCATGACTCTCTTGCCCTGCCTCTGCTAATCCTAACAAATAAACCTGGCTGTAGATGTTTTTGTTGCAGTAAGCTCACCTCTTTTCTGTCCTCTAAACTGTATTGATGTGTGCTATGTTACCATAGAGTAGTGCTTGAAATTTGTGCCTGAATCCATTTGGACCTGACTGGGTCTAAACAGGCCCAGAGGACTTAGATTGGGTCTGGCTGAATTTCTCACCTAAACTTGGGTTTAAGTCATTTAAAAAGACATTGAAATCACTGAATTATTAGCTGCCTTTGAATGTCTTTTCAGATGTGGAGTCTCCCTGAGCAGTACACCAGGATCCCAGTTTAGGTTTGGAGTGAAATATTTTGTGCTCAGAACAAACTGAGCCCATGTTTTCAGGCTCCAGTCAAGCTCTGCTGGTAGGATCTCTGTTTGTGTGGTGCCAGTCCGCCGTCCACTTCAGCTTGTGCTAACCTTCAGATGCTCTCTGTGCTCTTTCCTCTGCTTCCCCCTGCAGGAGCCTGTCTCTACTCCTGCCATTTATGAAGAGCCGTTTGCTGATTTCAAGGTTATTCATTTGTATTTAAACCCTCTTTCATATGCTCCACACATCATTTCTTTTCCTCTCTGCGCCCCTCATGGGTAAACTGCATGCCTCCTGACTGACTGCACCAGTTTCTCCTCACATATAAAAATGATGAAGTGTGTTACTTTTCACTGGCTGCTCAGATGCTCTCATCCATTACCATGATCAGCATTAGAATTGAATCTGTGTGTCGTAAACAGAGCCCCTTGACTTGGCTATTGCTGGTATGATGTAGTTTTTACTGTGGTCTAATTAGCAAGTGTAGCCTTCTTGTTAATTAATGCAAGTGGCATTACTTTAAATTGACTGCCTCAGGAGCTTCATTGAAATGAAGGCCCCCAAACTTTAAAACTCGCTTGTGACCCCTTGTCACAGGTTCCATGTCAGTTCAGCCAAACTTTACTAACTGGGAAACTAACTGACAGAAAGTCATGTAATACCTTTATTTCATGCCTATTTAGGCTGATTACTTTAATGAAGAAATCATTGTCATAGAACCTACATATCTAAAAAATGAAAATGCTGCAGTCTTGGATAATCTTCATGAGAGAAACTGCTGCTTTTACAAACAGCACGTGGTCTTTTGGCTTTCTCATTCATTTTGTATAGGAAAATAAACTTCATTTTGATTATTTACAGACCTTATTAGATGTACAGTATCTCTGTTTTGCTGAGTGTTGAGCTGTCTGTCTACTATTAATACTTAAAAGGAAAAAACTGTATTTAAAAAGCTCTTTTCACAGTAATCAGCAAATGTATTTAACAGACAAAAAGCTCTTTTGACCACAGTAATCATTTAATTTTTGAACTAAGAACAAAAACAGAAGCAAGGATTATGAAAAAAGATCAAAACAGAAGTATTTCCTTTTCTTTTTATTTATCTTGGTACCCCTGGGGTGTCTCAACCCCTAATTTTTGAGCTGTTGTAATTCAAACCTTTATTAGCTTTTCATTTCTGACTATGCAGTATGATTTTCTAATGTATATTCTGGATACATTGCATTTATAATGGCTTTGAATTTGGATCCTCCACGAATCCCAACAAACACGCCACCTTCAAACAGGATGATACTTCCATCCCATTCCATGCCATCTTCATCATCCATCCGTCTGCACTTAAGTAACCTCAAAGTGGTGATCCTGTGTCTGTACCCACCCCAGAAGGAGCTCGGGGACAGGAGGCCCCAGCCGAACATGACCTCAGAGGAGGAGCAGGAGCGGGGCACCATGGCCTGCATGAGGGAAACCCACCTCGGCATCGAGCGCAAGTGCTCCAGCATGACGGTCAGCTCCACGTCCAGCCTGGAGGCCGAGGTTGACTTCACCGTCATCATGGACATGCACTCTGGCATGGAGGATTTCTCTAAGGGCATGTCAGAGCTGGGAGAGAGGGAGCGACAGCCCGAGGTCGGCCGGGAGGACTTTGAGGAGACCTCCAGATTCTACTCAGCCCGTCTAATGGGCTCCCGGGACAAGTCTCCCATGGACGAGAAGCTTCCTGAGGAGGGAGCACATCATGAGGTAGACAGATGAATGTATTCATACTTCATCACCCACTGGAGTCACCCTGCCTGACTGGACTTGGTGCCATAACTACCTGGTTATTAAGTTTTTAAATTTTCTTTTTAGTTTGTTTGTTTTAGTTTTTGGACCATTTCCCATTGTTTGAATTTTGTTGCATTTTGTTCATGTTTAATTTTGTTGAAACTCTTCATGTTTTATTCTCTTTGATGTATTAATTTATGAATTTTTCAACCATTTTATTTTTGTCAGTTGCGTCAGTATTTCTTTGAATTCCCCTGCTGCTGCATCATCATTTGCATGTTGTCATCAAGCCGAGTAATCCAGTGAAAAAATGTCTTTAGGTGTTTGCTCCTTCAAGTTAACAGTGTTCAAATGTTTCTATCTGAAATATATATGCTGCTCGTATGCAGTGCATTGTTTTTCAAAGGTAAAGAAATTGCTTGATGTTGTTTGACTTTTTTGTCTGTGTTTCACACAGCCTCCTGTGGCAAAGAAAGACCCCAGTGCTGTGAGCGTGGCCCATATGCTGAGGAGGACCGACACCAAGACGGAGACACATACAAATGGATCAGAGGTCCACCCCAACATCATGAATGCCTCACCACAGGTAAAGCAACTATAAAAACATGTCTCACAATGTCTTACTGTACTTTCATGTACAATATGTTACTGTAAATTCACATGTCTGCTGCCTTTGGTGTTTCACTGTCCCTGTCATTTGTTGCATGATACTCAACAATGGCTCCACTTGTTCAGCAGTGAGTGACATTGTAACTTACAGTAAACTCTTTTTAAGAGTTTTTAAGATTATCTTTGTCACTATTAGTGTACCTAGAGTCTGAGGCTTCATATTATTATTCAGACATTTGTTAAGGGAATTGTTTGACATTTTAGGAAATATAGATATTAGCTTTCTTGCTGAGAGTCAGATGAGATAATCAATATCACTCTCATATCTACCTGTTCAATACAAAGCTACAGTCAGCCGCCTGCTTAGCTTTGAATAAAGTTTGAAAAAGGGAAATCTGCTGGCCCGGCTCTGTCTGAAGGTAACAAAATCCTCCTGTAAAACTCACTAATTAAATTTTATCTTGTTTGTTTGATCCGTACACAAACCAGAGAGTAAACACAACACGTTTTACAGGAGAAAATGAGATGAGTCTCCGTTGGTTGCTTGGCAACCTCACTGTCAATGTCACTGTCAATTTTACACTAGTTTTTGTGCAGATTAAACAAACAAGAAAGAACATGTTAATTAGGGAGGTTGAGAGGTGTTGGTAGGTGGGTTTTGTTACCTTTGAACAGAGCTTGGCTCGCCGTTTCCCCTTGTTTCCAGTCTTTATCCTAAGCTAACCGGTTGCTGGTAGCTCAGATATATTCACCGCTCAGGCCACTGCTGCTTATTGAAGCGATGTGTCAACACAACCACCATATGATGAGGGGATGCTTCTAATACTGCTAATATGCTTCTCCTTCTAATACATGTATGTCTGTCAAGGCAGGAGATCTATCCATAGTTAAAATCATCATAAAATGATCATAACTCATCATAACTATTTATGATACAAGATACTTAGTTTAATTTAAAATGTGGGTTTTCATACGAAAATGCTTTATCCTGTTAATTTAATCTTTATTTCATCTTAATTTTACTTAATTTTAGGCAGTCAGGTGATTAGTACCTGAAAACAGTTCTGCTGACATCAGTACATACGTAAGATATGGATATTGAAGGTTAAGTAGTTACTTATGTAGATACTAACTATGTAGATGATAACAGTTATATTTCTTTCACTAACAAAGACCACGCCAAAGGAGGGGTGAGGATGAGGGGAAGGGGTCGAGGGATGAGGGGAAGAGGGGAAGGGATGACGGAAGGAGTATGTAAAAGGAGCTTGTCCTCAGATGGATGGGGGGGAGCATCAGGAAGGCAAGAGGGAACCAGGGGAGTCGAGACTCTCGGTGGGGGAGCCATCTCTTTGCATTCTTCGCGGAATACTGCCCCCAAAGAGGCTTCAAGCAGACAGATATGCATGTGCGTTTCTGATGTCATTCAGGTCGTTGCGGATGTACATGAGGTAGGCCGGGGATGACCAGCGACCAAGGATTTTGATGATGTGGTCTGGGATTCCCTACCTAGAAGCAGTGGCGGCGGCTCCAATCCGAAATGAGTCTCCGGAGTACAGGTCGGGGGAATTCCAGATTTAGATAAGACTTGGCGAAGGTGGTGATGGAACGAGAAGCGTGTTACCCCCTTGCCTGTCTCTTGGATGAACAGAGGGTCTTGTGGAGAAGCCTGGCTGGTTAGTCTCAAGTTTAGGTATTGGTGTAGTAAGTATGAATCTAGTCGAAAGATGTAGATGGGTTGGGGCTGGCTGGATGGATTGGTCTCGCTGCATTTGAGCTGATAAATGAGCGTATTGGGAGAATTAAAAGAAATGCCAGACAATGATGCGTCTCGGGATGGATGGTAGTCGAGAGTAGAAGTGGTGAAGTCTGAGCAGTGCAGGAAGCTGAAGAATGCCAGGAGAAACATGGATTCTAAAACCTTGTCTCTAAATGGAGAAAGGTAGCCTGAACGGAGGGTTTTAATGCAAAGTGTGAGGAGGTCTGAAGTCAGGGGTAAATGTCTTGGCGAGGTGTGTGGTTCACCCTTGCGGAAACCTTTGATTAGCATGCTGATGTGGGAGTGAAACAGAGCAGGACATGGTGCCCCCATGGACAGTTTTGCAAAGAAGTTAATACTACTGAGGTAGACCTGTATTGTGGAAGATTTTATGTTAAGAAAGTATCAGCAACAGTGATGAAGCTGGGTCAGGACATCCAGCAAAGGAAACGGCCATGGGAAGCATGGAAAGCTTTGAAGCAGTTCCATCCGGTCAGTTATGAGAGTGTTCGAGGGGCAATGCTGTCGAGAATGGCGTCTTGCGCGGCAGGGGTTAAATATTCCAATGGGGCAGTCAGTTGAAGATGGTGGCTGAAAATGGAGGGACTGCCATCGGATGGTGGTCAGAGGCTGGCGCCAATCGTTTGAATTTCTGGAATGAAAAATGAGAAAGTGAGTCAGCAATGGAGTTTTTGTGGCCTGGGATGTGGGAGGCTCTGATGATGAACTGGTGCTGAGCAGAAACTAGGGTGAGCCTCCGCAGGAACTGCATGATGTCTAAATCATGGGACCGTCCTTTGTTGATGATGTCTATGACCATGCTGTTGTCGAAGTAGATGGTGATAACTTTCTTAGACCATTCGTGCCCCCAAAGAATGGCTGTTATGACTATTGGGTACGTTTCGCAGATGGCGGTGGAAGGGTTGAGAGATGCAGATTCAGGTGGCCAGCTGCCTGAGAACCATTGGCCACTGTAGTAGGTGCCAAAGCTGATGGATGGGGCGACATCTGTGAACAGTTGTATGTCTTCTGACTTAGTGATGTGATTGTCATAGAAGAAAGAGATACCATTCCAAAAGGAGAGGAACTGGTGCCACAGCTCCATTGCATGCCTTGTCAAGTGTAAGGTGGTCGTGGATAAATGGGATAGAGGCTGCAATGGACAGAAGGTGGGACAAGTAGGATCGACCTTGTGGGATGATGCGGATGGCGTAGTTGAGCTGGCCTAGCAAAGACAGACGTTGACGTTGGGTGCATCTTTGGGCCAGAAGGAAATTTAAAATGAGTAGTGAAATCCTGTGGATTTTCTCTGTAGGTAGGGATGCTTGGAGGGACATGGAGTCGAGAGTGATACCGAGAAATTCCAGTGATGTACTAGGACCTGCTGTTTTCTCTGGGGAGAGAGGAATGGCATGGTTATGAGAAAGTCGGCTAGGAGGTGGATGACGTATGGGAGTTTGTAGTTGTTTATTAAGATCCAGCACAATGCTTCAGATAGAGAGTTGAATATTTTTGGGCTGCTTTTGCACCCGAAGGTTAGGTGCACTGCAAAGTAGTACGAGCCTTTCCAGAGGACGCCGAAGAGGTGCCAGTAATCGGGGTGGATGGGAAGGACTTTGAAGGCACTGGTGATGTCTGTTTATACGAGTGAGATGAAGAATACAACTATGTCAAACACTGATGATGAATGATAAATATAGTTTTCAGCATCTCACTCTTAGCTTTGATAAAAATGTTGATGTTCAAGTTCAACATAGTCATAACAGTGAAATATTGTAAAACAAACTTGTGTCAGCTGTGAAATTCTATTCCTTGTTGCTTGGTTTTGATGTCTTTCATCAGAAAATCTAAAAGCAGCACAAAAGTTTGGCATCTTCAGCTATAGAGGTTAGAAACCCAATGCAGGACGGAGGCACAAATGCATCTCACAAGCCCAAATGGCATCTACTCTATATATCTATGGTGGTGCACTAATATTTACTGTACAGACATGATACTGGTATTGATTGGCTTGTTTAACTCATGGCAACAACAGGTGTATTTCCAAAAATGTACTATTTCTTAACTATGTAGTTTTTGTTTGGTTTTATCAGATAGACTTTTTTTCTTTCTTCTATTTCATATTTTATACATTAATGCTGATGCATTTTAAGCTGCAGTATTAGTGGAAAGGGCAAGTGAGGAAAATATCATAGCATCAGTCACCCAATAAAGTCTTGCACAGAGTTCTGGAGTTGGTCTTGATTAGAGGAGGAAGCATTTTCTTTGGGTTTCAGTGGCATGAAGGCCATATTCCCACGATGGGGATGACATAATAGCATCATTATGGAGTGATTAAAGTATTGACAGTAATTAATTAGGATGATGAAAGCAGGTGCGAATCCCATTCATCTCTGAAGGCAAAGATTTGAGTGCTGGCTGGCTGTCCCACAGGGGCTTTATTAAAATGTAATCATCGCTGGGCTCTTTAGCCATTCAGCTAATGGTGTGGATGAACTTAGGCAATGATGTAGAGAGGACGCCTTTGAAGTGCCAGATCAGTATTGAGCCCAGTTTTCTAAGATGTCAGACAAAAACACAGTAGTGTGTGTATATGTCTGTATGTGTGAGTGCGTCTGCAGCAAATGAAGGATGACGTCATCGATAGGCAAAGATCTCCAGCACTAACAGTGTTCAGCCAGCAGAGGGAGCCATGTCATCTCTGTGGAGTTTCTCAACAGCAGCACAAAGGCTTGACTGCTGCCAGCTGTCTGCATGTCAGTGACAGGCTTTGAATTTGGGCAGCATTGTAGTAAAAGGAATTTGTTCAGCTTCATGGTGGTCTTCATAAACAATTCATCAAATACACACGCTGTTATTGGTTTGACTGTCAGTCACACCTAAGAAATATGTTGTATAAATACAAAACCTCTCACAACTCATTCAGGCAAACATTTGCATGGACTCTTCTTACATAAAGTTATAGAGATCATATCATATTTTTTTTCAAGATCTCTGCATTGTGTGGCACTTTAACACCAGGATTGTACGTCTGCAGCATTTACAGTGAGACTGTGTAGCTTTTTGAAGGACAAAAGAACAGAATCTCTTTCTTATAAAATTGTTTTCATAAGCAATAAAACACTTTTACTCATTTCAATACACTCATGAATTCTGCCAGTGTCACTTGGTCTGGTTTGAACAGTAGCTTATAGTTATTTTAGCAAACTTCACCTAATAATTCATCAGTTGCTGACATTATTATACCTGTTTGACTCCACATTTTAGCATGTTATTTAGATATTTTATATTTCAGTATTTTAGTTTTTTCTCATGACTATTTCAGTGATTCTATCACAAAATTATAGAGCGATGGGACACCTCACCAACAGATTTGCTTTTTGTTTCCTTGGCCCTTTTTCACAGCACGCATTGTGACTTTTCACCACAGGTGCAACTAATAACATTAACTGAGGCTCCAGTGAGTTGGTGAGCCAGCAGCGACGAAAAACGCAAGATGTTTGTCACGGCAGACATTTTGACTTGAAAGGCACAGGTGAAACTAATTTTGTCAAGGGTGGCTCAGTTCCATCAAGTGTCTCAGGAAGCCAAGAGAGTGAGCCAGCAAGCACGATATCAGGAGTCTGGAAGCAGCTCACCTACGTGGAAAGTGCCCTTTATTTATGTTATCAATTACACCTGTGCTTTTGCTGCAATGACATGCCCAAATGACTGCTGTGAAAAAGGTTATATACAGGAGCCCAGGAAATTTAACAACTAACTGTGGTGCAGTCTTAAGGTTATTATATACACCTCTTCTTTTCCTGCCATGCTGTGGTTTTTCCTGCAATCAAAATGTCTGCTATGATGCTGTGCCATGTCCCATTTCTGTACTCCATACTGATTCTAAGCAGGCTTTCAGTATGCACTACAAAACAAATACAGACAGTACATGAAATACATCAGTTTTTGAGTGTGATGTTGATGTATGCTATTCTCCCACAATGCAACGCGCAATGGAAATGGATGAGCTGCTCAAACAGCTGGAAAAAAATTGGGTGGGGGTAAAAAGCTCTCTCTAAAGTATTTAAACAAACAAAAACAACATTTCCTGTTAGTATAAATAGTATAATGCTGGTGTTGATATGCTTGTGTACTAGCTGCTAAAACAGTATACTATGGCAATTAGTATACTATATAGAATTAGTATGTATGGATTTGGGACACAGCCAGGCTGCCTAATGATGATGTCTTTAGAGGTGTTCTAATCCATGTTTTTATCCAAAAATGCATCAGATGACTAAAAAAATAATAATGCTGCTTTTAGTAGAAATTATGTTATTCTTTGTGGCCTCTTATTACAAATGACTCATGTGTATTTCTGTTATCCTGATTGAAGTAATGCTTCTTTGTATGCTCACTTATTGCATTTCATTGATGTAGCAGGACTTCATATTAGGAAGTTAATGAAGACTCTGCCCACAAGTCTCACTGCTACTGTAAATCAGACTGTTTCTCTCTCTCCCTCAGAACTATGGAGTCATCAGCCCGCGGGAGGCTCCTGCTGCCCTTAAAGAAAATGGCTCCCCTGTAAGTATCTGTACAGCAGAAACACATTAGTGTGACAGCATGTGTGTGTGTGGTGGCAGACAAAGAAACACTGCTGTCACTGTCACCTTTCGTAGCCTTGACCTTTACTTCGTATCCCTCTGAAGTGTGAAAATGAAAAGGTTGGAAAAGAACATATCTGCATTGTCATCTGCTACAAACAGTGAATGAAATGTTTTTTCTTACTTTTATTTTCCTGTCAATAGGTGAAATTCTGATTATTAACAAAGAGGCCTGTGTTACAAACTGTAGGTGTGTTTAAGGTTCCTTGTGGAGTTTTTGACCTCTGGCAGAGCTATGAGTCTTCAGCCGGGTGTCACAGTGCACAATACCTGCATGCAATGTGCCAACAAAGGCATCTAGAAAACATAGACATAAACACTATGTTAAAAATTAGCTTTAAAAATGTTTTGTGATGAAGGAAATGCGATTGGCATGTTTTTTGGTTTTAAGCATACACACAATGTGTTTTCATAAGCAAACCAGAATACAAAGATCAATTTGTTTGAAAGAGAACTCCATGGGGGACCTTTAAAGACCTGGGCATTTACCAGTCAGGAAAGGCCTATCAAAAGACAAAGTATGGAAAATATAGTAGGAATGTGATCCTACTAGGGACAAAAATTCAGGATATTTGGGGCTCTGAAGTTTTTTTGTGAGACCCACAACTTTATGGAAGAGCAATACTGGAGTACCTCTTAAATGGTGGGAAGCCTCTGTCTCTCTCTCTGACCTGTTCTTGGTGTAATGCAAGTGGTGTATAGAAAGTTCACAACTTGTGAGGCAAACTTCACCATTACTAATCTATAAACAAGTGCAGTTTTCCTGAACAATATCTATTAAAGGGCTGGTCTGCAATCATTCAAGATTTCCCCATTGCCCCGCCTTGGCTGTCTGTTTTGTGATCTGCATTCAAGAAAAAACCTGAAATCCTTCAAAAAAGCAGCACACTCCTGATTTGTTCATAAAGTTGAAGCATAACTTTGAGCTTGTGCCATTTCAAACCACTGATGGAGTGTAAAACAAACTTGTTGTCCAGAGCATCAGGTAGACAGAGACCATGATAATATTAAGAGCTGTGCTTACACACATGCACAGATTTGTGAGAGTTAAGATAATTCTTCGGGCGTTGCAGCAGCACAAGAGAAGAAGCACAAGAATACAAATAGATAAAAGAATATAAATATAAAAAAGGTATATACAAAAAAAGATATATACCACCAGTACAAAGTGGAAATCTAAAGTGGCATAGTGACTAGTTTGAGAGAGACCCTGGCTGAGACTGTGTTATGAGTATGTGTGTGCCTGCAGTGTGTGTGTGTGCAGTGTGTATGACCCTCTCTAATGAATGTGCTGTAGGTAAAAGCTGGTACCCAGGAGAGGGAGGCTGTCGTGTCCCCGCTGACCATCACCGCTGACAACGTCACCTCAGCAACCACAACTCAAGTTACTAAGGTAACGCCTTGTCTGTTGCCATGGTTACAGTTTACTGACTGGAGCTTCGAGTCAGCCCACCACATCTGGATCTTTTGATACCCTCTTAAATGTGTTTCATCCCTCCTTGTAGACTCAGAGGAGTAGAAGGCCAAACAACATGAATAGATAGGATTTTTTTCCACTATTATCCCAAATATGACAATGTGCTGAATTTCTAAACAGCATTTCTATTTGGATATTCAGAATGAGGCCTTATTCTGAATTTAACATTCTTCTATTATGACATGTGGGATATGCTCACATTATTCAGGTTTTATGATCATTCTTTGAACATGTATACAGCACATTCAGGTTATTTGTCCCAGTTGTGTTTTTTACATGGCCTCTTGTCCGTGTACCGCCAGCTCTGCGCATTGTAAACAAACCAGTGAGTCAACAATTTTCAAGGCGGAATTAGAGATGCATTCATAAAAGAAAAGCCCACATTTCTGGTCAGAAGGAGAAACACATCTTCTTTTAAACATTATGAAAGACGTGGATAGATGTGGTTTTTTGATATGTATGAATATCGCAACGCCGACCTTTTCAGGAAGGTAGTTGAATGATGTAACAACAATGTAAACTCCAGTAGGGTTTCCGTTAATACTAATAACATATTGCCATGATTTTTAGACACGGATTTAAGCACAACATCTTTGTTTGTCTGTTACGAGTCTGTTTACAGATATTATGTATATTATAGACAGTATATGTAGATTCAATATATTTCCACTTCATGGCAGATTCTAAATTTGTGACTTTATTGAGAAAATTATCCGGTACACAAAAGATGAACTTGATGTTTCTGAAGAACTGGTACACAGTCTTTTATGGAGATACAAAATACAGTAAGAAATATGGTTCTTTTGACTTTTTGGACTATTTTTTCATAAAGGGGAATTTGTGTAATTGCTGGGAATGAGCTTATGATTCATTAAATGCATTTTTATGCATTTTGCAGACTGTGAAAGGAGGCTACTCAGAGACCAGGATCGAGAAAAGGATTATAATCACAGGAGATGACGACGTGGACCAACATCAGGTGAGGGGTATTATGAAATCACTGCAACACTTGCGCTGTGTGTTCAGCAAGTCATAAGGCACAGGAAGTTAATATGACCCATGCGTTGATGTCCCCAGGCCCTTGCCATGGCGATCCAGGAGGCCAAGCAGCAGCACCCCGACATGCTGGTGACAAAAGCAGTGGTTATCAGGGAAACAGAGTCTCCCACTGAGGATCTGCAGCAAAGAACAGAGGTATGGGACTCTTACAGTGTCGACAGTCAGATTACTACACTTGGAATGTGCATGTATTGATTATTGAACAAGCCGATGGGCCAGGGGCCCAAGGAGTCAGCAGGGGGGCCCTGGGTCAGCCAATCAAGCAACTGCAAAGAGACACAAACAACTGCAAGGAGAGCACAGAACTTTTATGCAAACGCAAAACAAAAGACAAAAAACCCCCCAACAAATGACATCAAACCATCAGGGAGATGCACAACAAGTAAAAAAGAGATGCAACATGACCACTGTTGTTTTGTTTCCTTTTCACTCTGGGTGTCTAGCAGTAAGCAGCGGCCTCTTACGTTTTTGTACCCAGGGGCCTATTGCCTCTTAGCTGTCCATGTTCATGTGTGGTGATGAATCTGTGTGTTGTTGTCTCTTGTTGCAGTCCTGATTGGTCATGGTGGCTCCTGAGACAGGGAGACAGGAGAGGACCCTCCAGCTGTGTGTCTCCTGCCCCGCCCTGCAGTACGCCACCAACCGGACATGAGGACTCTCTACCCTGCCTGTGTACACACCGACACGAGAACAGACTGTGTTCCATAAAGCAGCAGACCTCCACTCCTGTCCCTTTAGACAAACCGACTGTGACTCAACCTCTGACCCAACCTGGCCTCCCGTCCCGTCCTGGCCGTCCTGGCCCTCCACCTCCTTATGGAGCAGGAAATGTCCTCTATTGGATGCTTTACTGATGCAAGACTGAAAGTGAAACCTGGTCACATCTGTTACTATTTGAAGTCACTTCTGTGAGATTCTTTTATCTGAAACTTTATTTGCATATTATTTAATCTAATACATTTTGGCTCATTTGAACCCTGAGGGTCATTTGAATCAATGAGTTTACATCCCAGCCCCAATACCCTTCCTTCACAAGTTAGAGAACTTCTTTCTATTTTAAAATGTCAAACGTCTGCCCTGTGCTACTGTCACATATAAAATGATTCAAATGTAAGAACAGAGGAGGGTTGTGTGAAAGGATCGGGACAATGCTGGTAGTGGAGGGGGTGGGATGGGGGAGGTTGGTGTCGAGTGGCAAGAGGCAGCCTTTTGCTCATTGTTGCCACCTCCTGGCTGTGACACCTTCAGTATAATCAACAGCTGTCTTATTAGCTTTTTACATTTTTATCTATAGAGGGTCTAATTTATGTCCAGTGCTCGCTTGTTTATGAAATATGTATAATATCAGATGATTATAATCTGCATGATTCAATTACAAAATAGCCGAGGGAATGAAAAAAAAAACGATACACGGACATGTCGACATTTGAAACCCATGAGAAGCTCTGAGATAATGGGACTGAGAACCTGCGGAGAAACTGTAAAATTCACTGGGCCTGTGAGTTGTGGACACATAGTGATCTTGATGGACTCTGCTGAAGAAGGACAGTTGTGTAACACTTCAGTGGACAGCTGGAACTCCAACACACAAACTCCAACACACTGTCCTCATCCCATTTCCCCCCACTCACTGTTCCCGTTTTCATTTCGGTGTCAGCTCGCCATCTACATAAAGAAATGCTGGTCACACGTTTTGGGCACAGTTATAGGATTTTTAGAGAAATTTTAATATAAATAATGTTTCATCTAATATGATTCAGAAATATGATTGATATGTTTTCATTTTTTTTTCTTACTTGATTTTATTGACTTGACCATCATGAAATGGAGTTGATGTTATTCTTGCGTTTTTGGACGTTTCAGTCATCATGTGTGAACATGCTGAAACCTTTTTGTGCTGTTACTGTGCTCAGTGCTGTGTTTCACTGAAGATCTTACAGAGTTAATCCGAGAGATCTCACCTAAAGCTAGAAACTTGTTTGCCATGTTATGTAGTTGTGATGCAATGAAGAGAAATGCAATTCATTGAGGGGCAGGCCTTTGGTCGTCTGTATGCTCTTCAGTCAAGAACAGATGTCCCTGTCAATAATTAATATCAGCATCATATCCATTCCTTGAACCTGATGTAATGGATTTTCAGTCACTTGGGGGCAGCTCAACAAGCTGTAAACACAACACTAACATTTTACAATGTAGGCAAACAGTTGGCTATTTAAACATCCAGCATACTCGGATGGCCGCCTGGTGAATGTGCCCAATACTCACTCTCTTGAGGGAGATATCTGGCTTTTTAGCTGCTATGTTCACCAGCTAGTTTCTTACTTTGTCTGCAGTTTGCTGCTTACTGAAGTGAACTACATCAGTAAAGCTGTAGGCCATAAAACACCAAAACAATTAGCTAAAATAGGCCGACATGCTACGCAGAGCTGAGGGAAACCACAGAGTTGTGTTAAAATTCTCTGTGGGTTCATTACTATGAGCAGCTGCTTTCACATTACACATAGTCATTTGACTCATTTGCAATGTAAACACATTGGCACATTAAATTTTCCGACACATTTTCCAGCTTTTAATCATATGTGCATGTTCACAAACACTGTCTGAAAAGTTCAAAACCGCAAGATTAACATTGGACCTTTTTTGTTTTTTGTTGGATTAATGTTTTTAAGTTATGGTGTATGAGTTTGTAATTGTATTTATAGGAGTGGTGAATGTGAGGCCTGTGCTTTTCCTCCCTGCCCCTCTTACTGACAAAGCCGACACTCAGAGTGTGACATACACGAAGCCCACAGAACCTGATGGCGCTCACATGACATATATTCTGGATGACCTTTAATAATATACTATGCATCACTTATCATACATGAGAATCCCTCTGATGGAGCCTGACCCATGTTAGCCGTGTTGCCCTCATTGTTAACTTTGTGCTACCGTTAACCGAAGCAGTGAAGTGCACTGCTCGTGAGATTTGCAATAAGCAGCCATTATTCTTATCTATGTCCTCTAAAGGGAGAAAACTGTGAACTCTCATGTGTACCGAAGCGTAACCAAAACCTATAACACAGAGTTAGTGATATTCAAAGGAGCTTTTCCACACTTGTGACCATGGCTTTGTTGCCCTCGTCGTCTAATCCTCCCATCCCCTGACTTGAAACTGTCGACCTGCTGTTAATGTGTCTGAGGAAACAGCTGATTATTTGTATATTCTATTTTGCTCCGTCTTATTTTTTCTGGTCATATGACACTGGACTGTTGTGAAGGCACTTGCTTGCAGTGACAGCAGCACATTTACTGCAAACTGTTGGGAAAAAAAATGGCCTGTCTTTGTTGTAGAACTGGACACACTACTGACTGGAGAGAAACGACTGTAGGCATCAGGAGAGAAGTTGTGTACTGTGGGCAAGGTGGTAAGTTGAAGGATGGAGGGCTTGTATTTATATATAAATATCCATACTCCTGTGTATTATCCTGTAAACTATGTAGAAACTGAGAGAGAGGGATGTGTTTTTGGGTTCAAGAGATGAGTATCAGTAAGTGTAATCTGAAGGTACGACAGAAATGTCCCATGAATGGGTGCCTTATGTTTGGAGTTATGGGAGCGGGAGCCACAGTTATCAGTGCTCAGCTGAAAGTGCTGTTAATCACCACCAGGCAGATGTAGAAACGACCTCTCCTCTCAGCCCAAGGTGAGGAGGAGCTGTCATGAAAGTGAATTACTGGCCTGTAAAGAATGTGACATTGAGCGCACAGACAAGGAAGTCTCTCTGAATCTGGACTGTCGGTCCTCAGCAAGATGAAAACATTTATTGGCCCCATTAACGTAGAAAAACCAGAATAGTACAGATTATGGATATGAGCTTTTTTTTTTTTTTTTCCGTGAAGAGCATCAAACTGCTCTGCCGTTTAGCCTCCACCTTCAATTCTCCACTGCCTTTTGCTCTACGTTCCCCTAGTGCTTGGTGGTGTGTATTTGCTGTATTTGCATTCAGTCTAAATGGAAAACATACATGCATAAATAAATGTCTCAGTATGATTCAAACACTGTCTCTCATTCTGAAAAGAGGGGAGAGGGATTTCACCTATAATGAAGACGTGAAATTTGGAGACAATGTATTCTTTTTTTTAAAATTTAATTATATGGCTTTCATGCATTAAATATTCACAATATGTAATAAATGGTTGTTTTTCTAATATATGGCTGGATGGCTGGATGGTATTTTTATTACCTTGTTTTCTATTGCCATCTTGTGGCTAAATTCAGCCCATGTAATGTAACTGGGCGTGCAGACTCAAGTTATTTGTGTGCTTTTAGTGCCATCTAGTGTATTTTCAACAGTCATGAGGAGCACTACAAAGTCTGAAATCAATTCCATGGTATCATCTAAGGCCCTGGAGGAGCTTCAGAGTCATACAGGGTTAACCCCAGGTTGGGTTTCGAGAGCACAGAAAATCTGTGTTACAAATTTGGGATGTGTAGTTGAAATTAAGAGTTAAGAGTCTGTTACATTAGGGGAAATGTGGTATTTAGTGTTTTTGGAACTTGACCCATAGTAAAGACTAAAAGTTGGATGCTTAGGCCTCTGCTGCATCAAATTTGACATTTGTTTTACAAGTACAATACTAAATTACTGATACACATTTAACAACTAATCAATTAATAATTAACAATTAATCATCTTGTATATGCCTATGCTACATTATTAGCAAACGTAACATTAGCTACCATAATTATGCCAATGACGCGCAGCCACTCATCTCACTGTCCATTGATGATTTCCAACAGAGACTCCTCACTCAACTGCTTGGAAGACTTTAACCACTGGATGGTGGCAAACTTCCTTCAGCTGAACAGGGAGAAAAGTAACATCTTGGTTGTGGGTGATAAAGCTCAAAGACAGCTGGAGTCCAGATCACTAAAAACTGGTGAACACATTAAACTCATGGATGCTGTACTCAGTTTTAATGATCCTGTCAATAGCATCACCAAGGTTGCCTTTTTCGAACCCTGAAACATTTCCTAAATCAGAGGCTTTGACTCAGAGAAACTCATGCACGTGTTTGTCATGAGCTGGACTATTGCAATTCTCTCTTTAAACAGAATAATCTATAGACTGCAACTTATCCAGAACTTGGCCACACGAGTACCAACCAGGACAAGAAAATCAGACCACATAACTGCAGTCCTCCAAAACCTTCATTGACCAACTTTTGTTTTCAGAATACGACTCAAAATCCTCCTCTTGGTTTAGAAACCACTTGCTGCTTTGGCTCCACAGTTCTGTTTCGACATGCTGACAGTTTACAGTCCCAGCAGAGCTCTCTGGTCACAAGGTGGAAATTTTCCTCCATGCGCCTGGGGCATTTTCAAAGTCTGGTGAGATTCAGCATTTATGCACCGAAGGAATGAAACAGTTTGCCTGCTGATCTTAGACTTCTACTGTGTTCTTTTAAAACTAAACTTAAAGACCTTCCTCTTCAGTTGAGCATTTTCTTAAATAAACACATCATATTGTTTGTTTTTATGTAAAGCACTAAAGAACTGCCTTTGTATAAGATTTTATAGACCCTACAAATACAGTTAGAATTTAATTTAATGTATAAATAAAGATATATAACTACAGATGTATCTGCCACCCTTAACTGTTAAATCCAGATATCTTGTGCCATTCTGAACAAATGCCAAGGCCAGAGGAAGAATACTCCTATATATCAGTTCTCACATATGTATTGATGGATGGACCAACAGAGCTTGACATTGTTCTATAAATCAATAAACTTTATTAACACAGTATAAACAACAAACAGCAACAGAGGAGACCCTCGTGTAGAGTATATGGACAGTAGACCCAGTACATATCAGAGGGGCTGACTGAGACAGAAGCATAGACATGGGGCTGACCATGGTTCAGATTTCATGGTACACGCACAGTATACACAAACCTATCAGATGCATGAACCTTGCATGTTCCTAAAGCCATTCAGTCGGTTTGCAGATGGACAGAAGAGAGAGAGAGAGAGAGAGAGAGAGAGAGGACAAAGTACAGTCATGCTGAGCAACAGTTAGCAACAGTATGAAACAGAGTCATTACATAAAAACCAAGTAAATCATCTCTTTAGAAAGGTTCTTTTATATAAATGATTTGAAGTGTACAAAACAGTATATTACACATTTCTTGATGCATGATTCTGAACGAGACCCAGTACCCTACAGTACACTTCCCTTCAAAGTACAAACTACTTAACTGGATTACAAGCTACATACAGACTGCACTGTACCTCTGTAGCACAGCACTCCCACATGGCATCAGGAGACTATGGGAAAAGGAAAAGATCAGCAGCATCGTCTTTTATTAAGAACACACACCTATAAAAATGCACCAGGCCCTCATATATTGCCAATATTCCATGCGAAACAGCAGTATGCCATTCAAACTTACCTCAGTAACCTCAGATTTGCAAAAAAGGATGTGGGCCCCCCACCCAAAATCCCAACCACATACAGTATCTACCAACACAGCAGCATGTAAACATCACCGCGGCTGCTTCATAGTTCTACGCTTCTAATGTTTTTGATATACATATGATAAGTTAAGGCTCTTTAAGGACCTGAGGATTTTGAACATATGATGAGGCACACAGAAGGCAAAGAATAGCTCTAGACACAGGGCTAACTGAAAGAATGAGGAGCATGAGACAGCCACGAGGATGGTCCGGTCACCAGCGCGGTTCAACAGCCAAGGTAGAGGAACCAGAGGGAGACGCTCTCCAAAACAGCACGGTGACACTTCTGGTAACAAGCTGCAGTAACTATCATTATGGACTCTTTTTCTAGGTCATCTTCCAAGAGATGACCACAGCATGCTACCACATCAGCATCCAGAATGTTTGGATTCTTCTTTTTTGTTTTCATGCCACTTGGTCGCTGTAATCATTTTGTCTGTCCATCCTGGTCGTCTAATGTAATCTACAGTCCTCCATACATGCAAAACTGATTTCTAGAGTTCAGCAGAAGCAGAATTCAGAATTTGAAGCTTCAGTGAAAGTGGGCATCATTGTAGCCATGTAGGTGTATTATCCAAGCAACAAACTTAAATACCGGGATGTCTCCATCTGCTGTGCCCCAGCAGGGAAACTACTGGAGAGAAACAAAGAAGGGATTTCATATAAAAAAGAGCGATGAAGCTGCTTGATGTAGTTCTCTCATGTCAGCTCAAGCTGAACTTTAGAAGGCCTGTTTGCACTGAACAAAGACTGTCCCCCATCTTAGCAGTGTGGTCGTGCTGCAAAGGGTCAGCGTGGACAGGCGGAATGATTACAGTGACTCATGACTCAAAGTACATACGATATGAGAGTATTGCATTGAGACAGACTTGATATAATTAGTGCCAGTTAGCATTATCTCATGTAGGAGCATAAGCCAAATTTAACATTGTTTTATATTCTGCATTTTCTGCTAAATTAATGGCATACTAAAAAAAAAAAATCTCAGTCCGCGTCATTAGTGAGTCAACTTTAGTTGGCAAGTTCGGCCAGTTGTCTAATGTTTTCTTAACCACGCTGGTAAAGCATTAGCATGTACTGTCTACAGACAGATGATTTAAAATTCTTATCCTCTCTTCACATACGGAACTTGGTAAGATGACCAATGATGACAAACACCAAACATGTCCATTTAGTCATTTGAGTGAAATATTGCAGAAATGCAGAGATGTAACAGATAACAGTTAATAGTTCATTCACTTGAAGAAAAAAAAAAAACTACTGTGGTCTGTTAGAACCAAAGTTACAAGTATTATCTTATTTTAGAAGACAAAAGGTGCGCTGTCAAATCACATTCTTAACACCTCCAGACTGGAAAATTTGATGATGTTGTTTGCCATGCACTTAATTGTTCTCGTCCCGGTAAGCCCAGACCGACTCCAAATTGATTAAGAAAAAAAAAATCTATAAAAGCTCAACATGTCATACAAAAAGATGCATATAAGACATTTCTCTCTTTATTTTTTCTTATGAAAGCTGCTTTGGTAACAACATAGTCACGACATCGGTCAATCTCCTTTACTTAGCCTGGGTGCTGAAGGGGACTTCCCTGTCATCTCAATGGCGTATTTTTTTATTTTTTTGTCAGCATTTTCCTTCTGCTTCTAAAATCTAAATGAATGGATCTAGTTACACCAGAGTGGGCTGTGTTTGGGTTCCGCCGTAGAGCTGTCTGCACATCAGATGCAACGTCTGCTGGGAGCTGTTTGTCATAAAGATGTCCGCGCTGTGAAAGACAGTGCTATTGTACTGAGGGCTGACAGAGTGGAGACCTTGGATGCTGAGCCGACTGCGTTGGGGCCTGAAAAGGTATTGAAAAGAACGAGGCTGTTAGTGTGTTTCCTGTGGAAAAAAAAAAACCCACACAGACTTTCTGGCATTTCATTTCTTTAATCGGTCGCCTAGCATGCTTTAGTAATTACGAGCTGAAAACATTCATTTCCAAAAATGCTTGAGAGAGAGAGAGAGAGATTACTTGAGCAGCCGAATGAGACATTGAAAGTATTCTAAATAAATTGCTCAACTTTTCATGCAACGATTGCATTATGGTGTCACGTAGAGGCCATAATTACACAAACGTCCCATGTAGCACATTATTTTCCCACTCTCTCTGTTCCTTTGGAGATGATGATAGCTAATCTGTTCTGGCAAGACAGCAGCAGGGGAGTGGATTATTCAGCTCAGCCACGTGGGAGGCTCTAACTAGCTCTCCACTGACCTGGTATCCTTGGGATGGTGATCTGCCTGCTGCTGCTGCCTTCCCCTCCCTCTCCGAATGGCTTTATCTGGATGATATAATCCTCATCAGTGGGCAGCGCGAGCTCCACAGAGGTGGTGTTAGTTTCCATGACGTTGGGGCGGCTGTGTCGATTCTTCTTGTACAGCACCTGATGACGAACGGCGCGAGTCACGTTAAGAGTCAGACGCACAAGTCACGGCAACAAACACAACTTTGTGATAAAAACCAAGGGACTGGGTGCTTACTTTGTAACCAGTGACCTCTGACTCATTCTCCAGGGCTTTGACCTGCTCCCAGTTAAGTATGATCTTGGAGTTTGACGTGTTCCACATCACTTTAACAGGTGGCTGACTGGGTGCTGAGAGGAGAAAATAACGTATTCATCTCAAACAAAAGCTGACCAGTGACCAGAGCAGATGTAATTAGATCAGGTACTTACGTGGTTTTTTGGTGGTAACGTTTACAGTGGCGCTGGGAGGCCCTGTTCCTGCAGTGTTATACGCCCTCACTGAGATGTAATATGTGGTGCTGCCTTTCACCCCACGGATAATAGTAGACGTTTGATTTCCCACAGTCCTTTGCACACTGGCCGTGTCTTCCCTTTCACTTCTACTCCAGTACTTCAGCTGAAAAGCAACAGGGCAGAACCGCAGACGTGAATGCCGAAAACACGGCAGACACCTTAAAAGCTTTCTGTTACACCCTGTCAATGAAGTGCAAACTGGAAACAGGGAGATGTGAACTCAGCTGGATGGAAGATGTGAACTGGTCTGAAAACAAGCTTTAGCAACATGTCACCTCGTGTACCTTTTGCTCATCGTGAGCTACGTGCCAGACAGGTGTCATGGTTTAAGTTATGTGTTGGCGGGTGAGTAAGTAAGAGTGAGATCTAATATGCAAAAAAAAAAAGGAAAACAAAGAAGAATAAAAAGAATCCTCAAAAATCCCCTGCCATCAACTTCCACTGATAACAGATTTTCTTTGTCACCCTGCTTGTCAGGGCTGAAATAGCAGGCACGCTTGACAGCACAAATATAATTTGTCTTTCCTCACAGGAGCGGTTTGCTCAGGCCCTGCTCCTCTGTTGACTTTGAGTGGTCAACAATTTATAATTCTGGCACTTTATGCAATCCATGGATGAAAACAGCGCCTTTGTTCACATCTTGGATTTCAATAATGAGCGGAATTTAAATGACAAGAACTAACTGAGCACAAAGCCAGTGTCTGAAACTGCTTTGTTGTGTGGATTAGAAGCTAAACGTTCTATCCCTTAGAGTATTGCATCAGTACGCTAATCAGGGTGGTTACAGTACTTAGGTAAACAACAAGAGAAACACAACTAAACCCACGAGCATGGGACTAGACTGGACCATTATGCATGCAGCAAGCTATTATCTCCTATGCCCAAGGTGCATGAGCCTGAAACACTCATCAATAATAGAAGAGAACAAGATTCAGCAGCATTAGTTGCCATGTGCTTGTGTGTGCACGCACAGAAAAAAACATATTAGTGGATGGAAGCACATGCAAACAAGGTATTTCAGTGCAGCTCACCTCATAGCCCAGAACCCTTTTCTTGCTGGCATTCCAGGGCAAAGCTTTCCACGAAACTTCAATCTCGGATGCAGAGAGGCTCTTGGCACGGACCCTGGTGGGCGCTCGGCCAGGCTCTGGAGTTAATGTATAAAGACTGAGTGATTTTAGAAGTAACACTGAGCTTTGATGATCGCTCAAAGTGGGAACATCAAAACTGTTTCAAAGCCATTTCTTTCATCCAAACAACAGAGGAAGTGAAGTGTGGGGAAGTACGTCTGCAAGTGCAGATAGAAGGATGCTGGCTGCAAGATCACTGCCGCCACTGTTTAGACCCTTAATGGATCCAGTCAGGCACTCAGACATTAAGAGTGGCTGAGCAAGTGGAGGTACTTCATAGCATGTTGTGTGTGACATGAGATCATACACACCTTCCTCAGCAGAGTAGATAGTGGTAACAGGTCCAAAGGGCCCTTCACCCTCATTGTTGTAAACGCCGACCTTCACGTGAAAAGGCGAGAAGGGCTGGATGCTCTCGTTTTTAAAGACATATCTGGATGCTTCAGCGGATGGTACGGCAGCCTGCATCCATCCCGTGGCCCCGTGGGGTCGAAAAGCCACCACGTAGCCGAACCCTGGTCCATTCTGCAGCTCCTCTGGAACCGGCTGAAGGAAAAAAAAACAGGTTGAGCACTTTTAAATGAAAATGCCAATGCAACTTTGCACACAAAATAATGTCGATATATTTATATAAAACTCTAAATTCATTTCTTAGTTAATGAATTAACTTTGCAATTTATCATGCACAATGCATTTTGAAAACTAAAGACTAAATCCAAGATGAAAGGAATGCCTCAAATATTGTGTGAAAAAATGTAACATGCTGTACACACAGCAACTATTACTAGACACATCCATTACACAGTACAGTGCACTCAGCATGATACCTCTCCAGCAGCTGTTGTCCAGGCTGATAACATGCCTCATACATTTATAGCTGCAGACTTCATTCAAGTGGATAAAACCACCTATCCACTAATAAATACATGCTCATATATAAAAGCACTTCTTTCTGTTGTATCCCCACTCGAGGCAGGGTCTATGGGTACTCAGACTGTGGATGAGATATCTTAACTCTGGGCCAGTGTGGACATTCATGGGAATATAATGAGAATCATAGTGACTTTGGTGAGACCCTGACTTTTTGTAATGGCTATTCTTTCAGCATGTTTTTGGATTCTGAATTTATCGAATATGATATCGAAACCTTCGATACAGTGGATCAAAATATATTGTTTATTAAGTTGTTGCATTACGGCTTCAATGGACAGTATATGATGTGAATTACTTGTGATGTCCCACAGGGGTTGATTCGGGGACCCTTTTTGCTCCTCCTTTACACTAATGACTTGATCACATCATCTTCATCTATGTTTCCACTTCTGTTGATAGTGTGTGTCTTTCACGTAAACATTTTTCCACACTCATTTCTAAATATTTTAAATTGAACAAACCTTCTTTAAATGTCAAAAAATTTAATTTCATGATATTTACGGCCAAAAACAAAAGTTGTTTTACTAAAATCATAGATATTTAACTTGCAATAATGCAAGAAAATCAGTTGTTCTAAATAAAATTCTTCTTTGCAAATGTTTACTGCATTTTTAAAATTTCTATTTGTATGTCCATGGCAAATACATGACTAACTTGTATTTTTATGTACAAGTGTGTGGATTGGCAGTATTTGGTTTATTATTAATACATTTACTTCATTTTGAGAGAAATTCATTAATGACATGCGTATATTGTGGCCTTTTTTGTCCATGTAATTGACATATGTATATATCTTCTTAATTATTTTGTGAGATTCTTGTGTTTTGTTTCATCTGCACCTGAACAGAACTAAAATTTTACTTTAGTGCCCCCATCAGGCCAAGATTTGAACACTAAAAAGATTTCTCACCATCTCTTGGGCAGATTGACAGGGGGTTAAACTCATTTGACATTAATGAGCTCGAGGCCTTTTGTGCTACTGCCACCCTCACGACAAAAGTTACATTTTTTCATGCCACTGCAGGTAACATATTCAACTTGCAAGCAAACTGTAAAATTGAAAATTCAACCCTCCATCCCTGCTTTCATGTGAAAAAGAAAACACCTCAGTAATTTTCAGGGCTGAGGCAAAATAGCAGCTTTGTTAAGCAGAAGTTAGACTTTAATTGAACTCTTGCATATTGAAACATCAACACTGGTTCTATCAAATGTTTCACAGCGGGGGCTGATGATTTCGAGCAGCCTGAATAAATATAAGCTTTTGGAGCCGAATTGATATGCGGAGGCTTTGTAGGAAAGAAGGAAAAGGAAAAGAAAGACAGAAAGAAAGGGAAAACAATCTGAAACAAAGTTGGGACTTGGAAGGAAGCATTGAGTTTAATTATCTTACTGAAACCTCAAAAGCATTTTTCTCTCCCCCAGGGTGACAGCAGCAGTTATTGCCTCTCTGTTCTTAAAAATGAAATGCCATACATTAAGCCATTCAGCTGTTATTAATGAAACAGAGGCCCAGATCCACAGAGAATAATGACGTCTGGCTCCCTCCTCCATGGGTGAGGGGGTCCTGAGCGAGCTTGCTTACCTCCCATGTGATGACTAATTCGGAGCGACTGCCACCGCCTCCACTCACATTAGCTGGTGTGACCTTCGGAGCTGGAGGAAGAAGACAGATCAGCTTAGCCCTGTTGACTGCACACGATGCAGAGAGTAATCATTTTCCGTAGCTGCTCCAAATGGCAGAGAGTGAGGTAACGTTTTGACATATTTGAACTTCGACATCCCAGAAAATCATGTAAGATATCAGCAAACTTCTCACAGCTGAGTTGGAGACGTGCCCAGCCTGTGCTGCTTTTTATACCAAAAAATACCAAAGGAACAAGTCACGCAAAGGGATGTAACCTCGGTTTTGTTGATGCTGCTTTATAGAGATGGTTTGTATTTTTTCTTCAGGTTAAATTTGAATAGAATTTCAGTTTCTTGAGACATAAAACTGCCTGACTCAACACTTGGCCTGCCAGCACCTCGAAAGCTCCTTCATTAACATGTCATGCTTGTTTGTTTAATTAGTATAATAATCAAAGTGTAAAAACAACAAGTTTTAGTTTTCCTAGGGGTCGAATATAGTTTACAACGTATTCATTTTACACTTTGGTTTTTGTGCACAAAAAAAGAAAGAAAAAGAATTAACCAAAGTTAAGCTTTAGAGGTGCTGGGGGATTTTGTTGACTTTGGACAGGGTCAGGCTAGCCGTTTCCACCTGTTTCCAGTCTTTATGCTAAGCTAGGCTAATTGTCTCCTGGCTGTAACTTCAAATTTAATGGACAGACATGAGACTAGTGTCCATCTTCTCATCTGACTATTTGCAAAAAAAAAAGGTTCCTTCATGCCTAGATCAATCTCTATTTCTATCCCTTGAAAGACATTACATAAATGATGTTTATGTTGGAACAAACAAACATGACATACATTTCCAAAAGAGGCATAAGGACATTTTATTATGCCCATGCAGTACATACAGGTCCCCTTTGTCCTTGCTTGTTTGGAAGGCTTGCTGGGCTCGCCGGTCCCGATGGTGTTGCTTGCCAGGACTCGAAACTCGTACTCCACCCAAGGGCTCAGGTCTATTACTGTAGCTGTCAGGCGGTGGCCCCCCACCACCTCTGGAACTGGCATAAAACACAGTGACCCCTTCAGAATCAACAAACTTTGTGTGTTGGTGTGTGTTTTCCATGTGTGTGCGTCAGCTTAGCATCAGCGGCAGACTGTCCTCCAGGCTGACAGGCCTGGTAGGACTCCACCACAGGTACATAGGACAGGTGTAATCCCTCACAAGGACACATATTGCACAAACTTAAAAAACAAGGACACAGACCAATGACTATTAACTTACTAATTTGGAGATATTTATCTAGCTCTTTTGTAAGATATGTGACATGGCACAGTGTGTGTGTCTCTGGATTCATAGGAAAGCATCAAAATTACCATAATGCACAAAATATAAAAAACAACAATGATTCAACAAGCAATGGTAAAAAGTCAATTATCTTCTGTTTATGGAGGAGCTCTGTCGACCTGCAAGGTCATAATGTTGTACTGTTTGAAATATATGATCCTGATGGGGCAAATCAATGAGACCAGTAAAACTATCTCAGATCAAAGTGTCCTTAATTCAAAAATATCAATAGAAGAAGGTATAGAGAACGGGATAAATGCACATTATAGCAGCCATGCGTGAATGCTAAGGACCCCATGAAAGAGGATGTGGGGAAAAATGACACCGGTGCCGTCACTTAACTACACTATCAAATCACAGCCTTGGCAACAAGTTTCATCATCAGGATGAAAATCATGTTTCAGGACTCCCAGGAGTCAGATAAAATGGCGGTCAGTGGTCATGCTACGATTGCGTACCATTTGGTACTGGGGTAAAAATTACATCTCACAGGCGAGGCAGAATGAAGAGCGGCTCCTCCTCCATATGATTGGAGGAGGCCACGGCTGGTTGGAGAGAGCTTACCTGTGGTGACAGCCTGCCACCCGAGGGAAAATGGTGTCCTGGCCTGGATGGTGTATGCTGTAATTGGACTGTGATTATCAGGACCAGGCCTCCAGGACAGAGAGGCTGTGGTATCAGTGATTTCTTCTACATGGATGCTGGTGGGGGGGCCCGGGGGACCTGGTGGATGGCATAGCCAGGAAGGAGAGGGGAGAGAGAGATAGAGAGACAGACGGAGGCAGGGGGGAGGAGGGAGGGGGAGGAAATGTAAATCAGAAAGAGATGGGAAGATGGTAGAGAGAGTCGCAGTGGTTTTTAGCACCTGCGGCTACTGTAGCGAAGTCAGTTCACCGTGAAACCTTTGGGAGCTATTTGGTCTAATTAGACAGTAAATTTCCTTTAAACCTCGAAGAGAGAAATTTCTATTTGCCTCCCTTTTCATTCTCACCCTTTATTTCTTCATCAGTGAGGCACAGCCATTCACAGTAAACATTAATCACCAACAAACTCCTTCCTTTTAGCAGTAGATGAACGATGAATTATTTAAATGTTTTGCAACTCTTACCACTGCTAAGCTGAAGGATGTGGTCAGTAGCCATTTTGAACTGAAGTGTGTCCATTCTCAGAGAAAGCAAAGACAGAACGAACGTTCGCTTTTGAGGCTTACCTCTGACCACCAAGTCAACAGCAATGGAAATGCTGTCCACCTTCGTTTGCACGGCGCACGTGTACTTCCCCGCGTGCCTCAGCTGGATATTTCGAATCATAATGTCTCCTGCTGAATGCTGCTGTCATTCAACACGTGCACAATCACACACACACACACACACACACACACACACACACACACACACACACGCACACAGAGTTCCATAAGCAACAGGGTAAGCCTCCAGCTATTGTAATTCAAGAACAATACTGACTTTCCAGCCATATGGGAACACAACCAGCTAAAACAGAAAGCTCATTCTCATGTATGTGTATCTTGAATAATAAATCCACAATTCCTCATGCAGCCTTTCCCTCCGTATTCTACCCAGAAATATCTTCCTATGTTGAGCACACATGCTTTTATTGTATCACTATAATTACAGAAATCTACTTGCTCAAATAACTTGATTTTGATTGTGGCACAGAGCAGTTTTAAGAAGCAGCCCGATGGTGGTCTAAACAGTTAGATCTTTAAGGGAGCCTTTTATTCCATCTCTAATTGCAATTCCCACGCCTATCATTTCAACAGAGGAGAGCAGAGCAGGTTCTGTAATTGTAAGGCAGTAAGAATTCTATGGAGTGGCTGCTAGCTTAATCAATGTAAGTGTAGACGTACAGCAATTTATCAGGGAGAGGAGACTGTAAATAATGGTACAAGAAGCACCTAAATCATAGAAGAAAGAGGAGAGACACCTCAGTGGTGTATTTCTTTTCTTTCTGCCTGCAGTTTTTGAAGGAGCCTTGAATTTTCTTTTAGGAAACAAAAATAAGCCTGCGTATCACATGCTGAGATGTAAGCTGTGAACCTTTTAAAGTATACAGTGGCTGACTGAGAGTGGTTGCGGGGCGTGTATGTAAATTTCATTTTAAAATAAACCACAGGCAGCAATTTTCTGGCCATAAATAATACACTTGATACAAACATTCCCCCTGCACTGCGGCTGAATTTATTATGACCCTGCTAAAAGAAGAAGTATAATATTGATGTACCAATGAATCTTCAGTGTCACCTCTTGACCTTTATTCAGTGAAATCTCTGAAGGGGTTGAAACATAAATCAATGTCTTTTGTGTAGCAGAAGAGCACAGTCGCACTAATAAAATCAGCATTCTTCAGCACACAATAATAAGGTTGTTTCGTGATTATTCATTGTGTGCTCCATGTGAAAAAATGTGATGTAAATGCTGGGACAATAGAGGTGTTTCTGGAGGATGTCGTCGGGAAAGACTGATACTGTTTGGGGAGATCAACATGAGGTTTTGCATAAATTACAAAAGTAAGCATTCCTGTCTGTAGTGATCTGGTCAGAGCCCTGTATTTTAGTGAGGTGGTGATCCTGATCCTGTGTGACTGATGCGTGATTCTTGCCTGTATACACTGCAGTTATCTATAACTATATTCCATATCTGGCATAAATCTAGTGTTGTATATTTTAAAGGTGAACAGCAGGAAGTTCATACAACGTCACAAACATGGGAGCTTCAATGCTCTTAAAATCATACAGTATATGCTAATGTTACATTGATTTTCTTAAGGTAATGTTACTGGTGTGAAGGCTTTAAGTCTCTGTAATTGCTATCACATCTCCCAGCCACTGTTTCGCACTGGAATGCCAAGTGTCATGATATCTAGCTAGATCTGACAGATGTCTATCACAGTGTATTAAAAAACATTTTAGAAATGCCAGGATCACTGTCACAGAAATTTTTTCTCTTAACAGTAATTTTTATTTGGTTTTCAGTAAATTGCTTTATTTCAAAATAGTGACTATTTAAGCTATCATGATATTGTGGGAACTTGATTTCTAATTGCCTGTACAAATGCATACTGTTTGTGAATGGAAAACCCATCTTTGCATTTCTCACAACATGACAACCTGTTGGCCTAACAGTTTTAAAGAAACCACAAGGGATAATGGACTTACGCCTCCCACTTTTTCAAAAAATCCACCGTGGCTCCCGAAGTGGATGACCTGCTCGTTGAAGAACCAGGTGAATTTGAGCTCCAGAGATGGGTCGTGGCTGACTTGACAGGGCAGGACCACGCTCTCCCCCACAGTGACGTCCAGGGTGGACGGCAGGGTGGTTATGACTGTCGGCTCTGAAACACACATTCACATGCACGCACGTTTGATCAAACACACTGTTCCGCTCCCCTTTTCCAGGCATTGTAATTCAGCACAGGAAATGGCTTTGCAAAAAGCCAAGCCCTTCCATCATCCTTATGGATATGTCAGACTCAGTTAATAGAAGGATATATGGGACAGAGCACACAGCAAACTCGGGCACACAGCTACAATAACTGGTATTAGTTTCAGCCTGAGTTCGTCTCTGTTGGGACTCTGAGACGTGTCTCTCCTGCATCCTGAAAAGCCTCAATGTGTCACTGCCAGTTCAGTCTTCAGCCTGGAACTCCCCTCGATCAGCCCGAAATTCCCAAAACACACTGCCAGGACAGTAAACAGCAGAGAGCTCCTCTTCAAGTCATCACTACTCTCTTTTCAAGCCTGCAGTGCATTACAATGGCATCACAAGGGAATAAGGCAGGCGTCCCCTATCTGCACATGTGTGGAGGAAGAAGGCGGAAGGACATGAGAGAGACGAGATGAGAGGGAGAGGCTTTGTTCTCTGAGTGTACAACACCTGTCTCCCTCTTGGGGGTGCTGTGATTACTTGAAATTGCCACTCTGAGCACACAGACTAAATTAACCATGGCAAATGATCCCAGGACAGGCATAGATTCATGTAGAAAGTGCCGGCAGTGCAGTCTTCATCCAGAGTGATTCGATACCTTCATTGTATTGGCCCCCTCTCCCCCACACACACACACACGCACACACACATGCACACACAGCACCATACACTCCCAATGTGATTTATCTAGTCGTTTTCTGATATCAGGCCAGAATGCTATCAGCTGGTAGGTTTTGTCATAGACGCAATGAAAGTGTGTGTGAGAGCCCCAGTCCTCTATCGTCGGCGCTAAATGGTGAGCGATGGCATGCAGTAAAAACGTTGTAATGGCACACAGGAGGTATTCAAGGGTCTGTGTGCTCTACTCTGCTCTGCTTCTAAAGGCGGGCTACACCCTGTAGAACAAGTGCAGGAAGGAAAAAGAAAAGGTAAAAAAAACTGAAAGGGTGAGAAACACACCAAAAGAAGAACTGGAAAAGGACTGTTTTGCAGTGGTTTTCATAGTGAGACAGTAACTCTAAATGATGTGAGCAGAAGGAAACAGGAGACAACAAAAGGCTCAGGGAGGATCCACGGGGAAACTGAGTCAAAAATATTTCCTCCTCTATCCCTCCAACACGGAAACATACTAGAAACATTTATTTCCTTTTTTATTTCTTTTCTAACATGACCTCCTCTCCTCATGGTGTCCGCTGCCTGGTCTCTTATTGTCTCCAGGGGTTCACTGGGACAATGATCGTAGGAATATGCTCCCTTATTACCCTCCTCTGTCATCATTTGTGACAGATTATGGACAACTAAGGTTGGTTACACAACCACACGCTGGGCTCTTGAGCATAATTTGATTGATTTCTATCTTGTATAATGCCTTGTTACCTGCTGCCACTGTAAACGAGAGGACAGTAACCCGCTCACTTAGCGGGGTCAATCAGAGACAAGATAGAGAGCGCGTTACCGTGCTGAGACAGACTGGGTGGCACCTCAGGTTGTGCTGCTGAGGTGGGTCAAAGCACTGTTGACTTGTTTCAGTTTGTACTTGAGAGGCAGAAAGTGTTTTTTTCCATAGTCAGCTAATGTTAAAAGTCACAGTGTTTAACATGAATAACTGACTTAATTAATTAAACACTAACTAAAACCAATCTTCACATGTAATTTTTGTTAAGAGTAAGTGTTCACGGGGTGATTTCTTTCTTGTTTAGTAGACAAATACACTCCACTTGTACTGTACTGACAATTTTGGAATTCTTTTGAAAAGCTTCTTCTAATAACTACCACTGAGTGGTGGCTGTAACATTCATGATCAATGATTTTGAACAATTCACTTTAGCTTTCATGACTAAAAGAAAACGTGTCCACAAAAAATAAATGAATAAAAAAGTTTTGACTGAATGTCATTGAATTTTCATGCAGATAATTGAGCAAAAGTATTTTGTCTCTTGTCATTGTTGTCCAAAAGTACCCATATAACTGTTACAAAAACAACTCAGTCGACTGTTCTCTGCCCTCTTATCCTTAAGGTCTAGTTACGTTTTGGCAACTAAAACTTGGTTAAGGTAAGGAAAACATGGTAATGCTTTATTCCATGGCTCCAAAAAATCTTTCATTCTCCAGTATTTCCACTAATTCCAATCAGATCCCCATAGTTTGCTTGTGTAACCTAAAACTTGGTAGGTGAGCTCAACATGCAAAAATGTGAAAAGGAAAACATGGTAATGCTTTATTCCATGGCTAGGAAGTTAAGTTGAAATAACACACTTTCCATCAAAGCACAACTCTCTTTGGGCAAAGCACATCTTTTCTGATGTTAGCAAAGAAAACTGCCTCAGACCACCCATCAAACAAACCACCTTTGAGGGGAACTATTGCCACAAGAATTCATAAATTGTATGGCAGTCAAAAGGCAATGAAAATGGAGTTGGCACAGGCTACATTTACCAGAGACCACTGGACAAGTAAGCAACCATAACTTCGACATAACAGCAAACCTAATCAATGACAAACTACATTTAACTAAAGCATGCGCCAGGCAGTTTCTTGAAGTTGCAAAGGAGTTCATATTGCAAACTGATTTGCTATATGATCGCAGCAGCATGGATTCTATCGTTCGAGCATAGGGTAATCACCATGGCTCCCTGTGCCAGTGGGTTTGACAGGGTTCTGGTCAAGTTTAGTCAAAGTTAAAATTAAGCAAGCCTTGCACGGGCAGGAAGAGGAGAACACTCAGCCAGGATGTACCATGCTCTGGAATTCAACTCTCAAAATGATAAAGCAGGTCCAACACAACAAAGAGCCACTAAAGGCAACGCTGGCACAGCAGAAACACAACTTCTCCATGCTAACCTCAGCTGAATATGACAGGCTGGCAAAGTTGGATACACTGCTGGGGCCATGCAGGTAGGGTGATCTCCCTATCCTCTCTAATTTTATTTTCTGACAAATACAATTAATATAATGGCCACTTTTATTGTTCATTTTCGATTGTTTATTTTATTGTAATTGTATTGTAGGGTGGAGGGAATATCTTATCTTATCTTATCTTAAATCACAATTCTTTGATGTTACATTGAACTGACACTTCTCCCTCCCTGTCATTTACAGGCCCACCCTCTGAATCCTGCAAAGACACCTCATGGACATCAAAGAAGAATTAGTGACAAATGACCAGGCCACTACACTAGAATCTGATAAACTGTTGATATTCCCACATCCCCAGATGTGGTGGGGGAGTTCACTGGATTCTGTGAACTCAGAAAACAAAGAACAAAGAGACAGGCTCAGCCACATGGAACAAAATGTGTATTAAGTGTCATGAAAGGCTTTGTTGGAACTACGAAAGAAACTGAAAATTGTGACTTCAGATGTTGAGTTTTGGTGAAGAAATAGTAAGAACCGAACTAACAAGAACGGCTTACACATACCCCAAATCCAGAAAGAAGATTTAAGTCAAAATGCCAGTCTGCCGGATACAATGACTTCAGAGAGCAGTGTGTCTGTGCGTGTGGGATAACCCCCACTTCTGCATTTTTTCCCCTCAAGGAGGAGAAGGACAGGCATTATACATTTCTTTGAGAAAACCAGGAACAAGCATGGGCTGATTTTAATCACAAGTACACTAATACATACAAGGAAATTCTAAGATAGGGGAGATACAGAGGGTGAGGACTGCACTGTCACACTCCCTTTAACAGTAGACTATAAAACAAGAAGAAACCCAAAGATCACTCTCCTGGCTCTTGTTACTTGTCTTTCTTTTAACCCTCTGGTGTCTGATCCTTCATTTCTGTCTGCTGACCGACAGGACTCGCTGAGCCCAGTTCAACACCCGCCGAGTTAATTTGTCCCTTAAGTTAATTTGTGTTAGACACTTTTGCCTCAACACCAAGAGAGCAGTTTTGTTTTGATGACTATCAAGTTATATCACTGGATCAATAATTAAAGTGGTTCTGTGTAGTAATTCTGATTGATGCCATATTTGCCCAAACTGGGCTAAAACATTCCCCGCAGTATTCTTGAAATCATTTTAGGCATGTCCCCTGAATTGGTGTGACCTGAAGGAAGCCTGTAGTCATTAATTCTATTGGTCTTGTGTGTTTGTCTGTATGTCACTGAGCTCTGGCATGGTGACAAATATGAGTCTTGCTCTTCACCTGCGTTGACCCTGCCTATATAGTATAGCTTTAAGGTTGCTTTCATGAAGGACCTCAACAGGCAGAAGAAGTACAAACAACACCACAACATAAAGGAACACAAACCAGATATGGTTAAATGTAGCAGTAACTCTAGATCCCAGATTCCTCAGGGGAGGACCTCAGGTTCCCAAAGCAGACAGGAAGAGGTGTGGTGAAAAGAGTCCGAGTCTGATGATAAGGCATCGTCCACAGACAAAACTCTAAACAGCTATAGGGAAGAGCCAGTGTCAGCACAAAGGCAAGTCCACGACAGTGGTGGCTGGCACACACAGGCGCCCATGGTAAGCTGGCCCATAGTACACAAAGGTACTTGGCTACACCTGCTTCAACAGTGCCATGTTTTCTTTGGCAGGCCACGTCGCGCAGAAGAGGAGGTCAACTCTGTCATCTGAAAATGTCAACAAGCTAGTGTGCCTGAGCAAGTGGTAGAAGTAGACTTTATGAACTGGTTGACTGGAGTCATGTCGCACAAGTTCACACTGTTCTTATTCGACTGAGAGTGTGAAAATGGACTGTTCACTTTGTCGCTTAAAAGACACTGTGGCATTCAGTATCTTAAATAGGCCTACTGACTGTGAGATGTTACTTGGCAACCATTTACAGGCAAGCTGTTTACATTCACTTTGTAGGAGATGTAACTGTGTAACTGTTCTTTATGCGGTTGTCTGCTAATTAAATCTGCAATTCATTGTGGATGTTGTGGGCAATGCCAAGCACGCCCTCAGACTTTTTACTTGCCAAATTAAGAGATTCTAATTCTAATTCAGAAATCATTCTAACTTAGTTGAGATGAATAAAGGCATATCTTATCTTATGTTATGATACAGTAAAAGTAAAGTAAATGCTAGTATTTAAAAGTTGTGATTAATCATAATTATTGTGATTAATTTGACATTTTTTTTAACGATTGACAACACAAGTTAGTTAACCGACTCAGCTACTAGTTAGCAGTAGTTTGTTAGACTACTAACCTTAAGCAGCAACAGCAGTCATTCTAAACCGAAGGGACTGGAGGAGGTGTGGGAACCAAACAGATGCCTTGCTGACACTGGCTCACACTGGGAACACTCAGAGAAGCTGTGTAACAATAACACATGGTGTATACGGTTATCAAATAAATCCCTGCTCCTCTTGAGGTGGACTGATATGCCTCACATGGCCAGTTTCACCAGTCACCCCCTCTTCCCGCCGTGCATTCTCCTGGAGCGTACACACACACACATGCTATAGTTTTTCACACAAGGTGAGTGATGTGAGCTTGAATCATACAAAAAAAGAGGGTATCGAAGAGCCACGGGCCACGTATTCACTGGAGCAAAGCCTCATTCTCAAACGCTAAGTCCTTCAAACTGAGATTCACACAGATGATCCGGAGGCATGCTGGTGCAAGACAAACACAAACTTGTACAGATGAAGAAAAAGGGTTTTCACTGGCAGGTCAAAAGCCTTTTCTCAAAAGGCTGCACACAACCTGCAAGTCAGGCTAAGATTATGTACATATTAGGTATCTGAAGGTAAATCAGTGTAACATTATGCCAACATTATCTCTCAGGTCATTTTGGAACAAAAATGTAGTGACCGTTAGAAATCATTCCGCCCACAGTTTTTCCTCTCCTTGCTTTTCGAATTAACAAACCAAGAAGACTACTTCTGTCAGCACAGCTCCTCCCACGCACGCTTCCAAAGGACGAATCAAAGGTCTCTCAAGGACGAAGTCCAATTGCTGGAAAACCTTGTGTGTACATCTCTCAACAGATACAAGATTCACTGAACTCACTGTAATGGTAGACTGTGCAGTGGCACATCTGTAGCAACCTGCTGGTGATCACTGACAGATGGCTGCTCATTATTTTTCTATATGGCTGTCAGGAGTCACACATCGCATCGATTTCACATAGTTGCTGGCAGTGAACATGGAGCAAAAGATTTGCTTGGGAAAGCGTATCCCAGATTTCTGTATAAAGCTGGGATGTTTTTTAGGCCCATTTCATACATTCAGTGGAAGTGGTAAGTAATGTAATCAGATGATTTATCTTCTGTCTTACACCTCCAAGAGCCAAAGGAATTACAATGACCAAAAAGCTGGGCTGCATCTGACATTTTATGTAACTTCCCAAACCCTCAATCACATTCATTCCCACTTTGTGCATAGAAATATGGCTGTTATCCCCTTATTTATACAATTACCACATCTTGGACATCTCCATGGGGGCCGACTTTCCACTCTACCATGGAGTGTGTCTGTTAGGAACAGTTATAAATACTTTTTCACGTTGTGAGAAATAGTTATTTTCTAGCATAACCCGGCCATAAACATCTGCAGCTATGCCGCTGGCTCTGTGAGGCTGACTAATTACAAATGTAAGCAAGCTAACAGCCTCACAGTGACAATTCTAACATGCCAAAGTTTAGCAGGCTACGATGTTATTTATTGTCACCATCTTAGCTTAGCATGTTAGCGTGCAAATATTTGGTAATTAGCACAGCTGAGGCTGATGGGAATGCTATTAGGTCTGCAGGTATTTGGTCATACACCAAAATACTGGAAGAGTTTCAATTTTGATTCCATGATGGCACGAGAGGAAAAGTGAAGAGATGACCAAAGCAATGGCAACTCATCCTGAGGGGAACATATGTGTCTGTACTATATTTCAAGGCAATCCTTTCAATAGCTGTCAAGACATTTCATTCGCATTTCATCATGGTGGCGCTAGAGGAAAATTCACCAACATGATGAGGGGATCAGAGTATCTGTACAAAAAAGAATGACATTGCCGTTCATGGATCCATTGCTAAAAATCATCCTTAAATATAAATGGGAACACAAAGACCATGATACGATAACCAAAATAGTCCTTTTTAACGCCTCCAAAGCAAATGGTCGCAATGTTGTTTCACAGTGTTGGAAAGATGAATTGCCTTCAGGGTTTGCAGAGGCAAACAGAAGCGAACACAGTATGATCTCAGAAGTTTTGAGTCCACTGACCAGCTATAATGATCGGACGCAACCCTAATTGCAACGGCGCCTCTCCAGCGTAATCAAAATTCAGGGAGCACATCCATAATCAAGTGCAATTAATCTGCTAATAACCATCCAGTGTTGGAATAATGGGGACATTAACAGGCCTCATCTGTTGTGACTGCTCCTCCGCTGTTTTCTAGGTGGCTTATTCACAGCAGGAGGCGGCAAATGCTTTTTGACAGGTATTTTTCGGCATTCATATCACCAAAGTCAATTTGAATAAACTACTGTCATCTCCCATAAGGGCTGCTCCTGCAACACAAATTTCCCCCCACTAAACAGGTTTCCAATCCTCAATGAAATAGTGCATCTAAATTACCCCATCCCATTTTCTAAACAATATCGATTGTGACAGAAAGGGACATGATCATATACAGGAACATTTGTACATCAGCTGCTGAAAACAGCTCTAACATATGATGATGGAAAGGAAGCAAGGGAGAGAGGGTGTCAAATAAAACCCATATTCCCTTTCACAAGAATAATAAGTGGATAAAGGTGCCATCTAGTTATGCTGAGAAGACATATGCAGGCGTGTTTCCTTGCAGCTTGATTGGAAAATCACATATAGGCCATCAACCTGAACCTACAGTGAGAGCAGCAGCCCCCCCACACACACACAGATACACACAAACACACGCGCCGATTGGCTGGGGGGGGGTTCTGTACCATTTTCATTTCACAGTGTGTGATAAACGGGTAAAAGCAGAGCGAAGAGTGTGACTGGCAGAGTGCAGCAATGCTGTGCCTTTCATTATGCCTCAAAGTCGAAGTCTGTGCTTAAAATTTCACAGCAATTAGCACGATCGCGCGCAAAAATACAAATAGACTGACATTTTACACTGTTAATTTCTTCGCTTCAATTATACAAAGGTTACTGATTATTTTTGTAGAAAGGCAGAGTCGTCAATGGGAGGCAGAGACAGGCATCAGCATAAATCAGCAGCAAGGTGCACTCTAAGCTCTCCCCACCTCCTCGACTGCTGCTGACTTCCAAGCATTCATAATATATGAAATCTGTCTTTTATAATTCAACAGAAAAAGGAAACATGCCTCGATAGTGATTTACAAAAGAAAGTACTGGTCTAGAGAGTTTTTTTTTTTTTAAATTCTCTATTATGATATTATGTGATGTGTCTTCTGGTAAAAAGTGAATTAGTGTATAGATTCAGTACAAGAAATTCCTCTTATCTTGCTGACATTAACGTTTTTCAAATTATTCAATCAAATATTCAAACTAAAAATGAATTCAAGTTTCTATAGAACTGCTTAGAAAATATGAGACAAAAATGCAAGCAGACTGCTGTGCTGTTGACACTGCATTTCAAAGGATTTTATAGATTGCTAACTTGTTGAAGAAAGACAAATAAATGGATTGAACATTTGAGCAAAAATCATAAACCACAGAAGAAGGAGAAGGGGAAGCTCTGTCTTTGAGAAAGAAAAATGATTCCACTTCAGAGAGTGATTGAAAACATATAGGAATTCTCATCATATATTCTGGGGAACTGGAAGGATTTTGGCACCGCTTTAGTATTTCCCCCCCCCTTTTTTAACCTCTACAACTCATTGCCTAACAGGTGAAAGGTCTCCTGAGCACCAACACAGGCAAACAATGAGTATTCTAATAATCTTTTCATATATACATGTAAAGCCATACCAAACCTTTTGAAATATGAGCCGTGAATTTTTCTCCCTAAGGCCAATATACTGAAGATCAATAATTCTATAAATCTACACAAGCCAAGGCAGAACAGGCATAATAACAATAACACAAATAAATTGAGTAACCTCTATGAAAAGGTGTCAGCAAATCCCCCAGAAACTGGAGGAGGTGAGAACACTATCCCTCGTGGACAGAAAAAACAGCAGTGCACACAGAATAGAGCCCCTAAATGAACATCAATGCATACAGCTCCACCTCACATTCATTTTCACCGAAGGCAAAACAAGGCCAGGCAAGATATGTTTCATACACAAGGCAATTCAAAGTCCTTCACGTGATGCATTAAAAACATAACAAAGAAAGAAAAACAGCATGGAAATAAAGTTCAAATGAAAAGAATAGAAACCTTTTGAAAGAAAATGTAATGTTAATAACAGAGATATAAATATAGGATCTGCCCTCCTATCCTATATTTATATCTCTGTTATTAACACTAAATTTTCTGGTTTATGAGTACTTAAGGTAGGCTGAGCATATTTTCAGGTTAAGACGTTACTTGCTACGAGAAAACTTTGTTATCTTAGTTACAAGGTCTGATATTGATTTGGCCCATTTTTAGGAAAGGCTGTAGTTTATAATGCTTGCAAGGGAAATTTCCTCCTTTCTTCCGGCTCAAACAATTGTTTAATTCCCCCACATGCTTCAAGAAAATTACCTGATGACAGAGAGCAAATCTTAGAAGCTTGTTGGTAGAATATCAGAACAGAAAGTGGATGGCTTGAGATGCTGCATCCAAAGTTTTGTAGTCAACAGTATGAAATCTTGTCATTCCTATATTCCTTCAATGTAACTGTAGATGAAAATTAATTTCTTTGCATGACACTGGATGTTTAATGCAAATGATGAGTTTCTCTTTAAACATGCCGAGGAGAAACTGAAGTTTTGTCAGCTTCCTGGCAGTCCCTTTTCTGGATCATTATTGATGGTGCTTTTTGTTTACCAGATGATGATTTAATACTAACAGGTGTAATGGCATTCTCAATTTTCGTAATTGAAATGGTCAAAAGATCATTCACGGAGGGCAAAGTGAGCACAGGCAATGTAGAGAAAGCTTTCATGAGCGGCATTCTCAATGTTGATCTTGTGTGGACTAGGAGTAATATGCAAACCACATAAAACCGAATAGTGATCTGATCCAGCAAGGTGAGGAGCAACATGTAAAATATTAACACTCTTCGTGATAATCAGAACAAAAGAATACCCTTGTTTGTGGGTGCATCTATGTGCTGAGTCAATTCAAACGTGTCCAAACTGGGGAAAAAAAAGTCCTTATGTTGTAAAGTGTAATAAGTCACAGCAGCAGAGCAGAAATGCAACCCCCAGCCCAGATGATCTAATAACACTAGGCCTTTTTCACACTGCATATCCTCTGACAGTACTGGAGGCACAGAGGCAGTGAGCTGAATGTTTTCAACACCTCTGCAAACAGACATAGCAGCCGGGGTGTGTCTGTCTCTCCAGTGATGACAGCGCAGAGAAAAAGCCCTGCTCCTCATGACTTATCAAAAGATGGAGAGAGTGAAGTGGTTGGAGGCTTCACAAATCGGTGTCCTCCTTCTCTATGTTAGTCATGTTTTATTTATGAAATCGAATACTTCGGGTTAGTTTTTCAAGGGGCAAAATGAAATATCAAGCAACTTGCTACATGCTGTCAGGGTGAAAAACATGCATTTGAAAAAGGTGTCCAGTACTTTATTGGTAAGGGTCCCTGCTGACTGAACTCCAAAAAGAGACAGTGATGAAATGTAAAGAAGGAACAGGAAATACCTTTAACTGTGATGCTTCCTGTGCTGCTTGCCACGCCGAACTGGTTTCTTGCCATGCAGGTGTAGAGACCTGCATCAGATTTGGTTGCATTCCATATCCGAAGGTTACCATTGCCCAGGATGGAGACCCTGTAGTAAAAGAAGCAAATTTAATTTCATTTATAGCACTGCTGTAGCATCAGCTTGTACTATTGGCAACAAATGCTGGTATGCATATATTGTAATATTTTATCTGTGATGGCTTTTAACTGTGACATATGGTTGACATAGCAAAAAGTTAAGTGACTACCACACAGCAGAGAACATTTCTCAGTGTCTCTAATTAAGTTCTGCTTCGTGCAGATGACAACGATGAGAAATTGTATTTTCAGGGGTGATTAATTCAGCCCATGACTTCAAGATATCTAGGACAACAATGGCTTTGTGCCCTTAATACAATGGTCACAAGCGCTTCAAAAAAAGGTCAAAAGGCCTTAAAAAAACTTGACATTTTCTAAATAACAAGCAAAAATGGAAATTGTGCCCTTGAAAGCAAGGTACTGTGGGAAATCAAGGATGGACCAACTCATCAAAGCATGCTGCATTTTAATTATCTGAAATACTCTGCTGAATCTGCAAACTGTAAATATGAAACGGCGTCAGCCTGATTGTGAGAGGGGTAAAATGATGTGTGGCTGGTAAATTGCTTTGTTCACCTATGAGCAGAGTCAAAGGAGTCAGATTCATCCACTGTTTCAGAATCAAGCAAACTGAGGAATAACCTACAGGGGTGATTCTTTAGTGATTTTTATTTAGATACACATGCAATATTCCACACGTGTAGGAACACGCATAAGCACTTAAAGCTGCACCAGTTCATATTTTTATATTAACGATGGGTGAAATGACTAGGTGTAATGTGAAAGAGGTTGCAGAAGTGACAAATCCACTGAGAATTCACCCAAGTCTGCAGTTTCTCAGCTTTATAGTTTATAGAGCGTTTTAGCATCTCTCAACTCATTGTTTTGGGTTTATAGTCCACAACTTTACTGTATTGCTGCAGTTCATTCTCAGAGCTCCCATCAAGCTTGTTTCCAATCACTTGGTGGCTGCTTTCAACAAAAAACCTCCGATGAACTCACTGACTGGCAGACAGACAAGCTTAGCGAGAAGCTGGTGGAAAATAGTGCAGTGCTTAGCAGCTAAAAAACAACTATTTTTCTCTGGTAGAGACCAAAGCAGAGCCACAAGGAACACTGGACATTCATTATGTAGCCAGAAGCACAATTCCAAATGACTGATAATGCTCTGGGTGTGTAAACAATCAATTGCTATCACGTTTGTCATATCAACTTTATGAGATGATAATATGTCAATGTTGTGTTTACAGCTTGTTGCACTGCCCACAAGTGGACAAAAAGATCACTCTATGCACATTTCTTCATTTTGTGTTTTTGTATTTTAGTTGCTGTTTAATAGTTTTAAGCCTAAGCCTGAGTCAGCTGATGCCCCCTTTAAGTTTAAAAATATATATGCTTTATAAGTTTTTTAGAAAAGCCTCTGTAAACAGTCAGATTTCCAAAATCACAGCAAATGAAAGTAAAAACAATAGTAGGATTTAAACCCATTCAGCTAAAAATGACAATGTGAATGAAACAGTAGTGAGCCTAAAAAATAGTGTCAGGGCTGAAAACAAAAACACTGAGCTGAAAGGTGCCACAGAGTTTTTTAGAATGTGAGAGTTGCATGATAATTCATGTCTTATGATGATCCAGAGTTAATACGAAAATATTGATGATCGCTGCTTCAGTGTTTCAGAAAAGCCCTTTTTGTAAGCAAGTGTCATATTTCTATAAAGTAAAAGTAATATTTACACTATTTCATCAGACAGATTTTTGGCTATTCATTTTACCCTCTGCATACACTAACTCTAACTCTGTAAAGCATTAATCAAAACAATATGTTCCTTCTTTATTCACATACTACATGAATGCATTAATTCATAGTTCAACATGATCAAAATGCAAAGTAACAATGTAACTGTTTAGAGTGATGTCACTCCCTCAACTTGCCTTAAACTTAATCCTCTGCCACTTTTGATTGATTCAAAACAACTACTCGATGGTTAAAGATAATTGATGATGCTGTCAGAGACGAAGCAGTGGGGGGTTTAATAGCCACGGTAGAAGTCTGAATGACACATGACACAGGGAACAGTTCATCAGCTTTGACTGTTGTCATGTGAGCAAGTGTTTTCTTGTTAACACCACTGATGTGTTTAGCTGGATGTGAAATGCGGTTGATACAGTGTGACACAGTGTGATATTTCCCCCCTGGTTCACTGTGTGCATTGGGTCTTTTTCAAGTGCTGGGGGTGATAAGAAAGTGCAGACACTTAATGTAAGAAAATCTACTTCTAAAACCACATGGTACTGCTGAGTGGAGGCTTCTTGGTTTATATCAGGCTGAGAGAAAAGTGCTGAATGCAAAGTAGCCAACAGTGGCCATCAGTTACATGAGGGGCATATCGCTGTGTGGGATGGCCTACGGTTAATGACACCAAAGCCTGAGGCCGATAAATGTGAAGAAAATAGCCCATTAAATAGCACCACGGTCCTACAACTGACCATAACCCTGAGCAGAGTAAGCACAATTACAACGACGACTATATGTTAATTACATTGCAATGATGGCAATGTGTGCATACAGCAAAGTTTGTCTCATGTTATCTAAAGGAAATTGTGAACTAAATGTAATAGCTCTGAGTCACAGTGCACAACTAGTGGCCCTTTTGCAATCACTCAGAGTGAAAACAAAGGGGGAAACATACTCTTTTAACTAGAACAAGCTCTGACCCAATTCAAGTTAACCAGCACGAGGCTCACAGCAATACCTCAACATAACTAAATACCTGCATTTGTGCATTGGGCTCAGTGTATCCACAATCCCTTTATCCCCAGGGACAAAATAGCTATCATGTGACTTGTGCACCATGCATCTTGTAAGAGGAAGCTCTGCGGAGAGCAAAAAAAGTGGAGCCGTATCCGAGCACAATGGCTCTTACAGAGAGTTAAATCCTCAGTAGCCCTCCTGTGGAGCCAAGACTGTTCTTTGCCATTCTCCGCATCGTCTACCTTTTTCTGAAGCTTCACGCGAGGACTGGAGAGGCACTTTCCTTTCACAGATATTGCAGAAAGACCTGCTGTCTGCACAATTGCGCACTGTTTTAGTCTGAAACTAATGGACTACGAGGCAGATGAGGTCAAATACAGTAGAAGTCGACCGAGGCAACAGATGGAGGCTTACTATTAACACGTTTCAGTTTTGCTCCTGCTTTGCCTCTTCTCTGACATGGCCCAGACAACATGTCTGCACGATGTGCCCATTATGTGAGGAGACATTTCCCACCTCCATCACGAGAGGAGCCAGCGGAGGGGCAGGTATCAATAATTCACGTGTGAGATGAACACAAGTGCCACTCCTTTCATCCCTGCCTCACACAGGTTTAATGGACACAGCAATAATTCTCCTAAAAGGAGGCGATTATTTTGAACAAGGCGAGATGGCCAAATGCACTCGTGTAATCCCAAAAAACACAGGTGTGTATTTTGGTGAGATCAAGCCTCCAAGGACAGGGGCTGTACAGTGTTGATCCTCCCTGCTCTGTGACAAGATGAAAGAGACAAATAACATCAGTCACAGAGCAGCTATCATGGGCACTGTGAAGTGGAAATGGCAGGAAAGAGCCCGGTCCAAAGTAAAAGCCTGTTTTTGTTATTTCCTTACATTCTCTTTGAGACGCTGTTAACAGATGCAGACGTTGCCTTTTTGTAAGCTTCCTCACAATCAAAAAGGCACTTGAAAGCCTTGGTTTGATGTTTCATTCAGACATATTTTGTCTTTGATCTGTTTGATAAATTCTACATTGTGAGAGGAAACTGTCAACAACAATGCAAATAATGAGTCACAAAAAAGGCAAGAAAATTGTGCGTCGAGAGCAGCGGCTTTGAATTAAGTGCGGGACCTGAAATGTGGAGTGAGTTTCTAATGGCAGCCGCGTGAACCTTATGCTCAAACAGTGAAATCATGTAAGCTCGCTTTCTACATAAACACACTACCTCACCAATGCCGTCGAAGAATAGGAGTGCACTCATAAAAATTCAACACGCAAACAATATCCCTAATCACAGATTAGATTCTGATTTGAGAGTTTCAAACAGGACTGTTCATGAATACTTAGTGACTCCGAGATGCCATGGCTGATTGGTAGCATGACTGCAGGGTGGAGGCCGGTATCCGTCTCTACTTAATTAACAGGGTAAATAAAACAGGCTTGTGAAAATAGGGGTTAAGATTCTATCAGTGGAATTACTCAGCCATGAGACCACAGGAAGAGAGATCGTCACAAGCTTACGGTGATTTCACCATATAATTAGTCTCAGCTAAGGCCTTCTATACACAGAGATTATTGCCTGAGTGCACACACAGCTTGCTCAGCTCACCGTATGCAGCAGCCATTCACTTCCAAATACCACTCAACTAAATGGAGAAAGTAAGTGTGGAAGTACTGCAGGGCATGTGTTTGATATTGTGTTTGCCAGCCACGGTAAGCTCAGAGATAAGGTGAGGTGTGTCTATGTTACTATTTCTGACCCACACTGACCATCATCGACCTACCTGCGGGTGATGTTTCTAATCATAATTGTATCAAAACGTCAGTGTTGCTAACAGTGCCGGAGGCGAGAGGCTGTAATGCGGCGAGTGTGCGGAGAAAGAGGCGAGGTCACCACATCCTCTGAGCCGGGACAAGGGGTGGGACCTAACTTCAGGTGTTGATCTATGCTCTTGGCTGCCTTAAAAACCCTGAAGTGTAGAGTGGGGGAGGGGCTGTCTGAGATAAATTGAAAGGCTGTCTCTCCTAAGGTTCCCCACAGTGTGCTGTGCTGGAGAGAAACGGCATTGTCAGCGGCATAAATCAAGCCCAGCTGTGCAGCATAGACCCGGGACGCTAAAACCTGCCGAGCGCAATGCAACTGTGGTACAACTTCTCAGATGTCTGCTTTATGCAGCATTGTGACAAAACAAATGTGCGCTCTCTTTTCTCGTGGCGACATCAAGGTTAACGGTCAATTACAGACCACAATGTAGATACGCTCTTGATTATTATTATTTTTGTGACTGGTTCACGCTGGTGAATCAGGGACACCTGGGTATTTAATTTTGACAATTCTCCAATACAGGTGTAATTGATATTGATTTTTGCTCTACTCAGACCTGTGCCGATGACTCTCACCTTGTCGCATGGATCATGTGCTGCAGCAAATGATCAGGCCATTACCACACGGCTCTATGATAGGAGATGATTAAGGCTGAGGTGATCTGAAACTGAATTTAAAGGCCAAGACATAACCAAACCAAACGCCTTGCAAAAACAAGACGTACATAGTAGCTGTAGTTAATTCTGCTGCTTGAATAACAACTCAGCTCTGTCTATACTCAACCAGGACCTTTCTTCTAACCTAATATTTCTAATATTTCCACCAATGGGTAGACAGTGGTTTTGAGTGAAATATCTTGTCCACAGTTGGATGAGCTCCGAATGATACAGATGTTTACGTTCTCCACACAATGAATTGTAATAATCCCTGACTTTTCATCTAACACTGCCATTGGTCAAAATATCCATGAAGGGGAATGACATTCTCATTAACCTTAGCTGTGCTTTTTGATTCAGCATGTAGCACACTGAACAAATGTTGACAGTTGTTTCACTGTCAACCTGCTGTGTTGCTTACCTGGATTCACATGTCTTTAATGCAGCCAAGAAAAGGGCCACCCTACAACAACAAACCTTACCCCCAAAATATCAAAAGCATGTCATGACACTATTTGATTTTAAATTTAGCTTTGACCTGGTAATGATCATTGTTTATTTTCCACAACTATGTAGACAGAAAGCTGCAGGCATCAAACACAGAGGTCGAAAAGAGGAACTATCTAAATGATTGCAGGACCATAAAACTGTCTGATAATTTTCATCTGACAAATGTATTGCAGACTGAGCAACCCATGTGTCAAATCTAACATGCTGTGGATGCTTTTGGGTATTCATTTTTGGAGTATCTATAATGTCACAGGACAGGTTTAGAGAGCTGTGCACTTCTGTGAGCAAGATGACAGTTGGTAGGATGGAGAAATAAAGTATGAGTAAATTAAAAAAAAAAAAAAGTTGAGCTTTAAATATGCCATTGAGTCAATGCTCAGCCTGATCACAAGATGAAAAATGCCCGGTAGCCAAAAAAGGAGCACAAATCACTCCCTCAGTGTTAGACGTTATTTGGGAGCTCCATTACAATTTAACCCTACCAGTCTTAGAGCTGTATGAAAGTACTGTACCTTGCAGACAATTACCATCAATCGGGTAAAAAATACCCTTCTGACAGCGATCTTTTGGGGACGTCAATCAAAGCTCAACAACAAAATAACAAGTGCCTTTGTGATCGCTGTTGCAAGGAGCTCTTGCTTTAAGATAGAGCAAATGATTAAGAATGACTGACACAAAATAAGCATTCACTGTCCAGGTCTTAACTAAGGCAAGCTCTGCAGCTGCAAGCAGAGACATGTGCTGTTTTTTCCTTTCAGCTGCATTAAGCAGCAGTGGAAGAAGTAGTGAGATATTTTACTTCAGTAAAAGTACCAATACCACATTGTAGGAATACTCTGTTTCAAGTAAAAATCCTGCATTTAAAGTTGTACTTAAGTAAAAGTACTAACATCCATCCATCCATTATCTGTACACCGCTTAATCCTCTGCAGGGTCACGGGGGGGCTGGAGCCTCTCCCAGCCAACTTAGGGCGAAGGCAGGGGACACCCTGGACAGGTCGCCAGTCCATCGCAGGGCCACACACAGGACAAACAACAAACACTCACATTCACACCTACGGACAATTTAGAAGATTCAATTAACCTCAGCATGTTTTTGGACTGTGGGAGGAAGCCGGAGTACCTGGTGAAAACCCACGCTGCACAGGGAGAACATGCAAACTCCACACAGAAAGATCCCAAGCGTCCTAACCGGGACGCGAACCAGGGATCTTCTAGCTGTGAGGGGCCAGTGCTAACCACTGCGCCAAGTACTAACATATAAGCATCAAAATATACTTTTTCATTATGTTGTGATGCATCATTGTGTAAGCATCACTAATGTTGCAGCTGGTAAAGGGGTGGCTTTTTTAATTACTTTATGTACTAAAGCTGTCAGACAAATGTAGTGGAGTAAAAAGTACAACATTGACTTCCAAAATATAGTGGAAGTGAAAAAAATAAAAGTAGCATGAAATGGAAATATTCAAGTGAACTACAAGTACTTCAAAAATGTACTGAAGTATAGTACTTGATCTACTTTGTTACATTCCACCACTGACATTAACAGTAGAGTAAGTTACAGACGATACTTGAAATGACTTTCCTTCTGTTTCACTGTGTATTGGCACTTGTCTCCAGGGCACTGGCTAGCATTATAGCTTCTTTGGCAATACTGTTGATTTATAAAAACACGGCCAGGGGACAGGGCTGTTGGGTGCCGATGCAAGTATTAATCTCTTACTCTATGAAATGCACAAGTAGTTTGTATTACCATAATGTAAGCAGGAAAATGGCATCGCCTTAATAGCCAGGGTGAATTTAGTTTTTTTTCTTACTTTTTTCGTATTATTGTTTTGATAGATACAGCAGGACCTGTACACATGTGCAATGGATTATAATACAAACAATACTAGGTTAAGTTTATTAGACCATTTGAACACTGGATGTTCCACTCCAGGAATTGGTTGCTAGATCTATTTTCTAATAACAAAAAAAAGTTAAGCCTCAATATTCATAATGCTGGGATAAATGAAATTAAATGTATAACACATTTTGGTATCTGGTCTCATTTCAATAATAAAGGGGAGAAAGTGTTCAGGATCTCCTAATGTCCCCAGGCATGTTAACTTGTTATCAATGCCTGTAATGAAAATATCACAATAAAAAAACTCCCTTTTGCTCACTAACTCTTTCTCTCTCACACACACAGAAAAACAATCTACTGTCTAAGGACCTCACTGCAAATGAACCCTCTCAGAATAAATGTTGTGTGAAAGTGTGCATTTTTTATAGGAAGGTGTCTTAATGAAGCAGGCTGAGTGAGAACGTCTTAATTCCCGCCTGTGGAACATGATGTGATTGTTTTGTAATTGCATTGCGAGAAGATGGAGTTTATCGGCCTGGGCCACGGAGAGGTTGTGTATGTACTTTCAGAGGATTCCTTTAATCACAAATTGCTCTCCTGGTCTCTTCCCCTTCCAGAGATATTCATCTCTTCCTGTGTGCTGAGGTATCCCTTCAGGAATAAAGAGCACACACATGTTCCACAGGAAATTGTCAGAGGAACCAAGATGGATTACTCATGCTGCGCTGGCGGATTCTCGCTTTGAAAAATGATATCAGCCACAGTCTTGCAGATAAAAATAATCCTGGCCAGCAGTACACGGGATGCAGACGGGTAAAGAGGGTTTTGACCTAATCTCTGCAAACATCTCAGAATTCACTTTATCTCCGGTCAGAGATTTATTTAAGTTAAGTCAGTCAGAACCAGATTCTTCGAGGAGGCATGTTTTACTTTCCCTCCTTCAGCTCCAGAAAAGGGCAAACTGCTTATATAGCTAATGTACAGTTGGACTGATGATAATGATTGAAAATCTATGGCTCTGCATGATCTGAAGTCTTGGTGAGTTAAAGTATAGACTCTGTCTGTGAGTGACACAGTGGGATGCAGGAGGTATGACCATAACGCTGGAAGGCAAATTGATCCACTAATCATTTTGATGGTCTCTAAATACAACAACGGAAATCAATTAACGCCTGTGATCATGACTGACAAGCAAAGGCCGGTGTACAAAGCGTCCATCAGGGACGTGTCCTTCAACATACATCACCCTGACCAGAAGCCACAGAGGCATCAGAGGCATGTTAAATTATGAAGTTTCAGTCTAGCTATAATTATCACAAATCTCTGCTCTGTGTCTGTCTTTCCTGCTGGCTTTTTTCGTTTCTTTCTTATACTCTGCATGTGGAGACAGAATGAAGGTGTATTCATGCATTATATAACCAACAAACAAAATGAATCCTCGGTGGGCCGAGTCAAAGACCCGTCATTTTTCTGGCTAAGAACACTGCTGACAACTTTGTCGGCTTTGTCTTTTAGCAACTTTTTAGACCCCGTTAGCAGCTGTTTATCTTAAGAAACTGAAAAGGATGACCAATTTACACCCTTTTAGACTGTACAGTGTTACGGTCATATATTTTAAAAGATGAGCTGTAGCCCAGCAGGGACAGACTATATTTTGTAAATTTAGGTTTTTGCTACGAGCTCAAAGTCTGGAAAATGTTCCACCAATAATCAGTTGACCGTTAGCTTGATTAGGCCTGTCCAGCTTTCAGTACATGTGCCACTTGAAATTCTTTTATTAGCAGATTTTGGCTAACCAGCCAATTAAGCTAATTAGCCCTATGGCTAGGTTGAAAACGCTGTCTGTGGTTTACTTGCTAATTTCAAGATGACTTGGTTAAAAACAAGAAGCCTTAAGTCTTAACTACACTTTTTATGGCTACATGATGTTGTTCTAAAAGACTGGCACTAAAGCTAACAGGTCTCAAGCAAAAAGTTAGCATCCTCACCAGCTGATGATCCACGTAGAAGACAAGAAAATGAAGCAACTATTTATAGATAATAATAATAGATATAATTATAATTTAAGTATAATAAAAAAACTACAAATATATAATATATATAGTAAATAGCAAACTAAAGGTTCTTTGTGTAGTCTAAGGATGATAGCTTCTGCTTCAGCATGTGGAGAAATCAAGCGGCAACCTCCGGTGCTGAAAAATGAAGCCAACATGGAACTACAAAAAGCTGCAGTTCCTCGAATGGAAAAATAATGGAAATAAAGATCCTCCATGTTCTCTGTGCAAATACAATATTTTGTAACTTCAAAATATTAACATCTCATTTCTGAATGTTTCCAGAAATAACGTTAACCCAGATGTTGTTATTGGTTAAGCTGGAGTTGGTTATTGAAACTAAACGGTAACATAAAATTTGACGGTCCACAAACTCAAACGTTATTTATATTTATGTTTTTAAAAACTGACTGACTGTGATCGGCTGGAGGCTGACATGTTGACATATAACGTTACTCTAGCTTATTAAAGTACCGTAACCGGTGCCAAAGCCGGCCGGTACCACCGGGTTAGCTCGGTGGCCATGTTTCATCAAACAGGCTTCATTCAGCTCCACCCTCGCTCCACCTCTTTGTCCATATTTGGATTAACTGGAGTTAGGTCACCACTGCCAAGATGGCGGCCCCCTATAATTGGCTTCAGAATTGCTCTTCAGAAATCTACAGATGACGTCATGGAGGCTACGTCCATGTTTTATACAGTCTATGGGAGAAATCTAGTGCTTGATAGGCCTGTGTTGCCTCATTGTCAAACTGTGATTGGATAGTTGTTGTTTGTGGAAGGGATTTGGCAAGCTGTCTTCTGAGCCTGATCTGGCAGGAATTTAACAAATAAGCCAACTATGAGTGTTCAGATAATACTGTGACTCATTACATCCCATAACTCTAAACCCTCTTCTAAAGAACTTCTCAAGATCTAAACTGTCCAAACAAACAATCTATCATGTAGTACACATAAAATCAGCATCATTCTGCAACTGCAATGTCTTAAAAAAAAGAAAAAAATTATGGTGATTAGGATTCATGCTAATGTCTAAGTGACGGACCTGGCAATCTCCTCCACAACCGAATAGAAAATATGTCTCTTAATACAGGCAAATGCCTATAATCCACACTTACTAGATCACAGTGAGCAATGTGAAGATCACGGGCTGCTTCTAATCCAACATTATCTGATGATCACAGCACGTCTCACACATGGCCCTTGCTAAGAGCCACAAATATATCATACTGGTAATCATATTAATCTACAGTGACGTGACTTGGGCCGCCAAAGGCCAAGGGTTGGACACGCAGCATGAAAAAAACAGAAGGAGGCAGAGGAGTCTCTTGCATTATGAAGCCTTGCAGTCTTGCTCCTTATTCATTCTTACTTCTAACATCGCTTATATCACGGTCATAAAGAAATTAAAGAAAAACAACTCATAACTATAAGAATTTACTACTTTGATTGCTAATCAAGCCGGCCATATACTTGGCCTTTCTTCCCAAAGAAAAGCAGGACTTTGTCTCTTCCCACTGAGATTCAAACCAACCAATGAGATTATTTCCACCTCCCGAGCAGCTCTAACTCTGAGACATGTTTGGATAAATAAAACATTTAATCTGCTATGCGGATGTGTGCACGAGCAGGCACTTCTGAACAGTATCGGCTGTTGTCTGCAGCTGCCAGGATCAGCAAAGCATTAATCCTTGGTTTGCTCCCATTCTCCGGCGAGGGGGGAACGTGCTGCTTCACCTGGCTTTTTTTTTTTGAAGCTACAGCCATGGCGGAGAGGTGCAGGGGAAGACAAAATGAAAAGCACCAGTCAGCTGTCCACGGCAGCCTTGTCAGGCAGTAAACCTTTCCTCAAGGCAAAGTAATGAAATAAGTCTTTCTGGGCACACAAGCTTCCAGTAATCAGGCCTGGCACACTGCTAACCTCCACAGAGAGACAGAACTCCACTTCACAAGCAGATGTTCAATTAGAGGCAAATGAGGAAATTAGAGATTTGATGAGAAAAAATGTGAAGTGACATTTAAACATGATAAACAATGTTTTTAATAAGTGTAACAGCATGCAGGCTAAGAATGAGGAGACTGAAATAGCGGTGCTGTCCGTTCACATGGATCATTTCATCAGCACCTTTATTAATACACCTGTTTCCATACAGCGTTTATTAATTCCAAGTCTTCACAGAATCAAGCCCTGAGACATTTGATGAGACTCTTATTAAAACCTCCTTGAAAGAGAACAAAGGCATCATGGAAAGATAAGAAGATACGCGATAAAGTAAATTAATGCAAAGTTCGCCGCTGTGCCTCTTCCGCAGTGTTGGTGTTCTCCTGACGCTGATTCTTTCTGGAGTGCGTCTGGCAGAGCAGATGGGCCTATAAATGGAGATCACTCTGCGAGACATCTCTTCATTTACGTGACAACCATGCTTATTTGCTCTGCCAATGTAGGAGGGATATATAATATGCAAGAGGGACAGTGTACCAGTGGGTCATGACTACAGATGGAATCTGGTCAATCCAGCTATAGTAAGTGTTCCTCCCTCTGCAGACTAATGGATTGATCAACATCCAGGCCACATACAGATGCCCTCCTGTGTCTTCTCACTTTAACTCAGCGAGCTACTCAAAAACTTGTCATGTTGAGCTTACACCTACAGCTCAGACTAACAGACACCACTTAAAGCTATAAACACACCTAGCAGATGATTTCCAAACCGCTCCGGGCACGAAAATGAGTCAGAGAACATCCTGCGATAGTAATTTCTCATGCCTGCTGATTCATGCGCCGCACTCGCTCTTCAACGCACACGTCGATAGTTTGGCAAGAGCGAAAATCCGAATTAAAAGTGTACGTCGGAGCTCAGTTTGTGACAAGTGACAAAAGAAAAGAAATATGAGAGGAAGCAGGGGCTGACATTCAAGCCAATTTCCCAAAGGCATTTAATTTCAACAAGTAAATTGCACAGACTTTGAAAACAAGTGGCCCATTAGTGTGTCAAGCTGCTCGGATGTGGCCACTTTGAGATTTGATAATGTTTTCTTTATGACAAAGGTAAGTGTGATCCAGACATGTTAGACATGGAATTACTGTGCGATGAAATACATAGCTCAAAAGATGATGGCTGGATTTATCTAATCTTTAACTCTTCAAGGGGGATTGATAGTAAAAGTCTTCCAAGCCTGGAGACGACTGTTCCTTTTTTAGAGATTTTAAAATATTAGGACCTATAAAAACATTTTCCACATCGTCTTGACAATATTCATCATTGTAGACCTTTCAGTGAAATTTGACAAGTATAAGTAGCATAGATACAAATCAGGTTTAGTGTATATAAAATGTGGCAATGGAATGCATCATCGATTTAAGCTCTTAATCTGTTCTATCCAAAAGATGCAGAACTGAGTCAAACACAATATGACCCCAATCAAATTTAATGTTTCACAGCGCATGACAGAATTATGCTTCGAATTATTTCTAATCTGTGATCTTCATTTTAATATGAACTGAAATTAAAATTCATTTTACTTCATGTTGTGATTCAAATCACAGTGCAACCAAGAAGACAGTCTAGTTTGCAATGTGAAATAAAAACTCCAAATATAGAGTGTTGTATAGGGACAGACGTCTTTCGCAAGCCACTAATGGTACACAACCAATGCTATGTGAGCTTGCTGGGAAATTAAAAGAAAAAAAATCTTGTATTGATGTTTTGAGGCTTTGACAATTTTGGCTTTAATTTTTCAAACTTATCCTGCACACATTGTAGGCTCCAAAACCTTTTGACATGACCTCACCACAGCCACCAGTCTGGCCAGTGAGGCCAGACATTCGGGGCATCTGGCCAGAAGACACTAGTGTAAACATTTCTATTTTGAAACCCGCTCATTGTGATGGTTTCTGTAATGCGTGGCTGTCCTGACTGATTGTCTGAATATGCAGTGATTTACTTGTGCGATAAAGATGTGGCTTGTTTGCAATGACACACCGTGAATGCACTTACAGAATAAAGCAGTGTTGATTTAGATGCCTTAATCCACTGAAGAGGGAGTGTTCTGCAACAAGATTAGTTTATCTGTCTTATCATGCCACAACCAAACCAACCAATAAAGGCTATTTCTGATCAGTGGCCAAGCAGGCCGCTAAGACAATGGCTGCTGTGAGATTTACTGGTAGCAATGTGCATTTTATTTTTAACAAGGTTTTTAGTAAAAGCATCAAAACCTAAATTCATCTGCTGAATAAAAAAAGGTGAAATTGGTGTTATTATAAAAATAAATGACTATAAAATCTTCAAACCCAATTTTCACATCCAACTACCTTGTTTTCATATATTCAGCAAGAATTAAACATATAGAGAAGCTGAGTTGCAATTTAGAAACCAACACTCACACTGTTGTTTAAGATTTGTGAATCTCAATGGTTTTAAATTAACTTTACAAAAGCATTTTATGCATGGCGGTGCAAAGACGTTGCATTTGCACTCAGAATACAGGAGCGTTTCTGACAGCTTGACGAAGACAAGCCGCGCTGTGTGAATGTTAAAACTGCTGATATTTGGGAGACGTGTTACACAGTCTCCAGCTTCCCCCTCTTTCCGGTAGCATCCCTCCTTTATGTTTGTGTCTACGTGCTGTGGGACTGTACATCTCTAGTTGTTTGAAACCACTAATCTTGAGTAAGGACGAGCTGATTTGAACAGATGTTACCTTGGCAACAAGCTTCCTGTACTCACCTTGTTCAGAGATGTCACTCAGATGGTTACACTCCCATGTGCACAATGGCTGCTACAGCTAACACCGATGCACCATTTCACAGAGCTCACTATTCAGACGGGTGTGTGACTGTACCTAACAGAAGTTTCTGGCTTGAAATTATTGGAGAAATGGAGCATGTTTGAAACATAGAAGGGCTCTTATACTTTTTAAAATGTCCCCGAAAGGACATAAAAAACACTGAAGATCCACAGCTCCTGGCTGCAGAACAGACACAGAACAAAGCATAACAGTACCTAAAGAACCATCAGCACCATTTCAAGCCCTATAGAGTGATCACATAACCACTTTTTCTCCCATTCAAGTCCCACAGATCATCAGAGCAGACTGTTTCACAGACTGGCAGCAGAGACACCTCAGTGTATGACTGATATGCAGTGATTTTAGGCTTTTCATTTGAAACCTGAAAGATAATAACATTTGTGGAATCCTGGATTCACAAATTGAGTTTTCTGAATGTCACAAATGCTAATACAATTAGTTGGCTCTGCCCAGAGAATGTTAACGATTTATTATAGAATCTGAAATCCTTTAATAAATGTCCTTTAACAACTATTCAGCAATTATTTTCAATTAGCCAAAGTATCTAGGTTTTTAAATAAATCAATAGAGAAAACACATTTTTGTTAAACTATTTGTCATCTGTGTTGTGCACTTACCGACACAACAGGAGCTCAACTGGCATTTTGACTGGGCAGCAGTTTGCCAGGTGCATTTTGTACCATCTCTCCTCAGCAATTTTAATAGACATCAAGGACCACGTTCTGCTTCTACACTAAATCAAGCCACCAGCAGCGTTCATAGTTTTTTCACAGTCATGATGCATAACCTAAAAAAACATTCAGTACAATAAAAGAAAAGAAAATTTTAGCAAAAAACATTTGCATTGCATTGCCATATCTCCAACCTAGTACAGATGTATGACCTTTTGGACCGTGCTCACTAAAAGGAATTAAGCATGGATACCTGAGGTGTGCTGGACTTACGACTGTCACTCAACTAGCACGCCTGGAGGGGAACAGAGTGTGAATGCTAAAGAGCAAATATTAATCAAATACATTTTTTTCACTTAAAGTATTATCATCCTCCATCTTTTGCAACGTGCACCAAAACACTCAACAAGGTGACATGTATCCGCTGAAACACGCTGCAGCCTCGCCAGTGCCTGAAAACAAAAGTGGAGGGACTTGTCCCAGCCACACCCAAAGCACTGTAATGCCTCCCTCCAGGGGTAAACACCTTCTTCAAAGCAGCGAAAGATCCTGTGCAAATATTTGCATGACTGCCAAAGCCCATCGAGATAAATACTCAAGGTCTTTAAAAGACGGCGTTTAATGCGGGAGGGAGCAACATCAGGATGTCAGCACATCCTGCGGCGGCTCACGAGAGGACGGTTGATTGAATGTGTCCGCTACGAACGGCCTAACAAACTTGATTTCTTCCTGCTAGTGACATATTGAAATGGCGTGGTTTTTTAGGCTGTTCTCCGCAGCTGACACGGCCCACTTACACACTCATCAGCAAGACCTGCTCTGCTCTGCGCTCTCAGCTGCTTTGTTCCAGCTGATGTCATCTAAACCTCGTCCCTGCAGGGTTGTCTGGGGTAGATAAGACACCCCCGCCACCCTACTGGTCTTCAGCAGAAAAAAAGGGGGCTGCTGCTATGAAGATGGATTACCCAGCTGGTGACACTAGTTCCCTTTCCGCCGAAGCCACGGTGGAGTGCTAACGCAATTAAAGCAATTAATCTTCAACAAAAGGGGTTCACAGCTACCTCTAACAAATTTGCACCTTTCTGTACAGGTGCATAAGTGAACAGACATGCTCAGACATGCACGCATACGCAGACAGCACATGCAAAGAAACAATTCTTTTATCTAGGCTTAAAAATACATAAAAAGTTAACAAGCAAGAAATATAGCACTCGTGCTTATCACTGATGTGTGAAAGCAGGATGTTGTTTGTTCCATCATTTGCGGTTCACTCATTTGCATCAGTGGCCTGCTTTCACTGAAGTCTTACGATTTTCAAAGGAAGCAGCGGGATGAGACTGAATACTGTCGTCGACCTACAGGCAGGACAGCTATTATTGGGCAGGCGTTTAAAAGACACTGTTCTAATGATTACAACAACAGATGCTGAGCATTTTTGTTGTGTGGCGCGCAACACAGGGGTGTATGTGTGCCTGTCACAGATGAGAGAAAAGGGAGATAATAGGAAAGAGAGTAAGTGGGAGCTGTAATCAGCACATTTAAAGGCTCTGGCTTGCGTTTTCAAGCTCTGTAAACAGTTACACCACCGCCTAGCTGGCAATACAGTCCGTCATCACGGCAAAACATTTCATTTTAATGTTATACAGCCGGGACTGTTGAATTTTAATTTGTGCTTCTTTCTTCTTTCTTCATTTCGGAGCAGCGGCACAGGTGGTCTGAGCCAAATATCATTTATTTAGTGCGAGCAAAGGCATTCAAACATATTTCTGAACATCAGTCAGACTTTTAAAACTACCAGAATAAAGATAGTATTAAAGGAATCCATCTACTAATTGCCCATTATCACGATTCTCTCTCAAACAAAGAGTCAAACTAAACGGCTGCAGTAAATCTGCAACAAAAAGAAGTCTCTACTTTAAATGATGCAAGAGTAATTCATTAATTACACTTTAATGACTCAAATCTTGAATCATTGATTATTTATCACAGCAGTTGGTCATTATGTGATTTATAGTTAGGAATAAGTGAGGGCACTAATGGACAGGTACGTGCAGTGATAGAACTTAGACAGGCAAAGCATCTATTTAACATTGGGACAGACACTGACTTTTCATTTGTCACGTCACATTCAAAGACAAATGTGAAATCAATTTTTACTATGAATTCAGAACAGCAGAATCAAAATGCTCCAGGTCCTGAGAGGTTGAAATGTGTGATGCAAGTGGCACAGGGCGAGTGAAGGGCACCAGCAGCGAAACCACTATGCAAATTCCCCGCCACTTTGTTTGACAAGCAACAACAAAGGTTTGTATATATGCAAAGCCTGGCAAGACACTGTGCACACAGGCCTGCTGTCAGAGCGGAGTCATGCTAGAATGGTGACACCCAATGGATGACCCCTGTCTGCAGCGAGGCTACTGGGCCACACTTCACACTTCATTCAGACAGACACCCACAAACCCTGGCAAAAGTTATCACGTGTAGCGCACATCGCTATCTCAGGGGTCAAACATGGTAGGACACTCAGATCGCCCTCCGTTCCTCAGACGTTTGGAAACGAGTCAGAAGTCGAATAATTTGATTTCGGGAGCCTTTATCTTCCCTGCTGAGGTGAAAAGTACTTGATTAGCACTTCTGAATTTACTCAACGGGCGGTCTGTTTGGCCACCTCTAAAGATCTGGAAATAAAACATGGCAAACCCCATTAACCATTACTCAGTTAGGCGTCATGCTACTTTTTCTCTTAGCTGGTCTGTGAGTGGTCTCACTGTGTCTGAGGACTGCGTGCAAATCCCTCTGTGGACAATAACATTTGCCTCAGTGACTGGAGTCTTTTGGTGTACCTTGATTCATTACTTTTGAATTTCTGAAAAAATCTTGGTCATTGCCTGCAATAGTAATAAATAATCAGAAAACTCTTGCAGTAAAAATGTAATTCAGTTGTTATGGAAGCATTTGTGGGGCATTTTTGCCTTATATTTCTTGATTGTAGACAGTAGGAGGTGAAAGACAAAGAAAGGGCTGGTCTGATGGGCACCTGTTGTTTCAGATAACAATGAACACATAATGTAGTGAAAACAACCATCTCCATATCCTTTCTACAATCATGTGTTTAACAAAGTGTTGAACCTCTCTCCATCCTCGCTTGTGAAAGACTGAGTCTTTCCAGGATGAACCTTTCATACCCAATCATGATACTATCACCCGTTACCAATGAACCTGTTTACCTGTGGAATGATCCAAACTGGTGTTTTTGGATCAGTCCACAACTTTCACACTCTTTTGTTGCTCCTGTCCCAACTTGTTTGAAACGTTGCTGCCATCAAATTCAGAATAAGCAGATATTTACAAAAATCAGTGAAGCTGATGAGGTCAAACATTAAATATATCATCTTTGCACTGTTTTCAGTTGAGTATGTGTGCTTTATTTATGTTTTACACAGTGTCCCAACTTTTTTGGAATTAGGGTTGTACTTTACTATGAGACAGGATTTCACAATGCTGTAAAGTTAGCACAGCTGCAATCATTTTGTTTTTACTTTCAGAGCAACAACTGCAAGATAAACAGCAGAGATGCAGCATTCACACTACAAATCAAGCCAGGAATATGTATTTGATTGATCAATGCACAATCTTGCTGGATGAAGATGCAAGGCTCACACCTTTTTTGGCAGAGCCTGACATTTGTACTTAATAGATAAAGTGAAAAAAATCAACTTTGCCTGAGGTCTGCTGCTAGGCCAATCTATTAATGATTTCTAATATATGTCATATATCTTTCTGTAGTGAGCATAATATTTCACTCTAGAATAATAATTTTGAATTTCATGGATTATATAGATGCTCACCTGTTTGAGATACCTGCGTAAAAATAAGTGTACCTTCCTGCTTCATAGCTCTCTTGGTGAAGGCAGGATTCGAAATCAAGGTGGCAGTGAAAATAAGACTAATTAGACTAATAGTTGACTTTTTTCACATCATATGTGACTCTCGTCCAACATTGCAACCAGTTGGGGGCAACATCACATTGGAGATGACCTAAACTGAATGCTACATATTCAAATGTGAACAAGGTCTTACATCTGGAAGCACCAATTGTTGTTTAGCAAAAGATGTGTCTGTATTAATACACATGAACACGGCCTCCAGGGATCCTGTAGCAGGCTAAAAATTACACATGCAGGGAGAAGTCCAGCCGCCCTCGCAGCGGGGTAAAAAGAATCAAATGTGTAAATGTCACGTTACCTGTTACTTTCTCGGAGTGGCTCACTGCCCTTCCGCCAAGAGACCACACCCCAAGGAGACATCTTGGGCTTGCACTCAATGAGCGCATCTCCTCCCACCTTCACCAGCGTCTGGCTCCTCAGTTGGTTGTGAGAGAAATCTGGGGCAACAGCTGAGACAAGAGCAGCATATTAAAGCCAGTATTTGTAAAAGCCTCACATCTCTTTTCTCTCTTCTCCAAATGATGTCTGATTATTTATCTGAAATTACATTTATCTCTCATCGTGTTTTCACCATTTGGTAAAATGAGTTTATAAATACATTGAATTATTTGCCATGGATGAATCAAAGATGCTCAATTACACTCTTTACAATCTGAATAATTAGTCATCAAAAAGCTAATTAGCAATGCCCACAATTGATGTTGCGAAGTTAAAGAGATCGAAGGAACTTTATTATTATTCTCAGTAGAGACAAATTTTTTGTTTTGTTCAACTCCACATAAACCATTTTAAAAATATGTGCCCTTTTCAGAAGGTATGAAACTGTCCGATACCGTCCCTGACTTTCTCTTTTCTTAAATCTCCACCTTGAGTTTGACCAGTGCACTCTGCTGTGCTGAGCCTGATTCTTATCAGCAACATGATCAGGATGAGACATGTTGGAGGATGAATAGTGAATGAGAGCTGCTGCCAGCCCAGAGTGCAGCGTGACAGCCTTGACAGGGCAGATGGGCGAGGCTGGTGAACACAGCAGCTCTGGCATACATCACTGTCAGCTGGACGCATTCATCTTATAATTAATGCTTTTCAATTAGTGGCCAATAAGAGAAGGGCCGGAGGTCGTCCGGCGGTATTGAGCGGAGGAAGGAGACGGGACAAACTTGAGAACAAATTTGGACAAATGTATGCTTGCGCACACGTAACCATGCCAACGCACATACTGTATGCACGCGTGCGTTGGGTACGCGTGCACACACACACACACACACACACACACAAAACCAGTGTCTTACCAATAACTCGGAGCTCTGCATTGGAGTAGACCTCGCCATGCTTATTCCCAGCCACACACTGGTACATTCCTGTGTCGGCCAGGGTCAGACGACTGATTGACAACGCCCCATTGGCAACCTGTATGCGCTCCTATGGACATAGAGACACATGCCTTTAATATGCCTTATTCCCAGTGCTCATCTACATAAAAACAGCCAGCCAGTGGGCCAGTGAATTATGGTCTGGAAGTGACAGACGTGGCAATAAATCTAGGTTTTCATCACTAATGGAGGGAAAGGCTTGGGTGGATGGAGGCAGGCTTGCAGAAAATGACCCTAATCAATCTGCATGTTTATGAGAGTGAAATAAAACCATGCCCTATTTATATCTCCGACTGCACCACAGGGCCTGTTTCCCCTTCAGCGGGAGGAGGGGATAAGAGGGGAAGGAAGATCGTAACATCTGAGGTATAATGCATTGTGAAAATTGCTTTTGTGATAGGTGTGCCACATACAGTACATACTAAGTGCTGTTTACACGGTCAAGCTGCACCTCCTCTCCATCTGTGTTGGACTATCGTTTTCGCACTCCTGCAGGAGAAACCCTGCTCGTCACTGAGCCATCAAATTAAGATCTGCTTACGGACGGCTGGGCCTGGTGAACTAAAAACTCGGTCGGGCCAGTGCATCAGTTGGACATTTAATCCTCGATATACGTTTATCTCTCTGAACTTGGGTTCTCACTCAACGTTGTCACCACAGTATTAAATCCTTGAGCGGTTTTCCTACATCTCTTTGTCAGGTTCTGCCTCCATTTGCCCTTCATCTCCTGTGTTTTCCTCGGGCTCACCCATAATGTCATTAGAGCCCATTTCCATAGGGGTGTCTGAGCGGCCTGAACTCCAGTCGCGGGGGATTAAGGTACTGTCACATGAAAAGAGAGACTGTCCTCGCTGAAAGATCACAAACTAATCCTGTGTTTGAGCAGGTTGTGCCTCAATTTCCATAACGCTCTGCAGCTCTGGATGTGCAGGGGCGAATATCCCTGCTGGCAAGGGAGGCAAATGGTGGCGTATATCAGTCTGTGCATGGAAAGCACTCCCGTTTACGGCTGCTATTAATTAAGCATGAAGTTCCTCTCAAATCAGCAGTTTTTCATGCAGGGACCTGGGGGGACCATCTGTACGCCTTATGCTGAAGGAAAATGATTGACAGTGTCATTTGCCAACAACACTGGGTTGATTCATTTGATATAAGGCTGCGGAAACATGTAAAAGAATGCACGGTGTGAAGGAATTACTTTTTTATGGTTTGGAAGAGAGAGCTTCTTGGGTTAGTTTGCTGTCTACAGCTATGTTCCTCCGAATCCCTAATTACTGAGCCTCTGTGAGAGTGATTCAAATTTACATTTACATTACAACTGCAAATTTTACACAAGCTACATTTTCTATTATCCTAACAATATCAATCCAGTACTGGGGCTGTTAGGAAAAGGTGGAAAACATTTTTTTCCTTTCTTCTCTTCTTCAATTGTAATGGGGTAAAAGAAACAAAACGTCAAACCGATTTTGATCTGACAAGTTTAATCTCATAAACAATAGAAGGAAAAATCCACTACGGGGTTTAACAACAAGAAATTATTAATGCTCACCTGGGCAGAACCGTGAAAGAAAATCTGCTAATTCTACTTGCAGATATTGGCTCAATCTACTGTACATGCCTGAGTAGGAAAGAACAACGAGTAGACATGAACGCAAGCGTAAGCATAAGCACAGGCTTTATAAGAGCGAGTACAAAAGCTCTAACTCAGCCTGTTTGCTCCACTTGAGCTTGAATGATCAGGGAAGGAGGGAATAAAGAAAAAAAAACATCTTTCCTGTCCTAATCAGGATGTAGTGGACTACATTCAATCACCCATTCCTGAAATGTAAAGGCTTTGAGCCCTAAAAGAAATAACCTCAGTTCAAGTACACTACTGTAAGCCATCTGTACGGCGGTCCCACTAAATGGACTAAATCCTGTTTCACGGTGGAGTTTCCCTTTAATTGCACAGCCACTTAATCCTGCAGCTATTGTCAATAAAGCAGCGGAGAGTGAAGTCCTTCAGATGAAAACAGCCACGAGAAAAGAAGCATTCCAATAAACCATCACTATTTTGACAGAGAGCGGTAACACAAAGCATCACAGATGAAAATATCATCTGTAAGAGCTGCAGCATGTTAACCCGACTGTCCAACAAAGAGCCTAATATACCCGTGGAACCAGTTTGAGAGGTGCTATTATTAGAGTGAAACACTAGAAATAGTTGGGGTTCTTAAATATTTCAATTGACTGACACTGAATAATTGAATGCACATATACTCTGCTATATACATCATGACTCCTTAGAAATCTGCTGTGCTATATAGTTAATTTTCCCTGCAGATACGACCGATAAATTGTTTTTTTTTTGTTATGTTTACATATTGATCGCTCTATATCTGTTGCTCAAAGTTAGAAAACTGTCAGCAGAAAGAAGTGAACTATACAATCAGAAAGGTCTCAATTGATTCACTGTAATAAATAACAACAAATGGTGCATCCTCTCCCCACCGCTCCTTACATCATTGACCTTTCCCTCTTCCTCTCATTAAGCCACTGTAGTTAATGGTGGCATTTCAAACAATGTAACACCTTTCCTGATTAATCCATTCATCCATGCATCTGGAATATATCCATTTATTATGTCAATGGTAAGGGGAAATAGAAAAACTCCACACTGTCATTGTAACCTTTAATCTTACATTCACTGCTTTGAATTCAGATGTGTGAGTAGCGCCTGCACCTGTTTTAAACGATATTTTTCATTTGAAAAATTTATATTCAGTTCAGAAAGGAACGAGGAAGGAGTAGGTGTAAGGTCACATTAGCAAAAGACCACAAAATCAGATGCTACAGTATTCACTAGAAATTGCTGTCACAATGGACCCAATATTTAGTATTTTTAATGAACTACCTAATAAGAGAAACAAAAATGTGATTTGTTTAACACATAAAAACAGATGGGCTGTCTTGTTTTCTAGCAAACAAACACAAGAGTGTCATTACCTTCTAAAATGTTTTAATAAAAATGTTAGCCATTGGCAAAAACAGAGTGTTGATCATTCTTCCCTGATAGCGAGCCAAATCTGTTTTTTATGAGAAAGAGGCTTTGCTGTGCAGAGCGTCGCCTCTAGTAATATAACGACAGGCTGGGTTCATTCCAATGACACGTATAACATTCAAGTGCTGATCGATATCCTCTGGTGTGTTTGTTGCCTTTTTTGCATAATGAGGCAAATTAACATAATGCCTGTTTATTTATCAGGTGCAAGCTGTGCTCGAGTGTCCAATCAATCTTTTCCAAACAACCTGGCTAAAGGATCCGATATAATAATACGATATGATGAAGGGATGTTGAATCATATTTTTGCAAATGCCAACAACAGATAAAGTAAGATGTACAAGTAAGCTGTCTGGAGCCACAATAGACTCATCTATTGTGCCCTTGATGTGGATTCAGAAAGGACGGGGAGCTAAAATGAAAGAAGGATATACAGTGATTATATAGAGAATCTTACTTTTTCGTCTTTGGTGGTGCAGGATTAATAACCGCGCTTGGTGAAGAGAGATTTAACAGAAGATTAGAGTAGCTCTTACATCACTGTGCTTTCCAGACGAGCATGAAATACTCGGCCTGTTTACACTTTGGTCTCTGAGCACGGTGGACACAGTCTAATTCCTCTGAAATAAATGCTGTTTTGCAGAAGTGAATAACATAATGTATTGCTGCACAGGAGGTGCTGTGTTGTAATGAAGAAGACAATAATGCATGGTAATTAGTCAGTATGCTTGAACAAACAGTACAATACAGCTTTGAAAATACAGTACATGGTTGCTCACATTCTTCATTCAGCAGCCTTGAGTGTGCAAGAAAACATCTGTGCCAAAGCTGCTAGTCTAACCTTGGAAGCAGAGCTTTATCTCCAATTCTAAAGACATGCTAGTTGTTGGCAGATCTTACCTCGGCAGACTCCAGGTTCTCTCCATTTTTCATCCACCTGTAAGAAGGCTTCGGCTTGCCTGTGGCTTTACACTCCCACACCAACGAGTCATCAATGAGCTTCTGGACATCTTGGGGTTTCTCAATGAGATGAGGAGGAGCTGGAAACATGCAAAATGTGAGAGCGAACTTAGAAATTTGGAAATATACTAAATAGCAAAGCAATGCAAGGGTATAATTTCCACTGAGATTTAAAATATTATTTCAATTTCATAGTCTGAATGTGAATGTTTAGCCAGTAAAACCACTATAAACACTGACTGTCAGACTGATTTGCTAAAATCCACGTGAACGACGAGAAGAGTTGGTAACAATGTATACAGGCTTATCTAAGTCGCCTTCAATTACTAGTGTCTCCTCACAGCCATTAAACTTAGTAAGACATAAGTAGCAGGAATTTTTTACCCCAGGTTTCACCTGTCAGGTAATATACATTGCACTTATTTCTGTCATTTGCAGTCTTAGAGGAATAGGTGCACCACTCAGGGCTGGCAAAAATTTTTACCTTTATTGTCAATAGTCTTCTAAAACATACTAGAACTGAACACCACTCAAAGACTATACAGAGCTCTTGATGCAGGGAAATATTATTTATTATGAAATATCATGTCTCGATCAAGGAAACATGAGCATATTACTGTATTAATGCATTCATACAGTAATAAACAGGGGATTTCTAAAAACATTATCATGGAAAGCACATTCACCAAGTTCTCTATTGCTATTTGCTGGATTGCCCATTGTCAGCTGGGATCTGCTCCAGACCCCCGAGACCCTCTGAAGGATAAGCAGTTATAGATAATGGATGGATGGATTGATGTAAATGTATATAAATGCAGGAAATAGTGTTAACTTTTTATTTGGTTGAAGAAACTGTGCCGCAACACTTGTAAAAACCAAAAACCTTTGCAAAAACCTTACAAATTATATATGCATAGATTAAATGTAACAATCAGTATGTGTTGATGTTCAACATAAATCACATGCACATTCATATGTAACTGAAGAACTGACATGAGATTTGTGTTAAGTAAATAGTCATAATTAAAAATATAAGATATCAACTCAAGATATGGTTAATTTATTGTCTGAGTTGATGCATTGAAAGACCAGTCAATCAGGAGTGAGAGCAGCTTTCAGTCTCTGCATTGAATTTTAGTGACAGGACTTCGAATCCCACATTGATTAAGTTCTTCTTTTAAGGTTTCTTCCAGTTTCCTGGTGTTCTTCTAGTAGAGCAAAAGTGATGAAAACCAGATCCATATACATTAGGGTGGCCAACCGGTGCCATAAAAACCCTCCATTCGATACAATCTAAGTAAATGATGGTATAATTACACAAGAAGCGAATTGATTCTTGCCGTGTCATGCAAGTAACTCAAGGCTAGTTAACGATTAAGCAAAAAAAAAAAGTGATACATAAAACTAGATCTCTGGGCAATGCTCTGTACATTCTGGATGATGTGTAGGTCAAGCCACTATCATCCTATATCACACAAGGCCAATGTCAGGACAAGAGTTATGGCTCACTGCACATTTCCAATCCACAGACCTCACCTCATGCCACTCTCAAGGACTGACCTTTATGGAGGCTTTTCAGTAACAGTACAAATCCTGCTCTAATTGGCTTCTGCTATACAGTATTTGCCTTCAAGTAAAGCAGGATAATACGAGGAGAAATTCGATAACTGCGAATGTATCCCCACAATATCTCTGTACATTACATCTTCAGCATGTAGTCATTGTGCGAGCGGCGCTGTGTGTACGTGGGTGTTCAGAAACACAGAGCAAAGACTGAGAAAACGAGGTGGATGCAGAGACCAGAGGAGGGTATTTGTGCAGGCTTGTGTATTTGTGTCAGAGTCCTGCATGGATTCAACATCAAAATTCAGTCCGGTATCAAAGAAATATTTGTGTTTGTGGATCGTGTGTCGTCCTATACGCCTCTAAGATCCCTTTGGCAGCTAAGGATGCGGCACAAGGTTGGCTGAGGTCATTAACATTTAACTTGTGTGGAGGCCGTGCTGCTGCCATCTGTGCAAACAGGAAAAAAAAGGTTACGATTTCCTTTGACTGAAAGCTGCTGTTTATTCTGCTACAGAGAAGAGACATTTACTCTCAAACAATGTGATGTAACATCTATGCTTGCCTTCGCTTTATTCCAGATGCTTGACCTTACAAAAACGAAATAATACGATTTATTCACATTGACATATTTTCAAAATCAATTCCAGCTTTATTACCAGTAACTGAACAAGCCTTTGTGATTTGTGCTTTTATGTCTTGAGAGAAGAACCCGCTTGGAGAGATGGTAGAAAGTTATTCTGTGAGACTCCACCATCACCAGTCATTTAGCATCACATCCATTCATGCTACTGCAATCCTCCATCAGAGCCTGGCTCAGCTGCCCCACCCACTGCACCTTTCAAGACTGCATTGTTGTTGTGGGGGTTTGTTCCCCTCACTGTCAGGGTCCCTCACTCTATCCCTCACCCGCCGCGAACGTATCGACTCTCAGTCAACGCTTACCAAATGAAAGCAGGCAGCCCATCTCTGCCCGCGTCGGGCCGAGCGCGCATACAATCAGAACAAACGTCAAGTGGCTAAAGCAGAAGAGAGATGGGAATTTGCCTTATCAGTGAAATCGCTATGAGATAATGCGGCCGTAGGTCTGCAGAAACACAAACGTGAACATTAACCTGTCAGAGCTTTGCATTCGCTTTCCCTCAACATCAATGAGCGAGCAAATTTCTTTTTCAAACATTTCTTTCAGAGATGGAAATTTAACAAAACAAGTCTCTCATCTTTGGTTCGAGTCATAGTTAAAAACTGCTTCCAATACAGTGCTATGGAAAGACTGTGACTAAATGCACCGAAACTAAAGGAGACTAATTAATTTAATTTCACCTCGAGCTTCAAACCAAAACTGGGATTCTAAGCCTCAATGCAGTTAATGAATTCCTGTTTCAGTTAGTTCATCAAGACGAAAAGAAAAGAGGGAAAAATTAAATATTTTAAAAACACTATTGTAAATTCTGAAACTCATTATTCCTCCTGTATTAGTGAGATTCTTGACAGTGTTTTTACATCTTGGTACGTTAAACGTGTGAGTGTGTTTTAACAATGATCACAGCGTCACCATAAAGTAACACCTTCATTCCTTCCTGTCTAACATAAAGCCCAGCTCTCTTTCCGCTGTGGCTTGGATGTACACGAGATACCCTTATCGATTCCCCCATTGGCTTACACTGCTGACGAATGTCTCAAAGGCTTAATTCAAAGGGGAGTTCAAAATAAGATTACTGATTTTTATCACCTGCCTGCAGACAGCGGGAGAGAGAGAGAGAGAGGGAGAGAGAGAGAGGAAAGTGACAAAACCCATCAAAAATGAGGGAGAAGCCACAGCTCAAAAGGACAAATGAAGGCTCGGTGGATCGCAGCGTGCTCCTGGGCTGTTATAGTGAATGAGGCTAAGAGCTTCCAGGGCCGTTGTAAATAATGGCAAATTGTTTAATGCCCCAAATGAGTTATTCTTGACAGCTGACACAGCATGACTCGAAGGGGAGAAAATCAGAAGGAAGAAAACAGAGAGCGGTCAAGGTGGGGAGAAAATCCATAGATAGTTCAGAGCGAGTTAACTGCCTGGCAAACCTGAACAGAAAAGCCCTGGTCAAAAAATATAAAGAAAATTCAAATGGAACAGAACTGCTTTAATCATTCGTTCGTGAGCAAGTCATTGATGATTATGGGAAGTAGGTAAACAGCTATAGTATACAGCTGATTTAAACTTGTGAGGGCAGAGAGGTTTGCGTTGAATATTTATGCAGTATGGACAGACACATTTGATTAATAATATTAGCGTCCTCCTCTCTAAATAATTTTCTGTTCCCCCATGTTTCAGTCCAGTGATGATAAGTGACAAAAATTATGAATATTATGCCCAAACTCAACAAAATCAGTTCTGGCTTCAGATATTTAGTCTGTGTCCCAATTCCCAATTGTTTACAGTACATATTAGTACTAATCCTTATATATTCTTTGCAGTTAAAATACAATAAGTGTACAGGAAATGAACATAACTAAGATAGGGTCATGCTTCAAGAGCTAATTACATTTTATATGTCACAATTGCCAAATCCAATTTTTTTGTTGTGCACTCTTGATTTTCAAAACATATATGAAGAATCAATATAGCTCAGTTTTTTTTTGTATTATAAGAGCAGAAGAGTGGTTCCTTTTCAAAGAAACTGCTTTACAATTACTATATATATAGTATAGGCCAGAAAGAGAGCCTGAGGCAAATTCAGCTGTACATCTCGTGACCAATTTGTCTGTACCAGATTCTACTTTAAACAGAAATTAACGATGGAAATAAGTATAATTAAAGCTGCCAGCAGCATTGAACAGGCCTGGCAATTTTCATGTGTTTTAGACATTGCACAACAGAATTAATGCAATCAAGTGTTGACCACACCACTAAAATTTACTGTAAATCAATTGATGATCGTGACACAAGGCTTAAATCCTGTTGCCAGTAAGTGGCGCACGATTATGACCCCGAATTGGCCTGTAGATGTACATAGATTACATACATTATCAGTGTCTTTAGACTTCAGTGATTAAACATGAGGTGGATGTGGTTAACCTGCTAGGAGGAGTACATCAAAGTATAATATCATTTCCCAGGACTGTTCTGTAGGGGGTGCTATGGAGTCCCCTTACAGACACCCAAGCTAAAGACCCCTAGCAAATATAAATTTACATGTGTGCCAGGTTTTGTCTTTGTCTTGGTTTTTGTATTCAAGTATCCCAAGCCCGTCAATAATGCACGCAAAAGTAGAAACATAATAATAATCTCCACAAACACAACAGAATCTTTGCACCTGCTTCTCCCTCAGCTCTCTGTGTGTGGTGCACATACAGGTACAATATGTGTGATACAATATTTCTGTACATGGAGTCATGTGACTGATAGATCTCAACTTGAAGATTAGCCACAACAAGAAGTTGTAATGAAAGCTGAACTGGAAACATATCAAACTCCAACAGTCGCACCGTTGACAGAAATCCTTATCATCAGCTGGTATATTCATCTATAGAAATGTCACACTATATATAGATGTCAACATGTTCACCACTGTTGCTTTAAAGAAAAGCAAGTCCTATCCAGACTTCAAACATGTAGCTCTAAATTAAGATGTTTATTTATAAAATATGGTTCCATCTGATAGATTAAAAAAACCTAATTTAGAAAGGAACTCATTACTGTCACATAAAGATTTCATCAGAGAGTTTTCTTAGAAGAAATGTTTTCATGCATACTCTCTGTGATTTTGTAAGAGCAGCTTATTTTTCTGATGGTGGATATGGGGATGAAGTGGCAGCAGTTATCATGACTTCTAGTATCTCAACTCGGTAGGTGTGACTCTGTGACAATGAGTGAATCTACTAACCCCCTTCCCATGGATCCAGATGCTGCTGCGCAGATTATGTCCCTGACATATGTGCCACTGGTCTATGTATAGTACATTTAACGGCTTTGATCTCCAGTCAAGTTGGATGTCAATCACGATGCCATCTGGTGGAACCCAATACAAGGCTCACCAACAAGGTCGTATCCAAGGGCTCAGCCTCATCCGCATCACTCCTTTAATCTGGATCAAAATATTAGAGGCATCATGGCTGACAGCCTTTAATCATTTTGATGTGCCGTTAAAATGAGGCTCCCTCCTCGTGTGCGCCACGCGAGCCTCTGCCGATTGCTGACTGCTTTATAGGAGCAGTTGTGTCTGCTTTTGCTGCCTCTCAGTCTGAGCAGGTCTGACAGATGTGGTGCACGCCGGTCAAATATTCATGCACGTCAGGATCACCTACCGTAGAAAGAGAGCTTTCCCTTCACTGTGTTCATGCCCCTGGAGTTTTCGGCCACACACTCGTACGTGCCGGCATCCTCCTGCTGGAAATATGGGATTTCCAAGACGCCGCTGGCTTTCCTCATGTCCACTTTCCTGGGGAAGGGTACGCCGTCCACTCTCCTCCAGTTTATGGATGGTACCGGGCTGTGAGAAGAGACACGGAGAAGATCAACCCTGTGAAGTCAAAGCTTTCAATCTTTGTGAATGACTTATCGCTCATAAATGAAGGGCAGACTCTGATCTATTAAAAGGTTATTGAAGGCAATTTTTGAAAATCGAAAATCTTTTATGTGCAGAAAATATTTTATTATACAAATTATAGATTTTAGTTATATATGAAGGGATTATTGTTTGATGGACAAATACTGATACTATGAAATTGTCAAAAGGACACTAGGTGGTGAAAAATATTGAACCTATTTCCTAGTAGACAAACATCCCTTAAAAAAGATTAAAAATGGCTCAAAATTTACATCATCTGTACAAATACAACCTTATATGAACTGATAACCTCTGATAAATATTTGGATTTAATATTTCAGATTTCAGGGTGCTTAAAATAATCTTAAATTATTTTATTAAAATACATAATATTTAATACAAGAGCAAGCTGAGGAGTGCACCATTTAGGGCTTTACTTCATTTTTTTCAGAATCAAATTCAGCTGTTTCACCATAAACTGACCTGTTCCATGGCCTTTCCAACGTAATATTCATTAGGAAAGTTTAAGGGACTAACAACTAAGAGGTTTTGTTCTGTGGTGAGTGTAAAACTGCACAATGACTCCACAGAATGAAGTACAGCTGTTCAGTAATCTGACATATTGCCTACTCATGAACTGGGCTCCAGTACATTATGTTACAAAACCTGATATTTCAACCGAAATTTTTTTACACCACAACATGTGCCCTCTCGTTCCTTAGTTGTGCAGCCTGGCTTGAAACACATGAGGATTGCAGCAAAGTGGTGAAAGGCATGAAAAAAATATCCCAGCACTCTTGTGGTAATATTTTTCTTTTATATGCTAGTGAGCACGCCGAGCCTGACTAAGAGTGGGCTTACTTTCCCAGAGCGAAGCACTCCAGCTTTACAGTGGATCCTTTGGCAACATGAACAACCTCTGGAAACTGAACTTCAATCTTTGGCTCATATTCACCCATCACACCTGAAAGAGAAATGCAAATGAGCATCAGCGTTAGTGCAAAAAAAAAGGGGAAAAGTTGTCTTTTTGGTTTGTAACTTGAGCTAAAGAAGTCAGGCAAAAAAAAAACTAAATAAAGGCTCAAGTTGTGGCTTCTGCTGTTGCTACCCCTTTTCAAGTAAAGCCCTCTTTTTTACTGCGAGCTGAAATATTTTTCCAACATCGTGCGATCTGAGCAGCAGAAACACTCTCGGCACAGAACGCTCTCCCATTGAAAAGAATGAGAACAAGAAGCCAAAACACAGCTTTCCAGTGGACATGCAACACACTGATGTTGAATAGAAAAAAACACAACTTTTGAGAATTCATAGACGGTTTGAGCTTTTACATCCAGATGAGTTTCATCTTGTTGTAGTGCTAACAACTATGAAGCAGAAAATGGGCCCATAAAATCCCCCTGGGTACCACTACTGTGTCTACAAAGCGTCCCATTCACTGTCGGTGAAGCAGCTCTGGTAGATTATAATATTGCTGCTGTGCATGCTAAAAATCTCTGGATAAAGGAGCAGACGGGAATGTGGGCTCTCTGGTGTTCTAGCTTTGGGAGAGACTTATTCATAAATCAAGACTGGAGTGTCTAACGTGGTTGCAAAAGCATGTTCTTTGCTTTCCCTTAAATGACACTAAGGTAAATTATATTAATGAATTTGTACTTGGGTGTACTTTCATTTCTCCTAGTTGTGCCAATTGTGGGTGCACAACATGATATTTTAAACCCCCTCCAGTGCAACAATAGCCTTTCCCCCATTGCTGTAATTCAGGGCTGTATTGCACAAATAGCTCTAGAGATGGAGGAAACAGGCCAATTTCATCTCGTTGATTTGGTGAGGCATGTGTTATCACGATGGCTCCCCGAGTGACTGTGAAAGCTAATTCAGATCCTTATCACAACTGTCTCATACTGGAATGTAACCACAGCACTATCACCCATTTTAAGCAGACAGGTGGAAGTGGACGGGTAATTGTCTCATACCATAACCTTTTGTAGGGGACACCTGTTCATTGTGCAGGCCCGCACCCCCCCGTGACTGTGAGGTAGGGCTGATACTTTGCTGCTACAGCCGCTGCCTCGGTGAAATAAAGGTATAATAAGAAAGGAAGGGAAGGAAGCAGGAAAGGAAAGTGCCTGAAAAAAACGATCAATCAAATCACACAAGCTACTCGCAATTATGTCTCATATCCAACAAGTAGTGAAGTAAGAATAGAATTGAGTAGAGTACAGAATATTGCCAAATGACCAATGATATAAATGGTGACTATCAAATGTTAAAACAACCCAATCAGCTGTTTTTCCTTGAAAATAGATTTGGACTCACTGGAACATTTAGTTAACGACGTACAAAGTTTGTCTGATGTCCGATACTTAATATATAATTTGAAGAATGTCAGCTAATTCTCACCAAAACTGCTTTATTATTTCTTTTTATTACTTCATTTATTTATGTTTTCACAAATTCAGCCTCTGGTCCCCAAAGTTAAAAGCCGAGCCCTATAATAATACAGCAGAGCAACGCAACAGTATTTGAAAGTTAACTGGGGAAAGGTTGTGATTATTAGCCAGTATTTTGTGATATTGTGCAATATTTCCTGTGCAACTATTCTCCATTCGATTCGATTCCATACAGGAAAGAAAAGCACTAACAACCAATTTTGTAATAATGTTAACAATTTTAACCTCCTCTATTTATCATTTATCAGCGATATGAAGACAATTACAAACACACTATAATGTAGCTGTAAGCAGATATTTTTACTTTTTGATGTGTTGATTTGTAAACGTCTCGAGTGAAAAACCCATCTATATATCTTCTAGATATCTCATTAAACAATTAATGAATGCTTGATAACATAACATAGCGTAGTTGTAATTAGAGTTCAACTGATGAATCGGCTAAAAGTGACAAGTTAATATTGATCAACAGGTTAGTATCAATCAACTGTCAGCTTATATTAGCTTGTCACAGATATGTTGCTCCTGGTGTATGTGTTGGTCTATCAGTAAAAACAAATTGCAATTTGTTGTTTATTTTTTCAAATTACATACTTGCATACCTTGGTCATAATTCTGAAAGATGTTTATATTGTGTGGACGTTTATGTATTGATGTAACAAATCAAATCAACTAAACTAACTAAGGCATTTATTAAATATTTACATACTCTTATGAATAAATAAATAAATAGGGGGATTAAAAAAACAGCATTACCACAAATACCAATAATTCCTAGTTTTAATAAGGCTTAACAAATCTATTCGATAAAAGGTAATGTTCACTCTAAGGAGGGCTTTATTGCACCATATCAGCTGGAATTAATTGAAAGACAAAAAGCCACATGAATGTCACAAAAGACATTTCTAGTGAAAGTAACATTTAGCTTCATATTTCTTGCCCCGCATTACATTAGATATGACAAGGAGCATTCTTCTGGGAGAGACACCTGAGACCTTTCCTCGGGAATGCCTTGATAAGGCCAGCCTAAAGCATCGGCTCCACATGTTAAAGGACATGTTGAAATTAGCACAGAAAGAGATAATTAACCTTTGGATTTCATTTGTATTCCTTAAAACCACTCCTACTGTCACGTGCCAACAAAACAAGTTAACCTTTTTTGTTTATCGTGATCGGGAGGGGCACAAATATTCAACACTGCCATCTGTTCCAGCACAAGTAAGACAAAAATATAAAAATAGAAGGAAAAAACATCCAGAGATATGATAAAACATGCCTTTGTGGAGTGTCATATTTTTCAGAACTGCATATGGAATTGCATCTTCTTGATTACAAGTGGATTATTTTACTTACCTCCAAAATATAATGTACTGCACAAATCAAAGAATTATACAAAAGCATAATATATTACTTGGGCTCACCATCACTGCGGAGCACCAGTGGAGTGGGTGGACCTTGGACTCGGGTCTTGGTGACGGTGTTGGTCACCACGCAGGTGTAGTTGCCGACGTCCGAGGGCTCCACCTTGGCGATGTACAGATTCCCCGTCTCCTGTGAGATGAAGCGACGAGTGTCCTGCTTCACAAACGTTGGGTACTCGTTAAAGATCCAGGAAAAAACGAGATCTGTGGATAAAGAAGAATTCTCACTTTAAATAAAGAAACAAAAGTCTTTTTTCGTCTGATTATTTTTTTAAGAGTGGGTCATGAAAGACAGGGGAGGGAAGTGAGATATTTTGGTTGGTGTTGTTGGCGGTGGTGTGTGATAAGTTTTTGACCTCCTGAGGGTGACAAAGTTATATCACGCTAAGGTGAAAATTGATGACAGGACCAGTGAGAGGTTACAAACAAATGTAATTATCTGGATTCACTTCAAACGGCCATTTTTCATGCGGATGAGGTTTGCATACTCAACTAGGGATTCGGGAGACACTGGGGTGCGTGTTGTCATGACTAATTACAGTTCCCAACACAGCCGGCTAGAATCAGCAACAGCCATAGTTTCTAACTAAGACCACGACAGCACAAGGCACAGTGCAATTATAAAACACACACATTATTCAAGTCAATGGAAACAAAAAAAAGTCAGTTATTCTAAATTTGGCCTTTGCGTCACTTTATTTGAGGCAGCAAAAATAGTTACTGATATATACACATTTACAAAGTAATCATTAGTTATTGGTTGTACATCATTTAGCAGCTGATTCAGAGCTAATCAGGAGTAATAATAATTATTCATTATATAATTGGTTAGTAGACAGACTCAGATACTCTATTAAGCAACTTATTATCAGATACTGATGCTCATTAAAATGATATTCGGCAGTCAGAATCTATATCCCTGGTTGATACAGAATTTCTCATTTGACACAAATCACTATCAGGACAGTGGTTTTCATCATCTGAAACAAGCCCATTGCGCAGACATACTGTAACAATGCAAACACGGTTATGATGCAAAATGTTCTGGATGTATGAGAGAGCCGGCGTTTTCTGAAATGACATCTCAGCACTCTCAGTCATAAGTCACACCTTTGGTTGAACAGGAAGTGGAGCATCGTGTTGGCGAGTACCTGTCAGGCTGCTAAAATCAATGATACAGTGTTGGAGTTTAAATGTCAGCCTTTCCCCATTGTCACGTAATTGTGTTACAGTATTTCAAAATGAGAAAAACACACATTTTGAAGGCTTGAGCTCCGCTGCTTTCCTTCTCTCTCTTTCCTTCTTACATGCTAGCAAACACCCACAATTTAAAAATCATCACTGTGAATATGCTAAAGTGTTAATGTTCACATGCCAGTGGTGTTTTTTCTTCACAACCTTATGAATGACTGAGTTTATGCGATTGTCTGGTTCAATCAATTTCCAGTTTGACATCATGAGATTTTAAGAAATAGAAACAAATATTTTAAAAAAAAAAATCAATGGTCAATTATTGAGGATTTAATCAATTAATAGTATTGTAACTAATAAGTATTACTGGAGATGAAATTAAGTCATTATGGGATTCCATTAACCTGGTCAATAATCCAATGTAGTGTGAACTAGTGTTTAGATTGAAACAAATGCTCAGCAGAAAAAAATATGAGCAATGAGGCTCTTTAATGATTTTAATGTTTAAAACCACTTTAAATCACGACATCACTGGTGGCAGCACCGTAATTCAACCAGAGACAACTTCTATGACACGATTCTATAGAGATGTCAAATGCATTGCAGAAGTGATTGCACAGCAGCTACGGGATCTGAGAAATGAAATCTAATCTCATTTACAACCTGTCCTCCTGCAGTTCCAAGAAATTATACAGTATGTGCTCCACATATGTGAAGTGAGAAAAATACTGTATGTTTATCCCATAATATTTTTCATAATTCATGCCACCATTTATCTTTCAGTAGCTGCACTGAATGAACTGGATATATCAGCAATAGTCCTCCATGGCTCAGCCTCGTTTATAGGAGATCTACTCCTGGATGAGTTCTTCACATTATTGATATCAACTCATCGTCTAAATGTTGTGATGTAATGTGCTGCTCTGGAGTTTTGCAGCCAGCCAAACTGACAGGCACGCGCTATTTTCCTGCTGAGCTTAATCAAACTCTACCACTTGTTAGCGGACTAGCAATTAAACAAAACAGTCTTGGAGGAACCCTCCCCTTCGCCTCCCCTGGCTGCTTGGCCATTTATCACAGCATGATCCCATGCTCCCGCTGGCTGAAAGGAGCAGGTACCGTACTGCACGGGATGCAGCGGAGGCGGTCGATCGGTGCCGTTTGGGGGTCGGGCTCAGGGTTTGGCTGATGTGCGTGTGGAGTCGAACACAGAGCGATGGCACAGCAGACATCCAGGGGGCCAAGGGACACTTGAAGGCAGGATAAGGCATGTTGTTTGTGTTTGTTTCCTCTCCAGTGCTTTTGGACTATGGCTGCACCTGCTCTCGTTCTATGTTTAAAACCCATATGACTACATGGCACAACATGAGCTGCAGAATGCCGCAGAGAGCGAAGACATAATGAGATATCTCACACAGCTGGCCGAACAGTCGTCACAAAATCATCCAGGGCATTGATTTTATGGGTTACACAATGCTCCCTCGTATAAAAACAGGAAATCTCTGAGACCAAATGTAGAAGAAAACCATCTGTCCTGGGAGACAGCATTACAATCACTTCTATGGTCGCAGCAAATCAGCCTCATTTGTATTATGATGACAGCAGCACATGAGCTTAAATTTACATTTTATGTTGTTTTAGACTTAAGTCTGAAAATCCGACATTGCAAAGGTCTGTTCAAAGCAGAAAGTGTACAACACTCTGTTGCACTGCTTGTAAAACACAATTCTTCTTGAGTCCTTGCTTCTTTTGGTCTGTCAAAAAAAAATCGTACTCATTTCCAAAAATTGATCCGTTGGAGAGAAGCTTTCAGAAGTCCCTGAAGTGCTCTTTGTGGTTTCCCTCTAGGTTAAAGATCACTTTGCATAAGTCACAATGAATAAAGCTGCTTCACTCACAAAAGGAGACCAAGGAGCAGCTTCAAAGGACAGGCCTCGCTGAATATTCAAAGACCGAACAAGACGTGCAAGTCAAACATGCCTCTGTCTCCTCGCACGGTTAAGATCACGCCCAGACTGATTTGTGATCATGTAAAGATGGAGCTTGAAGACGAAGACGGTGGGCAGTAATCCCAAAGTAGGTCTATCATCCTTTATGACAGCCCAGAAAGGGAAAGACTCTATTAGCTCAGGGCACCTGTGTATGGATGTACACACAGTTATGTGTATATACTGTGAGCTGAAACATTACACTGCAATGTCAGCAGGTCGTTTCATGAAGGCAAAGAAATCTATACATTGTTTAAAAAAATCACTGTCATTACAAATATTTGAAAGACTCCATATGTCTTACTTCTGTTGTACTATGCTTTTGCAGTATATTTACTTGTTCGTTAAAAGGGTACTTTAGCTATTACCCCTTTAAAACCCTATTCCATATTTTCATGGGTGCATACTCTGATGTTCTGTTTACAGTAACATAACTGTATTTATATATCACATCATAACAAACCGAGAAAACCATTTGGAGGTGCTGATGTGGGGCTTTGATAAAGTATCTCATTGACATCTTTTTTAAAATGTTTAAAACTTTGAATTATTGATATTTTGCAATGGCATACATAGACTTTCAATTTTCACTTTTCAAATTTTTATAGGTGCATTGTGTCTTTTTTCTTGTATTTTGGGTTCCTGGCAGCTTTGCACTTTGTTAAATTGATGAGTGAATCATGAGTCACACTTATCCCAGTACCACTAAACAAAGATAAAAATGGACGTACGGAAAGTTGGCCAAAATGCACCTGAATGAACCTGGACTTCACATTTAAGGAATTTGCTACTGACTCGTGAGGGAGATTGAAAAAAGAATGTTTAGAATTGACATAGGAAAGACAGAGATTTTTAGCTCCAAGAATATGGGTCAGTCCCTAAAAATGCAAGATTCATATACATTTCCAATTATTCACCTGGACAGCATTTTATGTTAGCCCCCCGGCCTGTTAAATACCCACGTCTGTCAAAATGTCGCACACACAGTTTGTAAGACAGACTTTTGATTCAAAATTTGCAGTCTCCAAACTTCAAAAATGACTTAATCTGAGTTATTATTTCAGACTAAAGGAAGTTTGTCCAGAGCCACATTATATAACTGTTTATAAAGGTTGACTCTGTCCATGATGGCTGCTCCTTTTTTCAGTATGTACTGTACTTATTCTTATATGTACTTATCAATTCATACATGTTTCCATTACCTCTGTTGCCATATAACTTGTGTACAATGAAACAAAAATGTCTGATGGCTTCATCCAATAAAGACATCCATTAGAGGATGTATACAGGATGGATGGCTAAGTTCAAAGCAAGTCTGTACATTTCAGTCCAATTTACTGTGGAGGTTTATCCAGCTTTGTAAATGTGGCATCGTGGAAGTCAGTGATGAAAAGATGAGCATCAGCACTGCATCTTCTGCTAACAGCTGATTTGAGGTAGATGCAGCAGATGACAACTGAGCTCCTCTGTTGCGTCCATGTCCTCATCAGCTCCTCTGGAAAAATCAGTAGTGTCAGATGTATCTGTGCTTTATGCAGGCTTAGAAAATCCACTGCCTTGTCCTCAGTTGTCTCTTAATGTCTGATATGTCTTCAGTTCTCTGTGCTACAGTGTTAGGAGCCAGGCAAACATTAGCAAACTGTTGCTTCTTCTCAGGGTAAATGTTCGCCACCATTTTTATGACAGTCTTTGATAAACTCACCCTCCATTAAAGGTTTGCAATGTTTAGCGATTAGCACTGTGTAGCTAGATTTGGTGGCATTTTCACTGTACTCACGGGCTGAAGAACCGCTGTTGTGAAGCAAAGACCAGGTGCTTCGAGGTGCTTCAGTTGTTCGGCGCGGTCGCTCCCTGATAGCTTGTCATATGCATTAGCCTGCATTAGCATGTTTTGCCTGGTAGCGTCTCTTTACACTGAGTTACGTGTACATGGCAACAGTCTCTGGGCAAATTAGACCAACACAATTGTTTCGTTTTTCAGTGGAAAAAAATACAGCAATTTCCACTTGTGTTGGAAGCAGTGGCCCTTGCTATCAACTTTCCTCTTTTCATCTATAGTCGCCATCGCAGGAATTAGCTGGAAGGGGTCGCAGCATAGGTCACGCAGCCAGACAGAGCTGCACAGTGCTACTGCCACCATGCTGTGGAAAGAGAAATTGCATTTTGAACCTGTATGAGTTACTCTCTGTTTGACAGGGCTGGCAGCCAGAAACAATACATTTTAGGACAGAAGCTGGGGGCCGTGCAGAATCTGACCACGGGCCATAATTAGCCCCGGGCCAGACTTTGGACATGTCTGGCTTTAAGCAATACATTCCTCTGGAAACAGACTATGTTTATGACATGGAGGAAGAACAACAACATATAATTTTTTGCCAGTAAACAACGTCTGTCAATACAAAAGGACCTCTGCAGTTTTACTGTTACATCAGGATGCTTTGGCATCACCATATATTATCAGCATCAGCTGCCTCATCATTTGATATCAATAATACATGTAAGTGCACACTATGACAACATTATGCATTTTTAATAAGCCAATTACAAAGGAGTGGGATGTGGGCATGCTGCAAAATGTACAAATTTGCAACAAAACGGTGCACCTTTGTCCCTCGTCCAGGCTGAATAGTGCTCTGATTACAGCCGTCAGTGGCATGGTATTACATTCATGAGCAGGAGGGGTTTCTGGGTAGTGTCAAGCAGGGTAAAACACGCTGATCTGGTACAACATGAACTACTTTTTCTAAAATACTTCCGGAGCTGTGAGAGGGGCCCTCATGCAGCCAAACGTGGTCACAGACTCCACATGAGAAAAGTCCCTAAGTCAACTGAGAAAACAAACTCGCAATTTGGTCCTATTAGAATCTACACATTCACTGATTTTCCGAGAGCAGGGTGCCTCTTTGCACAGAAACAAACAAACAGAAAAAAAAAACCCTCCTCACTTAAACTACTGCCATCCCACATTGTGTTAGTGAGTGCAGTACTCCAATATATGCTCCAGGCTCCAAGAATCCTCTGCTCACTGTTTCCTTTACAGGACCGGACAGGATGCACATGCTCTGTGTTCTCAAAGCCTCGGGTGGGAGAAAAAACAGGGACAGCACACACACACACACACACACTAAAAAAAAAAAATCTACTCTTCGTGGAGACGCACAAAAGTGATTTCAGTCTTGAGTGCCTCTTAAAGGTCTCTCCCCATTGGAAAATAGAGGTCAGCAGCATTAGGTCCGCGACTAAACACAGTAATCGTGTAGTACAAAGAGCGCGGCTGGGTCACACTGGCAGCCCATTAATGCGCTTGGCTTTGAAAAAGACAGAAAGTGACAGCCTCTCAGCTTCTCTCGCTGCCTCTGATCCGCAGTGACAGACAGGAGGTGAACTGGACTGCACATTTGGGAGAAACACACATTTTGGAGGCGGCTCGGTTCAAAAAACACGACTCGCGTTGTAACCAGGTTGAGTTAATCCATTCTCCTCCCTTGGACTCTGCAGATAGTAATTACCATTTATTTGTGGCGTGCTCTGACATTGGCCTGTCAGATAGAGAGTGAGTGTGTGGATGCAGCGTGGAGGCAGCACCCAGCTCTGCCTTTGTGTTCAGATCTGGAGTGGCAGGGTGTGTCATGGCTGATCTGCACTCTGGCTCTTCTTCCTGTCTCTCCACTGCTGACTGTAAGAGCAGGTAGGATCCCTGATGACGCTGGTCACATTAGAAGACATGCAGTAGAAACCAATAACTGTTCCTGTTCGAGTTAAAGTCCTACTACACTAACTGATAAGAGGCCAGCACCACGGCTATTTTCAGATTTATGGTGCTCATTACTGTTCAAATATTAAGTTCCTTTACAGTTGATCACTGTGGCCAGACAGTTTATGCAAAGTTACAGATTTATGTTTTGATTATTGTAAAGCCACTGTGTGTAGAATTTTTTTAAAAACCCATCTTTGGTGCCCACATTTTTTTGATCTAAAAAAGACCCAGTGCTTCATGAAATGGTTGATGGCAGCACACAGACTTCACCTGTTTTACCTGGATTGTCTTGAGTGCTATAAAAAAAAAATGCAAAAAATGTAACCTGACTCAACTTTAAAAAAAACCTAAGGTAATAATTTCCACTGAATATTTTCAAGTTGAATCAACCTAATTCCAGTCATTTAACTGAAACTGATATGTCTAAATCAGGACCAACTATTCATATTCATAACATAGGTAATTTTCTTCAGATCATATGTCAAGGTACAATGTTGAATTTTCACATTATCAATTTTAGCAAGCTGTGCATTACTCACCAAGAGCTGGGAGGTTTCCCTTCATGCCTACTTTGTGTGCTAAAGTATAAACCCATACAAGCTATTATGTTAGGTCTCCAGTAAGAATGTTTATTATTGTCCTCTGCCTCCAAATGATAAATACAAATATGAGATAGGACTTCAGTCAAACTCAAAATTAAAAACCTAAAATAATTGTATTCTGTAACTGTTTGAACTACAAAATATAAATTGAGTGGACAACAGCATTATTTTTTGTACCTTTAGATGCCAAAATGTTGCACCTAGGAGTTTTACATTGTATTAAAGATTTTATAATCATTAGACATGAGAGGGATTTGGTTGTGATGCAAGTTAATATGTTGAAGTAGATCATATTTGTACTCTTAACATAACTGTCTGTTTAGGTGATTGGTGGATGTGTATTGGGGGTAAAAAAAAAAAAAAAAAAAAAAAAAAAGAGGGGTCACTCATTTTGCTTTTCTTGCCCACTGCTGAATGAATAAAGGATGGCACTCATAGGTGCGTAGGGTGACTCTGTGTGTGTTTGTGTGTGTGTGACTGTGAGTGCCAGTGAGTAGCAGAAAAGGTGTTACACACATGCTCTGTGTGTTTTATTCAGTATGAGATAAATGAAGGTGTGACTGTCCTAGTTTGCTTATTCTTACATATTCTATTCTCATTTATTAATTTCAGCTTTGTCATCCTCACATTGACATTTCTCTCTAATCTGTGATATGTATTATTGTAAGGGTGGTAGGTGATGCTGTATGTGTGCTGCAAATAAAGGATACGTTGTTGAAATAATTCATGATGTTGATATTGACACTATGTTAGTGATGCAACATGGTTTCTGAAAGGATACTGAAATCCTGCAACAGTATCTTGAAAAAGAAAACAATATATGGGAATCTTTTGTTACGGCATCAAACTAACCATCAAAGAAACCAAATCAAGAAAAGTTGGCTTATATGTAAAAATTGGATCACTGATCATCAAATATGCTCAAAAGAAACAAGTTCATCGCAATCTGTCTGCCACTTTAACCTTTGATGTCCAACTGTAACTTTAAAGTAGGACACAACAGAGAGACCTGCCTCTGAGAAATCCAAATGTTATGACTATAACCTCGGTTCCCTAAGGACGAGGAAGGAGATTGCAACATACTGTCTGATGCAGCTTTAGCCCAGGCTCTGGCTTGCATCATTCTTTCAACAGGTAAAGCTGAGCGCAGTGGGACGTATGGGACAACATGAATCCTCAGTGCACCTGCACTCGTGAGACAGCAGGTCACAGTGATACAGCTGCTGTTCTGCTGCAGGTCAAGCCACTAACTTTATTTACCAAGAGGACAAATTGCTTGTAAAAACATATGCATTAATAATAAAAATCTACAAGGTCATTAGCTGTTTACAAGAGTACTCCATACTTTTAGAACTGCAATCCTATAAGTTAAAAAAGAAGAATCAAAATGGATGCAGCAGAACCACATATATCCCCCTTCTTATTCCACACATTGTTCTTCCTTGTCAAAGCCTGCATTACCCACAGTGCAACTTGGCCAACACTTTGGTCAAAGGTTCGGTGTGTTTTACTAGTAGTGGATAATATAGCCTGCAGCAGTTAGTCTCAAGCAGAGATGAGGAACACGCTACAGAGGTCTGGCTTCAGCTCCAACCTGCGCTGACTTCTGATGCTATTTTGGCGGTCATTTCAGGCAGACAACTCACGTTTGAAATGTTTATTATGGCAGCAGAACATAGCCCAGAGTTTGCCGGCTGGGCTCCAACCTCATCACTCCCCGCAGATATGTTTACATAGAGATATTGGGGAATGATGAGCAAATATCTTAAACCCCCCCTAGCCGGAGCCTGCGGGTGGATGCTGGGGTGGTGGTGGTGCTGAAAGAACAGGCAGCAATACTGATGCAGGGCATTGACAGCGCAGAGGGAGAGATGGGAAACTTTGCAACTTAAATAGATGAAACTGAACTGGGAGGGTGTGTTAGGTAGATGAGGCATGTCACATGTGTATATAGCAACCATTTCTGTGGTGTTCTGACACATGTCAATGGAAGACGGATGAACTAAATTACAGCTGCTTGATCATCAAAAATAAATATATAACTAGATAAATACATAATATTATTGCAACAAATTCCAGCTTCTAATGTGAGGATGTGCTGCTTTTCTCTGTCTTATGCCATTGTAAACTGATTATTTCTGGGTTTGGGACATCTGATACTTTGTTATGCTACCTTGGGTTTTGGGAAATTGTGTGATTGAAAACTGACTCGAAATATAGTTGCAGCTTTAAACTAAACCACTGACTATTGCCACTTCAAATGTAAAGGATTCTTATATTGGATGTGACTGTTGTATCACAATTTATATATGCAGTAGGATAACAAACATAATTTACCTGAAAACACCACATAACATAAGCATACATAAACCAGAATATCAAGCATCCACAACTTCATTAAACCTGCTTGGTTCAGTAAAGCTCACACAGTCTTGGAACAGCAAACAATCCCACTGTTTGAGCTGAACTTGTTGCAACAGTAGGTGCAGTAATATAGCTATAAAGACTTGCCAGCTATGAGGTGTTATGGATTCACTTTAAAACTCTGGTCCAGTGCTCTGCTAAGCAAGCCGGGCGCTGTGGACGGAGCTGCCATGTTTTTCGACAATTGTTATTTCCCCCTTGCACAGCAGGTGACAGCGCATTTCTTCTGGGATGAAATCCCCACGGACACCGAGGGATTTGTGTTTATGTGGCGGCATCGGGGAGCCTGAGGACATGACGTGTGACTGCAGCCAGCAGAGAGGATGGAGGTGCTTACACACAAGCAGAAAGAAAAGGAAACTGGAACGTCTGACTTTAGTTTTTTTTACACGTACTGTACACACATAGGTGAACATGTATACATGTGAACCTACTGTATGTGCCACATCGTTTGCTTCTCCCTCTCTTCTTAACTTTCACAACCCACACACAGACACGCACAGACTTCAGATGCGACAATAACAACAGCTATGTGTACTGTAAACTTTAAGGAGCTTAGAGGGAGATTTAGGAAGCATGTCACTCACACACGTCTTCTGGGAAATGTGCGCGCGCTACGCTCAGACTCCTCTGTGACCTTTTCATACGTGATTAGAAAGTCCAATCAACTCAGAGTGTCACTGCTTGAAAATACACTATATCCCATTTCATGCTGCTGTCATGTTGTTGCCTGCTTGTCACTGAAGTTTCTCTTCACTGTAAGGTAGCTGAGACACATTATGTCAGAACCGCACGGGTTTGGAGAAGAGGCTCTGCAAGCTCGGTGTGGATGGTTTGACAGAAACATGTGATATTATTTCAGAGAGCTGAAGTCCCCAGACAGATGAAGAGGGGGAAATATGACTGAATGCGGGATTGTCGAAGGAGATTACTCATGGAGATTGTGAAATGTGTCGTCTGTTAATCAGATTAAGAGCAGAATAATCCGTGATGAAAAAAAGAGAAACCACTAAATATGAGTCATGTACAGTATCATCAACAAATAGCAGTGGAGTAAATACAAATAAATGTTGCCTTCTTGCCTTTTTTAAAAACAAATGATTTTGTATTTTTCTTTCAATTTCCACATTGTGGTTTGGGATTAGAAGAGTAGATGAAAAGCATATCTGGTATGACAAGATCAGGAAACATCTGTGGGTTGTACATATTGACTCATCTTGTGAACTTGATAAGCTCGAGCCCATTTGAAGGCACCGACAGTAGTCATATGAGGATCTGCATCGCTTCTATTAAATATGATTCTTATAATCCAGACAAATACCATTTTAATACGTTTTAATACAGCTTCAATATTCCAACAAGTGACAGATTGAAGGAAAAAGTTGAACGAAGGCCTGGTGGCATCAGAAAGTGGCACAGCCATCTTCACAATGTATCCAGAGCTAGAAGCTTGGCGATACAGGGTCTACTCACACTTTGTACAAAGGAGGGTAAATAATTGAAGACAATAAGCCTCGATAGGTTTCTCTGTGTTGGACTCTCCGGCTCTCCATCCCTTCAAAGGCGAACGGTTTAACGTGTATGAAAATGATGTGAATCATATGCTATGGCTTCCACTGTGACCAGATCTCAACCCAACACCAGATCTTGGAGCTAGGTGTTAGACCAGCATCCACACCAACAACAAGCAGCTGGAGATGTGCTGACTGCATGAAAAAATGCACTGCTGTAGCTACCCAACTTTGAATTTAGGGCATTTTGATTTACTAATGAATAGCATTAGAGGCTCTACAGGTTATACACAGTCACACTCATAACACAAGCACCAGTTCACCACCATGAAACTAGAGGCCACAGTGCTATTTTTCCCATTAGCTTACCACAAACCTGTATGTTGCCACCCAATGGTTTGGTTAATTATTTTGATAGTATTGTTCTTGTTAATGCATACTGTAGATCCAGCACACAGTATAGACTAACCTACCTAATTAGATACGCATGTACGCATCCACTCAACACACACTACACACACACCATATGGGTAGTCCTGGGTTATGTCGTAGCCGTGTGCTCTCCTACTAGCAGCACGCTTACACACTCCTGCACTTCCACATTCCCTCGAGAGCTCTCTTCGATCACCCATTTCCCATGCTCTTTCTTCTGTCCGAACACGCCTTTCTGCATGGACAAGCCCATGCTGCGTACAGCGGGCAGGACAGCTGCCTGCCATGCATAATGTGTCCTCTGAGAGCCCCCTCTGGCAGGTGGAAACCCAGACCTGGAGCCTTGGGCATACACCGAGGGTCCCACTACTATTGCAAACATATGGTGCTGAATAGAGATGCGCCAAGGTTTTCCTTGAATTTGCCACCCACATGCAGCATTTGATTAAAATGCAATGAGGTCCTTGTGAGGGAAGGAAGGTGGTCTGACAGTCATTATAGTCTTGTTATTGGCTGTCAGGCTGCTGATGCCACACTGAGATACATCTCCTCTATGTAAAGTCACAAAATGTGACCGCGGATGAATGAACATGTGAAAGATTTTCTCCAGGTCTAAGCATGCAATGGAGCCATCACTGAATATGTATCTTGTTTTTTCATCTTTTATTTTCTCATTCATAGTTAGGTATTCAAGGTTTGGGTCAGTGTTGCCATGCTTTATTGTACCCGCTCAAAGCAACCTGATGCAACATGAAACCATCCAATATTGTGTCTATTCACAAGCAGAGAAATTGGTTCACGAATAGAACCTTGTAATGGCCGTCACCCATATCAGGATGTTGTCACCTACACAAACAACACAAACTTTCACATTTATTTTGATCAGTTGTAAATTGTCAGGACAGGAAAGTCTTCTCTCCAGGTCAAATAACCGTCAGATTGACAAAAATACATTTCATGAATATAAAACTGTGTTCCATTTCCATCATCACTGCCTTTTTGGCAGCCTACAGATCCTCACATCCTGGGAACATTCTCTCATATGAAGTTGTTATCGTGCTGTTGTAGTTGGCCTTTTCCTCATTAGTCTCTCAGTGAATTTATGTGAAAACATAGACCATTGCACATCTTCCAACAGGCCAAACAGATTTGCAAAATAAATAAACAATAAATAATAACAACACCACTGAGATTGATGACTATGGATACTGTGCGATATATGAAATTGTTTATGATCATAGAACCAGAGAAAATCAACTTCCTAACATTAACATGAACTTTAAAAGCATCTTCACCATGCTCCTGACATTTCTCAAATCAGCCATTAAAAATAAAATAAGTAAATCCACAAATAAATAAATATAACATCTGTCAAATGTAAATGATCGTGTTGGCCAACCACTGACATCTTGTTACTGGTTGTAGCCTCAAATCTACTATCGGTAAAAACAAGCATTGAGTGCTGCACAGTGAGCAATCACCAAGTATAATTCAGTTTAGTAAGACAAATTATTATTCAACATATGTCATGCCACTTGGCCATTTCCTTTCCTGGCCAATTAAGTTTAAATGAATCCAAAACATAAAATGAAACTTCAATTTGCTGAATAATGACGGAGCTCTCTGGTCAACAAATATCCTCACTGAAATTTCAAGGCAATCATTTCGGTTTCAGCATGACGTGGAAGAAACAAATCTAAGTTGCCAGATTACCGGCAGTGTTCGCTGCTACAAGCAGAGGCGAGTGTCATTTTAGATGTAACAAAAGCAACATATCAGGTCAACAAAGAAAACCAGTAGTGGCAAAGCACTTAGGTCTTTGCCTGCAGATTGATTGCTTTTCATTGTTGCCAGTTTGAATACTCTGATGCTCCGACCAGCAGCTTGGCTCAACGTCTATTTGTGTGTGTGTGTGTGTGTTTAGTGCCAACAGCCTGGCCAGGATGTGTTGGGAAGCCTATTGAATCTTGATTTGGTGTCTGTTGTTTTCACTGTCTCTGGTGCATGAATGGATAGATGGAACTGGAGCTGAATGGATGGTTGTGTGTTCATATACAGTATGTTACTGTACACACTGACAGGTAAAGGTTTCATGCTGATTTTGGCACATTTTCAAAGTTGCTCTTCATGCCGTACCCTCATTAAATGGCTTGGTATAAAACAGGGAGGCAATTAACTTTAAACAAATCAAAATTTCAATCATTACATGTCAGGACTTTTGGGGTAAGAAGACGAGTTGGTGTAAACATCAAACACTCTTTGTTTACTACATCTGCTCAATGCAAGGAGCACAATAAGAACCGGGTGACGAGTTCTCTTATCCGGCTGAATGACACGGTGATAGTGGCTTCTATTACAGCTGAGAGACACAACTCACTTAAATGGACTTCTAATTGACAGCTTGTATTGGCTCTCTATATTACTGAGGGGACAAGTGTCTTGGGGGGGCTTTTCATGTGCCGAAAGATGCCTGACATGTTGGAATTATTTCCCCATTGGTTTTGAAAGGCAAACCTTAATTGTATTACTTCAGCATAAATTGGCAGATATGGAAAGAGTCCTTAGGAAAGTGTTCACAGTGGAAACAAACACAGGCCTATCAGCAGATCTGTTTGCAAGTAAATCTAAAATTTCAGATTGCCATGAGCTTGCCAAGCTTTCTCCAGGTAAAACCCCCAAAGGATATGAGCTTCAGACAATTACAATCAATTCCGGACAAGCAGCATTTTTACCGCAGCAGAACGGTGCATGAATCAGTGATATGTGGCTGTCAGTTGGGTGAACGTAATCCAAGCAGCTGTTGCGTTTAGCAGTTCCAGTAAGAGAGGTGAAGAAGCTACAAAGGGACACATCTGCTGCAATTAGACAGAAAATAGGAAGAATTGGCGGAAAACTAAGTTTTAACTTAATTTAGCTTCATACCAGCCACATGGCTCATCTGGTTCATGCCACATGTTCCTCGATTATCTGCGCGGTGTGAAGCAGCTGCAGACAAAACACAAGGCCTGTTTGCACACAGCTACCTTCGCAGTGCTGGTGTTAGGTAAAGGGTTCAGGAAATCAATACCACTCTCGTGTCTATGAAGCTTGAGACTGCAGATGATTTATCTTAGCTTAGCATAAAGACCGGAAGCAGGAAGAAACATCTATCCTGGCTGGAACAGCGGGTTGGCTGAAAACCACAATTTACCATTTTTACACTTGTTAACTTTTTTTTTTTTTTTTAATTTTTCCAAAGACATTGGAATTAAAAATAGGCATTCTGCCACTCCAGGTTGGATTTCAGTCCTTCTCGTAATCATACCCTATTCACATATTCTGTTTCATTCACAAATATGTCACATTGCAGACACTTTAACATCCATTTCACTGTGACTTCAAACTTTGGACAAATCATCGCTAGGTGTTCAGTCTGTCTGCTAAGCAAACAGATGTACGGATATGAGTTTACTAATCTTCTCATGCAACTCCAGGCACGAAAGTGAAGTAGCATATTATTTGTACCTTATCATAGAAATTCATCCAGGGCATTGTTTGCCTTCAGCTTGAGAACAAACAATGATGACACTGAAATGAGGCAGAAAAATGAAACTCTAATCAAAGCAGACTCAGTTGTAGCCTCTTGACATTAAGACTGTCTTACTACCCATGGCCTGACCAAGATTGATCACACCTAAGGAACTCAAGGATCACTTGGAAATCCTTCAGTCCATCACAGTTGCAGATGCAAGGTGTTGATTACCAAGTCGAAGGTGTCATTGAAACAGGTGGATCCTAAAGGACCAGTGTGTAGGATTCAGGTGGGCTAATGGCAGAAATGGAGTACAATGTTCATTATGTTTTTATCAGTGCACAATCACCTGAAAATAAGAATCACTGTGTTTTCGTTAAGCCCATTATATCAACAGAGGGAGCGACTCTTCTTCCACGGAGTCCGCCATGTTTCTACAGTAGAAACAAACGAACAAATCAAACACTGGCTCTATAGAGGGCCTTTCGACTTTTGTGTGTTTTTAGTGGCCACTGTAGGTTCTCCTACACGCTTTGAATGGGAGGGTATTGAGCTGGTTGCAATCTGCATCCTCACCTTTAGATGCCACTAAAACCTACACACTGGTCCTTTAAACAGCAGCAGACCCAACCAAACACTAAGAGACTGAAAGTGTAAATACCCATCTTAAACCATTTCTGACAGTATGATCTAGTTCCATATTTTTTTCTATCTCAGCCAGCCCCCTAATTTTCAATGTGTGTTTGCCAGACACTCATTAAAAACGAGAATGTACTGTTTTACCTCCAGAATGTGGCGGTGGGCCACACAGCAGAACGACTCCTTGACCTTCACGGACTGATACAGAGCTTCGTCTGTGAGTCTTGAAGTTTTCCAAGTCTGAAAAATATGAAAGGGCAGTAAAACATCAGTAAAACATCCCCACAAGTCAGAGGCTGACGCTTCTGATCCTTGAAAGCGCTGTCATGAACTAGTGGCTGCTTTTTTCACTGCACTGTTCTTCTTGCTTCTTACTCCCATTCAAGGTCACAGCCTATGGAGCCTAAAGCAGCGTGCAGCAGGCACACTCACAACAGGTTGGCAGTTTATTATAGAGCTCGCACAGATAAACACACCACACACTCGCACAGCACCAGACACTTCCTGGCCTATATTTCTTTCGGACTATGGGAAGAAACTGAAGCTTAACCCTGACAAATATAGTTCTCATAAACTGCAAGGGCCAAGGTCAAACCCACAGTGTGTGTGTGAGACAGCAGTGCAAACCACTGAACCACCCTCACAAACAAATGATATACAAATAGAGCAACACCATTATCCTCTCTGCATCTGTGTTTGTGTAAGGAGCATTTTCAAGAGTGAAAATTCTTTGGGCAGTAAACAGCCTTCGGCTTTGCCTCAGGCCAAATCACCCCCTGTGTGCGGCTGTGTATTTGTGGATATCGAAGACTCATTGTGATGGTGCCACAAGTATCAGAAAGGAGTGAATTAAAGGGTCCCAATGAAAGAAGACAGCAATGAGTGGTTAATTTGTTTTAAAAGTTGAGAATTTTATTGACAGAAGCACCGCCAGGTAGAATGAATAAATGTTAAAAAGACAAAAGAAGCCTTAATTTTTCAAGCATGTTTTCTACTAGGGTTGAATCTAAGGGATTGTGTGAGTAAAGTAAAATGTACAACATCCCAAAAAAACCCATCTTGGTTATAGATAATATTGCATCTTGTATTTACAGGCATTTTTTAGTTTTGTTTTGATGTTAGTTAAATGTGATGTCCAAAGGTGCTGCAAAACATTACACACCATATTACATTTGTGTTTGAAGGTTGGATGCTTCATTGTAAATATGAATACAGATAAATTAATTGTACACGTTAATCTTTCAGCTCTCTCTCTCTGAATGACCTCTTTGGCTGAATGACCAAAAGAACTGCTACCACTGTTTCCTCACCTTTTAATGTTGACTGTATACAGTGTGTAAGGCTTGGTATTTTCAATTTTTATTCTCTAAAAAACACATAAGGGAATTTATTTATGCTTATTTAGAATAAAAAAAAACTGGTAAAATAAAAACAACTACCAATGATAAATGATCACATTTTAGAATTGTAATTTTCAATGCAACACTGTGTTTTATTTCTTTGAGAGAATCTGACCTCTTGCATTTTCTGCCTGTTTTTTCCCTCTCTACTACTGGTATGGGAATATTATCTGGTGTGTGCATCAAGAAAAACATCTGGTGAAGCTAATTCTTCGGGTGGTCAGATGGGTCACATGTTTATGTGTATTCACTAAATCTGTTTCCATTTGTTGCATTTAGTTTTGATGCCTACACCAATTTTTCCACCTCAGGCAAGCATAAAACTTTTTTGTGATATTAGTTTTTTTAATGTCAAATTTCTATTGCTTCCACTCAGGTTCTTTAAAGCTCAAATTGAAACTGTGCATAAAACAGGTGGATTGAATCGCACTTATTAGTTGCCTCCTGGTGCATCAGGAGTGCCTCCTTGTCAGATCTTATTCATTTAATTTCTTTTCATAGTTTTAAAAGTCATATTCAGTGAGGCATGTTGAATCCAACAGACGACATACAGTGTTACCAAATAATTGCATACTGGAAGAGACGCAGCTGAGAGAGTGAGAAAATGAAAAGAGTCAGGACTATTACTGTACTCTGTACCCTGCTCTGGTAATTGTGTATTCCATAATGAATGGAAGTCCTGCATGAGCTAAGTGCGCTAAGAAAAAAAAAGAGTTGAAATCAATAGTGACACACTCCCCCTAATATGAGCCAAACAACAATCTGCAGCCCCGCTGCTAAGCAGAGAGGGCTGCTGTGGCGGGTCACACATGAGGGATTTTAATAGCCCCGGTGGTAATCAGGTTACCTTTCATTCATCACGCCTGCCACCGCTGAACTGAGCGCTACCTAGTCTGGTTTTAACAACAAAAGTACTGTCGAACTGGACTCTTTTTCGTTTGACAATTGATGCAAACAATGGCAGGTCATAACCGCTTCCATGGATCGGCTGCACTAATGAAGCACATCCTGGCAGAGCTTAGTAACAGTTAATCACACATCACAGAGAGGCTTCATGTCTGCACTGATAACTCGGGTGGGAGGGGGAAAAATATGTTTCTATTGCAACTAATGTGAGAACAGATGTTTGACATATGAAAGAAGCAGAAAAACATGACTTAATTAATACCATTGTACTACATACCATTTCCCCATGATTGAATTATATACCTTAAAATAGTAATAACTCATTCTTCTTATTGTATTTGTCCTGTTCCATTTCCACTAAACAACATTTGAAAAGTAAAATGAACTCAAAGACTGTATTTAATAATTTACTTTTTCCTTTTTTGTATGTAGTTTTTACATTTAGGGTTTGTGCTTTGAGGTGAAAGTGCAAACATAAATGTGCTAGGCCACAGATAAAATAGACTACACAAAACGAACATATGAAGACAGGTGATATAGGGTCTCAGATGTATCCATACATATTCTCCAAATTGGATTAATTAACCTTAATTAACCTTGCTCTATTATACGCAGCATATTCTCAAATCACTGCGAGCAGCCGTGCAGACACGAGCGCTCCCTCTGCAGACCTGCTCGCCGCAAAACTGCAACCAATCCACTTTGAAATGTGATTACTGATTAGTTCAGCTCCAAGTGATCTAAATGTAAAATTATTGGGCTCACTGATTTATGAAGAGGACTATAAGGTCAGTTAATATATGTCATATTGGCTGCAGGACAAGTCAATTAAAAAGCCGCCTTTAATTATTTCTTTAAACATAAATCTCTTCTTAACCCATGAGCACAGTTTAACTAATAGCTATTTGAGACTCTTAAGCCCTATTAAGGAAGCAGTTTCTAATAATTTTCTAAAGATTAACACCAGAGTTGGCACATTAGGGTCAATCTGATGCATCAGGGATGCAAAAACTCTTGTTTCAGCCATATGAGGACAATTATATATGTCATTTTAAAAACAAATTCACTATAATATTAAATGGAATTTAATTATTTTAAAACAGTTTTTATATGACATTTGAGGAGGTTCGCCAATTTTTAATCCTGTTTCCATTTGTTGATCACACAGGTGGAGTATCTATAATTTCCAGAAGAGCTTCCAGCCTTCATGGTATCACTAGATTTATTGTGACGTTAGCAACAAAAATGTGCAGCGAGACTTTGCTGTTGTTTCCCTCTCTGTGCCTCTGGGTTGTTTGCACCTCAGCTCAGTCAGGTACAGGAGCTGAGGAAAGCCCAAATGTTGTCCTGGTGTATACACGCAGAGCACACTATGGTTAACCTCACATTAAAAGCAAAGTTGTCAAAACACACTGGTACGATTGCGTCGCTGAGGAGGTGCAGCAAAGCGAGGTTGGTGGCATGCACAACCAGCCGTGTGGATGGAGCGTGGGCCCCCAGGAGCCGATTGTCACTGGTAGTGTTTGTGCTCCAGTTGCCCACCAGCTGCAACAGAAAGTCGCTGCGCTGCGGAGGGGTTCATCAAGCAATGTTTGTGTTTGTGTCGAGGGAGCGCAGGTGTGTGACAATGAAGGACTCCAAACTTCAGGAGTTAAGAGAGTGAGAAAGCCACCACCTACTGAGGAAGAAGTGTGGTGTAGCAGTTTACTGTGAATAACACAGATACAGGGTTCCTGGAGGTGAGTACATGACACCAAGTCGAACTTAAAGATTTAGTTCTGAAATCCACTTTTTATTTCTCTCAACCATTAACAATGATTAGTCAAAAAAAAAGCCGAGTTGATTTCTTTTCTTAAATAAGTTTTAGACATAAAAGACACAAAGCTTTTCTGTTACGCTGACAGTGAACTCCAGAGCACAGACAGACTTCATGATATTTTCTTGACTTTTGGCTGACGCGGTCGCTTGATAAGCACCACCTGTTTTTCCTTTTCTTGCCTGTCAAAAATCTGTCCATTGCCTTTTGTGTTTCATTTTGCTGCCTGAAACCTGAATCTTGATAGAAAGTGTGAAAGCAACTCTTGTTAGTTTAATGTTCCTGCATCAAGCTGATTGATACGCCTGCTGCAACGCCTGTATAAGAGGTGAACTACACCTGCGGTTCCCAACCTGGGGGGCCGGAATATCGTAGCTACAATGAACCAGTGTCAGTACTAAGTAAGCAATCAAGTACATTTACTCATGTACTTTTATATATAATTTTATCAGGTACTTATATATTAATGCAGGGACTTTATAAGCTACATAGGATGAGTGAATTTGGCTGTTTTCACACACAAAAGAAAAAAAACAGAAAGGCTTTTTTTCACAAGTTGTTCTAAGGGGTCATGAAAAAATGAGGATGGAAATCACTCAGTATTCAAGAATTTCCTTTAGGATTAATAAAGTTCTTATGATGTCTTATTTTATTATTGGATATTTCCATTTCATATTAATTGATATTTCAACTCAGAGGGTAATGTACTTTTTACTTTAGTACATTTATGTGAACAAATGAACAGATTTTGCATACAATAAATTTGATTAAAAATATGATGATTTTTTAAGCTCAGATAGGAATAAGCTATATTCCTATAACAACAGCGTATCAAATATGTGTGGTGGCTGTGGCTCAGGAGGCTGAGCTCGGATTGGCAGTTTGATCCCCAGCTCATCCTCATGTCAACATGTCAATGTGATGTTGAGGGCATTTCAGATAAGGTTTATCTTATCTTATCTTATCTTATCTTGAGTATTGTTTTTGGGAAGGTGGGGATTCTATAAGCTACATAAGATGAGTGAATTTGACTGTTTTTGCACACAAAAAAATTTAACAGAAAGGTTTTTTTTGCAAGTCGTTCTAAGGTGTCATGAAACAACAATGATGGGAATCACTCAAGCAGCATATAGAGTTTTTTGACTACATCAAAGTCATATTTTTAATTCTGGTACTTTCTGACATAGTTTTACAAAGGCCCTCAAAATTTGTCATGCAAGGGCTCTGAAAAATAAATCAATCTAAGCTGCCATAATGTCTTCACTACATCTACTGCACTAAGTAATTCAACTTGTAGGAGGTCCGTTTCTTGTGTCCAGCTTCTCAAGTGTGGATTATTTCAGACCCTCCTCCACAAAAAAAATAGCCATATAGATCAAATCATGATCTTTTCCTAAACCTAACCAAGTCGTTTTGTGCCTCGACCAAGCTGTCACTGTCTCGCAACATTAATCAGGTGTGTGTCAGGTAAGCCTGTCACATACCAGCAGTCATATATGTCGTAGTGGGAAAAGAAGTGCAAGATTAAACTGCTTATAACATGTAAATCCACTCATTTGATTTATGTCCCAGCTCCTTACTGGAAAAACAACAAGCCACAACAGAATAATTGAGCATGAGAGCACAGTTCATAGATTGGATGACAAATTTGCTGTCTGCAGTCATTTTAACTCTACATATCACTGTCCCTCCAAATTATATTTTCTGGGCTGTGAAAAAGTGGCCCGACACTGGCAGGGTGGTGACCGACTCGTAACAGTACTTAAAAAGGAAAGACAGGGCAAAGATGTTTGAAGATCTGAATTAAAGATTCTTTCTAGGAGGTTTATGACGTGTGCGAAATTCAATCTGGCCTCCGCGCTTGAATTAGGCAATTTATTTTTATAGCTTGTCATATTGTACAGACTGCTACTTTTCAGTAGCTCTTTAAGGAACGCTGGCTGTCTGGTTATCTCTTAACTGTCACTCAAAGGTAATTAATGTCGGAGCAAGCCTAATTGACTTCCCTGTTGTCAGTTGGCTTTATCTGGTTGGCGTGGCTCATCAGAGATCACTGATGAGAGCTTGCAGCTGAAATATTTGCTCTGCTTTTTCTTAACCTCTGCGCCTTTAGTTACATGAATCATTTTGGCCGTATATTAGTCGTTTCCCACTTTTGGACGTGCAGCAAAAAGCTATAAATAGGAACACAGACTTTTCTTAAGCAAATATGGTTTGAACTGATGGACAAAATACTGTTTTTTGAGTCTTGTCAAAACAATCTGGCCACTCCAAAATGGCGACAGAAGCTTTTTATGAGTAGCCCCACCACTTACTTTCATCTGAAGGCGCGATAGAAGGTTAGATAAAAGCACTCAAGCCTCCCCAAAATACAAGTCTATAGAACAAAGTGGACAGAGCAAGAGACATCTAAGGTACTGAATTTATTCCAAAAAAGTCTTTTTGGCATTATTTTTGACTGAGATCAAAGCTGTTGTGATTTGTGAAGTGGCGAGTCTACTTCACTAAAACCACTGATTGTGCCCGTCCACATCCACAGACGTGGCCTCGCCCGTGCTGAAAGCATGCTGCAATAGCGGTAAAATCCAGCACTACCCCCCTCACACACACACACACGCACACACACACACACACACACACCTCCCCATCCATCCACTCTCAACAGCGAAAAAAGAGCAAAAGAAGCATTGTTGTGAAAAGGGCTGGAGGAGAGCAGCGAAAAGCATAATTCACAGCCAATGCCTTCAGATGCAGGGCAGACATCATGGGGGGGCTCGACCAAAGGCATGCTTTTTCAGAGCGCACACAGCTGTGCACATGTTCACTTCGAGTTCAAAAGAAAGCATGAAAGCGCACAGTTTGCCTGCGAGGGTCATCTCAAATAACATTAAATTTGTCACATAAAGGAACAGTAGTGAGCATAACTCCTTTCAATTTCTTATTCAGAAATCATAAAATCGCATTAATGTTTTCTACACCAAGCATACAGAAAAGCCTCAGTGTAATTTTCAAAAGGGAAGCAGCTAACAATGATTAATAGCCTCAGAACAAGTAAACGTGATGTCCCATCTAGATCCATTAGCATAAATGATTGCAAACCTGGGCTGGCATTACAAACAATGATCCAGATTAGGCTGATGATCACATCTCAGACATATGAGCTTTCCAAATGCCAGCACAACTTATCATACTTCAACAAGCCTGCCCAAGCGTGACCATGAGATTCATTACAACCTGCGACTCCTTAAGGACGCTCTTTGTCTTCGAATGGATGGTAGATAATATGCGTGTCTGTGTGTGTATCACAGCTCTGTTTGTACAGTTTGTTAGAGAATATAATCACATGTAAATCAATGGAGGTGATCTTTTTTTATTGAAAATGTTTCACAGAGGTGCTGATTCAATTTTATGATTATGGTGCTGCAAAATTGTAAAGCAGATTTGCTTTACCCTCATTGAAATATATGGAATGGACAATCAGAAACATCTCTCTGTACAACAGCAGCGCAAACTGCAGCCTCCAAAATGATCATAAAGTTGAATCAACACCTCTCTAAAACAGTTTCAACACAATCTGAACATTATAGGGTGATTTACTGTAGGTCTGTTGTATTAGACTGCATTAGTTATAGCTAGGTGTACCTAATAAACTGGCAACTGAGTTCTAGCTGTTCATTATCTTTTCTTATCTCAAAAGGTAACAGCATGAATTCAGATTAGATTTTAAAAAGTTATGCACCAAAAAGCAAATAATTTAGTTCAATTGAAGGTACTTTATCCATCCCTTTAGGTGCTATTTGAGACTGGTGTTTGGACACATTAAAACATAAAAATATGATTCATTCACACAGAAGCAAATAAAATTAAATAAAAACAGTAAATCCATAGATGACCAAAAGTGTTCAAGTCTAAGACCTCAAGAGAGCATTTATCAAGCTATACAGTCAAATGAACATCCCTTTACACAATACTACTACTACTACTAATAATAATAATGATAATGATAATAATAAAGGAGCCCTTGTGAAACCAGATACAGTGTACAGCTCCTTTTACTTTAGCTGAATTAACTGTATTAATGTTAATGCTGGTTTTTATTGGTTAACAGTTAGTTGTGGTTGTTTCACCAAGTGTAAGATGAACTATGATCCAGACAGTCTTTTTCAGACTCAGTTGATCACAATTATGGTCTGAATGTGCTTTAATGTGACCTGAAAGTGGCATCAATCCCTCCCTGCCAAGTCAAAAGTCATCTTTCAGCCTTTGTGCCCACGTAGCTCTGATGAACATCACTCCCTAACCGTAACCACGAGTTTATCTATTACCACGATGACCTAACCACGATCTGTCCCTAAACCTAACCAAAAGCCTTAAGCATAGTGTTGTAACATCAGTGAATGGATTAATGTTCAACAGTGACTTGTAACGATTTTAGAAGGCAAAGACAAATGACATCATCTGTCTACAGGGGCGTCACATCAGAAACAGCTTCCATGTGTCATGTGTCAACATATTTTGTGCTTTGATTCGGTGGCTGATTAATGACTAGTGGACTCGATTTAACGTGAATTTGTTGTCCTTTTGATAGAAAGTAATGTGAACCAGGAAATCCTTGCAGTAAACAAGGCATAAAAGATTGCCAATATTCTATAATCTGCTACAAAGGAGTTCAGTTCCGCAGACATATGAAACTTTTTCACGAAATCTCTGTCATCAAACACAGCTCCTAAGTATCCGCACATCGACATGGTTAACAGGTACTGGAGGTAAACGGTAAATCTAAGTCTGTTATGCAACCATATATCAGGTCCTCGAGAGTGATATCTTGATAGTGTACTGCAGATAAAAAGTAAAAGCCAGAGTACACCCATTAGCTATTTACACCTCATTAACTAAGTCAATATACGCACTCCACATTATCACAACAGCTGAGAGGAGTCGAGAGGATTTATTTGCATTTAAATGAGGTATTCATGTTTCCCCTCAAGGTTTTAAAGCCTACTCTGGTGACATCAGGAATTCTCACCCCTATATGCTAAGCAAAATATGAGCTCGTCTGACGCTGACGAGACACTATGGAAGTAATCGAATATAGACTCCCACGCTGAACAGGATGTGTGTCAAGGCAAGCTCCTTCTTCAAGAGCGTTTTTTCTCGAGAGCTGGACCTTCTTGACTTCCCTGGTCATTAAATGGCATTGTGGAAACTTTTAACACCGAGTAAGCTTCTTCATTGCATTCAAAGCACAGCTCTTTCAGTGCCACCCATGTAAAAGACCCACACTGTAATTCCAATATTGAATATACAGCCTTTTCATCAGTATGAATTATGGGTGTACATCTTTTACATAATCACTGATATAGAATCAATAGACATACTAATCAAGGGCAGCGAGTATTGAGTGGGAGCACCCACTGCCCATCAGTTATCCTTGCCTCGGGGGGTAGACAGCCAGAACCCTTGCGAGGAGTAGCATCATCTATCAAAAGTTTGTGACACGGAGGGGAATGCTGAAGGATTTGGAGCCCCGCCAATTTCAAAGAATAACCTTGAAGGCATTGCAGAGCATGTAGACTAACAAGTGTTAACCGAGGAACATCGTTTTGCAGAAGAGCTGAGTTTGATTGTACAGTGTGTTTACTCTACAGAATATATAATATGTACAAGTTGAGGAAGCAGAGCAGCTTAGCAAACAGGAATTCAGCCTGTGGCTTTTCACTTGTTTTTGGCAAGACATTAAATATTTAAGTTACATAGGCTGAAGGGTATTATTATAATATCGAAAAAGAAATGCAAAGTTTTTCATTAAAATTTAGTTGCAAAGTGTGATTAAGTTAAGACCTACATGCAGGTCTAAACTGAAACGACCCCATTATCTTGCTGTGACGACGCACTGCGACTTCAACAACACCAATAATGCATCTCGGAAAGATTACTTTCCAGGAACGAGATTAAGACACCACTGATGCCTATTTAATTAAGCAAAAGGCAGAAATCCCTCACAATAAGAGCAAAATGACTGAATTAGAAGGCAGAGCATGTTCACTCTCCTGAAAACTCCTGCTCCCAATCAGCTTTTCATTATCAATTTTAATCTATCTGATAATGTGTCTCCAAGAATGACTATCACTTATAACACATATGGCCTCCTTTTCCTCTCTCTCTATATATATCTTATTCTGTTTGTCATGGGGTAGAGTTAGTCGAAAAGAAAGATTACACACTTTGATTCGCACAGCTCATTTGTACAAACACACACACAGAAAACTGAAGACGCTGTACAGTTTGCAGCGTCACATTTAATCCTGGGTCGGGCAACACGTCCGATCATGTCTTGCTCGTCTTGGCCATTTCAGATGAAACATTTGTGGTCAGGTGGCTGTTCACTGGAGGTGACGGGAGAAAGATGTATCACAGGAAGAAAAGAGATGGCTCACTACCTGCCTCTGTTATTAAAGAATGATTCCCCCTTCCGCTTGGACAGTTCACTATGAATCTATTTACAAAATAGGTGTTCTGTCTTTTCTCTCTAAAACTATTGTTATAGCAAGGAGGAAACCTTTCCACCTGCTGAGTCTAAACTTTATTTGACAAGCATTACTAAGATTACAGACTTCTTGTTGAAAAGGTATACCATCTACTTCTCATGAAAAGACAAACCAACAATCTGTCTCTGAACACTTTTCAACTTCCCTACCCAGTCTGTGGCTCTCAGGCCCAGCACCACTGTTTCCTACTGAAGATGGAAATTTTAAAAGAAACACATGTATATACTTCAATATTTAAGAAGGCTCATAGATCTAAAAGCTGGGCACTGTAGTTTTTAGCAGTCTTGTTCAAACAGGAGCGCATTTGTTGGGGACTATTTTCAAACGTGGATGAATACACATCTGGTGCTCTAATGGATATTAGTAGAATGGCGTCTGTGGGATCGACTCAAAATAAGCGTCGGTGCCCATGTTCATCGTGAAGAAACACGTCTCCCAGTGAGATGGTGTAAATTAAAATTCCATTCATTAAGCAGCACTGTCACATATTTCAATGATGATGATACACACTCTTCATCATGCCCCACCCTGTTTGAACAATAAATACACCAGGAACTAAGAAGCTCTGAAGACAATGCAAAATTAGATCAAAGATTTGAAAAATTTTAAGTATCTTGACTTTTGACCTTTTGGGTGTCGCAGATGTGCATTTTTATAGTTCAAAATAATTACTCACTTGGCTCCACCAGCTGTAATTACCACTGGGCTTATTAGAGGTGTGAGTAGGCTCAAAGTCTGTCTTGTGTCAAAATCACAGTCAAATTGCGCGTAAAACTAATTAACACCAAAAGGTCACAGCCTTTACTGGAGGGAAATAGGATAGGTGCTGCAACACCACTTGCACCTAAAGAGTGTGTATCTGACTGGTAGTCTGCGTTACAGGGGCAGAAAATCTCTATCTGCCTCCCTGCAGGAGAAACATGTACATTAGTTGCCTTAAATTCATATAAAAACTTGCATGACACTCTCCAGTAATACCAGTTGACCTTTAAATTATTCACTTGAACCTCCACCATTCAATCATGCTGTGCAGTTAATTAAGCTACACCAAGACCAATAAAGGAGATAGATGACACTCGGTCATACATGCACAGCCCGACTCTGTGACAACAACTGAAGGCTGGTAAGGTCAGAGCCCGGCAATTGATGGAACTGTCATCTTATCATAGTGGAAGTCCACTAACAGAATCAGATTGTAGATTGACTTCTCACTGGTCCAGGGGACCAAACAAATGGCCTGAGACATATTGGTGGCCTTGTCCCCAAACGCGAAACCTCAGAATCTAATCTGAGCAAGCCATCACTCACTTGCTGTTAATGTCATCATTTATGCCTGTCCGATAACTGGCACATACAGTAGGCAATTATTGACTCCCCGCTGCTTCAGGATTATGAAGTCCAGAGGCGGTCATTTAGACTCATCAAGATCTGTCAAGCAATCTGTCATCATGATGGTCAGAAATCAAAAAAAAAAAAAAAAAAAGTCGTTAAAAAATCATGCATCTGCAAACCTGATAGTGCTGACTTTGCATCTTGGAATGCTGTTTTTTTTTTAGTTTGGAGTTACTTTCTCCTTTGCAGTGGTTGAAAGCAACACACATGGAGTTTACTTGCTACTACCTGGTTTAACAAGCCAGCAGGCTCAATCAGCATACAACTGGTATTAATCACTAACCATTACTAACTGTGTGAGGATTCATAAATAAGATAAGATAAGACAAACCTTCATTCGTCCCACAGTGGGGAAATTCACAATAAATGAAATAATTGCACACTGAAGGTTCCTTGGTGGGAGATGCAATTTTGAGATACTCGTTCTTTACTTCAACTTCTCCATTTTATTTCATTTCATACCTCTACAGCATCACATTTCAGAGAGAAATACTGGACTTTTGTCTCCACTATATTTAGCTGAGAGCTACAGGTACAGATTTGATTAATTTATTATTCATTATTGAAGATGCACTGTTATATTTTAAACTACCCAACAGCATAGGAAGTAATTAACATTACTTCCATTTGGAACAACTACAACTATGAGAAAAAAGCAAAAAGAATAAAGTACTTTATACAGCTTTTTCATGTTAATACTTCTCTACTCAAAGTTTAAACTTACTGCTCAAAGCTGGACTAATTGTGTTTTTGGTCACTAGAGGGCAACACAACAAGCACTGCCACATTATTACTGTATAAAGTTGATTAGTCATATTTCTGACCACCTGAACGTAAGATCTATGTTCACTCTCCTTTAGCTCTGTTTTTGGGCTCTACCAACTCCTGAAGATGAACATCTGAACATCTGGGTCTTTCTGCTGTTTGGCGCTGAACAAGTAGTGTAAAGTGGGTTTTAGAGCTTTAGAGCAGCTGCTTGCTGTGACTGAAAACAACATTAAAACAGTAAAGTTGTTCAAAAATGAACTGATAATGATACAATGCTCTGTAAAATTGAGCAGAGCTGCAGATATAGCTGATAATTCTCTGCAGGTTTGTCACGACAAGTGATCTCTTTCACATTGTCATGATACATTTTATTAGAAAATTATGGTTTACAACAACCTTAAGCAAAATGTACATGCTCTACCACTGGTTCTTTAATAGTAGAGAGCAGCATCAGTGGCAGCTCTATTATTTACTATAAAGAAGTCTTGCTTTGAGTTTCATTTCACTTAGACTTTTTGTAGGTTTGTGTTTGATCTGCTGTAATGACTTGGAGTCGACTTTAGTCAGCACACACAGGGAGCTAATAGTTCCCCAGAGAGATGTTTCCATGTTCATCATGTTATCAAGCAGAACCGACTATGTTATCCCAGAGTGTCTTTTTTTTTTTTTTTTACTGCATCTCTCTTTCAGTGGAAGCTCAGAAAACACAAAAGTTTGCACAGAAAGGGACAGAATAAAAGAGACTTACATGCAAAGGTTAGACTGGCCTCACGGCTGACGATGGTCCCGAAAGAGTTGGAGGCGAGGCACTGATACGTTCCAGCATCTTGGTCTTTGTTCAGATGGCTGATTCGGAGGTTGCCTCCAGAAAGGCTGTAGTGAGATCCAGATTTGGGACTAATTTCTGTACCATTCAGTTTCCACCTACAAAAAAAAGAGAGATTTACCATGCAAATTAGCAAATTAAATATTGTTCAGAGCAGACTGGGGAGATGGAAGCATTCCAGACTATGAGAAGAAGAACGTAACTTGTACATTTGATTGTATTTCAACTGAAAAGAAATAAAAGGGGAGAGAGCGCAGAAAATCATGCCCTCCAGCTTAGTGTTAATCTAAGCAGCACTGAAGCACTGTGGTGCCAAGGACTTGACTTCCGGAGAATAGATAGCATTGCAGGCCATCCATCTTTCCAGACCCCAGTCAAACTGCATAAAAATGCTGCTTAATCATTATGGTACAATTAAAACAAATGCCTGCAACCTTGCCTTCGCACTTGCATATTCTATACTAGTCCACATGATAATCATTGGAGTGATCAGTGAAGGGTATAATTCACTTAAAATGGCAACAGATTCTCCAACCTCTCCACACAGATATACCTTATTAGAAGAAGCACAGGTGGGAGGGAAATCAGTCATTTCAGGAAAAAGGTTTCAAGCCATAAAGCCTGGGCAAAAAAAGAGCTCAGTGCTCACAGAGCTCACTGTTATTTGTTATCAATGATGTATAACCATCAAAGCAATAAAAGGTTCTGCACAGATAAACAAGCATAAGAGGAGCATTTTATACCTTATTGGAAAATGGACAATCCAGATTTGATTAGGGCCCAAGGTGATTTAGCGGTTGATTATTTCTTTGAGGAGAGGTTCTATATTTCCTTCTGCTTTGATTTTTTAATTTTCTCCGAATGATTTCTGCTTCAGCTGGGAAAGCAGCGTATTGTTTCAGTTGGAACAGAAAGCAGCTTTGATGTGAAAAAATGTGGGCTTTGCTAAAGCCCTTTTGTACAGTAGACAGAAGTTGTGCAAAGCTGTTTTTGTGCGCTGATATCTTAACTCTCCTTGTTGTGCCAATTCTGTGCCTTTGAGGCATAAGAACCTTTTTGAGCAAACACTGACATTGGTGTTGTGTTATCAATGTGGTATTTTCTTGATATATTACACCTTTTATAGTATAATATACCCCATAGAGTACACTCATTTTCTCATTTTGTTGCACTTGTGTTGGCCACTGGGGTTGGTCCAGGATCACCACATAATACAAAAGTAGGAGCTGATTACATGAAAAACAATGTCAGACCGTGTTGCTTACCCGCCTACCCGCGCTGAAGTGTCTCACAAACAACAGAATATTTGTGGGCCGGGCATTGCAGCACTCACAAAGCGCCTCCACAGACTTTTCTTTTAATAGACAAAATGCGTAGCACAATGGTCTTTCATGGCCCTTCTCCGGTTCAGTTATAAGTAAGTGCACGCTCTCCAGAGCCTTGTTACTACACACAATGGAGAAGAGCCTGGGGGGTGGCTGCGGTCTCGCAGGACTACAGCAGCAATTCATTTGCAGCTGAATTGGAACAAACAAAAATCAACACAAATATTTTACAGCCAAGCAGCACCTTTCGACTTGAATGAAAAAGCAGAGTGGAAAGGGGAGGGAGGAGCGCGATGCCCCAAACCTCAGCATCAGGCCTGTGTAGTGGCTTCTGAAAACGGATCCCATCAAATATGAAAAGCAGCCTTTTCACAGTCGTAATTGCTCGGAGAGACTCTGCATTGTATCCACACTGAAACGGTTTAATCGGGCGACAGCTTGAAAACCAAATGTTGCAAAAGACAGTTGTGGATTCACTGCTTTATCTGTGTCTTTCTAAAACATGAGACCGGATTGCTAATTGAGCCTGGAAAATGTTTTGATGTATCTGAGTGAGTCATCATGTTGAAAGGGATGAAGAATTAACCAGTTGGAGGAAGATATTGTGAATCCCTAAAAGTACCACATTTTGTATGTGCATGGGCATGAAACATAGTGGTAGTTAAAGATAATTGCCCACCCAAAGCTGCCAATGCTCTTTTGTGACCAATTCAATGCCTTATGACAGCTCTCGTCGCTTTAAGCCAATTAGATAACAACTTTAAAGCCACTAAGTGACAGATAGGCTACTCCAATTTCTGTGAAACTCGAGCACATTCTAACTACAGATAAACTGAGGCCGGTTCGGCGACAGCGATGGGAAGCAGCATGAGGTTGTGTCGCCGTGTATCCTTTCTCCACGGGAAGTACGGAGCAACAGATTACATCAAACACATATAAACTAGATTATTTAATAATTCTGTTTACAATGATTTATGCTGGCAAGCAGGCCACAACAGCAGTTCCATTTGTTAGGCACATGCTTTATGTAATCATGTAACAACAGGCCGTGTACACAGCGGCATAATACGACACCATCTGGCTTATGCGGCTGTGAATGTTAGGCGATCTGTTCCTTTCTGTAATGCGTTAAAGAACGATACTACTTTGTACTACTAGTTTGTGAACGCCACGCCTCTCATAGTTACAGCTGAACTTCATTTCTTCAGTTTGATTCTAAATCCCATTATGGAATATTGACTATACTGTACTGTCATCCATGGGTAAGGGGTGGTATAAAAAATTCCAGGTGCCATACCACAATATTACCACAGTAGTTTGAATATTTACCCTCGCGTCATCTGAGCCAGCTGTCCAGTTTCGGAGCTGTGTGCTAAATGTGCTATAATACAAATTGTAATCTTCAACTCTTCCACTTCGGGGTTTCGTGAACTGTAACACCACCCACGTCGTCCACAGGCTTCATTCCCCTGCAGCAGTTTTTGCAAACTGAAAGAAGACTGAGGGACGCGGTACCTGAGCACCGCTATGCTATTTGCACTGGGAGCCCTGCTTGTCCAATGGCCTGCAACTATCTGGCGGTCCAGCATGGCAGTGACTCTACTTTGAGAGGCATAAAGGCAAAGACATCGGTTTGGATATCACAGGTGACAGAGTTAAACACCTCGACCGACGGGAGGCAGACTGCACCTACAGCCTCGAAGACAGTAGCCACCCAGACATGACCTCTTCAGATATTAGGTGTGTTTCATCAGCTATTGTAAGATGCAACATATTGTGAACAGCTCTATAATTAACCACATTTTGTTCATTTATGTAGTTATTTTACTCTATGTAGTGTTTTTAGTGTTATCAGTTTGCAAGTGTGAGTCACATTATCATTATCAATCTGTGCTTTAGGTTCATGCTCTGAGTGGTTAAAGCATTTAAGCGCTACCAGTATTCACTTTCTGGACCATTAAATACAAGGCTACAGCCAGTGTTTCACTATTATACTGCAGTTATGTGCTGTAATATTGTTGGAAATGTGTTTTTACAGTGGTTTTTGTACCAATAAAGACTAAGGACATATTAACTGTTGAGCTTTAGAGGTGCTGGTAGGTGGATTTTGATTTTGTTAAATAGAGTAGGGCTCGCTGCATCTTCAGTCGAGTCATTTTTATGATTTATCCAGTGAGAGGTGGACACATAGATGGCTGCACCTTCAACACAGAAACTTAAAAAAAAAAGAAAAAAGTATGCAACAAAATTAAAAGCAAAAAAATAAATAAATAAAAAACTGTCAGATGTTTTATATCTGTGTGTTTTGAAGTGTTATTATTATTAGAGTTAGTTATATTATTTTTGTGAAGGCCTCGTATGACTGATATGTTTTTACAGTTTATGTTTTTGTTGTGCACTTTTATTTTGAAGTCTGAGTACACTGTATGAAACATATAAAAAATAAAATAAAAAAAATATGAAACAAAGACGATATATCTGCCAACAGATTTTAGCGATATCAATCTTCTCATCTGACTCTTGCAAGATATTTTGTATTAGATGTGTGGACAAAGACTACCTATTGGTTTGGTCACATTGGCATATATACAGTATATATATTTTAATTTTATGCGTCAGTCCATATTTATTAAAGGATTTTTTAACCATTCACTTGAGTGCCTTGAACTAGACTTATGCCACGAGCTATCATTTGCTTCCCTTGATTCAGGTTTAGTGAGGACAATGCTGAGCACACACCTTCGCTCGTGGCGTTTAATGTAAACACCACAGCTCAAACTGTCACAGTTTACTGCCGTGTGACGTGCGATTAATGAACTTTGAACATGATTTCGCTGGTGTCTGCTCATTGCGACGCATCTTTAGAAGGTGGCAGGCACTCTGACAGGACCGCACAGCGACCTTGACAGGAAACAGCTGATTAGGTCATCCTCTAAGCTGGCTCAATCCCAAGTATTAAATGTACCAATCCTTCCAAATCTCGCCCAAGCAATTTCAGTGAGCAAACATGATTGATTTGAACTTTTACTTGCCAGAGATGCTGCAACACAACACAGCACCCTTTCAATAGACTAATGGTCCGTGTGAGGAGGAAATAAAGAGGGGAAAAAAACAGCTGCTCTTTGAACTCCATAGCAGAAAAAAGGTGTTTGAGCTGGGTGCAAAGCTTAACATGCATTCCTGGGCTACGGATAGACGAGACACATTTCCAGCAGGGGGTTGAAGGGAAAATCCAGCACAAAATAGAGTTCATGTAATACATTGCTATGATCCTGATCAGCTCAGGCTCGAGGATGAACAAGTCTTTTCTAAAGCTAGAAACAACAGAGCCAAGGCTCTCTTGTTGCTGCATCAAGAGACAAATCCTGGAGCGATTTCATTCAGGGTGAACGGAAGACTGAATCTGAGGACACAAGGACGACGCTCAGCACGACATTACAGGATATGGACACTTTCTCTGCTTCGTTACTGTTGAGACTACAATGAAGTAAAGGACATTTGAAAGTACAAGTTCAGTCCAGGAAAATTCTAATTCACTGTCAGTGGGGCAGCTTCAGGCTTTGTCAGATTAGAAACTTTCTGGTCTCCAGTTTTAGAACAGAAGTGTCATGCAGAGTATGGATTAAACTGTCTGAGATCAAAAGAAGAAATATGCGATCTCTGTTGTGCAACGGTGTCTTTTTAGTTTGTGTCTGAGTTTGAATCACACAAGAAAGCTGCAAATCCATAATTCTGTAATTACTTTGAATTCTCACAATACAATAAAGAATTACATTGATTAAACACTCTGTGAACCTTTTTGACCCATTAAAGTTTTCATTTCTGTGTTTATGTGAAAAAAGATGAAGCTGTTGTAATAAAATAAGAAAAGTACCACTTTCATGAGTCTAAATCCACAGATGGGGATAAAGTGGTGAGAAGCGCCTCAAACTTGTCAACTGAGAACACTAAGATCCATCTATTTTTACAAAAACTAAATTGAATCTTAGGCTATTTTTTGTCTGTTTTTAATGGAAAAAAGGGTTTTACTATTCAAAATTGAACAAACAAAACACACAGATTGGACATCCTCCGCCTAATACTGCCGGAAAAATGCACTGATGTAAAACAAATAAACAGAAAAGGGAAATTTTTTTGAAGGATTTTGCCTTTCCTGTGTTTCTTATTTGCATTTGTGGTGGATATGTTTTGAGCTCAGGCACGACTGCTCCACTTAAAACTTTGGGTGATGTAAACAGTGAGTGTAATATTGCAATAGAGTTGGTGGGTAAGATGCTTGCTAAACCTGATCCCTGACTTTTTTCTTAATGCTTATATTTGTTCACATATAGGTGAATTTGCATCATGAAAAGTCAACCTGCACCAGCATTGAATTTGTTTTTAGCACTCCCTGTTTGAATTGCAACCATGAATGTACCGGCAATAATTACCTGGATTACTTTCATACTTAAGAAGAAGTCAAATTTGATGACTGTGAGCCGAGATCTGAAGATATATAGCACTTTGATATGAGCAAAAACATGGATGCTTATCCTCAATAGATGTGCAATATTTCATTTCATCTAATCTGTAATTCAACTGATCCTGACTATAGTGTATATCTTGTTTAAGATAAAATAAGATAAATCTTTATTCGTCCCACAGTGGGGAAATTCACAGATAAATTCTTAATACTTTTATATTTCTTCTAGTCAAATTTGATTTACTATTTATCTACTCTATCCACTTTGCTTTATGCTATGAATAAAGGAATATCTTATCTTATATAAGAAATTTATCAAATATATACAAATCCATAGACCAAACCATAGCCAAGCTTTCCTACAACAGACCTACATTTTTAGAACTGGGTCACAACATATTAATTTAAACTTATTTAAAAAAACACATCCTAAAACAACTGTAGCTTCTAGCAAATGTAACTCAAACAAATGTAAATACTGTATTTGCTGGTGACCATTTTCAGCTGCAGATGAACACATTTAGAGGACGCTTTCAGCAGCAGCATGGTTCTGCAGGGTTGAGTTGTAAATAAACTACAGTGCCAGTGTTCACCACAGTGAATGAACATGTCGCCCAGTGCAGCAATGTGGCTCATTGTTGAGTTTTTAATAGTTTTTGGACAACAATGGAGCTCTATAGAACTCAAATGCATCAGTCGCACTAAAAAAATCATGCTTAAAAATGTGAAACTGAATGAGTCCACTCTGCATAATTAGTACTTTTGTTGCTTTACTTTTAAATCTCTTGTACATTTACTGAAGTAATATATTGAATGCAGGACTTTTACTTCAAACAAAGTATTTTACAGCTACTTGTCTGTAACTAAAGCATGTGAATGCTGCTTCACCACTCAGTTAAAGGGTGTGGACGAGTCTGTGCCCACATGAAGTGATTCATCAGTCTTTCACTATAAAGCATGACTTATTGGAAATAACATGAGCATGCGACATCGTGCTTCAGGATTTATGGGTATTTAAGTTTCCAATAGTTCACTCTCATTGGTTGAGCTGAGGGATTGTTTAAGACAATATGGAGATATTTGTCGGCAATTACTTGTCTAAAACTGAAGGATGTTGACGCTGTCAGTGATATAAAAGCAAGCCACATCGACAGGGAGGACCAATGTACGGGGGGGGCAGATGAAGCACCACAGTCACACACTCACCGGTAGATGGGAGGTGGGCTTCCCTGGGCTTCACAGCTGAACACCACCTCCCTGTTCCTCTCCAGAGTCTCCACAGGATACACGATGCTGCCGGGCTGCTTGGTGAAGACAGGACTCTGCAGGACACTGCTCTCTGTAGGACGACAAGGAAAGACAACACTATAAACTTAAGACACTGGCCTGTTTGTAAAACACCCAATTAGTCAGGCCGACGCCGCTTTAAGCGTCTGGAAGGGCAAAACTACGAGCAGACAAAACATATCAATTTGAAACGCCTGTCACGACACCACGGCGCAGAGAAGAATGATTCGAAGTGAGACGTGTCTCCAACAGCAATTTAGGTGGTAATAGGATATAGAGCCTGATTTATGTTGAACAATTGGCTGGAAAAATGCCTCAATTTGCTTCTGTCAACCTGCGTTTATTTGTTCATTTATTTATTTATTTGCCCAGTGATGTTAGGATTATGTGTCCACGCAGAGATGTAATCAGTTGGTTTCATGTGGTTAGAGCTCTATGTTGCAAATGACACAACAGACTTCTCAATTACCCCATTAAGTGTGTCTCTTGTGCACGGCATTAGAAAGTATCAATGATGCTTTGAATAAACGGAAAAGGGACTTGGATTTAATCACTATTATTTCTTTGTGATTGTTACTCTTTTAAGTTGGGACAACCACAATCAGTCAGATTCACTGTCAGTATTTTTTTACTTATATCAGTCAACTATTTTTGTATTGACAGATTTATCCAATTGAAAGTTTACACGGATCTTGAATTTTACCTCGTCAATCTGGAATCTAAAGAAGAAAATGTGCATGTTGTCTTGGCTCATTCCTGTTGAAAACTGTGTTGATGGTAACATTGAAGAAAAACGCTTCCTCTTTTCAGAAACACACATCTAACACACATCTTGTTCACTGCAAACTCTCTGCTTACAGTGATTGTGTCCATCTGTCACAGCGAACAAGAGCACCTGAATATGCGGAATGCACTGGAGTAGTCTCTTATTCAGTAATGAGACAATGCAAAATAGGAGTTACCTGAATCATGTGAATGAAAGTACGGAAACACATACACTGTAACCTGAGTGAGGTAACGTGCTAAATACAAGATGAAACACATTAGAACAACAATTTCGCAGGATGGAACTATGTGCGATTGCACCTTTACTGTGGGGAATATAAACAATGTATGTTTCACTAATTACAGTGAAATGAGAAAATCAGGCATTGCTCAGTGACATGGGACACAGATTAGGTCTCAACCTACAGTAGAAGATGGGCTGTGACTGCTGTGGGTAATGAGCTCACACAGGCTGGGAGAACAGCTGAATCATGGTCAGAAAGTACGGGAGCCAAGGAGGGGTGATGACATTAATATATTATCAGGAAGTCAAGACATTTTTTTTCAGGCTTCCCACTTCCTTATTGAGTTTCCATGCTTGCCAACCTTTGTCTGACCGGGAAGGTGCCTAATGAATGAGTCTGAGCCGTGGAGGAGGACTTCAGGTAGTACAGGACAGCTGTTATAAGATAAGATAAGATAAGATAAACCTTTATTCGTCCCACAGTGGGGAAATTTGCAATCATGACGTTTAAACTAAGTAAGATAGGTACGGAACAATAACTAGCTTTAATCTTGCGTGTGCACCATGTCAAATATAGCACTGCGTCTCCAGACAAGGCAGGCTGCAGGGAGTGTTACACTGCAGCTCCCCTCAGGAAAAAAAAATGAAACACACTCCAATCTGTGGAGCTACACAGTATATACAGTAAATCACAATTTGAGATGACTCCACTCTCGGAAATGTCACAAGCTTAAATCTTGACTTTCAAACGAAATATTCTTTGACACAGTTTATATATATTTTCCAGATATTTTCCAGGTTCCAGGGTAACCTATTTTCCATTGCAGCAAATACCAATACACTTATTATTATATGTATATAGTTATATTTGCATTAACTGTCTCTTCAGCCAGTGATGGTAACCTGCTCTTTGTCACACTGTTATGATGTTTGATGTACATGAGAAGTGCAGTGGGGCACTTTAAGTCATAAATGTATATCTTATCTCATCTTAATTTTAAAGTAAATAACAGTAATTTTACTTTTTACATACATATTTTAAATATATAGATGTACTATATATTTATATACCTGTTTGTACATGTGCTTTTCTTTTAAAGCAAGAGATATACAGTACAGTATACTATTGTAATGATACAAAAAAATGCAGTGTAAGAAATGTAGTCATTGCACTTTTGCAATAAAGTGTAAAAAAAGATTTAAATGTAGAAAAGATCTAACATTTATTTTGGCTGAACATTTTCAAACTTATCTTATGTCTTATTATACTTCTTTTATTTAGGAGCTTTTTTGAAATTTATCAGCAGCCTTGGTTGGTTGTCAGGTCAGTTGTCTGTGCATCCTCAGTACACTTTGAACCAGATCATAATATCTCTAACTACTGTACAAGTGCCTATGCGCCTCTGAATTTAGTATAGATGTGTGAAGCCTTCGGGGGATAACTCCTAATGATTTTGTTGACCCTTTGATCCTTCGATCCTAGCACATTTCAAACAGATCTTGACAAGCTCTCTCCACCACTAATGACAGGATTCCTATGAAATTTACTGCTGATATTTAAGTTCCTTCATATTTTTTTTTTTTTTCATTTTCACCTCCATCAGGCCACAACCTGCAAAAACCCACTAAACAAAACACTGATATAATTTAGACTACATTACATTCAAATACAACCAGTAGTGGAACAAACATCTTCTGGATGTACTGCCTCCACGATGGAGATTACAACCATTCATTATGTCTTCAAACAGAAACAGAAACTTTTAAGTAACAGGAAGCTTCAGCATTGTGTTGTAAAGGTAGTGACAGATCTGTGCATAGCTGTATAGGATGAAATGAACAGAGTAATGCATAATTCAAAGAACTGCTCGATAGGCAATCTAATTCAAGAAAATGTCTCCCAGCATACCTCACATTTTTACAGCATCGGAGTGCGCTTCCAATCCTCCAGATGCATTCAAACCTCATGCTAATTTTAGCACGGGGTAAGCTATTCTTTTTTAGTGCAAAACTGAACACACTGTTTAAAGGCATCACCTCTGACAAACATGCAATCTGCGTAAGTGTGGGGAGTGATATTATGATGAAAAAAGTGAAAACATTAAGGAATGAAATCTCTTTATATGCAGATTCAGCCATTGATGCTGTCAGAGCTTTTGTCATTACCCAAAGCTTGGCTGGCTGAAAATACACTGATCACGTAAAAGATTCTGATATTTTAAACAGGTTGTTTCGATCCGTATTTTAAATTGTAATTCTGACTGCTTTGTGCAGAGAGAGCAGAGTGCTGCTTAGATTTGCTCGGGAATGCCTTTCAGACATTAACCAACCTCCCTCCAAAAGAGGATTTAAAACAGTGCAGCAACATCCTTGCACATATTTCCCCATCTAATTATTTCTGGCACGTGTTGGCTGTTTCCTGTCATTCAGTAGTAATTACTCAGGCCATTCAAGGACACAACAAATCTGTATATCTGTAATATTTTGCCTACAAACAGCCCACCATGCTCGCTGTAACCTCATAAATTCTTGGGCAAAAAATGAATAGACTGTGTGTTCATTGCCAACAGTGCACCATTTGCAGCAAAAGATAATACTGACTGCTCCACAATAGCCGGCACGGCTGCGCTCGATGGCCATTTTTTGACTGCGATTGTGGCGTGAGTCAAGGGCTTTCCAACACGGAACAAACCTTGTTGTGTATTCACTATCAGCGAGAATTACAAGAATAATTTTAACCTCATACAAAAGGTAAGAAATGGCAGAGGACATGGGATGCTTCAAACAGTTCTCTGTATTATCTGACCTCACTCGCCGAAACACAAAAGAGGTAGAAGAGTGGGAACTGCAGAGAAAGAAAAAAACAGCAGCTGTGGAAAAAAAGCTAATGTCCCCAATAGGCTACAATGATGCCATTAATTCACACCTGTCAGAATAAAAAACAATGCTTTGTGTCGGTTGATAAAGTGACAGAAATTCAACATCACTCCATTTTATATTCAGCGAAGATTAATATCTTTATTACTCATAAATCATCAGAGCTATATTCTGTGGGACTGCTGTGAAAATATCTGTGAAATCATCTCCACAGATATGGCCAGCCTGCTTATTGTGGTTACGTGCCAAATTCAATATATCATGTGCTAAATAAGCATTAGCAAACATAGCACATTTTTTAAAACGTGCAATTTTTCAATTATGAAGCATATTTATCTCAATCCACACAGGCATTAGACTCACTTTTTCTCTTGCTGTTGGTGTGCGATTCTTCACGGCCTAACAAGGGGGGCAGGCTGCATACATAGCAGGAGTAATGCAGACCTCATATCTCCATCTCTATCTGTTTGCTTCACAAAAATATGTATTCAGATTTATACCACAAATACTGTAGATGTGGCTTATACTGGAAGTCAGAAATCTTCTGAACTGCTTGATTTTCTGTGTTGTGTTCTATCAGCATTTAAACTCATCATACATACAGTACATACAAGGTGCTAACAGAGAATTAAAAAATATCATCAAAGATCATATGACTAAATTAATCAAATAATAAAGTCATAAGTAAGATTTGTATTTGACTCCTACCTTCAAAAAAATATTAACAAAACAAACAAAAACACTTGCTGTATGATTTTAAGGAAAGACTGGAGTTTGTGTGCATGATGGGACGAGGTTCAGATAAATGTGAAGGCAGTTTGAATTGTCCACGATAAAAATAAATTAATAATGTTACTAATGTTATTGAAGAACAGAGCTATAATTGAGCCAATTGAGCCAAATGTGGGAAGAGGTCCAGATGAAAGAAAGTTTGTCAGAAAATGAGTTGAATTTTGCTTATCAGGCATCAGTATCAGATCATGAGGCCAAACTAACACCACAGCAACATAAACCAAGCTTTATCCCGCGCTGCACGACTAATCTGCTGAAAACTGATGAACAGTTATCGAGGATTAACCTCAATACACACAGTTCCACGTCTGAGGTTTTAGCCTGCAGCCTGTTCATTTACATTTTAGCCAATCATAGCATCGTGGAAAGTCCTGCTGAGATGCCGAGTTATAAGAGCTGCCTTTTGGATATGATTTCTTAACAGATTTATGAAGATTCATAGACACTGATTATTGATTACTGATAGACAGTGGAGTAAGACAGTACCACACACCAGGATTTAAGACACTGAAATTTTGCAGCAAAATGAATTATTTCGACGGACTCGCTGCAATCAGAGGATCCACTCAGAGAGGTGAAATTAATCAGTGCAACTGTTCACAGTTCAACTTTGCTGAACCTGCTGATTTTTTTTCCATTGACCAATAGCGAGGTGTCTCGACAGTGCTGAATTTTGAGGGGATGGAGAGCCACAGTCCAAAATCCAAAATAGAGGTACGGTAGCTTATTAACTGTGTCGCAACTTAACTTTGTATGAAGAAGCAGTTGAAGGTGTGAAGAGTTGGAGAAGTCGGAAAAGGGAAAAGGACACCATAGAGATCAGAGCGGCAGCCTAATGAGCTCATCTCAATCAGCTGCGTGTTCCCAGTCGCAATTAAAGCTTGCCATGGTGCTGGTAGCTGCTGAGTGACTCCTGGGTCAGACGGTTCATTTACTAGATATTCAACTGAAAGTCACCACTCAAACTCCAGCTTGTTACAGTATATCACCTAGATTTTGAGATCAGGAGAGACTCGCTGTAAAATATGTTTCAGGGTGTCAAAAATGTGGGAAATAGAGCTTTTTCTGTTCTGATAACTGATATAGCCTCAGTTAACAGTGGGGTCAACGGGGCAGCTGGATGGTCATCTGTCACATTGTGGCTCATAGTGTTTTCAATTTTCACGAACATCAAAAATTATTTAAAAAAAAAGATGTATGAAGAGGAAAAAATTGCCGGGTTAATAGCAGGATGAAGAAAAATTTTTGAAATTAGAAATGTTTACATCTTCCACTCTGTGTATAATGTCACCAACTCTTACAATGAACATCCTGGCCATTCGTTTGAATGGGAGAAAAATTCCTGGAAAACGCTGAATATTTTGGAAATTATTAATTGTATGAATACTAAAAGTAATAGCAAATGTCCTCATTGATATTTTGATGTTGTGGAAAAAGTTGTGGAGCTAGTTACCAATAGGTGAGCAGAGCAAAGGTTGTGAATGCGTTCCAGTGTTCACACCAAATTGAGACAAGCTCTTGTGGAGCTGTTGTGACTGAGTAATGTGAGCCCAGCAGTTCACCAGCTAACCCTGCGAGTAGTAACTACGTCACCGAGCTTCCAGCCGTGCCTGTTTCTCATGGAGGAGCGAATGTCACCTCACGGTGTGACCGCTGCTTCAGTTCTGCTGATTCTAGCAGTGTGTGTATGAAGTCTGTGGTGGTTCAATTTGACTGATTTATGACTGAGAAGTGGTTTGACATTTGTTTCAAATTGTGTCAATCGGGCAACACGGAACAAAACAAAATGTGACTGCGTATTATGGCTGAGGCGGTTTTGTGTCAGCTCTGAATAGAACCAGCTGGAAACTTTCCTCTTCCCCAGTTCAGAGGAGGCTGTTCAGCGTGTCCTCCTACAGCGGAGTCGAGCCGAACGCAACAGAAGTAGGTCATCATTAAAATCCTAACCCTGTGTTTCTCTAACACTCAGGCACCTTTACCGGGCCTCCCAGTAGGCCTCACACACCTGCGATGGGCTGTGTGTCTTCTCACTGTTACAGCCTGACTCATCTGCATGCTACTGTGTGGAGGAAACATGTCAGCCCAAGGCGCCGGGTTACTGCCACAGGGAATACCACCAGCGCTCGGGAAATTGGCTGTTGCCTACATTATGGTGACATTCAAAGATTTTGAATCTTAAATGGGATGAAAAATATGCACAGACGTAGTAAAAGTCTTTGATCTTTAAAGTCTTCAATTTTCAATGTGACAGTCTGAGGATCATTTGAATGAATGGGAATAGGAAGCATTGAAAACGCTGGTCTGGGGGTCCTCCTCCAGGAAATGTTCAACTTTTATCTGGCCATACTAGCATGAGAAGAATTATGGATACATTTTGTAAGTTGATTCAACGACTACTTCGGAGCCATCTTTAATAATAACTATTCGTTGTTGATTTAAACTTGAGGATCTCTTCATGCTTGCAGACAATTGCAATTTCTGCTAAATCAGTTTCTTTGTTATCAAATGCATGAGTAAAGTTGAAAGGACAACTGAAGTCAAAGTGTCTCTATGCATTTTTCAATAAACTGTTATCATCTTTCAATCAGTTTCTACGACTATGAAGAATCACCAGGACCTGAGGCCTGTGTCTCAAAGATAGAATATGTTGTTTGCAAGTTATCTTGTTGCCTTTGTTTACACACATAACACTGCTACCAAGAAGCTGTCAACATAAATATTTAGGGCAACATTTCATGGAGAAAGGCACCAATATAACAACCATCTGCCACCTTTCATGAAAAGCAACAGCCTTGTATTCGTGAGTTGCATCGGTTTGTGTGTGAACCGGAGTGTGTGTGAACAAATCCATCAAGTTAGCTGGAGAGCATCACCGCAGCTTTGTGGCACAGGACGCTGGTATATACGGTTTTGGCTAAAATACATATTTGCTAACATTTCAGAATCTGTCTGGGTGCAAGGTAGCAGTGAAAATGTGGTATTGAATTTCACTGATTTGGGCTTTGTCTCAATGAACAAGCAGAAGGTTTTGATAATGAGGCCATAAGTGGATAGACCAATGCATTTTGACATGGTAAAAACATGATAACAGTGGGTGGATCTAAACTAATAATTTTAATAAGTGAGGGGGGGATAGCTGTGACGCCCATGTTTGAATGCATCATTGTTGACTTCTGTATTTATTTTGGTGCTTTAAACATATACAGGGTGCTTTTCATCTTAAGATCATAGGCCTTTTTATACTGTACTGTTTTTACATTCTGTACCCTTTCACTGACATATTTACCTTCGCAAGCATTTCTCCATCATCTCAAGTATCATTAAATCTTTAAGGCTCATGAAATGTTCCCTAAGAGTTTGAGCACACAGCATAATTTTTGATATCTTCTGATTCGGGTTCAATGTGAGAACAAAAAGAAACAAAACTTTTTTCCTGGCTGTGTCTTGGTTCCATTATTAGGTGAAGTAATCACTCCTACGAGGCTGAATGGTCGGGAAGCGTATAAACAGATGAACAATCATGACCTCAGCAAAGTTTAATTAAGTGATTAGGCTAACTCTTTCATTGTGAACAGGAAGAAATTACACGACCCCTAAACAGTTGAAATCAATTTGTATAAATAGGCTTTGATGTGCATGCTTCAATTTTTAGCTGCTAACACATAAATTATTGGAACTGAAGGGAAAAGTTTTGTTTTAGGACTAGGTAGACTAGGTAGTACAATCCCTCATATAGTTCTTGGACTTGCCTTGAGACTTGCAGCTAAGACTTGGAGCCAGGGACTCATCTTAAGTAGTGGACCCTGGGATCATTGTGTGTTTCAGCTATTATCACTGTACACTCACCCGATGGAGGTCCCGTGAGGTTGATCAAGTCTCAGGGTGTGTCCCCTCTCTCCTGTGTTCCATACACCGCACAACCTCAGGAAACCACGAACCACTCCATTGAGAACTCTCTGAAGGAAGCTGGAAATGAAAGGCTTTCAAGCCTGATCTCACTTCTGGGGATTGCTCCCTGACTCATGGTTTGTACTCTATATACAGAGGGGCGTGGTCTTGCTTTTCAGGGGGGTGTGCAAAAAGAAGACAGAATAAAATACTATATATTTGCAAAAAAGTAAAAGAATCAATCCGACAGGCAAACCAAAACTCCTGAGTCAAATACCACATTAACGATTGATGAAGAAGAACATGAGTTAAATACTTCATTAAAGACTGAGAAAGTTGAATTCTTCCTTGAGCTACTCCTTAAAGGAAGGAGCTGGAGGCTTGTTGGATCTACACTTTACAAACAGTTTCTCTTCAAGTATGCTTGAAGTGCTACTGTGTCTGACATCTTGTAGGGAGGTTCCCTGATTACTATTCTGTTATTTTCCTCTCCTAATGAGCTACTTTATGCATATTGAGGGTTTTTTTGTCTTGATTGAATTTGCCGGTATTTTGATCATTTCTGCTTCATTGATATTTTGGTATAAAATGCAAATTCTCTTTCTGTGTTTTGATCATTTGTTGCCCTTATATATTTTTTGTTAAGCTATTTAAGTTAAGCTGACATTTCCCATAACAACTGTTCCTACTCTTCTTTTTCTCTTTTATAATGTAAATACTGACTTGATATTTTGTCAAATTAAAAAAATCCTTGATAGTAATTGATTTGAATGTCCTTGTCTTCATTAGCAGATGTCCTTTTGAATTTTTTCTAATTGCCCATCTATTTGTTTCACTATTTTTTTTTAATCTATGTGTTATTTATTTCTATACTACTGATTCCTACATATGTTTTGATGTGGTAATGTGGTAGTTGTGTTGGTGTTGGCTCTGAAGTTCTGGTTCCCCTTTTTTATTGGTTGTTGCAGTGTGTGACTATAGAGATGTGTTGTTTCACGTTGGGAACATTGTGTCTCAAATAAACTCAGTGCTGAAAGTGTCCCAGAATTTCACCTCTTCTTTTACACAATTTCATTTTCTTATACACCTGTCAACAAGGAGTGCTAGTTCATGATATTTTCAAAGAACTTACAATAGAAAACATCACTTTATAGCAAGGTTATGTTGCCTGGCTGAAATGCTAGCTATGATTTTGTGCAAAAGAATCCGTGGCACAAACACTGCCCTGCAAAGCAACCACCCCTGTGCTCATGGAGCCCTGCTCCATCACTCGCTTTGTCTTGTGCAGGCTTGTGTATACTGGGTCTTTGAAACTAATCCACCGAGAGCTGGCAGGTTTTAATGTCATCCAACAATGCTACAATCAAACAGCTATTCAGATGGTATCAGCATTGATCTCCTAAGAGCTGCAGGGGAGATATTTTTGGACAGACTATGCTCTCTCTCACTTAAGCTGGCCATAAAGGAGAAGATTAACGCTTCTGATTTGGTCGTCCTGAACTGTATTTATGCTTTCAGACCTGACCTGTTTGGAAAGGCTTTTTCATTATTGGAGCCGCATCAGAACACCCACAGAGATGAGGTGCGAGCCATTCTGAGGAAGGAAAGGACATTTCAGGACATCCATGTTAGAGTTCAACATGTGTGAAATGTGATGGCTGGATGTGTTGTTATTGTTCACTATGGTTAGATTAGCAGGAACAGAACAGCGGTTTGACCTAGAAGGAATAACATGAGTTTATTTGTAAAATTTGATTAGCACCTTTTAAATCTTTAGAAATATGTATTTAGCGTTACACAAAAAAGATGAATGCAGTATATTTTTTCCTGCAGGAAACCTCTGACTCATGGCTTCCTGTATAATCCCTGTAAGTACAGATGATGCTTTGGAACATAAGACTTTTAGTCTGGTTTTTCCACCACCAGTGCTCTTCTGCCAATACTATTATGCATGCTGCAACTTTATAGTGCATGGTTAGTGAACAGCCTGGCACTCTAATGTGGTCATTTTAAACCTTACTGCGCAGTTTGCAGCGCAAACAACGAGCCAATCAACTTTATAGGTAAACACTCCAGTCTACCATACATGGAGAGGTTTGCTGAGACAGAAATAAATCATATGCTCTTATTGCATCGCCTTCTTATTGCGATGCATTTGAACAGTATAATTGGGCTGTTTTTTCCACTCAGACGGACATGTAGTCACAGTCCTCACTAGGGTGACTGAATTCCCCGCTGAAGTGACAAATGAGTATACAAGCACGTATGATGTAACACCGGTGCAGCATCCTGGCAGCAACACCTCGCATGAAACAACAAAGAAGAGGCTTCACCTCCAAAACAAGTCCTCCGAATTAAACAGCAACATATGTCATTCGTGTGTGCCTTCCAGGATGACACATTTTCTTATCTGACCCCCACATCAGCAGGACATCTGTCATCTGTTGTGCCCTACAACACCTTGCAACACCGTTACACATAGAAAAAAAATACTTGATTTTGTTCACAGATTGCAGAGCAAGCCTCCTTTTCTAGTGGGATCATTAATGATGCTGAAGCGTCGTAACTCTAGTTTTATGGTCGCAGACTGAGCCCCTTAATGAGTTACCCTGCCTGTAGAGCCCCATTAGAGGTCAAAGCCTGAATGAAACAGAAGTATGTGTTTAATCTGAAAGAAGCTCGCAGTCTATCTGATAATCAGATAATCAGGCAAAGTTTGAATTACCTTGCATAATGTACTTTAATGGTAACACACCTACCCTGATTTCACACACACATGTGGTCCTGAGATTTAATAAGCGCTGACATGACTGTAATGGGAAAAAATTTAATTGCACTTCACATCTTTAGCTTTATGATTAACATGAAGCTTCTGCTTTGGCGAAACAGATATCTCACATGTGCCCTTTGGGATGTGGGTAGTAAAAACCCCCGTAGCTCAGCCTCTCCTCTGCTGTCCTAGCCTGCTTGTGCCACAAACGTCTCATCAGTGTTCTCTTCCAGCCACTCAATTAGCATCGCTGTCTCGTTAAAAAAAAAACACTACAAGCTGTCGGAAAAACTGAGAGAATGGCGTGTGATGTACAGTCTCGGTTGTTCTGTGCCCTCGGTGTGACAGTCACATAAATCATTCATTTCTTTGGGTTGCATGAGAGCGAGGCGGTGCCGCGAAAACTAGCTTTGAAACAGCAACCTCGTCCGCGCGTACACAAGACGAACACTTCTTGTGCCTACAGACAGCAGCAAGGTGATCTCGACTGATTTTACTCCAAAAGGCCATGAATAAAACATGTATTGATATGCATATCAAAAGGCAAGAGTTGACAAAGCAAAACAAAGCCAAACAAAGATGCTGGGCCGGTGGAAAGGGGAGGGGAGAGCGCTTTCTCTTGAACCTGCTCTGAATCCCTAACACCGCCAATTAGCAAGGGCTTGGCTCGGAGGCCATCTGGGCCCCCCCCCCTCCTTCATCTTGACATAATTGCTCCTCTTGAGGAAGAGCAGGTGAGCACACCTAGAGACGCCTGCTTCAGGTTAGCCAGACATGCTCTTCAATTTCATGGGCTGCGGCTGAGCTCTCACTAATACTGCCATCAAGCAGATCCAAGCCCTAATGAAAGCTTTAATAGGCGAGAGAACAGTGTTGAAAATGATGAAAACCTCAGACAGTCACATAGTTCAAATGGCGGAGGTCACGTTGCAAGGTGCAAATTTGCTAAAATGTGACCAGTTTTCCTCAAGCACGGCTCTGCACTAGATGATCCCACCTCACAGAGTAATCTCCTCCTAATCAGCACATAATGAAGTGGGGACAGCTGGGCCTGTTTGGAGGTGTGCACGGACGCAGACCCAGGGGCAAAGGGCCGCGGAGTCTGCCCAGCAGCACGGTTCAGCTGGCCCGGCACCGTCAGGCTCACCGCAGGCTGCTCACCCAGTGGAATGACAGAGGTCAATGTTCATCCTGTCGCTGTAAAATGGCCTGAAGAGATCAGGGCAGCACTACTAGAAGAGACCTTGACATATAAGTGCCATCTGACGCACACGTCAACCTAAGAAATGCCCTTCACGGGCAACGGGCATGATTCTGGAGACACATTAGGAGTGCATCATTGTGGATGGCAGTTATTGCGACATCCAGGAGTGCTGCTGCCGCTGTGACAGATGCTTGATGTCCTTTAGTTAGTCAACAATATTACGCTGCAGAACTGATTGAAGAGAAGATATTAATCAGTGAGCACCTTGAGTCAGACTGACGTTGGAGTGATGTGCACTTGTGCAAATTGAGGTTTAGCACTAGAAGAGAGGTTAGTGCCAGTAGACTTTATGTGAGCACATATGTTAGGGCTAAATTTGAATGTGATTATTGAATTATCCATAATTGCAAATTCAGTTTGTTGAAGCTGCAAATTTTACATATTTGGAATTTTCTTCCCACCTTCCACGCAGTAATCGGTTTTCATTTATTTCACTACATCCTTAAACTTAATTTGGAGGAATCTTAACTTGGCTGTGATACGTAATCCATCACAGTAAACAACTTGTCAGCTTCTATTGCTGTCATGCTTACATTATATTGTATGGTAATGCAGTTGTAAGTGCAGAATGATTTGGAAAGTCTTCATAGCATTACCACATCATAATCTCATATAAATAAAAGCTGGCATCATGTTCGCTGTGATGGATCGCTTGTCTTAGGTTTCAACTTTTTTTTTATCAAAGCCGGCTGAAAAGAAAGGAAACAAGCGGCAGCACAACATGTATAAAAAGGCACTCACAGAAATGGAATCGCACAACAGTATTCCTTGTGAAATATGTGGCATTACTCCAAAGTATATGGGATTTGTGAATGCCCTTTATGTCACATTGTCCGTTGTGAGATGTGTATGCATGACTGACACCTTCGCCTGCCAACAGTGAGTCAGCTTCACTGAGTCAGTCAGCAATGAAACACATTTCCCCAAAGAGTTAAAAATATTAACCTTGTTCAGTTTTGTTGAGAGTGCCAGATAGTGAATTCTACTATAAATCAACAACAACAACAAAAATTTCAGACAAACATTTCAGGCTTTGTTAAGGAAGTTTTTGGCAGTGCACAGAATTGAATTAGATTGTACAGGTGTAATAATGTGGTCACTGGGTGTGTATTTTATATTACCATAAAAAGCTACACAGTTTTTGACCCATGCTTTCTGCAGCAGCTCAACAAATGGATGTATTTATCCCTCAGTGTGGGGCAGAGCTGGTAGCAAGAACACAGTTAGCAACTCTTTCATCAAGAGGGGATTAATGCTAGATCACTGGCCATGGAAACAAGGCACGGTGCCACGTGGCTAATTGGCTAAGTGAAGCTGATTCACTTTGCGGCCCTCCAGTCGAGCCTCGTAGTCCTGTCGTGTCTCGTCGTGTCTCGAAACGATGAATCCCAATTAAGAAAAAATAATCCCATTCGATTTCAAGGCGTTCAATGTCAAACAGTGCTTCTCACATTAATTCATTTTTTTCCTTTTGGATGGAGGGATTTCAGTTGTTTAGCAAGCAAATTTCAGTTTCTGCAAATGAAATACTATCTCTGCTCATTTAGACCTATTCTTACAGATGCAACTAACATCAACCACGGCTCTGGTCCATTTAAATGTCACGATCGTCTTTGACATGTCAGACTGTCCATCATGACAATGGCCGACTTTACTTTACTTGAGTTTGGGCTCGCCACTGATAGGAAAAAAGTTCCCTGAGGAAATACAAATTCAACTTAGATTATATTACTGCGAAATGAAACGTGCACGGCCAATACAAACCCAAATAATAACTGAGCAAACTGGCGGAGGAGGAACTCTTTGATATGCTAAAGAGTGCCATCTGTTGCAATAACTTAATGTAGTGAGCAGATAGTGGCATCTGATTTCATTACTTTCTAAGTATGTTTTGAAGTACAGGTAATGATCCCCCTCTTGCTCATAACCCTTCACCAGCACAAACAGGAAGCCGCTGCCTGTTGCTGAACCTGTACTTTCCCATGTTTGATATCACATCAGATAGCGATCGTCTTTGTGGGAGCACAACAGAAGTGGGAATCGTGGTGCTGTGCATCAGCGACTGTATCTTATCGAATGCGCAGCCGCTTCGTAATTCTCTTTCAGGCCAAATGGAGCGGCGTTCTCGCTGCACGCCGAAAAACCGAGATCTTTTTAATGAAATGTCATAATTAGGCCTACAAGTCATTTATCTGACTGTCCCAATAACTAACAATATACATTTTATCCATTAGCACCAATAGAAATCTGCAGGAGCAACTGATTGCATGATGTAATGAGTTGGGATAATGCATAATGCATAAGTTGTACTCCTGATTGAGCATCTCGTCCAAAATGATTCATTTTACTAGTTCACTTGCTTCAAGTTCTGAGTGGATTATGTGAATTCACACTAAATTGTTTATTATTATGACAGTAGTACTGTTACAAAGCCGTATGGTATTTCAGCACAGATAAGCAAAGCTGATTAGCCAGCAGCAGAACTCCACTGACCATTAAAGCCAAATATTCACATATGTGAATTCTAGTTTGTGTTCTTTGCTGGGAGGCCTGAAATATAAATATAGCCCTGTTATTAGTATGAGGTTGCATGCAAGATCACAGCAAGCAAGGTTGAGCAGTGCTATGTGTTGGAGCACGTATGAACACATGTGACCACGGGACATGCTTGTACTCTTAGATGACATCCAGAAATGTGCATTTTACACTTTTTATGTTTCCACACATGTGCTTTGACTTGCCTTGGTGTTGACATGTGCTATACAAATAAACTTGCCTTACCTCTATTGCGCTGTATACTTGTGTATTTTAGCATTTGCATTATAAGTGTTGTATGTGTGAAAATGCATGGTGCAGTCTACGATATAGGATTGTGTAACTGTATTACATAAATACAATAGTCTTTTGTTATGTATCTGGGTGATTCTATTGTAATATGTTGTATGCTCCTACATTATATAAAGGTTCTAAACTGGGACAAATATGTTTTATTTGAATAGAATTAAATTCATAAACCTAAACAGATGTGAAATCTCAAATACACACATTTTGTGATGTGATGATAACAGGGTTGGATTCAGCTGTACTGCAGTTCAGACGTGTGAACACACGAGCAGGCTTCTTGTTCCTTCAGCATACAAATTAGAATAAAATAAATAAATATTGTTTTAACCTTGTTTTTGAATGTCAGCATCCGCAGCTCTTTGCCATGACTTCAGCTGTTTGTCCTATTTTCCTATTTGCGATGACGGTGAGCTCGCAGTGGTCAAGCACATACTGTGTCCTGCTCAGGGCAGCCTATGACTCACTCACTGAATCCAGTCTTGGGGTGACACATAGCTAAATGGCTGCACGGTTCCCCCAGCTATGTGTCTGTCTCAGCGTTAGTGCTTTGCCAGCCACTGACTAGAGCTGCTAAGCTGCTCACTGAGCATTTTAGGCCAATACTTGCATTGGCTGCACTTCTGACACAGCCTTAGAAAATGTTGTGAAATGCTAAAACAGGGCTGACAAGTTGGGGACAGGAGTAATGTGAGGAGTCAGGCGATAACTGGACATACAGCTGCGACAAGCTCTTTATGTCCAACGGTTATGTTTGGTTACAACATTAACTTAATGCAGATACACTGTATCTCTGTAAAGGTCGGCCAATAAGAAACAAGAGATTGCAGTACAACATATCAGGAGCGTAATAAAAAAATAATAATAAGTTTGACTTCATGTAGAAACAGTGTCGCCATTACATAGTTTGCTTACTATCCAATCTTAAACTCACAAATATTTATATCAGTACCGACCTCAAAAAATATTGATTGTGCCTGGTTTGGGTCTTGGTTTAACAATGAAAAAAACCTTCAGTCTCAGGCAAATGAACAGTAAATGTCTCTCCACCTTACTGAGTTTAATACTACTGCAACATCAAATCGCTCCTTGTGCTCATAAACGTGCATCAAACCAGGCTGGTTGTTTGGTGCTATGGCAACCTTTTAGCCTTAATCATGTTTGTGATGATGGCGTAAATGATAACTGCCTTTGAAAGTGGTGATCCGCTAACAACAGCGATAATGACATGAATCTTGATCATAATGATGATGATAGCAGTGATGCTGATTATATTGTATTTTCTTGGTGGCGTATTTGCAGTCAGCCACTTTGTTAGACACACATCATTTCCAAGGCGTGCGCGATAACAGCAGTAGAGCTGGGGTCATACTGGTCACTCTCCAAAAGATAAACTGTTCATGAATAACTTGATCTTAATTAATACTATATTATATATGTCTATCTTGTATATTGGACGATGACAGTGATTGCTGTGAAACTATAATTAGATTGTCACTCTTTCCTTAACTGGACTCATTTGTAATGAATTCAAAGATGGTTAAATAAAAAATGTTGTCATTTTCCTACAGACCCCTGAAATCCTGCTCATGGACCCTCCCCACTTTGCAGACCTCCAGCTTGATGTCTGGTTGCTTTTAATAGTGTATAATGTTAAATCAGGTCAATCAGTGTATCTCTGTTAGTGTCACTGTGATCCAGTGTGGTCTTCATCTAAAAATAAATGTATGCAGTAATCCAAAATGTGCATAAACTGACAGGCAAGGGTTATAAATGAGAGGATATCAGCCTCCTATTCATCTCAGTGCTCCCACTCTGCAGCTAGTATTCACAGTGGAGCTGCTTTGGTCTGTCAAAGAGCAGTTTCCGTGACAAGTGACAGTTTATAGAAGAAAACAAAAAATCTCTAGTCGAATTGCAGACGACAGTATATGAATTTACAGAGAATGGCTCAGCATACATAAAAATAAATTAGATTGAGGAGCACCTTCGCCAGTTCATTTTGTGAAATAAGGTTTTCATCAACTCCCTCGCACACTCTCGTAACTCTCATATAACAACCTGCCCTCAAAAGCAAAGCAGACGATAGCACATCTTCTGAGGAGGCGGATCAAATATCTTGTGCAGATGTTTTTTTGTTGTTTTTTTTTTCCCTCTCAGCCTCTACGTGGAGTTCATTAGAGATAGTGTCCTCTGTGATTGTTTGAGATAATACACAAGGCTCTGCGAGTGGAACAGATATGGCGGCGCCACATGAACCTTGAAGAAAATGTATTTTCTCCATCTTGCTGGAGGCTGAACGTCTGTGCGAGCCTGCAAGGACGCGAAAGACTCCACAAATGGGTTCAAAGAACGGAGGATATCTGCACGTATCTTTCAGGCTTTCTTGTAACTATTAGAATAAATAGTTCGGTCACAGTACTTAAGTTGTTCAGTGGACTAGGAATATTCATTTTCTGTAGGCAGGACACTGATGTATGGAGTATGTTGTAACAGCGAGGGTCCATTTCACACCCGCTGGTTTTGTTAAAGCAGAGGGAATGAGATCCAAACTTAACAGGATAATGATATAATTTAAAACATATCATAAACAATAAATTGCACTTATTTTGTCATGCTCTCAATTTGGATTATTTGCACTTTGTGTTCAGAGGAAACAGTATGGTTTTTCATAATAGTTTAAAACACCACCCACTGTAAATGGACATTGGCACAATTTAAGCCTAATTAATGTACAGTTGACAAACTCATTTCACCTAATATGCATGCAAAAATTTGATTCCTTTATGATGATAATACTTTTATAAATATGCACCCATTGCCAAAACAACACATTATTTCTCTCAACTTAAGTTTTTTTTTCAGTCTCCCTGACCTACTTTAGTTCAGCACAATAATTAGCTCCTGTATAATGCCTCTGATTAGTTTTATACAGCTTTTTATTCTGCCACTCTTCTCAAGCTTTCACTTCTGATTAGACGCCTGCATTTACAAAAATGTCATCAGCAACAATCAGTTCAGGACATTTGCTTTATTTATTTATTTACAATTATATTCTGCTGTTACCTGTGAGCAGATTGCTGTGTGTCGTTCTGCAGAGCCAGCCAGTGGCACAAATATTGCATGTCACCAACAAGATCTGCACATAAAGTAACTATTATAAATACATTATGTGGGGGGCTGAGGGTTGTGGACACTCACAGCCCGGCTTAACTGCAAGGACAACTCTTATATGACCGAACGCAATGCATGCAATATACACTGAGCACAGCCATGTGTGAGTTGTCTGAAGGTCTCCGTACAAAAACAGATATTATGGAAGGTTTTAAAGGAAAAAAATTCAATGTGGTAGCGTAGAAACGTTCACTTGATATAATACTGTCCAACTTCATTTTGCTGTTCACACTGACAGGTTTTGAAATATCCATCACTAAGATTTCTGCCCACCCAGTTTTGCTTCCAGTGTTCAACGAACTGAAAAATGACAATTGAGAACCCTCAACATGTCTTCCCAGAAACAATACCCTGGTTACTGTGAATAATCCACTGTGAACTTCACTGTCCACAGTTTTAATTGGCAACAGTTCACAGCGAGGTCTGCGGATTAAGCTCAATAACCAAGACTCAGCTCACTGCTGTTGTTAATATCAAATGTCATTTTTCAATGTTTTCAGCCTCACAGATGAAATCCCATTCAACTCCACTGTGTTTCAGATGACAGTTCTGAGAATGGTCTTTTTACTTTTTCTGGCTCAAAAGTTTGAGCAAATTCAACAGTCACCATGTACAAAAGGTTCATCTTTCCTTCTTCCTCACACTTTGCTAATGTTAAAACACTAATATGAGTTGCAAATGCCGACATAAAAGACGACAGATAAAGTTAGATCTGCATTTGAACATTTCGCCCTATGTGTGCCTTTTTTGGTTTCTTATTTCACTTGTAGCCATTTTGAAATGACACATCTCATTTGTGAGAACTTGAAAGTTCACATCTCATGTATGAGGCCCTCCTCATACATGTGAGAATATGAGATCTGTTTTGTTCTGTTTTTTAATTTGGGTGAACTTCTCTCTCTGAATCCTTAAAACCTATTGATATTATCTATAATATCACATACTTATGTGAGCATGTACTGTATACCTATAGTATACTTATATAACTACACATATAATATGAATAGTACACATCACCAGTGGATTACGGATTGGTGGATTTTGCTCAAATACTCTCTTATGTAGTCTAAGGTATTGTACTGTACATATTGTATAGCTTTGTAAAGTTTTGAAGGTGATCTCACATTTTTTATTTTTTTTTTAAATTTCTGTTTGTATTTATTTCATTCAGATAGTTCTCTCTCTCTCTCTCTCTTCACCTCTTGACTTGTCTCTTGTGCTGCTGTACAAGAGATTTCTCCTTGGGGAAATTCTTGTCTTATTTTATCCTATGCTTTATTTTTTTTATAGATGACTGGACTTGCAAAACACTCTTTGTGTATTTAGATGTTACCTCAGCAACATAATAGTCTGCTTGGGCTCCATAAAACAAAGGCTGTGAAGATCACAGATGGGAGATGTATATCAGTGGATGCTCTTACTTACTATTTCGGAAGACGCTTATGAACTGATTCAATCTGACCACACACACACACACACACACACACACACACACACACACACACACACATACAGTCTTTACTTATGTCACTTTTGGGGAATTTACACAGACTTACATTCATTTCCTGGAGACTAACCTGAAGGACTACCTGACCTTAACCTAACCCTGACCATAACCTAACAGTAACCTTAACTGTTGACCTAAAAGTCACAGTTTTCCAAATTGAGGACACCACTTTTTGAACCGCTATCCCGAATCAACTGGTCTTGAGTCTAGTGTATATCCCCAATTTGGACATAAGCAAACCCACACACACACACACACACACACACACACACACAACACACACACACACACACACACACACACACACAGACACACACAGACAGACACACACACACACAGAACCACAAACACATACACCTTCCTCAGCTCTTGAGGAAAGTCGTGGAGAAGCTTAATGGCACAAGCAAATTTGATCACACTGAGCAGTTCCCAGGAGAGATTGTGAGTATGAGCATAAATCATGCAATGCTGAAAAAGAGCAAGCAAACAATCCTCCAGTGAATTAAGTTTAGACACAAAAAGTGATATATGATCCCCCTACAATGCCTATATGATCCTCCTAAATGAATATTCAAACACATTAATTAAAACTCAAATACATATTTGATGCCTAGCACAGATGAAGCTTTGTTATATTAGCTGGAGGCAGTTATCTTTACATATGAAATATTAAAGAGGCTGACACTGTGAATCATTTATTATTACTAATGTAGATATGATCTGTTTAATTGCTCCCTTTGTTAATCACTTTGAAGTAACACACACCTAGGCTAAATTATCTTACATGATTGAATCTTTAAATGTTGCATTCTTACAATGACTGGAAAAAAACAATCTAATTATTATTTTCAAATGTAACAAAAACTCCTCCTATGGAGAAACATGCAGTGTTGTAACTGTGTAGTGAGTGTGAATCTGTGTTACTGTACTAGAGGTTTACTTTGTGTTGTGTACTCCTGTATAATCTATTATCAATGTTGGGAGGAACGTGTTACAAAAGTAATGTGATTACTGTAATATATTGCTGTTTGCTGTAATGCAGTAATGTAAGGCATTACTAAAAAAATTGGGTAATATTTTACTCAGTACAAACTTCAGTAACACACGTTAAAATCATAGACTGTATAAGACATGGGTGTAGCCTCCGTGACGTCACCTGTAGATTTTTGAAGAGCAAAAATGAAGCTAATCGTAGTGCATTGACATCGTAGTGCATGAATTCTGCCCCTGTGATGAAAAGCCTCCACCTGTTTCCAAGAATATTATTATTAAGAATATTTAATATGAATGGGCCTACAGTTACAGTATCTCTATCACAATTTACCAGACTTTGACCTTTTGTCTGTTTTTGAGATTCTGGCTATGATTGTTCCTTGTATTGCACCATGAACCATCATTGTGCCTATTAGGCAATATATTCTACTGTTATATATTCTACTGTTGTTAGCCTTAAGCCTAGCTCAGTCATTCTCAGTCTCAGTTATCGCCCTCCACTGGATGTGTAATGAGCTGCAATAAGCGAAATTAATAAGGCCAAATCCATACTTCCAGTTATTTTGGTGAAAGTAACTTAAATGTAATGCAGTAGTAGTGTAATGCATTACAATTCAGAGACAGTAATATTGTAAGGTAACTAATTCCTTTGAAATGACAGTAACAAGTAATCCATAGTGCATTACATTTTTGAAGTAACTTGCCCAACACTGTCTATTATGTATGTTGCACAGAATAACTTAAAAGTGTAATGTAGACATACATATGCATTGGTTACATCTGTGATGTTCACTGTGCTAAAATAAACAACTGTTTGTAACAGGAGCTTCGCCTTCAGACTTAGGGACAGAAAGGTGTTTGAATTGAAACTCATGTTTCATTTGCTTGCTGTATACTGGCATTAAGGATGCTAAAGGAGGAGTTTCTTGAGCAATATGCACATAATACACAAAGACAAAGCTTAGTTTATCTTTCTATTTACAAAAGCAGAGCATTATATCAAGGGAGTTTTAAGACATCACCATGGTATGAAAAGAATTTTGTTTGATTAAAATGATTTCATTCATTCTTTCTTTGTTTTTTGACTGACAGGGAAGCTCTGCTGGGTATGTTGTAAAAGAAAATCCAGAAAACTCAGTGACAGTAGAAGTGGAACATAGACATATACATACATAGAACACATTAGCCGCAACTATGGTCTCTTTAAGGTTAGCAAAGATTATGGTTAAGGCAAAAAACAAGATTGTACTATATAAGTATTTAAAGTATGTTCATGTTAAGGGATCAAAAACACATAGACATAAGGAAAGATTGCAGCTACATTTATTAAATGCAAACATTATTTGCAGGTCTGTGACAGAATGTACACTCCAGTTATGTGCACTAAAAATGGTAGGACAAGCAGAATAATTACATACATACACCCGTGATGACACTGAATGTTGGCAATGGACATAGTGAAGTTGTGAAGCCACAAAATAACTTTCCCCCATAAAACAGATTTTTCTTTTTTTTTTTTTTTTTTTACAGTAATCATCTTGTTTGTCTTTGAGTTTGACTGCAAGGAAGCACAGAAAGTGGTCCCTTGGAAATTCCTGTAGCTTGAATCAACCTGGTTGTCAACCTATTTTGAAATGTCCACTGCACATGTGGTAGTCTGCTAGATGGAGACTCATATTTGTAGAACAATTTAGCCATAACTGGAATTTCTCATCTTATTCTATACTGGTAGCCAATGAAAACTACATAATGTGTACTTTGCTATTTTATTTTTGCATTTCAAAAAACATACAAACACAAACCATCTTCTCATATTTGCTGGTACCGCTCTAGCATACACACAGTTACATTGATACTGTGATCTTCAGCCTCGCACTTATATAAACAGACCAGTCAAGTGAGGCTGCAAGTGAATTTGCTATGCTATGCAGTTTGGTACAACAGCTATAGGGATTTCCAAGGGGACTGCTGTCTGTGATTTTGATGCAAAGGGAGGTGTTTAAGATGGTTTCTGTAGAATTGGAGCTTTTGGAAAACTGGCAAGGCTCAAACTGCTCATCAACAAACCTAGATCTTTAAAACAGTGGTGGTGAGACACAATTGAAAAAAGCACGACATAACACCAGGTTCGGGGGTGGATCCACTGGGGTGGCATGTGGCATGTTTTGGACAATCAAATTCAAAAATATATAATATATATAAATATATAAAAAGTTGTGGCTGATCAGAAATTTGCAAGAGTGAAACTGCGATGTCTGAGTGCAAGTGAATGCAGCTAGAGACGCTCCATGTAAACACACACAGTCTGGGCAAGAAGCTGTGAGGATGGGAGGGAGATGTGGGATAGGCAGAAGGTCAAGGCAGATTTTATTCCCATAAAATAAGAAACAACCACAGTGTGGTACCAAGAACTCTGAGAGGACATAGGGTTGGTTACAGACTGATTTCACCCAGCCACTAGCTGCCCCTCCAGCGGGCAGCATCTCTGTGTTCCCCCAACCTAGGCTTTCTGTGCCGGTCCTGGCCACACAACAACGACTGTTATAGTTAGATAGATAGTAGCCTATTTCTGCCACTCCTTAAAGTCTCCATGCAACCCACCCCATGAATATTTCTCTAGATCTGCCATTGCCAGGATCGCAAATACCAGAATTCTACTTATATTTCTCAGAGAAAATCCCAAAACATTGAAAATGGCATTGTTTGAGTTGTGTCAGTAAAAATGAAACCCCCTCATTGCTTTGTTGCCCATTAGTGCCTGTTGTTTCAGTCAGCTAGTGAACAAGCAGGTCACTCATTTATTTAAGTGTAATTGGATTTTTTACATTACATTCAACTTGTACAAGTGTTATTATCAAGATTTTTTTCAACTTATAACTCCCCAGGCTGAAGAGTGTAACTGAAGCTGCAATAAACATCTGTACAATTCTTTTCCCCGAAGCCTATATGAGGTTCACTCCACTTGCAAATCCATTCTTGCACTCAGCAACATATTAAAGCCAAGCTTTTAAGGTCTGCATATTGTGCATCATTCCTGTTTCCAGTAGTCAATTTTCAGGCACCTCTAATCCATATCGAGGCCCTATCATCCATCGCAAAGTGAGTTTTGTTCCAAACTGATAAGCGGGAGGGTTACTACAATAATCCTGTGCTCAAGTTTAAAGATCTAAAAAAATGCTCCAAGATGTTCATTCCCTTTCCAGCTCAGCTGAAAACACATTAGCATTATGGAGTGTATGCATCCCTGAAAGAGTTTTTAAAGCAAATGTTCATGTCTGGTGAGCTCTGCATTGAGAATGAACCAATTTCAGTCTAAGATTGACCCTTTCACGGCTGTGGGTCACGGCCGTCCTCAACGGGTCTGTGAGAGCGCACGCTGCTCCCGCTCGGTGGTTTAAAAATGCAGGAATTGTGTCCTCATTAACCCCAATTTTCCCATGATGTAAATGTGCATACCCTGCTCTCACTTTTACATCAAAGCTGTCCGAATGAAGGAGAGGACAAAAGTTCATATTAAGACACTTGGAGAAATCTGGATATATAGTATATGTAGATATTACCTGACATGACCTTGTTTAGCATATGGTCAAAAGGCACCACATGGGTTTTGATTTTTGCTTCACTACATTTTTACTGGCCCGTACAGAGGGAAGAGGTAGTAATAGTACAGCTGTCAGAATGTACAATGATTCAGGGTGAAAATGCGATAAAACTGCTGCTTTTTAAAAGAGTTGCCACGCATCACTTGGGAAATAGGATAGCTGAACATCTCAATGAATGAACGCCTGCCAAGACACCACCAGTGTGCAGGCTGAAAAACAATGGATGTGGGTGTTTTGGTGTGGTGTGGAGGTCGGGGGTTGTGAATGGGCTTGTAGCACATCCAAGTTTCTTGTGGGAAACCGGAGTTGGGAGTCTAACCCTGACCAATTCTTAGACTCTGACCGTCTTAACTACTGTCACAATCTAACCCTGACCAAATTTATGATAGCCACAATCTTTCCCTAACTGTTACCATACCATAGAGAGTGAAGTCAAACTGGAGCTTTTGACTTCTGTTGCAGAAGTAAGACAAACTCATTCAAAATCTTGTTTTAGCAGCCAACAAAACAAAATATTCGAAAATATTATATTAGAAGAATTCACCATTTTTCTTTGATGAATTTATGGATTTGTGGAAGTTATGATGATGCAAGTACCTGTGCTGCCATAAGCCAGGTTTATATGGTCTTAAATGTAGACCAGGGTCTTTTGATCCTTAACAGTGATGAGTGTATTGTGTTCTTGTATTGCAAATCAAAAAGTCTATTTAGATAGTGACATATTGTTTGATGTTTCTGCTCCATGCTATCATTAATTCAGTTCTTAAATGACACCATTACAAAGCAGTTATTGGGAATTGTCAAATTGTCAATGTCAGCACTACTTAAGACAAAAATGAGATTAGAAGAACAGTTTTCAATGTTGAATGTAATCCAAAAAGGCTCACAATCCATATGCATCACTAGACTGTTGATTTGTGTCAGATGACCAGAAATGCCCTCCATGAGGATTCAGCTACTCCCAAAGCACAGTCATCACCAGCTGTCTGTCGTGTGATCATGTGGGACTGTTAGACCTCAAATATGATGAGCAGCGAGACGCATGAGTGAAACCATGAGGATGATGCAATACAGCTCTGGGTTCCTTTTAACAAATCTGATAATCAAATGTGCAGACGAGGGCAAGGGGTTCACAGCAGGCCTAATGTGTGTTGAGTAATAATATGGAGGGTTTCACCAGAACACAGACCTCATCAATAGAGTCTTTTCTTCATCTTGATTCGTATAATACCTGTTGATTAAACAGTGAGTGATTCGACTAATGCTCTCCGTTGACCCTTCTTATTTGTAAAGGAGACAAATTAAAGTCCTCCATCAAAACGTGATCGATGCCAGGGAGCCTCTGGCTGAAATTGGGACCATGGTATAATGAAGCTATAATTCAACTTAACTGCGCGGTAAATGAAGGATGGACATTTGAAATAACCCTGGAAGGCTCTCCTGTTAACTCAATGCCTCATTTATAGATCAATTTGAGAAGTTAACCTAAATTTAACCTTTACTGTAGCTACAATATTTACAGTAATTTTAAATATATTTGACTGATTCATTGGTTCATTTATTTGTTCACTAAATCACCGATTGATTAAATTGTGACTTACTGTAACTAAAATGCTGAACCAATTTCAACAGACCTAATTAGTGTCAGTCATGCTCTCAAATAAAGCAGGTAACTGTACTGCCTGACGTGAGATGACTTTCAACTGATTAATAAGGAGCTTTCTGAAACGCATCCTACACTTGGATTTGATCCTTGTGGAATATGAACACAAAGGTTTAGGGAAAAGTTTTCAAGCACCCTATTTATATCTAAATTTATAATGAAAGACAATGGAAAAGCATGAACTCCATTCTGAATTACATAAAATGAAAACAAGTACTTTACTATATTGTATTTAGGACAATTTTGAGATTCTTGTACTGAATATTACCATTTCATGCAGCTTTATACATCTACTCTACTACATTTATCTGACAGCTATTAGTTACCCTTTTTATAAAGAAAACTTACTCTAAAAACAATGACACATTGTTAAGGTATAACTGACCAACAGTACATGAACCAGTTAAAATAGCAAACCCAGGTGCACTACAACATTAAAATGCTGCTTATAAATACATCAGGAATAATGATATGAAAAATAGGATATATATATATATATATATATATTTTTTTTTTTTTTTTTTATTTAAATATTTTATATATTTATTATTATTTTTTTTTATTATTATTTATTTATTTATTTATTTATATATAGATATAGATAGATATGGTAATACAACACTGACAGTGGCCATTCTGCTGCTTATTAAGTACTTTTACTCCTGATATTTTAAGTACATTGTGTTGCTAATACTTCTCTACTTCTTAACAGAGTATTTCTATAGTATGGTATTGCTATTTTTACTTTCAAGTATACTTTGTCCAACACTTCGCTTTATGTGGAGGTTTTTGTAAACAAAGGTATATTTTCACTTCCACTCCTAAAAACATTGCTCCACAGCACTACTAGTGGTCAAATATCCACATAGTACATCTCTAGAGTACATACTGCGGGCAGTGCATTCGTTACATCCTTTATTGGATATTTAAAGAAGCTTTGGGTTAGGCCTTCTTTAGGTTTAAGGCAGGAGTTTACAATTATGATAGGTTTGCGGCAGTTGATAAAATAATGCTCTCATTTGTGATCTGTTCAACTAAGTGAAATGGAGTATTTTCATCCCGGCTTTGATGCAGTACACTCCTCTCATTCACATTCAGGATGATACTGCAAACCTTTTCTGAGTGCCACACGCAACACTAAGGCAAAGTCAAAATGCAATATTGCCTGTGATTGGAAGTCTTTAACAGACAATGGCTCACTTTAACAATAACTTCTTTGCTGAATGGATTCCACATTCTTATTATTTTACATCACAGGAAAAAAAAAGTTTGCTCATGGCTAATCTGCTAGAGGTTGCTCCTTTCTAAACTACAGCTTTCATACTGTCACCTGCCCCAAATACATATGAATAAGGACTCAGACTTCACAAAGGCAGCTTTGGCATGCATCAAAAGTTCTTAATAAGATACTTTACCTGCAAGGCAACCCATAAGTGACTGCAGCACCAGCAGTTTCCATAGCAACATCATCTTCAATTTTGTAGGGTCAAAGTAGTCTCACATCCAATCACAAATGTATGGAATCCGATTTGCACCGTTCTGCCGTTCTGGTTTCCCAATCTGTATAGAAAAGGAAACAGGTGAGATGAGCATGGTGGTCAGGTTCTCATTAGCAGCACCTTTGAAATTCAGCCGGCGTCCTTCCCTGCTCGGCATGCCCGTTCCACAAGGTGTGGAACACAGGACGGCAGCAGGGATATACAGCAAAGAGCACTGTGATGCTATCATTTATGAACTGCATTTATAGCTGAACTAAAGTTAGGCCTGCAACTATACCGTTTTTAATAAACCACCATTTAAAGTCTTCCAAGTCTCCATTTTAATCATCAAGTTCACAGTATAACTTGCACCCGTTCCCACTTTCCTGAAAGTTACTCCACAGTTAAAAAAAGAATGGGTTTCAGTGCTGGGTGGATAGTGGGCACATGAACACAAAAATCTCATATACATTCATTTCCATATCTCCAGCAACACTAGGGACAGCCACTTTTAAGTCGATATGAAAGCAAAGCCACTCCTATAACTTCTCACGCTGTAGCATTGTTCTTGCTTCAAGCCTCAAAGCTTTTATGCTCATAAAAGTGCGAAGCCAAAAGATGAAATATGTCGAAACATCTAGAAGAATTTCACAACAATTTTGTGCTTTTCCTCAACACAGACGATATCTCCCAGGAGTGAGAATTAAAACTGGGAAGCTTGTTGAGTGGCAGGAAAGTAGCAGCTCTCAGCCTCTCAACCCCCAGTGACAAGGAAGAAGCTGAAGGTATGAATGAGGCAAGGGGAAGAAAAAAAAAAAAAACATGTTGCGTTCAAAGACTGTCAGTGCTCATGGAAATTCTTTATAATTTTTTTTTGTCATAAAGGAAACCCAAATGGTATGAAATTGTTTGTGTTGTGGACTGACTACACATTGATGCATGACAGCAAGTAGTGACACATTCATTATCTTGATACAGTACGTGCTGTACTGAGTACAAAAGAAGATTTAGAGCACATCATTTCTCTAGTTTTGTTCTAACCAAAACATTTTGTGGATATAATTTGAACCTTTTCTCTTCTACAGGCTCCTGGCATAGTAAGTGAATGTCGTATATTGTTATTTTTAGGGTAATTTAGATGTCTCAAAGTGACATTACTTGACATGTGAATGGTACGATATTAAATATTACATTATTACATTACTGATTGTGTAAATTCATAAAATGAATACATATTTTATGGAAATTTCACTCCTATTGTCTTTTTTTTCCTTTTGTGATGAATATGTTTCCACGTCATTCAATCACATCACATCTCATTAGGTTTTGATGAAAGCAGTAAAATGTTGTTAAAACTACATTTTGCAAATTTCTACCATGGAATGTTTTTAACTTAACTGATACAAATATAAATATACAACAAGCAGTAACTTGGATGTGCAACTTGTGTATATAAACATGTAATGGAGATAAGACATTGCATCAAGTTATCGATGAAATGAATTGTTTAACATAGAGTAGAGAATCAGAACAGTTTGGCTTTTTGGTTGCAAATTTGGATTATGGAATATAACATTTGGTTAAAATTCAGTGAATCTATACATTTATAATACAAGGATTATAAATTGAGGGTACCGAACCATGGAGATAGTGAGGTTATATGGCATGCTGCTTGTCCAGCAGGATCCTGGGCGACCCACGGTTGTCACATTTAGCGGGCATTGAGACTAAAACCAGCCCTGTGTAAAAACAACGCACGGGGCTGCGTTGGAGTGGGCGTGTTACTTCAGGTACCAATGAAACGTGAAATAGGATCGAGGAGGCCAGTCTGGGATCAGTGAATTTGAAGGCTCCAAAACACTGCAAAGCAGTTTTCAAGACTCAGAGAAAGGATTTTACAAGGCTGGAAACTTATCAAAGCAGCAGTTCTTTCATCATTTGTCACGATCAACGCAAGGTAAACGGTAGAAATATTGCATTACAAAGTCCACTGCAGCTTCTTGTATGACGTTGTGTGGTGGCAAAAGTTGAACCAGGTTCAACCCTGGTTTGAGGTTTGACCCTGCTGCATTGCCAGACTGGCTCCACTGAAATGAATGAGTGTGAACGCTGCCTTTGGAATAAGTTGCATTTATATGGACTTTTCTTCCAATTATATGTATATAACGTATGATGAAAAAGAAGGGGAGCGATTTTGGGGTAAAACATGATGCAGGCTCTAAGGTTAGGGTTGTTTCTTGAATGCAACTAAAATGAATATACGTTCAATGACTACACATTCACAGTAATGTGACTACAACAAAAACAAATGAAAAAGAGAAAATAAAAGCAGAAGGCAAAGTGTGCTTTTGGAAGTATTTACACTATATGACTATGCATGGCACATACATTCCTTCGTTACCATCCTCCACTTCAAGTAGTGTTAGTACTTGTATCTTCCAAGAAATCCATAACAGGGGTCCAGATGTGTGCAAAGACCTTCCGTTTCCCTCAAATAAAATATTACACTTTCTCTGGTCCAACACAAGTTTACAGTTCGCTTAGCCACCTCCTTAATGATATTTGGACTCTTGCATCATAGTGCAATTACTTTTCTGGCCTGAAGAAGTCCAAAGTCAATTAAAAGTGTTTGTTTCCTTGTTAATGAAAAGTCTTCTGGGTGAATTCCAAGTATACAAAGTTTGGCCTTGCAGGAGACGCTCTTATTGACAACCTGTGAAAGTCGTTGCATGTTTTTTTTTTCCAAAATAATTGAATCTGTAAGCATTCCCAAACACAATATAGATAGCTTTCCCCTCTCCTTTGAACATTTCACACATGAATCTGAGATGTTAGGGGATATCTTCCTGAGTTGAACAAGGGTCGTATACATGCTCATAAGCCATTCATATTGTGATAATTTAAGACTCTATATGTATTTATAGTTTAATAACATGATATTCCTTAATGTTCTGTTATTGCCATAGCCAGTGGCTCAATGGTTAACATGAAAAGTAAAGGAGTGAATGGGCAACTAGCTGAGTGTTAAAAGGTGCATAATACCTGAATCCACTTAAGAAACATCATCATAAAATCTATATCAAGGAACGACATTGAATAGATTGGTCCATTCTATCCTGTCAAATGCTTGACAGGCATCTGTTGATAGCATTGCTGTATCTGCTGTAAGTCTTTCATGTGCTACATTCAGCACCTTCTAATATGATTTTTCTTATAGAACTCTATTGGTATTCCGTCAGGACCAGGTGTTTTTTCATTGTTGATGCTGCCAATGACTCCTGAAAGATCTTCCTTTGTCAGTGGACCGTCAAGTATTCTCCTTTCATCCTCTGAAAGGGTCTGAAATTTTAAGTGATCAAGAAAAATGACTGCTTATGTTCTGTGCATTCCGACTCATACAATGATGTATAATAGTTCCTGAAGGTGTTATTCATTTCAAGTGGGTCCGATGTTAAACTGCCAGAAGGTGTTTCGCCTTTTCGGTCAGCAATTTTTTAATCTGCCATGCCAACAGTTTTCCATCCTTCTCTCCCAGCAAGGAGTATTTTTGTTTTGTCCATAGCATACCACCTTTTCCATTGTTCCATTACTGTATGTGGCTCTCATTATGTCATTCTGTTTTAAAGGATGGTTGCACTCGTATAGCTCTCTGTCCAATGTCTTTAATTTGACTTTCTAAAGTTGTAATTTCTTCATTGAGTTTCCTGGTATTAGAGCTTGTACAGCCAAAAAGGATTACACGCATATAAGCTTTGAATGCCTACCTGACACTGGCCATTATTCCATCTCTGTTCTATTAAAGAAATAACAATCAATGTTTGCCTCAACGAATTTAACAAAGCCCTGCAGATCCTGCAGCCAGAGCACTTGAAACCTCCAGACACGAGTTCTGCAAATATAAAAAAAATCTTTCTATATGTGAGTAGGAAGCTAGAATGACAAGAATGTTATGTTATATCAGGGTTTCATGAGCTCTATATATCAAAAAATTCAGATTTTTTATGGACGCCATTAGTGTTTTTCAAGTTTTAACATGGATATTAGCCACTTTGAACAGCCCACCCCCCAGCTATATTTTTAATTCAGAGCAATATAATATAAAACATACAATACATTCATAAACCACATGCACACTCAAATATCTGGGAGTCACGTAATATGACCAAACCACCCTTGGCCACCAATGTGGAATGGAATTGACAGGTCACAACAAAAAGAATTGATCTAATTCCCCCAAACACATAACCTAACATATATATCCATACAAGTAATGTAAAACTTAATAACACACACACTCGTGCTTACATACATACATACACAGACACACACAAATGCAGCTGCATTAAATCAGAATATTTACACAGGAAGGTGACTGCGCCAAAACAACAAACAAAAGAGAAAAGAAATGAAATAGATAAATAATAATATGAGTATCAAGAACATCAAGAAGTTGTTATCAGTGTTATGAGGTCTTAATTGGGTAACGACGTGTACACTGGGCATAGAACCAGCACCGCCAACATTATTTCTATCCTTGAGTTCTTCCCGTCCCTTTAGGAATTTCAAGGTTTGTAGTTTTCTTTTAGATGTTAATCTTCCACATCACCCCATGTGTTTTAAGTTCTGAAATCTGATGTTAAACTGTGCGCATATTTTCCACTTTATTATGAATGCTTTGCCAAACAGGATTACAATGCCCCTGATATCTGATTTGCTGCTACTTAAGTCTCCGAAAATTACAGTTTGTAAGTTGATATTACATTTTTTATTTCATTATAATTAAGCATCCACATTTGGTCCCAAAATAGAGCAACAACAGGACCACATGAAATGCAGGAGCAATTCTAGTCAAGTCCTGGGTATGCTTATCAGCATGTCCCACCTCTGGGCACAATACAATTTTGACCTTTGTACTTGAAACCCCTAGAAGACTATAACAACCCCTTAACATTTGTAAGTGATTTACGTTCCTGCTGTTGCAAACATATGTATTCCCCCATCGTGCAGTGCCCTCATTTTACAGGGATTATGCTGGAAAGGCACCGGTATCCCCGAAGAGCCTTGAGACTGTATTAAATGGAATGGTCTCTGCCGAGAGGTCCTGAGTGAATGAAATCATGACTCCGTCGTGCCTGATGTTTCTTTGTCTTGATTCAAGGTAAAAGAACTCATTCTGATGATCGCTCTAGTCTGATGGACCTTTGTCAGTGGCCAGTGTGCTGGTATGCGCTCCGAGGTGAAGGTGGTGGTTGAATCCACTCCAAACCAACGTGGTAGCACATTGTTCACAAAGTCAAGAAGAGCTTGACCGCCTTCGGCCCCTTCCTGTACACCAAGCAGGTGTAGGATTTTTCTCTGGCCTCTGTTCTCCACGTTGTCTGCTTTTGCCTCAAGGTCAGCAAAATGTTTTATTCTGGAGAAGAGCATGGCTTTGCAGCTGTTGAGTTGTTCTTCAATAGTGATGATACAGACCTTGACCTCCTCGGGGCATTATGTGATGGAGGAAAACTTGTATTACTTCTTCTCAGAGCATTGCTTTTAGCTCACTTGCACTTGTGTCCTCTTGTGGGCATTTCACACTGTTTCCTGGTATCACATTCATCACATTTGGTGCCACACTATGTTCTGAACGGTTAGATAGTTTAATGAGAGGCGGCTGTGGCTCAGGAGGTATAGCAGGTCATCCATTCATCAGAAAGTCAGTAGTTCAATCTCCAACCCTTGCTGTCTACATGTCACAGTGTCTTTGGGCAAGATATGAAATTGCTTTCTTTAAGTGTGGCTTCTACTTCTCATATTTTCATCCTTATCTTCCTTTAGTATCTTTTCTACCTTCTTTTATGATTTCATTTTATTATTCCTATTGCTGTCTTTTCACACCCATCGCAGTCGCAAACTGCCAATATGCATTCCCGCCATCTGCAGTTACCAGAAAAGTGTATTCTGCACCTGTGTGCTCATAACATGCACAGAGTACATCCTCACAAAGATGCTGGTGGAGGCTGCTCTTCAAAACATTTCTCTACAGCACTACTGGTTGTTAAACACTACACAAGGTGCATTTAATTCTCCATTCCCAGGCTGAACATGAAAATTCTTTCTCACTGTGGAACCAATTTGATAGGTGTTTGGTTAAAAGGGGGTGTTGAGTGAAGCAGGATGTAAATAGGGCACAGTGAAGGGAGGCAGATTTATCCAGTTTGCCAGCAACTCTGAGGGAAGAATACAGAATAAGTTGGAGGAAATGTCAGAGGCTGCCTCTGGAAAAGCTGTACTGATGTAAGAATTAAAGCAATACAACCAGTTAAGCGGTGAAATCTACCTTTCGCAGAGCTCCTCTAGGAAGCAAGCAGCATTAATCGAACATCTCCTGGGTGAAAATATATTTAAAGAGTTGAGGCCCGTTCGACACAAACCTCTCCAAAATTACAACTATTTGTGTAATTGTGCCATTACAGAGAAGCACAGAAGAGCTCTGTTATTCCACCCCTGCTGTGATTCAGCACAGACAGCACAAAGTTTGAAAACACAGCGAGAAAGAGTGGAACAAAGGCGCTGAAAAACAGATCCAAAAAGGCACCTGAAACTGTTTGATTAGGCCACGTTCTTATTAATCTCAGATCCTCTACCTACCAGCTCCGTCTCCACCTACAGAACAGAGGCCTTTTCATCTCCATTCATCATATAGAGGGTTGTCAGAGTCTGCCTTGGGTACATCAATGGTGCAAGGCTGCGTCTTACTCCTCGAAGCACTTTTATGCAGATTGAAGTCTTGTAAAGTCTTCTGTGTCTTCAGAAAGCGCCAGGCCCTGTGCCTATTAGGCTAATGCCTGGTTTGTCTGCTGTGTTGCTCTGTGTCCATGTGCCACGGCGGAGCCTCGTCAGGGTGAGAAAATCCCGTTAAAGCCCAGAGCACACACTCATGGAACTATACAGTAGTTACTCTGGGTAACTTCTTTTCCTCCAGTGTGTTAAGCTCTGTTTTCTTTTTTTTTTACAGTGTCAAAGTCTGGCTTTGGCTCCCTCCACCCCTTTCAACGTGACCTGATAAAGCACACCGGCAGCTAAAGATAACACTACTGAGAGCCTCACAAACTTGCTCTTGCCTATTACTGCCGTAATCTATTTAGTTACTTGATGCCGGGAAAATGGAAGTTGATATACGGTATGTTCGGGCTACACAGAGCACGCTGTGCCTTGTTAACAAAGGTGCAGCTGCAAGGTTTGCATGGCTGACTAATTTTTGTAACGTTACAACTATGACACGTTCCTCTTGCAGACTCATTTGTGAGAACACATTTCAAAGCAAGAGCAAAGATGACAGAAGCATAATAAAAACAAGGTTGACCCTCGGTAATTACGGTGATACTTTGACCCAAAATTTCAGGCTGCTGTTAGTGCACAGAGAACAATGAAAAAAGGCAAATAGGAAAAAGGGTGACTGATTATCTTAAATGCATCCCTTCCCATAGCCAGTGTAGTATTAGAATCAGAGCAGTATGACTACTAGTGCAATACCACTACTGCTACTTCCAGTACTGCTACCAGTACTACCTTTACAGGTGCTGCTACCACTATTACTTCCATCACTACTACAGTTAATAGTACAACTACTACTAGATTCTATTCACTGTGCCGCCATTACAGTGGCCAAACAACTACTACTACTACCACTACTACAACTATTACTACTACTACTACTAATATTAATAATAATAATAAAAGTTGTTAGAATTCACAGATACCATTTACTTTTTTTGTAATGTTGATATTTTGTGATTCCCTGCCATAATTTCCTAATTCCCTTGTGTTCAGCATCATTCAAGCAACAGATATCATGGATATAATTTACCGCAGCTGTATTTGGTACAGGGAAATGACTGATGATGCTGCAGGGTATAAGAGGAAGACATCATCAGCATATTCAGTCAGTGACAAATTACTAGAAAATTGAAAGATTGATAGATTTTTGCCCATCACACAGTTAACATCTTAATGGAACTGTTCATTTGCAAAATGAGGGCAATAACCACAAGTGTACACACCGGACCTTTTAGTAATTACTCAGTAGTTGCAAGCTTATTCTCCACTTTGCATTCTGTGAAAAGCAACTACAACCCTGAATAGGAATATGTATTCTGTATTCACAACACTCAACATTTTTCTGCAAAGAAATTGTATGGTTTTTTTTTCAGAATTACTCCTTTTTTAACTTTTTTGTACATACCATACATACAATCACCCAGAATGTGATCATTTGCAAATCTCTTTTCAGATATACTCAATTGAAAACAGTACAAAGACAATATTTTGAATGTTTGACCTCTTTCATTTTTGTAAATATCAGTTTATTCTGAATTTGATGGCAGCAACATGTTTCAAACCAGTTGGGACAGGAGCAACAAAAGACTGTGAAAGTTGTGGAATGATCCACAAACACCTGTTTGGATCATTCCACAGGTAAACAGGTTAATTGGTAACAGGTGATAGTATCATGATTGGGTATGAAAGGCTCATCCTGGAAAGACGTTCACAAGCGAGGATGGAGAGAGGTTAACATTAAACATAGTTTGTTTGCAAATGATTGCATTCTGTTTTTAGTTATGTTTTAACAGCATCCTAACTTTTTTGGAATCAGGCTTGTACATAGAAATAATCCGTTTTGTTCCCCTTAAAATCAGCGCACTCTTCACAACCCAAAATTTGGTGCTGAGAAGAGTCTAGAATCGATCTATTACAGAAGCTTGTTCCAAGAGGAAACTGATGTCTTTGCGCAGGAGGTGCAGAATCGCACGTTGAATTAAATTAGCTCGGGAGGAGATAACACGTTTGGTTAATGTACTGCACTGGTCCTAAGAGATCCATCCTCCAATGTTCAATGATATCAGGGCGTGAAGCCAAACAGAAGCACCGGTGATCGAAGGGACAAATCAACTTTAATAGAGGTGTATCTACCAGTTGGTTTCTAACATTTGTAAAGGTTGCAGCTGCCTTTATGACTCTAATGTCTTGCAGCATGTACCGATTGCTTCATGTTGGATGGCAAATCACAGCTCAGCCACATAGTTAGATTGAAAAATAGAGTTATTCATCTCAGACCAGCAGACCAACATTCACTAACAATGTAGGGAATCTTTTAAATGAAACCTGTTCAAGCTCTCAAGCTGTGCAAATAGCACGAAACACAAAAGTGTGTGTGCTTATGACCTGTTCTGAGAAGACGGTCAAGGCAAGCACAAATACCTCCAGCAGTTTCCACCACGCAAGATCATGAAAAATAGAATTAAAATTGAACTACGCACAAGTGCTGCTGTATTTGAGAAGACTGCAGAAATGTGGCACAGACAGAGATGAATAACGTCTGATCTACAAAAGCATTAACTGATAACTTTAGGGCTGCAGCAATTATTTTCAGCATCAGTAATCTACCAAAATTATCAGAGTCTCACAGAGCTTATTAAGTCTGTCCGACAGTGAGTAAAACTTTATTTTACAGTGATATGAATCTAACGGAGGCAAACAAATACTCATGTTTGAGATGATGTAATTGTCAAATGTTACTTTCAGTGTAACTAGATTGATATTTTTACTTAATTAACAATTATTCAGGCATCATTATTTTTCTGTTAATCAATTGATCTATTAATCATTTTGGCACCACATACATTTTCCTTTTCCTTTTACAAAGAAGTAAGTCAGCTGCTCTTATCTCAGCTTTGATCACCAAAGTGAGCACATGTTGGGGGGTGTAGCTTCTGAAGGAGCACTGAAGGGAGAGGAGTATTTGTTTGGATGTTGAGTTGAAATATTAACAATCTTTCTCCAGGATGACTCACCCCACCTTTAATTAGAAATACTGCTGTTGTTGCAGCTCAGATCTTTGCAGACAGTGGCCTACATGCAGAGAGAGGTGAGATACCAAACCTGGAATCCTTGTTGATAAAGATGACAGTATCTCTAAGGGAAAAGTTCAGAGTATGCATTTGGTCTCAAAAGGAAAATCTTTACCTTCGACCTACAGTACTAGCTCGAAGCTCAGTGTTTCCTTTCCATGCATTGAGTAAAATCTTGACGGATGATAAGATACCTTTTTTCCTTGAACCTTTTTCTGCGTGAGGTCAGTGAAGCCACATTGCCTTCAAGCTTACACAAAGCCTTACACTTTAAAGAAGTACGTAAGCTGTGGCATCCCTCACCACATCGTCAAAGTGTTATTTCCACATTATTTTCCATGTATTCTCACAGAAATATACCCATTCATATTTCAACCATGATTTAAACATGTAGAATACAAGGTGTTCAAGCCAGTGCATACAAAGATTCATGACATGCACACTGAAAGACTTCAAAAAGCAAATGCAAAAATTGCTGCGACTTCGCCTGCTAAGATCCTGGAAGCACATCATCAACCAAGAAGAGTGGGAGTTCTTTACTTCTATTTCAACACTTAATCCACCAAATTTCTAAAACAAAATACAAAAGTTTACTTCGACTATTCATCTCTGCAACTGCTGCATGACTACTGAGACTTGAAATGACACTACGAATAAATAGCAACATGCAGCTGTCGTCCGACAAGCTCATCACCTTTTGCTATTTCCATCATTTATTTGGTTGAAATACCGAATTCCAGGTAAGAACAACTTATTGTCTCCCAGCATTTTAGTGGCCAAAGAATGATAGTGGTGCTATTACATCTGCACCCATGGGGACAGAACTATCATATTAGCTGGGTTTTGACCATTGAAATCAGAGGTATTATAAAATACACCCAGTGTCCCTGTGCAAGCGCAGGCAGTCTACTGCGACAGCTCTCTGCTGTGTATCCACGTCACTGCTGATGTGGGTGGCACATTCGGACACTTCTGAATTGACTGAGTGGCTTCTCCACTGTATCACCCTGCCACATCTCATGTGTCAGTCCAATGTAGAGAACTCACCGAGGGAAAACTGATCTTAAGCTTGAGTTAATGAATTTTGTGAAAGTTTTTTCCTTGATATGAGTCCTTGTTCCAGGTCGCAGGAAAAACATAAATATGGGTCAGCAGTTTTCTGGTGCGGATCATCTCACCAAAACCACCATCACATTATCCTGTCTGTCTGTCAAACATTTCCAAATCCTTGTCTTTTTGAGACATAATGACTCACAGACATTATAATCAAAATGTTACCACAAAAGACACTTTATTTAATCTGAGTGCAGCCCCCAATACAAACCCACTGTGCTTACATTATTGTAATTATTTACCTAAATCTGATATTGTGCAACTATATAGCTCACATAAAAAATGCAACATCTCTGCATCTCCGCTGCAATAAGAATGAATACATTTTGACATAAGGCATGGGTTTTATTAAGGAAATATGCTTATGTTTCTGTAGATATCCACATAGTGCAGGATAAGTCAAAAATAACTAACTTAAAGGCAGTCCTACATTAAAAATGGTTTGTACTGAAGCATTTTGAGCATGGTCATGTTTTCACAGCTGGCAACAAAACTAGTCTCATAACCACAGCAAACCACTCACTGTAGTAGTTGTTAATTATCTCATTATGACAGAAAAACGCTCCGATGCTTGCTGATAATGAAACCAGGCCTTAAGGTCAATAACACTTTTAGATAGAAATGAGGCAAAACAAGAATTACAGTGTATCACACAGCCATACAGTGTACCGTACATACACTTACATTGTGATATTTAATGTATTTCCAGCTTGGAGGGTACAGGCACTGATGACATAATGACCACATAAAGGCTGAGAGGGCTTGACTGACCTTCTCTATATATGGACCTAGTTTCCACCGTATGATTGACACAAATGAACAGTTTTGAGGTTGAATGGATGTGCATTTCCTATCCAAAAGGACAAGTCATCTATTCCACAGGAAAGACAAATAGGCATTATTTTGTTCTTTTTTCTTATTGTCCTCGGTTTAAATGGATGAACCAGCTAATTGCACTTTGATACAATGACTAGTGAATCTCATTTATCTGAACCGCAGACATCTGAAATGGTCTGCTAAACAAACAGCGCCTTCCTGGAATGCCTAATTATTTCATTTGAGAAACAGATGAGCTTTTGAATACCTGTACTTTGCATCACGCATGCATCATCTGCATTTCTCGCTCAAACTTATTTCACTACCTCACGTGAGCACAATGTTCTTCCTAAATGTAAATAGGCTCATCTGGGAGTTTTTCTTCTCTGGATACAAAACAAAAAAAGTCTTTTAGAGACTTCAATCAGCAGCAAAATGCAAGTAATGATAATGACCATCATAATTTCCTCATTTAACAATTAGAAAACATCAATTGAGCAGCTGCAACATGTGTCCTTTAACTAATCGGCGTATTACTAAATTCATTTCAAAATGTGTTTTGCAGCAAGGAATTCATATAATAAACTATATTATTTGTGAATGTGACCCTGACTGATTAGTTAAACTCAAAAGCCATTATATAAATGTCGAAATTACCATAGAAATGTCCTTTGGGTTGTCTTGAAACATTCTCCAGAGACTTTTGGTAACGTGAAGGTGCCCTTGAGCAAGACACTTCAGACTGTAGTGGTACTCAACAGCTCATAGGTCTAAGTGTGTGTCTGTGTGTGAAATATAATACCACAGAGAACACGCTCAGGAATTTTACTTCATCACTGGCCACATAATGGGAAAACTGCATATTTTTATTGTGAGACACTGGATGATAAAATAGATGAATCAAACATAGTATTGTTCAAACTTGGTGGTGTGGTATGGCTTCATGTGTAAACTGGCAAGTAACATGTTGAATCTAATAACAAATTATGGAGCTTATTTAACCCGTTCCAATAAGACTGCATAACAATAATAAGCCTAAACGTGACATTTGTTATTGATTCTGCCTATATATCATATTTCATTAAGGCAGCAGCAGATGTGTTAAGCAAGACTGTATGAAAATAGAAGGCCGTATGCAGAAAAGCTAAATAATGAAACAAATACAAAAATCAAAACACTTGTTATATATTCATATAATTCATATATATATGTCATATATTATCGAGTCAAGCCCACCTCTGCTGCCAGTATGAAATGCCATTATAATCTACCAGCAAATCAAAATGCCATTTGCACCAGAGTGTTCATTTTCATAATTCAAGGGTTACTTATGCTGTTTTCTTAAATCTAAAAAATGTAAAATCGTCTTTGATTAAGAAGAATTCCCAATAAAACTTATATAACCACCTTGGATATTAAGACCTCACTACTATACCTTCATATCCATCTGTTGTCCTAATTTACTCTTTCGACTCAAAATAATCCTCTTTCTAACATAATCAAGATGCACTGTGTACCCCCATGCTTCATAAACCCTTTGTAAAGCCCAGTAAGCTCCTGACAAAGAAGATGTGCAATGATTTTTTTGTTTTAGAAGAATTGAAACGACAAACAATCTCTCCATTTTTTATGTCAGATTTTAAGTGTTATTTTGAAGCATGTAAGTCAAGGTGTAATGCATACAGTTCATCACAGAGCCTTGTATGAACTAACATAACTTAATGAGCACAATTGCTTTCCTGGTATGAATTTGAAAGAAAAAAAATTATACTTGTTCAAAAGAGAACGCCATTAAGTTAAAAAAAATTTGTATGAGACAGCACATTCAGTTTGTGTAAGCATGGAAAATCCTCCCCCAAAAACAAAATGATTCAAAGCCTGTGACAGAATCAGGAAGAAAAGTGTGTCGCTGCCGCTATTTTACCAACAGTTATCAATAGAAAGCAACACCGTATTCAGGGTATAACATCCTTCTGAGCCATCTCAGCCAGTCCTTTATTCAGTCCTTTAATCTCGATTCAGACAAAGAAAATAACAAAGCCCTGTGGGGAACGCAGTTTTATCGAGCGCTTATATTGCACTAAATGATGGAGGAAAGATGGCTCTCAAACAAAAGCCACACCCAGTGGAGCACAATACACCCTGAAACTTTGCTCCTGTGGATCTTCAGTAAAAAAAAAAAAAACACATTTAAGTGAGTTGCACTATCAAGAAGAATGATCAGCCTGACCTCATCCTGAGATTGCTTAGAAAGAAGATGTTTGCAGGCCTTATATAAGTACACTTAATAATGCAGCACTCCCAGCGCTCAGATCTCCCCTGAAGTTGCTGTGTGGCGTTACTCTTATTAAGCACTCAATTAAAGCCATTCCCAAGGAGAGGCCGTGTGCAACAATGTTTGAATTAGGAAACGTTGCCAGCTCAGACAGTCTGTGAAGACTTACCCCAGAGGACCGCGGCGCCTTGAAACCAAAGGCCTCGAAGTGACAGAGCATCATAAAGCATTGCTAAAGCAGATAAATTATTCTAATATGATTGGATTACAAATAGGGCATTTACAGAACCAATGAGAGTAGATAAATAGAGCAGGAAATGGAGCTGTCTCAATGAGACCTCTTGGATCTTTTTTTCTTCAATCTAAATATTAAAAATGAACGCAGAGATGGGACTAGGTAGACAACACTGAGGAGGTGCTGCTATGTTATCGTCAAGTGTGGCCTCCCAATTCACAGCAGTGTGCACACAATTGCTTTTGATAGTAACGATGGGAGATGTTTTTGTGTAAATTGCACTTATTCATGACCTTCCTTTGACTGAATTAGGCAACAATCCTTCATCCTCTTACAAGTGAAGTACGCTGAAGTGCGGCGGGTGGAAGATTTTGTATGCAGACTCATGCAGATAAAAGATTTGTTACAATGAAATCCAGTCCGTGCCGTACAGGAACACATCAAACTGAAGGCACCTCATTTAGGAAAACTGCCGTTTGAAGAGTTTTTCGGCAGTAATTGTATCTTTTTAGCAGACATGGTTCCCAAAAAAGAAACCAACATTCACAAAATGGTGTCAGCTAATAGCCTTACAGTGAGTTCTCTACATTACTTTTTCCTTCCATGCTGCCTCTATAAGCCAGATGCAGTGAACTCATCTTTTCTGTATCTGCTCGATGGTGTGCAGACGCTCCTGGAATACGGCCTAATCACATAGTAACCATCGTACCTTTTTCAGAGTTTGGCGAAGGAATAAACGTGCAATTTTCCAGCATCCTGCTTGTCAGGCAAGATTTCTTCACCACTTGCAGCTCAGCTTGTCAAACAACTCTATTGTGCCAGATTCAAACAAGTAATGCATGGCATACATAAAACCACAGTGCACTCCGCTAAAGTAGCATCAGGGGCCTGCAGCTTCCTCATCCATTATGGTGTGGTGGAAAATCTCACTGCGCTGCTTACTTTGAAAATCCAGCGGAGTGAAGCAAAAAATGCAGCTGTGCTAAACAACTGACACCAGACATTTGTTTTTATCTGCTGCTCGTTACCTGCGAGGAGGAGAGATTTTAACCTGATCAGCAAGGTGGTTGCAAAATTACACACACTTCAGATGGTATATTGTCTGCTAGAGTGTATGCAAGGATGATGGATGCTAGACAGCAGTGGTTCTCAACCCGCGGGGCTGGACCCCAACATGGGGTCATGAGATGGGTCATAAGATGATTAAAGTAGGAAACAGGAAAATAATAAACTGTACAGGCCGAAATAATGTTGACTTTTACTGCATATTAGCATTTCAACTATTATTCTCATTAGATTAATTTGCTGATTTTCTCCGTCAATCCATTCATCATTTCGTCTATAAAACGTCAGAAAACAGGGCTCATCACAGTTTCCCACAGATAAAAATAACTGATTCAAATTGGAGCTGACGCGATTATCGTTGCCACTTAATCAGAGTTGATCCAGAAATTAATCAGCAGTTAAAATTCAAAAATCAATTAATTAAATGTTTGTGTAATTTTCAAAGCAAAAATGCTAAATATTTTTTAGTACCAGCTTCTCAAAAATGACAATGTGCTGCTTTTCCTTATCTTCATTTATCATTTCATATATTTGGGCTTTAGATTGTTGGTCCATCAAGCCATCACATTTAAAGACTTTGTGAAAGAAATTGTGATGATTTCTTACAGTTGTCTTTGATCATTTATCAGTTCTTTTATCTTTATTTATTTCCTGACATTTATTGTCAGAAGACAGTGAAGAACAATCACAATTTCCCAGAGCTGAAAGTGACAGATTGTGTGCATTGCTCATTTTTGTGTGACCCACAGTCCAACACTTAGAAATATCCAGTTTGCTGTCATTTAAGACAAACAAAGGCAGCAAATCTTCACATTTAAGAAGCAGAAAACAGATCATTTCTGTCATTTTTGCTTGGAAAATGACTAATCAATTCATTGTGTAGCAGACCCGAAACCAAATGTTTCTAAAACAATTGAAAGTTAGTGCACAAACAAAAAAAAAAAAACACTAGGTTGAACTGTGGTGAGGGGCCACAAGTAGATACTGTTTTGTATTCAGGGGTCACAAGTAAGGATTGTCCAGGCCAAAGTTTGGAGAGGTAGACAACAGATGGAAGCAAGGTGAAAGATGAAGCAACAAGTCGTACTGCCCCCGCTCCACCCCTCCTCCCAGCCTGCCTCTGTCCAGTTTAAACAGCTGACAGACTGCTGCTGAAACTATCATGATTAATGAGAAGTGTCCATGTGGCTGTAATGTCAGCACTTATCGGATATCCTGTGGCCAAACAAGTCAATGTGAAGAGCAGCTCGGCCACACACGGAAAGTTCTCCATCATATCTCACACACTTTGCACAAAAAGAAAACACACTCTCCCTTTCTTCTGTTCCTTGAGCTGGCTTTCCTGGAGAGACATGAAATAAAAATGACCTTGATGACACGTTGCTTCGATACTTCCTGCGGAAACCGCACGATTAAATTTTTATGCTGCGCCTCTAAATGCACCTATCCCAGGGTATTTTTAATGTCACTTCTGTGCGCTGTCACTTCTGACAGGCTTGTTGGCTTCCAGGACGTCGCCGCCCATTAAAAGGTTGTTTGCCTGTGAGGTTGTATCTGGGCTGCCTGGGCCGTGTCACACAGCCACTGGATGCCATTGCTGTCTCTAGTGTCCTGATTTTACATCTTCATATGGGAAGTTTCTGATCATTCAATCAGTTGGACAATCTAATCTCCACCTCCCCAGACTTTAATTTGATCATTTTAAAAAAATCTTAAATATTCATGTTGAGACCTCAAGAGAGTCTCCGCTCTCTTGTCTCAGGCTTTCAGAGAGCTATGGAACACTCGTGTTCACAAATCAAGACTGAGCTGCAGAATAATCTTCCTCAACCCCTTTAAGGTGGAGTTTTCTCCTTTTTGCCTGCGCTAACCTTTAGAATAAGTTCAGCTCTTGTCAGATGAGAAAGTCTGTGCAGCACACAGAGCTCCTGGAGCGGCTCCTCGGTCAGCCTCGTAGTCAAACCTGATAGAGAACGAACACTGCAGGACACTGTGCATTAGACACTTGCTCGTCTGTCATTTGTCAAAGTGGTGCTCTGACAGGTGCGATCACACACACACATTTTCCCCGACTGTGCCCGCACACGCCAGGTTTATTTCATCCTACAGGGATCACTCTCTGTATCATTTGAGTGGGCAGTTTTGGCACAAGTTGGATGTGCTGAAGCTGCACAGATGCTCATATCTATTAACATATTAAAGTAGGCTTATGTGGCATTTGCCGGCCATCAGGCCCAACACAGGCTACCCCACAGTTTATATGGTGACTGACAGATAAACACCATTAAAGCATTGAGACAGTGAAACAAGGCTGATCTCCACTCAGGAGCAAAAACTTCATCACTTAGATTTCAATGTTCAGTTTGGGGTTGGTTTGATTCTAAGAGTTCATGAATCAAGATCAGCTCCCACTGTTCAGGACTGAATCTGAAACATGCATCAGCTCAAATTGTCACCCGGGTTTTCCTGCTAAATCCGGGACTAGATGGATGCCTCGGTAGGTGGTCAGAGGCGGCGGTGGCATAATCGTCCAAAAATCCGCAGGGATTATTGACGGGAGGGTCAACGGAGGAGGATTAGTAAACATCTGCACTGATCACACACACACACACACACACCCGCAGATTACTTTGACTTCCACCATGATAGTCCCACAACAAAGTGGACGCAGGCAAATGAGATCAACGGAGGGCGAAATTCAGAAAAGGCAATCCCGACTATGATGCGTTCAAGTGTGAATGTAATCTGGGAAAAGTTAGGATCCAGACTGGGCTTTATTTATTATAGAGTATGAAGTGACACTACTCAAGTTGAGAGATGCTGAAGTTAATAATAATAATAATAATAATAATAATAATAATAATAATAATCTTACCTGGACACACAGCAGGAGTTGACAGTCTCAGATTAATCCGCGTTTTGTATATAGAATAGTGCACACAGACATCACTGTCGACGCTCCCGGACCCAAATATCCGCCCGACTCTGCGCGCAAACACGCGGCTCTGTGTGTTTGTGGCGCAGCGCTGCGTTCACGACCCGCGCGCTCTGCTCCGCTCCGCTACTGCGCCTCCATCCTGCCTCCCCGGCTCCGGCTCAGCGTCAGTGGCACGAGGAGCTGACGGCGCCGCGGCTCGCAGCTCGCATATTGGGAAGTGAAGCCTCGGCCGTGCTTCACCCGCTCCGATGCGTCAAGTGTCTCTCTCTCTCTCTCTCTCCCTCCTCCACTCCTCCTCCTCCCCTCCCTCCTCAAACCGGGCAGGAGCAGCGCAGCGGGACGCGCGCAGGGAGAGAGAGAGAAAGAGGGAGAGAGAGAGGGAGGGAGGGAGAGAGAGGACAGAGAGAGGTGGGGGGGTAGAGAGAGAGATAGAGAGAGACATGGAGGAGAGAGGGAGAGAGAGAGAGGGAGTGGGGAGAAGGAGCGAGAGAGAGGGAGAGACAGAGGGGAGGAAGAGAGAGAGACAGAAAGAGACAGAAGGGAGAAAGAAAGAGAGAGAGAGAGAGAGAGAGAGCAGTCTTGTCTTCACCCCCTCCTCCCTCCTCCAGACCAACCTCCTCACTGCTCCTGCCTTCCAGGCAGAACAGACTCCCTCCTCCTTCTACTGCTGCTGGCCTGCTCCTCCTGCTGCTGGGATGTCCAAACAGTCTGGGCTGTTGATGGACCACACAGCCCAACCTTTCAGTTTGATATACACTTTCTAAGTTATTTTTCTGAGTGAACAGAAAATGAAGTTTTCCACATTTTGTTGATAAAGATGTTTTTGATACTGACTGTGCTACTGGAGAGTCTGAGCATCTGTAACGGCTGGAAAACATTTTTAAACTCCCACAATTTTACAGGTGAAAGTCTGTTTACTGGTCTGGAATGTGAAAAGAAAAAAGTTGTATAAAGTATTTTGTGTCACTAGAGGGAGCTGCATGAAGTTTGATAAAATGCCTCGTGTGATGTCACTTAAGTCAGCATGGAGTTAGCACACTCCACTAGCCACTGTCTGTATAACACACCTGGATCTCTGATCGAACTGTTGGCAGCTGAGTTGCATTATGGGTAATATAGGTGCCAGATTTTGACGAGCAAGAAGAATGTGTGGAATAAAAAAAGATGCTGCATCAATTTTGATCCTTTATTTTAAAACTGTCCATCACGACTCTGGACACCGGTGGAGTATTGATTTTTTTTTTTTCACCTTGGCATTTTGTGACTTTTCCTAATTCTCTGAGAACTGCTCAAATGAAGTCCACTACAGAACAGAACCTCCCAACAGGTTAAATACACGGATTTCTTTCACAAACAAAAAGAACTATAGACTTGTCAATGTCAACAAAACACAAGGGTTAATATAATTCCAGTGTGCGTTCTTGTAAGTAAGTTAGTCATGGATTTTACTTTTATTTACAGTAAAACCACTTTCAATAGTTTAGTTCAGTTCACACAAATCTTCAGAATTAAGTGTCTCTATCTTGAAATTGAACAGAATAACGATTGCTAAAAAAGAGCATCTGCTTTAGAACAATTCTCAAAACAGGTGTATTTGCAGCAGAATCAAGTATTATCTTACTTTTATTTTTAAATGCTTTTTTTTCAACCTTTTCCAGTTCCAGCTCTAAAACGAGCAGTTACCCGCTTCTTTTTCTAGGTCACATGTAACAACAAAGAGCCTCGCAGGTATGTGGGACAAAATCTTATGAATGCCTAAATGAGGCAGGCCTGTAGTCTGATGCGTATCTGTTTAAAGGCCCTAGAAAGAAAGAAAGAAAGAAAAAACCCTCTGGGTTCCTCCCTTGTCTTACAACACTTTAATAACCGGTCTGAAAATGTCTTTTTTTTCCTTTTTCTTTTTTTAAAAAACAGTCTCTCCTGCGCTCACATCAATTAGGATTCAGGAGTGCACTTCTCCCAGCAGGAGTCATTCAAGTAACTTACTCACGCTTGGGTTTTTGAGAAAACTCAAAGGCCACCCACAGGACCAAGAGAACAATTTGCATATGCCAAGTTTCCTTGAAGAGAGAACTACTGCAGTCCTATAATAGTACATGACTTTAAAATCTGTATTTTAAAAATATATCACCTGATTCCTACAGTAATATGATGCTGCTCTATGGGTGTCATGAAGACAGACAATGTTAAAGTACTGTTGGGGTTATAGTGACACCTTGAACAGTAAAGTCGCTATGACCTCGCTCTTGAGAGCCACAAGTACAATAAGTAGTTCCTCATAGTCTAATACCACCCAGTGCTCCCATTACAGTAAATAAAGAACATGCACTAAGTGTAGTTTATCAACAAACAACACTGGCTAATCAACCATTTCTCTCCCTCATGTGGATAAAAATCACCTCACCATCATTCATCTCCTTCTCTGACCATTCAATAGAAAGAAAGAGCTCCGTTCAATTAAGCCGGATTGCCTGCAAGGATCAATATTTGCCACTGATATCGATGCGGGATGCGGGGTCAGGAGGTCAAACAGCTCCATAACCTCTCTGCATCTCCACCTTAATCAATAAACTGATTCTAGTAACACCTGTGAATTCGTCGGAATTCGCAGACTCCATCCCACACTACACGGACTGTCACAACCTCGATGTGTGTGTGTGTGTGTGTGTGTGAACGCGGAACCACAGACATTTACATAATCACACAGGCTGTCAGAGCTAAAGAAGTGCAGTGTATCAGCAGGATATCTAAGTGTCGGTGAAGGGGAGTCTCGGTGAAGTTCGGCTTAAAATGTGTCAAAAGCTTTAAGGGATGAGACTCAGCAGCTTTGACAGGTCATTCCTACACTGTATCAGTCCTGCCTCTCGCTCAAGCTCTGACCATCATTCAGCAGTTTTTTTCTGCACTTGGTATCTTAACTTCCACCAGTGTGTTTCAAAATGCAACTCAGACACTTTGGATATGCACAAAACTATTTTTTTTTATTTACACACTGTTTGTTTATGTCAGTTTTGGGAACACTTCATTGATTTGCATATTAATTCCCCGGAGGCTTCCCAGACTTTAACCACATCCTCAACGGAGGCACAAAACTTTTTAGCTGAAGCTAAACGCAGTTGCAGACAGCTATTAAGGCCCTAATTAGATGCACTGTACAACTTTCGGCTGGTTTAAAGTCCAGCATTTGTCCCAAAATTTGACATTGTGCAGACCACATGCAAAACACACACACACACAGCAAAAAGCAATAAAAACCCAAATCACATCTGGCACTTCCATGCTTATTTCAGAGGTGTGACTTTGTGGAGAAGTTGTCTCACTGTGCCATAATTTATTCCCCAAGGAAAGAGTATTTATAATGATTTCACCTCCCTCATTTACAAGGCCTGTAATAAATGTATTTATGACTCCCTGGGTTTTAGGCGCCACATCGTGCCACAACACATCTTGTTAAGGGTTTGGGCTTTCAAAGACTAGGGGGAGGTTATGCTTTTATAACAGAGGATTTGTAAAAAGTTGTAAAAAGTGAAGTTGTTAAACACAGCTTTAGGGTGACTGAGACCACAGGTGACTATAAAGGACATTGAGAAAACTTGCAGAATATCCAATGAAAATCCAGCATGCCTTGGAAAGCTGTAATTTAACTGTGATCAGAAATATAGAATGAATTTCTCAAGGACTTAAAGGAATAGTCTGTACAGTAATATAAAGCTACTGTAAACAATCAATTAGCTTAACTTAGCATAAAGACTGTAAACAGGTGAAGTCACTGCTCCTGATCAGGAACTAGTCCAGCACCAAACCTTCTGTAGAACTGCAAATGGTGGTTTTTACATTTCGATTTTTGTTAAAGATTAAACAAAAATATATAAAATTCTAACAAGGTTTAGAGGTGCTGATTTGAGTGGTGGTGAATGGAGGTGCTGCCAGATTTTGTTATATTAAGACAGAGCCACACTAGCCTGTTTCCAGTCTTGATGCTAAGCTAAGATAATCATCTTTCTGTTGCATTATATTTAGTGTGCAGACATGTGAGCTCTATCAATCGTCTCATCTAACTCTCGGCAAGAAAGCAAATAAGAAAATGTTGAAAAAGGGCACACTATTCCTTTATAAGTGTATAAGCTTTGAAATGTTTTCTATCAGAGCTTTGTGGTCAGTGTCTTGTTTCATGCTCTTGGATGTTGGGGTAACAACATCACCGCCAATGATAAAAACAATACTTATTCATTATTATTCATTCAATACTTATTCTTATTCATCATCTTAATTCAGTGCGTGAGCATGCCAACATTTGCTAATTAGCAATAATTATGAAGTACAGCAGAGGCTAATGGAAATACCATTAGTTTTGCAGGTATCTGGTCATAAACCAAAGTACTGAACAACTTAAATTTTGACCTGATGATATTGCAAGATATAAAGTAAGGGGGCTCATTAAAGTTGCTACAGATGATCCTGAGGAGGACATGAATCAATTTTCATGGCAATCCATCCAATATTTGTTGAGCTCTCTCACTTAAAACCAGCATCATGGTGACATTATAGGCAAAGTCAGAGGATCATTATTCATTAGGATTCATATTAAAGACATGATAAATGTCTGTAGAAAGTTTAATGGCTGTCCATCTCAGAGTTTGGACTAAAGTGATAGACGGACTGTCTGACTCACCAACCAACCAACATCACTGTCCATAGATTCATGACAGTAAGCTTGGCTAAAGTGGTGTTGTGATATTTACCCATTTTCTTGCCATAGTTTAAGTTTATTTTCAAATGTACTGTTGCTAAAATTGTTAATTTTTTGAATAGTCATATGAATTGCATATTTTATTGGTTTTGTCACCTAAGATAAGGCTTTAATTCATAGATTTAATTACTGTTTTTAATTAGGTGCTCAGACTCCTGAGCGCTACTGTATATCTTACATGGTATGTCAAGTTATCTAATCAAGTCAATTGTGAGCTGAAAACAGATTGACACAGTGTCACTGTTCAAGAAGCAGGTGTCATATCGGAGGATGTGTTTTAGTGCCAACGGATGTGTTCATTTAGGGATTTGATGTTCACGTGTGTTTGTTGCGCTGGAGTCTATAAAGCAGCAAACAAAGGTCATTCAAATTTATATCTCTGTGCTCTCTCAGTTGTTGCAGATTGTCCACGTCTGTGAAAATTACAAGTAAAAAGTGTCAGTGTTTAATTTCAGGCTAAATGTTGTGTGAATGTGTTGGAGTCCGGGGAGAGAAACCACAAGGTGGCAATAAGCATCAGGAAAGTCGCCCAATTCACAAAAGCTGGAGGATTTGAATATAGAATAGTGCATCTAAATGTGTATTTAGTATCTATTCTTGTCAAGTTCTTGTCTTGTGTCTGTCTCAAGGTTTCTCTCCATCAAAGACATGTCCTCAGTCTTAGTACCTGAATTACATGCTCAAGCCCGCAATTAATTCAACCTTTGATCCACCATTTTTTCATTATCCCGGCATAAGCCTTAATTATAGTGAAAGGGATTTAAGAAGATCTACTCCTTTAAAAAATCAATTTATATGCAAGAGCAGTGGTAATTAGTAAGAATGTATGGAGGATATTCCTAGTTGACCTGCAAAAGAGCGGAAAAAGAGAGCGATGATCTACTGGCTGGCAGTATTAACCGGGGGAAATCTCACCACATGCTGGAGTCAGTAACGGCTGGATGAAACCCGCTGATTCTCCGGTTGATCAGCAAGCTAAAACATACCTCCTACCATGTACTGAAAGCATCACAGGTGTTAATCTGACTCCACATCATCCCAGATCCCTTTTTTTTTTTCTGTGCATGCCATCTCCACAAAGTAGAAGAGCCATTAGGAAAACACTTTTTCTTGCTGGGAAAAAGGAGGCATTGTGGCTGTATCGTGTCCACGTCTATGCTAATGGCCGCTTTGCTAACCTCCATAAGATCTTTCTTTTCTCTACAGGACAGTAAAGCCTCTGAAGCATGAAATAGAGCCAGATTTTTTTTCTCAACAATGAATGCTATTTTTCTCTCACAACGTAAACGGCCAGTTTATTGAGCATCCATTAGCTTCAGCTGGACTTGAAACAGAAATCAAGTAATGGATTAATCAATTAGTGTGTTAATCAGCACAGTGAGTCAAGGATGGACTTCATTTGAAACACAGATGATGTTTTTTTTTTTGATGTATACTTAGGGCCATTGTGAACCGCACTTAAGAGATTCATCCCAGAAGACGATGTGTGAGATTGATGCAATTGCTTTTCACTTGAGAGTGCACTAGAGAGTTGCAGTTGCCAGATGACTGAAAATGGAATTTCTCATTACTGTCTCTCTGATATCTCAGGTTATTTTCTCTCAGGGAACACAACCATTGTGCCTGAAAGCCAGCCGCGAATGAGAGAGCTCACACTGAGGTTTCAAAGCTTCTGCATGAACCCCCCCCCCCCGTCACCCTGACTGCCGCTCCAGAACCACAGAGCAGCATATGATATAGAGCAGAGCTGTCATCCCCGGCTGCCGGGGTCTCATTACTCAGGCCGTACTTATCCATCCATGCTCAGGAAGTCTGCGTTTATCAGGCCTTTTTATCGATGGCCATTGGGGTCATTACTAGGGATGGACAGTATTTCCTGTGCAGTCATAATTAAGTCATAGTGCTGCAGTCATTCATCAGTAAGGTTATAGTTTGACTGAAAGCTGTAAACGCCCTTATGGCCAGCTTTTAGAAATAGTGTTTTGCAGAATTTCAAGATCACAAAGCCTCTTTGTCTTTTTTACGATGCCTTGTCAGGGGACGTTGCTTTAATTGAGTAGTCTACACGCACGCACACACACACACTCAGTGGCATGATTTGTGAAAGCATGGTGTATGTGTTCAACAAAACCCTCATCCCTCAACATATATTAAAATCATGTTGTCACCTAGTACACCCGAGTCATCATGGATCCAACCCCTGAGGCTTTGATCAGAGTCGTGGGAGTGCCAGCAGGTGGGAGAATTACAGTGTGTGGGGTGTCTTGTATATTAGTGAGAGCTCAGCATTTTAAAGCTAATTTCAGCATTACTGTCATGTTGAATTCTGCTGCTGCAATTCTGTGTTTTGACTATTTCAATAAAAGGCAACATGCAGAATGTGCACAACTAGGGAGGTGAAATTATAGGACACACACACATGCTAAATGTCTATGGTATGTTACATTGATGAGATTGGTGTCAACATGCAGAATACAGTTGCTCCTAATGGATTAAAAAAAAAAGAAAACATGAGATAAAAATGACAAAGTCAACAGAGACCCCCTTCAATTTGTAGCATAAGCAATGTGTAAATGTTGCCGCGAGACAATAAACAGAAAAGACAGTTAAATCTCTATTCATCCCTCGATGGAGAATAACCTTGTTTTATGGGCTGTGCCACAAAGCAGAAAATTAGCTCCTGAAAAAGTCATTAGCAACTTGCTTGTTTTATAGGGTGACATGCCCTCCTGTGACCGGTGCTGTGCATTTTTCTCGGTAGAAGCTTTTCCTTGTCAGATACTTAAACACAGGAGAAGGCTCTGAGTGGAGAAATACTTACAGACACTTCCATACTGTTAAATGATTCTGGTCCCAGACTGTGAAAGTATTTACTGTAAATGTTTGGTTAAACACAAATATGGTGTTATTTGCTCATATAAAGCAGGAATCCGTTAATAAACCATTAATGTTTGCAATATATAAGTCTAAAAAAATATGTATGTCATCAGAGCATTTGAAAGGTTGATTGTATGTGGTATGGTTAGCATTCTTCCATCTACATACTGTCAATATGTTCATTCCTGCCTTTAGTATTTTAGTCTTCATTGGCTTCTTATGTGGTGTAGGCTATAATATGCTTGTAGCCATTCTGTGTGCTGGTCCAAGGCTGGAAAAGATTCAGTACATTGTAAAGAAATCACTTTAACTCACTCAACTATGCATACTAACACTACATAAATACTGTGTTATTTATGTACATCCCAGATCCACAGGCCAGGTCCTTGAGTTTGAAATAATCAAACTCATTGATTGTCACTGTTCTGGGCATAAATTAGGTTAAATAATGCAAGTAGAATTTTTAAACTAGGAGGTTATTTGACATTTTAACAATTTAATGAATAGTTAAAATTTTAAAATCCGTGGTACATGTGTCATAGAGGAGAATTGTTGAAGGAAGAGTTGAAGCAGCAAAAGTCAAATTTCAATAATAACAATGCACCAAATAACAATAAGCACCTGAATCTGCAGCTCGCCTCGCCTTTGCAGAGCTTTAAGGAGAGTTTCAACATTTTTCAGCCGCCCAAAACTTAACAGTGTTGGTTCACTCTCACTGGTCTCATAGCATCATTTTTGCCTACAGGAGGCAGTTGTTTACAGAGAAAAAGCTCTAAAACCCCACTCAGCACCAAACAGCAGACAGACACATTTAGAGACTAGCTGGGGAACACTGTGGAGCATTAGCAGCCAAAGAGCCCGATATTTCCCTCAATAGTTGGAGGAGACCAAAATGTGAATATTGGACTTAGATAGCTTAGACACAAGCTTCATGTGTCCTGGCTGCATATCTGATGTCAAACCTTCCCTTAACTATTTACTATGCTACAAAAATCAGATTACTAACCTGTTAGATCATAAAAGACATATTAAGATATATAAGACTTATTTTTTTCATCTTTCAACTGTCATATGCCTGGTAAGGAGAAACAAACAACTTCAGAAAATCAGAATGTCAGGGTATCTGTTCAAGATCCAGACAGGGAGCTGTTTTGTCAGAATAGGAAAATATGAAGTGAATGAAGACATGACACCTTCAGAAGCCTCGAAGCCTGTGGGTGAAGCAGACACTGCAGAATACTGCTTGACAACAAGCACGAAAAAGTTGCTGTAATGTTCAATGCATAAACTAAACATGTACTGTATGTAAGCAAACAACTGATATGATATTTTTCTTCTCTCTCTCTCTCTCTTCTGTTCAATCCTTATCCACCCACGGAAAAGAAACACTTAATCTCACATCAGGGGAAAGCGCAGGTGGAACAATGCCTGACTGGCCTTGTCATTGTGTATTTTTCCAAATGAAAGAGCATTTTGTCTCATAAAAATAAGCATCCTTCTAGTAACACATTTGAGTGGATATGACTACTTGTTAAGCTCTCGTGCTATCCCAGATCAGTGTTCATTAACTGTTAATGAACAGTGGCGGAATGAGCAGGGATCTTACAGACAAACAATTAGACAGGCGCTCAAACAGAGGCTGCACAGGTCAAAGTGCAGCAGATTAATTACCTCTGTCATGTGCAAATGAAAATGGAAGCTACAAGAGAAAGTACACTGGCAAAGGATGTATTGAAACTGTACAACCCCGATTCTGAATAAGCTGTGAAAAACATAAATGAATATAGAATGCAATCCTTTTTGACCTATTTTCAGTTTAATGCAGTACAAAGACAAGATATTAAATGTTCAAACTGATAATCCTTATTGTTTGTAAATGTGAATATACACTCATTCTAAATTAGATCTCTGCAACACGTTTCAAAGAAAGTTGGGACAGGTGCATGTTTGCCACTGTGTTACATCACCTTTTCTAACAACACTCAGTAAGCGTTGGTGAACTGAGGACGCCATTTGTCAAAGTTTTGAGAGTGAAATTATTTCCAATACTTGCTTGATATAGGACTTCAGTTGCTCAGCAGTCTGTGTTGTCAAATTTTATGCTTCATAATGTGTCACACATTTTCAGGTTTGGACCTATGCTCTCGTACTATGAAGCCATGCTGTTAATGCTGATCATGTACATGTTGCGAGCACGAGTATTATCCAAGTAAAATGTGTCAATAGCCATACTCGCGATGAAGGAAAGTCCTTGTTGGGTAGCTGTGTCGACATCGCTCTATGATACTAGGCCAGGCAGCTACACACAGAGCTCCGCCTCCTCCCAATCATCAGCTACGTTCATGCACTGGCTCGCTTCGATCTCAGTTTGTAAAATATCTCCAGCCTTGTACTGGACGCTATGCAGTCGCAAGTTACAGCTCGTGACTCTCACTGCTTCTACCCATTAGGTTTTCTTGCATTGGCTCGCTCCTACCTCGGTAAAACATCTTCACTCAGCTGGGTGCTTTCGACAAGAATACAGTCGCAAGGCTAAATGCATATTTCCATGTTGGCTCACCAACACGAACTGTGTCTGTTTGCATAAACCACCCAGCTTCACACTGTCAGTTCACTTAAAAAATAATGAAACCAGAGTAATGATCTAGAGCCCAAGTGTAAGATCCAATCGAGGCACTGTGATGTCTGAGCCGAAGCACTGAGAGGGGAGTTGGCCCAGTCACTTACGGCAGCTGAGGAAGGTGTCGTCAACCTCACTACTGATGTCTGGCCCAGCAAACACAATGCTTATGTATATCACTGTATTGCACTGGTGTGAACATGTAGGAGAGCGTTCAGTACAGAGGAAAGCACGGCTGCTATGTGTTGGTGTGCTGGATGTTGAGCACACATCAGACGACATTCTGTGCTGCCTTAAGGAAAAGATGAGAGAGTGGGAAGAGTCTGCTGGGCAGGCTATCACAGTAGGGTTTGTTGTTTCATATAAAGCAGCCAACATGGTGAAGCCCTTTGAGTGATTATGTGCACATCTGTTGTGTGTCCCATATGCTTCACTTGCAGCACTGAAGCTGGACAAGATTATGACATCCCTTCTCTCCAAGGCAAAGAGCATCTCTGGCTTTATTCACACTCTCATTACAGATATAAAAATGAGGTGGAACTATATGTTCAATATGCTCCAGTGTCCAACGTGGGTAAAACTCTCAATCATCTACCCACATGAGAGCATGACTTGAGTTCCATCATCAAGTCACTGCAGCTGTTGCAGCCGGTGAGGATTAGTCTGATGATGATGTCTGGTGGTGATGATCCGAATGCCACAGCAGAGCTGGGGCAAGACGTCGCTGCTGAGTCCAGTGAAAAGCTATGCACAGTAGCGAGGAACCTGGCAGCCAATCTGAGCTCGAGTGGCATTTTGAATCCTTCTTGCAAACTCCACATTTCTGCTCGCCACTCTCCTTGACCCCAGATATGTGGCCAGCTGTTTCCCAGACAGTGTTGATGTGGAGACAACTGGAGAGGACATTAGTCTGTACTAGGGTGGAGCTCCTGTGGCTGTGGTTGCACCTGCAGGAGACACAGGAGAGACATCTGTCCCCAGTGGCAGCACGGTTTTCTTCTTTCTGCAGAAAACAAACACACACACACACACACACACACACACACACACAGACCAGACACAATACCTATGTACAATATGTTGTGTAGAAAAAAAAACATTAAGCAAAACATTAGGTAGTTAAAAAAAACCATTATGATCACATACAGATACAATGTTTAGTTCTGTTCTGTAAATAGTTTTCTAATGAATGATGAATATAGCAACTTCCAATAAACTCATATTAATTCCAGGCTTAAATTAACAACTTCCAGTTGAACCCCACAGAGATAATGGTGTACACTTACACACCCCCATACCATCCCAAATTCTGGGTTTTGAATTTTAGACTGGTAATAATTTGGACGGCCCTTTTTCTCTTTAGCTCAGAAGAGACGACATCCATGATTTTTGAAAACATTTTTAAATGTGGACTCTTGATCAGAAAAGTTGTATGAGAAACAGTTTCAGTCTCTATAGTTTATTTCTCCTTTCATGACAACTGTAAGAGGGTGAATTTTTATATAACTCACTCATTTACATGAAGGCTTAAAGCTGGGCATAATTAAGGGCGTGGCCAGTTTGAGTGACAGCTAATCTCAGCTAATTTCGGTCCCCGGACATGATCTCTGTCCAAAACGTCTGTGCTTCAGGTTTTTTGTTTGATGTGGATTTTTGGAATCATGCATAATTAGTAACAATTTGAAATAGTAAACCATTATTCATGAAATTTTCATCAAAAAGTAGGTAAAAAAAAGTGTGCTATATACTTAATTAACACATTTCGCCCATGCCGTCTTAAAAATTCTTATCCCAGCCAAGTTATTAACACATTTATTTTTTTTTAGCTCTCCACAACTTTCACAGTCTTTTGTTGCTCCTGTCCCAACTGGTTTGAAACATGTTGCTGCCATCAAATTCAGAATAAGCCGATATTTACAAAAATGAATTACGTTGATGAGGTCAAGCTTTAAATATATTGTCTTTGTACTGTTTTCAATCGAGGATATGTCAAACAGGATTAGCAAATTATCACATTCTATTTTATTTATGTTTTACACACTTTTTTGGAATTGAGGTTGCATGAGTTTCTCCCAAGTTATTTTCATGCAATATATGACCTTAAGATAAAAGCCTCTGAATGCAGAGCTGGAGAGAAAGGGAACAGCATATATACTGTGGATACACCCATGTCACTCCAGTGAATACAGAGATTTTTTTCTTTTTTCTCAGATTGGAAAAAGATTACAGGAAGAGGAAGGCTGGAAGGAGGCACGGGGAGAAGTGTAGTGTTTTAAAGCGTGCCACCTCATCACCCACGAGCGATACACTGCTCTTCATTTCCTTGCTCACTGTAGCACATCTCATCTCATCACACCTTTCCAGGTGCAGTCTTTTGAGCAGTTCCCTGGTGTCAGCTGGCGTTGCTGAGCTGCTAGAGGACATGCTAACAAGGATACGTGGAGGGTGCTCTGTGCTCAGTGCACAGCAGGGACATGTGATAATGTGGGAAGCAGTTACATTTCAGATCAAGTTAAGTTTAATCACATAGACTTGAAGTGTTCACAAATACTGTGTATGTGATTTGGAGTGGAGTAGATTACATGACATGACAAGTGCCATTTTGAAAGTGACCCTGTTTTGTGATCCCAACATAAGCAGGTCCTTTGTATTCATAGAGGAATTGCATCAGCATTTTATATTAACTATATGGTCAGACTGCTATCATCACTGTACACACCATTGTCAACTTCTATTCTGTTGCTGGCCATTCAGAAAATGTCAAACCAAAAAACAAAATGTTATGAATTAGTTTCACCGATCACAAAGCAAACATGGTGAGGCATTTAAAGTTGCATCATACCTCTGCAAAAACCACTCACCTTACTTTTCAAGTAAGAGTCAACAATAAATCTGATTCATTCACAGAGAAAAGAAACATGCATGACAAGTGTCATGATTTTAGCTGCTGATTTTATTACCTGACTTACCTACAGATTACAGGATTGGTATCTAGGCTTAAGACAGTACCATGACTATGCAATAAATGGGAAACTTGCATTAATTTTTTGGCCACTTAGCGGCTTATTATTATATATTCTTATTCTTGCCTTAATACGGATTACCACAGTAGCTGAGTAGGGCTGTTGACTGTATATCAACACTACCTCGGCACAACATGACTGATGGTCTCAAACACATTAAGAAGGCAATTCCACAAATTAACTTTTGACAAGACACACCTATTAATTGAAAACAATTCCAGCAATACAATAAATGAATGCAACGATCATCTCCCACTTCACATACTGTATGACAAGCTAAAGAAGAAGAAGAAGAAAAAAAGTACATCTATCTATCTCTCTATCTATCCATCTAAAGGTACAACACTGACGCCCATTCTCTCTCTGTACAAGCAGAGGCTGTCAAAGTGTCTGCAACATTCTTGACAAATATGACATCCTTAGTTGAGAAAATCTAATGAAATACACAGACACCTGCCTGATGTTTAAGATCCTAAATGGCAAAGCTCTGCCACCACATAGCACTTTAATTAAGCAGAAACGTTCAAAGAACAGATCTGCAGAATGGGCTCTGACAGGGGACTGTGTGATGCCTTTCAGACCTAGCTGCATCAGACAATCATGCCTTTCTGTAAGAGCTTCTCAATTGTGGAACAACTTACCACCACTAAACCACCTGACACACATTCACACGAATCTCATTTATCCTCTTTTTTTCTCCTTGTTGATCACAAAGCTCCATACTAAAGAATCGTTAGGGGATTATCAAAAAAAAATTCAAGGTTAAACTCTATTGTTGGAACCGGTACTTACATATCTTTCAACACTTAAAGTAGATTTTTCTCTGCTTTCTCTAATTGATTTTTCTGTGATTTACATTACAGCAGCCTCGCTAGTGTGATGACATGCTAATCATAGATCCGTGTAATATAGATTCATTGAACCCAGTCATGGTATAATAAAGATGTGAGTGTGTCTTTGTTTGCACCTCGAGCAAATGTACAAGCAATTAGCCAACATGTTGATTACGATGATCACACCACATCTGTACTGATAAGCTGGCAACGCTATGCATAATATTCACGCTAAAGAAAATAGAATAGATATAAACAGAATAGAAGCTGGATGAAAATGAACAGTTTGAAAAAATGCACTGTTTTTACATCTGTAGGTTGTTGGTCTTTTGCGCAATAGTTTTTGATCACAGTTTTCAAATCTCAACTTATTGTCATAGTCTTGTACAGAAATGAAACAGATAGCAGAGTACTGTTTGCTTCTGCATATTTACGTGTTTACTGTAAATACAGGCAGCACGAGAGGGACTTGTCGCAGATGTTGATTGGCATTTACAGTAGCCAATAGTGCTGAATGTGCGCTTTGTACAGATCAGTGAAGCCCGAAAAAGTGTTTTATTGGACACAAAATTAGTATTTGGCCTGGAGTGCAGGATGAGTCATCAACATTTTTTTTTATTGTTTTCCAGCAATTGACAAACTCTAAAATACCATTAAGAATAAGTACAAAACGACTTTTTGTCACTGATTTTAAATTGATGGTTCAATATAATCTGTAGAGACATACACTGGATATTTACAAGTACTAAGACAATGGCAACTGGATTCATTATTTTACACTTAAAGGTGCACCTGCACTCCTTCATGAGGCTTCATCAGTTCAGCTGAAGGGTGGAAAATCACCAGTCACGTTTGCGTCACACATGGCCGTCAAATGAGAGTTATGAAGTTGGGGTGTGAATCAGGGTGAAGATCCTGGGAAGTGATTTCATGGTGACAGGTGATGAGAGGGTAAATGTGATGTTGCATCAGCCCTCTTCAGGAGGGATCATTGTAGTTTGACATAGATAGTTTCCTTCATTCTTCTTTTTAACCAACTGTCATACATTGGTGTCCTTAAAGGAGCGCCTCCTATCCTTTGGATGGAGGTTGGTCCTGTATATTGGCTGTTTTGTCTTCCATATGTAAGTTGTAATCACAACCTGTAGCAGACACAACAATAATCTTGGTTTCTGCTTGAATATTGATGTGAGCTAAGGGTTTTAGGGTTGTTCCAATCATGGACTTCACATCACTACAATTTATGCATTTTGCCACCGTGTTGGAGAAACAACAAATTAGGGAACAATTGTTTGGTAAACTTGATAAAAGTTTTGCAGCTTTGCAGTGCTCATGCGTACAGTGGTGCACTAAACTACCATATGAATTTCCTTAAATTAGAATAACATGTCACATTCATATCTCCTTGACATTCTCCTCCTCATACATGTTGTTTCAGCCCTCGTTGTTTACTCTTAATTAACCAGTGTCGGCCACGAGGTGCACACCACTGTGAAAGATGCCAAAAAAAAAGCAACATCAGCTTCAAAGTACTAGTCCAGTATAAATAAACATCATTTGATATTATATGATATTATACTGTAATGCAATGTATTATATTTGTGCCCTGTGTCCTGAAGACCACAGTCATGTACGAAATGCTTCACTGAACGGGTCTGACTGATGACATGTATCATTTGCTTCCCCAACAATATCTGCTTGTGGCAATGAAAACATGGTTACCATTCATATGGCTATATTTAGAAAGCTCATATTATTATTTATTTTTTATTATTTTTCTTTTTATATTTATACTTTTATACCTTTATCCATTTGTATTCTTTAGTGTGCCACTGTCTTGTGCTGCCGCAACGCCTGAATTTCCCCTCTGGGGGATCAATGAAGAATTATCTTATTATCTTGTCTTATTATTTGCTCAAGATTGGGAAAAATAGTGGCCTTGGTGAAATATTGAAAAAGATGGTGACACAACAGGATGTGTTTGATTTTTTAGAATATTTACAAAACCACCACGTTTCTCTAACTACGCCTTGATCATTCCGACACTGTAACCAAAGTATTTTCATAACCTTAACCACAGGAACCAAACCTGGTTAATGCGAAACGATGCAGCATGCAGAAAAAATGCTGCCCTGGAACATAATCCTTGCAGCTATTATTTTTTTCCAAAACATATTTGGCAGAAACATTTAGTTGACAAAAGTTTTAGGAGACAGGGTTAAGTTGCCAGATTTGGGATGCATTCAGGATAAGAAATCATAGATTACTTTGTTCACAGTGTGAAGCAGCCTCAGGCATTACAGCACCAAGAACTTTTTTAACCACACAATGCACAATTTCTGGACCCTGTCCATTCCTCTTTACCTTTCACTTCTGCAGGAAGTTCTCTGGCATGCCACCAACCTCACCCTTCAATACACTTGAGCACAAACAATCAATTAAGCTAAGCTAATTAGAGCAGAGATCCAACAGCAGCATCCAGTGAATGGGTTATACAGCAATGTATTGAGCACGGCAACAATAGTTCTTTGTCATTTGTTTTTGTCGGTTTGACAATGAAAAGTCTCTCTGCGCCAGTCGCTCACTTATAGCACCATCCTCCATTGTGGACAGCTGAGAATGTGAAAAGGGTAGGAGGGGGATTGCATCTTGACATTAGAGGAGATACAGACTTTTGTTTGTATGAGAAGGAAGCTTTGAGAGCAAGAACATGCTGTGACTTGGGTAGTAATATTTAAATTTTGGGGTGAAAGTTTTATCATGGCAATTCTTTGCTCTTGGGAAGAAAAAAAAATCTTGCTCTTTTACTTGATCTAGCTTGGTTGCCGCTGCTTGCTAACTCTAACACTGAGTAATCACAAAATTAGACAAATGACCGTTGCATACCTGCCAAGTTAACATGATTGAAATCAGTGGTAGGTGATCTGTGAGCCAACTCCACCATCCACACAAACTGAAAACAAAGACAACATCAATCAGAGAGTAATTTAAGAACCTATACTGATAGAATCTGGGGTTATGGTACATAACCAGCATTTGCTTGGTTCAACCATTACTATACCAGAAAGACTTTGACCATAATACATTTGCCTGTTCATCTTTGTTGCTGTGGTTGTTAAAAATGACTTTGCATTCAAATGGTAATTACATCACTTGTCCATTAATCTATCAGAACAGTATTATTATTATTATTGTACATTTTGTAATTGTTTTTGGTTTTTACTTTTTTATTTCGTCTTCTATTCTCATCACATATTTGTCGAGGAAAATTAATACGAACATTAAGAAACATATCCTGAGTATGATCTTTATAAAGCGTTAAAGCACTTCCTTCACCAATGAAGCATGCCACTTCATTATTTGAATAAACCAATACATCACCTGTAATGTTTTCACAGTTGCACTGTTAAATAAAGTTTCACAAGTTGCACACAAGCTTCACAAGCAATATAAAGAAGTTGAAAAGGTCCATAGTATTCACAAGATACTGCAATTTTGTATGCAGAGATACAAAGTCAGGGTAAAGGCTATAAAAACTGGCACACATGTATCGCTTCCTTCAGCTGGCATCCACTCGGCTTCATTTTATTTTGGTTTGTCTTATGGTTTGTGTTGACTTTAGTTTTAATAAATTACTTGTATTTTCAGTAAATCTCTTGTGTGGACTTTAACCTTGTCAATTCTCTGAGCTAGGAGGTGACATTGACTGTATCCCAAAACTTGACTTTCCTCACACCTTTCATAGTTTTCTGCTTCCTTCGGCAGAGATAAGAGACGAAAAGCCTGTTTTGAACCTCAGCACAAAACAGCCCTAATGGTCTTAGATCATGTTCCCTCTCTGACACACCATTAAGTGCTAAATGTTAGGAATTGCATTACTGCAGCTTCTAAGATTAAGAGTGATAAGGAAAAGCTGTTATTCCTATCCTCTGTGCTCACCAGCGCAGGCCATAGCTTTCTGCTGATGAATAATTCACACAGCCAAATCATCCGCCACAAAAGATAAAGGCCCTCCAACCACTCCTCAAGTGTATTGATTTTTGTTCTCTTTGTATGTTGGACCGAAGAGTGTCAAATGGATAGTGGATGCACAAACTGTAAAAAAAAAAAAAAAAAAAAAAAAAAAGAAAGAAAAAAAAAAGTCATAAGCACTTTCAATCAGCTCTAAAACATCAAGGACAGAAAAAGTTGCAAAGACTAATAAATATTATATTTCTTTTACATAGTAATTAGACTCAGATTTGGGAGGATAATTTTTTTTTTTGTCTTTTCTCCTTTTTTTAATTAAATTTTATTTACTTTGAACAAAATAGAAAATATAATTTTTAAAGTTGGCTAAATCAGGTGAAATTGATTTTCATATTTATTGTTCATTTTTCTGTCTTTTTTTTTTTTAAGGGGACAGCGTGTTCTCACTCCCAACTCATCAAATATTAGACCAATAGACAATAATAGACCAATCAGCTAGCTTAACTATAATGCTCTACCATCTGGCTTCTGTTTTGAGACAGTTAAGCATCTTTGAAAATATGGGTGTACCTGTATGTTTTTGACTGACAGCTGAGCTAGCACTAAACAAATATGTGCCACTGCCAGTAGCCTACAGTGACAAGCCAGTGACATGGATGTATTGATAGAGACGGACACGGTACTGTCACTCAGCCTGGCTGCTAATTTGTCCCAGTGGCCACTCGCCCTTCAACGAAAACATCCCCTGCGGCTCAAAAAGCATTTCCCCTCAGACCATCGTTAAAAAGAAGGCGTCTGCAAAACTGTTGGCAAGACACCTCAAACTGCAAACAAGGTTTTTCAATCTATTACTCTTCTATTAAATTATAACTATTATTCTAATATGACTTTTTTAACATGTGGAGGTTTGTGTTTGTAAAACTTTCCCACAGCCCAGGAAAGTCATTTAAAAGCATGTGACATCATCACAATGTAAAATCTAAGGAAGAGCAGGAGCATGTGGGCGGAGCCAGCCATGAGCGTGTGAATGGGCTCCATAACGCCAAAGTAAACCCAGGAACCAAAAATCTTTTTAGATTTTTCTATTCACTTTCATTTTTGAGTCTGATATTCAGTTTCTGTAACACATTCATGGCCAGTAAGAGCACTAAACACAACAAGCTCACTAACCTGCAACCTTGCATCAGGAAGTGCATTTCCCCCCAGAGTGTGTGTGTGTGTGTGTGTGTGTGTGTCCAGCAAGCCAAAGCATAATGCAAGACGATCTCTTGTGCACAGCCACCAAGCCCCTGCCATAACCTTCCATTTGAAATAAACAAAACAATTTATTCAAAATGGTAAAATCGATGTGTCACCTCCTCATCTGTAACTATTTAAAAGAAGCTGAGCTGAGCCAAGAGATAAGATAAGATAAGATAAGATAAACCTTTATTCGTCCCACAGTGGGGAAATTTGCAGAGGCGAGTCCATGCTGCTTCCTGATGAGAACTGTTCTTTGGCAAACACATAGACACAATATACAGCAGTATACTGGCAGTATAATAATAGAATATTAATAAGTGAAATGTTATAATGAACTAGTTATTATACTTAACAAACATTAATATACAGCATCCAAAATATGCTTTTAGGGCCAGATGATTTTGATGGTTTAGTCTGTCGACTATTGGCTGTTTCTTTTTAAAACGGGTCCACTAAAAAGGTTGCATTCAGTTAGTCATATCTGGGTATATTTTCACATGCAAAATTACTACTGCAAAGCCACTGTAAATCCTATGAGAAAAACAATGTGGCCACGCACTCACTTAGACTGAGATTTCATTAATAAACTTGTGACACAACAGAATTTATCAGGGCTATCCAGAAGAACTGTAGTTTCAAGATGAGAAACTTGAAATAGAAGAAGTCGGTCGCTGTACAATTGATCTCACATGCAAAAAACACATGGGTTATTTACTGTACGTGTGTCAGAAGATTCCTCTATCTATCTTTCTCTCCCAGCAGTGGTGCACTCCTGCAGCAACCTCCCTCCCCGAGCATTTGTCTATCTGTGCTTGTCTGTAGGTGAGGAAACATGAACAAAAAGTTGTGTTGCAGGGTGCTGTCTGCCTGTCAGTATCATTTTATGCCTGTTTTTAAAGAGAGTTAAATACTGCTATATGCAGTCCATTTCAAAATAAATGTTTTGATTGAAAGAGGTTTTCTGGCTCCATAGACAGGCAAACAACTTTGGTAAACTTTTATAAAAAAGAGTAAAAACAATAGGGTTTAATGAATGTTCTTATGAAACTGTATTTGGTACCACAGAATAGAAACTCTAGTGTCATCTTTTCTCTCACCAACAACTGCAAACTATCAATAGATCCAAATCCAATACACATAAGTGCAATGAGAGACAGGCCTCTGCAATTGTTCGAGCTTTGCCTCCTCATTTTAACAATGACAATTTGACAATGATAATCTGATCCTATAAGCTCTGGCTCCAAACAGTTCAAACACTTGTAGACACACCCCTGCAGGCCTGGGCTATAGAAACCCCTTTAGGAAGAAAGTGTTAATGAGAAATTTCATGCCATATATCTCTGGGTCTAATGGGAACTGACTTGGAAAGAAAAAAGTTTTACATTAAGAACTTTCTCCTTTCAACTTCATGAAGAGTTTGCACAAGTCTGTAAAGAAAGATGATGAGTGATGCAGTGATACATTACAACGAAGAGAAGAGCCCTTTGCTGGCTTTGTTGAGAGAGATAGAAATTGTCCTTGATGAAATAGTCAAGTCTTTTAGATTCATACACTCAAGTATAGAAAAAGAGACTTTGGGCAGACATTTGGAATGCAAAATTTAGGTAATTTTTACATCATAGCTTTGCTAACTGGTCAGAGATACCACATCATTTCTTAGAAATTTGCCATATAGAATTACATTTTACCTGTTTGTGATTACATATAAACTACAGTTTGCTCCATTCAGACATTGTTGTCAACACTTTATATATAGTTTTCATTGCAAATATAGACCTTCATCTAGAATTCTGGCATAAAGAATTTAACAGAAATCCCTTGAGGAAAACACATCAAAGTCTGTTTACAGGTCTTAAAGAGAACTACAGAAAAATGTATAAAGTTGTGTGAAGTCTGAAAAATGTTCTCAAGTGATGTCACTTGAGTCAGTCTGTGTAAGTGGAGTTAGAAAAACCTGAGCTTGAGGCAAGATTAACCACTACTAGCGTAACACACCAGAATCTCTGACTGAGCTGTCAGCAGTCAAATTGCATTGTGGGTGATGTAAGTTTTGTCAAGAAAAATAATGCATGTAAAAAACTAAATCTTTGCACCTGCTGTATCTTTTTTTCCCAACTGTCTATAGTGCACAAAGACAGAAATATGCACATGGTTTTGTTTTATAAATATCTTATAATTCCTTATGAAGCCTGATTTCACAGTTAGCCACATATGTAACTGCTTTATATCAATCACTTCTGTCTGACTGATCAATGAAAAGAACGGCGGTGAAACAGATTGAGCAGCTGCATTGGAGCATTCAACACATGCCCAACATGCACAGTGGCTACTTATTGTACACTATCATGACGACATCACATGTAAATCAGTGAATCATCAGCAATCTCAGTTGTCATCAGACATCATAAAGGAAACCAGTTATTTAGTTTAGGCAAGTTAGACAATGTATTCATCTCAATTGGGGGCATGTGGTTATATTATAAATACTGATCTGTTGCATTTTTATGTATTCAGTTTATTTATTTTTTATTTATTTATTTTGTATTTAAGCATATGTCGCTCCAGTACAATACTATACATTGTATTATATGCTTTTGTATCTGTCACTTTCCCGCTGTCCTCAGGGATATGCCCTCCTGGTTTTTCTGCTTTTGTAAATGTGTTTTATAGCTCTCTTGTGTCACTTGTGTTTTTGCGATATACAAAAGTGTCAAATTCTATTTTCCTTAACCTTTACTTTTTCATTTTCACTTTTCACTTTGCCACTTGCTGACTTTTGGAGAGAATCTGGTGTTTTCTCGTCAAACATGTTGTGAGGATGCAAACATTCCCCTCTTTATATGTGGGAAATGGCATGTGCATGGTTTCTGTGCATATGCATGGTTCATAAATCTGGTCCCTGGAAATGTGTTTGAGGCATGTGACTATTGTACCACCAGAGTTAACTTTTTCTTACTGTTTGTGAACAAGAATATTCTGTCAAGTGGTTATTTATTCTAATGCAATCCTTTTGCAGGGTGGCAAAAAAAGTGTGCAACCACTTCAACCTTGAATGTGTCCACTATTTGTTACCTTGTATTACAGTACCATAACTTGGATGTGCCATAACTGCACAGCGTATAGCAGCAGCGTTCTGTTATCTCTTCACAATGCAGACTCAGAGGAGATAGAAACTCTCCTGACCACTGGATCCCTATTTTAAACATATCACAAGTGTCTGCTGAGGATGACAAGTGACTATCATCACGGTCCATTAAGCACATGCCAGTGAATGTTCCACAGAGACAATTTAGAGTACAAATCGCCCATACACAAAGACCCACAGTCAGCCATAGAGGATTGTAGGCATTACTGTTGTAGAAGAGCAAATGGAATTGACTTGCGCCCTGCCCACATCCTAATCAATCTTTTTCTTATTGAAGTGCATAATATGGAAATGCATGTACAGGAAGAGGGAAGAGGAAGAGGAGACAATAAAATAGACTCATAAATGCCCGGATTGGCAAGGCCAGACAAACAGTGCTGCCTCATTAGGCATTGTTTGCAGAGGTCTTTGTATATGAAACCAATATGAAACTACCCTATTTAAGAAAGTGTACTACTAATAACAACGTTTTTATATCACAGAATTTTCTCCCACTTTAGAGTTGCATTAACTTAAATGAGACAGAGGCCCAGGAAAACAGTCACTTTATTTAACAGAAGAAAAAAGTAAGTCTGCCCAAAAACTACTCAATAATATAGAAATCACAGCTTAATAACTTCTAAATTAAACATTTATGCCTCTCAACCACAAGCTATACCACAAGACATTGTCTCTAACTGAGTCTTTGTGTGGCAGAGTCAAGCACAAACTCTGACTTGTATTATGGTACAAAGATTTTGCAAGTATGTTTCTCTACCCTTTTTGCCCCAATTAACCGTTACATGGTCAAACTGTGGATTTTAATGTCAACAGTGATGATCGTAGTAGATGTGCAGGGTTTCTAAACAGTCTGACAGACATTTCTAGCTCCATATTTCATATTAAATCCCAGCAGAGATCGGAGCTTTCTGGGCAGTGAGGCTTTATGACCGCATATAATGTACACAATTGTGAAAGATGCCAACTTGCATTGAGAAAAAACTATTTGGCTTTGCTGGGAAAGACATTTGTGTGTGTGTGAGGTCGAACGATTAGTTATGTGAAAGGCAAAATGTGTTATGTCGGGGATGCAGACACACATTTTGATGGGCACAACCACACACTCCCTCACTCTCAATGGTACTGTTGTCACTGTTGTAGATAGATAGATAGATAGATAGATAGATAGATAGATAGATAGATAGATAGACCCCCAAATAGTGCACTTCACAACACACTGACTACATAGTCTAATGAACAGCAGAATAGTTTACAATGTGTTTAGTCAATAGCCTCTACAGGGTCTGTCTGGGTCTCACATTCTCTCAAGACATCCATGGTCCCCTGTGATAATGGTAACTAAAGTGACACAAAGTGCACAAGTCATACTTCTTCTTATTTCTGGCAGTTACCAAACAGCTTCAGGTGCATTTCAATACCATCTAGACCAGAATGTGAGCAGTGCATATTTGCATGTCACCCCGGAATACTGCAGTCGGATTTGCGATCTGACCAACTGAGACATACACGAGTGAACAAAAGTGTATTAAATCATCTGGATTTTGTGAATTTCTCCACTGCGGGACGAATAAAGGTATATCTTATTTTATCTTATCTTATCCAGATCGGAAGAATTTGAACTGATGAGTGTCAATGCGGCCAAAGTTAGTTTGCAACTCAGTCAATGACAGAAATGAATGTCTACTCTGAAGACAATAACATCATTGCTTGTTGAACAGGAACTTTGTCACAATGATAATCATAACGGCAGCGAGGGCAACAACCATAATCAACACCGGTCGATCATGGTTTGGTTCAAGAGAGGCAGTGATTTGCCAATGAGGGCAAAGAGGCAGTACAAAACTATTGACATTAGTTTGTACCATCTAACTCTTTGGGTAATTGTTGGCAATTAAAACTACTTGGTCAATGTTAGGGAAAGATCATGGCTCAACCCTAACATGTATCATGGTGTGACAGCATCACTCTACTTGAGAAAATGATTCCTATTACCACAAAAGTTACTCAGGAGCTCAGGCGCTCACAGGGAAATGAGATGACCATATCTAAAGAATAGGCCATAAAATAGGCCTAAAGTTGGGTGCCTTGATTTGTTCAACTTTCTTGATCCTGACAGTCCTTACAGTCTCCTGTAGGTTTTAACCACTCGTTGGTTTCACCAGTGCATATTTTTCATTTTCATATCACTAATGAACTTGTGACCTGCTGCTGTGTGACCTAATTAACTCTGGGTGGGGTCATCTATGTCGGGCATCCCCAGCGAAATAATACATTTTGGGGGCCGAAAACTAATGCTGTTGTTTTTCTAGTGAGGACAGTTTTCAAGAAACACCCAGCTGGGTTTACAATTGGTCTAGCTGCTCTACTGTTGTCAAACAAGTGAGGACAATTTTATTCCTGTTTTTCCACAAATTGTCCACAATTTGACAAAATCACAACCAAACCTGGGTATGAAAACCTACCAGCAGTCAGCCTGCAGACACACATCTCAAAAAAAGGCAAACGGAGAATTGACAGAAAAGTACAACTTACCAAAAAAGGTCCGATTTCAATAACAGTATAACAATGCTTTTTTACAAACCAAGTCATTTAAAATGATCTTGCCAAACAATTTCTATGGAATTGCATCTATATAAATGGTTTCTTTTCAGGTTAAAAAAGTAGTTATTTTTCTGTCCTGGAAGAGTATCTACATGTCACTGTTCAAAATGCATAAGAAAAGCAAAGCAGATTTTCAAAAATATGCTCCCAGAGGAGCTTCATGCCCCAGGAATGCCCCTAGCATTCGGGGAAACGAGTCTTCTGAAAGGTTATTTTTAGAGATTCTGCTTTATTTGACAATTTGCCGTGAAAAGTGACAGTATGGTGGAGAGAGGGGAGGCGACAAGACACAAGGGTTCCAGACCAGATTCAAGGATTGCAGTTAGATGATATGTCTTCAGTAGCACTTTGTTTTGCACAAGACAATCAGCCGACACCCAGTCAACCCACACAGGCGTCCATCTGGGACATACTTACAATCATCACAGTAAACATTGGGTTCTTTTTTACTACATTATGCAACAAAACCCACAGGATACATGAATGAAATCCTTCAAAATCGCAATGTGCCAATTAAAACAATTAACAGAGAACACTCACTAAGACTAAACCCAATCTCAACATGAACAGCTATGGCAAACAGCACATTTAAATATCTCGAGAGAGTCTGTGTGCAATAAAATCCATCCATCAATTCTTCCATCAGCTACTGTAGACCTGCTTATCTTTTCAGAGAGTGGTGGGAGGCTGGAGCCAATCCCCGCTGGCACTGGGTGAGAGGTGGGATGCGCCCCGGACAGGTGAAATAAAATCATTCAGCACAAATTAAAGAGCAACAATTTTCCTGGAATTTATACAAGATGGGATCATCAACAAGTTCACAATAGACAATTTAAATTCAGTGACTCTAAGATATGCTAATATAGCAATGTGATGAACACACAGGGCTGTGATTCGGAGTTTGTTACTGAAGCAAATGCATTATCACAGAGACTCAGATGGAAAGACAATACAAATGTTGTACAAAGATGTTTGAGCTCCACATTTGCACAAAACAACATGTTCAAGAACCAAGAAAGCATTGAAGATGCATCCATCCATTTGATGTCTAAAAACAGACAACACCGCTGAGTGGCTTTTAATAGACACAAGTGCTCACTGTTGACTAATGACAAATGAAGGTGCAGTGAATCACTGAATACGCCATCAATATTATTTGACATATAAACCTCTTTAACAGATGCACGAAATCAGACATGTCCCAGATTCCATGTGTGAAAATAATGGCTTTTGGGCTTTTAAACGCAAGTCACCAATATGTTAATGGCCCATAAAGACTCCATCCAAACACTGCAAATCCCTTACAGATAGAGTTTCACTGCTATGGTGATATTTGCTATCAATGCTACAGTAGATAGAGAACATGTTTTCCAGAAAGTATATGTATGGGCCATTTTTGATTTTAGAAATATATACAGATTACAAGCTCACTCAGATTTATATCCACATTGGAAAACTCTGCATGTCACAATTTACTTCCAACTTTCAGTGCCAATGCAAGAAATAATGTTATGGTTGGGCTGGTGGATGGGTACATAGCAAATCTGAAATCTGAATGTAAAAAACCTGAGTTTGCTCCTTCATGCAGACCTGAAATAAACATCCACCTTTTCTTTAACCAGAACCACAGTCTTTCACTAAATTTAGTGTTTTAGTTGCCATTTTTTTGGTTTAAAAAATGGGAGAACCCTTAGGAAGAGCAGCAGAGGAGGGGTTTCTGTTTCCAGGATGGAAAGACTTATCGTATGTAGAAAGTTGACAAAACTAGCAGTGCTGGAGTAAAGTTACAATATAGAGAAAGAGAGTGAGAATGAGAATATTAGGTAAACGAGTTGGGTAATTAATGCAGTAATGTACTGTGGAAGACTTGGTGATGACACAGCTTTTCTAATGAAGTGTATTGTTCTCAGACAGTTTATCAAAGTGCTCATCATGTAAATTCTCGTGCAAAATATTCAACCTCATCATTCAATTTGTTTTACCCCCCACACATTTTAATGCAACTTATCACACATTTAGCTTGCAGGGGGAATTCATCACCTACCATTTCTCAAACACATTTGCCATACACAGTTTATTCACTCAGAGTTGACAGAAATCAAGGTTTTCCTGTTCCAAAAACCCAAACTACATTCATTCTATATTACCTCACGCCTCATACCTCAACACTCCAAAGAATAAAATCAGTGATGGTGGGCACACTGCCAAAGCAAAGTTTCCCTTTCCCTGAAATGTTTCTAGTGCAATTGTGACATTTCCAGGACGCAAACCTTAAAAAAAACCATCAAACGTCGACAAAATTGCAGGTGTCTGAATGAGAAGTTGTTAAATATAGTCTTGAGACCTTGGGCATTTATGAGTCAGGTTTTCCTATTGAGAGGCTTCAAAGCAGAACCCACATTTCTATCAGACTGCCATCGACAGGAAGTCCTTCCCCACTATTACTGAGCAGATAAATTAGAGGAGATTATTGTCCTTCAAAAGCTTTATATATGCTCATTGTCTGCAGTCACTAACCCTCCTCTCTCTCTCGAGTACAAACATGTGATGCAGCCCAAATTAATGTCCTCCTGTAACCATTAATGTTGAAACAAAGTGGCCAGGCTCTGCCCATGAAACATGCATTCACAACGTATTGTGAGTCTATACTGAGCAATAGATTTGCAATTAGTTAAGTTATCATATAAACATTGTCTCATGAAACTTCTGATCTGATAAAACTTCTGTAACATTATCACGTACAGAAGGTACCAGAAAGTCATAAAAACATCATAAAATGTGCCCTCACATCATCACCACCGTTATAATAGTGACACCTTACCAAACAAATGACCAACCCTGCGCGTTACCAGACCGTTCACCCTGCTGATGCACAAGATGGAAGAGCTGGCCGAGACAAAATTCAGAGTCTGTAAAAACACCACTTCATCCCAGCAGTCAGCAAATAAAGACATCATTTATCAGCTTTTGATTATATGACGTGTCCTCGATTTCATGCATATAAAAATGCAATAATTATTATTTTAATAGTGATCTGAGAAAGGGTGCACAGCCTATTCAACTTTTCATTGGTATGGCAAAGAATGTTTTAGAATGTGAGAGTTACATACTTGCTTCAAAACTCACAAGCAAACTGACACCACTGTCGCTCATTTAGTAAGTTTGTCAGTAGAATTAGTCATTTACTGTTAAAGCTTAATGTGAATGTTGGAGCCTGATAGGGCCTATTATACTCCAAGACTTAGAAACACTTCAACAAGGCCAACTTGGAAATTATACCCATGGAAATAATGTATTAGCGGGCCCTGGGGGCTCTTTGTTAAGGAGTCAACTTGAACATGATGGTTTAATGTGCCAAATTAAAACTGCTAAGGAAACAAGACAGAAAAGAACAAGTAGAATACCTTGCAATTTTCTAAAGAAAAGTCCACCCACATGTGAGCCAGGCGCCGTTAACACCAACAGCTGCTAACACTGTCTAAGTATAGACCTCACACAAGTGCCAGCATTTGGCAGTGACTCTTAATGCCCTCCACTCAACTTAGTCAAATATCATTGTACATTTTTCACAGTTTGATATCAAATCCGAGTTTTAAAGCAAGACATGACTGTAATAAAAAGCTACGTGACTACTTCATCTTCACTAACAGGAACCAGTTCATGATATGAGGAATCCTTACCAAACATGTATCAAGATATACTTGAAACTGAAATAACTTTATTTCTATTTTTATTTTCACTGATGTGAACATCATATTATCACCTGAAGTTGATATAGCAAACTACTATACTTGTCTCTTTGGCTGTTAAATGCAATATGTTCATCACCCTGTCGCGAACTTTGCCATCTGGTGCTGGACAGGGAGTGTACAGCGGGTTTATCAAAACTTTTTCACTTCAAATGGGAAATGGCCGGAAATGACAGCTAGTGAACCGGTGAAGTAAACCAAAAGAAGAAAATGAAGTTTGAGGTCTGGAACATTTGTAATATCGATAAACTGTAAACTGTGCAATTTAAACATTCAATCAGATGTTACAAACCATCATATAAGGTATAACTTACACTAATCATGTGCACTCAGTCTTTCTGTGCAATGAGGAAGTAAAAGTGACATTTCTGGTTTGCTCAATTTCATTTTTACCTCTTAAAGTGATTTAGATCATTTGGCTAAACTGTTTGTCTGATCACGTGACTGCAGACATTCAATACAATTCAATTCAATTCAAAAAAAAATTTCTGACATCAGGCTCAATTTGAGCAATGTTGCCATGTTCCTAGATATCACAGCACAATATGATCGTCAAGCATAGAAATAAAACCAATGATAGAGATTGTAAGCTAAGTTTGCTTTTTGCCAAAGTTCATTTCCTTACTTCACTGTGATGTTTCTTTGTTGCTTTCTTTTTGTCAATGCCAAACACAGAAAGTCAAAGGTAGGTATAAAAAGCTGCACTAATGAACTCACACCTTTGCACCAACACAAGGCCGCAATACTTTGTCGAAAATGCCATATCAAAAAACTGAAGCCTGTATAACCAAAAGAGACAGTGTTGATGTGAAACCCAGAGAGCCATTGAATGGGTCGGATTGAACCCTGCATGTTTTTCCTGGCTTCATCGTTTGCATCACTCTCTCACTATTGCAATGCTGAAAGCAATGAGTCAGCGCGGAGTGAATGCAGATCTTAAGGTCACGCTGGGGCTACGCAGCGTATGCCCTGTTAATGGATGCCCTGAATGTAACTCTGCTGAGATATTTTAAGACGTGTGCAATATTGCCCACCCTGAAAACCTGTGACGCTAGAGAAACAAATGCCAAATGCACATTTTTCCACCTCAATGATCCAGTAGACAAGAAAGCTCTTTTACTTCTTTCCTTGTAGGCTAAATTACCTGAGTATCTGCTGTGTGAAGATAGGCTCTTATCTTATATTGAATAAGTTGATGGGGAGCAGCACGGTCTGTGAGGTGGATCCGATGGGATGGCATATCTTGAAAGCAGTGGCTCTGAATCACTGACAATTCCCCATGAGGTTTTTGCCATAGTTGCACCAGTTGAACTACTCAATACTTGTTTTACTATGTAAGCAGGATTGTTTTCCTCACCGCAGAACATCGGTTATGGCGTTGCCTCTGTTCATGCTGAACATAAAACTGGCTTTAATGTTGACTGTAATGACATGACATTGTTGAATTTTAGCCATAGCATGCGTTTAACAGTGGTGCAGATATTAATGCTGCACTCATCAATATAATTTGTATAATGTAAAAGAAGAATTACTGTGCAGTTTCCCTCAGCTCTATGAAGCTGAAATGTTAATTACTCCACTGTATTTATGTGCATTATGTAAATGTTTGCATCTGATGTGTCAAGTTTGGGGTTAGTTTAACTGGACCCAGGCTCAAGACACAGAGGAGGGTGAAGGTGTAAAAAGGGATTTATTAAACAATGAAACTCCAGGACTTACAAGAAAACAAAAGGATGATGCACAGGTGGAATGGAGAAGCTTCAGTGGTTGGAGGCTGAGCAGTGTGAGGTAGGCACTGGGGCAGGGACGGCAGGATGAGTGGAACAGATGAGGGAAAAAACACTGGAGACAACAAAAAACGCAAAGCAGTTGACAACAGGGAAACACTAGAAAACAGGGACAAAGACAGGGAGCGTGGAAAGGAGGTATAGAAAGGGGACAATCTGGCAGCTTGCAAGAGAAGGAGAGGGGTATTTAAGCTGCCAGTCGTTAGGTGGAATGGGGGACAGCTGAGCAAATGAGAGCCCCAGCACCTGAAGACCACACCTCCAGCCACTGAAGCAATGCCTGAACAACAGACTAAATAATCCTGAACCAAAAACACTGGGGTATAAAACTTAAAATACACTGAAAATAAACTAGTAAAACACAAGAGCCCAAAACCGTAACATGATGACCAGTTTGATTAAAAGATAGACACTTAGGTGAAAGATCAAAACTCAGGAAGTGCAAGCCCTCACAGAACACATTACCTCAGTGGACAGGAACATCAAGTTCACGCACAACTAACAACATCTCTGCCTTTTTGGACTGTGTCGTTCACACTGGAGAGTACACAGGAAACCCACATGCACAGACCAATACTTAGTCTTTGACTCTTACCACCCACTGGAGCAGTTAGGAGTCATCAGAACCCTGCAACGCCAAGATGATGGTGTAACGACAAATGCCCAAGAGAAGGTGCACCAACATCTGAGGGATACTCTTAAAAGCTTGTGGATGCACAAACTGGATTTTTGCGAAAACAGATGTAAGATCCAGGAAGAATACTAACGCTGCAGGTGGTGAAGAAAAGAAGAATAAATGCAACAGCATTGCCCTTCCGCAAGTGTCTGAAGCATCTGAGAAACTCAGGAGGATTTTTAACAAACACAGCACCCCAACAAACTTAGGCAGAAACTGGTCCACCTGAATGACCACACACCCTCGAAACCCTGCCTCAACAGAGGAGGAGGTCTAAGACACTCCTTATCCCCCACCGACAATGCTGCCCTTTCATCCCTTCACAGAAGATTTAACAACCATTCACACTTGGCCTCTCAACTTCAACTAGGCCATTTACACTTGGCATCAGGTGACTTCACCAACTCTAATGACAGTCAGGAGCACTAACGAACCAATGGCCTTGATAACAACCCCACAGAGGTTAAAAACCTAAAACTCCCCACAAGCCAGTCAGAACTGAAGACACTCCTTGAATGTGAGGCGAAAAGTATCTACACCCAACTCCAGCTGGCCTAGATTCAACCCTCCTTGGATAACCATGACCTGAATGACTGAGAATCTTCAGAGACAAAAGTATCATATATCTATGAGAACAGGTCCTGTTCTGCTTTCAGAGAAACTGACCAAATGCATGAGTCTGAAATAAAGTTTTACACGGCTGGAATCCAGCTAACTTCTTCACACATCAAACAAATATATGGAGGAACTGTGAATTAACATTCCCAAGGTCTACCTGATGTCTACTGTGTAAGTGTGACCTAATCACATTATGAAATAATGACCTGATCAATCAATGGCATTAATTCATCCATTAAATGATCATCATGCATTAGTGAAGCATTACTTAAGTATCTGATTTGTACCCTTATTATAGTGTTATTGCAGACATATATTTAGTTCATCTAATGACTTCACATCCCTGCCAGTGGTTTCACATTAGCTGTTGTGAAGAAATGCAGTGATGAACCAGCAAATGTAAGGAGGAAGACTGCTTGAACGTAAACATGGATACATGGATGCAAACAATGCAGGTTTCAAAATAAATGCAAAAAAAAAAAATGCAATATTTGCATTGCAAATATCCTATGAAGGAGGAAATGCATTCAGCACATTTGTCAGACCACGATACAGTTTGCTGGGTAAAACTGAAGTTGGACATGTTATTTTGTTTGTTTACAAGAAAAATACACAGGGCTGTTTTAACTTTTGCAGAGTTTAATAAATGACACCACAAAATAACAATCAATTTAGTTAATAAATTACTTGACTTTAATATAAAATAATTAGGCAATTTTAATAAATGATGAAGAACAACAATATAATAATAAAAATATTAATAAGAAGAAGACGAAGAAGAGGAAGAAGAATGCATTTGATTATTTTTCTTAATGGTTGATGCTTCTTGCAACACTTGATGCAGAATACATTCAGTGTTAAGCTATTTTTTTCTGAGTAGCTTCTAGTGTAGCTTTCCACAACAGTGTGTGTGTGTGTGTGTGTCTAAACTATTTCTGATGAATAGTACCTTGCAACTCCAACCACTGTATCAAAGTAACTTTTCCAACACTGCTGCTGGTGTGTAAATAGAATAATAATATGTTCACCATAACACATTTATAAGGTGGTAAAATGTCGATGCTGCTGACTTTTTCATTGCAGTGAGCTCCACAATTAAAACTGTCTTTCCAAGGAAATCCATTTGGAAGTTAAATACCTTACCCAATCTACTGATATACATTTTGACACTAGTCTCCTTCAGTGCAAAAGTAGCATTGTTATTACAGCCTCATGTGATTTTGACACTGGGGATTACTGTGTTTCCTCTTTTCTAACAACAACCAGCGTTGGTTTCTTTCAACCCAGATCCTGAAAAAACAATAGAACAAAAATAACAAAAGTGCCCAAAACAAGACTCAGACCACGTCTGAATTGGAGACAAGCCACCACCACTGCAAAGGGGTTCTCGTTAAGAAGCTAATAACACCGGCAGTGGTACTGTGGCCTGTTTCTATTGTTGTTTGATAGAACGTGACCTCTGACCTTGAAGTGCAGGTGCAGGCATGCTTTTTTGACTTGTGTAGTGTGTAAGCTGGTTGTTGTATCTCTGTGTTGGCTAAAATGGGAGAAAAGTACTGGTGTATAAGATCATGTCACATTACTGTATGAAGTTTGGGGATGTGTTTGAGTTTGAACATTTTTTGGATTTTGGACATTGGACATTTCATGTAGGCTACAATGGATGTCATTTTTGCTGGATTGGATTCAAACTGACAGCTGCTGGATGAAAACATCATTGGTAAGTTGTTTCATATTCATTATTTGTGATGGCATAGGCTCATCATGGATGCCGGCTCTCTGGCCTGTGTTTGTTGCTGCTTGTGTTGTCTGCTCGGTTATTGTAGCACCAGCAGGCCAAAGATTGCTTGCGCACTTCGTTTGCCTGGGTTGATTATGTGGCTTGATACAGGCTGTATGGATGTCTGGCTGTATGGACATCCAACATCACTGAATGTCAAACTGTGTACTAATTTGCCTTCTATCCATGGTCACCTGTCCTGCTAGTTTATTCTGCCTTACTTTTTTACTCTTTATCTGACTGAGGTTTGAGCAAATTATGGGCAAAATCCATTCCACCGATCGAGGTTCTGAAATAGCCTATCAGCAGTTGAGATGCTTAAATATCAGCAGGTCGCTGTTTAATGATAAATCCATGGCACTGTCCATGATGCGAAAATAACACAACTCATTAGAAACTGTATTCCTTCAGTCTTTGTAAGTTTCCCCTTTGTCTTGCATCTTCATGTAAACCTATGTGCTGTAGAAGGGCCACTACAGGCTCTGGCCCCACCATTTTCCTCTAGACTATCAAGAGGTAAATGAGGTACAAAAGAGATGTACATAGAGGTATATACTGTATGTTTGGTTACAAGTTCAAGTTCAAGTGCAGCACATGCTGAGGAAAATGGGAATTTAATGACATATCATCATTATAGTAAGAGGGTATGATGGGTCCAAAAGGTTGAGAGGACCCAAAGAGTTAAATATTAAAAAAAAAAAAAAAAAAACTAACACTAACAATTGCTGGCAAAACATGACAAATAAGATAAGATATTCCTTTATTCGTCCCACAGTTGGGAAATTCACATTGTCCAGCAGCAAAGATGATAGAGCAGTTAAATAGTAATAGACAATATACAATATAAACAGAGAGGTTTAAAAAAGTATTAACAACTTAGCTACCATTAAAAGTATTAACAATTGTACTAAAAGAAATATGATAATTATTAACAGGTTAAACAGGCTAAAAAAGAACTTTACACGAGAAATGAAATATGAAAACATTAAATAAATATGCTAATAATTAATAATATTTAATAATAGTGGGCTAATATTTCTCATTGAATTGAAGAAATATTACACCATGAATGGAATGAATGGACCTCCCTAACAGGGCCTCGGCTGCGCACAGGGGCCCCCAGACATGGACGTAGACATTGTAAATATTGTAAGAAAAATGCCAGCTCAAACACAGTCACTTTGGTGGACATGTTGAACTGGGCATTCAGCAACATAAGGCCGTGTAAAAGAATGTCAAAGAATGAAAAAGAAAGGAAAAAGCTCAACAGTGAGTGAGAGCTGCTGTAACAGGCTGCCACTAGAGCGGCGCCATCTTTTGTCAAGATTGCCTGCAGAACATTATTCACACCAAATAAAACACACATCTTTCTTATTCGATAACACTCTTGTGGTCCTAGCAAGCCTTTCCTTGAGACAGCCAGGCTATAGATCATACTGCCCCAGCCTGCCATCCAGCACGGGCGAGAAATGTGCTGTAAGAGACTCAGGCAGTCACATGCTGGCCTTTTTTTAGCTCGTGAAAAGATGAAATAACTTCATCCACGTACAGCTTCATTCATATCACACCCTAAGCCCACTTTTTGCCATGCTTTAGCGCATTTAATACATTTATTCCCCAATAACACGTCCTTACAACTTAACTCAATATAATCCTCTGGCTCAGAATCAGGACGCAGCCACATATAATTGTGTTATTGTACCTGCCTGGAAAAAAAAAAACGTTCAGGCCATCAAGTTGTCATATTGTTAACGGGCCTTCCCACATTCTGTATACGAGTAGAAAAGCCATTAACAGGTCAATGCAACACTGTGACATGGACTAAAAAGTCGAGCGGCTGGAAGATTGGCCTCAGGTGACAGGGCCACATTCTTCCCAGCAGCAGGGGGCTGAAATCTATAATGGAGGACTTGTCAGGGCTCAAAGGAGGATTCATAATGATATCTTTGACAATAGACTGTCTGACTGCCAATGAGCTGCTGCCTGTCAGGGGAGCAGAGCCAAATAAGACACCATGGAGGTGCACAAACTGCCTCCTTCATGGAAAATAAAGTCAAACTGAAGTGGTCTAAAATTAGGGTCCGTGTGCTCATTTAAAGCTCGACCAAGGAGATGAAGTTAAAGACAAAGACTGTTGACTATTTCCTGAAATTGCAGTATTTGACTTTCTTGGCAGTAAAAAAAAAAAGTCTTTAGTCTTCTCACTCATTCTTTTCTTTTTGCCCCAGAGATGTGTAAAAACGCTGCGCTGCCTTCCTTGTGATAGCACAGCCCAAGTTCATGGCTCTTCCCTGACATTATTATTACACAGTGCCAAATTGGAAGTGTCTCAGGAGGTAGAGATGACATTCAAATATCCTGTCCAGCTCTATTCATTATGGCCACAGTAAGTGTTCCCCCAACTGGGAACCAGGTGAGCAACTCTTCTCTCAACTTTCACCTAATCAGCTCCCTGGAGAGATCTGCTTTCTGTGGAGATGATGCTGTTCTACGGATGACATTCAGATTTTCATCACTTTCAGCCACTGAGGTCAAATCTGCTAAAAAACTGTTGTGACTGTAATGTTCTGTATAAGCTCCTGATTAGTAACAGGCAGTCAGCTTCGAACGCATGCGTATCTTTGGGCAATTTTGATTTTTTTTAATGTTCTTTTCATTATACTTTCAATAGAAACAGGAGTAAGTGACAGCTATTCAATAAATATCCACTTATGTTTTTTCAGGCGGTGTGATATTACCCTAAGGTGCCGTAGCAGTTGCACAAGTTATTGACTCTGTTTAACAGAAATGCTTTCTTCCGTCGCTTATGTCCCCTAAAACTATATTCTCAAACTTGCAAACACGGATGAAATTTCATTTTTGTTGAAAGAGTACACTTTATATGTTGCTGTATTGTGCCAGTCAAATAAATGACCTAAGGTTGCGCATCCATTTTTAGGCTTTCAACTGCCTTGAAGCAAAATCCCAAAGTGGATGCGCTGAGCTCATATTTCCAAATTAGCGTGTCCTTTTTTTGAACGCAGTAAGGCACACTGAGAAGAAAAGCAGAGGTGGTTGGAATGCACAAGATTCACCCGTTTCCTACTGAGGAATTATTGGAGCGTATCCCTCCGGCTGGCAGCGTAATAAGTGGGCTGAGACACTATGTACTAATCATCTGACAGTAACAAAGGGAAAAAATTTAAAAGGAGAACTACTTTGACCTCTGGTGTCCTAGGAAAAGAGGCGGCACGTACCGTAGGTCCCTCTGTGAGTAATGCTGTTGTGTCTTCAGCAGACAGGGAATGGGCAGCACTGTTACTGTAGCTACAGGGCGTTCGCTTAAATCTTAACATTTCTGTACTGAGTGGATTCCTAAACCTTATTCTTGCTCTGTGTGCTGAAATGAAAAACTTAAGGAACTGAGTTAAAACATTTTTTAAGGCACAAAGACAACAGGAGAATGTTACTGCTACTTGTTGCACATATTAGTGTTGGTCACTACTCTGAGCCAATTCATAATTTAATTTTAAAAAGTCATAGAGATCCACAGACAGATAGATGGTAGATGAAATGTCATGGAACTTGGTTGGGATATGTCATACATCATCAGAGGATCAATCCTAATGACGGTGACTCCTTGACTTTCTTCTAGTGCCACCATGAGTTTGACTTTTGTGGTTTTGAGCAAAAATCTTATTGGATGATTTTTAATCTCGTGCCATCACTTCAAAATTTCATATACTTTGTTCATCTGAGAACCTAATGACATTCCTGCCTCAGCTTCATGTTGTTCTTAGCTAATAGCAAATATCAGTACACTGAACTGAAAGCTGCTAAGTGAAAGATGATGAACAAGGTAAACATTACACCTGTTTGACATCAGCATGTGAGCACTGACGCTGTAACTGCTGTTAGCATGACTGTAGATTTTAAATCTTGTTCAAGCTGGTAAACAACATTGACACATTGTTGAAGTGTGTATCAAGGCAAATACAGTCTGTACACTGATAAGATATATGGGTGTGATTACATATTGGTGTTGAAATGTAACTGTACATAGTTTTTTGAACTTTGTGTGTTACTGTGAGGACTATGATTGTGTAAAATGTAATTTCATTTAATTACCTGCTTCTTCATTTGTCGGTCTTGGTTTGGAAATATAGAAAAATATACTCAAATCTTTATAAAAGTATATATCAAAGAATTTTATAATTACATCATAATTTTTTGCTCCTTGGTATATAATTTAAAAACTATAGAATAGTCTGTACACCATAGTTAAACTTTTGTTATCACTGACACCACAGTGTTAATAGATACTGTGTTCCACATTGGCAATGTTGGAAGCTGAATCAGATGGGGTTTTTTTTCTTTTTTTTTTTTTTTAATTTGACTAAAATATTTGTTCTGTTCTATCGTGATTTGGAGGCAACTTTACTAACAATGATAAACTTTCGGGAAAACAACAATTATTTCTCCTGGACTTCTGGGGCCTTGAGGAGCAGTTGTTCTTTGTCCTGAACAGTACTCCAGGCCCATTTAAACAGTTTTGGGATATTTGAATTTTACTTGAGTATTTCCATTTTATGCTACTTTGTACCTCTACTCCACTGCATTTATTTCTTAGTCTTAGTTATTATTTTCTTTGCAAACCCACAAAATATGAAATTCAAAAATTATATCCAAATGATTACATAGATTTTTCTGCATTGCCAGTACTTTAACATTTTATACAGTATTTAAGAGATGACATGTATTAAAGCCGCATATCATCATTCAATCTCTGTCAAGATGGTGTCTAGCAAATAATGTGGGCTTCGTGGAGAAGACCTGGTCTGATTAGGAGAGACGGCGTTCACCCCACTTTGAATGAGCAGCTGTCATATCTAGAAATCTGACAGAGTTTATTATTGGACCAAAACCACGACAACCCAGAGTTGAGACCAGGAGGCAGAGCTGCAGTGCTACACGCTTCTCTGCACTTCTCTTCTCTTCCATTAGAGCAGTTACCCTCCCAAAACCCCACAGAGACTGTGTCGGTTATAACTCATTCAAAGGTCTTGTTCTTAGTCTTTCACAGCCAACCTGGAAAACACTGAAGTCAATTCTATTTGTCATAATGTATCACGCTCCTTGTCTGTATTCTGAATTTCTGTCTGAATTTTCTGAGTTCAAGTTCAATCCTTAAAACAGATGAAGTGATTATTGGAGGTGATTTTAATATTCATGTTGATGCTGATAATGATCACCGTAGTACTGCATTTATATCATTGTTGGATTGGATTGGCTTCTGTCAGAGTGGACATAAACCCACTCACTGTCACACTACACTCTCAACCTTGTTCTGGCATATGCCACTGAAATTGAACACTTAATAGCCGTTCCACAGAAAACTCTTTTATCGGACCATTATTTAAAAACTTTTGAATTCCTATTACTGGATTACGCACCATTAGGCACAAATTCTTACACTAGATGTCTATGGGATAGTGCTATAGCTAAATTAATGGAAGTGATCCCATCATTTAATTCAATACTGTGCTACTAGCTGTAACACTCCCAGGACTCTTATGCTAACTTTAGTCCCTCCCAAACTGATTATCTCGTTGATAGCAGGCAAACTGCAAATGACTCTATTGCTCCCTTAAAAGAAAGATAATAAAACAAAGGAGGTTAGCTCCACGGTTTGAGTCCCGAACCCGAAATTAAATCCACCAATCTGGAAAAATCTCATTGCATCTTGCAAGATAGAGATAAAAACATATAGGAAGGCCCTCCATAATGACGGAGCAGCCTATAACTCATCATTAACAGAGAAAAATAGGAGCAACCCCAGGTTTCCTTTCAGCGCTGTAGCCAGGCTGACAGAGAGTTATTGCTCTACTGAGCCTTGTATTCGTATAGCCCTCAATAGTAACGACTTCTTTAATGCTAAAATTCTATTAGAGACAAAATTCATCACCTCTTGCCCTCAACCAATACCGATTTATCTTCAAACACAGGAACCTTAGAAACAGCTGTAATAGCAGATACAGTATATGTTTAGACTGCTTTTCTACCATCGACCTTCACCAACTAACTTCAACAATTTTTTCATCCAAACCATCGGTCTCCTAACTACACTGCTGAAAAAGTTTCCTTTACTATATATGATTAATCTGTCTTTATTATCTGGCTATGCAGCACAGTCCTTTAAAGTAGCTATAATTAAATCTCTTCATCTCTTCTCTTAAATCTCTTTACATCTCTATGTGGAACTTGCATCGTGCCACCGTATGTCTCTCTCTCTCTCTCTCTCTCTCTCTCTCTCAGGTCAGTGCAGATGGCTGCCCATCCAGAGCCTTGTTCGGCTCAAGGTTTCTGCCCATTAAAAGGGGGTCAAACCATGTGCTTGATCTCTGTATATAATATTATAAAGCGTACAGTCTAGACCTTCTCTATATGAGAACTTCCCTGAGAAAACCTCTTGTCAATTGGTGCCACATAAATAAACTGACTTCACTTGACTTTGGTAACATTTAAACTTGTAATTCATTTTTTTTATATGACCTCATTGCATTATTATCCATATGTATTATTACTAGGTTTCAGTCTTAGTGATGAACCTACAGATAATTTTGGCCAGAATCTGCTGCTCCCCTTGGCTTTACAGAGCTTAGTAGAGAGTTTCAACACTTTTTTAGCTGTCAGGGATCAAAGGACCTGAATACTTCTCCTTCCACCACTTCTTCCACCACTGCCTAATACTAATAAAATGATTTAACAAGAAAAACATGCCTAATAATAGCTTCCATTATATAATGTTAGGTACACAATTTTCACAATTGCAAAGGTTTCTCTGTCTATTTTTAAGCTCAGGGATGTTCCTCTCCTGAGGGAGGACATTTCATTGCTGTGCAGATGTCTCAGCGAGGCAGGAAAAAGCATGTTCAAATTAAGAATGCAGTGTAAATCGTCACTGCTATGTTAGAAATCTGCGCCTGTATTTCCTCTTAACATGGCCTCTGCTTACATTGACCCGGTGACCTCAGGTGTTGTTGCTGATGAAAAGAAGCCCCCTGATCTGTCTTCTAAATATAATTCCCATGTTGAAATGTGCCCCAACAGCAGATTCACTCTGCATTTAATGAAACATACATGCAAACATTTCACGCGGGGGTCTCAAGGTGATAACAGGATTTGATAAGTATTGATTTGCGCGAGTAATATGAGACCCACCTACATACTGTACATCAAAAGTCTTTGACATCGCCGTTATTTGTTTGAGATGAGGCTATCCATCATGAGGCACTCAAAAATGAAAGCTGAAAAAGAGTTGAGAAAAAACGAGTGTATCCCTGGAGCTGAAGATTAATTACGCTTTGATTCCTATGCAATTTCCTCCCCTTTTCAGTCTCAGCAGTCATGTAAGTTTCCTTCTCGTCAGTATCCTCTGAAGAGCATTTCTGCTGAAGTCGAGTTCTCGTTTGAACGTGCCAAATTAATCCTAAAAATCAGTAGAACCCCAGCAACTGTGCAAATACACATGGCCCACCCCCCTCTCAACATCCACCACACCTTTGACACAAACTATAACAACATCACGTAATTCCACAGAGTGCCCCTCCAAAGGGAGCAGCCTATTTCATATTTATACCTAGTGAGGAGATGGTGTACTTCGCTGCGCTTTTGAGCGAGAGATTTCCCTCGCCTCTCACAAAAAAACGCTGCCACCCTTTAAACATTCAAGTCATGGTTCAGTAAGGTGCCTGCTGTCAATTTTATTTATAAACCTCCCTGGCCTGTTCTTTCATTCAGACAGGCGCTCCACCACCCCTCCATCCACCTCCTGCATATTGCCATGAGAGATGCAGACACCACCTACAAGGCATCCTCAAAGGCAAAGGGTAAACATGGCTCACAACAGCACTTAATGCAATCACTGGGTAAAGAAACACATGCCTCAGCAACATCGAGCTGCAGTGCTCTGCGAGGTGTTAAGGAGAATAAAAATGCCTCGCTACATCCAGTGGCTTTTGGAAAGTGTGGATTTCTTCTGAGAGCCACATCGCAGAAATTACCCCCCGCTTCCTCTGCCCAGTATTCGCCTCTCACGCAGCAGACAGTGAGGCTGCGAGGGTGTGATGACTCCCTGGTTGTACGTCTGACAATAGGCTGTGATGCTCACAAACCAAAGTGATGGTTCCCTGTGTGGGACTGCAAAGAGAGGAGCCCCAATAAAACAGATAGGTGCCCTGGAGAATGCCAGAGGAACATTCAAACTGTGTGAATTTAATGACATAATGAGGCCAGTTGCATGCATTTCTTATTAATTTACAGTTTCACTTTATGCAAGGAGAATAACAGTTACCATGTGAGTGTGTGAGAGCGAAGACATGATGCAAAGAGGTGGCCATCACAGAGGATCTTGTTAGACTAATTTGCATTGCACATTGTACTCCACTATTCCCAGTTGCACCTTGCTTTTACCTATGCAACCACTGCTGTTTTGCTCTCACTCCCTCTGTGTCAAAAGACTCATCTCTGCAAAATGTTATGCCATGTCCATGGTGAATACTGGCCTGGTGGAGGATCTCCATAGTTTCTGTGTAACCTTTAAGATGAATGCTGCTCCAGAGTTTGATGAATTGGTCTAGAATTATGAAAAAAATGTTTTTCAAGACTTTAAATTTAGTGAAAAATTCATCCGTAACTGATGGATCCACACCCATATTTACTTTTTTGTGTGGTAGAGGACACAGCTTTTTTTTTTAATGAAATACTTGATTGATATGATTTCAAAAAAGGGTATAGACTTAGAAATAGAATTTCAACTTATTTATGTTTATTGTACTTTGAAGATAAAAAAGATAAATAAGGCTTTTCAAATATCCAGAGGAGGAGCAGAGCAATAGAGTTTAAATGTATGAATTAGCCTATAAAAGCATCCATATGCCAGCAGCTGCAGCACTATTAGTATATATTAGCATATATATCAGGTGTTTCACCTTAATTCACCCATTAGTAGAAAAAGTTGGAAACGTGTGATGTTGAACGGGGATTAAGTCATTGGATGACTCTATAGGACATTTTGCTCTAGGCCAGTCTGAAATTTAATTTATGAACAGAAATAAATCAGCACATGAATAGAGATGAATAAATAATCTTTTAAAATGTATATTTAAGTAGTTACAGCAGGTCATAGTGAAAACAATAAACAGTTAAAATCATTAAATGTGACTTATGTAATGTTAATAACTAGCCAACGTTTAACAACATTGTGCCATTAAAGAGATTAAAGTATGTTTACATTATGTTGTCTGTCTTGACATTTCTTTAACTGATACACTTTGTATAAACTGTCACGCTAGCTGGGATTAGTGTTATAATGTTAGCAACGTTATCTGTGAATGTGGCAGCAGTTCATACTATATATTACACTATTCTTATTTCCTCTGCACAGTGAGTGTGTGTGTTTGTGTGTGTGTCCGTGTCATTACTGGCAAATACTGGTGAATTTAAAGGGTCACTCCTAGGAAATAAAATATAAATTGAAACGTCACAGGGGAAACACATTTAAGTGGTCGTGTACATTATTCTTTGAATTTTAGGTATTTTCTATGTTTTTTTACAAGAGGTTAAAATTCAACTGAATTCAGTATTTGATTTAAAGTTCAGTTTATTTACGATGTTTATTTCATAGAGGTATATGTTTGACTTAGTTGAATAGTTAATAGGGAATATAATTGAATCCTTAAATTCTTAATGGTATTTAAACCAGAGGCAAAATAGTGATTTTTTTTTTAATCACAGGTTAGTGCAACAAACAACAATTAAAAGAGCAAGGCCTTGCATGTAGTACTGCAATACCTCTAGTGCTGCATTCACATGGATTCAGGCAGAGTACAAACCTGATTATTTTAGTGGACGAGATCAGGATGGTAAAATTAAGGTGAGGCTGGCAGAGAATAGTACCAATATTCCTTGTGTGATGGTAGATGGTATGCCATCCAGAGTTCAAATATTTGAACTTTTTGCCATCTTCCATGATGGAATTTTTACAACTGGATGTTAGGTATCTTCCTTACACAAGGAGAAAACATGGGAGATCTGGACATGATGAGAAGCTATTAATTCATAATTCATCAAACAATGAATCTAATAACTAAATTTTTTTGTAAACAATATGATATCACCATAGCAACGTATCATCTACCGTCTGCCTGAATCCATGTGAATGCGTAAGCATAAGACAGTAAAACATTAATGAGCTACATTGTTCAGGTGCTACATTACATTTTAGTGTAGTTGTGTTTTCTGAAGAATGAAATGAAGGTAGAATCTGCTGCTGGCAAATGTGCTCTGTTAAGAACCAAAACAGAGACAAGATTATTGTCCTCTGTATGCTAATTGTTGAGACCACATGTTTCAGTCTGGACAAAAGCCACGGACTGACCAACCGACCAGCTGATAGACCGACAATGCTGTACCTAAAGCCACAGCACTAGCAAGGATAAAAACTTCCTGGGGCAAAAGGAAGAGAGCATGTGCCTCACTCACCTCAACTAGTTCACCAAGAGAATATCAGAATAATGAAAAAAAAAAAAAGTACATTTATCATTCCAAGTCCTTGCGGAGTCTGGACCCGTGTTTACCAGCCTCACACCTGTGGATTGTAGTATTGCATGTTCTCTTGCTCCCCGTCTCTCTCTCTCTCTCTCTCTCTCTCTCTCTCTGTCTCTCTCTCAACCCAACCGGTCATAGCAAATGGCTGTCCATCACTGAGCTTGGTTCTGTCCGAGGTTTCTGCCTGTTAAAAGGAAGTTCTTCCTCACCGCTGTCGCCAAGTGCTCGCACATGATGGGAACTGTTGGGTCTCTATAAATAATATTATAAAGAGTATGGTCTAGACCTGCTCTCTATGGAAAGTGCCTTGAGATGACTTTTGTTGTGATTGGGCGCTATACAAATTGAATTGAATTGAATTGAATAAATGCAGCTTCAGAGCACATGAGTGGTGCAACCTGTTCAAACAGCAGTACAGCTATATAAGAAAGAAAATGGACAATCAGGGTGTAATATAGTCAGATCCCACTGCAGCTTGAGTGTTCTTGTACCGAAGGGCCATGTATTAATCGCTTTCGGGCTCAACTGCTGTAACTGGCTTTAGCCTTTGAGTGTGTATCAAAGTACTGCACTACCAGCAAATTACAATGTAACCTAAACCTCTACAGTGAAGTGGCTGCACTTTGAGCACAATGAATAATCACAATGGCAAAAAACTAGGAAAATAGAGTCTTTCTTCACAGACATACATTAAATGCTGTTGGACACTCCAGTTGGCTACAGGACAGAATTGATTGAAATGTCCAATGTTCCATACTGTTCCAGAAATCATCAGTGAACTTCATCCTCCTCTGAGCTAAACTTCGTCTTCTTATAGATTATGATGTTGGATGTGGAGAAACACCTTAATGTATCACTCTGTGGTGAGAACATTTCCTCTCAGTGCCCATGTGGTTGAATTAAATTCAGGGAAAGGTGATTAATCTACAGGGTTCAATTAGCAGGGAAGAAATCTGTCTCTATGTCACAGCTTAACTTGGTAATTTAGATTGTTTTCACATAGAAAAGTTTAGAAAAAGTCTCTGGAGGAAGCCTCACCGATATTGCTGGCAGAGGTCGCCAAGGTAGTCAAGAAAGAGAGTGTCCAGTTCGGGAATCTCAGAATTGTGTCTCTGCTTTTTGTGGATGACATAGCTCTGTTGTCTTATGATTTTTTTAAATGACAATAAAATGGAGCCTGAGATGGACAGGCAGGCATTGTATCAGACAGTTGTGGTGGAGGTATAAGCTCAGACATCTGGATGGAGCTGGGAGTAGAACCACTGCTCCTTTGTGTCAAAACTAGCCAGCAGAGAAGTTTTGGGCATCTAAGATGCCTCCTGGGCGTCTTCCTTTGGAGGTTTTACGGGCACATCCAACAGATGTGGGACCCTGGGGTAGACCCAGGATACACTGGTGGGTTTATATACAGTATCTCATCTCGTCTGGGAATGCCTCAGGATCACCGGGAGGAGCTGGAAAACATCGCTGGAGGGAGGGACATCTGGACTACACTGATTAGCCTGATGCCACCACGACCTGACCCCAGATAAGTAGAAGAAAATGGATGAATGGATGGATGGATAGAGAAGTCTGCTTAGTGCAGCTTGAACATAATGCGGACAAGGTAAACCTGAGGTTGAAAGAAGATGCATTGCCTCACAACCTGATGTCCATGATGTCTGTGACCATCACTGTGTCTCAACAACAGTGAAGGGTGTAGTTTTTAAAGGGCCTTCTCAACAGTGGAGGAGTCGGTCTCAGTGGAGTTACAGAGAAGGTAAAGTATTCATTCATAAACCCCTTGGTTGACAATCAATGATCACCAATGAAGAAATGCAGTTCTTTGCATGATTAAGTATGCTTTGGAAGAAAAAAAAAATCAGTAATCACTTGGAGAGCAAATACAAAAATGTCACAGATCAGGTGGCTACAGAGCTACAGTTGGCTTCAATTTCTGTGCAAACAACCAGAACAGCACGGACAGAGCACACTTCATTGTTATTTTTTATGCTTTTCACAGATCCACCATGTATATTGTTGGATTGTCAGTGAAGCATGGACTGTATTTCCTTGAATAAAATAGCCCTGACTTGGATGTATTTGCTCAGTGATGCCTCAATAGCATTTACTACCCTCGCAGATGGCTGCTCTCCTATAGCCTGGAGGAACATAGTCAAGTCTGAGCTGCTTTTAACTCTAGCCCAGCAAGTTGGCTTCAGTTGTGTTAGTGTTACAAATATCTCAAGGAGAGGAGTATATTTATCTCAGGAACACTGGCAAATTTGAACAAGAGAGGGCTCTGAACACTTGACAATTTAAGGGTAAAAGTGAATGCATGTTAGTTTCTATGTAACAGCCTGTGGGTGCTCTCCTCTGGTTAATAAGACATGATCAGTTATGTTCAGCATCTTGCATCCCACGTCTCTGCTTTGCTATTTCTAGTGAAGTCAGGAAGCTCAGTCATGTAGCAACTCTCGTGCTTTTCCCCATGAGACAGATGATGAGGCTAATCCAGGACCATTCGATCAAATCAAACTTTCCAGTCAAGCTATTTTTCAGTGTCACATTTCTTTATGTTTGATCCATGAGGTAGGCTTGTCCCATTGGCATCATCTATCATCATCAAGTCGAGCTACCGGGCTCTCCTGACCACTGAGCAGTCGCTCTCAGGAGACGGATGCCTCGGAGGAACATCTGTCAATCAAAGACTAGTGGAGGCTTTGCTGCATTTCCATCTTCAATCAACCACAAAGAAACTCATGAATCTTATATGCTGGAATCTAGCAACGGTCCTGATGCCTGTATAGGTATGCATGCAAGTGCACTGGTATTTACATGCGACACACTTGCATGCACACATAAACTCTGCACACATTTCTGTACTCCAGTTAGCCATATTTTCACATGCCTGTCACAGATGTGGCTCCTGTGCCAGCTTTGTTAGAACTACAGCTTCAAGCCAAGACTGGGAAATGAGCCTCTTGGAGGAGAGCGTCTTAAAGCCAGGAGTGTAAACAATAATTCCAGTCAGTGTTGGCACCTGTGTGTGTGTGAGCTCTAAAATTTAAAAACACCCTCCATCAGTCTGCATTCAAAAGATTTGTAAGATGCGGTAATAGCTGAAAGGTAAATGCAAAACAAGACTTTGTCAAACCTTTGGCAGTGCAAGAGCAGCAGTTCATTTTGTCACTAGAGAATCATTTTTGAGCAGCTTTGAAGGCTAATCAATGGCACCCGACATCTAACTACAAAGACCCCTGATTTAAGCAGTCTAGTTAGCAGAAAATATCTAAACATGCCATTACTGCTCACCTGCATGGGCTGACTGAGTCCTTGAAATATCAATGCATCGAACAGCTGCTGATGAAGTGCTGACAGAAAGACTGTAGTGGGGGGGAAAAATCAGTGAGTGAGACAGTCCCCTGAAGAAAGGAAGGACAGGACAGTCAACAGATTTTGGGATGTTTGCGGTCACCAGAGGTTGAGCACTATTCAGACACGGAAGATGACAGCGTTAATTGGGGTCACACCTTCTGGGGCATCCTCTCCTTTCAATGTAATTTTCTTTGGAGGATGATTTGCCCACAGGATCAGAGGAGAAACTGGTACAAATGAGCCCATTTTTCTTCAGAGACTTAGCAGTGAAGTGGGAATACTGGGATCATTTCATCAAATCATATTGGTGTTTAGACACGAAACGTAGCAATCCTCCTTTGCCAATAATAATAAGCACTAGTTGCCAAGTTGCAAACACTGTGTCATTAATCTGTTATGCGCTGCACTCAATTACTCCATTTTCTCCAAGGAGTGAGGAACAGACTGTGGCCTTAACTGTGGTTTCACAACATCTATAATTAGAAAAACAATTATTCAATTCTATGATAATCGTGGTTGCAACACTGTGTAACACAAATCACACCCTGTACACAGCTGCGGTATCTTCCTCACTGTTCCCTCTCACCTTCAGAGTTCATTTGGGGCTAATGAACACAGCTCATATGAGCTGCATGCTCCCCAATGGTTCAGGGAGATATTTCACTTGTTTATGTTCACCATATGGTTGGTGCAAATTTTCAGTGCGGACCTGGGAATAGGGTTACCTTCAAAAGAGGTCTCTACGCACAAATGTCCTGTTTCATGTTTGCCTGTGTGTTAGATGTGCAATCGTTTTAAATGATATTTTTAGGTCACTTTGAGGCCAGTGTCACTGTTCTTCTACAAAAAACAAAAAAACACACAAGAACCTTTTTAAAAATTATTTATTATATATTTATTCACAGTGTTAATACTCTCCCAAAAAGGGGCAGTAGATGATCATCAGCATTCAAAAACTGGGGAGAAAACAGCACTGTAGGCAGACATCCAAAAAATGGAGGATGTTTATTAACAAAATATTAATGAAACAGAAATAATTTAGATTTCTTCTTCTTATTTATTTAATGCTGACAAAAGGAGTTACCAGTGAGCAGCCACGCACCCATGAGTGCACCAGCTTTAACACAGCTTTGATCAATATTTTTTTTAAAAGGCAGTGTATCAAATGACAACGTGAAACAATGTGAAAGGCATCACTCATATTGATGAACCTACAGAGAGTTATCACCTGAATCCGCAGCTCCCCTCCGGCAACATTTCCAGCTGCAGCAGGCAGCTGTTTACGGAGAATAACTCTAAAAGCCCACTGTACACTACCTGCTCAGCACCGTACAGCAGACTGACGCAGCTAGAGACTCACTGGTGAACACAGCAGAGCCAGATATTTCTCTCAGGTGTTGCTAGAGGCCAAAGAGCCAAAAGAGTGAATCCTGGACTTACATTCATCAGATAGCCTCAAACATCTGAACACATGATCGTGTTACTTCATAACTGCTGGATGTATAGAGAGGCAACTGTTTGCTAATAAGTTCACCCTACCGTACCATTTTAAAGGGTAATGATGTGCTGCATTCACAGTAACTACAAAAAAATCAGGTTAACTGCCTAATACTAAAAAACTGTATTGTTATTGAGATTGATAAGAGAAACACATCTAATGATAGCATGTGATATACCTACTTGTTTCTGCTGTCCCTAAGTGGCCAAAAGATCAATTATTAAAGGTTTAACAAAGTGTAATTTACTGTTTTACCCTTTCCTATGCAGAAATGGACAGTAGTGGCAATAATCAGCGATGCTGTGCAGTCACTCTCACATCCAGGAATAAACCTGCATGAAGCAAAGATACATACAGCCTCTGGTCTGCCTTGCATCTCCAGAGCTGACAGTGTCCAGATGTCTGCACAGTACTCATACTGATTGCCTGAGACAAAGTCAGCAATGAAAATAAATGCCTTGACTAGAGGAAAATCCCAACCAGATCAGAGCTGACGGACAGGAGAAAAGACAGCCAGTGAAGTAAGACAGGGCATTTACGGTCATCTGCAGAGTTTTTCCTTTATTCATCTACTTTATTTATTAATTAAAATATTTTGTCACGTTCTTCCTAGTTGACAGCCTTGTATTCACGCAGTCTACCCAACATTTCAAAGTCTATTTTTTCTTCGTTGTTAACAAATGGAGACTGGTGTTAGAACTAACAAGCTTAGTTGTTTCTGCAACATATATGCATCTTAATGATGTTGAAGCAATTGGTTGTCTCAGTAATTGCATCTTTGAAGAGAACTGCTTCACAGGCAGCACAAATGGCAATCTTCAGATTGGTAATTAAAAGTGTGCAGTCGACGCCGGGATGGGATAATTAAGGCGGTATAGACTCTCTGCTGACAGATGATGGAATGAAAGTTGTATTGATAAGTGTGCAGAGGAGGTATCAGTGGAGCCCTGTCACACTGAGGCACAAATATATCATCCATCCACAGGCAGCACACACACCTGTCTGACATATTACGGCTGTATATAGTTGCAATGGCTGAGGTGTTTGCATACTCATAAATTTCCATTATTGTCTAATGCATATAACTATGCCCAGCCCACATGAGTTTATAAGACACCTGAATCCAGTGTGCAACAACAAAGAAAGTCCAGAAATAGAAAAACAGCCAAAACATCCTTCACAATCAAATCCTCACACCATCTTTGAATACAACAGAATTCACGAATCACAGACAGAAACATTCACGATGTAGCACTGGAATAATATGAATACGAACTGAACAATCTATTTTGACAGTTGACAAAGTTGGCAAACTTTAACACAGCAAAATTAAACAGCCCTTCCAGCTTTTGCTCATGAGTACACCAGAATATATTTTTTTGAATGTGAACTCTCTTAAAACATCACAATTTGAACAGTACAAAGAACATGGAACTCACTTTCTACTTCACCCAAATCACATAGCTCACACAATCTGCTCACATCCTGAATATGTTGGAAATGACCAACCTCAGTGGACTGAGGAAGGATACCAGATGTTTGGTTAGATAAACAACATTTAACATGATTCGGGGCCAAACTTTTGTTTGATATGCACATGTGTCCTTACTTTTGGCTTATTTTTTCTATTTTCTGCCATTTTGATTTAATGATTCCACAGTTGGATTATTTCACATTTTCGTTGTACTGACGTGGTACCTGGCCCATGCCTTCCTGAATAGCTGGAATGAGAGCAAATATGAAGAGCCAGAAAACATTGTATACTTCTCTTCTGTTCATGTCTGCAGTTTACTGAAGTGCATTATTTGTGTTTTGCTTTGATTTATTGCTAATCTGTAATTATGAGACCACAAACTAACCACAAACTAACATTTAATATATCAATCTGTGAGCTGTACTGAGGAGGACTATAATTAAGAGGTAAATTGGGGTCACTCTTCAGTGACTTTGGGACAGATTTAATAATGGACTTGTAGCATGTTGATGGGATTATACCACATTCAAAGCATGTCATGAAAAGATAAAAGAGGGCCTCTAAAAGATGTGGAGATTTGAAAGCTTCATTTGGAGTACCTTCTATTCCTTTCTTCAATTTAGCTTCGTCTCCAGTTTCTTTAAGTGAATTCTTGAGCTCAGAATTCATGCCTTCATCCATCCTGCTGGAGCGTGTGAGTTGAATTTTCAACCATGGTAGGTATTTATAGAGGAGACAAATGATAAATCTTCCATAGAGGCAATACTTATGTGTAGGTTAGTAATTGCAAATGGACCGTGTTTATGTAGCACTTTTCTAGTCTTATTAGACGAATCAAAGAGCTTTCACAAAGCAAGCCAGCGTTCACCCATTCACACAAGGTGGCTGATGGGAAACTGACTGCCATCACCATTAAGCATGCACACACATTCACACCCTGATGGGTGCACATCGGGAGCAATTTGGGTTTCAGTGTGTTCTGAGCAGCCCCTGCAGGTCAGAGATCGACCTCCAAAATTCCAAATTAGTGGACGCCTGCTCTACCTCCTGAGCCACAGCCGCCCTCCAACCACTAAACGCTAAACTACTTGTAGTTACAATTTAAGGAACACACATCTTCCAAATTAAGCAAATTACTCACTAAGACCTTCCACTAAATCACCTTTAAGACAGCTGGTGAATGTGAGTTGCAGAGGTACGACCGAAGCTCTCAGCCACTGGCACCGGAGAGGAAAACAGGAAGAGGTGGAATTAAAGATGTTTCCTTAAAAGCTTCAGTTTAAGGAGAAAAAGGAAACGTGAAAGAAATCATGAACGGATGCAATTATCTGGCAAAAATAATGCAGTGAAGAACAAGAGCTGAGAAAGTGAATGCAACAGGTGATCTGCGGAGGAACCACGGCAAACAATGAAGACAGCTGCATCGACTTTGACATTAGAACATGATTATTGATATTAGAATTTTCTCATCTACTCTGATCAGTGAACAAAATATTATCACCGCTGCTCTGAAGTCTATTCCAGCATCGGGTTTGTATGTGCTGCTGTGAGAAACAACACGACAACCACTGCCTCAAGCCGAAACTGTTCCTGTTCGCTGTATAAGGCATTTATTAAAACAAAGAAAACAATTTGTAAGAAGGAACATTGTTCCTCTTACACATGAAAAGTTAACTTCATAAGCAGTACAACACATCCTTGCTCAATTTAATACACTTAGGGGTTTGCTGCAATAACCTTACTCAGCCTGGTATGACCACTTTATGCTGGCTAATGGGAGCTAATGTTAGAAAACTTCAGATATTGCTGTGCAACTGATAATATTGAGTGAGTTCACAGGCTTTAATCTTCTCTGTTTGTGCTACAGTTCCACTGCAAACAAGCATCACAGTGGTTTTAAACCGTATCGTAGCTCTGTGGTCTGGTTCCACTTGCTTTCAGTCAAGTCACCTCATGATGATGTCTTTTAAAGCGAATAGAGAATCTTGAAATGAGTGGAAATGAATGTGCCATTGTGTTGTAATTTCCACTTGTGGTAACAGTAAATTTACATAGTCTGATGTAGTCATACCATGTAATATTGGAAAGCTGTAGGAGGCTCCCGTGGCTTGCACAGATATACGTTGCATTGGGTGACTCCACGTTTAATTGAGTCTCTACACTATCAGTATGAATAATCTCACAATGATTGACGGCAAATAATTGTAAACAGGTCCAGCACTGCGTAGGCAGTCCTACAAGACATCACTGCGGTTTTATATTAAAGCACATCATTCACACTCGTGTATCATCCTATTTACAGAGTAGTTTAAACGTGCTGTATGTTAATGTTCATCTGTCAGGAGAGCCCATCAAAGATCACACTATTTACACATTTAGAAGATATAAGCCTGGAATCAATTTGCATAACAATTCAATGTATGTAAGCATCTATTGGGTTGTGCATTTTTCAGACTGGAATATAAACTAGAGAGGACTCAGATAAGTAGAAAAAAAGAAAGAAAAATGTGCACGTGCCGCTATATTCAAACTGAGCCAATCTGCTGGTTCTTAAATGTATGCATTAGGAGCTGCTGTACAAGTAAGATGAAACACAGACAGCAGATGATGGCATATAAACTCATGTTTCACTGATCAATAATTTACAAAGGAGTGACTGACAACATCCAGATCCCGTGGGATATGGAAGGTTAATGGCATACATGCATTAATGGGCTGAAATGCTAGAGGTCGCTCGGCAGGGTTATAACAGATAAGAAGACATCATTGTTCTCCGCTGACTGACAGAGCGAGCCTAAGGTATGGCGAAGGTGGCAGAGGTCACATGAGAAGACGTATCGCTTACAAGTGCAAAACACGTAAAACTCACAAAGAGGACATTTGATGGTGGACTCGTGAGGTGATTGTTTGCTGTTAGTGCTCCAGCCCTACAGCAGGTAATCAATAATGGAAGACTGACGCACCAGTGAATATACTTACCAGGAATTCATAGACAATGCATAGAGGGCCTGCTGTAGTATATGACAGCAGATTAGAATGCGTTCAGAACTAAAGGATGATATCAGTGTCGTTAGTACGAGCATTCACTGTTACAGATGTGTAAAATAGGCCACATTCAAAAGGCAGCTCTCCACGCTCGGCTCTGAATTGCTGCTCAAATCTGACTTCTTTTTTTTGAATGTTTTCTTCATATCTATTCTAGGATGTAACCAATATGTGACACCGATATGAACTGACAGCCATGTTGAAAAGGCTTGTGTGAAGAATGACAGTAACAAAAGATGTCACATTTCTGCAGCTTGTTTTGAACACACTTTGGTTTTGATGCCTGCCCTCTATTTTTGACTTGAATTGAGGCTTCTCCCCAAATATCAGTCAAGCCATTAATTCCACTTCCTTTCCACTGTTGTTTTCTATTGTCCTTCAGGACAAAGACAATCCTTGCTGCACTAAATTGCCAAAGTACCAAAGTTAAACCAGTACTTTCCGATGAATAAGACATAGCATTGTAGCACTTTATTTGGATAGTTATCTAAATGTTATATAAACATTTTACAATTAAATTTAAAGTTGCACCGTTCTTATCTGTAATGTATCTGTAATATTTTTAGCCATGCTACCGACTGTCTGTCAATCCGTCAATCCACCACTTTGTTCCAGACTAAAATATCTCCCTCAATGGATTGAAATAAAAGTCAATGACATTCATGGTCCCGAGAGGATGAATGCCTTTTATGATCCCCTGATGTTTGAACTGTCTTGACAACTAATGGATGGATTGTCATGAAATATGCTCCCCACATTCACGTCCCCCTAAGGATGACTTGAAATAACTCTGGTGAATCCTCTGTATTTTCATCCAGCACCATCATCAGGTCAAATATTTAACATAACATTCCCATCAGCCTCAGCTGTTCTTGGATGTGTTTGGTGCTAATTAGCAAGTGTTTGCTGATGATTGTTTGCTTGCTAACACGCTCGGCTAAAATGTTGAAAGTGATAAGCATACACTAATACCTACTAATAATAGGCATATTAGCATTGTAGTTGTAAACAATTTACCACACCGACATGAGCATTTCAGAGTATTTCTGTCTCTAAGAATTTACCTAAGACAATAGGATGTCTGCAAACTCCAGTCCTGTTCTATTAACAATGGATCAAATGACAGTGTGTAATGTGACAGGTGTCATTTCGATTCGACAAACTTATCAGAGAACTTTCTCTAACTTCCAACTTTCTCTACCAGCTCTTTTAGTTAATTGTTTTTGTTTTGTTTGCCGTGAAACTTTACAGTTTGGTGCAAAATATTCTAATAATTGAGTTCATATTGTGTCTCTAAGTAATGTCTTTCTTATGTTTATTTTTTTTACTGTAAACTAATAAAGCCTTGATGTTGTCTGATCAGGAAAGATGCTGCATGTATAAACTTCATTGCTTCATTGCCATTCCCACCACTCTCATCACTCTCATCAAGTTTATAGCTGAGATGTGTGAACACATCAAAATTGTTGAGGTTTTTAAATAAACTCTAAGATTAGCTGAGAAAATGTAGGTGAAATTATTGCCCATCCATCACACTTTACAGAGCAGCTTCAGATTCAGCTTTGACCTGCTGTACTTGCTGTATCTGCACTTGACATGTTGTTCTGTGAAATGTGCAATTATTACTGACATTTTGGTGGCACTTTCAGTTGTGTCTCCAAATAAAGTGGTTTAGATGATCTGGCGAGACTGCTGGCTTGTCTCCAAGCTGTCTGATTGTCTCACTGTTTGACTTGGTTGCAGCAATGCCTCCATATTCCCTGATCTCAGCTTTGCTGTGTGCAATGTTGTCATAACTGAATCACGGCCAGACGTGAATTTTAATAAACCAAATTTAAGCTTTAAGTTTTCTGTTGAGGCTAGGTCCTTAAAAGGCCTTTTCCATTTGTGCAAATGAGCTTTTCCTCCCATGATGTCATTTAAATTAGGATTCATAATTATTCGGGATGCAGGGTGTTTGCTGATATCTGACATGGCTGATTGCCAGTGCCAATACCAATATGTGCACATATATCGACTCCTCCTTGCATGATCGATGCTGGCCAATCGCTGCAAATAGCAACTTTGCTACCCATTTCAGACACTTCAGAAAACCACCACACTTCTGATATATTCACGTTATGTGCACAAAGTTGAAGCATGACATTATCAGCCTGTCCTTTTGGCAGAAATGTTCAATTTGGGCCAATGCTATTTCATTTTAAAGCCTTTACCAGCCTCCACCCATAATGGGACTATATTATCGTGCATATCTAATGATTATGATTTATGATTCATAACAGCAGACTCAACACAATATTGAGCAAAAGCTTAAGATTCTGTAAAGTAAAGAAATGTTGGCATGCACAGAGCCCAGTGAAGAACGAAGGTGATAACCGCAGTGTTTGTCAGCCGCAGCCTTCAGCAGTGGTCTTCCACGGAGCGTTTTCCCCGTGAACCTGGGAGGAGAGCTCTGCAGGCTGCCTGTCAGCTGTCCCATGGTGCTTGGAGAGGGCTCATGGTCTTTTTAATTCCCAGCCAAACTTCTGTCCATCACACCACTTTATCCCTACTTTAGAGCTCAGCTCAGGTCCACAAACTGTCACTTTCTGACATATCTCGCAGCCTACACCTCGACAATACCAGAAATATTGTCAGCTTCTCCCCACCCCCAACTCGCTTTCAATGAACAACAAATCATATTTTCAAACTGGATGTAGGAACAGAGCCTCCTGCCTACCTCCCCACACCAATCCCCTCTGTATTTGACTTTTCTCAGCTGTGTGTGTGTGTGTGTGTGTGTGTGTGTGTGTGATGAGGATGAGGATGAAACCATGTGTAGAATAAAATAAGAACTCCGGGTTTAGTCCATGACAGATCACTTCCGTGCTTATCAGGTGACCCAAGCAGTTTCTCCGGATTGTCCCACATGAGGCGTCGCATGTTGATAATAATGAGCGGAGGTGGATTCGAAGCGGCACAACATGCACAGCGCAGCAAAGGTAAAGAAGCCACTCCTCGAATGCTGCCATTCTCAGGAGATTTCCATGAATAAAGGATTAGCTACAAGCTGTGAGTCAAGCTCTGGTTCTTCCAGTTGCTTTACATATTTAAGGCCGAATTTTGCACCAGCAGAACAGGCGGCTTAAAGTCAGAGGAGATTGTGCAGCAGTTTTGTAAAGTGGGAATGAGTCTTGGATGAGTATATTGATGTAAGTTCCTGAAATTCTCAACATACCGGCGTTATCAGGTCTTCAATTTAAATGATGTGTCACACAGGGTGGGCTAAATATATATACCACAGTGCTAAAATGCACTTTGTTTGCACATTACAGAATTTATCTGTGACTGCCTCCTTGTAAATTTGTAGCTGAGAATGTTTAGTTGCAGTCTTAAAAAAGCCAACGATACGTGCGATTCCGCCGTGTTGGGCATATTTACAGTAAATCAATTTCTTTATGACAGAGATTATGAGCTGAGATCAGACAGCTTCCGGTGAGCTCTGAGGAAAGTCATATCACTGCTGATTTTATCTTCCAAGACTAATGCCTGGGAAACTGTCGAATCCATCATACATTTAATTGGCTCGACAGGATCTCTGCTACTGATATGAGCGCATGTACATGACTTTGATTAAATTTTCTGCCTCCCTAAACACCAGGTGATGCTATGAGAGTGAGAAGTCAGTCTTTAAAATTACCTGCACTTTGTTTGGTGAGGTGATGATCTTCTTGTGATGGGTAACACTGCATTCTTGAAAGGTTTGGCAGGTGATACAATGCTGATCTTATGAGCACAGAGGTGTGAGTATTAACAGACACTAGAGCTCTTCTGTCATAGAAACCTGGTTCTTTTGTGTGCAGACACTGAATGGATTAACCTTCATTTAACCCTGAATTGGCTGCATTTGACTCATTTTAGGATTGTGCTGTGTTTCCACCAGATCAGCTGTTGTTTGAGGTTCAGTTCAGAGGATGGTCACGTCGCCTGATTAATTGCCTGCATGATTAACAATCTGGCTGTTGGATAACTGGATGGACTTGTGCAATATCCAACATTTTGCTCATAGTAATGTTTTACATGTTGTGGCTCGCTGTAGTCTTGACTGAGACTGTGCTGTGATAGAAACTGAACTTCACTGCAGAGCATCCACAGCAGTTTATATTGTAGGAATCAGAAAGTAATGCTGCCTTTCTCTTTTTTTTTTACCAGTGTTTTTGATGACTTATTTGAATAAAACTTAATTGTCAATAATAAAGTGAGCATTCATTGATCGATCTGTACATTTTGTCATTGCAGAAAAGTTCATTAACATACTTACTGGAGAGTGTTTTCTCAGCTTAACGAAGATCAAATCTCCAGGTCAGTCAGTGTAACCACAACTTGTTGGAGCTGTTGACCCAATGTGTCAGCAACAAGAACTGACTCCAGCGTAATTTTGCCTTTCAACTTCCTGTCTACACTGTCCGTGGGATTGTGCTGCTTTGTGTAGGTGGATGTTATGTCCCATAGAGGTCCAAGGGTAAGTGAAGAAACATAAGGCCAATGTACTCAGGCTTTGCTTGTCAGAGAAAAAGTGGATGCATACTTGAAAATGGATACAAAAGATTACAAGTGAGGCGAGCAAATAAAGGAAAAGGGCAGCAAGTCAAAAATAAAGACAGAAAAAAACAGAAACTGAAGCTATCTCGCTGACAAAGAAAATAAAATGAACTAGAAACAAAAACCTGTCTATCCACTCTAATCTTACAGCTGCAATTCAAAAAAAGTTGGGACACTGTAAAAGATAAATAAAACACACATCCTCAATTAAAAACACTACAAAGGCAATATATTTAATATTTAGTCTCATCAACTTCATTGATTTCTGTAAATATCTGCTTATTGTGAATTTGATGGCAGCAACATGTTTCAAACCAGTTGGAACAGGAGCAACCAAAGACTGTGAAAGTTGTGGACTGATCCAAAAACACCTGTTTGGATCATTCCACAGGTAAACAGCTTCATTGGTAACAGGTGATAGTATCATGATTGGGTATGAAAGGTTCATCCTGGAAAGACTCAGTCGTTCACAAGCAAGGATGGAGAGAGGTTCAACACTTCAAAAAAAAACATGATTGTACCAAGGCTATAGGAGTAAGTGGGTTTATTACAGTAACTAGTGGTTCTCTACAAGATTATAGATAATCATCAAAATAAATCATACACTCAGATGGTGAACATAGCCATTCACTTGTGGCCACTTGCCTCACGCTAATAGCAGCAATGAAGCTTGCCGCCAGCTGCATTCATGCTAAACACCCCCTGCGTGTCTGTAAGCAACACTGAAACACATGATTGTATGAAGCACAGTGATGGACTGCTCAGGTCAAATCACCCTGTGGCCTGTTACCACTTCCGCGTTTGGAGCAATCAGCTAGCGGAGTGGTCGACTTGGCTGGACGGGAGGAGGATGTGAATGGCGCAGAAGACTCCAGAGCGAAGTGGACCAATCCTAGAAGGGGGACTAAAACGTCTATCACGATGTGAGAAATCTGGACCACAGGAATGACCTCAGTACAGTAGATACCCCGGCCAACAGAAGACGCCTGCTGTAATCACTGCACCATCATGGTGGCAAATATCTGACCACTTTTACTATATAATATCCTGTGTCACACCAGAGCTGGAAGACAATGAGCAGCTGATCATGTTGCTGATATGACAGACATAGACTATGTTGGTTGTTGTGTTTTTACAATGATTATCTGGTTAACCGTGACATGTTTCAAGTATTATAAATAACAATGGAAATAAAGAGACAAAACAAGAAATGGAACCAATGACAATAAGTGCAAGGCCTCATGAGGTCAGCAGTTTTTGTGGGGAATCAGGACCAAACACACTTATGTGGGATAGTTTAATAAGACACATAACTTCTGAAATATTGAAATATATTTTTTAAAATGATTTAAGATTGGTAAGGAAATTTTGTGTTAAGCAACCATTAGTTATACAGATCCCAATGTATCTGATAGGGCAAGGTAAGGATTAGGTAAACCATATTTTTGTATTTAGGTCAGCAGTGTTATAAGTGTGACTGCTTTTAATGAGTTTTTGTCCGATGTATAAACTTTAGGTTCTGTGTATAAAATTGTACTACAAAGTAGAAAAGTTTTTTCTATCTGTCTTTGCTGTAGTAACTTCTGGAAACTAATCTTTTGCTAATTTTTCCTTGGTCCTGAGGGAAAACGCTGCCTCTGTCTTGCCACCTTTCTTTCACAGTGCAACCTGTTGTAGTCCCACAGGAAAAGGATGCCTCAGTCTACTTACTCACCATATTTGCTGTGATTCTCCACTGCACACTCTGTAGTACAGCAGAAATCTCCTGAGACCAAGATCTGCTAACTCCCAGTGAGATGTATGAGTCCCACGAGCTAAAACACATCCACTGATTAAAGGCTTTCAATGTGAAAGTTTTATTGAGTCTTCTTGTCATCTCACAGAGATATCGTATTACATTAATACAATGGTATTACATTACTGAAGTAACAAATTGCAGATTCAGTTTAAGAAGCATATTGATCAGAAATTAAATGGGGGGAAAAAAATTAAATACAAACATCATAACGAGATATTAGAGCAAAAATAAACAAATACAAAACAATAATTAATAAAAGCATTTAATAGGAAGATGGAAAGGGATTCAGGGGATTTAGGTAACGGATCAGCACAAAATAAATAAAACAGTAAAACAGGATATAAGTCAAAGAATGATGCAGTATAAGTCATCAAATGAAGAATAATGCATACAAATCAACTATTCTACACTCTTAAGTATGTCGCTTCAACACCTGTGTCTCCACTTCAGGACAAAATATAGCCTACTTTCCAGCAAAACACACACATATTAACAAATGACAGGTGTTGACTTAACAATTCCCATGATCAACATACCATTACATATTACATGAATATTAAATATTAGAAAAATTATAAATATCAATAGGAAAGTGTGTTGTGCCAAAACTGTCTCCCAGATGTGTTGACAATGACAGACCCTGTGAGTGTATGTACAACATAAGAAAAAGGCATCAAACGTTCAGAAAGAAAATCTGTGCATAGCAAACAAATCTGAAAGATAAACTATTACAACAACATATCTTTACATCTTTACATTTCGTCATGGCAACATCATTGCGACTTTTGTGAACTTTCTGTTTTATGCCTTTAATCACTCAGTAGTACATTGTATGAAGACTTCCTACAAATTATGTTCATCTAACTATTTTGCATCAGGGAAATATGTCCCAGGTCAAATGTGATAATGTAGTAATTGCAATTATGTTTTCTTCATCATATCAGACAACGCTGGATGCAAATTCTTTGCAAAATATTAATTGCTGTAATGTGATATTCTGATGTGTACAGATCACATATGTTGAATAGCAATATATGACGGTTGTTATGTCATGGATGGAATCATGGATGGAATTTGAAAGACAAATGCTGTTCAACATGTGCAAGTGGATGAGATGCAGTTTCACTTATCAATATTCTGTGTGTATTTGCTTGGTTATGGTGGATGCTTTATGAAAAGAGCACTAAATGCACAAAACAATTTTCAAAAAGTTTGTCCTATCTTGTGCCATCTTCTCCTCACTACAATTCCATTTTTCCTTGTACAAAATCACGAGATACAATTTTACAAATAAAGTAAATAAAGTTTGATGAGCTCATTCTTTTGCAAAATAATTACAATCTTTATGTCCTAAAGACAGGTTGATGGCAGATTTGAGGAATATAAAGTCGATAAGGCAAAGCAGCTTTGTTACACACCTGTGAAGAATTCATGTGGACAGCTGTTCCAAACATACAACTCATTTAAGCAGTGAATCCAAGTGTTTCTTGATTCCTTGTATATTGTTAAAACAGAAAAAAATGACAGCTGTCCTAACTCTGTAGATGAACAGACGCTGGTGTTAAAGTGTTAATCCTGAAGGTTGACTGTTTTCATGAATTTGGTGACACCTGTGGTGACTCTAGGTCATGTCAGGTTTTACAGGTAACCTAAATGGCTTCATGCAATATGAAACATGCATTGTGGACTAAAGCCAGGAAAAGCATTAATCTGAAGAATCTGTAAAGCTATAACCCCCCAAAACTAGCGTGGACTGCATTGTTAACTAATATGGAGTGTAACAAGGATTGCATTTATTAGAAAAGTAGGACTGAATGACTGTCTTTTAAAGAAGGAATGCCAAGTCGAGCTTCTCCTTAATGAGCAGCCTTTTTCACAGCAGACATTTTAACTTGTCACAGCAGGAAAAGCTCAGGTATTATTAATAACATTGACAATGGTGTTATTTAGGTGTGGATGCAAACAATGTTATGGAGCCGACATGCACAATACCAGGCCTGAACTGAAATGGCCACAGAAGATTATTATTAAAATTAATGTTACATGTATCAAATCTATTAAAGTCTAGGTTGGGCAGTACTACTGCATATGTAAAAGGAAATGTATAAAACTTTTTGTACAACTTTAAAAAAAAAAAAAACTTTTCTGCTAAATGTCCTCAAGTGATGTCACTTGAGTCAGCGGCGGCCGGGCTACAAGTTTGAAAATGAAACAGATGTGGGGGTGTGAAGGAAGAAGTGAGCTTTCCAGACCTCTGTAGCCTCTCTGCTCGAGACCAGAGGCTCGAGGCTACATTAGCTGCTACTAGCATGACACACACAAATCTCTGACTGAACCGTCTGGTTCTGCTCTATCGATTTTGATCCTTTTGTTTTTTCTAAGCTGTCCTTTGCGAATGTTAGAAGAGTGCAATGCAAAATCAGTAAAATACTCTTTTAAGGCAAACATTGTTGTTTTGTTTGAGAGTTTGGCTAAGGCTAATAGTTGAAACTTAAACTGTGATGTGGTTGTGTGTTGTGTGGTGTCAGGCACTACACTAAAAACTGCACAAACAAATAATCAGAAGATACAAAGAGGTACAGCCATTACCAGTATACATGTTTCATGTGGTATGAAATCAAAAGATGATGTTTGTTGTTAACATCATTTCTTGTGGACACTTGTAGCCTACATTCTGTATCTGTGCCTGATATTTGGGGAAAATATTATCCTAATTTGTTTTGTTTCTGAAAGTTACATAAGAATATCAATATCACTTTCATATCTGTGCATTAACTACGGAGCTGGAGGTGGAAGTCTTAGCTTAGCTTAAAGACTGGAAGCAGAGGGAAACAGCTGCAAATCAAAAAAGTATAATTCCTAAAATGTCAAATTATTCCTTTAATTTTGCTGGACTCTGTAAAGAGACAAAGTCGGACCAGACTTAACTTTACCTAAGCCCTGCCCCTTTCCTATTTTGGTTAATATATCAACCAAAATATTTGTATAAATAGTGGAATGGATGGACCAAGATGGACAAACTAAAAGTGGAAAAAAAGGTTGTGCTGAAAATCAGAGAGAGGAGAGGTTGCAGTCCCATTAAGACTGATGCAGCCAAATGTTTTAAAATAACAAATTACTCATTTGGCGCCGTTACCAGTCAATCACCTGAGCCTGGCGAGCCTGGAGGCCCTGGCAGCAGAGAGGAGAGAGAGCAAAGAGAGAGCAGCCCGGTGATACCAGTTCAACTGTTAGTGGAGGCTTTGCAGACAAAAGACAAAAAAAATAAAGCAAGGTTTGGGTTTGGCTGGCTATTTAACTCAGGGGGGCCTTTAGTTGACACGTGTTAAACCTTCATAAAGTCGATGCACTCGTCATTGTCAGTTGTGGAGAACCAATCACAGTCTGGATGGGGCGGGACATTGAAAGAAAATCGACATGCTACAGTAAACTTTCAAAATATTCATGAATGGTTTTGATTTTGACGAGTTAGTACTTAGCATTAACAACTTAGAAACTAAACATTATTGTCCACAACTGCACAAAGATTCAATGAAGAAATAAAACTTGCAAAAATTATGTGGTTGTGTATTTCTTAAACTGCTGTATTGTCCAACTTTAATTAATACAGTATGATACTAGTGGTAGGCTGCTATTTATGCTATTATAGAAATGTATAATGAATATACTAACATTATATAATTAATATATTAATATTACACTAAGATGAAACTATTGTATTAACATTATACTTCTTATTTAATGACAGTAGATTTAGCCATTGCCATTGTGCCAATATGTGCTCCTTCTAGCCAGCCTCTGCTTAAGCGACACATTCTGATTTTTTCTATTTTACATTGATATTTACTGAAGTTACTGTTCAGAAATCTTGTTTGTGAAAGTGGGGTATCGCTGGAGGAGGGGTATATATAGTTTGCTGGGCTGGTTTACTGCCCAGTCTGTCTTCGTATAAATATATTATATAAATACAAATACAATTCTTTCAATTGTACTGTATGTGAAGTAAGTGAAACCTTTTGGTCTGTAACATTCATAGAGGCCACAGCAAGCCAAGAAATAACTTGGAAGTTGAGGCAAAATAGGTGGAAACAGAAAGTGGAATGGGGAAAGTGGGACATGTACCTGTGCTCAGGTTCATTTCAAAACGCCAGATAAGAAATTCATCTTTCCATGTTTATCAAACACATGCATTCTGGAGGATTGCAGTGGTCCTGAAAATGGCAGATGAAAATGTTTTCTAACTACGCTGTTGCCTATGAGTAACAGTCCAGCCACAGATTTGTGGACATTTGACAACCTGTCAGAACGCTCCCATCATCCAGTTTTGGTTTGCAAAGCAGTGGTTGAGAAACGGTCTTAGTTGGCTGCTTATTCCACAAATCTGACATGAAGAAGAGAATGGGGAACTATTTTCATTCTAATGTCCAGAGCTAATTATAAAGGCATTAGAAGCTACAAAATGAAGACAGAAAATACAAAAAATATCATGAAACAGCAAATCTTCACTGGAACTGGACACAGACATCCTTTAGAGTTAAGACCTGGGAAGAAAGAAAAAGAAAGTATATTAATCATGGAAAGCATGTTGGCCTATTTAAAACAAGTAGCGGTGAGATGGCACATACCTCTGCAAGCATTGCATTACAATCTACTGTATATTTGTAATTCTAAAAATATAAAATGTGCATCAAAGGACACATCATGATAGGGTATGCAGATTTTTAGAGAGCCCTTAAATCCTGGGAGTATTTGCTCTTTGTACAAGACTACATTGAGCAAAAGAGTTATATGAGACTTATGACCACAGATGTATAATCATTTAAATATGTGAAGATGCTGCAATGCACAGACCAAATGCTACCAAAATTTAGAGCATCACTCGGACTTCATGTGCACATGCATATGCATTCATGTACCTTTGTATACATCTCATCAAAATTTGGTTATAAACCCATTTTTTAAGGTAATGTTCAGTTGGACTTTCAAAAACAAATGAATATTCCAAATACATTATGTACTTAATGTGGTGAATAATGGATGAAATGTGTACTATTAATGGTGAAAAGCAAGTTTTGCTAAACATTCAAAATGTAAATCTATGTAGATGGAAATGGAATGGAAAATATAAATGAGTTAAAACCAAGAAACTGAGGAGAAGCAGTTGTGCTTGAACATCTTGGCCCCTGGCAGAACCAAAGGTCACTGAAATCAGTTATGTAATTTTTAAGATACCCTGTTAACACACAGACAGACAAAAAGGATTGAAAACACAATGTTGTGGATGGAGATTACTGTATATTTTGTGTCTCTTCTTCCTAGTTGTATGGTGCAGTCATATTGCAATTTCCATGTATATTCTGAAGGCCTTGTTCAAGCTACGGTAAAGCTGATAAACAGTATCAGTCACACAGGGGATTAGTTACACACAGTGCACCCATCCCACTGCCTCTCTGCTTAATTCCAACTCCAATCATTTGCATGCTGCAGAGTGTTTGAAACTTACTGGACATCTTTGGTATGCGGATGGGGCCACTGCTGGTGCCATCGCCCCCTTCAGTCAGAGCTTTGATCTCAATGAGGTAGTCCTCTCCAGAGGGGATTTGCAGCTCCACACTGGTCTTATTGGTTTCCAGCACAGTGGTCCTGCTGTGCCAGTTCTGACGATACACAACCTGGAGGAGAGTGTGGATGCTGGGTTTCATTGTTTGATCCCAACAGTCAGAAATTAAACCTTCATGACCTCTTATATGGCTTCATTCAACATTTTAAATGAATGTGTTAGAAACAAATGAAGCCGCAAAAGCAGGAGGAAGTGTGTGCAGCCAGATTTTGGTTAAAGAGTCTCTCTCCAGAGAAGGGAATGAATTCAAAATGCCTTGTGAGGTGCTGGTTTGACTCAACGTGGAGGAGCACAGGCTTTTCAAAACAGGGCCTCAGACATCCTTTTTACACATTTAGTCATGTAACTTCATCTTCATCAAAATGCAGCATAATGTTTTATTTCAGAGTTCAAAAGAAACAAGCAGCGCAGAGAGCCAAACTGTCAATTTAGTTTTAAAAAACAAGACATTTTTACTTTAAACACTTTTAATTATTGCCTTTGCCAAATTACTAAACCCATCCTTTCTACACACACTGCACACTCCCTTACAACAAAGCTCTAAGACTTATCATTAAATGAGCATATATATATACATGCATATTCATACATATGATTCTTTGTACTAGTTGGAAGAGGCTGAATTCCTTCTGTGGCATGACGCCTTTTATCACCTGCAACCGATCTTTTAATTTTGAAAGGCCAGACAGGGCCAATCCATAATGTTACACTGGAGTGCTGAGGTCTATCTTTCCACCACAGTGAGAAAGCCATTTATTGGACTGACAGCTGCTGGGGCTCTATTTGTTTCCCCAGTTCTGGAATTTCTGCTATTACTCTGACAAACTCACCTTGTATCCTGTCACCTCAGACTCATTTTCCATTGCCTTGACATGTTCCCAATTTAGAAAGATCTTGGAGTTAGTCAGGTTCCACTCAATATTCCCTGGAGGCTGACTTGGAGCTGTAAGTAAAATACGTAATTATATACGACTTGAGGTTCACAAATGAATGCATAAACCATGTCATCAATAGTATTCTCTATGCTAACTGTGCAGTCCGCAATGATGTAACCATGCGCTGTTGCAGCAGAATGTATTTCATACTATATGCTCTTTAACCTTGTGGAAGACACAAGAAAAGAAAAATGGAAGAATGCACGCTCTTTGATTACCCTTTCATTTACGTGCGTGAAAACACAGCTTATGAGGATGAAATGAAACGTTGACCCTGAAGCAGCAGAAAGTCTTTACCGCATCATATTTCAATAAACAGGTTCTCACTTAGGTAGTACGGCTGAAAACAATGTAGAATATAACCTGAAATTGTAACTTAGCTGAGGTTCATAGTGGAGAGCTTGCAGTCCGACCAGGGGGGAGGATAATAAATGTGAGTAAACTGAATGAATGAACAAATTAATACTGAATGAAAAAATGTTAAAATGTGGCTTATGTGAGTATTATATTGAGGGACTGGCCTCAGATTTGTAATTGTACTGAACGCAGTTACATGCAGTTTTTTATCCATTCATTTGACATATGTCTGCCAAGAGTCTTCTAAGGCTGTGAATGCAGTGATACAGTGATCACAGCTTCAAATGCATTCACTTATCTCTTAACGGACATATTCACAGTTTTTCAAATCTGTCTTAAAGGAAGTGATGGGGGACAAAATCCACAGTCCTCATCTTATGCAAAAATGTATTGCTATGAGACTTCAGCAGTTTGAATTAGAAATAGTATTCAGACTCTCTCTGCAGACTGACTTGGAAAACTGTGAACCTATCCTTTAATGATTTTTGGCTCTTTACACATAGTTCTGTCACATTAAGATCACGTTTTGCAAAATGTCTAGCACAAGAGTAAACACTGAGAGCAGATTTTATCTTCTGCCCAGAATCTTGTTCCACGCATTTATTTCTCATCACTCATTCACTGTGTTAAAACACCTTTTGACTTTAAAGTCGCAATGAAGTCATATGTAACTGTTTGCTAAAAAAAAAACAGATGCAAAAAGAGTGGGAAAAGCAGTCGTGGCATGGAGCATAGGAGTGTGTCAATGTAAGGTGGAAAGAAAGTTGGAGCTAATTTTATCAGACTACAGGAGTACAGCAATTTATAATAAGAGTGTTACCAAAGAAAGTGTAAGGATATTAATGCTCTTTAAAAAAAAAAAGGGTGCATCACCTCTACATGCCTGCAGGTTTGAACTTATGATTTCATGCTGAGGAGTCTTGACAGAGGTGTTTCTGTTTGCAGTATTTTCTGTTTAGACACCAGTACATGGTTTTAAGGTTGAAGATGTTTGAGGACACAACACATTACAGGGCATGTATTTACTGTGATGTGAGTAGAAACACATTTTTGGTGTGATCTCACCTAGTCTCAAAATTGAGACTAGAAAACAAGTGAGAAAAACTGTAACAATAAAAGTGATTATAGGCACAAATAAGTTAAAAACTTAAGAAGTACAAAAAAAAAAAGTACATTAATTGCAAGTGAAATATTGTCAGCTGAAGTTCTGAAATAGTTTGCAATGTACGTTTAGGCATAAGCACTGAAAGAAGTATGTGTCATTTTAAGTGTTTAAAGCAGAAAGGACTTGAAATCAGTAATTGCTGAAACATGTGAAATCTCTATTTAATCATGCACATAGGCAGTTGAATTGTCTTGTGTATTTAAACAGCTAAAGTAGTTGCAGTAGTGAAGTAGCTGAAATATCAGTCGATGTCTAAGCAGTTGAAATGCCATTGGATGAGTAAGCACTGAAAGCAGTTGAAGTGCCAGTTGAAATGTTAAAGATGAAATCAGTTGAACTGTCATTCAGAGAGTAAGGGGTGAAAGCTATCACAATGTTAGTGGAATTCTAATTGATAAAAGCCATTGAAATTTTAGTTTGAGTTTGACTGCCAAGATAGTTGAAGTGTGGGCACTGCAAATACTGCATCAGGTGGTATGTTCGGTTCATGGTGACAGCAGTTAAAATGCTGTCTGAATTATCTGGTCTCTTAGTTGTAAAGTTAAAAAAAAAAATGTTGTGTCCTCGACTGAAAACACTTTGAATATTACTTTTCATATTTAATTGGAAAAAGCAAAGTCTTCTTAAAACAGTACTCATATGTCCACTGGAAAAGCTCTAGTTATTCCTCCTCCCCATGCTGGCGGTGAAACAATCCCTTCCTAGAGCTACGACCTACAGACACCTACCAGCTAAAGGAATAAAGATGATTTAAGTAAAGAAAACAATGAAACAAAGCACATGTTTTTGGCTCCTGTGTGTCTGGACTCACGTGGTTTCTTGGTGGTGATGTTGAAAGCAGGGCTGCAGGGTCCGAGTCCAGCGCTGTTTTGGGCTCTGACCGCGATCAGATAAACCGTGCTGGCCTTCAAGCCAGAGAGCAGAGCCGTGGTGTTGATAATCCTCACTCTCTCTGCTTTGCTCTGCTCAGATCCTTTCTCCCAAAAAAGAACCTGGACCAAAGACACAAGGGTTACCACAGATTTTCAGCCACATTGCTTTGTCTTTTTCCATTTTTTATTTAAGCGGTTGCAAGTGAGTCAGATCTTATTAAGAGTATCACAATGTGCTTATAAAGGAGAACATTGTTATAATTATTCTAGAGTGCATATAGGTTGAAAGTGTAGTACACTTAGTACAAGAAGTACTAGGGCACACACACTTATGGAGATAAATATATCAAACTTACTTTAAAGGAATCACATTTTGGGGCTTCTGCTTTCACTTCATTAAGTTATAAGAAATATGGGTTCATCTAGGTTGAAGTGTTTAATATGCCAAAGCAGTGGCTCTCTAGGACCTCACTTGAAAGAAGGAGGGGGAAAAAAAAGCAGGTCCATGCTATCAGCTATACTGTAGGTCCTGAGGCAGGCCAACCCATATTTTGAAACTACCTAGTGATACTCTATCTGGCAATCAGCAATACCAAAAGCAGCACTCGGAGTGAGGAGTACAAGGATAAGGAGCATGTCAGAATCTGTATTCATTGGGAGATCATTTGTGACCCTAACACGAGGCAGGAAAACCAGACAGGAAAATGTCAGACCGATGGTTTGAGAGTAGGTACTTATTCAATTGGCTGCACGCAGGTTTTCAGGGATCTTCCTTGGGAAAGGCAGATTAGCTACAAGGCCTGGAGCTGCTGATAACAGATGCATCTAGGGTGGGGTTTTTTTTTTCCGCCAGCAGATTAATTATTGCAGTTTTATCTGCACTTGGGAAAAAAACCTGAGCAGAAGAAGTTTACAGTTTTAACACCACCTCTGCTAAGAATCTAAACACACCTTCAAAGAGGGATGAAAGAGAGGGATCTAAGGAGACTTAAGCTGTCTTGCTGCATCTTAAAGTCTTATGGAGACAGTGGCAAGAGAGTTCATCATACCACCAGTGTTTCAACAATAGCAGTGTTTGTGTGTAGGAAGCACAAATATTCAAACATTACTTTCATATAATCAGCTTCAATTGAACCTGGTGGAAAAACATGAGAAATATGAGAAAGAGTCATTCAGCCAAACAGTACAGTATTGAAAGTGTATCCCTTTCCTCAAACATCAATTGTCATAGTGTAGCACTAGGACACTAGCACTACTGTGCTCATTGGGACCTTCAAAGCAGCAGAAATTTTACTGCAACCTTCCCCAGATTTGTGCCTCGAGACAATCCTGTCTCGGAGGTCTACAGACAATTCCTTTGACTTCATGCTTTGTTTGTGCTCTGACATGCACTGTGGGACCTTGTATAGACAGGTGTGTGCCTTTCCAAATCATGTCCAATCAACTGAATTTACCGCAGGTGGACTCCAATTAAGCTGCAGAAACTTCTCAAGGATGATCAGTGGAAACAGGATGCACCTGAGCTCAATGTTGAGCTTCATGGCAAAGGCTGTGAATACTTATGTACACGTGATTTCTCCGTTTTTTTACTTTTAATAAATTTGCAAAAATCATTTTCTTCTTCTTTTTTCACGTCGTCATTATGAGGTTTTTTAACATAACAAAATGTGGGAAAAGTGCTGTGAGTACTTTCCGGATGCACTGTATATAGTATAACCTAATAAAAGTCACTGTATTTACTCAGAACATCTTCCTTATGACAAATACTATATTTTCCAATCAAAATAAGCAGCTGCTGACACAGTCATTTAATGCAAATACAAGTTCCAACTAACTTCACATCATTTCTTGTTGTAAGAGCCCTTCATAAAGACACTGCAGTTTCATCAAAGGCGAGCAGGACATTACACAATAGAGCAAAACTAACATTCCACCAAAGGTAGAAGCCAAGAGGAACACTACAGGTCTAAAAGAAACAACTACAAAGACAACACAGAAAGCAGGAGGGAGGTAACATACAAAAGACACTCCAAGTCTTTGTGAGATGATCTGAAGTACATGTTCATAGCTTTTAGAATGAATAACACATTGAGTTGTCAGTCAGTGCAATGGAGGGAGCAATAATGCCCATAATCTAAGATGGTGAGCACGGAAAACTGCACCCTGTCCACCTCACCATTACAGATTGGTAACAGCACACTGACAGTCTTTGATACCAATCCTGGAGAGTGTGTTGCTTTCCAGCTTCAGGACGACCTGCTGGAGTGCTTTAAAGGTGTACTTGAGTTTAGGCTTAAATAAAATGGCAGCTGCAGACGCTGTTCTATGCAATCTCGCCCTCGAGGACAGTCCAGATGTCTGTTGGTTCATGCGCTGGCACTGTGGTCTTTGATAACATGTCTTCCCACTGTGGTCTCCTTCATCCCTGGATGAGAGTTTCATGAACTGAAAGTCAAACAAGATCAGATTAGAAATAAATAAATAAACAAAATAAAAAAATACACGTGTGCATTCAACATGGACTTTGTCCCCCATCTCCTACACTGTAGTCATGTTAGGAGGAACGACTCCACACACCAACCAACAACCCTTTCAGCCTATATATAGCATTTTAATATTGTACTAGATAGATATACTGTACTTTCTGGAAATGAGGAGATTTCCCATCAGGGGACAGCCCATCTAAGTGATTATTCAAGAACCTTAAAATGCAGTTAAAAATCAATGATTTAATATGAATAACACTCACCACTACCACGAAGACTTTGGAGCATCACTCAAAGCACAGCAAAAGTCAATCAATGTCCCCGACTGGAGGAACATCGATATTTTCTTTTTTTTTTAATCTAATGTTGTCATTGGAAAAAAGTTGTATAATTTGACCTTCTGCACTCCTCTGCTGTCACCAGAAATGAAATATTTCATTTAAAAATGATCATTTGTCCTCACACATCTCCAATGCATTGTGAATGCCTGAGCTGTTTGTCTCTACTTGTAAAAACTTGTCACACCTGAGAACCAAAGCTAAACCCTGAGAGAGAAAAATCATGCTGGACTGTTCCATGAACTCCGGCAGCACATTTCTTGCACATATTCATTAAACATCAACATTAACTAATACGATTTTAAAGTTATTTCAGTGCTAACTAGTGACTGGTCGCAGGAAGTTGCTTACAGGCAGATAAACTGGATAACACTAAAAATAACGCACATCAATAGACCAGCTCTAACTTAACTGATTTGATGAACATTACTTACCTTCACTGTGTAGAAAGCGCTGGAGGTCCACGACAAATCCTCTGACATGAGAGAGAAAATGATATCCTGGGAACCAGACAAATCTGAGAGCTCATTTTTTATTTGCTGGGGCATTTCCATCTGTTGGGCCAATCACAACTATTTATCTACCATGGGCCGGATTTGATACGAAACAACCAGCAGGGTATTAGAGAGGCAACAGGCAGAGCCTGAACATTCTCACATCTAACTCTGTGAATTAAGGGTTTACTTTGACCAAACCAGAGTTGGTGATTGTTGGAACACTGGAAAGACTAACCACAATGGTTTCGGTGAGTTTTATTTTGTCATTTGTGTATCTGTCTTTTTAATTAACTTTATGATGATCTGCAAGGTTAAATGACTGTTTTTGTCAGTGGAGTCTGGTTAAGCGATTTAACTGCTGTTTTTGGTTGAACAAAAAGGGTCTCAATCTTTAACAAAAAGGTCTATCTCCTTTCTATAATGTTGTCAGACTCCACTGCCTGTCATTGGCAAAGACAAGCACTTTTTTGGACATACTTTGTTGCAGTTGCCCCCAAGGATTCCTTTGCAGGCATTACAGCGCGCTGATCAATTCCAAAACTTTTGTACCAATTAGTCATTTAGACACCAAAATATTTAAGTATGTACGTATGTTCACAGACATATTGATGCTACATGACCACAGGTCATCTCTGCACACTGTAGTCGCTCAGCTCTACGTCACACGTTTCATTGTTACGATTGGTTGTACGTTGATCCGAGAGATCATCCAGAGGTTTGGTCTGCGGGCCCATTAATGACCCCTTGGAAATCAAAAATGAACTGAGACGTTCCAGCATGACTTGCATTTGTGAATTGGTCTGGTGTTTGGCCCTTGGCTGCTGTTGAGCCCGTTCCCAGCAGGAGGAGCATTCCATTTTGAACAAAACATAACTTTCATTCTGCTAAATCAGTCCTTGTATTCAACTACATTACATTTTACAATTATAATGTAGAAAATTATTTACATAGAGTCAGCTTAAGTTAGTGATACTGACGCATAGTGTTTACTTTTGCAGTTACTGTGTTACACTTCACACCATGAAATGTTCTTGGCAAAGAAGCTTGAGGACTTTCAGTGCTTTTACACTTGAATCCTTAAATGGTTTATATCTTTAAATGTTAGGATCTGCACATTGTTTGCATAATTTTGTCGCCTCATCAGCCCAGCGGCGCACCACCACTTAAATGCCCCCTCAGTCTAATTGCAGAGGAATGAACCAAATTGCCACTCTAGCCAATACCAAAATAAATGATGGCCTTAATGAGACATATCCTCTGGAAAAACACTGTCTTGTGGGGTTACAGCAAAAGCAACTTTGTTGTCTAATCACATCTCAACAAGTCACAGTTAGGGTTAGCCCACGGCTAGAAATGCAAGTGGGAAAAGGCCTGTAACTGTTCTCATTTAAATGCATGCTTGTGTTCTGTGTTTTACACCAATATGTCACCCATATATTACAACTGTCACACTTCTGTCCACCACCATTTTGCAGCATCTATCAGTATTTTTTAACTTGGACTGATCCATTACTTTCGCTTTTTAAATCATTGGTTGGAATTGAATCATGTCTCCTCCACTGAAGTAAACGTTCATGTGTGACTTAATGTCAAACTCTTTAATTAAGCTTTGATCAGTTGTGAAATTCTGAAAATAAATAGCTAACTAAATATGAAATGAGTCAATTTCTAACAGTAGACTCAGCATCTGTTCATTCGGAATATAATATCTGATAATTACTGCATATTTTGCTGTTGCTATATTACTCAAATTAGAAACCAAAGTGAAACATAATGGACTGTCTGGTTGCTGAAACAGCCTTGTGCAGTACATTAGTTGGCATTGTGCCCAGCTTCTGCAGTTCAATTCATCCACTTAAAATATGATTTGAGAAGCAATTTAAGCTTAAATTAGATCAATTAGAATATATATCATAAAAACTCAGTGGACTCTGGAAAAGTTTGCCATTGTAAGAATTTGAATATATATCCCACATGTTGTCTTGTCAGATGAAGCACCCAGCTCCTACTTGTGTTTTTCTAGATAGGAAAATATTAATAATGATGAATTCAATATTTCTTGACATTACAACATTGTTGAAATATATTTATATTGTTGTGGAGTGACATATTTTTATATCAAAGCCAAATCTGTAACATTATTTTCCTGATCTTTAGCATGAAAACTCATGCAAACTGCTCTGTGGTGTTCTGTCTCGTGGTGCTTCAAACTCCAGTCTTATAACGCGGTGTGCGCCAAACTCTGGCAATGACCTCAAAGCTTCTCAGCAGAGGTCAGGCCACCTGGGTATACCCTACAATGTAAGATATCTGGGGTTTTAGGTGAGAATGTTATTTTTATCTAGGTTTTCCGCAGCCAAATCCCAGGGGAGTGTTTGTTGTCGAGGATAGTGATATATGATGTTCACACTTTCTCTTATTTATTTTATTTCTTTTTGAATAGCAGACAGCCTCTGTATTGAGTCTGGGACTGGGACAGCTGCCAACAGACCTCTTCATCCCCTAGATTAGCCTGTGAAAAATCTGCCACTCCAACACATGCAGTATTTTAATGTCAGAATATTTCCACCTTGTCCCCAATGGCGGTTCTATTCAAATAAACGCCAGCTTATTGTACTGCCAGTCTTTCAGGGATTAATGTCTACTCCTTGTTTTAATATTCCTTGTAGCACTATTATTTCAACTTTTCCTTATTCATACCTCATATGCAATGATCTTCTTGCTGCTGGACCCAGGGGGAATCGGTTCCCAGTACACCTCGATCTCAGAGGCTGACAATGTGCGGGCCCATACCCTTGATGGCGCCTCAGAGGGCTCTAAATAGGAAAGATCATGAATTATGCATGTTTGCAATTAAGAGTGAAAGCATAGGTTTTCTTGAATTAACATGATCCAAACTTTATTTCTCACCTTCCTCTGCAGAGAACACTCTGACGGCTCTGCTGAATCGGCCCTCTCCCATGCTGTTGTAGACTCCCACTTTCACTTCAAACTGTGACAGAGGTGCGATGCTGTCGTTTCTGTAAATATATCTCGATGCATCAGGTGACGCCAGCACTGTCTGGATCCAGGTGCTGCTGCCAAGTGGGCGGAAAGCCACGACATAGCCAAAGTCCTCTCCGCTCTGCTGTTCCTCTGGAACTGGCTGAGATCGGGACAGGAAAGTTACGCCTTTGACCCAAACAACTGTGAGCAGAAATTTGATTAGGGACTCGTAAAAAGTAAAGTAGAAATAGTGTTTTATGTCTCGCAAACTATTGAGCAAATACAGCATCTTTCTGCACTGTGAACTGCATCCAAGAAATGTAAAGGTGTCACCTAATTCTGGATTTACACATGTGAAATTTGCACTAGCTCCATATCTCCATTTTGATTTACACAACAGGAGGAGTCAGCAGGCAGCAAATCAGAAAAGCTCTGCCTTTGATTAAAAGCCACTCCACTGGAGCCAGGCCACTATAGACACAGTCACTCCGCCAGGAGTCCACTCTCGACAAAAGATTCAAAGAATCCTCCGTCACAATGAATGCACACTCAAAAATGCCTGTGATCATCTTACCTCCCACATGATGACAAGTTCTCCGCGAGCTCCTCCACCACCACTCACATTAACTGGTGCAACCTTGGGAACTGAACAGGCACAAAGGAAACTTAATCATCCCTTGGTTTGGACTATTATACCCCAGGCAGGTACAGAGGCCAGCCTATTAAAGCACACAGCTTTGAATGAGGTGATCACAGCCACTCTGCAGAGCTGCTTATTTACAAAACGGGTTCATCACACAGCAGAGGAATTACGTTTTTGTTGACAGTGCCTTTACCGCTCGTGCAGGGCGCTGTTATTAGCTGAGCACCGTATGTCAGCCCCATGTGTGAGGCGCAACGGGAAACCTGTTCCCTTGTGATTCAACCAGCGGGATGGAATTACTCAGCTAAGCTGCTCCAAATAGACACTTTCATGTCCTTGCCTTGTGGCATTTGCAGATAGGTCATATTTTCTGTTGATGCAACTATTAATTAATCATAGCCCAAGTTAAACAGTGCTGACACACACGAGCTTAGCGTTGATGCTCAAAAATGTATTTCACTTTCTGATTGTTTTGCATGCGACTGAGTAATCAAAGTATTGGCTCGAAAGCGAACAACAGATTTGAAATGAATAACATCACAGGGAGGAAAAGCACTGAGGGAAACAGTTAAATTACATTTTCCAAGTGGGACTGATTAATTTGTTATGAAGAGAAACAACAAATTGAGAGGATACCTGCTGCTTTGGTTCGAAACTGTTTTGATGGCGTGCTGGGTTCTCCAACACCAACACTGTTGATTGCCACCACCCTGAATTCATAATCCACCCAGGGGTTCAAATCTTTCACCGTGGCATGCATCATCTGTCCAGGCACAGAATCAGGAACTAGGATTAAAGAATTTAGAATTGACATGTATTTTGTTTTTTTGTGTTTTACTGAGGCACATTTCACATTTTGTCTCGAACAAATACAAAAAAAAAAAATTTCAAAACCAGTGAAGCACATCGAAATGAAATGGTGACATTTGTAAATCTTTTAATACCATTTCAATTACAGTACATTCATGGCGTAAGCGGTCCACCAACTCTACAGTACTCGATCTGCAATTATTGTGGCCATTGCTCAGCATCTCACAATGCAATTTTACACATAAATGCAATCAATAAATAGAATTATTAAGCTGTCAGATGAGGCCTCTCACTTAACGTGGCTGACATTCTGACATTATAGAGCTAAACATGTTTCTGTAATCGGCTTGTTATGTTTTAAATCAGCGGCTTTCAGATCAAACTGCAATCTTGAGGTTGCAATTACAGAAGGAAGGAATGAATTTAGGTCTGGAGGAAAAACAGGCATTTTACTTAATGAGCCTTCAATTATTATTCCTGCCTAATATTCTGGTAGCATGGAGTATAGGGAATATGAGGAAAAGGCTGATATTTTGATGTGTTTTCATACTGTATATAACAACCAAGTAAAATAAACAAAAAAGAAAAAGAAAATCAGAAGCTGCAATACAGGCTTCTAATGCCATTTCACCCTTTATTAACAGAGAATAAAGATACATATGCTTCAAATACTTTATCCATTCCCTTGTACATACATGAGGAGAGGCAAAATATTACAAATGCCTCATTATAACACAAGAGCACCACTCACTACAGATTAAATGTAGGACTGCAGCAGATTGCAGGAGTTAATTTGAAATACTTGATCATGTCTTTAAATCCTTCTTTTAATTCCTTCACCAATGACTATTTTGATGAATGAATATTTCCAAAAGCGCGATCGTGGCAGCCACATATTTCCTCCAATCTGCACACATACTGTAGCTGTTTGAACAAGAGCTTGACGGATAAATTGGCCGAGTCAATATTTGCTTATCGCAGATATATCTGTGTCACCAGCTGATAAGTAACAAGAAATTACAGTACTGAAATGCCAGAAATATGTTTGCTGAATATTGGAAACGCTGTCTCCCTAACATAATTTGCCCACAGCAGAGCACTGACAAGATTTTTCAACTGTAGCGTTGTATATAACAATTTTGCACATGAAGTTCAGTTTCATTGTCATAAAGACTCAACCCATGAAAACCACCCTATAATGTATATAATTATATATTTGTGGCAATGAACATTTTCTAAAGTCTGAAAAAATAACCCTGATTATGTGAATTTTTAAAAGACAGGGAGGGCCTAACAAAAGACACTTATGGGTTGCATTATGGGAAATGTATAATCCATTGCTTTTAAAGCTTGACCCATACTAGGTAATAAAATCTGGATATCTCAGCCTCTGCTGCTGAGATTTCTTTTTTAATCTGTCTCTTGTGAGTCCCTCAGCCTAATGAAACTGCAATGCTAAATCTCTGGAATACCCCTTTAGGGAATCCTCGTGACCCAAATGTTTGTTTATGGTATGTGTTTGCACAGAAAAATGAATATCAGCTGATGAACTGAAATTGGATGACTGAAACTTTTAAATATTGGGATGGGAGTTAAATATCCGGTATGGGTTGGTATGAGCATGCTGCATATTAGGGCTCCGTTTCCTGTTTCATTTTTATATGTCTATATGTGACTTCAGAATGAAAAGAAAAGATTGTCAAGTGAACAACTTGTTTTGTTGTTGTCTATTGATTGCTTCTACTTTCAGCTTTTCTCTGTTACAAGCAATGCATCTGAGAGAGTAAAGTCTCTAAATGACCATAGACTCACAAATCACAGTGTTCCTCAGTACTGATTTACATTAAACGAGAATAAGTGTTCGTGGTGCAGCTGTTACCTGTCCTCACAGTCTGCCAGCCAATAGAGAAGGGGGTCCTGGCCTGCACCATGTACATGGTAACAGGGCTGTGGTTGTCATGCCCAGAGCTCCAGGACAGTTGCACAGTAGTGTCAGTAATGCCAGTCACCACCAGGCCCTCTGGGGCACCAGGGGGTCCTGCAACACCCACAACAAGGACAGACACCTGCATCAGCCTCGCTGCACAACAGCAACCAAAACACATGAAATCATTTCAGGTCGGCACTCAGATCCTACCACAGGTGTTAAGCGATTCATAACCCAGCTAACAACCTCAATTCAGGGCTGGTGGAGCTATAATTGGTTCTACTGGGAGTGCCAGTCTAATCAATACACTGAATAGTACAGTTCACCAGGAAGTCTGGTGAGACCATCTACTGTATCCGTTTACTTACTGTATATATGAGGCCTGTGAGTTTGGCTTGTGATAATACATTATCACTTTGCTGGTTGTGCAAAAAGTTCTACGATGTTTAAATTATGAAAAAAATCATGAAGTATTGTCAAGTGAGAAGAACATTTAGAGGTTTGACCTATTTTGCTCCTGGAACAAAATATCCATGAGAAGAAAGCTCCAGGACCTGGTTGCCCAAACCATGAGGAGAGAAATCAAAATTTAACAGTAACTTAAGGACCTGGGATTTGGAAAAACAAGGCTGGATTTTCAATTGCGATCTCATTGAAATTAGACAACGTAGCAACCTGAGATCCAACAAACAGGCTGGGACTTGGATAACTGACATGAGATTTCCTGCTAAGCCCACAAATCTGCAAAAGTAGCGTTGAGCCCTCGGCGGGACTACCTGCTGCTGAAAGAAGATCACCGAGGATCAGCAACGTTTGGTTTCAGATTATGCATACAGAAACATACAGTCCGTATGTAAAAGCTGCAGAATCTTGATGCCATGCTTTGCCAATCTGAACCTCCCAGACAACAGCACTATTATCCTACTTCTCCATTTGGCTATTTGGTTTTTGATCATGGCTGTGAATGGAAATGGTGTGACTGGCTGAGAACACAAAGAAAGGCTGTATTCCATAACCTTTTTGGAGCATACTTTAATGCTCTGTGCCTTCTTTGAGTGAAAACAGTGTACATGGAAGTTGTCTTTGCATACGCAACCTTCCGCTTTCAGGACTTTTCTTTGTAATTACAACAAAGCAAAATATTGTCAGCCATTAAAACTCTGCCACGTAAGTTTAAACTGTAGATGTAGATGGAAATATGTCCAATTCCCAGGTTGCCAGAAAAAATTGAGGACATTAGTGTCCTGAGAGCTTTGGCTGTTTTGTATTTGTAATAGGAAAAAATGACTGATTTTTATTTGTTAGAAATTCTCACTACCAATTGAATGCGAGAAAAAAATAAACCTTTGATCGATAATGATCAATTTCAAGTTCAGAATTTACTGTATAATATATAAGTGTATCAGGCTGAGAAGATAATAATGACATCAAACTATCTGACAAGTTAAGTATGAAAGCATTTTAGAATCAATACTATAGATGAAAAAAATAAAAAACATCAATAAAGTGAAGTGTTTGCTGAGAAAATCTGTACAAGAAAATGAGAATTAGCAAGTGTTTACATCCACCACTGTTATGTGAACATTAGAAGTTGGGGTCATCGAGAAAAACATTTGACGACACTGATTTTGTTACTTGTCATTATACCATTACAGAATAAGAGGGGGCAACAAAATGATGTAATTAAAAGAGCTCATCTGAAACATTTTGCTGGGTCTGAAAATATAATCTCTCATTTGTCCACGACTTCAACAAACACCATTAGAGCAGAATGGGAAACTGAACTGGGTGTACAGATACCAGACGATACCTGGGACAAGAGTCCTGAACATATACAGTACATAAATGCTCAATTAATGCAAGACACGACTTAATACAATTCGAGGTGCTGCATAGATTACATTATACAAAATTACAACTACATAGATTCTTTCCTGAAATCTCACCTCAGTGTGATAAATGTGGTTCACCAGAGGCAACCCTACTTCATAACTATGGTTTGTGCCCAAATCTGCAGAACTTCTGGAGAGGAATATTTAAATTATTTTCAAAAATATTAGGGGAAGAAATAGAACCTGATCCAATTATTTCTTATGCACATTTTCTCTCTCTCTCTCTCTTTATTTTCCTTTTGCGTCTTTGCAAAAGATGAAGGAATTGCTTGATGGATGACATGTATGAAAGATTTAATAAAAATATTTGAAACAAAAAGAGCTCAAGTCAAGGAAACCTGATGAAAACATGATATTCCTGTTTGTTTCTACTTTTGTCTCCTCATCACTCCACAGGTCTGACATTTTCATCTGCAGCTATTTTTTAATCTCTTCAGTGGAGTGGAAGCTTCATGTCACACACTTCATATACATCCTGATTTATTCAGTGTTTCCATTACACTTCATTTTGCTTTTATATCAATACACTGACTTTTTACACCTCAGCCAAGCATCAAAAGTTTTTGTGATATTTTGACTCTTTTTCCCCAGGTGTTGAAAACATAAAAACCGCAAAGGCAATTTACGGGTGGCACCACAACTGAACAGAAGTGACAGTCATAAAAACCAATGTTTAACACGTAATGGGTCAACTATAACCTGTTTGAGTAAGGATCACATAATAATCATTAGTAACTACCGAACTAGAAAGATTGCTGTCCATAGCTCAAATGGTGTCTGGAATATCACGAGGGAGTCTTGAATTAAATGAGTCACTGATGCTCATGCTCAGCACATCCACCTCAAATATGTGCATAAAGTGATTTAAGGTACTTAAGTTTCAACATCAAAGATGTCCTTCACCGAATATGTGGTGTTGAATTTGTTCAAAAAAAAAAAAAAAAAATCATCTTTGGAAAGCTATTCTTGCATGAAGCTGGTCTCTGATCTTTTTGAATAGCCCTGAAGCTTTTGCGGTAGCTTACCTTTTTCTCTTAAAGGTAAGTGGAATGATCACAGAGCTCACGGGTTAAAAACAGAACAACTCTTTGTGTTTCAAAATGATCATGGTTGTCAATCTGAAAGTCTATTAAAGCTGTTTTTCTCTGAATCTCTGAAAACTGACATCTTTGTGATTTTGTCTGACAGCAGAGAAATATGTGTGTCAGATTCATAACGCACACACACACACCACAAAAAAAGAAAAACAAGACATTGAAATCCTCCATAGAGATTGCAAAATGAAAAGCACAGCAAGGTAGGAAGAGGCGGCATACCTCTGACAATTAAGTCTGCTGCTGCTGAAACAGTGTCAACTTCAGTGTGCACCATACACACATACTTCCCAGAATGCTTTAGCTGAATGTTCCTCACCATCAGGTCACCTGCAAATCCCTAATGACAAATACACACGTTTGTTTAAAAGTCAGGGAGAGGAAGAAAAACACCAAAAAGTAGCAAAGTCAAAAACAGAAGTATGGAAAATCCTCGAAACACATTAAATTTCTCTCTCGGTCGTATGCAGTAAATCCTCCATAAAAGAATCTTGGAAGAATTCACCACAGGACTACGAGGAAGAAAATGACATGACAGTCTGGCAAAACAAATTAATTCAGTTTTACATTGTAAGGAAGGCTACACAGAAATGACTTGTTTTGAAACAGCTTTTTTTTTTTCTTTGAATGGGCGTTTGTTGTGTTTAGCCCAGACTTTACCCTTTCAGCTCAGATGAATGGCTCTAGTAAGAATTTTCAAAGCTGCTTTCTGCACTCTCACTCGCACATACACACACACACACAGATACAATTTTCAGAAGTTTCTCTCAGCAAAATACAGCGATTCAGAAATCAGCCCTCTGACTAAAAAGCGAAGGCAAGTTGAACAGCTGTTGTGATTCACTGTGGAAATGTCAGCGCTGTACAGCGGCTTCAGTGGGCCCGGTGTGCTCAACCAGAGGGAGCGTAAATATTGTGATTACAAAAATTTTGACTCCTTTGTTCAGGGAGAAATTGATTGATTTGCTCATACAGTGAAATCACCTCTGGGCTGGAGAAATGTCATCCCTGTTTACAGGTTTCACCCAACAGACACAACACGCTGTAACATCTGCTGGCATCTCTGAATTATGTGTGCACAGTTCCTGACACATGGGCTTAAAGGCAAAAGCCACCCACCAGCCGCTTCCTGGAGTCTCCGCTTGTCGCCCGGCAAGTGCTCAGAGCCAAGAAATAGTCCGGTACATAACCTCCTCAAACCACAAGTTGTCATTTTTACACTTCAGTTTTTTCTGTGTGTGGATTAAAATAGCAAGATTTATTTCTGCGACGCTGAACTAACAGCCTCATATTTAATTGACAGACATGAGAGTGGTGAAAATCTCTCCCTAAAAGTACATACTGTCAATACCTTTTGTGGTGATCAAACAAAAAGGGATATAACGTATTAATTGCTGAGCTTTCAAGGTTGATGTTTGAAGAAAGCCAGTCATTTCTCTCTACTTTCAGTCTTAATGCTGAGCTAATTGCCCCATGACCCCCAAGCTTAATGCACAGACATGAGAGTGGTGTTAATCTTCTCATCAAAACAAATATGCTTAAACCTTTATTCCTTTAAGATTATGCACATCTGCTTTTTCCTTAAGTTTCATTGTCAGTGAATAGCTGCACCTGCTATTACAAAGACTGTTTTTAATCCACGTTCAATCCAGGAAGAATTAGATGGTTGAGAGGGATTCAGGGAAATTCAATGCACAATGACACTTAACTGTTTTTATATGAATATTACAGACTAACACTGACATGAAGTGGCAGAAAAACACATCTCTCATCAGCTCTAGCTTACGTAGGTCAAATCCTAGGCGCTGATTTTCTTTGCCTGAAATCACCAAGCGTTCGCCCACATCATACATACCCCTCCAATCATCTCAAAGTGCTCCTGCCTGTTGAAATCAATGGCTTTCCCATTGAAAAACCACTTGAAGACGGGACTCAGGGACGAATCACTGGACACCTCGCAAGGCAGGACGAGGCTCTGTCCCACGGTGGCGTCCAAACTCAGGGGAGGAACTATAATCTTGGTAGGCTCTGCAGCATTATGGGAGGAAATAAAAGAAGAATAATTTGTTGCTCTGTGCTGTAATGTATCTGTATAAAATCCAGCTGAAGGAAGAAGGTAATAAAGTTTAATTTTCCCAGAATACTGAGACTGATTCTGCTCTATCAGTGTAATTAAGTGACCTTAAATAACTTCACTTAGGAAGCGAATGCCTCCCATAACTCAGTGATGAATAATTAAACACACTGCAATCACAGTGTCAACTAGAAAGAAAAAAGGAGTCGCTCTTCATAATCATCATTATTTCAAACTCAAATCTGAAAACGCTACAGCGGCTCATTTTTAAATTAAATGTTGGTGACAAAATATTCCTCACTCACAGCCGTAGACGGAGGTGGTTTGCCTCACTCTGCCACATGAACAATAACTCACAGCTGACAAAAGCATGGATGACTTATATGTCTGTCAAACCAGCGGGAACATAAAAGGGCTATATATTTCATTATCAATTTCATGCTTGAGTTAGTATTTTTTTCCCTTAACAAAAGTTTAAACCCTTGGCTTAAAAGGTACAGTAGTGAAAACCTGCAGGAAAAGAAAGAAATACCTTTCACCATGAGCGTTCCTGAGCTGCTGGACGTTCCAAAATGGTTTCTGGCCACACATGTGTACCTGCCGCCATCGGCTTTAGAGATGTTGGTGATACGGAGAGTCCCATCCTCCATGATAGTCTGTCTGAGGAGAGGGACCAAACTATAATAGCCCATCACGAGTTCTCATTTGGTTATAAATTCTTAAGCTTTTAATTGAATGAAATTGCAATGATAAGAATTAAATTAACTGCTTCCTGACTGAGATATGGTGTCATTTCTCAAGCCATTTGAACTTTTTTTCCCCCATTTATTTCATTTTGAATGAAGGCTTCAGAATCTATTCCAAAAGTCTATTTACACGCCTCAGAAGATAACAATTATCTTAGCCGAAGCAGAACAGATTTGCTGTAGGGTCAGCATAGTATTGACAGCACAGTGGCTTAAATGCACATATTAATTGGATACACAACAGGCCACCAGGGCCAGGCAGGACGGCGATAGGAAGAGGAGAGCAGCAGTGGAGAGAGGCAATTTGAATGGGATCTTTACCTGCGGCCTTATCGCTCTACAGCACGTGGAGATAGTATCAACATACTATAAGCTGTTTCTGAAAAGTAATAACATGGACATATGCATACAGAAGCGCCTCACTTGAAAAAAATGTCAGGCTGGGTCTCATGGGAGATGTAAAGCAGGAGTCTGATGAGAGTGCTTCAAAGAAACGAGTCGAACAGAGGACTGTTGTCTGGGTGTAAGAGCTTGTAGCTTTTTCTTTTGTTTCTACAGTGGAAATGCAGACAGTTAAATTAGATTTTCTAAATGTAAGAAAATATTCTTTTTATAGGTTTGGTTTCAGAAGTGTGTGCATATAATAAAGACAAATGAATGCTTTCCATGATTATGGTGATATAACAAAAAAACAACAACAAAAAAAAAGATATGCAAAACTCCTAAAACTCCTTTAAATCTCTTAAACATACTACAAGGAGTTTTTAACTGGTAATGAAGCAGCCTCTATTTAATACTGATACCTCTATATGACCTACATAAGCAAACAAGACCATCAGCAAGAAGGCTGGCTATTTCTATAATACAGAAATCAGACGAAACAATTAATGGCACGCAGACTAGAAGAGCCTATGTTTAGTAGTGTGTGGTTGTTGTGTAGTTTAGCAGTGATTAGCTTGTTAGTGTGATAGGAATTTAGTGAACTTTGGTCTCAGCAGTAACAACACCGCTGAGTTTTACCTTTAAGTTGACACAAGAACAGCTGTGTCTGTGATTGAATCAGTTGACACATCTATCAGTGGGGTCAATGGTCCAATCACCTGATTTCTGTCATTTGTTTGCAACTACCATTGTTTTCCTGTCATGTAACAATCAATCAAGTCAGTGTTCATGAGTATTAAAACCCCTGACAGAGAGAGACACTTTGTCAATCTCTGGCAGACTCTTTGAGATGTTAAACTGTATTGACCCCTTTGCAAAGGTTTGAAGCTTCATACAATAAACCTTACAAAAACAAGGTTCGCTGTACGTTCTGTATTTTCAGATTTCCGCCACATTGGTCAGTTAAAAGGAAGCTGAGAAATTTTTTTTTCTCTGGTTTTGGCTGATATGGGGCAAGATCAGATAGAAGAAAAATAATTGACCAAAGTAAAAAAAGAGGCTAAAAGGGGCTAAAAGGGTAAAAGTAATACAGCACAGGGGAAAACAGTCAACCTTAGTTGGTCATCAAACACATGGAAAGAAGTGAATTTGATTTGAAAGGATTCAAAAATCTTGAACTGAACTTCAGCTTTCTCAACAAAATTCTTTTTACAGAGCAACTGATATCTGTTAGTTGTATGATCACATCTACATCTAATCTAGGTGGAAGAACGGCACTAAAACAGAGTTTACCTTCTTTCACCATATTACATCATGTTACAGTTATTAATCTTACACAGTCACAAATAGATAATAAAGAATAGATTTCCTCATCGCTATGCATCCTTCAAAGAGCTGTTTTTATAAAAGAAAAATAGTATTGACGTGAAGGACACTCAGCGAGCACAGACCTCCATCATGGTCCATAGTTCAGTTTTATGATATGCAAATCTGCAGGCGCAACCACTATTATACTGTATATCTGGATATTTTCCCAAAACTATGACATTTCACATCTGGATGTGAGAAAGAATATAGTTGTGTGTATCTATGTTTCCCTAACCACACCTTAGTTTGAGGAAAAAAAGCATTGTTGTGGCGGTGTTGCAATTGTAACACACTGTCCCTGATGCTCCATAATGACTGCTCTCTGTATGAAGGACCTACACGTGTAGGCTACTCCAGGGGATTACTGGTACCTGTGAATGTGGACTGTTACATGGAGTCATATTTCTACAACTGGTTAGGTTTTGTCACTATTTAACCATTTATTGTGCCAAGGCCAAACATGTCACAGTATTAAAGAAATGAAAAAAATGTGTGTATCCACCTTTACCAATAAGGTAGTCAGCCTGTGTGTGTAGCCTGAGAGGCGAAGCCAAGGGCAAAAAAGTCCAGAAAGTGCTCACTACAACAGTTGCAGCGGCTCATTAAGCTCATTGCTTTGAATGCGCAGTAATTATTGAAGGCGACTCAGATGGGTGTATCAACTCAGATCTTCTCTCATCTGGACTAAGACAGCAGGACAACAAGACACGGCTCGGAGAGACTTTTGTTGGAAAATAAACCTGGAATAATAAAAGTGAGGGGACAAACACAGAATTTTAAAAATGTTCCCCACAGCCTCGGTGCAAATTATAGCCTTGTTTATTTTATTCATTTTAGCCTGGAGCAGTTATTTTGGCACCTTGGTTCAGCACATACAAGTTGAAAAGCATGTAAACATATGCATAAATGAGGCAGATAATGCTCTCCTGTTGTGACCTTTGGATTCAGTAAATCAAACAGAAATGCTGTGAGCAGCCAGCTCAAAAATCAAACAATTTCACTTTGGCTCCCAAGAATAAATATGTATTCACTCGAGCCGAGCCGAGACCCAGAGAGCATGTCTGACACAGGGTGCTTTGCGCTGATTTATTGACAAAAATATCAAACGTTGAGTGATGGAGGCGCACTGAGAACATGACCTGAGGGGCAATGAGCTGCAAAACAAATAGAAACGTAAAGAACTATCTGCTTTGTAGACAAACTCTGTTCCATACTGTGAAATTGTCTTCTTTTACAAATGCGCTGCCTGGATAATGCCTGGGTAATTTTTCTCCCCTTCCTCATGATCAACCCATGGAAAATGTGATAACTAATCAATCCCACTGGTCACATGTTGAGCCAGGTCCAGTGATTTACAGAAATTCCATGGAAATACGGCTGCACATACAGTATTGATCTGAGCGAGAGCTCAAAAGAAAATGAGAGGAACAAACAGTAAGAAAGCAGCTATAGATTTCATCTGACCCATAACCAGCATGGAAATGAAAACTACAATATTAGAGTCAGCATATGCCTCTGTGTTAAATAAATGCATTAAACAGCACAGACTGTCGTGACCCTTTTCTACAATCTTTCAAGCATCTCGAGTTTGCTCTTTAATAGAGAAAATGTGACACTGCTGTACTGTGATGTTTTTGTTGTGATCTGAAATAAGAAATAAGAAAATCAGTTTACGTCAGATAGTGTTTTTCCAAAGAGAAAGCACTTTTAGTCATAACCAACTGAATACAATCCCTTATTATCCAACTGAAGCCATATGAAGTGACATGTTTTTTTTCTCATTTACTCATATCTAAGCATTGAAATGAATGAGCACAAACTACATTAACCACATACGTTAGCCAAGGTTATTAGTATAAATCCTATTCAGACCTTCTGCTAGCAAATTTAAACTTTAGAAATTCAGTGAAATGACCTGTACCCTGCATACGGCCGTTTAAGGCAAGGTTTTTTTCCACATGTAACTTTTTTTCTAGTGAAACTATTTTAAAAAATTCTGTGGAAACTTGCCTCTATAGATTCCAACACTCCGTTCAATTCTGAGAGAAATTACATGTCTGGAGTTTGATTGTCAAGAGACCAGGGCCATCAGCTCACGGTGTTCAGCAAAATGTTGTTGCAATTCAAGAGGGAGAATAATTTAAATGTGAGCATTTGCAAAACTGTACATATTAAATAAATGTGCATGAACTGGTTAATAAAATGACTTTATGTTATATAATCCCATATTTGGGATTGTGATCAAAAGAAATACATGCACACTACCACAGATTGTATGTTCCAAAAAAACGCAATTGGAAATGTTTGCGAGTGGGAAGCTGAAGTGATTCATGCTTCATGAGGTGGTTGCAAATATCATCTCCGGCTGACTTTTGAATGTTTCCAGCAGACTCTTACACAACAGAATTGTTATTGTGTATCAGTGTAGAGTTAGTTAGTCCTTGTATTATACTGTAAGTATGATCAGGAAAAATATAAGCATCACCCCGTTTGGCTGATTTGCTTAGATACTTAAAATTTTCAAACAGTATATTTTTAACCCCTCCAGAGTTGCCAGTGATGCAGATTTTTCTCCCCCAGTCTCATCTTGAACATAGATAGATATCTAACTAAAGATTAAAGCCTGTCCAATTGGTGTATGAACATAATATTAACATTGACGCAAAACAGAAAGTGAAAGTGACAGAGGGTGTTTTCTTTAAAATAAAGCTAACGAAAAAACAAATGATTGTTTGAAAAGCATCAAAAATAAGTGGAATACACACCTATTTGAAACTTCATTCATATGACAATTTGTTTTGATAATGCAAGAGGACCTAAATCACACTGGAGAACATCCATGGTGAACAAGGTAACACGCCATGCAGCAGGTTCATTTACCAGTTAAATAAAAGAACAAATTTTGAAATATATACTACATAGATATTGTTGTAGCTGAGCTTGTGCCAAATACAAAAAAGTCATGTGACTTTGAAATTACCACTTGATCAAATTGGCAACAATATCAGAGCTTGCCAAAATCATCAGAGTGTCTAAAATATCCTCAGACTCCAGTGGATTAATTTAAATTTTACATGAGAAAAACTTTACCCAAACAGCCCAAATACTCCATTGAGAAATAAGGCTGATGCCTTTCACACAGTGCCAGTGGTTCTGCAGTGTGTTTACAGCCTTGTCATAAATGTCTATCAACAAACAGGCTAATTGCTAATGTTGAAAATATGCATTCTAGAAATTCTCTACATTTATTTGCAAATGCACATTATGATGCCTTTTATTGGAGGCTATTTTAATGTTATGTCAGAACTGAAGCGTCTTTTTAGAATGACAATACTCAGCAAACTCACAATAAAGAGCAAAAAAGTTAAATTGAAACTTCCAGTTTGACTTATTATTGGAAGAAGTATTGGGCAAAGTAATAACTTCATGGACATTTTAAATTGCCCATTTTGAAACAGCTAATTGGTCAAAAGGTGCAAATTTCAGACAAGACATAAATCTGAAATCAGACTACATTGTTCCTCTTGGCTTCTTTACTTCAAAGTTTCCCTCTATGGAAAGTTACAGCTGCTGCCTGAACAGAACAAGGTATCAACGCTCAAAGAAAATTGATGCTATTAAGGCAATTAGGCAGCCTGACACTGACAAGGCTTTCTGATGCTGTTTTACACAAAAGACACACACGTCACAATTTCCCAGAGCCCAAAGCGACGTCTGGAGATTGCTTCTCTGGTCCAAAACCCCAAGCACTCTTCATTTACTGTCATAAGCAAAACCTTACATTTAAGAAACTGGAACCAGCAAATGTTTGAGATTCTTGTGTAATTGATTATCAAAATAGTTGCTGATTACATTTCTTTTGATTGACTAACCCCCCTGACTCTTAATGAGAAAACTCCAGGATACTGATACTTCATGCTGGTCTTTACTGCTAAACTGTTGTGAAGTTGTCTGGACCTTTTTGGACCTTTTCATTTACTCAACCCAGCCTCTGTTTCCCTGAACCTCCATGAACACGTACCTTCTCCAGTCTTTGGCCAAACATTTAATGAAAGCAGCTCTCATACTGCGCTTGAACTCTGGGGATTCTTACTGTGTGTATTAGTCTCTGCTAAGAGAGAGTGCAACAACAAACGGTTTTGTTTTTAGCTCGTTTTAGCTTTGCCTCAGACCTCAAATCATGACGTGGCGTGGCCTGTCATGTAGCCTGAGGTCGAGTTTCACTGAAGGATGCAGTGAGATTGTTCCACACAGAGAGGGTGCCTACAGGATCTCTGTTCTCCATCCAGCACATTGACTGCCTTGAAGAGCTGTGAAACTGTGGGACACTGGATCCTTTGAAGTTTCAAACAGTTAAATCATATTGCGCTCTTCATCTTGTGTCTTAAAAATATAGCCAGAGTCGGGATCATGGCTTCATTCTTAGATCAAATAAAAAGGCACCAGACAAAACTGTTACATGTCAACAGAAAACCAACATCAGTTTCTATGTGAAGAACGAGTTGTATGTCTAAAAAAAAACCTGTTTCTTGGCTGTGTTATGCAACACTGACTTCCAAAGTCCCCTTGAGCAGAGGCATAAATAACAATGAGTCCTAGAAATGAAAATGACCACATGTGAAAGCTCTTTAACAGATGCCATCAGTAGCATGAGCGGCGGTGCATACAGTACCCTACCTCTCGCTGTCCTTCAGGAGCTCGCCCCCTCTCCACCAGGAGACTGTGGCCCGGGGGGAAGCGTGGGGACGGCACTCTAAGACCACCTCACCCCCCCTCTGGATCACCGTGGACTTCTTCACGGGTCGGCGGGTGAAGTCAGGTGGGGAGGCTGAGGAACAGACCCGTGTTAAGGCCATTTGTCTCGCTTTGCGGAGGGGCAACAGCTGCGCATCAGCAGAAATGTCAAGTGCATCACCAGCAATTACTGGAATTATATTTCGCCACTAGACTGGCTTATTGTATGAAAGAATTATGTAAATGAAGAGCGAGGCCATGGCTCAGTGAGGAGCTAGTCCGGCCTCTTTTCATTTATTCATTTACTTTCAGAGAGGAAGCGCTCTCACTGCACGGACAACCAATGCATACACAGTACATCTCGGCCTTCAGTTCAATTGTAAATGATACAGAGCAAACAAACATTACCTACGACCTTGAGCTCAGCGCTGGCATAGGCAGCTCCATGTTCATTGTCTGCCACACACTGATACATCCCAGAGTCCAACAGACTAATCCTGGATATTGTCAGTCGACCAGCTTCCACATGGATCCTCCCCTGCAAATCAAGCCAGCTGATTAATGTTTGACAACATCTTTCACTGGCTTTTTTCACAAGATGAATGCAGGCTGTTGGACTATCCTTTGCCTTAAAAGTTTTCAGCATTAGTTAAGCCTGAGCAAGATTTGTTACTGAGGTAATCGAGCATTTCTAGACTGTGTAAATTCATTGTATTTTTTTTTTCATAAACATCAACTTCTCAGTGTGGCGTCTTACCTCTGCTGCTAGTGGCTGGCCGTTCTTCAGCCATTTGTATGTAGGGCTAGGCTTACCCATGGCTTTACATTCCCACTGCAGATTAGCATCAATTGCCATATGAGCATCTTTCAGTGTCTGGACCCAGTGCAGATGTTCAACATCTGTGAAAAATACCACTGAATATGAATATTTATTGACAAAAATGTACTTACCCACATCTGATTGCCTTGCAGAAAGAGTTTAATGATATTTTCTTATATTTTTTTGTGACAATATGCATTGTGGAGCTGAAAAATGGATCACTATAACAGCTCAGTTTTATCTGTTTCCCAAAAATGCTACGTGAACAGTGCAGACCATCTTTTTTCAAACTTGGGACATGGCTGTTTGCTCTTAACGTGAAGAAAACCTCTCTCACCCTGACAGCTGGAGTGGTTTTGCTGTCTTCGGGTCAGATTTACATACATGAAAAGGCCATGGCAAATTCGCACTAGTTGTTTCATTCAGTTTGCGCTCGCAATCTGCATGTAATTATCTCCTGATTTACTGAGGCTGCAGCTCATTACGCAGTCAGCGCCTGGGACTGACCTGCAGGCGCTTTCTGCAGTAGGTGCAGTTCATGGAATGGAGATCATCGAGTTCAGAGCAGAAATGTAAAATGAAGGTAAAAGATGCAGTTCAACTCCACAAGAGAAAAACATTCTATTGCTCATTAAATAACAATACAGCCTGATCTGTCAGCCTCCTTGCATCAATAGATTAAGGAGGTGAGGGTCAATGAAGCAAATGATGAAAGGAAATATAACTCAAAGACAATACAGATTACATAAGCCCTATAGTCAGAGATGAGAAACAGAGAGAGAAGAGTGAGACAGAAGGGAAGAGATGATATTGATACTGATGTCTCACTACAACACTAAGGTAAATGTAACCGAATTCAAACTGTAAACGTCTTAACAAAAAGGAAAACACATTTACAACCTATAGTAATTTCACACTTGGCTGATTGTCAAGATCAAATTTAATGAGTCCAAATTCTTTTCCCTCCTTTTTGTTATAAAATATAGTTAAGATACTGGTAATTTAGTTATTCTTCATTTTTCAGTACTCCCCTCTTTCTAAGAATCTATGTTAGTTACGTATCTGCTTCTTCAAGTTCCTCTTTCCTACCACAACCTTATTCTCAACACAACTCTGTTATGTATTTCCATTTACTACCCTTCAGAAGTGCTGCGTTTTCCATGCAAAACATGAATGCACAATCAACCACGAGTAACTCCTTCTGCTCTTTTCATGAATGCGACCTTGAACACATAGACTACAGACATTAAGGAGAGACGTGCACTTCACTGGTGAGTAACTGAGAGCGCTGCAGATAACAAGAAAACTGCCCTTAAAGGCTGATGTGTGTTTGCCTGAATACACTGTTTTTGCATAGACTGTATATTACTGCTTTATTTCCATATTTATTTTGAACATGCTTGCCAGATTATGCAAAACAATTACATTTTGCAGATGGCATCCAAATTAAACACATCAATGTTTGGATGTGTCTGGTTTAGCTAAACACACACAAATCAAAAAACAAGAAAGGCTGAGACTTAATGCATTTCTCAACTTCTTGTCTTAGTACAAAGCCAAAAACCAAAACTCTCTTGTTGTCTTGGTCCAGTCATATAGACACAATTATATCTAAATAGAGCAGAGAGATGCTCTTAAAAGGCATCACTTATGTCTAATTCCAAGCACATTAAAGCAGGTTGTACAATGCTCAGTTCTGACACTTCTGGACTATCGCCATGCAGAATGGTCCGGCTGCAGCTAAAAATGGATCAGCAGAAGTTTCAGATACTTCTGACTCAAGCTGCACGTCTGGTCCTGATCTGTTCATTCAGACAGGAGGCAGAGGCAATGCATGCCGCTCTGTCATGACTGGAGGTGGAGAAGAGATGTAGTCTGTGAGTCTTCTTCTAGGTAACGTGGTCTGAACCAGCTGAAGTGTCTTTTCTTGAGAGTAATCTGAACTAGAATTGAACTCTACTACAAAACTAGACAAGCGACAATGGATAAGGTAGCTCTTACAATACACTTGTGCTTTAAAGGAAACTATTTTATGCAGGGTGGTCATTCAGTGGAATCATTTTCCCTGTCCTGTATATGAGAGGATTACCATTAAAATGCAGCTGAGGAGATTGCTAATGAGACAGATTAAAGGATATTCTGACTGATAGAGTTCTATATTATATGGAAGGAATATTGTACAGAAGTGTATTGTCGTAAACTGTATTTGTAGACTGGGTACTGGGGACATTTAATTGCATGCTCCTTATATTACAGTACCTTGTATTATTTATTATTATTACTTATATGATTGTTGTAGTAGCTGCACTGGTAACAGCTAATGGGGATCCAAAAGTCTGTCTCGGTGTAATCAAGGAGTCACAACAAAACACTGATCAAATCAATAATCGAGACTGCACACAATTACAGTTAGAATCAGAGGATTCGTGTCTATGCAGGATGTTCGGACTCAGAAAGAAATAAAGAACTGAACACATCACACCAGTTCTCTAGTCTCTGCACTGGCTTCCAGTGTGTCATAAAATAGAGTCTGAATCACTGCTGCTTGTCCATAAATCTCCCAGCTGCTTAGGGCCTAAACACATCTTTTACCAAATTAACCCTGTGGACCTCTCAGGTGGTCTGTTAATCCAAATTAAATGTGGAGAAGCAGCATTTAGTTACAGAAGTGGAGCAAACTTTGACCTGTTCTCCGCTGCCTTTGACTAAACCATCAGCCCTCATTATTTTCCACCTTGCACTTTAATTTATTTTTCTGTTTTGCTGTTTCTTTTAAATACTTTCAATCTTTGCATCTTAATGTGTTTAATGGCCTCTCTTTTGAATGCATTATGTAAAGCACCTTGAATTACATTTGTATATAACATGCACTTGACAAATAAACAGCACTGCTGACATCAAACTTGATGCAGCAGCTATACAGGTTCCACATAAAACAAAAAATTCAACCTAATGTACACACTGGTATTCATCTTTTCCAGGTTCTTAACAACACCTACAGCAGACAGGAACATCGGAGACTCTCACTCATCCCTGCCTATAGAAGACAGCTGTGAACATTCGCTGGTATAGACGGCGCTTTCACTCGACATACAAATGACTCATTTCAAAGCAGTTTGACAGCTTGTTCCTCCTGATTCTATGGAGGTGGTAGTGTTATCCTGACATATGACTAATCTCATTTTCTACTTCATGCCACTGGTTAAAAGCAATATTCAGCATGCCAGAGGAGATCTTTAATGTCTTGATCACACATAAAAACACAGATAATGAGCACAAATTAAGTCCAGATTATCCTGTTATTATAAGGTTATTTCATCCTGACAAACTAACTCAATTACTTTAGATAGAAGAAATAATAAAGCGCTTGAGAAGATTTTCCAAAAAAGTGCAAACAATAGATGATTATATAGTAAATGTTGGATATTAATTAGAACTGATAAAAGAGTAAGAAATTCAAGTCAACTGAAACAGGAAGCAAAAGTATACATGGTTCTTACTGTGGAAAAGAAGTTGCCCTCTGGCAACATTTCGTCCTCTGCTGTTTTCGGCTACACACTCGTACACACCGGCATCCTCCGGGCGAAAATATGGAATTTCCAGAACACCGCTGGAGTGGTTGATTTTAATCTTGCCAGGGAGTGAATTTCCATCAGCTCTTCTCCAGGAGATGGAAGGCACGGGGCTGCGGAGGTCACACATAAAAGGTCACTCTGGCCACATGCTCCTGCTCACACTGACCACAACGACTGCTGCCACGTTGGCTGCTCTGCTTGTTGCGATAGAGGATGTCTGGCCACAAATTTTGCGCCGTGCTAATGTTTCAGGCACTTACTTTCCTAAGGCAAAGCATTCCAGTTTCACTGATGATCCTTTAGAGACGTGAAGGGTGTCGGGGAACTGAACCTCAATCTTTGGCTCGTATTCACCCATCACCACTGCGTGAAGGATAAAAGCAAATCACATCAATGGTAACACAAAACATGGACACGTAGTTTGCTGTAACTTGTTTTGGATGTATGAGCTGTAGCGTGGATGACAGCGGCAGAAAGCTGACGATGTATGCAACAGTGTATAGCTTAGCGGACGGATGAGTTTGGATTACATATCTGCCTCAGCTCAAATCTGAAGTGGTTCACATAAATGGTCCTGATGGGGTTCACAATGTGTGGCAAGCGCCTTCCTGTGTGTGTGTGCGTGTGTGTGTGTGCCTGTGTGCAGTTTTGTCAGCACAGACTACATTTCTAGTTATGTAAATATGAGCCATCATGCAGATAGAGAGGGTTTCTCGCATACATAACCCTGTATAGTTCAGAGGCTTTGGGATGGTGTAAAAACCTCGCTCCAAAGCAAAAGCAAAAACAGTGTCACGCTCAAGACAAGCGATTTATCTCCCAGGCTCGCCCTCCCTGCAACAGCGTGTGTCAGTTCAGTGCGCAAGATAACCAGGAGGCAGCAGAGGCAAACCGAGGATTCTTACCGTCCCGCCGCACCACCACAGGGGTTGGAGAGCTGAACACTGTGGTGTTGGTCATCATGTTTCTCACCGCACACGTGTAGTTCCCGGCGTCTGAGGCCTCGACTTTGGCTATGTACAAGTTGCCTGTCCTCTGAGAGATAAAACGACGGGCGTCCTGTTGCAGGAAGCTCCGCTGGCCATTGAAAACCCATGAATATTTGATCTCTGGAAGAAAAAAGTGACATTCTCAAAAAGACCTGTAGCACATACATGGGAAGAGATATTATTCCAAATAAATTATGAGATATTCTATTTCTCTGCCAAAAATATAGCTTCATATGTAGACTTCAATATAGATATATAGACTTCAAAGGATACAGCTGGGGATATATTATAAACATTTCATATTTATATTTTGGTCAACAAATTCCATTAAAGACAAATCTATGAGTGAATTGATTCTACAAAGTTTTCTCTGTGTATACAAAGCCTGCCTATTTAAAGGCCCAGCAAAAAGTTCTAAGCTTCTAAGTTTAACTAAAGAATAGTTAAACTGTATATGTGGGCAGGATTTTAATTACAAGATGGAGCTGATCATATTGTTCAGATTTGATTGGATCGCTCAAAAGTGTAGAGAATAGCAGATGAATAAAAACAGTAGATGACCTGTTGTCCAACCCAGAGACCAGAAATGAATAAATTAATAAATCATGCTCATTTGTAAATATAAGGCTTTTGCCAACTGACATCCAAACACTTCAGCCCCAGAATATGACTGTGCTAACTACTGTGACCCACAAGTTAATGGTCAAGCACAGCTTTACAGTATGTGCAGAGTTAGCTGCCTCAAATCACACTTGATTGAATACATTCATAGATTCACTTCACCAAAAAAATGCTTAATTTTAACAGGAAACAGAGGGACTCAAGCAATAACAGGACAATTAACACAGGGACAAAGGATTAGAACTTGGGAACATACTTCACTGGGTCTGGGTCATTTCCTCCTGCTACTGTAAAGCCCACAAAAAGTGAATTAGTCCACCTCTGAAAATACCCCGAATAAATGTACTATTACTTTTGTTTGAGTAACTTTTGAAGAGAAAATACAGTGCCAAGCTGTTTTTGAAAATTATTTCATTTTAAAAAAGTATATATTTGTGACTCATTCTTAAAGATTTATGTGTTCAGTAGGAATGAATTGGCTTGGCACTGAGTGTCACAGACCTGGTAGGGAAGTGGGAAACTATTGAGAGATGCACTAAGGTCGAGTTCGGACAGACTACGCTGCGTGACATAATGCAGCCCCCACACTCTTTTGAATTGGACCGCTGTGTTGCTCAGCGGGGGCGTCGACACACGGGGCTCCGGCAAAAGAATGCAGGGTCATCCTTTAGAGAAGCAGAACCTGGCTCAACTCTTGCAGGAGCACAATGCAACATCCTCTGGCAACCAAATATGTGCAAGTATGCATTCGTAGTGGATTACTTTGTAATGTGAACACAGTAATTCTGCTAAAATATCAAACCACTGTGCAGTGTTTTTTTGTATTTTATAATTCTTAAGAGCTGATACTTCACTGTCTCAGTGGTTGCTGAAACAACATGTGCCTACCAAATCTGCCCCTTGTGCAGTTTGACAATATCAGTTTTGGTCTTAACAATAAGAAAAACACTAAAACCAAGCAAAGATGGAATTGACAGCACATGGTTGCATGCAAGGTCACATATGTGCTCAGTTGTCCTTAATTGGCTTATTTAATTGTGGTCTATAGACTCTACAGGAAATATCTATTTTAGTTGATCTCCGACTCTTATGACACAGATTTATGATTCATGTCAAAATAAGGAATGGAAAGGAATGATGTCATTGTACCAGTGTACAACACATACAGAGCAGGAGAGGAAGAGATGGAAGAGATGTCTGTAGGGACTGCAGAGTGAACTCGGCTATTAGTGCAGCCCTCCTGTATCAGACACATGACATTCTGCAGGCAGCCCTTTTGACTGGGCGGACGGTAAAAAGTCCCATTTGTTTCCTTGAGGGAAAACAGTGAATTAAAATCATTACAGGGAAAGTCAGGGCAGAAACTGACAGACCTTTCATGATTAGGGACTATCAGAGACTGGGTCTGTTTAAGAGCTGCAGTCTCACAGCAACAGAGGACTTGCAGGCACATAATCTCACGTCCTCTGACAGAGTTTGACTGTCAGCACGGCTCCTTTTAGACCACTTACCTATTGATTGCTAAAAGAAGCTTCAGATTATTCTTCTTTTAATAAGGAGGACTCCTCAAGTGGTGCATCAACAGGCTTTAAAGAAGCTTTGACATCATTTAAACCTTGTGGCGATAAAAAAAACACCCCTTTGCACCATTTTTTTCAATTTTAAAACACCTCAAGCTAGTATTATCGTGTCGTGCAAATCCCATCAAATGCAGAACTATGCTCTGTTTAAGAGGGAAAATAAAGAGATGGAGGCTTTTAAAAGGGGGAGGGAGGGAAGGCTGCAGGGCAAATTGCTAAAGTGTGGAATCCCACGTGGCCACAGGATTCAGCTGGCAACAGAGAGCAGAGAAAGGCTGGTACGCTGGCGTGAAATTGTGCTGGTGGGCACCGAATGGCTGCAGGAGTGCGGACCACTTTGAGGGTCTGCTAATCAGCTGCACACAGACACACGAGCCGACTCGCAGCTGTGCCATGGGATAAACGCTCCCCCGGCCACAGCAGCCACCAGCAGCCTTTATTACCCAAAGATAACCTGAAAAAAATGACAGCTGGGGAAGTGGAGCACTGTGAGACTTTATAGATGACAGCGTGGTCACAGATCATATGGGCGAGGAAAAGTGAGCTCAATGTCAAGAAGTGTGAGGCTATGAACTATAGATGTGAAGGCATGGGTCTGGGCAGAGGGGAGAGCGATGGCTGGTCATAAAAAGTTCCCTGTCTGACAAATAAGGCGAACTGAGAGGAAAGCAGTGTGTCAGAGTTGGAAAAAAGAGGAGCAGCAAAGAGAGAAGGTGGGAAGGTATAAAAACAAAAGAGACACAATAGTGTTACAGGGAGATAATAAGCAGCGGAGTGAGGAACAATAAAAGTTGCTGAGGCAAGCAGGAGTGTGAGACTACAGCAGACAATGCAGAAGAGTTAGGACAGAGCACTGTACCTCCGTAATGGGGTGGAGGGCCGCAGAGCAGAACCACGGCTTGACCCTCTCTCACTGACACCGTGTTCCTCGACTTCCTGCTGAAGTTCTGCAGAACTGTTAAATAAAAAACGACAACTTTTCAGGGTTTGACAGCTTTAAAAGCTTTACCTAGAGGTGACACCCAGGGAAGGGCATTTAATTCTGCAGAATATTTTCCTGTCTGTTCACATTGCTTACAAGAGAAACCCGAGAGTCCCCTGTTAATATAGCAGCACGCACGGGAGATCGTGCGGAGGGTGCACTGAGGTGATCCTCACCAATCGAGCTTGAGAGATTACTTTCTTCTTTAATTAAATGCTGCGGTACCGTGTGAGAGAATAAACAGTGGGAAGACATATCAATCCTGAAGTCTTAGAAATACCAACCAGATCCCAGGAGAGATCAAGCAAATATCAGCAGTGGTCAAATCAGAACTAGGCTGATTAAAACTGCCTCAAATCAAGGCATATACAGTACCTCTTCATTCATGCACTGCACGGTGCTACAGACTAGAAAGGAAGGTAACCTTTTAGACATGGCAATTGACACTCAATCAGAGAAAATGAACAATGAAGAGAATCATGGGAATCTTTGTGAAGCTACTTTTGGGATCGTTATTGTGTTTGTTAGCGCTTTAAAAAAAAAAGATGAATGAAAGCATCACACAAAGGAACCATATTGAAATGTACTGTACACTGAAAAATTGTGTCCGCTTTCAAAGACACGGGAAAGTTTGCTTAAAAGGACAATCAGGGCTCTATATTGGTGAAGCCTGCGGCGAGGGACAGATCACAGTCAAGTGCGCCCTGCCCGGTGCATGGGGAGTGGGCCAAATGCACTTTAGGTACTTTTGTGAACGAGCTCGCTTGGCTCATCTGTGGCACACTTGGACACATGGTGGGAAAGAATACACATAATCATACATTATAAGTGAATGTGCCAGATGCTGTGACAATTATGGCTAATCATGTTCAAGACTTTTATCCCTTTTAAACAAAGGGCTCTCCTTGTCATGACACACTGACAGTTTGGGAATCCTATAGACCGTTTTTCCTCAGAGGAAACTCAACATGAATATATATGAACATACTGCAGCCAAGAGCAGATGATGTCTCCTTTTGTTTTTTTGTTTGCTCCTTACGTTGTCCATATAGTGCAGAATTTTATTTATTTATTTTTTTTTACCACAATGATCTATACAGTAACAACGTGGCGTTAAATACTGCTGTATTGCATTCAGTAAAATTAATGGAATTAAAATTGTGTTTGAGTTTTTTTCATATTGTATTTTATTGCATAAATTCAGTTAGAAAATGACTGTGGCCTCACAATGCAAACAGGAAGAGAGTACAGACAGAACAGACACCTGCTGCCTTCAAAGGACTGGCTTTCAGTATAGGCTGCCTGCTCCCACTCATTAATCTTTATTCTGTCTGGCTTGCAGTGACACTATCAGAAAAGAAAACTTTTTTGTCTGCATTATTACATGTCAGCTGGTTGAAATGCATACAATAAAAGTAGAAAGACAAACAAAACATGATCAAGGGAGATGTGTGATTTCAGAGAGGTTTATATGGATGTGTCTTCACCAAAAAAGTAATAAATATATTATGGTCATATTATTATTATTATTATTGTTAGCTCTGAGCAGGCAGGCAGCAGACTGTGTAAGACCTCTACTGCACCTATTCTCCCGCTAGGGCACACTGCAAGTCACCAAGATATCAAGCTGGCACAACTGAGTAAGTGTGGTTTACCGATGCAAGACTGCTCTGCAAACTGTGCCGGCGCGAAAATAGAGCCCTCTGTTACCAACTGCTAATATCTACTGCAATTTTAACAAACATTTCTACTGCCACCCCTCCAACGGGACAATATCCTTAATATCATTTAGTTTGTGTTCATTAAATGAATTAGAGCTGCAATGATGAGTAGAATATTTAATTAGTTAAGCAACCGAAAATTTAATTTTAATTATCAGTGCTTTCTTAAGCAAAAATTGTCATAATTCTGTGGGTCTGCTGGTTTTGATAGTCTTTTATTGCATTGCACTGAATAAATGGATTTTAGATTGGTGGTCTGACAAAATAAGATATCTGGACTGTCAGAACTTCAGAACTTTATTTTATGGACCAATTAAACCAAATGATTAATTAACCAACTGATAATGAAAATAATCGATAGTTGCAACCCTATTCCAAATCATTTGTCTGTTTCCTTGCCATTAATATCACATCAAAGCAAAGGATAAAAAGCACAGTTCCAAGTCTGTAACAGTTTGTGCAGCCCATAGAAAAACAGACTCTACTCACATGCAAACTGGACTTTTGCCTCCCTGCTAACAATGGTCCCAAACGAGTTGGTGGCAATGCACTGATACACTCCTCCATGATTGATAACGTTGGGGTTATTGATCAGCAGGTTCCCCTCTACAAGGCTGTAGTTTGGATCCGACTCTGTGTTTATTTCCCTCCCATCCACTTCCCACCTGGAGATAAATCACAAAATAAAAATAATCACCATCATCAAACACAACACTTACAGTTTTAGGTGAGGGGGTCACTTCACAACTACATCCAGTTTTCAAGTCTGCTAAAACTGTGAAGTGAATATTTGGAAAAAGTCCAGAAAACCTCCCATAAGGACACGTATGGTTAAAAATGTAATTACCCTCCTACATCTAATGAACGACTCCACTGAAATGCAAATGTAGCCGGTACAGTAACACAGCGTGGTATCATTTACAGCTCAGCAGAGCACTTATTTTCTACCACATACTCACTGATGTTACACATTGTAGTCTCACCTAATATACAAAGGGCAGGCAAAACACTTACCTATAATGCGGAGGTGGGTTTCCTTTTGCTTTGCAATTAATAAAAACCTGCTTATCATCCGTGCTCAGTGGAAAAATGCTGTCACTTGGCTCCTGGGTGAAGACAGGACCGTGGCGTGTATTCTCTGCATGGAAAAAAACCAACACATTAGCCGTACAACGGTGCAGAGCAAGTGACACTAAATTAATGCAGAAATGAATCACTCAGCGCTCAGAAAACTGTATATAGACTCACACCCATATAATTAGCTGTCAACATGGCTCTTTGAGAGGATTCTGTGTTTAATAAACCCTTTGTGCACATGTCACGAGGCAGATAATGTACTGCGATGAGAGAGCAATTAAATAAAGATAACCCTGTAGCACACTGGCTAACCGGCACATTGTGTGCAGCCTTCAACACGGATCATGAAATTGTGTTTGATTTTTCTGCCCTCATTCAATGTCAGGATTCTTACATGTGCCCAAAGAATTATATTAGTGTAAATAGGTCTGCCAATATTAAGGTCATAGGTCAGTTAAAGCATACATGTTGACTTCACTATGTTTTTAAATTTATTTTCACTATTCATTTAATTTTAATGTTGAAATACAAGTGGAGTTACAGCAAATGGGAAAAAAAGCCATTACTGTTGCACAGATGAATTGACGGTTCACTAAAGCCCACCTCCCTTAATTATTATGGCTGCACCTGTCGAGCTTTCCCTTCTCCTACAACACAAAACACACACAGACAAAACTCTTTTACAGAGTATTACAGCAGCCTCCTGTCCTCCACTTTAGTGTGTGGTGAAAATGCAAAGCTTGACAGACCTGCTTTACCTATTAATGGCTGCTTAGCTATGACTGGGCAATTGATGTCTGGGGGAGCAAATTTGCAGATTTCTATTAATTTGGCTTTAAGTATTATCATATGGTAAGTATAGTATTACAAAGGTGTTTTACTCAGAGTTAGATCTGCCACTCTTGATTTAAAGTCAGCCTGTGAACTGTCATGCACATACACAGAATTAACATGCACACACACAGACCAATCTAAGTCATATTACATGTCAAGAGAGATTAGAAAGATTGACAGGTTGACAAGTATCCCAGTTGGCTAATTGAGTTATGCTTTATTTCATTATGATCTTAAAGCAAGTGGGATAAGTTGGTTAATGTGTTTACGTGAGAGTTGCAATATCAGAGTATTGCCTTACTCTGGTTATAATCTCATTATTAGAGCAAAGCTGCAAAGCTCTTGTCCATATGCGTGTTATTTGTGTGTCTGCTCAGTCGAGCTTGTTGTTTTGGTTAGCTCCAGCCAAATAATCAATACACAGGAGTAATTAACCGATGTTGCACTAATTACTCCCGTGAAATCTAACATTTTTTCAATAAATACTGGAGCGCTGGTGTCCACCCTCCCTTTCCTCTGACGCCTCGTGTCATACGTAGAGCATTCATTTTTCTTTTCATGCACTTGAGAGGGTGAGATTCTTTTTCACACGTCCCTAACCTTGAGTAGGACAAAGAGTGTTCCCTCCTGCATCATCATCATCATCATCCTAATGAGAGTGGGAGTCTTTGCCTCAGGTAAGGGCCTTGTTTCCCCGGCCTCTGAGGGAGGTGCTTCAATTTTACCCTGGTTGCAGTGTCCTTTAAATTAAACAAATTAATGAACCTTTAATAGCCGGGCTATTTCACCTGGGAAATGATCCAGCGTGTAGGCTTGAGAACAGGCTCGCCCTGTAAACACACCAACCGGACTGACCAGCAGCACATGTGAACATGCACACATACAAATTATACCTGATTAGTCTTCATGGGAATGCATACAAATGTGAGCAGATATGCAGTATGTATGTACAGAACGGCATGTGCTGCCATTTGCGTAACCCCTCGTTCTCTTCTCTTGTGTTTGCAGGCTGCATAGATATACCCAAGTGAAACTGCTGCCTTGAGATGAGATGCTAAATCAATGGAAATGGAAGCATGCACAACACTGCAATAGACCCCACTCCATATGCTGTATAAATTTAAATGCATTTGTTTGATGACTTGTAAACGGTTGGCTTAAGTTCAGTATACAGTATATCCGTTGAATGTGAGTGCCAACATTAAATCTCACTCGCTTGTCTAAACTTCACAGGTTACCGTATTCAGACATAAAGTGAGAGCTCTTTGTGCTCTTTAAGGGGATTTTAACTCCTTAGCTGTAGCTCATACAGGTATTAGGGAACTGAAGGCTGACGTTACTCTGCTCGGAGAGGAGCACCTCAGCACATTGTGGGGATCTATGTTGCTGAGAATAAATTAGCGTTAAGAAAAGAGTTAGTGTGGATTTTTATAGTGCTTGCCACATTTCATGTAAGTGGCAGCAGTTGGACATAAAGCAAGAAAATTGCATAATAAAACAGGAAGGCATAAAAAGACCAGAGAGAGTGAATTCTTTCCTCCTCTACACCAGGCTCTCTTTAAATGTAAATCTTACAGTGAGTCACATTTATCAGGGCTGATCTGAAAAGAAAATGTAAACCATGGTTGCAGTTAACGCTTGAGAGTTTCAACAGAATAGTCAATCTTTGGAATGGCACGAGGCAGTTTCACTTTACCTCGTGACAACTTCATCCTGTTAAATAACAGAAACAACACCACTACATTCAAATGTCTTGGCTCTGTGCTTCTTATTTGCCCTGAAATGCTCCACTAAGCCCTTTCAAACTGAAGTGAAATCTACAGGTTTGGCCATGTTGTGCACACGTTTTTACAAACTGGTAGTAGATACAAAAGCTAGTGAAATTATGATCCCTTCTGAGACTGTGATCATCCCCTTTCAAATGAAATGATAACCCAAACATGCATGAGAAAGAGGCAGACCCTCCCTGTGAGAGATGCATGCATATCAGGTGTGTCATGAAAGGCAACTTGACTTGGCATCTCACCAGCCAGACACTCTTTGAGTGACAGAAGGATTAACAGTTCCCATGGCAACAACATCTTCATTTTCCAAGGTCAAAGATTCTCCTTCTTCCCATCCAGTTGCCAGAAAGCAGAGGATATTTCTTGGGCAAACGCTCCTCCGTTTGGCTCTGTAAGAAAAAGAGGGCAAATGAGCACTGTGAGGAGATGAGGAGATGCAGTCTACATCAAGCCTCCTGGAACAAAAAAAGGCTGGAACTTGTGGAAAATCGGTGAGCCATTAATAATTCATTCAACCAAATAAGCAGAGCCAAGATCCCATGCCGAAGGGCCAGCCAGCAGCTGATACTGGTGAGCTGATATTTAGTGTATACATAGTGCTGCTATGCTCCCAGGAGCAAGTCAGGCAAGAAGAAAAAAATAAAGAAAAAAGATGCTCGCAGCAGCAGCAACAAATGAGCAGAGCATTGTGCCAAAGGTAATGCTAAGCTTTCTAAAACTATTGCTTCAACATATTATTTACTCTAACAAAATGTGTGATGTATTAAATATACAGTATATATCACAGGGAATGCTAATGAATCCAGACAAACTGAACTGAAGCAGAAAACAAATCCTTCTGTGGGCAATTGATTCAACATCAAAACATGCAGACAGGCAGCACATCTTCCCTGGATCATGATGCCAGGAACTATTGCCACTGATTTAGAAGTAAAAAACAAAGCTTTTATCATTTGGCCAACCTTGTCAAATAACATTACAAGTAACATAATACAGTTGATGTTGCTTTGGTGCAGCCTGTACTCCAACACATTTGTGTGTTTGGATGTTATTTCTGAGCCCACGCCAAGAGCTTCTATAAGCAATATTTTTGTATTATCACTGGATCAAACGGCTGTTTATGTTAAAGGAGTCGCTCATTGGGACGAACCCACAGAGAATCATCACCTGACTCTGCAGCTCAGAGCTGTAAGGAGAGTTCATATTGGGCTGACATTCATCAGGTGGAGAAAAACATGACTTCAAATGAATGCTAATATATCCATGTCAGCTGATTGTGTTTGTGACAGGTTAGGTATTACAACTTAAAAGTTAAATATATGTCAGTTTACAGCCAGTTTTGCCCCCAAGTGGCCAAAGAACAGCTAATGCAGGTTCAGGACATGCAACATCTCTATAACATCTTTATAACATATTATTTGTTCATATGTTGTAACTGTACATGTCTCAGCAAGTTTAGCAGTGGGCCCCAGTTTTTTTAGCATATGTCTGTTTGGCCAATTGTCACCATTTCCCTGGATGCTGAATTAGCTATTAACTGCTAATAGCTAATTCGGCATCCTGTTTGCCTTGTACCCGTGAATATACTAACAACTACCATTGGATGAGGAAAACTTTAAAAAGTGATGTTTCCTGTTCAAGTTCTGGAGTTATGAATAGAAGCATCTTTTTCTATGATTTCTAAGCAGAATGTAAGGTATTATTTGTCGTCATCAGAGATAATTACATGCTCAGAAAGTGTCAATCACACTGAATCTAAAAATATGTTAGTGTTCAGATTTGACAGAGCTATGACTCAGAGAAGGAGTGTGCATTTTTTTTTTTTTAAAGTACTTTAATTGTCTCCATGACAGCTTTGGCAGCTTCTCCAGCTGTTGATATATTGACCATGTTGACCATAAGCTGACAAAGCTGTCCCTTTCACCTCATGCAGTATCTTTGCATTTTAATTGGGACGCCTCTTGGGTGCAAAGTTCAGCTCACATAGCTCACATACCAAGTGTACCAAAAAAATGAACATGAAAAAAGACTTAAAATCCCAAACCACGATCCCAAAACTGAAGTACATACAGAACCATTGCACTCCTACTATCTTAGTTTCAGTTCAGAGTCAGAAAAGTTTAGCCGTTTGAGAATTGTACACTGTCACAATTGATGAATGTAAGAATGCTTTATATATATTATATTATATGTTTTATATGTGCAAACTTGTATGAGCTCTCATACAAAAGTGTTACAAGTGTTGTCTTTTTTTCTTACAGCTTTTCTTTGTCCTTTTCTGTCTCAGTTCCTGTAGTAAGCTGTTGTAACAAAAAAGCATGAATCACGGATCACGAAAGGAAGACGGGAGAAAAGACATTAGCTGTGTTGGGAGTGAAGTAGATGTATTCTGCTCTCCATTATTTATTCCAAGAGGGCACAATACTGATCATCCAAGCTTCATCTTGTCAGTCATCATTATCGATTTGGTTTCCACTTTTTTTTAACCTTCTGCCTTTTTGTTTGTCATCCTGCCCGCAGTCTTGTCATGAGTCTCAATCAAATATGGAGGGATGGATCAATAAAGGGAGGTTTGGTTGATGTCTTTCCTTATGAGACTCACTGGGTTGATATATTTGCCTGCTCTGGAGAAACTTTATGAATCTAACAATAGACGACACAGTCTTTTGACCAGAGCGGGAGCTACGAAATGTTCTCTTCTTTCAATAAGCTGTTCTCTGTCTACTCTGGAGTCAAGAGTAAATTATATGTTAATTAAGGTGCTGTATGAACAGGCCTTAAATGAATGACACAAAGCTACATATGGCAATTACTGTACAGTTAGATGCAGGGCTTTTATTTTGAGATCTGAGAAACTTTAAATCGATGTGAAATGTTTTCCAGACATTTTGTCAAAACGCCTATCTGCAATCAATACTGTTATAGGCCAGCGCCTGTAAGTAATTCTAGATCAATATGATTTAAAATTCAGATGCGCTTGCCAAGCACTGTGTAAGCCAAAAGAAGTCAGAACAAGTCAAATTAGACTCAGATGGAAATACTAAAAAAAAAAAAAAACCTCCATCTTGGAAGTGGTGCCAGGATTTTGACTGGCAACTAGTTATCGTGTAAAGTGATGCAAATGAAAAAGCATCAGGATGTTCATGTTGATCAAACTCATTTGATTGTTATGTCTTGGCCTGAATTTGAGTTTATATGATTTGGAAGCTTGTAATGAGAAGCGTTTGCTCCTCGTCACAACATGAGGTGGATCTAATTGCGCTATCTGACATATAACTTCTGGGTAATACTGTAATATCTACGGTAATACCCACATCATTCATTCATGCACGTGAATCAAAGACAGATCATTTGCCAATGCGAGGATGGTCAATGAGGAATTACAGCCATTGGTATTTAGTGGATTGTGAGGATATGGGAGCCATTACAGTCCATTGCAGAGGTTGTCTAACAAGCCCCTGCAGCCTTGAGTCATTAGTGTACGTGCTCTGCCCAGTGATCGATGTTAATTTATGTTCGCTGTAGTCAGCTGTCCACTTTCACTTTCAAGCTGATCAACTTTATTTCCTCTCCTCGCAAACACGTGTCTCCCTTGTTCATTTGGCATTCAAAGTCAGACTCAAGGACCCTGATTGCATTTAGCTGTAGACAGTAGCTATTATGCACAGCGTGGAAATGCGGAGTCCTGTAAGGTATATGAGTGAGGGGAGCTGGCACTGCTCCTCTGTCAGCCAGCACAACTCTGTTTTAATGATGCATAGGTCCTTGGCATCCTTGGGGAGGATGTGTTTCTTGGTCACAGTCCAGAAATTTAAAGTAGTTGCTTGTGATCCCCATGATTAATTTATATACCCTAGAAAAAATACAATGGTAATAATTCTTGTGCCCGGCGGATGGTGGTCGCAGGTGTTGGAAATACCAAATGGGATGAGGCCAAGCTAATGGTGCCTGGAAGGGAAACTATCTGTCAGGGATAATCCCTAATACTGTAACACCCTGGCATAGATAATGTGCTTTCCCCCTCCTCCCTCACTAGGCCGTGATATTGAGATAGCTGCGGAGAAATGATTAAACGAGGAATGGATATTGACACGGATAAATGTATGTATTCAGAGTGTAGTATTGCCTGGTTTAATGTTTAGTGATGACTCGCTTCTCACTCTGGAATAGCCAAACTAGGCTAAGAGAGAAGGGAGATGGAGGGTGTCCTGTGAACTCTGGTGAGCCATGTTCCACTTCATTACACTCTGAGTAATTGGTTGAACACGTGACTACAGAAATTAACATCGGCAGCCTTGTGAGAGGTAATTAAGACCCTTTTTTCCCTTTTGGGGGGGGGGCATACCATGATAAACGCGACATTCAGGGTTGCACAGGGCCTCATAAAGACATCGGCCTGATGCCACATTATAATGGCTCAGAGCCTGAAAACATATATCATATTAGCTCATATTAAAACACGTATGGTCTGTATAGGCTTCGGTTTACGGCTTTGTTTCATCATAGAAGGTGCCTGGCTGTAAACATCCAGAAAGGCCTCCTGATCTCAGGTTGCAGTCCATCTTAAATCCAGTCAGCCACCAGGGAGCGTGAGCAGCGCCACAGCTCAGGTGTCCAACTGTAACTCATTGAGCGAGTGCATATTACACATCGACTAAGAGGAGGAGGAGAATATTGAAAGCTAACATCCTGTCAATTCAATACAGACTCAGCAAACAGAAATGTACATGAAGTTTGGAAAGTGCAGGGAAGACCTGGTGTGAGATGAATACTCATGCATGCTCAAAGCAGGAGGACACAAAGAACCTGAACTGTCTTTTGTCAGCTTTTGCTTTTATCATGAGAGAGTTAGATCTGTAGCCAAGTTATGACCAGCTTCTGAACTATATCCTTTGCATACTTATATCTTTAACTGTAAACCGTCCATTTTGTTTATTTCAGAGGGAGATGATACACCTTGTCAGTGCTCTTCAAACAGGGCAATTCCTTCAGTAGAGCACTTAGCTTTTACTTGCCACACCTTTCCACTAGAAACGGATGAGCAAATTACTGTGGCTGATATATTTGGCTGATATTAATATATTGCTGATATATTGGTTTCTGCATTTATATTGGCTGAAGTTGAACAAGAAACAAAAGCAGCTTTCAGATGGGGAGGGGCAGAAGAGTGGAGAGGAGAGGGTGTAAATTTACCCAGAACACATGACACTGATCAACACAGCGAACTATCTCACTTGCATGCTCTCAAATTCTCCATGTCCTTAGAAATTTCAACTCCATACTGTGCACACTGATGACAGTTCCTGTATTTGTATGTGTGGAGGTGGGGGCATGTGGAGGGGTTGATGAGGTGTACCAGGAAATGCCATAGATTTTTCACAAATTTTGGGGGGGATCTACAGGACTGTATTTTTTATGACCATTTTCCTGCTAAGCTCTGTCCACTGTGAAGTATATTGTTTAATATCTTGAAAAGTAAATAATATATCCACACATTTTATGCAACTTTTGAAAAGCTCGGTCTTACAATGTCCACAGAAAATGTAATAGCAATCAGACCTATGATTTAAGAGGAAATGTCAAAAAATTCAAAATGGTGGAAAATCCATCATGGCAGACTCGAGAGGGGTTTTTTTGTTGAGCACATTATACTGGGCTGGTGTGTGAAATTTCAACTCATCAGACTTAACAGTATGAGGGGTTTGGCATTTCTAAAATGCTATTTTTTTGGCCTTAATTATAGCGCCACCATTCGGCTAGCTAGGCTCATATTTATTGGGAGGCATTTGCACATCATTTACAGTTATTTCACTGACTTCTAGCCCATTCCAGCTCACAGCAATTTGAGCAATGACCTGTGACAAGTAATAAACCAGCACAAAAACAACGGGGTACTGGCCCTTTGGGGCTTGAACCCTAATAATATCTGCCAATATAATGTTATAATGTTTGGGGGGGGGGGGCATTTAATTCATTCATTAGATGGCAACAGTGTAGAGCTGACAGGAAATGAGGGAGAGAGATGCAACAAATATCCCAAGTTGAACTCAAACTGGGGACACTATAGTTCATGGTTGACTTTTTAACTACTAATACACGGGAGTAACCCATTATTTGATTAAAAAAAAAAATCTCAAATATGAGTATTGGCCTCAAAATTCCAGTATATTCTTTTTGCACATCACAGTGTCATAGCAAACACCATTAGGTGCTCTAAAAGACAAGACTGACTTTGACTTTTACCTTTCTTTCTGATAATAATACAGAAGATCATCAGTAAGATTTATTTTTATTTTCACTTTTAGCATCTTTATCAAAAAAAAAATTCTTTAAGTCAGGGATGTGTTCGACAATTTAACAAATGATCCATCTATCTAACTTATCTATCTTAATAATGGAAGAGAACTGTATTGTCTAGGCAGATCAGTTCTGTGTCTATCTTCGTATTTCTTTTATTGGACTGACCAAGGTGCAGAAGAATCCACCATTATAAATCACATGAATAAATGGTGTAAAACATACACGAAACAATAATTTGTGAAATACCTGAAGAAATCATCTTTTTAGGAATTTATTTCATAATAAAGATTTTTATTCTAAATTCCCCCTTTTCAAACTTTCATGACAGTGGCGTTGTCACCACCGCCTCACCCAATCACACGACAAGTTAAGAAATTATTTCACCCAATTAATTCATGATTATTTTTTTAATATTGAGCACTGTGGGGTTCCAAAGATGTGTAGCTTTGTGTAGTTTGAAAATCTGTCTCATGACATATTCTAGGCAATAACTTTAACATTCATTATACACATGACATGTAATGATCAGAAGTTCAACACACCACACTGCACGTGATCCCCGACCTTGATAGCCAACAGTCAATTGTGGATTAACAGAACAGAACACAAATATATCTGCCAACACACACATTTCAAGGAAGAGGAGGAGATTACTGTATGCTACTGTACCACGGCTCCTGTATCTGGAAAAAAAGCTATGGTCGCAGTCATTTATAGCATGTAATAAATCCCGAAGCCCAGACAAACAGACAAGCATGTTTTCCACTGATTGAGTACTCACAGTGTAAGTGGAGTCTGCTTGCTGTTTTCTCCACAGCCAAGACACAATCAGCCCTTTGACCAGCTAAAGGAGAGAAAGACAAGAGAAAGAATGAATCAGAGAGAGATGGAAAAGAGTATTGAGAGTCCCAATAATAATCTAAAGACATGAGGGTTGAAACTGTATGAGTCAGTAGACACAGCAGGGTTTGGGTTGCTCCTTTAACACAGAATCATGGCACCAGATGAGCAAATAACAGGTTTGGTTGCAAATATTTAAATATGCAGAAATAATCTTTAAAGTAAACAAGACTATAGAGTTAGTGTTAGTGCAAGACAGGTTTATGATTATATTTCATGAAAGTGGTGGATGTACTGCTAGAACCAGAGCTGTTAAACCAACAATTCATCCTTCAACCAAATGCAGTATTTGTACATGGGCTCATTCAGTCAGCATTAAGAGATCAGGGCTGGTCTGTTTGAACACTGTGACAGAAACCCTTTCAATATGTCATATTTCACTCAAACTGATTTTTTCTGACTAATGCTTTCACTATAACCCTGCAAGTTTTCTATATGTTGTATGTAGCTTATAAATACAGTATTCTGTGGATATCCTATAGCGCTATTATAAATGTTTCTATCACATACTCTTGCTTTAGCTCCAAGGACACATATGTCCAGGCAACATAAGAAATAATAATTTAGAAATAGCCACAATAAAATGCATGTTTTTATTGACCCTAGCGTGTCACATTACTGCTCATGTAATCTGGTGGATCTCATGGGTGAAGCCTTGCTGCTCTGAAATATAATTATGTGAAACTCTGGTTAGTTTCATAATATCACTCTAATACGACTGTATATGGTTGGTACACACACAACCCTCACAGCTCATTACTTTGAATAGTATCTCTTTCTGCAAGTTGGCACGATTCTTCCATTCTGCCTCTGCCATTTATATAAGACCGAGCAACCCTGCCATCAAACTGCACTGGTCCAGCTTTGGATTCTACAGTAGTTTGACTGTGGCACAGTAATAACAGTATTAAGAGACAGAGGTGGAAACAAAGTCATTTTTCAACTTTATTGGTTAAAAAGCAGTGATGGAGGAAGCTATTGTAAGACTGGAGCTACTGAAACAACAAACTAATCTTCATTAGAAGCTACAAGTTAGAGAAACACTGCGTTTTTTTTGAAAGTAACAAGCTATAAGCAACTCACAAAAAATAGCTCACAACTGGAGACAGAATAAGATTCAAAATTAGTTATACCCAAATAAGAGTGGGAAAGATAGTTAAACCATTTTAATGGTGCTTCTCGTGGAGTGCCCACTGTTCCAACAGCACATTATACTGAAACATCAGCAGTCCAAAAATGTCCCATTGGACCAAAATCCCATTTGTCCAACAGCCAGTTATCCTAAAAGCTCAGTAGTTTGAAAATATACACTGTCCCTTGATTTTTTTTTTTTTACCCCACCTGCATTCCACAAAAACCCGCTCTACTCTACTTGGTTTGGGTTAGGGTTAGAAAAAAAATGTCAGGGTCAGAGCCAATCAGAGGCAGAGTTGAATATGGGTGGGAAACATTAACACTGTATTTTCCAAGCATTAGGCGTTTGTTTTCTGAATAGCATTGCTGTCAGACTAAAGGGCTTTCAGTCCAATGGGACATTTTTTGGGCTATTGGGGTTTCGGAATAATGGACTGTTGGAACAATGACATGACACCCACTGCTCAACTAATAAGGGTTAACAATAGCACTAGGCAGCAATGGCAGGAAAAAAGACCTTGAAAATATAACATGATATAGAAAAAAAAGCTATGCACCTCAAATGCTATTGGGAAATGTAGTTAAACTAATTCAGAGACGCTACCTCTCAATATGGTTTATTCACTGTGTTCATAATCCCAGAAACTCAGCAGACTATACAGGTACAGGCTAGTATGGCTACATTAACCTTGGAAAATCAGCTAGATTCAATACGCAGGGCTTCATAATTTCTAGCTCTCACATATAACACCCTATCTTTTCACTGGGATTCATTGTGTTAGCAGCTGTGACCCATTTCAGGGGCTGCCTCCTCTGAAAGAACGAGGACCACAAAGGTGTAGCCTTCGTATGACTGAAGGCTACTGTGCCGAGCAGCTGCACCTCCTCCTCAGATGAGGGAGTCCATACAGAGGATTAGCGTAACATTATATCGGACATGTACTATAGCACCAAACATTAGCCCCACTTTTCCGAATATGAAAGCATGCTTCGACAGGAGATTACATTTATTAGGAGAAAAAAGTCAGTTATCACAAACACGTACTTCCAGACACCAAAACTAATCATAATGACCTGAATGTCTGCACTGGCACCATAGAGGCCATTTACTCAGTGTAATTTGGTTTCCAGCAAGACAGACTCCAGCAGAGCTATCACAAAAAGACTGATTGATTCTGCAGGTGGATAGAGCCCTGCTTGCACTGGCCATAATAAAACACACTCTATATTCACCAGATTGCACTGTAAACATCACAGGGAAAGGGTGTCTTTTCCTAAGAAAAGCAAATGGCAAACATTTTAACACCAAGGAGTGTTTTTTTTTTTTGCTCAGGTATTATACAAGAGCTGTACTTGAGGAAAACATAGAACCTTGCTACAAAACAGCTTCCTTTGAGAACTTGTCTGGGACAGTGGAAGCTTTCCAAGAAGCCAAATGTATTGAAGAAGACTAATGTTAAGACCATGTTCTGCCCAAGCAAGTTTTAAAATGTTGTTGCTTGCATTATTGAATTGAATTATTCCAACAAACCAAGGCCCTGTTCATCAGATTTGGAAATTACACTGAATTCATTATTGATGATATTGCATGTGTGCACTTATTAGTTCTTCGAAGATGACTTACATTTTTTATTTTCTTTTTCATTTTTTTTTTTTTTTATTTGAATGTTTTTCAATGGCAAGAAGTCATGAAAAGTAATCAATATTTTTCCAGATAAACAATGAATCAAGTCACTGAAAAGGTCACATTGACAAAGCTACATCTGTAGCTTGGTGGAATATTTTAGCTTAGTTTTGGTTTTAGCACAAATTCTGTGCATGTTTCAGTCTCACCACTGAAACACACACTAGTGGAGACCAAAAAGGAGAATCAGTATTGGGGTTACTTTTGTCAGGTGGACAGGCACTGAACTGTGGATAGTAACATGCACTGCTAAACACAACTGTTGTTAACATGTTAGTCAAATCACCTTTACAAGGTGATTAATCTGGATACATCATCCTCTGCATGCATGTTTCACTGAAACCCTATAAAAATGGCTGACAGGCATCTGATCACCCAGAATAACCAGGACATTGTTCCTGGAAAGATGTGTTGTTGTCTGGGTTTTCTAATGTGATTTTTCAGGGCTGTGGGGAGCACTAACAAAATTCCAGTCACCTGTATGGAACTGCTGTAGCGGCAGAGTTTCAGAGTTGGACATATCAAAGCCTCAGTACATAAAACCAAAACTATCCCCATCGCCACAGTGGTACATGAATGTTGGTTTATTTAAAATAAAATTAATTATAACCAAACCCGTCATATTGTTTGTCTGAAGCTGAAACCTGTCAATATATGGTGCACATGTTCAAGAGGATGCTCTATCGCCTTCATCTACAGTAATTAAGTCAGAAATAGGATATTTTCAAAGTACTGGGAAATACATTCGTTATACAACACGCATGTTGCTTGGGATATGCAGTGTAGTGCCTGAATCGAACCTTTTTCTGATCAGAAGTGGATAAAAGGTGGTATCGCATATACATTTCTGCCTATTACATGATACAGTGCCTTCTGATTATGCATCAGTACAATGACACAAGGCTTTCAGCTTTGATGACGCTCATTCATATTGACACAGATTGCAGGTTAACTGAGACACCTAAGGTTGACTAATTTATTTCTGTAAAAGGCAGAAGAGGCTAGTTAGTTGCTACAGTGCATGTAAAAAGGTATATGCCACCCACACCTTTCATCGCTTTCTCTACATCTCTGCAGTTCTAATTTTCCTCTCCTCCTCTCTGCCCATCTCCAAGTGAAAACCATTGAAAACCAAGACAGCAGTGGCTATCTCCAACATCTTTCAAATTTCAAACTTTCCTTTTTCATTTTCAGATCCAACCTCATGTCTCTACAAAACAGACATACTGAAATAAATTAAATACTTCCCTTCACAGAGACATATTTGCACACACTAGTGTTCTGCATATCCTGGTTTTGATAATATTTGTCGTGATGTTTCCACACATGAAATAACCTGGTTATTCAGCTCCCTGATTCTATAATTATTCAGCTTTCTTAGGCCTGATTTATACTTGTCATTTCAAGTGCCCTATGCCCAAATAAAAGCCATGTGAGATTTAATACGCTTTTGTTAATATATAACTTCTTGACTCCAGCAGTTTCATTAGAACAGTAAAGGCTTAGGTGGGTGGTTAATAAGTGTCCATTACCTAACACATAAACACACATGAGCCCGCCTCACCATTTGAGAGCTTTTATGGTTATCATAGGGAATACAGAGAGATGAGATGACAGGACTAAACCACAACCGACTGAACCTTCTGGATGACAATAACAAAAATCCCTTTTAGGATAATCTACCTAGAACATAACCAATACCCTGAAGATAATCAGTCATGCTATGCTTTTGAATTTGAATTTGAAATATGGTTTTAAATAACTTGCTGACAGTTTTTCTGTCACAGAAGCACAAGAGCACTAATGTCTAACTGACTTCAATTCATAAAAGTTTAGTCCTATGCTTATGACTGAAACACAGCGGGATGCAGTTAAATAATCAAGGAAGTCTACCGATAAATCACAACTACAAAAACAATCATCATCTCACTGCCCTTGAACACAACATTATGGAGATTCAACCTATTTCCTAGTCAGAGAACAGACTTTGCATTCACCGTTGTAAACACGGCGTGTCTGGTTGGACTGCTCAGAATATAGACTCTCTGAAGAAGTAATGCATTTTATGACTCTGGCAGCAACAATGGGGTTTTGTTTTGAATAAGTATAAGACCAGAGTTGTTTACATGTACAACGAGCCACCACGGCTGTCCAGACAAGAAACACAGAGAGTCTGACTTCATCATCAACAGCGGACCCATGGAGAGAGAAACACATAAATAAATAAATAAATAAATAAATAAATCGGTGATAAATCAAGGACAATTCAGATTGCCTGTTCAGTGTCTCGAGGGAAATATATGTTAACTATTTGAACTTTGGTGGGTGGAAGCAGGATTACCATCCTTTAAAGCAATATCATTGAGATTTTGCAAAAATTCAGAATATGAGTCATGATGCATCGCCCTGTCATCATTCATCCATGTCCTTCCTTGTGTCCAGCAGGTAATTATTGCTATATGTAAAGATATACACGGCTTTCAAACAATCATATATATAGGATTTCCTGATCCTGAGCTTCCAGACAATCTGGATATTGTTTCTCAAAGGGCTGCTGATATATTACTCATATCGGAGAGTAAGAAGAAAATCTCAATAAGTAGATGATTTTTATTGCCTTCGGTGTAATTTTTGGGAAATCTTCCTGAAATAGTATCAGATATGTTGCAGAAGTTCCAGCTTTTTCTCTATCTCTGCATGCACTGAACATTCATTTCAACCCCTTCTTCACATGCCTAGGTATCACATGGCCTGTTGGAAACCTCACTAAGTGCCCACAGCAAGAGACTCACATTACAGCAGCTGTGCAGATTATGAATGATAGGCAAACTCTTTTTCACATTCATTAAAGTGCCACAAATGAATAATTCACGGCTTCAAATTTCAGGCCTCCGAATATTCAACCATGTTGCATCAGGCCTTTCCTCTCCAAATGACTGCCTCCAATACAACTGATGTATATCCCTGGAAAGAAGAGACACATACAGTATGCATCTGAAAATGACGGCAATTGGAACTGGAAGTATTTGTTGCTACTTGTTGCAGCTATATTTTGAAGATATATTATCTATTATATTTGTCCATCATGTCAAAGTTGTCGTAAAAAGTATGCTATTACAGTCATACATCTTTTATATAAACATTCTACACAATGTGAAGAATGCTTTAGGGATTACCACCCACAAGAAACCACCTCTGTCAGTTTCCACCTGGAGCTGCTTGTAAGAGACAGTAACATTGTTATGCTCATAATTTGCCCTCTGGCCTGCAGATATGTGACATATGAACCCTGCTTGCATAATCTGCATAAATAGCCACCTCCCTGAGGTGGGTTCGTGTGTTCATATTTGGAAGAGCTGGCAAACTATGCATATTATATAATGATATTTTAATGTTAAAATGTTCTCAGTCATGTGGGGTGTAATCAATACAATTTTCAAGTCAAGTACTTTTTCTGTTGTGTACTGTTCTCAGAGCAGCTTCTGCTAAGCCTTCTGATAAAGAGATAAGTTGTGAGCTTGTTGCATTCAGCATAGTCTGACTCACAGGACGTAGGCTGTTGGTATAATGCAGCCATTGACTATTTCAATTGTCACTCTTCTCCCCTTCTGCTATCTACGTGTTACCATTCAAAGTCCCTGTTGATGTATGAAACATCAACAATTTTCGAGCAAGAAACCTACATGCTGAAAATGGCAAGTTTTGACGAAGATTAGGATCATGAAATAAGGCAGGCCTGCTTGGTTCTTTTGCAGAGATTTAGCCATTTTAATGCCAGGACTCGCCTTCCCACATGTGTTGCACCAAAACAAGGTCACCTGACACGATTTTGCAAGGACGCCATCACTGCATCCTGAATTTAGTGCCACCCAAGACGACAGAGATTGGTTTACAGAAATACAAACATACCCATACTACAATTATAATGGCTTCAGCCAGAACTTTCTCCAGCACTGGCACAGTGCTAAAGCCAAGTGTGGAGATACATAGGTCTCGATTCAGCATTTCCTCTTGATGAAATGGGTTTTAATTTTTGTACTGTTGTTTTGTATTTTTCACATTATTTGATTTAGTTCAAAACCATTGTGACGTTTTGTAGTGGATAATACACATATTTATCCAGCCCAGGATAACTACAGCAATTTAAGTCACAGTAAACAAAGTCCAGAATTTGTAATATTATCATATCATTCAAGTTCTATTAAATTCAGAGCTAAATTAAGTAACATTTCTATACTAACAATGAATCAAATGGCTACATAAAGGGCACTATTGTGGTTTTATGGCTCACAACTTAACTGTTTTGATTCACTCTCACCACTCATATTCAGCACAGCCAGCAGCCAGCAGACAAAGTTAGTGACTTGCTCATGAATGCAAATAAGAAGCCAAAGATGTCCTCGTGCTGGTGGAGATCAAAAGAGCTAAAAGGAGAGTGAATATTGGCTATGCTGTGGTTGATGCGCACCTCCCCCCAACCATGTGGGGACCATGGCACGGACTACTTGTGTCCTCTATTTGATAGTGAAGACAATATGGAGCAAGTTTAAAAAAGGCTCTGTTATCTTCATCTTTTCAGCAACAAACATCGAGAAAAGCCATTTCCACTGCAAAGCTTCTGCTCATTGCGACCCACTCTCTTTGTCACAGTGGGCTCTTCTCATTTCTCTATTTTGTGCCTCTCTCCTCCGTCCTCCTGCCTGTGACCTGGAAATCGATCTCAGCCAGCATGTCTCAATTCCTAAAGAGCAGCTTGCCGAAGGTGCTCTGAGAGAGGATGCACAGGTGTGTCCTTTGCAGAAGTCTATTCAGTACCCGTGATGTATGAAAGAGGTATGACACACCGCTGGAGTATACAAACTATGGCGGGAGCAGGATGCTGCTGTGTCACACTTGATCATCACTTGAAAATGACGTTCCAAAGCAACAATGTCTCATTTTGTTAAATGCTGCTCGTGTCTCTTCCATGCCTCCTCCACTCAAATCTCAGGTGGGAGGGACAAAGACATGATGAGAGGAGGCAATGAAAGGAATCCAGGATGTACAAACTGAGAAAAGACAAGAGGGGAGAGAATGTAACAATATAAACATGGCAACTGTACAATACAGACCCATATTTAGTATTGAAGTAAGATGAACCTTCCCACTGTCACTATAAGTAAGTGAAAGAATAGAATATAATCAAAGCATTTTATCCACACCATAAACATCCACAGTGGGACTCCTGTTAACCACTACTGTCGAGCATAAATCCGGGTGGACCTGTCAAAACAGCTGCAGTTCCCCCCCGTCATTCCCACATCCCTGAGGCCGGATGTAATCATCTGGTCAGAGAAAGCAAGGAAAATCACCTTTATTGAACTGACCGTTCCAGGGAAGGAAGGGTGTGAGGAGGCACGCGAGAGGAACGCCACCAAGTACCAAGAGCTGGTCCAAGAGTGTAGGAATAAGGGGTGGCAGGCCTGGCTATTCCAAGTGGAGACTGGATGCAGAGGATTCCCAAAGCAATCTGTGTGGAAGATGCTCACGGTCCTGGGAATCGCAGGAAGAGAGAGCAGGGCAGCAGCTCGCAGGTTGGGGGAGGCAGCAGAACGAGCATCCTGTTGGCTGTGGAATCGGAGGGAAGAGATGAGCTGGAAGCCTAGAGTTGGTGGGCAGTGAGTTGGCCACCACTGCCAACCCGCCAACTGGAGGGTGTTGCGGTTAAGGGTCGAAACACGCAGTGAAGTTTGGGCATCGTCTGACGACACCATCTCCAGGACGAAGGCGACAGTCACAGCAAGAATGACTGAAGGAGAGGCATCTCACAATGTAATTACAACGAACTCCTGGGAAACCAGTGACTTCCAGGACAGTCTGGATGGCAACCAAGGAAGATTGGTGACATTGGAGAGACAAATTACCTCCAGGAAAGACTGGCATGGGTGCATGGGTCTAGCAATCTCATGTACAGCACTTGCAAGAGGGCACCAAACAAAACAACAAACAACAAAACACGGAGCAATACCCCCAGAGTCTCCTGAGAGGGGGGAGGATGAGAGACTTGAACGGACAGACACAATGGTAACGGCCGGGACAGAAACACTACTAATGAGAAAGCTGACCCAAACAACACTGACAGGAAAGATATCAGAAGTCAAATGCCACTGCGGTAAAATCTGCAAGAACATAAGAGGGCTGAAAATACATCAAGCCAGGACCAAATGTGGAACAGGAGAGACACAGATGCAGCGCACAGTGGTAACACCAGGTGAGATGAAGGAGAACTCCAGTCAGGATGCAGCACAGCACTGAAGATCTCTCAGCGTTTGTGCCACCCCAAAGCCACAGGACGGCCCCTTCTGATAGCACCCAAGTCACTCAACCCACGAGAGAAAGAGTGAAATGGCCCAAGACATGCAACAAAAAAGAATAGCAACAACTGGACCAGGACCTAGACACAATCCTAGAAGCCTCACTAGCAGGAACAGTAGAGTGGAAACTGACCACAATGACAATCACCTTCAATATGGGGAAAGAAAGATTTGGCACTGTCGAAAGAAGAGGAGATCAGGAGTCTGAGGAAGGAGATAAAGTCACTAAACATGCAGTTCAAGAGAGCCAGCGATGGCGAGAAGGAGGGCATCAAAGATCTAACAAGTGGGCTTTGAGAACAACTGTGCAGACTAAGAAGAGCAGAAAGAACTCGCTCAAAAGAGTGCAGTTTATAAAGGACCCATTCAGGTTCACCAAGGCCCTGCCGGGTGAAGCAAAATCAGGAACGCTCACTAGCTCCAAAGAAGAGGTAGAGGAGTTCCTCAGAGCAACCCACTGCAATGCCTCCAGAAGCCGACACCTTGGTGACCACTCAAAGGTCAGCAAACTTGAGGAACCTGCTGAAAAGCTGGACACGAGCGAACCATCCTGGAGAGGAGTACAGGAATTGGTAAGGAAGGCCAGATCAGCATCTGCCCCAGAACAGAATGGTGTACCATACAAGGTCTACAAGAACTGTCCTATGTTACTCCGAAGGCTCTAGAAGATACTGCGAATGATATTAACAAAGGGCACCATCCCATCCAGCTGGAAAAGGGCAGAGGGCTGTTTTAGAACTCCTCCTTAATCAGTCACTTCAGGACTATCGATATTCATATTTCGATATTAACTTTAAAAGACGACAATATAGTATGTCAATATTCTTATTTCTGCTGCCCTCAAGTGGCCAAAAAAAGCTTGTTTACGCCAGCAGGCCTTTTAGCTGCATCATCCGTCTCGCACGCTTCTATTTTAACCAAATCCAGCTCTCAACACAGGCTCTGTAACAGCTTGTGTTTCACTCACAAAGTGTGATCCAAACTTTATTTTAGCACTTACTCTCTTCCATTTTACATGTATAATGGAAGAGTGCGAGTGCGTTGGACTCTAAGTGTTGCCAAAATGCATGTGACCTATCCTCACTTGTGTGCATGTATGTATCCTGTGCAGACATAGATGGAGCACTGAAGCTGCTGCAGTTCAGCTAGCATGCTAACCACGCAGGCCTGTGTAGACATGATGTTCAGAGCTGTCACAGGAGGGGTGCAAGGCTGTGTGAAACTGGCATGGGAGGCCCTTATCACTGACATGCATACGCACAAACCACAGGACAACACACACAGTCATTCTCGTTCAAGTTACATTGTAAAGTACAATTTCATAGAAATGCATTTAATTGCAAAATGCTTTACACAATGCTTTACTAAAACAACAATATGCTCACCTTGAAGAAAGCCAAAGAAAATAACAACTCTTAAAAAGATTTCACAGCTATGTTGACACATTTTAGCAAAGAAACACTATTAGAAATCCTAATTAGAAATCCTATGGTGAGTCACCATACATGTAATGAATGATATGAATTACATATATTCTCTTTCTTGGCAGCAAACTCAGCAGTAAGATGTGCAATTCATCTCTGAAGCAACATTCTATTCAATGGATGCAAAAGTCTGTCCTAAAACATTCATGTACTCAAATAGTTCAATCTCACAGTTGGGAAATGTTTGTCTGATGCAGTTGAGCAAACAGAGGGTCTGAAGTGCTGTAGTCGTTCCCTTTGGAATTATATCTCTGAGTAATCTCAGCTCTGGGAACAGGTCCTGTAGATTTATGTCCTGAGATTCAGTGCTCTGTGCTTCACTCAGTCTGTTGCAGCGCCTTTGCAGATCAAAATCTTCCCTTTCACACAGTTGAGCCAGTTCAAAAGTTAATCCAAATATGATGTCAAACTCAAACGCATTTAAAAAAACACGTGTGGAGACACTAAAAAAATCCCTTATATATGCTTGCTCTGGATTTGGGAAACACTTCAATCATAACGAATGATGGAATAATTGCATAGATTTTTTTTCAAGTGGCCTTTATTGTTACCAGTAAATTTGCAGTGAAGTGTGTTGAGTAATAAAAAGTTGAAAACAAACATTGTGCAGCTGCACCACTCGCACAGCCCTTGTGACTGCTATGATCATGCTATACTTTCACGAAACCGACAATCACACAGTTGTCGGCAAAAATCAAACACTGCGTCTTTGACTGACTGATGTAGAAATTAGAAAGGATGTCTGTGTAAATATTCCATTTACTTTGAGGATTCCATTGTAAGGCTGAATTACAGCACTTTCACTGTTTTAAAAGTCAATCAAAGAAAGAAAATGGAATAACAGTGTCACAGAAACCAATCAACCCATCTTTGTTTCCTCAATTGAGCTCACTCAAATCAAAATGAAATGAGTGTTTTGATGAGTGCTGGGGCATATTCAACATGCCTGCTCACTTTGCTGAGAATGATCATAAACATGTGGTTAATGTTGTGAAACAGCACCAAAATTACTTGGTTAAATTTAAGACAAAAATCATGGTTTGGGTTAAAATAAGTACATTAGTATGTATGCAATTTCACTTACATCACATGCATGAGTTAAAAAGACATCAACGTGCATGTTTGGTTTCACACAGGACACAAGGATCCTGAGTGAAAGTCCTGTGTTTGACTCATCCAACTGCCCCAACCTCCTCCAAATGTGGCCTCTTCTCATTATTTATACTACGTCACCTGACTTTGACAGCTCATCAAAACATTAACATTAAACTTTAATAACTCCGGAAATGATGCCAAAGGGGAACCTACAGCACACAGTTTGAAGCCTTGGGCCACTGGCCAAGCTGCCTCATTGGACGTGTGGGAGTGAGAATGGGCCAGCGTATTACATCCATGAAAAAAAAAAAAGCTGAGGAAAGAAAAATTACAGTTTTCAGTGGAATGCAATGACATCTACGTATGTGACATAAAAAAAAAACACCAAAACAAATTTTGCTGAAGAAAAAAAAGGCTCAATCATAAATTGCTGATGCTGTAACACCCGCTTCATCACACCATACAGTATCATCACAGCTACTCAGGCTTCTGTCGACACGGCCTGGCTGTCTCGCTGGCTGGGCAATTGTAGCTGTCAGTCACCTGAATAATGCGGGAGACAGCGGTGGTATTTCAGACAAGAGAGGGGGATTTTATCATCTTTCCTCCAGTAGGTCACACAGCAAATGACTGATTTTAGCAAAGGTGGAGTATAAACAGCAACTGCTTTTTAAAAAAAAATCTTTTATTTGACAAGGCTTTGACTGAGCATCGCTGTAGCAGATATCAAGTTCATGGCTGTCTGATTATCCCCCCTGACATCCTGAAAGTGAGCCCAACAAGGAGTTTGCTTGGGCTGGGAGGCTCACAGCGAGAGACTTCAATAGGAAATGTGGCAGAACATAAGAAGAAACCCCACAATACAGTTACTACATAAAAAATTCATGCCATTTTGTTGCTTCCACGGTTGAATCTCTTCAGAGGTTCCGGTGGCGGCTTCTTGGAAGAAGGCTGATGAAGAGAGAAGTCTGCTCTCAGTTCTCGGGAGAGTTTAAATGTCAGTCTCAGTGAAAGCCTGCAGGGAGGACACCAGCTAACATATAGAATATATTCATCTCTGATGTTGCGGAGTATTTAAAAACGTCTCTTTCATGTGCATATCATGTTTTTCTGCAGCAGTGCATGGATCTATGAACTTGTTGAGAGAGAGAGAGAGAGAGAGAGAAAGACTCAGAAAGAAAGATCACAACCTTCGACCTGTGCAGAGAGCTCATGTCTAAATTTAATTTGTAAAGATAAAGAGGCCTTCAAAGCCTCTTAGCACAACAAAGGCCAATGGATTTAGGGGTCTAAGAAACAGTCGACATCAATTGATAGCAGTCCCTCTGCATAGCACACACCCACACAAACACACACACATTCTCACCACCTCATTGTGAAGACATTAGCCTTATCTGGCGATAGAGGAGACATGCTAAAAACATTATGAAAGCATCTTAAAATGAATAATGTTGGAGATAAATTAAAGAATTCATAAAATGAGTCTGACTTGATTAGCTGCCAAATGATGTGTTGTCTGTTTTTTTACTAAACATTAAAAAATGATGAATCTGTGTTGAATTACACCATGGCCAAAGTGCGCAATGAACAACTGAGTGCCATTCATTTGATATTATATTAAAAATGAGGCAGAAAAAACATGTACGTAAGTGGGAGGGAGGTGACATTCTGGAAAATATCTCAAAGAGACATTTCACTGATTTAAATCGCAGCTGCATAAAGTTGGAGGACGTTGGAGGAAAGGTTTTAAAAAATGTCCACACTTTTAGCCCCGAGTATGACCCCAAAACACTCAATCCTACATTTCCCACAATGTGACTGTATAGCTCCTTTTGTTAGACCCTCCCTGACTACTAAGTTATGTCTTTCATATTGCACGCTGCCAAGTTGTAATGCAGGTGTTGTAATCTCTGAGCACAAGCTGAGACAACCCTAATGACATCACCAAGGTTATTTATTCCTACATTGGAAAGCTCCTCCAGAGGACATTATAACTGTTTTCACAGGCTGAGTAGCACCGGTCCTGACAAGCAAACTCAACCTGATGTGCCCCTTTAAAAATAATCCTTTCAACTTGAAATTTATTGAACATCGGCCCAAAAAGCTTTGTTAACTTACTTCCTCCGATCCATGACGAGAAGTTAAGATAGATGAGATCAAACTCTGATATTGATGTCTGTGGGAAATTAGGTAATGAAATTAGGTAATGGAGTACATTATTCTCTGTTTTCATTACTGTGGTGCTGAATCGTTGAGCAGACTTCTGTTCATGAACGCTGGGGAGCAATTGTCTCTGCTGCTCTTCATCATTCCCAGCACATCAGAACCCCCATATTCATTTCTATTAATACTGGAGGGCTTGTTTGTGCAGCGAAGGCCTGCTGTCAGAGCTCATCAGAAGTTTTGATTGTGGAGGCTGTTCACACAATAGTCATTCAAGGTACTTTTGAGTCCTATGAAATGTCAAATCTCACCTTTCAGCTACTCCAGCCAAAAGGAGGTTTGACAGAACTACTGTACATATATCGAAAATCTAATAACACTGAGCTGTACACAAAGTGGGTGTACAAATAGCCATAGCGGACACCTGTTTTGAAAGCTGAGACATTTCAATTTCAGAATGCAAAATAGCTTGGGATTTCTACAGCCAAAGGGTCATGCACTGCAAAAATCAAGAATCGCCTCCTAGAGAGCAAAACAATCCCTGCACACAATGCAGTTTCGAGCACAGAGGATTTAAACGGCTCCATATCATAATCTCAGCTGAGCATTAACTCCAAACTAAGGCAATAGAAATAGAGAGCTGCTGACTTGGTGTCTCTGTTAAAGGGAAAGTAAGGGCATGAGATAGACTTTTAATTACGCTTGAGATGTTTCTTGAAATTATGATTCTGGTTGTTAAGTTCTGTCACTTAAGGCTGAACAATTTGAGGGAAATATGTATTTGTGATGTAATGTATTTTCTATACATTAAACTACAGGCCTGTATTTGTGGAAATGTATCTTCTACATTAACAGAATCAGATAAAATAATGTGATTGATTGTTGTTCAGTCAGGAAACATGCCTGATGCTCTGTCTTCTACAATTTTAGCCCACATTTACTCAGATATTACAATAGCGGTATACATTGACATCACTCTAATACATTCAAATATAATTATGCCATTCAAAAGTGGCATTATATTTCCTGTATTTCCTGACAACAATAGTGCATAGTGAGTGTTTTCAATTGTAGCAATAATGATAAACTGATGGAAAGACAGATCTGACAGTGTTTTGAATCTGATACAGCTGACAGCTCCGCACTGTGGCTGATAAACCCTAACGTAACTTCACAGGCTAACAGGATGAGATGCTTTCAAGGAGTTAAGTTTAAAGCTATGATATGATGTTCTTTCTGGCAATCTGTCGATTCTGTTTACCAGCTGTCTGTCATTTACACTTGACAGCCACTGAGCTAAATGCTAGCTATCTGCCTGAAATTGATGTGAGGCAATTACTTAAATTGTTTTGCAGAAAAAATGATACGGAGTGGTGTGTTGTCCACCAAACCAAATGCACAGACACGCACAGACACGCCATGAAGCAAGGACATTACCCAGCAATAGGCGAGATTTATTTTATATTGTTTAGTCAACTCACAGAAGGTAATGGCTGCGTTATGACAAGTATTATTATAGAGAGTGAGATCAGCAGGTGCCCGCTTAAACCTTCACCACCACCTTTGATTATGCAAGTTATAATTAAAACCACAGCTCTTGCGATTTGAAAATTATACTCTTTCAAATCAAAAATGTGAAATCGATAAAAAAGCATCATGGAGACTTTAAACAACCCCTCACCTGGTCAAACATTCTGGGTGCACACACTTTTAATTTTACCACCAAATAAAGTGGTAGTATGAACGTTCCAGTATGACTTCAGAATAGTCCAAATGATGGCCATAGATACCTCAAAGGCCCACATTTTAGTAAACTGGATTGTTCTTAATTAATTTTTTCTTTGCAATTTAAATCAAGGCTCAGCATTAACAACAATAGCTCCAAAATATTCATAAAAGACTGCATTGTTCCATCTTAAGATTTCTAATCCAAACAGCAGTATCCCCTACAGTCTACTTTACCCTTGCCCTCTCATGCACACCAAACTTACATCCCACAGCCTCAGTGGTTTCAATTAATTTGGCTCTCGCTGAGTCTCAGCCTGAGAATATCAACCCAGGAGACAAGACACCCATTACTGCCAGGTCTCCAGCTCCATTTATATTACACAGCTGAGGAAGAAATGCTCCAACACTCAGATTGTAATAACGCTATTCTCGAAATCCGCAATGCAAGTTGCATACACAGACATGTGTGTTCATTGTTGAAAATCTACAATGACATTTGTCATTTGTTGAAAAATAGGAGCTAGTGAATACAGTAAAAAAAAGAAGAAGAAAGAAACAGGTCAGGGAAACTTGTGCATGGTGTGTTTTTTCTAGCACAGGTGCACGAGTACACCCTGAGCATGGAGGTGTGCTGAAGGTTGCATGAGCATGTCCTTGCACTTCTGGGTGATTGGTCTATATTTGGTTAGCGAGCCACCTGGATCCTTCGTCAGACACTAACAAGCTAACTGCCTGTCATTTAAAGCAGGGACACATGTGTCAAACTGTGAGAATGAAGGTGAAAGTGTGGTGTTACAAGAAAATACCATGGATGCCAACAACGCAGCAGCAAGGACAACTTTAAAAGTGGAAATGGCAAAGGTTTCAGGAAAAGTGTGCAGCTGGTTGGTTTAGTGATAGAACATCTAGAGGATATGGGCAAACATTTCTCTCTAAATAACCCATTTCTCAGGAAACCCCTGCAACCTTAAACTATTTGTTGTAGATTAAAGGCAGAACATATTTATTCCTCCCCTGCTATGACTGCATTTAATGCTTGTTAAGCAAACAGTGTCACATTCTTTTTAAGAGCAATGCATGACAGGGCTACCTGCAGAGGGAGGGAATATAACAAACCTCAGTCTTGTTCCGTGAGGGAGGGGACACACATTCAAGAGGTGCACATGACAAGAAGGATTTGAGCAACACACTACCACAGCTCCAACAACACAATCCAGCTACCTGAAAACATGAGTTGTCAATCAGCAGTAACACAAAACTGTAATAAACATAAAATTGTGCATTATTCATTCTACACCCTTTTCTTTCATTAGCACTTTAGATTTCAACAACAAGATGTCAGATAACTACATCCCATTAACAGTGAGAGTAAAATATCTTGACATTTCCGACTTGGGCATTAAAAAATCTGAACTGCACTTGGGTCCTGTAGTGAGCTGGAGTTTCAAACTTTATGGCATCTCTGTAATATGGCATTAGCCACAGTGCCACTGGAGAATAAAGCTCACTGTTTAGTGTGTGAACTCTTGAACAGTACAGGATGTGCAAGGGCCATAAAAATGTTTCTTTCTTGTTTGGCAATTCTCTGGCAACTCCTCGGTTCAACAGCTTATGTGTCACTGAAACAAAACTAATAATCTACAGCCAGGCGGTTCGTACTGCAAATAAAATACAGCATTCTAACACTGTCATAGCTAGAAGAGCGCACTCAGTAGAGTGCAGATCCCTGCCAGGTGTGTTTGGGGACATGTGGGTGAAGCAGCTGTTGATCACTTGCTGCCCCTATTGGCCGGTAAAGATGAATGAGGAGTCGGCAGTCAATGGTGACAAAAAACAGAACAGTCAATACAAAAGGCTTTTCGAAAATTGTGAATCACCACATCAAGAGAGGACCTTGGGCATAAATGTGCACAAACAATAGTAGGCTGATTGGTCCAGTAGTATGTGAGATCAGCTGTGGACAGATACACACTTGGACACACACAAACAAAGGCATACAATACAAACATGTTTAAGCGTAGCTTCTTAGTTCAGTGTTTTAGAATGCTAACAATTTCCAATTATCTCTAAACACAAAGCACAGCTGAGGCTGATGGGAATATCATTCATTTTGCAGGTTTCATAAACCATAAAAGTATTGGACAAATTAATACTTTTACCAAACTTGATGGTAATCCATCCAATAATTGTGAAACATTTCACTCAAAACTGCAAATGTCTACCTCATGATGGTGGAGGAAAGATAAGGGACGTCTGGGCATCATGCCCTGGGCACCATGAATGCCTGTACAATTTTTTTATGGCAATCCATCCAGCAGTTGTAGAGATACTTTAGTCTGGCCAAAGTGATCCACCGACTGAAAGACTGAAAGATGAACATTGCCACGGAGCCAACAAGGCTAAACAACATTAACCTGCAATGGCCTATGATGTCAAATGATATGTGTGCACAAAAATCACCATTTGCCTCCCGGTGCTGACCCTGAATACTAAAAACACAATTTCTTAACGCAGACAAGTCAAGCCCAGTCAAGTTTATGTACGTTTATATCACATCCAGTGTCCCAATGCGCTTTACAAACCTACAACATAAATGGCTCGTGACCCTGCACAAGCTCTTTAAGAAAACTCCAGAATGGAAGAAACACTGAAAGAGCAAGAACGGTTTTCTGTGGCAAACACAATAGCATACAGCCGGATAACACACTGTGATTTTCATGCAGTAATCATAAGAGCAAAGGTCACTGAAGTCATACAACGCATTTCATCATCCATTATACATGAGGCTCTGGCTAAGTAACAGTGCAGCTCCTGGGCCTGTGCCGCTGTTGTGTATGGAGATTACAAGTCAGTGTGAAAATGGATGTTTCTGAGTCTGAGAGCCACATTCCCTGAAAGCCTGGTATTACTCCCCTGAACTCCCCTGAATGGCTGTGCTCTTTATCCATGCTAAAGTTCTGTGACTTCGATTTGCTGGCCATCACTTAAGACAAGGTTTACTCTAAGTCTATTTGAAGCCTTTCGCGCTGGTGGCCTCCACATATTCTTCATGTTGCTGCTCCATTAGACAAGCTCGGCTCTTAATTGCTGTGGCGCTATCTGGCACATACAGGGGAACTGTGTTGCTGCAGTCAGCAGTCCACAAGGCTCATTTTCACTTCCCTGTCGGTGCTTTAACGCCGTAGAAGAGAGACGTCCTGTGGAGACACCTTTAACATCCTCTTGTCACTTTAATTGATGGCAAAATTGCCACTGGTGATCATTAACAACTTAGAGCACTTCTGACTGCAGGTGGCTCCGTGTTGAGAGGTTTCGACTCGTTTATCATCCACTGAGCTTGTCCTCTTACCTCGATTAATGTTAATGAATGCCAGATTTTCTCCAAATGTGTCATTAATTGTGATTTCAGTTAATGGTGCAAAAATAACAGTAGCTATACGAATAGTCATAATAAAGAGGAACAGGAGGAGAAAAAAACATTATCAGCTGTATAATAATAATCTGCTAATTTAACCTTTCAGTGTAGGTTTCCAATGAAGTGGGCGATGCGCTGCAAATGTAAAAAAAAGGCAAAAAAAAAAAAAAGCAAAAGATGACATTAAGTGTAGCCATATCTGAGGATTTTCAGCCCTTTCACCCTACAACAACATTAATAAGTGAATATTCTAAGTTCTAAGTTGACAAGGTCCACTTACTTAGTTATTCCCAGAGCTTTTGACTGTATCCCACAGCATTCAACAGTTAATGGAACTTGCTCAAGTATCATCACGTGACTAGCAAAGTACGGGACCTCAATGATGTCATGACTGGTTTAGAATATTCACCACGTAAATATACATAATGTCTCTGTGGTATTTATTTTTAATTTATTTAATTATTTCTCTGTTTATATTTTATGATCTGTATTTGATTTTATTATATGTATAGCAGGGTATTATTCTTATTAATATGTGTCCCCAAAGCCAAGAACTAATCTCCATACTCATTGACATTGATATTGTATGATTCTACAAAACCCGAGAATACATTAGATGACATTGTTTTTAACGTTCAACGCCAATATTTTCAAAATACATTCTTTTTACAATATGCCTGTATGGCAGCTACTGTATGGTTAGGGTCAGGGAAAGGTCGTGGTTATAAAAAAATAGACTCAAAATTAATTTCTGGCATAAAAATCACATACACACCTACCTACCACCCAAAATCTCTACACCCTATCTTCACTATCCTGTCTCCTCACCTCCAAGAACATAGTAAAAACATTCCTTGAGTATTGGCATTACTATCTCTCTAAAGGTTTTATGCTGCTCTGATGGGTAGCCACCGGCACCTGGCATTTTATTTGCTTTCAACCTTGGTGTAGCCTGGCTTATTTCTTCTATCTCCTGGGATATTATTTTATTCTGCCCTGTTCCTACAGATGGTAAACCTTAAGATGTTTTAAAAAATTGATACGATCGCTGACTCAGCTGCCTGGGGTTGAGCATATAAACTTTCTGTAGTATGTTTCAAAGGAATTTTGCATGTCTTCCAATTTGTGATGTGTCTCATCGGTCTGGGGTCTTTTGCTTTATGTGTAAATCTCTCAGCCTGTTTGTGTATTCTCCACGTAATTTTTTAGATTTATGGCCATACTTGTAGAAATTTGGTTTAACTAGCTCTCCTCTCCACTTGATATTCATCTAGGTTATTTAGAGTTTGTTTTGTATCCAGGATCTGATTTAAGACATCAATGTCATTATGTTCCATATGTTTACTCTCCATAGGTTTAGACTTTTCAATTAAGTCTTAAATTTGTTTTTCTAATTTTCTTTTTCTTCTGAGCTGACCACATTATGAGTTTACCTCTAATGAAAGCGTTTACATGGCGACAATAGTCCATTATTATTAGAGTCATATAATAAATTAACTTTAATTAACTTTAAATTCTCTCTTTATACCATACACTTTGGACATTGAGGGTAATTCAGAAGGCTTCGGTTAAGTCTCAATAAAGTCTCCTTGGGCTTGTTGTCTAAGTGTGGTGTTAAATATATCAAGCATGGTCAGAAAATGTCCCTTACCCCCAACACCACAGTTTATAATCTGTCTATCTAAATCAAACATAAAAAAGTAAGTGATTCTTGAGTACACAGAATGAGGATGGGGAAAAAAGCAAAGTGCTTATCAAATGCTTTTAATTTCCACCATATGTCTGCCATGTCTATTTCTTTGAGCAGAATGGTTAATGTTCCATGTTTTATCTTTGTTGTACTGTTGAGGAATCCGAGAAGGATCCAAGGATCCATTAACCCACCTGATGTTTCCACAGACATCATATCAGAAATCTTATTCATCAGCTGTTTATCACTTCCTGGTCTATAGACATTCAATAGTATAACTCCTTTATGGCAATAAAACCTTTGACCTTTGTCACTAGGAAAACTGGTGAGGAAAACTGGAAGTTTACCTCATTTGAAATGAGTACTGCTACCCTCCAACACCCCCACCCAACCTCCGCATTTCCTCTTAGGGTTTGAAAATGGAGTTTTTAAACCACATTTTCTCATATTCAGCACTTGAGAGGTGTGTTTCATGCCAAAAAAATATGTCATGTTTTTCTCTTTTCATTTCAGCAATTGCTTGATTTCTTTTTATAGCATTATGTAACCCCTTCATATTAAGGGTGATTGCTTTGCATTCTTGATGAAGCATTTCAGTCAGCAGGAAAGAAAAAATGTTTACCTAAATATTTAAACATCCCTAGATGGCCTGAATAAAAGAACTTCTGTCTGTGTATCTAAATGAAACTGAACATATAAACACACACTTAACTTGAGTGACTTCCATCTCTGAAGCGTGAACTCTGCTTCTAAGTTTGAAGGAGAAGCCCTTAACCAGGAAGGAGCTCCTCCTAGTGCGGACTGACATCTATGTGCAGTTGAAAGTTCCCAGATGTGTCAATTTCAATAGCTTAAGCTTATAGGTAAATTCACCCGGTCTCTTTTTATATCTTCCAATACAGTTTGATCTGCTATTAGGATATAATCTCACCAGCCTGTTTAAAAGTTACTTGGTCACTTTTAATACAGGAGAGTTGTCAAGTACTGTCCTTGTTTCAGGTGTGCTTCTCGGTACACCTGATATTTTAAAGGGAAGTTGTCTCAGTCTCGTTATGGGTGTCCCTTCTGCAGGGGTCTTGACTCCAGAGCAGTCCAGTATTAATGCCCTTTTCTTCAGGTCTCAAGTGTCTGGAAACTGAACCCCCTTCTTTGAGAACCTTCCTGATGGCGGAGTAACCCTTTCTTTTCCTGACTAATTTGGTCGGGTAGTCTTGTTCAAATAAAACACTTCTCCTATCGTCATATATCTTTCTTTCTCCGAGCGGCGCAAAGCACTAGCTATTTAGTTTTATACTCCAGGAAATAGAAGACTGTAGACCCTGAGTTGGAACCTTACGCTGGTTTGGATCCAAGGTACTGGTGACAGCATGTATACCAATCATGAATATCTTTAACCAAATTATGTGCCAATCCATCCAGTAGATCTTGGGGTATTTTACAGGAAAGTATAAACCACCTGCTGATGGTGCTGGATATAAGTTCAGGGGATCATCAAAGTAATTAGGATTTATGCTCTGGAGACCATAAATGTTTGTCCAGAATTCCACAGCAATCCATCCAAAGGTTTTTGTGATATTTTAGTCCAGACCACAGTGGTGGAATAACCACTAGACCAGCATTGCTATCCATAGAGCCATATTGTGAGCATGGCTAAAAAATGAACATCACACATGTAAACTATGCTTGGACATTATTCTGTTATGGTAAAATAAGCATATGCTATTTCAGATTTCGAGAGCTTCCCCCTTGCTGGACAGGCCTGATTGACAGGGAGCAGTATTGGACTTAAGGTAAACAGGAAGGTGGAGGTGGAGGTTCAGACCCTTTTGGCAGAAACAGTGAAACACGTTAGTTCCAGGACTTCAGCTCTGTTGTCAGCTTTTACAGCCAGGTGGACACGCAGGGTGACGACAGGTCACAGAGGCCATCGGCCTCTCCAAGGCATCAAGTGGATTCAAAGCACTAGTGAATGAGACAGCTGCACATCAGCAAGCAGCAATAAGTGGAAGCAAGGAGACCATTTTGGTTAAAAAAAAAAAAAAACATTTCTCATTCAGATAAAATATACAGTTCATTGTTGCAGTGTCAAGGCTGTGAGTGGTCATCCTATATCCTGATATATACGCTGCAGTTGATGCAGCATGAGTCACCTTTTCATTTTGGATCAGAGATATATTGGGTCTGTTTGCAGAACTGTATCTATAATCTGGGTTGAAATACTCAGTTCTACAGTGGCAGTGAGCTGTAATCATGATTTTTGATTCTTTTCTTGTCAGGCACTTGTGATGAATACTGTAGTAGCTGTTATCATCTGACTGCAAAATAAGTTCCAGAATGGATCCTACTGATTGATGTGCCTCTTAGTATCTTGTTTAGCGTTGTTTAAGTGCTCCCATGAATTTTAAGTACATTGCTATATCCTTTTTACATGTTTTATTGTTTCACAACATTGTACACACAACACACACTTACAACACTGTAGATGTAATTACGGGTTTTTGACATGATCATCAGAACAAACTCAAATAGTTTTTGGCATTACCAGTTTTTCACACCTGGCATAAGCACTTATCAAACAACATTGTATGATGATGAGTACATGATTACATTCATTGGCAATGCTTTTTAAAAACAAATTATTCTTACAATATCTAAGCATGCCAACTACAGTATGTTTGAGCTTTAGTTACAGTTATGGAAGCTTCAACAATATAACTTTTAAGGAGAAGTTTAAGGAAAGATTGTTGTCATTGCTATTTTTAAAATGTTCAGTGCACAAAACACACTCTCAACCTTCCTGTCCCAGTGCCAAAATCCTTTTTTTATGACATTAGAAAACATATGTTGAAGTTCAAATTGGCTGTATGTCAGGTAATGACAAAGAACCAATATAAACTTTAACACATGTATAGAATTTTCAAAGCATTTTTCACATTTCAATTTGGGCTCCAAACATCAGACTAGTCTTGACTGTCAAAGTTGTCTAAATTACATGCCCATCCACAGCGAACCCATCACCCTAATCTTTGTCGTGCCACATAGAGAGCAGACACTTCTTGTATGAAATCTAATTTAAGAAAATGTTTTTAGAATTACCAACCAATTATTAAGTATTATTATTAACCTTACCCCTTATTAACACATACAATACATGAACATAAAATCGTTCACATAAGGAAAAGGTTGGGGTGGTGAAGGGAGCTGCAGTATAGCAAATAACATTGGCATGAGCAGAGTAAAAGTGAGACATGTCGGGTAGTACACTTGATTGATTGGATGTTACTAGTCACCTGGTAGTCAAACAGCTGATGAATGAACAGCTGATGCCAATCAGCAAATGCAAGCACAACTTCAGTGTTCTGCCTAACTAATGTCACGCTCCAAGATTTCAAGCAACCCAAAGTAGTCCAAAGTGTACACAAAGTATCATAAAAAAATACCAGGAAGTCTTGACAAACATCCAAAAAGGTAATTCAAAGTGCATTACAAACTTCTCCAAAATACCACAAAGGCTATTTTGCATTTCAGAGACAAATGTTCTGAGAGGCAGAGGGCTGCTGAGCTCACAAGCCAAAGCTTGATCTCGTACAGGATTTCCAACAACACAGCAGGAACTCCAGCTGTGGGAACAAAAAAATGCAACTTGCAAGCAGACAGACAGACTTGAGTAGGCATAACCTGAACCAGAGCAAAGTCGATTGTGTAAAGCAGTTAAATCTATTTTGAGCGGATATGTTTTAGTACATTTTAGTATAAGCCAGTTCCCTCTTAAAGTATTACTTTTCAATGCTAAGAGTCATGGGCCAGTGCCATAAGCGTTTTGTTGCTTGGGTGTGATCCTGCCTACACAGTGGTAAAGTTTGCTTTGTTCTAGCTTTGTATGGGGATTGTTTATTTTCCAACTTCCCAGTTACAAGAGGACCAGGGATTGTGAACAAAAGTCACAAAGGCCTAGCTTGTTTGGACGGAATTCAGCTCTTGTTTTTATAACCTATAGAGTAAGACATTTTGGCAATAGGGAGTCCAAAACGTATTTTGATCATTAAAATTTTTGGAAAAGTGCAAGAGAAGAAAAACTAAATCTGATTATTCCCCAGCCTCCCTGCAGCCAGAAGACCTTTTCTTTTTAGTCATTTGCTATAGTTGGCCTGATTATGTCTTTCTCCTTAATGAACCTCCCAGCAGATCACCTGGAGGATGATGTTTGAGATTCAGCACCTTGTAAACTCAAACTGTGCTGTTCTCATCAAATAAATCAAAGTGAATCAGCAAACACTTCAGTGTTGCAGCTTCCAACATGATGTACATGTGTTGTGTATACAGCCTAAACCCCCTGCTGTCATTTGCTCTGCTATCAGAGATGATACATCTTTCACACACTGAGGTGGTTTTGACATCAGTAACAGTAAGAAAGACTCCTCCATTGAACACACACACACTTGAGAAGTTGCATTAAACACAATGCATTATATATTTCATATGTCACAAAGTCATGTATTACATGGACATCTTGTAAAATGATGTCATAAAGATTGGATCATTAACCATGAATCAATGTGTTTTCTTCATTTTTTATAATTTTGCTGTCATAGAACTTTGGTTTTATTTTCACAGCTTTGCACATATATAATATATATGATAACACTGTACTCACCAAGTTAATGATTGAGATCTCAGAACACAACAACATCACAACAAAGACATTCAAAGCAACAAGAAGCACAAGCTGAAAACTCTGGGTGAGCCAAATTTATTTGGGAGAGACCATCAGGGTGAACAGCTTTATTATGACCCAAACAATCTGTTGTAAACATCTATCATAGTTGATGGACAAACCTCCTGGTTCACCTTTGACCTACGGTAGATCTGTGTGCTATGGCCAAAAAAATGAAACCTTCGTTCATTTTTTTCAAGCTTTGAGTCGATTAACGATTTAACAACACAGCAGGGTAATCAGTATTTTTCTCCAAACTGCAACAAGACTAAATAAAGATGGAAATAGTTGAGCATCGATAATAATAACTGGCACCACCTGCAAATCTCACACAGCTATGGACTGTCCATATCAGAGGCTTTAACAAAGCAGAGAACACACATCCACTTGAACAATCAGTTTCAGCAAACACAGAGCAGAAAAGTCTGCACACTAATTAATCTGCTGCTGTTTGTGTTTCCTGATGAGACATCAGCCTGATACCTGCTGACAGTTCGGCTAGGTAGCATGAGCCACCCAGCACTCCGACTGGTCCCACAGTGGTTTAAATAAGCAGGTTATCTTGTTTACGACCTGTCTGATTGTCAGACCGTACATGTTTCTTGCCCTGTCAGACTTCCTTGCAGTAACGTCTTAACCCAATGTTAACCCTCTGTCTCACCAGACATGAACATTAATAGCGGACAATATTGCTAAACCTTGGATTATGTTCACTGATTTTTTTTTTCTGGCCATTGTCAACATTTTAAAATTCTTGCTTTTTACAGTATATGCACATGGCAACTATAGTATGTCTGCTACGATGTTACAGTATATTGACATTGTCACATTGTTATTATACAATTATATAGAAGTCTAATCAAAGTTTGCCAAAAGATATATCCCATCTGGCAGAGATTTTTATATTATGTGTAAAATCTGTTTATCTGGACAGCCAACCAAGTTTGCATGTGTCTCAGGAGAGGCAGGAGTAATATGTGCATACAAGACAGCGATTGGCTTTTGATTTTGTGACGTAGCAGATTTAACTTGCCTGGGTATGTTTGAGTCTCAGATTATAGGGAAGTGCATAGACGTCTCCCCCTTCAGCAGAGTAATGTGAAAACACACATAAACTTTGCACTGATACAAGTCAGTATGGTCAAGGTCAGACATTTTAAGGGACAACATAAAATTTTTGAGTGGAGGGGATCTTTAAGGAAAGATTGCAGTTATAACTAAGGTTAAACGATGGTTACTGCATGGTTAAGGATAGGCCTTTTTAGGAAGAGATCATGTCTACAAGTAATAAAAAGACAAACATTAACTGTAGGTTCGTGAAAGGCCACAAAAGGTCTCCTGCATGAAAGTCAGACAGGCAGGACATTCATTCATTTACCAACCTGACTTCCACATCTTTACTTTTGCCTCACCACATCAGGGGCAGACTACATCCTGCACATGAACAGAGAGATCGCATTTATTTAAATTTTAAGGATCAGATTTGGATGTGAGTACATTGTGTACATTCTTCCAACATGGACATAATTCAGAGATCTCAGCCAATCCTTTGGTGAGTACATTATCACAACTAATAGAAACAATGGCCAAAGCTAGCGCAATAAGACCTATGATGTAATAAACTGGAAATTCCATTAATCTCTAAGGGGTGTTAAAGTTAATGTATGGATCTCATTTTCATACAAAAATACCTGTTTGGTTTGATCTTGACAGGAGCAGATCACAAGTGCTCTGCCTGCCCGCGCTCATGCGCTTTAATACAGGCTGTCCCGGTCGATCACTGCAGCCAATTAAATGCTGTGCTTCACCTCTGGGTGAGGACAAACATTTAGCATTTGATAATGGGAAGCAGCAGTAAGTGGAGGAGCGACTGGGGGATAGTTTGGTAAAAGACTCTTCAGGACATGACCACACCTGGCTGCCGCTGCTGCCTGGAAAATGTAGTGAGGCCAAAATTAGTATGCAAAGCTTTTGTCCATTGAACATGGCGTTTGCAGCCTGTGACAACCCGAAATGAACTGAGTGGGGCTTTATCAGCCGCACAGAAAATGGGAACGATCACAGCTCACACAACAGTGAACGAGGCTTAGAGCGGAGAAGTCATTGTTTTTGTCGTTTCTGTGTGTGTGTGTAATCTGAACAGTCGCATATGTGCACACAGTCTCCACCTGTCAGTCCCTTCTCAGTTTATTACTGCAGTTAAAGCACTTTATTCCTCAAAAAACACTAATTCGACTGCACTAAGTACACCCCACATAGGCTTTTAAATAATACACTGTGTTTGAGGATGTCGCTGACATTAATCAGGGAGTCTATCTGCCTCTGTGCTGCAGGCACCTTGAAACAATCAGTCACTCTGATATTCTGTTGAATTTGGTTGCTCCATTTAGAAAGACGCCAGTAATGTAATACCAGGGAGCATGACATATAGGATGCACACGTCTGATGCATACCTTCAATAAAAGACAATTGAAATGACAATACGATTTACTTCATTCCATCTAATAGGTGCAGAGATTGATGTGAGCCTCAAAGAGAGGAGCAATCTTTTGCAATCCAATTATGTAAAGTTGGCAGGTTTCCTTTTCACAGTCCAAGATCAATTGCACAGCGGAGAAAACGAGATATGATCCCCAATATGAAGGTGCTCAGAAACAGGGAACAGGCTGGACTGGGTGTTTTGTATTAACCTGAGTGCAGTGATGTCAGGGAGGGAAGAGATCATACAGATAATATATTTTATAATTGCAAAAATACTGTATGTAATTATTGCAATATATATTTACGAGCGTAAATGAATGATATACCTTCATACCTGGTACATATGACCCTGTAAAGATATAGTATTATAGTTCTTTTTGTTTGTTGTTACTTTTTTAATTAACAGTATAATTCAGTCAGTGACCTTGCTGGTGTTGATCAAGGAAAATAATTTCTTTCTCAAAAGTACATGCGCATTGGATCCAGTCTAACTATGAGAAAATACACGGCTGCGACTTGTCAGCGGATTTCTGAGCCGTCAGGAACAGAACAGTGAAAGAGGTTTTTTTCTAGTACCTGTGACAGTCTGTGGCACTAAAAACTCCAGACGCGCTTTTATTAAAGCACATGCAACTGTACCGATCACTGTTTTCTCTTGCCTGTCAGAGCCTGTTGAACAATTTGAGTTTTCACACCAAGCCCAATTAGTTTGGTGGCAGGACTTATTGGAATGGAACTGCCGTGATGCAGAACAAGAACCAAAGTATTTCCTGGTAAAAAGGAATGTCAATCAAACACGTGTCGCACGGCGTCAAGGAAGGATTGAAACAAGCTTGATTCACACCGCTGCCTCACTATGGTATTACTCTGAACACTTTATTGCTAAATGGTCTCCCTCTTTGCAGTCTGCCGGTGATGTAGAGTAACACTCTGGGAATGAAAATCTGCTGGTTATTAAATGTGGAGGAACACAAGATATGACATTTATCAGCAACACAACCACTGTTTTTTAGCAGGCTCATATGATGCAACGACAAACAATAAAGACAGTGCAGCATTACCGACAGCCGATATGGTTAGTGGGCTCAAATGAAATATTTCAATATTAACTTTATATCATCAATCCATTCATCTGTTCTCTACTGATGTCACGCCTCTAACAGCCACCACAATGACAGGCTGCCAGTATGTAAATTACTGATTGCTGAGGTATCTAAATCACTTAAGAAATGCTCATGAAAGAACATTTCCACATGTTTTGAGGAGAAAACTACAGAAAAAAGTTCTCCTGTGTTCACTGATCTCATGTTACATGCTAAATAATGTATATGTTGATACATCCAAAAATCATTCAAAAAATTTTTTTGATCCATATCTGTAACTTTTTTCTTTCTGTAAAACTCAACTTGGGGTGACTGGTTAACCCCACCCATCATATAAAACCACACTTGGCTGTTACCAGTGGGCAGTTAACAGAGCGGTATCATAGCAGGATATTATAGCAAAACAAAGAATGTGCTTGAAGAATACATTGTTCATTTAATCCTTCTCCTCCTGGTCCAACAATGTGAGCGAAGGACTGCAAGTCCTGTGCAGCACCATATCTTTTACAGCTTTCTACAGGTCAGGATTGTGTCACCAAATTTGCTGATCACATCTGAAGGATTTGATTTGAACACGTCACATTACTGAAGGCTGAATATGCTCTACCTGTTCTGCTTCACAGTACCTTGGCCACAACACACTTTTCAAACGATGAGCTTCATATTCATACTATATACAGTTCAGATGAAGACAATTCATGTGATTACTATTATAACTTTAGTTCATACATGACCTAAACAGAGTCAGTTACTGTTTATTTCACATTCTAATCCCTGTTCCAGTGTGAACAGCTGATTGAGCTGAATGGCAAGTTTTATCACTTTTTTAAAATCACATATTATGTTATATATGAATTTTGCAGCATGTAGTGACATCAGCTAATTAAAAATTCATGGAGCTCACATTGATACCTTTTGATAACTTTGTTTATTGCTTCAGCAATGTAAACACATTAAAACTTGAGCAGGCAGGATAGGGATGACACACAAGTAAGATATTTTAACACTGTATGTGTCAGGCTCACGATATGATAGAAACATGCTCCAGAACTGATTCATGAAAACAACAATGAATTAGCCATTGTTGTTTATGGTCCATGCTTCTAACCTTCAAGATGGTGCTAAGTGCTGGATGGAAATGTCACTGCAGGACCTCAATACCCAGTTACCCTGATCAAGGTCTCAGGGAGCTGATACTTATCCCAGCATGCAGCAAGTGTTCCAGTCTGTCACTGGTTCACACACAGTTTTATACAATGTGAGGTGTTGCCAAGCTGAGACCTCAGATAACTGTTTGTAAGTTTTTAAAAGTAACAGTCTACCTAAGAAAGAGACTGACATTCACTTGGAAGCTGAAAGAAACTATGTTTAAGCGAGACAATTCATGATATAAATTTAGACGCCATGCAAAAATAGATGGAAGGCAATTCAGAGAAAAAACAAACTTTCTCTTCTAAGCAATTCAGTGAAGATACAACATCCCATGGTAATTATTCTGCTCCTTCCAAGCAATATTGTTTGCTTGCAAGCACCGGTTTGGAGAGCAGGTGCAGGTTGTTTTAAATTCCATTGCTAGTCCAGTCCTGTAATTGGATTTGGTAGCACTGAGGTGTCTGTGACCTTTGCTGCAGGCCAGCTTGTTTAAACTGGAGATCTCGTAACCCTCGGCACCTTTAAGTCCTCAGACACTCTGGTGACAGGTAAAATGACAACTCACCTGAGAGGTTAGTTCAGTCATTTGTAAACCAAAAGGTCGTCCGCTTTTGAGTGACAGCTGACAAAATGATGGAACGTAAGATCATTTAAAACTAACAATGTTGAAAATACTAATCAAGGCAAAAATCGAGGCTTTAGATATTTTGTGTTTACTATTCTGTCTACAAATCAAAGTTGAATTCATTATACAAAGCTGGAAATTTAAGGAGTCAATAAGACTTATCCTCTGAGGTTTGTCTGTAAAATCTGAATATGTATTCAGGGATTTCTAGGGCTATTATGAAAATTAATTATTAAAGCCTGTCCAGTGGCTGTGAATACTAGCAGGAAGCCTCTCACAGCTCAAGAGGATTTAACATGCATCACAGTTAATGGTCACCACATGAATGTTTAAATGTTTCAAAAGGTTATGTACCCTGTAGCCTTTTCAAAAGGTTATCCCCCCGCAGTGTTCGAGCCATAACCTAGCGGAGGTCCTGAAGTAACGCTGCTGGTCTGCTTTGTGTGTCAGTAAGAAAACTCAGCTTTATTATTTATCACTTCAGTTTTCTTCAAGACTGGAGTGAAGTACAAAGGTGCCTATCACGTCTTTGAATTATTACAGGAATCAGAGTTAACAGATCAACAGTCTGTGGTGTCAGTCAGGGAGCCGATGTATCTCTGGATATTTGGTGAGGCAGTAGGTCACGTTTTAAACATCCAGCTCATTCCTCAACAATCACTGCAACAGCACATTGTCAAGTCAGGTTCTAAAACTCAGTGCTATAGTATAATACAAATACATTTACTCATTTAGTTGTACTTCCCATGAATTCTTCCAAAATATGATACTTTATATATTTACTTAACTACATTTAAGAAAGAATCTCTTAGCTACAGTTACTCGTTACTTTGAAGATTAAAGTTTTACATAATAAACTCAGATCAGTTTATAAAATACGATGCATTGTTAAAGATTTAATTACCCAACGGTATATATAGCATACATATAGTGTACAAATCATGATGAATAATTTTGATACTTTATGAACCCTGCTGTAGTTTTTGGGGTACTATTAGGATTTCATTGATACCAGTATTAACACAGCTGCTTATCCATCAATAATTAATTTTAATGGATGCACCAGTGTGTTATGCAACCTTTAATTTTTTTTTTCCGTTAATTTCGTTTTTCACCTACTTAATTGAACTAGTGACTCAATTAGCTAATTGAACCAATCCGAGTGGACTGGCAGCCTCAGAAAATCCGAAACACCACAAATACATGGTGTATTGTCCCATTCAGTTGCCAAAGTTTTCCCTATGAACACCTGTTATAATCACACATGCGGTGAATCTACAGCTCCTCTTTGGTTCACTCTCACAGCTCTCATAGTGTAGTGAACACAGCTGAACATTTCACAGCTATAAGAGATACTTCCCTCACGAGTTGATTCATGGCCGCCAACTTTTCAATTTAGTTTGGAGATTCAGTGTCGGTGAAGTCAGTACATTTTATGAGTGGGCCTTCAGTGACATAATCACAATTTATCGATGAAAAGCCAAGTCCATAATCATGGTCAATGATGAATAAGTATGGCTGATCAGCATACTCGCCAACCTCCAGATATCACAGCCCAAACCTAACTGGGGTATCTGGGGATGTTCTTTCGGAAAATTGGTAATTTCAGAGACTGTTTCCCAGCATTCGAGTGAATTTATGGAGTAATTTTGTTGCCGAAATGTAGTCAGGAGAACAGGGGGGAAGGGGGCATTGAAAAATGGGACTCTCAGGAGAATCTGGAGAGTTGGCAAGTAGCTACTCTACAAACACTGTATGAAAAGTAAATGAAGGAGAAAAACATTGTTCAAGACAGTGGATCCTGGATAATTTTGTCCAGAAAACAAACAAACAAGAATATCAGCCAAGAAACAGAAGAGAGGTTCACAACAGGAGTTCTTTCCTGAACTATTTTGTCATATTTGTCTTATTGATGATGTCAGAGGTGCTTTCACACATATTCACTAATAAGACTACAAAAAGCAGTTAATCTTCTGACACCTTGGCAGCTAAATGAAGCTATTAACCAAAGGTACTGTCTGATAAACAAGAGCCAGGATAAATACTAATGCATGATGATTTGAATTTCAGATTTGTAGTATTCACCTCCAGGGGCAGTTCGGTGTCACGTTATTGTTGAGCCTAATTAATGTTACCAACCTGTATAAATCAGACTAGAAGTTGTATTTTTTATGCACATTCCAATTTGTCATAGATGGGAAACTGAAGAGGAAATTGAGGCAAAACTCTGCATAAATGAAAGGTGTTTATGATTTTGGAGCAGTATGTGCCTCTGTCAACTAAAGCCAGACAAACTGTGTGCATTGGGCTCTGGAAAAAACCCTGATGTTCAGACTTTGTCCTGTGTGCAGACAGCCTGTTTAACATATATAATTACAGTTTTTCATGAAGGAGTGGCTTTGAGGCTTCTTCTTATTTGGTGTGAGATTTGTTCACGCGGCATGAGAGCGTGTTGGCAACCAGTAGTGAGATACAATTACAATCATGATTTTGCATTATACTATTCTAAACACCTGATATTGGGAATCATGAGAAAGTTTCAGACTGAAGGAGATGCAAAGCCATAACCATAGTAAATCACTTTCATTCCTGTCGGTGTGTGCATGAAGGGAACGAGAGATGCTGCTGCCAGAGGAGCCACAGTGTGCATGGGAATAAATTACAAAATAATACATTTGTGTATATTTCTCCCTCTACACCTGATGGTCTGAATAACTTGCTGTTGCGCTGTGCTTGTCTTGTCTGTCCCTGCGCTGTCGGTGTCCTCTTTTCATTATCACTAAGAAATTTGTTTTCATGTCATAAGAGACTGGACATGTGGCATGAGAGCATGTGAAGTGTCAGTTGCATGAGTCTCACAGTCAGTGTGTGAGAGTTGGTAGAGACCAAAAACAGAGCTTATAGAGAACGAATATAGAAGCTGCATTTCCCAGGAGGCCACAAACATGACTTCAAATGAATGACAATGTTGGTCTGTAGCTGCCAAACGTGTAAATAAGCAACTGTTTGCTAACCAGTTCACCATGTCAATGTAAAAAAATATGTCAATGTTGTGTTCACAACTTGTTTCAGCTGCTCTCTAAGTGGCCAAAAAAAGTCCAAAGGATCTGAATACTTTTTCCATCACAGCTAATAAAGTTAAAATACAGTCAGCAGGATTTTTATGCACTCATAAAAACTCATCCATCCTAACAACTTAAATTACAGCTACAACAAATGAGAGCATCCTACACCCACTGTGAGAGTCCCCACGGTTAAACCCTGTTAATCTAAATCAAATTCTGAAGCCAGATATATTCAGTTCTTCACCCACAGGAACAATAAATCAAAACTTACTGCAAAAGCAAAATTCAAAACTAACAAGAGCAGTAAACAACAGCAGTGTCCAGAGGAAACTGGACTCATTAACATCTTTTGCTTCTCTTTGCTGCGAAGCATCACAGAGCAGAAAATAAGCGTGCCGTGTTCAAGTTTCTTACCCTTCAGGATTTCAGTTTCCTGATGTGCACATTGTTCATTTTTGGACCAGTTGGAGCTGCTAATGGGAGGTTGCCTGATGTAGCTCAGGGTATAATAGTTTTGAAATAGTAGTGTTTTGTTGTACAGGTGTAACAGGTGTCTTACTCATTACAGGTTTCCTAATTCACCAAATTTATCCAGTGGACATTCAGGCAGTAGATGATAATTTACAGACGTCACTTTTAGCCTGTAAGGTGAGAATGAGATTCATCTTTTTAGTCAATAATTAAAGCATGGAGTATTGAATATGGTAATATTATAGCAATTTGCCTTTTTGGCAACAAAACAGCTTAATCAAACCATATTTATAGTCGGAGCGAAAACTGTAATTACATTATTTTTTTGCACATAAATACAATTAAGGTGAGTGTCAAGCAATATGATCAGATCAGTGGGTCTGCATTCATATTCATGCAGCATAAAAGGACATGTAATACATCATTTTGAAGATCATGAGAAATACGATTTTTCACAATAACAGAGATTTATCAGCAAACAGCACTACACTACAGCTGGTAATGTGTCTGGACTTCATCATGCTCCATTAAGACTATACAGTATATTACATACACGTGATAATTGATATGGCAGCTTGTCCATTTAGGATATGTTCCACAAAGTACTGAAGGTCAGACTTGAACGTACTCTGCAATGATATTATTTTTCATTCAGAACAATTGCTCAAATGGGAAGAAGAGGCAAATACTTTTTTTTTTTTTTTTTTTTTTTTTTAAAAGCTCTCTGTTGTGCCGAATATCATTGAGATGCAGACAGAGACAAACCATCAGAGACAAATTCCCATTCGACATTTATAGTCCTTGAGAGCGTAATGAAATTCTTATCTTTCTAAACATGCATAGATCTCAGTAAGCTCTCGGTAGAATTAAGAGTTCTTTGACCAGCTGTATATTTGAGATAGATCTATCAAAAGCGCTTGTCATTTTTAACTAATGCTCAACTGAATAAGGTTGATACAACGCTGAATCCTGAACGGCATGTGAGAAAAATGTGAAAACAAAGATTTACTCAGTTGCTGGTAAACTATAACCTCTCATTTCTTTTTTATTAATTTAGATAATCTGAAAGTAGAAATGATGCACAATGCTCATAGCAAAAAGACTATTATAGCTGCTCATTTATAAATCATACATTATGTAAATAAGTGGAAAGCTAGAGTTGATTGCTGCTGGTTACATTTGATGAACTGTTGGTAAACAAACCAACTGCGCATCTTTAAGTCATCAAGAATTTTGATATCATCAATAATGACAGATGGAAGCATGATTATAACGACTATAAAAATGACAAACAAGACTGTGGCTTCATCTATCCATATTAAGATAAGCTCGAGTGAGAAGTGAGGTGAGCTTCGGGGAGGCATTCAGTGGGATGCTGATTTGAATATGATTAATGGGGGGCCAGGTCTTCAAATCACATCCAGCTCCCACAGTCAGTCTGCCTCTGAAAGGCTACTGCTCAGAGTTGCTTCTGCCATCATGGCTCACACTCGCTGTCTGTTTGTGCCCAGAGCTCAGGAGGGGAGACGTCTGGGTGCTGTCTAAGCCTGGATCAAAACGTAAAAGGGTCAGAGCATCCTGTCCAACTGGACTGGAGCTCAGCATTACAACACCTCAACAAATAGGAGAGAGTGGGCATGAAAGTACTAATCTGAGACATTCTGCTGTTTTGTTGTTCAACCTTCACTGACTGCATAAAAGCTTTCACATTTGCTGTTCTAAACACTAAAAATCTGAAAGCTGTTTTCATGGGGAAAATCTGGTGCAGGACAGGAAATGATGCCTTTACCATGGCTGATTTGTTTGGAATTAATCAAAGAAGCATCAGTTCGAGGGGAATTAAGTGCAATGCACACCATCCGCGTCATGTAGCAACAAGTCACATCCCATTGTGTCAGTTGCAATCATGACAGTTGACACGCATGAATTGGCACAGTACAGTCGCTGGAATGTGCAGATCCAATGATCAAAAGTGATAAAATGGCTAGATAATGCACATCCTGTATCAGTGTCTGCAAAGAATGCGTTCAGGCACAGTACTGTCAAGTAGGTTACTTGAATTTTGACAGCATTCAAAGTAGTGCAATAATTTTAGTTGTTCACGTAAAACAGAGGAAAATAGTGGAAACACTTTCTGATAGCGACTAAGTGCATTAAACAATGCTAGCTGTTACCCAGCCTGTGTCGACAGCTGTGTTTGTTAGAATTAGAGGGGATCACCATAGTGTCGATATCACTGATACCAAGTCTTGTTTTAAGTATTGCTACTAGCATCAATAGCAAAAAAGGATCCATCTAAAACTGGAGCTCATTCTGGTCACATGGATATTCTTCTTGTGGCAGGGGTGGGGGCTGTCCGTTCAAGTGACACCTTGATTCCACCAGGCATAGATCTATAACATCTTATCTTTGTTCTGTCCTCCACACTGCTTCATACCCCACCGGAGGCCTTTCAGAACCAAAATATTTTGGTGGCAATTACAAGCATTGTCTAGAATGGCCATGATCAGCTCTGGTGGCCATGTCACAGCCAGAAGGCGATGCAGAGCTTTGCCTGGTGGAATCAAGCCGTTAGTTTGTGGGGATGCCCTCACAGTAATGAAAAAGCAGGGTATGAGGGTCCAACAGCAGCTTTCACAAGAAACAAGCAAGTTTTGTTAGTTTTGTATATATCTGCCAGACATGAGTGAGGCAACTGAATTATGTGGTTCGCAAAGCCTTTCAAGCTTGGTCTCACCAGCATACATACAACACACGTACCAAAAATTTGGACAACATTGAATATTTTTCAATGGAAACAGTGAAGAATGGATTCGCTTGCAGGACTAAGGTAAACTTATACAATGCTTTTGTTCAGCTTTGGTGAAGTCTGACATGCAAATTTGTATGTAGACCAAATGCATTAATAGAGCAACTACCCACAGCTAGTCATGCCACTAAGCCTCCAACACTACCTATTTCATCAGTTGGTGCGAATGCATTTCATCGTGCCACTTCTTGGTGAAACCATAAACTACACACTTAGTAGCTGAACTAAAACTAGTAAACTGCAAATCAACAGGAAATCCAAGGAAGGAAAAATAACAGATGGTCCAGTCGACAGAGTCTTTGAATGACATACAATGTCTGAGAGGTGAAGTATTAAAAGACCACAGCAGCAACCACAGGCAGAAAAAAAGTTAACAATCAGTTTTGGCTGATTGCTCTCAATTTAACATTTTCAATATTGCTTGGAACTGAACTCATCATATTGTCTCTGATAGCATAGATGAGAAAGCATAAGCATCTACAAAGAACACAAAAGCGAGTGATCTGGCATACTGAGAGGAAAGGGGACATGGGGGAGATTAAAAGAAGACTGCCACACTTAGGACATGCTATGCCTAAGCCCATTTTTGTCTTTCCAGGGAGCACGTCATTTGCACTGTAGGTGAGGCTCGTTGCAAACATTGTGAGAAGATCAAATGCACTGGTTTGCCTTCCCTACATGTTCGGTAGATTCATTTTAATCACAGTGTGCAGAACTGACAGCGGCTCACAGAAATACAGCAGCATTGTGGGAAAGCCAAGCCAGTTCACCACTTTTTCATTTGATGTTATCCCACCTCGTCCCATCTGGCTCACACAGTCCAATATGTGCATATTCAAATACGAACTGGCCTTTGGACATCTGCAATCAAATCGCTCGCTGTCTGTATTAAAAAAAAATTTTCTCACCACCTTAGAATTGAAGTATTAGTTTCAGGCGAGGGTGTCAAGCTGGCCCAACGGAGAGATCTGTAAACAGGATGACCTACAGTCAATGTGAGCCGTATGCAAAAGCTGCATCAGGGGATTCTGATATGATGAATCTTTGTCCAGTGTCAAGCTGATTTTATTCCTCAACTGGACAAACCTTTGATTTTCATGTGCAGCAACACAACCGACAAAGAAAACAACCTGCTATGACAGGTAACTTTAAACATTATAATCTCAGTAAATCCTGACACTCAGATAAAAAGGATTGCACCATAATAAAGTATGAAATGCAGTGAACTGAAACCAGATATGTTATAAAAAATATGAAACAACTTAAAAAACATAGCGGAACAAACGCATGGTTGTCAGTGTAATAAGCAGTTTTCACTGTCTCTGTAGGTTGATAACACGGAGCAATGTCAACCAGGAAAAGTGTTATGATTATTAGCGACTTCAGGGCTCTTGTCCTTTTAACTTTCAAGCTTTGTCAGACATCCATAATTTTAAAGGACGGAGACAGATCCATTTTAGTACTTAAACAAATTGCACACTATGAACCTTACCTTTTTTTAAAAATCTACATTTCTTTGAGAGCTTATAGGTGCACTGAATGTAACTATTCACAGCTGTGAGCACTACAAATGAAATCGCATTTGGTTGAGGCTAATCTCTATAAACTGATACAGCATCTGCATATGAATGCAGAATCTATAGGTAAGGAAGAACATTTTGGTATTTGTAGTCCATTTGCAGTCTGAATACTATTAAGCAATTGCATTTGAGCAGACTTTGATTGCATGCAGGTAAACAGTCCATATGAAGAGCAAAAGACAGAACACATTGGCTGAAATGCAACCAGCATGTTAATGTGGAAGTCTTGAGCCAAATATCTGTTATCAGCTAAACCAGAAACCTGAAACATTAACCTTTGCCCCCTAAATCGTTGTCAGATGCCAATGCTGCTGCCAATGAGTTTTGGTTGAGTGCTGAATATTAGGTATATTACATTAAATCTTATGACTAAGCCCTTAATAATGTGTAAGCAGCATTGCAACTACTCCTAACTATAATTTATACTATCAGGTAGTTGAATTTGTAACAATGCACCATATGTTATAAGGTTATCATGTGAAAATCTCAATCTGCAAAGTAACTATAGTTGTCAAATAAATGCAGTCATGTGAAAAGTACAGTATTAGAGAAAGTACTCACCATACTAAAATGAAAAGATACCAAAGTTATAAAAGTGATGTGTCACAATTTAATTTTGTGTTGTGTGCAGGGACCAAGTAGTTTGAGTCTTTGACATGTTCAGCCATTTAACATGTTGATAACAGCTCCTGACATGCAAGAAGCAAATATTACACAATTAGTGTAAACATGTAAACTAAATGTTAGTATGTTATTTTGCCTTAATGCCTTTTTTTGTTATGTAAAGCACTCTGAATTGCCTTGTTTTTAAAGGGTGCTATACAGTCAAACTTGCCTTACCTTGCTTTTATCACACCAGACTCTGACTCATTATAGCAGGAAACACACTAATAACATTAATGATGGCTCAGTTCCTCCGTTCCACTGGGTCATGCCATCATTAATGCTATTATGTACTGTACACCTGCGGTTTTCCAGCTGTGACATGTCAAGATGAGAAAAGATGCACTGATAAAGCTGAAATTAATCACAGCCGGCCTTACTTGACTGAAATACTTATACAACAAATATATGGAGATGAGGTTGTAAAATGTTGAAGTGCCCCTTTAAGGGAGTACAGCCTTACCGAACAGAATGAGTACAGTGGCTGCTGAGTCTTGCCTTCTAGTTCATGTCACTTTAAAGACATCAGAGGTGATGTCAGCAGAGTGCATGTCATCTCTATCAAGCCATACATGCATTAAGGTCAACCTTGACAAAGTCAACATCCTTCAGCGATTGAACTGATCCAACCTGCAAACAACAGCTGACGGAGACTTTCTGGCTCCACTCGTATTACTCCACGCAAACCACAGAGAGCGCAATGCAAACAAATTAAACTATCCTCATCAATTTATTAAAATGCACAGCAATCACTAAATGACATACAGTAAATATTAGTTTTCCCATTTTGATGAACACACTAAAAAATCCTCCATGGTTATTTTTCTCCGCAAGACTCATCTGCAATGTCTCTCCTTTAAGGGTGGTTGTGTCACTTCTGATCTACATACATACATGAATAAATTATGTCATCCCCAATAAACAAGTCCATGTTTTCATCATGATTAAAAAACACTGTCTTCACATACATTATTCCTGTGTTGGGTTAGCATGTGGTGAAGGTCTGAAAATGTTCTGACCCTGTGTATTTGTTTCACTTAACCATCTGGCTGCTCAAAGCTGCAAGGTCACTTTTCATCCGCATTCACTCTTAGCCTTCTCTCTAATGTAATTGTAATAATTGTTTGGCAACAAAATACTACATTGGTGACAGAGAAATGAAATCTAGCATTTTTACAAGTTAAACTCTCATGGCCTGCACTCAGCAAACAGGTTTTTTTTTTTTTGCAAACACATTTTTGCAAGATAATGTTTACGTGCACCATGGGTCAAGAACATGTCTAGCTTTGCACAAATGCCACAATGCTACATGTCAAGAAAAGAAACGAGGCATTCATTTGCTAAATGCACTGAAAACAACACACATATCAAAGCACCATACAAGCGTAATACATAACAAACTACACCGCATGGCCTAACAATGTGATGTATTGCAGGCAGGGAATCGTAAGTCCAGTTTCCTGAGTGAGGAAAAAAGATGCACATTTGAAACTAACCACTTAAAATTCAACACAATTAAAGCTGAACAATGCGACTGCTGAGCGGTAGAAAACAATATAAAGCCTCTGCTCTAACACAGCCCATAAACACACAAACACACCAAGAAAAACACATCTTTCTTCCTTGATGCAGTTAAAACAAACCGCAGCGGTCATGTTTCAGTTTGTGAGGTTGATCACTTGGCAGGCTGCCATCAATACTTTGGGATTTCATTGTAAAACCAAAATTAATGAGGATCTTGTTTGTGCTTGCCACAGTTTTGACATTTGAAATAAAATGCACTCTACTGAAAATATTAGAAACAAACAAGATTGCTGGAGAAATTCAAGTCAAGCTCACTGTTGAATCTTTCCTACAGATGTTGGCTGGATTTTGATTTCATTTGTTACCTCGAAATGTTATTGTTAATACAATTAGTGCATGCAATTATTGCTTGTTGTAACCTTCCGGAAATTATTGTTTCAAGGGAAGAATATAAACATAACAAAGTGCTGAAATTCAGCATTCTGCCATACTTGTATTTGAGTTGAATTTATGAGACTTAAACCTCTACTTCCCTACATTTCAGAAGGAGAAATTTTTTACTTCATTGCATTTAGTTGACAGCTACAGTTACTTTGCAGATAGAGATTTAATACACACTGTCATAAATATGCAAAATATGCATTGATTCAAATTTAATTATTCCCCAGTATAAACAGTAGTTGAGAGGAGTTAATCCCACCTCAACCAGCAGCAACATTTAAATGCTTACACTTTAAGGGCCCAGTCAAAAGAAATAATATAATATATATAATAATATGACATTAAATAATAATAAGTGCTTTTATGTTTGTGACTTAAATATATTTTGGTTGTAATACTTCTGTACTTCTGCAAAATGTAAAAATATACAGACCTTATCTTGAAAGTTTTTTACTTTTATTTAATTAAAGTGTATCTGTGCAATATCTGTATATTTATTCCAGATTTCATTTGCTGGGCAATACTCCATTCAAAAATTCAAGTGCAATATTTCGTATTGATATTTAATTATTTGTGCATCTGTGCAATACTCTTTTTGTGCAATACTCCACTCCATCAAAGTCAAGCCAAGCATTTCATATTTAATCCTTATACTGGTCATATATACCATATCTTATTCAACTTCTCATGTACATCTGTAAATAATCCCGTTTAAATTTGTAAGTTTGTTAAATTTGTAAATACTTTTTTAGCTTGTTTATATTCATTTTTAACTTGTTCTATCACCTTGCTGCTGTGCTTTGCAAATTTCCCCACTGTGGGACGAATAAAGGTTTATCTTATCTTATCCTCTGCCACCACTGGACCCCTGTGATTCAAACACTGCATTTTACATCCAACGAACATCCTGAATGTAAAGACAAGCAACCTCCTTCTCTTGTGGTTTTCCTATAGGTTAGTGAAGGTATGGATCATTACACGTGTTATGTGTGTTTAATCTTTCTGTTTTCATTCAACAGGGAACAGTGAGATTCTGTGCTCTCGCCCCACTGCACAACGTTAAAACATGAGGCGCTCCACTGTGCAACTCAGATATGAAGTCGTACCTCATTTTAATTACTGCACACAGAGGTATGATAAGGTTCGTTTCTTCGTGTTCAAAGCCTTGAGAACTCACAGACAATTCCAGATTTTCTGATTATTATTTAATCTTCTATTTATAGTATAATTAGAACAAACGTACTCACACAATAATTATGAATCACGAGAATATTAAAGAAAAAAGATGAGAAGAGGTCAAACATGTGATCACCTCTTACACTTTGGCTATGGATTCATTAGAAATATAATGTAAAATGCACATGCAGCATATGCTAACTAAGCATGTAAACAGAAGAAGTAATAAATAATAAAGCCACTGAATCTGAACAGGGAGTGATAATTGAGATTCCAGAAAATGCACAGGTGTCAGTGACTGACTGCTGTAATGTATGTATAAGTAATGCATCAAAAGCAGATTGTAAATAGCGTTCGCTCAGTATTTATGAATTTAGGTTATTAATAATCTCGACAAAAACAAAAATAGGCTTTAAATAATGCAGATAAAATAGGTGTAGAATATATTATTTTTACTTTTTAATTACACAATGCCTAACGCACCTGCATAAAATCATCTGAAAGGACACCATGAATAAATTTCTGCTCCTCCTATCTTTCTATTATATTCCATAATCAATACACAAACAGCAGAGGAAGCGTGTAATGCCTCATCCAACACGCCTCTCAGGGTGGAGGCTCTGCGGACCTGCCAAGCTCTCATCGCTGGGACTGTCCACTCGCACAAAGTAATGAGATCATCCTGGGTGAAGTGATGCTGAAAATGAATCATCTCCTCCCTATTCCCTAACGGCACGGTGGGCACATTTCTCTTGGACCTTGTACTCCGAGGCCATCCATCCTGACCACGCAGGGCAGTGGCGTCACTCATCACAGCAACAGCCCCCATCCCACCCCAGCAAAAGCACCTGACAAGGAAGGCCTCATCTAATCCAATCATGGCCATACAGGTCGATTCCAGCAACAGCGTTTCTATAAGAAATATTGTGACTTTTCCATTTTGGATGCTCAGTCACTTGAGGCTTAAATTCAACCACAAATTGCTCCAACCCGAGTCCAGCTATTGTCTGGCCAGGTAACGATCTATATTTGTTGATAAAGGTATATCAGCACAGTAGATACACAATAAGACCCTTGTATCTTCAGGACATGTTTTCTATTTAGAGGAAATGGCCATTTCAGTTTAACACAATTTCGCTTTGAGACAAAAGTGTAAGAACATTCCTGTGGGTAATGAAATCACAATGCACAATCAGCGGCAGAGTTGAGGGATGGCCGCGGTCTTTATCCATTAGACCTCGCAGCCTGTTTTTATGCTGCCCCGATATTAGAACAAAGCGCATTGATGAATTCCTGCTAGGAGAGGCTTTTTCTGGACAGGCACAAACATAAACAATCTGGCCCAAAGAAAAAAGGAGGTGCAATGTGGCCGTGAAGATAAAGCTTAATCTATCACAACCCAGTAAGTGTAATAGGAAAAGACAGTTTAAAGGTTTAGAATAATCACAGATGTCAGGAGCTATTTTACACTGTGCAAAAGGATATGAGATGTCTTGGAAATATGATGTGCTGGGGAGCCGTGCTGAGAGATGGGCCGGGGCCGGGACTATTGCCTCAATAAGTCAGGGGGAAATGATGCAGGTCACAGGGCCAGATAACTGACAGTGCCACAGGAGACAAAATCAACACAGCCAGGCTGAGGGGACAGACACCCAAGAGCGGACAAACACGCCTTTGACCAGCTGACCTGCTCCGGAGAGCAAAGAGTACACCACACGGTCTAAAACGTCTGAGAGAAAGCCAAGACCTGCGTTTGTGATGGATGACTCACTCTGGTCACACATTTCCACATGAATGGGCCGACCATGGCTATTTGCCATGCAAATTCTGACATAAAAGAGCAGTAGGAGTCGCACTACAGTCGAGGTACCCGTTTATTGCGAGAGTAAGCAGCTCATCACACGATTGGTTCATTGCAAATCCATTTAGTGTGCAGCACATTAATCATGCTGCAGGCTGCCAAGGTTCACCGTTTATGCTGCTCTGTAGATTACAAGAGAGGGGTGTTGGAAATTCTGCTTAATAGCAAGGAAGCTCTCATTATGCTCTCTGCATTCATTCATTTTTCCGATGTTGTGCGTCGTGTTACATACATGCTCAAAGAGGTTTTGATGAAGAAGCAGCTGACCGATGCTGTATGTGCACAGAATCAGCAGGGAATCTAATTTGTGTATGAGATTCAGCCGTCTCTGCAAGCTAAGCATTGCATTTCCAAAGTTTAAAGGTACATTGCTGGGTCATTTGTGGAAATAGCTTGCTGTACAATAGATATACTGTAGATATCATTATGAGATTCTCAGTCTGCCCATCAAACTCCCATGGGCTCTCTCTCAATTACATTCTTCTTGCAGAGTTGCGCTGAGTGGGGTTCTGACATTACATTCAGTGCTGAGGTGATGTTACCACATCACAGAATTAGACTGCATTACCAAAAGGTTATATGAATTAACCTAGATGTAAAAATAGCACACAAATGCATGCATGCAGCGCCTGCCCCAAGCACCACAACACATAACTGTACACACACCTACCTCAGTGCACGCTTACTTATTAGATATAGTTTCCATTATGAGGCATGCACACAGTAATTGACAAAAGCTATCACAATCATTTAGCGTGTCAAACTTGATCAGACCCAACCTTATCCATCGAAGCAGAGCCAAAACGCGGAATACATATATATTAAAAATAGCTATGCTGTACACATCGAGCATCAAGAAGCATGCGGATTCATGAAACATCACACACGCTTGCATTGTTCGTCAACATCAGATAGGACGAAAGACAGGATTTGATGGATGGAGGTGCCAGAGAGAAAGTAATTTCCACTAACTTATTCTAGCTGTTGTGAATAAGAAGAGGCAGAGGAAAGCTGAACAGGATGCTGCACCGCTGCTACAGTCAAAGTATGTACAATAGTATATATGTTTGGTATATACAGTAGAAGGGCAAGAGGCCAAAAACAGGAAGGTTTTATCTGTTTAATATAAGTAGCCTATCGACAGTGGCACTACCATACTTCTAGGGCCAAGGAGGATTTCATATGACACTATTTTGTGGTGTCACAGGTGTGATGGAAATTTCAGAATCCTTGCACTTCATTTTGCTATGTTTCAATTTAGCTCACTGAAAGCAGAGAGCAGAGCTAGGCTGACATGGTTTGGTGTATTTCTGTGTTAGTTTATGGCTGTACAAATTCCTTTGGTCAGTTCGAGGTCAAGGTGTAACCTCGAAAGGAGACGCCAGAAGAGACTATTTCTGCATGCCAATCAGAAAGGGACTTCATGTCAGACGACTTGATGTATTGTGTACCAGGTGTTGCAGATGTATGTATAAAAGACGCCTTGAAGAAGAACTTGACACACATCCATCTGCTGCATGTTTTTGTTGCTTGGTTGGTTGGTGTGTCCTCTTGCAAGAGAAATAAAAGCCATAGTTACGTCTGGGACGTCCATCTCCTATATCGGTCTCCTGATTTTAAGCGTCTTGTCAGAAATTACCGCAACACAGGTTACATTAAAATAGCACATCCACAGTGTGGAAGTCACTCCTGGATGGTTTATAAGAGTGTAGACTAATGTCAGTGGCTCTGTCCTACTTTTTGATTCAGTAAGTTTACATTCAGTAACCCTGACCAAACTTGTTATCCAAGTTGGATTTGTCAAACACATTGGTTAGACTGCATCCTCAAAGCCTTTTCTCTTGTATTATTAAAAGTGAAAAAGTTTGAAATTACAAACAATAAAGCATAAATCTAATCTCTGTCCTGCCAAATGGCATTAGAATAAAATGAGTCATTAGTCTTAGTCATACATTTTCTTATCTTACTAACTAGATCTACACTTAAATACAAAAATAGCGTTGTTTCCTTGTTTCTATGTCTTTTAGCATGATATGTCGAAACATGATGTGGATATTTTAGACCCCTTTTACAGAAACAGACGCAAATCAAACAGAGACAGTGTGTTTCCGCCCACTCATGGAGCCAATGTTCCAGTTGACAAAATCTGCCAGCATCAAAATCAAAGGCTTTTTGTCTACCTCTGTCTGAAATCAAGGAGCTATTGTTTCAGAATTTACTCAGAATTTCAATAGTAAATCTGCAAACAGTGCATGTTATAACAAAAGAATGAGGATGGCCTTGTGTGTGAAACATTCATGTGTGTGATGTGACGTTAAGGTGTAAAGCGACACACACAAGCTGTCATTTCTTGGAAGACCTCTCCATCACAGGGTACTCGTGGCTGGCATTGTTCTCATCTCAGCTTTCAACTGCAATAACATGTGATCCATAAAGAATAAGAATTACCACAAAGTGACATCTTTGTGAATGAGAGTGCGGTTAGATGTATCAGTGCAGATGACTCAAACATTCATTCTTTTCATGTGATGTCCATGTAACTCAGTTTGTATGACAGATAAAACTCTCTAACAATGGCTCATAGCTGCTGCTGTGAAGTCAAATGGCTCCTTTAAATGTACTTAAAATCACATTCTGCACGGGTAACTATTAGCTGCACATATTGGCAAGAAAATGATGTGAAGGCAAGGGATAAAATATACACTTCCACCACAGGCAGAAGCTTCCTCTTCCAGATAGTAAAATCCATACATTACTCCAAGGCACAAAGCTGCTATAAAGACTGCACAGCATCCTCCACAAAGTCCAGTCTGTCGTCAGTTGGGATAAAGACTTTATGCAATTCAAAGTTTTATCTGACTAACCAAGTGGTGATCTTTTTTTTTAGTCTGTTACCCTCCAAAAATCCCACTCAAAGTGCACTGGGAAGACTTAGGAGGACATACATGATATCCCCCAAAACACATTTTTTGGATTTCCATTCTAATGATGAGCTGATATTTCACCTGTTATGAATATCATCTGTTTAGGAGTTTGGAAAGTGTTTGTGACGGGTTCATATTTGCAAGCTTTCTATCAGTGTTGTGCAGGTGTTGCCCGACTTGAAGCTGGGTCTGTTTTTGAAAACGTGCACCACCGCTAATGTGTTAGTGATGCCAAGGCAACAGAGGATTTGTTAGAGGAAACTAAGCCTGTCTCCTTTCTGAAGTATTATCCTCAGTCATCTTTCCTTCACACCTCAGAGTCTGATTGAAAAGCCTGTTTGTAAATTTCCAAACTTCACTGTGGCGTATTGGCGGTTTGAGCTGATAGCAAGTATCTGTACTTTATTTTGGCTGTGGATAACACTTCTTTCTCTTTCCCTGAAATTATTTTGTGAGCATGCAGTTGTTTACTTTGAATATTGCTTTGGTAATCCTGCACTGGATTTCAGCTGTAGACTCAGACATTACTGTAAAAAACTAAATCTGGAAAATGGGCGCTAGTACAGAGGTGCACAAATATCTACACAAACACAAAGAATGCTACAGTTACAATCTGCTTCCTGACAAACATTCATCAAAAATGTTGACAGATGATATATTTCTTGGAAAATATTTGACGTAAAAATAATCTGCTGCTTTCACAAGACAAATATGTTGCATGGCTAAAAAGATTAGGCTTAAATCATGAGTGACCACTGAGTGAAGGTGGCCATATGGCCTTATATAAGAGATAAGCAATTAAAGGTGATTTTTTTTTTTTTTTTGCAAAATCCTGATACAATAACCGATGGGTTCACAGCCGGGTTCATATGAATAATTGACAGTAAAAACTACTGTTGTGGAAAATAACAAGACGAGCAGGAATTATTTATGAAATTGTGTATACGTCTACCGATACGATATATAGACAACACTTCACTGCAGTTGGACTATTTTTAGCAGAAGTGAGGGCAAAGAAAGATGAAAGTAGCTCCCAGTTCAGTATGGTACAGTACATGGTAATTCCATTCGCCATCCTTCAAAGCAGAGAAAGTGAGGGCTCTGATTTATTCATAAGCCAGGCTTCTTCTGCCACAGAGCATTGGACAAAGGCAGATCACCCAAAGGTAACAATACTGCTGAGGAGAGCAAATCACAAATCAAACCAAGGTGTGAATGTGCATGTTGCACAGCAGGTTGACTTAGCAGGACTGCTGGACTCAACAGCTGACAAGCAGAACTTTGCTATCAAGCAAGTGAGCTAATGGTTTGTTTCCATATCACATTTCATACATTGAACATTTGGCTGCTGGTCAGGTTCTTTCATTAAAAGTTCACCAAATAAGTTTTATAAAAATAATAACTTTTTGTCATATTTGCTGAAACTGTCACTTTATCCTGCCAGCAGTATGAGACAGATCATCAGTAAAAATCAGGTTCCTCTGGCTCCTCCTACTGCTCTGAACGGCATGTGCAAGAATTGACTGGACCTGAACTAAAACAGCCAGAGAATCGATAAGTCTCTAACACAGTTGACAGTCACCACTCACACACACACAAGATAAAACAAGAGTACACATCAGAGCAGCTCTTTCAAGATGGAGAGAGCTACAGGACCTGACAGGATTCAAAACTGATGCAGAGTTTGCCGCATTTCTGCTTGATAATTACCCCTGCTTGATTTGTTTGATTTTCAAAAAATATAACCACATTTACTGCAACACCCTGTAGGCCATATGTTATGTTACTATGATGTTGCAGTCGGGCTAACGATAGTTTGTTCCCATTGTCAGGGCTACTGGGTGTATGGTGTGGTAACCAGATGTTCTGGATTGTCCAGGATTGCCCCAGTTTCAAGCCAGATTCCCAACAAAAAAAACAGAAAACGTCAGGGTGTCTTTAGGACATGGGATGCTATTGCATACAACCATGAGGCAAGATGACCCTCACCAACATAGAGTGCTGGCCAGCATGCTGGCACCAACCATCCATGAGCTATTGCAGACCCAAGTTAGCAGGGGGCAGAGTAAGATCTTATAATTGTACTACAGCATCCATAGCTGTGCAAGAAGTGGTTGTGTCACTTGATAAAATGATTTATTTATATTTTGGTGGTTTTACATTTGAGCATGTACAGTCAAACTGTGCTGCCTTCCTAATTATTACTAAGTTGGAAAAGGCACAGTAATGTATTTACAACAAGCCAGGCCCCATCTGACATGGCCAAATGCTAATTTTAAGCTACTACTACACAAAACTACTATTGTCTTTGTTCCCTAAAGATGAAAACATTCATAAAGCAAACTGTCTGATAAACACCTCTAATGCTTTCTGCTCTTTCCACAGTCCAGACATTGCCACAGAGATAAAGGTTGATTCAAATTTGTATTTGCCAGACATAATTAACCTAATAATAATATTATTATTACTTCTCAACACATTTTATTCCTATGCAAAAAAGCTTGGTCACATCAGCTATGCCCTCCTAGAAATGAAACCTGTCCATGAGGACATCTGGTAATTGGTCACAAATTGACCAGAAACAGCCGTTTGGTATGACTATGCAGTGACCTGCACTGTCATGCAACAAACTGTCTGCATGCTACATGACAAAACTGTCTTCCTGTGCATGGAAGGTCAGCTGGCCCGTAAGTCATTCTCCTTGCCACGTGCAAGACTCCCTCCTGCAAAATGTATGACTCCATGTGCAGCAGCATTGATGCACATCTGTGGCTGTTGCTCTCCTTACATGTTCCTATGCAGTCCTCTGCATTCTTACATTTTCCACACAAGCACATCCTCAGAGATGAGGTCCTGGGTTGTTTGGCCCACACGACACCCTCTGCCCCGTCTTCCATGGCCCCTGTCTGATACACTTTGGGCACTGCTCCCTTGTCTACCCACCCGTGTGCTCATAGAAGCAGCTGAGGGGGCGAATACCTCATCTGAGTCAAAATTCTAACCGAATCATCAATATCAAATAAAAAAATGTCAATCATCTTGCAAAAAGACAAATGTTAATAAGCTGCTAATTTACAGGTTTACCATCTATTTTAGTAACTAATGAATGTGAAATGATGACATGAAATGAGGACCAAGCATCTAGCTAAAATACATCCAGATAACAGTCACTGTAAAACATGTTATTTCTTGTTGTGAGGAGTATAGTTCATGTTTCATTTTTATCGGCTGTTTCAGGTGCTGTCATTAATAGTCTGCATGTGCATAACAGCCTCCTCTGCAGGGAGGGGCTTCAGAGGCAGAACTGAAGGCAGCGGAGAGGAAGGAGGAAGGAACCTGGTAGTTATAGCCTCCTCTTTAAAATCCTCAAGCAAAGTCCACTCTCTTCTCCATTTTACCCCCTACACCTTTAATTCCAATACTATGGGAAAGCGCTCCTCCCTGGGCTTTAAGATTTCGTGCAGCTCCATGTCAGTAATAATTCAACATGATTCTGGCTGCACAGCCTCCATCAAGCCTCTGTCAGTCTCTATCAGAGAGTGAAGGTCACCACTCTGTCCTGCTTACCTGGCCTCCACCACACATCCTCACCCAGCACCCTCAACCTCCATCTGAATCTCACCTGACTACTGCAGCTGGAGAGCAGAAAACATTGCATTTATCTCAGTCACTGTTAACACAATGTGGATAAATTATCTGGCTTGGACTAATGTGGGGTAGATTTTTAAAGGCCAACACTGATACCAATACCTACAGTTTTGTGGGATTATTTACCTTACAGTCACAATTATTTGGTGCAGAATTAATTTCTTGTCAAGCTGTAAAACCCCCTGAAACTCGTTAGGTTAGAAAATCTCTCTCCTGAATTACAGATTAATCAGTATGTTTTAATGTCAGCAGCTCTTGAAGGTATTACAGATATACTGGGGAACTAAATAAAAGTTTAAAAAAAAAATACGGAAAGCTCAGACAGACATTTCTTGTAGATTACTCATGGAAAATGACAACATTGCAGGTTTTCCTTTGTATCAAGCAGCAAAAAAGTTGTAGCATGACATGTTTGAGTTAATTTGCCTTATTTGACATTGCATGTCCTGCAATGTGACTATTGCATGTGCACACACCTCTATGTCGATGTCGATGTCGAAACAACACATTGCGCAGCCCCAATGAAAACATTGCAGCCTTAGCAATAATCCTTCATCACAGTAATGGCTGACAAGAATATAACCCAAAATTAACAGGCTACATATCAAGACATTTGCTTTTTAGATCAGGGGAAATGTGAAACAATTTCAATACTTCAGCAGAGATCTCACTCATTTTAGAATACTCTTTCAGTCAATACTGTAATCTTTGCATCTCCAAAGTTGGCCTAGAATGATAGATCACTATTGAGCATCATAATAAGACAAAAGACTACTTAAAACGCTGCAATTTCAACTGTCTGAACTAAGAATTCTTCTTTTGGATTATTAGCAGGCTGGTCCAAGTTATTAAACTGGTTGATTCCTTTAAAATGACACCTTCTAGCACACTGATGGACAGCAGACAATAAATAATCACTCCATAATAATCACACTTCCTCTCTGGATTCATCTCAAACTGACAACAATCAAATTAAATGACAACATCAAATAATAAATGATATATCTGGTGTGCATTCTTTCATTAAGAAACCGGAGCCTTTTTGAGCAAAGGTTATTTCCAATAAAGAAAAATTACTTTTAATCTCGAGCCTGCGGGGCCTCTTAGGTGTGATCTGGTCCCACTGATCGATATCTCTCTGTCCAGTCCTTCCTCATGGCTACAAACAATCTGATGTTGTTACAAACGGCAAGACTAAGGAGAAGTAATTTTTTTTTTTACATAATTACAAATAAGCTCACACACAATTCCAACAGAATTTGTCAGCAATGTCAACAAAGACACCTGACGTGTAACTCAACACTACATTTGTAAGACCACATCAACACTGTAACTACTAATAACTACTAATAACTAATAATACTACTGGGTGAAGATTGCTGATCTTAAATTTAATCAAGTATCAGGATATAATTACATCCATAACGTATAATATAGATAAGACATATGTGTGACATGTGTAGTAGGGATGTGCCATTATTTAATATTATCATTAATTGACTTTCAGTGGATTTGTGACATGATGATATGTTATTGTTTGCAATATGGTCCAAATTTATGATCTAAGAAAAACAATTTACTAAATGAGTTGTTAATAGATGTTCTTACAGATGTGACTAGATTTGGTCAGGATATATGTACAATAGTGGATCAGTGTGATTATTTTATTTCATATATATTTATGTCATAAATATTCCTAAAATGTTTGATTTTTTGCCACGTGGAGCACTTTTACATACAATAATTACTTATCATCACCTTATAATGTTAATATGACATATATGGTTAATATGCCTGCAAGTGTTACGGGTCTCTGGCCTGAAGACGAAGGCAACAAATAAATGTGACCTGTATAAAGCAGGTGAAATCAGGGTAATGAGGATGAGGTACGCTTTGTCTCTCTCTAAATTGCCTCTCTGGTTTACATAACAAGCACAAAACATATAAACAAACATTTCCGATCAATGAACTCCATTCAGGTCCTTACTATGATAACTCATGTATATTCATTAAACATTCACACAATGACACATACACATTTTCCTCTTCCACATCAATTAAAATGACTAAATAAATCGCTTTCACTCACTCACTTCACAGTATATAACCGGTAAAACACTCACATTCAGTGCAAATTAAAATATGATGCCGCGTTCATCTGCATATGTCAACCTGACATTAAACTATTCATGTTACCGGGCCTCAAAATGCATCGATTGAAAAGTGCTTGTAGTACATGTTTAAACAATTTCTTTAAACATAAACTATCACTAAACAGCTACTCTGTACATATACACTTAACTTATACTTTAAAAACAAACATTAATTAAATAATGAAGGAACAGGAGCCTTAAAACACATTTTCTCTAAACATACTGCGGGGATATTTTCGCGGGCGTGTGACGTCACCACTAGCGAACTGCGCAAAAACATATTTTTTTCACTCAGTAACACATATTTCAAACAACTTACACATTCAAAACTCTACAGAAACAGTCATTTACTAAACTTAGCTTTCTATGAACAATAGTCAGCGTGTCCTTTTCCACTTTACTTACCTGTATAAAGCAGGTGAAATCAGGGTAATGAGGACGATGTACGCTTTGTCACTCTCCAAATTGCCTCTGAGGAGCAGCGGGAGGGGCGCGCCCTTATTGACCCCCCCAGAGCAACCAGAGCGAGCACAAAGGTTCCGCCCCCACTATATTCATATAATAAATATTAAAACTTAAATTGCAGTATAATTACTGAACATGTGGATTTTATTAGAATTATCTATCTAAATACAAACATAAATATGGAAAATAAAATGAGTATCACACTAATCGCAATTAAATTCATTCATTCATTCATTCAGAGTCATGTTTCTCACCACCTGGCAAAAGTCCAATATTTACTCCCTTTATAGCTCTGTTTTGGTCTCCACCGATTTCTGCCTCCACAGAGATGCTTATTTGTTAAATGTGTAGCTAGACACTAACTGTGTCTGTTTGTAGCTTTTTTGCTGAAAACAACTGCCTGCTGCTGTAAACTGGGTTGATGACAGTGGTGAGACTGGACTCAACTTTTAGCAAGGCAAAACAAAAACAGTAAGCTAAAATAAGCTAAAAGGCTCTGTAGAGGTGAGGCCAATGCAGAGACGGGAGATAATTATCTGTGACCTCTCTGTTCATCATCACAGGTTGCCCTTTTCATATTACACACAAAGTTAATCAATTGTTCATATAAAATTATTGATTACTGCAGCTTTAATAATATTGACATCACTTTAAACACACTGGCCAAGCCTAGATTTTTATTTACGTCCATAAATTCTATATTTCCATTCATTTCATGTGATTACTTCACATCAAGGTACAACAGAGGTCTCACTGTGCCACTAGGAATATTCAGAGGTAAAACATAGCCATCAGTTTTACAGAGAAGCGTAACAGTAAAATGCAGCATAACCATGTCACAGTATCCGCTGGCTGTCTGTCTGGCTGCTGGCCAAGGAAGTATTTTACTTGGAGAGCAGAAGCGACTGGCAGATGCCTGAGCAGCAACACAGCATTCATCAAGGCTTCTGCAGGCTGTGAATACAGAGGCAGCCTGCGCTTGTATCCACCTGCAGCTATTAAGACTGCCAAATCCCAGGCATGAGAGGAGCTGGCTGAAGCAGTACTCCGGTATCACAGACCTGACCCCGCAAGACAACAGTCAGCTCTGGGTGTTAAACCACCCCATCCGCTCCATACATCACTGTTATCTCTATCACCCCTGTGAAGATTAGCCTTCAGCCTGCACAACCTACCTGCTCAGACTGCCGCTGCTGAGCGAAAACCCAGAGAGCCGAGGCAACATGAAATGATAACCCCCCTAAAAAACAAGGTTAATATTCTGAAATGTGAGGGATGCACTGACATGTACAGGATGCCTTTACTACATCCTCAAAATAAATACAGGATACAACACTAGATCATATAATTTAGCTGGAGTTTCTGTGTAAAATTCCGTTATCTAAACCTTACAAATTCATCACTGTGTTGACCTCTGTTGGGTGAAATGTTGGTGGATTAAATTCTCATTTTGCACAGGATCCCCTGAAACACCCTGAAGCTCACCTAGAGGTCAGACCCTAAATCTGGAATCGGTGCGTAGGTGTTCATTTTGCAGGCGCCCAGAATGTAAACATAAGAGACACGTTTATGTTGGTGTATCAGCTGTATTTTATGCAGACTGCACTGCGTTCCTGGCAGTACGAGAATAAAACTGTCCTGCTGTGAATTGTTTATGCACTGGCACGTCTCTGTTTTTTTGAATGAAGGGAACCTGGTGGCCAAAATCTGCCTGCCTCTGTCATTATGTGGCGACGAGGATGTGAAGGGGCCCATATGCATGCGCTGGATGACCCTCCTGAGAGTAATCGACAGGGCTACAGTACATGAGTGTGGCAGGTTTATTAAGTCAGTGCTTAGAAATTAAGCCACAAAGTGGCATATTAATCATCATTTCACTGGACTAAGTGACAGAGCAGTGTGATCATTGAATACAATTTGGCGGTGGGCTGCATTTGAATGAAAATGGCTAATGGCATATTTATTATGCTGTAGTACCTTCCTGGGTGGGAAAGGGGTGAGCAAGTGTGTGTGTGTGTGTCTGTGTGTGTGTGTGTGGGGGGGGTTAATTCGCCCTTTAATGAAGCCTGCATCCGAGCACAAAAACACAATCAAACTAACATGAATGGGCCAAGACATCTGAAGAAGGAGGTGAGGGACTTATTGGCTTCAGCACTTCAGATATGAGATAAACATCAGAGAGCTGCGAGCACAGGACACACACACACACACACACACACACAGCCAGTAGATAAAATACTGTAGGTGGGCAGGATGCAAGGATAAGCTTCAACACAATTTATCATCAAGCTCTTCATCACTTATCGCATTTAGACTATTTTAGACATAATTAGTGAGGCTGTTTGGAATCCAAATGGGTGTGCATGTAAATAAATATGCATTCCTGACTGTGTTTCTCATAATAACACATGAGAAAAATAGTGCATGAAGAAGCACTTGGAGATCCGCTCACAACATCTGATCTCTCGCTGCAGGTGTCTGGCTCCATCATCTCAACAGTGATGCTATGTCCAGAAGAAAAGGCGCACTTCACTTCTACCTTTACACCATCCTCTACAATCATGTGCAAACCTCATGTGCATCCTGCAAACTGACTATTTATTTCTTGCAATTACAGTAACCTCTCTCTCCATCATGCACGCTCTTATTCTAAGTGTGCGCTGCAGCCTGGCAGGAACGAATGCGCCGAGGATCACCACGTTTCACTCCTGTGCATGAAACACTGGTGGCTGCTAGAGTCTCAACTTTAAAACGCATAAAAATATATGTGAATTTAAAGCATGAAAGGGGATCATCTCCTCCTGCACAGTCGCATGGTACCTGTGCAGACGCACGGCAGAGAGGCGGTGATGGAGCGCGCTGCAGCAGCATCCACAGCATCCACACTGAAGTGTCCACAGATCTCACAGTGTCGCACGGCACAGTAAGTTTGACGGCTGTCTTACCTGTTCAGGAGAGCAGACAGGACGGTGTGCAGAGGACAGAGGACGCCGGGAAGAGCGCAGAGCCTCGCAGGCTGCAGGCTGGAGGATGAGAGGACTGCTCCACGTCCAGCTCTCAACTCCAAAGTGCGTCTGTTTTTTTTTTTTTCCTCCACGCCAATAAAGGACAGCGAGATTCAGACCACCCCCTCTTTATATCACAACTATTTCCAACTGTTTCCTTCTGTCCACCATGCAGTTTAAGCATCATGTCCCATGCAAGTGTAGAATCTGGTGGCCTTTATGGAGGAAATGCTCTTTACTATGCAATCTTTTTTTTTTATCAGTTTAATGTGAATTGTAAAAGAGAGCTTATGAGCATCACATGGCCTCAACATGTGAGACTGACAGGTGAAGCTGTTCAGGAGCTTTCACTCAGTTATTGGAACAATCACTCCTCCATAAGTGATCAGTAGAGACAAATTAGAATCAGTCATTTTTGCTCATAAGAATTATTTGAATGCCACATCAGCAGTTTTTAAAGTGTAAAATTATCTAAAGTCTATCTCTCTAATCTATGCTGTAGTAAATTAAACTTCTACTATTTGTCTAAACTAGCAATAACTGGGGTATTTTTTGGCCACTTGGGGGCGGTGGAAACAAGTTGTGAACACAACATTGACATATTGATACATATTGACCTGTTAACTGATATGGGTGAATTTAGCAAACAATTGGTTATTCACGCATCCAGCACTTACATAGCAACATGATCATTCATTTGGAGTCATGTTTCTGTCCACGTGATGAATGTAAGTACAATATTCACTCCCTTTTAGCTCTGTTTTTGGTCACCACCAACTCCTGAGGGAAATATTTGGCTTCCTCATGTGGCGTTGAGCAGGTAGTGTACCTGGGTTTTTAGAGCTTTTTCTGAAAAAATCTTGCTATGAGAGCAGTGACAGTGAACCTAAACAGTAAAACTGTGGGCTGGACTCACCTTATCACAATGTCTTTTGATACATTAGAATCATGAAAATATTATTATGGGTGCTTTAAAATAAGATAAGCAGTTTATCCATATTGTTAGCTAAGAAGCTAATATTGTCTACCAATTAAGTAATGTAGTTTAAGTTATAATTGCAGATATTGATTTTCAAGTGTCCACAATTGTAATCAAAGTGTGAAGTGTAATGTTAGCTATCAATGTTAAAAGGTAAATAAAATATAGAGAGGACATACAGTACATGTATCAAATGTAATGTGTAATGTGTTGCTGTGTAATGCGGTGACAAGTGGGGATGTGAATCACAGTTGAGATGTGGTCCAGAGCAAACACTGTATATACCTGACAAAAACAAGTGACAAGGAGCAAAGAGCATTATAAATTTCTATGCGTGCATTGTTGACCCACTAATGGAAAGTTGGGGCAATAATACAAAAGCTCAATTTTCTGAAAAAGCTACAAAGGTCGCTGGCCTTGTAATTGAAACAAAACATCAATGGCTGGATATTGAAAACATGATTTTTGAGGAATACCTGGAATGTGAAATACTGAAATACCTTAGTCACAAAAATATTGAATGCAAAATCAATTATGAGTTAACAAATATTTGAGCTGTTCTTACCTTTATTGAATTATTGCACATAACTGTCTGAAAAACCTTCCACAAACTGAAAAGAGTTTGCTGCATCTCATCCTCTGATGTCACCACTTTCAGAGCTTCCTGCCTTCAGCTTGAATTTGATTAATTTATTTGTACTTCTCCTCTATTCAACCAAGGTAATGACTTTGAGCTTCATCTATTTTTTAATTGAGTTATGACCAAGAAAACTATTTCTGACAATAAAAAAACAACGTCGCACACAAAGATAAAAGTAAGTAAGTTAAAAGCACTCGTGATAAATAAAAACACACAAGAACTAAAAGAGAAGAAGATGACTGTGAAACCCTGTTGTATGTTTTGGGGTGGACCAATGTAGGCAGGAACGGAAATGGACTGGGAGTTTGGTGTCTTTAATGAACAAAAAACAGGCAAAGGCAAAAACTCAGGTGGAGACGACTGGAGGCAACCATGAGATGGTTGACCGGCGGCGGCTGAAGCTGGAGACCGGGGGGCTAGAGACACGGAAGCACGGGAGGAAGGATGGCAGTGAAGCACATGGGGAACTGGAAAAGACAAAAAGTGAGCAGCGAGAAAAAGGCAAAACTTCTTTCCAAAGGCTAATATTAAACGATCGCAGGAGAGGCACGAGAGCTAGATTCTGCTGTATGGGATGGAATAATCTGGCAAAGGAGTGGAGTCAGGGCCAGGTTTATGTAGGAGGTGGTTAATGACAATTGAGCACAGGTGTGCCTCATCTGCCAAGACTCAGAGGGGGAAGTGGGAGTCGCACCAGCCACAGACACTGAAAAAGAAAAAGGGAAAAAACACAGACAACAGAAAACCAAACACAAAATCCCAGACCATAACAAAACCCTGTGTTATCTTTAAAAAAATCAGTTTTGCATAATAAACAACTGCTAATAGTACACTCTTTCTGAAAGTGATTACAAGAGAAAGGAGCTGCATGAATATAGAAATATTGTTTGGTTGTCTCAGAATATCTTTATGTTCATATAAATACCAGTAGGACCACTGTGCTACTGTAGCAGTCTTCTCAAAATCTACACTCCACGGTGCATCAGGTCAAATTCTGTGACTGCAATACCATCAGGTCAAAGGTGAAAATAATGATGAAAACCTGAGATGTGACACATTTTTGCAGGGGCTTTCTCTTTGTCCAGACCAGAGAGAGCTGGAATTTGGTTTCTGGCCTCTTTCTGAGCACCTGGCCAGTAAACTAGCAGGAAGAGAGAGAGAGCCATTATAGTTCCAGATGATAACTCCAGGGGCCATTCATGTAAGGACAAATCCCAGAGGAGGGTACGCCAGCAGTATGCACATCATTATCAATATAATCAACTCCCTTGTGAATTTCCAAGCCCTCAAAATAGAAAGGAAGTGGTGAGGGTAGATTTCAGTTTCATGATCTGTGGAGAATGTGTTCAGGATCCAGGAATACAAACTCCACCAAGGGCAAATATGCAGTTATCAGAGGCCTCTGCATAATTAAAGTATTCATTTCATGTAATTACTGCCCAATCCGGTGGGACACCAAGTGTTACAATATGAACTTCCTGATATTGAACAACCTGCGCAAGTGTTGCTGAGCTCAGTAATATTAGGTGGCTTCAATCATTTGGGTGAGAAAGTGACTTTAAAAATCTGTGTTTTTCATTACCTGTAAATTATCGTTTCACAATTCAGTTCTTTGGTGCGGATCATAGTTGAGAAATTGGTTCATAGTGAGATATTTGATTGTGGTAGGTTCACAAGGCAAAAATAAAGGCAAACCCTGTAAAACATCACATGGTCTCAGAAGTAACTTGTTTATTGGAGGAGATCTGGTGACTAATCAGTCTGCCACGTTAGAAATTTAGATGGTAATGAAAGAAAAAACTAATTATCTGATTGCACTTTGTATAACTTAACACTTCTTTGCTTCACTTTATCTTTTGTTTCGACTTTAAAGTCAATAAAGACCAAAAGAAAAAAGACACAAAAGACAGAAAGTGATGATTGGTCGGGGAGCAACATGTAATCTTTCATGTCTCTCATCCAAAACATACTAAGAATTTATGACTCCATAATCACCAAACCTGACCTCAGACCATCGTAACAGACAAAAATATTGTGTAATCTGAACCATAAGACAGAAACACTCAAATTCAGTTTTTGTTTCAGCAGAGGCAGAGATATTTCAAACGCAATTCTTGTCATTGAGCTGGCTGCCATTGCAATATAGAGGACTGAATTTCAACCAAATCTCATCAAATGACTGTGAAGAGAAAATGAGACAGCTGCCTTTTGATGTCCTGTTGTCATTTGCATAATCACATTCATTCAACAAGGGTTAAATTGAATACATGAAGGGCAAGGACCTGTGCTCTCAACCACTTTAATATGTGAGCCGCAATTCAAGCTTACACCATTTTGTTTTTCTCACTGTTCCACAACAAAGAAGCATGCAATTACAATGCAACATGTAATTTATTCGATTATTGTGTGCTGAAAACAGAGTCTATGAAGTGCAGACGCTCCCGTCACCCTCACTGTGCATACCACAGCACATTGGTAATGATTATTTATGGTATTTTAATCTTCAATTATTCGATCAAAACTGGCTGAGATTTTCTCCAATAAGTGTGATTTATTGCCCCAGTCTTCTCTATCTACAGTAAAAATATACACAGTCACTGCACTACTAGATATTTTCATGAACAATGTTTCAAATGACTATATGTATTGAAACATATATGTTTGTGTATGTGTGTATGAGTTGGTGAACAAAACATTAATCATGTGGAAAGATGTGTTCTGTTCAATGTGTAAAGAGGCAACTGTTTGCTATAACAAGTTCATTAGGTGATATGTCAACTTTGTGTTTACGGCTTGTTGTGCTCCCCCTAGTGGCCTAAAAATATTAATTAATGCAGCTTTAAAGATTCCTATTTTATGTAACATTGACATCATCATCTGTTATGTCGATGTTTGTTATGATAAAGTCCCTAAAAAGTATGTACATATTAGCTTGCTACCTATATCTTGTGTGTGGTTTGGGTCCATGACTCCACACCTTTCTTAACATGAAGCCTTACTCAACTAAATTATACATTAGACTAGAGTCGTGCTGGGCAGAGACGTATTTCTGTACTGCTGCTTCAGTGACTAATAATGCTACGCTACATCAATATTATGAAGGTCGGCTTGTTTGCTGTTTTACCAGTTAGGTTCTTTATTTGTAATAAAATTACAGTGAGTCAGTCATTGGCCATGAAATTCTTGTTGTGCATCTCACATCTTATGTTAATTTTAGACTGAAATAACATGAAAATGGTGCAATTATTAATTGAAAAACTGAAGATTTCTGGGCAGGACTAAGCCCCCAGTTATTCAAGATCCTCACAATGCCTTTGGTTTGTACTATTACCAGACTCCTGCCTTTCTGAAGTCACTGATGAGGTGCACACACCCAGAGTCCTCGGTGCTGTACACTGTGACTGTTGATAATGATTCATAGCATTTCCTCCCACTCAGTGTGAGTAAGATTTCAGAGAAAAGAGACAAATCAGACATGCTTTTTATATCTAGACCTTTCAATCAGGATCTGACCTGTCTGTAATAAGTGACACCCGAGCCTGGCTGTGTAATTTATGTGCTGCCTCAACAAATTGCTTCACAGGGGACCAGAGGAGAGCCTTTCCTTTTCTGGCAGATAAAACCCACAGAGACAGAGACTTCTCATACTTTAACTTCAAGCTGCTGCCAGCCCCTGCTCCGCCTCCCCCAAATGTAACAGTTACATTTAAAGATGATCACATGAATGCTTTGTCTCTAAACAGCTGTGCAACTGCAAAGGAACATAATGACTCTGATTGTATGAAACCCCACCACCATTTGTCATATTATTATAGCTGCTGCAGCTATAATCAGAAAAAAAACAATTGGTAATGTGTCTGTGGCGGCTTTTGCTGTTGCCTTAAGTCACACTTCTGTCTTATTACATCTCGGGGATTTTATTTGCTTGCTGAGGCAACACAGGTTTCTCCCTCTAATTGTCTCTTCGGGGAGAGGGGTCTTCATGTGTGAAGGAAGGGAGCAAGCATGGGTTTTATCTGACCGCAGACAGGACATGGTGACTAAAGGTAGAAACTGTTTGCTGGAGAGTTCATCTCTGGTTTCTAGGACCAGGAATGCTGAGGTCATTCATAATGTATCCCAAATATTTAAGTCTGGTCAGACAGACCTGCAAGATTTTTTTAATCTTGATTATGAATGCAAAATATTCAGAAATGTCTAAGCGTAATTGGAGAAAAAAATGTGAGAATTCATAGAAATAACACAAGCATGAATTATTCACCTTTAGTTTGGCCAGATGGAAAAATACCTTATATATGATTAACTGTTATTCATGTTGTATTAATTCTAGAACTGCTGCAGTTATTCTTGCAAATTTCCCCACTGAGGGACGAATAGAGGTTTGTCTTATCTTAGTTATGAGGAGTGATTCTTTGCATGCAATCTCAATTTACTGGGAAACTCCAGACACACTCTTAATTAAAGTGAAAATAAAGTTGAAATACAATTACTTTTATTCCCATTTTCTAGTGACACATACAGTAATGACATGTACATTTATATTCACATTGCACAGCATGTGAACCAAGCCAGTGGAGGCAGTGGGACACAATATGCAGCCCATAGGTTGGTTGGAGTATGCAGTATGTTCTACACCACGCTCAAAGCTGATGGACAATGCATCATTTTTTCATGAAAAGCGATCCTTGTGACGTATCTCTGCTATCTCATCCGACACGCCACACCCAGAGTATCAGTGAGATATCTCTGGGCAGGAGAGGCAGCACACTGGGAGAGAGGAATTTCCTCTAAGTGTTCCTTCTGAAGCACAGCAATAGATACTCACACTGATCCCCTCTCCTGCGTCTACATTAAATACAACAGGTGACTGAGCATCTGTGATCAGAGACAATCTGCCTGAAGAAAACACGAATTTTGTGTAACCTTGAACTGACAGCATGTGATTTTTTAAATGGGTTCTAAATTTGACTGTGTGGGCTGTTCCTGGCCAGCAGTATCAATTGTCCTTTTTGTTTGCATCTGAGGTCGTCCTGAGCAATCAATCCTGAGAAATGTTAAGTGGACCGTAATAGATTTATTTCTATGTAAATTTGTTTGTTATGGTCCCAATAATTGTTAATAAGTCTGAGCAAATAAGTAGCTTTTTATGATGGTACTGAAGGTCACACATTTAAGCCAGTCAAGATCCTTCCAATAAACTTGAAAGATGAATCCAGAGGAGTAGGCAGCAGAACACTTAAAGACACTTAAAAGTAGATGTGTCTAAACAAGACACATGCTGAGCTTAATGCTAATTATTGCTAAATGCAAAGGACTGTTTACAGCATTTGGTCAAAGTACTGGACAAATTTTTATCTGATGATGACACTTCACAACTACCCATCCAATAACTGTCAACCTAATGGTGGCACCAGAGGAAAAGGTAGATGAATACAAAAGTCAATGGGCTTTCACCCTCTGTGGACCTGTCTTCCCGACAGTCCATCAAACACATGTTGAGATATTTCAGTGTGGACCAAAGTACTGGACCAACTGACCGACCAACGTTTCCATCCTCAGAGCCACGACACGAGCGTGACTAAATGTAACTCTATCTACCCTCCTCGTGCTCCGTGTTAACTACCTTCTCTGCATACAGCTCAAGTTCCCAACTTCAAAGAGCAGAATGCTGCTTTCAAAGTTTCACATGTTGCAGATTCGTATTAAATTATCCTGTGACATTTATCCTGTGCGAGCAGTCAAATGTGAAAACATTAAAAACATTCTCTCAAAGCCACCACCATGACCAATTACACATTTGTGTTTTCAGAGAGAGTCACGCTTTTGCTGTCAGTGAAGACGTGCGTAGACCCGCAAATTAGTCTGTGGACTTAAGCATCCTTCACCTCAGAGCAGCACACTTAAAATTTACATGAACTGTCTTCAGTGTTGGGAATGTTTGCTGGGGTCCTCCACCATGAACACCAACATGACATAGATGGGTTATTTACTATTTATCTACTCTATCCTCTTTGCTGCTGTACATGGAAAATTTCCCCATTGTGGGACAAATAAAGGAATATCTCATCTTATGGAAACAGGCAGTAATCTTTAGACACACCACGATGGAGGTGCCCACTTGGTCTCCAGTATACATCACCAACCTAGGAGGACATCTAACCCAGCACCCCAGAATGCTGAGCAATCATGAAGACAAGGGGGACAATACTGTCTATCGAACCCAACTTATTAATGTATCCCTGGCATTTAGCTGATGGAAGAACAGTTTGAGGCCAAGAAGCTTAAAAACCTTTCCTCCTTAGAGGTTCTATAGGCAAGGCTACAACTTCTAATGAATACTGATGGTGTTGGCAATGTGAGTGTTTTATTTGAACAGTATTAGTGCTAAAGCTGCACTAATCAATATTTTGATATTATCAAGGAATGAAAAGACTGTGTAATATGAACGAGGTCAAGATCAGATAAGATATTCCTTTAATCGTCCCTCAGTGGGAAAATTCACGTTGTCCAGCAGCAAAGACAATAGAGCAGTTAAATAGTACAGACACTAAACAATATAAACAGAGAGGTATTAGTATTAACAAAGTAACAAATTTATATGAGACTCTTAATGAAATATGTGAAAATGTTACCAAGTATATAGATTATGAACAGGAATACACTATGGACAGGAGAAGGTCACTCGTGTTATTGAACCCAGAGAGAATTATCACCCGACTCTGCAGTTTTCTTTTGGTTATCCAGGGTGCACCTTTTTTGGTTCATTACTATTAGTAGAAACTCAAGAAGGGGTAGTAGTAAAAGTAAACTTGTATGTGCCAATTGTACTTCATTTTTAAAACTTTCATTCCAACCACTAGTCTGAATTAAGTCAAAGCAAGACAAATAAAGTCTCACCATGTAACGGGCGGAAAAGAAAATTAATTGCATCAGTTTAGTTTGGAAAGAAGCAACAGTAACAGTTGTTCCAGCACAAATATTTTGTAAAGTACATATTGGCTGCTTTTCAAATGAACTGTACAAGCTTTAAAGCAGTGCTGTGTAAAGGTACAATTAGGTTAGCCTGTCATCCACTGCTACAGCATGCGACAGACTGAGGATGCTGGTTTCATGGGGCCAACCTGCTTCCCACTTCCCCCTGTCTGATCCCATGCTGAAACATGAGCAGATAAAACAGAAGCAAGGTGTACGCCGAGCCAGAAACCCCAGCATGACAGAGGAGGGAACACCTCATTAACAGCAGCCGCCTGGACTGATCCCAGTACTCAGTCTGGGGAGTAAGAGCCAACTCGCTCCATTACAGGGAAGAGAGAGACTTCTAAAGGGCACGACCATCTGGAGCAAGCCTCGCTCGTTTTTTCTAAACTGCGTATGGGCGGGAGGCAGAGCCCAGACTCATCAAGCAGGTTGATAATCAGGTGCCACCGAAACTCATTCATGTTGCTCTGTATAGGGTCAATTGTGGCCGCTGGTGAAATGAAAAAAAAAAAAAAAAAAAGCTGTGAGATGATTGTTATGCAGGGTGGGTGTGCTCTGAAAACCCCAGTGTGGGTTAAAATATTTTTGAGAACTCAAAGCAAGCCCCATTGTTCAAAGAAACAGGACTATGTCAGATAGAAGTAGGACAGGTTTTTAAGTAAGAATAAGTACGACCGAGTCTTTTCCCCCACGTCGGTCAGTGTCCAGGAAATGTCAGAGGAATGCCGTGGGGACAGGTGAAAACTCAGTATCCAGTGTTGGGATGACATTCGTCCCCTAAGGACAAATGGCTGCATATGAAAAATTGATATGGGGCAGAAAATAGACTTCCAGTCCGATATAGAATAAGGGCGACCATGAGACTAGTGCAGTAGGAATCCAAATTATAGGAGCACAATTTACCCAAATTAATTATTCACCGGAGCAGGAGCCTGCTATCAGTAGCTAGACACACAATTACAAAGACATGAGGGTGGGCTTGTTTAAGGGTACATCCAGAACTGAACTAATGAGGACTGACACACTGATGGATGGCAGAGTCCTGGAGCTATTTGTCTGTCCTCGGCTTGAGTTCTTCCCTGAAAATGTGTCTGGATAAGCAACATAAGAATAAATGAATGTAGCTGTAGTTGTAATGTTTATCTGTGAGGTTAAAAAATGTTTTGGATGTTTGAGATTCCTTGCAACATATATTCAGCCATACAGTGTTGCTCGGGTAAATCCTCAGAGTCCAAAAAATAATTACCTCTTCAGTTACATCACATTATGCATATATATGAAGCCCCCCCTGAAAATGCTGTAGCAGTAACCCCATTGCTTCTGAACTCAAGGGAACTGTTCAACATGCTCACAAGTGACAGTGAGCCTTAATAAGTCAGCCAGCAACCAGACTGCATGGAACACTGCTCCCATGCTCGAATCCGTGCTCAGGGCAGATACATAGATAATCAAAGCATGACAGTAGGTTTTACATTTCAAATAACCCATGGTGCATTACCAGCAGTTATTTACAGTGTAAGCACTGCTCATTAATTTTTAAACAGGCCCTTAAGGTCTGGTTGACAGACAAAGCTGGAAAGCAAAAGCAGGAGAATGAACTTGTTGTTTTTTCCACTCACAGTATGAAACATAGTAATGGCACTGAGCAAAGTGCTACAGGATGCATTATTAATGTGTTGATGATGCAATATGTTAAGGTCATGGCCACTGTCTGTGCACAGCCATTCATCATACCATGTACAATGATATATACACTATTGATGTTTGACAATTTTACATTGTAGATATTTAGTAGATGCTTTTATTTAGAACAGTTGCACATGTAAAGCTTCATAAATTTAACTCTTCAAGATCTCTATTGTTAATTGATTATCTTGAACAATGCTTTTGTTCCCTACAGTTTCTACAATGAAGAAACAGCTTGGCAGATGTCTTTTCTTGCCATGAACCTGACGCCACTGGGAGCACTGAGAGTCCCAGACACCACAAACGAGATCGCACAGCTGCCATGTCTCCGTCCGCGCCGGCGTTGCCGCGAGTGTTAGCCGGGTTGTACGTACAGGTGTGTCCCCGGCTCTGCTCTGCGGAAGTGAGGCTGTGACAGCGTGTACCTGGTAATCCTCCTTTCTGGCTTTTCCTACTACAGCTCTGTAATCTCATTACCCATGCATGTCTCATTAATTCCCGTCATGGCCGAGTGGCCCATCAGTCCTGCTGTCACCACCTCGTAAGATCCTGCAGCCACCGCTTGCCAACCCAAGGCCTCTAAACAAAGCAGGGGGCGAGGAGGGAAAATGGTGGCCTGTGTAGCAGCCACAAATCATTGATGAGGGTCAGACTGTCTCAAACTGAGAACTCACCTTGGGCTTGGCTTCTTGCAGCCCCATAAATGAAGACTGTTGCGCTGTCTGATGGATGGACTGCAACAAAATAGAAGGCAATTGCAGTACTGTTTGGCCATGATAAGGACTGCTCTTAATAGCCACAGGATATTTAATATCCTAAGATATTTGTACTAATAAGTGGAACATTCAATGGATTTTTAATTATCTCTGCTGCACTGTAGCGACATGCATTGCTGATGCTGACATGACAAGGTCAATCATACTAATTAAACTGGATGGAGCTGTGGCTTGACTATGTTTTGTGTTGTGTAATGAGCGTGCTAATGATGTTTTAAAAGGGTTTACCGAAAAGCTCACTACTTAGTGCATAGTTTACCCTTTTATTTCATATCTTCATGATGAACTTCAATACCTTTAATGACATTATTCATCATTGTGATAGCAGAGAGGGAAGTCAGTCTGCTGGAGTTTTGCAAGCACACAGGACTGTAGGGTAGAAGAGATTGCTTTCTAATTTGAAACAAATATGAAGAAAGAAGTGCTATTAGTAGTAATAGTAATATTGTAAAATGAAAAAAAGTAAAAGATCAAATATAATAATGCTACTAATCTTGTCTTATGAATGAAATGTAATTCAAAATTTCACTTACTATAAACACATTAACTTTTCAAGGTTAACTTTGTAAAATTATGGTCAGTAACGAAAATATCAGAATGATTTCACAAAAATTGAGCAGATTTTGAAATATATATATCTTCTCTTTTTTGTAGTTTTGGCCATCATTCTTCTCGTCCGGACTTTTAAATATAAAGTATATTTTGAGCATTTGGTGTTGCGCCCCTCTCAGGTCTCAAAGAAAATAAAATAAATAAGAAATGTCTTGGAAACAATTAAAGTATTTAAATCAGAATGCACAATGATTAATAACATTAACAGAAAGTAAAAGTTGTACATCAACCAAACTGCAGCAACAAGCTTTCCAAAGTCGGCAGGTAGCAAGGAATAATATCCAAGCACTAACATCTGTCAGTGTACCGGAGTCTGCTGTCTCCGGTACATGGATGGTTGTGGCGAGCCCAGAAGCCCTGAACAGTCTCTTCTGTATACCTGCTGCAGTTTGCCATATACAAGGAGTGTTGAGGGCGGGGAGTACCTGCGAAAACTGGTATCAGCAGCAGACGAGTCCAGTCAGGTTGAATCGAGGAACGGGTTTGTAGTAGTGAACGGCCTCAGCAGCGAGCACATAAAGCTACAATAGGCCCTGAGGGGAAAACACGATTCAGTCAGTCACTACCTGCACTGCTTAAAACAAACTAAACTTTGCTCTATTTACTAGAGGCAGCGCCTACCAGTGCAGAGCCAGAATCAAAGAATCAAACACACAAAATAATCAGTAGAAAAGGATCACTTCTTCACAATATCTAAGAATTACAATTAACATGAACAGTTTTTCACATCTACAATTTTCCTGTGCAATGAGGGATTATTACAGAAATTTGTAGCAGACTTCATTTTGGTTTCACCTCCAATCAAAAAGGTTCAAATAATCTGTTGTTGTTAATGTTAATAATCTGTCTGTTCAGCTGACTCTGACGCTGGTATTTCTTGCCTGCTTGGACTACAGATATATGCAATTACGTCTGTGAGTAGAATGTGATCAAATTCAATAGAAACAATGGCCAAAACTGCAAAAATAACACTATGTTAGAAAAAAAGGAATTACACTTAAACATAAATAACATATGCTTTAACATCAAACACACTGGCAACACTGACACAAGGACAAGCTTAGCTCAGTTCAGGTTTTTGGACTGTATGTTAAGTCCAGTAAAATATGTATCAGTCCTTTGCATTGATTTTTCACTGTATACCAACAGTTCCAAACTAGGAACTCGCTAACAGAAGAAAAGGGAAAAAAAACCCAGCAGCATCAATCAGTGCAAAAACCTCAGGCGTTTTTTTGACATCAAATCACTACCAGGGCTTGTGTGTCAGCGAGGGTTCACGCTATCATTTTCATCACTTTCATGATGCAATGGCAGTGTATTCAAAACCTTTAACACAGAATTTCCATATGCACCTCTTCAAGCTCCTTTTCTGTATGATAATGAGTTTTTCATGCCATGTGAAAAAGTTCAGCCTCCGCGATGTGATAGTAAGCGTTATGTTTTGACAGCCAGTCCCTGTACACACTCCAAAAGCTATAAACAGTTTTTGAGCAATTCCAAATCCAGGTCCCAGGTGGTTTCAGTGTTGCCACAACTGGTGAAAGTGCGGATTTGACAGTTTCAATAACACAAATCCCCAAAAGAAACACACTCTTCTTGTAGAAGACCCATATGGTATGTGTGAAATTGGTAGTGGTATTTGAAATTATCATAGCTAGACACACACAGTGGCTTAGTGTTAAGGCTGGATGATCTGATGACACTTGGTGAGCAATGTAACAGAGATCAAATATTACTTTTTTGACTCAGACTCTGTAACTGCAACTGTAACTGTAAAAGCAGCTCCTCCACTGGAGACTCCTGATTTTTGTATCAGGCATAGTCTTGCCTTTTCTGTGTGTGAAAATATAAATAAATAGAACTATGCACACATTGTAAAAAAATATATACTGTAGCCTACATATTTCCTTTATATATTATATTAGTTTTACAGTATTCTCATCCTACCTTTCATGCATTGTTTTGACTAAGTTGCTACATATGACCCTATTTTTACACACCTATAAATGCATAATCATTTTCAATGCCATGAAAATTGAGACTATCACAAAAACCCACAGTGGCCACTTCTGTCCTCAACACAGCATTTAACAGTTGACAGCTGTCTGAAAGGTCAGGTGCAAATACAGGGCGAAAATTGAGAAAAAAAAACAAACTGTAGGACACTCCAATCATCTCGTCAATTGTAGAAATCGTTAATGGCAATTATTCCAAAGTATCAACATGACTTGATGGTTATTTGAGGCGCAAACAAAAGCCCTAAAAATGAATACATCCATCAGACAAATCAATGATTTCAGTAAATTAGCATGTGAGTGATATTTTACTGATTACAGACACTCAATCTACTTGATGTCAAGACTCTTCTGAGCTTCTCTCTGGCTCTGCTTTATATACAAGGGAATCATTAGGGGAACAGATTAAGACAACATCTGCCAAACACAGCTGATGCACACTACAGAATCTGTGTGGTCATAAACAATGTCAGGCAATACACATTTTAATACTGGCATCCCTGTATTATGGGCAGACAATGTTTACAACTGTGTCCTAAAGGATTTTGAGTACAGATTCTCTGTTGAACACTTTTCAAAATATCCTGATTGGAGTTTCGAAAGATTAGCTCTAAACCTTCACTTAAGCAAATGCCAACCACAATGCGTTTAGCAAATACAAGCGCAAAGAACAAATCATACACTGATGGAGCAGAGGAATTTACATCTTGTACAGAAGAAATATAATCAAACCTTTTCATTAAACTCAACATTTCACTTTGTCCTTCTTTTCCCACTTTTGTGCTCCATTAAACCCGTAACCTGCAAGCTAGGTTCCCCGCCACCTACAAAATGAGACTTGTCTTGTGAAACAAATTATGTCACTCCTTTAAATTTAAGAGCAAGTTTCAGGTGTAATGAATGAATGATGCTTTGTAATGGCTAAAAATGAATTTCAGAAGTAGTCAAGAAATAATATCCTGCATATTCTCTAGTGAGCTAGTGGTTTAAGATGCGTATCACACAACCACAACCCCCAGTCGATTCTTGCCGGAGGCCTGTTTTTGCAGGTCAAAAACCCGTCTATCTGTCTCTGTGTTTCCTGTGAAAATTTAACCATGCAACGCGTATTTAAACCTGCATTAAATACATTTCTCGAGACACATCTGGCAGATACTGAGGAACATTAGCATTCATTTGGAGTTGGGTGTCTATCCACCACAAGAATGTAATTTCAGTATTCACTCTTAGCTCTGTTTTGGTCTCCACCAACTACTTAAGTGATTTATATGACAACTGCTACAAGATCCACCAGCTAGATGTTAATTTTGAGAGTGAACCAAAACAGCTGAGTTGCAGGATATCAAACACTGAACTTTAGAGAAGTCAACCAGCTTTGCACAGCTGATGGGAACTGCAAAGCTGGTTAGTAATTCTTATCTCGGTTTGTCACTACAAGTGATGATATTGAATAGTGCACCTTTAAAAACAGTGGGCTAATATCCAATTTAAGGGGTGAGAAGGACACAAACTGTTCATCAATGACAAAAAAATAAATGCGTGTTTGATATATTTGAAAGATAATTGTAGGCAATTAACACTGCTGCTATTAGGATATGTTAGGATATTTGAGAATGTGCAGTGAGTGGCAGCAGCAGTGGGCCACACTAGAGAGACCCCTCAGACCACCAGGGACTCCATCAACAAGTATTTCTGACTGACATCATGAGCGATGAGTAACATTTTCTTCAACAGGGTCAAGGTCGGCGATGTTCGGGCTGTGTGAGAACTGAACGCGAGGCCTGACATGTGCGCCCTGGGGCCGTGCAGTTCTCGGTTAATCAAGCCGTGGTTGTTTTTGCTCCTTTTCGCTGCTGGATGATACATCATCACAGTGACTGAGCATTGAAGCTTTGACATTTGTTGTTGGAAACATCTGGCGTCTTTCTGGGAAAAAGAAATCTTGCAGTGCGCAGGAAGTATAGTTTCCAGCTGGAGGAACAAAGATTAATTTTGGAATAGATAGAAGTTTGTAGTTCGGATAACAAGTTCTAGGTCGTTTCTCAATGTCTTATATATTCCACTATTCCAATAGAAGGTATGTGAGCTGGCTTCTTACAAAAAATTGGTTTGTCAAAAGATCTGACAATGTGTTGTACTCCTGTCCTTTCTTCCTAAAAAAACAAATTAAGAATCGTTTTCCTCCACATGCTGAAAAGAGTGCACAATGAATTGACAGTGTAGATTGAGGGTAAACGCCCTTGATCCTCTTTCTATCATTCATTACTCTCTGCCATCTGAAAGACGGACGGAGATTATACGTTAAAATGCTGAAAGCCAACAGGGCTTTTCACAAGACACAGCTGAAATATAAAAGCTGCATTATACATCCACTCTTGATAGAAACTGTCAGAGATGATCTGGAGAAACTAACAGCTTTTGTAGGATAAAACCATGTGGGTATATGAAGTTCATTCTGCGACGAAACAGCCTGTGTTGTTAGACATAGTGTAAGTTAAGAGACAGCGGATAAGAAATGGCTGCCTATATATCAGAAATCCCATTTTGCAGATGACAGTGGCAATTGCTTTTTTCTGCTTTTATCAAGTGGTTCAGGCTTACTTAGATGTGCAGAACTCAAAACTGTGAAAATTGTCAGCAAAAGCAAAATCCCACCCCACAGCAAATAAGGCGTTTCCCATTTCCCCAGTGTCAGTGGCATAAAAACACTCAACAGCCCTGACGAATCTTTCTCTTCTTCATTTTTTTCTATTTCCTCAAATCAACTGTCAACGGATCCTCAAGAATTACAATTCTATGACATTTGTGGGCGAGCAATTCAAAGCCCAGACGCTGTTGTAAAAAAAAAGCATTGATATCCGTAGAGATTCTGGGGAAAACACTCTAACATTTCCCCACAACAGAAAACTTGCAATTGGAAGTTTGAGAGAGAAGGCAATGGCCTCAGACACAGCTCAAAGACATGGTTACTGGACTGTTCAATACTAAACGAAGACTTTTTCTCTGGAGACTGCTGAAGCCTTCCTGGAGCGCAGCGCTGCAGACTGCTCCTCTGTGGCAGCCTTCAAGGTGCAGAAGATAAGAAAAATGAAAAATGACACTGTGGGGAAGCCGAGCACTCTTATTCTGAAAAAAATAGACATGCTCTCTCCAAAGCATTGTTTATTTGGACTTTTTGTCCTCAGGAATAGTTTCTTTTATACTCTTGATGATGCTTCACAAAGCTATTCACAAGGAATGTATGCCCTACCTTCTATGTCCTATTTATATATTGAAAAGTGTTTTTATTTGATATTTAAAATATCTTAACAAAATAGTTTTGTGCTTGTGCTTTTCCAAATATTTTTCGAGGAAATGTAATTGATGTATGGATTACATAAAACATTTTGTCCAAATTTGGAAATCAGCTACATTTTGGAAGAAAATCCATTCCTGTTGATGGAATTTCCATGATCAGTGGATTGACTTGCAGAGGGTAAATTAATGTTAACTTCAATCCCACAATATCAGCAGACAAGAAAGTCAGTGTTGGAAGATTCTGCAAAGCCCCAAGTTACGTTCAATAACTATATTTTTATAATGCTAGCATTTTTTAAATGATCACGTTTTCCAATATCTGCACATGGCAACTACATCATGGTTAAAGTTATGGAAAGACCGTGGTTACAGTTAATAAAAATGGGGTTGTTGATTGTAGTTGCGTAATCAGATGTAAACATTAGCTGGACATGGCACATCCACCACCTCGACCTTCACACCCTGACTTTCTGCTTCGCTGCATTTAGGCTGCACTACTTCTGCTACTACACATTGTAGTGGATGTAAACTGTGAGGTGGGAAATCGCGTGATGAGGACATAATTCTTGGGAATACTTACTTCCTGCCTGGATAACAACCAGGGATTGAAGCCCCCTTTCTAGCCAGAGTGGCAGTGTACTGGCTGTAAGATAGACAGATACTGGGAACTTCACGAAGAAATCAGTGGTGCAGAAAATAACATTAAAAAAGCTTTTTTTCTTCGTTTTAAATAGTCTAAAACCAACTACCAACAATGGAAATGGTGCATTTATGCAGAAGCTGCGCCTGTTTGTATGCTGCCTATGTTTTTTCCTGTAAATCCACTGAAACAGAATATTGGTGTCCTCTCTTGTGGAAAGAGCAGCAACTGATCTATAAGTTTCAGACAGTATCTGAAACATGTACGAAAAAAATAAATAATATTAGCCCATTGTTGACAGTGTGACTGTATACTGTTAAAATGATCCATGTCCAGTATTACTCAGTAATCAGGTCATATGTGTTAAGCCTGTATGCTTGTGATTTTATTTCCTTTCAGTTTTGCAAGTCAGCAGCAGCTGAGTTTGTTGCAGGTTTAAATATCCAAATAAATATCCTAATATAAATATATATTATAAACATACATATGTAATGTATCACATGCATGGGGCTCAACAGCTTCTGACTTGACCCTGGAGATCATGTTTTATTGGCCTTAAGATTTCTCAATCTCACAAAAAGTAGTTTTAGGTCTTAACTATACTGTCAAGACCAAGATTAGACCCTAACACAGTCTAGTGTCTTCGTCCTGCTGGTGGAGACCTAGACCAGCAAAAATGCTTTTATTGCTCACTTTGACAAACAACTGAAGATTGATTTTGTCCTTCAGGTAGGAGGACTTGTTGAAAGGAAAGAACAGCTGCCCATGCTGTTCAGCCATGAATTACATTTTTGTACTGCTCCCTTTGAAACTCTGGATTAATTGAGTCTAACAACAGACAGAACCAAATTCAGTGCTTGTCCACAGTTAGTCAACTTTCTGTTGTCCCCAGTTTGCACAATATGGCATGACTTTTCTGAAGTTCTGTTTTTTTTTTACTATATTTCCATTCTCCAGTGGCCTTTCTAATTAACCTCATTTCATTCAACCTGCAGGCGACGATTATCTGGTGAATACACCCGTTTAATGGGCATTTTATAAAAGTATTATTTTGTTTTATGCCTCATCTTGAGGCCATGATGTAATTACGCTTATAATTATGTGTTTTTCTCGCAGAGATATTCCACATGTCATTAGATTTGATGAATTGTGTTTTGTATGTTATACACAATGCAGCTGAGTGCACTCTGAAGGTACGGAGAGACTGAAATAAATGTTGCAAAATGAAAAGGATAAAGCCCTTGTTTCCATCACAGGGGTTCTGTCGAGGTTGTGTGGAGCTACATTTGGGGCTTCTCACCCGTTGAGCAGGAGCCTGAGCTGGAATCACAGCTCTCCAATTTGAAATTGGCTTCACACACTGGTTTGGTGCTCCCTGCGTTGGCGACCGTGTTGAAGGGAATGGACAGCATCTGTGCTACCAGCTGAGTTGACTTTAGCCTCCTGGCAAGCGTTTCATTTGGAGAGAACACAACACTTTTCCGTGTTTGTTTTTGTATTACATGGTTTGTTTCAGTCAAACTTCTGTCTTTCTGCTTGTCTCTTTTGGGCAAGACGTACAATGCTGGAGGTCTTCGGTGAATTGTTGCTTAGCAACAATGGCTGGGATCAAGTCAAATTTGTTTAAAACGTGTGTTTGTCAAAGTTTGTCAGAATGCTTTCTAGAACAAGTGTGAAAAAAACAAGTACAAGAGAGAACACTATTAGAGGACAATGATGTCAACAACCACCTCTCTGTTATTTTCTGACCTACATTGCAGTTTGGTAGTTTTATTTCTTGACTTTAGCATTTTCACATAAATAACATTTGTCTCAAGTAGGACAACACTAATGGCAGCACCAACCATATGTGGGCCAATGATAAAAAATCCAAACGTGTTTGCGCACCCAAATCTGTCAAGCTGTTCCTTTAATTCAGTTCCAGTTTTATAAGTTCAACACAGGGGAGTAAAATGTACAGATCTTTCAGCTCTGCCTTTGTCAGCGTGCAGTATCTCTTCAGTTTTATGGTTGAGTCTTTTTAACCTTTCACCAACAATGAGAGTCAGTCAACCCAATCAACAATGCACCCTCTAGTAAAAGGTGCCTTAAGAATTGCCATATTGAAAGTTTCAGCCCCAACATTAAATCCCATCAGTCCATCAACCAAAACAAAAGATTACATAGATACTAGAGTATTTGTACTAGAAACAGATTATAAAGGAACCAACATTAATGTGAGCAACACTGGAGCGGATGAGCAGATTGTTTACCATCTCTAAAATGACCAACAGAAGATACGTCTGAAGACCGATTTATGTTCTGAGAGTTTTATTTGTATTTGACGTTCGTAGTTGAAAGGTTAACTTTAAACTCATGAGGAAAACATTCTCTGTTGTAAGAAATCAAGTGAGAAGTTGGGTCATTTTCTCATAAGCTCACATACAATCGGATTTCTTTTCGCAACCATTGGAGTCACCCCCTGCTGACCATTAGAACGAATGCAGGTATAAGACACTGCAGGTTTCAGACCCAGAGGCTACATCTGTCAACTTCTTTTATACATGTTATTTCATCTACCTTGAGTTTAAAGAAATAATAAAACATCTCTCTAAGGCATTAGTTCATAGAAAGGCAAGAATGACATCAAAATCATCAAAATGCCAGAAATATATTTTAGCTGATATTTTCTCTGGTCCAATGTTTGGTGAAAATCTTAATAAATGTCTCCTAATAACTGTTCATTTGCTCAAAATCTACAACATGATATAATATGAACCCCTCCATATTGATCTAAGGCAGGAAACTGCTGTGCACGGGAGCCATATTTCAAAATTGAGGAAAAAAAACCCCAACAACTGTGTCCTCCGGCGTACAGTATGAACTATTACGCCATCCTCACTGTGCGTTCTCTACAGTTTCATCAAGCCATGAAGGAGATGAATGATGTGTGAGGAAGCCCTGTGGAAAGTTCGGCTGTGTGAAGCGGCGGCAGCTCTGGCTCTGTTTACTGTGCTTTGTAGTCACCAGGTCCACGGCCATTTGTCACAGTATGGGCGCATCGGCATACAGTAGCGCACACAGCCCGAGCCGTCCTCTCATTCATCAAATCGAAAGCTGATGAAAGACTTTTGACTTAAATTAGACGAAGCCGAATAGAGCCGTGTTGTCTCGGTGAGCATGCTTTGTCATTGAATTGCCTTGTTTCAAATGACCCACATTGCTGCCCCAGCTCTGTGCATAGGCAGGAAGAATACACAATGACTCAAAAATTATCATTTAAATGAGAAGTAGTTACGTTATTTGTAACAATATCATTATCTTCAAATACGCCAGCCATAAAATTGCAATTTGATGATTCTCCCTAAAATTATAATTTAAACAAATTAGCATGACACTGATATGAGCGTGCCTCAGTTTTAGTCGAGGCTGGAGTTTGAGTGAGATGTTTGAGAAAATATGTTTCAGCATAAAGGGCAAAATCAGTATGAACAGTAGTATTTGGGCTACAAAAATGTAGTAGTGTAAATGTAATAGACCATAATGCAATGCAGCCACAAGCCTAGGCAATGTACGTGGTTTACACCCTTTGTCTCTGTGTCGTAAATTAGGTTATTCTGTGAAATATGAGAAATCAAACATGGATTCAAAGAGCTTCATTAATGTGACTGATATTGTAATTAACGACAGCTTCTGAGGCCTGAAGCCATTGTAAAATGACACCTTATATTTTTTGCAGCCAAATTAAATAAAAACAAAGATGAGTCTATTATTACATTTAATGAAGCAATATGAACAATGCAGTATGGTCGATGTGTATGCTATGCTAATAAATCAAATTCTAATTAAAGGCTATCATGTATACCACACGTGCTTACCTCACTGTTATGCAAAATATCTCTGTGCATCTAAGGAATTTTAAAACTGCGTGAATCATTTTTGTGATTCATTGCTTTGTTTTACCAATTTGAGGTAAAAATCCACAACAAGCTGAAAAGCACACACACGCTCTAGTTTGGTCTCCATCGGCTCTTGTATGTATTTTCATTTCAACCATTTAATAAAAAGCATTAGTTGGTGCAGCTTTAAAAATCAAAATGAACAAAGAGAAACTACCATATTAGCAGCTGCTCAGCTGGATGATGCTGGGAGTATCATTCATTATAAGCATCTTTGCCTGCCTCCAGCCTGTGGCTACATCAATACTCATTGTTCATACTAAAATATTGATTAATGCAGATTTAAATTTCCACATGTTGCAGACAAGGTTTCACCTTGGGGAGTATGACTGACCTGCTCTGAGCAAACAAACTCACAAAACCTTCTCTTAATTTTAGCGTTCATACAAGCATCTTGTGTCACATAGATTTTGTCTTGGCTCAGTGGGGTCATGCATGGTGAGGCAAAGTGGCTACAACAGCACAGTAAACAAAGGGGTTCTGTATTTACAGAACTACTAAGAGTATCTGGAGTTATGTTTCTCAATCAAGACTGTGTTTTACATTCTTGGAGATGAACAGAAGAGGTGCTGCACACAGTTATGTTGGTGTCATGTCAGTGCAATGTCTCGATGTCTCTATCTCCTGCTGACGCACAGAAGAACAAGTTCAAACTAAACCTTGATTCGACAGGATGTGCAACCAGGATATCAGTGTGCGGCCACAAAATTGCAGAACAAAAAGTCAATGAAAATAAGAAACAACTTAGTTTCCATTACCTTCATCATCCCAAACAGGGATTTGGTGCTTTGCATCAGTTAGTGTACAACAATGCATGTAATAACAATGAAGATTTAGAAGGCTAAGATGTGAGAACAAAGAAGCATAAAATGGCCCAGAGGGGCACTTAAGTGACTGTAATTATCCTATTAAAGAGAAATGGTATATGAGAAGATTCACCCTATTTATCCATGCCATGAATCGAAGTCTCTCCATATGGCAAGAAGTGGTAAACTGAAGTTACAGTCAAGTACATTGATGACTGGGTAGCAGTTAATGCGCCGACTTCCTGCAACTCTCGCTGAGGGTTTTCTAACGGTAGCTCCTGCTGTTTAGCCTCCGGATGAGACTTTTAATAATATGTTCCTCATTTTCGCCAGCTCCTCTCACGTTTGCCAGGCGAGGGTGGGACACTGACAGTCATTTTGAGGGGTTTATTTTTTGGCTAAAATTCCAATCAGACTACTACCCACGGAGAGCTCCACAGGGAATTTCTGGCCATGGACACATAAAGACAATCTGAGCATATTTATTAGATTTGGACTTCCTACCACTGAGATGAAAGACAGCCTGGAACTACATCAGCAAGACCCTCTCCTTTTTCATGGTATACTATTTTTATTATATGACTTGTATGTATTTGCATCATGTAATTACATCTCTTTATAGCATTTTTGTTGTGGTTGTTGTTGTTTTATTAGTATCAATATCAGATGATCTTCATGGAGGCATTGTTAAAAATATCAAGACTATTTCCAGCCATTCAAATGCAACTGGCTACAAGTGATAATAGTGACCTGCAGCATATAATTGGTGTTTTCAGTGTTTTCTGGCAAACCTGCTTGATATTGGCAGCATTTTAAAGATTGCATCCAACAGATGTTACAAAGAGAAGTTGACCATTGGAGAATGTAAAGATGAACTTATGATGATCATTGGAGAGTTCACACTTTTGCTGGACGGTGAAGGCCACAGGACACACACTGTTTCTAATGCTGATGCTGGCAAGGATGAGACAAATTTACTCAGGGGTTTAATTGAGGAGTCAGATACGACTGTGTCAAGTAATGTGATCGTTTTTTAGTTTTTGACCCTTCAACTTGGTCTCTGGAAATGCGAGACCTCCACCGTTTTGGCAACACAATGTGCACCATTCTCCATAAGTATGAGTCCATCTTACAACTTGACAGAGACTCCACAGTGAGAGAATGGATTCACTTAAAACAAGGAGGAAAACACTCTGCTGCATCCTCTGTGCATGACTTGGTCCAAATAGTAAATACAAGCAATCCAGATTATTAGTCCAACATCAGCAAGGTGGTTAAATTGTTTCTGTAACTGCCTGTTAGCAGTGCAGCGTGTGAGAGGGGATTCATCTCAACATAATAAAAACCAAGCACAGATCTCATCTGTCGCAGACTCATCTCTCAGCCCTGATTCACCTGTTAACGATGAACACAAAGTCAGCTGTTGACCTGTGGATGGAGACAGATAATCAGAGCATCAACCAGGGACTGGGAGGTGCGTCTTCATCACCTATGCAGGGACAGTGGGGGAGACACTGTGCTATGTATGGGGTGAGTACCAAACACCGTCTCCTGGTTCTCACCTCAGTGCCTGAGTAAAAAAAAGTTATGTGCACCTCTGATCATGTCAGAGCTGTGTTAAGTTATTGCTCATGCAAACCAAACATTTGACAGTTGGAGGAGCCACATTCGCTGAGCAACATGCAAACACCAAGTTCAACTAGTTAACCAACATAAAACACGACAAATCTTACAGCTTCCAAGTTTGAAGTTGGGTCATAGTATCGATCCATCCATGAATTTGTACTGTTAGCGTCCCTCATTGAGTAAGCAGTCTGGGACCAAAATGCACATATGTTAAGTTAATCCACTGGGTTTTGACATTCTCATATGTTGGGAGTAGATGCAGATTTTTGTGTTGGTTGTTGCAGCCAACAACAGAGCAATTGGCATGCTTTGCTCATACGTTCAACATATTTGTGTTACTAGAGCCAAAGTCAGCTAGGAAATAGCAATGGCAGAAAGTGAGGTAGGATGGGACGGTCACCAAGCTGGAGGATAGTCAACTGTCTGGAGTGTGCCAATGTAAGGCATGAAGGAATTCCTTTCATGGGGAAAAAAAATCTAAATATGAAATTTTGATCAACAGAGATGAGGTTTTAGGGATTTGATCAACGCCAGGAGAGGAACTTTAATCATAAAGTTATATTGCTGTGCAGTTGATCCATCCTGCTATTGGTGGGATGGAGGCTGAATTTCTTTTATTTCCGAGACCAATATTGTTTTAAATCTCGCTGCTCGGATGGATATTCTGGTCTAATAGTCTGCAGTATATGCTTGAATTTATCAGCTACATATGCAGGTAGTGACTCCTACAGTTACATGTGTAGTGTGTTTGCCACATTAATTGAAAGCCTACAAAGGATAAAGCAGCAATCCTGTACAAAGAAGACTCTGACTCTTTTCTAGAGGAACACACCAAACCCCGAAACTCAATTTTCACTACCTGGCAAAGTGAAAAATTATTTACCAGGAAGACAGGTAAGGTGTCTAAATTCTGAGGGAGAGTGCCATGTGTTTGCCCAGCAGGCACAAGCCGAATTGCAGAGAGTGTGATATTGTGGATATATTGAGTTTGCATTGCTGTCATGGTGCTGCAGCTGGGCTGGCATCACCTTTTTAAATGTTAGTAAGCCTTTAATACGATTTGGCATCTTCATTATGACCTTTCGTTTCAGATGATTGCATTAGGCTCCGGTGGAAACCTGAGGATAAAAGAAACACATTCTTCAAGTAAAAATTCTTTATCTCATAGTAAACATAGTATTAGTCATCGCTTAAGGCGTTTGCTCTTTTGTCAATTCAGACGCCATCTGGGTAAACACAGTTCCCTCTGCCCATCTGTTTGCTCAAATTTATTTTTTGTTAATTTCAAAGACGACCGGAGTGCACACTGCTTATAACTTGACAGGTGGGAAAAGGTGTGAAGTTGGCAGCGTGCCACAACATCACAGCCAGCAGGCCAGTCGCTTCTTTGTGCCATTCCCTGCAGTAGATTACTGCAGACAGAGGCTATTTGACAGGAACGATAATCAATATGATTGGTGTCAGAGGGAACTACAAATGATATGTCAAATTAGAGCCAAGTGAAGTAAAGTACATTAAGTATGATCAGATATTCTCGACCAGTGTTTTTCACAGCTTTCGACTCCAACTCAATTTCCGACATATATGAGGCTGCCTCATGTCATCACAGGTTATTCTTGACAGGTAAAAACAAGCGTCATGACAATTTTGTGCACAGTATCTTAAAGGGTAAGGCTGGTGTCGTCCTATATTTTTCTTATTGTAAACAATTTCCACAGAAGACAATGTGCTAAGACGCACTTTTTTGATCACATAGATTCCTGCTGGTCTTTAATGTTACAGGTAACAACAAAACACATTGTATGTAAAAACTGCTTCTCTGCTCTACATTGGTTTGCACATGTCTGTTTGGATTTGATTGTTTGGTTCGGCTAAATTCTCTGATGACTCTCCAAGAAACAAGTGTCTGAGGTATATTACATATGTTGAGCAGGTAGCAGCTGCTGCGCCAAGTCTAACAAGCAGAAACCTGGCCAGTGAAGAGATAACATTGTATATGAATGAGATTAATTGCTCTTCCACGGCAGCGAACACAACACTTATGATAACTGGTATGGTGATGATAAGTTTAACAAGATATTTAGGGCTGATGTGCTCCTAGTGACAGTCAGACTTCCTGTTTCACCAGCACATACTCAGAGAGTCTGGCTAGCCCTGATTACCAGCTCTGTGTTGCTGTCCAGTGAGCAGTGGTCAGTCAGTCTCCCCCGTGTCCCCTCGCCCTCCCTGTCGCACACTATGAAGCCATAAGGGCAATGCCCCGAACAGTCTCACTCCTCTGCTGCTTGCTTTCAATATAAAGGAAGAGAGGAATCAAGCAGAATTTGAGGATGTAGTTATCTGGAATTTGGACCAAAAAAATCTTCATCAGGACATCATTAATACAGTATGCATTAGACAGTCCAATCACAGACTGTCCGTGGCTGTTATAGTCCGGACATCACATTCACAACGCAAGCTCTGGCACACTCCCTTTGGCACATTCACTTAAGATGGAGAACGCGAGAAATAATAAAGAGAGTGATTTTGCAGTTCACTATCCCTCAAATCATTAACTGACTCCCAGCCTTGTAAAGACCGCGCAGTCAAAGGCTCAGTAATGATGAGCACCGGTCAAGAAGCCGGCAGCCGAACACGGAGGCCTCCCTTTCAAAAAGAGACTGAGATAAAAAAGCGTTTGTATGGAGCTGTAATGAAATACTCTTCTTCTCAATGACAATAAAACTGGCCTTCGCTGGCTCAGCAAACATGAGATGATAAAAGGGTGGCTGATGCACATTTGATTGTGAAATCTCCACCATAAAAGAGAGGATAAAGTGATTCTAAATCAACCATAAAATTGCAGATGGTAATCCAGTGTACGCCAGTAAATATGTTAAATGACTATCATCATTATCGCCTCTCCCTGCCTGACCCATGGCATACATCATTACCTTACCAATGAGATGGAACTTCATCTTTCTTGGAGGAAAGTGTTTTATTTGATTTTCACAACAAAGCAGTCACTGTAATATTTTGTCTTGTGGCAATGATTTCTTTGAGTAACAAACACAACTTATATTTCATATCCCCAATATTGTTGAGCTAAGATAGCACATAATAAGTCATATATTGTTGCTCCGATGAGGCTATGAAGTCATATCTCCTCCATCATCAATGAAGTTTTATGGATTAACCTTTTACATTTTCTTGAAACTTCTCAACACACAGAAATAAACACAAAGCCTCAAATTGATTTATAGGCTGAGATCAGGTTAAGATATGTGAGCTCTGCAGAAGCAAAACAGTAGCAGCAGGGTTCCGGTCAGTTAGACAATGAAATCAGATAATCTGCTCCAACATCAGATAAGCTTCACCTGTTAGCTTCTTTCATCCCCTCTCATGCAGAGACGATCAATGTCAACGAGGTCATGATTCCTGAAAATAATCTTTCCTGTGGCACCGCTGCTGTATTATGCCGCCTCTTTGAAATGCTATTACGTTTTTGGCTGTCCGCTGCAGTGCAAAGTCAGACTCGCTGTGGACACAACACAGTATCACCATGAGCTCTCACACACAGTTTGGGTGATCTGCTTGTAGAAGAGGACAGAAATGCTTAAAATCCATGTGATCGCAAGTGCATGCAGACTAATTAAAATCTTCAATAGCAAAATACTTCAAGTACGTATGTTCTGTACGTCCTCGTTTCTAATGGATTCTTTTTAAGAGAGTTCACAAAAAAATGTTTTATTCCTTTATCTGTGATTTCTAGCCTTGCAGACAGTGTAAGCTTTATTAAACCAGATTTTGAGATATGTGTCTGCGAGATTTCTGTTTCCCCCTAAATTTGATGTAGAAGGATGCAAATTTGTCTCACAGCATTAAAAAAAATGACATAAAAAATGAAATAGCAACATTTCTTTCCTTTCCCTATTTATCTGGATGATCCACAGACCAGTAGATCTTGCCATCATCAGTTTTCTGTGGAACTTCTTTCTAACCCAGAAATAGCACCTGTCAAAACGGTTGAGAGACTGATGTGAGCCATCAGTGAACGTGACAGGATGCAAAACTTTGCCCCTGTTTATTTTCTGTGGAACACAGGGGAACTGGTTCACACAGGCATTGTGGGATTCCAGGCGACACAGACACTGACCAGTGATGCAAAACAAGTGAGGGGTAGAAAGTTGGAAGGTTTTATCTTTATTTAAATTAGGACAGAAGCTCCGCATTGATTTCTTGTCTTGTAACATGTTTGGGAATGAAACCTTATTTGACTTATTTGGCAATTTTAGTGTCCTTGATTAAGCTAATGATCAAATCTCATGAACAGGTGGCATTCACTTTTCCTTAGAACATTTTCATATTCTCAAACCAAACCTCATTTTTTGAGGTTTGCTCATAAGAATGGTTCAAATTGCCTTCACCAAACTCTCTTAACTGGACAAACATTTATATTCCAGTTTCCTATTCACACAGTGTTTGCTACAAACAATCTGCTGGCTGGCTTTCAAATACTGCTCACACAGCAACGAGAGAAAAGTGGCGGAGGTGATGGTGGATGGTGGATTTGTTCACTTGCAGTTGGTCTTCAGTGCACCAGCTCCAGCGTGATCCGCGCAGCCACCCACACACGATCTCCTCTGCAGGACAATCATTGCGTAGTCGTGGTCTGGTCAGTGTGGGAGTTGACATTGCTCTCCAACATTGTGGTGGGCACTGTGGACTAATCTACAACAGGAAGACCAGGAAGATCGTCTTAGAGGAGAAAGCATGAGAAGTCAAATGTAACAGCTCTTAGTTGAAACTTTCTGAGTAGCTGTGTGTTGTGTGTGGCATGTTCTCAGAGAAAGATGCAACAGGCCTAATTAGGACACTCTCTGAGACAGACATCCCAAAATCTGAGACCACAAAGCTGACATGTTGTTTGTTTTTGAAAATTGTAAGTTTCAGACTATTTCAAAATGATATGTTTCAAAACACTTGAGTACTTGTACTTACAGGAATGCTTTGCTGTCATGGCTTGGGCGTCCTGCTTCAGAAACCCAGCATGACTTTATGATGCATCTCCTGTATCACCTCCATGGCGAGACATTCTGAGGAGCTTTGTCTCTTCCCAGGAGACAACTTCTGTTCTCTTCTCAATGTGGGTCACCTGTACTTCAGGTGAGAAGAGTTAGAAGGTAGACTAAAGAAAAAAAATGCCGTATACAATGCCTATAAAAAGTTTTCACCCCCCTTGGATGTTTCACCCTTTTGTTGCTTTTACACATGAAATCATGGTCAATGTAATTTGGCTTTTTTGACAAGAATTTGCAAAAAAAAAAAAAAAACCCTCTTTAATATCAAAGTGAAAACAGTTTTTTTTACAAAATAAAATCAATTAATTAAAAATATATAAGGTAAAGTAAATGATTGCATAAATATTCCCCCTGTTAAAGTGACTGTCCTAATTCAACAGAGGTCCAGCTAGTTGATGCCAGCAGGGTCACAATTAGTGAAATGGAGATCACCTGAGTGCAGCTGATGTGTGTCAAGTGATTGTAGCAGTAAACACCTGTGTCTGGGAGCTCCAGTCTCTGGTTCATCAGTATCTTGCTACAACTGCAAATGAAGACAAAAGAACACTCTAAGCAACTCAGGGAAAAGATCAGTGAAAAGTATAAGTCATGAGATGGCTACAGAAAGATTTCCAACTCACAGGACATCACATGAAGTTCAGTTAAATCCATCATTAAGAAATGGAAGGAGTAGGGCACTTGTTTAAATCTGCATAGAGCCGGCCGTCCTCACAAACTGAGTGACCAGGCAAGAAGACTGGTGAGGGAGGCCACCCAGACACCTACGACCACTCTGAAGGAGTTCAAAGCTTCAGTGGCTCAGATGGGAGAGACTGTACATACAACCACTGCTGCCCGGGGTCTTCATCAGTCAAAGCTGTGTGGGAGAGAGGCAAAGAGAACGCCACTGTTGAAAAAAGCTCAAATGAAATCTCGCCTGGAATTCACCCAAAGGCATGTGGGAGACTCCAAGGTCAATTGGAAGAAGGTTCTTTGGTCTGATGGGACAAAAATTGAGCTTTTTGGCCATCAGACTAGATACTACACCAAACACTGCACATCACCACAAACACACCATCTCCACCATGAAGCATGGTGGTGGCAGCATCATGATCTGGGGATGCTTCTCAGCTGCAGGCCCTGGAAGGCTTGTAAAGGTAGAGGGGAACATGAATGCTGAAAAACATCACCAAATCCTGGAAGATAATCTGACTCAGTCTGCAAGAGAACTACGACTTCGGAAAAGATTTATTTTCCAGCAACGACCCCAAGCATGCAGCAAAAGCTGTAGTGCTCAAGTCAAAGCCCAGAATTTTTGTATATTAAATAATTATCCTGTTTATTTTGTTTATAGTTTATTGGCATTTTCTTTGGTTTAATTCCAAAAGACATGGTATTTGATGGCTATAATCTAGTTAACAGAACTGATGGAAAAGATGGCCTGAATAATCAGAAACTATGCCACCTTTGTTTTCTCAACAGCTACACATGCAACTTTCACCAATTTAGGACTTGGTCTCATTGATTGCACAACGATTAACAAATGATGCATTAAATCAATGAGGAAAACTTGATGAATGTAGTCCAACATTCACTCCCCTTTTACCTCTTGTTTGGTCTCCACCTACGCCTGAAGAACATATCTGGCTCTGTAACTGCTAAAAGGTCCATTGTGTTTGTGAACTTGGAGACCAGAAGAGGCTAAAAACCTGGGTGTGGGTTAATCGCCTGGAGGGACATTATTCATATTACACATAATAGTTTGATCCGTTGTTAATACCAAAATTTTGGTTAGTTATAAAATACCTTTCGAAATAACTTCTCATGTTATTATAGCATACGTATTGGGTATCTGCTCTTCCCATCATGTACATTAAGTGAAGACAGACGACAATGAGTTTAATATTCAAACCCAAGCCTCATTACATAATATGAAAATGTCCCACATATCTTACTGGATCCACATTCCCCCATAGTTCAGCAAGACATATGTGGTGTCTTTATAAAACCTTGGCATCTTGTCTAGAATTTTAAACAAAGTTCGGGAAGCTCCAACAATGCTTATATGCTCGACATGCATTTGTAATGATGGACGCACCGTTGGCTCTGGCAGAATGGAAGAAAATATCGGAGGAGATGCTGTGCATGACAAATTTTTGGTGAGAGAGAAAGAAATTGGATTTTAATGTGTATGCTGGAGATGAACTATAAAGCCAGAGCAGCATGTTAATGTCAGGTGGAAAGGGTGCCACTGCCGGAGGACATTTTCCTCTGAAACAGAGAGAGGGAAGGACAGAACACAACCAAAACTCTCCCCTCCTGAGGTGGATTTGCGGGCTCAATCCATCTTCTGTTCTCTGCAGAATTATTATGGCCATTTTGTGGTGCATGTCAGCAAAAATAAAATCTTATTTATTTCTTTTTATTATTTTTTATTTTTTATTGTTTTACTGTTTTATCCACTTTCTTTTCTTCCTGAAGGTCAGAAGCAACAGAGCCTAAATTTCTATGACTTATCCTGATCCTCTCAAAGTAGGAGGGTATTTCAAAGCGCCGTGTTAGGAGCTCGGCTCGCGGCTTATCGTGCAGTAACTGCTGTGAAAAATGTGAATCTTCGAAAGGCCCGCACCCGCCTCTAGGGGCCGCAGCCTCCGGTGAGGCGGCCCGTGCAGGTGGTTGGCGGCACAGGCGAACACGCGGCAGATAACACGAGCCCTCGCCTGATTGGATCAGAGCGGAGGAGCCTTTCGAGTCGGCACTGCGGCAGCTGGGAGCCAGCGGGAAGGACCACGGCGAGGCTCAGGCCACTCAAGCCAGAGAGTCATTAGTCTTACCCTGAGCTAAGACCGGGACCCAGGGGAAACACCTCGCCTCATAGCAAGCAGAGTGCCAGAAAGAGGTTTTGTCTGATTGATTACACTACAGCCGTTTTTGCAGGATAACATACATTACTAAAATTAAAAGGACTATTCTATAACCTATATTTATCTGATGGGGGCAAAATTGGCTGCTCAGTGGGTTTGATGCTGGATTGATTTCCTGTTCAAAAACCAAACACTGTTTTGCACAATTAGCTCCACTTATTTGTATTTCACTCTGCTTCGCCTGCACATTTGAGGCATCATTTTTAGCAAAGAATACCATTTGCTCCTGTTCTTGCCCAGCTTTGAAAATCAGGCCTTGCACAGGTGATGTATCATTAGAGCATTTTCCCCGTGTCCCTTGCTGCGCTGCAATAAAACTTTATTTGAAGGAGAGTTGCAAACATCAAAACCCCACATATTCTAATTTGCCTATCTGCATTGCACTCCCCCAGATGGCCTGTAAATTAAGCTGCTAATGCTCTGGAAAGCCTATGATAACAGATACAGTATATTAACATATGTATTGCCGCACACTTACATTGAGAAGTCTATTTGTCCTTTGTAGAGGACGTCGTATCCAGGGTAATAATTGTCAAACCAAAATACAGTGAAGTGGGATTTGCAAGGAGCCATTTGGACAATAAAGAAAATTTGCTCAGTGCCCTCAACGGCACTTCAATAAATAATACAAGCAGCTCTGAAATTGCATTGTTATTGAATACGAGCCGCGGGCAATTCGTGGATTACCCTTTTCCCCATGTATCAAGTCACATTACGCAGAGATGGGAAGTATTTACTGCGGAGGAACTTTATGGGATTTAATCATCATTTGAACTTTTGACTTAACTTAATTATCCACTAATCTATCCATTGCATGTAATAAGTGCTGTGACAGTGTTTTTATGATTTCATGTATATCTACTACTTTTCCAGGTGGTTCAGTCTTGTAAGTAGCGACCCTGATTTTTCTTAGTCATGATTATTTATTTGGAGTCATGTTTCTGTCCATGCAAATATAAATGAATATTGTCCAGAATTCATTCTCTTTTAGCTCTGTTTTTGGTCTCCAAAAACTACTACAGCTCCTGACTCTTTCTGTTAATGTTCTCCAGAGAGTCTCTAACTGTGTCTGTCTGCTGTTTGCTGCTGAGCAAGGAGCGCGCAGATGGTGGTTGGAGCTTCTTCTCTGAAAACAGCTGCCTGTTGTGGCCGAAAACGACACTATGAGAGTGCTGACAGTGAACCTGAAACCGAAAAGTAAAGTTGCAGTTGGACAGATAAACACTGAGTTGAGACTCACTGTAAAGCTCTCTGTAAAGCCGAGGGGAGCTGCAAATTCAGGAGACAATTCTCTTTCCCCTTTCAATTCACATTGTTTGAGACTTTGTCATCATGAAAATAATGATTATAGCAGCTTTCATATCTATAATTATTCTCTTGTCAACATGCAACAGGTTATTGCTGTCGGTTTCTTTCTCTCTTTTTATATTTGCATTTGGCATTGTTGGGAAAATATGTGTGTATTTATATGAAAATGACAAAGAGGACCACTTTAGAGCTGCACTAATCAATATTTTTATATTAACAATCAACAATGCAAGTGAAATGTAAAAGGTGCAGCAGCAATTTACCGAAAATGATCACACAACTCTTCATCAGTGTTGCTTTCAGCCACTGCACCCTTTTAAAATATGCAAAATCTCAAGTCACCCCGGTCTGAAATATGTTAAAAAAACAAACACTCTGACAGCCAGCACATGCACACAATTTTTTTTATTTAGCAACGTGAAATCTGAGCCTGGGACTGTTTATGTAATGACATAGTTATTCACTGACCCTGACCCTGAGGTTGTGACATGAGAAAAGGGGCATGTGAGACCAGATCTGATGTTGTATGAGGCGGCTAATGATCCTCATTTTCATGATAAGCTGCAGCTATTTGTAATGTCAATTTTTTTTTTTTTTTTTTTTGATGGCACCCCTGATGAAGCCGGACCACCTCGGTTAAGAAAGGCTGTGATAATATGCCAGTGCTGTGTTCTGCTTGTTCTGCTGCTCCCACAGGGTAAAAAACATATTAGATAAAAAAAATATAAATAATTAAATTAATGCAACTTTCAATTGTGTAACTTTTGAAAGAAAATTATCTGAATTATAAGTAGAAGGATGGAGTGTGTTATATGCTGTACAGATTGTAAAGCCCCTTGAGTCAAATTCTTTGATTTCTATTCTATTGAAATTCTATTGATTTACAATAATGGACTATATAAATGAAACTGACTTAACTTGACTCTTCCTCAATTCAATACACTCAGGACTTTTGCTGTTACAGTTGGTTTGGTATGACCTGTACATTATAGTGCCTAATGTTTGCCACTTTATATAGATGCTATTATTACACTCCATTTTAGCATTGTCCTGTAACTTTAACTTTGTTGCCTGTAGTTGTTAAAATCTAAAAGTATCACTTACCTTTTGCTACAAGAAGAAAAAGCAGGTGTACCTTTTTTTGCCCATCAGTGCGGTGCAGACGGAGGCATGAAGTGAGGTCAAACGTGGAGCCACCTGGATCTGAAGAGGCCGATGCTTCACTCTCTGACCTGACAGTGTTGGTCCGCGTCCAGGGAGAAGCAGAGCTATCTGAGATGTCTAATATAGGCCCATCTGCCCGTCTCCCCTGGGTCCCCTGCTACCTTTGCCCCGCCATGTGTTCCCCCATAGCCTACATTCCCAAATCGGTGGCAGCCGAGCCCACATTCAGCATCTGTCTGTGCTAGATACGTCAGTCCATGCTGGCCCACTCACAGCTCCTCCACATATACTCAGAGGATATTCTCGCACTCCAGGCTTCCCACACCTCTACAGTAAATTATCACCTCCCCAGAAAGAAAGCGGCGTGTTGCCTGAGAGTTTGGATTGCACAGCATTGAGTGCCAGGCCCAGACAGTTGACATTGCCATGTAATCATCATTACCCTCGCAACTGCTGCTCAAGTAGGGTCACAAGGAAATCAGCGCTCGAGTATCATACAATAAAAGCTGTGTAAATGCTTGAACGCTCCAACTGCTCCTCGTCTGAAGACGTGTATGTTTAAGCGCCTGTTTAGCTGAGCTCTACAGATTGTGGTGATAAAAGCAGCTTGACAGTGACATTGACAAGAAAAGATCTACAGTATATGATGAAATTTATTTTGATTAAATTCAAGGAGATTGAATGACCATGGTTGACCCTGAAATGGTCTGTCTTGTCTGCCACAGTATGAATATTTACCTTTAATGGACAGTATTTACCTTTGCTAAGGACTGTGTCCCAGCCAACTCCTCACTCATCAGACAAATAATCAACTCTGGTCCCCCACTGACACTGGCGTAATTTCTGACCTCTGTCAAAGATACTGGAGCATCTTGTCACATCCCAACCGAAAGCTCAATTCATTTCCAACAACTTGTTCAGTATTTCAATGGCTCTCCTCAAACAGCCTCAGACTACGGTCACCTCAGCATTCTCATCCTCCTTGACCTCACTGCAACTTTTGACACCATCAAACATACCATTTTTCTCAACATCACCAGTACTGCCCTCTCCTAGCTAAGGTCACGTCTTACAGACAGACAACAGTTCATCATCATCAGTAACTTCACCTTCTCCACCACTCCTCTGTCCCGAGGCATCCCCCAGGGCTCAGTGCTTGGTCTGCTACTGTTCATCTCCTACATGCCCCCCGGTAACATCATACACTTTCATGGTCTCCACTTCTATGTTCCTCAAAGTCTATCACCACTGCAACTGCCTCCACTATGACCTACGACCTCAGTGAAATTAAATCATGGATGCAACCCAACTTCTTCAAACTAAACTGTGATAAATAAGACAAGCTCATCATCGGTCCCATATCCCTCACTAAACCACTCACAACTTCTACCTCACCATCAATAACTCCACTCTGTCTACCTCTACACACATCTGCAAACGCTGTGTCATTCTCAACAGTCACTAGAAAAATCACTAGGACTGCCTTTTCCCTCATAAAAAAAAAAGCTAGTCTCCACCCATCACTCTCCTTGTCTGCTGCCGAAACTTTGATCTGTCCTTTATTACATCCAAAACTGACTACTGCAATTGCAGTCTTAATAGCACATCATCCAAAGCTGTAAATAAACTCATTCAGTACATCCAGCACATCATGTCTTCCAAAGCCTTCACTTGTTCCCCGTCCCACAACCAATCTGTTCATGTTCAAATCAAAAACAAAAGTCACCTTTTCAGAACTGCCTTAAATGAGTGATTAATGTTGTGTTTTTACAGTAGTTTTTATTTTTTACAGTCTCTTTGAAAAGTGATCTATAAATAAAATGTATTATTATTATTAAAATGTATTATATTGCCTTGTCCATGCATAAACTTTTCATTTTAATAATTTTGTAGAATCAAATGTATTTCCTCTTGATTCTGTCACCTTTCAAGAAAGTGACTAATTTCTTCAAAATCTTTGAAACAAGTGTGTTGGAAGTAATTACACAGGTATTACACCTGACCTGAGAAATAGAGCAACCTGACAGGCACCAGTTTGTAATTTAGTTCCCCAAGTGTTCCACGGTGCCACATGGATATTCAGCACGACCAAAAAAGGAAAAGTCTTAACAAAAAAAAAAGGTTTGCTACATTTCTTTCCGACTTTTCAAAAGTTGCTGCTCACAGGAAAAAAACGTGTTGATGAATGAAGCTCTCATACAATGTGAGTTGCTGACAGCTCTGGAGACCTGGGGGACCAATTCATTTGCAGCGCAAGTGCGATATGTTGAGATCAGTCCCTCAGATGTCCCAGACGCCAGAGCACTTTGAAAGAGTCGCAGGCCTGTGCTGGCACCGGAAATTCAGCGGCGCTCTGAATGAATCAGTGCTTCGGAGCGCAGGCCTTTCTCTGCCACTGTAAAGCAGGATTTCTCATTACCTGAGTGTGTGAATCAGACATCCACTAGTTGAATTTCCACTTATAATTTCTGATGTAGACCACAATGGGCCAGTAAGTGGCTTTACATGTCTGTCTATTGAGGAAACAGATAGTAATATGCCCTGCTTTATCAAGGCATATGAAGTCATCTGACATGGGGCAACAGCACGCAGACTCTGACACTGTGAAATGATAATTGGATCCACTGTTTCCTTTGCTTTTGTGATGTTGGCCTTACGGCGGTTTTCGGCAACATGGGAAGAAATTTATACGGCAGGGGAAGGAGTCCATTTTTCCTCTTTACTTAATGCAGCTATTTTTTTTCTGGTGCGAGACCTTCGAGGCAATTCTGACGTTCGTTTGACTCTTGTATTATTTATAACTCAGATTTCAATGAAACACTGTTGGAGCGCTTTGTCTGAAAAAAGGCTCTCTCACGTCACTGGAACTCTTGAAAGTCCACCTTGTGCTTTAAGTCATTGACCCTCCCTCCCCTTCTATTCATCACTCAACAAATGGAGATGCCCATAGAGAGGCTTGCTTCTATTCCCTGCTGTGAATTCCATTAGAGGTACGGACACACAATAGAGTATTCTTTAAGCCTTTGACATTGCCATTGTAAGGGACCAGGGTCATGGAATGATATGTAGGATATAATGCATGAAGTACTGGTTAAATATATGCAACTGTACTATATGGCTTTTACATTACCAGTAAATCCTTTCACCTCTATCCTAAGTGCTGCTCCAGGGGTCACAGAGGTTTACGTGAATACATCATCGTCAAATTAATTACGTGACCCCAGTGACCCAGTGCATTTAACACAATGGGGCTGTGTGTGTGTGTGTGTTGGTTTGATAGTGACTTTCATATAAGTCATCACACCCAAGGTTTTCCTGGTGCTGCAAGGCTTGTTCATACAAACACAGAGAGCAGATGCAATTTTAGAAACCTCAGTGTTGACATTAAACTCTACTCACTGACATTACACTTAAGCACCAACTTAAGCATGGTCAGTGTTTTCACTGATTAAAAACTTTCCTGTTGTAAGGACACGCCATAATTTTGTTTGTTTTGTTTTATTCATTTCCACCTCAGTAGATTTTTTTTTTTTTTTTTGGCCAAATAGGTGCTAAAGATTTGTTTTGTCAGGAAACATCATCACTGCAAATTTAATAGAAGACTAATTTGTTCCATCATGGCACAACACAAGCCATGAAGCTTCATTCAGAGTCAGCAAGCTTAATTATTCATTATTAAAAGTTTAAAATATGCAAATGAATTAGTTTTTACTTTTTAAGCATTTTCATGTGAGGAAATGAAGTCATACAGTATGTTATTAACTGCAAAAATTAGGTGTATTTTTTATTCTCTCTCCTAATCCACACGATATCAGCATTAGCTTCCACTGGATCTCCCTTCATCTAATAAAAGTCAATGGGTGTAAAAAGAGCACAGAAGGGGAAAAAAAGCAATGAGTGATTGGCTGAGGAGCCAATCAAGCCCTGACCAAAGGGAGGCTGTTCCTGATTGTACACACACACTATCAATAATTGTAGTTCATCATTGCAAAAGCAGAGATTTTTAACCACTCAATTCCACTCTTTTAAGAAATGACATGTTACTTCACGTGAAGCTATAGTATGGTAGGATTGGAGACACTACGTACTGTATCGCCATTACCACAAAATCAGTCATTTCCAGCTCCATAAATGGTAACAACAATGCAAGAAAAAAAGAAATTGTGATTGCATGGCTGAAATGGCACTTTATACAATATATATAATCATTATTGCATGTTTGTATTATTGTAAGAGTCACAGAAGCAGAAAGTCAGAACATGACACCAAGTCAAGACAATATCTTGATAATGTTGATGAAAAATTCGATGAGCGTACATTCAGCATTTGTGTTGAACTGGAATGAAACAGCCTTTTCTTTGCAGAGGTTTGTTTTGCTTTTGCAGGGTCTTTCTGCTCCGTGAGAAAAGAGACAGTTAGATTAAGCAGCAAAGCTGAGCTGCTGGATGGAGTGTGCCAGCCTCTCTGATTCAGTAGTTGAGTAAACGTATCTATAGCTGGAGTCGAAGCTCAGTCAAGCCGAGCTAGACAATAACATTGCTGGTGTGTATCAGAAGCCCTGACTGACTGTAAACCACCTGAGGTGAGAAAAATCACCAGCCACCGTGGACGTAGTCCAAAAAATGAATAAATGAATTCATAGATAAGATAAGATAATTCTTTATTGATCCCCCATAGGGGAAATTCAGACAATATAAATAAAGAATTGAGACAAAAAGTTGTTCATACTTTTAAATGAATAGTTTAACATTTTGATATTGTCTTAAAGTGTGTCATCAATTGACATTTTTTTGACATGTACAGTGTATTGTTGTGGAATAAACAGAAACGTGTCTTGGTGAATGATATGTGAGCTTCCTGGAGTCTTGTGTCACATTGGGTTTGTATGGTTTGGTGCCTTTGATGCACGGAGACAAAAAACCCAAACTGTGCTCATTAACCAGATCTGACAATCTGCAGTTTGCACAAACGTGCTGAACAGACGGGTACATGGTTGTCACAGCACTTCACCTAAAACCATGAATGGACTTACGTTTCTGTTTGTGTAAGGATATAATGGGTTCGTCACTGAGTTTAAGAGGTGTTGATGAGTGTGTTTTTGAAGTTTGAACTGCTCCACCCCCAGTGAACTTGGAGTCTGCAAAAGCTGAAATATTAGCTGGCAGAATTAACGCTTGTCATGACACATGCACGTTTGTCTGAGGTTACAGTGAAAGTTGGTGAAAGTGTCTTCCCCTTTAATAACACTTAATTTTGGGTGTTTCCTGAGTGGATTATTTATCCTACTATGTTTCCAGTGTCTTTTAAACTATCTTCATTTATTCATTATTCATACACATAATGACAGAACACCAGCCTGCAATATATACACACAGTAGTTATTCAGGAGGGAAGCTGTCATGGTTTTGTTCTCTTGTGTTTCACTTGTTTATTTTCAGTGTATATTGAGTCTTAGACTCCAGTGTTTTTGGTTTAGGGTTGAGTTTTTGTTCAGGCTTTGCCTCAGTGGCTGGAGGTGTGGCCTTCAGGTGCTGGGCCCCCCCTCTCCTTTCTCACACATGTTTCTCATCTCAGCTAACGACTGGCAGCTTAAATACCCCTCTCCTTCACCTGCAAGCTGCCAGATCGTCCCTCTGTTTTCTAGTGCTCTGTGTTCCCTGTCTTTCTCCCTGTTTTCCAGTGTTTCCCATTTCCAGTGTTCCCTGTTTCTCCAGTGTCTCCAGTGTCTCTAGTGTTCTGTCCTCATTTTCACCTACATGTCTCCTGCCGTCCAGCCTCAGCACTGCCCAGCCTCAGCCACTGAAGCAACTCCACACCACCTGGACTTCCTGTTTTTGTTCACCTTTTTGTTTTTTTTCTGCAAGTCCTGGAGTCCTTTTGTGTTTAATAAATCCCTTTTGCCTTCACCCTCATCTGTGTCTCGCTCCTGGGTCCAATTAAGAACTTGTGAAATTGTGACAGAAGTCTTCATTTCACTTCCTTGTAAAAAAAGATTTGTGGGACCTTTCTTCATATCTTGTCACAAATATTTTATTGTCTAACACATAAAGTCTTTAGCAATGTGCTTTGTCAATTCTTCAGTTATGGCATTAAAAGAAAAAAATGTATGTAACACATGCAGCTCTGGCAACAGTCTTTCATTATGTATAGAGACTGCACACACACACACACACACGAAAACTAAATGCTATGATAATAAGGGTAAAGAAAGTTATGAGCACCAAAGAGTCATTATTGCACCGCGGCTGTTCCTGTTTCATTTAAGTTTTCTCCCATGGCTTATTAACTCTTTCTGATGCTGAAGCAAAGTGAGAGCAGTGGTCGAGGTCTGCTCCAGTCTGCGAACAGCTCTACTTCATGTATTTAGAGCCGCTTCTCCATGGCTGCATGTTCCTACATTTCAACCAGTGTCTTTGCTTGTCTCAACAATAAAGAAAACCTTTACGTCTGTCTGGAAACCAGCAGAAGGATTTGGAAACATGCTGGAAGGTTAAAATGATGTCAGTGTTTTGTTTTTTTACCACTGCAAAAATGTTACGCAGTCTGATCATTATCTAACATTCATCAAACTTTAGTCGTTATGTCAAGAGTTTTGAGAGTTCAAATGCTTTAAAGGATTCAAATATCGAAGACATTAAATAACAAGCAGGTCAATTTTCAGAAAAGAAAAGTAGATAATAGTAATTTATATTTAAAACCTCTACAGTGTAAATGCATTAAAAAAACATCAATAGTAAAGACGCTGGTTGAATGATTACATAAGATGTATTCATTATTTCTGTGGCGATATGAAACCAGACCACCGAGGTGCTGATAAGACTGTGGGAACAATCTAAAACTGAATCAGTAAAGAAACAGAAGAAGCAGCTGCTTCCTGGTGCGATGGGTTCCTGATATGTCCACATCTGAAGTGATATTGCAACCAAAAGGTATTTTTCATATCAATACTCTTTAATGCTTGAATGGCTTGTCATGGCAAAGCAAGGTAAACTTAATTCATACATAGAGCTCATTTTATACAGAAGAGAGAGCTGAATGTTAATGTGATGCACATTGAGAGGAAAAAAAGAAAGAAGGAGCTTACAATTACAGGTTGATGCTAAAAAAAAGAAGCAATATATGGTTGAATAAGTGAACATGCTGAGGCGAGAGATGGACAGTAGACAAGTGGATTATGCCACATTTTTTAATGTTTAAGCTAAAAGTGATGTATGTAGTTTTGCAGCTGTGGGCTGTACAGGGTTCACAATGAGGACAACATCTCCCATGTTCCCACGCGACTTCACAATGTCATGAAACTCTTTGTTTTGATCGAGAGACCCTGAGCGGCAGAAATCACACACTGGCCTCATTTTAGTTTCAGCTGAACTTTATAATACATTTTTATAAAGAATGAGTGGATTTCGTCCCCCAGCTCAAGTCATGGTAGAAGTAAGCGCTTCACAGCCCGTATCGAAAACAGGAATTATTATGACGACCGATAACTAATATGTAGCAAAGTGAGTGTTGTGTAAGACAGACTTTGTACATTTTTTGGTGTGTGTCATATTGTCTTTTTCTCTAAGAAGCTTTGTCCAAACTGTATTTCTCTCGCTGTGATGTAATTAAGTTTCCCTCCTGAGAGCAGTAATTGTTACGCTGCAGAATTAAGCTCCATAAGTAGTTTCCCCCACTGCTGATTGCATGTGTGGCAGCACGTCCAGCTGTTTGCATTGTGACCAAAGAGCCGAGGACCTTCAGTATCAGAGAGTCCGTTATCAACACCTGAAGGTCGTATTTGTAACTGCTGCAGCGAGGGCAAACCTGGCTGAGTGATGACAGAGTATCTGAGGCAGATGTGACCCATGTGGCGAGAGCCCTCACGCAGACACTTCACACTCCCTACTATCAACCATCAGACGTGATTACAGCTCTCGCTCCGTGATCCAGCGCTTGTCTGAGCCCACTCCTTTAATTTCTCATGGTTTTCGCCTGCAGCCAAGGTAATCAAACAAGACTCAGACAGAGACTTGACCCTGGCGCCACATTTGTTCAAGTCATACTACAAATGGGAACAATTCCTCAAACATCTTCTGTTTTATTCAGAGGATGTTTCACCAGGAACTGCTCTCTCTCAAGTCATGTTTTACTGCTGACTGGAGGTAAAGGCAGAGATTTATTCAGTCATGTATTCATCTATGGCGGCCGTGCAGACAGTACATCTTCTGTTCGCGACGGCTGTGACCAAACAGGCAGTCAGACCATTACCAGGATGTAAGAAAGTAAAGCAATTTAATAACATCAAAAAACACCAATTAACATTCTTAACATGCAATGACTGAATTTTTACAAAACATTGCAATTCTTGTGAATATGGTGCTAATGTTAATGCAGAATGACAGAATGATTGTGTTGTGAATGGCAGTATACTGAAAGTAACAGAGTAAGGCTTGTTAACACTGACGTAACAGTGGCTACAGTATATCATCTCAGCAGGGTAGGAATGTCATTCAACCAGATTACAGTAATCTGATTACAAAAAGTACCAGTACCATTACAGGTACTATGAACTTCTTAAATGGGCACTCCACCAACTGACACATAAAAATCATTACGTTCAGAGAGTAGTGTCCAGTGTTCAAATACAGTATAATGGTCTGTGGCTCTGGAGGAGCATTATCTAAAACATGACCCTGATGATGTCATAGTGATGTCACCAGGGTTACCTCAATTTGGATTTCGTGACTGGAAATCACATAAAAACAGGAGGCATATATATAGCAATAGCATCTTTCTATTGAAAGTATGATGACTTATGGGAAGTGCAAGGAGCTTGACCCACACTCGACCACTTCGATTTTCCTCCAACATTATGGACGTACAATATGAATATGCTGGAGTACCGATTTAGAGGAATAGTTTGTTAAGTGAAATGCACTTATTTCACTTTTATGAATATAAACTACAGCTAGCAGCCAGTTAGCTTAACCTCACACAAAGACTGGGAACAGGGAAATGACCCTGGATCTGTCCACAGGCAACAAAATCCTCTCAGCAGCACATTCACCAGCTCCAAGCTCAGCAATACCTGTCATGCCTTGTTTATTCAGAGCACAAAAGTGTTCAAACGTTTCCCCATTTTACAAGGGCTCATTTTTTTATACTTTGTTTTATACACAGATTAAACAGATGAGACATATTACGTTTATTAGTGAGCTTTGCAGGTGCTGGTAGGTGGATTTTGTTACCTTTTGACAGAGCAAGGCTAGCTATGCTAACCAACTGCTAGCTTCATATTTATGTCCAGACATGAAAGCCGTACCAAGCTTCTCATCTAAGTCTTGGAAAGAAAGCAAATAGTGTGTCCCAAAATGACAAACTATTCCTTTAAAGACTTTTACTTTTAATATAAATTCTGATGAAAAGTGAATGATGATTTACACAAGTTCTAATCAAAATCTGATAAATAGTAAAGTGTAATGGATTACATTTTTGAAATTTTTGATCTTGTGCAGCAGTGATGCGTGATGGGCTGTTACATTAAGCACAGAGTGAAGGTTGTGATTCAAACTGTTCAATGAATCTAAATGCTAAACAAGACATAATAACTAAATTATATTTTCTTCTAACATCACAGGGAGATTCAGGACTCAAGAATCATCGTTTATGATATGTAAGGATATGCAAATGTCCTTGTTATTTTGTCAGGTATAAAACCACTGGAAAAAATAAGTTAATAGGCAACTTTTATACACATCTTACATCATATTTAATGAATCCATTTCAAATATAAAAGGTCAGTAATATTCGCTCCAATTGAAAAATATCAACTTGATATCCCCACTTATCTGCGCTCTGCTACAAGATGACATTGGAGGCAAAGCTGCATATAATGATGTGCAATGGAGAGTGAAACGTTTGTACAAACAGAACTGCAGCTGAAGTAATGGAGATAAAAAAAAAAAGAAAATCCAAGCCCTCTAAATTTTTTGTGTAATAATAATTATAAAAAAAAGACACTCGGCACATACAATATACACTATATATACACAGTATTTAGTAATGGTCATTCTGTTGCAACTTGACAAAACAGAGCTTTATAAAATGAGGGTGGCAGTGTGCAGTTGGCAATGACGCATTACATTTGACACAAAACTTGTGCTCGGTATGGATAATGTCTGTTTCCTCTTTCATTTGTCCCTCCCAGCAGGTTTAATGAAAATGGTGTCCAGGGGACAATGGACGGCGGTTCCGCTCCTCATGCCGGGGTCTGACCAGTGGCTTTGATCTCAGCGGACACCCTCTTCTCCTTTCGCCCGGCGTACTCGCCGATAAAGGAGCCGTCCTCATTGAACTGAACGTCCTCGTCGCCGTAGTCCACCAGGCTGTCCCCGCTGTCCCCTGCTTTGATCTCTCTGCTCAGCGAGTGTTGGCTGCCCTTCAGTGGCTTCTCGTCGTTGTCACTGCGAGAGAGGCACAGTGGATTTAGAATCACCTCATTTCACCCATGGCTTCACTCGATGGCTTATTGGAGAGGACAGGAGAGTGTAGGCTCGAGCTATCACTGCTTCTACGATGAGCCTCAGTGACTGACATTAGCATTTACCTCTGGCTGACCAATTGGAAATAATCACACAGACACACATGTTGGGACAATATAAATCATTATGCTATATGTGCATTAATGCGCATGACAAAGTGAAGACTGGAAGAGAAATGAGATATTAAAGGGTCATTAAACTGGTGCTGATTACTGAGGCTGCACATGCTGTGGTACTGTAATGCATTTTAACTGCCAGACTACTAAATATTATGTGCTTTTATATGATTATTAAGTATGATTCATAAGTAACTTCCTGGACTCTAACCATGAAGCTGCTTGCCCAGCTGTTGGTAAAAACAAACCCAGTCTAGTTTTATCATAATTATTCGCTACGTGGAGATTTAGGATTCACTCAAATTACACAAATTACATGTTATGTAGAAATTAGTTTGCACAAAAAAAAAATGTCTGGTCTGACTGTCTAACTAAACTGAACAAATCAACAAAACAACATACACAAAGACAACATGTTATACTGTAAACTACAAAACACTTTGTCAATAATGTTGACTAACCCATTCTAAGAATACTGTTTATTATAGTTCCTGTTGTCATTTAAAGAGTTCTGTATAAAAATGACTGCTTTAGTGCTGCTAATGTTATTTCCAGGGTGTCAGTATTGGCAGAGTTTGTTGTCTTTCCTGCTAGTTCAGTGTGTTGGTCTTCAGGTGAAAGGCTCAGCGAGAGACAGCACAGTTAACTGCTTTGTTGTTTTGGCGTGTATGCTGTTTGCTAATTAATTGTCAGTGAAACCAGGCAGCATTGCCTTGTCTTCTTACTGAGGGACACAACAATATTACTAATTCAGAAACACACATATTTCTCTATGTATGCATTTAGAAAGAAAACAAAGTTACGACAACATTTATAAATGATAATCAGTTTGCTTCTTTTGTCCCATGGCAGACATTGACTGAAGACTGAAACTACTCTAATATCTGTACATTAAATATGAAGCTACCACCAGCAGCAGGTTACAGAGGGAAACAACTAGCCTGGTAACAAAATCCACCTACCGGCACCTCTAAATTAACACAGGTGTAAAAATAGTATGTTGTGTTTTTACAGGAGAAAATGTGTGAATATATCTGATTGGCTGATTCATATTTACCATACAGACATGAGAATGGTATAGATTTTCTCATCTAACTCTTGGCAAGAAAACGAATGAGCATATTTTCCAAAATGTTGAACTACTCCTTTAAATTGAATCTATTCATCCAGCCCTTAAAACTTTCTTTCTGAAGCTATGTTACAAGCTAAAGTCACTTCCTGTTTGTGTTGTTGATTGTTTTTGATTCTAGATATTTCACAATCACAGGTTTACACACTACTGAAGTCTAAGACATTTCTTAAGTAAAATGGAGCAACTGAACATAATAAATCACTAGTCTGAAACTAGCTAGTAGGTACTACTGGGAAAGACAAACTTTGTGATAGATTTATTAATAGCTGGAGTCAACCTGACAAAGTATAAATCCTGTCACACTGAGCCACTTTTGACTTCATCGCATCAGCATTTGTTGTGCTGTGCAGATCCGACTGATTGGACAATTACACTGGGACTCATACTGCGGTAGACTGTTATGAATTGGACCACTAAAGGATTAATGAAACGTGCCCAGATATTACTGCCCCGGAGATGAGCTGCTTTCAATTACACTGATTGGTTTTAGCCTCCTGCTGTGTGCTGGGCAGCCTGCGTTTAGCTCCATCCGGACAGAAAATGGCAACATCTGAGCGGCCCTGTGGCTCCGTTTATGATGCAACGTCTATCACAAAGACCAACACAACACTGTTTCTAAGTTCACAATATCCTATAAAGGGATAGCACTCGGACTACACTCAGTTTTAAACAGCTTGGGGATGCTACTGCTGTTTATCACATACTTCCCAGTTACTCAGTCCATCAAATGTCTTGAACAGAAGAAGTGTAAGGCTCCACGTGAACCTCGTGCGTGTCGGGTTGTCTTTTCAGCGAGAGGGGAAATGCAGAGAGAATTACTGAGAGAAGAGGATGGAAGCGACTGCTAGCAGAAGAAAAATTCATACACTGTTGCGCGTGAATTGCATTGAGGTGGTGAAATAGTGCTTCGAGGGTTACGCTTACCTGTATTCACAAAATGTGTCGTCATTCATGCCCTGGGATTCCACGTCTGGGTGAAGGTCCTCTTTTTCTTTCACTGCTCACAAAATGAAGAGAAGATATCAGTGATTTCCACAAGAGACAGCAGCCAATGAAGATCACTGTGTCCCCTGACTGTTGCGTCGTTTGAATAAGTTTGAGTCGCAGTCCCCGATTCCCGGCTCTTATTCAATGAATGAAAGATCAGTGCAAGCCTTAGAAAAGATTGCAAACTGTCAAATAAAGGTTTTCAAATAAGTTCAAATACATTTTATATCATATTTCTAAACTTTATCTAATTTTATATTAAAATCAAGCTTCATGTGGAATATTTTTATGTTCTTTTAATGCACATTCCAAATTCATGATAAAAACACTAAATGCAACACAAATAAAAATGTATCTACATGTGTGTGTATCATATATGTGATATAGCAGAAAAAAGCGTACGGCTCAGGCAAATGAAAGAAAAGGTTGTCGGAGCTCTGGGTGATAATGAGAACTTAATGAGAAAACAAAGGACAGAGCTGCGTCTCGCTCTTTTTTCTGCTGACGAGCGGAGCAATCGCTGGCCAGATGACAACCTGATGGCCATTAGCTGTGAATAATAAAAGTCGATAAGGACTCTCGTGTCCCCAATAGGAGGAATAACATTGAGACACCACAGAGCTTATGTCATCACTCCCTGCGCAGCCACCCCATGTGCAGCATTTGCATTTTGTCTCGCTGTGGGCTGCACTTTGTTTAGATTGCTGCTGGAAAAAGCTGCGTGTCTAACTAATGCAGAATTCAAATGCTGGACATACAGTAGAAATGCTTATTTTCCTATCAATACACAAGCCTTTTTTCTGTATACATTTGCATTAAAATTATTTTGTATATCAGCTTACATATTCCTGTAATGGCTTCTGGGATGATTGATCATTTCTTTCATAGCAACAAACAGCGAAATGGAAATATAATGATGCTCAGAGCAGCAATTAGTATTCAAGCAGGGCGATGTGTGTGTGCTTAGAAGTGAGCGCCTACCTGAATACTTCCCTCCTTTATTTCTGTTGACAAAGCAGGCGATCAACACAATGAGGGTGAGGAGAGCGATGGCACACATCAGGCCGATAAACCAGCCCTGGGTGGATATTCCTCCATGGATGCTGGCCAGACCTGAGGAGAACAAAACCCGGTGACTTTGACACGCCTTGGCCTTTTCATCAGGACACTTGATTGAATGTTTACAATCGACAAAGCCTATCTGATGCAAAGGCAGGAGGCGGCAGGGCACGCTGTTGCTGGAAAGGGTCCAATATTAATATTTAACAGCTAATCCTGCTTGTCTAATTAATCAAGTAAGGAACGCTGTACAAATGTAATTCCTCTCAGCGAGTCCGCGCGGCTAAATTAAATCCTAGTGACACGGCGAAGGACCACACGCCGCGGCTTGAGTCACTGCTCAAGGGCGCACTGGGTGCACCTGCACTCTGTTCAACGAGAGGTCAATTAGTTTGCTTTTCTTTTTCTTTTTCTTTTATGTTTGTTTCAGTTGAAGCTATTTTTGGTTTCCCTTCTCACCTGCAGACCTGGTCAAGATAACGTCTTCAAATATACTAGAATTATCAACCCAGCTGTTAGGAATAAGGCGCACAGTGTACTCTGTCCCAGGTTCCAGCCCGTCTATGATGTGGAAAGTCTTAGAGGTGTTTAAGGCCTCTGAAAACTTCCAGAGACCCTCACCTGTACCCTCACCTGTATGAGTTAGTACTCATGAGAACACACAGTCCAGTGAATCAGTAGTCATTATGCTGCATTATTCTTCATACTGCACTATTTACATTTTCTGCTAACAATTTGCTGCTGTAATTGAAATGTCACTTTATCTCACTATGTCACTTTAGATTTCCACTGTGTACTAGTGGTATATACCTTTTTTGTATATACTCTTTTTATATTTATATACCTTATACTTTTATCTATTTGTATTCATGTGCTTCTTCTCTTGTGCTGCTGCAAGGCCCGAATTTCCCCTCTGGAGGATCAATGAAGAATTATCTAATCTTATCTTATCTATCTATCCAGTGAAGATATGAATGAAAGGACCATTTCAGACACAGCACATCTAAAGTAATCAGATGGTTCACCTACAGAGTCTACTTATAATCACTCTAACAACGTCCAGAAACAAACAGAGAAAATATGAGCTTACGGTTGTTCATATATGCAATATAAAACTCTGTGTGCTCTCCTCCAGATATCCAGCTGATATTTGCAAAGCTGTCACTAACAGCTGAGCTAACATTCAACAGGGCTGGGACTGATGGAGAAGCGAGAGAAGATGAGAAAGGAGAGAAATGGCAAAGAAGGGTTAGTGAAGGACAAAGCAGATCAAAGCCATCACAGAGTGTTGTCATTATGACATGAAGGATGTTGCTCTTCACCCTCTACAAGAAAGGTGGGCATGCTCTTCTATTTCGCAACACTGGTGTAAGGAGGCATCAATTACGTCTGACAGAGGGGGGCATCGGCTGAATCCTTCAACAATAAAAATGATAAGAGTAATGTGGACATGGAAATGAAATCACAGATGGAGCTAAATGGAGATCGAGAGAAATCTTAAGGGACACGTGCCATCAAAACTTTATTTTGAATGTTCTACATACTTCTTATTTTGTATTATCCCATCACAGAGAGATATTTTACACACCCACACTGGTCAGCACTAGATCAGAAACTGTCACATATACTCAGGGCCAAGAGATTGTAGAAATCTAGCAATGAGGTCAAATGACCCTGACAGAATCTGTACAAGCCAGAAGAGGACTGCGAAATAATGCAGATTTTTTCTTATTTTTCTTATCTAATTTGTTAAATTAACTTTACTTACTATATTTCATATCATTGGTGGAGAAACACCAGATCATTTTATTACATTCCATTTAATATTCTTGGTCTAATAATAGTCACATTTAAACTTCACATTTAATTTCATTGCATATTAATGAATGATTTTTTTAATCAATTGGTCAATCAGTTTTGTCTATGAAATGTCAGAAAATATTGACAGATAGTGACTACATGGTAGCCACAGCCCTGACTGATTGATCCAACTTATTTGTGGCCTTTAATAATCATGTTTTTTATTATTTGCTTTGAAAGGGAGAGCAAATTTCATTTGTACTAAGCTTCATCTACCTCAGACATATCATGTCATGGAGCCTTTTGATACCCAAGCGGGAAGACAAAAACTCCAATAATCTAGTGAATGATGTGCATCATTAGTATGGGAAAAGTGTGCTCAGACAGCAGCTGTCTAAGCTAGTCAACAAAGCACAATCCACTTCATTTCCCCATGGCAAACATGCAAATCTTCTGCTGTGTCTCCTGCTCAGGTGCATTATTTGCTCAGGTGATAATTCAGCACACAAGGACACCTGCGACTGCGCTGCCCATCCCAACCGCTGCAAACGACACACTCTGACAAATGTTGATGGATTAGTCGGCAACTACGGTAATTCCACTCATTGGAACCGCGCGATGACTTCGACTGACATAGGCCCCTGAACTAAAAATATCCCAAGGCTGCCTGCCGTGGTTTGTCACCGTGCTCCTCAGCTTGCTATTAAGTGCTGCAGAAAGCAGCTGCTCACCCAGCAGGGAGTTGATGCCCTGGAAGACGCCCCTTCAAAGTCAGGAGGCATTTTTCATAAGAGAGGCCAGAAAATATTCTGATATAGGAGATTTCAACAGCTTCCACTTATCCACTTTTCTCAGTGTCCTGTAAATATCACCCTCCCGGCATGAGCTCCTGCGGCCCAGGAGGACGTTCCTCCTTGCTGTATTTTCTCAGCTCAGGAGGTGCCTCAGACAACCTCTTGTCCCAGAACGGTGTTGCTGTTTACCCAGTTGAAGATTACATGGAAATGTCAGGTGACTGTTGGGTCAATACACTGACGCGCGCAGGAGGGACCGGGGCCCAACAAATCAATCACTGACAATTAGACATATTTGTCCCCTTCAAGTGACTGCACTCTGCAGCTACACTGTTGGCTCAGGATATAGATCTATTATCCTAGGTTTCCCCTGTGGTACAGTAGAGAAATTAAAACCAGCCTTTTCATCAGTATGCAAAGAATAAAATTGAGCCGTTACTTTACATTCAAACCTGAAATAGCTAATTAGCCCACATAATAATCTAATAATGACTTTTTGTTTTTGTGTTATCAATTTACTATTAGCCAACAAAATGAGTTCAGGGGTCATCGTGGCACCTAGCAACTGCAAAAATTCTGTGACAAAACATGTATTTGGTTTGATATTTCTCCATATTTCTTCACTGTTTTTGTTTGTCTCTGAGGTTTGATGCTTGCTGTGTCAGAATGTGCTGCAGCTCTACCTATGGTGGAACGAGTGGGTTTGGTCACTGGGGACTTTGAAGTGCTTGGAGGTGAGGGAGAAGCTGACTTGCCTGAAAAGAAAGACAGACCTTGTGGTTATCAACTGGAATAGAGCTAGGGGCGCTAGATTCTACTGTTAGCACACATGCCATTTTCAGCTAAACTCTATGATTAGTAGCTAATCATGAGGTCTACATGTCTACATTGAAACATAATCTAGGAGCCAAAAATACATCCTACATGCTGTTTATACACAAGGTGAGATGTTGTGATTTTTAATTTGATTGATCTTGAATCCATTTTCTTTTTGCACATCATTAAAAGGAAGAAGGACGGACGCTCTTCCTGGCCCTTAAAGCTTCATTTACTTCCTCAGCTTGAGTTAGACGAGTTGCACTGAATCTGCTGTTGCTTGGATAAAAGTCAATATTCGTTTACAGTCACTAATGAGCCAAGATTAATATGAATTTATAATTAGCTTACTCATTATCATTGCTATTCGAGAGGAAGCCACAAACTTTATCTAAGAAGAAGTTGACATTTTTCTAATGAAAGGAGGCATCAGAGTGCTCTCTGCTGATGGCAAGGGCAAACAGCAGACAAGGTCAATTATCTGCAGAGGAGCTGAGTGTTTGGCGCTTTTTAATTCTGCACAGGCAAAATAAAATGTGTTTGACACTCGAAACCCTGATGATTTATTAAGACCTGTAGCATCCTCACCTGTCCACATTTCTAAATCTAAAGCATGCAGCCACTACCTAAAATAATAATTGGGACTGTGAAACCTGTCATACCAACACACAGAAAATTTAGTGATTTAATTCCAAAATGAAGTATGTTATCAGGGCAGTTTGAGGTTGTATGTGTAGGTATGACATGTCACAGTTTCTACATGAACACAAATCGACATACTGAGGCCAACAGTGGAAGCCAAAGTAGAAGCTGCAGGAAAAAACAGAAAAGAAAGAAAAGAAAAAGACAGAGGGGACAAGCAATGCATCGGTAAGCAGGCATTAATACATTCACACGCATTAACAATACACAATGTATGATCAAAGCAGTGCACTTTTTAGTGGCATAAGAGAATGCAGGCAGAGGACAATTAACAGAAACAACACAGACATATATACATACATAGAGATAGGACAGCTGCCATGAATAACTTTCATGCTCAAATCTTAAGAGTCTCCCACGCACATGTAATAGTTCCACTAAATCGCAATTCAATACATAAAAAATGAGTCCTTCTCCCTGTAATCATTTTGCTGGCTTTTCAGCATGCAAATAAACAAACCCTGAGAGCCAATTAAGTTTCTTTCTGTGATTGTAAGGATTCTTTCAGTAAACACTAAGTAATCGCTCGCATATTCAACACCTGCAGTTTGTTTCAACATTAAGTCGAGCTTTTTGTTTTTGCATAACGCGACTTGAATGACATACTAAATTTCTTTGGGGTGCATTTGGATTAAAAGCGCCACCCAATTATTTATGCTGACAGTATCTGTCGCTGCAGTCCATTTTACTGACACTCAGGTGAATCCACACGCAGTTTCCCGTTTCATTTCCCATCCAATCATTCATACCACTGCCCGCAAGCTCGCAGAAGCTTGACTTGAGTCTGAGCCAGCTGAAATATGGCGTGCAGTCCCCAACAAATGATATGTAATTGAAAAAAAAAAGATTACATGCTACAAGCTGGCTCATTATGATTACTTACCCACCAACTCTTTCATGATTACACAATTTCAGTATCAAAACCTTCAGTTTCCCTCCTGCTCAAAGCAATTTTCTTTCTTAGCTGATTGTTTCATAGCTCACGCTCTCCATCCAATCAATAAGCACTTGCTCTCTCATGACAGTGACAAATGAAAACCTCCACTACTCCCATATGAAATTGTTTATCCACAAAAAATACTTACATGGAGATATGAAAAGCTTGGCTGCCCAGGCATATATCATATTCCACTACTTCAATGCCATTTTGAAATTGCGAAATGGCTTTGTCACCTACTTCATGTAGCCTGAATTCTGCCCGGCCAATTCTGCGCCTCAAAGCTTGTCTGTGTTCTCCATGTCTCCACCAGGAAGCAGTTCACTCTCCCGCCCACCCATACATACACTGCATAGTCAATTGCTTTCTGGGCCCTCCATCACTCACTTGTTTCTAGGGTGGTGGTGCACTCCTCGCTGACAATGGGCCCACAGCCCACCGTGGTGCAGGAGCGCAGGTAGAACTTGTATTTGCTCACAGGCTCCAAGTCCCGCAGGATCCACTTGGTGGTGTCGGGGTTGCTGATGTCTATTGTCTGCACTGGACCCACTTCTTCAGTGTCGTTGACTAGATGGAAAAATGGTGACAGAGGGGTTAAAGTGTAAGGTTAAAGTCCACAAATGACCCCGTAAATATTTTGCACATGAGGGGTATCATACTAGGAAGCAACCATCAGGCACAGGCAGGAAGTATAGGAAGTATGGAGCTAAAAAAATTACATTTAAATCCAAATTATATTGAAAAAGTGGGAAAACAAAGAACATTTTACAGTCCTTATATCACCCCAATTTTTCACTGTAATACGAAAGCCTTTTTGCTCATTTCCAATTCTTTGACCTGATGGTATTGTACTATAACCAAGACGTAACAGCCGCTTAGCTGGAATTACTCATGCATGCAAATAAAGTTGATAAGAATAGAGAAAAACCAAAAGGTAGCAAGTTGTTTTTTACGGATCACTGAGTGATTCCTGTACTTCCTGTGCAGACTGAGATGTTTAACTTTCAGTTTGCACTCTGTGTTGGAGCAAAAAACTCTCCAACCACTGGCATTTCAAAATACTTCCAGCTGACAATCACAAGGCATTTCAGTGATGCCAATGAAAGCAAATGTCACTTGTCATTTTGGCTTCTACGTTTGTTTTTTTTGGCTTTGGCAAAAAAACAACTTGTCATTTGCTTGTTTGGCTTAATACCCCTTAAAAATGTTATTTTGCATTTGACAAACAAACAGGCTGCGTCCTGCACATTCACAACTGGAACGTATTGGTGTTGTCTCTGTCTACATTGTGATGGGATCTCATTTTTCACTACGTAAAGCAGCCCAGCAGGTAGAGAGGTGGCATTTATGTTCTTTGTAACAAAAACAAACACAGCAGGTGTTGTGGTGACCTTTGCTGTGAAAGAGGTGCCACATCTCTCTGGTAGGAGGCAATAGAAACAATGACAAGAATGCATTGGTCTGCTTCTCTTTTTGACTGGACACCGCCCACTGTTATCAGACATCACAACTTTTTTTTGGTTTTGTGTCGTTTTGTCTGTAGGAACAAAAATGGTCCATTTTTGCTAAATTATGCAATTCAGGGAACAAAGAAGATGCCAAACGCATCATGTTTCCACCCCGTGGATGGACACTTTCTCACTTGTCCGGAAACACTCAGGCCTGACAGCTGGTACACATGATCTTATAGAGTGAACTGGCTGAGGGCTGCACACTTTGGCTCTTCTGCTGACTTCAGACAACAATATCTCCAAACGTTCTTCAGCCCTGCTGGGCCAAATATGATTGGCCTTGTGTAGTGTCAAACAGACCAAGACTCATCAGCACTGAAATCTGAGAATGACCCGACAGTTAGTATGAGTTTATGTCAAATGGGAAGAAAAATAGAACAAACTGAAACCAAGGTCATTTTTAACTCCCACTCGTATAGATATTTCAGATCTGTGCAGTGCAAACGTCACTCTTGATAAGTTGCTCTGCAGTAACTCAAATCTTAAGTGTTGAAAAAATGTTCTGAGATAAATACATATGTAGCGTAAATGTAAACTGTAGCTACTCTGCCACACAGAAAACAATATTGCAACATGTATTTTAAGTGTATAACCGTAAACTGCTATGAACAAATAGCAAAAATATTTTGAAATGACAGAATGGATTGAGCAAGACCTCACAGCTTCACCTTTGTGACACACTTATCTTTGTCAAGTGGTGTGAGTAGCTTCCTGAGAGGCAGGCTAATAGTCGTTTATAGTCTGTACTGGCCTACTCTGCCCCAGGCTTTAGAGTGGGTTAGCAGCTCTTTAAGGCAGTGTGACCATGCCACCCACTCACTGATGAGGGGAACCTCAGGATATATTCGGCCTATACGTTCAAGAATGTATTTAGAAAAGAATACGGACAAAAACTTTCTGTACAAGGTCTTTGAACAGCTATTATTATCACTACAAAGTGTACTGGCAGAGTAAAAATCACTATCTTGTCCACATCTACTGGAGTATTCCCCCACATCTGTGAGCAGGCCAGTGTACTGATGAACTCACTGATCGTCTTAGGTGACAACTTGAATGATCAATAGGTTTCATAGAGAAGATGTGCAATTTCAAAGCTGGTAAGTTCAACCATTTAATCATGCTGGTATTCCTGCATGCACATTGCGTTGCTACAGCAGGTCCTCCTGTGAAACCTGTGAGATGTGAAGCTGTTAAAGGAAGCTGTGAAGATGGGCGTAGTCCGAAAACAGCTGCGCTGCAGCTTGAGCTTTCACTTGTGTCACTGATGATCCACTGACAGCCAGCTACATTATCCTCAACATTTTGCACATGACTTCCTTCATGGGGACTTCAAAAAAAGTCACACTTCAAAGAGTCCATCAGCTTTATTGCTGTGGCACAATGAAAACATCCTCTCTTGAAATACTGTATGACACTTGGCCCTCTTGTGCAGGCGCCAAATCAAACTCAATTAGCCAGGAAATTCAGCACTAAGACGCTGTTTGAAGTTAGTCATTAGCTTGGTTATGACTTTTGTTTAAGGACAGCAAAGTGTGCGCACACATGGGTGTGGATGGGACGTGTTCGGTGAGCTATGGTGAAGATGTCCCCTGCGGACAGGACTGGGTCAGTAAAACTGAACTTTAACAGACTGTGACACAGTGGCCTTGGTCAGCACACACCGAGCCATGATCATGACACACAGGCCAGGAGACATCACCCTGACATGTTTCCTATACACGCACTCTGATCTCACAATGACCCCGGCCCTATTAGAGCAGCACAATGATTTTCCTTTCCGTTCTGAGGAGCATGGGTTAGACAATCACCAGTGAGCCAATGATCCTCCTCTTTTCTTTTACCAATACACTCCCGCACCGTACATACTCGCCTGTATCAACACAATACAAAGTAATATGGAAGGAGAGGCTGTGCATTTCAAAAAGTAAGGCTCTTCGGGTTTCTGTTATGCAGTCACGGCCTCCAAATTGAAATATATGGCCTGTGTGTTTTTGTATATGCTCAATTTCTTTTTACTTAAGAGGGTAAAAGCTGAAGAGGAACAGAGGGATGTAAACACTATTAAACACAAGGGAAATAAACAATGTATTCTCATGGCAACACAGGGGCATCACCAGGATATCTGAGTTAGTTAAGTATGAGGTGTTGGGATACGTACTGAGCTGATACTCGAGGAGGTACCCAGTGAGAATCCCATTAGGCTCCAATGGCGGGGCCCAGACCAGAGAGGCAGTGTGCTTCTGTACGTCTGTGACCCTGAAAACAGGATTTTTCTCCGGGACTGTGGGGGCAAAGAATGCGATACACACAGTAAGCAGTCGAATTCTGCAACCCAATTTCCTTGGCTATTATTAGATTTTCCCTTCAGTAGTTGTGAATCAATACACTCCATGCTGTTTTTCTACAATCTTACCTCCCTCTGGGGTTTTGAAGTTGACGGGATGGCTGCCCGGGCCGTTGCCCCGCCCGTTGAAGGTCATAACGATGAGGCTGTACTCAGAGAAGGGCGTTAGTCCTGGTACCGCGGCGTGGTTTCGATCCCCAGGGAACGTTAGCGTTTCTTTGTCTCCGTGGCTTTTCTTTGAATCCACCAGACTGCGCAGACGCCACCAGCTTATCTATAGTGGGAAAAAGGCACAGCACACAGAGTCATCCTCAGCAGGGGCTGCATCAAACTTTGTACGTATGCATACGTGTGAGAGAATGAGCTGAATGAGTTATTGTGTTGTTGTTCCTGGGGGTCTGTGCATTGAGCTGGCCAATAAAGGAGACAGAGTGGGGTGAGAGGAGCAAACGTTTAAAACAAGGTCAGGGCCATTCCTTTTAAGCTGTGTCTAAAAGCAAAGGTCTGTTTTTGTCTGAGGTCTGAGGTATTACCCTGTAGCCTCCCAGATGTCCATGTAACTTGTCCTTGTGTACACGCGTCCAGCTAACCTTGACCACTGAGCTGTTCATCACCTCCACAGCTACATCATCAGGTGCAGCAGAGGGAACTGCAAAGGCAAACACACGTTAGACTGTACAGTAAGCTGAAAGTGAGGCAAAGATGAACAGGAGCACTGAGGAAACGATAGACCAGTGCTGAAAACAACTCCATTTATGTCATATTAAAGCTACATCAGAAATGAACAAATGACCAAAAAACAAAATATACCAAAATACCAATAATACTATACAAAGAGCTACACCTATCTACAGGAACAGCTATAGGGACTGATATCACCGGACTCTACCGACAGTCACAAAAGCTAAGGTAAATGATAAAAACATTGAGCTAAAAAATGTGTATATTGCACCACATTTGAGTGAGGACACAACAAAGGGAAGAGTCATGACCTGAGGTGACTTCCTGGGGGCAAGTCCAAAAGAAAGCTAAACACAGGAAATACAGCAAACTTCTGAACAGACAGCTTTTTTCTTTAGAAACTGTAACTGCACTACACAGCCTTGAAAGTGAAAGTCTAAGTCAATCTCCAAGTCTAAAACATTTCAACAAAATCACCAAGCTTATAAATAAATCATTTCACAAAGTCCACCTGAACACTGCAGCTGAAAATATCAAGAGTTAAGCAGAAAGGGGAAAAACGTATTTATGATGAAATCCCATCTTTCTCCATAAAATCACGTCATAAAGCTTTGCACTTATAAATGGCAGCAAGGGGTGAGTGGAAAATTTGTGAACCTCAATAAACAGAATGTTTAAGTCAGTAAACTCTTGATGCATAATCAGTGTTATCCACCACAATTATCTGCAATCCATCTTTTTAACCAGAAGATTGTCCTGCTAGATTTGGTGACATTAAAGACTCATTTACCACCATTTTTTAATTATTAAGTTTTATTTTTTCTCAAAATGCACGAATTTAACAAGAGTGAGTTTATCCTCCATGTTCATGACACTTGAACAGTCTGTCCCATGGCCTTTATTAGACCATTTTGAAATTAGAGGTAGATTTAGATGCATAGTGATGAGATGTTATTAACCTGAAAAATAATTGTAGGTAATAATAAAGCCAGTTAGAGTTAGTTATGTTTAGCGTGACTTAACTTGCTTTCATTTTTTTCAAATCTTTTATATATATCTGGAAATAAGCAACTTTCTGAGCAGGCTTGAGTGGCCACTGTGGCACAAATCAGTATGTGAAATCAGAATGATGAAATGTTTATCTGTGTCAAGCTAAATGTAGCATAATTATAGAACAAAAACAGTAAAGTCAGTTACGCAGCAAAATCGACCTTATGTTTGCAAACATAAGGTGACGTCAGTCACCGGAAGCTACTGAACATACCAGATCAAGTACAACTGTAGCAAAACCCTGGTGTGTATTGAACTGAATTGTTAGAATATGTTTAATTGTTACGAATTTAAAGTTTCATTGTAAGAGAAACATTGTGTTATTTATTCATTTGTACATAGTGTCAGTTTATCATTCATTTGGAGCTATGTGTCCAATATTCACTGCCTTTAAGCATTAATTCGGTGTACACCAATTACTGAGGGAAATATTTGGCTGTTTGGCTGCTAAACACTCCACTAGGTTCACCAGCTAGTTGCCAACTTTGTCAGCCGTTTGCTGCTAGGCAATAAGAAACAAGGTCGATGAGAGCTGAGCTGCAGATGGGAAAATGAAATGAAAGTTAAGAGGTGTTAAAATGCTTCCAAGAGCTATGAGGCACTGCAGTGTTAGGTGATATTTTCTTGTGGGTTTGTCACTATGAGCAAGTCCTTTCACAATACTCATAGTCATTAGATCCACTGCAAATATAACAAATATTAACAACAAAGATCAGTACTCACAGTCCTCTCCTGAGTAGCCAGTCACTATCTTGGGCTCAGGGCCCCAGCCCTGATGGTTCCTGGCTTGGATCTTGATCTCATAGGGCACAAAGGTGGGAGTGTTCTTCACCACAAATGAGTGTCTCTTCACCATGTGTTCCTTCCAGTCCTCCTCCATGTCCTGTCTCCTGTAACTCACCTTATACTCCAGACCGGGACCGTTGTGCTCAAGGGGTAACAAAGGCTGAATAATGGAAGGAAAAGAAAGCAAAAATAAAAAGGAAGAACAATATTGTGAGTGGTTTCATAGAGACTTTCATAGTTGCATAAGACGCTTCTTGTATTTCACCGCTCAATGTCACTGCCTCTGTGGGATTAAAATGACAAGCTAGCCCAGTGAACTGTGCTTGGAACGCTGGCAGTGTTTTATCCCCCTATCTAACAAGACAATGGAACAATTGACCTGGTCTAGCAGCATGGCTCTTCTTTGATAAAGGGCTTCCTAAGACATCATAGATGAAAAGATTTATCTCCTCACAGAAGTCGGTGCGTGAGAAATAGAATGAGATACCATTATCCACAAAAGCAAATCATTAACAGCGGGAGAGCTCATGAATCCAGGATTCTGAGGCCTATGTTACCACGACAGGGCAACCAGATAATAAGTGAAGGAGAGATTTATCTTTGTACAATAAAGCTGAATATATTACTGTACGCGTTAAAAGAAAAATTTCCTTGTCATACCTCTCCTTTCTCTTTCTAATCAAAGAAAAGGAGCAGCTTTCAGTGGAAACCCATTCAGATTGATCCCAGAAAATGGTATTTCTAAAGATCTAAACCCAGAATGAAATATCAAAAGTGGACCATTTCTACTTCTTATTTTCTATTCATAATTGCCTATGAAACATTGATAAAACTTCATCTATGCTCTTTTGGAGAAATGCTTTGACTTCCACAAACTATAGCAGATGTGAATAATTAACTATGTTAAGGTAGCTGACATTACAGAATTTGCAGTAAGAGGACGATAAAAGACCAAACTCTATATCTTACCTCCCAGTTGATATCCATTTCATGTGGCAAATGACCTTCGATTTTGATATTTTCAGGGTTCTTGTCAGGAGCTGTAGAAAAGAAAGAATATAGATTTTGTCTGCATTGTTCGTGGAAGAAATCTCCGGTGAATAGGCACACAAGAGAGCAGATTTTCAACAGAAATGCAATCAATTATGTGGCAGGTCTGAGTGTTTTATAGTTCACAGAGCAGCAGTGTCGGCAGCTCAAGTGGCCTGGAGGACCTTATCAAAAAGTATAATAAACAATGAAAGGAGTGCGCCTCACACCTGCCGGGGGTGTTTTGTATCTCTCTGTGGGCTCGCTGGGAGCACCCATCCCTACGGCGTTAACACCAGACACACGGAAACGATAGTCGACGTGGCCGTGGAGTTTGAGGACGGCAGAGTTGTGATTGCCGGTTACTCGGAGCAGCTCCTTCCAGTTTCCTGGCTCCCACTGGTTTTCCTCGTACTCGATAATAAACTCTGTTGACAGGCAGAAAGACAATCAGAGCAATCCCTCGCTGCTATGGTTCTTGCCAAAGGATTGCTTATCTAACCACCAGCTGTGCAGAAAACTCCTCAAACCCTGCTCAGGGCTTGTATATTCCTCAGGGAGACTAATCATAATTCATGCTTGGATGAATCAATAATAGATTCATATTGTACAAGATGGTATCAAACAAATCTATTTACATGCAGAATGATGCCCAAAAATGTGTATGTCATATTAATACCATTCAAGAGGCAGTGATTCAGTGTGTACTGTGTGTGCTGACACCTGCACACACAGACGCTCCCTTTACCTGTGGTTGAGCTGTTGTGATCATCCCCAGGGATCCATTTCAGTTTCACACTTTTGCTCTTGTGTTCAGACAGTACCAAGTACTCAGGTGCATCGGGGACGTCTGAAAACCATCACAACAACATGGCTTTGGAAAATCACAGACACATCAATCTCTGCAGCAAAAAAGGCCAAGGGAACAAATGTTCAATCAAATCATCCCGAGCGCCAGAGGATATGGAACGAGCTGCATCACTGCATAAGGCTGCCACTATTTCTTTTAGACTTAAAAATGTCAAAAATATCTCAAAAGGCTGATTGTCAGACACAGCACTGCACTAATAAAGCCATGGTCTGCATGTTTCCTTGACATATTGATCCATTTATGAATGTGTCATACGTTAATGTAGCGCCAGGGTGTTTTTGATCCTTTGGCTGGGAGCAGAAATATTGCTCATATGTTCGCTCACCTAACACCATGAGCAGTGCTGAGGCCGTGTCTTGGTCAACTGGAGTTTTTGCCACACATGTGTACACACCCTGGTCCTTGTGGCTTACATTGATAATCTGAAGAATACCATCCTCCACAAAGTATCTGTTGACAGATAGATGGAGACACAATATTGATTGACAAAACTGAAAAGTAAACTGACTTTCCAGCTGGGATTAAGTCTGCAATGCTGTAATAAAAATAAATCACTACCCCACCTTGAATTCTCAGTGTAGTTGAGGCTTATCTCCATATCATCTTTTTCCCATAGGAGCTCAAAGTCGTTGCTGAAGGACTTGTCGTACTCTATGAGGCATGAGAGCTGGGCCGTGGTACCTATAAAGATCTTCAGGTCCTCCGGGGGCACGACTATTCTAGTGGGATCTTCCACAGGCACAACCATATTAGTTACATTTCAAGGACTGGGAGCCATTGCAAACACTTTTACAGTTAAACTGTTTACCTTTCACATAGAGCATGGCATCGATGGCAGACGACCCCTCTGTGTTTTTAGCTAAACACGTGTACTGCCCCATGTCGTCTTTCTCTAAGCTGTAGATCTCCAGCGAGCCGTTGTCATGAATGGTAAACCTCGGCCCCTCCACAGATTCGGAGGACTCATCTTTGCTCCTGGAAAACATTCAGAACAAACACCCATTAGAGTCTCAAAGTTCTCTCAGGTCAAATTAAATATGAACACAGCAGCAGTTTAAACGGATCAACACTTCACTGTGGCAGCAAAAAAGAAATAAAAGTTGCTCAATAGAACATTAGTGTTGAGCGACAGGGTTACTTTGGTGGGTTTTAAAGAAACAGCAGGTTGCCAGTAAAGACACACTGTATACAGAGAGACTGTATGCATGGACCAGTTGAGATCTACTGCTCTCTGCTGGTGTGTGGGAGACAGGAACAAACATGCACTCTTACCAAGTGATGGTAGAAGGAGGAGAGCTGAAGACCTTGCAGTGCATCATCACTCCCTTCCCCTCCGCAGCAGAGTAATCCTTGCCCTCCATGGTCAAAATCATAGGGGGCAGATCTGTAAAGATCATGCAGCAGAATCTAATCATCAATCTAAGCTTGTTAGAAAGGCAGAGGATGCACTAATGCAGGTATTCCATCATGGATGACCCTGGGTGTGGCCATTGCCAACTGTGCTTTCACGACTTTGAAGCAATAAAAACAACACTGAGCGAGATCAGGTTTGCATTTTAACAGTTCTAAAAGCTGATAAAACAGGGAGGAATGAGGCAGATAATGGTGGCTTAAATGAGGCAACAGCACTGTTGCATCCGCTGAGCGTTAATTGTCGGCTCCTTTGTGTCAAGAAATTATTCAGCTGTCAGGTTGTCAGAAATGTGTCAATGTGAAAATGTAATCAAAGAGGAAAACAATGGAATAATGAGTTAGCCGAGCACGAGCACCTTATCAGTTGTGGCCAAAGCCTCCCATTAAAATGGTCTCTGTCTCCTAATTGTTTCCAAAGGCAGCAGCTGGGACTTAGCATTCAGAGACTGACCAGCTTTATTAACTCCTGTGTCACTGAGAACAAACTCTCCACGTTTTGTGCAGAGCATTCTGTCTTTTCCGTTTGTTTTTTTTATTTTTTATCTGTGCTTGTAAAGCAGCACATGTTTGTCTTATGGCCCTGATATCAGTATGGAATTGAGAGGGAACTTGTTAGCATATAAATGGCAGGGAACTGGGTTTGTTGCTCCACAGGGAGAACCGCTAGCCTGAATGAAGGACTACAGCTTGTAGACAGCCCTCCTTCCCAGGGCTCCTTGCTGCTTTATGGGCATATGCCAACATCAGCACCAGCTCTCTAGGTTGATACATCATTCAGGCGTTTCCAAATGACTCACTGCAAAGTCTGACACTTACTCACGAACTTGTACTTGACAAAAAACAAGCTGGTGAAAATGAACTCATGAAAATTGTGGTCCGAAAGCCGTCGTACTTACTCATGATCATTATGTTTGCATTGGACAGAAGGGTTCCATGTCTGTTGGAGGCCTCACACTGATAGACGGCACTGTCAGATGCTTTGGCGTTGTGTAAAATAATGGTATCATCTAACACCTTTCTGTTGGCTGCAGGGGCCTCTGTGATAGATCAAAGATACATTCAGTATACACAAAAGTTTTACATTTACATTTAAACTGCAAACTGTATTTTACCCCATCTTACAGTCTTGATAACAGAGAACTGAAACTGTTTAACCTTGTTGCTGAAGCTAATACTATTAAATCTTTAAAAGAGTACTTCACAGATTTAGTATCACATTACAATAACATACGCACGATGGACAGTTTTAAAAAAGGATCAAAATCTTTTTTGTCAAGACACCCACATTACCCACAATGCAACCACAGAGGTATGTTATGTTAATAACAGCTAATGTGGCCTCAAGCAGAAATCAGGAGCGGGCTACAGAGGTCTGGTAAGCTCTACATCCCCATTTTTTTTTCTTTTTCAGAATTGTAGTCTTCAGCCATAACCAATGCTCAATCAGACAACATCACTTGAAGACATTTATCTGGAGCCACAAAATGCTGATACAACTTTTTTCACATGTGCAGTGGTACTACGACAGGTGTAACCAGACTTTGGAGCTTCCCTTTAATAAAAAAGTGCAGTACTTTCTCCTTCAACAATCAAAAATTTTTAAGATAAGACTGTATTGATCACTAGTGGGGGAATTCACAATAACAAGCCCTCTCAAGAATTTGATTCCAGGACCTCTCACAGCTGAAGAATCATACCCCTGGTCAAACAAGCCAGGGTTATCTCTCCTGCAAACTTTTAAACACCCTCTATCCCTGTTATATATGCTGTATTAAGTTGTATTAAAAAAGTACAGCAAAACAACATCAAGCCTTTTTTAGCCATTTTGTTCATTTAAAAAGCTCAGACATCAAGGCTAACTGTCAGTGCAAAGGTTTTCAATAGTGAAGAGAGTCTAAAGTGAAGCTGTTGTGGGACTGACCGCGCAGAGGTACACCGTTCACCCTCCATGTTATAGTCGGCTGAGGAGTCCCACTGGCTGAGCACTTGATGGGCACATCTGAGCCGATCATACTGAGCTGACTCTCGGGCTCTGACATCCACTCTGGAGGCTCTGGAAGACACAATAAGATGTTATCCAACTGATGAGTGTCATTACAAGAAAGAAGCAAAGCATTCACAGAGAATGCACAAAATCACAGGAACAGTTATGCAATATATGTTATTCAATACAATACTGCTGCTGGCAGAAAAGCTACATTTACAGGTCTGACAGACAGACAGGAGACACTTCAGCTGCTTCCTGTCTCACCAGAACCATTACTGGCACATATTAGGCATTCTGTATATGTCTGTATAACATTTACAGGATATCTCATTAAAAAGTAACACCTGCATAATGAATCTGAGTTTACGCACTCTGCATCATCATCAGATACTGTAGGTGTATATTAGCCACATTTTCCATCTATAATCATGTGCTTATAACTAAGCTCTTTTCTGTTTATTTACTGACCTCTTTTAAAGCTACAGTTCACATACAATGCACTCTTAACTTAATCATTGGTGGTACATTCGAAGTTTAGTTGATTATTAAGTACTATGTTGAGGTACTTTATACTGAACCCCACTATATAACCAAAGAAAGTGCGGTTTCCAAAGGAAGTATGAAACTTTGAACTTTTGTTGTCAGAGAAACATTCCCCATCTAGACTTGTCAGATGGTTTCATTTAAACAACTGTTTGAGACCTAAAGAGGCTAAATTGTCCAATATTTGTGAATCAGAACTTTGCTTTTTCTTCTCTCCCATCCTACTTATATCACTCCCTGGATTTATCTTGCAATCATTCGGAGGGACTAGATCCTCATTTTTATGGAGAACAAGTACTTTTACTTCAGCTTATTTAAGCACAATTAGCTAATAATACTTCTGTAATGAGCATTTCTGACAGCAGCACTTTACTTGTACTGGACCATGTTTGAATTGTTGTATTCGTACTTTTACATATGTAAAGGATCTGAGTACTTCTGCCACCACTCAACTTTATCTTGCTACATCATCAGGACCTTTGAATACCGTTTTATTAGAGCTAACAATTCTGCTCTAAATTCTGCTTTTATAATAAAGTGAAGGATCTGTTATTCACTTCACAACTACTAAATGATTTCAAATAAGTTAGACAACACCAGTGGAACTTCAAAGCACGCTGTAGTTACCTTCTACTGTCACTATGAAGTAATGGAGAGCTTCTCCAAGTGTGTTCTTTGCCTTGCACATGTACTTCCCGCTGTCTTCCTGTTCAACTCTCGGCACAATCAGCAGTTTCCCATGATTCTCCAGTTTTGCTTTAATGGGAAGTCGATGACCCATTTTCACCCACTCAACCTGTGGAGTCGGACTGACAGAAAGGGGACAAAGAATTAGATATTGTCTGTAGATGACAGAAAATGACATAGAAACGTGATGACATTTTGAGATGAATACAGTAAATCTACAATATTGGAACAAATCAGTTTTACATTCATCGGGTTAAAAATAGTGTTTGTTCGGGTTTGTTTTTGGATAAAAATTCCTAAAATGTGCAAGGAAATTTAAAAGGCAGCGTTACTTACAATCCCTCAGCAATACACTCCAATTTCAAGTCCTCTCCTTTGACCAGCCGTGCCTCTGATTTGGCACCAGAGGGCGTCAGAAGAGAGGGTCTTCTCTCAAGGATTGCATTAGCTATGGAAGTGCAGCAGAGACTTAGACAGTATAAAAGAAATCAGACAAGCAGTAAAGTTTCCCAAAGGCTGCACTTTGATATTTCATACAATTCTAATCACACACCTGCCTTGTGCACAGATAAAGAACAGCACATAGGTGTTTTACTCTATAAACTTAAAACTTACCAGTGTCAGGACTCATGTCGTTTTTTTCTGAAATGGAGGTGGATGAGATAAAAAAAAAAACCAAACTGAATATGAGGACTGTATAGAAACATCATGACAAACCAAGATCAAATTCACAACATAAAACCAAGGAGATGTACATAAACAAGAAAATATGACAGTTGGATGGTTTTTTGACATGTAGCTATGAATCTGGACATCAGTGAACATGTTGGAAGTGATCAGTGCTCTGAAAACAAATTCAAGTTTGCACCATGGTTCAAGAGGTAAAGCAGCACTGGAGTGAGGACACAGAAGAAGATGGAGTGGCACCTACTTGTCTTGACAATGACAGACATGGCAGTCTTCTGGACGATGGTTCGTATTCTTGGGAAGGCGGCAAAGCAGCAGTAGTCTCGCCTGCTGTCCTTCTCCACAGCATGGGAGAAATAAAGGTCTCCATTCAAGCCCATAGACACCCTTTCATCCTGTTCAATGTGTTGAAGGTCTGAGCACAAAAAGAGGAAGACAGATTTTATTCAATATGGTTGGTCATTCATCTTCAAACCAGAGCGTGACCTCTATTTTGACACCTTGACGAGCAGTTTTTTCCCTGTTAAGCAAAGGTAGAATGTAACTAAGTACATTTACTCAAGTACTGTATGTGTAAATGTACTTAAGTACATTTTTCGTGATAATATTAAACTATACAATATAATAATATTGTACTTTTTCTTCACTAAAGTTATCTGACAGCTATAGTTACATGTTACCTTTCAGATTAAGATCTTACAGACAACATGGTATTATAAAATATGAAAAACCTATTTTTAAAAATAGATGTATCGATACATCAGGGGTTGCCAATCTTTATAGTTCGTGATTGCTCATAAAATAACAGTTAATACTTTGAGCCCCTTGACACATGTTTCACAAACCCATAAGTCGTTAGCAGTTACATCAAGTAATGATTTCTTCTTTAACTTTAAACACATGGTTTCATTTAAATAACTGAGGCACAAAGAGGTCATATTAAAAAGTGTTTCTCAAAAAAAGCTCAAATTTAGAGAAAGGACCAAACAAATATAAACTTATGCAGCAGTTATGTAGTTGTTTTTTCTTCTTTCATGCTCCATTAATGATCTCCTAACCCCTAAGATTAGACTGCCTATGTGTATATAAAGTGGCTCTCAACCTGCTTTAACAGTAAATTTCTGGTTGTTCATTGATGCATCAGTACAAATCTAATATCGCATATAATAACATATTAGCCATAGGTTCTGCTGAAAGGACACGTTTACTTTGATACTTAAAATATATTTTGATGATGACACATCTGTGCTTTTACTTACAATTTGGAAAGTAGAACTTTTATTTGTCATGTAGAGTATTTGTTGGATACATTGCTGAATAACACTTTTACCTAAGTAAAGGAGCTGAATACTTCTTAGATTACAACATTATGTGCCTTTAAGTTTGGAAAAAACATCTTATTCCACACTGTTTGACAGTAACACATATATAGTATATTCTCTTTTAGCTTGTTGCAGTAGAAACAAAAGCTATCATGGGTGAAAATAAAATGCAAATACACCACTATTGCTTGATCATAAATAAGAGGTACCACTTACTGATAGTCATCCAGTAGATCTGCAGTGGAGGTATTCCTTTAGGTGGGTTACATTGTAAAGTAAAAGGTTGACCTTCCTCCACCACAACAGGCTCAAGTGTCTCTTTAGGGAACTTTGGAACATCTAGAAAAGACAGAACCTACAATGAGTGAATGAAGCCAGACATGAATGAATAAAAAACACCATGCAGTTCTCTTGCTCTCCAGAAGATGGCAGTAATACCATTCTTTAATGCAGTGGGGGGTATTGCATCTCTGAGCTCTGTATCATTCAGTAGATTGAATGCTATTGGGGTGTTTTTTCAGTTCTTGGCCTGCAGAAACAAAACAGACATCACTACTACTATTGTGTGTGACTTGTCACCACTGCTGAGCACTAGAAGCCCAGCCAAATTCAGTCAAAGTTGCCCTTTTAGAGTGGGTTTTCTTTGAGAATTTATGTACTGTTCTTGGAAACAAAATGAAAAATGCAGCAAAGGCAATGATGGAGAGGCTGGATAACATTTGCTGCTTTCTCCAATACAGAGCTATAGATGAAATGCTGCAAGGGGTGGGGCACTTGGGAGCCTAAATGACTTTCTGCCACGTCCAATACGATGAAATGCACACAATGGAGAGGTGCAGTCATTACACACGACTGCTGGCCCTGAATCACTCTGAGAGCACTGTAACAGAGCACCCCCCCCGCCCCCCGCCCCCCACACACAGATGTATGTTACTCACGGGGCACAATGAATTCAATCTCCTTCGATATGGCGGTCCCCAGTTTGTTTGAGGCGTAACAGCGATAGGTTCCCTGGTACTCTGTAAGGTTCCCATTATTGGGTATCACAAAGGTCCCAGAATTCTCCTCTTTCATCAGCCGGGGGTCTAGAAAGGGGTCGAATTCCTGGCCATTCTTCGTCCATCTGAATCTACATAAAGAAAGCCGGTATTGAAATGTCAAGTCCTTCAGCTGAGACTGCAGCATGCTCATTTTCCAAAGTTCCCAACCACAGCACCAAAACGCAACATGTTGGCGGCAAACTGTTGTTGTTGTTTGTTATCTGTGTCTGTCTGGCTGCTAACAAGCTCTCCGTTCACTCCTTCTCCCATCTGAAGTGATGCAAGGCTCGGTACTCACTCTGGCTCGGGATTCCCTTTGGCTTCACACGTCATGGGGAAGCTCTCGTCAAAAGGGAAGGCGATGAGAGAGCTGGGCGACTGAGCTGTGATGGTGGGCAGCTGCTCAACTGGGCAACAAACATACAAGCATAAAAATGTGAGAAACACAACACAGGCCTCAGTACAGAGCTCTATTCTGAAGTTCTATTCTGTCATATTCAACATGATACTAAGGCAGTGGCTCCCAACCTTTTCGGCTTGTGGGCCCTTCTAATAGAGCAATGTCTACTTGTGACCCCTCATCGCAGGTCATATGGCCTTTGTGAGGATATACCTGTGTGTTCAACTCAAGAGTGAGTTTTAATTCTCAGATTGTTCCATTTGAAGGATTTTAAAAAGGCTTAAGAAGTGAAGTGTCCAATATTTCATAAATAAAATTGGAAAATTAGTAAAAAGTGAGGAAAAACACCTGAATTTTGTCTGTTAGACATCGTGTGACCACTTTGAGAGGTCTTGACCCCCAGGTTTGGAACCACTGTAAAATGATGTTATTTATTGTACATCACATCATATGCAGAGTTCTATCCCAAAATATTTTTTTCATAAAATACTGACAACTTTACTCTAAAATACCCAAAATAAGTAAAATGTGTTACTTTGTCTATTGAGTTGATGGCTTTCCATTTAAATTAATTGATTATTTCGCTAGATTGGTCTTATTTTGGCATAAAACTCTCTCCCATTTGGTCTGGTATGATTTTATGATGGCAGAGTTGTGACATGTGCTAGGCATGGACAAAAACAATGAGTATTAATATTACTGTGTGACCAAGTGTAAAGGAAAATGAGGGCATGCTGTGAGACCTAGAAGCTAGAATACCACCATTACAGAGTCATGACTGATGACACATGAGATTCAGATCCAACACATATGGCTGTAAGTAAAGCTGCTGCTGTGCTCAACAGCGATCCAGGAGATTAACGGAAGAGAGCCGACGATGTTACTAATACCAGCTACAGTACGGCAGAGTCAACTTACTGTTTACATGACCTAAGACTACAAAATCCATGGCAGCCGGGGGAAAATAAACAAAACAAAAACAGTCAGCAGTTTGGGAATAATCCCTTCACGTCACAAGCATTCTCTGTATGATCCATTTTAAACACACACATTAGTAATGCAAAACAGAAGACTGAATTAAAAAGATATTCTGACATCAGTGAGCCCAAAAAAAAAAAGCTTTTTCTTTTTCAGAAAACCTGTCTGAACTATTCTTTATCAAGCCCTCAAGAGATATTTGTGAATAATTTAAGAGGTTTGATGTGCATTTCCAAGGAAACTGGGAAACACGGAGATCCAACACAATAGAAACAAGAAACCTGATTCAAAGAAGATAATAGTTGTAAATATATTCCATTCACAGAATGCTTGATGCCTGTAACAGTTCTCTATGGTGTGATTTATTCTCCATTAAATTATTCAAAGGCACTTTTCTGATAAAAGCACTTCAAGTTAAACCAAGGACAAGTTCTCTTTAGAGGAGAATCCTTATACATAGTCTTTTCTTGTTTATATACTTGACAGTATCTTCTTGCTTCATGAACGACTGTCTTGAAGTGGCTTAGAATGTGTGTTTAAGTACAGTTAAGGGGCTATTTTGTCCAAATTCAACTCACTCACTCTGAATTGTTACACTTTAAAAGACCACGCGGTAATTTATTTATTATTTTATCATTAACCTAAAAAATGTGTTTCACTAACTTCAAGTTAATTCAACTTCAAATTTTCATTTCCAGAGTCATTTCATAACTTATCAACTGTATGTACTGTTGCATGTTCACTAAAGTCGTCATATTTTTAAACAAACAATGGACTTCCCAGCATGCACTGCAAAAGGTTAAAACTCTCCAGAACCCCTTCTTTAATATCTCTTGTAGTTTAAAGGAAACACACATGATGGAAACTTGCTGGGTGTTTTTTAACACATGTTAAGTAAATACAGGTTAATAAGTTAATTGAACTTTTCTTTCGCTTTTTCTCAAGTTCAACTGGTTTCACATTTGCACAGCTCATGAGCTAAGTGAACAAATGATTCAGGTTTAGTTTAGTCAACTCATATTTCGAAGGCAGCAAGGGAACTCACCTGAATTACGTAACTCTAAAGGTATCTCTTAATCCATCCAGACAGTTTTGGTTTTATTTATGCAGACTTTGAGATATCGTTCTCTGAGATTAAGAATAATTATGCCTCCACTGCAATATAACAGAAGTGAATAGAATTTTGTTTGTGGGGCAGCATTGAAAGTTTACATTTAAAAACTTACAGAAAAGCTGTTTTCAAGGAACAATATCCCTGTTACTCTGCTTGTCAGCATGTCATTGTTTGTTAATAGTGACGATTTCTTTAATAGAAAATAGTCACTATGAAAACTGCTGACAGGGCGTAGGAGTAACTGAAAAATGTGTCTTTTGTTATTCAAATGAACCACCCCTTCTACAGTAGCAGTCACTGAAACAAATACAAACCAGCACTCACCCTCCAGTGGGATGTCAATGGCTGCAGTTGCATAAAAGGCACAAATACAGGTGATCACGCCCAGCACGGCGGCCAATCCAGGGCTCTTCTGTAACCTCATGGTTTCACGGTGAATCGTGGCGAATCAAGAAACAAGTGCTCACTCTCCTGCGTCCTCAGTTCATTTCTCTGGCGCGCTGAAGATGCGGTACCTGTGAAAGCAGCACAGACGGAGAAGGCCCCATGAATCCACCCACGAGCTGGCAGACAGAAAAGGCAAACCCCAAACACAACAAATCCCCCGTGACTGGGAGCCCGACTGCTCTCTGCTCAGCCAGGCATAACCAGGCACAACGCACATTTTCATTTGCATCAACAGGGACTCTGTTCTGCGTCGGTTCAAATTTTGAAATATTCACATTAAAGCTGCCTATCACCCCCTTCCCCTGGGACTCAAATTGTTTTGTAGTTTGATGTCTGTGGAAGCGTATAGCAGCAACTGTATTTTTCATGTAACAATGGAAATAAATAAAGAAATGAAGGAGCCTGTGGATTTATAAATGCATGGCAGATGTTTGGCATTACAGGAGGAAAAAGCATTTACTCCAAAACCAAGCCAATACTCAAATCAAAATTACCATCAAAGTTAAGATACTATTCAGCCGTTTTAATCACGGTGCTGTTGTGATCTGTGCCTGCATGTTCCTGATAACAATGACTCAAACAGATTAACAATGCAGCTACACATTTATCTGTTATTGCAGCAAATATTGCTGCCTGAGGGGTGTTAGGCATAAATAGCATACATAGTTAACAGTCAGAGAGAATAAGCCGTCTGCACTCACACACTGACAAGCTGTAGAGTACAGAGCACTGGATCATTTTCCAGCTAACAGACCAGAGTCTGGACCATAATGAGCACATGATCGGTCCAGAGTGCAGAGGGAGGAGGACTGAAAAGAGCGATGTATGGGAATTTTAGTGTCTGCAGCAGTGCTCTGTAAACTCTCTGGGGTGTCAGTTCATTAGTCTCTCTTGTGTTGGCTGTGATCCAGCTTGGTAGATCACTCCGGACTAATTAGCTGTGCAGCGAACACACACACCATAATAACAAAAAGAAATATAATAGCAAAACGTTAGAGCTTTAGAGACATGTGAAATCTTAAGGCTTTCAGTCTACAGGGAGCTTTGCTGGTGTTCAAGTGAAACACAACTGGTTTAACAAGCAAGGAGCATCATGCTGATAAAGTCCACTAATCATAATTATTGTATTAGTGTTCACAGGGCATCCAATTGGTATAGTTAAAAGTAGTGACCAAGACATGAATTGTACAGTAACTAGTGCATGCTCAACCAGCTGTGTCTAGAAAAGAGTTCGCTGTTCACATTGGCTCCTCTTTTCTAATCCTCTCACTGCCTTTAGGAAACACTGAGGTCAAACTCCTGTTCAAGGGATGTAATTGAATAATTGACCAGGGAACAAAAGAGTCGATTTCATGCATTCGGTGAAGGTCTGTTTTCAGATGAACGTGCACTCTGAACTTTTCAATCGTGCCTCATGTTAATGGTATTAACTCCGTCTGTGACTCAATACTGGCCTTTCTGAAGCAGCTCGTGACCTCTGCCCCACCCACCTACAGCATCACCAACAAGGTTCGAGACTCTGAGCGTGCGATACACAATACACATCAGCCCCACTCAATCACAATTCAGGCCTATCGACTTTATTTCCAACTGAAGATTGGTGTCTCTGAGTTATAAGTCATCCAGAAAACGCCTTAGGCTTTGCTTTGTTCAGTCTTTGCCAGACACGGTGATTTATGTTGCTGCACACAGATTAAAATCAAAAGGTAAGGGCTTTGTGCTAATTGGCTTGTGCTTTGTTGGTAAGATTGGCCTGGTTAAGAGGAGAGTGTGGGGGGGTTACAATCCCCACAAGACACTGTGTTTTCATTGTCCTATTGTGCTTGGCCAAAATCCTTTACCAACCTAACACCACCTTAGATGGATTACACTTTGTTCACACTGTGCTTGATCATTTGCCTTCTGATTTAATTTGTTCTCCCCTCGTTAAACATTTATTGAGAACCGGCTCGGCCATCTGGTTGAGGGAGGGCTGCTCTTAGGGTTTAACTGCTGCGAGCGGTGATGTCTACATTGAAGTCGTAGGGTATGGTGCCTATTGGACCTATATGATGCACTTGAGAAGGGGGCCCCCTCGAGCTCGCCTGATTTACAGACCGCAGGCTGTTCTTAATCCCCGCCCCTCTCAGCAGCGATCACACGGGCCTGAGATTGATGAAGCTGGCAGGAGGTTAAAAGCTGCTCACTGTGGGAAGGCCAATATGAACCCTAACCTTACTTAGCCAAGGCTCAGAGGGGACAGAAGCTCTGTGGTGGCGGGGGCACGGAGAGGGAAATGAAGCGATGTGGGCCAAGTGAAATCTGCCTCTGTACTTAAAAGCTCCCTCTGAGTGACAGATGTAGAGCACTCTCTGACAAACTTTTTCTTTGTCATCAACACCAAGTGGCTTTTGAACGTAGACCAATTTGATGCAAAAGCGTTGTAACCTAATTTTCACATCACTATTGATGCCTCCACCACAATAAAGACAGTTTTCAAACTTCTGACTTTTCCAAATCCTGATTGATGATGATAATTTGATTCATAGCAGTTGATGTTAATATAGTGTATATCATGACTCTGTGCATGCTTTACTGGATGATGATGCTTCAAATGATAAATGTAGTTTGTGACATTTCCCTTCTTCTTTGGCACAGATTTCTGGTTTAGTCAACTTTTGTAGTTGCTTTCTGTCTTGTCCACTGAGTGTGCAAACTGGGCTTCAAGTGGTCAAAGTATCGCCACACCACTGATGTGAGCTGTATAAATCCTCAGAGGAAGCACTCATCTCTCCCATATCTGACTTTTGATACCAAAACGACAGTGTGTGTGTGTTTAGCTGACTAAACCAATTCCACTGTATGTAAAAAAAGCCATATAATTGGTTTGAAATAGCTTTGCTTCTGCATGAAAGCATGTGACAGGTTGTTAAAAAATGGTATTATCGAGGCTACATTTTTAATTTTCTAATCAAGAAAATTCTCTCAAGCGACCAGCCCCTATATTGTTCATATCACCAGGTGTATTTCGCTTCAATTCTCGTGATAGTGTGTTTGGTCCAAGAGTCTTTCAGCTTTCAAACTGTTGTACACTGTATGTCTGATCACTGTGCAGCTTCCACTGACTTTGGCAGACTGCTGCGATACAGTTGGCAAGCTCTGTCTGTTTCTTGACTCTTAATAGTTCAGCCATCTGCTCTAGCGTTGCACCTTACCTCTATCCAGAAACACATTTACAAATATAAAGGACAAACAAATAAATGAATGAATGAATGAATAAATATATTGGAAAACAAAGGGGAAAAAGTAGCACAACAACAAGTAGTTTCCTAGAGCATTCTCCACACTTGGGGATGTGTTGTTTGGTAACGGGGTGGGGTCCAAGCGCAGCCATTCAGAGTTCACTACAGTAGGCTCTTGAGCTGGCACCATCTGCTTCTTTCTCACACAAAGACAACAGGCAGAGAAGTGTGGGCCTACTGTAGTTTAATGTGCAAGCTTGTAATAGGATTAAGCAGATCCTCGTCTTGTCAGGCTGGATTAAAATATTCTCTTTGCTAAAGACCTGAGACGGGAAGACAGCAGCTCCACACTCCCCTCTCACAGTCCTGATAATGCCTCCACACTGATTCCCATTTGATCATTCAAGAACAATTAAAACAGCGGCCGAGCTGATTAACACTAAGCGGCAATTGACTGGCGTTGCTTCTGATGTGTGCAATGCTGTTTATTTCAGCCATCATTTTGTTCTTTTTTTTGTCCAATCAATTGCAAACCTGACACTCTGTCTACATCTCAGTGAAAAACAAAGCTGGTGTAAGTGGTTAAACTTTTTTATGTAGCAATTAATTTTCCTCTAAACTCAGAGATTTTGTTTTTCCTCCTTGCTCTTCAGAACTTGAAATAGATGGAATTCTGACCTTTGGCAATGATTCACACGATCAGTATTCTATTGCAAACTTAGCCATGCAATTCATCTATTATTAAAGTATTAATAACATGAGAAAAACATGACGAACAAGACAAACAAAACAAGACACTAAATGGGATTAGGAAGTGGGAGCAATATTAGGTAATATGCTTGTCTAATTGAGATTTGGCTCGATTTTACTGCACTTCAGAAGGTGTGACAGTTTAATTATCACACCATTAATATTTCAGGAGGCTGTAGCTTTAGCAGGAGGAGAAGGGGACTGGAGAATAAAGCTGAGCAGAGGAGTGACAGGAGGAGGAGGATGGATGAGGAGGCTGAGGTGGAGGAATGATGAGAGGCTCTCAGGTGTGGAGGAATGAGGTTCGGCTGGAGAGAGATATAGAGTGGCTGCACTGATGAACTGTGGGGTTTGTGACCCCTGTGTTCTATATGAACTAATGAAGAACGACCCTCATGACCCTAGATGAATTCCCCTCGCCAGGAAGAGAGTGGGAAACACCACGGACAACCTGCAGTGGCCCTGCAGAACCTTATGGAGCTCCACACAGCACAACAGCAGAATGATCATGTCACCAGCTGGGGTTGGACACCCTGGAACAAGTGAATGTATGATGTAGCTCTTTTGAAAAAAAAACCCTAACTGAAGTGGTTTTCATCTTGTCTGCGATGTGCATTTTTCTAAAAGCTTTCCATTTATCATAACAAAGAGCGTGAAGGCTTTCCCCTGCCTCTAATTAGCTGCTCTTGTGTCTGAAAGCCGTTTGTTTCTGTAAAATATGAAGTTCTGGTCAGAATATTCAGGCAGAACAGGAATGAAAACTGTATTTAATTAAACCTACAATAGCATCTCCATTTCTGCTTCGGATTATGACTTTTAATTCTCCTGCATAATTTATACGCCGAATGAAACCACTTAAACTGATCACCAAAGCATGTCACGTGGCATGATAATAAATCATGTATGTGAACGCATGTGCTGTGTAGGCTAAAACTACAAAACAGAAGCTGTCAGAGTCCTCACTTTGAACCTGTTAATATGTTTAAAGCAAAAGAATAGGTTTCAGAAAGTGCTCTGCACCTGTGTGCATCACAGCTTATACCTTTTTTTTTCATTCTCCCTCTTATCTGCTCTCTTTGAAGTCCCACAGGAGTGGCCCTTGCCCAGGACAATAATCACATTAGTGTGTGATCCTCGCTGAGTAGCCAGCAGAGAGATGAATTCACAAGTTGGACTGCAGGGACTGGAATATTATTTTGTGAGAACTAACACAGCATGGCTCTCTTCACGTTCATTCACTTCGTCTGACTGATGCTGGCAATTTCCCCAGACGAAACTGTGCCACGGCAAGACATGATCGATGGCTCTTATATCCCAAATCCTTACCTCCATCAGACCCCGAAGCAATTTATTTCTGCCAACAACCAAGAATTTCTGATGTCCCTACAGCACACACAGAGCAGCAGCACAAGCACATTTTCACAGAAATACCTGTGCTGCTTCATCCATTTTTAATCCCTTCAGGTGTCCAATATACATAGTCAAAATCATAATTTCAGCTTGAGAAATGAGAGGTTCTCTACCGACTGTAATTCAGCATTTGAATTTCCTGTTCCGTGCTCGAGTCGAGCATCTGGACAGCGTTACTCTGGGTAAGCTGTTTGACGCAGCTGTCGGATATGTGGCCCAGTTCCTGTGGCTCTCCATCACTTGATAGGGTCGAGCTGAGGTTGTGTTGAGACAAATCGAGCTGTGGTTGTGTTGAGACAAATCAAATGGAACGAGCTCAGTATTTTAAATATGACAAGGCAGAATCTCTACAGACATAACAGCAGTAAAACCATCACAATACCTCATTTAATCTACTACTGAGTTCTGAAAAATGTGACATATGTGTATCACAGCAATGTGAAGACTATTATTTAGAGTCATTTCTAGAAGCAAGTGTCAGTGACTCAAAATTCTCAAGTTGTGTCAAGCACTACCATGTTAGAAATAAAAAAAAATTCAGTTGTCAGTTTATCAGGTAGTCCAAACTAATGCAGTCTAACAGTCCTGCAATACAGGTTATATAAAGGTTTTTGTTACCAAATAAGACAGGAGAGACTGCTGTCTGCTTCTCTGTGTTTTAATCTCTAAAATGAAACTAATAATACTTTGCTATGTTGTCTGCGTTACATTACAGTCTGCCATTAAAATAGTTCTCTTCAACTAATAAACCCATGAAAGCAATCATCAACTTATTCAACAGTATAAATTTCAAGAAAATTAGCATCAATCTTAAGTTCAATGTAACAGTTTTAACCCGTTATCAAATAATAAAAATATTCTACATTTTTTTATATCATCATATTATAAATATTCAATGTACATTAAATGTAAATAAATCTAATTGGAGGTCTACAGTAATGCCCTTGGAGATCATCGCTGTTACTGTTCAGTGCCAGTTTGATGTAAATTTGCTTTGGCAAGAGGCACAATGTACTTAAGTGAATGTGGAAACAGTCTGGATTTGTTTAGTAAGTGTTCCGGAAATTATCCTGATGTGCAGTACTGCATTGTATGTTTAGTCTGCTGTAAAGTACAATACACCTAATCCACTTTTAAGTTTACTGCTTCTTGAATTTGAAATGGTGAACTATGAGGCCTGAACATATGACTACAGATTTTTTTTTTTATCTCATTAAACCCAGATTCATCTTGCGAAACAAAAGATGAGCTTTCATCTAGACTGAAGCCAGCTGGTGTAATTATGTATTTATTTTGTTTTCTTCTTCTTCTTCTTTTCTTACACACTGACTAGCGGAAGTATTATTTTAACAAACTTTGCAGACTTCCATTAAATCTTATCCTACTGGTACATTTCCAAATAATACAGATGGTACTTTTAACTTGTCACATATCTCCCATGAAACAAATGAATGTTTCACAAGAATGGTCCTCAGATGTGCATCAGACATCTTACCAAGTGAGACATAAAAATGAAACAAAGTCAACATTTTCATTATTATAAACTGTTGATTTGTCTGTGACAAATATTTGGATTTGCAAAGTTTTAGAGGACTTTGTTGAGTCATAAAGCTGACTCGGACTTAGTTGTTCAAAAGTAAGAATAACCCTGATTGTGGTCTAACAGAAACCAGGGAAACATTTTGACATTTTCATTTATAATAAAAGAATAATTATTTGTGAACAAAAAAATAAAATGACAGACGTTTCTGCTATATGCTACAAAGCCCAGTTCTCATGTGGAAGTATGTTACACTTACAAACAGCAAGAAAACAACCTAACTGTGGCGATTCAACTCATTCACAATGTGAATCATAAGCCGATGATTTCCGCCGTTGCTTTTGTAGAGAGCAAATCTACTGAACGTCTCCTGCACATGGCAAGACCAAAACATGCTTAACACAAATCTGCTGCCACAGCTATATGAACATCCCAAGATACTATGGGATACTTACAAGATTTTACTGTATTCTCAGCTCCGGTCCCCATGAGAGGTGTAACTATTCCATTCCGGGTACTAACATCCACAAGGAAAAGGAAACCATGAGTTAGGTAAAATCAGATTTGCAGAAAAATGGAGTGTGCTGAGTCCGTTCTGTGTTGTGTCATACAGGCTGGAGACAGAGAGGAACAGAGGCACTGTAGTCACATATGTTGCCAAAGCCTCCAGCTTGGCAAAGACGCTCATTAAGCCACTGACAATCATTCCCACAAAGCCCGATCTAAAGGCTATTCACCGGGTGTGTACAAAGGAGAGTGATGGAATGCAAGTTCCATCTCACACACCCCCCCTCAGTGTCATGAAAGATGTTTGGTTCACCTGAAGGCTCAATGAAAAGAGTTTATTTGCACTGATCAACTGAAGAAGAAATATGAACAGTATAGTGTGGGGGGGCGCAGATCACCTGCTGTGTGAAAATCTGCTAAGTTTCGCTCCTGCTGCAATCTTCCTCTGTCAGCCAGTGACAATCTCCTTAATTGCTAATACTGCTGAAGATTGTGGCCCAGCATTTGTCCAGTTCTGTCAGAGCTTTGAAGAGTCCTCTCTCAGGGCTGTAAAAAGATATTTAATGGAAAAGTCAATTACCCTGTGTTTGATGTTTTTTTAGTATGTCACTGGATTCAAGTGGACCTGATTGTTCCATGCCGGTGAACAGTGACCCGACTCCACAACTACACAGATGGACTTGAGTAGAGGCTGGGTGACATGTCAGGGGGAGGCTCAGTATGCCGAGAGTGCTGAGACTGTCGATAAGAGCCTTCAACCAGCCTAGCACAAAAACCCTGCAGTCTCTCTCCCACGACACATGAGGGGGAAGGGAGGAAGCACCCCCAGTCTGGATGATGTATGGTGTGGACCCTAGTCTGAGACTTGGGCTTTAACGGGGAGAAAGGCAGAAAATGAAAGGAGGGAGGAGGGTCATGCTTGAATTATGCTGATGTGGGTCGTAACCGCGGTGAAAAACCAACCAAAGGCATGGCTGCTTCGACGGAACTTGCAGCCACAAATAACAAGGTTATTATCACTTGGGCCTCACAAATGCTGACAGTTAGGGAATGGTGGAGGTGAGATTGGGTACCTTTAAAGGACTGGATAGATACATTTAGTAATTTAGCAGCTTGTTATGAGCAATTTATATATAACCATTTCGCTGGAAAAAAAAAATTATTTCAACTGACTATGGCTAATTACATGTAAAGTACATTGCCCGCCTTTTCTGTTATATTGAATATAAGTCATCTTCATTTAACTTACAGATGTAGCTTTCTTTGTGCGTTATTGGAGTAAATGAACGGGCTGAGTGAGCCGACTGACTTTTCATTTTATCTGGCTTGAGGGTTTCATTAAGCAAATTGAGTTTAAAAGACAGACGGAGAACACGATGAAGGAAGTGCTCATACTGGAGGCTGAGATTTGGAGCTGTCGGAGGGGGGGACACTGGTCTTTTCATAATGAGAGCAGTCAGCCAAAGTCAGTAACTGAGAACACTCACACATCTCTGCAGCGCCAGCGCAAGGCCTTTAGAGGCCATAAGCACTCTTTGAGCTACAACAGGATGGAGCTGCCATTATGGCCACACAAACAGAGGGAAGCCTTATGAACTTTACACAAATGCTTAGTGCTCCGGGGCTGGACAGCTCTGGAAGCCGGGGGAGATGGGAAGGTACCGGGGCGGGCTGCCAGTTCCGAAAAGCTTAGTGTTCATGCACTTGGGCCAGACAAACCTGACATTGTCCTGGGCACTGCCCCGGGGAAAGCCTCTTCCCCTTTCTCTCCACTACTCCGGCTCATTCACACTTCCAGTCCAGCTGATTCACTGATTTGGACATGACTTACTGAGGCAAGAAGGCAAACATTTATTCACACTTTGAACCAACTGTTAAATCACCATAAAGGAAGTCAGGGAGAAAGTGTAAGCACATCATGCTACTCAATAAACTCAAATTCAACTGGCATATTTTCCTGCTGTCAGCATGCTTCATCGGCACCTGATGTGTCATTTGTCACATCTCCCAGTCTGATATGGTTTGGAGCGTACACTCTGACTTCACTTGGGTAGGACTGGTTCAGAAATTCAATTTAAAATAAGATAATCCACTGCGCTCTCACGGCAAATGTTTACAACGTCTATAATTTATGACACATCTCTTATCTCCCTCAAGCAGCAATCACTAAATGTTATCTGACCGCTACAAGATGGAGGTCTGCAGCCATATCGTGTCAGTGGAATTAAAATAATGCTCTCTTGACCTGCTGCCCCCCTTTGGGCAAGACCAGGCCGAATGAGAGGAAAGCACAGCAGCACCAGGCTCCTTCGAAACTAAAGCCGTGTTGCTCCCCCACTCTCTGCTTTGAGAGCAGAGGAAGAGAAATGCAGGTGGCTCCCGAGCAGTTCATGGCCCCACTAAAACCTCTAAGTGTAGTGTTGTGTTTCCAAAGAATTTGCCAGCGTGAAACGCAAAAATCTCCTTCAACCTGTTCAGATGAGATAAAGTAAAAGAATTAACGGGAATTGTTAAAAATGAGTTAGGGAAGAGCCATCAATATCCCTGAAGGACAACCAGACTGCTTAGGTGGCACAAAGACTGATTTGCACTTTTTCTGCCACTTGGCAAATATGCTGCTACACACAGTGTGAGGCTTTTAATTGAACTTTGGGCACATGGCCCATTTCACCAAAAAGTCGTCTGTTACTCAGTCTGTCAAAAACGGTCAATAAGCCTCAAACCTGGCACCTGCAGATAGAAGCAGGGCAACCTGCCTCTGGCTGATACCATGTGCTCTATTCTCTGAATCAATATGAAAACCAGTGCACTTCTCTGTATGGTTTTCTTATAAGTTGTCATGGTAACAGGTGTCCCTATCTTCATACTGATCACTTGTGCATTGATGAAAAGTTGTCCTGGGTTGATGCATTGTGGAGCTGTTTACCACAGCAGGCTACACGAGCAAGTGTATGTATTTATTTCAGGTCACAGTTTGGGAATTCCATCACAAACTCTGCTTGAACTCAGCGAGAGCTCATGCATTATTGCCAGAGATGTGACTGGTACTGTTTATGACCTGTGGCTGCAAATGAAAAACAGACAAAATTCCAGCAATGAAATTGCCTACATTTATGTGCAATTCTCCATTATCTGTGGTCCTTTAACAGTCTCCTCAATTATTTCCAGATCCATGGTGACAGCAGATTTATTCAGTGCCGCACACTACAGAGAAAGTGATCAAACAACAGATAACTAAAACACATAAATCAAAGACATCAAAAACATCCGAGGGGGGCTGAACACATTCTGTGGTTTATTTGAACAATACAAAATGTTTAATATTGTAATAGTGGTGAAGAATAAAGAGTGTCTGCAAGCAAGCGTTAAGTGGTTCCAGATCTTTCAAGACTAGTAAAAGAGCACACTCATGGAGAGTGAGAGGGCAGAGCCGACTGCAGCCCTGTGAGGACATGGACTGTACCAGACTGCCATCCAGCTCTCTCAGCCAGACTGCCGGCCATCAGAGCATCACAGATGGTGCGCTCAGTGATCATGGCAGCGATCAGGGGATCTCTACTCCTGATTAGCACACCTACTGAACACAATGTGCACAACAACGTCTGTTCCATCTCTGGCTGCACTACACCTACAGAAGGCATGCAAAGACGACTTTTACAAACAGTGAAATTAAGCAAATGCTCTGTCTCTTACAAGGCTACACTTATCATTTAAAATGTTATATAAATACAACTATTAATATTTACAGAACGTTAGTTAGCATAACAGTGCTATCATAATTTGAAACAGCTTAAGTTCAACATGTTGCAAGATGTTGCAACTGCAGTAAAGCAACTGCATACTTCAAGACTAATAAACTTGAAGAGCTTCAAGATGAATTATTTAACCACAGCTGTGTAGCCCCATTTCTGAAATTAAGAATTGAAGTCAACATAAATGTACAAACCTATTTTCGAAAAAAAAAAAAAAAAAAAAAAAAAAAAAAAACAGAAGGAAGAAATGAATTTATCCACATTAAAGACGAAACCCAAAATTGGATAAAAGCAGACTGGCTCCTCTACTTTCTTATCTTCTCTCCTGTTCAAGTTCAGATGAAGTGTCCACTTAGACCTCAATTTAATCATGTTTCCCCCAAGAATCAATAAGCTATTTCCCTCAGGTCACTTTTAGCAATGGGAAAGGCCTCTACTCTACAGCTATTTAGAGTGTGTACACAGCTGACAGAGAATACAGAGGCAAACATAGGCTTGAAAATGAATTCATTAAGATAAATGCAGTGTCTCTTAGTAAAACGTGTAGGCATGGTAACCAGACTTGGCTCTGCTTTGAGATACACCCTGGACACACAGCCTTCCAAATGGTTGGAGGGATCAGCACACACACGTTGTGCACAAACACACATACATGCACAGACCTGGCCCCACGGATGCACATTCTAGCCCGAATCAAATCCCCATCTCCAGAGAGGATGGCTCAGTTGTAATATGAATGAAAAGTCCTGCAGGCGGGAAGCTAAATGAGAAGATGATCATATCCATCAGAAGCAGCCCACCTGTCAGAGAAAGGGGTTCATCAGGAAACACTCAAGGAACCAGCAACGTGTTCTCCTCAATATTATTATGCCAACAAGTAGGATTAATTATTTCCGGAAAATGAGCTTTTTTTCTGCCTGTAGTCCTATGACAAGGGAAAGCAGGGCAGATAATTTAGTTGCACGCCCACTCATAATAAGCAGTGAGGATCTAATAGCCTTTTAAGGAGTGGCCTGCTGGCCACCTCTTCACACACATCTCAGGGTCAGCCCTTTAGGAGCACTGAGGCAGAGCAGCCTGTCGCGCTACACAGTTAATCCTGCGGTGGAAAATGTCGGTGGGATCCGTCTCACATGGATGCACAGCAAGAGATGAGGAGGCAGACCAATATTTGAGACGAATAAAAGATGTGTGTGTGTGGGTGTGTGTGTGTGGAGCGTTGGGGGTGTTGAGGGCGAGGCCTTGTCTGTGTGTGTATGTTTTTACACAGACATGCTCGTCAATAGGTTGGCTGCACAACTTTTCAAGCTTCATCCTCATGGCTATTCACTGAGCACATAAAAAGAACACTTCAGTCTGTGTGTGGGCTGACAATGTTACTTTGCCTCAGCAACACTGGAAAATCCTTCATTCTCCAAAATTTACCTTAAAAAGTGTCCCTTTAGGAAAACGAACCATGCAACAGTATCAAACATTTCTTAGCTGTTTTTGCTCTTGACCATGGGAAGCATGCAGTGGTGGGAAACCTGTAGCCCTATTTTTCTCAAAGCCTCTCTTGATAGCCAATTAGCCCAAGGCGGGTGGTGTAGCCCACGGGCACAATCCTATACACCATTAACTGTACTACAATGCAAATATACTTCCTGGCTTCACTGGGTGGATTGTGCTCATCAGTGTCTGGCTGTGTTTTATGCTACAGGATTCCAGGAAAATCTGGGTTCAGGGTAGCAGTGGCTTATAAAACTTAAAATCAATATATACTACTCACTGTGTCTGGAGGGGCCTGTTGAGGAAGTACAAGAACCTGACATTTGCCTACAAGCTCATGAATGGCACGGACAGCTTCATAAATTACAGAGTATCTGAGAAATTTATGGACGAGCATAAAGCAGCACCTGCTGACTTGAGGCAAAACAGGTACAGTTTTCTCATTGGGGCTAATATTGAATGGCCTGTCTTAAAAACGGCTGCTTTCCATCATTATTTTACTGTTATGTGCACCAATGGTAAAGTACAATGACGTCTGTGACTGTGGAAGGGAACCTTAAAACAGGAAATGTAACCAGAGGACAATGTAGGTATGCTGAAATATCGACTCACCATCAAACCATGATGACAGATGTGCACTGTCTCATCAAATCAAGAGCTTAAAGCTCTCAGTGTTTCTAAGAGCTGGTGCCACTTGAAAGGACGCTCGAACAAATGAAACAAATGCCTACTTCAAACTGAAACACGAGGCACACCCAGAAAGTTATCTTTTCACAACTTGAAAGGACACATGGGGCATTAAAAAAATCCAGTGAAAGGGGCTTTTAGAGTTGGTGCCTTTGTCAGGCTAACATCAAAAGCTCTGCCTGAAGACAGAATATAGCTTTGTGTCCTCTCTGTGTGGGCGAAGGTCTGCTGTTTGTTGTACTAAAACTCACATAGAGAAGAACTAACTGCTGTATTTTTCCCCACATACTAGCATTTAATATTACGCCAATATCTGACTTCGCAAGTTTGTTTTTTGAATCCATTTCCAGTGTTAAAGAAAAACATTGTCAATTGCAGTTTACAGTAAACTATGTCCTCTTGTACTGAGGACAGGTACAAGCCCCATTTGCTCAATATTAGAGAGCCCAGATCAGAATTTGGAGCAAAAAGAACTGCCTAGGACATACTTATGAGAAATTTTTAGAATGTTTTTTTCCCTAATACAAAATAAAAATAACATGAGCATCCTGGACAGAATATCAGCTTCTCCGGATATATCTACCCTGCGTGTCATAGCTCAATAACTCAATGCACAGTGAGGTTGAGCTCCGGAGGAGATGATTATCACACCCCTCTGTAGGCCAATCAATATAATTTGTGTCCCAATTAGATGAGCCATGAGTGGTGACACTGGCTGCAGTTCTCATGTTTCCATTTAGCAAACATTCATTTTGCTCCAGCTGGTTTTGAGAATTCTGAGCATACAAAAAGCTATGTATCCTCTTGTAAAGCCAAGTGAAATATGCATTTAGTTTTCAATGTTACACGCTGCATAAAGAGGTTAAGCAGTGGGAGGTTGAGAGGTAAAAGCTCTACATGTCAAACGAGTAAAGAGGGAGTTAATTCAGGTCTCAAGAGGTATCAAGTGGTTAGAGCAAAAGGAGACTGGCGTCCTCAGGTTCTGAGTATATGGTTGAGTACTGATGCGGCGGCAGCATTTAGCTGCCGTGCTGTGGACTAGTGTGCACTCAGTTGGATCAAATCTAATCTGCTTAATCATAAAATCGAACCAACAACAGGACAGAGTGAGGGAAGAAAATGGAGATAAAAATCATTAGTGCTAGCATGCCGTCTGCATCTACACAATTGGAAAAGAAAGGTGTGTTGTAATCATGAAAGCTACTTCAAACACTGGTGGAATATAGATTTGCTTTTGCGGTTTGGACCACATCTTAGTAACAGGTTGGCCTAAGCCAAGCACGCAGCTGACCTCCATGCGGCGGCTAGGTAATCAGGTTAACTGATGATTGAACACACAGCATTGTGGCTCCACAACAGGCCATCAAAAGGCAAACAACACAAAAGTGAAGGGCTCTTTCTGACTAAAAGGTACCAGCAAACTCAATCACTTTATTTCTTTTGATGCACATGTCAACAGCTTAAAAGCACTGACGTGATAGTGAAGATGTAGTGTACGCTCAATATGAAGTAAGAAAAGAACTGTGGGACAATGACAACAAAAGGTGGGTCATCAAACAGGATGTAGCATTGACCGAGCAATGGTGACCGATCTTTGTCACGTCACAATCACAGTCCATTTGTTCAAGACGGACTGCACACCAAATTTGACCAAATTGTTCTAAAGACTGCTTTGAACAGCAGCCTTTAGACATGATGGGAAACCTGCACACTATTGACTTAAGATTCAGTGCTTATAACTCATCATTTTTTAAGATTTTCTAAAACGTATATAAAAGCTTGAGATGTATGGATCCAATTTTATTCTCTCAACTCACAGTATCTGTCTAGACTGAGTATGATCCAATAGCAGTGTTTTTCCCAAATTTTAAACCTATGTATCATACTTGTACATATCATATTTACTTAATGTAAAATGACACCAGGGATTATTGTGGCACTCAAAACAAAGCGGGCCATGACTGAATGAATGTAACTGATAAAGGAAGTACCTGAGCACAAATGTTGATTGGTGTGTGTAATTAAGGTTTTTGAACTGCATAAATGATCCAACACTGACACTGCTTTGGAGAAAACTATGAAGTAATTCACTCCTGACAAAAAGTGGCATTGATGGCAGCTTGACACTCTGCCGTCCTTGCATTGCACAGTCCATTTGCACAAATGTTCTTCATGTACTCTCTATCAAAACATCAATAGCACCATTGAAGGTGTAGCCTTGAGAGGTTCAATCTCATCCTCTGAATAGTTCAATAGTGTCAATGAAATGTCTTGTCCATTTCAAACAGCTGTATGCTTTGGATCATGAAATGACATATTGAAAATGAGTTCAGAGAAAAGTTTGATGTACTCAGTTGTCTAATCATTCAAAGTAGTCAATACAACATTGAACCTGTTCCACAGGTTGACCAGAATGTCGCTCAAGAAATACCTTTGGAGCAGCCGACATAATATCAATCCTAAAGGGCCTGGAGGCTGGAGCCTGGCTCTGCACACTGCCTTCCAGCACCCATACAGATAAGGAGTAATTACTTTGCAAGCAATCACTAAACCCTGCCTGCCCTTCATTTATTTGCTTGCGGAAAGTTTCTCCAATACAGAAGCTTGTGTTGCAATCATTTACATAAGGGAGCACATAGTTACTGGAATTCAATATTACCCACTGTTAACAGTTCCAGTGACAGCACCTGTGCTATCGGTCACTTTACCGCTTCTTTTTTCCCTCCACAAGTCCACAAAGTCTATGAATCCATTTATGTGTGGACTGTTATAGTAACAAAACTACACGACGCCAGTAACTTTTTATAGATATCTTAAATGTCATGGCCCATGCTCGGATCCAAACAGAGGTTTCACTGACTGCGGTCATTGTGAAGAAAAGAAACTTCAATGTTCAGCGTGACATGGCATGTTTGGATCTTCCAGAGGGAAAGTAAGGGATTCAGACGGCCTGTTCCCCAGGAAACCAGCAGTCTTGTTGTCATATTTGTCATGTTCTGTAATGTGTCTGGCTTTTTCATGCAGTCCCCAGCCACAGCCACCATTAGGGAGGACTATGCCATGTCGTGACATGGGAACCCTTATAAACGTGTTAAGAGCCGGAGGCATTAGCATTTTGGACGGTACTGAATAGAGGCATTTGTTCCTCTTCCTGTGCCTCCCTGAAAGACTCTATTAAAGGGAGGATTCGGAATTGCTCTGTTGTGGCCATATAAAAGTAGGGACAGCATGGAGAGAGATTTTCCTAGAAAACATTTGGTTTTTATTCAGTAATTATGTACAATTCTTGACTTTTAGAATTATTTGTATGTAGAGATATAAATATCATTGATAAAATAAAATACGTAATAATAACAATATTCACATTTTTCCTGTCTTTTAAACATCTTCATTTCTTCATCATCATCAAACAGTTTTTGCTGTCAGTGCCTAAAGCTTAAAGTTTGAAACACAGAATACAGATTCAAATACTGTATGTTAACATTGTTTGCCTTACTAGAAGGTCACTGTGTGACAAATAGAACAAGTCAATAAGGACAGACTGCCTCATTTATGACCTTTTCAAACAGTGACATATATTACTCTTCAATTGGTGATTCTTTATTCACTTTTTTTTTAATTCACATTTATTGCAAATTTCCCCACTGTGGGACGAATAAAGGTTTATCTTATCTTATCTTATCTTATTCCACAGATGCAAGATATTATAAAGACAGGAGTGCTTATTGGATTCTACCTCTTTGCTTTTTAGAAAGCTGGTGATAGTATCAAGCAGATACTATCCTCTCTACTGTTGGCTCCATTAACGAAGGCTTTGATTGATCTCTGTTTCTATCTCGTGCTGTGGTCACAGCAGGATCTGCGGTCAGTCTGAGGGAGGCTCTTCACTGTCTGACATCCTAGCTTTCATCTCAAAAGCCTTTTTACAGTTTATGTGTTAGAATGATTACATCATCTATAATGCATATTCCCCGGCCCTGCCTAATGATGAACAATGGTTGGTACACTGCATCTTAGCAACATGTGTACTCCCCTCAGTCTGATCCTCTATCACCAGAGTTGTCTGCAGTGCCCGAGTGCTCAGCTGCTAATTCAGAATGAGGTTATTGAAAAACAGAATTGATCAGAATGCAAGTGAAGTGAACTGGATACAGTAAATGTCTCTAACAAGCAACCACAAACCCATGTTAATACTCTTAGTTTTGGAGATGTTGTGTACAGTCGAGTCGAAATTTGTGTTACATTTTCTATTTTACTATAAGAAGACTTAATACTGATACTTGTGCTGATTTATGGAAATAAAAGTCTTGTCATTTGACAGCAGGAGGGGTAAGAAGGGTTGTTTGTCATCAAGAGACAAAGAATATGTTCCTCTAAAATAACCCTCTACTTTTATTCCAATACACTAAAAACAGATCTGAACATGTATAAAAAGACATCTAATCTGTAGAATGGCAATCGTTTTGAGGCTGCATTTGTTAATAGCAAAACTAGTGAAGGACAATTTTGCCAGAGGACATTTTAAACTACAATTAAACTACCTTGGACAAGTAACTATAGCCTTCTGCCAGCACACCCAATTATGTATTTTTGGTTTTGGTATTTCCATATGACTAATGAGATTATCCTTATTGGTCAGGAATCAAAGGTAATATGATTTAAACCAAAATTAAAGCCAGGATGATATATCAGAGGGCTGATGTTAATGGCAGATATTGGCTTAACAAAGACAGATTGGTATAGCAACAGATGTGAGTTGGCAGAGCAGCATATTGGAGATCAGACATGAAGAACATGTTTATTCTTCAGCTTCAGCTTCAAGAATATGTTTATTCTTCAGCTTTAAAACACCCTGCTCTACCAATGTCTTCATCACTGCTCTTAGATCATCAAAACTAAAGAAATATCAGCTGATATATAGTCCCTAGAATACTTTTCTCCTGAAAATCTTCATCAATGTTTGTCCTCAGAAGTCCAGCTTTAGCAAGGCTCTAACCAAAAAGCAGCACTGGGGATCCCAGTCTCTGCTCCATATGGGGGATTGATTGCCTGCAATATGACTATTGATCAGGATCAGGTAGGACAGAGCACAGCCATTGGGCTAATCATTATCAATGACGTCCTATTTGCCAGAATCAAATAGGATTCAGAATCAAATTATAAATTATGAGTTAGAATAACAGAATACTACCATTCTGCATCCTGTTTGGTTAAGTGGCTTACACAGAAAAAAATATAAAGCCATAACAAAACACATAGTCTCTGCCATGACATCAATTAACCAGCCTTTTCAGTGGCAAGGCCATCAGGGAACTACACTGATTTAATTGTACCTCTGATATACAGTGAATTTACCACAACCTCTCAGGGGCACCAAAGTTAAATTACTGTGAAAGCTTATTGATTTGTAAAGTGTACATTTGGAGGAGGGAATGATTGTGCCTAAATCCAGGGAAAGGGCCAGGCACAATGACTGCAGGCTCTTCTGTAAAGAGTTCATTTGGTTGGCTGAAAATCTATACTGCCACTACAGAAACAACAGCAAGGGGGTTAGACGATGTCCGTCTTTGCATGTAATTGGAAAAAGATGGCCATGTAAAGCTTTTCACCAGGACTGAAGAAATAAACAAACTTGATGAATGCGCCTTGTCATGACCCTGTATTGATTTTCAAATATGTGTTACATTTAACACTTTCTTGAGAAATAGAAGTGATAAATCTTTGTCCTACTAAAATATGCATGCAGACATTTACTACCCCACCTTTTCATGTTGATTTTTCTTTCAGTTCGAAGATGCTTATGTGGTTATTTAAAATCTTAAAACGCAATTAGGAGTCCAGGGACAACACATCCATAGCACATCAATTTTACTAGCCCCATCCCCCAGTTTAACACTGCCACCACTGTTTGTTTCTCCTCCCCCCTTCTCAACATTGAAACGAGTAAACAACGCCATCTTATCCAGCCTTTAAATGAAGATAAACGAGGACAAACTCCCCAATTAGCCTCCTTTGACAATTCGAGGGTGGTTGAAAGAGGACGTCACCACTAATGTAATCATGGTGGCTCTTCACTACCAAAGGTTTCTATGGTCTGCATCCTGCTCTAAAGCAGGAACAGGAAAGGTGAATTCACCTCTCTTGAATTAATTCACATGTTCACACCCTCGAGTCTCAGATGAGCCCTCTGAATGTGCCGATGCAGCAGAACGGGGACAGCCATTAGTGTCCACAGCAGTGCAGCTCTAATGATGATGGCTGTGGACTTGCTGTGCTCTGCATTCTGGGCACCAGAGCTCCTGGCTCCGGTCAGACATGGAAGGATTCCCCAACATGCTCCTCTGTAGATAGTGGCCTTGCTGCATTTACAAGGCAGGAACCAAATGGCTCAGAACAACATCCCCTTTATGCACTGAAGCACATACAGCTTTGATCAAACCTGTTTTCTGTCTCTCTCTCTCTCTCTTTCATGTGAATGTTTTACATTGCTGTTGAAATCCACTGCCTTAAATCCTGCTATAAAAGTAAGCAGTCTGTCCAAAAAAAAAAAAAAAAACATCCACAAATTAAGCAAGCAGCAGACTCCAGTGACTAATAGAGCTGGATGATGAGTGAAATTTTATTTGGCTTCCCAAAAAAAAAAAAAAAGACACAAAATGATTATTGTGCTGCATTCCCTTCCTAAAAGCCCAAACTCAGGCTGTGGCATGTTTAACTCACTCTATAAACCAGATAAAAATGACTTTATATTATACATCATACATTAAATAAGTCTTGACTATATTATATATTATATCATTAATATACATTATCATGAGACATTCAGTTTTTTATTTGTTGATATGATTATATCTAGTTGAAAGGAATTTAAAAAGGAATTTAAAGGAAATTCACTCTCAAAAAGAGGAGGTTTTTTAAAGTTCAATAAATGCATGATGCTTCCAAAATCAATGAGTAATCGAGTTTAACAATCTCGATTTTGACCAAAATAATGGGGAACATAATTTTTGCCATTTTCGAGCAGCCCTAGTAGTGAACTGGCTGCTGTTTACTGACAGTGACAGAGAAGCCAAGCTATGTCATCAGTTTAATGGCCCCACCTCCTGCCTTAACACAGCAGCAGGAAACAGGAGACAAGCAGACTTATAAATCAGCCACTGTGTGGGGGGAAAACCATTTTGATACCATTTTTACCACTTATTGAGCAAAACAAATCCTCCTCTGGTTCCTGTTGGAACCAGTGTGGGGTCTTTTCAGGCTGAGCATCATAATGGATTCCCCCACCTAGAGCTATTCTCATGGTTGGCTTGATCAGTATTGGCCCCCATTTCACAATTCACAGAAAAGGGACAGACAGACGGACAGACGTGACTCCACTGGCAATATGTGCACTCCCAGCAATGGTACGCTCCTCCAGCTACATACAATATGAATCATCTTGCAGTCAGTCTCTATACAGTTGATGAATATCCATTACTCACACCACAGAGTCAGTGTTTTTCCATCTCTCGGGGGTATTGAGCATGCAGTCACAAAGCGATGTAGCAGAGTCCAGATCTAGTAGATTATTTGATCCTTTTTTGACTAATTCTTTCATTCACAGCTGCTCTACCATCTGTGTTACTAAACCATGAAGATAATTTAGATTACAGCTCAAACACCAACCGGTATCAGTGTGTATAGTGTGTAAACATTTTTTAATGTTAATGTTTTGTTGCAACGAGCAACTGCAAAATATTTGAAAAATATTTCTGAATAGTACAGCTTTTTCTCAAAAGTGCCATCACTAACAAAGTGTGTTTAAATCACAAGAAGTGCAAACAGTGTCCCTGTAGTACATCTCCCTGATGCAGCAGATCAAAATAGCACCGCTGTGATTGCTAGAAAATCCTCCTCTATTCACTGTGATGCTAACATGTCTTTGTCAACCTTCAAACCGAGCATCAGTCTCTCTTTGTGGAGTTCAGACATACTCCCACACACACTGGAGAAGACGCACTGTTTTTCACTCTGTTTGAATAGTTCTTTACACTGTGATCGTGTAGCGAATGAGAGGAAGGATGTTGTTTACTTCGTGACAGAGGTAGCTGAAAGCAAGCCAAAGGAGGAGCAACTTTGCTCTCAACAGAGATGAAAAATGAGGGTTGTGCAATGGGAAGAAAAGAGTGTCCACTGTTAGAAAATCTGCATGAAGGTTCTTTGGGAGGCAGCTATGTATGTCCGTGCTCACTGGAAGGAATGCAGTCTGTTCTATTATGAACAGGGGAAGTGTCTGCCAGTGGACTGCCCTTCATAGAAAGGCACAATGCACAGGGTTAATAGCGCTGCTTCTGGCACACTTTCGACCCCAGCTAAAATCCCATCACACTGCAGGTGGTAAAGAAAAAGAAGGGCTCAAGTATTAAAGAGGCCTCCGTGTGTTAGTAATGACATTCGACACGGCCCAGTAGAGGAAGACCTGCTCGTAACCTTCAAACTCTCCACACCTCTTCCACTTGTGAACCACGGGAGGAAGCAAAGCCATCTGTAACTTTGGTCTGGCTGCAAATGGGGAACCAGGGACTGCTCACTGCTCAGGGATATGATCCAAATGTTTCACCAGCAGGTGAGTTATACCACACAGCAGAGCCAAGGGGCCCATATAGCACCAGTTCAACGAGAAGACAAGGATACGAAGCCTGGGGGAATCAGACTTGCCGACAGACTTTCATGGGGGCATGTTGGCCAGTGTTTCACCCACTTCATACTCTGAAAAGGATAATCACAAATCCATGACACAGGGTGCAAACTGTGCCTCAGCTGGTGCATGTAGCTGTTAGAAAGGGATTACTGAGGTGTAAAATGGTTTAGAAACAGAAGGTATGAATTTGTTATCTATAGTGGAGGGAAGGCACACGTGAATTCATCAGCTGTCAGAAAACTGACAGACCTCAAGGCTAATGGTGTCAATTATAAGTGTTTCTGAGGTGATCCCTGCCAGCATCCTGTGTCAAACTGTCATCCCATGAGCACCATGGTCCCCGAAATTATCATGACCCCCGCAGAGCCGGCACTGTCTTGTTTCTCTATTTTTGTAAGGTAGATAAATCACAGAAGTGACATCAGCACGACTTTAAAGAACTTCGGATTAGTATATGTATTTTACAGTGAAAACACACGCTAAACAGGTTTTATTCCTCTTTAAGTGACACTGGAGCCACAGGGTGACATCAAGCCTTGTTTTAGTGTAGGCACACATGTAAAAATGTGTGAGAAGACATGTCAGTCTGGATTACAAGTTAATCTGCAATGTAGTGTCAAAAGAGACATGCGCTATACAGTGAGAGAGTTCTGTTGTAGTGTGGTCTTTACCTTGGTTCTAGAAAAGTAAGTAAAAATGTTCAAAATTCAAAAGGAACACCATTTTGTGCTTTCTTTGAGTTTAATTTTCTCTCCAGTGTGAAGACGTACTTTATCTTCACTACAATTAATTCATGAGAAAAGCCATCACGCATGACTGACTAGAGTTTAATCTGCAGTTCTGAGAGAATTTGTGAGACACAAGTGGTCTGTGGCTGGTGTGTGGCTATAGCACACTATGAAACAAAGTTAGACTACGATTTCACCGAATAATAATCCTGCTTCTGTTATCGTACTTGTGGCAGATGCAAGAGAATTAGAGGCAAAGCCGCCGACAAACTCTCACTCTCTCCAAGAAAATAAATCACGGTGGCATGAAGTCAATTTAAATGCAAATTGTCAATGTTTAAGACAACAAACTGCAGACAGTAAAGCATCTCAAGGAGTTGTGCTGCTGAAGTTGAAGACCACCCTGACGTCCCTACTGTGAGGATGACACACTGTTGTGACTAACCACAGGAAACCAGAAGGGTCAGCAGAAAGCCACAGAGAAGTGAGCATCAATCCAGACAAAAAAGTCTGTGTTACATGTCACATGAAGAGTGATGGGAGCATTTCCAGGCTGAAGCCCAGGATATCAAAGTAGGATTTCTCTAGGATCACCTCTATTGATCTGTTTTTGTTTCTCAAAGCCATCTCTTCAAGCCTTTAAGCCATTTCAAATTGGCAAAGCTCTCGCACTGAAATGGTGCAGGGTTTGTTCATGCACAGAACTCAAAAATTCGGACTTGGAACGATGCAGATCCTGTTTGAACCTGACCAGAGTCTGAACTACTGCAGAATGTAATAAACTTAAACCAGATTTAACCTAGATTCTTACAATAGCCTACAGATGCCTGCTGTTGTATAGGAACCAGAGGCAATTTTATTTTCTCTGCTGAGGAAAAACACTTCTGTCCTATTCTTATTTGCTCTTTAAAGGTCTTTATTAATGTTCTTTGGGCATAAAATAATGTGTGAAGTCTACCTAAAACAATTTGTAAGGAATAATACAAGTGCAACCCTAGATAAGGGTTCTACATTGATGAATGTATGCAGACAAGCCAAAAGAAGTTATTACTGAGCTGCAGGGCACTATTCTTATCTATGAAGTATTTGTTCCTCTTACTATTAACAGGATTAATCTGAAACAAACATCTGCTTCTTTCCCCATACATACATATCTGCATTTCTCCAAAACAGAAAATTAGCATTTGGCTGTTAATCATACATTGCTTCTGTGACAGAACAATGTCATCATTATATCCCTACCCTCCTCCTTGCAAGAGACTTTCTTCTTAGGATGTGCCTTTTAGTTTAGTTTTTAGTTACCTGTTTTTTATATTTGTCTTTCTGCTTCAGAGAAACAAAACAGTTCACACAATTCCACAAAAATACAGTGTTTTCTCGCTCTTGGGATCATGGCCAATAGTGAGACCCCGCAGCTGTATTTCTGTAAAGGAACAAAGTACGAATGCTATTTCAAGACAAACCTTAAAAGAGTTTTATGAAGAACTTTGGGTAAATCTAACTGTGAAACTAAACATTTCAATCAATCAATTTGCTACTATACTATGCTAAAGAGAAACAAGGTTCAAATAAACAAGGATATCTACAACATTCACCAAAATAATAATAATTTAAAAAACCTATTGTAATCTAACTTATACGCTACCCTGTGTTCCAGACGGCTACATTACCTTGTTTGCATGCTATTTTTTCCAGAAGGAAAATCATTCCAATTATAGTGGAAGTTAAACTGGTTGGTATTTCATAATGAGCACCACGCTCAGAATTGGCCTTACTCTAGTAGTTGTTTTCAGGAAAGAATTACACTGATTAGCTAATGCAATTAAACACTACTTACCCCAACCACTGCCCTCTTGTGTGTTTGAATGAGTCAATTTGTGACTAAAATGCTTACTAATTTACCACCAAGCTATTTCCTTTAAGCCTCAACATCATAGCAGCTCTACCTAACTGGAATGAGACATTGTGACTGGTCTCATTTTGCGGGCAGAACCATCCCCCGATACCCATTAGAACTCCACTGTAGACGGCAGAAAATGTTACAAGGTGAGATCGTTCGCAATCCGATATGAGGCCGTAAAAACGCACTCTGCAAGAAGTCTTGATTTCTACCCAAAAAATCTGGAGCCATAAAAATAATGAGGTCAAGAAGGTCTGGAGTTCATAACTGGTGGTCTATGGGTCACACTTGTAAAAATGTGAGTGGAGCTCCCCCAAGCTGATGAATTAATTTGGATTCCTCCCAGCTTGGCAAGATTCTTTCACTCAACATTTGCTCTATGTGGGGGTGAGTACATTAAGAAATAGGCATGCTGAGTTCTGGCTCTTTGTAAAAGACCCTCGAGGATGACTGCAAAGACTTTTACAACTATCACAGCATTAAAAACTGCTGCAATTTTAGTTATGTGGAAAATAGTTAAGTTCTGAAACATAAAAAGGACCGCTATGCACTTACAGCAAAACACTGCATTGGTCTACCTAATGGCCAATAAGAGAAGAATGCTGCATGACCGGTTTTATATGTGAATAACAGTCTATAAAATCTTGTATCCCCACAGGGGTGAAAAGCTCAGATGATCCATGCTGTCTGCACATTCTCCAGCTATGATCGAAGCTAAATGACAATTTGGCACAAATGAATCGATGCAACTGCTGCAACAGAAAACAAAAAAGGATTACACTTCTTGCTCATGTGTTAGCCCACTTAGCAAATTGACCACTCAGCGGCACATCCTCTTTGTTTCATGATTCTAATCATGCCTGATCTGCTCTCTAATCTTCCATTTGGAGGATAGGGCTGTGCTTGACTCCAGGCCTCACTGGGCCAGTAAACAGGCTCTTACTATGCAAAGCAGACACTGGGCTTGCATGTTCACACCAAATCAACAGACATGGGGCTGTGCTGGCATGGGGCTCCCAGCAGTCCACTTACAGCACCCAACGGAGCCCACCACTATGTAATGAGGTCCCTGGGGAAGCCTCTGGACATAGAGCACTGCTGCTCCCACTGTATACCCTGTCACACTGACATATATTACTCTCCGACTTCTAGACAGACTGCTACAGCTCTTAGGGGATACATTATCTCATACAAATGATCAAAGACAGATTTGTACCACATCACATTTTGAAAGTGATTTTTTTCTGCCTGTGCAAAGACAACTGTGGGACAGGCAGTGATTTTCGAAAGATTGTAAACTATGACAAGGTTAGAGTGAACTTAAATTGACCTTTTTCACTGCAGACATTTTGGCATGTCATAGCAAGGAATGCACAGATTTAATTAGCAACATTATACATTACTGCAGTCTATTTAGGTGAGCTACAGTTGTTCCGGGATGATGGTATGGTGCGTGCTGGCTCACTGTCATACTTCCCTGGGAAATGGAAGACAGTGTTAACTAAATTTGTTTCACCTGTGACACGCCAAAATGTCATCTGAGTTTCAGTAACAATACCGATTCCTTCCTTAAATAGAACAGTGAAGCTCAATGAATGGCAATGTCAGACTGTCTGTCCACCAGACTCCATTTCCAGACTGCATTTGCATTGATTTCCAGGAAAGGTTTCTGTGGTTTTGAGCAAAATGTCTCACCAAAATGTCCCCCTTGCATTAAAAATTTTGAGAATTGATGGACATAAATTCAGTCAAAATGCCAAATGCTTGCTATTTGATGCTATTTGGAGAAAACAAGCAAGTTGCAATGTGGGAAATAAGAGATGGACAATTCCATCAAATTAACAAGTAAATAGTACCAGCCTCACAGTATGGGGCGTGTTTCACTTCTGCCCTGGTACGTCCTCTGTGTCCCCTGCCTGTCACATGCGTCCTCAGTGCCCTTCACTTCAATGTCCCATGGGTCCCCTTGGAACCTTATCCATGCAGCCACACACAATACCCTTCATGGGACACAAAGCCAATGATACCGGGCTCCTCTGTTCCATTCTCTACATTTGTCACTTTTATTCCTACGTTCTTTGTTCGTCTTACCTCTGTATGCATGAGTTATCCCAAATTGAGCCTGCAATTGAAATGGAAATCATCCCTGTAGCCCAGTGACTTAAGGGCAATAACTTCTTACTCTTTGAGGCATAGCTGTCATGTTTGTTGTTCCTTGGAGCATCTTATGGTTGTGCTGCCCTTTTCACCAAGGTTTTTAACATAAACAGTGAATTTAGAGGATATGTACCCCGTGATTCAACAGCGGCATTATAAATCTGAGCTGGCATGCAAGAATAGGGACAATACGATTCGCAAATGAGTTTGAAGCTGACAGCAATGCACAGTGGGATTAGAATTCGTCTCATAAAACACCCCCTTATTGGTTCTCTTTATTGGTTATGGTTTTCATGTGAGTATAATGTAAATTGATTAATTAAACATAAAACATTACTATTCTATAGCCACACGAGGCAGAAAAACAGTACATATCACTGTCTTTGCACCGAATCCAATAGAGGATGGAAAATTCCCATGAAAAACACATTCACAAACAGCCTGAAGGAAAGGATAATAACACAACAAGTGGAAGATGTGTGTAAATGTTGTCGCTTGGACATAACAACAGCGAGTCCTATTTTTTCTGAATGATGACATGTAAACACAAGACATTTTGAAAGACATGAAAAGCTTGCAATTCCTGTAGCTGGCAGCAAATAACAATATGTCTGGGTAAAATGTTCCGGCTTTGAGAAAACAATCTCGGTCCCACAGAGAAAGGATAATGACAAGCCAAACTATACCTTTAGGTAGGGACGTGTGCATAGCACATCACCAGTGTTGGCGACTGACCTCTAATCCCCTCCTGCTGGGAAGAAGAAGCACTGAACGTATGAGATAACACTGACCTCACTGCCACTTTGTCCTTCAGTATTAACTTTACTGATTAATTGTCCGTGCAGTGCGAGAAGCCATTGATCATGTTCACCCAGTGGCCCCAATGATGCAGTGGCCTGTTAAATAAGAAATAAACCTTGATTCTGATGATCAGCACCTCTTATCCTTCCATCTCCTCTCCTCCTCCATCCCCCATTAGCGGCTGCATGAAGGGAATCATTTCCAACACTCCTCTATCTCTCCTCTGAACCGGTCACAGGTATCATAAAAAATCTGGTAAATAAATATGCACAGTGCCAGAGAGCAGGCAAGAAAATGAATATTTCATGTAGCCAAACACATTTCCGGAACACACTGGCTGGAATGTGACAAACATGAAAGAGGAGGGCTCAGGTACGGTGGCGTTGCAGCACTCTCAACTCTGCCTGCAGCACAGGGAGCACGAGTCGTCACTGTAATTGCTTGTAGTGCTGGAGCCTGAGCTGAACCTCAATTAGGGCCTGGGTACTTGCTAGGCTCCACACCTTCTGGCCGCATCTGCCAGCCACTCCGGGAAGCACACTCTAACATCTCAACACAGCCAGGTATCAGTATAATGTTAGTCATTATCACAGTTAAAGTTTACACTTTGTATTAATGGTTCGGCATACTTGCTCACACAGCTGACAAGACAAGACTCTTCCTAAAGATCACTTTTTCACATAACCACCAGCAACACAGTCAAGACATGTTGATAACAGGGCAGCTTAAATGGACAATTAGTCTGATACAGCAATTCACTCCTCCTCACTCTTGTTAGGCTGCTTTTTCCAATCTCTAATGGCCATCTGATACTCCAGATTTCATCTGACAGACTGAATTATAGTCCGAAATTGCATTGCTGATACAGATAAGAGATGCATTGACTACAGACTGTGTGCAGATAAGAAACACATTTTAGAGTGGTTTCAACGTACAAATTTGCAAACAGTGTATCAGATAGTAAACCCTCTATATCAAATATAATTCACTCTCCTGTCTTCCCTGGCTCAAATTGCAGACACATATCAGCGAGGCTGGGTGCCTCTGCCACACTGAATCTTGATACATCCATCTTTCAGTCTGCTCTGTTACAGGCCAGGTGTATACACTCCAGGCACAAAGAAAGGGCTCTCTGTGCCTCTCCTTTTCACTCTCAACCCCTACCTCTCTCAGTCAGGATAATAGAGTGCATACACATGCTGTAAGTCCAAACATGTCTGCTGCAAGGCTAAAACACACACCTACATGAACAGGTAAAGACAAAATTGTCACAGTCTGCCTCTATCTATCACATCTTCAGTGCACTACCTGCCACTGAATGTATTTATTTATTGTTTGTGGTGTTTGTGCAGAGGAAGAAAACAACACAGCAAGGTTTAAGATCAGATGTTTTTATCGCTCATCTGTGTGACTGAGTTTCAATCTGTATGCAGGTGCCAGAAGGACCTACAATGCTGAATATTGTCCCCAATTGCTTCAAGGCTGCTGTGGTTAGAACTCTAGTAAAGAAACAACCACACTTTGATCAAGGATCCCTGAATAATTATCGACCAGTCTCTTACCTGCCAGTCTTTTCAAAAGTACTGGATAGAGATATTATCTAAGCAACATTTGGCATACATCTAACAGTAATGTATGTTTAACCTTTTCATTCTGCTTTCTCTCTCTCCACTGAAACTGCACTTATCAAAGTGGTGAATGATCTTCAGCTTACTATGGATTCAGACTCCTCCTTGGTGCTTCTATAACTGGCAGTGTGGCTCTGTCTATATCTATATGTTTAAAGTCTGACCCTGTTCTTGGCCCTCTACTTTTCTCTCTTTATACTTCACCTCTTGGTCAAATTAACACAGTTCTGAAATTAGTCTCCTGATATCGAGCTGTATGTGCCTGCAAAGGCAGATGATCAATCCCAAATGACCCTGCTCGATATAGACACCAGTTTGTTCAAGCAGATGTAAGATCTCTGTATGTATGTATGATGAGGTTGACAGCCAAGAATCTTGGTGTTATGTTTGATCATACCCTCTCTTTTGATCAGAACATTAAAGAAATCATGAATACTGCTTTTTTTTTCTAAATGTGCACACCTGTCTGATCCCCTTCAGCTGTCTATACCTCAGTTCTCAGAATACAGGGCTGCTGTCTGTCCCCAGAGTTGAAAAGCAGTCAGCAGGCTGCAGGGCCTTTTCCTATCATGCCCCTTGCCTCTGGAACAACCTCCTGCTGACATCAGACAGTCTGAAGTCTTTTAACCAAAACTTAAAACACAACTTTTCACCTCAACTTTCAGTAAGTTGCTTCTTCTCTGATTACTTCAGGCCTTGGACCTGTTACGATTATCCATCCCGTGGGTCGGTCTCAGAATCTATTAAGCTAAGAATTTCTAGTCCATGTCTGTCCTGTACTGTAATATTTGAGAAAACCACTACATCCCTCTAACCCTGTCTTTGTTTGTTGTCACACAAGCACATGAACGTCCAAACTGTGTGCCTACATCTCTCTCTCGCTCTGACCATCAGCCATCCTGGGACCTTACTCTCTCCCTTGGCTGTCAGTGCCTCATTCCAGTCGTTTAGGATACCGATCTTCATCCACCAGGACATTCAGCCTCTCCTCCCGTCTGTCTCTCCCTTGTGCGTATGTTGTCCTTGTCTCTCTCTCCCGCTGTGTGTTTGTTTCTTTCCTCCTATCTGTGTGAATGATGTGCTTGAGCTTTGCCTCTTCTGTGTTTATGTAGTCTGTACTCACTCCAGGTCTCCACAGCGGAGAGGAGGTAATGTAGCTCAGGTCTGTTTAGCAGCACCTGGAAGTTGCTTGACATCCTCCTGGATCCATATTCATCATATATGTTTAAAATCTGTCATCCTGATCGTCCACAATGTAATTCTAATATGTTGGTCTATTCTGTACACAACATCAATTGTCTGTCCTGGGAGAGCGATCCTTACTCTGTTGCTCTTGCTGAGGTTTCTTCATTTTTTCCTCTTAGAGGGGGCATCTAAGGATAAAGAGTGTTACGTGTTGTACAGATTATAAAGCAAAGTTGTGATATTGGGCTACGTAAATAAAAGTTACCATAACTGGGTGTTTCTCGACGTATGAGCAGACATTTGTTAGTGGCTAAGTATGCGAGCCACTAACATATAAAGAATGAGTCTGTCTGCAGCTACAAAGGATGTTCTGTTTCCTGCATTTTGTAATCTAAATGATTAAAAGGATGAAAAAGGTCCATGAAATGCGTCAGGTCGGAGCTGCATATTAAGTGGTGAGAGGGCTGGCTGACATGGACCGGCTGGGAGATGGTCGACACTTTGCTTGTCCAATTACTGGCTCTCGCTCAAATTGTTTGGTGAGAAGCATTCGACCTACTTCTGGACACAAAGCACCACTGCCCTGAATACAGAGAGGCTGGGGACCATGTGTGATGACAAGTGCCATTAGAGGCTCTTGTCTTTGGCCTAGAAATTAATTTCAGGCAACTTACCTGATACGGGATAATTCTGGCCATGAACACTGGAGAATGTGCTTATAGCTTGGCCTGATGGGATGAACAGGGGACAACATAAATAGGATCTGCTCTTCTTGAAGAGCAGCTTGAGATGATTACATTCACTAATGGCAGTCTGACCTTCAGAAGGTCTTTGTCTTTAATATTAAGCAGCCTCAGGATCAGTATTAGAAGGAGCAGTGTTGCTCGGACTACTAGGAGTGGTAGTGGGAGTGTGTTTACCATGATCTTCATTTTTGGAAAAATGTACCACAAACTGTGTTACAGACAATATAGGCCAAACTGATTGTGTCGAGAACAATAAAAGTAAAGCCTCAAAAGGAATACAAATATTAAATTATGGGTAAACTAGAAAACATTTCTGTTTCCTGGGATTCCCTCAAAGGCATAATCTGTAATGAGGCACTACACAACAACAGTGAGAAAACCAACATATGAATTTACAGCACTTCCAAACACAGTGTGATAAATTTGCATAGCTTGTAAATATTCATACTGAGGGAATCACTATGTTAACCATGTGAGATTTATCAAGTCTATAAAAGCAACACATCCAGCACACAAACTGAATGCACAACTCTTCCTTCCACATCCCCATCAATTACCAAAGCTATAGGTAACAACCACAACACCCATCTTCTTATTTAAATGTCACTATAATGTGATTTTAATCGCACTCATCGAAGCCTCATCAGTCATTCTAATCTTGTGTCACGCTTGCTTTACGCTCGCGCAACAGAAATGCAAGTAATGCAGACCAATTTCCTAAAGTGTGAGAAGAATAAAGAAACAGGTTGTAATTTGTCAACGAAGACAATTGGGTTTTTTTGCTCTAAAATGGTTTCTTTGTCAGAGGTGTCAGCTGAGATGGAAATTTCTCAAGAGTGTAGCAACCTTTCATAGACTTTTGACGGCTGTTTCTGGTGCCACATAACGCCACTTACCTTTCCACACTACAAGAACAGATCTGCTGAAATGGCACGTGCAGTTTCTCTATTAAAATCTGCACACAATAATATCACTGAACTCCAACCATCAAATCTCTGCAGGGCTTCTGCACAGACTCTCTTACTAAACACAACCATTCCTGTCACATCACATGCAGCGGGGGAAAAAATTATGCATTCATTGCCACTAGAGAATGAGATAATGCTATTCACCACACTGGATGACAAGGTATGATTCAGTCCTGCGGTTCAGTATTGAGCAGAAGAGAGGCAGTGATAAGCAGGCTGAGATCACTGCTGTGTAATGGGCAGTGTGGTGGTAAATAAGAGGGATGTGTTTGATCATTATCAGGCATCACACTCATGCACATCAGGAAATGCTTTTCAATTTCATGCTGAAAAAGTGAGCTAACTGTGCCAGGTGGGTAAACCTGGTTAAGCTAGGTTAGCTGGTTCACCTCCCACTGATTGTGACTTCACTGTAAGTCTGGTTGCACTCATGAAATTGAATTTCTAACAAAAAGAGTCGTGACTGGAACAAATTCTCTTCTTTTCCTCCCATTTGTTTTTTCCATCTCAATTTTCAACCACCTGCCACGAAACGCAGGTGCGTCCGTGGATCAAGCTTCAAAGCTAGCTAACATTCCTAACAACTGCTAACAACTAACAACACTCAACAGGAAGAAAAGCTGAAAAAACAGACATTAAGATGTGTTTTTTTTTCCCCAGGCGATATGAAGAGATGAAAACTCACCTTAAGGCGCAACTCATGCCGCGGCAGAAAGTTGAATGAGCTCCACCGCTGGAGGAGGCAGAGGGAGGTTACAGTGAGCGGACCGCCGCCTCGGCTCGCGGGTTGGCTCTGGAGCGGAGCGCCTCCCTCCCTCCTCTGGATGCTAGCAGCGCTCCCTCCCTCCCTCCCTCCCGCCTCTGGAGGAAAAAGTAAAACAGCGGTTTCTTCCTCCTCCTCCTCCTCCACAAAGACGGGCTCAAAGAAAAGAAGGGACCCTGTCGCAGTCAATAGGTTTTATAAAAAAAAAAAGCCATGGCAACGAGGGAAAACCGGGAGCAGCTTGCCCACGTTGTGACCGGGTTCAAGCCCCCCCCCCTCCGGTGGTGACAGCGACATTATCCCCGGAGCTTCACAGGAGGAGGAGGAGGAGGAGGAGACAGGAGCTGAGGATGAGGATGGAGGAGAGGAAACAACATGTAACTTTAGTGCAGGTTATTATCTCATGATGTTCATTGTCTTCTGTCCTGTAGTAAAATATCATGTGATATCCCTATCAGTTGTAGCCCAAATGTAAGTTTTGTTATTAATTTATTTAATTTCTGTTACTACTCTGTTTCTATTTAATATTCAAATTTTATTAAAATGTACTAATTTATTTCAGCAGTAAAAAAAAAGCACCACCCTGTTTTCACTTCTCTAATCAAAGCTACCAGATCATTGATTTACTTTTTCATTATTTCATTCATTATTATAATAGCCTCATTATTAATGATTGATTATTCATAAGAGGCCTTCATTAAAGACATTTAAGTGTAAAGTTCACCTCAATAGAATCTTGAGTGATAGAGGATTTTTTAGGCCAAAACTGCCAGTGATATTTCAGTGATAATGATGATTAAAAAATTAATTAAACATGATAATGATACAGTACATCAGCTGGTATATATTTTTTTCTTTTTACTTAAAGTACCTCCACTGAAAATATGTTTTGCTAATTTGTTATTTAAGTTCAATGTTTGGTGGCTGATTGGTTTTGTGACATTGCAACTAGTTTGGCCACCAGGACTTTTTGACAGCAGACATTTTGACTTCTTCACACACACATGTCACAGTTGGAAAATCAAAGGTGTTACTAATATATTTTTTTAAAAAGAATATTTGCATATTAGATACTTAATCTTTTTAAATAATGGAGATAAGTTTTAAAGAATTTTTTACTTGGCAATTGAACTTTTTGTTGATACAAGTCAGTGTTTTTAAATGTCTTAAATTATGTCCGAAGGTGACTAACATATTTTGGATACATATGTAGTGAACTTTAAAGCTGAAAAATAAATCTGACAATAACACACAATCACTAACTGCCAATACAACAGGAGAGTAAGAGTAAACTTCACTTGCGAACTTCCCCACTGAGGGACGAATAACGAATATCTTATCTTACCACAAATAATGTGTGAAATCAAAACAGTGCAAATACAACAAGAGTATTAAAAGTTGGAATATGAAAACTATGACATAGATATACAGAAATGCAGCCTATAAATCTTTAAAGAAAACATACTTATAATAGATAATAGATTATAGACATTATAGATTAATGTGCTGTGGTTTCTTTCATCATACTGTATCTGTGAGAACTGAAACTAGCCTGTAATATTAGCTCAGTTGATCTATGCCATACTCTTCCACTCTATAGTCATTTTTGAGGCCATAGTCTTCGGTGATGTTGTATGAAATACCACAAACATCTTCATGTGCTTTAACAATAGAATGGTCTTATGTTGTAATGTAATGACATGACTAAAAATTACAGCTTCAAATATTACCACAAGGTTGAATCAACACCATTCTGATGTCGCTAGAAAACGGAATATTTCAAGCTTCACGAACATAGTGTTCACTGCATGGCTGCCGTATTGGATTGCATTACATTAACAAGTGTTCATTCTGTTGTGTCAACCTGCTGTATATCAACACTGTACGCTCCTTTCATCATAATGCCAGCTCGTGTATTGTAGACTAATAGTCTCTGAAGGGATCTGTGATTTCAGCACCTTTGACAGCACAAGATCATTAAGAACTCTGTGCATCAGAGGAGCGGGCAGTAAAGGTTGGCCAGAAATCAATTTATCCAATAACCTCAGACCCACAGAAATGGAGTGGATGTCCAACCTGGTAATGACAAGCTGGGAGGGGCCCCTCACCATTTCCAGGAATGTGAGGCTCACTTTCTGTCTTCTCTGACTCAGTGGGTGAATTTATATCTGTTTGTGTTCAGATAAGTGATTGGGTTTATATGTAGGGTCAAACATTGAAAGATTTTGTATTACTGGAAGAATGCAGGAATTGTGACTTTATTTCTTATCTTCTCTTCATATAATGTCTCGCCTCTGCCACCTCTCTCAGCTCACATCCATCACTCATATCTATGACCGAATGTCAGTGTCAGGAGACAGCTGTCGCTTGTGCTGTGATCTGTGATGAGTTTCAGTCTGGATCTGAAACCTGTCCACACTCGTTTTTTCCTCCCAGAGCTGCTATGTTGTGTCATTTATTTTACTGTTAGTTATTGGCGTTTTCTGTTCATTTGCCATCGCTAGTGTTCTTAAATTATTTATTTCTCGTACTTTATTTCTTATAATACTACTGCTTGTAGTCTCATAGCCAGAACTTTCATTCTAAATTTACTGGAGTTGAATATACTGTGGTCCAGGTGAAAAAGTTGTCCTTGCAAATATCTGCCAAAAACAAAAAGAACTGAGACTCTACCATGGTTCACAAATGCAGGTCATAACAGGGCTAAAGGTAACAGGGTCACACAATACAGAGTTCTGAGCGAGGTCGTCCTTCCTTCCACACTAGATTCATCTTCATCCAACTGGCACCACAAAGGGAAGACTAAGACCTCTCTGTTACACAAAGAAGGGAAATGAACAGATTGACTTGAATCCAAATAACCTGATTTAGGGTATCATAATCACACTGAATGGATTACGCAATGGCTTGACAGAGCAATAAGTGTAATAAGATACCTTTGTGAGGTGCTCCGTGTTATAGTGAGTGCTCTTATCAAATTTAATTAGATTTGGTGGAACATCTGCTTCCTTTTTTTCAGCAGGATCCACCACATCCATAAGGGGTAAATGCAATACAGTATAGCTTAAGGCCCAGTTCTCAGCTGACCCTGGGGCCCAGGTTAAAAGCTGGAATTTATAAATTGATTCCCTATGTTCCTAGTTTACAGATGGTACCACTCGAGCTCCCTTTCACACCTGCCTTGTTTGGTCTGGACCAAACAGCCAAACCTCGGTCAGACCGAAAGAGGAGGTCTCCGTCCAGAGCTAATTGGACCATGGTTTGACTTGTTTCTAGTGTGAAAACATTTTTTGGATAGTTGAGACTTTAGAACCAATTACAAGAAACTCTGGCAGGCTATTGTTAGAATTAAAAGAAGGAAGAACAACACAACAAAACAAACGTGGGTTGATACTAGGAAGCAGAAGAAGAGGGAGAGAGGGAGAGAGAGAGAGAGAGAGAAATGAGAATGAATGAGCAAGACAAGGACAGTCTTCCTGACTGAACTTACGTTAGGTTAATTTCAATCAGGAGAGAATTCATAAAAGTGAACAATTATTTTATTGACACGTGCAATATAATGATGATAAATGAATTGTCATTGGTGATTAGATTTGGATTAATTTGTTAAAATGGCCCCTAAAAACGTATTTTCTCAGTCAGCTTCTTACTTTGATGGGATGAAAGTAAAGTGAGTTAAGTTTTTTATGAATTTAACTTTACTATTGTGTTTGGCATTTTGGCATCTGTGGTAGTAGTTAGTGGCAGAGTCCGCCATTTCTGTGCTCGATTTAAATTGCCCTCATACACAGGAAACAAGGCATGCAGACTAACTTGGTCTCATTGTTGATGTCACAGTTTGTTGTTCACTCTCTATAGCCATATCAGAGCTACTGCTAATGCAAACTGCTGCTGGTTCACATTAAAATCCTTCAACTCTTGAAACGCGGGACAAATTTTATTGTGAAGCATTTACAGGAAACAAGGTTTAAGGCTAATAGTGTTTGTTTATCAAAAATGTGTCAGTGTCAATGTGTCAGATGAAAGTTGCTCAGCAAGGTGCTCGACTTTACTGTGTCATGCTGTTGTGTGGAAAACTACTTGCGCCTTGCACAGCATGAATTCAGATTGCAGTTGCAATAGTTATCAAATGACTTCTTTATTTAGACAATGACAGTTTCTTTGGTTGCACTGTAAAGATGTGCACCAGCTGCTTCCTATCTTGTATGTTTCTGCAAACTAGCTCCTCAAAGAGTATTGTGCTATACGCTATAATATTAAACTGCACCTAAAGCAACCACATGTGTTGCTAAATCAGCAATCAATGAATTTGTTAAGATTACAGCTTTAAGCAGATAAATACAACAAATTTGAAACCAAATTTTCAGGGTATGGCTGTAATGCAAACTATACTAAAACATTTTTGATAACTCATCGGTGAGCTTGTGCCAGTATTGTTGTAGAAAAACAATATTCCTAAAGAAAAACCATTTAATTACAAGGTTACTTGTTTTTCAGCCATAAAGAAAGGATTTACAGTTTTGTAAATTCTTCACCAATCTGTTAAATTGTTATGCATATACATTATGGTTGAATGCCAACCCACAGCTTTTCTTGCAGATATTTTCCTTCCTTTATATTTAATTATACATGTTCAGGCTTGGTAATTTCTCAGGTGACATGTTGTTGGCCATAAACCATAATTACTGCAGGGAGGTAAACCCGAGATATGAAATCATGACACCTCCCCAGCTAGACAAGGCAGGGCCTCATTACGTGACAGCGAATGTGAAATTTCCAACGGAGACTGAGCGAGGGGAAAAGAATGAGCTGGTGCCGTCAACGTAGGCTCTGAAAACAGACCCTACGTTGTCAAAGGTGTCAAAGTTCACGGGCAGAGCATGAATGAATGCACCCCCCATTGCCCTGCTTCCGTCTTGTTTTTCCTGATGTGTTCCCCCATCTCTCTCCCTCTCTCCCCCCTTCTGTATCGTGGAATATCACTGTGGGGCAGAAATCCCCTCATTGACGTCTGCAGGGCTGCATAATGAGAATAAATGAGCTGGAAGTAAATATGCAGGCTGTGTGCTGTTTGCCGCTCTATACCAGTCAGCCCATAGGCTTTCATCAAAAATTAAGATGGATTGTGTCGCCAAAAGCCCATAACAATGCTAGCAGTGTTTTATTTATCTAAAGCAGGATTCAAAGGCCATTTCAAAGGATTAACGTGCACATTCATTTATGTTTAGAAAATGTTGTTATATATATGCTTTCATCCTTGTTGCTGATATTTATTTAAAGTGAATATGATGCTGATGATCCAATATGTTAGATTGCATTTGCGGTGTCATGTCACACTTACACAAACAAACAGTTAACATGTGTTTTTTATCACAATGGAGGGAAGGGTACTGAACCTTGAGGAGCTGGTAGTGGTGGCAGTGGTGGTCTACTCATGTGAATCACCCACTCCTTCACTTGCTCCTCCCCCAGCCTCTTGTAGCGCAGTAGGTGGCTTAATTATGTGTAATACAGACCACACAGGCAAGTCATCACTTCCTTTTAAGAGGAAAATGCAAGGGGGGAAACATACAGTAAATGCAACACAAGACCCAACACTTGAAATATTCATGAATATTTCGAAGGCGAAGAGTTATGACGTTAGTTGAGTCGCTCTGTTAGTCACACTACAGCTGCGAACGCAAGAGAAATTCTCATCTTTTTCCATAAAAATGAAAACACAACAACACATCCAGGCTAACCCTCCACATGATGTAAACAAACAAAAAGTTTTCAGGGTGGATTAAAGTGCCGCTTGTCAGCTCTGGAACCACTGGAGGGAAAATTTCTATTTGTTAAGTTGAGTGTGTTATCAAATGTGTGTGCTCCAAGTTGCAAGTTGTTCACCCACAGCTGCTGGTGCACATATACAGTATATATATATATAAGATAAAATAGGATAAACCTTTAACTACATAACCGCACTGACAAGACCATACAGAAAATATTTTGTTCAATCAAGTACAGAGAAAATATACAAAATAAGAGGTTTCAAACAGCAAGTAAGATGTAAGTAAAAGGTTGTTAATACTAATTATTATTATATTAATGACAATAATAATAATTTATGTTTGACTCATTTTGTATCAAAAAGAAACCTCTACAACTTTAGCCTTAAATCCTTAGCCTTAAATCCCTCATTCTGTAGTATGCACCACACCACTAAAGTCATTTTTCACAGAAGTCATTTTAACATGTCATAGTGGGAAAAGCGCAGCTGTAAAAAATGAGGATGGCTGAATTCCATTTAGCTGCTTCAGCTTCAAACTCCTGGTATTGTGCACGTTGGCTCACAGACACTGTCATGGTTTACAGGCTCACTTGCGTTTTTCCTACTATGACAACTTCAACATTTTGCAAAAAACAAAACAAAACAAAACTTAGCAGAGTTCACCTAGTTTTGTCATCTAGCATAGATCTGTCCAAACATAAAATAATATGTGCAAGTTAACACCTCCGAAACTCACTAATTAACATAAATTTTGGATCATGTTTGGTTTATCTGTGACAAAAAGAAATTTAAAAAAAAGTGCTGGAACTAATTATAAGTGGACAACAGCAGGGTGCAGTGACTGTGAAGCTGCCCAAAGTCCTAATGTCTCTGTTCTGGCATCTGTGTTCCCTCATCACATGTACAGAAATACTGGCTGAATAGATAAACTGTTGTATATCAAGGAAGACTACAAATGTGTTTTGTTTTTTGTTTTTCTGCATTTCTTTTTGTGTATGGATGAAACAAAGATGAACAGAGTTAAAAAGTCAGCTTTAGAGGGACTGGTAGGCATATATTTTTAAGTCTGGGTATCGATTTCTGATGCCTCCAATCTTTATGCTAAAGTGGGCTAAATACGTCCCATCTCCTGCTCAACTAACACATAAACATGAGAGTAATCTTGATCTTCTCATCTCACTTTCAGAAAGAAAGCATTTATTTCACAAAATGTTCAGCTTTCTTTGAATTCTGCATTTTGTAGTCCGAAACATAAATGCATTAATAAGGAGGTAGAGAATTTATATCATCCAATAATACCACTGAGGCCCTGAAGAAAAGAATACCGAAAATACAGATTACATTGGTTTGGCATGTGCTCTTCCAATACATTATTTATTAGTGCATCATTTTAACCTTGTAGGCATTAGAATGCTGAATGAAATAATGCTATTGCACATGTAAAGATGCTCCTACAGGAACAAGTCGTACACCAGATGAAGGTTCTGAGCAAAATTTTTTATTTACACTATGCTGGAGGCTATATTGGAGGAATACATCAGGGGGGTTGACACAGCAGAGTCTTTGGCTGATCGCATGCTGCATGATCGTTGAGGGCAGCTGTGATTTACTGCGTGAAGGCTTTCTGTTCAGGCTTCCAGTGGCTCGGCTCTTACCAATCCACCTGCAGCAAAAAGATGCGGATAAAGCAAGAGCCTCTCCCTACTTTTTCACTATGAGAATGTGTGAGCAACATCTGTAGCTTCCCCGTGGCTCCTGTCGAGCCAGCCTCCTAGCCCCTCCCAGCATCACACAGGAAGCGCTGGAGGCACAGCCATAGCTTTCGATTCGTAATTAATATCAGCAGCAGGTTGTGTGAGGGCGTTTTCCTGTGGCAGATTGCTCTGTGCATAGGCGCTCCCCCCAGAGACGAGGCACTGCTCTGCTTCTAGAACTTCATCATATGCCTTCGTGGAATCATTTACTCTTTATGAAAGCGACAAGGAGCATCCTCTCACCCAATAAAGGCTGGGAGATACCGTAGTGTCTGGATGAAGGCAGGAGAGAGGGGGGGGGCTCACAGTATGAACGCTGTTTCCATAGCAATCCAAATATTGCAGCGCTGAAATTTGAGTTGAGATGGGAGACTACTGCCAAACGACTGTCAATCATTTAACAAAGGAGGAAATGGGGAATAAGCTCTGCCTCTCTTCTGCAGTAATATAACTGCTGAACCACTTGATAAAGATAGAGTGTTATCATTAGATGTGAGCATGTGTGGTTTTTATGAGTGTGCATCGGCCTGGTTGTCTGTTGCAGCTCAGCTTTTGTGACCACTGAAGTGGGACAATTGATTCGAGTGCAGTGCAGGATCCATACTCCAAATCTATTATCAAATTTATTATCCTTTATCCTCAAAAATCAGAGACAAATCATCACAGGAGAGGCTGTGCACTTTGAAACATTAACACCATTTAACCACCAAGCTAAGAGCTGAGTCTGAATGAGGCTGAGCTCCAGTCTGAATTTCACGTAGAGCAGCTTATCTTTACACAGACTAAGACTTGAAAATGCAACCTAGCACGCTGTGCTGTGAAAGAAGCGAAGCAGCAGGCCATAGAGGAAGAAAAAACAGGGACGAGTCACTGCTCTTCTCCTGTGAAAGAATTTACCATTAGATAATTAAATTTCTGTGTGCTTGGATGCAACACAATGACTGTGTGATCATGCAAATAATTGCCTTTCCGCTTGTACTTGGGCAGATAGGTCGACAGGCATGGCCGTATCAGATCTGAGGGAACACACATTTACACACAGCGATGTTTGTATATTAATTAATTATTGTGCGGATGGATGCTGAGGATAAACAACATCATCAGGTTTGTGATAAGGAAGATGTCATACAGCGGCTTTGCAAGAATAGGAAAACATCTCTCATGCTCTGACCGGCCCTGCAGGCTGCACGATCATTCCTACATGAGATTTGAAGGTGTGAATGATGCACCGGTGTTACACTTGGTTTGCGGCTGCACACCACTCTCAAGGGAGGTGCATAAGAAGGTAATAGAATTGGGCCCACGGGATAACAGGGGTGTTATTTTGTCTGATTCAATTAAATGTCTTCAGGAGACATCAGAGGGGGCGACTACATGTTTGGAAGAGGGGGCAAATGCCGCCCACAGGGGAGCAGGAGAAATTGGTAATAACCAGCAGAGTGGCTTTAAAGGAGTCTACTAACAAATCAATAACTTGAGATCCAAACCCCATCTAATCAACACTTTAGCCCTGGAGCTAATTAAAAAGAAACAATGGAAATCAATAGAAATAATCCTTCACATTTGCTTCTGTGCCTTCACACTTTTCCTTTAATATCTGAAGCATTCGTCAGAGCGAAAATTCACACAACCTCTTATTATCTGCTAAGATGATAATCCAAATGAAATATGGAACGTGTCTGCGCTTTATATTTGCTCGAGTGTTTCCTCCTCCTCCTCCGTCTGTACTCACAAGCAGCTGTTCGTGAAGACATTTGCATTAGATATTGCACGTGACATGACATGATGCTCCTTGTGTCATCATGACATTATTAAGTGTGACAAGCGACATTTTCAGCCAGTGGCAAAATAATTTTAGTAATTAGAAGACATTGCATCAGTGTTTCTCCGCCTGCTCTGGACCGTGACCTTGTTTTTAGGTCCCAAAATTACCAAGACCCCAACAGCTAAAGGGTTGTCATACAAATTTAAGAATGACATATTTCCATTTATAAGCACAAGGAGGATGGTCATTTAAATTTATTGTACAGTGTATTAACATGGAGCAATATGGTTAACATGTTTGAATGTCATTTTTCTTGTCATGGGACGTACCCAGCTTCTAAAAAAGTGCTAAATTTGACATCTGATTTTGACTTGAAGTCCTTTATATATTAGTTCAAGTCACATTTAATCATTTGATTATTGCAAGTTATTGTTTGCTGTCATCAGTGAAATTTTGGTCTCATTTTTGTTGAGCATTTTTAATCGGTCTGTCTTCTGCACCTCTGAGGCTAAAGCTGTTGTCATATGTGATGTGAACAGTTAACATGGTTACAAGTGTTTACCTGTTCACCAGTAGTCAGTCAAGAACTGGATTCATTCACTTGTTCACTGAAATTCTTTTTACTCTCTGGGTACAGGGACAAACAGCCAATAATAATAGTAAGTTTAATGCAGTTATGTATTTCAAGTCACCATCTCGGGAAGGATGTGGAGGGTTAGATCATCAACAGTACATCCACATATAGAGCCCTTGATAATTTTCCATTAACGTTGGCTTACCGTTTAATACATTTGCCCAAGCTGTTTGACTGATAGTTCTGGTTTATCCTTCAGTTTGACTGTGGATGCATTTAGTCCTTTTACTGGAAACATTAGCTATCATTTGTGGCGGATGGAGCATCACTGATACACAAATTGCTGCTAATTAGTGCTACCGGTCAATCAGCTATATCAACTTCTGAAAAAGAGATATTTTGAGTGGTAGACAGAATCTTTTGCCAATCAGCAGTGTACAGTGTTCAATTCTGCAGCTTCACGCAGGATGTTGAGTAAGCTATTATTTGTTGATGAAAGTTGTATCAAAATTGTTTTGGATTTTTAAGGGTTACTTTTTTATTTATGTTTTAGTTCCATTTCATCATGGAAAAAGATCATGACATTTTTTTCCCCTATACTTTTTTGTTAATGAATTGAACACTTGCAAAAACAGTTGCGTAATGTCTTCTGTGGCTCTGAAGGAGTTTTGTTAAGACTGAAAAAATAACCCTGATGATGTCATTGTGATGTCACGAAGGTCATCTTGGATCTAAGATTTTTAACAGAAAGCATGAAGGTGGGGGTTTGAAAGACACGCACGTCTAATGACAAGATGCAAGATATAAGGTTTGACATTTTTGGAGCTTGACTCATACTAAAAGTCTGGATATTTTGATCTTCCCTTCTTCAATTTTGATCATTCTAGCTTGTCAAACCCCCTATATAGAAGTACGATATTAAATTGCTGAAGAACCCCTTTTATGAAAAAACAAATCTATAGGTCTTTGAAATGTCCTACAAACCCAGCTTATATCTTTTGACCCTACATGGGGTCCTGACACCAAGGTTGAAATGCTATGCATGAAATGTAATATATATTGTTAAATTACAAGCTTACATTGATGTCAACATCCATCATGAGCAGAGGAAACCAAGCTCGGTGAAGCAAAAACAAATCAAGAGTTTGTTTGGAGGAGCTGGTGTCTGCAGCGTGTTCATGTGCAATTTACAGCATGTTCCTGTGAAGCTTATTTCCTGTGTCCCTCGAGCAGGACGAGACGTCCTGGATCTTGTTACCCATCTGATGTGGATGCATAATCTGATCTATGGGAGGGTCATTGTGTCAGTGAGGGAGAGGGATTCACAGAGGCGCCATCAGGAGGCCAGCAGCAGTGATTCAGGACTGGTTGATGTCACTTTGACAGAGAACAGAGAGGGCCATGTTGGTGTCAGCAGGGAGCCAGACACTCCGACAAGCCCCGCTCCTCCTCCCTCTCTCTGCAATCTCTCTTTTAATGGCCTTACCTCACAGTCTCTTCCTTTCACAAGCCTGCCTTGTACATCTGAGTCATTAATACTCCTAACAGATATAATCTGTGTAATCATGTGCTGCATTGATTAAACCTCATTATTCCTCTAATAACATTAGCAGCTAATAGTTTGGAATGAGTGCAGAGTTGAAATGTAATCATCAATGTATTATTCACAGAAGAAAAGAGAACACAGTGAATGGAGGCTTTATAAAAAAAAAAAACTTTTTTCCTTTTCCTGCGAGTATGAAAAGAGATGGCTGGTTTAGTTGCCATGGAGATATAAGCTACGTGGAATTCAGGAAGTCAATTAGCAATCTGGCTGCATCTCATTAAATGTTGTCTGGCAGTGGTGAGTGGTTGAGTTTGGGATTTATTTTTATCAGGGAGAATTACTCTTTTCTCCCCGCTCCTGCATTCTTGTCCTGCAGTTTGCTTCAGTGAGTGGCAGTCAGTTAACAATCTGTGCATCTGTGACCTGTCACCAGAGTGAAGGTTTGACGACTCAGGGCTCCATTTAAAGGCTCTAATGCGGCTATTGTAGATCTCAAATGAGGTATACTCTGGATAGACCACGTGTTTGTCTCCACTCCCTGTGCTGGAGCAAAAGGTGCTGGAGGCTAGGGACAGTCACAAAAGGCCCTGCTAATAAATCTGTCTGTGCAACAAAGTCCTCAAAAGACACACACACACACATAGCCTGGTTTGAATGAGCCTCCAAAATACTCTGCAGAAGTTGCTTGCTTTTCTGTCTTGCAGCTTTTGTGTCTCTGAGGATCAAAGGTGGAGCCTGAGCAACACCACCACCAGCACACCAACCAGCAGATGCACCAAAGAGCAGCTTCTGATATTGCAATGTGAATCCCAAACAGCATCACACCAGCACTAATGAAAAGCAATATGGATTCTCCAAAGGCCGTGCAGAGCTTATCATCAGCACAGGATATATCATCGTGCATATCAAGTCACAAGTATCCGGGAAAATGCTAATGCCTTCTCCGTCCATTATCACTGCTTTGACCAGTTTCATTGTAGGACCTGATGAATCCACCAGCAGAGTGCATTCATTCATTCATTCATTCATTTAGGTGCAGCAGCGAGGCTTCCTGTCATTGTGTCTGACAGGCAGATGACATCAGCATGCCCTCGAGGAGCTCTGGGGATGCGGCATCTCTTCTTCATCAAGCAAAATAAAGGAGGACTTTGATGGTATCATCTTGGAGTCACAGCCCCCTACACTGTCACTGTCACACGACAGGAGACTTCCATTTCCCAGTAATCGAGTTTCTGTCTCGCCTCTTTGTGTTCAGATGAAGATCTGATGAAGCCACCCCCCTCCACAAGAAACTCGTCGTCCCTCCTCCGTATAGAACACCATCCCCCTCGCCGTGTTTGTGTCGACTTATTTCCCACTTGAGTACACATAATGAATATTTATTACGAAACTTATTACTTAGAACCTGTGTATTGCAATGCTGGTTAAAAGCATGCAAATTGTGAATAACTTATTAAGAGCATGATCGTTTCATTCACTAATAAATGAAGGTAACCGCTATTTTTTATTAGGTCAAAAGTAGAGTCGAAGTGATACAACTGTAACACCAACATTTCTTTCTAAATGGGACTTCATCACACACACACACACACACACACACACATATATGCCTGTCATCTTAGTCCCTTTAAACATCAACGGGATCTGAGCTGTCATCTTCAAGATATCGACTTTTGTGCAAGCTAAGTGAAACTATGAAACCCGAGTGCTTTTCTAATAACTTTCCCCCTCACCACTTCAAAAACCAAAAACTATCCATATGTGTAGAATAACCCCCTGATGGTTTGTTAGCATAGTATTGCTAGCTTGTGCACACCAGTGAGTTTAGCTTTTGAACAAGAAAGCAGGGGTGGCATTTGCAGTGTGTTTGTTGCAAACTGTTACAACAGATTGCTACAACAGTGTTGTATGTGCGCTCTGTTTCAATTTACTCTCCAGGTTTGGTTCTCAGTAGGCCGATGTGTAGACGCTGCTCAACATTCAGCTGATCAGATGCCCCCACTGCTGCCAGATTTAGCCAGCTAGCACCTGTTAGCTGGAGCAACAACAATGCCAAAGTCATTCTGGATCAACTAACTAGCCGCTACTGTGAATTAACACAGTATACAGTCGCTAACATCTCCTTATTTAGCTTAACAAGACTACACATGTGGCCTACCTGGCTGGCTAACGAGCTAGTCAGGGTTGTGAGTTTAGATTGTTTTGCAGCATCAAAGTGAACAGACAGTAGTAGCAGTGTTAGCTTGAGCAAACACAGAGGAACTCTCTTTGTCTTTTTATTTCCATGTGTCACTGAGGAACATCTCAAGATTCAAAATGTGGCAGAAGTAAGTCTGAATTAACCAGCGAACTGCTGCTGTTGACAGTGTCTTCTGAGGTAAACCAAGCTCACAACCCGGCATACCTAGTTTTTCGGCTAGGTATGTAGCACGTGTAGCCTTGTTAAGCTAAATAAAAGCAGAGGTTTGGTTACTCTGTCTGTGTGGCTCATTCAGAATTACTTAGACATTGGATTTTAAACTCCAAAAAACTGAGCAAAAATAATGAGGCAAATCATTCACACATTGTTCATTTATTTATATATTTCACACAATTTATTCATGAATGAATATTTATTTCATTCTGTCTTTTCATTTTTATTAATTCAATGTTGATCACTTGTGGGCCGGCTGTCATTTTCAGAACAGAAAGCAATGACTTTTTCTCCCTCTCGTTAAATCTTTTTTTTTGTGCTTTAATTTCCCTCCCTCCCACATGTGCTCTGGTGTGTTGAATCGGCCGCTCTAACAAGTGGCAGGCTTTGATAAGTAGATTTGTATCCGCCCTGTGCTAATAATTTGTGTCACAGTGTGACCTTGCATCACTGGTAAGATCAGTGATGTGCTGAGGGATTAATGTTTAGCAGTCAAACATCATCCTAATCCTCAGAAGATAATGGGAATTTGAAGGTGAATTGTAGAGGAAAGATAACCTCACATGTCTCCTCGGTGGTCAGTGACTGACACAAATTGATTCATGGACTAAGATCCAGTGAAACTTTCAAAGATTTCAAACTGCAGCCCCTTTTTTTCCAACATGAGCCTGATGATAAAAGTTAGGTTCTACTCCCCTCTGTTGGTTGCAACAAGAATTACAATCTCCCAGCAAAACCTCTTCTCCTTTCATTTTTGTTGTCTCAGTCGCCCTCCTCTGGCTGTCTTTGTTCCTACACAGTTCAAACCAGTATCCTCACAACCCTTAGGATTTAATTTTACATGCACTGTTGAAACGGCTGTTTTCACAGTTCTTTTTAACATCCAGATCTCACCATGTGAAATTATATCAACCAGTGTCAGTCTGGTCAAATCCCTGAAAATGATCAAGCGTCATAATTTAACACCTGCCTACAAAGGGGTAGGGGGTACTCTCACCATCAAAAAATGTGATGTCTTTAATTCAATATTCTTTTCAAGCTCCTCTTGACTTTGAGATCCCCTTGCCACTGGGGTATCCCATTATTTTCCCCCACCATTTTCTCTTGAATATATAATTAAAGTCCTTTTTCTACTGTGTCAGCAGGGGGTATTACACAGGGTCAATAGCCTAGTGATTTAACACCGGGGAGATGAATCCAAAGAGCCACTCATATTCATGCCCTTGAGCAAGGTTCTTGTCCTTAATTGCCCCAGTAAAAATACAGTTGTTCCAACGCGCTCCTGAATGTATAAACCACATCATATTTCTTAAAGAGTTATGGGCTGGGATTGTTATTAATGAACTCCAGCAGCAGTATCATCCTACTTTATAGTAGCAATAACATAAAGAAGTCTATTTTTCCCAGCGCAGCCGTATGCAAAATAGGGCTGGTCAGTGATTACTTAGTAATTCATCCTGTTATATATAAACTTCTGGCACACAGTTCAGTCCAGAGGGAGAAATGGAGCATAAAAAGCATACAGTGCTCTGTGCTGACTGTTTGGATTCTTTTAAGAGAAAAAAATGCATTTAACATTCTTCCCCCGAGGTGCTGCAGAAACACTGTGTGAAGCCGAGCTGGTGATACAGACACGTATGTAAATCTACCGCTCCTCGACGCCAGTGCTAATTCCCATGGAGAGGATCTCTGAACTCCACTCTCACCCACAGCAACTTCACACCAGCGCAGCCTCCTGCCATGTGTCAATGCCAGTCTAATCTCACACCCCACACCATCTGCCGCCAGCCCCCCAATTTGGCATCGGCTGCTCTGCGGGGACAGAGCAAACATGCAATTCACGCCTCTGCACATATTGACCACTTTTCTGATGCCGACTGGAGCATGCAGGTTATCAACTAAGACGCAGGCAGCACTTCTTACAATAAAACCACCAGACTATAACATTTAAAGCTCTTACGGCTATCATGAGTTAATGAGTTAAGCGGTCACAGCGTAAATGTTTGGACCGCAGAGGTTTCATGTTATTTATGGTAGAGCCATGACCTAATATGTGCCTGTTCTGACTGTATATGATGGAAAGTGTAGTGTATTTGTAATGGTCGCCTTTTTCTTCAGCAGCTCTTAAAAATCTGTTGCTCTTTTTTCTCTGTTTGTAGTTGCGTCTCCTTAAAACAGAAACAGAATGGCCCCCACTTTTGGCCCTAGAGACTGTGTTGCTCTTAACACCAAAGTGGTCTGAACAGACAGTGCTGTCCTCACGTTCACATTTTGTTGTTGAACCATCAACCACTTGCTTGAGGAGTCATTGATGTTGAACTTTTCGCGTCAGTGCTTCAGTTATGTGATTATTTTTGTATTTGTATTCATTTGATAGTCTTAAACCAATTTTAAATCATTCCTTATTGACACTCACAATCACGACCAGCAGTTGAGGTGTACAGAAGAAGTAAATGGAATTTAATTTCAAGCCATTGCTTTAATGATACATAGTGAAAACACAATTGATTTAATCACCGTGCAATTACCAGGTATCATGGGTGCCCACAGAAACAAAATGTCTGGCTACTAATAGGCTATTCTATTGGATATTTTTGAAAGCATTATTTAAACTACAACAGCTTTCAGCGTTGTTGAAGTGGAACAACCAAGAGTGGGATATGGCGATAAAGAAACACTCCAGCAAAAAATAAACCTCACCTGTTTTGAGTAATAAACTCTCACTGCATGTAAGGTGGCTTTGGAAAAAAAAGTCAAAGCAAATCAAAATAACCATGAAACATATTCTTCCAAATATTCACATTTTTGCCAAAATATGGCTAACTACATATCTTATCTTTTTTGCCAGCATGGTTGGATGTTTAGGTCCTTTGTTACTGGGCCACAGAAGGAAATGCAGTTGTGTTGCACTCCATTTCAAGTAGATACAAATTGTGAACTCAACACGGACATATCATCACCTTTTAACTTGATACGTTGGTAGCAAACAGTTGCTCATTTACACATGCAGTAGTTACAGAGCAACATTAGTATTCATGTGGAGTCGTGCATGTGGCCACCTGGTAATTATAAGTCCTCATTCCTTGCTGTGTCTTGCCTTGTACTTAAGATCAATCATCATCACCTTTAAAGCTGATATGACTTGCATTGCATTTTAAAAATTGGTTGTCAGTATGGTGATGTCCTTGGATTTTTTTGTTGTTGCAATTTGAGTTGGTGTTGTTTATGACAAATAAACCAGTGTGTCTGCTGCAGGAAACAAAAAAAATATTATCTTATGGTCCCAGTGGACTCCTTTCCTGGAAAGACACCAGGTATTAAAAAAAAAAAAAAAAAAAAGCAAATCTAAAACTTTTCACAAACTGGATTGAATCCCATTTGTTCTACATCAGTTTTTAATTGTTAACAGAAAACTACACATGTACTGTATTCTGGCTTTATGAGATTGACTTAACATAGTTGCACGTCTAGGCCATGTGAGAATGAGAGCATCTGTTCGTTTGGACTAATTGAAAACAGCTTGTTTGGCTGGAAGGTTATTTGCCAAATCTGTACAGTCAGTGGTGACTGGCAGCTAAAATATTTGTTGTGCTGTAACTGTACTTCAAATGAAAAATTGAATTAGTTGTTGCTCGGTCAGTGCTATACAGCTGAGACAGAGGAAATTGTGCTTTCACATGATGGATAAGATTAACTGCATCCTCACAAAGAAGGGACTGAATGGGACTAGCATGAAAGCTTGTCACTAGTCTTAACGGATCAAATCTATATGGTTAAGATGCAGTAAGAACTTTTTCATCCTCTCTTCATCCTGGAATAAATGTACTGGAATTTAATAGAGTAGTCTGGTTTTAAGTATACACGCAAATAGGAGGTTGTAGGCTGCAGGATGTGGTCTGTAATGAAACAAGGCTCAGCCAGCCTTGTAAAAAAAAAAAAAAACAGTGTCTTGAATAACATGTGTCCATAATCTGCACGTGCACGAACAGTGCTGCTACTGCTGCTGCGAATATTTAATTACACCGTTGGAGCATAGTCGCCACCCTACTTTAGCCTTGCTAACAAGGCCAGCAGAGTTCCCAATTATTACAACCGTCAAGACCACTTCTCAAGGGCTACAGTCATTTTTTAAAAAAAATGCAAAAGTGAGCAGCAGAAGGCCTTATTTGATTAATCGGTGCAGCCAGTGTAAAGTGTGTGGCAGCACCAGAGGGAGCAGGGCAGTGGGTAGGGAGCGAGCGCCCCGGCTGGCTGGAGAAGCACTGGGGAAGGCTGTTGACAGTCGCTAACCTCATTAGAGGGGTAGTCAGAGGCGGCTTGTTGCAGTGCAGTCTGCTGGAATGTGTCTCCACCGAAACACTGGAAGGGCTCTGAAGCCTGCTGGTGCGTTGTAGCCGTGTCAGGCCGAGAGCGGAGCCAAAGTCTGTTTGTACCACTGCACTGTTTTGACATTAATTATCCTCCCACCGCCTGCAGGCTGGAGCTCATAGCCAGCTATTGAGAACTTGCTATGTAGTGGTGTCTTTAATTTCCAATGTTGCTTTTAAAATGTTCCTATGTTACTATTTTTGTACAGGAGCTACGGTAGCACTTTTGTCTATCTCCATTATTTTTTCCTATTTCCCTGTTAAGACATCCTCTGTCTTTGGATTGCAGACTTTTTTTTTTTTTAATGTGAAAATGTGTTTACTGTGTATAACGCGACAGTATCTTCAACAGCCAAGTGCAGATCCTGCCAGTCATGCAGTGATGCAATGCAGATTGACACAACCCTTTAAGAAAAATGAATGTGTCTGAACAAAGCAGACATTAGCAGCTGTACTGTAGAACCGGCCTGGCTGCAGAGTCCCAGAACTGGGTTGAGACTCTGCACCACTGGTGACGTCCTGCAGCTCAGGTAATGTAAGGTGAAACTGACAGAGCAATAACATTTTCACCCTCCCTAAATGGCTGCGACGGAAGCGGGGTGTATCCAGAGGAGCAGACGGGGTGGTGAAAGTGGCACTGGGGTACTTATTTATCACAGACTTCAATAAAATGGGTTGGAATCAGCCATGCCTACCTCATATCCTCGGCTTAACTGCAGCAAAACAAATTAATGCAGCTTTACCTGAGAGAAGACACATCACCAGTGAATAACCTGTTGCAAGATAAAAGCACTGTAAAAAGAAGGGAGCCGGGTGTTCATTCTTTTTTTTTTTTTTCCAAGTGAAAAATGGTGTTGTGATGCTCCCAGATTGCAAGAGTGAATACAACAATGCTTCAGCGCTCCCTGGAGAGAGAAACATTACACTATTTACAGCCATGCTCTGTCCCAAGAAGCGGCTTGAAAAACAACCTGTGTCACTCGCCGATGGGATCTGGGGCCGAAGTGATTGCAATGCAAGGCGCAATTATCAGAGCAGGGCGACATGCAGGGGCAGCATGGCATTACAGTAAACTGCTCTCCACAGCCTCCTCACGGCGCAGCACAGCGTCGTATCGCTGATGTAGAGGTGTGTAAAAACAATGAAGTCCAGTCGGTATCATGAACACAAACAAGCAGATAATATAAACAAGTATATAATATCCAAAAATAGAGCAAACATTAACCGTAGTGATAAACTGTGTACACTACAACCTGCTCAAAATGATGACTTTTATTTTTCATTAGGAAATATGTGCCGCATTGAAGAACAAACAAGAGATCCTGTATAAATAGGAAAAATATGTAAGAGAAAATAGATTACATAGATCAAGGCCCTCATACATACAGAGGCACAGGTTCAGTATGAGACAGTAATTTTATGGTCTATTTTGTTTCATGTGATTCACTTTGACGCCGTCTTATTACTCTGTGTGCTATTGTGTTAAAGCTGTGCACAGCTAAATTTGCATCGCATTAACTCTCTTTAAAGCTGCACTACATCGTATTTCATATAGCTTTTTTTTATATTAACAATGGATGAAATGATTGTGTCTCACAAACGCTGCTCTCATCAAACTAATTTCCAAATGAAGCAGGAACCTGGTTTCAGAAAAAGCTCTGGTAAACTGTATACAACCTGCTCAGCACGGCAGAAAATTAGCAGGTACCTGGTGAACGTAACGAAGCATTTAGCAGCTGAAGAGCCACAAGTTTTCATTGTTCAAGACCAAATCAGAGCTAAAAGGAAAGTGGATTAGATTTCCATTTGTCAGGAAGCCAGAAACACGACTCTAAATGAAGGTAAATGCTGGATGTGTAAACAGGCAACTGTTTATGTGTTATAAATTGTAAATTTCCCCACTGTGGGACGAATAAAGGTTTATCTTATCTTATCTTATCTTATAATATGCCATAACAATACGAAGCGACAGTATGTCACATGTTGTGTTTATAGCTTGTTTCATTGCTCCCATGAGCTGATTAGTTTATGCAGCTTTTCGCTCAGCACATCTCAACCTTTTTCAAAAATTCCCTCTGATACAACTATTCCAGAGGCAGTCAGTAAGTTACGTGTGAGGCACCTTGGCTAATGCTTTATAGTGGAAGTCAGAGTATACCACTGATTGTTGGTAATGGGAGGAAATTAGTACAGCCTACATCTGGGTTGAATTACCAATGTGAATTAAGTTTATTGAACACCACTGCTTTATGCTAATTTAATAGAAAACGCGTTAACATGGCTCCTGTCTTTTACTTCTACTTCATTTCAGTTTTGTGCTTGCAGTGCATATTCATGAATGAATGCACTTGATCAAATTATTATACAGATAGATCCAACATAGGAACATTAATAGGGGCCCAGCTGTATTTTTGCCCCAGGGCCCCCCGCCAGCTTAATCTGGCCATGGTGTGCATGCATATTAGCCCTTTAACTAAAGAATGTACAGAGAACGTGACAAAACAATATGACCAAATGAATTCAGTAACACAAATATGCAAAGAAAATGAAATTACACTGTAGGTGTTACAGAGTATGATCAGTGAGCAGTCTCCAATCTATCAGAGAGAAAACATTCAATCTAGTCAACATGTGCCTAATGTATTGGTATTTATCCCACAAGACCATCCTCAAGACATTCCCTCTCTTCTCACACACATCTTCTCATGCTTCCTTGAAAGCAATCAACACTTGAACCTCTGCCGCACTTCCCCTTCCTGGTGATGGTGAAAGTATTTGGAATCAGCGCAAAAATAATGTGAAAAGTCCTACTTGACGTGCTGATGGATGACATCAGATTCAGGATTTCTCTTATATTTCCACTGGATGTGTGCTCTTGGTTTCTCTCCATGTCCAGCAGCCTCTTCTACCTCACTGTGTTTCAGGAAACCCAGAGAATAGACAAAAATGGATCGATGTTTGAACCGGGTTTTCCAGCTATGGTTGTCAAAAGCTAAGTCTGGAGCGTGAAAGCGCACCTATATCATCACACTGCACTACAGTAAACAAGGAAACTGAGGTATAAGACTGCTCTCTACATGCTACACTGAACCAGGGATATTGCTCTGGAGCAATGTCAGCATCCTGGATGCCCTTGGCCGAGGTCTCATGATTTACTATTGATGCAAACAGCATTATTAGCATCATTACTTACTATTATTACTAAACCACAGGCCAAGCTCTATAATGAGCGTACATACTGTACAGCAGAGCCCACATTGAAATGCAAAAACATGCACCTCAGGATCATTAAAAGTGTCCTAACAGGGTATCACTAGACAGCCGCTCCCTCTCACAACAGCACTTACCGTTCTTCGTCAGGCGTTGTGTGCGCAGTAACTGATCATGGTTGTGTGCACATATCAATGTGTCAAGCCCTTTGTCCTTGAGTTGCACCCTGGAACTAATTTGGAGCTGGTGAGGAGCGTGCAACGGGAGCCACAAACGCACCAATTAAACTGACATTCGGCTTTCTGCTCACTTGTCTTTCAAAACACACAAGGGCTTTTGCTCCAAAGCCCAATGAGAGGAAATTCACGAGTGAAATCCCTCGATCCCTGAGAGGGAGCAGAGGCAATAATTACTGGCCAACACATTTGATTTATTGTGGCGCTACTGTCCCCTGACATGCTTATAAAATGCTCCTAAGGCCTGAGTGCCTGAGTGTGATGCAAAGAAGCATCATCCCACATACACACTTTGCAGCGCAGTGTGTCTCCGGCTTAATATTACAACATGGATATGTAACCTTGCTTTGGGTTTACCAAAATGAGATGAGGTCTGGAGGCTTTAAAAGAATAAATTAAAGGGATGGCAAATGCAAATTTAACTCCATCTCTTCTGTGTATCAAATGGACGCAAAAGAAAAGGGGCCATCTTGAGACAGACAGATTGACAAGATTATTGGTGCATCGAGAAAGGAAAAAAGATTGAAGACAAACCTGATATCCCTCTGAAACCTGTGATTGAGTCCCTTCTTGGCACATGTCGATGGCCGAGCCACTCACAAGCTTTAAATATCAGCCAGTCAATACGATGTCGAAATAATGAAATAAAAGGGCAACGGAATATGTATTAACGGGGAGAAGTACAGCAATGTCATTTTGAAAATATGATACAGACGGCCTGACTCAGTCAAATTTGAGATCACTATAAAAATCCTTTTACCGCAGATCAATCGTGAGCCATGAGGTCAGATCACATCTCTTTAAGAGCTCGACACAAACCTCACTTAGACTCAACGCTTCCCTAACAGAGCTTAAATACTACAACATACAGTATTTCATTTTATAGCTCAAACAATGCACAGCCCACTCACCATCACTAAGTAGCATTTATGAAGCAGCCACTTGCAGAAACATGTGGTTTAAAAGGGTCAGCATGCTGTAATCATATGTGGCTGAAATGAGCAATTGCCATCTTGGTTTGGTGACAGTTTCTATGCCTTTTCTTTCTGTTAGTGTGTCAGTGACAGTGGATACTGGGAAGTAGTTTGTGTTGCCTTGGCTGGGCCCTCTTGGCTCATATCATTTGTGTAAAGCGGTGTACAGTTGGCTGTTAAGCTAAGCAAATAGGCACAAACTGCAAAAACCCTCCGGTGGTCCAAGCTGCTGAAATAACACAAGGTGAAGATTAACTTTGCGTTCCAACTGAACACACCTTTACAGTAATATTTTATGCACCACATCTTGCAATTTCATAAAAGAAATTAAACACATCCTTTCTCTGGATGAAAAAATTAAAATGACAGTATATTAAAACTATCCGTGTTGAAAATGGAACAGCTTAAGAGTACATATACAAAGCCTTCAATCTATAACTTACATGCAGTTCTCAATCACAAACATAACTTAATTGTCAAACGCTTTATGATTAAAGTCACATAGAAAACTTTCTTACCATGACAACATATCAACTTATATTATCACGAGAAAACTTGATCAAAAGTTTGCACATCATTTGAAGGAGAAACATTTCTTTTTATGATGAAACACTATGGTTTGTCTCCATAATGAGAAAAATATGTCATTATAACATGAAAGTACTGTATCTCGCCGAAGATAAAACAAGATTTTTCTGTTGAGAAGTCTTCCGTGACAATGTCTTCTTGAGGAAATGTCAAGGATTAGAAGAGAGTGTGATCGCTGTGCATCCTCCCTCCTTATACTACCCACTCGAATAACAAACACCCAAAGTTAGAAAAAAATCAAACGGTGCATGCTTCCAGATTTTCAAACTTTTCATTACAGTGTGTCATTTTCGGCAGAAGCTCTTATGGTGTTGTGGTCACCTCAAGGACTAAGAAGGAAGCCAAGGCCACAGTGCAGCAGTAAGCACTTGTTGCGGGGCGAAAGGCTCGAAGCTCTGCGCTGATTTGAATTCATTCAGCTCTACAATATAATTCAGCTTTCATGGTGACTTAAGGTACTGAAGCGTGCACATTTCAGATGGAGCTCGTGTGAGGTTATTCTAACAATATGGAGTTTTTTTGTTTTGGAGTTTCAGAGCAGACTGTTTTCTTTCTCTCTTTTAAATTCTTGGCTTCATGTTACAGATGACAAATTCTCTGGCACCTGCTTCCTTTTGTGCTAGCTCAGGTTTACAGAGAATAATAACAGCTGTCATCCTTTCGAGCAGAGCCATTTCAGAAGAGCGACTTCACATCTCAAGACACTGAACGTCCTTGATTGAGTGAGACTACAAAGATACGGTCATGCAAGTTTTTTATCACATTGTCTGCAAGCTCTGAGGTTGATCAAAGGCCACGTTAATGAATAGGTATTATCCAGTCTTCATTATTGGATCGTTTTTATTACCAACACCAAATGAAAGCTGTCCTCACTGCAGCCTTGACCATCACCATCCTTTTCACAAGATGTGTCTATTGTGCAATTTTTCACCCAGCTCGCCTATTGATGGACCCTCCTACCATCCAACTCAGTCTTTTCACTGTGGCTGCCTTTAGTGCTCTCCATCCTGATAAAATCTAGATGACACCTTAATAAAGGCTAGATGACCTTTCCATCACAGAGTGGATCCGCACACCTGACCGCCTGGTGGAGGACCATACAGCGGTTTTGCTCTGTATTATTACGATGGTGCTTTATTTGCCACTGATTGGGCAGGAAAACAAAGGATCCATGCAAATGCGTCGGCCTATTTCAACACAAGTGGACAGCTCACCCCTGCAGATGTGTTGTGCTTGATGCAATAAATTGAATGGCATATGGCCTGTGGGCAGGCTTAAATGAAAACTATGAAAACATCACTGTGTGTGTTTTATAAGCAGTATTGAATGCACATCTGCCAGCATTGTAGTAACAACAGTGTACTTTTCTGAGAAAGTCTTACATCTAGTACAGAATATCCAGTGTGGAGGAGCAGAGGAAGGGCCCTACCTAACAAACAAAATTGTCTCACAACACATTCAAATTGATTTATTATTAATTTTCTTCTTCTTTTTCTGGCTCCAAGGTGTTTTTAATACTTTATGAAACATTATGCTGTATCAGTGCTCAGCTTGCTCAGTAAGATGATAAAATACAGTAACAAATGGCTCTTTTTCTGTTTATGCATATTAAGACAACATATTATAGTGTATATACGGGCTGTCAAATATATAAATATTTATGTCAATATTAGCGAATAAATCAGCATAATTGAATGTGCAACATGAAGTTAGGTTTCATAATGAGCGCTGAATTCTTGCATCCCACTCTAACTACACAACGGTTTTAATGTGATTATGTTATAACCTCTGCATGTTTTAATGCTCAGTTTGGCCATCCGGCGTTGTTTGCTTGACACTCCTGACCTTCTCAAATTTCCAATATTTTTAATTTCTATTTTAAAGCCGACTAAAAAGATTGTAAAGTTGAATGTTTAGCACTGGCTTGCAGCTGGTTTAATAGGTTCGTCTGACAACGCATGAGGAAGCTTGATAAAACTTTACGGTACAGCATTTCATATAAATAGGTTTTTGACTCAGCCTGTGATGGATTCTATATCTCTCTGTCTGTGTGTGATAAACATTCATATAGATGCCACTTATATTTCAACTATTTTAAAATTGTAATATGGTGAGATGGTAAGACACATAGCAGTCATGATACATTCACATCCTCTGAATCAATTCAGATACAAGTTTTCAATATTTAATAGCAAAGACTTGCAATATAAAAGGAAATAGACAAGATGTCCTCATTTAATGGATAAGTTTGAAATACCATCATAAACGTGTTTAAACACAATGTTTTTCAGAAGATGGGTGCAGGGCTCAGCTTGGTGTGACATTAACATCTCAGTTTCAGTCAATACATTTCTATTTATTGAATTCATAATAGTGCTTGGGGTGTTGTTTACGCATTAGCCACAGGATAAAAATGAATCCACAAACATGTATCCATGCTTTTATGCTAATAATTATTCCTTTTTTTTCATGTCAGAAAAATTGCCTGCATTCAAAATCATCTTGAAAGCTGTAGCGCGGTTGAGCAAGATATGGCACAGTACTTAAGTATTTTTTCTAAAATGCAATCAGGACTGTGTGTATGTTATGGCCTGTCAAAGGCAATTAACACAAGCTTGTTCATTATTAAATTAAAAATAATTTATTGTCAATTTCTTTACTCTCCCTTTTCTGAAAGTAAACAAACAACAAGTATCATTACCTTTTTTTAGATGGAATCAAAGAGCTGGCCAACAAGTGAAGGGTTGAAAATGACACCTCTCATGCAAATACTTTTTAAAAACACAAAAGAGCATGACTGTTGCATTTGGGTGACATATCCACACCCTTACTTTTACTAGGCTACATGAATTGCTTCCTTGGCACTAATTATTGGCATTAGACATAAATTACATCCTTCAGAAATGTCTAAATAAAAAAAGTACTTCTCGGTGTGACTGGGCTGACAACTTCTGTGTCACCTCCAACTCCTTTATTCAACTTTGTTTTCCATCGTAAAACTTTCCCATCATTGTTTTCTGCTGTTGCTGCTTTCCAAGATTTTTATTTGATCTCTTTTCCTCTTACATTATTGAACCACTATTCTCTCTCTCTCTCTCTCTCTTTTTTTTTTTTTTTTTTTTTTTTTTTAACTATTCTAACAAATGACTCAGTGGTTTATTTTCACTTTCAAATATTTTCCTCCAAAGTACATTGGTTCAATTGCTTCGATTTTTCTAAGTCTTGTGTTGTCTGCAAAGGGCCGCAGACAGACATGGCTGCTGCTTTTCATGTGGGTTGCCACATCATCATGGTGACAATATCCCTCCTACTCAGTGCTGAAGATCCACCTGGTGGCTTACAAACCAGCCAAAATACAAAAACTTTAAGCCATTCTAAACACTCCATCTATTCTTAACACACTCAGGCTTTTGCACCTTAGCCAAAAATCTGATGCATTCTCTTCAGACATGCAGTATATCTATCAGATGCACCAGGAGTTGCAGCTTGTAGTCACTTGTGCAGGTGTTTGAAAGATTCAGGTATCTCTCCATATTACATATCCATTTAACATGTCAAATAATAGGTAAAGACATGTTAGCAGAGGCTGATTATGTATCCAGTATGCTATGGTCAGTTTTACCCCTGAAAGCAGTCTCAAAATGTCCCTGCCATGGTTCAAATCTCATGTATCAACCAGACCTTTTTTTTATCAGTGGCCTGTCTGACCTGTGGTGTTCCCCAAAGCTCTATCAATGGTCTCCAGTTGTTCTCTATATCACGTACAAACACACAACTCAGTGTCATTGTGTTTGTGGATGACACAAATTTATGTAACATTAAAACCCAGTAGTGCTGAAATGATAATAATAATAATAATGATAATTTCATCATGGCTCTCTGTCTACACTTATGAAACAATCATCAATATTGTTTGTCAATATTGTTCAGTCTTCTAAGTTGATCTAATGACATTAAGCTCATTGTTTAACAATAAAGCACAATAAATATAATAAGAGTGTTTCAGTGGTGATGGGCACATTTTTCTGTGTACCATGAAGTAGTGATAGGGCTGTGGCTTTTAAGACCTCAACACAATGACATAAACACATCACCAATCTCGGAAAGCAGCAAGAAACAGAAGAGCTGTTCCCCACCTACTCCCCTTTCGTCTTCTTTCCAGACGCAGGTTACGTCTGTAGGCCGGCTGCCGTTTCGAGGCTGACAGCTCATCAGCATGAGTGACAGGAAGCCGTCCACTCATGGGCGAAGTGGGAGCTAACAACACACTTCCTGTCTTAAAAATGGGTCTGTGAGAATAGTATCAGACAATGTAATATATACAGACGTACAGTACGTGTAATGCATTTTATAGGATCCTTCATTTTTGAGTTACAACCATGTTAAATTATGTAGTTTACTGTGCCTAATAAAAGACAATGAATGGTCAGGAAATGTTCTAACAGGATAAATTAGGGTTTATGTGCAGATTTGTCAAGTATTTAAGCGATAGAACTTTTTAAATACGGTCATGCAATGAAATGTAATAATGACAGTTTCAGTTTGTGCTATAGTCAGCTGCACCATCAGTAAACACCACTGCTTTTTAAACTTCTTTTTCTTTTAAATGTCCTCTTTTTTCTGTCTGGTACCTTGCCTGTGAGGCTGCTTGATTACCTTCAGCGCTGAAGCGGGGGGTATGTGAAGTCTGGGCAGGGCTTTAATCAGGGTACCAAAAAATCCTGATGAGTTACTGATGATGCAGGGGAGGCCTGGCAGTCTGCTCCTCTGGCTAAGTGGAGCAGGAGGAGCAACAGCTGCAGCCCACAGTCTGGTGGTCAAGCTGATTCAGTCTGATGTCTGAAAAGTCCGGCTGGTATGATTCTGGCTGTATGGTGAAGTCCTGACCTTGAGGCAAAGATTTGACCCTGCTCAGATGTCGCCCATCACCCAGGCTGCAGATGCTAATGGCTCTATAGTGATATATCTGTTAGTTAAGACCACCAGTATCTACTGATGCTGAGGCTTTTAAGTGTCCTAATGGAGGTCTACAGCTATGGCATTGAATAATGGTATTACTGAAGTTGTCAGCGGTCTCTCTGGGTCACTCTGAAACAGATCCCAAAATTAAGGGAAGTGCCTATGCAGCACAAACGCTGCTGGCGAGCTACCGTGATGAATTGGTGGGCTATTTTCAGCTGCGATCCCAGCAGTGCAGCTGGCGCCGTGCCACCGAGGGGTCGGGCCGATAACTTCAGATGAGGCCCGGGGCGGGGGGGGAGGGCCGCGCACTGGGCCTCGGCCAGCTCTCTGAAGTGGTTCCTCCAGGACGGCAGATGGAGGACTATGTGAGCTCGAGCTGCGTTCCCACAGCTCAGTCAGCCGCTCCAGAGGAATCAACCAGCTGGGCTTTGAATCATCCCCGAATCATCTGGCTTCTGTCGCTGCAGGTCCCACCAGTGAAATCAAAACTTGCTCTTCCAGATGGAAAGACAGACAATGCACAATATGTCCTGGTGCACGCCGTGTGACAGACTCGTGCCTGCCACAAATGAAGCAGTGGGAGTAGACTGCAGATGCAGAAGAGCAGCGAGTCCTTTGACTGTCTTGCTATCTAATGCACTGTAATTACTTTACTGTAACGTGTCAGCACGTACAGCATGATTTATTTGACGTTTCCTCAGATATCTCACTACAGTCACGACGGGATCAAACTGGCCCCTTAAAGTGCGCAGTTAGCAAACAGCAATAATTAATGTCCATAAATGAATCCTCTGCTGTGAGAGTGCAGTGCAGAGGTGTTGTTAGGGTCTTAAAACAGTGGGAGCTCAGCCCAGTGCAGGAATCTTTAGCTTGTCACCTGATAATTGCACGGTTTTTCAAGCTACTTCAGAATAAAATTTAAGATGTGAGACACTCTGCTGTACCTAAAGGTTCTGGTCAGGTGCTTTCTTTCACAACATGAAACGAAAATAAATGAACGCAATCCGAGTTCTCATTCAACTTTGGTTATTTATATATTCAGCAGCAGGAGTAAATCCCTCAGAAAAAATACGAGCCTTGATGCTGATGAAGCAGGCATATGCTCGACTATATGTTGCCAACCCTTTGTTCAGTTTTGAAAATTGACCAACCCCAGTCTTGTAGCTTCTGCTTCTACTGTGTGACGAGGGCTCCTTTTGAACTGTGACAAACTGTGTTAACTCTGTGTCCTATCTGTCTGTCTGATACTCTGCTCTTCTTCACCTCTCCAGCAGCTCTTTTGGTATCTCGCCTGTCTGTCACACTCCTCCTCTCCTCTCCTCTGCTCGCGCTCTCTTCTTCTCTCCTCTCCTCTCCTCGTCGTAAGAAGGATGCAATCAGCAAACGATTAGATCATAAACACATCTTACTTATCAATTTATCTTCTGCGTAGACCAATTATTTAAACAAACCGACATCAGATTATACAAAAGCAAACCATTAATGCACTATTCCATCCCACAGGAGATAAATAGTCATCAGTGCTCATTAATCCATATGGATTGACAGTCACACACAACAGTGACTCTACTGGATGCCAGCAAACAGGTCAGAATTCAAGGCAGCAACAGATGTACATTAATCAGTATTTTATGTATGACTACCCCTATTTATGACTTACTGCAGTGTAATCAGTGGAATCTGTGCTCTCGTCATCTAAAAACATGTATCTTCAAGGCCTCATCCCTTCCTCTGTTGCACTCTCTCTCTCTCTCTCTGATGATTTATATAGCTATAATTATGTATAAGTGTGTGCATTGGAAATAGTTGTTTTCATTATATTTCAATTTGAATTTCTCAACCTGAAAAATTGCAATTAAAAAAACAGAATAAATCAAAAACTGAATTTAAATCACATCATTTTTTATTTTTTAGCTTAAATAATCACGTTGAAAAACTGAATCTGAACTGCATAATTTAAAATTTAATTTATTAGTTTGGAACTGAAATTGAACTCATTTGCTCTGAAATTGTATTTGATTCTCACTGAAAGTTCAACTCTCTGTACAGCCACACTCTTCTCTCACAATTCAAATTCAGTTCTTGCGATTCAATTTCAGTTTACCGAGACACACATCTGGTCGCTGAGAAAGAGCAATGAAGTGCAGTTTCACAGAAATCCTTTGCACGTACTGTAACGACTATTTTCTCTCAACAATATGAACGACCAGAGTACTTTGAGTTTTGTGCCTGATTTGTTGCCACCTTGACATTGAGCCCGAATGGATTACAAGAAATAATGGCCAGAAGAGACATACTGAGTTATGGTGTGAAGGGTGTACTGCTGAGTGACCTGCTAATAATGGCTAACACTGTTTTCACATTGGAAAGTTTGCTACAACATAACTAGGATTGGCCGTCTAGTACTGGCAGAAGCATTGATCCTTACCCATGACGGAAACTTATGCACTTCAGCTTGTACCGGTCACATCACGGCCTACATAATATAACTCCACACTACTTTATACAGTGTTCTGAAGTTGCAGCAGGGGGAAGAGAGAGAGTCACAAGAGGGTTAAATTGGGGGAGAAATAACTCTATTACTCTGTTGAGTTCTTTCTATTGTCCAATTTTCCATACAATTACAGCAAGAGCCTAGTGGACCAAGTTAATAATGTAGACTGCATATTGATCCTGAGTGTTCAGCAGGTATCTAAACCCAGAGGACATTGGTTTTAAATCATATACTTGACCTTTTAGCATTCTGGGTAGGTACATTAGGAAGCCCTTACCCTCATGTGTTGTGTCTGCCATCAGAGGACAGTTCCAGAAGGAGTTTGTATTAACAAATCTTTGGGTGTACAAAAGCATTGTATGCAGTTAATTTCTGCAGTATACAGTATAAATTGAACAGATACTGCATTAATGGCTAAGCCAGCAGCAGGAAGACTAATAACAAACATGCCCTATATAAATGCAATCTATTAATGTATTCTTATATTCATGAGCCGCAGTTAAGACAATGGGGCACATACTGTAACACAGATGTAAATGACTTAACCCCACTCACAAAACACAGGAATAGAACTTTTTAAAACATGTATGTGGATGTACCAAATGTATACAGTAGGAAGAAAACAACCAAAGAACGCAGGGTGCATATTTCCAACTATAGCTGTGCAATTCTCAATTATCTATCTTATTAAGAGAAAGTGTTTTCATTTGCATCCAGCTTTACATCAAAACACACCCAAGTACAGCGATGATATTTTTTTCAACTGAGTACAGTATGCAAATAAGGAAAGATGAAAATGTTCAAAAATGTTCTCTTTCAATGTTGAGAAAAAAAACCTCAACAAAAAAACTAGTCATTTGATCTTTGGCTCGTGTATAAAGTTTGGGCTTTGCCTCTCTCTTTCCCCTTGTTTCCTGTTGTTTTCCCTCCCTAGTGTGTCATGTTTGTCTCAGTCTGTCTCTGTGTTGCTGGGCGAGGACTTCGGGGTTCCCTCCTCCTACCTGCCCATCTGATCTTCTGCAGCTGCTGATTCCCCTCACCTGCACCTAATCTCCTGATCAAGCCCTGCAGTATATAACCCTGGCTCAGACAACCCGCCTCGCTTCAGTCTTCAGCAGCCTGTTTGGCATCCTAGTTGTTTACCAGATTTAATCAAAATTCCTTATCAGGTTTTTGAGTTCTCACAAATAAACAAGTGACTGTGTATGTCACCTCTTTGGCCGTGGTAATTAATTGCAGAGTTGATCTGACTTTGTCTTTACTTAATAATCTCAACCTGAAGATTGAGAAACAAAATGTGTGTGCTGGTTTCACGCTAGTGTCCTGTGTGAAACCATGAATGTCGTGCAAGATACAGCCCAACTGCGTCATCTTTGGCACAATCTGTAAAGAGAGGCAGGTGTAGTGAAGGACAAGACAGCACTGCTCTTTTGTAGAGTCCTGAGACCTGGACTAGTCCTCTCTCAGAATCCATGTGGGCTGATGCATATTCTGGGGGAAGGAGATAAATATTTAGATAAGTCAGTCATCTTATAATTGACTCACATGATAAATAATATTTAGATTTATTATGACTGAAACCTCACCATCACTGGTTCAAGCAACCTTGTGGCTGCCATTATGGTTGAAATGCAGAGCTGCCAAGAGAAGCATGTAGTAAAAGCTAAAAACCGATTCTGCATGAACACTTTTTGATGTTATTCAAACCGTCTACATATGCATTTATTGCATATATTATACTGATAAGGCATGATTGTGTGATTACTATCAGGTGTAACTTACACTTGCAAATGACAAGGAAGTAGAAATTAAAAAACATAAATTGGTGGGTTTTTTTTTTTCATTTTTACCTCTTTAGTCAAGGTTTTGTAAAACTTGTTTTTTCTTTTTACAAAATGAACCAAAACACTGACAAAGAGAAAGATATGGGTTATTTTTACTTTTTATCTTGAAAATGCCTGTTGGGCTAAAACAGCAGATATAAAATATAAATCATCCATGATGGAGCTGGAGAACCGCCTGTGATTTACTTCAGTACAAAGTTTGATGTGTTGCATCCCCTTTATGAAATATCTACAAAAGCAATTCTTGGCACACTGTTATATAGTCCTGAACATGAACATATACCACTGGGACATTTTATGGCTGGAGTGCACTGGAACCAAAATATTTCAAGCGCCAACGAGCACCACTGAAGACTGGACCGCTAATGATTTTCAGCATCATACTGTACACAGTATGTTGGACCTGGCACCAGCATGTCCTGTTCATGGATGTTCTGAACTCGGTTCACCAGTGTTTGCCACTTGGCCTCCATCTGGATCCCCATTAGCGGTGGAAGCGGTGGTGCAGTTCAGTACAGGTGGTTAATGATGGTTGGTCTCCACAGTTTCAGATTCTTACACTTCCTTTTCTTTTGCAGCAGCATTCAAAGTTTTCGGTAGATCTGTTTTAGAACAGAAACAAATGTTAAAAAAGAAATGTAATTATAAAAACCTTACCCTACCAACCAACCTAAACAAAACTGCCAACAGCCATAAAATTGACCTGTATGAAGGCTTCAGTGTTCAGCTTTGTTGACATTCAGGAGATTTGTTAATCCAATTATATGTTGATTATAGAGGTCAAAGTTAGTGTTGGAGTTTCACCAGACTGCATCATATTAAAAGGTATTTATTTTTTTATTTATTTTGCCCTACTTTATGTAAATTGAGTGGACAGTTTGTTATAGATCATGTAGCCTACAGCTAATTCCTAGATACACTGTACATATGAGTGAAGTTACACTACGTGATAAACGTGCACAGCACTGTGGGTGCATCTGTCTCTTCATTACTGTTGTAACTTCCAAAACCTGATAACACACCAACGTTGCACATCTCACATTTTTGTCAAGATGATTCCGCTGCTTTCAGCAGAACAAGAAGCTGCTGCTGATGGTGGACCTGATGAAGCGGCTATGTGTACTGAAGGAATCGCACCAGCTGTCAGTCTCACACAGTCCTGGCTTCAAAATCATGTCTTGAATTTCATCATTGCTGCACATGGCCTTGATTTGTTTGTTGCAGATGCAGCAATGAATTCCCACCTCTTCGCCTGCCAGGCAGGTAAGCTAGCACCGGCCCTTTTCCTGTCAGGAAAATGGTGGACATCCTGGCAGGCTGGTGTTAAACACAATAATTCAGCATGAAGAAAAATGTTGAAGTGCACTGTAAAACTACCAAAAATAAGAAATTAGAACTCGAACTCGCTACTAAATCTAAATTGTGAGAACTGAATGTGGAAGTATATAGAGTTGAATTTACAGTGTGGATCAAATCGTTTTAAAGCAAGTGAGTTCGATTTCATAACGCTACATTCGGTTTGAAGTTTATTGGAATTCAGTTCCAAACTAATTAATTGTTTCAGATTTTATGCTGATCAGATTCAGTTTTTCAATGCAATTATTCAAGGTAAACAATTACAATTATTAAATTATTAAAACATATGATTCAAATTCTGTTTTTAAATGCACATATTCAAGTTGAACAGTTAGAAATCAAACATAAATGAGTCAAATTTAGTTCTAGTGATACATAAGGCATTCTCACTTCCTGACTCATCTGGTGCTACAGCAACAGGAGATTACTCCTCCACCTCCTCTATTCTTGACTGCACCTTGTTACCTTCACCCTTCTTGCTTTTTGATAAAGATTCTTACATGCATAGCCTTCAAGTCTTGCCTTATTGAGTTAGGTAGCCAGATACCACCAGATGCCAACAATGAACTCTCTCTTGCACAAAACGCACATGTGCAAATAATGCAAAGTAGATCTGACACACAGAGGACACAAAATATACATTTTGGTCAATGATATATCATTTTTGAGGGCTTTAATGTATGATCAAAATGACAGGTGAATAGATTTATTTTATTTTTCTATTATTCTTAATTAAAAGAAAACTGAGTTCCAGTACTCTTCATAAAACATACAGGGCTGTAGCCTTGAATGACCAGGCCTGATGGGACCACTGGTGCAGTGACAGTCCTGATGTCAGGAATTCCTCTCTGTCTCTGCACTTGTCACCAGCTAGTCAAGGGCAGCACACACTTCGCACCATACTTGACATTTTGTGGATCTGAGCGTGTGTGTGGGTGTGTTTTGGTGATAGAGGGCCCAGGTTTAATGAGGCACACCTGGCTCTCATTCATAATGGAAGGCAGATTTCATATTAATTAGGTGGCGGTCTCAGTGTCCGGGGTGATGTCGAACAGCTGTAGAGATCCAGTTACGGCTGCATAATGTATGATAATCTCACATTTATTTAAAACAAAGCGGGTGAAGTCTTCATTGTTTGAGCAGTAAACAACAGAAAGGCAGCCGATCCACTAAAGGCTGAATTAAAGTCTTAATGAAGCAAAACAAACTTCAAAAGACTGACAGTTTGAAAGAAAATTTCTTTGAAACCTTCAAATTCTTAGAAAGTTTTTATTTCCTCCCACTGAAGCATCTGGTGGGTGGCCGGGCGAGTGTCACTGTAGGTGCATGCGGCAGGTATCACCTTTGCCTTGTGCAAACGTGATCACGGTTGTTACTCGGTGCACAAATTTACTGCTTGGTAAAACCACAACTTGATTTTTTTACACTTCTGTTTGGGATAAACACAAGAATCACTATGGTTAGGATTAGCAACCCCTATTTCCTAAAATGTCAAACAATTAATTTATGTCACTAAAAGGACAGCATATTGACTTTTTCTGTCTTGAAGCTGCAAATTATGTTGATCCCAGTTTACATTTGCTAAAATAAAGAAACACTCAAAGTTGCGTTCCTTGCTTATAAATGCCCTTTCCCTCACAGTCTACCTTGACTCATCGTAGTCTCTGTGCTCTGCTCTGTGCTGTAGTGGTTTGTCAAAATAAAAGTCCTCTGCTACTTTCATGTTTTTATTGGGGTGGACAAATGCATGTGTTCTCAATATTGCATCCCAAAATCTACGTCTATGGTCTCAACACCTACCCATCCAAAGATTCGAGTAACTAGTAACTAGTGCTCGTGAGTAGAGTGGATAGTATCGCCGCCTGTCACACAGAAAGCCAGTTTCAATTACCCGACACGGAGACTTGACTTTAATGTGAATTAAAGGAATAGGAGTAACGGAATATCTGATCTTAACTAAATGTCTTTAGTGTGCAAAGTACATAAAAAAGGCTACACTTATTTTTCTTCCATCTTGCCTTTGATGACTTCTGTCACAAAAAAGAGCAATAATCATAATATCAACCTTTTGCACTGAATAGAATCTGAGAGTCTGACCTTGCTCATTGAAAAAGAGAATTTCATAAAACCTGAGATGAAATATGCAAATGGAGGCCCTTTTTGTTAAAACATTTTAGTAGGAGTTGAAGTGTATTACGCCCAGTGTGACACATTCCATACCTCATTCATCTGACAATACCGTTACGAGACCACAAAGGTTCTTTTTTTTTTTTTTTTAACGCGCCATCCGAGACTGCATTGGAATTCATATCTGCAGCAAACCATCTGGGCATCTGGGTGTGAATATGCTCTGTCCCACGTTCACTTCTGCACTCGTGGAAAAAAAAAAAATGATTGTGTGAACTTCACAACTTTTAACAGGCTGCAGTGAGAGTTTGGAAGGTGTGATTTAGAGTTTTAGAGTGTTTGTGTGAAAAAAAAAGTCGCAGCTTCTCGAGCAATGTTCTCTGTGGCCTCAAATTTAATGACACCTGTGTGAATACATTCATTTGAGCATATGCCCAGATATGCAGATATAAAATGCATTGTGCAGTTACACATGCTACAAAAATCCATCCTGCTGTGTATTTACACTGATTCTGGATGATTCATCAAGAGCAAGCACTCTCAAGTTATTATGCCATAGAGTATGTAGTTATATGGAACTGTGTGAGACAGGATATGATGTGACTGTAAGCAGAAAGTTATAAATATACTGTGTGACAGTATGAACAAAGAACTAATAAGACAAAGAAAATATCTACTGTACATTTTAAAGACAAGAATAACACTAAATGCAATGCAATGCCTCTGGCTAATATGTGGGAGTCAGTCCTTAATATGAAGGTTAACATTAATTCTAGTACGCTGGTCATGCTGCTTAAGAAAGATTTGAGATTAAAGCCTCGTACACCCACACAGGCATTTTCGCTTATTCTGGCTAATTAGACTTCTGCTTGGGTTCAAAACTGGCGGAGCTTTGCCGGGACTTAAAGGAAGGCTCTAAAATCCATGTCCTAATAAGGACGACAAGGGTGTAAACGGTCCCACATTCTAGGTTTGAATCCAGGTGGCAAGTGAACAAGATAAAAACCTAAAAAAATATGCTTGTTCTCACAGCTCAACGCACTGCAGCTACAGAAAACACAGGCAAATAGACAAAACACAAGAGAAAAGAGCTGACAACACATAGGCAGAATTACAGAACAAGCTGCAAATATAGAATACAAAACAAATAAAGAAACATGCTGCAGATTCAGACATCACACAAGACACCTGTGTGATTGGACCACAGATGTGAAATGGATCTAAATTGTTAAGATTTCAGTCCTTCTTGATTTGGCTAATGGTTATTAGTGGCAAAGGTAAGTGTGTTTCACTGCTAGGAAGCATGTTGAAATAACACATTGACTGACCATGAAGGGTAGAAAGCATTCTTTGAGCGGTTACTCTCTCAGAAATGTAACGGAAAAAAAGTAGTAGTTGTGAATTGTAGACAGACTTTACCTGTTACAATGTAAACTATGCAGAGAGATACTTGCAGAATGTAAAAACATTGATTGGCCAATGAGGGGAAAAAAATCCAGTGCCACAACTGTGAGGGCGAATGGCAACAAGGGAAAGGACCCAGATGCAGACTTCAATGTTTTATTCATGAAATGTCTTACAGGCAGGTACAGGTAGGCAGACGGCCAGGCAGATCAGGTTGGTCGGACATCCAGGTAAACTTAAAAGACAAAACAAGAAAAACAACGAGGATGAACTGATGAAAATGGGCTGATTAATAATCTGGAGGATTTATGAGGAAAGTAGGGATGAGTGAATAGGTGGTGGGAAAGGTCAGGTAACAGCAGGGCTTGATGGGAGAAGCGGGAACAGGTGAGTGGGTGGGTGGGACAGTCCAGTGAAAGGAGGGAAAGTCCAAGGACATCTGGTGGTTGGATTGAAAATGACAATGAAGGGGCCTAGGGAATAGGGACAGGCTGGAGGGGAGGGACAGAGAGACAAACTGTGACATCCTGAAAATCTTCTTCCTAAAAAAAATATACAAGTTTATCAGATAATAATTAGTAGGCGTACTTGATCATTGGTCAGCAACCACAGCCAAATTGTTATTGGAGATAGTGTTAGGTTTGTCACAGACATTGGTTAATGTCCTCCTTAGTCTTCATCCTGAAAGCCCTTTTTCTTGTATTGTTAAACGTTAAAAATACAAACATGTAAGCTAAGCAGCCAAATGGGTTATGCTATAATAAAAGATCTATCTCTAAGATAATAACATCTGCTGGATACAGAAACCTGTTTCTGTTTTGCCTATGTCTGACATCAAGGACTTATTTTGAATGACTATGAATTTCGAGTGGTGAATCTGCCCCTTTGAACTGGGGACACTTGAAGGAACTGATCTCTTTTTTATAGTAGTTGCACCAATGCTTTTTCCTTTGTCAAGTCCAAACATCTGCTGGAGGAAGGTCTCTTCATTAATTAGGTTTGCAAATGTAGAGCAGTTAATGTTCCAGACAGATTTGGCTAATGCCCCTGCTCACGTGGCCAGTGACTGAAAGGCCGGATGAGAAATATCAGTTCCAGGCACCTCCCACTTCCCCCGTCCTGTGGGTGCTCACTAATAATTCTCCCCTGACTTACTATCCTTTGGGCACATTGGAGAATTTGATGCATTGGGAACTGTCACACAACAGGTAAAATATTTATTTTGTTGGTTTTGCGCTCGGTTTCTGCTGCCAGGGAAGGTTGATGTATTATACAAAGGGCTCCACAGTAGCATTGCATGACAGTGTACAACAAAACACTTTATGACTCAAAGTGAAATATGATATTGATTGATACTGTGGTATGTTCACCTGACAGCTTGCCACAGGGCTGCGAGGGCATCTGTCAGAAGGATGGTGAGAGGCTTATAGTCAAAAAATACAAGTTTGCAAACACATTTCCATATTAACTCTAAAACAGACTTTTTTTCCCCGCATAATAGAACTCAAAATGTTTGACCACTTATACAAATGCATGAAGTCCAGGTTATTTGATGCTTCCTGTATGATGCATTACAAACTGGCAGCACCAGACTCTTTCTCTATCACAATGAGTTATGTGACTGTATCATATTCTCTGGTCCATAGCTTCCTCAGCAGGTCGATACATATGTTTAGAGACAAGCTAGGAGAGCTGCTGCACTGTACTGTGTGCTTAGTATTTTATTTATGCATCAGACTTGCTATTAGCTATGCATAACACCAAGATGCTGTGTATTGCTGACAGCTATTACCAGTCTTTACTTGCATATTCCTCTTCTTATATGAGGCTGGAGTCTCTCCCAGCATGCACTGGGTGAAATCCAGAGAATCCAGAGCAAACTTTAGCAGCACACAGAGAAAGGGACACTGGGCTGGGAGTTGAGCCCAGGCCCTTTATGCGGAGAGGCAATAGTGCAAACCACTGAGCCACACTGTGGCACCCCTGGACATTTTTTGATTTTGTTAATTAGCTTTTCTTCATCCATGTCTTGGCGTACTGTGGCCTACTTACCATAATTATAAAGATGCACAGTGCCATGAAATACAGTAGGTCAAACACAGTGCTCTCAAAAAGCAGCTGTTTTGGTTCTCTTTTTTAATGCTCCAAAATCAAATTAAACTCATATTGGAGGTGGCAGTTGAAGCGTTCATTTAAAACAATTGCATTTCTGATGTTTTGCCCCAGAGCTGCAATTAAACATTTCTGCCGCTCAGCTGCACAAACTGACCAGGATACATAGTGTTTGATTCAAAGTTGACTCTGCGGGACAGCTGATCAATCCCAGTGACTAAATGATTACTCTGTCAGGTGCTGCGACGTCTCGTTTTAAAAATGCACGTCCTGCTTTAGATCAAAATGTTCCTCCCAGTGGAGTTACAAAATCTCAATCCACCACCACCCACCATCCTGGCATTTGCTCAATGATTGAGGCCCTGCAAACAAAGCTAAAATGCCTTGTTCTTAAGCCAACAAAGCAGATCACAAGCAATAATATGATTACATTAACACATATTAACACATTATTACTGCTCCTTTAGGAATTTCTGCAGCTCAGAGGAATTACATTCATACTGGACATTTCCATAGGACGTGATTTACAATCAATGCCAACAGTACCAATGCAGGAACTAGTGTGTCCTTTTGTAGCGAGTGGAAAGTAAATTCACGTCTTGCTACAGACAAAAACAATAAAAAATTTTTTTAACATGAACATAATCTTTCAGCTAACCTCAATCAACCATTTAATTACAGTAACCATAGTTTGTTATGCATACCTGCATTAGCCACTGTGAGGCAGCAGAAACAAGCTGTAAACACTCTTCAACCGACATACAAATAACACAATTTTATTGCATGCAGGTGACATGCCAATCCTTTCCATTAACCTTTGTAGAGAGCAAATGTGTCCAAATACCACGCAAAATGTCAGGTGATGTATCAAGAGCGAGAAAGTCCTTGTAGGAGACTAATGTTCTTGTTCTGTGTGAGAACCTTCACAGACGAAACATTGACTTGTAAATTAACGGATATAACATATTTACATCACAATGTATTTTATGTCATGTGACGTATTTATTTCCACCCAAACTATGATCTTTTGTTAAAAGTAACAGTTGTTTATATATATGGTTAAAAAAGAGTATAGTTCTAACGTTAAGATGAAGTTGAATAATATGTGTTTAAAACATGCAGCTGTAATTATGAATGTATTTTATTTTGAAATGTTTTATTGTGAAGAAGATCCTGGTATCAAGCGTGTGTAATACTGGTCACTTATTGGTTCAGGTGGTGTTGTCGGACCACGAAAAAAACGCGAGAGCATGAGTTTGTGAAGGTCGCTTGACTGAGTAAGTGTAAAACTTATGAAGTTATGCAGACAAGTGAGGTGTGTAGCTTGTGTTTTTTTGACTATCTGCCCGACAGTCTAGAGCAAGAAACATCCTACCTTACTTCTATGAGCAGCTGGATATTTTCAACGCGAAACTTATCACGCAGTTGTTCATAGTTAGCATGTATGTTAGCATTGTTAGCTTGTTAGCTGACACGTGTTTATGTTAGCATTCATTAGCTCAGTGAATGGACTATTAGCTAAAGTAAAGCTAATACAGCTTGCGCTCTAAACTTTAATGTTCAGCGTTTCTGGACTAGGGACGCTGAAGACTTATGTACAGTGCTTGGTGCTGACTTGGTAAGCCCTTGCTCAGACTTTCGTCGGACTGCATGCCGCTGTGACCGCGCCATCTTGGACACCTGCCGTCGCTGTTTCTTCACCGGAGGACCAGATTCTGGTAGCGCTGCCGAGGCCGCAGTACCGGAGGAGACTACGCCGTTTGGATACCTGTGAAGCTGCAGTTTGGACCACTACTGTATAAGGTACCACATTTTATTTTGGTTGCTCTTTTGAGTGAAGCGGCCAATAAGTTTTGGGTCTCACCGCTCCCGAGCACCGTATCAGGCCTGCAACGAGGTTTGAGTTCAAGGTCAAGTAGGTTATTTGTGTGCCGGCTTGTGTTGAGAGTGTGTTTTTGAGAGTGGGCCCACTGAACATTGATGTAACTTTGAGTTTAAGGTACCTTGCATGTTATGGTGTTGCAATTGTTAAAGTGTGATTTTTGTAATTATTTGAATTTGACAAGTGGTTTCTCAAGTGAATCTTGGATTTCATTGTTGTAATTTTAAATGGTTAAGAAAACTAAATGAGAGAATTCAGTCTCTTTAAACCTTATTTCAGAGTGAGTTTGATTATTTCCTTTGCTCTAAAGTGTGTATTTCTGTAAGAAATATTTGTTATATCAGTTAGGAAAGGAGAGTGTATTACACAGGAGTTTACACATAAGACTTTATATTTTATTAAAGGTGCAGTTTCTACTCTAAGACAAATCTTGAAAGTATAAATATATATAGGAGTGAAGAAGACAACTTACCGTGAGAGACTTTTGTTACACAGTTGACTAGATTAACGAACTCAGGGCCCCCCAATTATAATAGGGATAGGTGGGCTACATAAAATGGAGGCACCGCTGGGATTAACAGTGTCTTGAGTTCCTAACTGCACCAAATCAGAGTTAAACAAAAAGCTTTATTAGCACAGTCATTAGAGCAAAACACAGGAAAAATGGAGACACATACCATGTGTGCAACTAAGCTTAAGAACTGGTGTCGCGGAGAAGCACTAGAAGAGAGTCATGCATTACTAACTATTGTCCCTGAAAACACAGAGATTGCACAAATAGAAGATACTTTGCAGACTATAAAGTGTCTTGGACGTGTACGAGTTAGGGGAAGGATGTTAAGTGATACAGCAGATGAAGTGCTCGTGCTTTGTGAGTGCAGAGAAAGAGTGACAGATTCAAGTGTTCCAGTGGAAGTGCTTGCACCAGGAGGATTGACAGCATGGCCAATCTTCATCATAGCTTCAGGTGCTGAAGATGACTTTAATACTAAACTAAGTGCCCTACTGCAGGCTGAGGGAAAGTCCATGGAAGATGTGCAGGGTTTATTCGCAGCACCACAGCCAGCCTCAGATCCTACAGAGTCCCTCCTTCGTGTTGTTGGTGACCTGCTAGATAAAACAACCAAGTCTTCTATGGAGAGTGGAGGATACCGCCGTCTGCGAATCTTTTCAGGTACAGTGCCCACTCCAGCTGGAGAAGAACAGTTTGATCATTGGTTAGAGCAAGCTTACCTGATGGTTGAAGAGAGTGATGGTTCCTCAAAAGATAAAAGGAGACGAATAATGGAGAGCTTAAAGGGGCCAGCACTAGAGATAATAAAAGCAGTGCGCTTATCTGACCCTGATGTTACCCCCGAAAAGTGCCTAGAAGCTCTTGAAAGTGCCTTTGGACTGGCCGAGTCCGGAGATGACTTATACTTTACTTTCAGACTACAACAGCAACAACCTGGAGAAAAATTGTCTGATTTCTTGAGAAGACTAGAGCGTTGCTTGTCAAAAGTGGTGCAAAGAAGTGGTCTACCAGCCAGTGAAATGGATAAAGCACGTCTTGAGCAACTGCTTAAAGGTGCAGTTGATGCTGACTTGATGTTAATCCAACTGCGATTGAGAGAAAGGAGGGCCAACCCCCCAACATTCCTTGAACTACTGCGTGAAATCCGCGCAGAAGAAGAATATGAAGCTTCCAGAGCAAAACTAAGTCAGTCACGCACAGTTCATGCCAAGCTTCAAGTGGAAAACAAACAGTCAGAGATACAAAGTTTAAGAGCTGAAATAAAGGAAGTAAAATCAATGTTTGCAGCACTCGCCACACAGTCTTGTACAAACACTGAAGAGAGGAGTGAAAAACTGCCTGCTAACCCAGAACCAGCTACAGAGACTAGCATGAACCCTGAAGTAATTGCTCTTAGAAAACAAGTAAAGCAGTTGCAGCAAAAAGTAAAGTCAAAAGTGTCCTGCCAAGCTGCAACTCCACCAGCTGTAATGACTGTGAATGCTTCAAACAGACAGTCAACTGACACAGAGGAACGCTTCTGTTACCGTTGTGGCGAAAATGGACATATAGCGGGAAAATGCAGAAGCCCTGAAAATCAAAACAAAGTTATTCAGAGACTCATCCAAGCTCTCAGAAAAGCCAAAACCAATAACTCTTCATCTACTGGTGACATTGCACCAAAAGAAACTGACTGTACAGTAAGAAAGAGCACAGTGGACAGGTGTGACCACATAGGCATACCAGAAGGCTTAATAGGGCCACCATCCTTGGAGCCACTAAAAGTTAATGGACATTTGTGTGATGCACTCTTGGACAGCGGTTCACGGGTTAGCATCATCTTTGAGTCCTGGTACAAGAGATACCTGTCAGACACTCCCATTCTTCCGGTTGGAAAACTGAACATCTGGGGTTTGAGTGACTCCAGTTACCCTTACCTTGGCTACGTGGTGGTAGACATGGAGTTCCCGAAGAAAGTTGCAGGAGCCCCAACCACTTTGTCAGTCCTAGCCTTGATTTGTCCTGATCCGCCAGGTCCAGATCAGACACCTGTGATAATAGGGACCAATGCTGAAGCGAGTCTCCCTAAGCGGTTGGCGCAGCTGCGTGAAACACCTCAAGCATCCGTCGCCCACACTCTAGGGATAAACAGCACCTGCCCTGAAAAAGAGAAAGAGATGAGTACATCCAAGTTGCCAGAAGATGATGGCATAGGTTGTGTCAGGTGGGAGGGCCCCGGACCCCTGAAGGTCCCTGCGGGAGGCAACTTTAAAGCAACCTGCAAAGTTGCGTTGGAGCAGCCATTGCCTAATGAAATGTTGATTGTTGAAGCCTCTCCCATGAACCCTCTTCCTGCAGGTGTGCTGTTACAGTCCATGGTGATACCAAGCAATGCTGTGGATGTGAATAAGCTCACAGTCCTGATCCAGAATGAGTCGCTGAAAGACGCAACTATAGCAGTAGGCACTGTTATAGGCCGCCTGTGTGTTGCTGATGTTGTAACAACAGTGTCAAAACAACAGTCAGAATCCGAGAGATTTGATGCCAGTTTGATCGACTTTGGCGAGTCACCTGTCTCAGAAGAGTGGAAAACAAGGCTTCGTCAGAAGTTGTCTGAACGAGCAGATGTCTTCTCCCTACATGAGCTGGATGTGGGACTAGCCAAAGAGGTGGAGCACACCATTCGCCTGTCAGACCCACGACCATTTCGTGAGCGCTCCAGACGCATCGCTCCTGCTGATATTGACGACGTGAGGCGTCATATCCAGAAGTTGTTAGCAGCAGGCATCATCAAAGAGTCCAAAAGCCCATATGCATCTCCCATAGTGATTGTCAGGAAGAAAAATGGAGAAATAAGGATGTGCATTGACTACCGTACGCTTAATAGCCGTACTATTCCTGACCAATACACTACACCACGCATTGATGAGGCTCTGGACTGTCTATCGGGAAGCAAATGGTTCTCAGTCTTGGATTTGAGAAGTGGCTATTACCAGATACCCATGACAGAAGAGGACAAAGAAAAAACAGCATTCATCTGCCCTCTTGGGTTTTACCAGTTCGAGAGAATGCCACAAGGCATCACAGGAGCACCAGCAACCTTCCAAAGGCTAATGGAAAAAGCAGTTGGTGATATGAACTTGCTCCAAGTACTAGTCTATCTTGATGATCTGATTGTCTTTGGAAAGACATTAGATGAGCATGAGGAGAGACTCTTGAAAGTTCTCGACCGACTCCAAGAAGTAGGACTCAAGATCTCCCTTGAAAAATGTCAGTTTTGTCAGACCAAGGTCAAATATGTTGGTCATATAGTGTCAGCTGAAGGTGTCTCAGCTGATCCAGCAAAGATTGAAGCTGTTACTACCTGGCCTAAGCCCACCAACTTGAAGACCTTGCGATCCTTCCTAGGATTTTGTGGGTATTATCGGAGATTTATCCACAACTACTCCTCCATCGTCCGCCCCTTGACGGACCTCACCAAAGGATATGCCCCCACCCAGCGTGGGAGGAAGCCAAAGAAAGAACAAAGTAACGTCTACCTGGATGAACGAGACCCATTTGGAGCCAGGTGGGATCAAGAGTGTATGGAGGCCTTTGAGAAAATAAAACACTGTCTCACAAACGCCCCTGTCTTGGCTTTTGCTGACCCCAGCAAACCTTATGTGTTGCATGTGGACGCCAGCTTAGCTGGACTTGGTGCTGTCCTTTATCAGGAGCACCCAGAAGGATTGAGACCAGTTGCATTCGCCAGTCGGAAATTGAGCTCATCTGAGAAGAACTACCCCATCCATCAGTTGGAATTCCTGTCTCTTAAGTGGGCGGTTGTTGAAAAATTCCATGATTACCTCTATGGAGCCCGCTTCACTGTTCGAACTGACAACAATCCCTTGACCTATGTCCTTACCTCAGCGAAACTCAACGCTACAGGGCATCGTTGGCTGTCGGATTTGTCAGTGTATGACTTTGACATCATCTACAGACCTGGACGAAACAACATTGACGCAGATTTGCTATCCAGAATGGAGCCAAGAGAAGGAGAAACTGAGTGGCAAAGCATCTCTCAGGCTGGTGTTAAGTCTATATGCCAGAGAGTTGGTGTTCTTCGCTTCCCTGGAGACTCTCCTCGGTATGCTGAACAGCTCGGAGCTCCTCCTGACTGTATCCCTGACGTGTATGTTTGTCCTACACGCTTGCAGATCAATGCCCTGGGACAAATGTCCAAGCAAGAGTTGATGGCTGCCCAAGGTCAAGACCCCCTGATAGGACCTACCATACATGCACTCAAGTCTGGCAAATGGCCAGATGATGTAAAGTCCAATCCAGAGATTCTGTCTATTAAAAGAGAAATGGGAAAACTGGTCATGAGAAATGGGCTACTCCACCGTGTGAGTACAAGTCATACAGGAGAAAAAACAAATCAGCTTGTGCTACCTGCTGAATTCAGAGCAGTTGTGTTGAAATCTATGCATGATGACTTAGGTCACTTAGGAGCAGAAAGAACTACTGACATGCTCAGAAGTAGGTTCTTCTGGCCAAAGATGTCTGTTGAGGTTGACCAGTACATAAAAAACTGTGGAGAGTGCATTTTGAGGAAAAGCCCATGCCAAAGAGTTGCCCCATTACACCAGATTGTAAGCACAGGACCATTGGATCTTGTTTGCATTGACTTCCTTTCCATGGAGCCTGATTCAAGAGGAATCAGTAATGTGTTAGTTGTCACTGATCATTTTACCAGATATGCTCAGGCTTTCCCTACCAAGAACCAAAAGGCCCTTACGGTTGCCAAGATCTTAGTGGAAAAGTACTTTGTGCATTATGGCTTGCCAACACGGATCCATTCGGATCAAGGAAGAGACTTTGAGTCTCGACTCATCAGAGAACTGTTGAAGATATTGGGCATACGCAAATCACGTACTACCCCTTATCATCCACAGGGTGATCCCCAGCCAGAACGATTTAATCGAACTTTGTTGTCGATGCTAGGCACCCTGAATCAGGAAAAGAAAAGGCAGTGGAGTCAGCATGTTGTGCCCCTGGTACATGCTTATAACAGCACCAAATGTGACGCAACAGGATACTCCCCATATTTCTTAATGTTTGGAAGAGAAGCCCGACTCCCAGTGGATGTATGCTTTGGCACATGTCCAGATGACCAAGGAGAACACCAGCACTCTTCTTATGTCACCAAGTTGAAAGAGGATCTACAAAAAGCTTACAAGATGGCTGAAGAAGCTTCCAACAAGCTGCATCTGCGCAACAAAAAAGCGTATGACAAGAGACTTGGGTTTCAGAACCTTGAGCCCGGTGACAGAGTGTTGCTGAGGAACCTCGGACTAAAAGGGAAACACAAGCTTGAGAATCGTTGGTGTAACATTCCCTATGTAGTAGTAGAGAAGATGCCAAACCTGCCAGTTTATAAAGTGAGACCCCAGAGTGGAAAAGGCAAGGTGAAAACCTTACACAGGGACAATCTCTTGTCGATAGGAGACTTTGTGCGGATCCCAGTGATGGACCACACAAAGGAAGTGCAGAACAGACCAGCAACTCGAGGAAATGCCCAGAATAGGCATAAAAGAGCTAAAACGGACCACTCAGCACAAATGGAGTGTGAAACGTCAACTGAGTCCTCAGATCTTGAGTATGAATGGCCACAAGTGCCGTACAGAACACATCTGGAGAAAGTGATCCAAAGAATGAATGAAATCAGCACAGACAGATTAAAGCAGACAGAAATTGACATCCCAGTGGATGACAGTCTGTCCGAGAGAGAGAATCCTCCTCTGGCGAATCCTGATATTGCTCCTGAGACTGAGTCAGAGCCTGAGTCTGATTCAAGCCATGAGGATGACAGACCACAGTCTAGTAGTACTAACAGACTTATGACTCCAAAACAAGCTAGACCTAAAAGAACAGTCAAACCAGTTTTGAGACTCACTTATGATGAGCCAGGAAAAGCTAGAGATCAACCCCTTACTATTGTACACAGAGGTGTTACCATAAAGATAGGGAAATGTTAAAGAAGACCTGTAAAAAATAACCCTCATATATTTCATGTGTTGTTCAGTCTATTAGTTCTGATGAGGACATCAGACGTTCAGAAGGGGGAGGGTGTAACCAGGTTAAAAATTATAGTTCATTGTTGGGTAATATTGATGTGTGTAAGATGAAGTTAAAATATATATGTGTGACTTAGTTAAAAGTTGTTTATATAAGGGTAAAAAAAAAGAGTATAGTTCTACAAATGTGTTTAAAACATGCAGCTGTAATTATGAATGTATTTTATTTTGAAATGTCTTATTGTGAAGAAGATCCTGGTATCAAGCGTGTGTAATACTGGTCACTTATTGGTTCAGGTGTTGTCGGACCACGAGACGAGAGCATGAGTTTGTGAAGGTCGCTTGACTGAGTAAGTGATGGAAAGTTATGCAGACAAGTGAGGTGTGTAGCTTGTGTTTTTTTGACTATCTGCCCGACAGTCTAGAAGAAAAACATCCTACCTTACTTCTGCGAGCAGCTGGATATTTTTCTACTCAAAACTTATCACGCAGTTGTTCGAGTTAGCATGTATGTTAGCATTGTTAGCTTGTTAGCTGACACGTGTTAGCATTCATTAGCCGCATTCATTAGCTCAGTGAATGGACTATTAGCTAAGGCGAAGCTAATACAGCTTGCGTATACAATTCATTCTAATTTTATGATTAATAACTGTTTAAATACCAACGTAAAGTGAACAATCAGGCTGTGATTTAGGCAAAGATCCCCAAAACAAAGCATTGGCTCCATTGCGAGAGGACATCATGGCTGTAATATGCATCTACTAAATAACACTCTGAGTTGGACCCAGGACTTTGTGGTGTAGTCTGATGGTGATACTGCTGCTTATTCAGCACCCAGAGACCAGTAAATCAATGATCCTTTAACTGTTAATCAATCACAAGTCACTGCTATTCTCATAAGACCACCGTAGCTTCATTACTGCTCAACAATTAACACTGCCAGGAGAGTGATTGGTAGACTGACTGCCATGATTAATGTGACTATAAAATGGGAGGGGGTCCAATGAATTAAAATGTAGATGTCAATTAATTACAGGATAGTCATTAATTAATTATAGGAAAAGGTTTAGTGTTTGGTTGCTTTCTCCTAACAAATATCAGCATGGTTTGGACTGAAACAACTCAGTCCTACATCAAACTGTGGAATAGCTACATTGCTCCATGGTGCTAAACATATTAGTTTCATAATAATGCCTTTAAAATTGTGACATGTCTATGACTTTTTGGCCTATTCTTTTTCAATTGCCTCCGTCCACATCATTTGACTGTCAAGTTTTTTTCTAAGACAACACAAAAAATGGCAGCCATTCCTCTTATTCTCAGTGGAAAATGCAATATGTTGAAATAGTTTTGGCATTAAATTGCAATTTGATAACATTTCTAGCGAGACATGTAAGTTCTATTTTCATAATCCTCATTCTGTGAATATATGATAAAGATATATGATCTTTAGTTTAGTTTTAGTTGTTATGAAGATTCTTTTGGGTCTTGCCAAGTTTTTTTTTTTTTTAAATACAGTGTTTTCTATCCTTGATAAGGCGATGGTACATTTGATAAAGTTAAAAAAAAAAAAACCCAACCCAATTTATTTTTTATACAGTGATGATTCATTTCTCCTTTGGATTTCCAACAGACTAGGTGCATTGCTAGCTCTTCATGGACGTAAGGAAGGGACTCCTTGGACCCCTGTTTCGTGTTTTCTGCCTTTGGTGGCCTTCATTCCGTTTCATATATGCCACTGATTGGCCACAGTCCTAACCCTAACTTGCCTTTGCAAATTGACAAATCAAATCGGACGGTACATTATGCATTGCAATGGACCTCAACTGTTATTTAACTTAATTATTTATGCATGTCAAATTTAATTTTTCATCTTCATATATTTGGCGCACTTCATTTCTCCAGGTCTCCTCTGCACAGTCAGTATTTCTTTTTTTATATGCCATTTCAAAACTATTACTACTCAGTCCTGTTGTATTGGCTAATAAAACACATTCTGATTGAATGGGCTGTGTCAATCTGACATATAATCCCAAAACCAAGAATCAAGAAGAAAACCAAGAAGAAAAATCTCTAGGGTTGTGTGGATGGTAGTCTGTGCATTTTGTCAGAAGTCTACTAGATATACTTATATTCTTAGGCATCTTTGCAGCCTGGCCTCTTCCTTTAATGATAATTAAAGTGATCATAAAGTCTCATACTGATGTTTCTAATTTAATAACATAGCCTCTGGTGTTTTGTTGACAAGTGGCCATGATACAGGCAAAGCAGGATAATAAATTCATTCAGTCATTCAGCTTGCTATTGTTTGCACACAACTGACACAGATGTGGCTCATGAAACAAGATGTAAGCGGTACCTTTGTACTTTTAAAGTGTAGCCTCACAACTGCACTCAGCCAATAAAGTGATGGCAGCTAGTTAACTTATTTGCAATTTCTTGTTTGGGCCAGAGGGTCAGTGGGACTTCCAGGCATGCAGTACGCAGACATAAAAGGTTTGGTTATTGTGTGCTAATTGTATACTAAACATTACTATTGCTATTATTTTAATTGGCTATTATTATGTGAAAGTAATTATTGTACATATATTTAATTAATGATTTTACTTAATTCTTGGCTTAAGAAGAAATGTCATTTAAAAACCTCAGAATGATGCCTCTGGATTTGTTAAAGATAGATCATTTTATATTCATAAGAATATGTGGCTGAGGTTATTCAATCTGAAATTATCTTTCTTAAAACATAGAATGATAGATGATTAAATTCACTTTTTGTGTGTGACAAGGGAAGATGTCTGTTTTTTTTTCTTTTCCACTTGGCCTCTGCAAAGACTCCAAAATCACAATAGTGCTGGATCTGTCCTTTTCTGTCCTAAATCTTGTTAAAGTCTGTCACAAATCAGTGAGCCTGGTAATTGCTATTTGTCCTCTCTCGTGCCTGGTATCAAACTGTTTTCAAGCTGTACACTTGTGGAGGCCCTGGACTGTTGCAATTGATTTTTTGGTAATCAGTTGTTTATAATCAGACAAACGTATGGCTCCGAATGAGATCCTAATTGAAAATGATTATTGGCGTGATTGCAGAAAAGCAGGTAGCGGGAAAATGGTGAATTATGTGCTGAAGATGAGACGACTCAAGACAAGATCACAGCACCTCCTACACACTGTGGTCCCAGATGGCACATTTACAGTAGGTCTTTGCAAACACAATGAAATGTCACACATAATCCCCACCTCCCTCTTGCATTGTTCCTTGTGCTAGATTTTAGCATTTGCTATCTTCTATGTATGTTCGCTCAGTTATTATTATATTTTCTTTGTGTCCTTAGTTGCTGAGTTTAGCATTACACTACCTTGAGACTCAATAGTGATCTGATAACAAAAGAGCCGATAAAGTATCTAATCAGCTGTCATGTCTTACTGTAATGAGTGAGACTTTATTGGTTTTTTGGACAGAAGGCTGTGGAGGACAGTGCTGTGAAGTCAATAAGTCTGGCTTTGTGTTCATATCCTTTTGCATCCAGGCTCAGTTCATTGGCACATTGAGAACTCAATTTTGCACATTTGCATCAACTCTCTGCCAAAGTACCAATCACAGGGGAACCTGTAACCACACTTCCAAAGAAAAAAAAAACAAAAAACTGAATGCTGATTAAATTTTAATACAACAACCTGCAACAACAATGAAAATTCATGTAAAGGCAAATGCCAAAATGAAACAAAAACCACAGTCAACAATAGCAGCTCCATGCCATATTTTAAATGAGATTTTGTTTCTGATAACAGATTTGTTACATGCGTTTTCGCCATAAGACTGTAACATACACTGAAAATGTCTGAGTTTATGGTGAACCCCTGAGAGACTGGGCAACGGGCTGAGGGGATGTTTTGACGTTAGGTTTAAACTTGCTGCTATCATGCCAAAAATACAAAGCAGTCCAACTACCACAGATGAATCTGAACAGTTTAGAGAAGCCTTCAAATATGCTCCTCTGTAAACTTTAAAACCCCCAAAAACTTGTTTTCAAAACTTGTATTAGCACTATTACTTCTCTCTAACATTAAATATTCATGACTCAATAAGCAACAATTAAAGTAAAAAAAAAAAGTTCAACGCTCAGAAAACTCCTTGTATGTATATGTGGGTGTGGTTTGATTGACACCAGCTGACAACATGACAAACAACTGTCATCAGATTTTCCCTCAAGTGATGCAAAATCCAGATTGGTGCATGGAAATACATGACATCCCTTTTCCCAGCTAGACCAATTTAAACAGCACAAAAACAAAAATACATTTCTCACATGAAATATCCAAAATTGTCTGAACTTTGTTTTCAGGGCCTTTAAACTTACTAACCATAAAGTTAGGGTGCTTGGGAGACAGATGAAAATCAATGCCGAAAAGGCTGAGATGTTGCAGCTTTTAGTCTCCAAATCCTGTGGATTTACTACTTTTCCCAGCTCAACTCAAACCAACACTGTCTCATATTAAAACCTCACCTGGCTATGGTCCATGCCCACATCTTTAAGTCTGCAGTCCAGCTTGTAACACACTATCTGTTGTAAATGTGTTGTCTCCAATCAGAGGCAGAGGTACCCTGATCCCTGTTGACCCTGATGCCATGATCAAGCTTTTTTTTTTTTTTTTTTTTCCAGAGCTACTGAACAGATTTCACAACTGGTTTGGCAGGCAGGGTGGTGCTGATTGTGACAAGTGAACAGGTGCCATATTTGCAAAACATCCTAAGGCGAAAAGTAGCTCCTAACTGGCTGAGTTAGGAGAAACTGCTTAAAATAATGAGTCCTACCTTTAAGACTCCTAAGTGTGGTCCAAAAGCAATTCACAAAGCATTTTAGCTCGAAATGAGCTTGTACCCAAAGTAAATGTAAATCACAATCTGTCAGCTGCAGGTAATGCGCCTTGTTGAGCCAATGTTGTGGAATAATAAAATTATAAATAACTTCAAAAATCATATTCTGGCAGCCTTTTAATAAGGATACAGTCAAGTCACCAACATACTCAAACAATCCAATAACACTGGAGATGAATATTTGCATAACTCTGTGCTACTTGGACAACAACAACAACAAAAAAATCCAGTTCTGATGATCTCAGCCTCAGCTGTCAGAATTATTATGCTGATGCTATTTGATGCCAGACACAGTCTACTTGGTCAGTCATAATTTTCCTTTGTCTCATGTACTGTATGAAATCCTTGCTATAGCTTATGCAATATACTAAATATTTTTATTATTATAATTTTTTTCAACCTACCCCAACACCCATTCATCCATCTAGACCAGTCACCTGTCAGACACCAATCACTGTGGCCAGAGCAAATAAGCTCATACATGAAAATGATGTCATCCATGCTGTAGCAACAGGGTCAACTGCATCACCTCTCTTGGCCGGGAGTTCTTGTTGCTTCTTATTAAAAGTTGCTCTCCATAGTTTTGTGAGTAGCTTTTAAGATGAAACACTTAGCTAGGAAGGTTTAGTGCCATTTAGGAGGACGCCTAATGGTAACATAAGATCCTTTTTCAATATAGCCCCTGATCTTTATGAATAAAATCCTTGGAGTGCCACTTAAGTGTCCTTTGATGGAACAATAATTTCAAAATCATCTACAATACGGCCATTTAGATGTGAAAAGATTTTCACTTCTTGTGGAAGAAAAAATGGCTGGCTTTGTATTCTGAGAAAGGATTTGGAGCCTTTCCCACTGTCCCATAGCCAAACTTGTCTTTGTAGCCAGCATTCAGCAGCCATTAGCTGTTTATAGCAAATGTCTGGTCATTCTCACAGAGTTTATCTGCAACAATATGACCGGTTTGCGTTGCGTCCGTGGCGGGGAGTTTGCTCCTGGTATTGCTTTATAACAGGCCCCTGTGGAGACTGAACACCCTTTTATCCCTTCGCCTCAAGTCGCAATCAGATAATTGTTTCTCAGAGCAACCATTTGAGACTCCAAAACCATGTAATCCCCAGTGCTGCTCTGATGGCGCTCTGATGGTGCTACAATAGCAGGAGACTGCTTGAAACTCTAAGGGTCTCATTGTGAGCTTGTTTCTGAAAAAGGAACGCTTTTCAGAATTGTTTATTATTAAGATAGGAACTACAAGTCATGGTGAACTTTCACAAAGACAAGATGCGTTTTTTTTCTCCAAATGTTGCACTTTTGTTTTGATCCCAAAGGATGTTTCTGGAGAAGGAAGAAGTTATACATGTCAGCCTTTGTTGTTGCTGTAGTCGCTTGAAATGGATGAAAGGCCCAATTTCTTCTTCAATTGGACCCAAAATCTGCTTTTGCTACCATTTAAAATCCCGTTTTTGCATCATGCAACATTTGCAGTCCTTCACTGAGTGTCCCCCTGGCATTTATCATTACTATATTACCTGTCAGCTCTCTGCCTCTGTCGTGTTCCTTCTGAGCCATATGGGAATTTCTGTATGCGTGTTCTACTCGACCAAGACACTCTTTTCCTGTGTGGGCTGCTTTAAAGATTCAACTGTAACACTGCTGCGCATAGAGCGCCAGGATCCCCGGCAATATGGTGGCATTTCTCAGGGAGGAGTATGTGTTACTTGAAATTGTGAAAATCTGGGAGAAGAAGGCGACAAAGAGAAGCGAAGAGGAGAGAAAATAAGAGAGACGAGAGGAGAGGAGAAGAACCTTTAGATTGACCTTTGGAGACAGACACTGTGAAATCACAGCCATGGCATTTCAACTAAGCCAAATTATATTTAGAAATGAAATGACTAATTGCAATAGAGAGCTCCAATTCCCACCTCTCATTATTTATTTCAACTAAATCATTACTCAGAGTAAAGAATTGATTGAAATGTATCAAGGATTTTTTTTTTCTTCTTTCGCTACCTCCCCAGTATATTCTGTTAGGCAGCAGGTTATCACTCCACGAATGCCTCTATTGTATGATCAAGGAGGGAAAAGAACAATAAGAGTTTGCATTCAGGTGTAATTTTCCTTCAGTCTTCCTCTATGGCGAAAACTCTATTTATAAACCGAGCGAACACACTGGCTACCTTTCAGCTTTTCTGCTGTTTAAAGTGTTGTTATTCCCCATGGGCAATCAATTTTTCATGAGAGCTTTTGGTTGCAGCCCTTAATGCTTTTAAAAGCATAGAGGGACAAAAAGCTTTCCTGCACATTGCTTTTGTTTTTCTCATTTAAAATGTAATTTAAAAGAGGAAAATTTGCTGACTGCTTGCAGAACAAATATTTAAAATGATGAGAAGTGTTAGCAGTAACACCACGAGCATACAAATTGTTTTACGGCACTTCTTTTCAAATCACTATCTATTTCATTCAAGTTCACAAAGCAAAAGCTTCCATTGTCTCTTCAATGCAACACAGCACTTTTATAATTTGTGACCATCTCTTGAGGATTTTGATGCGAGTTGATCATTTTCTTTTCAGTTTTTTTTTCCTGCTGCAAACAGAATATAGCCTTCATGTCAAACTGAAGCAGAGTGATTTCAAAGTCACCACATTCTGTACAAATCAGCCAAGGCCACCGCCTGCAGCCTGCAGGTGTTGGTCTGTTCGGCAGCAGTGATGAGACATGCAGTGCCATGCGCTCAGCTCCGAGGTGTCAGTCACGTTAGAAAAGAACCACTGTCTGGGTGAGTCCCATTCCCAGCCTGGAAGCCTTGGGCTCTACGCCTGCGAGGTTGACAGACAGGTGCTCTGCAGATGGAACCAGCTTGAAAGAATGCAGCTGAATTCGGAAGGATAGGAATTAACTCAATCAACTAATCAACTAAGGGAGGTAAAATACCCTCTATACACTAACAATCCCTCTGGAAACCTATGAAAATAAGACCCAAGATGTAATAAACTAGAGTTACACTCTAAATATGGTTGGATGCATTTGCAGTTGTAAATCAACATATAATGGTGATTTTAGAAGAATAGAATAAAATCTATATGTTCAAAATATCTATATAAAGACTACAGTTACATCTGGTCTCATGTTTGTAAGGTAGATTGTCCACCTCAAAACAGAGAAACTCAGAGTCAGGTTTATTAGTAGATTCTCATGTTTGCTTTGGTGTTGTGCTGCAGACTAATGCTAGTATTGACAGTGATGATGTTAAATATATATGGGGTGCCTCAGTAGCTCACCTGGTAGAGTGTGTACCGTATATTGAGTCCCTACTGCAGCAGCCTGGGTTTGATTCCAGCCTTGGCCTTTTACTGCATTTCTCTCCAGCAGTCACTATCATAATAAAAGCAGAAATGCCCCCCCAAAAATAATAATAATGGAAAAGAAAATTCATGTGTATGTGATGGACAACGATTATCTAACACCCAACGCTGTGTTGTTTCACTTCATAATGTTGTAAAGTTTACTGTCGCTTTTCAAAAGTCAAGTTTATGTAATTTGTTCGACAAATGCCAGCAAATAGTGGAACCACCAGGTTTTCACCCTGAAGCCTGTGTGTGTTTAGGTTTATTCGAAAAAAGGGGCTTTTGTTAAGATAAACTAAATGTTCATAAGTGAAAATGTTTTGTCTGGTTGCAGTTGACTTTCTCTGTGTTGCACCAAGGCCAGAATCTTTTCCCAACCTGAGCCAAGTTCTGTGAGTTTGCAATCGGATATTTTAGCAGACAAGAAATGAAACATTTTATAGATACGTTCATTTTCAACATTTTTCAATTTGCCAAATACATCACGTATAAACATTCTTTCGTTGTTCGTCTTTATTATTTCAAATTTCCTGTGGCAAATTAATTATATATAAACTTAGCCTCTACGACACAGGGTTGAACTAGCAGGTAGCAGGAGTGATCCACAACAGGAACTAAAGTGTGAGGATCAGCTCGACAGGTCAGTCACATCTAACTTTGCCAGACAAAACTCTACAGAGTTGAACTGCAGGGCAAAGAGAGACAGAGAAACAGAAAGAAAGAGACGGACTGAGAGAGAGAGAGAGAGAGAGAGAGAGCGATAAATGAGACAGAAGGAGTTTCCTGAGTGTTACACATGAGTTACAGATGCAGCGGTGAAGTCTCGTCTCTTCACCTGCACAAAATGCACCCAGGCACTAAAACTAGCACCATCCCTGTTCCTGTTAGGAAAACTGTGAACTCAATGTCCTGACAGGTTGGAATTTGTGTAGCTTGCACAAGCACAACAGTGTATCAAGGTGAAAAACTGTGAAATCCAAACTAAAACTAGTTAAAAAAATAAGGACTCACCACGACCTACTGCTGCACAGTGTGCTGTGAGGAAGCTGACTCTCTTATGTGATCTGATAAGATGCAAAAAAAAAACATACATGTATAGTATAGAGATATAAATATATGTAAGTATATATCTCTATAGCTTTGCAAACATGTAAAATCAGACATTAACTTTTCAAAACATAACTTGCATGTAAAAAAATGTATAAATCCAGTAATAAATTCAACTTACAAGTTGCTCTTTAACCAGCTGTGACTTCTGTGACTTGTAGCTTAAAGCAACTCTAGTATCTAATTTATCCTGTGACTGTGAATACCACTTTGAGTGGGCTATGATTTGTATCTATAGCACCCTGTGATTTACATCCGAAGCATGTTGCGATGAAAGTGGTCGGTAACACTGACGACGCTGCGATGTGCGATACCAACATCTGATCACAAGTGTGGAGGCTCTGAAATGTTTATTTGGAGTTGTGTGTGGGTGTGATATTTGAAAATCCCACTGCAAAAATGAGTTTTGTGTTGTGCCTGTGAATCATTCCAGGCAGGCATTTTTATTCAAATACGCCTATTGAGGCAGTCATATTGAAATGCTAAAATAAATCTTCCTTGATAACATAAAACAGCATGTAACCATCATGCTGATGTCAGTGAAAGAGATTTGGCTCCGGGAAAAAGAATCACAGGTGTTTAATTTTTCAGGAAACGAGTCAGGTCTGAAGTATATATATTGCATGGGCTGTGCCTGGTAATAAAATTCACATCTGAAGAATGCTGTCAAATGATTAATACAGCAGAATGGGTTGTGATTTGTGCTCATTGTGGAAGGAACAGAGGAATGGTACCATGCTAATCTTTCAAAAAAGACATGAATAATGACAAAGCGTTGTGATGTAAGTAGGCATGGTATGTGGTTTCATTTACAACTGCTTACACAGATCTATCATTCTATTCTATTGTCTCTTCCCTCACTTTTGCTGTTGAAAGGAAGCCGGCTCTGCAGCAAAAGCTGTAAACCAGTGACGCTGCCCAATACTTATTTTCCTGCCATCCAGCTGAAATTGTCGAGCTGTTTCTCCATTTCGGCTTTCACTGTAAATTCATGTGCATATATCAGAAGGCTATCTGGCCCCGGCTCTGTGGGCAAAGATTGTTGTCCAGGCCTGCCGATCTAATCCGGGCCACACTACTTGTTGTATGGTAAGAATAATGAGCAGATTCTTGGCTGATGCTGTGAGCATGCCAGAGGCAAATCTGCCCTCCATGTGTCTCTCCAAGCATGAACACTGTGAACAGGGAGACCCAAAATTTTTCCAAGTGCACAGAGGGATTGCGGACATAAGGGAAAATGATTGAATGCACTCTGAGACATGTTTGAATACAGGAAGGGGCTGCAACTTGTATATTGTTGCATCTTGAAGTGCGTATAAAATATAATACTGAGTAGCAACTTACAGTATATGCATGTGTCTTTGAGTTAAGTTATTACTGATTTATTTTGTATTGTTGCAGATATGATATGGCAATTTAAAATATGAACATTATCCTGCAATTTCAAAATATTTAATTAATGTTGCCATTTTTATTCTAAAACTTAATGATCCATTGAGAATTGAAAAATCCATGCAACATTAAAACTCACACGAGACCCACATTGTTTGAATTGTATTGTTTTTAAAGGTGCCCTGTGGAAGTTTTGACCACTTGTGTCACTGTAGAGCAATGTTTTGATGAGCGGGCCCACTTCTTATTTGTTGCGCATATGTAGGCAAATGAGCATGCAGATGACGCGATATACATTCCTGCCGACAGTTTCAAGCAATTCTGCTGACTGATAGTTGGTGGCTGTAATGCACCAAGTATTGTACAGACGCACCGGCAACAAACAAATCAGGTTTCAAAATATTCAAAAATTCAATTGGAATATTTATTTAAATGACAGAATAGGTCTATTTTCACCTACTGGTCCTCTGAGTGTTTTCTGATCTGACACCACTATGAATAAAATTTTACTACTTTAGTGGTTTGAGTTTGAGCCACTGCCACTTGGAGGGACTGCAACAAGCTGTAAACACAAAAACAACAGTGACATATCATCGCTTCATAAAATCAACATGGCTAATGTGTGAGCAAACAGTTGCTTATTAACACATTCAGCGGACAGGGAGATACATTAGGATTCATTTAAACATGTTTGTGGACAGATGACCGCCAATATCTTTTTCTGGCTTAGTTTTAGTCTCGACATTTAGGATCTTTAGCTGTTACAAAGTATGTTTGCAAGCTATCTGCTAACTTTGTCTGTCTGCTGTTTGGTGCCAGGCAGGGAGGCTTTTTGCTGTTTCAGATTGCCAAAACAATGAGCTCCGTAGAGATGAGGGGAACTCCCGAGCTGCCTGATAATTCTTTGTGAGTTTGTCACTATGAGCAGCACCTTTAACATTACACATAGTCTTTGGATGGATTGTAAAAACACAAATATTGACTGAGCAGGTCAGCAAAGTCAGATGATTTCCTCTCTTTGCTGTTGCAGCCAGAAAAAAAAAGTTGGAAGCATTTTGATTATTTTACATGAGAGATTTCTGCCTGTTTTCTTCTCAATAAAGTGGTTTGGAGAAAGATGTTGCCAGACCACTGCCAATCCCTGATCAAACCACACCTATACAGCCTAGTTGATGCCGATCAGCTATGTTTGTGTGTCTTAGATTTTAATAAATCTATGGTTTCTTCTTTTTTCAAACCTTGACTTTGACTCTTTTATTGTTATACAAAAATGCTAAAGATTTGAATCCAAGTTTTCAGGTGTTATGCGATCTAGAGACCCACCGCACCTCAGCATAATAAGAGGACAAATTAATTAAGATAATCCTTTATTAAATATTCCAATAAAGAGAAAATGTAAGCACACAGCACTGACTGGCTGTCACATGAAATGTACTTACATAACAGTAACAGCTTGTTCTTGAATAACCCCCAGATAGACAGGCACTGTAGATAGACATTACCATATAAAGATTGCAGGGCTGTATATGCCCCTCGCACATATAATAAAAGCAGCCGCTCTCACAGTAAGATATGATGACAGAGCCGCGATCATGTGAACGTGGGAATATGTTTTGAATGCACTGCTGGGGAGCCTGGGGTTGGACTTGACGTGCGCTGGATGTGATTGATTGTGTTGTTATTGCTAAGGACTCTCTTCCGGCTGCCTCCGGGACCCTTTTCGATCCATCCACTGTCTGTTTGTACTGCTGCTCATAAATTTTACAGCCTGTGCTGGAACCCACTGGGAGCTTAAACAATTGCTTTATTGATGAATTTTGCTCATACAAGGAAGAGCACCACACCGGCCTGGCATGGTACTTTTCACCACAGCAGAATGAATATTGCTGGGCCTTTTTTTTATTTATTTAAATCTGATAAGTGCAGGGTGGTTGTGTAGGTGAGAATTGCCCTTGAAAATGTTTTACTGGTGTTCTTTATTTGCTTTTTCCCCCGGTCTCTAAAAACAAAATGTATCTTTAGATGGAGAGGTGAAATCGTGGTTTATGTTGTTTGCAAGGTCTGAGTTGTTTCATTACCTTCCCTGTGGAGAAATAAATGTAAAACTGTGGTACTAAACAAAGACAGCCTTTTGGAATTAGCATTAGAGCCTCGAGATTGTTCATTATAAAAGTGAAGTCAGACTTTTACATCACTCTGTAGGAAGCATACATTAATTACAGGGTTCTGTGCCTCTGTGATGTAGGTGTTGTGTGTGAGTGAGAGGCAAAGTTTATGGGGTGTGCGATGCTATTTATAGGTGCAGAAAGTAAGTGGGGGGATATAATGTTAGTGGGAGGATTATTGGTGTTATTAGTCTTGTGCTACTAACCTACATGAGCAGGAGCGCTGCAGGGATACACTTTATTATGTCATTAAAACGAGCATCTTTAAATGGACGCCAGATCAAGCCCAGTCACAGCACCTCTTGAAAATCAGCGAATCAGCAAAGCACTGGTTGTTTTTAAAGAATAAATATTGCAAAGAAAACATGTTTAATTCTTGCCCGGATCAGCTCCAGGTTCCTGGTGAGTCAACTGGGGTTTGGGGAAATGGAGTACTGAAATATTTATCAGAGTGTTGCATATTCAGCTGAGGGTCCTTTGTGCGTGCCCGTGTGATCTTTCACAACACATTCACAAATTAAATATTTATCGCATTTAAATAAAAAGGCGAGTGCCGGGTCTCGCCGAGTGGGAGTGTGTATGTGTGTGTGTGTGTGTGTGTGTGCGCCTGAGTGCACGAGGGGAGAAGCGAGTCCTGTGCTATCAGGGATGGTTGGTGTGGAGTCCCGAGAGGCGGGGGTGTGTTGAGCCTGTCAGGATGGAGATATGAGACTCACCTCCCTATCTACTCATTCACAGAGACTGGAATCAGCCTCAGCTTAACCAGTGCGCTGTAGCTACTGAGGGGGCTGCAACAGACAGAAAGAGCGCTGCGCCTGACCTGATGCTGCAGCACGCTGCGATGCACTCGGTTATACATCGAAACAAATGGCATCCAAAAAGCAAGACACAAGGTTGTTCTTATCACATTTTTGTTGACTTGTAATTTCTGATTCTCAGGTAAACTGATCATTCTCATTGGTGTTGATTTTAAAGGGGAAATCAGTTGTGGCTTGATTATCTCCATCAATGTGCTACTGTGAAAAAAGGTAGTCGGCCTATCCCTAATTTTTGTACAGCAATGTGCAGTGTCTTGATTTTGAGTCAGATTCAACATTATTACAATGTTATTAAAGGTTATCTAGCTGTTGGCACTCCTTATGTACTTCATACAGAGTGGAATGACACAATTAAGTTTAAATTCTAAGTAGTAAAATGCATGCATGGCTGGTGAAAGCAAAAGATTTCAGTAAGTCTTCAAATTAAGGGCTACTAATGGGGGGTGGCACACAACAGGTTTTGAAACCTTCAGAAACGCACAATAGACAGGTTTCTGAGCAACATGATCATGTGTGCACATGGGGGGTAGAAAACAAATGAGAAAGACAGTTTGTTGCAGGCAGATAGTGTATGAGATGATCAACATGTGAAATTGTTCTTCATCAATCATGGATGAAATGAATGAAAGCGTTCGTTAACCCGAGAAGTAAACGTGCCGCTTAGCCGACAATGCAGGATGAGCTATTATCTCCAGTGATCTGGTCAGAGCCTTGGATTTTTATTAAGGCAGTAGACAGTGAAACTGCAGGAATAAGAACCTGGAATAAACATGTTTTTAGCGTAAGACAGCTCTCACTGTTGCTGTGTGTTTTATGACGAACGCCAGCATTTGTCAGGCTCTGTGATCAATGTTTTTTGCCGATCACCGTGACGTGTGTTTCAGTGTGGGTTTTGGTGACAGCTGATAGAGGCGTAGACTCTGGATGGAAAATGCATCATTTTGTTTGGCTCAGAATTGTTCAGAGGAGAAAGTGTGCAGAGTCTCTCTCTCTTGTGTGCTGATAAATAATGCTTAAATCCGGTATTGACACAATTTCTTATGAGTGAAGATTTGCCTGTGTACACTGCAGTCATCTAATATGAATTTCTTCACTAATACATGTGGCGTATGTGGAGTGTCCGTGCCTTTTGTTATACTAACAGTACATGTGTGAGAGGGGTCGTCTGTGCTTTTAACCTGTGCTGCTGCTTGAGGCTTTAGGGCACCGATTGTTCATTCCTCACTACCTACAGCTAACTTCATGTGATCTGCGTTTGCATTTTCACTGCTCCTAGCTGCACTTTCTCACTGGCATGTGTGTCATGTTAACTCAGGGTTGCTGGAGTGAGATTCTGTTCTGTTTTGTCATTTTTTCTCGTGGTGGTGGTGGTGGTGGGTGGGGAGGGGACTTCAGAGATTTCTCGCAATACAATGGAGATAAAAATTTCACCAGACATCACTGAGGACAGTTTCGTACAGGCTGCTTCTTCAGTAGAAAATTCACACTTGCATTCACATGAAAATTGTAGACACTTAATTCTGTGGATTATCTATTTGGCTCCATTGTTATCGATCATGTGTGTTGTGTGCATCTGTCTGTCCGCAGCTAATCTCACATACTACTGGACCCATCAGTCTAATATTTTTGTGCACATTTATGACTGTATGCTCAAGGACCTCTCGTGGTGCAGTAATTCACAATTGTTGGAAAACCTATTTTACTGACTGCTCTGTTTTATATCGCTTTAGATCATTGTTGCTCAGTGGTGCATGAATTAAAAAAAGCCACTTCCCGCTGTAAAGAAATTACCCAGATGAATGCATACTTTCGCCTGAGACTTCCGCCACCCAAGATCTCTGCTAACTTGAATGGGGATAAAATAATTTAATTGTGCAGCTCGTGTAGACTTTCCAAATGTTATCGGACTGAATGGATCAAATTCTTTCATGTGGGTTGTGAAACTAAAACATATGGCCGGTGTGCATCATATGATGTTGTAATTACACTATGGCCACTTCCACTTGGTCAAATAGGCTTCAAAACCTAAGGTACTTGATGGGGACTTGCTTTAGACTGCTGTATTTTCCCTTTTACGATACAGCAAAAGGAATTTCTGGCAGCCGCTGAGGCTGAAAACAACACTTACCTGGTCTGTTACAGGCCACATGTCATGAATCAAAAAAGTTTCTCATCTTGAACCGGATTTGCAGATTAACTCCATACCCACACAGAGTGATACCTCCATCTGTCACGTGACACTCAGAAACTATGTCGAGGGAATTAGAAGAAATACAATGTGCCCTTACGCCATAATTGCAACAGTTAGTGGGCAGAAGCTGTAAAAATTAATGTGTGTAGCAAATACTTGGTTCCTAAATCCTGTTTAGAGCCAGTGAGAATCCACAGTACTGTATGTAAATAATGCTATTGTGTACTGGGTTGGCTGCCGTTTCTCCCCAGCTTGCTGTTAATTTCTAAAGGCCAAATGTCATTGTACTACCTCCTTACTAATGGCGCAACCAGGAATCAATTTAAGTGCTTTAAAACACATTCAAATTTGCAGCAGCGGCAGGGACGTTTTAATCACAGCATGTTCACATCGCATCCTTTCTAATGTGGCAGACATTTTATATAAGTTTTCAAAACACATGCACATTCAAGTCAGGTCTTGAAGTTACCTTCAAAGCACAACAAGGCAGGAATATGGGTTGTTCCTGGGCTGAACTTGAATTATGGGTCAGCTCGTGCTGCGAGGAGACGAGCCGGGTAGAGAAAAGGCTCAGGTTCTGCTTTCACAGCGGCGCCGTGAGCGGAGCTGACCAACTGCGACAGAGACATCCAAAATGAGCCAAACATAATTAGCATTGACACAGTCAGCATGTGGGGGTGTTTTATGTGCAAAATAATACCTCATCAACATCAACAACAGCTATTACAACATGACGGAATGCTTGTATTGATGAGCAGAGCCCAGCACGGAGCGCACCGTAAATCACTGTGCGATCCCTCTGAGGCTTAAATTGCCCTCTCTTTTCTGAGAACACTGCATGGTTATGAATACAGCTTAACAAACAGTGTAAACTCTGGTGCATTTTCTTTTCCTATCCAAAAACAGCTCTTTAACTCTATTACTGATGCTGTGTCAGACAAAATTCTTGTTGACAAGGACAGCCCAGTGAGAGGAAATTGACCTCTTGGGAAGGGGAGTTTCAGAACAGCTTTGTCTTGAAAATGCAGCACCAGTTCATTAAAGGTTAATGGTGCAGCGATGATAAGTTTTATCCACCTCCTCTCTTCTGGACTAATGGTGCTCTGCTCGCATGTTGACGTCTTTCAGATAAGATGGATGTTTGAGTCTCTGGATAAGATGCGAAGGGTTTGCTGGTGGCCAATGCAGCAAAGGGTTCTTTGCAGGGAAATGCCAGAAGTTCTCAGAGACAGGATTTATAACTCAAGGCTCCTGTATTCTCACCTCACCAGACATGTCAGTAAAACTTCTTGTATTGAAAGGATAAATCTCAGACACTATGATATGTTTATAGCCCTGTGTCTCAGCTTGCTCTAGGCACTGGCACTGGGTGTCATAGGATGTTGCAATACTGAGACTTAGACAGGCTTGAACTGAGAAATATGTCTAAAAAATGCAAAAGTAAGATTATGAACTTAAAGTTAGCTCTCCCACTGGGCATGTGATGTGGTGGGAGGATGTACCTTTATATTTCAACAACCGCACTGGTAGTGATTACAAAGAAAAACTGTAGGAACTTGATGGATCTGTAATATCTAACTCATGGAGGCATTATGTAATCTGGAAGTAGTTGGGGCCACTGCACCATTTATTTTCAAGTGTTTTTAAAATGGAAAGTGGTGAGAGATATGACTTTATAGTGCTTATATATTAGCTCTGGAGGGAAGTTGCTGCAGTTAACATTCCTGGCCATGGGCCAGTGTGATCTAACTTCTTCATAAAGGGAGAGGTTGGAGTTTTTGATATAGGGTAGAAATATCTATGCATAGATATTAACTCCAGCCATGGACGTTAAACAATAGATGCACTATTAAAATGCTGCAGCCAGTGAAAGTATACCCAAAGTGTACCACGCTAGCTTCTAGTTTAGTTTACTCTCTGCCCAATGACCTGCATTAATGTCTTTAATTGGCTCTGCATGGTTGGCTGCACATGAATTGCACATAAATAATATCTTCATATGTCTTTTGGTGGCTTTTAACGAAATATTTGCCTAAATGGTTGAAATTGCATTACTTTAAATATGAGCTTTTGATAGTGTCTTAGCCTGTCAGTCAAACCCAATTGCCATTTCGCCTCAGTTCATGCATTCAGTCTAAAATCATGTTCACACAAGCAGATTTTTTGTTGCAATGAGGAGTTATTTTGTTTTGTTTTGCCCTCGCCAGTCATCTGCGAGTGACATATCTGTCCCACTGATGTTATTTACAGTTGACATGAAAGTGGTGGGAGCAGTCAACAATCAAAGAAATATGTCCATTTACATCTATTATGGACCATATGTTTTAATTTCCCAGTAGTTAAAACAGAGAGGAGCACAGTGAATATTTCCTTCCTCCATCCAGTCTGAATGAGGCTTAAGTCTGCAAACTGACAACTGCCTAATCACTAAAATTGTGTCTTTCATGCTAGGACACCAGGTTTTACAGGCGTTGTTGGAGGATATTAAGCATCATATAGAAAAACCTAGCCCTGATCAGGACAGTGCTATGAACAATCCTGGGTTGTCTCCCCTGCGCGGGAGACAACCCAGGATTGTTTATAGCAAAGCTCAAAGAAACCACTGGTTGTTTCTTTTTTTATCAAAGGTGCGGAAATCAACCAGACGTGCATTTCTCAAACCAACCACTTAGTCTTTGGCACAAAAAGCCAAACGGCATAACAGACGTGCTGGATAATGATGATAATTTACTATAAGTGCTAAAGCAACTGCTGATTCAAAATTACCTGACTGGTCCCCGCCCACGGCTCAACTCTCAGTTGCTAATTTCACTTCTTATGTATGCGTTGGTGGCTAGATTTCAAATGATCGTTTTATAAAAAGATATTAAGACGATATTAAGTACACTTTGTTAAAATTACGTTTGCCCTTATTTAGTTATTGTGGAGAAACAGCTTGTGGATGTTTTACTGCAGTGGTGCCCATTTCTGAAGTCATTTTGCAAGACACTGCAGACTTCACATTGTATCAGCAATATGCTATTTTAGATTGCCGTTGCCTGCTCATGCAGTCTGCACTCTAACTTCGAGCAGTGCACCCCCACATTTCAGAAGCCCCTCAGTGATTTTACTCTTAAACTGGGCCTGCCGTGTTCTACAGTAAGGTGCTTTAAATGAAGACAAACATGGATCCTTGTTCCTTGTACATCTGTCCTTATCGTGTCTATTCAAGTCTGGTTCAGCTCAGCCACAGGGCTGCACATAAACCTGCCAGTTGAAAAACTACTGGCTGCATCTTTCTGGTCATCTACTAACTTTATTTCTGTGGCCATGGGGCAAAATCATCTTTGACTCATCAAACCCTCCAAACTCCTCCAGATCCTCCAGTGGCCAGCGCCTCCGGACAGAACCTCGGCATTTAGGCAAAAGGAACAGCTTCCTCCCCCTTGCATCTGCAAACCAGAATAGTTTATTCACACCAACAATGGACTAAAGGAGAGAATGTCTGTTATGTAGCACTGAGAAAAGTGAGGGTGCAGAGGTAATATGTTCCTCTTTGATGCCAAGATTCAGGCTTCGCCTCCAGTCTCAGACATTCCTTTAATACCCAAACCCCAGTTTATTCCACATAACCATGATCTTTCCTTTAACTGAACCAAGTGGTTTGATTTTCCTAACCTTAGCCTTACTGTAGATGCCATGCATGAATATTGTAGGAATAGCAAGTTGAATAAAACCTTGGCATTAAAATTTAAAAAATGCTGTCATTGTAATCCAATATCACTGCCCCACCTACTAAGTACAATAGCTGTTCAAGTTCTCACCTCTATATTTTTATATACATTATGTGCATTGTACCTTATTGTAACTGCTTCTTTATGGAACATACAGTAATCTGTCAAACTCTCATGCTGCTCACACTTTGATTATTGTCTGCACTTATACTTTTTTTTTTTGTATTTAGTTTACACATCTTTAAACAGATGTTCCTGTCAGTAATGGAAGACAAATTCATATTCTTAATTTCGACAATTGTAAAATGAAAAGACAGATACCCATGATAACTATTTGCATAATTCAAATAGTTCCCTTTGAATGGCAGTTTTCCCCATGCTGCTTTTCTACCGTGCCATCAAGTGTGCTGGAGTGGTCAAACATGGAGCTATTTGTTTTTAATCCTCCGAGTTTACGTTTTCCCCAGTTATGTTGTGATGTAAAGGCAAATGCCGCCTGGATTATATTCACAGACATTTTCTTTGGGGTGAATGAAGTATCTATGTAATGCAAGAAATTCCTGGGGAGGTGATCAGCGTGGATGGTGGAAACATAATGTGGGCGCCATTACATTTCCTGCAAAACGTATTTACCGTTGCATATTAGCTGGAAATATTTCTAAATAAAATCCCTAGGAGATGGGGTGGCTGGTCTACATTAACACGAGAATGTGTTTCTTCCATGATAGTTTGTGCAAATGTAAGGAAATCAAAGTGGAAAGGTTTATTTTTATTATTAATATTTGCTGTTCCTGATTAAATTTTTTTGCAAGCCCATGCTATTGCTTAGATTCGGCTTCCACAGTGGATACATTACAACATTTTTCGATTGATTCCTTATTTGAGTTTTGGGTGACATGGATGGAAGATGTCTGCCACTAATTGTAGTTTTGCCCAATTTTAAGATAATGAATCGCGAGTGCTGCCAAACAAATACAGATGGAAGACATTTTTGTACTCATTACAAAAGTACAAGCAGCAATAAAATAAGTAGTACTAGGGTGCATAAAATGCTCCAGTGTCATCTCCAGAATAACAAATACAAAGGATCATTGATGATTTTTACAAAAGTCCTGCAAATTAAACAACAAAATATATTGTTTGTCCATGCCCTGTGGAAACAATTTTTGCTTTCAAAAAGTACTGAAGTTAATTAATTACATAGTTACTGTTGGGAAAAATTCATCTGTTTATTAATGTGACAATGCTACGGTTCAGGTTTGATTAGGTTTAGAGAAAGATCATGATTTGGGTTAAAAAAGTACTTTATTAAGGTTAGGGGAACTTTGTTATTACAGTAATAAACATGGTTAAGATTATTGAACAATCATGGTTATGCTTTAAAAATATATATTTTCTTGAGCCATCCGTCCATATGCGCAATTTATTGCTCTATAACATAATCTCCTGACTCCCTCCTTTGCTCTCGGCATGCTGTCACCTGAACATAGTGATGAGAAAACCGGTTCAATCAAACGACCCAGTTTGCTTCTTTTACCTGCCTATAGTGAATGCACTTGTGAACGACCCTATTGGTTCTTTTTTCCCCTCAATTATCCCTCCAACCAGCTCAAGCAGGCCAGCTAGGACATGTGTGTGCATTTACGTTCCACAAGGCCTCTTAGCTTTGTTAGACCAATAAATTCATAAATAAACAACTCTATTAAATGTCACAATCATATACACACAAGTAAACATCATGAACATATCTTTCAGCCTTTCAGTTCAAATCTCTACCTGGCTGATCCCTGCTGTGAGTTTGAAGTTTACCTGGCTCTTATGCACCATACAGAAGCAGGATTTGGTCGCTTCTGCTTGCAAATCAGGTTCCTCTTAAAGAGTCGTTCAAAAAGAAGGATTCTTGCACAAATCTATCATGACTGCTTGTTCATGAAGATATGTTGTTTCAGGGCACTGGCTGAAATGAGTGATGCTGTCGTTCTTCTTGGGAGGAAACTCTCTTTTTCACATTGATTTATTTTGTTGGACTTCTTTGTAAACAGTGGGTTTGATTTTTATTTATGTAATTTCACTTTGATTTCGCCATGATGGAGGAAACATTACTTGTGAGGTTGTAAAAGAGAACTATTATTGGTGATTTGATTTTATTGTATCACAACTGATGATTCCAGCCGTGCCCCGGCTCAGCCCCGGCTCTGTCGCAGCTTCAGTGTCCACTAAAAATCTTCAACACCCACATTCATAGTATAGTTGAGTGTTGGTTTGAGAATATTTTTACAAGCATAAATACACATTTGCAGGTCCTTTAGATGTGGTAACAGATTAGATAACAGGTGCTTTTTGGCTGTGCTTGAAATCTTTTGTTGCTTCTAACCTTGTCTGTTATCACTCGTTTTAAATGTCAGTATCTCACAGCACAGCTGCTGTCATTAACCCGTTTTTTTGTTTCTTTCGTCTGACAGTGTTGTTAGTGCAGCTTTATCCCTGAATAGGAAAGAGTAGTGGTACAAGGAGAGGCAACAACAACAATTACAAAGGCGTAAAAAAAAAACACATGCTGCCTTGTGAGAAAAGTGAACAATGGGAGCATTCTGACATGGCAACAGTTTCTTTGCAGGCCCAAAGGTCTCCTGAGTCACTTTATTTTTCCTCAAATTGTGGAACCAACAAGAAGACAAGTTTGTTTGGCAGCTAATTGAGGAGCTGTGAGGTTGTGCCAGTGCTGAGTTGAGAGGCTCGTTCTGGTTTTAATTAATACCAGTGGACTTGCGAAGGCCTCAGAGTGAGAAGTCATGGAAGACAGGTGCTCATTCAGCCATGGAGCGACAGAGGTCTGCACACACCAGCTGACTGTATTGATATGTTGGTATGTTCATGTGGGTAATAGAACAAAATTTTTGTTAGTCTTTTAGCACTTTTACACAGTCCTCTGTCAAACACTCGTTATCTTTTGATGAATTGTATAATTGAACACTCTTATTTCAGTAATTACTGCTGAGCCCAAAAATCATTTAGCAGTTTGAGCTCTGCCTTTGGTCCTTATTGGTTCCATGTGGTTTCTTAACTGACAAATGTGCTGTTTCCAGCACGTTCCATTAGCCTACTGTTATTGAGATTAATGTTGTTGTGATTGTTATTACCTGGGCCAAGAGTGGATCAGGGGCTGAGAGAGGGGCAGGAAAGCAACGCCACAAATTACTACTAAGGTGTTACAAGACTAGGACTGTTCACTTGTTAACTCAGATTGCTGACCCTGACATCCACCCTGTGTCTTTCAACATGCAAACCAGGTTTCTACACTTCTACAACACTGAAAAAGTCAGTGACAGAAGGAATAAGTAGTTAGATCTGCCCTTTGCGTCCAGCTGTGCAATATTGTCTTGGCTGACTTTGGCCTAGATCAGTCAGCTCTGCTACGGGAAAATGTTTGAGAGTCGGTGTAATGACTGTCTGATCAGTTCTTCTAATTCTAAAGTTGGACACCCAAATTGTAATTCTAATTAGATTTTTTTCACTGACTGATTAGAAGCAAGATAATTTAATTGCCACTATGTTAGACGGCTGCCTGCTGCACAGGAGACTGATGCATTGGCTTCTTGTAAGTTACTCTCTGAATTCTTTTTAAACTTTCTTGCTGAAGCTACACAAGCTGAGCTGAGCTGAGATCGTGGATAAATAACTATTCTCATCTTACAGAGAGCGCTGAGGCTCGGGGCTGAGCATGTGACCTAATAGATGGGTGGTGATATACATAATATTTCAGTTTTGACAGCAAATCTGTTCTTAAGTTGCCGTGACAGCTACTCATTTGAATGGATTATTCCTCACGTTCCCTGTCTACAAAACCAAACTGAGCGGGGCATGACACAGTTCCTCTGGCAGTGGTTTGTGGGGTGGCACGCTGCCAAGGAACAAAGGCCCCAGCTTGGCAGGGCCATGTGATGGAACAACGGGAACATCTTCATAGCCCCGACTCAACCTCCAAAATTGCACAGGTAAAGAAAAACAGCTGTGCACAGACGCAGCAGCGCAGGATCGCAGTCTCACTCTGATGTGAAAACACAGCTGCTTATTGTGCTCGGCACCGGAGTGAATCATACCAATTAATGTCCTCATGATCCTTCCTTCCTGGCAAATTTGGATAAATGCCGCCATCGGTTCTCTCTCGGAATCGCTCTCCGAATATGCGGAGATTCTCTTTGCATCTCCCAAATATCAGTGTGTCAACATCTGCAGAAAAGGCCATGTGCGATCACTGAGAGCCTCTCAGCTTCGTGCACTATTTATGTCGCCCCCTAAGAGGTCTCTGCTCTTCCTCACCATTCATGGAAATAAACAACCAATTCATACTGCTATGCTCCTCTGTGCTGTAGTGAAGACATGTCATGTTCTATCCTTGCTTGCACAAGACCATTTCATTAACATATGACTAGACTGTGACATATGACAAGTCTTCTATTTCAATTCAATTCACCTCAAAGTTAATTGCCTGCAAAACAAATCTCGTTTGCAGACAGGTTTTACAGCACACATCGGCACATAAAAACATAATATAAATAATAAAAACACGGACCAAATGCGAGTCAACAAAAATACTTGTTCATCATCCATTCAAGCATCCCTGCATGTAAAAATTAAACAGTCTGCAAGATTCTTTTTGTCCCGTATTAACACCCAAATTGGCACCCAGGGGCTGTCGCTACAGGGGAGAATGACGCTAGCTTTCCTCACCACCACCTTGCTCTTTAAAAACTTACTCGCACCAGTAAACACAACAGGCTATTTTCAACAAGTTTTCCCGATCTGTGTACGAGTGCATCCACGAGAACGCAGCCAAAACAAAAGAAATCACTACTGAACAAATGCAGATAAAACTAATGGATCATTGTTCCTTTTCTGCAAGGAGATGACAACATTAGCCACAAATGTGATTAAACCTAAATAAGCATGTGGATAGACAAGAAGCCTGGGGAGAGACAGTAGATGAAGCAAGCGACTGACCCAGATACAGTGAAATCTGCCCATAATGATCAGATCTAAATTGACATGTGATTTATATTGAAATAACGCATGGCGGGCATCCGATTTCTTATATACACACTTTAACCTGAAACACTTTTTATTCATCCCTCAGAGTTTTCTCAGCTCTCCATAAGTTTGCTCTTGTAAATCTCCATCTCTAAAAGCCCTTTTCCAAACTTCAGTGATATTTTCTCTCTGCATCTTTACAATCTCTCTCCCCTAATTCCAGTATCTGCCTGCAGTGAATGAGTTTGTCGGAGGCTGCTTGGAGGTGTATAATGACAAATGTTTTCCTGACAGTCTAATTTGTCCACATTTTATCTCCCTTCTCATGCCTCCCTCACCTCCCTCTCTAACCTCCCAGCCCCTTTCTTTCTACTTTTTGCTCTTTTTGCTCTTAATAGTGATGCAGTGTTTGACTCGGCGTGACTCTGCAGCACTTCATCAGTTCAGTGGTCACAACATGTTACTGAAGTTCACGAACAGGTCACTGAAAGCAGCTATGTTATTGATATATCAGAGTTGAGCATGAGTATATTTTAGCCCAGAGGTTGAGATTGAGAAAACACTCGGCTTAATGTCAACTTTTTAAAGAGATGTGAAATATTGTGACTTGTGCTTCTCCACAAGTAATATATTTGGTTTTACCACATAAGAATGATGGTGCCCTTGAAATGTAGGATTTTCCACTAACTAGAAAACAGAGCCAAAGAAAACTAAGCCAAGCCACAATAAGTATACTCTGCTTGGTAATCTGTACTGCACTCACTGAGAGACGCTGTTTCAAGTGTGAACTAGCTGTAAAATAATCATGGACAGTTTACTTGATTGAAAAGATTACTTGCTTAGCAGAGTAGCGGTAACTGTCACCTGAGATTGTGACTAGCTAAATTAATGCAATTTGGTGTCATACAGCTTCCTTTAAATCACATATTTAAATGTATTAAACTATAAATTCATTTATTACATAGTTTCTACTATAATAATTGCAGTAGGCCTATACATTGTAAAGTATGTAGTAGGTGGGCAGACAAACACTGAACAAAACAGATATTTAATTCCTGTGAACTAGAATAAATGTTTTCCTAGACAAAATAGATAAACTGGACAAATATAAAAGAAGCTGAAAAGACTCATTTTGTTTGTAGATACACCATCTTCTTCCTCTGTGAAAATGATCCATGCAGTGCTGTAAAGAATCATTTATAAAACAGTATATGACTGAGTAATGTTTTTGCCATAATGGAATACATAAGTGGTTTGTACAAGTAGTAAGCATTATGTAATTAAAGTATAATGAGACTGTATAATTAACACATTCACTGGCCAGGGGCATCAGAAACCTATGAATTAACAAGGTTTAAAAAGGACCATGACTCAGTGCTGCCACATCAGAAATTGTCCCTTATTCTGTGTATATATTTTTTATATATATTAATTCACTATCTCTATTATATGTATGCATGAATTGTACATGTTACTAAATGAAACTTGCATGACCAGGACATGTTCCAGCATCTATCATGAGCAATTGCTGGCTTAATAGCAATGAATAAGTAAAAACAGTTAAGCTGTTTGTAGAGTTCAGTGTTATATTATAGTTTGGCATAGCCTCTTTTTCAACATGTTGAAGATGTCACGCGATTCCTTATGTTGGGTGGAGCTGGTCACATTTCTAGCAGAGGTCATAATGAGTAACCTAGTTTTAAAAAATGGCAATAATCACATGATCAGCTCTGGAGACTGTGGTGCCCCAGATATCCCAGTTGTTTCTATTTTAAAGGGCTGGTAGGTCATACGCCTGTGGATTCATGTAACAAAGAAAATTGTAGATGGTTTTGCAGGGGATTTTGGGGGGACTACTTTTTTGCTGGAAGCAGTGAATTTCTAAATTGTTCCCAGAGAGAAACAGTTTCAACATGTCACAATTTATTTTTTTACACTTTTGTACAAATTAGACAAATGACCTTGTGTGTAGGTGAGGTCTGGAGGTGCTGGCATACATCTTCCTTTGATTACAATGCTTATGCTAAGCTAAGCTAATTGTCTACTGGTATGTTGCTTTATATTTATTGTATGGAAAATCCGTGTGGTATGGTCGGTCAGAACCTCAAACCCACAAACTGGCATTTTATCCATTTCTTAAGTCACATTTTAAGCTACACTTTAAGCTTAGATCCTCATTGTTTTACCCACATGTTTTAACTGGGCAAAAGGTTTTTAGTCATCAGACGTTTGGATATTTAACTATACGTCTCAACTACCAACTCTTGACTGGGGATTTTAAGGAATTTTACTTTTGGATTTTACTCCTCTATATCCCTGGCTGCTTACCTTGCTGGTATTAATTATTTTGTATTTTTACGTTATGTGTCTGTTTAATTTGTGTTAACTTATGTCTTACATCTTTACACTATCCACATAGTTTTTGTGGCTGCAACTTGTGTGGTAGATCATTGTCTTTCCATCTGGAATGAAATGTGCTGTATGTAATAAACAATAAAAAAAGATAAAGTTTTGCTTGATTGCGTGGTATAAATCTTCTCATCAAACTCTTTCTTAAAACGTCAAATTATAACATGATTGTGATGTTGTGTCTACAGTGTTGGAGAATATGGATCTTCTATACCTCCTTGCTTTTGAAATGACACATCTCACCATCAAATAGTGCATCATTGTGCAGCAGATTGCAAAGCTCAACATAGACTTTTACATTTATTTACTCGAGGAAATGACAACGAAACAACAAACAATTGCATATCACCTGCACAGATGAAAAAATGAATATCTGAAATCAGCTGGATATGAAGGACAAGTAAATATGCAATAGCTCAGTGAGAAATAACAAGGTTCAACAAAGTTTAACACAAAGTGACATCATACCTCAAGCCCTAACCGCCACCATTTATGTAAACTGAAATAATACAAAACACATTCTCAGATCTACATATTCACTGCGCAATACAGTATGTGGAAACATGATGTGAGCGTTCAGGCTATTGCAAACCTCTATTTTTCTACTAAAGGCAAAAGCCCAATGAGTGGCGTTACAAAATGTGAGGAAGCAGCTGTCAGACTATTGTTTTTGCACTCAAACCAGACACTCACCTACAACAACTCCTCCAGTATTTTAAGTACACATCCTCACAGTTTTTGCTGATTTGCAGTATTATTGCATGCAACCAGCTGCCATCATAACATGAGGCACAGACAACACAGCTTAATTACGAAACGTTAGATAAGTTGTTGTTTACACAAACACAGAGTATGAGCTGTTGTGTATTTCTAGTGGCGGGTGTTGATGACAAGGATTGGGTCAAATCCCAGTGGGTTTCAGGCTTACTGTGTTTCAGGCTAGCCAACAATATTAAGACTTTCTGCAGCCTGATCTGACAGACCTGTGCACTTCCAGTCTCTCTCATACAAACACAAACACACATAGGTCAGGGAATACAACCCTCCCTAAAATGGATATTCCAAAAGTCAGTATCTAATCAAGTATGACAGCGCTCTATGTACAACGGTGGAGAACCAAACCACAGGAAGGGAAAGAAGATATTGATTAAAAAGAAAAGAAAAACAAAACACTGGAGCAAGATGCAAGTGGGCAGCACCACGCCAAATGTTCGTGTGAAGATGCCAAGATGCTGTCCTAACTTCCACGGTTGTGTTGATTTGAACAATGCCTGTCCACGCAAAGAAAGGTCACACACACACACAGTCATTGGATTAAAACCATCAGCTGTCAAATCAATAACAATTTCTCTCACAGTTTAAGTGAATAATCAAAGCACTGTAACGTAATTTACCCTTGCAGTCACTTTTAAATGATTTATATTAGAACTTGGATTTACAGACTTATAGTTTCTCACAGGGAAAGAAATACTAACTAAAATACAATTTCTGGTAAGTGACAATAGCTGGAACCAAGACACAAAACACATCCAGAGGAGAGAAGCAAAACAGGACATTTCAGGCTCAGCTTAACACAGCCTTCCCATCCAATATAGCCAACGCAGTGTCACAGCAGTTTGTGAAATTGTCGCAGAATGTAATCTATAGGATTTGTGTTCATGGGGACAAATTGTCAGTTTTGTTTAGGACAGTCAGCACAACTGACTTTTGTTCCTGCACCATGTTTCTTCAAGTGAATGTAACTCTACATTTATGAACCACACTGGAGTTGCAGGTAGGCAGTCAGGGTGGTTGGCAGGTGTTTGACACCAGACTCCAGGGTTCACCTCCGCTCTGTGGTGGAGTTTAGGCAACACAAGCACTTTGGTTAAGGTTAGGAAAAGATCTTCTCAGTTCGTGAAATACCCACAGAATGTTATCAGTAGGATTAATTTTGGCTAAGGTTATGGAAAGATTGTGATTTTGGTTAAATATTAATAAAGAAAACATCTCCACATAAAGGTTGTGCTGAGCAGCACAAAAATACAGACAATTCACCCCAGTGTGACATCAGAGCCTTTTTGAATTTGACACATTTTGCACTGAAATTTCTTTTACTTGATTTTTAATAGTGGTTGCTGTTTTTTTTTTTTCAAACTTTCGTCTTGTCATTAGAGATAAAAAATTGTTCTATTTTCATTTACAGTGTCCTCAAATACAGTGTTAATACTGAAACGAATATCAAAGCTTTTCCGTTCCTCCTCTACTGAATGGACAGTGTAAATCAGTTCTCCTTTGTTTTCTCACTCTTTTTGTTAGATATGTTAAATATTTCATCTAGTAGATCTTAATCACATTTTTGAATCCTATCAACAATTACTGTACATATTAAGCATATATATTGTGATTGCATTTATTGAATTATTGCACTTTTCTACATTGGAAGCAACTGTACACATTTTGATTTTCTTCCTCAGCACCTTTTGCATTGCAGACAATATGTAACAATGTTGGTTTATTTTTCTTTGCCTTTTTCATTTTTTCCCTACTTTTTCCACTTGTTCCACCTTTGACAAGTTCATGGTGAGGTGTTACCCGCATCTCTTGGTTTTCCTTTGCAGCAGGGGCCCAAAGTGCACCAATAAAACATAAAGTGTTATTCTCGCCAGTGGATGTTGTTATACCTCCAACTTTAGAGAACTGGCAGTAACAACAATGAGAGCAGTAGTGTATGCTGCCAAGCCTGAAGCTTAAAAAACTCACCATTCTCTCAGTCAAAGCTGTATATCTCACTGGAAAGCACTGTACACCTTCAGGTGAATTTCATCTTTCTGATCGCTTTCCACTTGTTTTCTTTTCCACTAACTTCTCTCCCCATGCAGTGTCCTTTCAGAGGAACGAGTTCAAACCTACATTGAAAAGAGAGAGAACATGCAAAGCAGTGTGAACCTTTAATAATTAGATATAGTACATTTTCTTTCCATGTGCCTTCCCTGCTCGGGGTGGGGGGGTCAGATGAGCCAGTTAGCTAAAAAGCAGCATGGGAATCATCTTCGTGTTTGAGAACAGAAAGTGTAAAAGCCTCATGACCTTTGTTTAGGATTTTTTTTAAAAACTGATTTGCATATGTTTGTGCCAGCATCTAGCACATATGAAAGAGTCCCTCAATTTGGTGCAACAGCCCCGATCAGCCCAACAGTCTGTGCAGGAGTTCTTGCACCATCTTGTCAGAATCGTAACTCAGTCAAACCAGAACTCACATCACACGCATGCCGCTGGAATCAGAGAGATCCTTGCTTCTCCAGTGTTTATCAAGGATAAACTGCTGTTATCCTCTTAGGAATCATTTAAAAGAAGCTCCTTGTAACTTCTGATCTTGCCTCTTCATCATCAAATGGAGACTTTTGCAGTGCTATCAAGTACCAAATGTAACCAAGGTGATTGTTGCACCTTCACTGTTGCAGTTCTATATCTATATCTATAATAGATGATTCATTATTATGATAAAAAAAAAAAAAAACCACCCACCCAGTATTTTCCTACTGTGCCTACTTGTGTGATGTATTTCCGGTTACTGCCTGCAGTGCCCAAGAGGTTTATCAGAGCACGGTGGGACAGCTTAATGAGGACATCCCGTCATGAATACAACGCAAATGCACGGTTCACTTGAGATCGGTTGATGTGTTAGTTCTGTGTATTTCCACACTGAGAAAAGGAGTCACATCAACCATACAGCATTACAGGTGATGACAGTGAAAAACAAGTAATTAAACTGAGTTTTCTAGAAGCACATGGGTCTAGATAAAACAAAAGACATTACATGATTTTGAATAGTTTCTGTAACTCCTTCACGTCTGTTGATTATCATCAGTCCAAAACCAGCAGATAGGAGAACTAGTGGATGATTCGCAACTGGACTGATGAATTAGTGTTGGGATTAACGAACATGTTACTGTAATTCCACTACTTTTGGCAGTAACTAGAAATATAACTAATTACTTTTTCAAAAAGAATAATGCAATTAGAATTACTGAAATTTGAATGAACTTGTTACTCTTGTGAGAAACTGGAGAATTACTGCAGCCTATTCCTTGGAATTTTCGGTTTATCATGTGAAGTCACCCGACCTTACGGTGACACAAGACTGTTCTGTAGACAGTTCAATTACTTTTGAGAGAAGCAGCTAGTTACTGTAACCAATTACTCATTTCCATTAACTTACACAACACTGATTGTGGGACACACTTACCTCTGAATACTGCTCCCAAGTGGTATTAGAATACAGTAAGTGTATGTTCAGTGTAAGCTAAAGTGGACTGTGCCTTGACATTTTTCAGACATGGGACACAATTGCTACCTGGGGGGTGCCTGAATCTGCATGCTGATAAGATCTAAGTGAGGGACAGACCCTCTGTCACATTAGACTGCTCTTGAAAAGTCAATAAAGTAAATAAACATTTAATTTATTGTCCTCAAAAAGGCCTTAGAGGGTATTAAAAAATCTTAAATCTGTGTGCCTGCTGTAGGCACTAATGTTAGTTATAAAATGTTTTTGTATCTGACAGTGGACTGTCAGGGTTATTACACACCTATAAACTAAAAGTGGGACAACTGTGACAAGGGACTGTGCTGCTGCTGGAGGCTGTTTAATCCTGTTTTCTGGAGTTTCAGTCAGCACCATCACACACCGTTCACATCATCTCATCATGGACAAATGTCAGTTTTAAGAAAAACGTAAAGGAATAACGAATAATAATGCATTTATTTAATTAATTATATCATTTTAAGTTATTGTTATATACTGCTTGGAAGCACTTAAAAAAGTGATATCACAATAAATAATACAATAGGTCATATTTTCCCTACTGGTTTTCCATCATACTTTAATACTTTGGACGTTACAATCATGAAGCAGGTTTTAAATTACTTTCCATGTGGTATTTAAAAGGTCTTAAATTTAGCTTGGTGAATCCTGCAGATACCCTGTTACACCTCCTGTATAAAGCAAGATGGGAACCTGAGTGGGGAAAACTGAAAACATTCATCCCAAATTGAAATAATAGGAGTAATGATAAAAACAATGGGGGAAAAAAATCCATGAACATTAGCTTGTTTTGTTTTGCAATATCAATATAACACACCTTTAAATAGTCATGTAATGTCTTATTAACAGTTCTTCCCGAAACACTGATACTCTCCTCTATCCTATCATATACACATATCTGCTTTGTTTGAAACCCTGTGGACATACATGCAACCGAATGAGCGCTTTCACACTGTGTTAATCTATCAGAAGGTGAAATTTGACACTTCAAATAGGTTTAGAGGCAAAACATTGGCACACTCTGTGAAATGTGGCAAGATTTTGTGACTAAATATGCCTTCTTAAAGCCTGTTGAATTTCAAAGTTGGTCTATAAACTTCATAGATTAGATGTAAGTGAATATTACTTTGAAATGCTCTGTGTCACCTCAACATTTCATTGTGAGAGTATATAGAAGGTCAGAGTTGAGATTCAGCTCTAAAGCAGCTCTAGACCTGGCTGACCCACGGTGTTGTTCTCCGGCTCTCTTCAGAAGGACTTGCGCTCTCTGAGACGCATGCTTGTACTTGCAGAATGCTCTCATTGCTCATTTCACCACCGTCATTACCCGTGGATGAAGCTGGATTATCTGCGCTGGCAGTGTATGTGGTAGCCTCGTGCCTCCGTTGACCTTGAATTTCCAATACACAAACGCCCACTCCTACACACCTCTCCATATCCAATAAGATACCAAATGACCTTAATAAATGGCATTTCACCTCCTCCGTATTTTCCATCAGTCTCTCTGAAAGCCCCCTGGAGTTCTCCTCTGCCCAGAAACATTAAATATTCATATCTCCATCATTTTAATATTTAAGTCAATCAAATGGATTGCACCAGATAAAACTAACAGCAATTATCTATGCAGTGATGGGGAGATTTATTTAGTGTCATGAGTGACAGTTGGTGAAACATGAGGCTGAATGTCTGCCGCTCTTCCTCTCCTTCGCCTATTTTCATTTTTCTTTTTTTTCTTTTTTTTTCTTTTTTGACATCAGTGCGTCTTTCAAGGCTTCCCTTAACTTAAAAGAGAATCGCTGGCGCAGCTTATGAAGAGTTTTGAAAAGTGAGATATCCACTTTTAACAAAAAATGACACAGACCCTTTCACAGCGGCTGACAACGTAAGAATTACAAACTGTAGTGCCATCCAGTAGACTGTTATGGATATAATGGTTAAAAGAGCTCAAGTGGCAACTTGGTTTTATTGAGATCTAATGATAGTGAACTCTCATGTTTGATTCCACTATTTTTGGGGCTACTTGGATACAGACAGTGCTAAACCAGCCTGAACACAAGCTGTATTGTTGCATTACTACTGGATGTATTCACATATCAGAAATCAAAGCGTTCAATTGTGTGCGCTTCTTCCCCTGTGAAAGAGAGTGAGATATCTCCTCTGGGAGGAAATCTTGGTCAGTTTTGTCAGTTGACCCGGAAAATACTGGCCTCAATTAATTATTCAGCACAATGATGAATTATATTGGTTATCAGTACCAGATGTATTTCAGTATCTGTATTGATGGTGAAAACGTCTGGTTCACTTCCTTATGTTTATAAATCAAGTATGTACATGACATATCAGGTTGGTTTAAATATGGTGACAATGGTGATTTTATTTTCACTAAACCTATAATATAACATAATACATTTCTAGATCTACTTAAAGCTGCAATAATTTATATGTTACTAAGTGAGTAATGTTGCTTCTGCTGCTGGAAACAACAGTGATGGGACCAGTGTGCAGGGGAGTAGCACAAGAGCCATATGCAGCCTCAATGGGCCCCCCTCCCCTTTTCAAGATATTAGTGGTTATTAGGGTAATCAGTACAGGTTATCTGGTCGTCATTATACACTGGGAACAGGCAATGGTGAAATGCCATCCTTGTCTGCTGGCTACACTGAGAAAGGGTTATTGTATTACTGTATTTCATAAGAAAAGACAAACAAGACTTCATCAGAATCCTATTTTATTTGCAGAGTCTGTTGCGACATGGATGTATAATAAATTTGTAATAATAAATAATAATAAGTTTATAAATTTTCCCACTGTGGGACGAATAAAAGTTTATCTTATCTTAATAAAACTTTGGAAACTTGAAGGCACAACCCTTGTATATATTGATACAATATTAGTAAGCCAGCTATGTTACATACCAATACTGAACTATTCTGAAACCCTGCTTGCAAGTTTTGTTAAAAAAAATATTTATTTTTTTCAGCTTTCCCTCTGATTGTTTTCCTTCTGACACTTGCCTTTCTTTTACTTTTCCGAAGCTTGAGTTAACTTATTTTTTTGCTTCACCTGAAAGTGTTATTGATGGAGTAGTGATTTCATCCGCCCTACTGCTGGAGGGGACCAAACCATGTTGGAGGCCCTCTGACAGGATGAAGATTCTCTGTGAGTTTGTCACTACAAGCAACTACTCTCACACATAATAATTTGATCCACTGTTAATATGAAAGCTTTAAGAAGAGGTCACAGACATACTTTGAAAGAAGACTCTAGCATGCCAGAGTTGTATGGTAACAATGACAATAATTAACAACAACGCCATGTTATGAGCCCATGTGTTGATCACAAGCATGCGCTTGCAGAACTAGGCTTTGCAAAGAGCTGTGGAATGAAAACTCCTTCAAAAACACAGTGATTTCGGATGGTTGCATCATGAAAACAATGAAATTTCAAGTGGGTGACACAATATTTAGTAGGCCAAAAGGTACAAACACACCTGTCTGGGTGGTCTTGTAGCTGCTTTAAAGAGCTTCAGGATCTCACACCCTCTGTGGACTCATCCCCCATCTAATAATCTACTAAATAAATTCTACATCTAACAAAGATTATTCTTGATTATTTTAATGCCATGTGTAAAAACCTCCTCCTCCTCCTTCCATTGATCAGCAGTGGTTGGTCTCAATTCACATGATCTACTGCAAAACCTCTGCACCAATTCACCAATACACTGTAAAAAAAAAAAACCAAACACACATTTACTGACCATCACTTTGCTTATAGTGAAAAATGTCCACATTCAGTTTCAACATTCTCCCTCTCATTTTTTAAAATATCTGATCATCCCAAGAAACATATTTCAGTAAATTTCCACTTCACTGACTGTGCAAACATCCCGACATGAAACGTGCGCTCTCCTCAGCGGAGGAACGGCAGGTGCCCATAGGCTGGTGGCGCATTACCGTGCTGCGTTTAAGTGCGATGGGTGTTTTCACGCGTCACCAGTGGGCGCCTCTTCCTGCGCACAAAGAGAGAGCACATCCCGGTTTGCTGCGCGCACCGCCAGTCCGCTCACAGGCACCGCTGTCCTCCCCTGCGCCGAGAGGTCGAGGATCATCATCCTTTAAAACTCCAAGATTGTGGAATTTACCGAGCCAGAGCTTTCACCCCGTCCTTTAAAGAGCGAGAGGCGCACTTTGGACGGAGCCGAACCTGAAGTGCCGGAGCGGAGAGCGAGCCTCCTGTTTGGGCTGCTGAGAGTTGATGTGAGACATGTTATCCGCTCACTAGAGCCTCAAACAAACATCCACCGGATACTGGAATTACAATCAAAGCAGTTTAATGAAGAGGAAAAAAAATGTGCATCCTAGAATAAGTGAGTATCCATCATGGCGTGTTTATTCTAATGATAATATTAAAACTGTGTAAGTTTGCAGAAAATAATATGATAACTTAAAAATGATGTCACCCGAAAATCCTCATGCCTTGATCTCAAATTTTCTAAAATGGGAGTGTGCATGCTAATAGTGGTCACACATGCATGCTGCTGCTGATGATTTCCAGACGAGCCTCCAATGGTTTGGATGGTCCTACTGGGATTTCTCCTGTTGGGGCTCATTTCCCTCATCTAGGACAAAGTCCATATGGTGCTGCTCTGCTCAGTCACACAGAGAGAAACAGCATCAGGACTGTTGCCTGGAGAAAAGCTCCCTCTATAACTTGTTCAAGGCAATTATTTCAGTCCCTGCAGAGGATTTTTTTCTTCTTTTTAATTGTGATTTCATGTGTGTTGCTGAATTATATCTGTCATGTAAAATCATATTATTCTAATATTTGTGCAGCATTTTTCTAGAATCTCGCAGGATTATAATTGCAGTCTACAGGGGAGTGTTATTAGAGAAATTAATGCAACAGCTCAGCTTCACTTTGGCTTTTTTGTTTAAAAGCAAATGTTTGGCCACCAGTGGTCTGCACACAAGTGTTCTCCTTTTTCCCACCCAGACTGCAAAAGGACAGACCCAACAGTGAGCGAAAAAACACTCAGCCCGCTCCCGTCTTCAAAGTATCCCACTATTCAGCGGGGATAGTGATCACTGTCCCCTGTATTTGTGTTTATTTATAGATCCTTTGCACACATTTGGAGCAATAGCCAAATGAAGTGGTGATGGTGAAACACGTCTTTAAAGCCGTGCAGTGAATTATTCTATAACGCAGCAATATCCAGCATGGCAGTGCAGGGATGAAAAACCCCTTTTGATTGAACCAGAGTGGCAATTACATTGTACGGCCAGTTTCTTTTTCCAGGAAGGCTGTGAAATGGATTGAATATCATGAAAAAAAATATATGTAAAGAGCCTGCCTGAGTGTCTCCTGCTCCTCATCCTTGACCTCCAGTCTTATATTTGTGGCTGCGTCTAGGATGAGGGTCTGGGGATGTGCCCGGCTGATGATGGGGTTGAGAAATGTATCGCTGCTCCCCTCTCTTTTAAGTGCACTTACTCTCCCTGCCCCTGTGTTAGGCGGCAGCTGAGAGATGCAGCCGTGTGTTTAACATTGGAGGGAGTCACTGGGGGCGTCCTGCTGTCTTCCAGGGATTCAGTGATTTTTCGCATGAAAATACACAGCTGGATAATAGCTGCAGAATGTCCTGCCCAGATGTTTAGTTCTACTGTGGCAAACATATTTATTATGCAAAAAAAAAAAATGTCAGATGAGGTTATAAGTGAGTGTGTTACAGTTTTTTTGTGTGTTTTATGTGAAATTCCTCATATTGAGCGTGAAGTGCAACAACGTCCCTCATTTTCACTTGAGTGTCATTTCACAAGCAGGCATATTTATTCACATGGAGGCCCCCCTTTTAAATTCATTGCTATATGTTGTCCTGCAGCAATCGAATGTGACCTGAGCTTCAGTTCTAATCTTATTCATACATGCACAATGTGACATGTCAGTCACACGTGTGAAGTGGCTACTTTTCTTTTAGCCTGCAAGGCTGTGCTTGAAATGAAATGGAAGAAACATCTCAGGAGAGAATGTGCATCCAGCCAATTCTTTCATGAATGTTAATGTAACAGCTGTTGAGAAGGGGGGGGCAATGAAATGAAATGTCTTCTTATTTGATGCCTTATTGCTTAATTTGCCATGGGATGCATTACTCACTCACCTGAGGTAATGCAAGGGTGGCGCAATCAATACAGAACAATTACTTCTACTCTGCTTCTTCTTTTCATTTCACAAGTATTTCACTGTAGCCCAAGCCATGAAATACAGACATTAAGCTCTTCCTTCATTTGTTAATCACGTCACTAATTTTTTTGTTGTTGTTGTTATCCTCCGTGGCTCATGTGAAGTCGACTTATGCAGGTCTTCAGTCAGTCAGAGTAAATTAGGAGGCATCAGTGCACCGTTGATGGTGAATTCTTCATTCATTTGCAGCAGCACAGAGCAGCTGTGTATTCAGATGGAGTCCGTCCCTGGTGGCGGATCCTTGTCTCCCAGGTTGTCTTGCTGAGCGAGTTAATGGAGATGGCAGCAATAGTCATAAAGACAATAACTTTGTGGAAATGAATGCATCATACATTTTAGCGAATTCATTTAATTTTGACAGTGTGTGTGTGTGTGTGTGCAGAGGGGAATCGCCTGTGATCTGAATACAGACCTTGAGCGTGCACACCCCTGTGATAGAAACACTCTCCTTTCCTCCCTCCCTTATTAGATTCTTTTGCAATTATGCTGCCCTCAGGGGGGAAATGGATGCCTTTAACCACCTTTCCTATCAATTATGTGCCAAACAACAGCCCCACTAACCAAGAAGTCATCTCATTTACTCTGGAATGCGTTTAGCCAATGACTTCCATTAGGTTTAGCTTCTGTGGAGGTGAAAGTGTGATGCCTCATTACATTTGGCAGAGCAATCTTTCGCTCATCATTTCAGTTGAGAAAGCCGACGAAAGAAAAAAATGCTACCTCACCTCCAGCACCACAAAAGCCCACAAGGAGGGTTTTTGTTTTTTCTTTGCATCCCGAGTTTGTTTTGCTCTTTCTCTTGTGGATTTGCTTTTGGATATGCAACCCTGCAAGGTGAGACACCGGTGCAGCTTTTTGAAGGTCAAAAGTGATACAATTCTTCAATTTTTAGCAGCTCTGAAATGGCTTTTGGAACATCATGAGACACTCAAGTTCTCCACTGAGAGCTACTAAAAAAGCTGTCCACTGAAAACGAAATTCCTCAAGGAACGATGACACACCCTTCCTACACAATGACTGAAAAAATGGGCATATATCGGCCATTTTAATGAACCATTAATTCAAAAGCAACTCAAAGAAAATGCTCAGAAGGGAAAATGTCACTGCATGCTTTACAGACTATAAAATGAAGCTGCGCTCAGGGACAAACATTCATCATATCAGCAGAGACACTGTGCCATGAACTGTATAACAGCCAACTTGCAAAGAAAGTCTTTTCGAGGAGATTTTCCTCTCAGGATCTTGAAGCTTTTTGGACTGCTGGGTTGGGATGATGAGGTCAGATCCTCCAGAAAGTGGATGACGGTTAATACTGCACTCAAACTGAAAAATGCAGCACACATTTTTTTTTTGCTCCTGTAGAATCTCAAACCGTGTAATCCAATGTGATGGGTTTTTAGAGTGGCAAAACGCCCCCTAAATTTTGAAAGACACCAGGAAATCCACTCTGAATCTCGCTGTGCCTGCAATTACGCCAGATGAGGAACAATTACTGGCACCAGGACAGTTGAGCTAAGCCAACACTGGCCATTAAGTTACGATCAGGCAAATGGGATGATTCCCCCTGAAGATTTTTCTTTGTCTGCTCAGCGCCACCATTCTGCTTCCCTTATGGGAATATGTCGCCATGATTTTCACATCAAATCACAGCCACAATCCTACAGTTACAAGTTGGTGAAACAAGTGACTGGTTAATATTTAGGTCTGTCTCAAGAATTCCAAAGATAGCCCTGGGTTAATCCGTATAACAGGGTTGTGTTGTATAGATGAGGGGTTGGGTTGAATTCTTAATCCTGAGAGGCGTATCAGTTTCCACTTACTGTGATGTAGGTCAGAGCTTGAGCTAAGCCCCTCCTGTGCCCCTGATACTACAATTACAGTCTCGAGCCTCTCCGTTCCACCTCCATATAAGAAAAGTTGAATGGCCATTTAGGTCATTGATCACTGGTTAGATTGGATATCTGAAGTAGCAATTTGTGGATGATCAGCCTTTGACTTTAGGTCGTTGTGGCACTAAGAGGCGATGGGGGTGGGAGCTACCTGGAATCATAAAATCTCTCATGATGTATTGATATCGTGATGTAAAGATTGGAACATCTATTTTTGGCTAGTCCAGGGTATTAAATACCTGTTAAATACCATATTGAGGTAGATGTAGGTATCAGTTCTGCTTGCAATGGCTGAAAACACCATCGATATTACAGGGGTCCTCCAACATCATATGCCAAGATACGATATCCGGACTTTTAGTCTCTTGTAGGGTCAGACTCCAAAACCACTGGATCCATTACCTATAATGCAACCATAAGTTTTGTTAGGCTGTTTTAAACAGTGTTGCAGTTACTTGAAATGTGTGATTAATGACTTGATTGAAAAAGTAATTGCATCGCTTTACTCATTACTCAACAGCAAAAGGAATTAGTTACGATACTTGTTACATTACTTTCTTTTACTCATGCCAGCTCCTTCAATAATTCCAACATCTCCAAAGCCGCCACATCCACACATCTTTTGTGTTAAGCACGTACAAGTAGAAAACAAGACACCGTTCATTTAACAAGCAGCTAGCCTATAGTTTGGAGTAATTAACTATGCCTGTCACATTTTAAAAATGCATTCATGAAATTGCATTCAGAAATTCCCCCAAAATTTGGACTGAGACATGGTTTGTTGGAATTAACTTGAATGCTACCACAGTAGCCTAATAGTATATGTTAGAGTTATGTGCTCGAGTGGAAAGTTCAACCTCAAATGTTGATGTAGAGCAGTTGCAGTTTACAAAATCAGCATTCTTATCTTTATCTATGTTTTTTCATCTGTAGTGCTTTTTTTTTTAAGATTATTTTTTTGGCATTTCTGCTTTATTATGACAACAGCTGGAGAGAGACAGGACAGGCACCGAGCTCCTGGGGCTCCCCTCAAAATGCTTTCTAACTTCTCCGATAGTTTGATTATCTGTTCAGCACAGCTCACTAGTTTTCTCTATTTTGTTGTTAGCGAAGAGAACAACAATAGCCCAGTTTACTGAAAGAGCGACAGGGCCTGCAATGCGTGAGAGTGACAATGCATTTTACCAATGCTGGAGTACAAGTAAAGTGTTTTTGTTCTTATGCACTGTCAGTTTTTGAATTGGAACAAATCATTACAGATTTTCTTTCACGTCAAACAGCAGTTTGAATTTTGAATAAAAAGCGATTTTGGTCAATGCACACAGCACTTTAATTCTCGTCTTCAGTGTGGAGCTGCTGGAGTGTTTGCACACCTTCTAACTCTGAACAAATCCTGATAATTCCTCAACCTGGGCTTGCTGGACAATTTTAAAATTATGTATTTAAAACACATTCCTCCTCTTTTGGCAGAGGCTAGTTGATCCAGACCAGTTTAAAAATGATATCAACTCCCACCCTCAAAACTGTCAGCAGTGTAATTATTGAATTTTGAAATGTAGTTCCTTACACTGTGTGTTACTGACAAAAGTAGTCACAGTGCTGAAATGGATTCCTCAGTAAAGCGTTCCTGTCCAACACTGTATTCCCCTGACGGCAGTAATGTCCATGACTTACAGTAGTCAGTCATTGTCTCAGACTTGACAAAGCTCCGCCAGGGTCACATAAGATATATACGTGTTCACAGGCTGAGTCATACTTCCCTCAACTACTAAACTCATCTTGATGTGTAAAATTTGTTGGAGTGCCCCTTTAAAGGTGATGGAAAAGTTATAGGTTTACACATTTCTAGCCTCTTATATATCATTATGTCAGTCAGCAGTAATAGCTGACAATGAAATGTGCCACTTTAATATTCTTCGTATATGTCCCACATATGTTGTGTTGATCTAAGGGAATGATGCATGTGTATACAAACGAAACAGTCAGTTTTCTTACATTTACTCAACCACCAAACCTTTTGTTAAAGGACGGGTCCATTATTTTTATTTCATTTTTTTTTTTGCTTTTTATGTAATTCTGTAGCTTCCTTGTTCCTTGTGTATTCAAATTTGAACAATCAAAGTACATATGTTGTAGCATCAAAATGCTGTTTTCCCAAGCCTTTCAAAAACCGTTTTCCCACGTGACCTGACGTAGGTTTCTGCATGATGCCGCATACATACCTCCTAGGTTGAGGAAGGGGAGGGCATCAGTGCTGTAACCTACGTAACCGCTTTTTGCTAATGCCTGAGTGGGAGTTTCCATTTGAAAAACCCGGAAAGGAATGCAGATGGAGTCGCCCTTTAAAGTATGAAGTGGCATTTTGTGGAGTGCTGGTACACAGTCTGCCAGCTCCTATTAATAGTCAAATGGGGAGAGAGAAGTATCTTTTGAGGTCAATCATTTCCTTCCTCCCTTCTCTTTAAAGCTGCAGAATTGAGCTTGTTAGGCGGAATGAGAAACACGCACGGGAGAAGAAAACACACTCATTCAGCAGCTGTCTCTTCTTCTATGCCACCTGAAAATCACGCTGGCGGCTTGTATCCTCAGGTTTTCGCCTGCTGCTGTTTTCCCCCCGTCGCTTCTCGGTTCCTCAAGATTCACTTTCTCTTCCCTTACAGTAACTCCCAAATAATAAGAACCAATTATGTAACTTAGCAGTCCTATAATCATGTTTTTTTGCTGATGAATGCTTGTCGTATTTGGATCAAAATGTCATATTTTAATCACATCCATAATTACTTTCCCTTCAGATTAAAATTCTTGTATTCAAGGGAGAGCTTTCCATTCACAAGCAATTGGATGAGAGTCTTATTAGCCCTCGGCAACTAAAGATGATGTCACCATGGAAACAAATTGTTCTGCTATCAATCACTGGATGCCTTGCAGGTAAGATATTTTAACACATATTATATTTCAGTCTCGCTGCACTTGTTGACACGGTTTAAGTCACGAAAACATGTCTCATAATAAATTGTTTTCTAATGCATATTCATTACAGAAGAATGCAAGGTCAGAGGTTATAAATAGCATTTTGTTCTTAGTAAGCAGTGTTCATATAAAATCTAGAGTTTCATCCATTAGTGTTGTAAATAATCTGAGAAAATCTCTTCTTCTCAACCAAAAACTGATTAAGTTGCAGTCATCACATGTACAGCGTTCCGGCATGATGTCCTTCACTGCTGCCTAGAGCAGCGTCCTGCTGCACACTGTCGGGGACGACCGCGAGTCCGATCCCATTCCTGTTTATGGCCTGTCCAGATCATTATCAGGATCCATGCAATGAATCCAGCCCCGCATTTTAGCACAATCTACTTGCCACCGTGCCTGATTCTGCCCTTGCGTGGCCACCTGGGATTTGAGCAGGAGAAGCGCAGACACTCCACCAGAATGTCAGCCCTTGTTCAAATGACATTGTAAATCCCAATGAATGTTATTCAAATTGGCTCATGGGTAATTCACACCCAGTACTCGAGGGAGCGAGATCCAAGCAGTCTCACCTTCCTAGCGGACAAGTGTTTTTAACAGGGCCTCGGTTTCTGCCTGTAGGTGCTAGTTCTTATTCGACGTTGTGATCATACACTTGGAAACCCTCGAAAATCACTACACCAGATAACAATCATCATGACATCTGAAGTGACATGTTGTCTGACTCTATCGTCTGGGACTTCACAAAACGCGCTGACAGCTTAGATGTCAGCCTGCATGGCATTTTATTTAAATTCACATTAGGGAGAGAGGCTGATAAACCCAGTCCATCTTCTCCATATTTCTAAACAACCAGCAAAAGCTGCTCTGATTCGTCGCCATACCCTCATCACACAGTGAAATATATGTCGATTCCCTGACATATCACTACCGGCTAAAACCACATGTAGAACTGCTAGCCACATGCTGCAGCCTGTTAGCAGTAGGATATTAATTAGGCCTACTCTGGCCGTCTGTTGACTCCACTTTCATTTAGTACCAGATTGTGTTCCACATCCTTTCCTTTTAAGCTGCTGGCAGATGAGTGCATCCTTATGGCCTCAATTAACCGGTGCATGCGTAGTATGACATAGATGTTCTGAAAATAGATCACTCTGCTTTATTTATCAGCCCTGTCACTTGGAGGAAATCATTAATTACTGGGGAAATATGTGAAAATTGGCTTTCTACATCAGTTGCCCACTATTATAGACTCAACTTAAATGCTCAGCTTTTTTTTATCTGCCATTATGATATCATTCCTGGTGAGTAATTAACACTGAACACTCAGTTTATGTGAGCTCTCTGCAACAGCATTAAGCTTCCTCAAACTCCTTAGCCAGCTAAATATTTACACAGTAATCAAAGCATTAGATGACATAGTTGCAGTATTCTTATTTGCTTGTATTTTTACATGCGAGCTTTGAGGCAGGGAGATAATTAATACCTCGGACAGTAGCAACTATATGATGATTTATCATGATGATAAAGTGAAAGAGTGAGGCTCTATGGAAAAGGCCCTGCATGCAAAATTGGAGTAAACATAAGCACCGTGGTCAGTGATTTTATGCGTCAGGTCCATCTGAAAAATGCAGTAGCATATAGTGAAGCTGATACCAAATATGTCAGCATTAGCAGTTAATGTCCATGAAGAGTAAGTGGATTTACACTTACTGCAAGGGAAGCAAAGGCTGTATACATCTTGTAGATCTTAATGTATTTCTTTGCTTTTCTTTGGAGAGAGACACATTGTTCAGAGAATAGGAGGCGGTATATACAGTATATTGAAAAAGTAGTAAACACTGAGTGTCAGAAAGTTGCATTATTTCAGCAAGATTAACTGTTTTTCCTTACACTGACTGTGCTTTTGCTGTATTCTTACAGTATTTTCTCTTAAGGTCAAAGAGACAATTTCCTGACTTGTACTACTATAGACTTCTCCCCTTTCCCCAGCCTGTACAGAGGATGTCATATTTCAAGGGCCAAGATGGAGGACGGAGCCAAGTGACCTCATTTTGCCGATCAACTCCCCAGACCAGCAGACTACCATCACGTGCGAGGCAGAAGGCAACCCTCCTCCGCAGTACAGGTACATTACCACATCAAAGTTACATTCCCCACAAGCCTCGGCTCAGCCGTCTCTCCGCTTTGACTCCACATCCGCATCACATGGTAAAAATCCATTGCTGCTTAATTGCTTGTGAATCTTCATTGCTGCTTCCACGGAAATCAAAGAGGGTACCGATAGCGTTGATTGCTATTGATTTGTTAAAGAACGACGTTTTCTGGACATAAATGCTCGAGAGAGATTACGCACCATCCAGCTAAAAGACGGGCTTCAAAGAGCAACTGCTTAATTGAGCATCCATTTCTAATTGAACAAAGCTTATCTATTTTCAGCCCGGGCTATGATGTAGAGTTAGAGTCAGGTTGATGTAGTTAACTTTATTAATGATAAGATTTAAGCCACTGTGCGGCTAAAGCTGGTGATTTATAATATGGTGCACGGCTTAAGAAATCATTAAGGGGAGAAAAGGAGATTCCAGTGACTCGTTTGCACCAAAGATCCTTTGATATCTCCCCCGGCTATTCCCCGGCGGTGCAGAGAGCCTGCCTGAAAATGGCAGCTCGCGATGTTTTTTTGTGGTAGATTGTGTTTCGGAGCTTGGTCAGCACCATGTAGATGCACAGCAAGCTGGGGAGAGAGGCAATAACCTTGTGAGTGACATTCCGTTAAACGCTTACATTTCCTATAATGTGTCTGCGCTGAAAACATGGTCCAGGCGCAGCAGCGGGGGGTATCGTTATACTTGTTGTGCAACCTGAGCCATCCCAGGATGAAGCCCATACCAGCACTTGCATTACTTCACCCACGACTTAAAACATTCTGACGTTCGCCGGTGTTGTTGGAGAGGCTTTCTCTTTCGCGTCCTCTGTGGTGTTGAAGCTGTAGTGGGGAATGGTGTTGATGTCAGTATGATGTGCAACTTTTCCTCCAGCTAAGCAAGCACGTAATATTACAAGAGCGGTTGTGCACAGGTTATCGCTATTATAGTGCAACACATATTAAAGCAGCACTCATCAATATTTGATATAAACAATGGATTAAATGTGTAATGTGAAAGGACTCGCTTGTTGTGACAAACCCACAGAGATTCATGACATTTCCATTTAGCTCTGAGTGTTTGAGTGTTCTTCACCTCATTGTTTTGGTTATGCATCCTGTAATTTTGACTGTTTTGGTTTAATCCCACCACTTTCATCAACACTAGGTCCAGCAGCAGAAGGCAGCTGTTTTTAGCAAAAAAAAAAAAAAAAAAGGTGTGATAAATGGACTTTAGGCAACTTGCCCAGCATCAAACACAGACAAACAACATTAGTGATGAGCTAGTGAACATAGTGATCCCACATTAGTCCTGGAGGAAAGATCCTTCCTCTGTTGCTCTTCCCTGAGGTTGGTGAAAATTTGTACTTGTAAAATAAAATAAATACAATACACAAGTAAGAATTTACTAGTGTAGCATTTAGCAGTTGAAGTGCCAGTAAATATTTGTCAGGAGTGAGTGGAGACCCAAACAAAGCTAAAAGTTAGCATCAGACTTTAATATGTCAGGTCACAGGAATGAATCCTAATGTTGCTCCTGGATGTGTAAATAAGCAATTTTGCTAGTTTGCTAACACATTAGCCATATCAACTTTATGAGGCAATAATTGGTCAAATATGTGATGTTGAACTTGAGGAGTTCTGACCAAAACAACAGCAGTGGCCAAAAACAAGCACAGAAACACTTTACAGCTTTAAGTTCGTGATTTTAAATTTCAAAATAATGCAATGCACTGCAGTATATGGTTATTTATTACATCCTAAATATTTGTTTTTTAATTAAAATACAACAAAATATACACCACCCGCGTCTTCAGGGGATCTGGTGATAAAAGTAATGTTTATGACTGTTTCTATTGCTCTGATTTTATATACACTTATTATTTAACTTCCATCCTGCTTCTCTGGGGAGCCTTGCAAGCTCATCTCTCATTTTTGTGTTTTCTCCGAGCTACCTGGGGTTCACTGATTTTCCACCATTTTGAAGCAATCAGCTTCTGTTTGTAGTACGAAACAACCCACACATCTCACTGGTGATATTCATCTAGGTCAGGAGTTCCACTGTTTGGAGTCAGTGCCCTCAATTATGAATAAAAAATCCACACACCAGGTTTAAAAGGAAGAATTGATGTCTGAGCGAGCAAACTCTCACCATTGTGGATTGACATTTCTGGTAATGCTTTTAAAGACACTTGATTTCTACCCTTAATTTTACTTTGAGACAGGAGTCATTTTAGCTCTATTTGGGTTGCATCAGTTTTCCTGACACTGATCGTCCTTGACTTGTCTCCCTTCGGGCAAGGAGAGGATTGTTGTGTCCTGATGATAGAATAGAAAGCATAAATTCACGGCAATTTATTTCACTAACACTGAAATTAGAACCTCAAAACATCCTGAGTAGACTGAAAAAATGCCTTTAGGAAGTGGTCATGCTGTGACTTTCACCAGAGTCTGCAAACTGTGCATGGGCCTACACCCTGCAAATGAACAGTATTTGTATATTACATTCAGAGCTCCACACTTAATTTCCTCAGTTACTGCAGCTATTAAGAAAAATTCATCCATTTGGTTTAATATCCATAGAAAAAATTGGGTCACACAATATTGAATTTGTCAGAGAAGATGATGTTAATCCTTGTCAGGGAGCCACTGTAGCACTGAGTATGTTGGTTCTCTTGCAATTGGCTGTTTCGGCTTTCCTGCACATCCTGTATGTTAAACGCAGATAAGATGAAGTTGTTATTCAGAAATTACCTGAATCCTCTGGACAGCAGCTAAATGAGCCACATGCAATAGATTTCCATCACAGCTGCAATGACATATATCATTGTATGTAGTAATACCAGGTATAATACAGGATGGTATTAGCAGTTGTCATAAACATACAACTGCCCAGCCCACATGGACTTAGCTTTGTTATTTAGACAATATGTTGGTAAGCTTACATTTACAGACAGTCTTTCTTTGTGTATAAAGAAGAAATCCTGAGCGTCATTGAATATTTGCACTTTACTACCTGTTTTGAAAAATAGTAGTCTAAAAATCATTATGTATATTTTTTCATTTTGATACAAAACAACCATTTTACCTCAGCAGTCTAGGGGTGCCTCTGCCAAAAATTCCCACACATGAGTAAATAGCCCATTTGTTGGGGACTATTTTAAGCAGTGGATTACTACACATTTGTTGCTTCAGTGAGTATTTACAGCAGCAGGACAGTGTATGTGGGAGTCAAAATAAACTGCAGTGCTCTTGTTCAGAGTAATAAAGGTAATGGAGGTAATGTAGCTTCAGCACAGAGGAATTTAGCTATATCAGGATTTGGCTACACAAAATATACCTGCTAGCGGGATCAATTCATTGTTGGTGTTGTGACTTTTAAGTAATTGACACGAAAGCAAAGCACCAGCCTTATCTTTAATTGGGGTAAATTGTTACCAGTGACTGTGTCAGAGCTGGACTGTCAATCAAAGAGCAAGTGCTTTACAAACTCATCAGTTTGCAGCAATCACACATGAAAAAAATCCATCCATGGAAAAACACCCAGCATACCAGAATGTGCATTTTGGAAACCATTAACAGGAAAAAGCATGATGAAGGAGTGGAAATGTAAAATAAAACCTTCCTTACATAATTGTTCCTTTAATAAACTGAACATTGCAGACTGGTGATCTCTAACAGGGATATGGAGTCATTTAATAGGCTGTTTGACAAGTTGTCTAGTTGATTTATATCCTAAATAGCATATGTGATAAAATGAAAATATCAGGTTGTCATTTGTGTTCATGCTCATAACCTTTTCTAGTTAGCTCGATACCGTCTGATTTTGTTTTCCGAACGCCTCGCTCTGCTCCACCTCGCCCGCTCGGTGACACCGCGAATATACGAACGGGAACCCTGACAGTTCCTCAGTTGACAAATAGTCCAGTGCAGCGCCAGAGCACACTCCAGGGCTCAGAGCTGTGCTTTATGAATACACCTGTCACTGTGTTTACTATGAATCTGCTGTAACACAGGATCAAGGGCACAGCAGTGATTGGAAAGGGAGAATAAAAAAGTACTCCGGCTGGTGTCTGCTATCATGTAATGTGACTTCAGGCAGATCTATGACTCTACCTTTGTTTACGGGTCGGCACAGGGTAACAGGGACATAAATAGAACTGGGAGGATGTGATTAGAAGATGTTATTTTTTTTGTGTGATGAGTTCAGTTGCAGCTTAGAGCCAAATAACAGGGCTGAATTTGGAGATTGTTTAGTCGATATTTATCTTTCGGAGGGTCACTTGTCCTTTCGTAGGGTGAGAAAATTCTATGACCCTCTGGCTTATGAGATCATATTAAAACCAATGGGATAAACTGGAAGAATACAAGCCTGTGGTCTTGAATAAAGCTTATTTTATGGAGTTTCTAGAAGGTAGATACACACAGTTTGAATTATTTACTCTGTTGGTACTACATGAACATGAAATTACTTACTTGACTTTTAATTTGAATGAAAGCATCATATATCCAGGCTATAAATTCTAAATGGTATTACGCCTGGTGAACAGGACACTATGACTTTGTGTGTGTATATATGTGTATGCACATGTCGTGTATATCTGTAAAAGAGGTACTGTACACTGGAATATGTTTCTTGAGCTGTAAACTAAATGATGCGACTGTGCTATAATGAAACACATCAATGCTGACAATATTGACATTTCTTACCAAATTTATAAAAATCGAGGGTTGAAAATGGTTGTTCAGAATCATCCTGAACCTTCTGAGGTAAATACTGACATAGAGTCAACCATTTGGTACTAATTTACGTCATGAAATTTAAAAGAACGTTAACTCCCTCTAATCACAGTAATAACAATAATCACACCCCCTGCAGTTCAGCAGCTAAACCAGTAGCACAAAACACACACCCACAGTAGTCAGCAGTAGCATCAGAGTCAGAGACTGAAAGGTGTGTTTGTGACGCCTATGTTGCTTGCCTTTATATGATTGTGGCATTAATTTGTTTAATTATTAGACTTGAAGAAGGTAAGAGAGCTTGTGGCCGCTTGCACACATTTCCTAGCTGGAGATATGTCTTCTATTTTCTCTGGCCACTGCTCTCCACAGCCCCTTGATTTTTCAAAATTATGCAATGGGTGGAGCTAGGCTTTGACCTGGGGGTGAGGTTACACTTTAATATTTCACTAATTCCATTGGATTTGCAAGCTGATACACACACACACACACATACACAAAAATACTCAGTACCAGTACAGGGTGGTTTCAGGAATATTTATCGTGTTATATTTGGCTTGAAGGCCAAATGAACATCAATTTATTAAAAAGCAGGAGCAATAACCTACTAAACATAATTGTAGAGAGTACCCTGGTCAGCAGTTGGATTTCCATTATCAGCTCTAAGCTTGGCGTGTGTGTGTGTGTATGTGCGAACAGTATGTGGTCTGTGTGGTCACTGCCGTCTCTGTGGGTGTCTGGCCTCGAGGAAAAGCCAGGTGAGCCGGTGCTGCAGTACAATCCTCAGTCTATTTGATGAGGAGACCTCATGCAAAATTGATGTGAACCTCAAGGTCACGGGGAGTTCATTCAGAGCATGCTCAGATCAGCCTGCGCCTGCAGCACACCGCGGCAAATAGGACTGTTCTCCTGCACTATGTCGGACTTACTGTAAGCTCCTCTCGGGCTGATGAGGTGGTGGAGTCAGTATGATTCAGTCCGGGCTGTGCTAACATTAAGACCTCTGCCCTGCCTGCTCCACCTTTCGTTTTCTTTACTCCTGCTGTGTGTGTTTGAGAGAGAATTATAATGGAGGAGGAAAGAACTATTGTTTTTGAAATGAAAACAAATTGCTGTGATGTCTCGTGATCATTAGCAAGAGTCTGGCCACGAGTAGAAAACGGCTTATCGATTATTGTTTTGGCTGAATGAAATGACAATGACCCCTCCGTCACAGGTTATGGCTTTATTATGGATATGACATGTGAGCGGATCTAGACAGATGTTCCTTCTCAGTTTGTTTAATTGAAATCTCTTTTAGAGGACTGAGGAGGTAAAAATATCCAGTATGTCAGAAGAATAAAGCAAAATTGTCACATGCCGTATGTCTCTCTATGGTTGGTTGGTGGTTGGATGTTTCAGTGTCTTAAGAGCATGAGAACTCTTTTTCTTATACATTCCTCTAGGTAGAAGTTTCTGTAGCTTTTTACTGTTGTTTGAATGTTTAGTAAGAATTAGTAGACCCATCTCCTGTAGTTTACAATCAATAGTCACTTACCAGGATTTATTAGTGCCACTTTCTGATAAGGTGCATCTTGTAAATGTTTATACATTGCAACTAATGACTTTATTAATAGTTAATAGATCATTTGCTAGTGTTCTTAGATCAGTTTTTACTTCATCAATTTTGTCCATTTTAACTGATAAAATAAAGCACTAGTAAATTATGAATTAACCTTTAATGAAGTCATTAGTGACAATTTATAAATCCTGACTTATTACAAAGTGGCACTGATTTATCTACCATGCATTGTGCATGGTGACCAGAAAAGTGGAATGGCCCGGGTAGTGTCCAGAATAATGTTTTGATTTTGCCATCTGACACACACACATATACTGCGCTATTTAGAATTACCCTATTACCCATATACCCACCTGCAAAGTAGGGCTGCAGCAGATAAGACAGGGGCTGCTATTTTCTCACATGAAATCATGGGGCTGTGTTTTATCACTGGTGGAAAAGGCACCGTAAAGAGAAGGTTGCATTTCTCATTAGTGTTTTCTTTCCCTTTGATACAGAGGCGATCACAGTCCAGCTTGGTTTATAAAGACGCTGCGTAGAGTGTGTTGTGCTGATGTTGCTTCACGGTTTCTGAGTGCGAAGGTTCGCATTTTTCCACCTACCTCTCGCTGTCACTATGTGAGAAATTGCAAGAGCTTTAAATACTTCAGATCGCACCAACGTTAAATATGAGACCATTTATGACAAAATGACAGCCGCTCTTGTTGATCTTTCCTCATCTTTAAATCACATCCACCTTTACTGGGTTCACATGAAAAAGGCGAGTGTGAGCTCTCTGATGACAGGCTTCCCATGTCTTCTAATATCAGAGCCTGTCTCAGGTGTTTCTGCAGCATGAGCAGGTAGGTGGCTTACTGACTGTGTCTGCGGTGCAGTGAGACCATCAAATCCGGCCAGCTGTCTCCTCCAGGGGTGTGTGATCTGTCCAGGCTGCCCACCTTCCTCTCCCATTAAGTTCAATCATGCTGGGTGGCAGCAAGTCTAACTAGCTTCCCATCCTTTTCCATTTAACCTCCCCCACCTCTTCCACATACAATAATCCTCCCATTGGCACAAACAGAGGAGGAAAAGGACTGGAGAATTCAAATGCAGAAATAAAAGGACTCACAGCGTAACAGTAAATTGTGTGTTGCATTCAAAATGTTCATATTATGTATCAGAGTTTGTGTTTTCATATATTTTCTTAGAAACATAAGCTTTGTCATTACAAGTATGAGGCGTTTAAAAGTAATATTGTTGGAACAGTGACAAAATCAGTCAGATTAAGTGACTGGCACAGACTGTTAGATGAATAATGCAAGCTACAAGATGAAAGACAGCTTTGTCTTTTGTAGTCTGTCAGGCAGGAGGCTGGGGAGAGCCATGACTGGCTTTAAGACTGCATGAAGCATCATTCTAACTGCCTGTTAGTTTGCCTGGGAGGAAAAAAATGATATTGATTTTTTTCTCTCCTTATCATCGGAATTGTCATTTCACAGTTCACTAAGGCAGACTAACACACAGCAATCCAATAATTCTTTGTTTCTCATATTCTATAAGGAACGGCAAAAGTAATTTTTCATCTCTGTTAATGCTCTGAGATAAAGTCCTGTTACCTTCCATACTCTTATAGGTATCACTCGGTTTGCATCTCCTTCAAATCTGTCACTGTCAGACCGACAGACTGTAGATTTCAGCGAATAACATATGAAGTGTTTTCATTGTTCGACATGAACATTATTCAGTGTTTTGTCTCTTTTGGTAGCTTTGATTAATAGCCATTTCATCCTGAACTGAGCTAGCATGACAGAGTATCTCGTGACCTTTCCTTGAAGGAAATGGTCTGTAGACAATGCAATATGAAGGTGTCAGAAAGCAATAAGTCAGAAACACAGAAGCAGAAACATGGACTTATTAGAAAGCACTCAGAGAGCGCGTACCTCTGCCGAAGCTGCACGGTCTTTTTCACTTGTAATTTTAATAACACAAAATGTTAAAGCGTTTTCAATCTGCATCTGGATTTGAATCTGCATCAAGATATCATGTAGAGACTCATCATCAGAATCATGGGATGCCTTTTGCTGTATTTTTTTCATTCATTATTCAAGTAAGTGCAGTCATGTCTATGGCCACGCTGGCGGCTCTGAGCAGCTGCACTTTGATGCTTTTCAACTAAAAGTATGATGTTTATCACGTTTACCATGTTTGCAGTGGTGGAAAGTAACTAAGTATATTTACTGAAGTGCTGTTCTTAAGTACAGTCCGAGTTAGTTACTTGTACTTCACTTTGGTATTTTAATTTTATACTACTCCAATCTACTCCACTGTATTTCAGAAATGTTATAAACCTATAGTGAGCATATAAAATCTCCACCACAGCCAGCTAAAATATTAAAATGCAGCTTAAATGTTACTGCATCCTGTAGATTTTTGGATATGACTGGATAAGTAAAACTTTCACCTGCTGTTGGTTCTGCATAAAAAGTCAGAGCATAACTGAAATCATTACCATTTATCCTCAGGGCACCATTAATATCTGTACCAAATTTCATTCCCCTAAATCACAAATGCCAACCTCATGATGGCACTAAAAGAAAAGTCAGAGGATCACCAGGGTCAGTAGGATTCATCCACTGGGGACCATGAACGTTTATTATGGCTTGGCTTAAATCTCAACCTTGCTATGAAGTATAATCTTACCTGCACAAAACCACTTTTGCCTCAGTGCATGGCCTAAATTTCCATAAAATGTCAATGAAATCTGTTAACATTGTTCAGATATTCTGGTAGCACATTCACAAACCGCACCAAAAACACAACCTCCTTAGTGGAAGTAATTAAAAAAGCAGCTGAAATAAAAATCCACTTCAGTGATGCAAGTAGGAGAAAATCAATACACACCACAGCAGATTTGCTCTATTTGGAATTTTGCCTAAATTAATAGCAAAACAAAATACTTAAACTGAGTCAAACTGTTAACACTGGAAGCTAATATCTGTCCTCGATGTTAAGAAATGCTTTCTTTCTTTGTTACTTGTTCTAAGGGATATTCACAACATTCACATTTTTCTGTTCATAATATAGAACCCTACTCCGTGTAGTCACCTTTTATCTTCTCAGCGTGATGTGGGTGGACCGATCAAATCGATCTCTGTGATAAACACTGCGAGCGTGCATCTCCAGGGGGCTCAGCTACTGATTGTGTTTGCGTTTTTCCAGATGGTCACTAAACGGAACACTCATTGATCTGGGGAATGACTACCGGCGTCACATGTCTGGGGGCAGCCTGATCATTAGCAACCTGGACAAGGACCAAGACACCGGGGTATACCAGTGCACGGCCTTCAACACGTGGGGGTCCATCCTCAGCCGCAGAGCCAGCCTGCAATTTGCATGTAAGTGATCCGACAATTGCTAACACGTTTCTGGCACGGCTCTGGCGCAGTTGTGACATTCTGCCGTCTCTTTGTGTCTGCTCTGTATCAATCTGACATGTGTGTGATACGGTTGTGGCCCAGGCCTTTATTTTTTTCATTTGCTATTCCAATTTCTCATTCAGATTGCCTGCAAATAGATTTTCGAGAGGGGAAATGGTAATTGAATGAAATGTCAGATGCAACAAACACAGTGGGTGAGGCAGCTTCTGACTGCCTCTGAACTCCATTGATTCTCATTAGTGGCCCCAACTCTGACAGCATCTATGTTCTAGTCTGAATTGACTCATATTTTGCCAAGTGATACGCTGGCCCTTGTGATCCCCACTTTAAAGGAGACGAACACAAATAATGCTTAAGAAGTGTTTGCGTCTTTGTAATCAGTATCCACTTCTTTTTGTGTAACATACACAGCAGATTGTGTGTGGATCAGATAGTGACAGGCTGTCTGCTGCCCTGTCAGCTCTCTGCTTTAAAGACGAAAGGCGGGGTGGAAAGTGATGCTGTGGAGTGGGGTCCTACCTTCCAGACGAGCACTGTAGAGGCACCTCTCCTCCCTTGATCAAGCCTGCTGACTATTGATCATGTCCCAAGGATAGAGAGCCTTTCACTTCCTCTCAGGAGATGGACTGCTATTATCCCTATAGCCCAGTAATGAATCTCACTTGTGGGGACCGGGTGAAGAGCAGAGCTGCTTGACATTTATTGTCTTGCCTAATGCACAGTGAGGGAGGTCTAGGAGATCAGCATGGCTGATACTCTGTTTTTCCGTGTAATGAGGCCACTGCCCTAAGATAGAAATGTCATGCCTTCTTTGCTGCTTTGCTTGCCTTCAGAATTCAGCTGCAGCTACTATAAGCTAACATGTCCTCCCATAGCTCGCACTTGCAATAAAAACAACTGAAATAATGCGTTGAATAAAACACAAAATTGCAAAGTACAGCATCAACTGTGATACTGATAAGTAAATATAGGTAAATTCTGGTTTCATTCAATCATTAAAAAAAACCCTCATAATACAAAGTAAAAATTGTGTCAAGGTGTGCTGTCAACATTTTGTTCTATAATGGATATTTATTTTGTAAAATGTTTTTTAAGGCCACATATGACTTTTCCTTGCAGTCCCACCATTGGCCACTGGGGCAAATTAGCACTATATCAACCATATGCATCCATGCACTTTACAGACTGACTTCCTGGTTCATCTTTGCTCTACAGCATCGACTTTTTGTTGCACTCTGCATTTTACCTCCAACTGAATGGGTTGAAAGCTGCAATATTAATTTTTTTATGTTAACAATGGGCAAATAACTGTGTCTACTGTGAAATGTGTCCCTCGCTGTGACAAACTCACAGAAAATTACGCATCACCTGACTACGTCGTTCACTTCAGCTCCGTGGACCCTTTTCAGCTCACTGTTGGTTTTATGGCCCTTGACTGTCCTCTTCGGTTCACTCTCAGCGCTCTCATCATTGTTGTTTCCAGTCACAGCTGGCAGCTGTGTTCAGTGAAAAAACTCTGATAAACCCACTGTACACTTCCTGCATCAGCACCCAACAGCAGACAGACACAGTTAGTGAGTAGCTGGTGAATACAGTGGAGCCTTTTAGGAGCTAAAGAGCCAGATAATTCTGTCAGGAGTTGGTGGAGACCAAAAACAGAGCAAAAAGACGAGGTGAATACTGGACTTACATTCAAAGGATGGCCAGAAACTCGACAACAAGAGAATGATAATGCAGGATGTGTCTGCTGGATGCGTTCGTATTTTGTTGTAACTATGTCATCCTGTTTGCAATTCTCACAATTCAAGAAGCGTTATCATAATGTTGTGTTATCATAATTGATAGTAACAAAGTCCAAAAAAAAAAGACAGAGGTTATGATAAAGCAGACTTTTGCTTTAAAATAGCAACCGAACATAGAGACAGCTGTATTATGTTGCCTCTGTGACTTGGTTGCCTTGGTAAAAGTACCTTTGCTCAAGAACACTGCTGGACACAATTTATAACAGGGAATGTCTATACGGCGGCGCCAGTGCCCAGACCAATCATCTTCGAGCTGTAATGGTTGCTCTCTGAAATCTCTAGGCCAGCCGTTCTTGTATGACAGAGACTGATTCTGCTTACAAAGGAATCACTGCAGCTACAGTGAGTTTGGCCTCTAGCTCTCAGAGTTACAGTGTGTGGTCAGTTCACTCCAGTGAAGCCCATTATTCTTCTGCTCAGAGGCCAGAGAAGAGAGGAGTGTATCCCCTCCAGCGCTGAGCCCAGCTACATCTCTACCCTCTTCTGTGCACGCATGATCTCGGTGAAGGAGTATCCGTTCCTCCTTCTCTAAGTAATTATCGGGAGCTCTCTGACTCACCTCATGCTGTTTTCAAAACCGTTGCCGTTATAATTATCAACTGCTGTTATGCAGGGCTTTTTCAATCAAACCCAGCATATGAATCTCACTCCTGCACCGCTCCGCAGAATCGTAAATGTCTTTAGGAGATGGACTCTGTATTTACTAAGGCAGCCTGGTGAGATCAGAAGGACATCGCCTCTGTCTGTATTTCAAGTCGGCCATCTCCTCCTGTGGCCTCCTCGGTGTCCTGCCGTGACTTGGCTCTGTTTGATTCCACTGCGGTCATCAGAGAGCTGCTCATTAATCTTACCAACACTCTGTCCCACTTCTCTCCATAATCTTCCTCCTCCTAATTTCCCTTATCGGTCACACTGACTTTCTTTTGTTTGTGTTTGGAAGGCTTACTCTAGGCTGTTAGCCAGAGGGTGCAGACGGAGTACAGAGCGGACTGCGGCAGCTTCCCTCCATCAGTCATGAAGCCAGGGGTGGTTTATCATCCCAGGTTTAGGTTTTGTCTGCCAGCAACTGCTCATTCATTTGCAGGGGGATAGATTGTGCCGAGAGTATTGATGGGGAAGCTAATGCTTTTAAGTGCAAGATTACACCACGTTTAATAATGATGTTACTTATTGCTGCTGGCACAGCAAACTGTCATTTGTCATGCGTGCTACCCATGTTTGCTCAATCCGCACGCTGCAGCGTCGCCTTCGCCTCTGCTCATTTTGTCCCGTTTTAGCCTAATCTCTTCCTTGTGTTTAAGCGCAGCATTGCAGGGTAATCGTCACCAAAGCAGGTCCATCTATTTCATCAGCACCCTAGTTGCCTTTGAAAGCGTCAGAGGCTGTCAGGAGGCGTCCCAGGGCAATCAATGATGGCCCATTAAAGTCCCACTGCTCCAAATGTTACATCAAAAACATGCCTTAGTGAATCAGTGAAGGGAGTTTGGGAAAACTTATGTCTCCTATTTTCAAAACTATCATTTTCAAAGAAACCCTTGAGAATATATAAAAACACACTTCTTGGCTGTATGATATTCAGTTCTGCGCTGTTGATGATTTTACTTTTTTGCAGCAGCTGTCTCATCCTGTTTCTATCTCATTTGACTCATCAGATCTGGAGAACTTCAAAACTCAGACGGTGAGGAGCGCTGTCAATGTCCGCGAAGGCCAAGGAGTGGTTCTGTTATGTGGACCGCCGGCATATTCTGGAGGCAAGTTGCTATATCTGGGTTTGTGCCTGTTGTCTCTATTTAAACATGACTCACGGGAATTACCTCCAGTCGTTTCACATGGCAACCTTTGATAAAGGATTACTCCCTTACTCCTAACTTAATCTGTTTTTACACCCATTTATGAGTACACATGCTCTTAATAATCATCCTCTTATACATTTCATACTGAACATTACTAACCAAATCCCTACTCGGGTGTTTCTTTCCTTATTCTGACAATTTTTCTAATTAAAGCAATATGTTTCGGTAGCACTTTACAATATGGTGCACAAAAACGTGAAGGAACAACTGAGGAATGAATCGAGTACAACCTGATAATTAATGAAGCGTTAATGATGTAAATCCTGAATAACTAGGATGTAATCCTTAATCAGAGGTGGAGATGTTTCTCAACTAGGACTATATATTGCATATATACGTATTAAGTTTCTTAATCAGAGTTTAATGGGAACATCAATACCACTCTCATGCTAGTCTGTTAAATATGAAGCTACATCCAGCAGGTGATTAGCTCAGCTTAGAACAAAGACTGGACACATCAAGCGAGGCTCTGTCTAAATGTGACAGCATCCCGGCACCTTGAAAGCTCACTGACTAACACAGTATATCTCATTGTTAACCTGTACAAAAACCAAAGTATGAAGGCAACAGATTGTGGTCTTAACGGGTATTTTTTGATCCGTAGTAACTTCCTCATAACCACCGTAAAACTACAACTGTCGTTTTTAAACTGCAGTTTTCCTATGGAGGAAATAAAAGAGATATACCATGTTAATTAGTGAGAGCTTTAGAAATGCAAATAAGCAAAAAGCTGTAGCCTTATATTTACGTATCTCCACACCTTCAAAAAAGATGCTTTAATTGTTCGAACGAATTTTTTTTTTTTTAAATGAGAAGCCACATCTTGGAGATAACGATGCGGACTGTTCAGCCCCACCTCTCTGCACAAAACTGAGGAACATAGACGATAACTGCTGCCTAACTTGTCTCCCTCTTGATACAGTGGCTTGCACATTGAAACAACCAATTTCCCTCACAAGAGAACGGTTTGTAGCGCAGTGCATTGTACAGCTGGTCTATGGGATAATGGGTCAGAGTACTTTGTGTGAAATACAGTTTGACAGCTTTCCTCTGACATAGGCTTATACGCGGTTGGCTGCTGTAACCGTAGCGCTATTGTGTTTTCTCACATTTTAAGAAGTGAATGAAAGTAAGCCTGCTGTTCCTTTCTTCCTTTCTTGCCCTGTTGCTCCCTCTCTCTCCCTCTCCTTCGCCTTTTTTTTTTCCTCTCTTGAATTTTGAAAGCATCGATTTGCTACATAACCTTGAACTCCACTCAAGTTTATCTAACACCTATAAGGCATCCCCTCTGGTTTTCATTACGGTTCATTGACTTTGCATTCTGCAAAAGCTTTCTCCTCCGCTACCGCATCCATTATCGCATCACTCAGATATGATAAATTAAATGCAATATTGTCACAAGCAATTGCGATTGTATCACTTTTGTGCTCCATCATCGACATTTGTTTACTCAAAGAGCTTTTCTGTCGCATAAGTCGCTTTTTCTGTTGTTGTGTGTGTCCTTGTGTTTTGCTACCAGTCTTCATTTGACTTGCAATTGTTTGGCAACACTCTATCACTGCTCATTACAGTCACATAGTTCAGATAGAGGTTATGCTGACTCTGACTATGTGGCTCATGCTTGCCTAATCAGAAGGAGCTTTGTGTCTGCATCGTTGCACCCAGCTCGGACGCCTGATCCCATCCAAAGCTAGGAGGCTCGCTCCCTCGGGGGGCGGGGGCACCAGATATGATTGACAGCCATTGCATACACCTTTTGACTCGGCGCCCCTCACCTCTGAAGTGGTAGATTACACAGAGCATCTCCTCGCTCTTGCAAATCTGTGCAGCGTGCACTTCTCAAAATGACACAGTAATTCATCGTGGCAGGTCTCTCCTTTCTTATGGTAGACCTGCTGCTCGTGAAAGGGCATCAGAACATATTCCAACTTCCATACGTCAATCCATCCATCCCTCAATCCGTCCGTCCATTTTTTGTGCCTCCCGTGAACCAACCAAGTCACTCAGGGATTCAGAGAATGGAGGCCATGTGTCAGGGGAGGGCCACTGACGCGCTGTAATCCATTTTGTTTCGCTCCCTTTCCTTAGGTCTCCTATTTCTTCTGCACTGATAGCTATTACATTTGCCATGGTATCTCTTCCCAAGGAAACTGCTTACATTTCTAGGCCATAGCAGGGTATGTTTCTTTCGGTTGAGCCGTCCCTGCCACAGAGGTTGACATATCTAACACTGTCTGTGAGGAATCAGTCGTTGCTCTGAGCGAGCGACAGCGCTGCTCTAAGTTCAACTGTTTTCCTTTCCATTGCAGAGCTGACATTTGCGTGGATCTTCAATGAATACCCGTACTTTGTCCAACAAGACAGCCGTCGATTCATCTCTCAAGAGACCGGGAGCCTGTACATTTCGAAAGTCGAGCCCTCAGATGTTGGCAACTACACCTGTGAGGTTAACAACACTGTCACAAGGGAGAAGGTGCTCAGCTCTCCTACGCCACTGGTCCTCAGAAGTGATGGTAAATACCTTCAACTGCAGGGAACCTTTAGTTTACCTTTAGTTTCACTGGTATTGGAAGTAATGCATGTTTGTTACGCTCTGTTTAGGTTAAAACTGACCTAATTTGTTTGAAAGGGGTTAGGGTTAGGGGTTAGGGTTAAGTTTTTTTTCAGACAGATCATTTGGATTTTTCTGACCAGTATTGCTATATCATCTTACATTGTGATCACTTTCCATAAATTAAATGACAGGTCTGTTAAACAAGATATGATTGTAACCGAGCATAATCACAAACTTATGTTGTTTCTACATGAATCGAACCAAATAAGATAATGCAATTGCTTGTTGTTCAAGATAGCTACTCAAAGGAAAGTTATTTCCTTAGTGAACCACAATTTCTATATGAATATATACCAATTTAACCTCCATTTTTAAATATTACATTAGTGGTTTGCTCCACATGGTTTAATAATACTCATAAATGATTATGACATTTTAAAAGTGGTGTTAGATTCATTGATAACGGCTTCATATTTAGTAGCAGCAGTGATGAGAAAGTGTTGGTAAGTCACACCTGACAGCATCTTGATGACGGACTGATGACACCTAATGACACTGTTGACAGCTCTGCGTTTAAGCTGCTCGAGCTGAGGTTAACTTTAGTTTCACAAACTGACAGGATGAGCTGCTCTGAATATTGGGTGTCTCGAGCTTTTAATGTGTGAAGATAAATGACGATATGATGTGGTTAAGAGATTTAACTGGGGCGCTCTGACAGCTCTGTTCACCAGCTGTCCGACATTTACACTTGACAACTGCCGAGTTAACTGTTAGCTACCTGTCTGAGATTGACGTGAGGCAATCACCTGGATTGTTTATGTGGAAAAGGCGTCTTTTAAAAGAGATACAGAGTGGTGTTTCTGCTTCACAATACCATCTTTAACCATTTTTATTCTCTATCATTCCGTTCAGTTTTTGTTGTCCTTGTTCTTCCTGTATAAGTAAATTGAGAGCACTTAAAAAAGGACTCATATTCATTTTATGTGGACACTTGGCTAATATAGCTGATTCTGACTCAAACATAAATGTACATACACTAGCATGCAGTGAGCGTATAAACCAGATTTCTTTGTTTTTACATTTTTAAATTCACTTGCGAGAGCTTGTCGATTGACGAACATTAGAATGAGGTTGCTGCTCTTGAAAATTACTCTCTTTCAAATAGAGATGGAGATATAAAAACACTTCATCACTCAGCCCTATATTGTTATAGCCTACATATTGTATTACAGCTCTTTGAACAGCATGTCATTGAATATATTCCAGATGCTTCAATGAGATGGTAGGACCTGTTTCACATATAGACTTCTTTGTAAATTCCTTTTGACCTGCAAATCTCCAAATCTTTGCTGCTGTGCTGTTGTGTTTTTCTTCTTTTTGGTACCACTTTCTATAAGGCACCATTTCTATTTACATTTACCTGGACCACAAGTTGCTGTTAATCGATAACTTAATTACATTTATAACTGAAGACTTGATGGCTTAAGAGTGAATGAGACACACGACCATTTAAAAATAGATTGTTAACAATTATAATAGCATTATTACAAAATAGAAAGGGTAAGCACCAGCCACAAAGATTTTTCTTAACTGGGCAACCCAGTGATAAAAAAAAAACATTAATTACAAAGAGTGCCTTATTAGAATGTGTTACAGTGTTTTCCTTTAGTCCTAAATGTGCGCCTCTCTATCCAGCCATTACTCCAATGAAACCATTGATGGGGAACAGAAAAAGCAAAAATGTCAGCGCTTTCATGAGCTGATTTATAGTTTGAATTACCGTTGTGTTGTATCAATCAGAGAGGTTTCTCTATGGGAAAATGTCACAGATCATTACTGACTAAACGTTGAAGGTGTGGATTGTGTGTTGAAGTTCCATTTTCTGCATGTTTCCCACGCTTTGTGTAAGATGCTAGCACTTATCGCTGCTTTTCAAAGTCTTTAGTGACCTTTAATCTGGAAACATGCACTGGACCCCAAATCAGTTCTTTCTGCCAGACTGGGGTTGTAATTGGTAATAGTAAAGGGCATACTACTATCTCTGCAAAGAAGTCTTTGACCCATTCTAGTGATGTGAATATAAATACAGTCATAAATGAAGTCACTTTGCCACAGGTGATAAATCTCTACTAAGCAAGTCTTTTCCCTGATGTGTTCTCTGAATCTTTTATAAGCCACCTCTGATTTTTTTTTTTTTGCTCCTCTCCACCTGGCCTTCAGTGGTCACTTTTGCTCTGTACGCAAAAAAGGCTTTTCTGTTAGCCGTCCCACTGTGTTACTGCTCCCACTTTGATCCAACGCGTTTGTAGTGTGTGCTGTTAATCATTGATACAAAATACTTGTCATCTGTTGTCTCCCTTTGTAGGAGTAATGGGTGAATACGAACCTAAAATAGAAGTTCATTTCCCTGATTCAGTTCCAGCTGCGAAGGAATCGGTGGTGAAACTGGAATGCTTTGCTCTGGGAAAGTAAGTCAGCCTAACTGTGTGTGTGTGTGTGTGTGTGTGTGTGTGTGTGTGTGTGTGTGTGTGTGTGTGTGTGAACTAAGCTGTCGGCTCATCCACGCTTAGTGCTACTCAAGATGATTTAAAAATGCACAAGCGTAACATTACTCTCAGATTCATCAATCCATAGGAGAGCAAGGGCCGTAGCATGAAAAGACAAGGGAGCAGAAATCAAAGTTCCTTTAAGAGCTTCGGAAATCTGAGCAATCACAGTTTGATTTGTAGGGAACAATAACTCACAAGGCTCGTGCTTCAAATACTTTTCTTCTGTGCTTAATCAGACTTTGATCACTGCGACTGACAGTTGTCACCATGGGGACTTTTTGTTCCTCTTTTGCAGCCCTGTCCCAGAAATAAGCTGGAGGAGAACCAGCGGCATCCCTTTCCCCAGCAAAGTCAAAATGAAGAATTCAAACGCTGTCCTTGAAATCCCTAATTTCCAGCAGGAAGACGCGGGGACGTACGAGTGCATGGCAGAGAATCGGCGAGGCAAGAATGCTGCACGGGGTCGTATTTCATTCCATGGTTAGTGAACCGTTTCAAATTGAATGACAGCGAACGGAGGAATGAATGTGTGTTTGCAACTGATATCCACATTTGTGCAGGAAACATGCATGTGACCGGCAGCTTTAATCTCATTTGTTTGTCAGAAAACCTTTTTGTCTCGAACATATGGAGCAAAATGTTAACATGGAATTACAGGACAGGCTATAGATCCAGGCATGAAAAGTAAAAAGTGAATATTAATTTATTGGCTCCAAATTCATTTCCAGTCAATATTCAAATCTGTTTACCAAACCTGTATTCCCCATTTTGCTGATAATCCACTTAAACTTTGATGATTTAATGCAAGGCTGCTTTAACGGCTTTGCGACTTCCGATACGACTCTTTGCTAATCCACTTTTTCTTTTGCTATGTTTAAAAGGTAATCCTCTCATTTATTCTTAGCTAAACCTCACTGGCTCCAGACAATGGCGGACACAGCTCTGTCCATTGAGGAAAACCTCTTTTGGGAGTGCAAGGCCAGTGGAAAGCCTAAACCCTCCTACAGCTGGCTGAAGAATGGGGAGCAAGTGACAGTTGAGGTATGGCAATTTCTCACTGTTAAACAGATGGGTGACAAATTAATGAATGCAGATGTTTTCATACAATCCAGCTGAACACTAAAAACACAAAATGAGGGAATATCCTTATGAGTTCCACACAATTTGAAAATCTGTGGCAAGGAGCATTGAAGTTCTGAGGCTTACTGAGAAGTTCATCTAAAGCTCAACTTCTCCTCTCCACCATTGCTGCAGCAGCCTGTAATATATTTTTCACAGCTTTGGTGTTTCAAAAAAACGTGTTGACAAGAAACACAGGAAGTTAAATCTGCTAATGAGTTAGACTGAATCAATAATGTACAGAGACATTTAAAATGAATGCATGTTTTTTTTTTTAATCAGAACTGTCTTTTGATGGCTGGAAACAACCTCTCGTTCATTTTCCACTCTGGACATAGAAATACTGTTTGTGAAATTCAAGGAGCACTGATTAAGATATCAGACAAATTTAAAAAGGAGGCAGAGGTATCCTTTCTTCTAGGTCCCATTTACACCTGCTATCAACATGCTATCTGCATCTGTACACATTATATCAATAATGGCATCTGATCCACAGACCTTTGCATTTACAGCTGGTATTGATAAGCGTTCATATTACCTCAATTCTACCCACATTGTCTCAATATGTGTTCATTTTGAAATCACTTTTTGCAAGTTTGCTAGCTACTATTTGAAGTTTTTGGCGTGGATTTTTTTCTTAAAAATGTTGCCGCACTACAAACTGAATCAACACCTAGCTGATCACAGTGTAAGCCAGACCAACTGCAGACGTGGTCCTAACAGGTGTAAATAGGGTGTTTTCATTGAGCTGAATTTATGCAGAATTGCATACAAAGTCATTGGAAAGGCACTGGGACAAATGTTGAAAACGTTTCAACTTGAGTGAAAAGTTTACATGTATCCTGGGGCTTTATGAATCTGCTTCATAAACATACAGAGGCGAGAGTAAAAAATGAGAGAAAAATGTAATTATCTGTAGAAACATGCTACAAATTCAGGTTAGATACTAGCGGTGTTTATGTGGCAAGGTGTCTTTGTACCTCACTAATATGCTCTGTTATACAAAGCTCCAGCTTTCTATATGTGTCTATAATTTACATAGCGGTGTAAGTAACCATTCCTCCTACAGCACTGAGGACATCTGACTGGATCATTGAGTTAAAAATCACTGTAAGTCATCATCCAAGCTGTCATCATAGTTTTTCCAACTGAGCAACCACATAAAATAAATGACTTCTTAATATGCTGTTGGTGCTATTGTCAACATTGCTCCTTTTCTGTGTATCTAAGATGCAGGTTAGCAGTTTTCACCACTGCCTTCTCATCTGTTCCCCCATTACAAGCTGAACATACGTTGAACGCCACAAGGCTCTTTAGCCTTTTTTTTCCTTCTCTTTCTCCTCTCCTGCTGTCCTCCTCCCTTCATGGTGCACTAGTAATTGCTGCTGCACTTTTGGACATAATAGACTGGCCTTGCAATGGATATGCAGAACTGTTTCTCTTTCCTCCGCAGGGCCGCGTACAAATCGAAAATGGGGCTCTTTCTATAGCTGCATTAAACCTGTCAGATTCTGGGATGTATCAGTGTGTGGCTGAAAACAAACATGGCATTATTTATTCCAGTGCCCAACTAATGGTGTTAGGTAAGATTGCATTCCTCCCCTTCTTTTATCCTGCTTATCTGTCCGTGCGTTTGATCATCTCCTAAGATAAAAACCAGCAGCCTGGTATAGCTCTCCTCAGCAATCAGTCTGCAGACTCATTTGATGTCACTATGGGCTCTGCCAGCAAAAATATGAATCTGATGGAGTGTCTCATTTTACTTTCACTCTTTTCATCATATTGATTTGGATACTACAAACACATTTCTTTGTGGCTTTGTGCATGCTTTCTCATGTAGATGGGGTATTGATTTATTTGCAAAGCTTTGATGACTTCCATCTGACTGGCTTGATGAGAAATTAGATTCTGTCTTGAGCCATGTGATGACACTTGGGTGTTCAAATGATGAGTGACAAAATGTGATGATGAATGTGGACAATAGCTAAAACCTGTGCAGGTTGGTGAGGGTGGATTTTGTGTGTGTAGCTGAAGGGTGGGGTGGCAGGCGGGTCCATAGCCTTGAGCCTGATAGGCATTTCTGCTGAGTGCATGCTGAGATTTTGAGCTGCCATCACTACTGAAGCTGAAGAAGAGTCGATGTCAATACGACAGGGCTGATCGGAAAAGATTTAGGTTGCCTTTATTTTCTAATCTCACACCTTCTCTCTCCCTCCTCAACACACAGCTTCACCTCCCAGTTTCTCCAAAAGTCCATTAAGGGCCTTGCTAAAAGCTCGCTCAGGCAGCGAAGTCACTCTTGAATGCAAGCCTCAGGCCTCGCCCCCAGCAATTAGCCTGTGGAAGAAAGGGAACGAGATCCTGCAGAGAACTGAAAGGTAGGATAAAAGTCCAAGTGCATATTCGTAGCAGCTTTTATTCGCATTCACTGCAAGTCGGCTTGTTTGAATAGTGTATTTGGCATTTGTGCAGGTGCATTGAGGGAAAGGCTAATGAGGAGACTGAGAGCAGGGCACCCACCAGGAAAATTGCACATGGTTAATATACTGCGTGCACCCTCATGTGCAAATCGCTTGGTGTGAGGGATGAAGATGCTCACTGGTCGTACCAACACTGCACGCATGAAATATTTAAGAAGATAAAAGATTAGCAAATGGAGTCAGTGCAGAAGATAAAGTCTGTCTGCTCATAAATAGAGGAAGGGATTCAAAAGTAAAACTGAAGCTGTTGCACCTGTAATGAGAGGTAAACGCATTCTGCTTTATCGTGACCTACAGAGTTTGATTTCGAAGCTGCAAAGACAAAAGCCTTGCAGCAGATTTCAGAACAGAGTCGTCTCACTAGACTAGAAACTCCACATGCAGACATGATGCAGACAGTGAGCGGACTTCGAGCACCACTTCACATGGCACAAAGTGGTGCTTAATTTAGTTTGTTGTCCTTCTCTGTCTGATTTCTTATTGAATGCACCAGACGCCAAATTTGAGATACTGAAAAGATTTTTGCACAACACTAAAGAACCAATTAAAGGTGGAGAAATCCAAAAGCAAATCAGAGGCAAGAAGTGACACATTTGAGAAATCCATCCACTGACTTTTCATCATCCTGATTAGAGGGAGAAGAAAATCTTAAATGGTGACTAAACCCTGCTGCAAGTCGGCAAACATCTAGAATTCTCAGCACATACACACACACAAACACACAATACAGGCATCCCAGCACACTGAAGAAATGCTTAACTTTGTGCTGTTTGAATCACTCCCATGCTGCCTATTCAAAAGAAGGTCTGAAAGAGAACAATATGAACATCAAGCATCTTGTCAAAACAGCACTGAAGCTCCTTAGTTGGCTCCAGATGGGAAGTTACATCTGTAGCTGCAGGAAATTGGTAAAATTCCCAAGATGAGTGACATTTAGCACACTGTATGTGAAGCCCACATATTCTTTCAAGGTGTAAAGCACTGGATGTATGCAGACACTGGATGGGAAATGTTTTCTCATATAGGCAGTCATGCTGTAAATTGGAGCAGTGTTTAGAAAATAACTTGTGTATTTTGTCACTAAATACCACATCAGTTAAAGTTAGCTTCATCCAAATTATGAAAAACGTATTTTCAAACTTACCCCTCACAGTGTCTAGCCATGCAGATAGTTTTAATGGGAGGTTAATTTACCCAGGTTTTGAGATATCCGTCTCTGAATATCTGCCTCCATTCCGGCGCTGTTGCTCTGCATAATTTCCAGAATGCACTGTAACCGGTTTTCATTTGGACTATTTCTGTATCTTCTTTCTGTATCACATATCCAGACGTTGTTTCTGCTATTGACTTTTCTTCTATGTAGATTTTCGATTCATCAAGCACCACAAACAAAGCTGAATGAATGCTGGAGAAGGCAGAACTCTTGGCGTCAGATATCTTAGTCCAAAACCTGGGCAAGAAAAAAAAAAAATCTGCATGACTAGATACCCCATAAGTGTGAAAATATGTTGAGCTTTTTTGCAACTTAAAGAAGAGATAACACAAATGAAAAGTTTGATTCATTAGCAATAAAACGCACCATTGCTCATTTCAATACACTCATGCGTTTTGCTGCAACAGCCTTACTTTTTCTGGTATGACCACTGTCTTATGGTTGCTACTGTTGGCCAAGTTTAGGTAGATGCTGCTGTATAACTGACATTACAGAGTCGATTCAATGACTTTATGACTCTCTGACTCCATTTCTGCTCCCGTTACAGAAGGTTATAGTATTTAACATTATTACATAGATGTCTCTTGTGGCTGCAGTTGCTGTAGTTACATAGTCTCGTTTTTGGTGAACCAACCCTTCAATATGCCCGAATCTGATGCTGTTTTCAAAAGATTTCCAACCAAAACATCACATTGCTCTTACATGTATTGATATTATAACTAGTGGCAATGTGGTATTTTCTGTAATTTAGTTCTACTTAATTCCACTCACATGTTTTCATCTTTATCACTTATGTATGTTTATTTCTTTTAATCTTCTAAGGACGAATTGCCTTGAACACTTTTTGCTGGTTATTAGAAAAAAAATAATAGTGGAGCATTAGCTGTGCTTGTTTATCATGTCTTTAGCTTGCGCAGCTATATTAGGCTTTTATTAAATATCCAGCCACTCGGTGACCTCCCAGCGTGATAGAGTTTCCTCACTGACCATGGCGACATAAAGCCTGTAAAGCACATTTTATTTATTTATTGAGTTATTCAGTGTTCGCTGTTTGTAAAATATTTCTTCATTTAGTAATGTGTCCCAGAGTTGAGCCCACCGCTGAGTCGGGGTGGTGGGTCACCCTGCCTGCTGTTAACCCACCTCAAAGAATTTCATTTTTCCAGGCTTTAGAGGAGAGCTTTAAAGCACCACAAGGGTCAAAATGCTTTAGAGGCTTTACCTTTCTGACAAGAATGAGAATCTGTAGAAGTACAGTAGACTTACTATGTGAAGACCAAAATAAACAAACTGTCACAAGAGAAGACGCTGAGCACAAAATAATCACTACAGGCAAAATAATGACTTCAGCCAGATGCAATACAAAACTCAGCACTTCAATCTAACTGTACCTTAGTCAATGCAGTGAAAAGCTGTTCTGCTTCCCTCAGGATTACTTTGCTTCCCAATGGGACATTAAAGATTGCCAATGTGACCAGACGGGATGCAGCCAGCTACACGTGCGTCGCCAAGAACCAGTTTGGGATGGCAAGCACAACTGGGAGGCTGCTTATCACCGGTGAGTCCTGCTCTTGTCCATCAACAGCTCAACCTTAATCGACCCTTCAATACACCGTCCTCTGTCAGTATTATGCTTGCAAATCTTTCCTTTCAAGCACTTTGTGGTACCTTTTGCAATAAGTTCTTGAGTTCAAGCATAGGATGACAAATCAGCTTTTTATTTCTAACTGGTAGCTGTTGACAGCTGAAATGACAACTCTCATTAGCAAATTTTATTAACAGTAGTTTGCCTGTTAACTAACATTAAATCTGTGATGATTGAACACTCCTTTCTGGCACGCTTCTGAATGTTTCCGGCTGACTCAAAACATGTGTATCTGATTTTTTTGCTGAGAGTTTGATGAGATGATCAATATCACTCTCATAACTGTGCTGAAAATATGAAGCCACTGCCAGCAATTCAGTTAACTTAACTTGACTGGAAACCGGGAACCAGCTAGTCTGGTATTGATCTTCTCGTCTAACTCTTGAGAGGAAAAATAAGCCTCTTTCCAAAACTTTCCTGAGCTTTTCTTGTACAATATCATGTTGTTCTCTAATAATGCAAAAAAGACTGAGGCTAAAGCTTATAGGTCAAGGTTAGAAGTCGGCATCCTCAGTTAACATGTAGATGAAATGGAAATAAAGGAGCAGTAATGTTTTTGCGATGCAGAGTCGAGCACAGTATCATAAGAAAAAATATAATCTTTAGAAATGTTTGGACGTTCACTGTAGAAATATACAATAGGTTTCTTTGATCATCAGCGCAAAGATTACAATTTGTTATATATGATACGTTTTACTTTAACATGGAATGGATGAGGATGAACTTTTGCAAAGTCATCTTGAGTAAACGCCCCCAAAGCCAGGCAGCACCACTAACTGTGATATAGTGGTTAGCAGAATCCAAAGTGTCTAACCCTAACCCTCTAACAGCACATAACATAGTTTATGTAGTCAGATAATGATATTCTTACTGTTGGTTTTGAAAGTAATACTAGGCCATATGGGTAGCATGCTAGTTAGCCAGCCATGCTAATGTTTGTGGCTTAAGTTAGTGCAGATAAAACTAAACACACAATTGAATCCACTCTTTACATTTTGGTCTTGTATTTTTGGTTTTGACAAAGCAACAAAAATGACAACATATTTTACAGTTTTGGGATATAAGAAAACCAAAGCTTTAATAGGCTAGCTGCTAATTTCTGATTGGATAATTGCTTATCGATGGAGGGGTCTAGTCAGAAGGTTAATTTCCTTTCATGCATCCATCTGTTATCTGTAACCGTTGATCCTTTGGAGGATCATGGGAGCTGAGCTGATGTTGGGTGAGAGACAGAGTACACCTTGGACAGGTCACCAGTTTATCACAGGCCCGACACTTACAGACAGACAAGGGTAATTCAGAGTTGCCAGTTAACCTAACTTGCATGTCTTTGGACTGTGGGAGGAAGCGTGTGAAGGAAACCCACACAGTTGCTGCAAGGCGACAGTGATATCCACTGCACCACTGTGCCGCCCCATTTCCTTTCAGTTCTTTCAAAATAAAGGTCAACTGTCTCTTGTCAATCCATGGCTCGAGAATACCATCATTTATATTCATTCATATTCAAGTCATATGGCATGTGTAACATTAACAACCAAGGTTATTGTCAAATTAATATGTCTGTTATACATTATGCAAAATAGCATTTAAGTAAGCAACAAAACATTATCCTTGATTTAGTTAAAGGTCATTATTTATGAATGCAGTGACATAACACGTACACGTAGTCCTCCAGTTTAATCTGTTGTGTGTATAGCCACCTGACTTATTTTTCTCATTAGCTTCTATTCTTCTCATACACTGACAGCTGAACCATTTAATGTCAAAGAATTTAATTACTGTGACCTTTCCTCAACATACTCCGAGGCCTCCGATCCACCACAGTCACCAGTGGGAATGTGCTCTCATCTCTGTAATCCTGTTTCAAACACTTTCTTCCAAATTGATCCTGGAACATGAAGTGCAAACCTGAGATGTCATTAAATGTTGCTAATGGACAGGCTTGGAATTTAAGTGCTTATTTAAATCAGAAACAGAGCTCATCTACGGGTAATGATGGTGACTTGATTTAGCCGCGAATTGAAGTGAGATGGCAGTTGCAGGGGTCACGGTGGTGTTAAAGGTTCCCGTGGCAGGGATATTAACATGCTACGCTGTCGTCTGTTGTCTGGCCAGAGCCAACCAGAATCACCATGAGGCCGACTAACATGGAAATTATTGTTGGCGAGAGCATCGTGTTACCCTGCCAGATTGCCTGCGATCCAGCTCTGGATGTGTCTTTCTCGTGGGCATTCAACGGCCAGCTCATCGACTTCCAGCGAGACAGCGATCATTTCGAAAGAGTGGGCGGGGTGAGTCATCTCAAGCATTAAACTCAGCTACTTTCTGGCTATTCTGGGATTAATTGGGACATACTGTGTGATGTGCAGGGGTATGCTCCACTGCCCTGCTGAGAGCTTTTTAGACACCAATAACACCCAAGCAGAGAAATTTAAGCCAAGATTCTTCCATTTGAAAGTTTCCCAGTGGTCAGTGGTGGATGGAATATCAAAAAGAGATATCTGTTCAGAATCAGTTACATTCTTTCATTCGCATGCTGTTAAAGCCTCAATGAATGGCACTATCAGGTCAGTAATCGGGATCCTTACCTTTTTGAATTGGCTGCCGTGTGTTACACTTCTGAAGATATATTGGTGAAATGCCATTTCAGTCATGCTGAGGGTCCTCATTTATAAAGTCTTTATATTTTTTCATCCCTTCAACTTCTAATTCCCTTACCTCAAGGGAGAACATTTTCTTATCATCTTCCTCTGCCATAATTGAATTTGCATACCTATTTATGAATCTTGAGCCCCGAAATAATTAAGTAATGAGCTGGCTGGCATTCACCAAGGGCAGGCCCAGCGCTAGTAAATGTTCATTTGAAATCCTTATGCTCTGAAGTAATAATAAGTGACTACTCTTTGTTGAATATTTGTTCCTTTTGATGAAGGGCAAAGTCGATTGTTCAGAGCTTGTCAGTACGAAATGACTTTACGCTCTTTTTTGCTTTTTATAGCACCATTTATCATCCAAGGTCAGCAGCCTGATCGCCGCCATTCACGTGTTAAAGGTTGACATCATATCTGAATGCCCTCATAGTGTTGTGGACATGCCAAATTCATATCTTCATGAATGCAAATGGCAATTACTAATGACATTGAACTGTGCATAGGCATATAATGAGATATAGTTTTCACAGAATCTGTTTCTCCTGTCCAGAGAGATTACCAGCCCCCTGCTCAACAGCGTCTGATGAATTAATTAACATAATTAAAGCAAATCTGCCTCATCACTTCCCTTCCAAGGCAGGACGCCTTGCTCTCGATCGCACGCTCCCAGGTCGGCCAGGTGGTGGCTGACATTGCAGAGAGAATCAGACATGGCAGAGTCGTGCGTTAAAAACTGTCAGGTGAAAGGAGAGGACATGAAAGGAAGGAGAAAGGAGAAAAGAGAACAGGAGAGGAAGTCTCTTTAGCCCTTGGCTGCATAGATGTGCCATTCGGCTCAGCGCTGCTTTGTCAGGTGCTTTATAGAGGTGGAGATCCACGGGCATTTTTACCCAGTCGCTGCAGAGTGGAGCTGTGATCACTAGCTGCTGGGGGTGATGAAATCTGCTATGACTGCAGTGAGTCTTACCTGGCTCGCCCCTCAGGTGATATGTTTCTAAAGCAACACACTACTTTTCACAGGCTGACATGCTTTGTGACAGGCCACTTCAAGTGATGACTTTCAGTAGGTGGATTCCCATGTGCAGTCAAAGAAATGAGAGAACAGAATAATACCGCGTGGATTTTAAAAGATAAGCCTGGTGACATCCCAACAGAAAACCAAAACCAACAATGAACTGACCCTTTACATTATGCGAGAACACGCTATGCAAGATAGAGCTAATAATAACTTAAACTGGAAGATACCAATTTTCACACTTGTCAGATTGTGCAATACATTTTGGTGAATTATAACATTATTTTAAAAGTGACACTTATCACCAATGTGGTGTATAGCTGTACATGTGCCAATGTGCACTTGCATGTCGTGTTGACCAGAGTATTCTGTGTCCTTTAATGCAGCCTTCTGATTTGTGTTTGTAGATTAGGGTCATATTGAAAATTGAATTGTTAAAGTCTGTCATAGTTTTTTTCGTCTGTACCCTAAAGCTACACTGTTTTCCAAAAAACTCTTTAAAAGAGCCGTGCTCTTACACTCCATGTCCCGCTCCTTCACTACGATGAAAACTGTAGTCTACACTGAGTCAGTCCCACATATGGCGCCCTGCTGTTGTAGATACTAAAGCAGACACGAGAGCACCAAATGTTTATTATTCCGCAGCTGAAAATAGTCCCCAACAAATATTTATTCCTGTTATGTTCGCTAAAAACTGTGTCCAGCTGTTATCGGACTTTATTTAGCCTTTATAAAAAATGAAAATATATACAACATTTGTTATTTGTTCCAGACATTTACATTTACGTCTCCAGTCGGAGCTCAGTACAGGTAGGCAAGATGCAACGGACAAGGGCATTGTTGGTTTTGGTCTTTTTTCGTGGGATTTGTTGTCAGTAATAAAAACATAGGAAACACCTTTAAATCCTTTAAAAGACTTTCCTTATGTCCTGATGTAGAGGGAAAATGAAAAGTTTGTTGATGATTTGTGCTGTGATGCTGTGTTCCCTCACAGCCACCACATCCATCCTACTTGTGTAAAATAACATTTGCTCTTTACACTGGGAGTTATACTCCTATCTTGCTTAGGCTTATGTAATTACAGAATAATTAGGATTGTCTTGCCAATTAACTAAACTGTGTTTGTTTTGTGTGTCCTGTGTATAGCTGGTAGCTGTTTGTAGGGGGTGGGGGGCTGGTTGGTCGGATAGCGCCTGAAGGGCAGCCAATAGCATTATTTGTGCAGAGTACATCTGCCATGTCTGTTGTTGGTGTTTGAAGAGATGCAAAAATCAGTGGCCTGGAGACGATGTGATTGTGCAAAGCATTATAAATGTTTCAGACATCCCAGAGCCAAAAGCTGAGTGATGAAATAACACTGCATCTCTTACTTAGCCTTATTTTTTTTTCAACGATCATATTCCCTTCTAGAGTATATCAGGGGATCTGATGATTCGTAACATCCAGCTGAACCATGGAGGGAAATATGTCTGCGTTATTGACACTGATGTGGAGAGCCTGTCCACCTCTGCCATCTTGGTTGTCAAAGGTAAGAGAACCAATTGATTTCAAGAGCTTGCTTTGGTATGCTAGTGTTTGAGCAGCCTGGTATATTTACTGTGAAATGATGTGGCATTGAGGCATCTGTGCAAGTATTCAAGGAGAAAGAAGTTTGAAGAAGAAATCCCTAAGGCTTCCTGTAAATATACAGTGAAGCAAAGCCAAAATGGATACTACCTCAGTCAGAGTCATGTCAGCTTCTGTTTACATTAAATATGTGTTGCTTATGTAACACTTTTGTAACAGATACACTTTCCCCGACTGGGGAATCTATGATGCTGATCCTGGGTTTAGCATAATAATATCTGAGCTTCTTCAAAATATCTTCAATATTTATATTCTCCAAAATCTTCCAGTCCAATTTGGTTACAGATTTACTTGAAATTAATGAACTAAATTCACTGGATTCAAAAAGGAGATTGGCAGTAGCAGATTCTTCATATGAACTATAAGACTTAGAAACACACACAAAAACACACACAACCCTGACTTAGAAAAATGAATATAAAAATATCTTTATGAACTTCTGTTTAGTATCATCTCCTTGCACACCTTTTCCTTAACTCAGAGTTTTCAGTTTCATTGAAATCCAGATTAATTCCTCCTGACTCAAATTTACCAATTTAAATAAACCATGGGGATAAAGTTAGAACGTACAACTAAAGAAACACATATATTAAAATTTTAAAAAAGTTGAATAGAGAAAACACTCAACTCTTTTCTTAATAGTCTTTGTTTTTACATTTTGCACATTCCTTATTTCCATTAAAGGTCCCATATCATGAAAATGCATTTTGTGTTTTTCATAAACATGGAGGTGTAAAATAAAAGCTGTGAAAAGATGAATTCTCGCTGCCCACAACAAGATGGCATCCCAGCTTTAAAAGCCAGTAAGAATTTTACATGGTTTCTATCTAACCCACAAACTTTGCATAACCCCACCCCCCCACTACAGCCATGTTACTGAATTATTCCTGGTTGCAGGGCATTAAACAAATCACTGCACAGCCATCCAAAATGTCACAGACAGGTGGATGGATTTTATTTTAGGAGACGTGCCTCGACCTATCCAGAGTCAGTCTTTTCAGATGTGTAAAGCACATTTTACACCAGAGAGAGTACAGAATCCAGGGCCCTACGACACTGGAGAAGTATCCAAGTTATTATTGAAGAAAGGATCCGGTCCAAAGATCTGGAACCCTTCCCCAAGCATTGAAACGGTGAGTAAAAACATTTTTGCTTACTTTCTTTTTTACAAACAGTTAAACAGTCCTGTGTACTTGTGTACAAGACCATGGTATTCTAGCTATGTAGCGTAAGTCTGTTATCAACTGAGCTAGCTAGTGCTGTAAATGTAATGTGACTCCAAAGCAAACACTTTGATGGTGTTACCTATTATTTTAAATTGTAATATTGTTGGTCTTGATTTACTAACATATCTAAATTTGCTCTTAGGGATCTATTAGGCTTTTTCAGACCCTGGTAATATTGCTGTGTGTTTGTCTTGTGTCATATTGTTTGGTGTTCTATTACAGCTGTCAAGACTACTGTGTCCTGCCGAGACTTTGGTGTTGGCACATCCACTGATCCCATGCAGCTCCTCAGGCCTTTCTAAAATCCACACCAATGAAGAGACCTCGTCTGAACCTTGAGGAGGAGGAGGAGGAGGAGGAGGAGGGCTGGATGCTACCTATGACCCTGCAGACTCAGTCTTAGCTTTGACAGTTGACATGTTGCGAGTTACTCAAAAATCCCTCCAAGTGCGTCTGTATGCATCAATCACCAGTTTATTCGCTGAAACGAATTCATTCTAACTCAGCGTTTGAACCTTTTCTGTAATGTTATTCCAGGCTCAGCGGCAGTCCTTGTCTCTAGGAGAGTTTTCAGTGATGTGGAGAAGCTGAGCCATCACCACTGAGGCCTTACATAGTGTAATCCTATGGTTCTACATAAAGACCATAGAAGGTGCAATTACTGAGAATAGTCACAGAAGCACTATGACTATGTAAAAAAAAAAAAAGGTATGTAAAGGTAAATAAAAGTATTTCCAGTGCTAAAAATAATTGAGATGAAAATAGATGATGCCTCCTGGAATTACCATAAATACTAAAATAAACACACTAAAAAATCTTCAGGCTACATCAGCTCTGGGATTGGTCCTTATAGAAACTGAATATAAGAAGACTCATATTTAAGTAAATACAGTCAGATCGTATGCTATAACAAGCTAGATTCAAGGATTACACAATTACAGTGGGTGGGTCACTCACATGTTCTGTCATTTTGGTTTTCTCTGGTCATACTGTAATCGCCTTGATATCAGCACTGTGATGACCACACATCTACATGCTTCTCTTTACGTACATCATGAAGTCTAGGTATCCACAGAAGACATGTCAGGATGACCACTGTTACCTGAGAGCTCTGTTACCAGCTGACACAACTTCAGTGTACAAGAAATCCTTTACCCCGATGGAGGATAATATCTGGACTTTTTACGTACTCTCTTGCGTTATGTACTGTTTACTAAATTGATATTTACATTTGATTGGCTATGAATAAAGTGCTTTGTTTTGTGTTTGTGTTTTGGTCATTTTTAATAGTATTTTTAATACGTTACATTTTAATAGGCTCCTGTGGTATTTGAGAGAGACAGTCTGTTCTTTCACAAAGAAAAACATTTTTTGCATGAAGAAGGGTCAAAAAGCCTTGTCCATTTAACATCCTGACTATGAAAATGTGCAAGAGTTTTACTAGGGACTCAGTAAACACAACCAAACATTCTCTGTTTCACAGTCAAATTTTATTATGGTGTTGACAATATATAATATCAGATATATAGTATCACAATATAAATTATACAATATTCTCTGCAGTGTTTTGAAAGGGTATCAAACAGATCATCTGCAGCTTTGACAAACATTAGCATAGGAAAAACTAGTGTAGCTAGCTGCAGATACTTTGGTCACTGAGCTGTTTTTCAGATCCATAAGCAAGTTACTTGGTAAGATCAGTGATTCCACCTTCGGTTATGTTGACATGGTACAGGATAAAGTCTATTCCAGGCAAATTTTGGCCTCATTATGGTAAGTATCAGTGGCCTGGTCTAACTCATGTGTACATAGAGGACAACACCAGTAATCACTATGCTATTACTTTGACAACTCCTTACTAAATTTGTAAGGTGTCTTTTTAGTAGTAATAATTACTTGACTAATGTTTCACATCTTCTGATTGCTTTATATCATACTTTCATTCACCACACAAGGTTACATCCTAACACATTACCTCTGTATCTCTTCTGAAGGTATACTCTCTACTTGACTGGGTCACTAGGTCACTCTTCACAAATGTACCTGTAAAGACAAATCTAAAAAAGAGCTTATATTTACAGTTTAGAGAGTTTATGGATAAATACTAAGCTAGCATTATATGAGAGAGACATATAAAAAATAATATATACTTGAGGAAACCTGTAATCTTAATTGTTGATGTTCTCATTTCTCTACAATTTCAGATCAGATTCCAGCTCAAATGTGCCGTTGTGAAGTTTTCCGTTTTGATGTAATTATTGGTGTGGTATTGACAGTAGAAGGTAGTAGAAGTGGAGCAGTTGCCAAAGTTGGTGGGCAGTGCCTGCCCAGACCTGTGGGAGCCGACCAATCAGAGCAGACTGGACTTTTGGGAGGGGGGCTTTAAAGAGAGGGTGAATAGAGGTCCTGCAGCAATGGACAGTATGAGAACAGTAATTTGTTTTTTGAACGTTAAAGCGTGTAAACATTTTCTAGTAGACACCCAAAATAAGTATGTAACTGAATCTTAACCATGGGCCTCTGTAAGATACCAGTCGTACTCAGTTTTGGTTCCAACAAAAAAAAAAATTATAATCTGAGATCAAATAAAACTGAAGAGTTAAGTTTCCTTTGATTTGGTTCCTACCGCCCCTTGGAATGGTACAACATCCAGATGTCAGTGTCCAGACAAGATGAAGGCATCCACAAGCCGTGATGATGATCCGGATAGCAGACAAAGCAGCTCCATGTTGTCAACAGAAAGAATTCTCCCTCAAAAAAAAGACAGCCAGGATAATCCAATTAGGAAGAAACGCCCGGCAGAGTTCGTCCTGACGATAACTTCTCTCTCAACCGCCACTCCATAGCGTAGCAGGTTTCTCTCTCAGGCGATACTGCCAGCTCCACTCACTTTCATGTCTTGGAAATCTTAGGATAGAAATGTCTTATTTCACTCTTCTCAAACCCTACTGAGCTTCTGTCTCACACACCTGCCCGAGTTACACGTTCTCTGGTAGCTGCGTTAATGTGTTGGGGGGAACTAGCTAACCAGCTACCTACTTGCGAGACGTTAAGGGAACATCTGTAAATTCAGGCTATAGAAAAATAACCCGGTTTACACTTAAATCTGCAACAATGGCACACACACTCACACTGGTATGCATGACTTCAGGCTGGAGGTAGCTTCATTGATATGTGCTCGGCATATTTGGCTCACTGTGTGGGCTTATCTCTGGTGATTTACATTGGTATTCATGCCCTTAACAAACTATAATAGCTGTCCCAGGTGCTTTGAGGAGGCAATGTTTATCACAGAAAATGACTATAATTGGCTCATTTACACATCGGCAAAATATCATGGAAAGCATTTGAATAATTAAGCAGTAGTGCAAACAACAGCAACATGGTAAAGCTGGAGCGTGTAACAGTCACAAACACTTGCATCTCTCTTTCTTTTATTCTGCTCACTAGCGTCTGCTCCCATGTAGCCCGTCTTTCCCTTTCTCATAAATTATCCCATGCACTGTCTCTTCCACTGCTGGTGTTACCATATTCAGTAATCACTTTGTAGCCCTGCACATCACACATGCAGCGAATAAAAAATCCCTGCATGCACACACCAAGGATGTAGCCCTTAATTAAAGGGAGCACAGTGGCCTTAATATCTAACAAGGTGCCGAAATTCTTTATGAGTTTGATGAGGGGAGGCTTCTAGGTGATCACCTCAGGTCCACCTTTCTCATTGTCTGATTGATTTAGGCCCGCCAGGTCCTCCGGACAAGGTAGCGGTGGATGAGATCACAGACAGCACGGCCCAGCTCTCCTGGACTCCCGGAAGGGACAACGGCAGCCCCATCACCGGCTACATCATCCAGGCCCGGACACCCTTTACTGTGGGCTGGCAGGCTGTTGACACAGGTACCATAAAACACTCCTCCTGTCCTCTTGTATCTGGGTTTTTATGTGGGTTTTTATTTATTAATCATTCAATTTGAGCCCAGTTGTGAGGCAGCCTGATTTTCTAAGGAACCAATTTCTGCTTTCCAGTGCCAGAGGTGGTCAATGGTAATATGCTGACAGCCACAGTGGTGGGTCTGAACGCCTGGGTGGAGTACGAGTTCAGGGTGGTAGCCCGCAATACTGTAGGCCTGGGAGAGCCCAGCCCAGCCTCGGCCAAGACCAGGACAGAAGATGCCAGTATGTGACACTAAACACACACATACACAGAGACAATGGTGCTGAATGATTTGCCATGATTTTAAAATTATTAGTTGCTTAGAATATATCACACTCTACATGTGACTTCTTACTATATACTGTATTTTAACAGTAACATACAGTAACATACAGTAAAGTAACAGTAACACAGGTTAATTGCTTTTAAAAAAGTTTTTATGTTTTTCATTAGTAATAATTTATTTTTTTTTACACTGACTTTGAGGTGAAAAAAAAAACACACTGGCAGTTGTTTGATTGTCTGCTGAAAATGTCCTGACAGCTCTGATGGAGCTCAGAACTCAGACTACATTTTAATTGCCATTTCAAGCTGTGATAGATGCCAAATTGTCGAAAGAAGTCAAAGAAGCAAAAGTCAACATACATGCAAGGTTTTGTGATTTTGGAGAAAACTGTGCGTGCCTACCTTTGTCTGAAAGCTATAGACCAATCTCTGTGCTGAGATTTTAAGTGAAGTGTTGAGATGTCGTGCTATGTGCGGGGGGGGGGTCATTTATATAACTTGTATAGCTATAGCTTTCAACAAAGAGCGGCTTTGGGGCTTCTTATTTGGTTAAATAATATTTAAGAGATATATCACTATACTAGAATATAGCTGAGACAATAACATCAGGTTTGGTAAAGCGTCTTTGTTAGACTACATTGTCTTCAGTTAATGAATACACAGCCACATAAACAGGCACTAAAAATCCAGGTTACCACAGCTTTTTTTCCAGGCGAGAATTTCCAGGAAGTATTGGATCTCTGTTCCCAACATTCGACCCTAATAGACAACCATACGCGGGCATCAGACATCAATGCTGCAACAACCATGACACATTAAATGCGATGCTCCACTTACTAAAGGATACTATAAAGACGTGCACGAGTGCTCCTCCACCTCCACTATCAGCTATGCCATCGCACGGCAGTGCACAAACAGCTGAGTGGGAATAGGAATGGAGTGGGTTGTGTTGAATGCCATTTGCAAAATACTACAGATCTTGGCTGGTGTTTGTGCACAGTGACATTTTGGCGATATCAGTAATTCACTATTTCGTGCAATGTTTGTGTTTGCACACACTGAGAGATTTGTGGGGTATAAAATAGAAGACAGTATCGGCAGCAGGCGCCCTTGTCATAAGGCTAGAGGTATAGTTGAGGCTTGTCGTTGAGCTTTGTAAACTGTGTTCTAATTGCTCCCCTCTGGGCTTTACCTCTCAGTTCCTGATACAGCTCCCACTGATGTCGGAGGTGGAGGCGGCACAAAGTCTGAATTAGTGATAACATGGGAGGTAAGTCATCTGTCACATTTTACTGTTCTCTCCATGGCCGAGTAATGGTTTTGCTTAATTGTGCAGAATTGAACGGAGCAATTTTATGACCCACATTAGAGCGAGACACCTCTCCTCCAGCTCAGCCGCCAAGTGCCATTTCTCCCTCCAAAAGCAGGGACAGAGAGCACTTCCTCTGAAGCACTTTAGCCACAATTACATAGCCATGCAGGAGGAAAAGATAAGGCGAAAGGTGATTGCCGAGTGTTCTGGGCAGTAACGGCAAAGAAAGAGGCTGTGTCTAATCACAGAAGCCCTTGTCGAGGTACAGCGCAGAGATGGGCCTGTCTGTTTCTTTGTCTGTATGCGTTTTAATATCACTATAGTTTTGTGTTTCGCTCCCAGCCTGTTCCCGAGGAACTGCAGAACGGAGAGGGCTTCGGCTACATCATCGCCTTCAGGCCCGTGGGCACGGTCACGTGGACGCGAGCGGTCATCTCCACACCTGGAGTGGCGCGTTATGTCTTCCGCAATGACACCATCCCACCCTTCTCGCCTTTTGACGTGAAAGTGGGGGCGTACAACAACCGAGGGGAGGGGCCCTTCAGCTCTATTGCCACCGTGTACTCTGCAGAAGAAGGTGCGGCACAGACTTCACAGCCCGGCAGCAGAGTGATGCTTAAATAAGCTATAATCTCTCTCCTTACAACTGTGACCTTGGAATAGTAATGATGAAATGATTCCCCCCCAGTGCTGTTATTTCCCTCCCCTCTCAAGCTGGGAATGTCAACTTGATATTAGTTATCATGCTGGTAGATTACAGGAAATCCTAGAAGACACTTACCACACCGCGCTGTCAGGGAGGTATTCTGTTAATTGAATTTGCTGGGCAGATAGTCTTCCCTTATGTCAGTCACAGATCCCATTAAAAGAGAGCAGGGGAAATAGCTTTTCAGTGAAACTACAGGTCTATTCTGTGCCTTTCCTCTTATTGCTATTAGTGTGTGTGATGGTGTTGGATGAGTCTCTGGGATTCTCACCAATGCTCTATTTCTGCAGTCCCCAGTGTGGCACCTAAGAGCGTAAGGACTAGAAGTGTGTCTGCTGTGCAAATTGAAGTGATCTGGGAAGCTCTCCCCGCCATCCCGGAAAGAGTGCTTGGATATGAGGTGGGTTATGATTCTCTGCAAAATCATTCTTTTCTTTTTCTCAAATAACATGGTAATTGAGCTTTTCCCTGTGGCTTGTTTATCAGCTCATAACCATCCTTTCATTGTTCTTAAAATTAGTTTTGCCTCTCCTTTTTTAACTTATAATATTCTACAATATCTTCTCATGTATCTCAGCAAAGATTTTAAGTGTAATGATATCATGAAATGACCCCAACACTTTTGGTGTGCCAACAGCAAAGCCACAAGAGGAAAATAAAATCCCTCATCCTTTCAAGAATGCAAATGCTGTTTTTTTTTTTTTCCCCCGGTGCTCTTTCAATATCTGTCACCTCTGGCCCTCAGCACAAAGCCCTTCAGTTGCCATAGCAGTGGCCACATTGTCCTTTTAGAACAGAGCTTATTTCTCCAAACGCGGTCCTGAAGTGGATTTAAGCTGCTGAATCTCAATTGGCCACCAACAGTATGGATCCGGAGCTGTGGACTGCACCTATAGTCAGTGTGTGGCGCTCAGCCTTTAATTAGACATTACGATTGCAAATGCAATCCATCGTCAGTTTGATGTGATCATCATTATTATTGCTCAAAAGATTACATTAGTGTTAACTAAATTCTGGCGCTTATCATACACAGCTTTAATTGATAACACATTCGAAATGAAATAATTTATAGCACAAGTATCCCCGAGGACAGACTTCAAATTTCAATTTAATTATTTATTGACTTAACTCTTATGTCACTTAATACCACACACACGAATAATGAAGATGACCCAAAGCCAGCTCCAAATTAGCCCATTTGCTTTATCAAATATCTCCTCACCTGCTTCCTTAATTGAAGGCTAATAGCCTAAAGGAAAGCAAACTCTGCATCTTGTTTAACAGAACACAGAATCCTGCTTTGCTTTAGAAAGTTGTAGAAAGTACAATGTGAAGCATTTTGAAATATTTGTAAGATTTATCCATAGCCTCTTTAGTTTTAATATCCACGGGCAAAAGTTGGAGCTGAGGTTGTTTTCATGAACAAAGCAGGCAGTAAACATGAATTTTCCTCCCCAGGTCAGTTATCCTATGGGCCACTAATACCCTGTTTATTTGGCCAGGGTGGTTGAGAGGATGTGCATCAGTAATTGAGACTCGGCTAGTGAAAGATTTATAATTCATCATCTCTCCCTCCCTCCTCTTCTGTAATACAAACAGCATTTCAGATTTCATGATGGAATATGAATTTCAATAATGCACCACTAGAATCTGGCTGTTTGTGCCATTGATTGTGAGGTTTTTCTTTTTTTGCCCAACAGGTTGTATACTGGGAAGATGACACCAAGCCCGACACTGTTGGCAAAGTGCGCATATCTGGAAACTACACGCTGGTTAACATCACGGGTCTGAAAGCGAACACAGTGTACTACCTCTCTGTAGCCGCTTTCAATACGGCTGGCCCCGGGCCACAGTCGGCACCCATCAACACAACCACAAAGAAACCACGTGAGTCCGACCCAGAGGGGCATTGAAATCATTTCTAAACGGTCCTTGTTCATGAACCGTGTCCCTCTCAGATGACGTTGCGCTGTCCTCAACATGATAGGCGTAGCATTTCTCCGGCTTTGTTGGTTGTGCTCACAAACTTCAATCTGACAAGGGAGCTTTCCTTTTACTTTGGAAATAAAGCAAAAAGAAGAGAAGATGAATCAGGAGCATAGCAGCAGGGACGATTCAGGTATTTAAAATGGACTGTTTATGTTAAAGCTAAGCTAGACAACTGCTGGAAGCTAGATTCTTGACATGTAGGGATTTCAGTCTACAGACACTGCAATTTGAGTGAAAAAGTAACCATAACGTGCCCATGTTTATGACACCGGGATTAGTCCGGCTTCCTTGGACCATATCGTTTTTTCATTCCTCGCGGCCGGAAATTTGCTGCCAGCGACCATACAGCGCTTGACACTACAATTTTATTTGGGAAAAGAGTGAGAATTCTACTGTGGCCCTTAAAGCTTGAAGCGCTGCAGCATTAAAAAAAACATGCAAATAGACAAAATACAAGCAGAGAAAGAAGATGAAAATGTCAACCAATTTGAAAATGTGTGCGGTAAAAAAAGCTGCAAAGTGAAAAAACACAACCAAATACATAAAAAGCCTTCCTGTAGTAAAGAGTTCCTGTATTAAAAGCGCATCTCTGTACTTGGGTCATGTTTTCTGTTTTTGGTTGTGTTTTTCTCACTTTGCCACACTTGTTTCTAAATCCTGCTTATGTGTGTCAAATTGGTGAAGATGTTTCATTTTCTTTTGTTTCGTCCATTTGCATTTATTTTCTAAGTTGCAGTATGTTGAGATTTCAAGGCCACCTTAGAATTCACACTGTCTTAATTAGTGGGGGTGCTCTGCTGCAGCCTCAATTTATTATTCAGACTGATAATATGAGAGTTTTTCATATCAAAATCTTTCCAATTGGATCTACTGTGTAAGGGAGTAAATTGTTTCATATACATGCAACCACAGGCTGTACTGTAGTATATCTTTACCTGTGGTTCTCTTACTAGCTCCAGATCGGGCTCCGCTCAACATACAATGGACCATGATTGGCTCCACCCTCACACTGCACTGGGATCCTGTTGTAGCTATGGAGACAGAGTCAAAGGTCATTGGATATTTGGTGAGTCCCATTTCACTGCCAAAGCCCTGATTTATCTCCAGAAACAAGGACGACGTTTTTTTGCATTAGCTCATATTTCTGCGTCGCCCTCTCCTCCCTCAGGTGCTGCTGAAAAGACACCGCTATAATGACATCAACCCTATCTTGACCAACAAAACCACCGTGGAGCTCAGCCTCTCTGCCAATGACAACTATCTCATTCAGATCAAGGCCTTGAGTGAGGGCGGCGAAGGTGTGGGCAGTGAACCCATCCATATCCATAAATTAAGTGAGTTTGCTGTTATCTTTCCATCTTTGTATCGTTTCCTTTTTTGACCGCAGATAAAGCTTAAGGGAGGATTCAATAATTCAGAGACAATATTTAATTTGGCTTCATTGCATCCTTTTCCAACCATGTGTAATAGACTTATTTCGAGTGCGAGAAAAGCGACCTTTTTAGAAATGCGTGTGCGGTGTCATCCATCTCTGCCATTGGGTTATTATTCCTTGTTGACTGGCTGCACAGCGCTGCAGCATATAAAGCAGTTCTGTGCTCCCATCCCACTGCTGTGCAAAATTGTGAGGCGGCTCAGTTTGCCGCTCTCCTCTTTGATGTGATACGAACTTTATCTTCTCTGGATACTTAAATAGCCTCTCCTGTTGAAAGCCAGTAATAATGTAGATATGGAAAACATTCACAGTTGGCTTTTGATTTATGATGACTTGTCAGAAATTTAGGGGATAGCGCAGCAGAGTGCAGGTTTTCTTCTTTTGATTGGAGGGGTATTTCTGGTTCTTCACGAGCTGCTCTGCTGGTTTTCGTTGCAGGCATGGGAGCGCGGGGTTCAGGAGCGAGCCGCCTCAGCCCATTGTACCTCTCTGCAGTCCTCATCAGTGCACTGCTCTGCTCCGTCTGGTGATGTCTAATCAGAGCCCATGGAGTGACCTCCCTCCCCCTCCATCCCTTCAGTCAGCCCGTCCTATGTAAACCCTCCACTGGACTGGCACAAGGCCCGGCCTTCAGTGGCAGGGCTGGGAAAGACTGGAAAGGACCGGACTCCGCCGAACTCTTAAAGGGACCACGCCACTTTGTTTCAAAGGACCATCAGATAGAGACGTGATGATTTGCGTGCATGATTTCTTTCGGTATTTCTTCACCACCGTGCTCTAGGTTTCATTTTAGAAGTTATGATGTCTACATGACTTGTCTTATTAGTATCTTTGGAGATACTATTGCCTTAAAACCCATTTTACACATACAGTCCATACCAAAGTAGGTGACAGAGGCTGCTTGCTTTATGATTCCTTTACTCCTGTATAAAAAATCCTTTGCAAAAAAGTGTATTCACAAGAATTTATCTTCTCAAGGTCAGCTTCTCAGCAAGTGATGAGTCTTTTTTCATTGGTTACATCCATATTTTACATCAACTATAATATTGACAATTATCACACTTTTTGCCGCTTCAGCCAATTGAAACATCCACTGCAGGCTTAAAAGTTTTACCAGACCTGCTCAGATATGTCAAAGATGCACAGCAAATTGATCAACTGTGCCTCAAACCCACTTATCTGTGCATACTGAAATATTAGGTCTGTTCGAGAGCCACTGGCTCTAGAGCTTAAGGCCTCTCTCTACAATACTCTGATAGATCCTGGCATTTGCTCTCTATCTCATGCTCCTCTAAATAATAAATGCCTATCACGCTCTGCATTCTTAGTTTGGCAAAAAAAAAAAAAAAAAAAAAAGTCAGGAATGCGGAGAATAGAGACGTGCGGTGTTACTAAGTCAAGCAGATCCCATGTGTGCTGTTCCTCCTCTACATTTAGACGACCTGTGTTCTAGATACGTATATCATATCACAGAACATGTTCCATCTACACCCCAGATGACCAGCTGGCCCAGTGCACAATGGACTACAGGATAACAGTGCCTTCACTAGAGCTCATTCAGATTTTTTTTCTTTCCTTTTCAAATAGCTTAGGAGAAAGATTCATGATGTAGGAGGCATTGTTTGCTTTTTTTTTTTCTCCGAAGAAATTAGCGAGGAAGGACAGGAAACTCAGAATGTAGAGGGAGCCCATTATTGGAAAAGGTATGTTGATTAAATTTTTATTGAGACAAGTACACCGGGGCACCCAAGACAAAAAGGGTTGGAAGCTTTAGGAAAGCTGCAGTGGATTGAGATATATGGCGGAAATTTGGGTTTTAGTATTTATGGTCTGTGGTATAATAAATGTATGACTCCATCCGTGGCATAATTTATGTGCTATTAAGGCATCAGAATAATTGATGCCAATACCACGGTGAAAGAGCCCTGACTGGAAATGGAGCGAAAGGCACGGCTGTCATTTTACCCCCACCCCATCACCGACTATTGAACATATACCAGACTGAACAGTAACAAAGGAACATTGCGACTCTGCTGAGGGAGCCACTTTTCACGCCCTTTTATCATGTGGATGAGTCTGTCAAAAGCCACCCAAGTAAGAGCCGAGGTGTGATTACTGGGGTCCTGACAATGTTCATGTGGATGTGGAAGGATACAGTCAACTGAACTGCTACACATTACCGTGCCTTTGCCGAACATGGGGCTGTGTAGGTCATTAGCTCGGAGGCTGTCGTCGTCTGTATTTTGCACTCTCTACTCCCCCTCCGCCCGCCCACCCCAAAGTCGAATGAAAGCACAAGGAATTGATGCAAGGTGACTGGACGTCCTCACTTAGCCGTCTGAACAGGTGTGCAGACCCCAGAGGCCTCGTAAAAAGTCCAAACGGCCGACATAATCAGGCTGTCCTATCTGCTCCTTGACTGGTTTCATAAAGCTCTGAGCTCGTTGATTAGACTGCTGCAGACCAGTCAATGGGATATTGATTCTCCCGCCCCATTATTACAGCTGTCACAATTCAGCTGCTTGATTGACTGATGGCCGCTTTCTTATTGCACTCGTTCTGTTGTGTTACAGTCAATGATGTTTCAGATGTCCTCCACTACTTTACTCCCTTTCGGACGAACGTCAAAGGCATTCTTTTTTCTGTTGTGTTTTGGTTTGCTTTTACTAGAATTCTCACTGTATTTGCTCAGTTTTTTTTACATATTTTACAAGTATTTTGTAGTGTAGTGGTAGATTGTGACTTTGAATTGGAGCAGTGACCTGAGATTGATTGAATTTGATTGGCTGGTTGATTCTTTTGAGATACATGTCGAACACAACCGCTGTTGGGCTCCAGCAGTAGTAGATTACTACTGTATCTTTCTTTCCAACAGCATAAAAGCCCAGTCACACCAGCATTTTAAAACAGTACAATTTATTGCTCTCGGTTGGAGTATAGCATGCTCCACAACAGAGGTATAGTTTTTAGACCGGTTTTGATGGTACAAACATCTCTTGAATAAACTGTGTGAACTTAATGTTCCGTTATTTACCGAGCAAACTCGCTCTGTGATTTTTTTTAACAAAATCATGTACAATCCTGAGAACAAAAAGACTGACTATAACTAGCATGTTCCAGTCTGTCTAGCGTGTTTAGCCATTAGCTCGACAGCTTCAGTAGTTCACACCAAGCCTCAAGCGGCGCCCGTTTCACAAAGACGTGTGGCTGAACATGGCAGCGCCACTTTCTGGTGTGATCGGGCCTCAAAGCAGCTTGTGTGTGCAGATCCGTGATCCAAGTGTTAATATTTCCGTTAATATCGAAATAAGGTAATCTCATTGCCAGACGGCGGACTCGTAGGTTATTAATTTACAGTGCTTAAATGTGTGGCAGATTCTCAAGAGTTTTCCTATTATTTACATAGTTGTAATTCAGCCTAATGTTTCTTACCTCTGCTCATGCTCACATAAGAAAACAAAACTATTGTTTTTGGCCTTGTGCTTTAATAAATACTACAAAGTACAATCTAAAGGAAATGAAGGAAGTGATCGGAGCCACCAGCTGGAATGGTTGAAATGTATTGATCTCAGAACAACAACATATCTGTTTATATCCATAAGGTTGGTTTGTGTAGATTGGATTCTGTAGTTGTTGCTAAAAAGGAGTGTACCTGGTGCAGTGTAAATAGCTTCCATATATTTTTTAAACATGGCCATCAAAGACAACCTTATTGCTTTTATATAGTGTGTTCTCCGACCTTAATACTGGTGTATTAATCAATGATCTCTGTGAGATACTGACATGTAGAATGGCATTTTCATATTGAAAAGTAACTGTTTTGTCTTGTATACTAAAGTTGTGCATGTTAATCATTGTTTGTGAATTTGTGTTGGATTTTTTTCTAAAACTATAACTTAATAAAAATGTTTATTCCAGCCAGTGGGCTGCTCGCCTGCTTCTGCCAATCTCATAGACACACCAGCCGCTTTCCAATAAAAAAATAAAAAAATCTATATCCAAATCAGTAGCAATCTCCAGTGCCCAAAGTTTAGTTAAGTGTCAATTGAGTTTTGGTTACTTGAGCAAATACAAATTTGTTAGAGAATTTGGGCCTCTGAAGTGCATAATCAGCAAATGGTCTGTAGTGTTAAATTCCTGCCTTTAACTTGGATCCTAGTCAAGTTTTGAGACTTTTATTGTGCTTTGTTTTCATGTAGCCTGTATTGTTCTCACATAGGGTATATGCCTAGAATAAGTTGTGTTTATGACCACAAACCGACTGACACATGGAAAAACTGGGGCCAGGAAGCATTATTCCAGCTTGCAGGGCTGTTTAACGCCCTGTAATGAGGCTGCAGAGATTGTTGTGAACGCTGTATGTAATGGGAATTTGTAGGCAACAAGGTTGATATTCTATATACTGCAAAGATGTGCAGGGGTGCTGGGTGGGTCAACAGCCAATATTGTCCCTGGGCCCCCCTAACATTCAATCCAGCCATGCTGAGCGATATGTTCAAAATAATTTTTGCAATATTGGTGAGGATATCAATACATTTGGCGGATTGTAATCGTAAGCCTAATCACATAGAAAATAATCAAACTCCTGTACAAAGCAATCAGTGATTGCATGAGATAAAACTCTTGTGTAAGATAAGATAAGATAAACCTTTATTCGTCCCACAGTGGGGAAATTTACAATGTGGAATACAGAGATTTAGACAAGAAATATTTGAGGAACATGTGTAAAACATTGTAATTATAAAATAATTCTATCAAAATCTGAAATCATTTTATTTCTGAAAGATAAATGGTGATACTGAATTATCATCGAGTGGAGTGAAAGTCACCCCAAAGATTTGACCGGTAAAGCTGGAGTCTAAGTCTACAACCAACTCAGGACTAAGTTTACTTTAAATTGACAGATCAAATGTAATGATGATGTGGTTTCTTCAGGATGAACAGAGATAAATATCTACAGTATTTGCAGGCCCTCAGTGCCCCTAAGCAGGATTCTCTACTGATGAAAACCTTTACAGTGTTTGTGCTTCTGGGTAGAAATTACACCTAAGATCAATAATATGACCCATTTTAAGCACTACATACTATATTTTAAAGCACCAGAAGACCTATGGATCTATAGACCCTGCTGCTGAATAATTCATAACAGCTAATTGCCAGAGCTTTGCAGGTATCAAGCGAAATCCAATGTGTAAATGAGATGTATTAACTTGAACATAAATAGTGACATCATAGCAATGCCTGATTGAGCTAAAGGTGCCTCCTTCCGTAATCCGAGCCGTGAACGGCAGAAATCCTCCGCTTGTGGGATTCACACATGAATAGCAAGCAGGCCTTTTTAGTCAGTGAGATCTAAACAGGATTACTTTATGCCACAGCAGTTTGTAGAGCAAAGGAGTGTTTCAGAATATAATCACCCGATTCATCAAAGCGCAGCTTTGCGCTGCCGTCTCCGCTGTGCATTTTACCCATCATTAGCCCCACACAGGCACAGTATCTATGAAGAATAGATGTTTCTTTATTTCTGACCAGAGGTCGCCTCTAAGTAATACACAATCCATGTGATTTGAACTTGTGCTTTATGTGTCAGAAAAGGTTGCTTATTTGCTCCCATCCCTTCTTGACCTCCGTGTTCTGTTTTCACAGTATCTGTGAGGAGATGCAATCTATTATGCATGCAAGTTATCACTGAATGTCCTGCTGTAATGAGAAATAAATGAAAGTTTCCCTTTAGTGGACCACTTTTCATGCTCTTGTGGCCTATTCCAGTTTTAAAAAGTGATATTTCCTTCAGTGTGGGTGATTATTTTTAAAATGAAGTGACAGGCACAGCAGGAGGGCTGCTTCATAAGTTTCACAAAATACTAATGTAAAAGATTTCAAAATGACACAGTGCATGCTCACAGGGTTAGTTTTTCTTTACAAAATGTTGCATCAGTAATTGCAAGTAATACATTTATTATAGCTGAGATGTGTGAATAACTCATGGTCACATACTTTCTTATTTATTACTTATTTATTTGGTACAGTACGTGTATCAGGGATTCATTATAAAGTAAAAAAATATTCTGGTCTTTTCACACAGAACCACTGAGCCACGAAGTTCAGTAGAAATGTGCATTTAAGTGACAAAAAGACAAGTTTTTTTTGTCATTTGTATGTTATCTGGAAAGTTCAATTTTCTCCAGAAATGTGTGTTTTTCATAAAAGATCAAAAGAGTCCGACCTTCCTCTCATACAATCGCTGCTTTATTTAAGAGGTTTAGAAAGATTGAACATTGAATTAGTGGAAAAATATCAAAGCAATCATTCTTGACAAGTCCATCACCCGTCCTCTCACTTGCAATGAAAAACCAATTAAGTAGCACAGTCACATCTAATTCAAAAATTATATTAATTTAAGGAATAGTTTGACATTTTTGGGAAACGTATTTATTCACTTACTTGCCAAGAGTTAGATGATGGATCATGAAATAAAAGGCTACAGCGAGAATGTGGTCAGCTCAGCTTTAGCAGAAGTATTAGAAGCAGAAGCAATGAAAGAGAAAAGCTGTTTTCAAACCTTGGTTCTTGTCTGGATTTAACAAGCGAGATATAGAGTGTTAAAGCTCAATGACTCTACAGTTGGAAGCAGATTTTGTTTAGCCAAGGTAGCTGCTCCAGGTTTTATACTTGGGTAAGGTAACTATTTGCTTCATATTTGATGGACAGACATGAGAGTGGTATCAATCTTCTCATCTAACTCTTAGCATGAAAAGTGTTCTAATGTCCCAAACTGTCAAACTGTTCCTTTAATACCTTGATCTATTACCTCTTGTCATCTATTTCAACTGAAATGGGCTGCAGAGTAACTTAAGATACACAAGGCCTGTTTAATATTTCAATGTAATAGAGATATAATCATGGATTTCTAAAATCATAGTATCTCCAAAAAAAAAAAAGGAGAAAATATTCAAAAGTCCAGGAAGCTCAGTAAACCGTGGCAGCAGTTATTGTCATTGTAGTATAGTGTTAGTATTCTACACAGGAATTAAATTTGCTGCTATATTCAGAAAAAGTACACTGAGTGAATGAGGATGCCATCAATTGTGGATGATTAAAATCTTTTTGGGTTTTTTTGTGTCTTTTGTCTTTTGAATCTCGGTCTTTGGCTCAGGTCTCATCTTACTACAATGCACCAAATGTTAGACAATTAAGGAGGTGAGTGATTTGTGAGTATTCCACTCATTAAAGAACGAAATGTCGATTTTGTGAACCACAGATGATTTTAAGGCAAATAACTAGCGTAGTATATTTTTTAATGCTTCTGTTCGGCAGGTGCTGTTATGATACTGAAAGGTGTCACATAATCTTTGTTCAATCAAAGGGGTATTCAAATGTACAATTCTGAAAAAAAAGAAAGAAATGGTTTTATCTTCAGGCAACATCCACTAGACTCGAGGTACAGATGGAGAGTTCTGCCACAGTGAGTCGGCTATTCATGGATTTCTTTTCAACAGCAGCACTGCTCCTTACCTTTGTCCCTGGGCATTATAGATGCTCCATCAGTGTTCGCTAATTAGTAGGGCGCCTTTTTTTTTTTTTTTACAGACGACAAGGGAAGGGACACAAGAGGGAGGTTTAGAAATTAATCACTGAGGTTTATTAATGAGGGGGGATCTGCCCTATGTGGCCAGAGAACAATATGAGAAGGAGCGATCAGAGGCGAGCTCCATCCATCACTTTGGAAAGTGCATGGAGACAGCGGCGGAGCAAAGCTTTTAGAGGCGATCTTTAATGTGGACACGAGTGAGGCAAAGAAAAATCATCATCTCAAATAGCATATGATTACTTACACCCCATATGCACCTCAAATATGAATGTTCGTTCAAAAGGCAAATTCGGATTGAATGGACCTGGATGGATTTCTGTTTAAAGAGCTCCCGAACGTCATCCAGTGACCTCCCTGTTACTGGACTGTTGGATACCTCATGGAGCATTATAGTTCACATTAAGCATATGTGTTTCTTTATGAATGGGCTCTTGCTTTTTTATGTCATGGCAGGTGGTTTTTCAACGCTGCAAACTTGACATCTCCCCATCCAGTCGGCTCCAGCTTCTGCTTTTCTATTTCATCACCACAAAATCATTAGGTTGAATTAGCCTCCATATGATGTTGATGTTGATGACTTCATCAGCAGGGTCTGAACCAACATGCAGTTGTAGACTGTCTTCCTCCTGTCATAATGTCACATCAGCAGCTTCATGAAAAGAGTGATCCACGCTCGCCCGACAATGGTAAAAATAAAACTCACCTATGGTATTTCTGTGACATTGTACAACTTAGTTATGTTTCACCATCTTACTATTTGAACAAGACGAAGAGCCTACAGCCACACCAGCAGCTCTGTGAGCATGTACTTAGGCTATAGCAAGCTGTGCTTTGAGCCAAATACTAACATCAGCATGCTGACATGCTTACAGTGATCATGTTAACATGCTGCTATTTAACAGGCAATGTTTACCATGTTCACCAAAAGCCTGTTATCTTGCATTTGCCAACCAGCACTGAACACACGCTAGCCCCGGGCTGATGGGAGCCTGCTGGTGGCACCAGATGAAAAGTCCAGCATCGTGGAAAACAGTACGACAAAGAGTGAATATTTATTTCATAAGAATTCTGTTCAATTCTGTTCAATATTTGTGAAGTCGGGACCAAAGTGGTGGACCAACCAGACAACATTGCTATCCCCAAAAGCACTGCACGAGCACGGCTAAAAATAGTCAAAAACCTCAAACATGTCCCTGGGTGTTAAATCCCAATGACAAGTGACACAGCTTTGAGCAGTTGCCATTATATTGTGTGTAGGTTATTCTTTAGAGGAAATGAAAATATGAAGCAAAGTGTTGTGCAGTGCAAGGAAAATATGGACATGTTAGATTCAATCAATCAAGATAAAAGAACGGAAATGTTAGTTATGGTGATGTGTTGCACATAGCGAGCAAAGAGCTATGTAAATTGTGGCTGAGGGAATAAAGTCACAGCATGTGAAAATTGTGAGAAATGTACTTTTCTGTGACTGAACATTTTCTGCATTAGAGAGGAGAGCTTTTACATAGTCTGGAAATATTTTTTAATAAATACGGTAAGACCTGTCAAGTTCTTTTATTTTGGATTTTATTTACATTTGAGACTCGTTTCAAATTTGAACTTTAAATTGAGGGGGAAAAGTTTTAAAGTCAAAAAGATCCACGCGACCCTGCAAAGGATAAGCGTAGATGTGGGATGGATGTAAAAAAAGATGATGACATGAGAGGGACAAACTGGGACAAGGTCTCGCCTTCCAGTCCTTTTAGGTCAAGGGAGCCACACATGGGAGCTTTGACTCACAGGAGGCTCTAGCCAAACCACCTCACCCAGCTGCCAGATTGCACTCAGCTTTGGAGGATGGATTCAAAGCTCCTTCCAGGAGGCAGCTGGTCAGGCATGGAGGGCCAGGAGACAGTGGCTGTGCTCTGGCGGTTTCTGTGGGTGACTTCATAACCACTGGCGAGTCCTGCAGAGGCTCACGGGGCCACCTCGGCGAAGAACTGGGACACTGCTTATTGTCTTAAAAAACAGTGCTTTCAGATGGCTGTTGAAAGTTGGACAATATTGATGTGGGAGGGAGTTGACCGTAAAACCGTAACAAATATTATGATAATATTTCTGTGTGTTGGAGATCAATATTGATTAAAATGCACCAGAGGAAGACTGCTTGCAATTCTAGCCTCTTCTCTGTTTTTTTCTAGCAGTGAGGGTCAGGCCAGACAGGCAGGTTTCTAACTGGGAGGTTTCCACTTCAAATCCCAGGCCAGTGGGGAAAATCTGAGCTGGGAAAGTGAATAGGGAATGTTCTTTTCCTCCCTAAACGACTACCACCAAACTGCCCTTGATATTGGCACTTAACCCCCATTTGCCCTTACAGCTCTGCTCTGTGGTCAACAGCAGAGGACTGTGGCTGTGCAGGGCAGTTCCTGGCTGTAACTGAGTGAGTGGGAAGCCTGGCATCTACCATCTCTCCACAGATAAGGGATAACAAATTAGAAAAACAAGGTTAGCATGTGCCTCTGAATGCTAACAGCGTTTTATTTTCAAAGGGCGACCTAGATCAGATAAATTGGGTTTTTCATGCTCAGAACCTGACCACACAAGGACTTGGATGTTAAAGGGATTAAAAAAAAAACATCTCTGTAGTCTTCTGTGAATTTCTGAAGGTACAACAATTTCACAAAAACTTATAACCAGAGGCAGAAACTAACATTTGACCTCAATTTTAACTTGAGGAGGAGGATAACTTCACTTTATTACACCACGGATCCTCAGATTGAAAGTTTATTCCTGACCTTGAAACCGGTTGACAAAACAATCTCACCACATGACACAATGTACTCAGCTGTTCTAAAGCGTTAGATCGTAGCAGAAACACAAAAATTCAACAGTTTAGTTGAATTGTCTCAACGAATTTATTAGCGCCGAACTGTGCCAATTTTACATATATTAGTCTGTTTACAGGTCTTGTGTAAAAAAAAAGTTGCATAAAGCTTTTTGTGACTCCAGAGGGAGCAGCGCAAAGTCTGACAGATTTCCTCAAATGACACAACTTGAGTTGAGGACTACAAGTTTGACAAAGAAAAAAATTTGCGTTAGAAAGAAGTGAGCTTACCAGACTTGCGAAGCCCACTCCTCATCTCTGCTTGAGGCTTATGGCCGGAGGCTAAATTAGCCGGCCGGTCTATCATGAGTCCCACAGAGCCGTGGAGGTGGAGTGCTAAAGTACTCTTTTAAAAGGTAAAAGTAAAACCAGAGGTGAATGCACCCAAGATGGCTGTAATAATCCGTCATTGCACAGAAAGTCTGTGTGAGTGCACAAATACAAATGATTATAGAAAGTCAGTAAAACAGGAAATCATAAGTAAACTGTGATGGAAAATCTAGGTACTAGAGTTATAGTTGTCTTTTGTTCTCTCTTCCCTATATAATTTGTGTTTCTTACCCCATTACACATGTACCAAAATCTCAGGAGTTAACTTTGTGAGTCCTCCAACCTAAATGACAGAATACAGTTGTGGGTAGTCTGTCACTGCCTCCCAAAGTGATTCATTACTTATTTCTCATTTGACATTCCTATTATCAGAATTTCTTTCAACACTATCACTGCATCAATATGAAAATGTGTCCTGATCTGCCACCACTATGGCTATGGTTTGGTTAGGTTCAGACAACTTAAGCTACTTAAGGTTCATCTTAGGCAGCAACTACAGTCAAGGTTAAGAGAATTGCTGACTGCTTTCTTCTATTTGTTTACTTTTATTACTTGTCTCGAACAGAAAAAAAACATCTTGTCATTTTGTCAACAGTTAAGCACATACAGTATGTGATAGAAATATTTACAGGCTCTATGTGCAACCTAAAGGATAAAACAAGTAGAAGCAGTTCATTTTGACAAACCTAAAAAGACACATCATCAGTGAAAAAAATGCTCAGTATAAAAGTTATTGGTGGACGTATGGCCAATCACTTTGTCATGATCCACTCTTAATTTCATGTGCAAATGATGATATGGATCACATTTCAAACAGGAGAGTTGATCTGTGAGTGATGTTTTCCATTCATTATTCATCCTTAATTTGAAAGAACTGCGACTCTAACCATGGTTGGAGACCTCCGCTTCTCAGTTTATTTAGCCCTGCTCATGTTAACAGGCTTTCACAGACACCATTGGACAGAAACCACTCCTGATCAGACATGAACTCGGAGGAGCTCTTCATAGTTCTAAGAACCTCTCTTTTCATTGTGTCCACACTGCAAAAACTGGAAATGATCGTAGTTCTTAAAACACTATTTTGAGGGATCTTTTGAGCTCTCAAAATCTATTCCACTTTCTTAATGAGAGAATGCCCAAACCAAACCACATTTTCACTGTGTATTTTAGCCAAAACCGTATATACCAGCGTCCTGTGCCACAAAGCTCTGGTGATGGTCTCCAGCTAACTTGATGGATTTGTTCACACACACTCCTCAAACTGATGCAACTCACGAATACAAGGCTGTTGCTTTCCATGAAAGGTGGCAGATGGTTGTTATATTGGTGTCTTTTTCCATGAAATGTTGCCCTAAATATTTATGTTGACGTCTTTTTGGTAGCAGTGTTATGTGTGTAAAAATGTGTGTGTGTAAACAAAGCCACCAAAATAACTGACTAACATAATGTACCTCTGAGACACAGGCCTCAGTTACTGGTGATTCTTCATAGTCGTAGAAATGATTGAAAGATGATTGTAGTTTACTGAAGAATGCATAGAGACACTTTGACAACAGTTGTCCTCTCACTTTACTCATTGAATTGATAACGTTAAAGAAACTGATTTAGCAGAAATTGCAATTGTCTGCAAGCATGAAGAGATCCTCAAGGTTTAAATCAACAATGAGTGGTTATTATTAAAGATGGCTCCGAATCAATTTCTGTACTTTTACCTTTTTCTTTTTAATATCTCCCAATTTTTGGTCTGGGACCACTTTCTCTGGATGAAATGACAAGAAATACCCATAATTTTCTCATGCTGGTTGAAAAAAGTATCAGACCACCTGTGAAAAATGTCATGGTCTGGCTTTTTTTGTGTTTGGTTTTCTGTTGTCTGTGTTTTTTCCCTTTTTCTTTTTCAGTGTCTGTGGCTGGTGCGACTCCCACTTCCCCCTCTGAGTCTTGGCAGATGAGGCACACCTGTGCTCAATTGTCATCAACCACCTCCTACATAAGCCTGGCCCTGACTCCACTCCTTTGCCACATTATTCTGTTCCATACGGCAGAATCTAGCTCTCGTGCCTCTCCTGCGATCGTTTAATATTAGCCTTTGGAAAGAAGTTTTGCCTTTTTCTCGCTGCTCATCTCTTGTCTCTTTCCAGTTCCCCGTGTGCTACACTGCCATCCTTCCTCCTGTGTCTCCAGTCTCCCGGTCTCCAACTTCAGTCATCGCCAGTCTACCATCTCATCCATCCACCAGCCAGCCCACCTCCAGTCACCTCTACCTGAGATTTTGCTTTTGCCTGTTCTCATTAAAGACACTTTCCAAACTACCAGTCCGTTTCCGTTCCTGCCTATGTTGGTCCACCCCAAAACTCACAACAAAAAAGCACCAAAATAAAAGAAATGACATCTACTCTGTTCAGAATGTTCTGTGGGAGGAACCCCCCACATTTTAATGCTTCCTATGCCCACATGTCTACAATTACCTGCTTCATCCTTTTCTTGCCATCTCTTCCTCCTCTGTTTGAATGGCCTCCTTTTCTCTTCTCTCTTTGTGTTATTGGTGACCTTGAGCACTGCCTCTTGTGTGCAAGTGCAGTCTGTCATCTTTCCAGGTCTTTGTGGTGGAGAGAAGGTTGTACGGCTCAATGACCTCTCTGGTCCATATTCTTCATCTATTTAAAGAAGTCTTTTTCTTGTCTGTCCCTCCTGCATCAATCTTCCTGAGGTCTCTCCCTTTTTGCCATTAGAGGGTATTTTTGTGGAGTTTTTCCCTTGTCTGAATCAAGAGTTTGAGGATGAATAGGCAAGATAGATTGTAATGTGTTTTAAGGCAAAAATACTTAATAGATTTGACTGTATATTCTGGTGAGAACAGTCTCTGATATTTTTACTATTTGAAATTAACTACAAAAATAAAACCCAGGTTGTTATTAACCAGACCTAACTTTAACCATTAACTATTGTATGTCAAGCTCACATCAACATACATTTTCTTCTGCAGAAAAAAATATTGTAGCATTTGATTTAATCTTGGTATGTAGTTTTCATCTGGATCTAAGAGAGAAAGACAATCAACTGTTGAATTAATTCATGATTAGATCAGTTTCATCAGTCATAATTGCTGTAAGTGTTAATCTTCTAAATCTGAATTCATTATCACCCAACAGTGGGTGAACAGAAGCAGCTGTTATTTACAACTGTTTAAATAGTTTAGTCCAACATGGCAGCTGACATGTAACTCACAGGTGCGTGTTTGGGTTCTTGCAGATTGCACTGTACACGTCACTGACGTCGGCCCAGTTTAAAACTGGATGTTGTTTTTCCATCAGAAACCTCTTCACCATTTGAACGTAATGTCAAAGTGTAACAGCAGATGTGCCTTTTTGAAAAGAGCAAAGGTAGAAAAAAGGCAGCTGATGTTTAGAATATATGTTCCTGTGTCTTTTTTTTCTGAATGTGTCTAATTGCATTTTGGTGAATCTTTTTTGATTCATATTTCCATTGCCAGTTTTATTACAAAGCAGTGCATGGCAGCAAATTATACCAGCACATGCAGCTTGGTGATCAAGACAGTGATAGATGATTTTCTTCATGCTTTGTAATTTTACCTATACCATGAACAATTCTCTGCTAAAAGAACTAAAAAGGATTATTCCAAAGCTAAAATAATAAACCTTAATGATAAATCTTCCCCTGGATCCAAGCAATAAAGTGCTGAAACTAAATTATGGATGGACTTGATACACCCCAGACACTGTATACTTTTTTCAGCAGACTTCTGAAGTCTGGAGCTTTAGGTTTGCAACCTGAAAGTCTTGAAACAATGAACCATGTTAGTTTACTCTGTTTTCTGCTTATAGAGCCTTTTAAAGGTTCATTAGTGCACAAGCTGTCATGGTTTTCTTCTCTTGTGTTTTACTAGTTTATTTTCAGTGTATTTTGAGTCTTAGACTCCAGTGTTTTTGGTTTAGTGTTTTGTTCAGGCATTGCTTCAGTGGCTGGAGGTGTGGCCTTCAGGTGCTGGGGCTTTCATTCGCTCAGCTGTCGCCAATTTCAACTAACGACTGGCAGCTTTAAAAGACCTCTGATTCCACCTGCAAGCTGCCAGACTGTCCCTTTGTACGTCCCCTTTCCATGCTCCCTGTCTTTGCCTCTGTTTCTCTAGTGTTTCTTGTTCTCCTAGTGTTTCCAGTGTTTTCATTTTTCCAGTGTTTCCTGTGTCTCCTGTGTTCTTCCTCATCTTCACCTACATGTCTCCTGCCGTCCGGCCTCAGCACCCACCTACCAGCCTCCATCCACTGAAGCAACTCCACACCACCTGGACTTCCTGTGTTTAGTCACCTTTTGATTTGTCCTGCAAGTCCTGGAGTTCTTTTGTTAAATAAATCCTTTTTTTTACTCAGTCACCCTCGTCTGTGTCTCGCTCCTGGGTCCAACTGAGAACTAACTGAAATCGTGACACAAGCAGAGTTTCAGGAAACATCGTATCCACAAAACTTTAAAAAATGTAAAATAGATTCTATTATCAACTTTGATTTAAGATAATAACCACACAAGTCAACACTGTTTGACACTACAAAAAACTTTATACCTTAATTTTTACCTCAATTTAGCTGAATATTCTGCATAGCCAGCAGACGCGAGCCAACATTAACGTTGATTTGTCTTCAAATTTCCAGCCACCTGGTGAATGTAAATTAAACATTTCGCTCTGTTCAGCTTTTGCTTTGGTCTCCACCAACTCCTGAGAAAAATATCTGCCTCTTTACATGATAAATGCCCCACTATGTTTACCAGCTGCTCATTGACTCCATTGGTGCTGGACAGATGCTAAAACAGCTCTGTAGAGCTGAGAGAAGCTGTGGAGTTATAATTCACACTAGTTTTCACATCACTACAAGTGATCCCTCTCACAATACACTTGGTCATCTGACATTGTTAAAATAATATATTTATTAGTGCAGCTTTCATCTTCTATAATACGTGCTGTAAGAAAGGTTTGTCATGACGACCAACTCAATAGCTATTGCCACTGAATTGATGGCGAAGCACTTACATATACATTATTTTATTAACTGGGATTGTTTGCAGTTAAGATGTCGTTGCTTGATGTGTGTTAATGAAACCCTTTCTTCAGCTTGTTTAACATCGTCCTAACCGTCAGTAATCTTCACCAGCATCAAAATTTGAAATCAGAAGTGACCAATGCACCAATCAGTTTTTGCAGTACACATCCATCGCTCTGATGCATAATTACATTTTTGAGGAGGAGGATGTCAGCCATGGTGTGGATTATAGCTGCTATATGTGAAGGCTCTAATGCTACTCCATAACCCCTTAATGCAGAATTCTAGATAAGGCTTTAATGACACATCTGAATACCTATACAGAATTTATACACAATTTCCTCAGTTATCGACACATGTATATTTATTACTACTTGGTAAGCAAGCTGAAAAATGAATTATTAGTCCATGCAGCACATGTACATGCATGCATTTACAATACGTAGCTCATACAGTATAGCCCTGGAAGTTTCGTGCATGCACAGCAAGCCGTTTACGCAGTCTGGTACTGTGCAACTGTGACAGCTTTAAGAGATGTGCACCGAGTATTTAAACAGGCATTTAATTGAGCAGCTAGCATAAAACCAGAGCCTGGCAGATGTTAATATGTCAGTTCTTTTTCTGCACTGCAATTTGTTCATTTGCACACAAGCCTGGAGCAAATTAAATATGTAGGCCTATTTGAATTATTTGAATTATACATTTGTATCAGCGGCACGCCAAAGCAATGGATGGTGTGGTGATTAACGTTCCAAAACTGCTGTTATGTTAAACCAGCCCATGTTGACACGAGTGCAGCTTCATTTATATATTCTTGAATGATCGTCTGCGTCCAATGATAAATCACTTCCAGGGAAAATTAACATGTCTCAGCAAAGTATTCTTGTTTTTAGCTGCTGGATCTCTTTCTGTAATTCCTCATGTTCGGGATCTTTAGTCTTGTAGCTTGTAGTCCCATGAAACATAATATCGTCAGTCTGTTCCTGGTGTTCGTGTTGCCCTGAGGTTTCCTGAAGACTGAGGTGCCAATCATGGAGCCTAGTGTTATAAATGAAGTCTGACACTGGGCATCACAAATCCCTGAGCTAGATGGAGCCTCCCCACTTCTTCATTATAGCTTAATTAAGCCACTCAAACACAGATGTGGAGTCTGTATGCTGATGGTGTTGAAATTCTCTGTTAAATATACTCGTAGGATTTTTTTGCCGTGAGAAGGACATGGGGGCTTTGCAGCTTTTGTATGCATCTGCCAAGATGTGTATATCAGCACAAATATCACGCTGCTGCTACTGATAACTGAGATCCAGCTACACTGGGTCGGATGAACTCACACGCCTCTATAGGCTGTAGCAAAAGGCCACTGCAGTGTGATGTTGCGTATCATTACACTAATTTAATCCCCAACAACCCCTCGGAGTTTAATTTTGATATCGCTGAAATGCAATTTGCTCAAGAGGAATGCAGAGAGGAAGTCATTTTATGTGTCACACACATCTGCTACATTCTGAATAAGCCATGAAGTGAAAAAATATGTCTTAATTTTCTCTTCTGCAGTGTGATGCAGTGCACGGCACATAGTGAACCACTGCGGGAAGCGATATACCAATTAATGGTGCCAATATCATGTGATGGGGAGGCAGGGCGAGTCAATCATTGCTAATCTAGTTCATAGCATAGTGGCTCTCCTGTGGTTTTGACACAGGGCTTCCTTGATCAGACGCCAGCGTTTCATGGCAGGACCTGGATTTAGTGAGGCCTGTCGGGGCAGGAGAATGTGAATTACGGCTCAATGTTCCTCGACAGTGCTGAGCCGGTGGCTTCATCTGTTCTGACAGGCTCTTGACTGTGTGTGATGATGAGAGACAGCTCCGGGTTGGCGCTCGGCACCGGCTCTTCAGCTGACAATGTGAATTATGGAGACCCGAAGGAGCAAGAGCATGCATCAGCAGACCCCCACTCCTATTAATCCTTCCCTCAAAGGTTCCACCGCAGAGACCCCAGACGTACCTCGGCGCGGCTCGCACGCACTTCAAACACCGGCTGAAACATGATGGAGGCAATGGACCCAGGTGCTCCATTGACTTCTGTTTCAGCATCGGAAATTTTTCTTGCATCTACACATAATCCTTCAGTGGAGTCTCTTTTCTTTGTGCTGACATAAGAATGAATGAGATTGGAAATATAATATTCCATCTGACTTTTTTGTCTACACATTAAGAATTTTAATGTTTTTTTATGCTTCTGTGGTGTTGTCAAGCACATTTTTAAGAGAACCCTTTCATGTTGCCCAGAAGTTTTCAACACTGACAAAAGAGACATTATGAAATAATAATAATATGAATAAAATACTTGAATGAAGCAATAGATTGTGAGATAATTTGACGCAACCTCAACCTCATTATTTTAAAAAGATAATGCATATTTAATCATTCTTATTTGGATATTAAAAGTAACATCTGCTATAATTTTTATTTCATTATAAACTGTATTTCACAATGACCTTTCTCAAAAGCCTATTTTCATTTCATGCTCACTGTTTTCTAATGACATTTTTAATTGATAATGTCATTTTTCGCCCCCTCTCCTCAGCCAATCACAATGCTCCCTGCCTCTTTTAAGCTAACAAGCTCAACTTTTATTTAGAGTATATCTATAGTTAGTACGTGCAGCCTTGTTAAACCAAGATAAGATGTTCAGATACGTAGGCCTACATGTAGACAGAGTATAGGCCACTGCTGCTCATCGGAGCGATGCATCAACATATTCCTGATGCTTGTAAGACTATGGAGACAGAAGGTCTATGCACAATTAAAATCATCATCATTTTCAAGTGGTTTGGTTTGTTGCAAATGCTAGACATGTATTTATGATCAGGATATTTGTTTAAAATAAAAATGCAGGTTTTCATACCAAAATATGTTATCTTATGTCGTAACAGTAATTTTTCTATAATATAATATTCAAGATGAATTTACCTTATGTAATTAGCTTAAGTACCACATTATGTATAAAAATACAAATAGTGTATCAGCTGTGTCGTGTAGAGTTCCAGTTCAACACAAACACGTTGATGGTAAAATAATGAGAGATAAGATGAAAGAGATGAACAATACAAATTAGCTCTCATATCTTTCTTTTTTCTTTTTTTTTAAACCCAAATTTAGATCCGAACATCCCAGCATCCGACTGATATCTTACTTTTTGACTTACCTTAATTAAAATATTAATCTTTGTGTTCCGGCATAAATGATCTTAAATTAGTATCAGAAGGGTCACTTGACTGTATTATTACCTTAAAAGATGAATTGCTTATTGTACTATATCAAATTCAACATGTTCACAACAGTGAATATTGTAAAACAACTGTGAAATGTTATTCCCTGTTGCTTGGTTTTGACATTTCTATCAATTGAAAGCCTGCATGGCATCTGCTGTTTATATCAGTGTTGTTAAGCCAAATGAAAGCAGATGTTGGTGTCTGTGTAGCAGCAGCCTACAGCAGGTTGATTTTAGAATTAGTTTGCTGTTGCTCTAGCTAACAGGAGCTAACTGGCTAAATTTGTTAGCAAGAGGCTGGGGACGAGTGATTGGCTGAAAACCGAGGGGGGCTCCGACTCCGACTTCATATATTCTCTTACAAAAAAGAATAAAAGTAAAAATAAGGAACGAAAAGTGACATCAGAAAGAATGCCATTATGAAACAAACACTTTGACTTTGAAATAAGGGAATGAATATCTGTAATAAAAAATAAAACAAATTTAACACAATGTATTCATGTGATTCATAATTATTTATTTATCAGTTTAATAATGAACATTTTGGGGTTCCATACCTTCCAGTGTGAAAGCACCATTTTACCACCTGCAAATCACTGATGCTCAGCATTTCCAGAAAGGTAAGCTCACAGTTTCAAAGAGCTAATCCACAAGGACTGAGTGACTGTCTGACAGCTAACATCAGAAATCACTGCCGTCTACTGCTGCTGATTTATTCAATAAAATCCGTCTCACACTTCCTTTCATTTGAGAATCCATTGATATAACAATCTTGCGATTCCGACCATTCGTTGAACCCTAACTTGAGCCTCTGCTGGAGGAGATATGAAAATTGAGCCATTCCGGAGAAAAGACAAATCCTGTTGCGTGTCCCTTGCTAATCCTCCCTTTGGATGGTAAATGCATCGCAGAGCTTAGAAACACACCACCCAGGCCGAACTGTGATGTACAATCTCCAGGAGACAATAGAATTGGTGAGTGTATTTTCTCATCTCATGTCTCTGCCAAGTTCACATGCCACACACACACACACACACACACACACACACACACTCCAATGCCAACTGCATCCCTCCCCCCGCCCCCGGCCCTCACAATCCATCCGCCACCGCAAACTGCCATAATATGACTGATTTATACGCTGGAAGGCATTGGTAAGAACATATAGATAACAAGTAAACTTTATATGAAGAATATAAAGTTGCACTTGGGGATCCACAAAATGAGATGGTAAATAAATTGTCACATCCAATGAGATGGAGTTTGTTCATATCTCTTTTAAAATGAATCTATTGTATGACTCTTAATTCAAGATAATATGAAAGCTACCAGATGCTTCATTACAATACTGGAAAGCCATTGGCATCTTGCAACAGTAAATCTGACCAGCGTGTAGAGGTTGTGAAGAGTGCATTGCAACAGAGACTATCCTGTTGCACATGTGCTGTCAGCTAATCTCATTACTTTGGAAGAGCAGTCTCCACGGTTGGCACATTGTGTAAGGTTAACACAACACACACACACACACACACACACACACAGAATGTGTTGTTGAATATATCCATTTCACTTTCAGTACATTTGTATGTGTCGATAGAGATCTTCGCTTGACTCTAATGAAGGTTGCAATTGATTTTACATTCCGGGTATGCTGTGTTTTTCCTAGACGCCAGATTAGGATGTTCCAGCGTCAAAATGTATATTGTTGCACTAATGCATGCAATTGTGTGAACAATTCCTGGCTGACTGGAATTCAGATGAAGTGCATCGCATAATGAAATGTATTCCATTAATGTTTTCTTTTGTTCAGGCCACATTTGAGTTTTGAGGTCGGAATGTAACAGTTCAAGGAGAAGCTAATGCCTACTTTTTTTCTAATTCAAACTGGCTATACACACAGTTTGAATGTACGTAGCTCTACTGAGTTCAAAAAGCATTTATTCCTTTCATTGTTTTGTTGCATGTCATTTAGAGGCCGTCTTTCCTGGCTGTCAGGAACAATGAGATTTGTGCGGGAGAACTGCCTAGTCATATCATCAGGTTTTAACCTCTGCTGAATTGAATAAGATTCTGCACCAGGAAGGACACATTATTGAATTGACAGCTCCATACTAGTGCGAGCCAAACTTCCTCTCTTTATACGACCCTATATGCATTTGATTCCGAGCAATTAGATTACTTTAATATCAGTCACATTTCTTCCAGTCTGTGTTTTCACACAACATCAGCATCATCTTTCATTACCTTCGACTACTTTGGAGGTCCTTCACTGGACTCATAAATACTGAGGATTATTCAATTGCTGTCAATCTGTCTGCTGCTTCATAAATTTACTGGCATCACAGAGGGTCTTGGGATTGAAGGGCAGAGCTCCTGAAGCTCAGATTGATTTCTGTGTAAGGGATGAGGGGTGTGGTATACTGTGTGTGAAGCACTCTCCAGCTGCAGCCCCCAGCGCACACAGGATTCACTTGCCCAGGACTGTACCTGATCTGTGCAGCAGTGGTCACATAGACGTCGGCATTAAACATGCATCTCTGATGAATTATTAACACGGTGGCAGAGGTGGGGGGGAGATACAAAAGACATGCAATCACAACACATCTGACTCGTGATCTGCTCTGGTGTGACAGTGGAATATGGTAACACTTCACTAAGACCTCCTATATTTAGCATTTATATGCAGAATATAAAATGTTTGTGGTTTATAACACTTCATAATGCAGCTGTAAGACATTTCAATTTTTTTTCATTTATTTGTTAAGAATTCTCCAATGATATATCTTGTGTATAAACAGTAACACATGATGGATAACATAGTAGCGTAACATAGTTATAATCAAATCAAACAATATATCATTGCACACCAACAAATCTTCACAGTGTCTTAAAATAAAATTATTAACAGAATGAATATAAACTTTGGCAGAGGAGAAGTCAAAGGATCACTGATCAATAGACTTCTTCCTCTGGGGACCTTGAATGTCTGTACAGAATTTCATGGCAATCCATATGAGAGATTGTGATATTTCATAGTGTCCGAAGTGGTGGACCGACCAACAGACCTACATTGCCATCTATAAATGAAATTTAAGAAAGTCTTAACTCAAGGTTGTTCTGATTTCTTGGACGTTACAGATTTCTTCTGGAGTTTCAGCTGCATGTCATGGCCATCAACAGATGGATTTACTCAGTTATCATAAGACTGAGGAAGAAGTTACAATCAATATAATTAGTACATCATTAGTAAATATAATGTATTAATACAACAATAAATAAATATAAATTATTGCATAAATATGTGATGAACTGTGACAATTATAGAGACATAAATGCGCTAATGCCAGTTTTTTTTTTAGAAATGTCTAACATGTAACATCAGTTCATGAGAGACAGGAAGAAAAACTGCCAACAGAAAAAAGTGCCATGGTAAGAAGAAAAAAATGCCAGAAGCAAGTTGTGGTTTAAAAACTTTTTGGTGGGTTTTGAAGAAGAAGTGAATGGTTATTGACCCCATGAGAGAAACCTTTTACTCACATCAGTTTCTGCTCGTCTGAGTGTTGCACTTTCACCCTGAAGGCAAATATGATCAAAGAGCATTACTAACATATACGGAGATCAATCAATCAGTCAAACAAACTTTATTTATACAGTGCCTGTAGTGCAAAATTGCAATACAAGACACTTAACAATACAATGAAAATACAACAGCCCAGTGAAAATAAATGGTAATATAAGAAAATAATAATGTAGGGCAGTGTTTCTCAACTATTTTCAGTCCCAGAACCCTTTTAGAAAATGCAAAATCTCAAATATATTAAAAAAACAAACACTGTACATCGCTCTGATGGCCAACACATGCACACAAGTGTTTGTTATGGGGGTGTCTTACTGTCAATGGATAATGAGCCTGGGACAATGCACATAACCACACTATTCTGGCAGGGATGGATGAAAGGTAGACATGGCGCTCCGCCTTCCAACTTTATAGTCCTACAGCCTATCCTTTGTAATTTCTTTTGCAGTTTGCTGTTTAGCATTTTATTTTACTGAATTTTTAGATTGCCCTCTGCAGGATCAGAAGGCAACTACTTCAAATGGTCTGCTCCGTGTAAATTTTGAATTCAAAGGTCAATACAGTTTGAATATATTCAAAGTTTATAACTAACAGTAACTTTGATGAGAACTTTTGGCAAAATATGAGATATTTGTGTCTTATATTTGTAGTGAATGAAAATCGTGAGACTTTTTTCTGGTCGAGCTGATACTCTGGCCTTCAGTGAGTTTCTCCCTGACATTTATTCAGCTGTTTCTCTGCTGTGGAATCGGATGAACGGAAAGAAGAGACAATGTGTACACCTGTGTGTTTATTCATATTTATTACAAGATATCAAAAGAAAAAAAGTCCAAGGACATGTTTTTGTGGAGCAACAGGCTTTGTTGAATGTTGAATGTTGAATGTTGAATAAAAGTGCTTAATATCTGCTCATTTTTCATTGACCTGTAATACATCCATTTTGGCAAATGTCAAATGTTTGACTTTTGTATTTTATACTGCAGGTCACCTGATCTGAACTTGTCTGGCATGCCCTGAAGGACACAACATGGAAGAAGTCATTACTGCATTCAAGATATTTTGGACCACCAAACTCACCAGGGAGGCTGCAACAATGACATCAACCACTTGGACAAAGTGATGCCGCAGGTCATTAGGTTAAATGGAGTTCCTACTGGGACGTAGTAAATAAATTTAAATAAATGTAAAATAGAATGTACAGTAATTGCTTTAATGGCCCTCCTGCTGCTGCTGCTGCTGTCTGCCCTAACGCCAGCCAGGCCAGAGCTGTTGTAAATAGCAGTGTACTGGAAGACTGTTATTACTACACTTATCATACTTATTACTTAATAAAACCTTGGAAGTTTCAATGTTTTGTTCTGCTGATGGTTATTGCATTGAAAAATTCTTTTTTGACACACTATTTTTTTTGTTGAGTTTGAAACACAGGGATGCATGAGTGAAAATCAGATTATGAGAAATTGTCATGTAGGCATAGATTTGGTTGAAACTGGCTCATGCAGAGCTGTGGCCATTTTTATGACTTTTTTTTACTATTTACCATTGCCCTTAATGTACATTGTACAAATTAACCATGTACTAGGCATGTTATGTTCTATGTAGCTTGACATATAATTAGTGCAGACTGCACTGGATGAAACACACACACAGCCGTTGATGCGATGGTTACACAGATGAGGGGGAGCATATTTATCTATTGAAAATATTTGAAAGAATGCATTACCTTATTTTCTATTATGCCACCAGAGTAATTTCACCACTTTAATTTGACTTTATTCTATTCTTGCTGACCTTGCTTTGACTTTCTTTGTCAGCAGTATGTTTTAAAAAGTCGCTCAAAAAAAATCACAGCTTGAATTTTGAACTTGTTCAACCGTGATTTCATTTTCACACCAGCAGGTGAGCTGTGTGTGGAGGAGGCTTGTTTTCAATGACGTAGAATATTGAAATGATGGAAACCAATGTGGAGATTGTTCACAAGTTAATCAATCTCTGACGGACAAAAAAATAAAAATAAAAAATACTACAATGGGTTGATACATATATACTATGTACTTTGGTGGCCGTTAATATAGCTGGGTGGCCCGACCAAATAAAGTCTATGTGTGAGAAACACTGTCGTGTTTTTGTGAAACGGAGAGAGAGCACCAGAGAGGGGCACTCAGCTCCAAAAATAGAAAATCAATATGTGGCAGGCAATGTTGATATTGTGGTGGCCCACAACAAATAAATGAATGTATGGGAAACCCTGTCCTTCTTTCCCTCTTTTCATGTAAATGAACCTCCATACATCCCTCCTCTGGTCACGCTGCAACCTCAGCCTCCAGCTCTCACAGGACTTCACTCAGTCAGACTTTTTATTTGCCGTGTCTGTATTTACTCTATGTACTCTTTAACATGCGCACATGATAATCATATTGGCTGTATCATGTATGATTGATCAAAAGTATTGGATTTTAAGCCCTCTAAAAGTGAGAGCCTAATAATGGTTAATAATAATCATTAGTTAAAAGTCATGATCTTCGTCACTCTGCCAGGACACTGCTAAAAAAGATTGGTCAGTCTCAATGAGGCTTTCCAGGTGAGTAGCGTTATTTCTGGACATCCATGAATGGTTTTACTAGCATATGTCTTGGGCCTTGACTTGACATTGTGAATTTCATAGATTTAATAATAAGACCTAAAAAATCAGATGATTTTATCAGCACATACATTATTTGATCGACGTTGCCAGAGTGAATTTGACATCCTACATTCATTTTTCTTCATTTAAAAACTTAATTTTCATTTACGTGAAAATCCTAGGATTCAAAACGGACTGACAAAGAATGCCAAAGAGTTCACCTCAAGAAATATTGAGAGATTAATCAAGGAAGCCTTGTAAATTCCAGACCGGTCATATCAAGGAAATGCTACTAATACTGGGTCTAATAAAAAACTGATGACTTTAAACATTCCAAAAATTATAGACTTCACATCATTTATCATCATTGATGAACCTGACAAGGAATATTATTATTATTATCAATTATTACAGCTGTGTCTGATAGATAAGCCTGAACTCACAGAACATTTAACAGAGTGCTGTGACTCATTTCTCTGCTTTACAGATGAAGCTAAACTTGCAGTGAATATCTATATGCCTAAAAACTATCCCAGATATTTGAAACCCAGTGTTCATGCACTTTCTCTCTTGTTGCAATCAAACAGATTTCTGTATGCTGGGGTTGTGATGGAAGCATTTTGTTTTTGCAAGGATATAAAACTACTGTAATTAATTTTTCTGGCTACTTTCTCATTGTCTACATGTAAAGTGCTCACTCTTGACAGACATCTTGAAACACAATGTACAGTGTTAAGTGCTGTCAAAGTCAGCCGCGCTAATGTTGCCTTTCTGTTCTTAACTCATCAGGCAATCTGAATGTCTTAAGGTAAGAACTTATAGCATATAATATTCATGCTGGATGAGACACTTACCATTTTCCTTGAGCTGCTGATTGTTAAAACCTCACATATATCAGACATTACACTGTACGAAACTTGCTTTCTTTCATGTTTCTCTCATAACTGTAACATTATGTGGGAGAGTTTGGGTGGAAAAGTAAACTGTTCATCCATGCATCATTAAAGGGGACTAATCTGTATTTCAGATTGGGTCTTTATGTCTCCCGGTCATTTGTCTCCTTTAGAAAAGAGTTCCCAAGGTCAAATAAAATGGCAGCTACAGACACAAAAGATAATGCATGTATCAGAAGTCAAATTTGGAGCTTGCAGAGATTCAACATTATGAACTAAGTGAGATTAAATATGTGAACTATACAGCTGAGATGGCTTTTTCCAAAAAAGGCATTTTCTTTTCTGATCAGTTCACCTCTCATCTCTCCTGGTTTAGAGAGAGCTGAAGACTTCAGCAAACAGGACCAGCCCGAAGACTTTCCACCGGGCTAATGCAGTGTGTTTGTTTTGCCGTGGCCTCTTCTTCCCGCTTGGCAAACACTGCTGCTGTCACACAGGGCTCCCGAACCTCGCTGAGCTCTGAATGCAGACATGGCCCATCTATCAGAACGGCCCAGTCAGCACAATTCCTGCAGTGCAAAGAGACTTTGTCCCGAGGCACCAACCCCACCGCCCTTTTTCACCCCAACTATTCTCTAATAGCACTCCACTTGATGTGTGAGAAGCACAGCTTGTGGTAGACCACAAGGCATTGAATCATTGTTTGCTGATAAAACACTCAACACAGTGAATGCGTACAGGGAGTCCATCTCCAGAGTGCCAGCAATGACTGCAGATGAGACAGGGTAGCCCATGCTGGTCGATTTCATTACAGGCAGATATAATGGCATTGTGTTTACTGGAGAGAATGGCAGCTTCGTCGGATACTGTTTCCCAGCTTCCATTTCATATTTCTTAAGCCAGTACAGGTGGGGGTTATCAACAAATAGGATTGGGGAGGATTTTGGTTCATGACTATAAAAGGTTAATCGCATGACTCCCGCAAGAGTTCTTCGCGAAGGGGCTCACATTTAGTAATTGGACTGGCTTCCCAAATGAGATGCAGAAATCCAGTATGAGGGGTGAATGTTTGATGCAATGCCCCATTTCTACGTGTTTCAATTTTCTCCTTCTCTTGAAACACCATTTTCTAGCACACTCAAAGTTAAATGAATACAGTAAATAAAAATACTGTTGTGACCCTATTTTATCTTACCGTATCATTATAGGACAACGAAAAAAAATCCCCTCCTCAGTAAAAAAGAAATGGGTTACAATGCCACAGGAGGCTCTCAGACTCTGACGGTGATGAGAAGAAGGGTTTCAACAATTACCTATCAACAAGAGATGTGCACTCAGGTAAAAATAGCATGCTATACCTGCGGAGCTTGTTCTGCTGACTGAGAACCTACAAGCAAAACAGACTGAAGAGGAGACTGTCAAATTAGGCACCAAATTATGCATTAGATAGCAAAGGCATGGCTGGCGACTGCTGTGCTGTAAAGCAGCACAGGTGCTCCAGGAGGTGTTGGAAGGTTGTCTCCCACCGTAATGGAGCCTGACAACCCCGTTAAAGAGCAGAGAGAGAGGAAAGGCAAATCTTATATGCTTTAAATACCACATGCCAGTGAATTAGTTCAGTTTTTTTTTTATCTTAAATTGAGCTTTTTCTTGGCACAACAACGACCTCCACGCCCGCATTTACTCGATGTATGATAGCTTAATTAATACAGTATACTGTGGCCAAATTGGTGATGTGTCTTAATGAATGTCTCAAAACTTTTAATTAGAAGAGTTTGGGAGGTCACACTGGAAGTGAAACTATCCAGAAAAGAAAAATTCATTCCATCTACACACTTTGTTTTATTTTTTTAAACGAGTGCCTGTATTATTTTCACAAACACTGTGTGGTGTGTAATTATATTTTCAATTGTTGATCATTTTGTTTGCATCATTTCTTACAAATCACTCTTTTTTTAAGACTAAAAGTAGGGCTGGATATTAATTGAATATTATTATGTATCATCTTATTGTGAGATTATGTCATCATTTTACTGAAATCTGCCATCCACATTCATTATTTGTCACAACTGAAGAGGCAGAGTGGAAACAACATGCAGCTCTAGTATCTAGTATGCAGCTTTATTTTTATCTGTTTTGTTTTTGCATCTTTAACCAGTGTTCACGTCTACCATCTGCACACACTGCTACAGCGTAGGAACCGTCCCACAGCCAACCTGCCCGACCAGCCAGAGCTCGACTCGCTGCAGGGACCAGGCCTCAAGTCCTTGGTGTGGCACAATGTCAGCGGCCCGGGAGGGGGAGTCGTAAGCGCTGTGCTAGACTAAAAACATGTCCTCACTGCCCAGATGTCCTGTCAACCCTGCTCTCCAGTGTCTGCTCCCTGGACAATGAACTGGACTACATCCAACTTCAACGGACTACACATGAGCGCAGACTTTGTTATAATTAGGTCTATGTCTTTTTTTATTAATTAAGTCTTTGTTGTATCACGGCAGCCATTTTACATGCAGAAAGAACAAACTTAGAAACTAATTATGTTGGGAAAATTCATCTTAAATATTATAGAAATAACACTGTTACTATTTTGTTATGAAAACCCACATTTTTTTATTTTAACTAAGCATCATGTATCATAAACATACACATCCGGCATTGTAACAAACCAAACCACTTGAAAATCAGCTGAACATATCAACAATTGTGATGATTTTAATAGCGGATGGAGCTCCTGCCTCGATGGAATTAGGCCTGCATGCATTAGGACGTGCAGGTTCCCCTCACCAATACTGCGGCCACGTTGATGCTTCGCTCCAATAAACAGCAGGAGCCAATGAGGTACCAGCATGCATATATCTATGGGGTGACATTAGCATGTTTGTGTACAATAGTGTCCATATGTTAGTATGTTGCCCCATTTCTATCATCAGCACTGGGAACATTCCTCTCTTATTTGGTCACTCAGCCTGGGGCCAAATGTTCAAATCAGACGGCGGCGGTGGCCACAGCCCGGCCTGCCATTAGAGAAGAAGAGCAGGGAAGAGCAACACAATCTGTGGAACTATTGGATTTAGGTGTTTCGCCTCGAGCAAAAATTTTATCATTCCTGGTAGAAAGAAAACATTTGCGAGATCACTGAAATACAGATGCGAAGCCCCTGGAGGACAACAGGAATCACAAAGTAACAAATGGGTCACAAATGGAGATACTTAGCATGCAACGTTAGTATTAACCACAGGCTTCCTGAAATGCAGTCAGTGGTTGAGTTATTCTGTCTTGGATAAAAGGAAAGGGTTATATAGTTGAGATTCATACTCTGAGGACCATGCACTGCACAACGTGTGTCTGTACCAAAGTTCATAGTAATCCATTGATAGTCGCCAAGATTGTGTCTCTCTGGACTCGAGTGTTGGACCAACAGATCGACGGACCAAGCGACCAACATCCCTGCTGGTGAGGCTAAAAATACTCGTCTGTGTGATGAAAGCGCTGATTCTATTATCACCTGTCTCATCTGTCTTCCATGTAACTTTGTTTTTCTTTTGTTTGGGTTCTTTTTATAGCTTTTGTTGTTGATGCTTTATCACTGATGTGTCTTTTTTTTTTAAATTGGAAAATTAATTCTATACTATTAATACATCCATCCTTAACCCTAAACAATGCTATTCTCTATCTGTGTTTGAGAAATTTTTCCTAATGCTGACTAATCTCTATATTGCAGTTCCTGCCCATGTTTCTTGACAAAAGTTACAAACTAATTAGTTACTCTTTGGAGCTGTAATAGTCTCTGAAGAAATTTCAATCTGCCTTTTGTGCACCTCATAGCAGCGAGACAGCTCCTCTCAAGGTGATAAATGGCTTGCTTTTAGTAACTAAGGTGGAAAATCCTGTTTTAGTTCTCCTAGATCTCAGAGCGAGTTTTGACACAGACGATCATTCACTCCTACTCTCCGGGTTGGCATCTCTGCCACTGCTTTAGGCTGCTTTCTCTCTATCTGCTGAACAGAACTTCATCTGATGCCATTGGAGAGTTCAGGTCATTGCTGTGATATCCTCCATGGGTCCATTGTGGGTTCAGTTCTTTTCCAAATATACACCATCCTTACGTTAGATAACATGCTGTGAAAGAACAGTGTGTCTTGTTTGTTCGCCACTAAAACACAAAACCATTGGAATCTTTGTGTTTGAGCTTGAACAAACATGTTGAGATATTTCAACTTAATTTCAGTGGTTTCTGCAGCATTTTGAGTTGACTTAAATTTTTAATTGATCATTGATCACCATCAAAGTATATTCTCTATATCTCTGTGTTTTTACCCATGGGTCCTTGCAGCCAGGTGTCAGGGGCCCAGATGCATGAAATAGCCAGAGGACAGACAGAAATACGCAAACACACTCTTTTACTCAGCTATGGGTAAATGAGCATGTGGAACCACTTTGATTTACACTTTCACATTAACTATAAATGGATGTAGCTTAACCCTAACCCCTGACACTACCTGTATGATATCTCATCATTATCTCACATCAGAAAGATAATCAATGATTTAGTTGATACTGCTCTTATTATTGCTTTTTTGACTTTGCAAAATGCTTTACGATAAAGGAAAATGAAAAATGAAATGAAAAGAACATAAACACAGGAAAATAAAAAACACTGGCAATGTCTGTAAAAAGAAACATAGCATTAGCAAAGTAATTACTTAAAATTAAGTATACAAACGTGACTTAAACTGGCATATTATAGATCCCTGTGTCGCCTGCAATAAAATTACACACAATCAGTGAAATTAGCCAACAACCTAAGAATAATAACGTTTTATTATCCAACTGGATCCATCACAAACTATTCATTTCATTACCACTTAACTATAATAACCCACTTAACTGTGGGTGAAAGCTCAGGGTCTGAGATATTGTGCACACGTTCTCACTGCATTCTTCTTTTAGACCCAACAGTTTATGTATGGAAAATTGCACATGCAGGGTTTTTGTGCTCATGCATCGTTCAGTACACCCTTCACCCCACAAACATTTATAAAGATTTTACTTTTGCTCCATATTTTATTTTGATTTCCTTTATGGTGGTAATTTTTCTTTATCAGTTTTATCATGCATATTTATTTGATGTCTACATTTCAGTTCATTATTTCAGGCACTTAGTAACACTGATAAGTGGTGAAAATACTGAGTGTTATTTAAACAGAATACTTAATGCGGAACTGCATTTCAAGTCACGTATTCCACTCTACAACTGCTAATCACAGTTCAGTGTGTCGTCATTAAATAGGAAATTTAGATAATAAATTACATGAATGGTCATTGAGGTTGATATCTGACTTCTTAAGCATTCTTATGTTGTAACACTAAAATTAGAAGAGGAAAAATCAGTCTTGAATGTACTAGTCTATACTGCAACTTCAAAATGTGCTCGATAGTTGGCTGCAAAATGTAAAGATGCTGTCCAAGATCTCTCATTAAAATTTCACACTAAAAGTCACAACAGCTCCTTTGACATGATAAACAATATTCTGAGCTCCTGATGCCATCAGCTCTCAGCTTAATGGTCTCCAATCATTGTCTCTTTTTGTGTATAGGCATTGACATTGCAATGCACAGGGGGAGATGTGGTATATTTATTGAACCGCCCTGCCTCCGTGTTCAGATCGATACTTGGATTTATGAGCAAGTCTGCTACATATTTTTACCCACACCTTCAGACTGGAGGGCACTTTAATTGGTGAAATCTATTCCTCTGATTGGACGTAATTCACATCGGGCATTGTTTAATTCACTTGAAATTGAATAGCAGAGTACGGAGACAGGGCTCTTTAATCAATTAACACTTGGATCCCTCACATGTAGATAAAATCAATGGCACATTCCTCCGTTTATAATTCAGAGACAAAAGTGTAAAATTTTCTGCTTGTCAATAGAGTGATAACATTTACTCAGACACAGTGTCTTAGGCTGCAGCTGGGCTGTGTGAGATGATTGCATATGAGTCATATGAAGAACCAGTTTGCACATGTCTAATTAAAGTTAGACAATTTGACTTCATTGCGTGACCCTATGAACATCTGTTATTAGCGTGTAATCATGATTTATATCCATAAAATTTGAATGCCATCCGATTTGTTCCAGCACACTTCTCCACTAGCTCTGAGTACGTTCTTACAGTATTAGTCATGTTAGCACAGTCAGCAAAGCTGCAGACATGTAGGTAGATAAAGAATGGCGTCTCCATCCGTCATGTGACCATGGCCTTACATGTTGTAGCTATAGTGAAGCTCCCTGGAATGAAGTTGGACTGTAAGGCGATTTTGGTGTAGTGAAAGCCGTCGGTACTGCAGGATCATGTGAGGCACACCAGCCCAGGCATTACAAAAGGAACAACCCTAACACTCAAAACACACCTCAAAAAGTCTCATAATTTGATCCATTCAGTCTAATCAAAAAGTCTTGACAGGCTGTATCCATTTTTTTTTTGCAGCCAGAGAAAGACTAATTAATGTAATTCTTTACCACACCCTCCTTCACCTGATAGTTTGCCATCATACATCAAATAAGTGGCCACTGGAAGAACTGGCTGGGTTCAAGCTTAGAGGAAGATTTTGAATGGAATCAGCTGGCTTTACATGTCTTTTCTATTCATACTTTTGCTGATCCACTTTGTCCCAGACTTGCACACAGGAAATAGCCCTTTGCTTAACCTTTAGGTCAAAGGTTCTTGCCTTCTCCCACCTACTGAGCTTTTATAGGTTCCCAGAGTAGCTGCCAGTGATCACAATGAAAGAATTGCAGTCTTCAACAGTTTTACAAACACACTTGAGCTGTGTGTGACAATGTTTAACTTGCTTTGAGCAGTGCAGGTAGTGACTGACTGAATCATGTTTTCCACCTTGGGGCTTATCGTAGCTGCATGCACTTGCTTCAGTACTACAAACCTGTTAGTCGACTCGACCTGACTCCAGCTCTCGCACACACTCGCCGGCCTCAACACTTGCCATACATGCTGAACTGATACTCGTATATCAGGCCTTGCCAGATTTGTTCATATACCAGAGTCAAACCGAAGAGTGCCTGTTAGCCTGTGGAAATTATTCCTGTGCCTGTTAGTGTTCATAACTGTCGTGCATTTTGATGTAAATACTTTAATTGTCTCAAAGTCATTTGTTATTTTTGCTACACTCATAATGTAACATTCATACAAGTTGGTAGATTTTTGTTTATTTACTGTAAAATAGTAGTAAGTAAACCAGTTCAGGGACGGCTCTAGGAATATGGAGGCCCTAAATAAGACACACACACACACAATAGAGAAGGACAAATGAATTAACAAATATCTTACTTTATTTGAAAACAATGTAAATATATTGAATATGTAGAATAATATATAAAACACATATAATAAACATATAATAATATAATCATATTATAATCAATAAACATATAATATATTAAAATTTGCTAAAAGTGAAGTTAAAGAACAATTATAAAGTATTCAAAGTAATAAATGTCTAATAAGTGTCCTGAATGTATAGTTGTGATGAAAACGCTTACCAACCTGCCTCCTGGGGAAGGTGAATGCTGGGTCAACCTGAAACAGCCCTCTGCGTACAATCTCAGTCCTGTCTGCATCTGACGGGACAGATGGCCAGTCAAATGGATCTTGCGGTTGTGCTGCAACTGGATGTTTGGAGGTGGCAGATGGAAAATCAGTGGATGATGTAGAAGGCTGTGGTACCTCAGTTATGACCTCTGCAGCTGCAGTCACGTCAGAGAAGTTGGAGTCGGTGTTCCTGAAGTCTCTGATGACATTTCCTCAGCAGTGGTCATGTCAGGTGATTTTACATTAGAGTGTTATTTTTTAGATATAGGCTGGAAGACATTACATAGGAATGTTATACGTAGCTTTCAATTAATTAACACAACATCAACATATGCTTAAAAAATAAAATTATCCAAATATGTGCAAAATGACATTGCAAGAAAAACAACAGCTGGATACATTTTATCAGAATCAAAAACAATTACATCACTTTATCCAACTTAACTTTACTCAACTTAACACCATACAAAGCGTGAGGAGCCAGAGTGTTTATGCCATTAGCTGGCCCTGAAGCGGTTCTTGAGTTCATATGTTATTAGCTTTATGTAGCCTACAGTATATTTTGGAAGGATAATAACACATAAATAGCTTTACTTCCACTCGATACCCACACACCCGAGCCTGCCCTGCACTCCCGTGGCCTGAAAGGTGTGAATACTTGAAAACTCAACAAACATCAGGCTAAAAAGCATTAGGCTAATGTTTGAGGTGCACGCCACATATGCCCAACTGGCTTGAGTACCTGATGGAGGACCATTGTTGCATGTCATGCCCCCCTCTTTCCACACATTTCCTGTCTGTATCTCACTGTTGGATAGAGGCAAGAATTTCAAATACTCATGTAAATATGTTGAGTTTTAAAAAGAACATTCTGGTCCAAAAAAATTAAAAATTAAACCTGAAATATCTGAAAGCTCAGTATATTTGGACCCAGCTGTGTTGGGGCAACATAACGCTAAAGCTTATATTTTTCTGTCTATATTTTTGGGGAAAAGTATGAGGTTTGAAACAAAGAATTGGCTTCTCAATGATGAAAGTTCTGCCAACAAGGCAGTGCATGCTGGGCAGTATGTGTGCTGTGAGTCATCATTGTCCACACAGTCCCTTCATCCCAGAAGATCCGCTTGAGTCTACAGTACTGTCATGAGGGCAAGTGAACACACCAAGGTGGCTATTGGCATTGGCTATAAGAGCCACAAAAAAAATGCCTGAGGAAGCCTGAAAAACTTTTTTTGGTGATTGTGGCCATGAGCAACTTTTATTAGACTGAATGGGAACCCAGTATCCAGTTGTCCATGATCGTAGTCTCTCAAGAGAGTCCTGCATCGCTTCCCTACACCTGAGTTGGCTGTTGAGTCTGCCAGCTCTGCCTACCTAATTTGCATATTTAGATTTGATCACACTGCAGCTACAGTTGCGATAATGATAATGATTATTGATACCAAGTGTAAGTGCAAAGGCCCCATAATTAGGTGTTATATCAGGATAATGTATCCAGACACTGATTGCACATTAATATTGGGTGAAATCTGAGTCAATTTGCAACCTGCCTCAGTGAACGCAAACATGAGAAAAACATGCAAGCGTAACTGAGACGAAAATGATCAGAGCGTCAGCAGCAGCTCCAGAATCTGTTAGTTAGAGCAATCTCTGCTGATTTATATTTATGTGGTTTTAAAAATGTTCTGACAGCTCTCTGAACGCATCAAATGGGACTGCACTTTAGAGGAGGGAATCAGAACAAAATCATCATTGTTCCTGATCTTAGCACACAGAAAGGTCAGTTATAAAAATCTGCGCTGATTTATATTTATGTGATTTTGAAAAGGTTCTGACAGTGTGCTGAAAACATAAGATGGAACTGTACTTCAGAGGACAGGGGAAGATATTTGCCATTACCTTTGAAAATTGATTTCTTTTGGCCTGTAAATAATTTAATATGAGATAAGCTTCTGGGTTTGAAGTTTGCCTCTGTCAGGTCTTGATATCCCCTCGGCTTGTTGGATCGCTCAGCTTGCCCCCACTGCAGCACTGACGCTTTTACAGGCACTGATGACGGTCACATTAAAATGCTCAGTGAGGTTTTAAAGCTGGCAAGTCTGGAGGAGAAAAAAAAAATGCAAAATCAATCTTCAGATGATTAACTACCATTTTCAGCTGCAGTGAACTGAGTAATGCGCACCCGGGAAAATAACCTGTGTTAAAATCCTTTTTCTCCACCTAAAAGAGACCATTATTTAAGATCACCAAGAGACCATGCAAAGTGACACAAGGTATTGTTTATGCAGCTGTATGTCATATTTTTCCTCAGGCTCACAACCACGTTCAGAGATGAAGGGGTTAAAATGATGAACGAGCCAGACTGCGGCTATTAGGTGACCGTGACCTATTAATGATGTTAGCTACCGGAATTGACTGTCCATGTTAAAGCAATACTTTTCATTACATCATCATTGCTGCTTTAACTGATTACTGTCAGTCACGGTCAAGCCTTTTCCCCCCAAACACTGCTTCTCCATTAGGACTGTGTAATGCCCCAGGGACTGCTATTCCTAATCACACGTATCAGCGGCACCAGCACATATTTGTCATGCAGAGTGCACCATAAGCCCAGTGTTGAGGCATTATATTGCTAGCTCTGGCACGCATTAGGATACTGGTATTCCGTAAATATTAGTCTTGCAACACATTTTCAGCTTGAGTGACTCTGTTCATATTAAGAGGTGACAAACAGATGGGATGTGCGAGCTACAAAAAGAGGCAGGCTTAGGGCTGTCAAATCAATTCTGGGAGAAGTTGTAATGCTGCCTGTGCTAAGCGATCCCTTAATTAAATACAAAGCCTGATGCAGCTCCATCTTTTCTGTGTTGAGTATCTGAGGAAAAGAATCCACACTGTTCAAAAGGCTCCTTATTATCACCAGTAAGCAAGCTGTGTTGTATAATTGAAATCGAATTTCACTCAACCAACAATTCAAAATTGCCGTAGCAGGTGAATCAGCATAAAAATTGCTTCTGATTGTTGCATTGTTAAAGCTGTAGCATTTTTATAACTTTCACTACTTGAGTCCCAAGTAATAATAATCATAATAATAATAATAGCCGTGTTTACTTATCAAGCACGAAAAGCTTTTCAGACGAAGGCAAATAAAGTGCAATTACAAAATATGGAGCATCTGTAGCACAAAAGAAGTTAAACCAACTTCAGACACAAACAACGAAATCTATCAAAAAATCTGTATGTACAAGCAAAAGCAGCAGATGGATGTGATAACATAATGCTATTATGCAACTACAAAACAGCCATTAGTCAGAAAGGTGAATCTATAAAAAATATGTTTTGGAGCTGGGTTTAAAAACAGAGCTCCCCTTGGAGAGCACATGTAATAAGGCTGAGTCCTTACCGCAGCGGCCCAGGCTTGATTCCAGCCTGGGCCCTTTGCTGCATGTTATCCCCTCTGTCTCCGATGCCTTTCCTGTCTCTCTGTAAAAACAAAGAAATAGACAAACAAAAACAGAGACAGTACCAGTAGACTGAATACTAAATGTGCTGTTCCAAAGTCAACACGGCAAAACCTCCATCAACCTGTGACTTGAACCTGGACTCCGCAGCAGCTAAGAGACTTAAAACTACTGGATCTGAGAGGCCTTTTGGGAGAGGAAGGTGTAAAAAGTTCACTAAAATAATCCATTGCCAGGTCATGTATCAAGTCAAGTCTGCTATGTAAATTTAAAGGGGATTTGGAAAGAAATTGGCAAGTGCTGCAAAGAAGTTGAGGTGATGTGGGAAAAATGTCTTAGTCAGTATCCTGGCTGCAGAATTCTGCTCAAATTGAAAGATGAGCTCCAGCTCCAGCACTGAAGCAGGTAAGAAAAGAGCTTTAAGGTTCAGGCAGAAGAATATAAATGCATGAATCATTTTATCGGTACTGCCGGAGGCTGCTGATGTTGAAACATTCCAAAATTTGGTGAAACATGACTGAACAAATTTGCAAAAACACCCATTCTACACACTGCATTCTTCACACCCATTTGTTCTAGGAAAATCACAACATGTTAGGAAAAAGAGGACCAAGCAGTGGCTTTGCTTGTGTAGAAAGATCCAACGGTGTAGAAAATGGTGTCTTGCAAAATCATCTAATATTTTTAAACCTCCATAGGAAAACTGGGATGATGTAAAAATGAAATGTGTCACTTGCATAGCTGCATATTTGCAAGGGAACACAATGAAAATGATGATTAATTAATGTGCAAGTGTTAGTACAAAGAACAGATTATAACAGTGTTCATTGGAACTTATTCCTTAATACAAAGAAGTCAGACCCACAAATCAACATTAAAGGTTCAAGGTTCAGTTTTATTGTAATTATACAAAACATGAAAACAGCCAATAAAATAATCATTTAAATGAAACAAAGAAGAGTATAAAAAGTAGCACTGGATGATTATTACATTAATGATGGCTCAGTTCTCTTTACCTGACCCACCCAAAGGCTGTGAGGAAAACATTCATATAAGCCCACTCTTCATAATAACAAGCAGACCTTATAGAATTCAACTCTGAGCCTTGCAGGTTTTAATTGGAGCCATCTAATCAGCAACTATTGTGCACCTGGGACTCCAGGTGATCGCTATTAAATGGAAGGTAGCGTATAAAAGCTGTGTTCTGTGGACCAGAATGTTCTTTTTAAAACTCAACATATTTACATGAGTATAAACTACTTAAGAAATGGAGGTGATGTCTAAGTTTGTCAAGGCTTCATTTCAGATTGGAAAAAAAAAAAAATCAAATAAAATATTTTGCATGTGGGTGTTCCAGCAAATTAGACACGTGCATGCTTCCAAATCCAAATTATAAGTGGTTGTAAAGCTAGTGGCAAGTTGGCTTTGTGACAATGAAGTGAAACGACACCACTTGTGCTTCAGAGCTGTAAAAGTCGTTTTTATGTTCAACTGGTAGCAGCTTTAAATGTTTTTTTTTTTCTAATTGTGTGGTCAAAAAATTCTCATAGGTTTGTTTTACCTTTACAAGACTTGTCAGGTTCCTGTTTCATTCAAAACATTTCAAACATTGATTTAAAGTAACACTCATTATGAAGAATTCGCTTTGTCTGAAATTGCTCCATATTCCCTTTACAGTGCACCGTGTTCCTCAAAAGTTCCCACACGAACTAAATAAGCAGTGTTCACGGCATGTACACTACTTTCTGCCAACAATCCCACAATGCAATGAGTCACATTAGATAGAAGCAAAAATGATTGTCAGTGATGATGCAACATCAAAACCGCGAACTTCCATAATTTTACACGTTTACATGCATTGCTTTCTTCGTACCGGTTGACCTTTTTGGAGACATTTTCACCCAACAGCATGTGGATAAGTATGTAAAATCTTCTTTGCCTTCACATTCAAGTTATGAATGAAATAAAGTTTGCTCCTGCTACATGACTCAATAGATGTGGGTCAAATCAGATCAGTCAAAGCACATTTGGACTGGTGTTAGGTTAAACGAATCGGAATCCCTAATTTGTCTGTACATGAGAATGTGAGCGTGAATGTTTCCGTCTGTGTATGTGTACTATTGTGCGATGTAATGCAAACCAGACAAGCTGCGTGACAAGCAACTGTTTGGAAGCACATGTGGAGATTTTTACTCAGTCATCCCATTGGTTGTACTGTTTGTCATTAACCATTTCCACATCTTCAACAACAAAAGCCTCACCCTCAGCCCTTATATGACAGTAACAATACCAAGTTTGCTGCAGTGTTTCATCACAGGGAGCATAGGGCATCACCGTTTTTTTTTTTTTTTTTTCAATCAATCTATTTATTTACTACAGATCTGAGCCATCCCATCTCTGTGTCCCAGGCATGCTTATCAAAATTTCAATGACATGCTGATCAATAAAATAGCAATTATAGTCCATTTGTATTTTTTGCAGCTACAACAGCACAAATTAAACTTTTTTTTTTTTTCCAAAGAGGTAGCTCGTCCTTGGTCAGGGGTGTAGGCTACCCCGCCAGGCCCACGCAACCCTGAACAGGATAAGACGTTATGGATGGACAGATGCATAAGACACAGTGCAACCTATAGAATCCTCCTCCAGTTTTCTGATACAGTTGATCGGTGACAGAAGGAAAACACATTTACGGTCTACGCTCCTCAAACAGTCACAAAGGTCCACATAAGTCAGAAAAACACATTTTGAACCCCTTCTCCTCATTTTCTATCTTCCGCCTCAGAGCCATTCCACTCCATCACCTTCATCACATGAAATTCACCAGCAGATGTCCAACTGATAGATAAATACAGTATATAAATGACTGTGAGGTTTGGTTCTGTCACCACAGATGTATCCTCATTCACTCCGAGGGATCTGTTTTGGCAGGGCTGGTATGGTGCTTGGCGGGCTTTGGAAGTAGGAGTTCTGAAGTCTCTGATGAGAGAGGGTAGAGAGAAAGAGAGAGAGAGAAGGAGGGCTCTTATCGCTGTGCTGGCAATTAATCCTTGTGTGCCGCACTCCCACATATACTGTACACTGCTCCTGTGTTGCAACCTCTAATTTACAGGCTGAGAGGCAGCAGGTGTTCAGGACAGAGTAAACAGAGGGGAAGTTAGAGGGAGGGATCGTTCGACCTGGTTCAGTCTGCTATTATGTGGCTCCCCGCTGGACTGAAAACAAGGAGGCACCGCTCTTGGTATGCAAAACCTGTTTAGCTTTCCCTGTCTAAGTACTAGGCCAGGGCCCAAGGTCACACTTCCAGGGTAGGCTTCGCAAATGTTGTTCTACCCCCGAGGCATCAGCCAGCGAGAAAATTAACAGACACTCTGTGTTTTTCAGTGTGTTCCTGGGGGAGAGATGGCTGACTGCCACGCTGATCCCGTCTTGATCTCCTCAGCTGAATACTCCATTATTCAGAACAACAATTTACCCTCTACCCAAAGTTATGTTGCAGTATAAATAACTTATTTCACAATTAAAGCTTGGCACAATAACATCACCCTGGATGAAAGGTCCAGGTTTGTAAATGCATTCTGTCGCATTTGTTCGACAACAAACTAGTGTGAGCCTCCAGGTGATTGCAGATCATGGTGCATCAAGGAAAACATTCTGAACGGTGATATTTTTATCTAATTCATTTTCATTTCATTACAAAAAAGAAAAGCAACCATTTCTACTGTAACGGGTGCTAAATTGTAGTTTAGACCATAGATCAGAGTAGGCAATATTGAACGTTTTTAAAGGGGTACGCCAGTGTTTTAGGATTGCAATTCCATGAAGTTACTGGACTCACAAGAGACAGATTTAAAAAGACTAAGGATAAGGATGGGATATATACAAAGGTTAGCAGTATTTTTTAAAGTCAGTCGAAGGTAAACAGTACAAGGTAAAATGTCAGAGAAGCTGATTGAATATCTGCACCAAATTTCATGGCAATCCATCCGATGGTTGCTAAGACATTTCACTAAAAATCAAAAATGTCAACTTGCTGGTGGCACTAAATGAAAACTCCCCACATTCGTTAGGATTCGTGTCTGGGAACCACGAGCGTCTCTACCAAATTTTGTGCCAATTCAGCAAGTAGATATTGAGATATTTTACTGGATAATTTCCAAGTTTATGCTCATAATGACACATCATAAAAAGTCAGGTGATTGTCAAAGTCAGTAGGATTCATCCTCTAGGGACAATGAATGTGGGGACCAAAGTTTATAGTAATACATGTATTGACACATGTCACTCAAAGCCAGAAATGTTAAAGGATTCATTTCCTGTGGACATTAAATGTCTGCACAAATTTTTATGTGAATCCATCAAATATTTATGTAAGCTAGTTCAGTCTGGACCAACGTGAAATGAGCAACATTGGCACAGCGTTGCAAACCAAACCATACCGGAACTCCATAACATCTTTTGATAGACTCACCTGGAAAACAGCCACACCACCAATCTCTAATGTTTGTAACACAGGCTAAAAATGTATAGTCTCAAGCATTACCCAAAATGACCCTGATGACATCATGAAAGACTGTTTTCTCAGACTTGACAAAGTTCCTCCAGGGCTGCAGATGACATTTTACAGTTTTTACAGGCTGAGCTCTTCACTCCTCCGCTTGATGATTAAATTGATCTCATTGCGTAAAAATTAATGGAGTTCCCCTTAACTGTCTGCAAGTGTTTGATATAAAACTGGTAAAAAAAATGAAATGTTAATATCTTACTGTAAGAAAAGTCTTCACATAGAGCTTCAAAGTCCATTTGTGAAACGCCTGGCCTATGGTGTCTTCACTGTAAGCGGTACGAGAGCCCTGCAGTGGCGCTGCTGCCTCGGCTGCAGTATAGCAGTATAATTAGCATACTGTCAGATGTCATCCAGTTGGCCTCCAGACTCATTGCAGTGACCTTTAGCGCTGTTTGAACTTTCTCTCACTGTTAAATATGCACGTTCTACATTGTTGCATGCTGCTATTTTTTTTAGACGCGCATTGGCTGACATTTCAATGCAAGTCACTCAGATGTCCATTGTTATCTTATTCTGGGAAACGTACCAGTACTTCTTGGCATTTCCTTTCCAAGCTACAGTTGCAGTGTGTCCCTGCACAGCGAGTTTACAATGTTACCACAGTTATCTACTTTCTGACTCATGCTTCGATTTCATTTATGTTTACTTTGACGAAGCCATGTTTTAGCCATGCCAGCAGTATGACTCGAGTGATAGTGATGTCAGTGTTTTGGTCAGTCCACCACTTTGGTCCAGACAGAAAAATCTCATCAAATATTGGATGGATTGCCATGAAATTTTGTACAGACATTGAATGTGCCCAGATGATAAATTGGTGACTTTTAGTTTAGTGCCACCATAAGGTTGACATTTTCTTTTTTTTAATGTCTGGACAAGCATTGAATGGATTGCCATTCATCCAGAGCATGTACCTAATCGACTTTGGTGATCATTTGACTTTTGCAAGCTGGTGGCACTGGAGGGGAGGAAGATTGAATTTTTCCAGTGGAATATCTCAAGATTTACAAAATGGATTGACATGTAATTCAGTGCAGACATTTGTGTCATTTGTGTTTGTGATGCATTGTAGTAACTTTGGGGATCCCCTCCAAAAAACACTTTGGAGCCAAATACCTTCAAAACCATAATGACAGCTCCATCGGCCTGTGCTGTGATTTGTGTGTAGCATTAATTAGCAAATGTTCACATGGTAACAAGGTAAAATAAGGTGGTGAAAAAGGTAAACATGAAAGCTGCTGAACATCAGCATGTGAGCATTGTTGGTGTAAGCCTGTTAGTATGCAGACATCAGTATTAAGATTAAAGCACTAATGTAAGTGCTGTGCAGTACAGTCTCACAGAGCCTCTTAGTATGGCTGCAGACTCTCAGCCTTGTACTTAGGTTAACATGCCCTGATTGTATAAGCCAAAGTTCCACATTTTATACCTGCCTAGTGTTTGACCAGAGATGTCAAATCACATCACATAGTAAAAAGCCAAGAATGCTTTCCAGAGCAGCAGCTTTTCTTGTCTAGTCAACAGTGGCCTCATTGTCATTTCCAGCCATTGATGTCGAAGCGAGTGATTGTCCAAAGACATCTTCTGTAAGCCGTAGAAATAACAATGGCTGAATGGGAGCACGGGGTTGAACACGACTGTGGTGGCTGCGGGCCAGAGCAGTGTAGTAAACACAATGGTAGCAGTGCTGCATGCTGCTAGCGGACGATATGAATAGGTTTATAAATGCTTGAGTAGGCTGTCAAAATGATGTGATCTGGCATTTAACCATTTGTGATCTTTGGAGGAAAAAATATGATGTGATAACCAAGGACAGCGCAATCTGTTCTGTGGTGCTGAGCAGGGGGAAAAAATCTGATCTGAAAGTGTGGATTTGTTAGGAATAATGGCTCTCACAATGCGCTCAGATAAAGCATCTCATTTTGTACATGTCATATGTTGTGATCAGTGGAGACTTCTGTACCGTATTTCCACCCAGAGATGCCTTTGAGATATGAATCCCTGCCAGACTGTGCTCTCGAGGATCCGCGTGCCTCCTCTTAAGCAAACATTTGTATTCGCCGCACATCTGTTAGTGTATCAAATCGTCCTCGTGCGAAGAGCACTTCTCTGAAAAAAATCTCTGACAAGGTTGATTTTCCAGCTCAAGGTTGCAAAACGCTGCTTTGACCTCAGTCCACTTAAAATAAAGTTCAACTAGACCTTCCATTTATGAAGCGAGCTGAGCATCCTTCTCCGCTTCCCGTGTGGTGGATTTTATCAATTATCATCTCATAAGTGCTCGTGCAAACATGCCTCCCCAATATAAACTGGAGCATTAGGGATATGAAAATTCATGTTTAATGATCATCATACTTTATACTTCACTGTAAAAGTCTGTGTGCCATGCAAATTGAGGAAACAATACTTTTCAAGGTCATTAAAATGCAAGATTCAGTTAATGCATGTTGTATGACAGCAGAAAATTACACATAAATTTGCTCTCACAGGCGGGTGTTTTAAAGACTGGTGCATGACGTGTTGTAAAAATGACAGGTTTTGCCGTGTACCAGGATGACCTTAAAACCTTACAAAAAAGAAAAGGTATCGTTTTGGTGTCCAAAACCTCACTGCTTGTCCCTTTGTCTGTGAGTTAATTGCATGTCAAGGCCTTTGGGCAACAGATTTATGTTCTCTCAGGCTAATGCTGCGTCTGGAGAATGACTTTGGTCGTGTTAATGTGCAGCCTGAACCCTGACACGTGGTTCACCTTGTGTGTCACCACTTCCAGTCTCACCGTGCTAAGCAGCTCTGCCACGAGCCCAAACATGCACCCAATCCATCCCATAGAGCAGCTGCACATTTTGCCGGGCCGTCACTCTCTGGAATAGCCAGACTGAGACCTAAAGTACTTTCTGAGCTCTTATGCCCACTGAGATGCATTTAAATCAGGTATGTGACAGTTGTGCGTATATGCATGCTGTGAATATAAAGGCAGTGAGTGAGGCGGCTGAGGAGCAGACGATAAAGACAGCCATAGACAGAGGTGAAATGTAATGTAGGGAGCCGGCTTTGAAAATGCTGCCGGAGCTGTAACATCTGAGAAATGTCTGCTCTTGGCTCAACAGAAACAGATAAATATAAATTGATTGGAAGTGAACTCCCACAGTGCAATGTGCCATAGTGTTCGTAGACAGGTGGAGATGCAGAGTGAAGTGCTGTGGGCGTCAGAGAAAATGGGATCTCCACACAGAAACATACAATCTGTAGTGTGGCACCATTCAGCAATGTTTTGATTTGCTTCCTTTACAGCGCAGTGATGAAATAAATATGAAAGACATGATGGTCTGTGTTGGCCCTGACTTGTGTTTGGAATAATGAATAACTTAGAATAATAGAGAGTGCCAACTCTTTGACAATGCACTGTAACATTTTACCATAGATATTATGGCCTCTAATAAACTATATTATCACTGTGATGAGAATAATTGCTTCCGGTTTTGGTTTCAGTAATCTTGGGTTTGTGGCAGAGGTGAAGTAGACTTGTTCGGCCCCTTTCCATGTCTCAGTCTTCTGAGCAAAGGATTACAGCCCCATGCCACATGGGGCCAGATATTACAACACTGGGTTGTGTGCAAGGCGTCCCAGCACATCAAGCCCAGCCAACTCCTGCTATTGCATGATGAAAGCACAGGTGCTGCCATCACCAACAGCACACGACCATGTCAGTGAGATTTCAATTTTGCATACTACATTTAGCTTCATCACCGTGCATCATACAAACAGCTGTTTTTTTCCCAGCTGTTGTTTGGATGGGCAATCCCATATTCCTTATAGTGGCTTCTACGAGGGAAAGAATCAGCTGAATGCTTTTTTTTCTAACAAGCAAATGAAAAACTAGATTTGCCAAATATGATAATGGTGTAAGCAGCATAAGTTAAAGGCTGACACTATTCGCCGTAGGCAATATGTTGATACTTTCTTCATTTATAGTGGGCACTCTTTGTCACTGTAGCGATGCCTCTGGAGTTAGTTGGACTCGCGGTTAATTGTGTGCACAAACAGCCTATTTTAGTCTTTATGAGCATCAAGACAACAGCGTAATAAAACATGTTAAATATATATAACAAATACATTAGTACACAGTACATTAGAACCTATATCCACTTGGATTTCTCTTTAGGTTTCTATGTGAGAGGTTTAGAGAGGCTTATAGGTGCAAGTGAGTGGTGCAGTATACAAAGAAAAATAATAAGATAAGATAAGATATACCTTTATTCATCCCACAGTGAGGAAATTTACAATACATAAAAAATTATACGTAGATACTTAGCTATAGCCAAGTGGAGAACAGGGAATATATTATGGTGTATAGTATTGTATACATTATGATATAGGGAATAGCTACGTGCCTCTATACTGCTGCGGACCTTCTCCTCCCTCATCCATATAAGTTGACTTTGTAATGCATAGCCTAAGTCAACACTCTGAAATTGGCTATTAAGTTTTCACTTGTCAGCTAGCGTTCAATTTTTGCATCAACACTTGCTCAGCATCTGAAGCAATAGTGCTACACACGAGCAGGCATCACAATGGGCCTGTGCTTCCTTCAGTATTACAGTGTCACCATCCACTTTCAGTCTCTGCCTCACATTGGCCAAACGAATGCAGAATGTATCTCCTTCAATTTGACTTTATTCAATAGCTGTGGACATCACACGGCAGCGGCATCAATACGCACGTCTCCGAGTTGAGAGAAGGGCTGTGTGCAATTTCGGCACGTGGCACAGCAGCGGCACCTTCATTAATTATTTAAATCTGCTAATGTGGCATTATGGCAGCCTTATTAACCTAAATGCTTTTCTGCGCGGCAAACAGATAAGGTGTTGCACACTGATTCCAAGTTATCGGAAGCAAGCAAGTCACAGTGAGCAAAGCGGCCGTGCTCAGGATGAACACAGCACCGCCAAAGCTCTCGCAACGTCTTTGTTTTGAGCAAAAGTCTGACTTCAGTTCACTTTCACAATATTTTGTTCTGTCATGTAACTGTGTTATTACAGGGTGTTTTCAGTTTTGCTGCTTAATGAAATAATATCTGCAATAGTGGCATTACTGCAAACAAAAACCCTTCTAATTACTTCAGTAAATAAAAATTAAACAGAAAGTCTGCTCATTAATGAAAATTTGAACTGAGCCCATTGTTACTGAGAAAGATATGTGTAAAAATATAGAAACAAATTGACTGTTAGAAAAAAAGGGGACGCCATAAAAACATAGAACATACAATTACCAGCACGTGCATACAGATTAGAAAGAAAACAGGTAATAATTTCATTTCAAACACAGGTTACAGTGTACATGTGTAAATGGCTGGCAGAGGTCACTGCTGATTGGTTTGCATCCCTGTAATTTATTCCCCACGACACAAAAAATGATAGACAATTTGCTCCCTAACCCTAATTAACTCCTGGTACAAATGATGAATAAAATGAATCATGATGCATGAGATTGAAGTAAAATCTTGTGGAGACGTTGCACACGTCGATACCAGCTCCTGTTTAAACAGCTGGCTTTATTTTGCTTCAGTGGTGCCTTATATTTGAAACACTGAACGCTTTAAATAGTGTTGTTGTGCTTCATTGTGTCACACACACGGCAGGAGTGCCTACTGTCCCCCTTCATTCTCTACAAAAGTGTTTCCAATTAGATTTCAAATGCCATCGCAACTCTTGTCTCCCCAGGCTTCATGTGAATGGAAGTCTCCCAGGGCTGCACATATTATATCTCATTACTGACAGCGCCGGTCACCTGGGACTCTCTCTAACTGCCTTGCTGAGATTGATTGGGTTTGGGCTCCCGGAGCACCACTTTAATGTCAAACACATAATGCATCGGCCAGACTTTAGGTAGAAAACATTTAATCTTTTCCTATAATTCGGCTAATGATATTTTTACCCAAGTAGGATGTAAATTGCATTCTTTTTTTTCTCCCTCTATTTCTTATTCATTTGTATTCTTGAATGGTCAACAACACAGCACTGAGCACCAGATGGTTTCCTAATTTGGATAATCTTATCATATGTGGATAGGATAGATCCCAGTACCAGCAGTGTGGAGTGTGACCAGAGCCATCAATAACAAAAGGAGCAGCATGGGTTGAGAAGTTAATGATCTGAAAGGAGGAATCTTAAAAACCCAACTGGAGCTTAATACTACGAATTAGTTATCTGATTTTAATTTAAAAAGGCATTCAGTATTCTTTAATGGGATGAATTTTGGAAGGGTGGCCTAAACATTGCCTTCCCAGTTGGTGTCATTAATGGTGATAGTTAAAAGGAGTACAAAAGGCTGGCAGAGGGCAGGCTGGTTGGCTGTGTTTGCCCGAGCCGGCTGTGAAAACTGAATCTGGCTTAGCACCGCCACACACTGTTCTATCTCTGTCTCCGTCTTTCGTTCCTTCATGAGAGGAGATCACACAAAACTGTATGCTAAAAATGGCCGTTTTAATATTTCCTTGCTTGCTGCGAATCGTAACTCCAGGAACAAATCTGGCTTGAATTAGCAGAATTGGTGTTCATTTCAGCATACCTCTGTCCTCCACCCGTCGACTCCCGACCCCTTATCACGGGCTGTCTTTGACAGCAGAGAGTGGTGTTCTCATCTCAGAGCGTTTCATCTGCGTAGCCTTTGAGGGTAAAAGTCTAGAATTTCATTATAACAAATGACTAGAGAAACAAGAATTTGTGCAGCAAGACTGTTTTAAATTTCCTGCCTTGTTAATCTTTAAGATTGATCTCGTGACCTCTGGAGAGATCACAGGATTGGAAAGAAGTAGTCTCAAGTGTGTCACGGCTTCTGTTTTTATTCTTATTAATATTTACATTTCTTCATTATGTTTGTTGGTCTCTCGTGTTCCTCCAACAAAAGATGCTGTGATGATAAACAACTGTGGCCAGGATGTAAAGCAGAGCTGGAATATTTTCACACTTATATCTCGGTCAATTATCACAGACAAGCCATAGGATGCTTTCACACCTAAGCTGTTTGGTGTTTGTGTGGTTTAAATGATCTCTGATGCCGCTGCCTGTTTGTGCTGCTGGGAAAGCCGTAAATTGAACACTAATGAACACTAGTGCAGACAACTGGACCGAGACGAGCTGGAAAGGTGGGTCTCGGTATGCTTTCAAGCGAATGCCGGTGTGATTGATTTATGGTGCGAAAGAAAAAGCACTCCAACAATTCATCTGCTGATTGTGAACTGTGAGGGAAGCAAACTCCGAAGTGATTTAAAGATCTATGTAAATATGAGAGACTGTTTGGTAACCATGGCAACACATGCGCGCAGCAGCGTGTAGGGGCGAGGATTCTTTTGAACATCACAAAGTGTAAAGCAGTTCAAACGGAGATGCGTTGTGTATTTTAGCCGTTCCTGAGTGAAATGTAGTGACCACAAAGTAACTGTTCCACAGACTGTTATCCCAAGAACAATAGAGTCAGTCATTTCAGCAAGTCGCCTAAACCTATATATTCACCTTCAAGCGACAAAGTCTTCAAGAGGATGTAGTGATTGTGAGCAAAAAGAGGAAGTCCGGTGGTGGTGTTAAAGAGCAACAAAGTGTGTGTGGGGAGCAGGTCGGGGTGGATGGATGGCTCAACAAAACATCAGACAGACAAGAAACACTTGATTGTTCCCGACTGACAGTCATTGTTGGGTGTTTTTAAGCATGAACACAATCATTCTCTAACCTAAACCATATTTTTAAACCTATAAACCTAGTTTTGTATTTTTGGATATTGGAACTATTATGTGATCACTGTGACTGCACATGTAACATCTGCTGAGGAGGGAACCAGGCAGGTGGGGACGACGTTGTACAGCGACGTCAACACCTTGTTACCTTGCTTAGTTGTGGTAGGTTAACCCTCCTGAGCTTTCGTTCAGCCAGTGTGCATCATTGGATAATAAAATGGACAACCAGGAGGTTAGCAGCCCGGAGACTGGTTGGGAGACTGTCTGGTTGGCTGTTAACAGTCCAGGAGGCAACATGGAGCTGCTGGAGGAATCCAGAATGGCCTGCATGGTCTGTCTAAGATCATCAGTGCTGGACAACAGTTTATCCTTAATGTCCATGGTACTGTTAATACAAAATTAGAAATTATCTAGATCCTCTGGTAGGATGTGCACTGGGTCCATTTCTGTTTAGATCATACTCTTATGTTTAGTCAGTTCATAAAAGAGGACGGCATTTGCCTGGTGTCCAGCAAACAAAAAGCGAGCTTTAATAACATAAAACTGATTCCAGACAAATAAAGCTGAGGAAGCAGGCTGAGGCAACTGGTATGTGACAGGGAAAAGAAATCGGTTATACTGATGAGGGACACAAGCAACAAATACAGATGACCTGACAACTGAATGAGGGAAAACACACACAAACCAAATACACCAGGGACTGGAGAGGTATCAGTGTGTGGTATGGAAACAGGACACTGGGGGAGAGGAAGGCCCTACAGAGGACAATCAAAACTGCAGAGAGGATCACAGGAACACAGCTCTCATCCATGGACGCCATGTTCACCCACAGGAGACTCAGGGACTCACATCACACTAGACCCTCTCTGTGTCGGTGGAGAAGCTCCAGATGCCACCAACCAGAGAGCATCAGAAGAAGCTGGAAGCACTTCCACAACAGTTTCATCCCAGCGGCTATCAGGCTCCTTGCAAAAGACATTGGAATGAAAAACCCTGCCCCCAGTCTAAACTCTGCTGACACTGACAATACACACAATACACACACACACATACGCACATGCCCCCCCCCCTCCTCCAGTTCTACAATTGCATTTAACAGCTCTACACACACTAGTGGAGTCTATTGTACTCTTTATACTTTTCACTGTGTACTCTCATTGTTCTTATTATTTATATCTATTTTCTTTTTATTGTCATTCTTAATATGTGTATCTCTTATTGTATTTTTATCACTCGACTGAAAGATCTGCACAAGAACAAGATCCAATGAATTCCAACCTTGTACCTGAGCAAATGCCACAGGAACAGCACAAATGGAGCAGACAAATGAGCATCCGCCAGATGAGAAAACACTTCTGTGATTCATTCTAGAGGGCTTTAAAGGGTATGGACAAATGACATATTTCCCCCTGTATTATTATGGCACAAGATGACTCTTGTTCTTCCTGCTTCTGTCTGTTTTATTCATGACGTCGCAGTCTCAGCTAATAATGCTCATAATCTTTTTCTTGAGTTCTTTGCGCCACCAAAGGAGATAAATAAACACATAAGGAGGAGTAAGGTGCAGCACGAGTTGCTGTCAGTCACTAAAATTTGATTTTCCTCCATGTCGCCCTCATGATGCAGGATGAATTACCTGTCAGTCCAGATGAATTCCCGGTTTTGTTTGTATGAACCCATTTTGAACAGGAAATGAACCTGAACTAAAAGGCATCAGTGGATCATTTTTCTTAGTGCAGCCTTGTCTTCCGTTCTTCAAAATGTATTCACAGTATGTTAACCTATTGTCACATTAGTGAGTGACCTGGTAGTGTTGCACAATGCTGATGTGCTGTTGCCATGGTTACCTCCATACACCTTGCCCGCTGATCTCGATGGTGAAACTGTATAGATCCAAGTTCTAAAGGTTGAAGTGATTTTAAATAAGTGCACCAACAATAACAAATACAGTTCTTCAAAAAGAGCTGACAAGGTCTCACATAGCTGAGAGGAGAGAGATTACTGCCTAGCTCTCCTTTAATTTCAGATAAATTCTCCTCAGTATTTGTTTTATAAGCCGAAATCTGGAGGCTTTTTCTGCTTGTTTTCACTCTCCCCGTCATTTTCTTAAAAAAATGTTTTCTGTTGAGCAGCGAAGTGGCGAGGAAAACAGTCAAAGTGCTGCAGCTGGGTATTTTCTGACATCCAGCTCTGACTAGCATGCAGCCTAGCTCAGTGGTGGTTTGCTCAAAATAGAAAAGCTCTTCTTAAAAATATAGCTACAGGGGCCTTAAAGGAACTGCAGTCGCTATCTTGCTGTGCACACTTACTCCCAAGGCAGGTCCGCCTTGGGAGGACAAAATGCTTTTGGGTTCCGTGGAAGCAACTGCCAAATATGTTGTATTATTTCTCATGGGTTGGTCGGGGGCTGTGTACCTGTCAGGCGGCCACTAAACTTTTACTTTCACTAAGATTTAACCAGGCATATCTCTGATGTGTGTTTTATACGGAGAGGGATGTTCATTTTGCCACTTTCAAATATTAGGAAATCTATTTTTAAATTTTCTTTTTTTTTTTTCATTTTCATGCATTATGGATGCATATGAACAAAACTTGAATTGTCTGTTTATGCACTGGTCATGTTGTGAATTTTGGCATCAAAGAGGCCTTTATATACTGCCCAAATTCCAAGGTTCTTGCTCTGGTGTGTGTCTCACATTTTAAATACTTCAAACTGTAATGGCTTATGTCAAAGCTGAGAGCTTTGCACTGGGGGAATAAACTCAAACTATGGCTGTTTATGAAACCTCACTACCAGAAGTATTATTGCTAAAAGCAGGGACCAAATATTTGCCACTCGCTTACTTGGAGACTCATCCTTTCCTTAGCTGTTTTTCCATCTAATTGTCAAGCTAAATTGAAGTAAAGGTAAACCTTTTGAAATGTAGCAACAACAACAACAAAAAAAAGAAATAAAGAAAGAAAATGTGAATTAGACACATTTGCATTAAGTGGTTTGGAGTGAATAAACAAGGCTACACACAAGCATAGTATCATTGCAAGATGATGTTATAGGCTACATTACACATGGCTAATAAAAAAAGTAATAAACAGAGTTGAAGAAGTAGAGAATCATGAATCAGAAACAGAACCAGTTGTTTGCCAACTGCCCACAGATGGAAGAAGAAGAAACCCAAACCAGTCACCTTGGCCAGGGAAAATGGAGGTCTTCAGGAATTTACAACAACGGAAACAGCTTCTTCTTGTTTTTCTTTTCTCTCAGAACAGAAACAGCTGATCAGTCATGTGAGTTAAATGTTCACAATGTCATGTTTCCACCTCGCATCAAGTGCATGAATTGAGTTTTTTTTTGTTTTGTTTTGTTTTTTGGGCAAAAACCTCAAGTGAGCATAAAAACCTTTTTGCAAAATTTAGGATTTTTTTTTTTTTTCAAATCCTGCCATTTCCATCAACCTAATGCGATACTTCAAAATCTGCATAAAAATATGTCTAGAGTCCTTCTATTGTCCTGCTGTGCAGCGGCTCATAATTAGTGCCGTACAGACATTATGCAGACAGCCCTACAGGAGGTGAAGATGACACCACTTCAGTCTCATTAAATATGTATATTTACCTTTAATTAGGAGGTATTCGTTTGCAAGTACAACACACCCCCTTGTTCTGATTTTACAGTACACCTACATCCAGTGGGTCATATGGAGAGCTGCTGACTGGGTTGAAGCAAATAGACTGTCAACACTCCTCACAGGGACCCTCCATTAGGCTGTCTCTCTCAGCAGCGCACACCCCCGAGGCTATGAAGCATTTTGCTCTCTTACCACCGCACACTTTCTCTCCTTCTTTGTCCATCTAAAGAAACAGCCCCTTCACCTTCTGCAGCTCTGTCTCTGTCTTTTTATTGCTCCAGCTTTCCTTTTTTCCAGGAACAATATTTTCAGCCTGTCTTTTTATGATGGCAATAAACTATGAATGCATTAGAGTAGCACCAACCAAATATGATTATTATGGTTTGAACCTGGGAGCAGAATTGTATTTATCTGCATTTTGGTGAAATATTCAGAAAGAGCCATTCATTCGGTGCTTGATAGGCAAAATAGATGAAAGGATGAAGGCTGCCTCACAGAACAGTGGTTCTCAACCTGTGGGTCAGGAATCCCATAAGGAGTGAACAGCAGAAAGAGCATAATTCTGCCAGACAAAATTGTGTTTAGTTTTTTTTAGACTTCCCTCTTTTCTTTGCTTTTTTCCTTTTGAATTACTGAATAATTTTCCCTTTTCAGGCACAAAAAATATTCTGATAAAAAATAAATGAGTAATTATTGTGTGGTTGAACCGGTAATAACTTACTAATAGCACCTTGTCTCCTAGGTATGTTCCAGTACAAAATGATGTGGCCAGCTACATTTTGGAGGTATTTGCTACACAGGTTATGTTCACTGGCAACATGTTTTCCAAGTCCAGGACATGCTATGTTCTTGCACTGCGCTAAAGTCACAGGGAGGTGGTTGGTTTGCATGTAAAAGGCATACAAGATTTTGTTGCACTATTGGGATTATTTAAATTCAGATGTTGTCTGTGGCATCCTTATCAGCCACTTTGTGCTGCTTTTCATTCTGCGCCCTGCCTCGCACAAACTATTCACTCTTGCATGTTTTGTCCATTTTGTGCCATGGAGCGCCTCATAATCATACATGCCGTGAAAGATAAAAATGTTGATGTTTTCTCGCATCCATGTAGCACTGGGTAATCAATGATTTCATCCCTTTGCTACAATCAGTATGTGGGAGGACCCATTGCGCTGTTAAGCTTAAAAGCTTGGTTAACTTCTGCTCCATACAATGTGAATCACAACACAGAGTAACATATGGAGTAATGTCAGCAATACTGTAAGGAATGATTGAATAAATGGGATAAAGCAATTGCTAATAATGTTAACTGCCTGCATCGCAGGTGGAATTTTAGTGGTTTAACAAATAATTATTCATGCACCTATGAAGGAGGTGCTATCGCTGCAGAAAACTAGATGAATCTAAGGTTCACAAGCCAAAAAGGTTAAGGACATAGCTGATGACAGAAAACTTTGATAAACCATCCTGTAAGGAGAACCTGAAAAATCATTGTCCAAGCATGGGAGTGGGACATGCATTCGCATAACGTGGAACCTATTTCAGACATTTACATTGCTGTTCATGGATTTCACTGCATGTAATTCCTCTTAATGTACAGTGAATAGTGATCAAACTCATGTAAATGCAAATGAGAAAATAGCAGTGTTAAAGGCCGCGACCTTAAAGGGAGTGGAGGCAGATCTAAACGACGCAGGATCCAGATCTTTAACATCGGCTTTTGTGCTACTGCTCGGTTATAAATCACCTTTACAGCCACTACAAAAATCAAGTATCAATAATGAATATCCAGGTATACAGCACCTTCATCTGGGCTGTTAATCGATATCTTTATGCCCAATGCTCAGCAACACACTGCACCACAATTGTTTCTGACTTGTATCAGCTCTATCTAATGGGCAGTCGGCAAAGCTCACACAGGCTTTCAACAGCAGCAAAATCACAACTAACAAATGCGCCACTCGAAGCCTGAACAACTCAAAGCTCAAAATAGAAGACTTTCTGCTGTGCTACCTTACATTTGTCCGCCTTTAACTTTCAAGCACTTCTTGGTTATGGAGCCGAAGGCAACGACCGGCTTAATCCTCTCCACTTTGAGATAGAAGAAATGAATCAGATAATGAAGAACTCACACAATAAAAAAAACATACTGGCAGACAGAATAATATTCTACCAAAAAGCTTTTTTCATCGGAGTAGTCTCCAGATAGTAATTTAAATGCAAACAAGCAGATTAGTCTCTATATTGCCTTATTTTTAATAATGTAGTATATAGGCTTGTTTGTTCTGTTATAGTTGAATTTGTTCTGAAACTCTCACGGCTAACAAGAGAACAAGGTAGGAAGAGGACAGTAAAATCAGAGATCTGTATTTTTGTGCCTTAAAGCTGTGCGCCAGGAGCTTTTGTGTGATCGGTTCAGGAATTTCAAGGATTCCTTTTGATTACCCAACTGCAGGTCTGAGAGGAAGCTGCCGGAGTCCCAGCAGCACCGAGGAGCTGCTTGAAAAGCCAGGAGCTGCAGGTCTTACTCACCGGCTATGAGGCCAAAGCGGGCGAAAAGGTAAGTAAATTCAATTAAATTATGATCCCCATTATCAAAGCTCATGTAGACCTATGACTCAACTCGAATTACTTTTTAAAAAATCAGTAAATCATTGACGTAACACCAGTTCAGTCTATTTTTCTATCTCTAATTTGATCAGAAAAAAAGAGTATTACTATAGAATGTCATGTAAAAAATAATGTTTAAAAATCAAGATAATGGAACAAAAATCCTCTGTTATCTATTTGATGTGCGATGAAGATGTGATGAAACCATTGTTATCTTTCAAATCAGCGCATTCATTAATATGTAACTTCAAAAATAGAAACTGATCAGTTTTGGGGTTTTTTTCAAAGCAAGCAGTGTAGTTTGAACTTGAGCTAGTGGCTGTCGCTAGGTTTAATTTTCACCCAGTGTGAACTGTCATGAGCCTTATCCAGATTTATGTAAACAATCAGGGTAAGAGCTTCATTTTATGGCCAAAATGCCTGGACTTTATAGAACTGAGTAAATCAACATAATCGGTTGAAAGCGAGCCCATCCAGCTGTACCATGAATTCCTTCTTTATTCCTCATTTTCCCTGTTTGTTTCCCTGTCTTGTGTCATGTCATATCCCTCTCTTCTCTTCAGAGACAGAGCGCTGTCTGATTTGCGAGGCAGCGCACGTCCAAAAAGAGGTGGGTCCGACTGAAATGACTCCTGAAATATCCATCACCGCAAATTACATCTTTGGTAGTGCTGATTCCCTCTTTTGGGCTAATGAAGTTATATGCCCCTGCACAACTACCAAGACGCCTGCTAATGTCTTTTAATTTGCAAAGATAATTACAACAAGGTTCCACTTGAAAATCCATACATGGCAGCAAACGGAGCCAAAATCGACCAATCCACAGGGGTAATTATTTCTCCCTTAGATTCTCTAATGTATAGATACATCTCAAGGGGCTAATGACACCAATCAGATGATTTATGCAATAATAAAGCAGTCAGGGCTGACATGACATGTGTACAGGATATGAAATAAGCATTTGCGTGCAACGACTTGTGAATACTAATGTGCTTAGCATCGCTTCTATTCAGAGCCTTCTTTAAGAAATACCAACATTTGCATTTGGTGCCTAAAGGTGCAGGAAAACCAGGCTAGGCTATGCCCCAACATCATCCAATCTGCAAGAAGCCAGTGTAACGCAGGCTGCTGAGAACAGAACATGTCGTGCATGTTGTTATCTTAAGGTTAAAGACACATGTGCATACGCATGTTCACCCATGTGCATGCAAGGCGAGCGAGAGAAACAATGGAGGAGCAGGCTGGAGGAGACGTAGAGGCAAGGAGAGTCTAGACATAATGAGTTTAATAACGTACAATGTTCATTAAAACATAGCTCACAGCCTCTCCGGAGGTGTCATTCCTGTCAGATTAGTGGTGCTGAGATATGGCTGGTGCTGAGCGGAAACAGCCCATATGGTCTGTCTGCTTGACAACACTGTGACCCGCAACAGATGTGCTGTTTTTCTCTCCCATGATGTTAGGATCAGCTCCTTTGTCACACCTGTGTTTTCTCCCAAAGCCACGCAATAACATCAACAACTCAGACTGTTGGATTCGCCCTCTGAGTCAACAAAGGATTCTGGGCAGCCACACTCTTCATTTTGACTCTATCAGGAAGGATCCTTATGGGCATTATTGGAAGAGTGGTAACCTGACGAACAAGATAAATTATTCCTGTGTGATGTTTGCATGGCGCCAGGTCTGGACTGCTCCCGAAGCCAGGATGACTGAAACACTGTCCTCCAGAAATGACTTTCACATACTACCAATTTGTTTTGAAAAATGGGTTTTTAGAGAAATGTAATTGCGTCTGGATTGTGTTCACTGAAGTCAAAGAGCTCCTATGTTCTTGTACTGCATGCATAGGTATGTGTTCGATGCATGGCTTTAACACCAGAAACCAGATCGCCTCCTAAATCCCACATGAGGTTATGTTAAGGCATCAAAAGCACTTTGGTTAAGGTTGGAGAAAGGGTTAAGGTTTTATTCAAATGTAAGTAAGAAATTAAGATCTGGGTTAAAAACATTAAGATTTCCATTTTAGTGGATTCTTTGCAACACCTGTGGTCCCGTTTTAGTAATACAAGCCCCAGAGTTCTATTTGATAAAACACATTTATCAATCATTCTGGCTTGAGCCTTGTCAGAAATATTACAGATGAAAATGAGCAACTCATGATTTTCCCTAGTTGTTCAGCCATGATGAAAATTTGATGTCCTCCTTGATGACCATTGCTGTAGACGTACAAATACTCTCCTCTTCAAAAGACCGGCTGTTCCACTTCCAGATTACATCATTACATGACATATGCACAAGTGATGTCATTCTGTCATTACGCATTTCATCCAGCACATGCATGTGTCATTTTCTGTAAATCCATTGTGGGAATCACTGACTCATTAAGACGTCACTAACAATGCAAACGACTAAATAAAGGGGTGACTAATTAATGGAAATACACTCAAACATAAATGCCTGCCATCAGTATTAGAAACTGAGTTTGATATGATTAAAATCTTAAGGATTACGACTTGAGCCAACTGTTTATTATTTCCCCAAATATATGCATAAAGACAGTAATCATGCTTTGGCGACTTCAAGAGGACATTGTCAGGAAAACAAATCAAATACATTACTAGTGAGATATGTTCATTAAAAATGTTTTCTTATTAGGTTAATAAAACTGTAGCTGTGTTTGTCTGAAAGCATGTATTTGCTGTTGTTGCTTCTACTATATGAGTGTAATTTCTTGGACATGTCCTCTGCTGTCCAGATGGTTTGCCTTCCAACAATAATCATACTTTGTCACTAAGACAAGTTATGGGGAGGTTTTTCTGCTTAACTGCGTGTGAGCGCTGATTTATAGAGTCATCCTGCCACTTCTGCCAACACTATGTGAAGTATGCACCTGATAAGCTGTCTGTAATGTCAGCTGGATGGAAAGCAATTTCTTCACAACATGTAAAGCGTCGATGATCGGGTTCAATATGGACACACCCATGACAAATGTCACTCTGGCTCTCTGGCAGCCACAAAGCTTGAATATTGGGTCATGTACTACATGAATATGAATGCTACATTTCGTTATTAAACCTTCCATCAGGGCGTATCATTCATCCCTTCATGTGTGTGTGTAAGGATAATGCGTCACATGTGGAGCATGACACACGGCAGGGAATCCAGAGCCAGCATTTCTCAGAGGTGTAGATTTCGGCTCAAACACTGAATATTGGCGCTCTGTAATACATGTCTAGTTTTTATGGATATAAGAGTCTATCTAGTAGTAGCAGCTGTCTGCTCTGGCTAATCCTTCAGCTTGATTTAAATGCCAATACCTCCTTCATATGTGCAGAAGCATGGCTCTGTATGGATAGAGTGGGTGGTGGTGACATCATGGGGGCAAGGGGCGAACGGATCCAGAAGGGCGCTCACACTGTAGCAGGGGATGCTGCGGCAGACCGGTGGCAGTAACAGCAAGGTTCATAGACTTTAATGCACGTCCCCTGTTGAAATGCCATCTGGAAGAAGCAGGGTGCCTGTGGATTAATCACTCGAAGGTTCGTTCCCATCCTCGATTACACACCCTGCGCTCGCGTCTCTGGTGGTCCCTTCGCTGATGGGACCTTGAACTACATGCTTGTGTTTTTGAGAGCTTGATGTTGACTGCCTGAGAGGGCTGCCAGCGTGGTTTTTCAGTAAATGGGGTAGACAGAAACTGGGACGGTTAATGGATGACCCAGGGTGCACACGGGTAGATTAATGTGAGGGGAGGAGGGAGCGCCAGGGAGGATGCCACTCTATTGGGGTGTTGTCTTGTGAGGCTTCTCGAGGGTTGAGATTTATGATGTCTTGTTAGAAGCGTGCGGATAAATGATTGTTGCCCTGTGTATGTGGGACATACTTGTTGGGCTTGCGCAAATTCAGCAGAGAGAACTACAAACACACTGGCGCTCTCCGATCACTGGGAGATCCATTTCCTCTCCACGCCGCCGTATTTTTCCTCTTCCTCAAGCAGACACAGGTGGTCTGTTGTTTGAGATGGGAATATGAGCGAGCTGTGTTTGTTTGAAGTTGTTTTTCATCAAAGTATCCCTCTTAACATATTCTCCACCCTCAGTCTGATGTGCCAAGTTTAAAGCAGTCTGCCGGATCTTGTAAGGATTAAGCCACATTGAAAGGAATAAATAGCAATTAGTGTGTTTTTTGAGGGGCGACCATAGTTGGTTTCCAAATCAATAACCTTGTTCACACTGGGCTCGGAATCAGTAGCATGTGTGCAATCACAAAAAAAATCTATTCCAGTCATGACATAGATTAACAGAGTCATGTTGTGGAGTGTCAACTTGAGCAAAATGACACATGGAGCAAAAGTAAATTAGCGGATTTCACTGGGAAAAAGAGAAATGTCTTTAAAACATCCAAAGCAGAGTTTGTTGTTGCAGACCTTTTAAATTCCCTGCCTGTGGAAAATAACATTAACACAAGTCAAGTGAAATGTCACACAAAGGGGGAGTTGCAGTGGCCCAGTGGTCTCAGGCACAAACTCTTTATAACCACGTAACAGCAAAACCCTGGGCATGAGTCCCGCCAAGGACCTTTATCACAGGTCATTTCCCTCTCTCTTTCCCCATATTGCCCGTTGATCTTATCTGATAATCATCTAATAAAGGCAAACATACATATATATTTTCTGTTTTTTCCACTGCATCAGATAAGGAATAGCAAAAATAAAGGAGGTTAAAAAAAGTCCTCAAATCGTTCGCTTATTGGGAAATTATGGTTTCATGCAACCTGGGTCTAATTTTCATCGCTTTGGCTATCATTATGCTCACCAAGTTCATTGTTGATGTCTCAGGAAACAGCCCAGGAATTAGATCCAGGATTGTGCACCTCATAATTGATAACAATCCATGCCAGTACAGGAAGTAGTCTGCGAAGCAGAAAATAAATACATTTATATTTATATCAACACTGTTTTATTATATATATAAAAAAAGTGAGCCACTTGTATTTGAAATCACTTCATGTAAACTGAAGTTCACTCTAAAATGTCTTGGTCATAATTCAGCTAACTGTCAATAATCCTCTACTTTTGCAGGTTTGAGAACTCCAGATTGATTTTAAATCAGTTTTGAAAGCTGATCCAGACTCACACCAATATTCTAATCTGAAAAACTCATCCATGTAGGGAGAAGGAGGGGCAGGTTTAGCCAACGTACGAGTGGTTAACTTCTATACCGCTAATAAACATCCAGACATGTCCTGGACTGTCCTCCATGCAGTGGACCAGGCGGTTCCAAACAAGGCTGAAGGTAGGCAAGCTTATTTTGACAATAATAAGAAGGTTAATGGTAAAATTATTACCAAAACTGTCTGTTGTCAACAAACATCCCAGTTTGCTGACTGACAGCCAAGGCTGACTTTCTGCTTTGTCTCCAAATGAAAATAAAAATAATGTTGTTGTTGTTGTTGTTTACAGCCTGTCTGTACACTCACTTGCTGAGTGCATGGTTTCAAAACCAATGGAAATGATAGACAAAACAAGACAAAATAAACCATGATTTTTATTAACGATGAAATGTTACAAGTGAATGATGTCCACTTCGGAGTAAAATTGGTGTACAGAAAACTGTAGTGTTTGAATCAGCAGATAGAAAAGAGGATATGAAAACAGACAGAATAGAAATTGCCAGACGGCGCTGCAGAAAGCCTTGCAGTGTACCTTGAAAGGCGGGCTGGTGTAACAAACATGAGGTAAAGATGGAGCGGAAAAAATCCTGACAAGATAAGTATAAGGCTGAGAGCCTTCTTTGGCTGTCAGCGGCAGCTTGAGATACAATGTACTCTATTAGCAGAGCAGCTTGCAATCAAGGAGGAGTGTGTGATTGTGAATAAAAATCTGTGAATGGAAAGTAGATCAAATCAGGCAAGAAGAGATAGAGAGCTGCGGCAGGAGGAGATGTTAACACAAATGACGTCTCAATCACTCCGTCGCCGCCTTCTTGATCCGCCGTTCCATAGGGTCCTGTGTGGAAGCTGTATCTAGTCTAAGTCCACTAATTAAACTATGATTAGGTTCCACTAATCAAACTCCTTCGGATTCCTAGATGTTCAGCAAAGTCAATTACATCATATCGGTGAATTTGACTTTCTCATTACATTTTTTTTTTCCCCTCGCAGTTTTTAAATTAAAGCGAGAGCCAGGCGCATTGAGTCGGGCTTAATCAAGTGGGAACTACCAAAGCCCCGTGACTGTGCAGTAGGCAGTCGCCCTGAGCCTCTCAGCCTATTGCTATGAGCCAAGGCTTCATCAGGCTTATGAGCGCTGTGTCATATCTGCATTACAGCTGATGGAAGCAGCAGCACCCCTCTGAAAATACCCCCACTGTCTGACTAATGAACTAGGTATGGTCCAATCCACAAACTCTGCCGCTGATGCAAAAAAATGAGCGGCGGAAAAGACATGTCAGTGCTTCCCACGAGCAGGATGTATCTTCAGCAGCAGAAAGCTATATGAATGATTTAAAGTAGCATCTGTAGAGGCGCATCAGCTGTCAGCTGTCAGGAGATGAAAGCCCGGATTGGCTCACAGGACTTGATGAGAGACCATAGTAGCTGGGTGTTCTGGGACAGAGAATGGAGGCAAGCATGGAGACCAGCTGTCGCACTAACTGCCGGCACCACAGCGCGTGGCAATAGGAGGCCCAGGGCACAGAAGGACGCTGTGACAAGAGGAGGAAGGAATCCACCTTCCCAGCCTCTGCGCTCAGCATTCCCCGAGTCCTCTCCGCTCAGGATATTTTATATCCGCTTTCAAATAACCCGAAATCGATAACGTCTTCTTGCTTTATCAGACCAGGCCTGGGAGGGCTTTTTTCCACCCTCATAATTTGGACACTTCAAAAGATAGGGGAGGGGCTCTCGCCTCATATTTTCTCAATAACTGTGTCAAAGCACAGCCGGTTTGATGTGCACTAACTCAGCTTGTCAAAGGGTTATGACCTACATGCCCTACATTTCTGTGCTTGGACTTCATCGGGCGTAAAGGCAAAGGCTGTGATATTCTGTTACTGAAATATGTGCACCACACAGAATGCCTTTGCATACCGGCGTGTCAAAAAAAAGACTGCATTCACACTGCACTGAAAAGTGTCCTCAATTGAATTATTTTGCTCTCAAAGGTGACACTGATCTAATGATTTCTGAATGAAAATAAGCAAACCTGCACTAGGGCTTTTTGGTTTGCATCAATTTTGATACACTAATCTGCATTTTTTTAAAAGGTGCATTTTCATTTTAAACACATCTTACCTGGATTTTTTTTTATCCAAGCATTATTGTGTTCTTTGCTGCAAAAACACACTGATCCATGCACTTCACTGAGCTTTGCTTGCCACAACCACAGCTCAGAAAATCTTCAAGTAATACTGAGTGGATAAAAAAATGGAGAGAAAATGCAAATGCTGTGCAAAATATGGATTTTTTATAATCAGATTTTCACACATTTTTTTTTATAATCAATATAAATTAATCAATAAATCCTCAGATTTTTTATGTAGAAAAACGAATACTAAAAATAATGAGCAGCTCTGACCTGCATAAAATTTGTTTAAAAAATCATTTTCGGCCTTCGTGTAGCTTGTATTTGAATATGAATCTATGATGATAAGTCAACTTTTAATCATTCACCTAAGGAAAAGTCATATACACATATGCAACAACACCTGCCTTGATTACTATCCGGGGGACGTCTCAGTTTAGTCAAAGGCTGAAGGTAACAAACAAACAGGAGATGTATAAGTACAAAAATATTTATACATATGACATCTTCCGTATGTCATCTTCTCCACATTGCTGTCAGTTCATATTGATATCAGATGCATCCGAGAATAGACTGGAACAGTGATCCAAGAACATCAGATACAAGCAGCGATTCAGAACTGAGCATGAAGGTCTGCGGTATGAATGTAGCCAAACACACCCACTCAGCCACATACAAATTCACAGTTTTATTCCATTGAGCCTCTGTGCTCATCTTGCAGACAGCCCAATGCTGCCACTGGTTAAGAAGAAGGGAGATGGATAGTATGGCAGATGCATGGCAGAGCAGGCACTGTTAAAAGCGATGTGAGATAAAATGGGACTCTCAGCCATATGTGTGTGTGTGTGTGTGTGTGTGTGTGTGTGTGTGATCAAAGGGCATTGGTAAATCAGTATCATCTGGCCTCACCAACAGGGGTCCTGTGTGGTCAAGGCATCCCTGTTTCTCATGGATATCCAGCTCTACATAGCTTATAGTGGAAGCCATTGTGCTTTCTCATATATAGAGCATATACATGGCAGCAGAGACGCTCATCATACAAACGTTTAGCACAACCCTGTTTGTTTTCTCGTTCTTTTTCATCACTTTTCAAACCCTATTCTCAAGGGGGCGTCGGAGATGAGGCACGGCACTTCAAAGATGGAAGCTGGAGAGGGGAAACTACACATTATGCGCTGCAGGTCTCTCACTGCCAGTGTAAACATATTTATGGGCCCAGCACACACACTAATGTTAGAGAATATATCTGAGAATGAAAGCTCGCAGCCTTATAGGAGATTTTGTCTTTCGAATTTGTCTTTTGAGTGTAAAACACACACCATCTGCAGGCTTGAAAGATTTGCGGCTGTAAAAAGTTGTAGCTGCGGGTAGCTGGAATGGGGCTAGCCTTTGTTCCACTGCTTTCTGTAACTCAGTGCGTGTTCAGCATTTCTTTCATCAGCCTTTCTGGCAAAAAGAAACGTGTTCCTGGGGTTTACATTTCCATATTCTACGACAATCGACTATCCACTACAGCACTTCAAATTACAAGTTGAAACCTTTGTAAACAAAGAGAATGAAATTTTACATCACTTGGTTTGGTCCATATCTGATATCCATAGATATATGCAGTAGATGCCATTCAGACTTGTGAGATGTGTTTCTGCTGCTGCCATCTTGCTCCAGGTTTCTGACTGTTGTTACATTTGATATATTACAATAAAAACATAAAGTTAGAAGAACTTAGTTAAGATAAGATAAGATAAACCTTTATTTGTCCCACAGTGGGGAAATTTGCAAGTTAGTTAGTTCGTTAGTTAGCAGTTTGTTATAATTATTTTAATTGTGGAAAGACCTCCTGCTGTGATAGATACATACATGCATTAGGGTGACCAATATGGCGGCTGTGTTGATGCATTGGTCCAATGAGCTGTGACAAATGGGATATCTCTATGTATCTATGTATAATATAAAGCAAAGCTGTCTTCTCATTTTTTTTTTTTTATTACTTTGAGCTTATGGCAAATGGTGTTCATTAAGGGCCAGTTTCTAAAAAATGACCGCTTGACATACTGCTCAATAATGTTCCAGGACAGGCTGTTCGGTAATTTGCATTGTTACAAATGTCAGTGTTATTTTGACAGGGAATTAAAATGTCCATGAAAACTTCTCGAAACTCTGCTGCAACATAGTTCACTTGTCTTTCTACAAGTTTGTAGAGCAAGTCTCAACAGTCATTGCATTGCTGAAGTGCATTTTGGCCAGACTTTTGGAACATGTCAGTTCCAATGTGAGAACAAGTTTTCTCAGCAGACATGACAGAGAGTTTTAACAAAAACTTCTCAAACACAATCAACTTGTGTTTTCCTCCGTATGCTCAGCATGTTCCAGTTGTCATCACTTTGCTAAAATATGGCCACATATACTACAGACGAACAAAGCTTTAAAGAGCTTCGAGGAGAGTAATTTAGCCAAATTTTGGCAAAACAATGACCGTTTGGAAGATACTGATCATACAGATGGACAGTGGAGAAATGGATTATGCTGCAGAAGTGGTTTGAGAAGTTCATACAATTTTTTCTTTGCGAAAACTTGTCTGCAGTTAAATCCATTGTCACTGAGAGGAATGTTCTTAAACCTAAAATAAACCTTTTCACAGCCACCTTTTAAGCCAGGTCAGTGTTGGAAAGACAGATTTTGGGTGGAGGGTCTCATTAAATTTATGCAGAGTTTGAGGCACGAATTTGTATCTCTGACAAAATGTCGATCTTCAGTATGACACATCTGTCCACAGAGCTTCGGTTTAATTTCAGCTGGATTTGCAAATTATAGTATTTCCGCTTAAACTGTTTTGACTGAAGCAGCTTTAGGTAAGAAGATACTATTACAGTTGTTACTTTCCACAACACATGAAATCACAGAAAATAGCAGCTTTTGAAAAATAAGAGCAAAGGTTAAAGCTTGAGTCCTTTAAATGTAATTCAAAGTTTATTTCAACCTCCACTTATTTTGATGCCATAGAGAAACTAAGATTGCCTGAAAATATGCAACCTGCAGGTTTTTGCCTGAATGCATAGATGTTTCACTGCAAAGGATGTTTTATGACATAATGGTTTACTGAAATATATGTGATTTACTGCAATATCTGCAAAACAACTTATTACAGTCCTCTCCTCCGAGAAGCGGTGCGGGTGTAAACACCTCTCTGCACACATTGGATTTCATCTGTCTTGTATTCCTCCATAACTAAGCATGGATTTTAGATCACCTCAGCCATCAAACATGTAAGTTGTAAACTGAATTGCGCCGGTTCCCATAATAACCTTGAGATGGTAATATGAAAAGCACAATGCCCGGGCTGGTTGAATATTTTTGTAAGCATCTGAAAATGAGCTTTGTGCTTTTATCTGAAGGGATCAGCTGCTCAGATGCTGGATCTTTCTGCAGCAAATTGGCCCTCAGATATCCTCTTGGCACCACTGTCAATCCGTTGTTGTTGATCTCACCATGTTCTCTCAGTAATACACATAACATAGCACAATAATTCCTCTATGTCAAGCCCTAACAGAAACACCATTTCCATTCACTCACATTTGAGCAACTCTTGAGTCTCTAAATTTGGCTTTCATAGAGTTGGGTCACCACAAAAAGTATGATTTCCCATAAATGGGGTCTTATTAATATGAATACTAATAATCTGAAGTGCAGCATGTTTGACATTTCCCTCTACTTCAAGGTCATCGGGGTGTTATTAGGAGCCACATCAGAAAACTTTGACTTGATTGCTCTGCAGCCAAAGATTGCTATGATGAGCAGAAAGCATTACTGCGTGCGCCTTATATAACCAGATTGAGAGATTTTAAAAATGTTTTCCAATACCCCACTTGCTAGATGGGTTCTCTCTCATCTTAATAGGTCATTGCATGGACAGGGTGATCTGGGGTGATCTGCACTGCAATAGCAAAAACCAAGGGCATTTGAGTTTTTTTTAGGAAATCACAAAAGCAATCAATGCAAACGCTGTTTTGGGGTTGGAATGTACAAGGTTAGCCAAGGCCGGCGGAGAACTGGGATGCTACCTGTCAGCTTTATGATGCGGTCCACTGGGGTCGCCCACTGATGTAATGTGAATAAACAGGTGAATGACGGCAGGAAAGCAAGAAAAAAAAAACGGTGTCAACTTGATCAGCTGTCCAGCGCTGTCAGAGCGAGATTTTCATGAAAGTTGAGGTCGTTCCCCGTGTGACCTTTGCAAGTGTCGGCACGTGACCGAGAGCCGTTGAGCAGTGTGCTGTGATTTGCACTAAAAAGACACTCTTTCCTTTTTGAAGCGAGACACGAGAACGGGCTTAAGCTTTAACTGAAGGTTAAGGTTTCAAACATGAATCCAGTTTACCCAGCAGCCCACGGTTCTCATGCCGCTGTGCACCCTGACTCTAAATGCAATTTCACCTCACCGGCCTTGAATTTTTAATACAATGGGCCTACCTTTGTCCTCTCGGGAAGCGGAGTATTCAGCTGTGTGGAATGTGATCCGGCACTCAAAGCTCTTTTTTTTTTTTCCTCGATTTCAAAAGATTGTCTTTTTCAGCTCTCAAATTGAGAGTTTCATTTCAAAATGTGGTGGTATTGTAAATGAACATTGGCACACTTTGTGATATGCCATTATAATACAGATAATTCTTGTATGCAGAGCTGCAGCCTGCTGGTGGGTTTTTACATCTTCTAATAGAATTACTGCTGTTACCAAAAACTGTTTTGTGTTCCTGCCAATCATTGGAAAGTCTGGACGGGCAATACAGCCCTGATGAAAGATATGTTCAACAGAGCAGTCGCATTGTATACTGTACGTCTGTTTAACTTCCATGGCTTCATTATGTTGTTATTACTACAGCGGGATTATTCCCTTATACCCTTGTCTCAGTTAATTTACATACAAAAGAACCAGTCCCTCGAGAAACGGCAGCAACAAGCTGTTATTATTGTACAGGCGTGGCCGTAACGTTGTGTAGTGGCGGACCCCTTTGTTTTGCGCATCATGTAGTGTATGAGCCTCTACCTGCTGTATCACAAACAACAAAAGCTCAAAGCCAATTTCATATGTGTCTATCACAGTTTGAATATTTCCACCAAACAGCTCTGCACTCTCCTAAATTTGCACGGCAGTAGGTCATGGGAGAGCAGAGGGAACGAGAGCCCAAGGAGAGACAGGGGAGGACAGACAAGGGAGAGCTCCGTGTTTGTGTTTCTACGCCAATGATGCATGACCTCTCTTTCACACCCTGCTGATTGTTTACTGGGCTTACATGCACATACTTGAGCAGAGATGATCCTGCCTGCCACACGTAGTACTTTCACTGCCCTCCAGTGGCTCTCTAATAATAGTACGACTCAGTGTCACCCACACAAACAACACACACACGCGCGCACACACACTCCTGCATGCCACCGCCCTTACCAATTCCATCAGTGTGTGTTTGCACAAATCTTCCTGCAGCCGAAATGTCAAGATCCACAGAGAAGATCCAATAAATGTTTACTTATTCCACTGCTATCATCATTTCAGTTTATCTAATTTGGCATCCCTAAGGCAGTACATAAATTACTTTCAAGGCAATTATGGAAGTAACCAATTACAACCCTTGTAATTTCGTCGTACAGTGTACAAATAAGCAGCACAACCCTCCATTTATTACTCAAAACCGTATTTTTAAGACTCAATTGAATGTGGGGAGAGATCTCAGCAAAACAAAACCAGATGTTGTTCGGAGGGTTTTCTCCGAGCCAAACCGTGAGGAATGCATGGCTCTGGCATGGTTTTTTTGCGAGAGTGTGTGCGGTGAGGAGAAGGGTCGAAGGGTTGAGGAGTTCATTACTGTGATGGGTCTACGTGAAGAGTGGCTGAGTCGTGAGGTGACACACCATGCCAGGCGAGGCTCTCTGCAGCCAGGCTTTGAGGGAGGGGGGTGGGCTGGAGCGGCAGGATGTGCGGTGGTGTGTGTGATGTGTGTGTGTGTGTTGGGGTGGGGGGTGGGGGTGAGAGCGGTCAGACAGCAGGGGGCGTTATTGTGTTGCCAGACTCACAGTCAGAACACAGGAGTCCTCTATCATGTCTGGCCTCTCACTCTCGCCCGCCCGCATCACAGCCCATCAGATTGGGACGGGGATTGGAAATAGCACTACACACTGGCTGAGATGACTAGCTCTCTGTCCTTTGAAGCTTGTTTGTTCTAATTTGGCATCTGAATTACACTGGGATTTTCAATTTTGCCTGCAAAGGAATTGAACCAAATTTGGCGTCTGCGGACATAGAACAGACACTCCTAAGGAAAAAGTTCTGTTGGGTCAACTTAACCATATCCTCTACACGTCTATAAATAGATAAATCATCTGAAACATTGACTACATATGCTATTTCATTTAATGACTGTGGTCACACACGTGCACGCGCGCACACGCAAACACACAAGCAACCAAGGCCAACCTATAAATGCAGCTGAGGCAGAACATTTTGCCGTCTTTGCCAAAACAAGATTATCTGGTTAGAAGTTCAAATCACCAACCCAGTGATTAAAAGATCTATTCAAAATTTCCAACAGAGGCTGTAGCTGCCACAGACGCAAACACGCAATTTGAATTCACAAGTTATTCCTTCTTTTCAGCTCTGCCTTCAATACTTGACGGATTAATATTTTTCAATATCAAATCTAAAGGTTTCACATCTTCTGTTTATGTGCTTTCTTTGTTCCATCCTGCCCCTATTTGAGATTTAGTTGACCTCCTTATTATAAGCATGTTGTATGGCACTTTCTGGAAAATGTCAAGGCCCTCCCCTTCACTGATGTAAGGATTACCAGGTGTTGACCTAGAATCCATTATCTTCTATTAGAGCTTGTCTTTCTTTTCTCTTCGGAGTGTGTGTGCACGCGCGTGTATGTGTGTGTGGGGCTGTGTATTTGTGCACATACTGGAGCTGATTTTTTTTTTGTCAGTTAATTGCTGAAAATCCTTCTAAAGTCAGGAAAGTAAAGAAAATATCACTTGTAATGCAGATATTGTGCACATTTAAAATTCATCAGAAGGACATATTTGTGTAAAGTTTGGTAGGCGTTTTCATGCAATGGCTGACATTTGAGAGCCGCTGTTGTTAGAGGATGTGCTGTCAACTTTTGTGCCCACACAGCATTGTCTAACAACTGCAAGTCATTTAAGATGTATGTCCCTTTACACAGTTCAACATTTGGAAAGAACCGTCTTGCTGTTAAGTTTGTACTCATCTGGAAAGTGGTGGAAGCTAACAAGCTGGGCCAACTCGTGTCTTCTCCAAATAATGGAAGTTAGTTAACCTGGATCGCCCATTCCTGTTATTTCAAAACCTACTGAGTCATCGGCAGCTCCCACACACCCAACGTTGTGTTCGACTTTTGTTGAAGGAGGAGACCAGACTGTCAAAACTCGCAGAAACATGGACGTGAAGTAATGTATGGAGTGTTCAAATCACAGATGGCTAAGCAACAGCAAATAACATCAGACCAGAGGCTGGTTAATGTTGCTCTCATGACATTGATTAAACCCCTGAAAAATCATCTCTGCTCACCAAAATGACATATCCAGAAGTTTTTACATTAAAAAATGATGAAAAAGTGATGTAACTCTACACATTTGCCTTCATTTAGTCTCTGCAGAACTATGAATATGCAAATAGTGCAAGTAATAATACTAGCATATAAAAACATCCCATGGACATGTAAAAACTGGATTTTCATTCAAGCGGATCTTTAACTACCTGTGTGGCTGCTGGATATTACATGAAAATCAGGACTATGTTTTTGCGTCCACCCACTCAAATATTGCAGCAAACAAATTACCGGTACAAACATTTTCAGCCTGAACCCAACAAATCCTAGAAAACACTAATGTGGAAAGTACTATCACTGCAAAAAGAAATAAAATTAAAGCATTTTCATTTTCAAAATTCACTCAAAGAAGGAGCGAGGAGTTGTGTTGTTACGTGATGTGAATGCTTTTCTCCAAACGTCTGATATGATGCGATGCTGTCTTTAATGCGAAACCCATCTCAGAGCCTGATAAAATCTCCCCCCACCCAAAAGAATTTTTCTCTCTGCACCTGGTGTCTGTCAAGCGAAGCCAATACAAAAGGCCAGCTGAGGCGTATCCTTTAAGAGGGTCATGTGTTCAGATTTCCTTTCGCTTTTTCTCCCCTTGAACTTCTGAAGGATGTGCATGAGCTTAAATGCCTCAGCCCGAGAGAGGGTCAAAGCATAAAAACCAGCTACAGCGTACCTCCTCTTCCAGCGAGTGGGATTTTTTTCCTGTGTGTGTTGCTGTTTGTCCTGAACTTGCCCGTTTGAAACTTTGGCTCTGACAGGTTTGTCATCTCACCGGGCAAGAGAGAGAGAGGGGGAAGGAGACAGAGAGGAATGGAAATTTTTGGAGGAGTTGTGTCGATTATACGCAGCAGAATGCGATCCACTGAGAGGCGAACTGTTCGCTCATCACACATTTTTTATTAACTTGGAGATGCCAGTTCTTGGTTTTGGCACAACGACCTGACTTCTGCTCGGAGAAATTAGCCACGGTGCCTCTGTGTGCACCAAATAACAGGAATTCTTATAAAATCAAACTAATTGTGTGCTGACTTCACGATCCTTTCTTGTTCTGTTGCACATTTGATATTTAGCAGAATCTTTATCTGTGTCATGTTCTTAGTTTATTGTGTGTTTATGACCTTTCAAGATAATTGCCCTGACACAAGTGAGCATAACCTGGAATTTCCTTAATGAGACTTTAACAAGACGAGGTCAGACAAAAACACTGATCTGTGTGTCTCCCTCGTTCTCTTTAAGCTAATTGTTGTAATAGTTATTATCACCATTATTATCCTCATTATACCAATCAGCACTTGTAATCGTCACCACTGCCATCATCACCACCTCTGTCACCTGTCTAATTATCATCATAACAGCGATCGTCATCACCATCATTAGCACCATCGCTTAAATTTTGAGTCGAGATTAAGAAAGCCACTGCAGCATTCACTTCAGATCTAGGTGTTTAGAAGCTTTGACTCGCATGAATGATCATGAAACCGGTCTTGCAATTAGCATTCAAAGTTGCAAAAGTAAATAGAAGATAATGTTCTGTCATTACCGTCGCTGATTGGGAAGGTTTCCCTGTTGTTTAACTGTGCAGAACTGATTTTAATTTGAACAACAACTAGCTGGCTCGATGCCAGGGAGGCTTTTATTTTACGAGCTTCATCATCATCTGAGAGGGAGCTTGTCAAGTAACCTGGCCCAGATAAGATTGAGAGCGCGTTTCCTGACTCCGGTTTGACTCATGGAGCGGATGTTCCCTTTTAAAAAACATTATCTTCTCACTTGACATTTCTCCATTGTGTTCTGCACTATCACTTATATCGTCTTTACAGCAGCCCCGCAGCGAGAGGGAGTTCTGCCGCGACCGTGTCTTCAGGTCCACTTAGGATTCCTCCAACTGCTGTTCAGACACGTTGCTATTTTCTGCCTCCGACCTGGATGTGTGCATTAAGAGATTCCAGCATTCCTCACAAGCCTCCCCTTTTCCCTCCTCCACTTTTATGGATTCCGCCTTCCTGTTCTCTGTGTTTTTCAGCCCAGACTCAGGTCAGAGAGATGGATGTTGTGTAATGAGTGTAATTGCGCTAATCCTTCCGCTTTCGCAGCGCTTTAATTTGTTCATGCTGTTACCTAATCTTTATTGGGCCATAATTTGTATTCTGTATATGATTACATTTCCTCTTCCAGTGGTTTGGCAATTATGGGGCTTGCACTCTCATGCTGGTTTGTGCAATACTCGTTGTTGTTACTTTGACAGCGACTTGTAAATAACAACATGAAGGCGAGGCCGGTGCAGAGAATCCACGTTAACAAGAAACCGTGCTTCGTCCAGATGTTCTTTTTCACGTTCAAAGTTCGCTGCTCAGCAGCTAACCCACACCGACGTGACTTAGACGTTTAATTGAGTCGTGACGTTCAATTATTTGGTGCCTGCTTGTCTAAGGCTCTCAACATCTCGCTGATTTTTCACTTACAACACATTCGCATTCAACAGCCCAACAGAGGAAATATTAGGTATGTAATTTCGTGGTTTGTGGACTTCTGCTGGGTTATGCCATGTGATGTCTGCGATGGCGGGGAGAACGCTTTTAGGTCAGTAGTTGTTTATTTTGAGAGCTTTCCAGCTGGGGAGAGAACAAGCTGTGTCACAATCACAGCGCATGCCGCTGATAAGATCCACTTTACATTGTGTCTTTTCTCCTTTCACCCTCCTCCATCTGATAGGAGACTCTCAGATGTGTAAACAACGCCTGGATGGTGTCAGTCCCATGCTGCTTGAGCCTGAGTGATGCACAAAGATGTCTTGGAGCTTGAGACAACCTGACTCCTGGAGGATATAGCTTTGGTTACCGCCCGCCTTAGTCAATACCTCTGCTGCAACATCATGAGGAAGCGGCGCGGCAGCGAGGGTGTAGTGGATGCCCTGTTAGACTCATTATCATCAGAGGCACATTTTTCCCCGGCCGCACTGGCTTCTGGACCGCTAATCTACTCCATCTGATTCTCTGACTCCTCATTTCCCTTCTGATTCTGAGAGGAAAGTCCCCCCCCCACCACTATCTGCAGGGTCTAATTTAGCTGTCTTTACTCTGTCCAATCTCTGCTCATATGTAAGCTGCTCAGGGGAGGCGGCTGGAGCTTGATGCAGGAACTGACTTGACCTGGATGCCCATGTACAAGCCTTGGTGAAGTAACAGCAGCAAATCTTCTTTGATTAAGCTTCTCTTGGTTTTAAAAATCCTACAAAGGCTTTCTGGTAAATGCTCAGCTCATGAAGAATGTTGCTTGTTTTCAACTCAAATTTGCATTCATATATGAAATACCTGTCATAAGGTCGGCCTCTTAATACAGCTTTTCATATTTCAAAATGCTATATGCGCTAAACAGCCTGCGTCTGCTTCCCAGTGGAGGTCTGAGCCGGAGGTCAGAAAGTCAGCGAGGACAGGGGCCAGGTGGCGTCTGAGAAAGAACAGCAGCATAGTCATCCTTTGGATGTTTACGTCATGAGAGGAGCGAGCATGACAGAATGAATCAACGCTAACAGAGTCCCTACAGTCATGGACAGAGGAATTTTGGAACCCATCTCTGGGGCTCTTTTCCGCTCCTGCTGCCTCCGACTCATCAGCACCATGACCCGCAGTGAAATGTGTCAGGTCAGACTAACCCATAGAGACGTTTTTGGGCCACAGTCAGTACCTCTGCACCGCCTCTCAGGTCAGTTCAGTTGTTGTTGTACTCCCAGCGGGTAACTAACCTGCGGTGTAACACAATACGAGACAACGATTTTTCTGCACACGACGGCAGAATAACAGAATAGCAGTTTGCATTAGAGTTTTACCAGGTTGATGGCTGACAGGACAAACCAGTGTTTGCCTTGACAACCTAAGCATCGAACAGAGCGGAGTAGAGTTGCATTCGAGAATGATCAGCTCCTCTTAAAACAATGCACAAGTACAGTACTGTAACACAGTGTATCAGACAGAGAAAGACTGCAAAACAGAAAAAAACTGATCTAACTCATGAAGGCAAGTGACACCTTTAATGCCCCCTATTTTGACTTGGATTGGATTCATCTTCAGTTAGATAAAGATGGCGAGCGTGGAGGTCTTGAGGTAGCCAGCAGTCTGATATGGGAGCGCACAAGTGTTGATGCTAAACAGGAACAGATGCTGCTCTGAGAGGTCTGAGGAGCTGACACAGGAAGCAGACTCATACTGGTGTTAAGCCCAAGGGGATCACATCACCTTGCACAAGTAAACCTGCCTGGGCAGTGTCAAAACCCTCAGCATCTGGCCTCCGACATTTCATGTTTAAAATGAAGGCTGGTGCGTTTTTTGAACGGTATCCTGCTTAATACAGATCAAAGCAACTCCTTAAGGACATGGAAAAGGTTTTCATCAACAATCAGCAAAATGCATGACCTATTGCACTCACATTTGAAGACCAACTGAAATGTTGAAATATCATATACTCTGCAACAGATCTGCTTGTAAATTATGTTGACCTTTTAGAAAACTAAAAATACACAAAAAAGTGTTCTGGATATTTTAGTTTCATGGCAAAGGCGCCTTCTGTTTGTGAGAATATTGTTGGTTCTTTTTCTACATAGAAATAAAATTCTCCTTCTAGTTAATGTCTGCTTCTTATCTACTATCATGAAGACATTGAAGTTGTCATTGAATATGAAAGCTTTGACCAAAGCAGTTTGACCAAAAACATCCCGGTCCCAAACTCCGCTCGTAAGCGCTTTCCTGAGCTTCCTGAGCTGAGGATGAGAATGAATGAAGGATAGTCTTCCTGCTTCCTGATTGAACTTATGTTTAGCTTCATTTCAGTCAGGAGAGACTTCATAAGAGTGAACAAATGTATGCATGTAACCTAATTTAAATATGTGCAAAAAGCATCTGAGCAGATGCTTTTAGGGTTACATTTCACCATTTGTGGGGCTTGTGCTTTGAGAATTACACTTACACAAGCAAAACTAATCAGATCAATGTATAAAATGCAACAAAAAGGTGAACCCTGGTTTGGACCTTGGTTTAGACTTTCAGGTGTGAAAAGGCTTTAAGTGGAATTTGCAAAGTTGATTTCTAATATTTTAATCCAGCATTGCTTACATTCGTGTTTACTTGCTACCAGTCTTCTTCCTGCCTTTGTTGGCACATTACTAAGCCTGTTTGCATGTTTCTACCACCAACTGTCAATCAACAAATATGTTGACAATAATGTCAACCTATAGGCAGAAATGTGCACGGCTTTGACAACATGCACAATGCAAACAAAATGTAAAAACAATGCTCCACTGCACTACTAGTGTTCCAAAACTTTACAGAAGAACAAATACAAAGAGGTGGACCTAACTGTAATCTCACATACATTTCATATAAATCAATAATAAGAGACCTTCAAAAGAGCTTTTACATAATTATAAAGATTTGATTCCTCTCACTTTGCCTCTCTGGCCCCTCAACTTTGGGAGAAAATGAAATTTAACGTGGAGAGAAACGACTTCACTCCACAGAATGAGGAGAAGAATTGATGTCTGATCAAAGAGGGGGTACTTCTGAAAACCTTTCCAAGAAAGACATGACAATTTCAAGTCCAGCCTTTGCACTGGTAGCAATAGAGGTTCTATTTTAGTTCTGTCAAAGCGCCAAATGAAACACTTCTGGACAAGGCATTAGAGAACATCTGCTAAAGATTACTCCTTCAGGGTGTTGATCATGAGTGGCGTTCCTCAAATCGAGGCAATGATCAAAAGCAAACACAATGTGTCTATATTTAACATAGACGGTCCACTGTGGATTTTGTCGGCCCCAATTTAAGATATTTACGCTTGTGGACTCTTTTCGTTGATTCCCGTGAGACAGAGCTTTTTTTCTGGTATTTGGATTTTTGATTGCACTCGAGTCCCCAGTGAATGTGAATGCATCTATGCTTCAGGGGAAGATGCTTTGCAAACATACATACAGTAGGCCGACACATCCTCAGCCTCAAAGCTTCACAAACACTCACTGACTGTATGGCTATAGGATAACAAATCCTGACAGTAGAAGATGTCATATTGTCTCGTTTTCCTTCATATTACCAATATTAATGTACACCAGTCTACATGGCTTATACAAGGCACAGTGCTGTTGTGAACCACCTCTACAGCTAAACTCTCTCTCACTCTCGAGCTACATCTGTTTCTCATCTTCATCGCTTCCTCTCTCCTGACACAGGAGATTGTTGCCGTTTATGATGTAAGCTACATACTGTGTGTGTTATAGAATTGGGAGGGGGCAAGATGGGGAAAGTCTCATAATAAAAAATCATCGTTTTGGTCCAGACTGAAATTTCTTAAGAACTATTTCATGGATTGTCATTATAATTTTGTACAGACATTTGTGCTCCCCAGAGGATTAAACCATTGGGGGGTCTGCAAATTATCCTTGTTGGTAATTGTCTGTTAAAGCCACAATCATTTGTCTTTCTGAATAAAGCGAAAATTTGCACCACCTCTGTATATACAGTAAAAGCACAATATAGAAGCAATTGGTGAACTGTGAGGTATTTTATAAAATAATATGAAGCAAGGCGAAGTGAAGCTTTGATTAAATCATGTGCAATAAATGTTTGTGTATATCTTTGCAGTGAAAAGAGAAATAAAATATAAACAATATGTGTAATATATGTAAGTTGTACATAAGTCCTTGAATGCCACAGTCTGTCTTCAGAATAAAGACCTCCTTGATGATGGGCGATGCTTGATGAAGGGGGTAGGGGCTTTGTGGAGAGAGTGGTAGTAGCCACAGTAATTTTACAAGGAAGCAAACACATCCTGTTCCATAACTGTTATCACTGCAAGTAAGTGAAGCTGGTTTTGAAGTCGAAATTCAAAAAAACTCTCTGTCAGTCCCCCAGGTTTTTCTTTTTTTTTTGGTTTTGTTTTTTTGTTGTTTGTGTGTGTGTGTGTGTGTGTGTGTGTGAGAGAGAGAGAGAGAGAGAGAGAGAGAGAGAGAGAGAGTGGAGCAGCTCCAGGTTTTGTCTCACAGATAACAGCCTTGGTTTCTAATTTTTGGAGAGAGTTGTTCATTTTATTTTTTTTAAAATATTGGACTGAAAAAAAAAAGAACAATCAGGAAGCATTGGAAAAGCTACTGCAACTGTGAGTTCTCCTTCAGAATGGATTTCTGCTCAGAGCACAGTATGTGACATAGAACAAATGCCAGGATTATACATGCAAATGTTATATTATAAAGGGCAAGTAATCAGCAGGAAACACATTTCTGCTGTGATTCATAACTATAGCTTTATCATAAACGTCCATAACATTCAAAAGACAATCTGTGTCGCACACAGTGAGGTCTAATAGAACACCCCTCCATTGTAAATCTAAATCTCCTCTCGCACACATTTTACATTTCATGACAAGGCCAACCAAATAGGCCAGTGACACTGAACATTATTCATCATTCATATCAGTGACACTTCTCCGCAGCAGAAATGTCTCATTAGACAGGTCGGGACCTGACTGATGGCTTCTTGTTTCCCAGATCTCTCTTACCTGACAAGCAGCTTTCAGGCTGCAGGAGCAGACGTGCCTCAGTTGTCCCGCATGCATCCCTGCGTCTGTGTGTGGATAGCATACAGTCAGCACATAGATAAGCCATTTGATTTTCTGGCCTCGGAACAAGCGAGTGTTGATGTTTCTCTAAAAACCCTGCTGTGATAAGGACATGCGATAATAAGAAGCAGCCACATAAAAAAAAAATCATAAAAAAAAAAAAAAACACTGATAGATTTCTCTCCAGCATGCTGTTTTTTCCCCGAGCTTGATGTGTAATATGTCATCTTCAGGGTTAGATTTTACATAACCTTGTGAGCTGATTTAGATCTGGAGGGGAAATTAGCTTTTGACATGAAAGCTCCTCTCCTGGGTATGTAAATAGCACCCCCGAGCTCAAGGGTATAAATATGTATCTCCTTCCATTCAGGTGCTAATGTGAGGCTGCTTGACTGCAAAGGAAGTTGAAGTGGACGAAAGTTTTTAGTATGAGGGATAGTTGGAAGATTTAACTGAAGACTGTATCTGTGAAAAACTGAATTTGAACATGAATTGAATTATAACTTGACAAAGAGTGTTCAGCCATGCTGCCAACTGTGAGGCCGCCGTTTGGCAGCGTAGTGCTTTGAGCTGACAGCAAATATCAGCTATTATGCTCACAATGACAATGCTAAAACGCTGATGTTTACCAGATATAATGTTCACCACAATCATCATCATCATTTGCGAATTAGCACTAAACAAAAAACAAGTGGTTCAAATTATACATAATATGTTGTTTATTCATGCTCTCCAGAAGAGACATAGAAACGTTCTCTGATCACCCATATCATTTCTTAGTGTCTTCCAACACCATTACAAATCATTATTGGAGAAAAATCTGTTTTATGATGACACAATGCTATGGTTTGGTTAGATTTAGGCCCAAAAGCCACTTGGTTAGCTTTGGAGAAAGTTCATGGTTTTTGGGTCCAATAAGTACTGTAAAACATTGTTTAGGTTAAAACGATTACTTTGGTAAGGTTGCTGTCACGGTTACAACAATAAACATGTGGTTAAGGTTATGGAAGGATCGCGGTCATGCTTTTAAAAAACAACATCAAAACAAAACGTTAAAGCACAGTGTTTTGTTTAATATCCCAAAAATGGTGGTACATAGTTGTAAAGTGTAAACTTTGATGGTGATGGTGGCACTAGATGAAAAGTTACAAGATCTCCAAGCAGTTGGTTTCATCCTCTGGAGACCAGGAGCATCTATACCAAACTGACATGACAATCCATGTGGTTGAGATATTTCAGTGGTGACCGATATTGCCATCCCTTGAGCCATGATGCTTGACATTGCTAAAAATCCCTCCAGACATGCACGTAACAGAGTGAAGGGTACGCCCATTGACAAAAACTGCAGGTGCTGGATCAACAAAAAGATCTGCACGCTGTATTGATCGCTCCAAGCATATCTAATTCAGCAGAGCAAGGTTTCTATCCAACAGAGCTCTTTGTCAGCTATTGTAAAATAACCAGACATAAGTGTGTCTTTCAAATATCAAACTTCGGCTTAAGGATGTACATAAAAAGATAGAAATACTTTTAGAGACTGCTTTAGGCACATTTTGGATGCACGTTTTATTGTTCAGTCCGGAAACAGATTTATGTGCATTTTTTTCTTTGTTCTGCTTTTCACTTCCCCAAAAATTTCCCCAAGCAACCAGCACCTATACATTTGTTTTCATATTCTTGTCTTGTATTGAGTTCTTCACTTTGAAGCTGCATAGCTATTTCATAGCACCACAATAACATTTTTAATCATCCCTTTGTCATTAAGTTCCCATCCATCATTTCCAGCTTGGCACCAGACTTGTATGTGTCTCCGCTCCGTTATTTGACTTACGTCCCCTGGCAGTTACCCTCAGCACGGCTAAGTGTGGAAAGCTTTGAAATAGACTTTGCAAAAGAGGAATGCTCTGTTTGAACATCACTTGTACATCATCTACGCGCTCAGCAGCGTGCAAGGCAATAGGTCAGAACGTCGGGGAAGAAAACATACAGGGGAGGCCTCAGATGTGACTTTCATACAGTGTAAGAGCGCAGCACGAGCAGAAGAATGCTCTCCCCGGAGCAGAGATCCCATTTCCACATAATCTGGCCCTGTTGGCGGGGGTCCTGCAGCTCTTGACCAGACTTCCTCAGGACAACAGAGAGCTTTACTGACCCATCCGTCAGCGCTGTTTACATTCCATCTTGTAAACGCTCAGCTAACTCCGTCTCAAACTGCCCCGCTCTCCTTTGAGTTAGTGAAGATGGCACCCGACCCCAGCCCCCCACCCCGGCTCTTTGTTTATGTATTCCATAGTTGTTCCAGATGTTGGAAATGATTGAGAGTCAGTGTTCTGAGAAATCGCTTGCAGCTCAGTTATGTGGGGAGCTTTCGTCAATGACACAGATCATTACAGTTTCACTTTGCTACTGTGTCGACGACAGGAGTGGATGCCGTCAAGTAAAAAGGCGAAAAACAGCAAATTAGATAATGATGATGGATAAGGATATATCACACTGATTTCTCCCTGCTGTCACCATGTATCAGAGTTGTAATGGTATTCATCATTGTGAGAAGTTAATTGTGACTTTCTTTCCTTTAAATTGGTAACAGCTCATTTGGACCACATCAGAACAGCTAAGAGATGATCTAAAGAACATGCCGGGTCATGTGTCCTTAATGATTTAGACCAAAGAGACGGCCATGTTACTCAAAGGCGCACACGGCCTGGATCTGTTCTCCTGTTACCTTAGAGGCCGAAAGAAATTCGACAAAGTTGAACTCAAGTGCGACATGGGGTGGAAATTTAAGGAAGAATGGAAAATGAGGGGAAAGCGCTTTCGAACAGCAACCTGGCTTTACCTTAACTCAATTTATGAGTTTTCACAAGGCAAGGTCAAAAAAAAAAAAAGAGAGACAGGCTTATGGCTTGTCACGGACGCCAGTAACAATTCAACCCACGTTACCAATCAAATACAGGACGGGACAATTTTTCACCTTGTTTCAGTCGCAGTCTGAGCAGCCACAGTGGCACAGGGGCACTCTGATATACACAATACCTCTGCTGAGGCTCCTTCCTCTACTTACCGAAATCGATACTTTAAAAAAGGAGCCACGGCTAAGTGCGCACAGAAACAACATCAAAAACGTAATGCCCAATTCATCACTTTCACTGCGGCTATTTCTGGCTAACGGTACCTGTGTTAGTTAAACACTGCTGCTTTTCTGTAGCTTTACTCTATTTCTCTTAACGTGACCCAAAGGCACATTAGCTTTCATCAATCAGACGCACAAAAAAAAAAAAACCCAAAAAACATCTAAGCGACCTTTCCTGTGAGTTGGGGAGGTATTGCTAATGGACCACAGCCATTTAAAGATAATCTTGCTTGGTACCTTCATTTCTCAGCTGCACTGCACGCTTCACTTAATAGATACGGACACTGAGGAGAAAGCAAGGGCTTCTTTCTAACAGTAATAAAATGTAAGTTTACTTTCTCTCCCCTCTGGGTACAACAGGATACATGTGTTCTTATTAACTTTATCTTTCTTTTTGCAGGGGCATGTTTGCTGTTTTTGTTTTAATGCTGAAAGCCGGTGACAACTTCAGTTAAAAGCAGAAAACAAGCTTTTTAACATTGACAATACTGTTAAAAAAAATAAATTACATGTTGTCTGTTTTTGTCCTTTCTTGCACTCCTGCACCAAAAGCTATATTTAGTTAATAATAGTAATTAAGTGTTTTGTCACTCACGCATTGGGAGGGAATAAAAACAGCAATCTGTGATATGATAGCAACATAATAAGCATTAATTGTTTGACGGCTTTTATTATTTTGCCTTTGAGAGAAAAAAAAAGAGGGATTGTCTTTAAACTGTCAGCTTACAACACAGACTGAAGAAAGAGGCAGTTTGGCCTTTTGTATGGTGTCTGGCATCTGCGTGGCATTTAAAAGACACCAGACATATGTCTGTTTAAGACGCAGATAATGGCGATCAGACCACCATGGCTGTGACACGCTTTGAGTGCTGATATGGTTGATGTCAGTCAGTCAGGATCTGTTGCTGTCTCGAGCCGGGCCGCCTTTGTTAAGTAAAGCAGTCACACTCACACACAGACTGATTTTTTGTGACCTTATATCTAATGAAATGTTCACGAGAGTGTAAATCGGGTAAAATCCTCATTAACTTGAAGATGAATTTGTGTTATTACATCGTGAGATACACTGGGATTTTTCATATTGAATATTTAGGGAGAGTTATTTTAGGTAGCCCATTTTTTGAGCGCCGTATGAGCCTACAACAAGAAACAACTTATCACATTTATTATGACTTTGCCTCTAATTAATCCTGCAGCCATGAAGTGTGGTAGTTTTAGTGGCTGAAATATGACCTATTTTCTGCCTCCCAGTCCAGCCTCTAACTAAGACATTCTTTAGATAAATAGCTTTTCAAAGAAAGCTCCCCTTTCTGCGGTGCATGTAGCAGCTCCTTTTTTTCCCCTCCTCTCTGTGACAACTTTGATGGTCAATTATATTTAATAAACAGTTAGGGCACAGAAATAAATCAATTTCAGGAGGGCCTAATCCTCCTTCTCAAGCAGACTGTGAAGCCACAAGTTCTGAAGAAATGTTTGAAAATGAACTGTAATGGAAGACATATGTCATGCAGCAGAGGTCCTTGGGAGCCCCATATCCCACACAGCTCACTGCCTGCTCCTTCAGCAAGCAGCCAACACGTGTGACATGCAAAGCAAAAGCACTGTTCTTCATCCATTCTGTATATTTTTCTAGCGGATTTGTGGACGATATTTTGAACCAGTGTCATACGTTCATCAGAGCCCTTTTAATTACGCTATCGCCCTGGGGCTCAGCACATGACAGGGCCTGCATTTCAGCAGCAGATGTCCAGCTCCACACGTGTGGTTGGGATAGTTTACAAACTCTTGGGCCAGAGGTTTAGTACTTTCACCAGTCTGGTTAACCCTGGGTCCATCTGAGAGACACTCCTCACACTGCTGGTGAAGCTATACGTACACAAACAAGTCATTCCTGAAAATATGCCATTTAAGAATCCCTTGTTGGAAAGTCCTAATCGCAACTCATGCATTGTGTGCTGCGGGACTCCGTCATCAGCAGCCCCAAAATGGCTACAAACATTTCCCCCAGTTCAACTCTTGCATTCAGTGATACACTTTTATTTATCCATCAGCTCTTTAACAGACTCTATTCAAAAAAACCCCATCTGGGTTACACAGCATCATGTGGAAAGCAGAACCGGTCCATCTCAAATGCAGGACCAAATAATATTGATTTGCGCGTCTGTTTTGTGTAGTTGATCGTCCATCGCTAAGCAACAGCGGACAGTTGAGGCGGCGTTCAGTTGTTGCTGGTGCCGCTCCAGAAGGTTAATGACGAGGCTCTGACCGCGGGGACTCCACATCTTTCCTGCACGTCCTCTGCGGTTGAATGCTGAAGTGGTTTCAGCATGCACAAGCAGATTAAAGAAGGAACTGGGGGAGCTGGGGCGGGGGAGGAGATCTCAAACTAACATCTATGTTGAAGAACGGTACGCTCAGCAGGAATCCCACTTTTCCTCTTCTCCTCACTGCTTGCTTCAAGAATTGATGCATGACTGAAGGACGGGAGCTATTTGGTGTGCTCCCTTTTGTTTTTTGCTCTGCCAGGCATTTTGTGATCCAGCATCCATCCTATTGGGTACATGTGATGTGCGTGTCTTTTTTAATATTGTTTGACTGAAGAACTGTGCAAAGGTTAATTGTCTGATGTTGTAGTGATATTCAAATTGATTGGGATTACTGAAAGGAAGTGATTTGTTTGAGAGAGTTTCCTTTGTTATGGTCGAATAACATATGACCTTTTTTTTCTAATTTGCATCCTATTTTCTCCAGGCATGTTCAACATACACTCATTTACTATTAATAAAATATCACGCGTCCCTGGATGTGTGTAAATATTCTTAATGACCTAATTAGGATTCCACAAAGTTAATCCTCTCTGTTGAGAGAAAACACTGATTTGCATCCAGCAGGTACTCTATTAGGTGCGCTGCGTATCCTACAGGGAGGAGAATGGGTTTAAATCAGGCTTACATGAACTAATATCATATAATGAGACCCTTTATAGTTGGCCCAGCTGAACTCTCCCTGCAGTAAATCAGCACAAGCCACAAGTCTGAAATCACTGGAAAAATGATTATCATTTGGTTGTGGCATTGATAAGTCAAACATCATATGATATCTGACTTTGTTTGCTTACAAAATGCGACTCTATCATATACAGATGTGTCTTCCCTATATTTTTGGTCGGCTCATCTATTATTATTGACACATTCAAACAAAATGGTTTACTTTAGCTATTTGATGATGATTTTTAGTATCAAAGAGGCAAGAATGTTTATCTGGATAACATCAGCACTAGAGAAACTGTGGTGGAATATTCATAACCACAGTTCACGATGAGTAATATTAGATTTGATGTGGAGGGTCTGTTATTTTGTGAGTGCGCTCAGTTTTGCCAGCTCAGCTTATTTGTAACACTATGTTTTTAACTTTTTAACCTTTAACTTTTTAACTTCACGAAAGCATGAAGACAACACAATAAATACTAGGTGCTGGACAGAAGTACATATTAAAATGGAAAAATAGAGTTTATAATAAATGCAGAGACCCACCTTAAAAGTACCTGTTCAAATGGGTCATGTGACAGGTCAAAAAGAAAAAAATATTGTAATGAACCTAATTACAATTAAAAACAGTAATTGCAATTAATGTGTACAATGAAGTACAATTTATGTGTACAGTATATTCTAAACCATAACTGAATCATGGGGCATATAAAGCATCATATTTTTGGAGGAGAAAAGGAGAAAAAGCATAAAAAAAAAAACCCATAATAAAATGCAGTAAATACACCATACTTACACATACAGTATATAAATAAGTACAAAGCTCCCCTTCAAGTATATACACTTATCTGTCAGATCAAAGACCTTGTACAGTAACTAGAGCTTTATCAGAGCTACTTGTACATCACATGCAAAGAGCATCAGGTATGAATCATAAGAGACTGCAGTAGAAGGAAACAGAAAAAGCAAAATGAAGTCTAATTAGAGGCATCTCTGCTCATCTGAAAAGGTGCTAACATTGAAGGACAATGCAACAGTGCCGCAGCAATGGAGAGACAGAGCAAAACAAGTGTATGACCCATAAGCTGAGGATATAACGTCAACATCAATATCACAGCAGTCATGAACACACAGGGCATATCATTAAATCCATGCACACACACATACAACTGGTAAATAGAGGAGGCTGACCAGAGACAGCCTGCACGAAAGAGTCACTACAGAAATGGCCACGTTTTTATTTAAGACTTTTGGAGCCAGCTTTTGTAGCACTTTCCTTTTGAGTCACAGTGTGTTGATGGGCATGTTTTATTTGTTTGATGCCTTCTAAGTATCTGAGAGAAGAAACGTGAGCAGCTCGTGTAAAATGCACTGTCACTGAGTTTCTAATATCACAGTCACGATCATATTGGATCTGTGCTCAGAAATTCTTGTTTGAAGTGGTCTGGTAGTTTTTCCAAAGTAGACCATTAGGGCAGTAGGGCATTTGAGCATACAGATCAATTCACATGTTTGGTGTTGCATGTTATGACCCCCTTGATGTTTAAAGGTCTTCCTCTTCGTGGGTGATTGAAAGTAGTGTCTTTGTGTGTGTGAAATTGCATTGTGGGCACTAACCACATCTATAATTGCTGTGAGGAACAGTCTGTCATTTTCAACAACTAGCAATGAAAATAAATCTGTTCCACAAACATGAAAGCTACTTTGACCACATATTGGACTATGTTTTCTTTATTTGTGCTTATTATGTGTTTTTGTGATCACTCTGTTTCTGGCATAACAACAATATGCTTAAAGGGGTATTCCATAATGTTATAACATAATATAATAATGTTGCACTTCCAAAAAGGTAGAGCACTTATTAGAGACAGTTTTACGAAGTCCCAGCTTTTGAGTCTGTATGTGTGAGAGTCCACAGTCCAAAAACACAGTACAAAGTACAGGAGGCTGAGGCTGATGGGAATGTGTCTACTCTTGTAAGTATTTCACCACAAACTAAGGTATTGGACAAATTCAAATCTTGGTCTGATGATGGAACTCAAAGAAACATTGAGGGATCACCAAAGATGACAGTTCATCTTGAGGAGAACATTTCTGAACCAGACCTATGGCAATCAGTCCAATAGTTGTCAAGACATTTTACTCAAAATTTCAAATGTGAACCTCATTATGGCACTAGAGAGATTCAGGGGATCATCACAGTCAGTTGGATTCATTCTCTGGGTCTGTACAAAATTTCACGACAGTCCACCTTAATACTGTTTGAGATATTTCAGTCTGGACCAAAGTAGTGATAGGACTGACAGGCCATCAGATCGACACTGACATCCACAGGGCGAAGCCACAAGCATGAGGAAAAAAGAGTGGTCAAATTGGAAGCAGCAGAGGTCGACCTTATCCCAGCATATCGTCTCTAATATGGGTCAAACTCCAAAAAGCTGGATCCTACAATTTCCATAATGTAACTTGAGAGCACCTTTGGTTTGGCTCTACCTGCTTGGAACATGTGCTTGTCTTTTAGTTTGTAGCATGTTGTGTTATGCAGTTGTCGTCTCCAAACTAAGATGATCTTGATGACATTACTTTGGCATCACCAGAGGTATTTGTTCAGACCCACAGAGCAACATTATACAACTGTTTTAACAGGATGACTAGTAGTAGTAGTGGTGCCCTTTTGTAGAGGTATGTTCAAAAAATACAAAAATATAACTCGTCAACCATTACATTTCTCAATCATGATGATTTAATTGTGGGAATTTGCTCCATATTACACAGGCCACAAACGTTAAATTTACCACAGATGTTTTGATTTTCGAGCACAGCAAATGCTTCTCTGCTACTATACTCCAAGAACCAAGTGACTGAATTTAAGCAGATTTGTAAGTAGGAATGGGAGGCTGTTCTACTTTGTAAAAACTTGTTTCATGTCAGAGTCATACCTTTCATGTGGTTTCACTGTGTTCTCACGAGCAAAGATATTGACATAGTTAACAAAAGCGCTTGTCTGGCCACAACACTGAGAAGCATGACATCATGGGCTAACTTAAAGCCGTGCTGGAGAACGTCCAGATAAAAGTGGCAGGATATGCAAGCCATTTAAGCCCCATCTGGTGTGAGGACTGTGTACGCAGCCTCGGAGCTTTATTATATGTGGCATGAAAGGATTACAGCACAACGGTTTATTTAGTCTTCCTCGAAGATCACTGATTTGGACCTGCTGCAGAGTCAACATTTGACCTGGAGGGCACCGGGCCGTTCACATGGACAGCTCACACAGACCAGTGCACGCTTGATGGCTCTGCATGTAACAGCAAATACTGAGCAATCACTATCTCTGAGATACTGAGCATCAAAGATTTTGCATATCATCTCACATTATAGATAAAAACAACTCTCAAATAAACTAACATCGCAAGATCATGAATATGAATGTCTAGATAACACAACTTAGATCAAAACAAAAGAAGTCAGTTGGAACTTCTTTAATTTCAAGCGCACAAAATGGAAGGGAAAAAAAGTATAAAGTAGTGAGACTCTTTAAGAGTAGATTGTTTCCTGAATGATCATTATCAAGCTCATTACATGCTCATAATTTTCATTTGGAAAACAAAACCGCTGAAGTGTGTCCACAAGGTGTCATATATATTAAAGTGTGATGAATGGTGTATTATTGATTCAGTGCTGCACACATCGTTTAAAAAAAAAGAAGTCTGGTTTTAATAAGCATCACAGTACTCAAGCTGCCTTTCTCAAAGTTACTAATGATGTCCCGATGGACTGAGCAGCGTTAGCTCTGCCTGAGCCGAGCTCGGCGTTCAACCTGCCTCATCAGATGACTCTGATGGATCAGGAGGACCCCACTCGACTTATTCTTACGTGTCAAACATAGACTTTAATTAACAGTAAGGCTGCTGATGTTTCTTGCTGTTTGTTTGCTCTTAAAGGATCTGTTCACCCAAATTACAAAATCATTTCTTACTCACCCCTCCCAAAACAATATACACTTTATGACCTAAAGACAAAGCCCTCTAGCAGCCGTAGTAATTCTGATGGGAACAAAGGGGAAATAAGGTGACATTCTCATAAAGCGACACGTCTCATCTGCACAGTGAGCAGGTCGGGGCGGGTGGATGGGTCAACAAAACGACAGACTTTAACTCCGAAGATTGCTGTTTGTGTCCCCTTTTCAAAGCGGCAGTCAGCGTTGTTTTGTGTTTCTTTAAGCGCGACCGCGATCGTTCCTGAATCTTAACCACATGTTTATTATTCTAACCATGATGACAAAGGTCCCCAGCTTTAACAAAGCACTTATTTTAACTCAAACCATGATCCCTCCCTAAATCTAACCAAATCTTTGGTTTTATTTAATGCATGATGTGCAGTTTTAGATTTTAGATTTCCATGTATTTTCCAACAAGATGAAAATAACTATGCAGACTCAATGTTCAATTTTATCAAAGTTACATTGTTGTTATGAAGGAATGCAATGCAGATGTTTTAAAACAGTTCGCTCTTAAATTGTATTGAATTATTGCATTGTATTACCATAGATTTTCATACTATACAGACATGAATGTAAATCATTGGATGTTTGAGGGAGAAAAGAAATCTTACATTTCTAACAGTTGCCTGGTTTGCAGAATAGGTAGCTATGCATATACATTTTTAGTATAGGCTGCACATAGAAAAAGACATGTCTTTTTATATTCTGTTTTGTCCTTTAAATGTCATGTCTCCCTGACAAAACTCATTCTCTATTGATTTTCAGACCACTATGAAACTTTGATTCAGATTAGCTCCAGGCTTCATCTCAAAACTGAGGTGACCATGAATTTGTCTATTAATCATCATGTTGCAGGGTCTGGTAGACAAAAAAGGGGCAATATTTTGAATTAGGCATAGTCCTATTCAACATTTTCTTCGTTACTAGTTGTTTGCTTGACCCATTTTATCCTCATTTTCTTACTTTGTCCCAGTTTATTTTTCTAAAGCTCCGCTTTCCCAATCCTGCCTTATTATTTGTCATTTTCCTGCTTGTGAAGCACTTTGCTTATCAGTATTTGCTCCACACTATTTACTCTATATTATGTCATTACAACAGCCAAAAGAGATGCACAATATGTTCAGAGACACAAACCAGGACAGCCTCAAGGTTAATATTTTCATATTCTTCTACAAAACACAGACGCTATTCAAGCCTTACTCATTTGTGTGTAACAAGTAGGTCAGAAACTGGAATGCTAAATAGGATACTCGTGCTTTGTACAAATAATTAACATATTTTTGCACATAATATTTTTAAACCACAAAGCCGCTGCATGTTATTTTGAGCCCGGCCCACACACTGTTCCCTTTGTGAGATTTATCTTGCACCGTGATCCACAGCAGAACAACCAGCATCTAAAATAGCCAAATAAAAGAGAGTCGGCTGGGTTTTTTTTTTTTTTTTTTTTTTTTTGGGACAGCGTTTACAGGAAGGTTGTCTTCAGCTGTGGAGTGGAGGTGTGTTTGTTTTCACACCGCTCCAAAGAATATAAGCAGAGACGCTATCTCCATTCCCATCTGATCAGGCCAGGTAGAGCAGCAGCAGCGTTGGCAGGCGAAGACTCCTTTGGACCAAATGGAGTCGAGGTATTTGCCTCTCAGGCATCTGGAGTAGGACGGTGAGAGGTGTATAATCAGCCTTGCAATCATGTGATTCTGATTAAGTCTTTGCAACAGATTGCTCAACATAAATGAAAAAAAAGGTAATAATTCTTATAGTTTATTACATTTACATATCCTTTACATATTCTCCAGCTGTCTGGTAGATTTTTCCTGAGAACAATCCTTTTCTTGCATAGGTTGGTGTGTATTTCTTTGTTTTAGAGTGCTTCCTTTGTCAAGAATAAACAAGATTAACTGTTAACAGCAATGAAAGCCAGCATGAGTAAATGGACAAATGTGAAACTTGTTTTTAAATTTGAATGTCAAATATTCATGATGAAATAAGAAACAATAAAGATTCAAGTTTAGGAAAAAAATCATCCCTAGGTGGGACAAAAACTCTCAAAACCAATCTGCCTCATCAGGACTGTGTGGGTATGGTCTGATTTTGATTATTTTAAAAGTTGCTACATCCTTATTGGTGCATAGATGTAGGTGATATAGCCTTTTCCCACAGAGCTCCGCCCACTTCAAACCAGTATGAAGAGCAGAATTAATAATAACCAATAACCAAAACTGTAACAACTTTGGCAAAAAAAGAAAGTATAGTTTATTTATGAAGGACTGCACTTTAAACAGCTTAATCAACAGAAAATTGTAATTTCCTGGACATATTAATTGCCTGACAAGTGATTTCTCTGATCACACCACAGCTCAGATCGAAAAAGAACAAATAAAAATACAATAATTAGCATCAATTCGCTCTTTAATCTCTATTTACTCACATGACAATAAATAACAGCAGAGAAACTCACAACAATCACTTGATTATGTGGGCGTCTGTTCAGATGAAGGCTGCATTTAAAAGTCTAAGAGTCTAAAAATACTTCATTTCTGCAAGCGTTCAAATTGAGTCAAACCCAGACCAGTGTTCCCCATAAGGGAAAGCAATAACTATGACCTCAGTCTGTTATTTTGGTAATGGCTAATTAGAAGGGGCTTGTTTCCGATTAGCTCCTAATGTTATTTACACAGGCCATTGCCTTGTTTCCGTGTATATTGAGTTATCCCTCAGTGAACCCCTCATGCCATGTTGTGCTGCTGAAATAACCGGTTTGGCTTCTCCAATCAGGCTGTTTGTTTTTGTCCTTGATCACACACACAATAACGACACTGTCAGCCCATTATTCTGGCTTTTTAATCCCAGCATTTGTCACCTCATGTATGTTTCTGATTTAACTAATCACTTCTCTGAAAAGGTCCTGAGAAACTCCCAGGAGAGATGATATTTGGATGAATGGTTTCAATTATTCTGTGAAGAAGGGACTGTGGTCGAGCTCGCTGGCCTCACTCTCATCTGTGGACAATGTAATCCCTCTGCTTATTCTCTCCACTTTGTTTTATTAATTGAGATAATTATATAAGGACTTGTTCTGCAATATTTGGGAGTGAGTTTGAATTTAATAATCAGAACAATTAAGCCCTCATGCTTAACAAAAACCTGTCATTTGTCACTGTCTTCCAAAACAACCTATGTGATTTTCTGATCTGGGGCCATGTTGGTGTTTGCTTGTGCAAAACTGTTGCAAATGACTGCTCTGAAATAAATAAATGTTTTCTGGTGTGCCAATTTTACGTAAGGTTTGGCTTTATACTCATGGTTCAAAAACACTTTGTCCACCTAATTATCTACCCCAACCTCAACCTACTGCTCAAATGTGTGCAAAACCAATTTTCAACTTTAGTAAAAAAAAACAAGCTCACTGATCTCAGAACTCATCAGGAACTGCAGGTCTGTTGCTTTGTCTCGTTTTTCCCCTTGTCTCTGGATAAAGGGCCAGTCCCACCATATGGTTAAAAAGTGAAGTAAATCTGAACAACTTTGTCATGTCTCTTTCAACTTAGGTGAACTTTGACATATGAATTTTTGCTTTTGACCAACAGTAAATCAATTAGACAGTGCTGAATGTTGAGGAAGTGGAGAGCCAAAGAATCATATCAGTAGTGTTGCACCATCCACTTTTCTTTCAACTTGCCTCTTCTGACGGGTTAAAAAAAAGCTTTTCAGGAAGTTCTGAGACATCTATTGAATGAATTGTGCAAACTGTCTGTTATGTTTCACACCAGCTTGATAACCCAGGGTGGGATAGATAGATAGATAGGATAGATAGATAGATAGATACTTACTTACAGTAAGTATCATTGCATGGGAACAGTAAATACACAGTAAACAGTAAATATACATACACATTACACCAAGTGTTTTTTTGGGTTTTTTTTTTTTTACAAAAATGCAATGAGGTAAGGTAGGAGTATAAAGACGTACATATTCAGCATGAGCTAAGTTAAGTGAGTGGAAGATGTGATGAGTGAAGTTTGGTTGAGAGAGAATCTATAAAGCTGAGAGTTGTGAGAGTTCTCTGTCAGACAGAGGTGAGGTGTTGTACAGAGTTATTGCTTTAGGCAGGAAAAGATTTCCTGTATTGGTCCATGTGACAGCAAAGCTGAACCAGTGTGTTAGAGAAAGTGCTCCACTGTCTGTTCAGTAGGTGGTGGAGAGGGCGGTCAGGATTATCCATAATGGATAACAGTTTGCTCAGTGTCGTCCTCTCCACCACAACTTCAAAGGTGTCTGGTTTGCAGCCAGTCTCAGAGCGAGCCTTCGTAATCACTTTATTAAGTCTGTTGGTGTCGCCACTTCAATGCTGCTCACCCAGCAGATCACTGTGAAGTGCACTGCACTAAAGATTTACATCGTCTTGCTGCACACACTGAAGGATCTCAACATCCTCAGGAAATAGAGTCTGATAGTACCTTCTGCTTATATACAGCCTCTGTGTTGGTCTTCCAGTCCAGCCTGTGCTTGTAGTCCTCCACCACGTCAACATCCTCTCCCAGAATGCACAAGGGTTGCGTAGCTGTCCTCTTCATCTGAATTCGAATGCCATCTCCTTGGTCTTGTCCACGTTCAGAAGCAGATGATTTCTTCCAGCCCGCTCCACAAAATCATCTACCAGTGCTCCATGTTTTTCCTCCCGTCTATCGCTTATACACCTAATCACTGCAGAGTCGTCTGAAAACTTCTGCAAGTGGCATGACCCAGAGTTGTACTGAAAGTGTACAAGGTGAACAGGAAGGGAGACAGCACAGTCCCCTGTGGAGCTTCTGTATGACTCACCACCATTTCAGACAGAACAATGCCCAGATGAAACTACAGTCTGCGTGTCAGGTAGTCTGTAAAGCAGGAGAAGGTGGACATATCTACCCCCAGTGCTTACAGCTTCTCCCTCAGTAGCAGTGGCTGGATGGAAATCATTCAAAAGTTTACACTTTGTTACTCTATGAGATCCATGGAGCAAACGATACCAGCAGGCTGAACATACCGTATATCCCTATTTTTTTTCTTTTTAGCTTTAGCGAAAAACTGCTTCACACACCAGATTTATGAGTATCCAAATATTAATCCTGAGCTGACCTATTTGGAACATTATTGGATTGTACACCTGGGAGAGAGGACAAATGTGGAGTGGACTCGAGCCAAAACAGCTTTTTAGTGTACAGTCAGGAGTAAATGGGATTCTTGTGGCTGAGAGAGATTTAATGTTTAGATATAATAACAGAGGCTCACAGTCAGTGTTAATATTCATCCTAAGTTTTTGTACATTCCTATGTATTACAATTACCATATTCAAAAATAAGTAATCTAATGAGCTGCTTGCAGACTTGTATAACAAAAGCAGAGAAATGTTGACAGTGCTCAGTAGCTATATTCAGAATTGTCTATGTTTACTGAAGACACATTAAAATTGCATGGCAGAGCTAAAATAGAAAAGCATCTGCATGCGTCCTACCCAGTCGACTCTGACTGCTATACAGAGGGGATATACTGTCACGTTCATCGGCGATCGCCCATATATGATGTGACACAAATGGAGGCAGAGCGGCCACTGAGCAGCTAGCCTAAAGACTTTGTGGTGAGCGAGTGGCACAGAAATGCAACTTCCTCTCATGCCGTCAGATCCTCTGTTTCAGTTGAGTTGAAATCTGGCTTCACTTTTCTGCAGCAACTCCTGAAACCCTTGCCGGGTCGGCTGAAGTAACTGATAAGAATTCCACTCTTAGTTTTAACCCTTTGTCTGCTTTTAGGGTTTTGAAAAAGATGTGTTGTATTATATAGTGTAACATAATGTTTCCTGTGACCATAATAAATTTTCTATAATCTATCTAAACTTTTCTATCACAATTTAACCATCTGTGTTGGTGTTCAAGTATAAAACAATTAACGCCGTGTGTGTTATGTTCTCCAAAGTAAAAGGAATTATGCTCATATCACGATCGTGCACATCAACCATGCGTGAGCGTGTAGTAGGAGTGTGCAAGTGTGAACGATGCCGGTTGGTTGACCTGTCAACACTGTAGTCACAGCTTTCTGGTTCATGGCCGCTGTTCTCATTATCAACAAGCTTTCAGCACAGCAGCTTTTATCTGCAGCTCCAGTCCCGCTGTCACCCTGCTTCAGGTGTTAGACAAGAGCAAAGAACAGCTTCTCCAACACCACAGATTGTTCCCTGAACAGGCAGGTCCCGTGAAATAAAACAGGAAACACTGTGTCAGGAAATACAGCACATGTATGTACTCTTTTACTTGAACCTGAAGCTTGTGGGCAGTGGAAATGTGATTTGAATAAAACAAATACTTGAATTTGATTCTCAACTCAATGTTATTTAACTATTCATATATAACTATTTAAAGAACCACCTCTCATGGTATGTAAAAGAGGTAAAAACATGAGAGAATGTATAAACATCTTTACCTTCTCGATTGATTAGTACCAGCTCAAGCTACATTATTTCCAAGGTCAACTGCTGCTGTGCTTGTTGTAGTCAGCCTATTTATACCTACCACTGTAACAGCACCACTGTAACATCCTCACACAGGTAAAGACATCCCTATAAAAGGAATGTTTCATGTCACACTGTGTCGGTCATCTGTCTTATAACTTGCCCTTGTGGTGAGTCATATGTTGGAAAGACAAGCAGAGAACTGAAAACTTGTCTTGCTGAACATAGAAGCAGTGTTAGATGCAAAAACATGACTTATTGAGTATAGGATCCAATATAGATTACGACTTGAAGTTTCTGCACAGTATTTACTTATTGATGTAGATAAATGCGTTGATGCTACATGATGATGATGTTACATTTAGAGAAATTTAGAGTCATTTAGAATGTATCTTTCACATTTTGGAAGATACTTAAAAGAAATGGGATGTAAAAGTGATATCTCTATATATGGCATGAGTTATAGTGGTTCCAGTCACTTTGTTTGAAGTAATGTGATTGGCTGTCATTTCTGTCACTGTTTAGTTTTAAACTTTTGGCTGAAACCTTCTAGATTGTTTTCTCTCACACTAATAGAAAATGATGAACTAATCACCATCAGATGTGTTACTTGGGTGTGGCTCATATAAAATACCAGTGCCTGTGATTACTGATGTTGAAGAAGACCTGATGGCTGAAATGTCATCTACACACTCACCAAACTCATGGTGTGCATTACTTTTCTATTTGTATTAAACACAACATTGAGATATCATCATTTTTTCAGTTGATATGACAAACTTGTTTACAGTTGCTTACTATCATACCCAGCCACACTGAGAGAAAAAAAATTGCTGATGATCGCACTAAAGTAAAGATGAGTGCAAACAGTAGAGTTCATATTCTAGGGACCATAAATATAACCATGCAGATTAAGTCATTAGTTTTTGAGTTTTGATAAAGTAGACCTGATGGTCAGGCTAAAGCTAAGATCAGGGCTTCTCTTCCTATCCTTGTGAAACCATGAAAATCCATTCAAGGCAAAGTTGTCAAGATAAGTTGTGGAACAAAGTGTTGACTGGACCAAACAACTGTCATACTGACATTGCTATCCTTAGACCCAGCATAGTTTAAAAGAATGAATAAAACAATCTTTAAATAGTGAGATCTATTAAATGCTAAATGTGCTTTATATTGTTGTGAAATCATAACCTTTCAACTCTTCATGGTTTATCTTCTTTCTTAAGCCTTTTTTTTTTCTTTAATAAGCTGAGATAAGATGTGCCAAGTATACTTTGAATGTTATTTATGGATCCAGTGGGAACTGAGCTTCCAGAAAATCAGCAGCGCTTCACAGGCTTCAGAAAGGAACTTTTTTTTTTATTTTCAAGTGCCTTCCTCCCCCCTGCAGAGAGACTCATCTGTTCCTAATATTACACACTTGTGCCTTTGAAACCTCTGTAACTAATGCATTATGCTGGTCCATCTGAAAAAATGCTGAAGGCTTTATACAAGATCTATAGCAGATCACACTCTGCTGATAGTTTCAGGTAGATATTTACCCTGAAAACACATGATTACAAATCATCATCACTCAGAATATAAAGTGTGATGCAGTATATTAGGGTTAGCAGTAAGGTTCATCCTGTGTTATAGTGTTCATATGTGTTATGTTTCTTCATTTGTAATTATTTCAAGAATAGAATTGATTTACGGAACTCTTTGTTTTTTAATTGTATCCAAAGGCAAATGCTATTTTTCCCATTATTAAGTTACGGCAGCTTGTGTCAATAATCAGTTTGCCAAAAAAGACTCATACCATATACAGAAATATATGCTCTGACACTAGTGTGACCCACTTAATTTAAGATCAAATTAAAATACAGTCGTAGCCTAAAGCTGTGGAATCAGAGCTCTATTTGAATTTGAAGAGCAAGTTGTTTCAATTAAATGAAGATTTATTTGTTTGTTTGTTTCATCTGGTGAGTTTATTAGACTTCATTTCAGCAACAGCCTGATGCAGAACAAAGCACATTAGCCTTTGTGAGCATGCTTCTCTTCATGTGGGGGCAGTGTGAGATGATGCTACGAGGTCACATTTACTGGGATTTACTATTTTATAATCCTTGTATATGCATTGTTATCTACAGTTGGTTTATGAAAGATCATGTGAAATCTTTGATATAAACTATGGAATTAAAAACTTAAGCTTTCATCAGGTTAACAAGTATGTTGTCAGCAGGCCTAGACTTGACCCTTGGGCCCCTATTTGTCTGCTGCATATGCTACTAAATATTACATCCATTTGGGTCACAAGGTTAGAATATTCATCACCCCATACACACACTTGATGTGTCTCGAAATACATGCTATAGAATAATATCACCACGTAGGATAAGACAAGATACAGAGACAAACATACTCATAGAGATCAAACTATAAGAAGTGGTGATAAAAAAAACGGAATATTTCAGTCCCAAAGAGTCTCCTGCTGCTTTGTAAAAGGAGCTTTCTTTAACAGCTCTTCCTCTCTTTGTCTGTTAATGTACTTTCATTTATGAAGCTACATTAACCTTCGGTAACCTCAGTCAACAATTAGCTTTTATGTCGAGCAGCTATGAGCCATAATAATGCTACTGCAGGAAGACAGTTTCAATTCAATGGGCAGCATTCTTAAAAATCTTTATACACATTACAAAAATAATAATGACTCATTATTGCATATACAGTATGTTGTTTGGGGATTTATGGCTTTTCACTTTCTATTTTTACTTATTTTTCTTCTTTCTCTTTGTGTTTGCTTGGTTGTTTTCTCCCTATCCTGGGAAAATGCTTTTGGACTGCTGTTACATCACTTTCCTAATACTAATTACAAGTGTTGAACAGTCATAAATTAGTCTCAAGCAAACATGCAAACTGAGCACAGCAAACCATAACTACTAACTAAACAGCGCCGACAAAGAACTTGCGTGTTCATCCATACACAAACCACAAAAGAGAGAAAGGTGCAGAGGGCAAGCTTTCTCATTCTAATTAATATAATAATAGCAGCAGTAGTGGCAACACCAATAAACCTTGTTATAATGATAATTATTATTTTTCTTTGGTCCAGAAGGGCAGTTCAGCCTGGGAGGGCAAAGGTGCAGTCGCTGCCACGAAGATTTAATTAGCTACTGTATGCGAGTGCAGATTTAGGTCAGATTTTGTTCTGAGACTTTAACTTTGAGTTCATGTCAAATGGGGATTTTCCCGACTTGTGCAGTTTTGCTTTTGGGTAAATCCGGGTTCCACTGACCCACATCCTGTTTATAACCTCCCTGTCAGACTTTAGAACAGTCTGCTGTGAGAAGTGAGGCAAAATATTTATTGGCTTTTTTTTCTCTGTACACATAGCAGTTTGTGATAAGAATTTTTATAGGAATATTTTGCCCATCACTCCCTCTACTCTGGATCTGTTTTTGTTAATTCAGCATTTTGCTCATCGGTTGCATATAGTGAGACTGGCACAGCATGTTAACAACCAATTGGGAGTGTTGTAACTGTATACTATTAGTAGTGCATTTCAACAACACCGTTGCTGACACCTGTGTTGTACAATCATTACTAATCACACATTCACATGTTTATGTCTGTGAGGATGTTGTGACGGTTAAGCTGCTGTTCTCTGTCATAACAGACAGACAGGGCCAGAGCGGTTGCTTAGTTCATACCATCTGTCAGTAGTGTGCTAGCAAAAGGCAGTGAAGCCTCATTGGTTCTCAGCCACAAGCCCAACCTGTCCATAAGGTCACCCCCAGACCGTTCCAAACAGCCTTTAAAGTTACTCATTCACTCAAGGCGCTGGAGCCACAAAACTCCAATTCCCCTTGTAAAAGGCACAATAAGTCACTGATGTTTGTAAGAAAAACAAACCATACTGTTGGTGAATAAATCATTTGGGGGTTAGACTCAGTTTTGACAATATTACTGACTCCCGAGGGACTTTCAGGCGCATGGGAAACCACAGCGAGATGGATAGTGTATTCCTTTTGTAAGTACATCATGTCTCCGCGCAACATGAAAAGGCATTGTGAAGAGCAATAACTCATCTTTGCAGTTTCCCACATGGCCCTCATGTCTTTGACGTATCTAAAGAAGAGTGGTGATGATTACTAAATGGCCCAACTCCAAAGCCACATACAAAACGCCCTCATCACACACACTGAAACCTATATCTCTCTGTTGCCTTACAACAAAGGCTTCAAGTGAGAAGGTTCAACAATGAAACCCAGGACAGCTCTGTTCACGTCACTCAAAGCTTGCATTACACTTTTTTTGCTCAGAATATTTGTGCATCTGTTATATGATAGATACATAGTTTTAAATAACAAGGCTTTCACTGATTTTCTCTTAAAGGAAAAGTCAGTCATTTTGTGAAATAGGTGCATTTACTTTCTTGTCAAGAGTCGGACAAGATTGATACTACCGTCATGTTTGTACCTAAAATATGAAGCTACAGCCAGCACGTTGTTTGCTTAGCGTAGCATCACAACTGGAAGCAGAGGAAAACAGTTAGCCTGGTTCTGTCCAGATGTGGCAAAATCCCTACGAGCACTACTGCAGCTCACGAATGAATACCTTACATTTTGTTTGTTTAATCTGTACAAAAATCAACAACAGGACGCTAAGAAGTCACTGCACCCGGCCAAGAAATAGTCCACATTACCCTTTATAGAAACAAAACATGCCACTTAAATACTCTTAGCCTTTGCTATGGATTAAACAACTGAGATATAGCATGTGAATTTGTGAGCTTTAGAGGTGCTAGTGGGTGGCAGGTGGCAGATTTTGTTACTCTTAGACAGATTTGGGCTGGCTGTTTGTTCCTTCTTTCAGTCTTTATGCTAAGCTAAGCTAATAGGCTGCTGACTGTAGCTTCATATTTAGTCAGCAGCTAAACGTATGCTATCAATCTTCTCATCTAACTCTTGGCAAAAAAAGGCGAATAAGCATATTTCCCCAAATGCTGTTGCATTCCTTTAAATCAAAATCAGCTGGTGCCACAGAGCCAGAAAACTGGAGGCTTTGATTCTTGCATGGAAATGATCTTCAAATGCTGTTTTGACCTGCAGGACTGGTGGGAGCATTTAAGTCTGGTCTGTCCTGATTCTTCACTCACAGTTTAGTTTGGAGGACTGGGATTAACTCTTATCTCCACTGGGATGTTGTCTGTCTTTTGGGCTGGACCCAGCATGGACTTGTCTAAGCCTCCCCTGTTGCCACTTCACAGAGCGACATGGAAAACATTCCTAACCAAACCAGTCCGGTAGATAACATATCACTTCCTGTAACATACTGTACCGTGAAAATCCAAAAACTCCAGACTCCCATAGCTTCATGCTCGCTCTAACTCCGACACAGTCTATAAAAACAACTGCTTATTTATTCTCACTCCATTTTGAGGGCAAACATTTCTCAGACTGAGGCAGAACAAACAACCGACTCTCGCAGTAAACAGCCATACTCAGACAGGCAGGTTGTTTGTTCCTCCACTGAAATAATAAATCACAGGCGGCAGGTCGGCCCAGAGGTCGAGAGCCTGGTTGTAAGCTGGTAGGTTGCTGGTTTGATTCTGCAGCACTGAACGCAATATTCCAGGATAATACTCCCAAGGCACCCTGATCGAAAGTGTGTGATTTTGATAACGGTCTTAAGCTCTGAGCTGTGAAATATATTGCCATATACAGCTGATGTGCATCAGCATGAAAAAATTCCAATTACTTTGTGAAAACTGACCGATGGAACAGGTGTTAAAGTACAACACCAGCCCTCTCTTTCATTTTTCATCTGTTGATTTTCCACATCTGTTTAAACATTTCTTATCTCTCCAAAGTTTTTTTTTTTTTTTTTTTTAAATTGAGCCATGACCTAAAGAGAACCTGCTCAGAAAAATATGTAATCGCACATTCGGTTTGAAACAGGCCGTATATACACAGTACAAAGACCTTTGACGTGACTGCACAGGGAGTTTTTCTTCCACCCCATCTAAGACAACCCATAACATCAGTGTAGGATTACCCGCGAGCTCAGACTCTCTCTGTCACACTTTGTCCATTAAGTCTTTGATAAGCCCTTGTTTTTAGTTCTGGATAATGCACATATGGAAAGGTTTTATTGAGCATGGCATTGCATAAAACTGGATTTCCGAAAGAGGAGGCAACCGGTAGGAATGGGTATCTAATCGAGCCAGGGTCAAAACCGATGGAGGCTGTGTGCTTCTGCCTGAGCAGCGGAGGCTATTCTTTTCCTTCACCGAGCACATCCACGGTGCCCACTGGAGTTTCATTTACAATTCAAATACATTCAGTATATAGGGCCTCCTGTTGGGAATGAAAGTGCACTCAAATCAAAGTGTCAAAATGGTAAAACAGTGTAATATCATTTTTTCTTTCCGTGAGGAGTGTGGTCAGAGGTGTGTTCAAACACAAATCCCACAGCGCTGTATCAGATATTCATTTTCACAGTTGTGATTCAGGTTGATTTTCACCTGATCTGCTCCTCGCTCAAAGTGTGTTGCAACTTGAAAGTCTTGCATGTGGTTGTACAGGTAGTGTCCTTCTAAAGTGTCTTGTTTTCACAAGTGTTGTGCATGCCCGAACGCTCACCCACCATGTTGTAAATATCTAACTGTCATGTCACCTTGTCTAACATTTATGTGGTGGAATTTGGCAGTTCATCACTTAGAAATATTCAGGAGGAGAACATAGCTATAGGGCTGTCTGCTAGACTATCTGCATTGTGAAATGATATTGATATTGTTCCTGCACAGCATGTGGGCAGCAAAATTCCAGACTGTGAAAACAAATCAGGGTCTCCTGCAGTAGGTCAAGTTTAATAATGTCTCAAAAAGTTTTAGTCATATTTTGATGCAATAAATGACAGACACGATGTGTTCAGTGGTTACAAGTAGTCTAGATGGATGAGGTAAGCTACTTCTATTCTGTATAAAACTTTTGTATTGTGACAGCAGAATAGAGGTTTTTTTTTTGCCAAGTTGCGCTCTCATATGCGCAGTTAATAGAAGTGTTACGGTAGAGAGTTCCTCCACTCTGTCGGCCCTACACATGCTGCCTTCACGAGCATAAGAATCGTTGCATTTACCAGTTTTGGTCACGTGAACGGCGCGTGCGAGAGTTTGAATTTAATATTTTTATGACAAAACCACATATGTAGTATTATAAGAAGAAAATAATGTTGAAATCATGGCATAGTGCAGAATAAACTACTCAGATAATTTTATATTTTTCATTTTTAAGATCAAACATTTAGGTTAACAACAATCAACTTCATCCAGATTTTGTCTTTTTCATTTCGCAGCTCCGCAAGAAAGTTGTTTCTACTTTCAAAGTTCACTAAAGCAGTTGCGTTTGACACGAACAAACTTTTCAAACTTTTAAAGTGTGGTCTTCCGAGGCGCTCCTGAAGGCACCAAAAGTCTCGGTCAATTAGTTGAGTTTAGACAGTGAGGAGCGGCTGTAGTCGCTCTGTGAGCTCCACCAATGACCAGCTAAAAACGCCCCACTGCTCCGACTCAGATCTGCGGGGGTGGGGAGTCAACAAGTTTGGACTGGGACTCTGAAAACCATGGGATTCGAGCTGGACCGCTTCAAGGGGACCGTGGACCCGGATTTCAAATGCAACTTGTGCAATAAAGTGCTGGAGGACCCGCTGACGACTCCGTGCGGCCACGTCTTCTGCTCCGGCTGCGTGCTGCCCTGGGTCGTCCAGCAGAGCAGCTGCCCCGTCAAATGTCAGCGGATCTCGGCCAAGGAGCTGAACCACGTCCTGCCGCTGAAAAACCTCATCCTGAAGCTGGAGATCAAATGTGACAACCACGCCAGGGGCTGCGATGCGGTGGTAAAGCTGCAGCATCTGGCCGAGCACGCCGAGATGTGCGACTACTCCCCGGCCAAGTGCAGGAATAAAGGATGCAGCGAGGTGCTCAACCTGCGGGACATGGACGCTCACATGCGGGAGACGTGCGAGCACAGGGCGGTGGGCATCTGCGAGAGCGGCTGCGGCTTGATGCTCACCCACAAGGAGCAGAAGTCGAGCGGCCACTGCTGCCTGAGAGCCCTGAAGGCGCACAACAGCGCGCTGCAGTGCAAGATGATCAGCCTGGACCGAGAGTTCAAGAAGCAGACCATTAAAGCCAACAAGAGGGAGAAGGCGCTGCTGGCACAGCTGTCCGCCGTGCACGGTGAGCTGCAGATGACAGCTCTGAAGTATCAGAAGAAATTCACCGAGTACAGCGAGAGGATCGACTCCCTCACTAAGACCGTGGCTTTCTCCTGCAAGGTAGGCAACAGTTTGCACCTCCAGGGAGCACAGGCAACTTTTTCAACCCCCTCTCTCTTTTGTTGTTGTCGCTGAGCAAAAACTGTGTTCAAGGAGTGGAAAATACATGAAACCTCAAAATATACATGTTTGTGACTGATCCCCCCCCAAAAGTTTATTCTCATAGTGGAGACACAGATGGTGCATTTTCTCCCTAAACATGCATTTGTTGATCCATCTTTACCCTCACCATGAGTCCAACTTCATATGCTTTAAAATATCTTTCTCAATGTGCTTGCTTACTATCTCAGTTTATTGGACAGTTTTTTTTTAACTGCAGGATGAAACTTTTTTTCTCAGGAGTCCTATGGTGCTCAGAAGTTTGTCTGTCTGCTTTGAGACATGGATGTCAGCTGTGCCTCTGGCCAGCTGGCAGTCAATGGGGGGGAGGGCCAAATATTTACTGCAGTTCTGTACACAACAAGAGCCAGGTTCCAGTTATATTGCCTCCTCGCTGCATGCTTGTTTGGGGCCCTCTGTCATCAGATGTTCGCCCTTTCCCTGAGACAATCACAACAGATTAGAGTCATGGATGTGGCGGAGTTGCTGGCATCAAAGTTGCATGAGTGCTGTGTGAGCTGGTGAATGTCAGTAGGAGGCATCTGAGGGCCTGAAAAGCCTTTACATTCCCAGTGTTTTGTTGATGCTGCTCACTGTGATGATGAGACAGATTTGATATTTACTGCCTTCCACCTACAGTGATACTTGTGTGCTGGTCACCGGTTAATAATGTGTCTAAATCTGTGGGCTGACACGCGCTCCTGTTGAGAGAAAAAAGTCCAGGAAGTGTAGGGATGTTTTATGGTTCAAATTTGTGCCTCCTAATGCCTCCTATAAGGACCAATTATCAACATCATAAAGGATGCAGGAGTTCATAAGTCAGTTAATGAATTGAATTAGTGCATGGTGGTTGCAGTGCTGCTGCGATCAGCAGAGGGGAGTGGTCACATTGTAATCAGGCTTAGTTATAAAATTTGTCCAGGAACAGGAGGAGGAGCTTTTCATTCAGTACAATTTGCACAGATTGGGCACAAACTGCTGACAGGGTTACATAAAGGGATGTGGATGAATGGGAACTTTTCTTTGATTTCCCTTCTTTAATTTTACACCTCCCATCATTTTTGTCGTTGAGGTTCAGCTTCCCACACAACTGCACATCTTGTTTAAGAGACATCCTTCAAAGCCTTCTCTTGTTCTTTGGGTCGTTTTCACTTGGTGGTTTCATTTGTTCGTCACGGGCCTCAGTTCCCAGCGAAATGCGTTCCGGTAGACTGGTAAATTGCGCATCAAAACCACCGATGCGGCGAAATGGTGAAATCGCTCATGCTGGTATACAGAAGCTTGCTGGGTCTGTAGCACAGCTGGTTATCATAGTTCATTTGACAGCACCATTTCAGCCCCACCACTGAGATATATGTTTAGTGTATTATTTCCAGCGAAACACTACTAATGTAAACAGAAGGAGAAGAAGAAAACCCTTGTTCTGAAACACCTTGAACATGTATAAAAGACGTGAGAATTGTTCTGGAAATCATGCACATAAGAGAAAGAACGAGCCGGGAGGAGAAGAAGCAACATTTTGTGGATGATGTGGTTCGTGGGAAAGCTTTTTTTTTGTGAGAAAGGCTCTTTCATTGGGTCCAGTCAAGCTGTGAACAAGACTGTTTGGTGGGAGAACATCAATACACACATGGCAATATGAAACAGCATCTCAAGTCAAGTCAGTTTTATTTATACAGCCCAACGCTATGAATCACATTTTGCTTCAAGGGACTTTACAATCTATACAGCATGAAGCATCCTCTGTCCTTAGACCCTTGATTCGAATGAGGGAAACCTTTTAACAGGGAAACAAAGAAAGGATTCTTCTCTCAGGGTGGACAGACATGCAGTAGATGTAATGTGTGCAGAATGGATTCACAACAGGAAATCATAGTATATACAACAAGTGGGATTAGCTGTGAAACTCTCTCAGAGCCTAACTTCCTTTTGGTAATGTCAGTTGTTATCAGATCTGATTAAATTTATCGCCCATGAAACCTTCTCATAGGGGATATTTGGGAAAAGCCAAGGTAATGACATTTCTGATGGCTCTATTGCTTTGAAGCCATGCAAGTAAGCCAGCATTGACGATGCCATGGACCTGAAACGGCTAAACGGAGTGCATCCGTTACTAGCCATGCTTCATAATTCAAAATTGCCACGGTGAGAAGGGTTTAATGCAGATTTGTTATGACATATTTGTTCCTCGAATCACTGTCAAAGAGGGAATAGAGGCCGTTCGTGACGAGTAACCTACTTTGGTTTGTTGTCTCCGTCACTCCTCAGCTTAGGCTTCCTGAGCCAGATGGAGGATTTTAATGTCTTCTTTTAATATCCAGGCAGCGACTGTGAGGGAGATCAGGGTGACCTGGCTATGTGGAATAACTGACTGGAGTTTCCAATAATAGTCCTAACGCTATTTAAACTTCGTCAGCGAGCCAGCGAGAGTAATAAAACAACGCGAAAACAAAAAGCTCAGATCTTGCTCTGGTTCACTTCAGGGCTGCTAGGATAGCTGTCACACTTTCCATTCAGCCTTGGATCCATTTTGAACCCGGCTCCTCTTTTGCTTGTTATGGATGACGTGTGTTTGCGCCACTTGATAGGATAATGAGCGTCTGTGAAAATCACGAGACGTCAGGCAGATTGAGCCTCCATTGAATTTGATGGGAGTAATCACGGGCTCAATCTGATAAGGCTAATTTGTGGTCTAATTTTAAAGCATGAATCTGTGAGATAATTTAATGGAATAATGTGGCACATTAGTTATCTCTGACACACAGGGGTCAATTGAATATGACAGAGATCACATTAATAGAAGCCACCCAGAAGTAATGTCTAATGTAATGTGTGAAAATATGTTCTATATTTTAAAGTGACTCTCAAAAGAAAGACCTCGATCAGACTGCTGCTTCCTATGTATACACACCTTTGCTGGTTAATAATCCTCTAATTGATCAGAAATCTACTATACAACATCTTCCACCTCTACAATGGCTATGACAAGGTCATTGAGTTTCTGCCTCTTGATCACAGGCCACTAGATCATGAATCAATATTTTCCTTTTTCATTCTGCATTACAGCACCTACAGTATAATTAGATGCACTGTGTCGAGAGGCAGATGGAGGAGAAGCAGTTTGATTGAGGACAGACTCGGAAAGTGTGACTGGTGCTGAGGTGAAGGCTCACCGTGAGTGTGCCAAGTCACCATTGAGCAGCAGACTTCAGTTTCCCTGCCAGTCCACTCTCTTCCCTCAGCAACCGACCGGCCTGCTGTTCTTCTTCCTCCATTAAAGTTAATGTTAAGCGTTTGTTTACTTGACATAGCTTCCATGTGTTTCCCTCCGCAAATGATGTCAGCGTGATCATGTTTTGCTTTCTTTTTTTTTTTTTTTTTTTTTTTTTTTTTTAGCAGTAAGGTATTTTTTTATCGCCCAGGCATACCTAATGTTTTAGTAACTACTCAACCTCCTGAAGAGGTTAATTTCTCGGGGATTGGAGCTTTGCTAGAGTGTTCGCAGATGTGGCAAAAACGCTCCTTAATTACTGTGAGTTCATCCTAATGGCTCTCGCAGACAAAATGGAGAAACACCTTTAAAATACATCCAATTTGTTTTGAGGCTCAGGGCAGATTCAGGATAACTTAAGTGCATGAAAAGCATGTTGCTTTTTTGCTTTTATTTGTCAGATCCTCCGTTACATTCAACTCAGTTTTCACTTAATGGCCAACTGTCTTCCTGTTGACAGTAACGGCTGTAGTCGCTATAATTCGGAAGCATGTGTCACTAATGCTGCCGTGACACGGTGCAGGAGCGCACATTCCTGAATGGCCTGACATGCACATGACGGTCTTTTTAACCTATATGGCAGTCTGGACACTGTACATGCCAATAATATCTGCTTTATATTTAGTCTCCTGTGTCACAGCATGCTGGAAGTGGCAGCTGAAATTATGTTACCTCATAACTCTTCCCTAAGTCCCGCTTAAAAAAACAGATTAAGAGCTGAGTCTGCGACTTTCCCAGAGGTTTTCATGTCATGTTGCTACTGAGTAAGAGCTCCTCCGGTGTATTCATTTACATAGGACGACAATTCGAGAGAGACTGGCTCTTTGAACTGGTCACTTCTGGTCTCTGGGCTGGCTAAGCCTCGGAGAACGGTGAAGGTTAAGGGCTCAATTTTAGGAAAATATTCAATGGCATTTTTTTAGTCAAGCCTATATTTAACTACAGATTTTAACAAGATGATTTGTACCAAGAATAATCACAAACATAAGTTGTTTCTACATTGATTAAATCAGATAAAATAATACAGTTCCTTGATGTTGAGGTCCTGCCAGAGATCTTTCTTGAAGCCAGTCAATTGGAGAAAAGTAAAACTTAAAGTAAACTTTAATAAAATTTATGAAGATAAGACAGTGGTATACATGACCTTTCTCAATAACATTCAGATATCATTGTGACCTTCAGCTGTGGTGTTCTGTTTATTAATAACAACTACTATGGTAATAAAGACAAACGCATGGTAAGTTGAGCCCGACTATGTTTTGATATCCGACTAACAACAGCTAATGAGACTGTTGACAGATCAACACTGTAGCTGCTTAAGCTAACTTTAGCTTTTCAGACTTGTAGAATGAACTGCTTCGTAGGCCCCAAGTCTTGGAGGTCAAGATTCAGAGGTTTTTGGGTGATATGCTTAAAATATCATCTACGCTCAACTACCAAACATTATCCGTTAGCTACCTGTCTGTCTGAGTTAGGTGATGACCTTACGGAGACCAGACGTCCTGATTTGTCTGGGGTTGTCCCAGTTTGCAGCTCGGTGTCCTGGGTCCCGACAAATATCTGTAAATCACTAAAATGTCTCGGTTTTCAACATTCATTCATTCATTTTCACCAAAATTTGAATAATAATTATACTTGTTTTCAGTGCTTATATAGACATTTATCATGTCCTGTCTCACTGATTATTACATAATCCGATTAAAAAATACTAACAATGCACCAAATGTCTGAATTCAACACTAATTTGTCTGTGTGTGTGTCAGTCAATCAATGTGTCCATCTCAAGATTATTGCTAGCTTAAGAGTCATAGGCAAGTGTCATAGGCTGACAGAACCTGTCAGCATGCTAACTGTTAGCTTTTCGCTTTTATGCATCCATGATTAACTGTCATGCCAAAGAGAAAGTCCAGAAGGCTTAATCCTTCGTAAAGTACAAACAAAAATCTGCAAAAATGCTGTGTTCATGGCGCTTATGGCGTTGAAAGGTGCCTTATGTGTAAAATAATTGTCTCCACATCCTGATGAAAATGCCTATGTTGCATGCATGCAAAGACTCAATTAACTAGAGAGCCATCAATAACAAGCTGAGTAGAACATGCCAGCAACAATTGTCGTTACAGCCGGTGAACTTTCATTTGCGACACCTTGTAAGACACTGTTAACTAAGTTATTATTAAGCGATTTGAAAGTTGCAAACTGTGATTTTGATATGAAGTCAATTAAATACTCATCTCTGGGGAGGATATGAAATCAGAGGTGCCATTAAAGCCAGATTGTTCACTGTTACACTTTCACATCACTCCTCAATGTGTACAGGAGGCTATTATTAACTTTCTCTTCCCCCTACACCTTGTTCTATTTGTAATTTTATGTGTTTGAGTCCCTCTCTTATCTGCTAATAAGGCAGATAATTTGTTGGCAAATTTTCTGTTCTGTTCTTCCTTTTTAAGTACCCAGTTTAATCATAGTGTCGCTCACCTGGAGTTAGTAATGGATTATTATGAATAACCTTCCTGCCATCTTTGTTCACGTGTCTCTCCTCTGTCTGTCCGTAGGAAGGCGAGGCTAAAAGCACGACGGTTGTCCTTCTTCGTGAGGGTGGATCTCTGGGTTTTAACATCATAGGAGGAAGGCCATGCGTGGTAGGTTGAAAGCCGAGCGTCTCGGAGGTTTCATCTCCCCCCGGTGATCAGCCAAGTGTCATATGGCAACCCAGGAATGAATAGCACATACTCGAAGCACCACAAGCTTTCTCTGTACTGACTGACACAGCTTAGACAGTCATGCATGTGTTTGCTAGTCTGCGGATAGGTGGACCGCATCTATCAAGTTTTATTGTGTTTATATATTGGTCTGGTTTAGCGGATTTGGCATTACAGATTAAAAAAACTATAATTACTTTTATGAGAGTTAAATCTGGGATTATGGCTTCGACCGCAGTTGTTTTGTCTCTAATTGAGGGGATTTTGGTGGTGAGGTAAACACAGAGGAGAGGAAAGGGTCTTTTTATCCCAGCCTGAACCTTTCACAGGCAGCCGATGTTTTCTGCCTCGAGGCTCTGATGTGAAAGTCATTAATGATGCCACACGCTCTCGCTGAGTGAAGGGTTGAAAATATCTCAACACTGGTAACAACTCCATCTTCCATACATGGAGCGTCATTCTGCAGCAGAGGTCCCGTTGAAATGGTGTTGCCCCGTATCCGTTTCATCGGGACTGTGCTCGACTGTTGCGCCGTTGTTTTTTTCCACCACCACAGTGACGCACTTTTTCTGTAGCGACATACATTATCACAGTAAAACGGTCTTGTAGATTTGCAACCTTTCTGCCTGTTGTGACAGAACCATGTATCAAACTCAACCATAAGAGAGCAGAGATAATACTTGGCTTTCGCTTTCGCTGCTAGCCTCAAATCAGCAGTCTGTGTAAGAAGCTATTCATTAAAATGGAAATAGCTAATATCCCTGTGGCCTTTGACACATGTGTTTCATGTGGCTGTTGTTCTGGCATGGCTTGGCAGGAGCAATCAGCTGCCAGGTTTTGTGGTCTCTAGAAGTGCTAGTTTGTCTACAGCTCTCAAGATAGGGGTAGTTGTAAGGCGGGGTAGCTGTGAGGCAAAGTAGCAAGCTCGTCGAAAAACTAGTTGGAAAGCATTGCCGTATTAACACTGTATGTGATGCCACTGAAAGAGGAAGCAGACCGGAAATGATAAATTTAATAAGTGTGAGCACTGTGGCCTTTGAGGTTGAAGTATCCCATTAAGTTGTAGTTGTGTTGCAGAGTTCAGCAGGCCTGTAGAACACATTTCAGGTGGTTTTAAAGAGAGATGTTGGCAGCAGGTTTTTTTTTAAAGCCAGCCTTAGCTCAGACTCCGGGGTCGTGGCCACAGTGTTAGATGAAGACAACTTCATGTCCATCAACATTTAGGCCTTTTTGCAAGCCTGGTTCACCCCTTCAGGCCTGAGAAATGTCTTAGGTTAAACCTAACCCTGAAGTCCACACTCAGGGGCAGGGTTAAAGGGTCAGTTTACCCAAATTACAAAATGTAGACCTATTTCACACATTTCATTTGCCTCTGCAAGTATCTAGCCTTCCAGATATTTTAGGTTTCATGTGCCCAGATTTTGAGATATGCACCTCTGAAATTGCCGCTTCCTATGAAACCTGCTGACAGTGAAGTCTGTGGATAAATCTGAGTAACTGCTAAATATCTTCTGGAAAGGCATGCTGCTATTCAATGCCATTCTCTTATAATTTTTCAGTGTTCTTGGCAGCACAAACTAAAATCAGTCCATTTTCATTTTATTCGTGTTCTCAAAACCTCAAAAGAAACTGAAACTGTCCGCATGGCTTTTTATCCCCCGGGTAGGGTGATAAAATATGTTTTTTTGTTGTTTGGGTGAACTCTCTCTTTACAATGAGAGACTTTAACAACACTTATTTGATCTGCGTGGGCAAACCATGTGACTGTCTGTACAGTGAATGTTCCTAACACTTCTTTTGTTTGGTCTGTTGTTTTGTCTTTTGTCAGCATTAAATTGAGATTTGAAAGATTTTGTCAGAAATTTGTACACTACTATTTTCCGTAACAATCTGAACACTGTGTTTTTATTATTCTCCAGACAATAACTGCAATTTGTTCCACAGGACGACAATGACAGCACTTCGAATGAAGGGATCTTTGTATCCAAGATTGTGGAGAAAGGTCCGGCGGACAAGGAAGGAGGCCTTCAAATCCACGACAGAATAATAGAGGTATGTGGCCCACACTGTTATGTTTCATATGGAGGGGGAGATAAACAGAAGTTGATGTACTGTATATGGTGAAGTTGGATTATATGACAGCTGCTGTCTGCCCCATAAAGATGACGACACTGAAGAAGCACGAAACCATCACTCAATATTTACGTTCCTGTGACTTCGGAAAATTAAACTCTGGCTGAAAGCAGCAAATGTGACACATCGAATGAGCATCTATGTTTTGGGCATTTATTTCAGCTCAAGGAAATAAATCCTGCAGACAGCTAAAGTTTCAACCAATACTTCTACCAATCAACACTCCGGCGAAAGCTTTGTTAAGTGGGGCATCACTGCAGATAGACCGAGATAAACCTGAGGCGAGGCTGTCTGTCTTTTGCTGAGTGAGAAAGAGGCCTGTGTTCGCTTCCTAGCTGACAAATCCCTTATGACAGAGCTGCCGCGTAGCATCCTCCTCTCACCCTTAAACAGAATCTTGTGTGGAAAGGCCAGCTCACCCTGAGGTCAACTTGAGGGATGCGTTGAAAATCTCAACATCACAAAGGTTGCTTTTATAAAACAGTTGTCAACCTGAATCTTGCACAATGGCTGCATTGAACGGAGAGGTTTGTGTGGATTACAAGTGTGTATTACCGCCTGCCGCAAGATGACAAATATGGTTTGTCGCAGGCTTTATTGTCAAACCTCAGTGAAATTGCCCTGGAGCATTTTGACCAGCACATTGCTCACAGAGATGTTTGTGGAAAGTGTTAACAAGAAAAGAAGACTCCAACATCTGGACTGTGTTGATGACTATAGCCTGTCCATTCATGCAGTCAATACAAAAATGCCGCAAGTCCTCTGGTGTAAGCCTCACGCTGTGGTTCTAAATAGTGTGGTTTTAAGTATGGCAACACCATAACTAAAATGTGACATGTTAGTGCTCAATTATAATGTCTTCAAGGAACACAATCAAGTGTCAGAAAGTTCTTTGCAACTTGAGATTTGTCAAGCTCCACTCACAAAGGGCAGGTTGAACCAGCAATTTACTCGTATGACGAGCAAAGAGAGATTAGCTCATATGTCACATGAGCGTGTACGAGTGGAGCTCAAGTGTGTGTCTTTGCATGCATCTGCAGTGTCTGTTTTTATGAGCTTTTGTGCATGTGTTTGCCTGGGCGTGTGTGAAAGCTGGGGAATCACATTAACGGGCCAGATGTTGCTGCATTTGGTTACTTGAGAGGATATCTCGTGTAGGATTTTGTGTTAAGATAGACATTCACCCTTTATTGAGTTTTTTTCAAAAAAAGAGAGAGCATGGATTTTGCTTTAGGATAATGCTGCACTTGTGTCTGTCTTGTTTTTCTTGTTATTGTGGGTGAAGTCACAAAATCACTCCAATGAGGACAACACATGAGCAGAGAGGACGCAAAGAGCCTAAGGAGGTAGCAAAGCACCCTATTAAGTGACTTTTTCTTTTCAAGAGGTGAGGGATTACTAGACAAAAAGCAACCAAATAAATCATTCAGCCATTGAAAAAGAAATGTATAGACAGTTCAGAGTTGCTGTTCCACATTGGCGCTTCTCATCGGATGGGAAACCTGATAGCGGAGGTGGTTCATATTTCCAATTCTCCCTCTTTGTTAGCTGGTTAAAGCAAAAAAAGAAAAAGTCCCATGTCATGATTTTTCAGACCACAATAAGAAATGCAGTGTCATAACGGCATGTTTGCAGCTGTGTGGGTTGCATCTTTGACCTCGGGTGATTGGGTCTGTGAACTCTGTGGTCTACGGTGGTGAATCAAAGGAACTTAATCCCAGGCGCCCAAAGGCAGTTTCATGTTCATGTTTTGAACTTGTGGGTTGAAAGACAACAGCTCGTAACTCTGTCCTATTTAGCATCCTGTGTGGGATGCTGTGCGATAGAAAAGCAGAAGCCTTCAGATCTGGTTTCTCATCACACCTCTCAGGAAGTGTTTTTTTTTTTTTTTTTTTTTCAGGCAAATACTGAATGACATCAGTGTGTCCACACATAACTGTTGAAATCGTTTTAGTTCAAGGTTGATGATATTTGCAGGGAGATATTCTGAAAGTACACTACATCTACTTAAGGACACCATAGGTGCTTTGAGAATGATGCGATTAGGGTTGCAGCTAACAATTGCTTTCAACTGTCAATCTGTTGATTATTTTTAGATTCATCTTTTTCAATCTTACATTCTGCTCAAAAGTTCCTCGAACCCAAGGTTATTTCTTCAAATTCCTTTTGAAGACATTTTTTATTTTTATTTTTTTATCTTCGAATTAGCTTTTCTCAGACTAACAGCCCAAAACTTAAAAATATTCAATTTGTAAGGTTAAAAAAAGATAAAAGCAGCAAGGCTCCTGGAAGACTGCAACAGTAAATCTATTTTTGCCCGACAGCTGAATTAAATGAAAAATTGATTACAAAAACGATTGTGAATTTTTTGTTGAAAACTATTATTTGACTAAGCAATTAATTAAATAGTCGTCTCAGCACTAGTTGTGATGGTAAAATGCAATCTAAAATGTTTAGCTCAAATCAGCTCTTGTCAGTTGAAGCTGAGAAGTTGAGGAAGAGAGAGAACAGAGAGAGAGAGAGAAGCTGAGGTGTTGGCTCCATTTTTTTTTCTTAACATTCTGTCAACCACCTTCTTGTGTTAACTGTTTCTCCTTGTTTTAAAGCTGCAGTGATTTCTTTTTTGTGGGCAGCGGAGCAAACTGAAAACAATACACTGTCAGATTATCATTTATAAAGGTGGTATTATAAATGTGTCAACAAACAGTTGAATTGAACTGAATTGAGTAGAATTTAAGTCTATTATTCTCTCTCCGCCTGGCTTTACTTTGGTTGCTTGGATTGCTAAGACATGCCACTTTGTTCACTAGTTTATGGCAGTGTTGGTTGGTGCTGGACAGGAAGCGTATAGTGGGTTTATCTGAACTTTTAGCTGAAAACAGCTGCCTGTTGCTGTTAGAAGTACATGATGACGGTGAACTTGTGGGCCGGAAAACCAAAACAGTGAGCTAAAAGAGGCCAAAAAGCTCCATGATGGGAAGTGCAGAGTTGGTTGGTAATTCTCAGGGGTTGTGTCACTATGAGCAACTTTATTGACATCACCCACCTCATTTGACCCCCTTTCAGTTTAAAGATATTGATTGATGCACCTTTTATAGATAAAAGTCCAACACATATAATCTTTTAATTCGTAGCATCACTGCCCTCATTTTCCATATCGGTGAAAAGGAAACATTTTGTCTTTTTCTCTTACCAGAACATCTTTTTCTCACATGCAATCTGGCTTACAAGCCCACAGAGGTGATCATTTTGACAGACATTCACAAGGCACAGCATAACGGCGCTATGGAGATCAACAGCTCTGCAAAAGGACAATCATGTTACACTGAGCAGTGAAAAGCACGTTCACCGGAGGAGGCAGAAAACCACAGCCGCGGAGTTGTTTTCTGCTTCGCCCGTAGCCGAGGTGTTAGTTCCAGTAAGTCTATATGGATGTAACATGTACATGATGATCCACGGCTCGTCCTTCTATAACAGGCTCTTAGCGGGGGAGTGTGATAGCAGATGGCTGTCCTCTAACTGAGCTACAGGCTGGTATGAATCAGTACATGAATGCCTCCTTGTTCAGCCAGACATTTTTCTCATAAAAACCTCGAGCTGTGTTTGCTTTCGCTAGCCCCGCTGCAAGCTGAAAAATCTTAGCACTCTGGTCAGGATCTGCCTGTGTTTGCCACCGTTATTTGATGAATAAGTTCTGATTCAGTGTTACAGTGCGATTGGTCTGGTGTTGAGGGCTCTACTCTGCAGCCCCGGCTTACTCTCTCCTCGTGTTTTCAGATAGCTGATTGATTGCGTAATTACGTGTTATTTAGAAAATGTTTACAGTATAAATGTAACCCCACTATTTCTCTCTTCAGGGTCACTTCACATTGAGCAATGCTGGAACTCCAGCAAGAGTTAGTCGCTGTGTAATTTCCAACAAAAGTGACCTTCCACTTTCTTCAAGCCTCTTTGCTTGTGCAATACCACTAAGCCAATGTCACAATCCCAGAATGGCTGCGCCTGAGCTCTCAGAGTGAAGGGGATGTTTTCTGTGTGGGCTTGCGAGTGTGAAAATAGGAAGAGAATGGAGACGCCTGGGCTGCTGTTGTAAATGTCGCCTCGTAAATCCTCGGCAAACATTCTTAGGTCGCAGAGGGTGAACAGCAACAACTACTTTAAAATAAACTGACATTGGGAGAAGCCAGTTCTAATATGGAGGACGAGGCTGCATGTGTGTTTTTGGATGGCGATGGGGGGGCCAGCGGGCAGGAATGTGTTCCAGCTAAGACAATGTTTATATAAATATACTGGATGCCGTTTGATTTGAAAAGTTGAGATCGGAGGGCTAAAATTCAACAGAACGACCTTTTCATTATAGCTGCTCGATGCAACACGGCATCTTAAAACGTGGAGCAAAAATACCAAGCATGTTCATGCCAGCACCGTTTTGTAACAGATGATGAAAGTTGGATTAGCTGGCAGTTACCTCTGTTCATTTAACCTGTTTGAGATGCATAATGTATTTTAGCGTGATTAGCTCGAGGAAGAGCAGGAGGAGTGTGGTGGAAAAATGCCAGGGGTCACAATCAAGCGTGTCTGAAATGCAAAATAGGCTGCTCTAAATACAGCTACTTTATTAGCAAAGGATATAAAATTGAACACCCATCCTGGGACTTCGTAACGCACTACGCCCAGATCAGTTTTATTGTGTTTGACACAACCTGTTCCCTGGACCATGTTGCTTCAGCTTATTCTAATTATCAAAGAATTGATGTGCTTTTGGCCTTGTGGCTGAAGTGAACTCCACTGTATATGTTTAAAACTTGAGGAAAAAATTATTTTATCTCATTAGTACTGCAAAGTAATACATTTTATCTTCAACTGCCAACAGTCATTTCTTTTCTATATTTAAAATATGCAACTGTGACACTTCTTGAGACAGCACATCTGCAGTTTCTAACTTGTCACTAACTGTATGAGTTGCGAGGTTACCCACAGTGAGCCACTAAACACCTCAAACCTCCCCACAGTTACTTAAGTATCAAGTCACAAGGCCAGAGGCAGCTTAAAACCCAGCCAGATAGCACTTAGCAGTGACTGACAGATATGTGAAGTGAGCTGTGTTGGAGGCGGGTCTGAAGCATGCACGTCAATGAGCCTTTATTCCTTTTTGGTGTCCAGGCCACCGTCCAAGGCAAGAAGGAGGGAGATATTTAAACAATTTTGGGAAAAATTGGAAGCAAAACGCTGCCTTTTGCTGCAAATTAGCTGCGTAACTTTTTCCTTTAGACATTGCAGATATTATTCTGATCCCTGGAACGGCTGTGGTGACAAAAAAGGTTTCATTATAGTTGGTCCACTAAGTGTTCACTAATGGTCTTTATGCATTTTATGGCATGTTGTACAACGCTGAGTGTAATTTTACTCCAACACTTTAACTGTGGGTAAACGCTAAATGAAATTGAATACTTGATGACTCTACTGATGCCTTCTGGAGTCCACATAATGTCACTGAATCTGACAGAAGTTTTCATGACCAAAGAAAGGCGTGTTTAACATGTCATCAGACATCCTTGAGAAAAATTGTCAGATTACCTCTGAATTGTGTTATTGACAAGACCCCTCTGTCACTAATAAGTTGTCACAGCACATGCCATCCTCAGCAGGACATGTGCCAAAAGTTCCTCAGGCGTTATTTCTGACCCGGAGGGCTATGAGGAACAGACATAGAAGCTATTTCCCTAAGGGGGATCACATGTTGTTTGGCATTCTGAGGCAAGAAGCAGGCCTTTGTCAGACTCTTTATTGGATTTTGGCCCCTGTGCAGGCAGTGTGTTTATTCCCCAGATGGGCAAGCTGAATGTGGCCCCGCACTGTTTCTCCTGTCTGGCCCTAGACAGGATGAATCCACCCCAGGCTAAGCAGGCCAATCCTGCGAGCCACATTCCTGTGCCCCGTGGTCCAGCTGAGGCAGGAGAAGGACATTAAATCAAATCTAACTTTAAAGAGTCCATAATCAGCTTCTGGTGGTAGCCGCTGCCCTATGCAGAGCTGGTTTTAAGAAGTGAGGACAAGCACACCTTTGTTTTCCACTGCTCTATATGGGTGGAGAGAAAAAAAAAAAGATTTTTAAGATGTGGAGTCGTCTCAGTCTAGTGATGGTGTGAGGTGAGCTTATGCCTCGCTCCAGCCAGAAGGCAGCTTTTGTCTCTGTCCCTCACCACACACAGAATATTGTATTTTCCACTCAGCTTAAGCAGCCTGTGTCCTCAAAGGCAGGCCGGCGCTTGATGATTTTTGTGGAGACGTACAGTCTGCGCCTACTGTAAATGTGTTTGCTCTGCTCCAACACAGTCTCGCCCGGCTCCTTGTTCACTGTAGCTAGTGGGTTAATTTATGGCTCCTAAAAGGTTTAAAGGGGGCAGAAATAGACAGGTGTAATTAAGGCTAATTTTCCTGCCAATCAATCACAGGCCTTGTGTAAATGGATCAGTAACAATCGGCTCAAGTTGCTCTGCCAGCTGCTTCTTATGTCAGCCCCTGACCCCCAAGCACAGACTGCCCACCGACTCCTAATTAACTACCCTCAATTAAACCCTAATAGGCTGATTAACAGACCCTTAGTTGCGCTGTAATGGCCCGTCGTTTCCTCCCAGTGCCCCCCTGAAATGCATCTCGACTGCAGCATGTTAATCACCGCCCACTCTCTCTCTGCCTCTCTCTATCTCTGTTCTTACCAATCTCCCCTTCTCTCTCTGTCTCTCTCCCCTCCCCTTTCATATTATCTCTCTGCAGCAGTGCTGATGAGACTGGCTGAGCAAACTTAACACAAGTGTGTTTCCATCTGGTTGAATTCCTGAGAAATAAAGTTTGGAGCCAGTTTTAGATGATTAGTTGACACACAGATAATCACATTAAAAAGGAATGCACTTACCTAACTTATACGCATTTCCAAAAAGTATGTGATAGGAGCATATCATTTTCCATCTCCTGTTGTGTGATCAGTTTAAGATTTGCATAATATTTTTTTTTAACAAATGCCTTGTGTGCCTTGGAATTTGTACAAAACCGTTAGAACAAACAGTAAAATTGCCCATTTGTTTAATGGCAAAGTGACAAAATAATAACTTTTGAAAGAACATCTACTAAATGCACTGAAGTCCTCCTGTGAATCTGGCCATGGAATAGTTAAGTATTCAGTTCCCTATACACTTTCTATATATACTTTATATTAGAAAATACCAATATCTTTCTGCCAAAATGACAACAATCTATCCACATACCAAGAAACCCTATGTGAGGCTGAGAAACTCTACCACAGTTTAATATATGCATCAATACTGTAGTCTACGCCAGGCTTCTGTTCAGCAGCACCAAAAATAGCACAGCACGTCAATGCAGCTTTTCCAATATTTGAGATGATCACAGTAGAAATCTCAAGGGAACAAAACAGAAATAGGAAACAGTGGCACAGTCCTAAAACCATCAGCCTAATGAAAGCGTTGACAGTTTTCAACGAATGTGTGCTCCATTGTGTCGACCACAGTTTAAAAACTCTGCGTTACTACATTTAAGAAGTTGTAAATCTTTCTGCTGGGTTTCTGCTGCAGAGGAGCCAGAAATCTTGCTCATCTCTGTCAGGGCTTTAGGGAGAGTCAGCAGAAATGACTCGAGACTGTAAAATACTTCACCATGGTAGTTCTGTCAAATAAACCAAGAGTGCTTAACATTAGGCCTATATAGAGGTAGTTTATTCCACTTAGAGCTGATAGATAAAGGCATTATGGCAAACATAAAAACTAAATGGGCACTGGTGATTGAGGGAATGCTCCATGCGGCAAATCAATTAAGTGGATAAACAGCCTGCAAAGCCTCAGCAGTCGACTTAAACATAAATCACAAGATGCTGACATGAATGCAGCTTTGTTTGTAAAAATTTTATTATTTCATTTTATGGGAAACTTGTTTTTATTATAGAAATTCAGTTGAACAATGCCTACTGTTGTATCTTTTTTGACACAACAACTGGACTCCCATGATTCTGTTTTATGGCCAGTTATAAGAATTATGATGTTTCATGGAGGGACTTTGCTGTTTTATTACACAGATTCCATCTCTCACTTGTTGGCGGCAGACTGTGACACGTGTATTTCTTTCGATGGAAATGGCTATAGGCTGACAGTGATTTAAACTTGGTTTGTGTGGCATTGTGTGATCCAGCATCAGTCCCTCAGCAGATTATAGGCTATAGATTTCCATCATCAATCAAAGTGCCAGAGTACGCTTGTCTTCATCTCATATGGAACCATTACAGTTGTTGCTCCAGTGAGATGATGAAGTGGACTTCATTTCTTTTCCCACAGCTCAGTATGACTTTAATCTCAACTCGCTGTTAATCATGTAGAGTAGGTTTGGCTCTTTTTTTTTTTTTTTTTTTTTTTTGCAGACTGACGTCACCAATGCAACAGAAAAGTTCCCCAAAAAAGTTTTTCAGCCTTTTCTATGCTTCCCCAGCTCTGTCTGCCCTTAGGTCTCAATATATTCTATTCTGAAACACTGTCTGATCTGGACTTCTAAAAACATGAACCTCAATATTTCCTCAGAGCTTAAGAAAGTGCAAGACTGATGATCAACAAGGGCAGGAGGGTAATAAAAAGGACTTCAGGGTCAGAGCTAATGATTTTAGCATTAATGCTCGATGCTTCCTAGTGTTCAGCTACTTTACATTCTCAGCGAGGTGAAGGGACGTGCCTCAGGTTGCTGCCGTCGCTGTAGAGCAGGCGATGACGGCCGCACAACGCATGATGAATGTGGCGTTGGCGAGCTCTGCGGTCCATTCAGCAGCGTGGTACACTCAGTCTCAACTAAATGCAAATGAATCCGACCAGCCGAGTGAGTTTGGGTCATAAATCTCCCATCAAATTGTCGGAGTAGACGTTTAAGATCAAATTTAAATAAAGATTTAGCCATTGCATCGCCCATTTGTTCCCACAAATCTTTTCAGAAGCAGTGAGCCTGTGTGAGGGCTGTGATGTTTTTGCAGCAAGAACCACATAATTTGCAATGAGGGAAGGTTCATCCAGTGTCCTGTTGGCAGCGTTTTTATACTGTTATACTGCATTTTATTTGTTTAAGAGACAGGTACAAAAGTTCTCCTGATCTGAAGCTAATCCTCATTTGTTATTAAAATAAGGGGAGTCCATCAATTGATTGTGGTCCCTAACTTCTTCTTTTCTGAAGTACATCCAGGCTATTTGCTTAAATTCAACTGAAGTCTTCAAAAAAAAGCCCATCAAATTTGCTTATTTAAATTTGCTTGAATGGGTGACGTTTGCCTGTACTTCCCTGACTTTTCTAAAAGGTATTGCTCCTTCACATCTTAAGTGCCATTCTGACCTTCAGAACAAGTCTGAAACTGTTCTTAGGGGAGCCTAAATTAGCCGGCATACACTGTAGTGCTGCTGCCAGCAGATGTTAGGTTTCATTTTGTTAGGCTCCATTAGGACTTAACAGATGCAAAACACACAGGGTTGACATCACCGTACATAATTGTCCCTCCTGTACATGACAGATGTTCAGTAATATCTAAGCTAATTGGAATACATCAACACACATTTTCTTCAAAGAACTATTGCACATGTGTCTTAACGTGACATATTATGTACAGCAGTCCCGCAGTGCGAATTTGAAACGCGCACCTGCTGTTTTTCCACTTTAAAATTTGAGCACCCACTCTGTGTTGTGAATGGTGTTAGCTGCTCGTCGTATTCACCAGCTCTTTGGTTTGCTACCGTGGTTCAATTGGCAGTGATGAGCCCCAGCTAAGAAGTGCAAGCCAGGTGTCTCTTATCAAAATGTTTTCTTCACTCTACCAACTAATCCTGACGACACATCCCTCTTCAGACTCGCCACCTCTCCCGTTCTCCCCAGCCGCTCTTGAGGAGGCTTCGAGCCCCCCTCCATTCACCAGCCAACTGGTGGAACTGGTGGCTGCTGCGCTGTCTTTTCTCATGCAAATGTGTGCAAATAGAAAACATTGTTCATCAGCGTGGTTCTCCGTCTCTGTTACGCGGCTTTGCTCTGGCCTTTCTCTTGTTCCCCTGAGAGAGATGTTCCCTTTCAAGTGTTACCTCTCTTTCTCATTCAAGACTTCCTCTTCCCTTTTTGACAAACAGTCTGGAGGAATGGCCAGAGCCGGCACATTGAGCAGGCTTTTCAGCTCTCAGGCATAGGGAGAAAAAGAGAGAGAGATGTTGTGCAGGCGCCTCCCTCAGACATCCCTACTCATGTCTTATTTTTTCTCCCTCCCCTCAGAGGATGAGTTATTCTATAGTGGGAAGTAAAGTGTACTTTCTCTCAATACTCCTCTTTCTCTGACAATATACAGGTGCTCTCCCTGCACCTGCACACTTCTCTGTCCTCTCACTCCACCTGCATATATATGCAGTGATATACAGTCATAGCTTTTCCTTTTTCCCGTCACTGAATATTTGTAGACATTTAAAGAAGCCACTATATTTTTTGGTTTTGAATCACACTATCCGGAGCCCGCCTGTGAGTAGCTGTTCAGTTATGCAGCGAAAAGACGGAATAATTTTCTGAATTTCAGCACGAGCTCACAGTTTTATTAAAGAGTTTTATCAAAAGCACATGTTTAATAACTTGTCTTCACGCTGATCCACCGTGCATTTTGTCCTCTCCTTTAAAATGGTACACCTTGTACCTGGGGTTGAATAGGTTGTGTCCACAAATTCCTGTAGATTATGACACACGATAGTGCTTAGGCCAAGAAAATAACTGGCAGGCTCAGGAGAAGCCCAGGACCACCGGCTGAGAGCACAGAGCCCTGCGCCAAGATCAACGCCAAGGTGTCAATAAAGATACCTTTACTCCGCGCTGACAGAGGGGCGCTTTGATTAGAACCTCAGCGAGAATATGTAGCATTTAATCAGAGAGGTGCGCCAGCGGACACACAGTGGCAGCCATTTTGTCTGCATCTTGGAATGAGATCCAAGGAGATTTCCCCCCTTCTTCTCTCTGTATTCCAGCGGAGCGCTCGCCGTGATTGATATGTGCAGGTGGTAAAGGATATCCCCCTGAGTAAGAGTTCCCAGCTCACTTGAAAGAGAATATTTTCCCTCCTTGCCATCTTATGAAAACAGAAGTCTCAAAGCAGAAAGCAGGCCAGGAAAAGAAAAAGTGTAATTTAACGTCTAATGTCTCTAACGTCATGCCTATCCTGGCTGGACAATAGGCCTTTGTGAGGCCATTGTAGGCTCTTTTTTAACGCTCATAATGCCCTAAGCCCAGTTGCTTTGGACTTACTTTTAAATAGAAGGAAATTAAGCCCTTTTGTCAATGCACTTTCCACACTCCCTTCTCCTGCGACGGTTTACCCTGAAAATAAATGGAGGGAGACTGCGAGTGCCAAGAGGGAAGATGGAAAATTATTGCAGGGTAAGGCAGGGAGCCTTTTCTCCTGCAGAGTGCTGAGGTGTTCTGGTTTATTTGTGCATCTGTAAAAGTCAGGGAAGAGTCCATATGGGCTGAAAAGATTTTGTCAGATTCTTGGAGAATATAGAACTCAGGTGCCATCATGTGTATGGCACAGAAATGAGGTTTTAAGCTCTGGTTGTGGTCCACATAAGACTGAATGTGGCTGTTTGCACCGAGTATTTGATTTAATTTGTTCTTTTCTCTTTGAATGTCTTTTAGGGTTAAGGGTCATGGTTAGGGTTAATGTTACCCCAGCAAACCCTTTCTGAATTCTTGACTTCTGCCCTGTCTGGCTTTGCTAAACACAAGGTCGCCGCTGTATCTCAGATACGACCTAGATTTGCACCAGATATCCATTTCTCTTTTGTTTTCATATCGTATGGCATCATCTAGCCTTATTCTGCCAGGACACGCACTCTTGGTGATAACAGAACAAAAACACAACGTGGAAAATATGAGAGCTCAGGAATCCAGCCACCTGAAGCAGGGCTGATATAGATAAAGCAGAATTGGGCTGCAATAAGGGGAAAATGGCATCACTCTGTTTGACTTTAAACTTTATTTGACTTTATCCCAGAATTTCTGTCTCCTATTTGCCTCAATAATGAGAGAAAGAATATGAATTTCATCATTTTTTTCTGTTGTCTTTTTCAAGGCCTGAATAGGATTATGAACGGATATATACGGACACCACGGATGCGTTCTGTTTATAATACTTTCTGGAGGACGCACATGCACGGATGCATTTCATAGCTTGTTGTAGAGTACTGACACAACAAATTGATGGACGCAGATGTCCACACAGAGCGTATACCCTCTGATGACGAGATTTATGTAACATGGACCCTAGTGGACCTTCGCACACTCGCAGACGCGGAAAGTATAATTTCAGATTTAGAGAGAGAGCCTTGTTGTGAACGAACAAGGCTGGTTTTAACACTGTGGCCTCTCTGCTCTCTAGCCATGCTATATCAGGCCAACAGCTGCTGTCCCTCAGCAAAGGCATGCTGACTGCCAGGGCTTGGCTTCCACACACACTGGTTCTTACACAAGGCCCTTTATTTTTGGGCTTATGACTTAGAAAAAAAATACCCTAAGCTGTATCTTGGATTTTATTAGTAGAAGAAATAAAAACATTTATTCATGTCTGAAAACCTTGAGTGTCTGGATAAGCTATAGGGTTTGCTGTGCCGCATAGCTGCCGTCTTACCCTGGAGTTGCAGATTTAAACAAGGTATCTCAGGTAAAGGGTGTACGTTGTGCTCCACGACTCAAATTCCTTGAATTGGAGCCAAAGAAATCTAAGCCCTCTCCTTGCTGTCTCGTGGCGCATCAAGACAAGACCTTTATCTGATTTTTGGAGAGTTCGACTTGTTGCTGTGTGAACACTGCTGCGGCAGCTCAGTCTGTTCACAGACAACAGCCTCGACAACATGGGGTGAATGCCGCCGGGGCCACCCAGAACAAACTCCTCTACATTTGTTGAACCAGATCCATGACCAGAATTTTTCTGTTAGCATTTTTATATTGACTTTTTTTGTTTGTGCTACAACTTGCCTTCACTTTCAAAAAGCTACTACATTTGATGGATGCAGGAATCATTTCGAACATTATCACCACGTGTTAAGCTTGATGTGAAAATAAGAACCACATGCCTGGCCATTTTCTGTACATAAATGTATAGGTTGAAGAAAATGAAAGCTGCTCTGTCTCATCTGGACCTCCTCCCAGTCCCTTACCTCCAAGTAGCTGACCTGCTCCTGCAGACAAACCACAACCGCAGCACATAATACTGACAAACTCTCCTGCCCCCAGAAAAGTATTTCGCCTCCTGCAAGAAACATTTCCACTTCCAGAACTCACATAATTCAAACAATAATTAGGAAATGTTCATGGCACTCACTAGCCCTAAGTTCACGTTTCAGGTAGGGGTTAGAAGGAGAAGTGGTTCCAGACTGTTAATGTCTGTCACAGCAGAGTCAAAGCCCTGTGATTATTTTGGTGCAAAGGTCCAAATAAACCCCGTGTGGGTCACAACCTTACTGATCTGAACCAAATGTGCTGCGCTTTGCGACCTTTGTTGCAAGGCTTAGCATGCAGAGTGGCTAAATGTGAGCGACAGTAGATGATTTTTTTTTTCACCAAGGCTGTCTAAGCAGAACATTCAAACAGTGACAACATGGATCCTCACAGGCCCGGCTTTATCCGCACATGAGTTTGTTTGCACAACATCATTTGTCAGGGTGTCATCAGGCAGGTTTTTAGACAAATATACAAATCCTTACTTGAGCCAACCTTTTGATGGCTCCTTCAAAATGTGTCTAGACAAATGCCTCACTCATCGATCACTATGCATTTGCAAGTGGACTTGGTTTTCATCTCACCCGCAGCCGTATTAAAAGTGTAGACATCAGCATGTATGTTACACATCCATTCAAGTGGGCAAACACAGTTCATTATCGTGGGATTTCTTTGAAGGGCGAGTGATTCATCAAGTGGTGAAAGTCAACACTTTCAAACATGTTCAAAGCCCAAAGGAGTATGTCTCAGCTATCTCCCTGCTTTTCTAACGCTGAACAATTTACATGGCCCTCGAAATCCAGTCAATATTTATGTAAGCATATACATTAGGGGCAGGCCGACGGAGCTCTGATCAAACGTCTCTTTCATCTGTGACCTTCCTCTGACTCGGCTCACAGAAGCCTCTAACCAGGCTGGGGGTAATCAGATGTCAGGCTGGGTGTTCGCCAGGGAACAGTTTCATACATGGGGGCCAAAGCTTTTTGCACATCCCCCCCTGTGGCCTACCTAGTTGACTGCCCTCAACTTATCACTTCACTCTGACACATTGCAGTGACACAAGTTAAATTCCTCTCAGTGTCCAGCACCTAACAGGGAGTGGAGGATGGGGCAGGATCGAATGGTTGAAATCCGTTGAGAACTCATAGTTCTGCCAGTGTATTTCAGTGTGGCCACAAAATGCTCCTAAATCAATTTCAACTTTCAACTAGATCATGTATTGCCTCCCATACAATGCCTGTAAGTAGTATGTCTCGGCACTTGAAGCTGACTTAGGTCTTTTTCTGTTCTTTAACTGTACAATCCATTCTCGTCTAAGAATAGCTAAGACATGGCTATGCAGGATTGGAAAAACAAATCTTCACCTTTTCGTGTTGAGAAGAGCATGCCAACACTATGAGGTCAAGGGCTATAAAACGGCCACCACTGGCACCGGTATGGCAAGAGCTAATTATAAGATCTCACAGAAAGCTCATATCTTAACACTCCATGTTTACAGACTAGAAACTATTAACTTTGCTATTAAAATCACTGGAAATGTTTTCTCAGATGTTTTTGCGCTCATTTGTCTGACTGAAAAAACAAGATCACCCTCGTTCATAAACGACCGCCGTGGTTATGTGTCTTCGTTCTGTTTGAGCCTCGCTTGGCTGTGTTTTGTGGCCCATGAATAAAATTACATGATGCAGAAACTCTAGGGGGCCAGACTGGAGACTCCACTCACTCAGCGGTGAGGGCCGGTGAAATAACTCTCCTGGTTCCCCTTTTCCAAGAGGATTCTGTGCCATTGTGCTGAAATGACAAGTAGCTGCTCCTGACTTTGAAAGCCTCAGATTCGCTCTGTCTCTCAGCCTTCAGTGTCTCTTTTAGTGTTTTCTCAGATGGTTCTCTCCTCATCTTGAGCACACATTTGTTCTCTCTTCCCCCCAACCTCTGATTAATCAAGTATGACTCTCCGAGGAAAAAATGCAACTCAGTGGTTTTGATGCTCCGTTTCTTGTCGGTGTGTCCAAATGTGGAATGCTTGGAGCTAAATATTAAGTCTGGACTTGGGTGGGGGGGGGGAGTGAATGTCATCCTGTTAGAGTGTCCATCGTGAATAGCTTCTTTGTAATCTCACATTCAAGCTGCTGTTGCGAATCATTCAGAATTACACAGTAAAACTAAGGACACTGTGTTCGAACTTGACAGACACATGACATGCACGTTAAAAAGTACACCTTGGTAATGAAGTGCAGCGTAGTGGGAGTTTCCCAGCATGTGTCTGTGGGCTAGCACCTCAGGACTCTCCATAAAGCTCACTGTTTTGCATACTGTGGGAACGAAAAGTCAACATGCGTGCGAGAGGTTCAAGTGCCAAAGAGAAGGTTCATTTGGGGAGAAACACTGCTCAGCTGCATATCATTTACATCGCTTAAACGGGGATTAGGGTAATCTTCAACTCGCATCACCTGGCTGTAGTGTCACCTTGCTTCCCTTGTTGTCGTGTCTCCTGAGGAAACCGTTACATGGGCTTTCACAGCTGAGCGAGCTGTTTGTCCAGCTCCTACACAGAGAGTAAAAGTCAACTGGGAGAGTAAAACTGCTCTCCCCTCATCACAAGAACAAGATTCATCCAGCTGGAACCAGAGGAGGAACGCTCGCCCACAAACACATGATTCACTTTAGTCAATTAGCCTGTTAGTCCAACAAAGCTTTTTATACCTCCTCAAAAATATCTTTTGTGCTGTTCATTCTGTAAATCATAAACAAGCATGTCTTAAAGGAGAAGCCCAGGGCCTTGACAGAGGAATGAGGTAGTGGATATGTCAGGAGGAAGTGATCAAGAAAACCCAAAGCCCAAGAGGACTAAACTCAGAGCTGAGATCCAGCAGCACCTGAGACAAATTATAAATTATTCAGAGTGGAATCAATGATAAGAACACAAACCTTTCTCTTTCTCTTGGACACATTTATAGCCTGTGCCATTTAGCCATAAACCATGAACTGTGTATATAAAATCAAGTTTTTGCTTCGGTGCCAAGTCTTGCTGCCAAAACCTTAGCATGTCAACTTTAATTACTCATTTGTCCACATCTTAACCCCAGGGTAGTGCAGTATGGAAATAATGTGGCAAGGCATGCTGGAGGAATGCATATTTTAGTAATATTTGTTTTTATGAAACTATAAAGAAGGCTGTGTGTGTGACTCAGGTTTGTAGGATTTGTTAGTTTAGAACACCGTGCTCAGTATGGGAGATTGGACACGGTGCTAGAAGGGCAATGGCAGAAATGAGTCTTATTTCAAATGGCACTTGTCTCCTGTGATAATGTTACCGACCTGCTTGAAGTTTCTGCAATGGAGCAAACTCAGTGCATGTGGGATATCACTACTTTTGGCATATATTTTCATCAGCTGAAACAATGGGGAGAGAGTGCTTTTTGCAGAGCATAGAGAGGACACTCACTCACATGTTGTTCTTTGTTAACATATTAAAAGTAGTTTTGGAGGAGGAAACAAGGAAACAAAGTGAGATCTGACACCTCACACGGGTTGCGGCGCTGGCTCAAGATGTTGGCTGCTCGTTCAGAACAGGAACAGGTTATTTTGAGGTGCAACATTTCTGCTGCGAAGGTTTGTGCTAAATGGGCAAGTTGCACACTGATTAGCAAGTGTGACATCACCAGCTTGTCAAGTCTGTACAAAGATTGTGTTGAGGTGTTGAAAGGAGCTTTGTATACTGTAAAACAAGAAGGGACAAAAGCGGGGATGGTGTATGTCTGGTCTCTGCAGAGGAGGCTTGAGAAAACATCCCTGTACACTTTCCCATATGGAGCACAGAAAAAAAAGGCTACAGAACCATATTGGCAGAAGAAAATATGAAGGAGACAAAGAGGGGAGTGGAATTAAAACAGGATCTCCCTATTCCTGCTGGTTAATTCAAAAGCCCGGAGGCAGCCTGCTGGATCCCTGTCTGCTGTATTGCTCTAAGGGGCAGATCCCTCCAGTTCTGCTTATCTAAGCACATCCAGTCTGGTCCAGTTTTTGACCCACTGCTCACCCCAATGTTTTCTCCTTTGAGCTGGATGTGTGGTCCATTGTGAGTGTGGTTAAAGGCTGGCAGCACAGGGACCACCAAAGTGAAGGGAATGCCCAGTGGTCTCTATCAGTAGGGGAGACCAGTCAGATTTCCATTAGTAGCAGGTATGTCGTGAATATTTAAAGGTACCTTGTGGAGCTTTCTTCTTCTTTCAGTCAGTTCAGTTCAGTCTTGTTTGCAATGTTCTGTGTCATATAGTCTAACTGTGAAAAAGTGTGTGTTGTTCATAATTTCCTGCTGAACCTTGTCTTTATGTTTTAAGGCATGCACTACACAATTATGTGTATCCTTCATATGCACGCCTGTTCACGATTATGGTTGCCCTGGTGTACATGTTAATTGAGCATGAGATACAAATGGACAGGTCCCGCTCATCAAAGTTGTCAAAACTCCACAGGGTTCCTTTAAGCCACACTACGGCATTAAAAAAGCATTGAAATAAACAGATTATATCGTCCTAAATCAAACACGGGTCTGCTGAAAAAAGGTGTTTTATCTCTGCTAATTGAAGTGTGCATTACTTGACATATCGTGTACTTCCTAAGCCCGAAGCCTTCTATACTTGATTTCCATGATAATGTCCATGCTTGTATATTTTGGTCATTATTGGATCTTAACACGTCAGCATTGAACTTGGCAAGGTTACGCTCATGCTCTATGACAAATCTGCAGCCACATTCATTTTCTTCCAGCTCACATGCTGACTCATCCACAGCCTCCACAGCTCTGGAAAGGAGCAGCTGGAAGGGAGGGGGCTTGCATGTCACAAACACATTATTAATGTGTGTGTGTAGAGCAACACTAATACTGCCAAAAGAGATCTCAGTTACCACTAAGTCCATATCCTTGATGTGTCGGTTGGATCTCTTTATAGTTTTGAATAATGAGCCTGGGACTAATGGATGGTGTGGGAAAATAGTCATGTTCTGTTGCCTATCCAAACATCGGTTTTCAAACTAGATAAGCTATAAGTGTTCATATTTCATCAGTTGGATGTCAGTGTTATTGTTAAGTTCCTGTGATATCAGGACCTGGTGTTATTGGAAAAGAAACACCTTGGCATGAAGTGAAAGAAGTTAAATTTTTACAAGATTCTTTAAAGAGATCTGCTTTCAGAAGTGTTTCCCAATTTTCACTCCAATTTTATTTACTAGTTTGCCTCTCACTGCTTTTCGGAGCACTTTAGCGCCGTAACAACTGCTTTGGTTGTACAAACAGCTGCACACAAGACACAGCTTCGAAATATTTTGCATTGATGGTTTGCCAGTGTAGAAATTGAATCTCAAATTTAGTCTTATGTCGCCCATTTTTTTCAGAATAGTTCCCATGATAAAAGAGAATAATGAAAGAAAATTGGGGTTGTTACCAGCTGCTGAGTGTGTGTGTGTGTCACCCTCCATGCTCCCCCAAATCAAGTCATCAGTCCCCGGCTCATATTGGCCACGGTGATGACACAGGCCCATATGACACCATACCAGCCTCTGATATGCTTTTTGTCCACAGAACAAGAGAATGTTATTCCACACATTCCTGAGCGGAGCCTCTGTTCTCTCGGGATGACCTTCAACTTATCTCTCCATCAGAGCACGTCTGGGAGGGAGAGGAGTGGTGGGACAAGGGGGTGGAGGGGGGTAGGGGTGAGGGTTGCATTCTCACACACACACAAGCACACACACACTCAAAGAACTGGTCTAGCTTGTTGGCAAGCGAAGAAACCCCACAGGACTGGCTCTGTGTTATTCTGCCGGACTGTTTTTGTGTTCGAGTCTTTAGCTGTGAGGAATTAAATTTTCTTTGTGCGTGTGTTCTTGGGTTTTCATCTTTGTGAGAGCCAGTTTGAGCTTTAGACCTTCAGAGTCAGGAAGTTTTGTGAAATGAAGTCATTTTGGCCGGTTCCCACTTCTGCGAGGCTCTATTTTAGGACTAAGCCTTCAGTTTAGAGCTCAATTTACATTTAGCGTTACTGTAGAATAGGGAATTAATTTGATTATTATTGCAAAGAACATTTTGCAATTATTAAGGTCAGCATCAGCCAAGACAAGAAAGCTCTCACATCATGATGTAATATTTTTGTCTCAAAATGGTGGAGGTGGCTCCTGTGGACAACTATCTCAACTTTCATTCTGGTCTCTCTGGTTGCTCCAGGCTTCCCGCACAGGAAGCTGACTTGAGAACGTGGTGGTGTTTGCCAAGGTTGTTGCTCCACAGTAATATCACCGCTCAGTCCAGTCCCCCACCCACCCACCCACAGTAGAAGAGGGTCCTGACAGTTACCGCATGTACTGCTGTAGATCAGGTTCTGGTGGTTTCAGTGGCTCTGTGCACTCACGCACACGTCTGACTGGAGAGGAAACAGCCCTGGCGTCCCCGCTCCAACCTCTCAACTTCAGGCTTCCACTTTCATACTCAAAATGTCAGCTTCACTTTATTAAGTCATTTCAGCCCCACAGGATCCAAGCGCAGCACTAAATCTGTCACTCGTCCGCAACGCAGGCCAAGAAAGCATTGAGCTCTGTTGCGAGAATATTGCCTCTTGTCACGGTAATGGAGTCATTTTGAAGGGGTGAATCAAGGTGGGGAGACTGCTGCTGGCCTCGGCTCTGAAGGGTTTGACTTGCCAATCTGATCTGGTATCTGTTTTTCTGTTGCTATTATCTGATATCACAGAGTATGTTCTGCTTTAACTATGTGCTTGACCGACACAATTACACAAGACTTACTGCAGCTGGATTATCTCCGTCCAACCGGAGCGAATGAGTAAAAGCGTGCAGATTGATGAGACAGTAAATATGCATCAGAACACAATTCTCACAAGTACGTTAGTGGCATGGCTGTGGAGATGACAATGCCAATGTGTCGGCTGGTCGGTCAGTTAATAACTTTGGTCCTCCACTTTGGTCCAGACTGCCATTATTGGATGGATTGCACAAACATTCTTGATCCCCAGAGGATGAATCAGCACCACAGGCAGGTCATAGTTGTCACACAATGAGTGAAATATTTTAAGATATAGTTTTGCATGGACATTCATGGTTCCCAGACAATATCCTTAAGTTTTCGTCTCGCTCCAGCATCAGATCAAATTTCAGTTTTGTGCAGTACTTTAGTTTATGACATTCAGCCTCGGTTGTGTTTTGTGCTAAGTGCTAATTCAATTCATGAATGCTAACATCCTAAACTAAGATAGTGAACTTTTTAAACTCAATACCTGCTAAACATCAGCATGTTAACATTATCATTGCGAGCATATTGATGTAGCTCAAAGCAGTGTCATGCACAGCTGCTAGCGTGGTTATAGACTTTTACAACTGCAACAGCTGCAACTACCAGTTATTGCCATTATAAATGTATATCATTTTTTTGTTATTTTTTCTATTTTGGAGTATTTGCATAGTTTACAAAATGGGAACAACACCCCTCGCAACTCCCCAGGTGCAACCTAAATCGGAAAAACAATTTACTATTATACAAAACAGAAAAAAGCTTCAAATCCTCACAGTTAAGAAGTTGGAAGTATGATGTTTGACATTTTTGCTTGACAAATGACCAATTAATCGATTATCAGAATAGTTCAGCACTTTGTGTTGTGCAGCTCAGTTTGATAATGTTAGGCCACCATCTTCAGGCGATGCTTTGCCTTGTGTTCTTGTTGTTTCATACCACCACTCCAGCTGATTGCTCTGCACTCCCAGCAACACTTGCACAAATTACACCTGCAAAAACAAAGTTGCCTAAGAACAATTTTGCTGATATGTGTTCATATTTAGTTTATGTTGGGGATAGCAGCAGTTCAGTGGGGAGTTGTGAAAAGCACATTATGCTCAACACATCATTAGCTGTCTGGATGCATGTGGAATTCTTTGTGGAGATAAACTAGAGTAGCTGCACAGATGCCATCCTCATCAATGTAAATAACCGAATAGATAAGAGTGTTACAGCTTCCACGCATAACTATGTCTACTTAGGTTGAAGTGTGTGTGCCACTGTGTGTGAGTTTGTGTGTGAGGGTCTAACTAAAGCCCTGTGGACTTTTCACATAACTACCTCTTACGGCCCCGTAAAGCCTGATAGTCTAACTCCACAGGGCTAATTGGAGAATGTGTGTCTATGTGCCTGCCTGCAGCCGAGGTCGCAGGGTGTCATAACCCAGCTAATCAACATCAACTGCTTGCAAATTACCAACACATGCTGCCTCGTTCGTGCAGGGTGTGGGCCTGAGTTTGGTGCGAGAGGTGGGGACTGACTCATGAGCGTTCTTCAGTGCAGGAGTGTTTTGGCTGAGATGCAATCAATATCCTTTTTATTTTTGATTGTTAGCGCTAATGGCTTATGATTTCAGCCACTCCCATTTTTGCACTGTTATTTAAAAAAAAAAAGCCAAAGTGTACTTAATCGACGGATTTCTTTCCTCCAAAAACTTGACAGGATCAATTTGAAAGACTTTGTTTTGATTCTGCAAGATCTGCCGTAGTGCAGATAAAAACAGTTTCCTACTCCTCTCAGTAGAGCGGCACAGCTCAGAAGAGGCCCATTGCCATTTAACATTATACAGTGATGAGTCCCAGAGCACATTACACATTTGTCAAAACCATGAACAGCTAGTAGCTCTGAGCTCTCTGGGTAGTGCTCTGCCTACTGAAAGCTGCCCAGATGGCTACTTCACTACCACCAGAAAATCTGATTTGGAGGTGACTCAGCTCTGAAGTTAGTGGATTTAAGCACAATTTACACTGCTGCCTGCTACTGTGTAAGGTAGAGAGGGGCTTTTTGTATGTAGCACAGTCCTCAGCGGTGGTGGACCTACTGAAAACCACACAGTTCCCAGAATGCTTCTCAACTCCTCTCGTAATTAGCTCCTCATAGTTTCAGGCATGATTTAGGTCTGGACCAAAAATCCCCATTCCCCCACCGGAGACTATAAATCTGCTTAAAGCCGGCCCAGTCGAGGCTCGGGCAGCTCGCCGAGGTCCGCGTACTGTCGTTGTGTTTACGTCCGCACAGACAAGCCGTTCTAATTTCATTAGCAGAGTATGTATACAGCCTCTGTTCCGCCCTCTGTCAATCTGCCTGAAAACAACATGCAAATGAAGCACTGCATCTTCTCAGGAGTGTTGTTGATTTAGAGAGCTTCTGATTTAGGTACTGTAGCAGGCAGCCATGTTAAACTTGGCAGTGCAGGGCTGTGCTGAGCTGTGTGCTGGGCCGGGGGAGTGGCTGACTGAGTTAAAGCTTGCTTCAGCATCCAGCTGGAGCTGAGCTCATCTCCCTGGTCTGACTCAGGCCTGAGCGAAGAAGCAGATGATGTTGTGTGTGTGTGTGTGTGTGTGTGTGTGTGTGTGTGTGGGATTGGACCAGGGAGAGGTGTATTTACAGACATCATTAATATCTCCCTGCCCTGTGTGGTCACATTGTTGGACTTAGACATCATCAGTCAGATGAAGGAGAGCGATGTTTAGTGGCTCTAGTAATGACCTAAATCTCTTTTAGTGTTTTTAAAACTGTCCCTTCAAATTATGCTCATAACTACAAACCAAACTCGAGCACACTTAGTATTGCTGCCGCTTGCTCAAATCTTAACTCTTTTCGTCTCCTCCTGTAAATGGAGACAGTTTAAAGACCCTGAAAACCTTGTATGTCTTAATCAGATTCTTACTATAAGTGATGGGTCCTGACATTAAAAGAGAATTTTCTGCGAAAGTTGAAACAACTCTGGTCATCTATACATTTCTGTATATTTGTTTTTGTCACTGCTTTACTCACTGGTTTGAAATGGGCAGGCCATGTGGGCGGGCAAAATTTAAAAATATAATTCTGATGACACTTGATGTATAGTTTGCTTGTGTTGCCAGAGAGACACCACTGTCAATCAAATCTGATCAAACTACACCCAAACATTCCTGATGACGCTGATTAACACCAGCACAAGTGGAAAAGAGTCAGCGAACTGACCCAGAAATGACAATCACACAACAATGTCCACTCAAAGTTTTCTAACATGAGCTAACATTAGTCACTGGTCATACCAGGCCAATTAAGGCTGTAGCAGCAAAACTCTAGAGGGTATTAAACTGTACAAGTGCGTGATTTATTGACTATTAATTCAACTTTCTATCTGTAATTGGAAGAATTTTGCAAGTAGTTTCAAAAGTTTCTGTTCTTTTAAAAGTCACCTTAAGAAGCCTTGCTTTAAAACCTGACAGCGACATGACATTTATGTGTGACATTAGCGTGACGTCTGAGTGCTGTTCTGTTTTTGGTCCAGGCCTTGGCGGGACAACTCACAATTTGTGCCCACCCACTAACAGGTGCCACTACTATTCTCAGTGTACACAGCTCCATCATGATCAGGCTTGCATGTTACAGCGGAGCACTCGATCAGTCCCTGGGTGTGATTTTGTCATTTTCAGACGTCAGTTATCTCCCTTGGATCCTGAAATTACAAGTCTGCATCTGATTCGCACGCTCTCGGCCTGGCATTGATACCTCACCTCGAAAGAGGAGCTGTATATCAGCCTTTAATTTGGCATGAGCGAAACCGATCTGTTTTATCGCCACGCTTGGACGGCGTGAGGTGTCAAAGCAATCAGTGTTGGTGGAAACTAATAGCATTGATGAGCACATAGGCGTGTAACTTCATCTCCAGCCTGCACATGCCCTCATGTGGATTTACACTGATAGCCACCTGCATAAACTAGTGCTAAGTGCGTTAAAAAAAATACATATATATCCAAAAGGCAGTGTGATGGCTCATAAACAGTCTTTATTAATAGCCGGCTCTTTCAGATGTCGGTATTCCATTTGCACTGGGAGCAACCAGGAGGTATTCTGGGTAGTTTGCCTCCTAAAACACTGGCATGCTGTTCACTCCGTAGTGCAGACATATAAACCTTCTCTTCTACCGCCCAGCTATGTGTTTATCCTGGATTAGGTCATTTGTATCCTTACACCTTGGAGGCCTGCTTTTAGCAGCGAGGCTGAAAGTGAGAGAGGGCTCTGTCTAAACGATTGAAGAATTTTCTCCTCTAGATTGTTGCACAGCGAAAGAGACGGCGTGTGGTTGCTCTCTCCCATCGCAGCTCAGGTTCTACTTGTGTTGTTTGTTTATGCCATGCCATGAGTGACGTGCCACTCACATCCAAACATCCTGCATGTGACACGGGGTTTTAATTATGAAAAGTCGTAGCTGCCTTTTTTATGTACACACTGTTTTCCCAACTGTGTGTGCCTCTCTGCCTACCTTCATGCCTGCTTGTGTGTATCTAAGTGTGTGTGTGGTTTACTCTTAAAGGCCCACATTCATCCAGTGAGGCCCAGTGGTGGCAAGCAGCTCTCCAAGTGTACAACAGAGCGCCTGTTGTGTGTTGTCTGTAGCTGCGTCAGCTCCTTTAGGAGAGACGTTAAAAAATGCCTCGGTCAAGAATCCAGTTTCTGTATGCAACATTTAGTCCTCCCTAAGCTTGGATTCTGATGGTACTGAGTCAATCATGAGCAATTTGAATGACGTTTGCACAGACTGGCTAAAAGCCCTTAGAAAATAATGGTGCTTGTTTTGAAGGACATTTTCAGCCTTAAAGAGGCTTTTATTGTTTTAAAAACCCGTCTCACCAGTGATCCCTGCTACCAAGCCTCAGGAAAAGAATGAAAACAGCATCTCAGCTGATTTAATCTGCATGGCCAGTATGCGATCATTTCCATGAGTGATTAGATTAAGCTGACATCTCATTTACGATGTTTACATGTTTGGAAGTAGCTACAAGATCCTGGTCATATTTTAAAAAGCCTCTGCCAAAACTTATCATCGATCTCTCATTTACTGTTACAAGACCCTGATCTGTTATTGCGGCATAGATGCCAGTTGTCACCACTTGCCATGTTGTCAAAAAACCTGAAGGTAATCTAAATAAATCTAATTATTTACACAACCACGGAAAATCAAAGACGCAGCAGAAAGTGTGATGTTTTTAATCAGGGTGTGTTTACAGTGATAATGACCTTACTTAGATTAAAGCCCCGACATGACAATCACTGTAATTGCCTTGAAGATGCAGTACATAATTGCTCTAATTTTTTGGAAACTGGGACACTGGAAAACTCACACTGTGGCAAGCACCTTCACAAAATACACACTTTTCATGCCTGGAGAGTGAGTCCATATGAAGGTGAGAGAGTGTCTATCAGCAGAATCATCCATCTGGCTGGATTCAATTTGCAAAGTCCCAACCAGGACATAACACAGTTTTGGCCGCCCCATATAAAGTAAAGCGAGACATTATTTATTGAGACATTTTTTTTCTGTTTTGAGTTTTCCTCGGCCTCAGGAAACATCACATAACTTGATGTAAAATGTCTGGCTACACGCTGCTCTGTCAGCCTGCTGCAGCTATATCTTAATTTGGTCAGATCGTTCATAAAATGGCTGACGTTCGAGGCAGGGAAGAGAAAGCGGGAGGGGAGACTGATGGACAAAGGCAAGAGGAAAATAAACAAAGGAGGAAAAGTAAGCAAGGCTGTGCTACTTTCCATTTCTAAGGCCAGGGGAAGATGTGAGCGTGCTGCCAGAGAAAAATCTTGCATCATTTCAGCTTGGATTGACTTGTAAAATCTGAGTTTTTCATAAAACAAGAAACCTGCCTGTAGACTTCACATGCTTGAAAAATTCCCCCAATGCAAACTTATTTTAGGAACTTCTTTGAGTCAAGTGACATTTTCTTAATACAAGTGGAGTCATCTGACTTCCTCTGCATCGGGCATAGGGGAATTATCTGTCCCTTGCCACACAATTTTTTCAAAGTAGAATTCTGTGAGAAGGGACTGGATATGAAAAAAAATCAACTCCGTAAGACATTGTTACATTGCATATCACATTTTCTACAAACTTATGCATTATTCAGAAAAATGTTGCCTCTGTCCTTAATCAGATTAAGATCAGATGATTTGAATGCATGCAGACCTCGTCAGCACTCATACGCGGTGCCTCTGAATTTGCAGCTCCTCCAGTTTTCCGTCGTTGTTGCTGTTTTTTTACACGAGCAGTTTTTCCCATTCTTCTTCCCCCAGGTCCCATAGGTTTGATTTGTATTATATCTCCCAAATCCGCAGCTCGCTACGATGGCATAACTCTTCATGATGGCTGGATTTGGACTAAAGCTGCTGTCAGAACAGGATATCTTGCTAATGTGTTGAGCAGGCCCTGTCCCGGCACAAGAGAGGAACAGAGACATAGTAGGTGGAAGAGAAAGAGAGGAAGAGAAAAGGGCAGATGAGAACAGAATAGAAAATGAGAATTTAGAAATACAGTGACAAAGTCTTCATTGGGTTTGAAGTGGCTGGAGTGTAGAAGATGAAATTTGTCTGAGGTGTCGATGCTTTGATCTCAGTAAATTATGTTCGGACAGTGCGCCTGGTTCTTCTCCCCCCCATCTCTCTTTCCTTTCTCTCCACCTCTCTTTGAGCGAGTGAACTGGCCTGACAACAGTGCACAGCTGCACCCACAGCTGTGTGTCGGTCCACAGCAGACCCTGCTCTTTATCAGCTTGATTGGTCACATCTGGCATCATTACTTCCACCTTGGGGTTGTCCAGAATGGAGAAGGGAGGGGGGGGCAGGGTATTGGTGGACAGGGGTGGGTCGGGGTTGGAGTGGGCTCCTGGGGGCCTAACACTGGATGTAAGGCTTTAGCTAAAAGCAACATGGCTGTGTTTGTGTTTGCTGGCCAGGCCCCCGGTTTGTGTTTTTGCCCCCTGTGCCCTCGAGGTCTTCTAGCACACTGGGCTCGAAAATTGTTCATTGCAACACTATTTCTTTACTCAGAGGTGTCTTCTGCTGGGGTCTGATACACAGAGTGTTGGGGGAAATTGCCAATTGCTCAACTTGTTAAGTGATGGGAACACAGAAGCTGAAATGATCTTTGTCTGTGGTAGATATCTCGTGCTCTGTGCTAACTAGTTATGCTTTACTGAATTAAATGTGCCTGTAGCACTAAGTGTCAAATACAGCTGAGTGCCAAAAATACATGGAATGCTTTCTTAGATTAGATTTGTACTCTTCTTCTTCTGCAGATCACAAAGGACATGCTGTAGCCTCAGCTATCCACACTTATTTTGAGCCTTTGCCTTGCTTTTAATATTTGGAAATGATTACATTGACTTAACAAATGGACATAATATGAAAGTAAACAGGAAGTAACATATCCGTCAAAAAGCTGGCATCAATTGTCTGGATTCTGACTCTTGTTCAGTTTGTCCAGTCTGATCAGGTAAATCCTAATTTTTCACATTATAGACTGCACGTTTAGGCAGTGTTGTTATATGGCTGCCTCTGTTCAAATGTTAGATATCTTGACGAACATTAGAGAAGATCGACTTCATTTATTAAAGGGATTAGTAGGAAAGCACAAGTCCAAGTTAAGCAATTAGAGCACCAAAACTAAAAAATGTCTTTGTCTTTGGCTTCAGTGCTCCAATACTTGTGCTGAGTGATTTATGATTTATTGTTGACAATAAGAATCTGTAGCATCTCTACAAAGAATATGGAAAACTTTCAAGTGCCGGGTCAGATTCATTGTCTTGTTTCCCTATTCTTTGATCAAACACTTCCTGATTTGAATCAAAATTTTAGACTGTATTGTCTTTGTAGCCCGAACCATAATGCATTTTTTAGGCTGTTACCAATACTGATATTTGAGAGCTTTGTTTTTAAATAAATAAATGCATCACATAATCATTTCTGATATATCGCCTGAGTTATTTATCAGTCTAGCTTTTTTTGTTCAAAGAACAAAACTGTTTTGCAGAGAAATATGATTATATTTCTCAAAGTTAAATGTGGAAAAAGTGCAGATTTCGTATTTGTAATGAAACTGTGGTCGTAAGTACTAGTATCAAGTCATTTCAAAGGATACTTTACACTAACTTTATGTTGCTGTGGTTTGTAATTTATATTTTAAATGAGTGAAATTAGAACTTGTGGCAAGTCTCGAAACTCTGAGAGAGTCTGTTAAAATTAAGATGAAATATGGTGCAAGAATAACAAAAGCAGGAGACTACTTGCTTTGTTTATGTGGGAAATAACTTTCCTTTGACATAAGCCTCTGACATAGGCTTCTCTCATCCTCCCTCACACAAGAGTTTCTTCATTTCTGCAGCAGCCTAACCATACCTCACACCCTTTGAGACACAGAATCTTTATTTTCCACCATCTCCATTTCCTTTTTTCCCTCTTACACCACTTGTAGTTGAACTCGGCCCCCGCGGTGAAGTGCCAGCAGCTTGCTGCTACCATAGAGCGCCCTGGAAGTCTCTGTCACTGCGAAGCCGCCTAGAAGCAGTAAAAACACAGCCAGTGACAAATAAGATCAAGACTGTTGTACACACACGGAGTAGCGTGTTACATGGAGGCTAAGTAACAAAGGGTTTTTAAGCCTCCGATCGCTGCGTAGCCAGCGCTAATTCGCTGCACATGTGCTGAGTAGTATCCCTCCGGCTCTTCAGCGGCGGAGTTTGCGATCCAGATGCAGATACAAGGCTCTGAACTGAGCTGACCTCTCCATGGCACAAGGATCTGCATCAGGGACTCGTGCCCGACTGTGATCACTGTGAAAGTGTTACTGGCAGGAGCAGCGCCGATGACGTGCTGCTCAGGTTAAAAAACGCCACCCACGCAAATGGTGACTGTACATCAGGTATCATCGATGGCTAGGTGGTGAGTGAAGGTTGTTCTGTCTCTAAATCGCTTTCTCTTTTCTCTGGGAGGACATGAAGTGAACCCCCAACCCCCACCACCCCCCCGGAGGAACCAGTTTCCTGCCATGCCTCCATGCTGAAATCAGATCCCAGCGTCGCTCAGGCCTTGTTTTTCTTGGCAAGGGCCGCACACAGACACTCACACAGCACTGAGGCTCCTGACCATTTTCACCCACCATCGCTACCTCTCTTTTTCCCCCCCTCACTCCTTCTCTCCACCTCTGCTCTCGTCTTCATAAATTTACAAGGAAACAAGGACTTTATCTGCTTTTCCCCCAAACCAGTTTTCACACTACCAGAGCGTGAATGTTTGACAGATAAAGCTGTGTGCGATGGCTCACAGTGGGGGGAGCGTTGAAAAAGTTGTGATGAGGATAGATGCTAGACTTGCATGCTTCTCCAGCCATTTTGGGGCTGTAATTTGAGCCCGACCCGTTCAGCCAGCACATATTTTAATGACATTTAAACATCTCCAGATGTAATTTGAAAAAGGTCCAAACAAATGCCTCATGAGGCTTTTAAGATGATATTTTCCTCTCTGCAACAGACCGATGCATCATGTTTTAGAGATAAGTTCTACAGTAAAGTTGCTCTCTTTCTCTGACACTGAAAAACCCAAAACTTCTCAAAGGCCTGTCTTTGTTGAGCAGGGCAGCATTCCACTGAGTTCGTGCAGAGGATTTTTTTTTTTTTACTTCCTCCAGTTTGGAGCTTTACCATCCCTTCGGCTTGACAGAATGTGAGTGATGCAAAGTAAGCGCATTGTTTTCCAGCGCAGCTCTGCGGCTTGTGGGAACAGGGTTGTAAAGAGGGTTTGAATGACAGAAGCGTGGACTCTGGTCAGTCTGCTCATTGTCGTCTGCTGTTTACATGCCTTTGGCCCTCACACCACTGCCATGGCCTGAGGCAGTTTAACTGCAATCCTATGAGTTAGTGCTGTCTGTTGAAAAGGTGCTCTGTTTCGGGGCCCGGCGGTGTGGAGGAGCACCGAGTGTGTGTGCTTTTCATGGATGGGTACACAAGGCTTGCATTCCCCCAGCCTGTCTGCTTGTGTTTGTGTAGTTATGTGTGTGTACGCACACATGTGCGGGGCAAGGAGGGGGAGTGCTACAACAACAAACTGGGTTCATCAGTGACATTAAACAGTCCCATATTTTAGGAAAAAGGCAAACAGAACTGGCTGTTGCGCTGCATTTGCTCTTACTACAAGTGCATGAAAGTCAGCCGAGTGCTTCAATGCATCACCCTCCCCACAAGGGCATTAAATCCAGAATCGAAGGCATTGATGGAAGTTTAGTTATCTCAGGCCATTAACTCTCCACCTCCCTCTGTCTTCCTTCCCCTCTTACCTACAACAGAGCACAAATGAAACCCATATGCCAGTCGTGTGAGTTACTGAATCGAAAAATGACCCTATGCTTGGATTTCCATCCGTTCCTCATGCAAGGTTTTCCACTGAGGTGCCCGTGTGCTCCAGAGAGATGGGCGGGGGAGTCGAGGCCCTCCTCCACGTCACCACTCTTCCCACCCGGTGGAAGGAGTTATCACACAATTACAGCTGTTAAAATACATATACATGCCTTGTAATGTAGCAGACATACGCTGACCACAGGCCCCTTTCCCCCCCGCCCGCCTCGCTGGAGCCATCACGTGTCCCTCCCTCTGCTCATTACGCAAGGATACAGCTGAGCCTCCTTTTTTTTCCCCTCTCTGCATTTTTTGGTCTGTGCTCCCTAATTTGATTTCGGGCTCAGCGGATGTTACAGCTTGATCTTAGCGCGTCACAATGTCTTGTTGTTGTTGTGTGTTATAAAATGTTGTTGTTTTCCCAGCTTTCCCATGGCTAGTAATTAGAGGCGTGTGATGTGTGGGCTGAAAAAGAGGGGAGGGGAGGTGAGGTGAGTCGGGATGTGATGGTGGAGATGAGGCAGGGGTTGTCTTCCCCCCACCCCCTCTGGTGTGTGTCTCTCCAGCCAAGGCCAAATTAAAAGCCTTTGCAACTTGCATTCACATTCAATTAAAAGCTCCCCTCTGTGGCCGCGGAGAAACAGCTGCAGAGACTCCACGCTGTCTGTTCTCTTCAGTTGTTGTCGAGAAGGTTGCGGCTCGTCTCCCGTCGGAGGCCCCCCTCCAAACCCCCAACACACACACACACACACAGACACACATTAGACACTAAGAGAGAGCAGCTAAGATAGCACGAGCCAAAATCACATCCAAATGTTTACATGAGAGGCGGTGTCCTTGTTTCATCGTTCCCTTATCGCTCTGGCATAATAAGGTGCAATTACAGAAAAGATAGCACAATGTGGACAACAAGCCAGCAAGAAAGGGAAGTGAGTAATAGCTTGTAAACAGATACTCTCCGGCCTGTATTCTTTGATGGAAAAAGATGTGTACCTCAAAGACCTGAATGAGCCCGTCCGCAATTATGCCTTATTTGCTGATTTGAATGCTGGTCAGACTTTCCACATCAGAAGCTCTGATAAGACATCTCGCTATTATCATTACCTCTGCTTGAACTGTTGTTTGCACACTGAAGAATCAGATGGAGAGTTGTTCATTGTTGTCTGTCCATGCTTCAGATTTTATTTTTTTTTTTTTTTTGCTCTAATTTTTCTGTGTTGTCAGAGTGAACACAAAGAAAGAAATTGGCAATGAAACCACCCTGTCTGTTTATATATACAGTGGAAATTTAGTTGGTGGTCTGGAGCTTAAGAGCATAATGTATACAGTATGTTAAGATTTTGATTTGTAGGTGGCAAGTATGCTTGCAATTTTAAACCACAGTTGCCCAAAATGAGACACGAAGAGTTAAGCACCACAAATGTCCTAGAACACATCTTTATCGACCTCATACAGTCAGTTCTTAGAATGTACTTTCACTTGCTGACATTATGAAAGGGATCCTTAAATCCCAAGACCTTTGCATGCATCAAGTCGAGTTTAGTGTTGGGTGGCCGCGTCCTCCTCCCTGAGAGGTGAGGAGAAATGATAATGCGGTCAGCCATGGCTTCCACAAGTTACTCGCTGGCTGGCTGCGAGGGCGAGGGCCGAGGCGTCGTGTCTGATCCAGCCTAAATTTAAACCTGTGGACAGACAAGTCTAGCCAGCGGCCAGCCTCATTCCAGCCGCTGATCATCCACGGTATGGTGAGAGAGAGAGAGGGAGTCAGCCTCGGGCCTTTTAAGTCTGTCCTCCTACTCCTCTCACTCCCTCCCCTGCTCTCCTTCTCTTCCCTCAGCTGTTTTCTCCTTTGCTTCCTCTTTAAACTCCAGCTTTGAAATTATACTTTATAACTTAGGCTGTGTTCTCCAGCCTCCAGACTCTCCAGAAGTGGGCGAAAAACTGTATATATTAGAGTACTTAGAGCATTGTTGAGGTGAAATATAATGCGCCAGTGGGATTCGCTTAGTATTTAATTCTTTCAGGGCTATCTTTTGGCTTTTAGAAGTTGTCATTTTTAACCAATTATCCTCAAGATTTTCCAACAAATACATCTGTCTTCTTTCAACTGCTGATGGATCTAACACAACAGTGATTCAATTTGTACAAAAACAGTTTTCATTTGCTTTTATGAACACCTGGGAGGATATTTCCCAGAAAACAGAATCCTCAGGCACATTGGAAACGATGCATTTTATAGTTTTAGCTGCAGCACAATTGGTTTGTTTGGAATACCAGTAAATAAAATGTGAAACAGCAGTGACAATCACCATGCCTGTAGAAAGAAAAGACTGCTACCAAGAAAAAATCTAAGGAACAAATGTGATGAGATGTACCAAAAGGCACCAAAGAAGCACAGTCAACCCTCTTGTCATTAGCAAATTATTGGCAGCTTGTTTCTATGTTTTGAATTTGGAGTAAATTGATAGTCATCTGACTTCAACCCAGGTAGACACAGACGATGTTGTGCTGGACATACTCGTTTGGGGTTATGATAATAGTAGTCTGTTGTTCTGGAAAATGTTGGCTCGCTCTCCCTGATGTACTTGCGCAGCCTTTCCTTATCTCTCCTCTGAATGCTTTGGCTCCTCAAGTCATGTAATAGATGGGAGAGTTTAGACGGTCTCAATGGAAGATTGGAAAAAGTTCAAAAACACATGCAGATGTTCACAGAACAGTGCTGTTATTATGTTACATTTGTCTGCTTGGGTTTTATTGCCGTGCTGAGAGTTTATGTGACAATGGAAAAAGAGCTTGGAGTGTACGCGCTCACGTGTGCCTCGTACACTCGAATGCAGCAGATTTGAGCAGAGTCCCACACGGCTTGTGCCTTCCAGGGCTGAGCTAAGCCAGCGAGGAAGCATCAGCTGGGAGCTAAACGGACCTCACGCGCCAGACAGCTCAGGGACAGACAAGATACAGTATGTTTCCATTCTGGCTCCGTCCACCTTCCTTCCCTACTTGTTTCTGTACTTCCTTCCTTTCATCCCTCTGTCTTTCCGTCCTGTCCTCCCTCTCTCGCTCTCCCTCTCTCGCTCCATTCTTCTCCTCCCTGTAATCAGGCCCCTTTGAAGTGGGCCGAGGAGACGGATTAGAGTGGGACCTGCAGGGTCTTTGACCTGGGGTGAGCCGGGGACGAGTAATTAGACAGGGAATTAAGAGGAAGCCCAGCCCCTGTCTTTGTCTCTTTCATGAATTGTGTGCATGCTGTATTGAAACCATGCGGTCACCATCCAGAGCTTTTGTTTTAGTTTTTGTTAAAAAAAACCCCAAAAAACAATACTTTCTAGCATTTTATTGTTATTAAAAGCAGTAGTAGCAGAAACAGCACTTTTTTTTTTTTACATCGTAATGAACAAAACCAATGCAATAAAATATCAAAGCAACAAAAAGTAGTGTCATTAAATATCAGAATAAAATAAATTAAAAAAATAATAAATTAGAATAATTAGAAATTAGAAAAGGAAATAAATCCTACAACCAAAAAACCACAAAATAGAACCCAAAATTGTGTTTTATGTTTCCATCCAGCAACATGACAAAAACCAATTCCTTTTTTCAGATAATGAGGATATTAATAAAAGTACTACTGAGTTTTTTCTTACAAAATGTACAGTATGATAATACCAAATACCAAATGTTTATAGTGATATAGTTTGTGAACAGAATTTAAATGGAAGAAGCATGCTCTTTTCCGTTCAGTGCCTCCTAAGTGCAGTAACAATAATAGTAACAGTGAAAAAGTGAAAGTAATGTACTCTGTAGTAGCAGCACCAGTGTTAGTAGAATAAGTAGTTGTTGTAGTAATTAACAAAATGAATAATGATAATGGTAGTTGCTGTAGTGCCACAGTTGCATCAGTATAGTGTTTGCCACCAACTTTACTCATGTGAAACCTGTACATCGGCCTGTGGTGTCTGTTTGTACAGGCTCGTTGAAGATGAGAGTTAACTGTGAAGACAGAGGAATTATGCCCATCAGCCCAACCAGCTGAGACCAGGCACTGTGTTATTAAACAGAGAGCGTCGAGAGGAGCGCCCACATGGCCAAATATGGACATCCAGTCGTCCTCTGTGTCTCCGCAAGGGAGACGAGAGTGAACCCGAACCAACTGGCCGACAAGTGACACTAAAGAAATGCACTCTAACATTCTCCATCTCTGTCTTTTGTCTTTTTTTTTTTCTCTGCAGGTAAGAAAGATTTCCTGTGCTTTAAAAGGCCTTTGTGATCCACCATGTAAGTAAAGTGTCACAATCTTAGGTCCTCTATCCTTTACCCCCTCCTTCCGCCTCCCTGACATCCCTCCCCTGTGTGTGTGTGTGTGTGTGTGTGTGTGTGTGTGTGTGTGTGTGTGTGTGTGTGTGTGTGTGTTGTGTGTGTGTGCGATATCCCCAGGATACCTGTTGTTGTGACAGGTTCTTGACTCGTGCACCATTAGGAGATAGCGTGTAAATTGTAATCTGGGAGCTCCAACTCCTTAGCCTGTGTCATGCTAATAATGCCGTGCGTCAGTCAAACCCAGCCGCTGATTGTGGGCACGAGCCGATGCTATCTCTCCTCCTTTTTCTATTGTGCAGACACCACAAAAGGAGCCATTTACCGGTGGCAATTTAGCACCAGGAGGAGAGTATCGGCTGTGCGATAATAGAGACTTAACGTGTATTGACTTACTCCTTTGCATAATCCTTAAGCTTGTGCTAAAGAGTAACTTCCAGTCGGGAGTGTGTGATTATTACAAGTTAATAGTGCAGAGGTAAACAGATGAGTGACACTGGCCGGGGGCCGTGAGCTCAGACTCTAAGAGAGAGAAGAAAAATGTCAAGAAACTAATAAAAGAACAGCTTGATCTTTATGTTGTCCATCAAAAAATATGTGTGCATTTAGACCCAGGTGTTTAGGAGAGAAGAAATTCCTTCCATTTTCTTTCTCTACAGTTCTTATTTCACTCTTTACCCAAGCTCCTTTTTGTTGTCTTGAAATGTAATTCTTCTGTTGAACCCCCCTTTTATATCACTCTGGATAAAACTGTCAGCTAAATGTCTAAAATGTAAAAGCAGCACTGTCTGTATCTGTCCAGACAGGACAGGATGCTGTAGTGAAATGAAAGAGAGGTGTGGGTGTGAGAGCTCTAGAGAAGCAGAAAGAGCGCTCAGGATCTCAGACTGAAACGCACCTCCATCAGCACACACGTTCACACACTTCCCCGTAAAAACCTATAACTCTTGCTTACATAACCCACCTGCCTTTCCCCGACCTCAGCCACATCCTGGGAGCCACAGGGGCGGAGGAGGGGTGGATGACAAGGGGTTGTTAAAGATAAGCTTGTTTACTCTGACATTGTGGGGAAGTTGTAGACATCCTTATCATTTACAATGAACTAAGTCAACAATAAAACGAGGTGAATTTTTGGCGTTGGTCACAATTTTAAGAATCTGACAATAAGAAACATAAGGAGAAATCAAGGAGAGTTAAATATTAAAGAAGTTCATATACTTCATGACATTTTCCCTCTGTTCTGTTTATTGTAATATTATATCACCACAGGACAGAAGTCAAGGCAGACAAAGTCTTTGCACAGCACAGTAGCATGGCTGCTCCAGATGTAAGGATGACGTAGTGGTGTATCGCCGTCTGAACGGTAAATCCCGATGGTACCGTGTTTGCACAACCTCAAGAGCAGAAGCGGAAATTACTGCTTTACCATGACACGTCTTTCCATTCACACCAAGGTGCCAAGTACAGAAGTGAGAGCGAGGCAGTTGTGCTGTAAAGTAAAGTACTTTTTTTTTTTTTTTAATATTCAACATCTTGACCCCTGATCTCACCACATTTCAAACCCAGGGACATTCCTCCATGACCAAATTCTACCCTTGTGTTGCCTGTGATGACTGACATCATCACTGTTTTGCCCATTAGGCTCGCCTCTCTTGAGAAGAAACAGCTGCGTCATCCAGAGACCATGTCGAGGGTGTATTTCGGTTCCTCGGTTAAATAGAACATTTGAACTCGGTTCTCTAGTGGGCCAGCCAACCCGACCGTTGGGCTTGAGGAACAGAGCATGTTGTGCAGTCTCACATTCAACCCCATTTCCCTTCCAAACCTTCATCCACTTTGGCCAGACCACACATCCTTAAACGTTGATAGTTCTGCTGGCTTGCTCATATTCTCCTTTACACACAACCACGCAGTCACGACCTCAGATAGGGATCACATTCAGCCTCGCTTGGCTGCTAACTACCCTCAATTGCATTTAGGGCTTACAACTGAGCAGAGCTTGAGGTACCCCTCAGTATTTATAAACAGTTATGATCGCATTTGCTCAATGAAATGATCTGAAATTAGTATTTTTCTGGAAGGTCAACAGAACCATGGCTGTCAAGTAGACCAAATTTGCACTGCATACTCTAAACTCGTGCTGTTTATGTGGTTTGGTGTTGGCTGGGCTGCCAGTAAAAATGCACAGTGGATGGGTTGAGCAGGAGGTTACAAAGGGCTGCAGCAGCCGTGATAAAACATCATGTGGGCTGCTGGTAAAGTGCACAGCCCGGCCCTGTGAGGACTGATAAATCCAGCCTTGTTCAGGGTGTTTTGGGCCCACAATAGGGTTGGCTAAGAAAGTCATGGTGGAATCAGAGATGCTGGCGTGCAAGTTTTGCGCTTTAAAATTATGTTGTGCCTTGTGAGGAGGCATGTAGGGCAATTGCTAAGGTTACGTGAAGACAGGAACAAACGGATGACAACTTTCAGATACAGAAAAGACAAGAAATCTCAGGTAATTTTGAAAATTCTACAAAATCTACAATTAAATTTCAAGGTGGCAAATGAGATTGAAAGAACTTTCTTATTGTTGTATTTGCTCAAATCTAGTGAATTATTTCCTTTCTAATTGGTGTGGGTAAATGAATTAGTGATAGCGGGCGAAACAGTGGAAGCTCGAGAGGCCGTGCTGGGAGAGCAATGCACCGTTATCAGACGAGAAGCGAGAGGTACGGGTGGTGATGGAAGAGGAGGCTGATGTGCCATGTGATGCAGAGAGAGGTGATAATGAGCCTTGTCTTAGCCTTCCACATTCCCCCCTCCCCAACACTGCCACGCTATCAGTGCCATCTGCCGCCCTGATTGTGCTTCATCAACAGTACCAGCACTAACTGGCTGGCAGCCCTTCCTCTCTCCTCTGGGTTGTCTCTATGAATAAGCATGTGTTCTTCATCAACCTCTCTCTTTCTAGCCATTGTATTCTTTATCAGTTTTCCTTCCTTTATTCTCTCTCTCCAAATCCCCTCAATCAGCCCGGAGTCAAGTGAAGATGCCAAAGGGGGCATTCGCTGATGAGTTGATGACTTTCACAAAGGGTCAGAGGAACAGGGATTACAGCTCTGGCTCATGATGAGCCAGCAGCTCCAGCTCATCAAGACGAATGATGGCAGCGCCTGGGCATCTGCAGATCTGGGAGGGGAGGGACATCAATGTGAAATGACAAGTCTTAACTGGCTGGCAGCATACTGACAGATCGGGCTCAAATGCCACTTTACGCTTCAAAATGGCCAAATCCAGCTTCGAGAGTCAGTGAAGCGTCTCTAGTTAAAGCCTTTTGGAAATGTATGTGGGGTCACTGGCATTTATCCGGAGAAGATCATTTGAAAATGAGCCAGGCTGTTGTAACTAAGAGATCTCGGGTTTAACAAGAGTGCCAACACAGCAAGCTGTGTAGCTTGCATTTAATTTAACCCCTTTGGACTGTAGCACAGCTGGAGGGAGCCCAGTTCAGTGGATACAAATCCTCTGTTAGTACATTGTGTAAACCCCAGGGCTGGGATTGGTCGGAGAATCCTTCACCCTATTTAAAAACCTTCATGTAGCATCTGAAGCCAGCTTTGAATCAGATGTTGCTCAAAGACAAATGCGTTTGTGTGTATGTCTGTTGTTGTTTGGCTTTATGGTGTTGTGGTGACGTGTTACAAAGATTGAAAAAATGAACAGAGACCTTTCCTGTCCTCATTGCTGTGAATTTTCATCTTAAGACCTTGTGTTAAACAAGTTAGAATTGGGATTTGTATATATAAATACTTGGTTTAAAATTGAAGTAACTTTCATTCCAACAATTTAGTATTGCATGTATATAAAGTACAGATTCACAAGAGACATATTAAAGAATGCTGATGAAGCAGAGGCCAAGATTCCTGACTTAAAGTCCATATGGGTAAGAAAATCTTTCCTTCAACCCTTTCTCCCTGGTGAATTCTCACATCTTTCAAGCTCCACAGACCTAATGTGATGGCATCATTGGCCTTACTAGTTATATTTTTTAGCTCATATTATTTTTGTATTGCTCGATATTTATATATAAAATTGCTAGATGGAATAAGAAATTTAGGTTAAAGTTGTAACCTTTAAGATTTCAGTCCTGGTTGATAGGGGGTCACTTGTGGTTATTGGTGGCGGACTCCGCCAATAACAAAGAAAATGCTTTAGTCAAATGTGCAATGGTATAAAACATTTATCTGATAAAATGAAAAACTAGGAAGGTTATTTTTTAAACATACGCCTATGAGGGCACACTGGAGTTGGGAAACGATTGTGGCCAATGGGTTCTCACAAGGACAGAAATATAATAATGTGTCTGTACATGTTTTCACATGTATATGTGGTTGAGTGTGTATGTGTTTGCTGTGCAATCCACAGGCTGCTTGTTAGTACAATGTCAGACATGTCCATCAGTAACATCCCTCGCTGGTTCGTAGGTGAGCCCAAAGCCGCAGTTGTGACGCATAGTTCACCTCTCTCTCTGTTTACCTCCTCATCCCCTATTTCTCCATCTCTGTGCTCTGGGCTTCTTCTTTTCAATTAGCTTTTCCCATCTCCCGACTTTCCCCTGCCTCCCCGTGTCTTTGCCTTAACAGCGAGTTAAACTTGATTATAAAGCATCCCCGGGTTTTACAGAGTCTTAACGCTGTTTTTTTTTTTTTAAATCCTTATTTAATGTGTATGAGCATGCAGTGGGAGAATGTTTCCTGACCTTCTCTTCCTGCCAGCTTTGGTCTGCTTTACTGAAAAACAAAAATGCAGATCAACCCGTAGTTTGTATCACACCCTCTCACACAACCCCGTGCTCTCTTTTCTTGCAGCAGCACTGCTAAACCTCAGCAGTCATGGCTGACCTTCTGTAACTGGAAAACTCAATCAAGAGTGAGAAAAGTCAAGAACAAGACTTCCCTCGTCACCTTTGGCTGTTGGCAAGGCTTTCGCTCCAATGTGAGAAATCTCATTCAATTAGTGGGTGCAAGGGCAGGATGACTGTACAGGGCTGAGTGGCATGAGGGAAAGTGAGAGGCAACGAGAACTCAAGGCCGGATGGCTCTAATCCCGATCCTCCTTATCAGCGCCGACCTCTGGGAGGCTGTGTGTGGATCTTGACCCTGTGGGGGCTCCTTTTGGGGGGGAATGCCTTTTATTCCTCTGGCTGATCGGACTTCAAAGGCAATGCAGGGAGTGCGGTCATCCTTTCTTTCATTACCAGGAGCTTTGTGCTAATCTGTGAGGGCACACCTGACGCCCCTCCCCTCTCTAAATCCCACCTTTTCCTTCCACCAGGGGGGCAAAGTGCTGTGTAATCAGGGTATAAAAGAGCCTTAATCCTCAACAGTCCGGTCGTGTACTCCTGCACCTCTACCTGAAGCCTGGATAAATTCCCGAGCTCGTTAATTTGTTAATCAAAGCTGGGTTAGAGGAAAGGCCGAGCAGGGATCAGAGGATGAGTCAGAGTAGTTGTTAGTCGGAGGGAGAGTTGACCTGTGCAGGAGTGCACGGATGACACACGGAGACACATTTAGTCACGGATTAATGAAACAGAAAGACGACGATGAAAATAGCCTGAATCATGCCGCTATGGTTTGGTTTAGATCAGTTTAGTTTGCTCAACATGATTGAGTTTTGGATTGCTGGTTTGACAAACCAAGAAAAGCATCACCTTGTGCTGTGAAAAACAGTGATGGGAATTTTTCAATATTGGTATTTTTAAAGACCAAAATTTGAATTAAAGCCTCAGTATGAATACAGCAGCATGGTGGTTTTCATTCAACCTGTGGTCCACTGTGGACAGACTTTTATAACACTCAAGGTTTCAGAGAAATGTTTGACAAAAGAGCTCTTTTATCATTCACACAGAAGTTGTAACTTGTTACTCAAAGTTAAAGAGTAACTCGTAATCGACGGCTGCAAGAGCTCCTTCAAAGAATAATAGCCCCCTGAGTGGTTTTCACTTGTTTTTCACTTTGGATCAAGGTTTGCATGCGGCAAGAAAGCAGGTGCTAATTAGACGGCATTGTGGGGTTTGTTAAGGAGCCTTTGTTATGTGAAAAGAAGGATGAGCGGAAAAACAGCAGCAACAGCAAGTGCAGAAGTCAGTGCACGTTTTTAGGTCTAGCTGGCAACTCACACAGTTACTTTCCCATTTCCTTCAAGGATATTTTCCCGATTTTTAGATTGGGGAATACTTGAGGATGAATCAACAACAGTAAGCCATAAGCCCACACGGATCTTTTCTTTTAAGCACATCAGGTCACAGGAATACAACAAGAGCAGGAGACAAGAACTTGGAAAAGAGTTTCCGCTTTTCTTTTTTCTCTAAGTCCATTGTAACAGGAAAATGAATTTCCACTAACTTCATTTTCAGCACTCTGGCTCTCAGTAGCATTAGAGTTGATTTGCCAAGGGCCTCTGGAACAGAGAATGTAACAAGAAGAGTTTGGCTTCAGAGTGCAGCTCTGGTGTGAACTGCACTCCCTGCCCCGGGCCTGTTCTCCGTACAATCCTTTCCCTGGGAATCTGTGATAGATAAAGATCGATGTGAGGGTTGGAACCATAGCCCCCGCCCCAACCTCTCACTCCAACACCCCCATTTTCCTCCTCCTCCTCAACTGCTTCTTCTCCTCCCTTTCTCTAAATCTCTATTCCTCTCCTCATGACGAGTGGTAATTACAGCAGCTCCTCGGCCTCACCGCCAGAATGAGCTGTTTACATTGGGCCACTTGCCTCTGGCTGCTGTGGCCAGCCTCTCATCCCCCATTGAGCCCAGCAGGAGCAGCCACACAGTCACCAAAAGCGCAACACAGGGCGACCCGGAGCCCGCCAGGCCCAGCTCACCCAGGCTCCCACCCAGCCACTTGTGCTCCGCCCAAAACCCCACAGAGCTCCATCAGTCATGTTCGTCAGACAACCCTCTTTTTCCTCCCCTTTCTAGTGGCAGCTCGCTACAGTTAGGATTTCCAGCCCAGCTGAGGGAAAACCATTTAATTCGTCGAAGGTTTTAGTGTAAAGAGGCAGGTCTCAGAGCCAGCAGTTCTACCACATGCTGTTTTCCTCGGTGTTTTCTGTGCCGGAGGGTTGAAGCAGAATGAAAGAACGCAATCCCCTGTGCCACTGCCGCGTACAGAGGAGGTATGTTTGTTTACACGCAGGCAGTCAGAGAGCGCTGTTTAGAGCTATGGAGCCTGCACAGGATCCTTCTAGCCGAGCTGATGATGTGTTGCGTTGGGTGGGGCTGGGGGCACCCGCCATTCTCCGGCCCTTGGACCCAGGTGCTTCCTGTCTGCCTGCTGGAAAAGTACAAATGCGCCCATGTTGGGCCAAGTCAACCATGAGCCTCGCGCCGTTGCTGCTGTTGCAATGCCCTGTGGGACCAGCAAAAGGGCTTTAAACATCCAACAGTTTTTTTTTTTCTTTCTCTACTTTTCTACTTTTCCACCTCCCACACTCTCTGCTCTTCTCTTGGACTCTTGTAATAAAAGAGATAAATTTGTCACCAACATCTGCAGAGAGAGTTAAATGTTTGCATTTCTCATCTCCTTGTGTGTGTTTCTCCCTCTTCTCAGGTGTGGCCTGTTACACCGGCAAAACAACTAGATTTCAAACTAAAGTTCTAATTTAGTCTGACAAGTGTTGTTCTGTATTTGCTTTTTTCCCCTCACACATTGTTCTCCAAAGGAGCCCTGGAGTTGTACTCAAGTAATAATCTCAAGACAAAAGAATATTTTGGCAGATGTTTTCACAAATGAGAAGGGATTTACAAGTTTTAGTGCCAGCTGTGGCACTTCTATAAAGTATTTATATGTTCCCTAAAATATGCATTTTATATGTAACTGGAGCGGTCGGCTGTTAAAAGAGCGCAGGTCAACCTGCTGGAGCTGCTTGCTCCTTGCACGCTGGGTTTTCTATCTGGATTGAGCCTCAGTTCTGTGAAGATCATTCTTGAGTCCTGTCCAGCTGGCCTTGCCCTGATCTGTAAAACACAACACTGGAGGGGCATAGCGACCCCTGGTGGCTGCAGTGTGCACTTACAACTTCAGAGCCATTTCACTCTTCAGAGCAGCGTGTCAAAAATGAGAATTCCTAGTGAAAGGAGCATGATACTGATGGTTGTTGTGAATTTTTAGTTTGATGGCTTTCGACCTTAGCTACATTCATCCCTTTGGTTTTACTAGCTGACGCCCTTTTCCCCACCTGTCATCCTTATGCTTTATGTCTGACACAAAAGCATTTAACCAACAAGCTCTGATTTATGACTCCTCTGAAAGGTGTAATTTGAGGTTTCTGCTGGAAGCCCGGAAAAAAACTGGGTGTCTCTTCGCTGTCAAATCATGCAGGGACCAGCCAGCTGTGATCACTTGCGTCCTCTCCCCTTCTGACACCCAGAGGTTCAGGCTTTTCAACCTGCGGTGAAGGGAAGAGGAGATAGAATACATTAGCAACACCTCTTGTTCTTCTCCTCCTCCTGCTCCATAGCGTGAGTCATCAGATGAGTCTGTGTGAGAGGACTAAGTGAACGGCGGTAATAACGGACAGCCCTGACGGAGGCATGGGAATACATTAGTGGCTCGTAAAAAGAGCTGATGGCACTCGTTGGCAGGCTGTTCCCCCATTGTCAGGTATTTCATTGGCTTCCCCCCTGAGGGTATCTCCACGGCTGTGGGTGCAGTTAAGGTGGTGTTTATTTCCAGGTACCTCTGTCTGCCCAGTCCGACGCCAGGAGTCTGCGTCTGCTGATAAGGCTGTGACTGGCTGGGAAGAGACAGGGACTCAAGGTTAATACCCACAGTCTGGGAGACGTTTGCTTTTGCTGTAGGGTAAAGTTGTGCATTAGAAACTTTATTCCCATTTCTGCAATTTTTACGGCAAAGCAAATTACTGCATTTCCCTACAGCCTTGTGAACTAGTTTATGGCAGGGACAGCAGCACTTAATAAGCCATAAAAGTCTTGTTAGAAATAATTCATACCATAAAAAAATTATCTCTTAAATGGCCGTTTTCTTATTTCTTTGAAAAAAAAAAAAAACCTCATTCACTACATTTTTATGTCAAATGCTGCATAATGCACTTCTATGCTGCCTAAAAACAGCAAGGACAGAACTTTACTTTAAGGTCAGAAGGGTCACACCCAGTCTGACCCTGAGAGTCATCCCACACCTTGTTGTGAGCGCTGACCTGAGCAATGACTGGCCAAGGTCAGTCACAGTTCACGTTTGTCCCTGTCCTCCTCGCTGCCACCCGTCCATGGCACTGTGTTTAGGACTTCGACCTCAGAGGTTCAGCCGGTTCACCAAATCTCCATCAGGGTCTTTCTGCGTGAGAGGGCTGGTGAATAATTACAGTTGCAGTGGGGCAGGCAACTGTGACCCACTTTCAAGTCCGCTTGCATGCCATAACTTTTATAGACATATACACTATGTGACGCACTGGAGAAAACATTTAAGACTTGAATTTTCCACCTGATTGAGTAAAGGGACTTGTGTTTGGTTCTGTGTCAGATCTAGATGTACAGATGGGCAGGGAAAGTCCTGGAGCCAGCTGTGGAAACAGAAGATAGTGAGTGAGCCAGCGAGGAAGTGAAGGGGATTTGGTGTGCAGGATCTGCACAGCTCTGCAGAGATGGAAGTTTTCATTTCCTCAGGATAGCTCTGGCTGTTTGAACAGGTGGGCCATCCCCCCTGGGGCTGTAAACGCTCCGGCCCCTCTCATGTCGTCCAGTCTGTGCTCTCTCCTGGGCGTCGCATTTTTCAGTCCACAGTACAGCTGAGCCTCTGGAGCAGGGAAGCAGCGCGAGCACAGATCTTTCCTCTCAGCTCTGTCTTTGCAGGAAAGCCCAAACAGACCCTGCACTAATGCTTTTCCAGTCGCCCTCCTGTCATTGCTGTTATTTCGGCTCCGAGCAGCTGGGCAAAGAGGCATGGAAATGCTTGTTAAAGGGGGGAAAGTGAGCATCTGAACACGCTGATTACAGGGGGTGAAGAGGGGTGAGAGCAGTGTGTTTTGGTACATTCTTTTTCTGTTTTCCCCGGGGGCATACATGCACCCAGACTGAGTCATGCTAGACTGGAGCCATGGCTCCAGCTCCCTAAGCTCCTTTCCCTCTTTTTCCTCCTACCTCTCCTCCCACTGCCGACATAAGCAGCTGGGCTCCTGAAACATCCAGACACACACACACATGTTTGAGAGGTACTTGATGGGAGGACAGAAGTAGGGACGGAGGAGTGATGAAATGCCAGAAGGAGCAGGAGCAGGAGCAGGCGGTGTGAGGCCCGCATTGAGACTGATGGTCTGCTGTAGAATCTAGCAGGTAAACACCAGTGTGGCCCCTCCTCCCCCTCAGGACAGCTCTCTGAGATTAGGCCACTTGTTGAAGCTGTTTCCACAAATTCTCAGTTTGCTAAAAGCCACACGCCCCCTCTTACACTCACTTCATGTCTGTCTCCTTGTTTATGTTTTCTCCTCCACTTCCTTTCCCTACTTTGCCGTCCCCTCTCCTCATTCCATTTGTCTTTTCCTGACTGAACATCTGTGAAAGTCATTGCACTGACTCGGTTTAACATTCGAGCAACATGAAAGCAAAACAGAAAGCTTTGAACGGTTTCAGGCTCCTTTGCTGCTCAGCATCAATGTGTTCACTCCCAGACTTTTTTTAAATATCACCAGTAGGTGGCGATATGACTCTTCAGAACTTCACTCCGAGCTCTCTTTAATAAATAATCTTTCATCCTTGCCCTTATTTGATCCCACATCCCTTCAGCAAAACAATGTCTCGTTACCGCTTTGTGTGACTTTGAAAGAAAAAAAAACCTGGATGTCTCAGACAGTTTCTCAACTGCTTGGTTTTTTTTTTCCTTTTTGGCTGCTTGTCTGCTTGTAATGAGATAGATGAATATGTATTTGAAAGTGGAGCACACACAATCCCCAAAGCTGTAGAAACGTTTGCTGTATGTGACAAGAAAAGATGGTTTGCTGTTCATCAGGGAGCCACAAAAGAGGAGGCCAGCTGTGTTTGTGGACAAATTACCCATTGGCTCTTTCACGCTGAATTATTTACAGCACAGTCTCACATAGTAGAGTATGTTTTTTTACAGCATATCTGGTGAGATCCTCACCAGGGTGGACTGCTATGGATTTTTGCTACAATTGCAGTCCAGTATATTCACCACATTTTCTGCAGTTGGAGGATTATACAAGTCTTCTGGACAACTGTATTGACAGATTTCAGAACTTTGCCTCCTCGGAGAATCCAGATGATTAACTATATAGCAGGTTTTATCATGATATAAAACCTTTTAAGGTATACTTTTCAAATCCGTAAGTATAAAGTATGATCGGATGGGAAGAAAGAGTAAATGGAGATGATGTGACAAAGGTCAGGAGAGTGGGATTATTAATTCTTCTTGGTGTCTTTTCTTTCTTGCTGTCTGTGAATGGTGTGACCTTGTGGATGTAATCCCCGAGGTGGACATCTTCTGTCCTTCTCGAATGACAACCCTGATTCCAAAAAAAGTTGGGACGCTGTGTAAAACATAAAAAACCCCAGAATGCAGTCATTTGCAAACAAAGTGTTGAACCTCTCTCCATCCTTGCTTGTGAACGACTGAGTCTTTCCAGGATGAACCTTTCATACCCAATCATGCTACTATGACATGTTACCAATGGACCTGTTTACCTGTGGAATGATCCAAACAGGTGTTTTTGGATCAGTCCACAACTTTCACAGTCTTTTGTTGCTCCTGTCCCAACTGGTTTGAAACATGTTGCTGCCATCAAATTCAGAATAAGCATAATGTTGATGAGATCAAACATTAAGTGTATTATCTTGAGTATTTATCAAAAGGGATTAGCAGATTATCACATTCAGTTTTATTTATGTTTTACGCAGTGTCTTTTTTGGAATCAGGGTTGTACATGACCTCCCTGTCAATGAGAGTAGATTGAGTGCTCACAGCTCTCCCAGGATTGTTTAGTCTGGAGTGCTGGACAGCAGCAGACCTCTCAATGTGAGGCCTTCGCTGTTCATGTGTATTTTTTCATGGGCAGAGCTGTTTGTTGTTTCCCCATCGGTAGTGGAATGTGAGTGGATGTGAATGCCAGAGAGTGTGTGTGTGTTAGAGTGCGTATGTCATGAGGGGTAGATCCTACAATCCAAATCTCAGTGCTGCATGTATTGGCAGAGGACAGCGGCTTGGGGCAGATTTGTGATGTAATCGGGAGTTAATCTCTGCCCTGTTGCTTGCTGATCAGCCCCTCAGGGCCGTCAACCCAGGCATGCATGTAAACCTCAGCCCCCAAACACACACACACCACACACACACACACACACACACACACACACACACAGTCCGTATATCTGCAGCTCTGCCATCCTTCAGCCCCTCCAACTCCCATCTGAACCAATAATCTCATTACCAAAGCGAGCGCACAAGAGAGAACAAAAGCTCCAGTTCACCTGAACCCTCGTACTCATTACACATCAAGAGCAGCATTAGAGCCCGCTGGACGGACACAATCGCATTCTCTGCCCGGCTCAGGTTGCATAACACGACTATGGTTGTAGCTGAGCTGGTTGAACAGCCACCAGAGCCGGAGCTCGAGGCCAAGCACGCTGATTTGGACGGGGTTGGATCGACTGCCCAATGAGCATCAGTTTTCATTCTCAGTTTAAGAGGAGAGAAATGGAAAACATCTGAATTAGCATTTCCTGGCACTTTCGGTCATATTTCAGCATCTGAATTCTTTTCCTGCTAATTGGAAAGGATTATCTCGGATTATTATACAGTTGAAAGGATGGCATGTCCTCAGAGGGTTAGTTGCGTTTACACAATCTTTAATCGTGGATCATTTTGATGAAAAATCTTATTCAATCATCCATTTAGTGTATAATAGCTTATGTTGTAACACGCACTCTGTTTCCTACTGATGAAGACGGATAATCTCAAGAGAGAAATCTTGAACAAATGGGACATCGCCCCTCGAGTGGAGCCCTTGACACTTTTGGGATGCAGGTTGCCATGGCGACAGTCAGAAACAGGTTGTGTTTCCTTGGCGACTGGGGTCCTGCCCAGCATGTGCATTAGCTTCATTGTTACTGTCCTCTCAGATGGTGCCTGTCACTTCATCCCATCCACACACACACACACACTTGCGTATGCCACTTTTGGGGAATTTACATAGACTTACATTAATTTTCTGAAGACTTATCCTGACTCTTACCTAACCTAAACCCTTACCCTGACCTTAACCTAACCTGAACCTTGACCTAACCCGAACCTGAACCACTGACTCAAAAATCATCTCTTCCAAATTGAGGACACGGCTTTTGTCCCCAATTGCACCAGCTGTCCCCAATTAACTGGTCTCGAAGTCTGATGTGTGTCCCCAAAAATAGCAGAAGTCATTCTATTCTTCTCAATTTCTGAAATATTTGTCTGTCTTTCTTTACCTTCATCTGTTTTTTGAGACTCTGTCCTTTTAAGGTTTTCCCTGCTCACCTGTTTCTCCCATTAGGAGCCTCAGTGCGGTGAGGCGAAGGGGAAACATCAGCATCAAAGCAGAGGGGTTAGTGAGACACCATGTCAACCATCATGTGGCTCTCAATTAGGAGCCGGAGGAGATATTGCCCTGGGATGGCTAATGACAGCCCCCTGGGACCTGGGAGAGGGAGGAGGGAGGAGACATGGGGCCAGTTTGGGTCATAAATCTAATCATCTTTTCTTTGTTTTTGGCTTGCCTGGATTTGATTTGAGCTTTTTTGTCAAAGCCAAAAGACCTGTTTTTCATACTGTCCACCCCAGTCTGCAAAATCTGTGAGTTTTGATTTCAGTTTCTTTTTTTCCTCATTTAAAGTCAGTGGTGTTCCCAGAGTTTCCTCTGCCACTGAATAAATCGGCACGCTCTACCTTAAAGAGCTGCTTACACTTAAAGAATTAAAGTGTGTTTCAGTGCAAAGCTTTCATGGTCTTGAAAGCTGCATCAGAGGATTGTTCTCCCTGACAATAATGCAATTTAAGTGGAAACACTCAGGGATGCCCCAGTCCAACTTTTTCTCCCCAATTCTGATACCTCGACTCAGGATATCAGCCAACACCGAGTCCTGTGTACCACACTGCATTGCACTCAGTGGATTAACTTTAATATAAGGTAGCATGAGGCCAGGGACTACTGTGGCACCCCAGCCTACTTTGACTGAATGAATGTAACTGAGAATGAAAATTGGCAGTAACAGAGAAACAGTATTTAATATGTACCAGATATGTTATGGCCAAGACCTGACCTGCTTAATCAGGTCAGTAATGGATGAACACTGAAACCGTGAAGCCTTTTCGGAAAAAAAATGACCATTTAAAGATGGATAATATTTACAATTTAAAATGCTAGTACATTTTAGTCAAATTCAAAATTCCCTATTGGTCAACTGTGTTTTCAATTTTCAGATTTCTGTTATGTACTGAATATTCAAAGGTAACTACAAGGGGTGATTTCCTTTCGGCCTTGTGTCAGCCACAATCCAAACTACCAACTGAAAATGCACTACATGATACGTGCTGGTCCTTTATCTGGACGTCATTAAAAGTACAAGAACAGTCTGGTTTGTAACTGGTGTTATCACAGTCAGTTCTCATGCCTGTGTTCTGCAACTGAATAATCAGTCTTGTGATCTTCAACACTAAATCAGCAAGTGTTTCCTAGTTTTCTGCCTTGCATTTTGCTTTTGTATTCAGCTTTGATCCTCAGGTTTGTTAGTGTTATTCAGCAGCCTCGATCAGTGCGATCTTCTGTCCGTGGCCGTTCACTCCGGCTGACAGCACAGCCAGCCGTGACTGGCACATAATGCCTCCTTACCTCGACCACTCAGCTGCAAAAATCAATCTTTTTTTTTCCTTGGCTGAGGAACGTCCACTGGCTCGGAAGCAGTCTGAATGATGGTCTGTTAGCTGAGAGCGGTAGATAAGGAAGAAGTCAGTGGTGGACTGAGGAAGGAGTACTTTGTAGTGAACCTTTGACAGAGACAGATGGGGCTGAAAGACCTTGGAGTGTGAGCCTTGGTGGAAAGGAAGTCCAAGTTTCTTCTGGCATAGAGAAGTGCATTTGGATACTGCAAATAGAGATTGTTTTAGCAGCAGTAAAATATTAATTAGATTATTCTTTGCTTTGGAGTTCTGTGTTTGACATATTTTAGTTGGACTGTGCTGCGCTGTAATTACCACTGAACTATTTGTACTTTTGACCATTACATCCATATATGATTGTTCAACACCTCATTTCAGAACCACGGGCATTAGTATGAAGTCGGCTCCCTCTTTGCTCCTAGAACAGCCTCCACTCTTCTGAGGCAATCCACCAAATAGTAGAACCTAGCTGCAGCCTCGAGAGCATTAATGAGGTTGGGTACCGATGCAGGGTGATAAGGCCGGTCTTAAAGTTGATGTTCCAATTCATCAAAATGTTGGATGGGGTTGGGGCTCTGTGCAGGCCAGTTCTGCAACTCCAAAAAATCATTTCTTCATGGACCTTTGCCCCTTTGTGCACAGGGGCATTATCATGAGGAAGCAAAAAGGTCCATCCCCAGACTGTTATCATAGAAAAAACACTATTCTCTAAAATATCATTGTATGTTATCATTGATTTCCCTTCATTGGAACAAAATGAATGAAATGAAGAATATTAGTACCACCACGAGGTATTGTTCTCTAGCATTACCAGCATGTTAAAGCTTTTGCTTATTCAGTAAAGTATCTCTGCATCTACTTCATAAATTGGCTCAGACTTTTGCACAGACATGAATGTAATTGGGGATTTTTCTTGTAGCACCACCATCAGATCAATGTTCAACTTTGTCTAGTACTTTTGTTCGCGACCAAGTACTCGCAAACTAACGACATCCCATCAGCCCCAGCCATTTCAACATGTAAATATCAGTATTGGACTAAAAAAAAAAAAAAAACACCCTTTGCCCGTCACATGGATTTGCTAGTACCTACAAATACAGTGAATGTAGATCAGCCAATTATGGCTTGTGAAGTGTGGCGCTAAATCCTCATAACACCTTGGAAAGTCCTGGAAACAAAAGATGTGCTCAAACAGAAGTTAACAGTTTTTTTGAAAACATGAGGATGAATGTGCTATATCAGTGCCTGGTAATAACATGAAGCTCATGTTCTTTCTTTAATTCTTGTTGTTGAAACTAGTGTTGTCCTGGTCTGTAGCATCACTCAAGGTCTTTAAGGATGCATAGGTTCATCCCTACACACTCGACTGTTGTGTTGCAGTCGCCAGCTGCTCTCCGCTTCTTATTGTTACGTGAAGGTTTTCTAGGCAGAGGGTGGGAGTCACCTGCTGGTGGGGGACTGCCCTGTGGTTGCGGACCTCTCACCTCACCCACCACTCGGAGTGTCCCCCAAGTCCCCCGGCAGACTATTTGTGTCACAGCTTGACTGACAGGTACAAAGTAACCAGTGTGTGCTCTGTGGTCCTAAACTCACCCCTGTCACTCAGCTGTCCCAGGACAATGCTCGACTGTCCCACCCGCTCGACCTGCCTCTTTGTGTCCTGATTGAATTACAGCGCAAGTGGGTTCTGTGCACTCCTGCAGTAATTGAAAACATGTGATTAAAAAAAGGCAAGGATGTGCACCGCTGAACGTGACTCCATCCAACTTGAGCGCCGGTCAAATGGGGCCTGTGAAAGGTGATATCACCATGAGGCATCCTCATTATGAAGACTTAAACGTCCCCTTTGTAGGTGTTAAGACCAGAGCCAGGATTTTTGAAGTGACTGAAGGGATTGTGACGACCTCAAAATGAAGTCATGTTCCACCAGTCGGCTGCAGACAGAGCGTGGCCTTTTAAGGTGCCTCCTCACTCTTGGCCTTGTCAGGGTGTCTGCAGGGATTCAGAAAGGCTGTTATAGCTCTTCTTGCTTGCTACTATACCGAGTGTAAGGATTTGAAAAAGGTCTACAAAGTCCAGTTGCTCTTGTTTTGTAATGCTGTTATTTATGTTGGATTTTTTGGAATACCTTTTATTTCTTTATGTTGTATTGGACCCTGGTCCAAAACAAAGTCACCTAAGATTTTCTTACACTGGCTCAGTTCAGTCCTGTCACATTGCACAATTGGAGACATTTACCTTTTCAGGAGAAAAAATATAAAAATACATAAAAATATTTTTTTTTAAAAACATAGAAAACTTTGGAAATACAGACTTCCATTATTATTAAGCATAAAAACAAATGTTTACCCTTATGTAATGACAGTGGAGTGTCAGTCTACCCACCTGTGGATGGAAAGGATACTCTTTGAACCTATGGACATCATTCATTTTATAGTGGCAATGATGAGCCAATCAACAGAAAACTAATCTGCACTGTTTTGATAATCGATCAATCATCGATCATCACAATTAATGCAAAAATGCCAAAATGCCAAAAAACTTTACCTGTCGTACATCGTAGTAACTTGAATATATTTGGCTGTCTAGTTTTCTGATGTTTAATTGGCAGAATGATGTATCTATTGATTGTGAAATTATTCAGCAGATTGATCAATAATGGACATAATCATTAGTTACTTCCCCAGTTAATTTTAGTAGGGCTATTACTAAAAATTTAATTGCTAATTATTATTTTGATTATTTTGTTTAGTCTATGAAATTTTACAAAATGGTGATTAACACCCATTAAAATTAATCAACAAAAATGATTAATGTGTTATCAAAATTGCCTGCTGACTAAATTCCTTTTGCTTATTCAACTTTTTGTTTCAGCAGGCAACCAGGTTATTGTTGTTCCTCAAATATCATCTTTCCAACTCATTCCTGTCAAGTTGGACTGAAGTGTCGTCTGTACCAGCTAACAGACACGAGTCCTTGTAAAGTGGGATAAAGGCTAGGTATCCTATTAATGGGGGGTGGGGTTATCCCTGGGCATTATTTCACACATCTATATCTGTCTGCAGTGGCCCCCTTCTGTCAAGAAGTAAACCACCAAAGGCAAAGATGATGTGTAGGTCCGCGCACACACACTCACACACTCTCAGGAGAAAGGGGGCAAGGTGCTTAATTGTTGCTTTCGGGGAGCATCCAGGCTCATGAATGTGTGCTCTGTTCTCATTACTACCCTTGATTACCTTAATCCTCCGTCTCAACTCAGGCCTGTCACACGCACCGAGGGATCTGAGAGGTCAAAGATCAAACCATCCCCCCAGTCGCTCCTAAAATCACCGTCTACTCATTAAACCACAGCCTTCTTTCTATCTTTCCCTCCTCTCCCTCTGCATGTACACCCCCAGTCTTTGCTCCCTCCATCCACCATTTCCCTCTGTCTGTTCCTCTTTTGTGTCTCTTTCCCCTTGCTCCTCTGCTCTTCTTGAGAGGGAAGATGGCTCTCTCTTCCCGTCTCTCTTAATGGACTGGCTCCTCTTAACATCACCACACCATTGTGTTTGGTAAAGGCAGCATTTGCAGAGTACTTCCGTGCAAATGAAGTTGGTATGAGATGGAAATTACAGGCTTGGGTTCCTTAAAAGCATCCCTCTATTTTTCTCCTGTTCCATTTGGAAGGGAATGGGAGACTGAATTTGCAGTTCTTGTTATTTTCAATCAAACATACTCCTTCTGAAGATGTGTTGGTGGAAACAGTGCTTGAGAAATAATATTTGGGTTAATGATGCTCAGAGCATCAAAGGAGAAGCCTGCACTTTGGGGCCATTTTCCAATTCCCGGTTTGATGTGAAGTACACTGAACCCACCGGCTGAATCAGAAATGAAATCTTTTCAACCAGTGCCTCGTATTGACATTAGTATTACGTTTTTTATTTTGGTTGTTGTCCTGGCAGCCAAGTGTGTCACCAAAATTGTAGCATATAATGTCTTTCATTTTGAAAGACACACATGCTAAAAAGGTTCATTAGGATCCACTGAGTTGTTTGGTAAAAAGCTATAATACCATTGTTTATTTGGAAAATAAACAGAAAAATCACAGCATGAACATCTTTTTGTATTTCCCATGAATCCTCTGTGCATGCTATGCATAACACTGTGACACTTGCTGAACAACGCATTAGTGCCAAATGCTTCTATTTGTATTCTAGCAAACACTTTGCACCATCGCTCCTGTACATTTATTGACACGTCACAAATTTATTTCCCATTCGGGCTAATGGCATTAGCATTTTCCTTGTTAAAAGCCCTACTATTTTGGATAATCATTGGATCAGTAGCGGAGAATGGGGCCACTGTTCATGCTTGGATTTCCTGGGAGTTGATAATTACATTTACTTTGGGCAAACCTGGTTTGTATTGTTATGAGCAGATGTGTCATGGGACGCATTTGAGTTGAGTTTGGTGAAATCCAATTCATTAAGGACTACTCATGGCTGTTTGCACCATCAGTAATGTAAAATCCTGCAATATCCAGACTGCTACTTGCTTCAAATATATAATAACAATAATGTTCTGCGTCTCACAATCTGAAATCTGGATATTCAACAGATTTCCTTATTTTTACACCAGCTGCAGTTTGAGCTTTACTGATTTTTTTTCTTTTTTAGAACAATGCAAACTTGCAAAATGTAATCTTTTAAACCCCAACCCTGTGGCTATATGGATCAGATAAAGGATAAAGAGCAAGGACAGATAAGCTGAATTCACCATATCAGTGCTGCTCAAAGACATTCTAACTTTCAAAGTGCCAGCGACAGAGAAAATGAATTTTGTAGATCGTGTAATCCGAAAGGTCAGCCTTCATCATCAAACCAGATTGTCTCAGGTATCCTGTGGGATTTCTCCGTTAATGATGATATCCGGTGTACAACTTGTCATTTCACACCTCTTAAAAATCCTGGACTAGTTAAAGAGACAGTGTTCAGTGTCACCAGCTATTTCATTAATGTTGGAGGTTTCCAATATTTGGATTAACTCAGTGCCTTTTTCTTGGATTGGGAAATATAATCAAAATGTAATCGAAATAATAATAATAACATCTTAAAAAGCCCAGAAATTAAATGGTTTGAACCATCTCTTTCTCATTTTCTCTGTATGTAGAGGTTTATCAGCCACCTATGAAGTGGTATCAAAGTGATGCTTAGAATAAGTGTCATCTGGCAGCCACTGGAGCCTGACACATCTGAAGAGGAGCAGACATGTCACTTTGAAATCACTGACCGGCTCAGCAAAAACAACAGGGAGGCTGTGAATCGGTCTTTACTGCCCATAAGGCCTCTGAGGTCACTGCCTCGGCCTGACTAATGGGCCGGGGGTCACGTAGCGAAGAGATTTACTGACTGGTCAAGACATCCAGTTAGCATCACGAGCAATTTCATCAAATTCTGGTGGAGTGCTAAAGACGTGAATGTGTGTAAAAATAATAAAATAATAACCCTCCAGGGCGGTGGACTCATTCATCACAGCTGACGTTGAGCAGTTAAACCCGGCTATTCGTCTGGGTATTGGGACATGGAGCGATGTCATTCAACATGTCAGTCACTTACCTCTCGATGACCTCAGCTCTCACTCAGAGCTTTTCATTTGCAAGAGCACTGTAATGTAATGAGATTGAGGGCTAGATACAAACCTTCAACTATAACTCACTCTTCAGAACCATTCGCTCAAACAGGTTGACATATTCCCTCTCTCCTCTACAGGAAGTAAACTAAATTTTACCGTAACATGTAGACATCGTCCAGGGGTCTGCTATTATTTCCATCTCCAGTCATTTCCTGACTTCACAGAGAACGTCTAAATGTCAGCCCTGCTCAGGAGGTGGTAATAAGCTGCAGGTTCCTTCCTACAGTGCAAGATGTGCTGTCAATGGCATTTTGTTAAGCAAAGGTGTCTCCTGTCACGTGGGAAGAAAATATAATTTTGGAGGAATTGGAAGAACTAAGTCTTTCCTGTACAAGAGGATTTTGCAGAATTTGGGAGAATAGGCGACATACTTCACTTCATGATAAATTTGTAGAGGGACAGATTAAATAAATGAAACATGATAGTTGAGCAAAACCACAAATTGTGATTTGATGCACCTTCCAATTTCCTTCCAGTGTCCTTGTTTGTGAAATATAACTGCAATCCAAAGTACACTCTGGTCATGGAAAGTGTTTTAGTAATGCAGTAATGCTTCAAACAAAGTTCTGGTGTGATTGTTGAACAGCATCTGAAAGTTAAAAAGCATCTGAGGTTAAAAAGTAGGGTTTGAACTTCTTTTTTTTTTCTTCATACATCTACCATACTTCCATCCCTTTTTTGTGTATAACAGGGTGTAAAATCATAATTAGCTTTGAGGAGAGACTGTATCAAAGTACAGTCACTTGTCCTCATTTGATTAATTGCATCAGGACTATCAAGACATGACGTGACCAAGTTGTGACTACCAGCTCTTGAAGAGAGGTCAGGGTGAGAGTGTAAGGCAGCTAAGAAGTGGCTATTACAGCTGACTTGTTGCTCCGCCTTCCAGTGTGACCTTTCAGTTGAGGTATAAGTATAGGTATGCACTACCATGAGTAGTTTATTTCATACTGAACCTCTGAGGCAACTGTGGGAAAGGTAAACACATCGCCTACCTTCCACCCAGCAATCTCACAATCAGGCCCTTCATGTTGCAAGTTAGTCGATGTCCATGTTTGTCCCTCATGGGTATTTTCTGTTTCCCTGGTCTCAGATCTGCTCTTCTCTTGATTTAGGCAGGTCTTGTTTTATTTAAAAGGATAGATTGTAAATTTCAAAAATTATTTGATTAATAATTATTAATTATTATAAGACGACAAAGTCGAAGTCTCAGGTGCAGTTAAGTTCCTGTAAGGTGAATGGTCCGCATTTCTAGAGCTTTTATCCAAAGTATTTTATGATTTGCCTCATATGCACCAATTCACACACACACTTTCCCAACCATCAGCAAGTGGGGTACACTTGCTCAAAGATGACCCGCTCATAAGTGGGTCCAACTCGTAGCTCGACATATTCATCTGTAATGCTGCAAAAGTGATCTTTAAAGAATGAAAAGCCGTCCGCTTCAAAGTCGTGACACCTTTTGTCCAAGTCATCAGATTGCCTCCATACAGTCTCAGTCCAGAGCCATTTCACTTTGTGAGCTCCCATCGCTGCCTACTGTATCAGCAGTGTGTGTGCACCCACGCTTCCTCACTCTGCACCCAGTGTAGCTAGAGGCTTTCGTTGCTGTCTTTGGCTGCCAACTTGCTGGAGCAGCCATGAGTGATGAAGGCTCGGGGAATTAGCCGGTGACAGGAGCTCTGTGTGGACTCCAGATTTGGCAGAACCCTACAGGGAGCCCCGGAGAGGAGTCACATCATCGAGCCCCGCTCTTGGTGCAGAAGAGGGGATGAAATATGAACTCCTTTTAATATTCCGCCTAATAACCGTGTTGACAAGCGCCATGAGTTACCTTCGGCGGGAATGTCGTGGCATTTGGATAATTAGCTGTAAATAGTATTTTATTATACCTGGCTATCACATGGTAGTGGAGATGTTTTTATAGTAGCAAAGGTTAGGTGGTAATTTTGCTAGCCTTATTATGGAGCTAAATGCAGGTCTCTCATGGGTGGTGGTGGGTTGCAGTGCAGTCAGCCGGGGACCAGGCCACGAGGATCCCTGCAAGAGCTGTTCTGTCTTCACCAAAAACCAATTAATTTACACTTAAACTCATCCTGTCCTCCTCTTCATTCACTTGGCACCTATACCGGTTGATTTAGAAAGCTGTCCTGTATACTCCTTTGTCAGCAGTTTGTTTTTACTTGAAGAACCTGACAGAATTTTCTTTATGAAAAGTGGATGATATTCCCACTAGTTGGTGGAGGAACAGAGGTTCCACTCTGACGAACACACACACAAACTGATAATTGCTTTTGCGTCCTAATGCTTGTATAAACCACCTCAGTGACCGCACCACAACAAATGCCTGAAGCTGTTTTTTCCAAGAAAAATGGAAGGTGATTTTATTCAACCCAGAGCAAAATTATGTGCATTTTACTGTCAGGTTGTTGATAATAGAAAACAACCTCAGGGCACTTGAAAAAGGAAACCAGTTTACAGATTCACAACAAAAAAAGAAAATACTAAATCACAAAAATCCAGTGTCGTACATGAGGATTTGTGTGTGAAAAGAGCATTATCATAGTATTTTAGCATATCAGTCTTGTTAACATCCCCTCATACTTTACTAATTACACTGAAGTGATAGTAATGGCATTATTAGTTGTTTGAGTCTCCAATTAAACTGTTTCGGTGGCTGTCATTCCTGCTGGCTGGGCTCCCTGTTGGCACAGGATCTGGCTCGCAGAGTAAATAGGAGTACAAAGCTGACAGCTGTCTGATAAATTATGCACAGCCCAGTGTTTCAGAGGTGGATATACACACACACACACTCGCACCCACATACACACTGATCCTCGTGCGCTCAGGCCCCAGCGGTACAGTTGAGAGGAACTGGAGACTCATTAAACTCCTCCACACGTTTAGTTTCTGTTTCTGCCCCGTTCCCTCCTCTGTGGGCTCCGTGTGCCTCTCCGTCTCGTGTGTCTGTCTTCTTCACACCTTCTTTTAACATCCCTTGTGTTTGCTCTCGCTCCGTCCTGCCTCTCGTGTTGGCTCATCTGGTATCTCCATTAACACAGCGGCTTCGTGGCTCCCCTCTCCTCTCATATCCTCTGTAGATTGGATGGCTGATATGACGGCTCAAAAGGAGACTAAGCTATGCCCAAAATCAGCTCAGTGGAGGCCTTGTAATCCCTGTCTATGGTGGACCCAACCTGTTGACTATTGCCAGAGAAAATTCATGCTTCAGAAAGAAGTTGTCAGGAGAAAAGGTCTCTTGATTAGCAGTTCAGTCTAGCATTCATTGGTCATCAGCTCACAAGCAGACTTTACCACCTTCTAATAAGAGGTAATTTATTGATCCTACTCCAGCATGACACATACTTTTGCTTTTTCCTCTTATTAGCTAACTCCTTAATGAAAGGAAGTAATGAATGTGTTCTAGGGATTTAGTTTACACTTGCACTTAAGTTACTTGAAACTTATGATCCCTAGTTTGGGTCAAGCTCCAAAGATGCTAGATCCTTCATTTCTCATTATAATGTGTTAAATGGGTGGAGAGGTCCTTTAGTCAAGGCAACTCTTCAACAGATGTTTGACCACTTAAAATAAGTAAGTAAATAGTAATTAAGTAATTTAAGTAAATATATTCTTTCCCCATCTGCAATGGTCCTTTTATTGGCTGGTCTGTTTGCAAGCGGCCCAAAATGTATGGCCATCCAAGCTGCACATGTGTGGAACATGTCCACTTATGCAGACACCAAATTTAGTATGTACAAAGTATGTACACTAAATGTTACTCAAACATAGCTTAACATGTCATGTGATAGGCTGCTTCAGAACAAATATTACTGGGGCAACTACAGAAATGCAGATGAACATTTAATCCAGGAATTTACATGAGACTACTGCAAACCATTCACTGTCCAGCCTTGTACTAGTCTTGTTGAAGAGTCTGTCCATCCAGTCATGTCGGAAAAAGAAAATTTAAGCATCTTCCTGTTTATGTTACTCAGCATTTGTGGCTTCACCCCACAAAATTCTGAACAGTTGAGGACAGTGGAAAGTTTTCATTTTTTCATCTGACCTCATGTAACATGAAAATTGAGGTTAATCCAGCCTCTGCTTATTTACTGAACAATCACATTTTAGACAACAGACAAGCCACACATTCTCTTCATGGATTTTCAATATGTAGCCAATTTAGTTTTCCCCGTCACCCTATCGTTCCTCATCTTCCACCCCTCCTCCCTCCATCTCCCCCTCATCCTGCCGTCTGGACGGTGCATTAGAGTCGTGTGAGAGGACCTGGACATCATGCTTTTTCCTTGTGTTATCACTCTCAGCCATCGGTGTCCTGTTTCTTCACATGTTGCCACGTTGTCACCTTCTGCAGACTTGGTCTCCACGCCCTGTTAAAGCCAGCTTTTTAAAAATCCTTCCCCCGTTCTGATCCGTGAGATCTGGCTTCCCACGATGTAGAGATAAATAGCTTGGCATTTTGCCATGTGGCAGGCTGAAATGTTGAGGTCAGGTTAATCTTACTGTCTCTGCAGTGATGCCATCATGTGTACTGAAGACAATGAGAGTCACAAATATATGCAATTACTCCTTAGTCACATACTCTATATCTTAAGATGGTCAATTAAAGGAATAGTTGACCATTTGGGGAAATATGCGTAATTGCTTTTTGCTGAAAACTGAAGCGTGAATGCAGCAATTCTGCATTTGACAGGTTACATCTATAAAGTCTCAAATTGTTGTTTTTGTGCTTCAGTTTTTGTATGCTGTATGCTGTGTTCAGTTTTATGCTCAGCCAAGCTAACTAGCTGCTGGCTGCAGCTTCATATTTAAACTATTCTTTTAGCCATTTAAGACATTTATCATGTATAGATGCCCAACAGTTGCAGCTTCTCAAATGTGAGGACTTGCAGCTTTTCTGTATTTTATGTAATTGTGTATTTAATATATTTGGGTTTGGGGCCAATAGTTAGACACAAATTTGAAGTTACCTTGAGTTCAATTCATCCAGAAATACTGAAGATTGCAATTACTCGCAGCCCAGGTAGTGTCTGTAAGCTTCACTTGCAGAGGCCATATTCTTCAGGTGAAACTGGCCATTTTTTCAGTTATGTGATGAGCACAAAGAGCTCAGAGGGAGGGGAGGTGATGTGTTAGGAAGTTATAAACCACACAAGGATGGTGTACGCTGCAGTGATCGCCACCTGATCCCAATGTGGCTCTAGTTAAAGCCGTGACTCTTAAACTGGGCCCAGTGGGACTCAGAAACAACACCAGGCAGCCTCTATGAATATGAATGATCCAACCAAGCACAGATCAAATGCACAGGACCCAAGCACCACATTGCTAATTGGGAGAGGATGTGGTAACCTCTAGCCCTCTTGTCTCTCTCTCTCGTCAAATGTTGATGTTTATTATAACAAACCACATGACATTATTATTGTTTGGTCTCTCCCCCGCTGAGACAGAAACCTCTGACGCTGTGTCACCATCTAGAGCAGTAATGAATAAAAGCTGAAGTGTGTGTGTGTGTGTGTCTCCGCTGAGGCCACAGATCAAACCGCACCACAGGGACAGAGGAGACAGGTTTTGTCGCCGGCGAGGGCAAGAAATTTAATCAGCGACGGCAAAATTAAATCTCTGAACACGATGACGGACAGCGTGCAGACTCTCCATCCTGTGCTTGTGGTTGAACAGGTCCTCAGTTGACTCCTCTGCTCCATATTTTCCCCGCTGCCGATTATTCATGAGCACGCATATTTTGTCTGCAACAGCTGCCATAACCTTTAGTGCAGTTGTTCATATCAGAGCTCTGTCTCCATTTTGACTTTGTGAATGGGATAATCTCAGTGTGAAAGAAAGATTAGCCGTGCAAGAGCGCCGGCTAAAACTCTCCACTGATCCCAGCCCCGGGCACAACAGTGCAGCTAATGTGAGCGTAGAATTAGTTTTCATGCTACGCTGGATGAAAGTTTGAGCCCAGCACCCAGACGAGTGAAGCCTGCTGTAATTATGAATGATTGTTAAGTTCACACAGATATCTTCAAAGTTGGCCCGAGGCAACTTTTAGTCACCAGCACCTCTTCTGCATTCAGGATCTCTTTTTTTTAGATAGTCCAGTGTTGTGTGTGTATAAGGTTGTGGGATTGACAGTGTATGGTTAATAGCTCTTGGACGGAATACAAACAGAGATTAAAAGGAAAAGTGAAATCTCATTAGCCAAATTCCCATCCGAGTGTTTTTATGTAAATTAGAAATTAGGGAAGCTGAATGGAAATGGACAATTCTGATAAAATTCTAAAAAAAAAAATCTTTGCTTGAGGCTGGAGTGTTTTTGCCAATAAATAAATTATGCCGTAAAAAACTGTGGCAGTACATTTAACAAAATAATGTAGCTGTGTTTGTAGCCAAAAATTGTGAATTATGAGTCTACCAAACCTTCCAGCAATGCTGCACGCACCGTCACACAAATCTACAATATGAGAGTTCATTTTTTTTTGTTTGAAATATGGCCAACGTTAGTCGGCATCATAGAACAGCTTGCATTTTGCTTGTTTTTTTTCTGATGTAGTTTTGTTCCACCTTCAGGCATTTTGTTTTCTTTGGCATTTGAAAAAATTTACATAAAATTTGCTTGACATTTGACTGGAAACCTTCGGGCCACACTAATAATGCGGCAGTCTTGGAAAAGCGCTGGAGCCGTGGAAGTGCTGATAGATAGGGATCAGTGGACACATCTGGCAGGAGGAAATACCGCTATCACCAGCAGTCAGGGTTTCTCCCACAGGACCACCCCCCCCACACTCCTGCAATGAAATCTATCCAGGTATGTGGCTTAGCACCACTGACTTAATTGAAGCAATCCTTCGTCTTTCTCAACGAGAGCGGGATTGAATCGAGAAGGGTGCGAACAAAGACATCGTAAGGTCAAATACTGCGCTCCAGCTGTGAGGGCATTGACACTGTATCACATCTGCCTGTGGAAATGTCTGCAACCCCTCCAAACCAACCGACTGTAACCAGCTGTGGCATTTGTTGCCCCCCATGTCCCCAATGGACATTTCTCTTTAGTTGGCTGTGTGACACCAGGACAGCAAGGACAGGTGCCAAGTCTGGCTTATGAAACCAACCCGTTGTCTGCACACAGGGCAGCAGACACCACTGCTGTATGACACCACACATAAGATGCTCCTCTGGGTAAAGTTTGTCTGTCTGCACTGGAGAAGGCCAGCATAAACATTTATCTGGTTTATTTGTTTTCCCTGGCTTTAGCGCTTGTGTATTTGGAGAGAAATACATGAGGAAAGAATGCTCAGTGTCTCTTTCGGCTGGATTAGTATACCAGAGGTCACCAAGTGCTAATTTAACTGGGGCACTGAAAGGGTACGCTGCAACAAAGCTGCAGAACATAGCTTTGGATGCATAAGTCACAAATATTTATGGCTTAATCCGTTGTCACAGACGAGCGTGTTCTTGTCACACTTTGGATTTCAAATTAAAAGTCTGGAACTGTTAACAAACATGGGACCCCTCGAGAGAAACATATTTGTCTTGTCAGGAAATGAAAAGCCTTTCTCTCACTTAACTTGTTTCTGCACAATAGATCCAATGATGCTTATTAATTAAGAAGACTTCATCTCACATGATGTCAGCCTCTTTGGTCAACCCCAAAGAGTTGGCCCACCGCATGAATAATCAATGAGCAGCTGCTTAATATACATGAGGGGGTGTATATAGCCGGGCTCTGGCACTGGCCTCCGTAAACTCAGCAGTAGGCTGAGAGAGCGTCGGAGAGGGAGGGAGCATGTGAGGCGAGGAGGGTTGGGGGGGGAGTGTGTGAGAGAGACGGGGCTGAGCAGAGAGATACAGCCACAAGCTGGGGGGAAGTCAATCCTGTCAGCCAAAGTCGTTGTGTGGCTGTGGAAAAAAAAAAAGACACAGAGCGGACAGAGGGAGTCAGTTCAGAGAGGAGAAGATATCTGCTGCTTCTCTCTTCCTGTCTGAGTGGCTGGAGGGAGAGCCTGGATGGTGTGATCTCCTCCACCATGGGATGCAGCCTCTGTACCCTGCAGAAGCCTGAGGAGCAATATAAACTACTCTATGAAGTCTGCCAGGTACTGTGACCAAGCCTCTTGAAGCCTCGGGAAGAGTTTCCGAGACTCTTTTTGGGTTGTTTTCTTGTACTTTTTCGCTCTTTCGGCACCACAGTCAGTTTTAGTATTTTATCATGTTTTCTGACTTTGCTCCATTCTCGTCTCTGGGGTCACTGGCTGAGTGGGAGTAGAATAGAGTGGAGTGGAGCTGTTGCCGGCTGGAGCTCCTGCAGCTGAGCAGCCTGAACTCTGGCCGCTGGGGTCAGCAAGAGGTGGCGCGCTGTGCTTAAAGGAGGGGGTGATGAAGAGGTGACAGCTCTCTCAATGTGTCTGCTAGTGTGTGTGCCGATCACTGCCCACCTCCTCATTGTCAACTGAATGCTGACTCGGAGCTTTCGGGCTTTAACCCCTGTTTGACTTTCACTAAAGTTTATATTTAACACTTGGGTGCTTGTTTTGCACATTTTTTTCCACCAAAGAAAACAGAGCGGGCGTGTTGTGGATGCACCATTAACACATAGGGAGAATGTTTTCACGGGAGCAATAACAGAGCAGGTTTTATCATTCTTTCTTTTTTGAGTGTCTTTTCAACCAGACTTGTTAAAATCCCAATCAGTGTTAAAACAATTAATTGATTAGTTGATCAATGTTTATAATGGGGAAAAAAACAAACATGTTCTGGTTTGAGCTCCTCAAATGTAAAAAAAAAAATACCACTTTTCTTTGTTTTATATCATTGTAAATTGAATATCTTTGGAATTTGGAACATAGACAATCTGAAGACATCAACATGGACTTGTGATTGATGTTTTCACTCTTATAAGTGAGAAAAGAATGGACAGATAAATCAGTAATGAAAATAATCATTACTTGTTCTGAAATTCAAAATATTCTTTGATTCTTTGATTATGATATTTGAATTTGCATGTTGAATTTGTGAGTAAACCCTAATTGATTTTGGACGTTGAAAATCATCAAATGCAATTTTCGCTTTAGCCAACTTCTCCAGAAGTTGATCAGAATTTCAGAGCAATGAACCATCTTCTACCGCTCTGCCTGAACCTTCTCTGCCCTGAGATGAACTCAGTGTGAACCCACCTTCTCCAGCTCTGTTCTCAGAACCATTTATAGATTGTAGCATTGAAAAGAAAAGTGTTTCACATTGAAGGCGGAAGCTGGAAACTGACTGAATCATTACATATTCCTTCAGTGGACAAAGTGTGTGTATATTATTTGCTCTGTGACAGGCATGTGGTGCCCCAGAGGAAAACCTACAGCATGTTGCCATTCTCTGTTCTTAGCGGGCTGCGCTGCGGTGTCAACTTTAATTGAGACAACACACTCAGAGTGCTGGCTTATTCATCTGAGAGTGTTTGGATTCAAGTGGCAGTCTGGTCTAATGAGTGAAAACACCGGCCCATCTGACAGCAGACAGTGTACGGCTCTGACAGACTGTGTCAGGCGTCTTTGAGGCTGTGGTTTCTGTCACACTCAAATCTGCTGCTTTTTTTTTCTTCTCCTTTTCATCCATAATGGACCCCAGCCAAGTGTTATCCTCCTATCACACCAAATTACATCTCCATTTACTGCGCAGGGTGCCGGGTGGCCAGTAGCTGGTTTAAATGAATGTAATGATCAAGCTCTCTGTGGATCTCACTCATTATTCTCCCCTAAAAAACAGCTCCCTCCCGTCAGGGGGGGACAGACATTGTGCCTGCAAATAGTTCGGCTTTGATCAGGTCTGCTCATGAAAAAAAGACTAAATGGTTTTGATTCTTTCAAAGAAAAGATGGGTGTTATGCAGTGGCATAATAAATGGATCATGGGTGGTAATATTGGGGTCAGAAAGCCCTCCACTCCTCCACCCCCAACCAACTACTAATAACAGCCAAAACATGGTGTATGGAAGAGAGCTGTCATTTCTTTTGTTCTGCTGTCTCTTTGGTCACAATGTCATCTTGCCTGTCAGTTATCCTGGATTGGCAGGCCGCTCCACTACTTCTGTTTGCCTCGCAGCAGTCTTTACTTTTGTCAGTTACTCCGTCTGCCACTGAGGCTCTGTAGAGAACGTCAGTGCGTTAGGTTTAACATGACAAGTCATTTGTCATTTTGCTGCCCCCAGACAAGCCAAGCAACAGCCCCGCATGACAGCAGAGATAACACACTTGGTTTCTGGCGCACTGTGAATCTATATTCTGTTTTAAAAGGTGAATAAGAGCGATGGAAGGAATTTGTCATTCCACCCGATTCTTAGCTGGGACGCTTTTTCTTGTCATATTTGCCAGGTTGTTTTTCAAAGGTGGAAGAAAGTTTCTTTAGGGCTGCAACTAATGATTACTCTAATTATCAATTCATCTACTAATCGTTTGCATTATGAAATGTCAGAAAATATTCATCTCAATTTTTGCAGAGCCCAAAATGATGTCTCCAAATGTCCTGTTTTGTCTTACCAACAGTCCAAAACCAAAAGATATCAAGTTTGCATTCACTTAATACAGAGAAAAAGCAGCAAATCCTCACAAATGAGAAGCTGGAAGCAGAGACGTTTGGCATTTTTGCTTGAAAAATGACTTGACTGATCAATGAATTGAATGAAAATCGTTCTAGGTAATTGATTAATTGACCAATCATTTCAGCTCTACTTTTCCATATTTCATTTTCTGTTAAAAAGCCTGTCAATCAGGTGGAGAGAAGCACAGCTCTAGTTTGCAAATCATCAAGCAGAGCTGAAGACTTGGATATAAGTCAGGCTGAAGTTGCCAAAATGAGGACTTGTGAGACTTAAAAGCAAAATCCTCATCAGTTTTGACCTGGTAAAGTACCAAGGCCACATCTTTTAATTATTTCTCTTTAACCCAAAGAGTGATTGAATTACAGTAATTATACAACTAGGAGTTTAACAGTTTGTCTGTTTACCCACAATTATGAGAAATATGAAGTTTTCCAAGGCCTTTAGCCAATTATATCACAATGATCAATCTAAGACAGCCCATATTACATAGCAGACACAGTTAGTCCAGCCCTCTGACACACTTTGTATGTGTAATCATTACATATGTCTCACTAGAAGGTGCATTCATAACCTCCAGCTACTAGCACTAGTTAATGATGGCAGACTTTCACATTCACCTTGTATATTTGAGTGTTTGAGTGGTGCATTAAAGCGATTTGTCTCAACTATCTATGCAAAATACTAACAAATGTTCAAAGTCAACTCATCTCATTGTTGTGATATTTTAACTGTGGTCATGGTCAGGTAGAGAAAAAGGCTTGTGTGTTACATTTGCTAAGACTCGAGGCTTGACTTGGACTTGACCCTGAGGACTTATAACTAGACTTGTTTCTTTGCTCTGTCATCAGCCAGTGATGATGGTATCATCATTTTACTATGAAACATTAACTCTGGTTCTTGGTGAGAGCATCATGAGGCTTTTTTGATGCCAGGCTTTCTCTGGTCATGGCCACAGGACATAAGGCTTTTCTTTGCATTGGCTGTACTAAGCATTTTTGTGGTGCTGTGCCTTTCCATGGTACAGTAGAAGATGGTGAATAAAGTCTGTGTGGGCACATTTCTAGCTTGTATCTCTGGGGGGATTCTGGGAGGTCTTATTTCTCCTTGCTGATAAAACAGCCATATCCTCTTGATCAGTGAGCCTGGCACAGCGCCCGCTCTGCTCTCCCCGTCATCTCTCTGAGGACTTAATAATCCATGAACACTTGAAATCTTTCCAGTTCATTAAACACCTTAGCTCCTACTCCCATGTTGGAAGCATGAAAAATATGGTTTTACACTGTTTTATAAGAGTCAACAGACGGCACATCATTTTTTACCTGAAGGCATTCTATCAATCCTGGCAGGATTAGAAATGCTCGCTTGACTGGGTGACTTTAGCAGTCTGTTTGGATAGAATTAATGAAGAGCTTTGGTGTCTGCATACAATATTTTCTCGCAGGAATTGCACTTATGCAAATTTTTGTTTACAGCGCTGAGTGTCAATAGAGCCATACTGTAGATCAAACATGTGTCGAGGTCTATTAAACACAGCCGACATGGTATTTTAGATAAGTGTTTTCCCTTTTCGTTACGATCATTAAAGGCCTGAGCTGCGGCGAGCTCAGGCCTCCCTTTTAAACTTGACCCTTCTGACAGCAGTGAACCCCTCGGTTCTTTCTTCAAAGCTAAAGGTAAGCACCATGTGGAGATGTAAGCTCAGCTGGTTTTGTCAGGGACTTCAAGGTAGAGGCCTTGGAAACTCTGTTTGACAGTCCTAGGGCTCTAAATCTCTCCAGAAGCACCCCGTAATGGCTGTGGCGCCGTGCTGCGGCTCTTACAAGACCCGGCGCTTAATTAGAGCTTCAGCACAAGCTGGCTATTGAGACTCTGATCCACGCTGAACTGATCTGGACTATTGTGTGTCTGCTAAGTCCTTGGCTTTCTTAGGTCTCTCTGTATCTGTCTCTCTTTCTGTCATTTCTCTCTCTCTCTCTGTTCCCGGCAGAGGAACAGCATCTTAAACCAAAAACGACTGATCTGCTGAGCAATAGAAGTTTACAAATGAGCCCGCTGGAACATTTCCTATCTGAAGCTTTCCACTTGCCGCTGCCTAATTAGCCATATTTCCGATTGAAGGCGGCAGAAATGTCATGCTCAGCTCAAGAAGCCAAGTTGTCATTGCGCCAGATGGTCTCAGTGTGACATCTTCTGGACCAGACAGACAGAAAAATGAGATGGAAATATTTGTACAAGACAGCCCCTCATCCCCCCATTCTCACTGTCAGAGATCCCTGTCATCAAAGCAGGCACCAGAAAAAGGGGAACCAGCAAAGATGGCCCGTTCAGCCCCAGCCCCTGTTGCCGTAATGAGCCTTGACACAGACGGCGTACAGAGACAAAGCAGGGATCACCAGCTACCGAGCGCGGCCACTGGAGCCTGACACTGTGTGTTTTTAATAACGGCTAAGATCAGCCCTGGTGTGCCGTCACATCTGTTAAACACTGGAGCAGGTGGCTGGCTGCCACAGGGGAGCACTCGCGGGAGCCCGTGTACTTACTGTCAGTCCAAAGCAAATGACAAAGAGGGGATCACAGCAGCGACAGAGATATAACAACATCCCGACAATACAGCAGGACAGAAGTGAGAAAACCAGCTGTGATTGTGCAAACCAAACTATAAATGAGCTCTGAGAGCATATTGAGATGTAACATTGATCAAGCATATGAGATTGTTATCTTTTCAGCAGAGGTAAATTGTATTAGTCAAGAGCAACATGTCCTATTTGCCTATAAGAGAGCCTGCTAATTAGACTTTAATTAGACTGAAATGCCAATTAATTTCACTTAATTCATTCAGTCTGATATTGTATTTAGGTTGTTTTCTGGCCGCTCTTAATCCTGCCTACAAATTTGTGATTGAGCAACAGTAGACCATTATTTGAATCACTGACCTAATCAAGATGTGGGCAGTAATTTAAATGTCTGGAATCAGGCTGCCCAGACTGTTTATATCAAGATAGAGTATCTATGCGTGGTTGTCTCTGGATCACAGGATTTTTGAATTTTAGGGGTAACTAAATGAGCCAAACTCATATTCACAGGTTTTGCAATAGAAGTTCCAGAAAATGTACTATATCACAAAGAGCTATATCGCTAAATCACTTCAAGGTCAGTGACAGATTTGCTTAGTGAATGGCAAACTCACTGGCTTAAGTTGAAAGTCAGCACAACTCTAAATCCATATTGCAGTCCCAGATGTTAGTTCGTTGTGTGCTGCACAGATGGGTCAGTCTGATCCTTTCACAGGGGGCTCGGGTTGGGATGATTTCAGCTTTCTCTTTCTCAAATAAGAGGTTAGTTTCATGTTGTGCAGTGCTCCTAATTTGCATCAATTAGCGACGGTTTTACAAGAGCAGTGGCGCATGAAGCTGATTGCCACAGTAAGGTACATGATTAAGAGTTTGCTGATTATAAAATTAGTGTACGTGCACCTTGTAAGTGGCCTATTTGTGTGCGTGTACGCACCCCATAATGAATAAAACATGTGTGGCCCATGTGGCCTGTGTGCAGTTGTTCGATAGCTCCAACTTGTTGTGCACATTTGAATGACTGAAGATGATTATCTCTCATTATGAGGCTGTAAAAGGTAGCCTCTCCCGGCAGTGTGCTGGGTCTGGCATTATGTGTTGTGATTTAGACGCCACATGCTTGGAAGGAGCTGTGATCCTTCTGTGGACATCCAGGAGACTTATTGTGGCTTTTTCATATCCTTCTTCCAGTGGAGTGTAGCTCTGTGTGATGGCTGTTGGAGCAAACTTGACTTTGCTGACTTGAACAAACAGACTCACAGGGAATAGGTGTGTCATTTCATGGGTCTATCTTCCCCATCTCCACCTTTAATTTGACTTAGGCCCCCTGTTCTCATATCTGTACTGGGCGACAATGATGTTCTTTAGCTGCACTCTGATCAGTCTTCCCCGGCCACATTCACGTAGTCTCACGATGATTTCATTCAAGATTTTTCAGTCAAATTACCCAAAAAAAACTTTGGTATTGAATATTGTCTGCTTTCACTTCAAGGTTTTTTCCGATTAACATTCAATCTGTTATTTGTTTGAATGATAACTGCTGCTGGGCTGAGGAGTTTTATTAATAAAGCCCTGAGAGAGAAAATCATCCCATCTATCTATTTTTTACAGAGCTTATTCAAAAACACAGTGGATGAACAGGTGATTGTTAAAGGGCTTAAAAGTCAGAGAAAAGTTCACACCTTCAATTAGGCTCATTAGACCTGAGGGAGAGGAGAAAGCATGCTGGAAGTGATTTGGGTTCTTAATACAATGTCCCAAATCAGGTTAGGTGAAGGTAAACAGCAGTGTCTCTTTCAGTCAGCATTAAGCTTTTAGCTGTTTGTTCTGTAATCCTCAGTAAGCTCACACACTGTGGTAAATAAAGACTGCTGTGTTTTCAAGCCTCGCACCATGGGGAGTTTTCTGTCCAGTCATATAAAAGAATAACATGTGCAGGTTTCAAGACACATCCACACACACACACACACACACCGAGAAATCATCTGCTGGTCCTTGGTTTGTATTTATTTATTATGAAAATGGTGAAATAAAAGAGGGATTAACTGTGTTTTTCAAGTAGAACGACCCACATTCACACTGCCACTCAAACGCCACACAGGCCCCCTGGAAAATAATCCTTCAAGTCTTCATGCTCTCTATCACGTCAGCGCTCCTCTGTGTTCCGAAATACAGACTTTGAAGAATTCGTCAAAGAAGTGTATCCGAGCAGAAAGAGGAGGCGAGCACTCGGCCTCTCAAGGCTCTTTAAAATGCTCGTCTATAGAGTGAAGTTCCCAGGGTTTCCTCTGCCCGGCTCTGAAAGGCACCGTTTGCCTGGCAGAGTTTCCACTCTGTTCACCTCACTGCCTTTCCCCGAGGAGCAGAAACACTGGCTCTTTAATGATGTTCTTCTCCTCTTTATTAAAGGATTATGTGGTGATTGAACGGTCCTATCAAAGACTAATGTTACACAACACAGTCAGTGAATTGACTTAGTATCCCGCAACGGCTCTTCTCTATGATAATGATTAGAACAGGGGCTTTTTTGATGATAGCTTTGTCCCTGTCAATGTTTTTTTTTTTTAGCAGAGGATCACGTTTTTGCATTTTATGTCTGCAAATATTTTGTTGAGTCTGTATATACAAGTATATAATTAGAATTGCCTGATTGCTTCACCTCTTCCCCAAACAGTAATTGTCCAGTTTTAGCAACCGTAACAAGAAACAGCAGACCTGTCAAGCAACAAGAAAAAAATCCAATGCAACCCAAAAAACATTTTCCCCATAGACCACTATTATAAAAATAGATGAGTGCTTTGTTTTTTTTTTTTATTTAGGCAAGTTCACGCAACCCTGGTGTTACAGTCGCCAAACACATTAGTTCCCATTCCAAAAGCTTTTTTTCATGTCATATTAAAAATGTTATAAAAATACAAATTATAAATCTAACCTCTAATATTGCTCTGTCCAAATACTGTAGGTAATCTAAGCAACTGAACAGGGTTATGTTGGAATGATGTAACACTGATCATCAAGTGGTGAGAATGCAAACTTTGACATTAGACATTGGACAATAGCCTCAGTCATCTTTTGCTATATAAACAGTAAATAAGGGTGCTACAGCCTGGCAAACAGTCAATTTAGTTTTTGTATTAACGTATAGTAATTATTGTATTGTTTATTACTTTTCTGTTGTCAGGGTTCTCATGAATAACAAAGCTCAATTTCAATGAGACTACCTGATTAATTGACGAATAAATGAAAATGTGAGGCAGCCTCATCCCATCTACCGTAATAAGAAGATGATAATGAAAGAGATTGAGCTCGCTGCCTGTTTGATAACCATCTTAGGGGGCAGGTTAGCATTTGCAGACTAGATAAACACACACACAGATTCCCACATCAGCCTCTCAGTCCACCTTGATTTGCGTTGCATGGAAGATACCGCATCAGGACTCGCGACACTGCTCACCCCACTGCCTCTAATTATTACCCAGAAGGCTGGTGACTGACATAGCTCTGATGTGAGGCATTGAGGAAAACTGAAATCTCAAATTCCTCTAAAGCAGCCCTTAACCAAATCCTTTGCAGGGACACAGGTCGCCACTTGCACTGTTGCTTTACAGGTCCAATGTGATATTTTAATTAAAGAAAATAGGCTGTGAGTAACAAAGCCACAGCTGTGTAAATTCCTCACCAGACAAAGACAGAGCAGACTCGTGAGTTAAAGCTAATTAGTATTCCTTTAAGTAGGGCCTTGCTGACCTCTTGTCATTAAAATGGATTTAACAGAGACCCCTCTCGGAGGATGCACCAGAGTCATTTCTGCACGTCAGTCATCGTTGCATTGTGTCAACATGAACATCAGCTCAAGGCAAATCTGGCCTCAGATTACAGTGAAGGAGGTATTCAGACTATCAGAACTGCTCGAGTCTGCGTTCTTTGGCTCATTACTGCATTAGCTTGTTGTAAATTGAGTTTTCTGTCCTTCACAAGTAGCTGAACCATGGCTGGGTGAAGGCGCAGGGTTAACATGGCATAGTCGGAGAGCCCAGCGGTGGTGAAGCATTGTGTATTGTGTCGGGGGAGTGTTGTGTGTTTTTTCCCAGTGTGCTCCAAAGGGCCGCTCTGTGTCAGAGGTGAGCGTGGTGAATGGAGGTTGCGGGACCCCCTCCACAGCTGGGAGGAGACTCCCCCCATTGAGGGCACTGAGGCAGAATGCGCCGGGCTCAACAAGATGGGGGCTAAAGGCTTTGTCTCTGGTTCACTGCCTTCAAGTAGCCTCGGGATTCCTGGCAACCAGGTTTGACTGTTGGAGCCTGCATGCCGAGAGGAGAGAGCACAAAGGCGCTTGTATTCCTCAGCTGATGTACAACATCGTGGCTTGCTGTGGGAAACAAAGATGGCTGAGGATGTGCAGTCCCGTGTGATTTTAGGAAGGCTTATCACAGATACCAGCAACAAATAGGAATTTAGATGTTGTCTTTTATGTTGTGATTAAGCTCACAGTTGAGGCCAGTTCTCCACTTTTTCTTTGCAGTGGTCTTAAATCTCAAGGCTGTTTGCTTTGCTTTTTTTCCAGTAGGGCTTCTTACATTAGTATTCGGTCAAATGATAACTCGCTTTCCTCAATGTCAAATTGTTCTGAGCAAACTGCAAATAGATGAGCTATTAAATTTTGATGTAGAAGAAGTAGAAGTTTAAGTCCACTGAGATGATCCAATTATCCTGCAGGCCCAGGATTAGCATTAATCTGCTCTGGTTATTAGTGGGCACATAGCCTCTTCGAACTTCTGCATTGACTTCTTTTCCGTCCTTCCTCTGAGCACACACATACAGTGTAAGCCTTAGGTTTCTATATGAACTCCTTTATGGAAATATGTACTCAGCTTTTACAATGTCTGGGTCAAAGTCAGATTTTGCGCATACACAGCCTTCATTCCCCGGAGGCAGTTTAATATCGCTGCTACTCCTTATTTTGCAGCACCACAGTTAACTCTGCAAACTATGCCATGAATTAGAATGAGACAGCCATAGCTGGAGGCAGGCGCACCAACCAGCCACATGTCTATCAGAAAATTAATCTTCAAACACGGACTTGCATGTATGTTAGATGTCATGAGGAGTGAGAAGGGACGCTAAAGATTTATGACACGCCTAATGACCTGCAACATTACATGCTCCTGCCGGAAAGTAGCTTTATTCTCGGGAAAGCTTTGAGCACGTGTGTGTCTGCGTTGGAGAGGCAGGAGGAGGGAGCATCGAGTCCGTGAAATGAGAAGAGCCCCGGGCTTAGATTCTATCAAAGCTTTCAACACATCCAGGAATCACAAACCAACAAATTTCGTATGATGTGCTGGTTGAAAGCGGAACAGCAGCTCTGTGTGAACCCTGATAAAGCCGAGGGCCAGTATGGTGACCCAGGATGCAATATGCATGTAGACGGCTGCAGGGGACTCTCACAGAAGATGCTGTGATGATCTTACAATGACATGATGGCATGTGGACCAAAGCGAAAAATCTCAAATTTCATCAGTGCATTCGACCTGACATTTTGGACAGAACAGATCTGTGTTCAGACCTAAATCTTCTTTATTTAATTTGAAGTCTGGTTGGATCTGGTGACACATTCTATTGAGAGCATGGTCTGCGCTCATCATTCATCAGCACACAGAGACCTTAAGTGGCTCAACCAGACTTAATTAGCCTCTTCTCTGCGACACGCTCCGGCCTTTTGCTCAAATTAATCTTCTCAGGTTAACGCGCGGCACCCACTCCACTGTCTCTGACAGCAGGTCAAATTTATCCTCTGCTGAGAAATTACTTAGCTAAATGAGGGCTCCTCCATGCAGCCTCAGCTAATGACCTTGATTAATTAAAGAGAGACTCTTCCTAATTAAGGTCTTATTCTACTTGGTCTGACTGTGACCCTGTAAAACAAGCTGAGGCAGTAATGAGTCATTTCTCAAACAGAATATCACTGCCGAGTTTGTGTGGGCACGGTGCATCATGTGAGGCCTTAATCATCAGAGATAATGATTACATCCGTCTGGAATAATGAATATCCTCTCAAGTCTAAGAGATCACAACACCAAGTGGAAAAAAAAAGCTTGCAACTGTTGCATCCTAATGATTTCCTTCTTGTTTCTTCTCCATCAACAAATCATAGAGAATCCTTAACACAAGTTGCTGATTCGTCTCTCTGCTTCTTCTTCCAGGTCAATGGCAAGGACCTCTCCAAGGCCACCCACGACCAGGCGGTGGAGGCCTTCCGCACTGCCAAGGAGCCAATCATGGTCCAGGTTCTGCGCCGTGCCCCGCATCCCAAACAGGTCAGCCCGGCTGCCGACTCCCAGGTCTCGGACATCAGCACCCAGACCGACATCACCCTCCAGCACATCATGGCCCTTACAAAGCTGCCTCCCTCTTCACCCCCCATGACGGAGCTGGAGGAATATCTGCTTCCAGAGGAGTGAGTACTCAGACTGAGTTCATGAAGAACGAGAGAGACAGATTCTGAAACAGTCATGGCCTTGACATACACTATACTTCCAGCCAAGTATATGAGTCAACAGACAAAAAGCTGCTTTCATCTCTTCATGGACAACACAGTGATATTAGAGTAGATGGCTAAGAAATTGAACCACTAGCTCATATACTGTAGAGATAAACTTTACATTATCACATTATCCACAGGTCAACAGGGAATTTTATTTAAGGCTGCCATGGCAGAAGGGACGAAACTCCTGCCAAAGCAGGCGCGCCTCCATTTTAAAGTCCAGTGTCTGCAGCTGTGGCCTATATCTGTCTCTGTAGCTCATGACCCATGTTGTGTACATGGATTTAACCACTGTTCAAACAAGCTGCAAGATGAAAAACAACACAGAAATATTCTATTCCATCACTGAAGAAATTCATTATTGCCCAGGTGGTCAAAATGTATTGACTCAACAGAATCTAACACACCTGGGTTGCTGGACTCTTGTCAGATTAGGGATGAAGCATTAGGTTGTATTTGAAAAGACAACGGCATTGCACGAGTAATAAACAGCCCCCTCTTTTATTTTACAGCCAACATGAGGAGGTGTTAATGAAAAGGCCCCCGGCGAAAAAAAGTTTTGCCTGCCTCAACCTGGCTCGAACTTTTGACATAATACCCCCACCAACGCAGGCCCTTGCATTTTTTTTCGATCTGAACACCCACTTCATCTGTGACCCACAGCTGGACCCACGGCTTTAAAAGTGGAACTGATTCTCATTTTGGACCCCAATCAGCCCATTCTACACCCACAAAATCTGTGTTCTGTCACTTTTACCACAAAGTCTTAAGACCGAATGGCCTGAAACTGACTTTAACATTTCCAGGAAGTTTAAATGAGAGGATACAGGAATTCTTTGGTGTCAGAAATCAGCTATAATTAAAAGGTCACTTCACTTACAGACACAATCAGACCTTTCACCTTAATTAAGCGAGTGGCACCTTATCTTCTTCTCCAGACCACACCGCTGTGATCACACAGGATGCGTCTGAAGTTTGAAGGGAAAATGTCCCTGTCACTCACTGGAGGTGGCTGCTCCTCCAGGGCACACAGACGCATTAAAATGATGGTTCACTTCATTTGAATTTGCATATTCCCAAATTGCATCTATTGTTTCTGTGTATGTATGTGTGTGTGTGTGTGTGTGTGTGTGTGTGTGGCAGCTGCAGTTGCCCTTTAATGAATAATAGTGATTTCTTTAATTGATTTCTGAGTCAAATTAATACCACAGCATGTTAATTTGTGATTAGCCTCCGGGTCTAGCTTCAATATATCTGATTCGAGAGTGATTTCTACATTGAGTTCTTATTACATCCTCTTTACTTCTCATTTAATTTTCAAACTCTGGGGCAAAATTAAATCCAGATTGACAAACGAGTTAGTATTTTTATTTTTTCCTTTTTTTAATCAGCGTGTCCTAAATTTGCGTTTTACTCTTTTCCAGTTTATTTTATACTCTTTGTCTTTTCTCAGGCATCCTCCAGGACATGCATACTTTGACCCCAATGACTTCCTGGAGGGAATACAGCAGGACATAGAACGTGAGGAGCTGGAATATGAGGTAAACATCAGTTCCCTCCCTTCTCCTCCGCTCTCCTTTCAATGAAGATCTACATTCAGACAGCAATGCATTATTGCTACATAAGCAGACCCAAGGTCGCCTGTATGTCTCCAGTCCAATGGCCCTGCTAGGGACCACAAATCCTGATATATCACAGTTATTGATGGGGCACTCTCTCTTCATACAGACACTGAGATGTAGGCCAGACAGGAATCGAGTTGCTGGTTTGTTCCAGCAGATGCACAACGGTGACATCATTACTTATTAGTGACAAGGCCTAATAAGTCTTCCTCGGCTCCTACGCAGTGGAGATGAGGCCCGGTGGATAATTAGATGGCACAGATAATAGGTCTGCGGTGATGAATCTGATGATGCATGTTAACAATGCCTGGATGAGGCCATGATGAGGCCATGATCAAGCCTTTGTTGTGCTTCTTCAGTGACCTCTGCCGACCCTGACACCCCCTCCCATTAAACCCCAGCCACCAACTGTTTGATATAAATAATATCCATGAAGGAACTGTGAGGCTGAGACCAGAAAGGTAAAGCTCAGGGCGGCTAATGGCAGATGCGCAGTGGACAATCACTGACTAACCCCGGTGTCCTTGTAGAATGACTCTCCATCAAAGGAAAGTGTGACTGACAAATGATCCAGCAATGTTTGTTTCATTTCATGTCACGTCGTCGTGCTTTGTCGCTTAGTGTCATCGTAATGATTCTAATTCGCTCAAGAATAAAGTAGAAATACTAAGATGTCTGTATAGGTGACTCAGTTAAGGCATGTTGGTTATATTAAAAAACCTTTTTTTTGTAAATGTCCTCTTAGATTTTCTACCTAATTGTGTGAGATATTTTGTTTTTCAGCAGAACATTTCGACAATTAATTTTATCTGCTTTTATCTACTGTTCAAACTTAGACTAATTATAATGTACAAGTAAACAAAGCAATTTGCGTATTTAATTCACAGACACATCTGTAAATTAAACTGAGCTGCACAACACAAACTAGTTCTTACATTGAAATACAAAATGTTTACACCCACTGTCAGGTGTAAATGCAAAATATTGCATTCAAACATTAAACTTAATTACATCATTACAGCTTGTTTGCATAATTAGATATTTCCCACACAATGTAAACTATTTAAGTACAATAACTCTGAAACACATATTTCTCCATGTGTGCAGATATACATAATAGGATGTATAAATAAAACAAAGTAATACCCACATTTACACAGCATTACTTTCTAATGTGTCCCTCTAAATTGCATCACAAGTTAATTAGCATATTCATGACATCATAAGTATTTGTAAATACATATGATTTAAGATGCTGAAGGGGTTTTAAGGCCATCGTATCTAGCGAGAATGTCGCAAGGTTGGCAACAATGCCTAAAACAGTTGTTTTGGATGTTTTGTTACAGCTGGCAATGCTAAACTGATGTTTCCCAGCAACTGATTTACACATTGCTTAAGTCTTTAATAGCTCAGACTAATAGCTCAGACATTCCTTATGTTATGTTGGTGAAGTCACTGCAGCCAGCCAGAAATAGTCCAGCACACATCTCCAACTCTCTGCAAATGTACTTCCCAAGATGTCAAACTATTGCTTTAAGATAGTCATCAGTATTCAGCTGCAGCCCTGTTTTTGGGGGGTTAACCCTCACTGAGCCCCGTCCTCTTCCCTGGAAGAACAACACTGCTCTATCTTTTTCTGTATCTGTGAGATTACAGGTGTTGACAAGTGAAAAACGGGACTCTGCCCGTCTGCAGTCGACTGCATCATCTCTCATTCTGTCAGGGGTCCTCTGAGAAAGCCACTGACTTCCCTGCGTCCAGCTGAAAGATTCATTACAGTGATTGATGGATCACTGTTGCTCCATGATCCCATTTCGTAGTCAATATATTCAGTCCATCCAGAAAAACATGAGCACATATACAACCATTTTCCACCCACTTGAGAAAAGACTAATATACTTAGATGTATGGGATATTAATTTGTGCATGTGTCTTAACAGGAAGTGGATTTGTACAGAGCCAATATCCAAGACAAGCTCGGCCTGACGATCTGTTACAGGACTGATGATGAGGATGAGGCTGGGATCTACATTAGTGAGGTATGTGATGCAGAGTAGCTAGTAAGTAAATAAGCAACTGGTAGAACTGTCAGCAGTGATGTTTACTTTGGCTCAGCGGTGGAACAAATATCCCCAAAAATGTGAAGGTAACAGAAATGGTGATCTCAGACTCTTTCATTCTCTTTTCTTTAGATCGATCCAAACAGCATTGCTGCAAAGGACGGCAGAATTAGAGAGGGGGACAAAATCATCCAGGTAAAATCACTGCAATCTCAGCAGTTTAACTGAACTCGCCTTGCTATTCTTTTTATCTATTTTGCAATGGCCCAATTGCTTGCTTGTAATTGAATCACCAGTATTGGAAAAAAAAGTATTTCACCTATGTTAAGAACTTCAGAAGTGGTGGTTAGAGTTAAATGTAGGATAAATGTACAAATTTCAGTTTCATGTTATGTTTAAAAGAGTATTTCAATATTTCTTTCTGTATCTCTAGATCAACGGTGTTGAGATCCAGAACCGGGAGGATGCTGTAGCGCTGCTGACCAGTGAGGGGAACCAGAATATCTCTCTGCTGGTGGCCAGACCAGAGATCCAGGTAATTAGGAAGTCATTACGGCTCAGTAAAGGCTAATGATAACAAGGTATTTCATGTTAAAACCTCACATGGTCACTTTTGGACCCAGATATGGTGCGACCTTCAAAGCGCGCTCTGTTTTCATGCCAACAAACAAGAGTCGGACTTTCAATAGTAGATGTTCAATTTTTTGAGTGAAACTTTGCTGCTGAATATTTGTATCTAATGAGGCATCTCTTCTCCCCACTGCGTCTCAGCTGGATGAGGGCTGGATGGATGATGACAGGAACGACTTCCTGGATGACCTCCACATGGACATGCTGGAGCAGCAGCACCATCAGGCCATGCAGTTCACTGCCAGCATGCTGCAGCAGGTACACACACACACACATGCACATGCACAGCGTGAAGACGGAAAGTAGCACAATCAATCTGCACTAACACATATGTTCATCTATAGATTATTTTGGCCGAGCCAATTCTGCTGAGGGTAACAGCTGTTCAATTGTTTTTAGCTGCGAGAATAGAGACTGTCATGTGGAAAAGCATAAACTCACTGACACTGACTCTGTGATGCCTTTGTTATAGATCCATGTCAAATTAAAAGGTTTCATGAGTAGTTTTTAATAAAGTAGCATTTTTAGTAGTAGATGTAAACACTGATAAATGAACACAGTTTTTGCTTCTTAACACAGTATTGGAATTATTGAAACTTTATTATGCTACCAAAATAGACTTAACCCAAATTATTAAAACTTATACAGCACAGTGTCCGGTGTAGTTCCACACTATAAATATCATGTTCAATAATGTTGACTGCAGTATTTCCACTCACAATCAGTGCCCTTTCTTCCTTTGGGATGCAGCACTATTTTTGAGCCATGTATTGTCTGTTTTTATAGAAGAAGCATGAGGAGGATGGAGCCACCACAGACACAGCCACGCTGCTGTCAAACCACCACGAGAAGGACAGCGGAGTCGGTCGCACGGACGAGAGCACGCGAAACGACGAGAGCTCGGAGCAGGAGAACCTCGGTGACGACCAGACCACGGCCTCCAACACCCTGGGCAGCTGCAGAAAGCTGACCTACAGCCAGGACACCCTCGGCAGCACCGACCTGCCCTTCAGCAGCGAGTCATTCATCTCCGTTGACTACGCTGACACCGACTTCTTGGGCATCACGGCTGATGAGTGCGAGCGCTTCCGAGAGCTCCTGGAGCTGAAGTGCCAGATGAGGAACAGCGGAGCCCAGGGTCTGTACTGCCAGGGTGGTGGGGCAGGAAGTCAGGACCAAGATGGCGTGGACAAAGAGCTGGAGCTGCTCAACGAGGAGCTGCGCACCATCGAGCTGGAGTGCCTGAATATCGTCCGTGCTCACAAGATGCAGCTGCTGAGAGAGCAGTGCCGCGAGTCCTGGATGCTCCACAACAGTGGCTTCCGCAACTATAATACCAGCATCGATGCTCGCCGCCATGAGCTCTCAGACATCACAGAGCTGCCCGAGAAATCAGACAAAGACAGCTCCAGTGCCTACAACACTGGTGAGAGCTGCCGCAGCACCCCTCTCACGCTGGAGCTGTCTCCAGACAACTCGCTCCGTCGGGGCGCCGAGAATCAGGGTCCGACTGGGGCATCTGGCTCCACCAGCTCTAACGGCAGGATGCTCAAACCTCTCCTGTCCCCTGTTCAGGAAGCCTGTGGGCCCAGCCGGAGCAGAGGCTCCCCCAAGGATCCAGATGGAGCCCTGCAGGCAGAGAGCAAGGAGAGGAAGCTGGGCGAGTCCAGTAAGTCCGGACGGTTTTCCCAGCCACATTCACCATACAAGCATGCCCACATCCCCGCCCACGCCCAGCACTACCAGAGCTACATGCAGCTGATCCAGCAGAAATCAGCTGTGGAGTACGCCCAGAGCCAGATGAGTTTGGTCAGCATGTGCCGGGACCCCATCACCCCGAGTGACCTGGAGCCTAAGATGGAGTGGAAGGTGAAGATCCGCAGCGACGGCACACGCTACATCACCAAGCGGCCTGTCCGGGACAAGCTGCTGAGGGAGCGCGCCCTGCGCATTCACGAGGAGCGCAGCGGCATGACCACGGACGACGATGCCATCAGCGAGCTGAAGATGGGTCGCTACTGGAGCAAGGAGGAGAGGAAGCAGCACGCAGTTCGCGCCAAAGAGCAAAGGCAGCGCCGCGAGTTCATGAAGCAGAGCCGAGCCGATTGTCTGAAGGAGCAGGCCGGTCCAGAGGACAAAAAGGAGCCCAATATTATCGAACTCAGCCACAAAAAGATGATGAAAAAGAGGAACAAGAAAATATTTGACAACTGGATGACCATCCAGGAACTGCTGACCCATGGTACCAAGTCACCAGATGGCACAAGGGTTTACAACTCCCTCCTGTCTGTGACCACAGTCTAAGTCCTGCTCTGAGTTCAGGTGGCAGGCCAGCCAGAGGAGGACGGACTGGAGCGTGACGGACTGTACATAGGACACTACCAGTTGAGGTAGAGATTCCTGCCTCGTTCAATGTGGCAACATTTTGTAAATAGGAAATAAGGAAAGCCTTTTCTGGACAAACAGTTTCCACCACTGCGGTGAAGAGAAGGTCCTTTAGATGATGGTTGGACTTGACATGAATGGGACGTGGCTATGAGGATGATTTTGGAAACTTTTTTCAAATCCTTTATCCTTAAATTACCTTTTCTACCTTTGTGCTTGCTCTTTTGAATAATTTTGGAAACAAAAACACAATATTTGACTTTTTTTGGAGGTTTGGAAAGTGTGTAAAGACCGTGTGCCATACATAAACAGCCAGCATTTACACTATTTTACATTATTTTGTTCGTACTATATATCTCTTACCAGTATTTTACTGTTATGCATACTTAATGCTTTTAAGGAAACAATGCTATTTTCCTGCAAGGTAGAACACGTAATCCTTTTCAAAAGGACTTTTGTAAATTAAAAAATAAAATTTTTGTAACAAATCCACTTTTTTAGTTTGAATTTCTCTCTAATGGTGCTGATATCCCAAAGTTACACCACCAGCGATGTACCATCTGTTACATAATGTAGAGAACATCATAACGTGATATCATTGTATATGTACCTATCCTTAGAGAAAGATGTTTCTCACATTGCAATTTAAATGTCTGTGTTTGTTAAAGCACACCTTGTAGTCGACTTTGTTTTCTTAGGGTTTCGTGTATTGAACAGAATAACAGCTTAACAAATCCTTAGTTAGCCACACAATTTGATGTCTTGTAAAATGAGAGAAATAATAAATTATTGTTTTATATATGATGAGCTTTCAAATGTTGTTGGAATTTGTCATTTGTAAGAGTTGGATCACCAAAAATATAGCCATGCAAGGGAAAGAAGAAGCCAGATGAGCCCAGAACTTAATGGCACAAAGTGTGTTTTACATAGAGACTTTACACAGAGTGAAATTTTGGACTGTGGGAGTCTGAAATGTTTTGTCTGTTTGCACCCTGTTGAAATCTTTCTCTGAAAGAATGAAGCCTACCGTTTCCCTGTCAGACTCCGCTTGCTTTCATCCTTATTCTGTTATTCTGGTGCAGTTGATGCTTGTGACTTTAACCTACAGTATGTCTGTGCATTTATATAGACCTAAGCTCAGGTAGACTTTTTTAAAACTTTGCTAGAATTACACAAGATCACCAAGCTCCATGAACCAGTAAGACTGATTAAAGTGTAACTTCTGTTTCCAACAATTAAGTGCAACTAAACTAATTAAAGAGTTAGAGATGTCGATCATGCATGGTCAGTCCACGCCCACACAGGGCCTCAGCAATTTATATCTGCAGCTCCACTAAGTTATACCTTCAATAGCTATTGTATTCAATTCCCAATGTGGTTATGGTTAATTCCATAGTGATGTATACAGTAAGATTCTTCATAATGTAAAATGATGATAATGTGAAACACCATGCAGTTTTCTAGAGCAGTGTGAGTGTGGAGAGTCCAGTAATCCATCAGAGGAAGGACTATGTGATAGAATATCCACAAGGATATCTCTTAGGCTTGAAAATAAATGTTAACACAGGATTGGATTCACTTTCAATCCCACTTTCTTCTCTGTGCTTGTTCAACATTACTATTGTAGAGTTTAACACTGGGTAATAAAAGCCCCCCCCCTTGGTCTCTTGTTGAATGCATTTTTAAAAATAGGATATGCATTCTTAATGGAACCACAGCATCAGACTCTCTGTTCATGTAAATTTGCCAGCTTGTAGTAATGATATCAGACGTCCTGAGGCAAAAAGAAGTCTGTTGGCTGTGTCTGCATTTCATGTCAGAGCTCAAGTAGAACAACAGCATGTCAGCTTGGCATTAATGTAAAACAATCCAATCAGCAGAGAGGCCTGCTGTCCAGTTCTGACAGCTGAAGGCTAACAACAAAAAGTGTATATTGTTTTATCTTGTCATCATGAGAATCCTTCCCCTGGATTTTGCAGTGGTGGCCGCCCTCCATAATCTTGTCTTGCTCTTCAGCCAAACAATCATAAACAATATCTGATATAATACATTATGTTGTTTTATGTCGCAACCAAGTTGTCTTTGATGCTGGCATCAGGCTCCCTCACATGGCGATATCCTTGCTGGCTAATGGTTTATTTATCTGACTCGAGACTCCAACCATCTGTTAGAGAGACCTCGTACCATCAGTCCCATATGATGCTTCAATTAGCAGCTCACTGCCTCATTACTGGGGACAGGGTGACATTAATATGCAGTGTGTTCATTCACACTCAAGTGCATTTGCAAATGCAGCACTTAAGAGTTTGACCTGTATCTTTTTTTAAATCACACACTCTTATCGTAATGTAATGCTTCAGTTAAAGTGGGCTTATATTTAATCTTAAATCTGCACTAATTATTTTTATATTAGTGGGTCAATTGACTATGTGCCATGTGAAAAGTGTACATTGTAGTGACAAATCCACATTGAACTACCACCTGGTTCAGTTTTCCTCAACCCTATGAAGCACTTTAGTGTCTTTCAGCTCATTGTTTTGGTTTTACAGCCTGCAACTTTACTGCTTTGGTTCTTATCATTATCATTGTCCTTGCTTTCACCAGCATACAGGCAATCCTATTACACGCTACCTGACCAGTCATCTCAAATATGCTCACTGTACTATTCATCCAAACCTCTACAAAGCTGAGTTGTGAGTACCGTGCACAAGTGTACTCCTTCGCTCTTGACTCCCTGGTGGCTAGTACAGAATACAGAATATCCATACTCAAGTCGTCTACAGCTTCTTATTCCTCCTTGTCTCCCTCCTCCACTACTACCTCAACAACCTGACTAGACAATGACATAAGGAGAGAGGGAGAGATGATTACAGTGACTTGGCTGGAGTATTAGCGTGATTGTGAATTCAGATCCAGATTTGATGGAATTCCCTGACGAAGATGTGCAGAAAGCTGTACAATTTTTAAAAAACACCATACTGGTAATGACCAAATAATTGTGTGTTAAATTACTTCCATCTTATCATCATCATACAGATTTCAAGTGTCCAAATATTGATGTGTATGTCACAGTTTCTACCTGCCATTGTTCTGTTCTCACTCACCCCGCCTCTGCCTCACTTCACCTGCTAGCCACTTCCACTTCATCTGCTCACCTGTGCTCTCACCTGCAACCAATCACAATCAGGACAGTATTTAAACCCTACTGGATCATTCACTCCTTGCCAGATTGTTCTTTGCCACATGTGAGACTTTCCAGTGTTCATTTCCCGATTGAATTCCCATTGTCAGCCCAGCTTGTTGACTACCTGCCTGCCTATGAGTTGATCCTGACTTGTGGTCCCTATCATGGACTGTTTCCATTCCCCACCATGTCTCCTGTCTGCTCCCTTTGCTGCATAGATCTGAAACATGAGAGTGTTTCATTTGCACACTCATGCCACCTGAGCCAGCCAGCCCAGGTGTTTTGCTCTCCTGCAAGTCAGACTGTTTCCTGAGGAAATCATCCTCTCCAGTGTGACTGTGTTGCTGCGATTGAATCCTACTACTCCCTGTTACAGTATATGTATATGTTTTATATTAATGTTCAGAGAGGACTAATAGGTCTGTGTATGTGAACTACAGGTTGATGGGGCCAGCCTAGTGTCATTATAGAAAAGGACCCAATGGGCCCTGTTTTATGGGCAGGGGCAGTGGCCCATTTTTTTTTAATGTTAAGGACCGGCTCCAAAGGTGCATCAGCTCACCTGGAAAATGCTCAGTATGCCAGATTACAGCCCACCACTGTGGCCAGCACCAAACGACCAGTTAGTGATGGGTTGGTGAACATAGTGGAACATTCATTTTTCTCTGGAGTTGGTCTAATCTTTAGTGCTGTTTTGAGAGTTATAATCTCCAAACTATTACAATTACAAAAATTTGGAGACCAAAAATTCAAAATTTAAAGTCACTTGAATAATTTTCTCAGCCTTTCCTAGTATCACATAGGGCTGGCTGAGTAGGACTGAGTGGTGAAATGATTTTGACAATCAATGGAGTTGGGATTTATTAGGTTAAACGTTGACATAATATCAGAGGAAATTAATCTCATCCAGCTATGACTGACCACACTCACTGACTCACATTAATACCCTCACACACAAAATGTCCCTACCTCGTGCAACTCATAGACACAACACATTACACACATACAACAAATGCAGGACTGTAATTCGTTGATGAAATCCAAGGTACTGTCTTCAGTTTGTATTACTTGTCAGACCTGGCAGTTCATGCGTTCATCTCTCATCTCCATGTTTGTGTCTGGATCACTTAACGGGGATGATTATGATAATGAGAGCAGCCGAGGTGCAAGCTCAGCCTCTTCCTCTATGTCTGGTAGAGTATAATTGATGACTCCTCCCTAAGCCAAATCGAACCCAAGCCTTGTGATTTATGTCTGGGTACAAGTCTCTGTACACACTCTTTTAATGGGAGATAACAATATGGCATGCAAGGCAAACAAAAAGCTCTTGCAATCAATTCTGGGACGTCCCCCCCACCGCCACAGAATGCTGGGAGATTAGTCGATCACATACTTGGCTTCACTACCCCCATGTATTTTTATTATCTTTGGGATGAAAGCGTTCGTCTCCCCACCCGTTTGACAGTCCTGTGTTTGGGCTGGAGAGCAGGACTCATCAGTTTAAATGTCAGCACGGAGAACAGGCCGACATTCCAGTGTACTCATCCATTAACTGATAAGGAGGCGGCTCATCTGCTGCCTGCGAGCTCTGCTGATTCTGATGCCGTTTCACTGTGGAGACTGAGAAGCATTGAAGGGCTCGTACCTGCTCGACAAGCCCGGAAATTATCCCTCACATTGAAATATTTGCAAGCATACTCTCATAGTCACAAATATTCATTTCGACAGCTGACAGTGGAACTTAATTCAAGGAACTTTGGTTGGGGAAAAATCAACTTCTGCTGCTAGATTTTTGCATGACCTAAATTAAGATAACCATTTTTTTTACTCAGTTCAATAAACCTCCAAGGCACCACATCACTCCAGCAAGTTCAGCAGGTGCTGAGACTGTGATAGCGCATCTCACATCTTGGATTAAAGTGAACAAGCTGCTGGATAAACAGAAAGAAATGCTGAACCACACACTCACCCTCCATCGTGTCAGAACATCAGTCAAAAAGGTTGCACTTAGATGTGGAGCCATGTCCTCAGAGCTTTTTTTTAAATCTCCGACCTCTGCATATTTGAGGAGCTGTGTTCCAAAAAATTAATATTCACAATAAAAATTAAAGCTGCACCCAAAAAATGCTGCTGATACAAAACTGGAGCTCAGCATGGAAAATGGAAATATCGTAAAATATGACTTTCTAGCTTGAGTCAATAAATCTCTCGCTTTCATCACTAATTGGAATCATGTGCTTATCTTCAATAGTGTTTGGTGTATTATTTCCAAAATTTAATTAGTGGACGTAGAGCAATCATTCTGACCTTGACTTGCATGACTGATCAGTGGTTTAAGTCTGTGGTATTAAGATTACTATGATAACCTTGCTAGATATTAACAGCAATGGATTCATGGTTTTATAGAAAGTGTTTCTTTCTCGTTGAAGAGAAGAAATTTGAAAAGAGAATAGAAATACAACTAAACATTGTTATGTACTGCAGAATAGAATCGGTTTGAATAGAATATTACCTTAAATATAGTTTTCAAAAAGGTCCCAAAAGACAAAATTAAACGTTAATGATAAAACATGTTGAAATAAAACGTGGCACTTTTTAAATGAGATTCTGTATGGACAGTGCAAACCCCATGTATTGAGCACAACTCTGTAAGAGAGCTGCAACTTACTCTCATCTGTATCTTCATCTGTACCTTCACTGACTTAATCTTTAATGCTGCCCACAATAATGTCAAACAGGGCAACAATGAAATACAATTGTTTTTAAGAAGTAAAGGTTCGTTGTATTTTACAGCACTTTATGACTCCAGAACATGTGTTTGCTGCAAAATCATATGTGACAGTCGGGATAGAGGAACAAGCCTCCAAAGGTTACCAAATATATTACGTACATAAAATGAACAATAAAAATCCACCAGCTATTCTGATTTATCACAAGCATGAGATGGATCAACACATGGACATTACAATGATTAATGGCAGGAAAACAACACAGGAACATGTTTATCTGCAGGAGCCTGGTCAACATGCAAGAACCTGGCTTGTCAGATAGAGTGTAGTATGTGATCAGAAGTGAAATACTGATCGTGTGGACATTTTTATATAACATTCTGTCCAACCATCATATTTTACTTGTCAAAAGTGAAAAGAGAAAAGACATCAGGCACCTGTAATGCAAATGAAACAAAGGGAAAGGTGCATAAACTGATGTCCTTCAGTTGTTCTTTGCTTCATATCTCATTTTAATTGACATGCTGACAATGACGACGTTAACGTCCTGAAGTTATATAATGTTTACCATGAACATCATCTTAATTTAGCCCGTTCACATGCTAAACAAATTACACAAAGTGCATCTGTGATGTGAACGTCATTATTGTTTTGCAAGCATTTAGCCATAAACCAAAGTATTGGACGGAATTCAGAGACGCTCACAGCAACAAGATCTGTGTCTTTTAACTGAGAAAAGAGGGAAAAATGGTGCTGGACTTAAAAGTCAAAGAGGAAAGCATGATTTCAAAGTTCAGATTCCCCATTAACTCTGAGCAACACTCACAGCGGTCTGAAACAAGTGTATAGTGGCACCATGATTATCTGTATTCTGGCCTGTGGGCTACTGATGCTTCTGTCTTTGAGTCATTTCTTTGCACTTTGACTAAAAGGTCAGGACAAGCAATAAGGCTGCAAATACCCGGTCAGCTGGAAGAGCAGGTGTGTCACATAAGCTTCTCGTTAACCAGACAGAGGCCTGGCAGGAACAGGGAAGACTTTCAAAAATGACACGTAACATCAGTGGTAACAAATGAATGCAGAAACTTCTTCGCTCAAGTATGATACAGTTTTGCTTGAAATATTGTAATGGAGACTCTGCAAACTATCCTGTGAAAACTGAGCATTTTCTTCTAACTTTCCTACTTCATTTGAAAACATTTTTGTCTCATCTTCTTACATTTTTTCCATCAGATGAATGCAAAATACGAGCCAACCCATTGAAAGCCAAAGACACAATAATGTCTCTAACTACGTATTTGACCCTTGCATGGTCTTGTTAGCTTCAAAGGCCCCTTTGCTTGTGTTTTGCTTTTTATGACCCGGCGGGGCCATAACTCACAGTGGTCCGTCCTCCCACAGCTCGTCCCTCTCTGCTCAACTATTCTCACAGCGGAGTTTCCTGGGTCAGATCGCATGAACCTCTATGGCTCCCTTCCCGCAGATTTATTGGTTGACAGCTAATTTATCCATTATACACATTCCAAATTATAGGCTTCAGTCAGCAGGATGGCGGCAACAGAACAAGGAAGGAGAGAAAGAGTGAAATAAAAGGAAAGACATGCTGTCATTCTTCTGTGCCACCACATCTCTCTCTGGATCCAAGCGTATCAGCGCTCATGTTCAAAGAGACTCCGTAGAGTGCGGTGCCTGATAACACCAACATCATTAAGTGTTACGTACAGCGCTGTCATTACAGGCTGATTGCATGAATGTCGAAAAACCACTGTCACCAAGAGATGAGCAGATTGGAGTTTTGGTCACAGAGATTGTACACAGATAATGTGCTATGCTCATGACTTTGGAGGCTCTGCCAACATGTGTGGCTGTAACTTTTGGACTGTTAGTTTTGGAAGACTTATATGAAGAAATGATGTAACATTTCCAAAGGATAGAACAGAGTGTTTCACTGTTTTTGTCTGAGAACCACTTTAGGGAGAGTCCTTATTTGAAACCTGACTGCAGGACAAAATGTTGCATCTTCTAGTAAAGATTCTCACATATTACTATTGATATGGTGCACAAAGGGGCAAATAATAACCATGAGTCCTGGCTTCTGTTTGTATCACTGGAGATGTCAGAACCAACCCTTGTTTTCCCTAAAACCATATAAGAGGATTTACCATCATTTGAATGTTTCGATGACTGTAAGACTGAAACCTTTAGTTTGGAGCAGGATAGCTACTGGCCAGATTGCTATGAAACATGCTCTGAACATTCTGAATGATTCTTAGAGATCCTATTCAATGGGCACTTGAACTTAGTGGCATCTTCTTGGAAAACAGTACATCTGTGGTGGTGACCTGCACCATGTTGGAGAAGGGCGGTGTAACTCAACAGTCCAGTCACATCACAAAAATAAGGAACATCAAAATGTAGTTAGCAGATTGCAGTGAAACTTACAAGTCATGCTCCCGACATGGTGAAACCACTCCTCTTTGGATGATACATAAGTGTTCCATTAGTACGAACTTCAGGCAAACTTTCTGCACGAGATAAAGACATCCTTTTCTAATACTTGTTCACCCTGGACCAAAAACCCACTAATATCTGGCTTTTGTCTTCAGAGGAAAAGGGTACAATCGCCATTCATTCCCAGGTCAAATGACTCTGTCATATTTATCTGTTCTGGCTCCAATCAAGTGGACAGTTTGTCAGTTACCTATTTTTAACGTGTTTACCTGCGTTTAAAAAACATACATATTACTTTGGTGCAAAATGTAAAAACTTCAGTGGCAAATTGTCCTCTGTCTCACCTTAACTGCCGGCCACTCCCATCTCATCGGCTCACCTCACTCACCTTTGCTCCCAGCTGGATTCAATCCCCAATCAACTCAGTATATAAGCCTCTGTGTACACGCACCCATTGCCAGATGGTTCTTCCTGCTAAAGTGTGCCTTTCTCACTTTGATTCTCTGTTGCTGTCCCTTCCTGTTTTTGACCAACCTGTCTTGTGGTCAACCTGGAATTCACCTGAACCTTGTGTTCCTGTTCTGCCTCGGCGCTCCTGGTTTTTGTTTGCTTGTTTCTGTGGCTGTTGTAATTCCCCTGTGATGGCACTAAGATGTTATTCTAAGTCTACTTACCTGTGTTTCCTGAGATTCAGAGACTCTCTCTGTATTGCCTCACCAATCATGCTGTGAGTTTCCCACCTGTTCACTTCTCAGTTATCTTCCCTGTGATTCCCTGTCTCTCTGTCTTGCCTTCCCTGTCACTCTGAAAGTTTGGTGCAAGACTAATACTACTACTAATACTGACTTCCTCTGTTTTGCTCTGTGTTACAGTTGAGTCCTACCACACACCGTAACACATTTCATCATCAATTCATTTCACCAAGTAGGGCAGTTCCTCATGAATTGGATGCATTACTTTGGCCTTTGCTGAAAATAAATTTCACTGTTGGGTATTTTCATTCCCTAGCCCAAGGTTAGGTTTAACACACATACAGCTTTAAGTCTTTCAGAGGCATCGATAATCCATCTCACCATGTCCAACTTTTTTGTTCATCTAAGGATTACATTGGTGTTTGACTTTGAGTCCAGACATCTGAGAGTTCTGCAAGTTAACGATTTAATGTACTAAATGAAATGATGGCAAAATTAAACTGTTCCTCATTTTCAAAGCATCCCCCCCAAAGGGCTCCACTTTGAGAACCACTGGAGTAAGGAATTACAATCTCAGCGTGATACAAGTCGTAATTGAAAGAGTGAAAGACTGAAAGAAAAAACGTGCTCAAACTGGGATCTAATTATGAAAAAAACGTGATAAAATGATCCTCGAACATTCATACACTATATAAGCGCTCTATTAAAGGACAGAAATGTGTGCATGCATGCGAGCCAGAAAGGCATCGTGTGTCTGTTTGTGAACACAATAAATGTGTATGTACTTAGGTGCTTGTGTATGTGTGTAGTTTGGTGGAGCTTTTATTGGCCATTAGCATTTATTAATATCCCTGGAGAGCATGAGGTAAGGCTGAAGTTCACATATTTAGGAGTGCTTGATTCTTAGAATTTAGATATCAGCCTTTTAGTATTTATCTCCACCTTGCTTGTTCATTTATAATGTATGTGCCATGACGTATGACCAGTAATTCACATAAAATGCTGGTCTCTAGACCTCTCAGCTCTATGAGTAACTCTTATTTCCTGCCTATTGATTTAGAATCCAACAAGCAGCTCTAAATGTGACAAAGACTATATTGTTGTGAATTGAGTGAGCTTATGACACAGGATTTTTCTGGCCTCCCACAGCAGCAGCAGTTCTCAACCATCCATGACATGTTCTCACAGGCCACATTTCAACTTTATGTTCCTCCAGCTCAAAGTCAAATCAATACAGCTTAAGTGTCCATCTCAAAAGATTCTATTTCATTAAGCCGGTTTTGAGGGGCTCAAACAAATTAACGCTATTTAGTGTTAAGAGTTCAAGTAACCAGCGTGGTCAGTTTCTTGTTTATTTATGTCCTTGCTGTCAGACGTACTCGAACCACAGACCTGAAGAATTACTATATGTCGGCGTTTGCTCGGACAGGGAGCAGAAACTACCCCGTGTGCCTCTCCAGCGCGGTCCAACAATCCATTATCATCATCATAAAGCATCCAAGCAGCCCACCTCCTCAGCTGCAGGATGCACATATACAATCCCACTCAACAGGGGTATCAACACACACACACACACAATTGCTGTAATTGCACCTTTATTAGTCTCCCATTCACACTTTTTACAACATGGCGCAAAGAGCAGGTCGCATCTCTCGAAATGGCCTCTAAAAGCATGGGGCTGCTATAAACAAGACCCTTCAGTGCCATTAGACGGAGTGGCTGGGGGGGGGCAGACAGGCCCTGTGCTGCCAGCATGTTGAGTAAAGTCAATTAGTGTACTTCATTAGAGCGTAAGCCTGCAGACAGGCCGTAACCTGATGAATACTGATAATGTTTCCCATTTTACTATGGACATAAATAAAATTTTAATTTTGACACTGCTCAAGCATCAGAAATGTGAAAAAAATTAACATTTCTAACACTGTATGACCCGTGCTGGAGCTTGGTTGGTTGAGATGAGGCAGTGCAAACACTGTCACAGAAAATGGGGAAACCTATGAGTTGAATGCAGTTACAGTTCAATGCAAGACATGAACAACTGAATGTCACACAATTTCCTGAAACTTCATGACAAAACAGAAATTGCTCTGTCCCTGAAAAGTCGACCTACCGCTCATTGTTGACACTGACCTTGTTTTACTAAGATATCAGCGTGACATCAGCCATTATTATCTAATAAGACTAGGGTCTACAGTCTAATAAAAAGCTAAATCGTCGTCAGACAATCACTGATGGGTTCTGAGATTGCATTTCGGCAATTTTTGGCATTTTTAAAAATATACTAGAATATGACTTAAAGCATATTTCTAACAAACTGCACTATTGCACATTGAATGTCATTTTACACAACCACTAGCGCACCCTGTAGTGTACTTGACCACTAGAAGGACCATTTTATACAACTAATTGACTCTTGACCTGTCAGTCGATGAAAACATTTACCTCAGTTCACACCGAGGCACAGAAAAGACAGGAAGCTAACCAGTGAGTCCGTTACTTTGGGAAAATTGGAACTTATTCAAAGAAGTCAAATGTGCTTGCTTACTTTGCAAGAAATCTATAAAGTAAACATGATCCCACACTTTATAAACTGGCACAGAGCACATAAGGTCAAACAACTGACAGCGGGCCTGATAACTCAACAACAGCACTTTTTACAAGCCAACAAGATACAAGGAAATGCTTCAAAAGCTAACTAAACTTTATAAAAAGTGCCTCATTAAAGTCGCCTGGATAATGTGCCCAGAAAAAAATTCAAGAACAACACCAGTGTGTCAAGAAAAACAGTTGCACACAGTTGAAGAGCAAAACAGAAAGTGTCAGGTAAATCTAGCGCCTTTGATTTTTACTCACTTGTGTGTGACGAGAGCAGAAATGCCACAGACATGCTGCAGCTGTTAAATTTTGTGGGGAGTTGACAACAACCTTTGCGTCACGGAGGGCCTAAAGGGGACAATGACTGGCAAGGACATTTTTGAATGTCCGCTGCGATCGATGACATTGGAGTGTCCTGGGACAAGCTGTCTGGACTTACAGCTGTAGGGTCAAAAATGACGAATGATGGCTTCCACTGTATGGAGGTTAGACTATTGTCAAAATAACTGTTGCATAGAACTACTTTGCATAGTTTTTTTTTTGAAAGAAAATTACATTTTCTGTGGCACATGATGTTTTCTGCTCTAGAAACACTGAATTTCTTCTTGTGTACATGGTTGAAAACTACAAATTTACTATTGTTTGGCCTTTGATTCCTTATATTTTTCTATATATGGCCCGCAGTCAAACATAATTTGGCCACCCCTGTTCTAAGGGTTCAATGAGAAATTGCTTTGAATATCTTAGCAGCTTGCCTTGGATGTGTTTGCTCCTTGTTTCCTATTTACTATATAGTGTTTTTATGTGTCTGTGAGACCAAATGCATGTCTTGGAAACATAAGGTTAAGTGCTTCTGTAGGAGTCAAACTCGCACTCGCTCTTTTGAACACAGCTCTTTTAACACTGACCTGATTTCCCCAGCCAGGCTTACAGCCAGCAGCTTATTGCCAACCATAAATGTCACCAGTTTATGTAATGTGTGATGTCTTAGAATTTCCCAACTTGGCATTTTTGACAGGACTTGAAGCCGATCTAAAAGAGGCGGCTGATAGGCAGCGGCACAAATAGACCAGCTGAATCAAAGCGCTTCTTCCACTTACTGTCTCGCTGTGTGATGATGCCATCCTGACAGAGAAGTGGAAATTCAAACAGCAGCCACCTGAGGTCGGTGCCCGCTGAGCGTGCCGCCCCCACACCGGGCCACATAAAAATCCACTCCTCAAACCCACTGGAGCCTGGACATCAGAATAATTGAATTTCTACCTTTTTTGTCCACTGGCCATTTCAGAACATTTGATAGTATTTCTCACCGTGCCCACTTTGCTAAGCAGAGCTTGTGAAGTCTGTCTGGAGGCTTCCTGCGGTGGAGCCTCCCCACTGACTCCATTTTTAGGTGCGCTTAGTATTCTTGAAGTGGGGGAAAATAAATATTTTCATCTGCCAACACACTGAACAGCCTCCCACCCACTGCTGGTGTTTGCCATTTTGTCAGAGCAGTTCAGAATGTTTGACCCTGCTGTGTGCCAAATAATGTAACTTGACATTGACACCAGCCCCTGCCTGATCCTGGACCTGCTTGTGCCTGATGTTCTCCAGCAGAGACACAAACAAACATATTAGGCAAAGCAGAGAAAATCAGTGTCTCACCTTTTTTTCCCCCTAACAAATACTATGTGAGTTGGAATTTCTCACATGATATGAAACTAGTAAATACTGATGAAAGACTTTTTTTTCTCCCCTGAGAAATGAGACCCGTGGGAGTTGATCTGATGTCTGCGGTTTTTGAAGAGGCGTGATAAATGTCACAGGTTGAACCGAGCAGCAGCAGAAACTAACACTCTAGCTGGCATTTTGACAAGAACGAGAAAAAGACGGTTAAGTCATCTCATATTCATTCACAAGCATTCGCAGGCAGCGTGCTCTCCTGGAGAAAGAGAATTAGGCAGGCGAGGGTTCATCGTGCGGACAGAGCTGGATGGAGATGAAGGAGGTCATGATGTCTGCGTGTGCTTTTTCGGGCGATTCGAGGCAGTGTATAAGGAGGCATACTGAATGTGTCACCGCCTGCATTCACTAACAGCGGGAGGACTGGGTCTGCATTCTGATTTCAGGGCAGTCTGAGCGTGTTTGGTCTGGCTTGGAAACTAAACAGTACCCTCTATTGGATTACACGGAGATTGCGTGTGGCGGTGCCCGTCATGACCGGTGGTGAAGATGCTGCTGCAGCTCCATCTGTGAACTTTTAATCCTGTTGAACCACTTAATATTCTCAAATCTCACAAGTGATGCACTACAGCCAAAAGGGGGACTCTTGTGTTACAATGACTTTCTTAAGACTTGATGTATTTCTTCTTTTAATCCTGTCAGCGTCATCAAGTGTGTCCAACAGTAAAGTGCTTCCCTTCAACATGATGACTGGAGACAATTAGTTTGATTTGGCACGCACTGCTACTGACCACAGATCCATTTAAAAGGTGCTTCTCTTGAGGCAGGTGGTGAAGCATGAAACTCAAATATAACTACATACAGCAGCCCAGTGGGTTTTAAGTGTAGTCCAGAGGCCCCCAGGGGTCCATAAACAGGTTCCAGGAGGGTCAGAAGCAAAGTGAGTAAGAGTTTAATTTCATAGTCATTTTACTGACTAGTGCGATCAAAGGCTTCACTCTACTCACCGCAGCTATCACTATTATAATTACATATTCATACGGACTTACAGTGGACCAATTTATAGGACTTGGACTTTAGGGATAAATGTATGAGCAAAACACACATTAGCTTATTATACATTTTTTAAATAAATCCGAAAAAAATTGTAATGCAAAGAAAAGTCACGCTGCTGCACTTTCAAGATACAACCCTGCAGTGTGTTTTCTTTCACTTTCAGTTGAATTTTTTGCTTCACAGGGAGGCCAGAGGCGGCTTTTCTCATTGCAGATCTGACAACAAGCCGGTGTATTCACCTTTCTAAAGTTTTATCCCTTGCTAATAGAGTCCCCATGCCTGCAGACACACGCAAAACAGCAAAGATGTCATTTGGGGCCCAAAGCAAAATCTGCAAGCGCAGTAATGACACATAAACTGAGGAGTAAATCAGAAACAGTATAAAAGTGTGAAGAGACAACTGGCTGTTTTTTCAGGCCACTGACTAAAAAGACTAAAAAGTCTGTGAAACCTTCCAGCCACCATCCTCTTTTCATATCATCTGCCATTCAGAAAGCGAGGGTCAGATTAAAAATCATCTGGTGTCAAGCTGCTTTTAATATCCCTCCTGACCTGGCATTTGTTTCCCCGGAGACACGTCTTAAAAGCCCACCGTTTAAACAGTGCTGCATGGTTGAATGCAGTTTTATTTCCTCAGGGAGCCTGGGCAAATTTCAGCAGTCAAAAGACGGCGGTGATGGACCGTATTTTGAATTGACCCACAGGAGCACGTGTTAGAGCTTTGCTGAACAAATTGACATGAAAAGTCATCTTTATTTAACGGGCAAAGGTTCACTCCCCTGTATATTCTGATTATGACCAGAGCCCCTTAACAGATGGTGAGTCACATCTCGTGTGGTTTCTATAGCTCCTAAAAATCTCCTAAGTCAAGCTGACTGCCTTCATCATTTCAGATCATGCTTCATTTGCCCTCTGACATGTGACATGGAGGGACAAGACAACAGGAGCGCTAATGGGTTCGTGACTTGGAATAATGAGGAGCAACAAGTCAGAGATGCTCCTAAAATGAAAATTCAATAAATACAATTAATGCCTGTGAATACATTTCAAGCAAATTTAATTAATTTACTGCAACATTTTTGTGGCACTGTTGTTACCTGGAAAAATAATGTGTTTATGGACATCAAAGCTAATAGGGACACTTTACAAATTACATGAGGATTAATAAGGCAAACAGAGGTGTGAACATAATATTGGCTGCATTTCATTATGTTATTGCTGTGATCCTGATAATGCGCATGCTGGCTACGTGGCATGGCTCACTGGGATCTTAAATGAACCACAGTCATTGTTGATGTTATTAGCTACAGTGGTGCTTTTCTGCTATAGGACCCACATACTTTATAGTCTAATAACTAATCGGGAGAGTGAAATACAACCGGCTTGCAATTAACAAGCACAGCTGTCTCAGTTTTCTACAACATAACTCACTAACAGCTCAAGAACACTGTTGGAAAACATTTTTTGAGAAACTTTTTCATTTTTCTTGTAAGATCTGTTAACTGACTGTGGTGCTCTGAAGCTGGAGCTGGGGCCAAAAGTTAATTTCCAAAATAGTAGTCCAGAAAATAGGTAGTTCCAAATCAGCCTTTCATGGCAGATATTTTGACATAGAGGAAAAACATAAGCCTAACAAATAACAATAGTTGCCACCCAGTGAGTCAACATAAACTCTACCAGGACCCTGAAACTTGTATTAAGTTGAAGCCAGCATTACAGGTATTGATTATAAATGTGTTTTCCCATTGTAACAAGTCAAAATGTCTGCTGTGAAAATGGTCTATTGGACATCATAAACACTCGTAATATATGAACGGTGAACCGAATAAATGAGGTGCTGTGTGAAAGTAAGCAAGACCAGCACGCATAAAAATGTTAACATTTATTGCTGTTTCTGAATACCACACTGAAAGCAAAAGCATTCAGAGTATACACAGAAATTATACAATAATATATGGTTTCACAAAGGCAGTGAACACATACTGTATTACAATCTACAAAAATCTACTTTACAGAAATTTAAAATTCTAAATATCAAAAAGTACAGCTGCAGAAACAGGTGTAGAACTGGAAACCAGAAACTGCTCTGGATATCGGTCGGTGAGACAACATGGTGACATCACGATACAAAGAAAGCGAAAGTCATCTTTGTACTTACAGCTGGTTTTGGAAACTACAACTGGCAGACGAAACAAAAACATACTCCAAAATAACTCATTGAATTGAAATGATCATATAAATTATGGTGGTTTTATGCATCCAAAATATATCATTTTACAGAAGACTCCTCTACAAGGTAGCATGTCATAGTATTGTTCAGTGGGATTGGTAGTGTATCATTTCAAAAATATGGTTAAAATAATATAAGGACACAATGGAAAAAAATTGCCTCCCATCTGATGACGATGGAGAGATAAATTTTAAAACAATGCATGTTCTCAACAGCCAGGTGGAACTTGGTGGAGTAACAAAATAGTGGTGGTGGGGTGTTACGTTCAGGTCACTGCTAGACTTAACATTTTTACATGAGCCTCAGGCAGGAACAGAAATGGTGGTGGCAGCTCATTTCATTTCATAAATAATGAGAGGCTGGTATGGCTCTGTTCTGACCCTGGTAGTGTGGTACACTGGGCTTAAAGGGTACAAAACGTAGACTACCAATCTTGTCACAATGTCACACAAATGGTTGAAGTGAGTGGCATAAGAAAAGAACCAGACCACCCCAGCATCTGAACAACCCCACGGCCCACAAAAAAAAAAAAAAAAAAAAAAAAGAAGAAGAAAAAAATCCAGCCAAGAAACTCAAGGCAGCTGAAATCAACCCCTTTAAAGGGAAACTTAAAAACAGAGGTTAAGAATATCAATAAAATATTCCAGTTTAAAAAAAAAAAAAAAAAAAAAAAAATCAAATCAAAATTTATTTGTACGTCCACATCAATGCCAGGTAGCCATTTTGGAGGAGTGTCCAAAAGCGGGACGAGGCGTTCGTCTTGTGTACGAGGTGCAGTTATCCTCATTCCCAGTGACAGTCAAGCTGGATTCAAGGACAAGCTGGTTTATGGTCACACATGGCTGCAAGGGGGCCTTCAGTCTAGTCCTGCTCCATGGGCTCCTCCGTGGTCCCAGTGTTCAAGGTGGCACTTTCCATGGCGCCCTCTGTAGGAGGTTCAGTTGTACTGCTGGAGGGAGCGAGAGCTATGTCTTCTCTGGCTGCTTCTGCACTCTCCTCTATGCTACAGCTGCTACCACTGCTGCTACTACTGCTGCTGCTGCTGCTGACTGGGTCACTGTTGCTCTCCTCACTGTCCCTGCTGGTCTCAGGGCTCTCCAAGACGCCTGCGGGGGCCTGCTGCTCTGTCTGATCCATGTCGCTGCCCTCCTCCTGGGAGCCACACGGCACCTCTCTCTCAGCCTGCTCAGCCTCCTGACCTGAGCCTGCACACACCTCGGCCTGGGTGCTGCTTGTTGGTTCTGTTGAGGAAAAAATGGAAACAGGCATTTTAATATACACCACAGAGTATGTTTTACGTTGTATTTTAGCCCCCTTCACACTTTGGAATGACCCGAACCTTTCCAGCCAGTTTAAGGTAGATGAATGACTGGTTTGCTTGGCTTCACACACTACTTAATGTGTCATTCAACAGAACTTGTCGCATTTGCTCACAAAATGGATTCCATGTTTCCTCAACCTAAAGAAAAAAGCCAGACTAAAGAAATAAATCAAAGTACTCTTACAGCAAATACTGTCAGAGTTACCCAGGTAATGAACGATAACACAGTGTCATATGATAGCATGGCGCATGAAATTGTAACTTGCCGCAAGCAAGCTTAAGGAGTGTTGCTCAAGCTCCAGTGCCTTCAGTGGTTCTCCCGTGGGAAAGTTGTAATGCATGTTTACAAATTGGGGAAACAATTAGAGCACTTCTAAACTACTGAAAAATCTAATTATGATGAGATGGTGTACAATACTGACAGGCCCCATAATTTCCAACACCAGTTTGTTAGGTACACCAAGCTAAAACTAATGCAGTCTAATACAACAGTCCTGCAATAAATCCTCCCTTCATGAAGGTTATAATGCTCACTTTGTGTTGAAGCTGTTTCAGAGAGGGGTTGATTCAACTTTATGGCCATTTAGGAGGCTGCAGTTTGTGGTCCTGTTAAACTGTATTGTGTTATACAGAGGGGTGTTTCTGTTATGTTATATAGCATAACCACACAGAATAATAGATAACACAACTCAGTATAATGCAATGCAATTCAATAGCACCACATAGTCTACTACCTCCAAAATGACCATAAAGTTGAATAGAAAACTATTGCAGGACTGCTGCATTAGACTCCATTCGTATTAGCTGCGTGTAACTAATAAACGAGCAACTGAGTGTAGTGTGGAGCCATTAAAACCTGTTTACATAACCTTCCTGTGTTAACTCTTTTCAAAAATGTGTAGCCAGAACAGTCCATAATATATTTTCCCTCATCACATCACATACAAACCACCTACCATGTTAAAAAAAACCTACCTTGGTCTTCAGTTGCAGCAGCACTGCTGGAGGCTTCATTCTCCTTGCTGTACCCAACCTTCTCCTCTTCCTCTTCCTCCTGGACCATGGCTTCTGCCTCTTTTGAGAGGCAGGTGGCATGTAAAGGCCTCAGTGTGTCCTCTTGCTCTTCCTCTTCATCATCCTCATCTTCCTCTTCATCGTCATCCTTGCTGAACTTGAGTCTCTTCACCTCCTGCTGCTCGGCTTCCATGTCCTCTTCGGCATCTGGGTGTTTGTTCTTCACTGAGTTCCCCAGGGAACCTCCCGACGCTGAAACCTCACTGACAAACAAGCAAGGAAGAGGAGATACAGATGTGATTCCAGAGGGAAGTTATGCTGAATAGATTTTCTGGTGTGTTAAAGCTTCTGGCATACCTGGACTCTTTGTCATCTTCTTGCTCTGTGTTGAGGTCTTTGTTGTCTGTGCTGTCTGGCAGGCCATTAGCTGCTAGTGAGTTGGCCAGAGACACCTTCGGTCGGTTCAGCGGCCGGGGAGTTCCAGGACCGTTCACTTTCCTAATAGTAAGCCAAGAGAAAAAAGGAATGAAAAAAAGCATTTTTACAATACTAAAAAAATTTGCTGTTGTAAATTTATGTGAATGTCAGGATCAAGGACTAAATCTGTCCCCAACACAACCTTTCTGTAAAAGCAGATGTGTTCCCAGGAAGCATCACTCCATTCATTCTATTCACAGCACTGCATCCATTTTTCCTGCACAAGCAAGTTCAGAAAAACAAAACTCTTATTCAATTTCCAAAACTTCATATCAAGTTATTACTTAAAAGTCATATCAAGTTATTATCTAAAAGGTATTACATTTGGACATGACACTTACTCTGAGGTTGGGTGAACACAGCTTACCACCATTACATTCTACAGGGAAACAAAGATTCCCAAAATGAGTGAAAACAGGTTTTAGCAGGTTAACAAGTTATGGAAAATGGCCACACTGCTTAGGACATACCTTCTCCACCCCCCGAAGAAACTTATCGGTTCCTGTGTAGTTCCTCTTGGGTTCTGTGAGAAGCTCGCACAAGCGCTGGATTGTAAATGGAATTCTAAAATTGAGAGGGAAAAAGAGATTCAGTATTCACTAAATAGACAATGTTTCATTTAGGTGGTCTTTTCTAAAAAATGTGCCCTAACATTCTGTTTTATCCTTTTATTTGCTCAATTTAGTAAGTACTCAGGAGAGAAATCACAGTAGGAGCCAAGTTATGCATCAACATCACTAGAAAGTGAAAAATATGAAGCATATTACTGTAGCATGATGGCATGAGAGTGATCAAATAATTGTGTTTGGGGTACTTTAAATTAATTTAACATATTTCCCAAAGTAAATAACGTCCATCATGCTTTCCCAGAGCCCAAAGCATCATTTTCAAATGTCTCGTCTTGTTAAACCAACACTCCAAAACCCAAAGATATTCAGTTTACGATCATAAAAACAAGATATTAAAAAAGGAGCAAATACTGACTCAGGACTAGCTCTTTATCGCTCATTTATTACTGACACACTGTGCTGCTGATAGTGTTGTTTTAATTGTTCTATTTGGGACTGTCTGAATTGCCCACACTTGGGGTCGCCACTATTTTGGATTGGATTATTTTGGATGTATCATTACTTTAAAATTAATTTATTTACCTTGGATTTCAGTCCAAAATTTTGGACCCACAGAGACCTCTCGTCTTAAGATAAGATAAAATTTTATTCGCCCCACAGTGGGGAAATTTGCGTCCTGAAATTTTAAACTGACACTCCTGACAGCTAGGCCTTAATATGACTTCAGTGAAACAAAGTAATGCCACTGAGGGACAAAAAGGCCCTTCAAGTTCCAAAGACCTGACCTGCAAATCACTTCCTCCTTCATTCAACCGCAACATAAGAAGACACTCAGTATTTTACAGCGACCTTAAGTAAATAGAGATTTGTGAAATGCATTGCATTGTTAGCAGTTACCTTGTGGGAATTTTGGAAGGCACTACATAGGCCATAAATTTCACACTGAGAATTTGGACACGCAAATAAAATGGGGTAAATAAAAAAGTGTACTACATAGTAAAGTGGGAGGGATTTCAGATACATTCCTGGTCTTTATCCCACACAGAAAAAAAGCAGTACATTACTCCAGCAACAACTAATATAGAGGTGTGAACAGTGTATTCAATGACGCCAGGGACTGCCACACAATTTGGGAAACAATGAAAAGCCTCAAGATGTGGAAATACTGAGCAAAAACCCACAATACTATAGCGTTTTACAGTCATAACGCATGGCAAGGAACTCTGTAAGAACTATAGATATCTGTGTAGCAAATAGGGTGAGCCAGAGGAGACCAAGCCATGTTGTGTGTTAGTCATGGGGAACCAGACATGCACAATTTGGCTTCTTCTTCCATCTAGTCAGCCGGCCACTATCACAGTCATTCAGAAATGAACTATTTTATCACCTACCCATTGTATCCCTTCACAATCTTCAGGATTCTCTCTTTCATATCTTCGAATGGAATTGACTCCACGTTGGGATTTGCGGGACCTCTTTGTTCAGGTGCAGAGGCTCTAAAGTCATCCATCACCTTCTCCAATTTAAACAGGAAGTAGTTCTTAAATTGAGACCATTGAACCCTAGAAGAAATCGGTAAGCAGAGTAAGGATCAAAACATTTGACATAACACATTTGAAAACAGGAAAAACTGGCAGAATAGTTAAAATAGTAAAAAGAGCATGCTATGGCAACATTATACTAAAGAAGAAACATGAAAATACAGTTACTGAATTTGCACAACACACCCATAAAATATTAACTCTGTACAGTCTGTATAAAATTATTTCTGGACTGCAATAAAATGTGTGTGGTGTAAAGAGTAATGAAGGGGGAACGTATCAGGCCTGCAATGTTCACTTACATGGTCTCTCCAGTCTTGGCAATATGACATAGAAACTGCTCCAGCAGAGGACATGCCTCCTTCTTTGCTTTCTTATCAAAGTCTGAGGAAACAAAGTAAACCGGGGTGAATAAACATACATTGACATTACGTTATGTTCCAGCCCGATCAGAGATAAATAGGCTTTGATTTAGCGTAACCTAACTTAGCTTGACATTCAGTTTTGATAACTCTGCTACAAGGCATGGATGTTGGGCCACATGCACTGATTACCTACCTACTTTAGCTAACTAAATGAAGCTTGTTAGCAGGTCCCAGACGACACTTTGTCTAATTAACGTTAGCTATTTACATAACGTAGCGTTAGCGGGCTAGTGGATGCTATCTCTCTTAGTTAGCTAGGTCGCTTGGTAGCTATGACTAGCTCAAGTTTAGCGCACTGGCTAGCATGTTAAGTTAGCCGCAACAGCGTAGCCGGCAAACAGTAGCCGGTGACACTGGCCAGTTTCATTATCTTAGCCAAAATATCTTGCAGGAAGTTGTCAAATATTCAGGGAAAATACATATAAGTTATGAAATACGGCCAAGAAAAGCATCATATTATAGTTAGCTTTCTTGCCTGGCTAATGAATTGGACAGACAGCTAACCATTTCCGCGAAACCGCTTGTAATGTTAGCGTTAGCTGGGTAGCGGCTAGCTAGCGACGTTAGCTTGTGAGCTGCAATCCGTTTATCTTTTATAATAACGTTATAACAATTACGGAAGCACACGTATAACACACAGAAATGATCGAAACAAAGTGAAGTGACCTCTGAGCGCCTCTTGAAGTGAGTCAATTTCCATCACGTCGTCACCCTCTGTCAGCCTTGTGGATGTGAGAAGCAGACTGGTGGCTAGCTGCTGCTGCTAAGCTACGATCTCACAGGCGGAGAGGAGGGAGCATTTTAATATGGCGCCGTGAGGTCACTGCCTGCTCAGCAACACACTCTGCGAGAGCAGCACACAACAGTCACCTTTCACACAAAACTGAATAATCATTTAGAATAATAAAAACAAATAAGAATTAATTAAAAAGTATGATGAAATATTAATACAAAATGTAAATGTAAAAATATAAAGTTTTTTTATGGATCACAAAGAATCATTTGATCTATTGATAAACTGCATGTTGACATATCTGTACACTATTGTGATCCCTCTTACATCTACATACCTGATAATGTGGGTGAGTTTAATACACACATCCACATGTTCAAATTTAGACGGTTTTTGTGGATCAATTTTAGACAATCAGAAACTTTATTTTATCCATTGCAGGCAACAGTTTCCTCTTTAGATCAGGACCATTTGCATACTTTATTGGAAAATCATCAATTATGTATTATTGAAAATCTTCTAATTTTTTAAATCTCTAATTTTGTAAATCTTGTGTGATGTGTTTTTCATAAAAAATATGCATGTCAGAAGTACAAACATGTAATTTATGTATGTTTATATAATTGATAAACAAAATTAAGAAGTAACATGTGTGTAACATGCTAAATATGAGTGTGCAATTGAACAGATGTTTGTCCTTATAAAGATGCAAACAGCTGCTAAGAAAAAGGAGACAATGTTGGCCTGTGCTCTGAACATACTCTGTTTATTGGCTTTGCTCATCTGCTGTTCCCGAGGCCCCTGACACGGATTCAAGAACTGAAACTGGGTTTAATGGACTAAATTTGTTTGAAAGCCTTATGGGACAGAATTGGGGGACAACCAATCTGTTATCTTTTTTCCTCAAACATTAGGAAATCTTAAAACAACCAAGACTAAACTATTGTTAACCATACTAGTCAAAACAACTTGCAAATTATCATGTTATCAGAATATAGTATAGAATCAAACAAACTGTAAATGCAGACGCTTATGTCAAGACAAATCTTGACATAAGCAGCAGTTACCTTTACTTTTAGCCAGGCATCAAACACTTGCACCTAAAACATACCTCACCTCACTGTGTAGTTAATATACACTTCTGAGAAGAATGCATTTCTCCATTTGTGTTGCTTTGGTGTAATTAAGATATGAAATGAGACTTGGTACATTGCATTGATTTATTTAGAAACACATGTTGACTGTACAGCCATTTTCAGTTTCCAGTTTGAATGATATATTTAGATCATTACATCACATTGAAAATAATGCTGCTATAACATATGACCTATGTGTTCACAGCAGACCATACATCATAATACAAACTAAGATACCGCCTCAAACACACACACACATCTATACCACTCATTTTCTTGTAATAGTAAACATGGCAGACATGGATATTCATATGGCACATAATCAGCTGTAGTATCACTATCTTTAAATGCTCGCACTTTTGGTTTGGATTCACTTGGACAGCGTAGCATCTACTGTGGATATGTTGTGTACAAACAACCATCCAGTCCTAATATCATTCTGAAAGTGCATTTTAACATTCTGCATGTAACATAAAAATCCATATTTCCTCTGTTGTGCTGTACTTAATACTGTCAGTGGCATTTGGCAGCTGCAGAACAGACTGAAAACTGGTGACTCTTCTCATTCACACAGGCTCACATTTCAAGTTATTCGCTGGTAAAACATTCACATGATTTTAAAGGAGTGGTTTATGAATCTACTACTTCAAGTAGTAAAGCTTTCCAAAGTCCAAAGTTGACTTTGTTTAGTGTATGCCATGTTCTTGAGGAAAAATTAAAAAGTGAGATATTTTTGATAAACTCTCCGTTGACACAGATATGCCTTCAATTATACTTTTAGCCTACGCTTGAGATGAAGAGCTGCTGCTTTCATAATTCTTGACGGAAAAAGAATTCATGCAGTTTTGTTTTTTTTCCAGCTTTCCAACGTTTCACCGTACATGACTGAGATGTGAAAGGTTTAAGATGGCAATAAGGCAAACCTATTCTACGGCATCACTGACCAGCACTGTATGCTTCTCTGTATACACAGGCGTATCACCCATCCCATCACTAGAGGATCATCATGTTCATAAGACCATTCCAGGAAGGGTTATGTGTCGAATACACTGCAAACGCAGAACCGACAGTTCAGTCTGGGAGATACTGGTATGACACATAATCCACAGTCCTCTGTGTTGTCAGATAAAACAGGGAGTCACTTTCCCCATCAGTTATTTGTGCGGTCTGACGTGTCGGACCACTTTCTCCTCAAACACCTTCCTCATGGTCTTTTCTATCTGCTTGAGGAAGACTTGAGGGATCCGACCACACAGGGTGTTGACGGTGTCCAGGAACTTGGTCTGGATGGGGTAGAACAGCGACTGGAACATGTTGTCCTCAAAGGGAAACTGCAGGAACAGAGACATTGTTCTGTGTCACTTCTGATCCCAAAGCTATTTCAGTTTGATCGTTTTTTAATGGAACATATCACAGACTAAACGGTATTTACAAATTACGTCGGCAGGGCTGGGGTGATGCGGTAGTGTTCTGTATTAATCATAAATTACGACCCGGCTCGTCTTTAAGAGGCTTATCTCAGCGGAGCAGGGGCGAACTGACTCTGCCGCCAGAGAAAACAAATTCTAAATTTAAAAACTGACCCAGATTGTTTAATGCAAGTGAGAGAGAATTTGTATAGCAGAGGAAATACTCTGGTGTTAAGCGGCTCTTTTTCTGAGCTGAAGTCATTAAAGGAACAGTCCAACATTTTGGAAAATGTGTATTTAAGCGCTACGAAGAGTCTGATGAAAGGATTAATATCAAAAACTTTTCATGTGTTGGTGAGCAGTTTTCCCTTGGTTCCAGTTTTTGTGCTAAACTTGGCTAAATGTGTCAGACTGTACGTTACCAAAATGTGAGTGTACTTGTTCCTCTGTATGTTACGTAATTTCACATTGCTCATGTATAGGCTGAATGAGTTTGAGGTGCTCGGTAGGAAAATAAGTCATAGGTCTTTATGTTTGCAGATAATGTTTAGCTGCATCCATTATTACCATACTACTCATAATTATTCTGCAGAACTTGGCCAGTTACATTGGGCTTATTATTCAAATAATAATAAGAATATATATTTTATTATGATAATTATTCTGGTCCTTGTGTTACTCTTCCAATAAAGCACACAATCTCAGTCGACCTTATTTACAACAAGAGATATTCTGTTGTGCCATAGCAGGAACAGCACAGGTGGAACTAATAAGATTAAGGATGGATAATAGCAGGGTCCTGGTACTGACACACCTAAATGGAATGCAGCCATTGGGAATGTGATTAGTTGCACGTGTGCTTTTCTGCTACATGTCACAATGTCTGCTGTGAAATGCTCTATTATCACAGCCACTCTTTTGGGATAAATCTCTTATCTCACTTGTGCATTTGTCTCTTTATGTCCATGTCATCATTCTGATTAATAAACTACAGTGTTTCCCATCAAAGCTAAACAGGTGTTAATAACTTAGGGAAATTAATCAGGCACATGGATTAACATTTTTTTCATAATACCATATTGTGTTGATAAAGGGGGGAAACTTACATCACGTATTGCATCATAGACTACTTTGAACGCTGGCTGCTTGTCGTCATGATACACTCCACGGTTGCCATGGAGGATGGACACACCATCCTCTTCAGCCCCTTTGCAGTTACTGCCGTACATACAGTGATCTGGCCTGTAGTTCCACTGGCAGGGAAAGATGAAGAGACACTCTGGAAGAAAAAAACAACACACACACACATCATTGCTATATATTACATCAAACAGCGTATCTCATGTAAATACAATGCTAAGACACAGTGAGGACAGTGGCACATGAAGGTTTTGAAAGGCAGGTTTGTGACAGGTAGATTGCTAGTTTGATTCCCCAGGACAACAAGAAAAAATCTGTGTGGAAAATTACAGAGTACCCCTGTTCTTCTGTTTCACTTGTCTTCCTTCCATTTCACAAATATTGACAGAAATACGGAAATGTGACCATAATCCCCACAGCACGTTGTTTGCGTGACTGCAGCAACTGCTTGTGAAGAACTGAATATTTAGCCTGAAACACTGGAAAATGCAGGCACCAAACAGCCCGCAGTAGGAGGATATGTTGCCCCACAATGGATATATTAATACGGATACAGTTTTCCGGGGTAGAGCCCGATTCATTCTAATGAAAGTTCCTCACCCAGTGTATATGCCACAAGAGTTTTTCAGGTCTCTTCATTCTTCACACTGGCTTCATACAGTGTATTGCACCTCATGCTTCAAAATGTGATAAAACAAAAGTCCTTTTTATGGATATGTATGGCAAACCATCTTTCAGGGTTTCATGTGGCATGTACTTGTGACTGGGGCAATTTTTGCCACACAGCCCATTTCTGGATTTCCAGAGGGCTTGTGTCCCACACACAAACAAGGCAAACAACATAAAGAAAAGAGAATAAAGGATGAAAGATGAACTGGTTGGGAATGAGGGAAATGTCATCATCCTCTTTTGTGCAGTCTCCAGTCACCACTTTGACTGTTTCTTTCCTCCCATTTATCTATTTATTTGCACCAAAACAAAGACAAAGACCTCTGAAAACACACTAAATTGTTTGCACTGCAAGGTGCGCTTGAGCAAATCAATCAACCTCCAACTGATCCATTACAGCAGCTAATGAGTATTACACAACAGGTGCAAGGTGGAAATGTGTACATGCTGTATGTATGAACATCAAATATACAAAGAAGATGTTGATATATTTGTTCATTTGAACCCATTATAGTGATAAATTATATACAGCAGAACTGTATATCTAATGAGTTTGGTACATATATTGGATGTATAGTACCAGACTAAAAAAGTCAAAATAATATACAAGCATACAGATTTTTATTTATACAGATTTTATTTTTATTTCTACTTAAAAACCACATAAATCAAAATCCCAGCCTCATTTGATTCCCCTTAAACTGCACCACCTCCTGATCTGAAGCGACCTTACAGTCTTTGGAAGTGTTTCCTGATTGCAGAACAAGCAAACACAGGTCAGAACAATGCTTCTGGACTAACTCGAGTATTTCTCTGGAGACAGCAGAGAGCTCAGAGCAGTACCATGTAAAACAAACACTTCATTGGCTGTGTTTTCAAGCAAACGCTGGCAATGCCAGTTCTACCAATGGCTCTGAGCATTTAATGCCCACATCTGGCTGCTGCAGCTGGAACTCAGTCTGCTGCTGAAGTCTGCTGTTGCCCTACAGCCACGGCCTCATGTGTTTACTCATCCAGATTCATAATGTCGACTGGTTTATTAACAGGGCAATAAGACACAATTTATGTGGACATGTTGCTAGTGTGAAACTGCTGGGTTGAAATTGTGCAGATTAGTAATTCTAAATGGATTCATATACAGTTTGATATTCTGGTTATGCCTTTCAGGAGTATTTCAAAGCCTCTTTAAGACCATACATAATGTCCTTTCAGTGTGATAATAATATGTGTTATGATCATTGTAGATGACACAAAATGGCTGTACCTGGGTTGTAGTGGAAGATAATGTTGAGGAGGTCCTGGTCTCCCCAGGTGATGTGGTTCTTGTACTTCTGATAGAGTGGATGTAGAAGATCCTCCCATGAAAGGCCACTGGGGATCATACTGTTCTGAAATACCAACAACAACGTTCACTCACAAAAACAGCTCAAGAGCAGCCTTTTCTCCAAAAACACATCATCAAAGGAGGAGCGCATTTACATTCCCACTTCCATTTGCAATCTGCTGGCAGTATTAAGAGCTGGAGAGCTGCTAAATTGAGTTCTGAGGGCAGAAGTCTGTGATGCTAGCGTGGTAATCAGAAAGCTTCAATCACGGCCCACTCAGAGCACTCAGCCTGTGACTTAAGCTCATAAAAAAACCCTTCAGAATGCAAAAGGGAAATCACAGCTCACTTTAGCTTTCTGCTGATCAGAGTGTGAGGAAATACAACTGTATTTTGACCTTACTTTGAACATTGTGCTGCGGATCCTTGTGAGATTCATCAGCATGACACCGGAGTTGACCCCTGTGACTCCATAGAAAGGGTGGCGTGCAAAGCGGCTGTACCAGCCAATCTTTGGGACCTCGTGCTCCGGGGCCATTGCTGCCAGCTGGGTGCTGTTGAAGGACTTAAAGAGACTCCAGATATCGTCCATGGGCCGCAGGAACAGCACATCAGTGTCTACGTAGAGTAACGAGTCCACGTTTTTCAGGATGACCTGGAAGGACACAATTACAGTCATCAGTACTCATGACCACAATCCTTCATCTAAAGAACTAGAATGGACATGATTACACCATGCAGTACTCAAGAAAGAGAGTAAATAAGCCCTGTGACAGTGTTTACCTTCTTACATGAAAAAATGGTTTAGTTTCTCACAGTATCATACTACACTGTCTCTACCATGTTAGGGCCTACTCCGCCTTTTGCATAAACAGCATGCTCTCCTAGACAGTGACTCACATTTTAATAAAACACATGTAACTACAAAGTATGCAAAAAACATCAAAAGGGGTTCAGTCCAGATCAGATCAACTGAATGTCTGAGTGGTAAAAAAGTGGGATACAACTTCAATCAAACCCTGCAGTTTCAGGATTTTGACAAAACTAAGAGTCTGTAGCCACACTAGCAGCTAGAGTGCTTTGAGCTGAATCTTAACATCAGCATGCTGACATGCTTACAATGAAGTGAATTAATTAAATTAATTACTAACATGCTGATGTTTGGCAGGCATATCGTGTACCACGTTCACCATCTTAGTTCAGCATGTTATCATGGTAGCATATGTTAATCAGAACTAAACAAGTACACGTTCATGCACATATTAATAAGGGACACACACGTATTGGTGGCTGACAAGTAATAAAATGATTGTTTTTGTTCCATTAATGGAATTCCAGTGGATAATTATGTTTGACTATATGGAGGCTTGACTGTGGAGATTTAGCTGTGCACAGACACTCAGACACACACATCAGTGTCAGATCAGAGGAGAGGATGAATGATGCACAGAGCTGTTAGCCAGCTGTTACTGTGAAAGGCTGGCAGTCTTAAGTCCAAGGGCTTAACCATTAATGAGTCTACATATCAAAAAAATAAATTAAAGTTATTACAAACAAGTTTATGATAAATGAATGTATTCATTATTCTAGTGATGGTGAAGGCTCTCTGAATATTAGTGTAGTATTAGAAAAATAAAAACATGTATCTATTTTCCTCTTCACATTCTTGCATTTGTAAGATTAATATTATCTGCATCTAATAAAACAAAATTATAAACCATGCAGACAGCATCATGAAGTTAATTCCAGATCAGAACAACTCAATATGCAAGTGTGGAAAAAGTGTGCTTTGGCTGTCGTTCAACATTAAACCCTTTCACCAGTTCCAGGATTTTAGAAAGATTAAATGATTTTTGTCTGCTACAGCTGCTGAGTTTACTGATCATGGTGTGATGAGAACTAAAAAATAAAAAGTCGAGAAAAAGAACTTGTGGGCTGCAGTGGAAATAGAAAATTCAGACTTCCACTGTCTGCTCAGAACAATAAGATGAGTTAAAAATGAGACAATTACTTCCTGGATCCACTGATGAATTGTGCTGTCAGCGCATGGCAGAAAAATCACTGGGCCAGTTTGGCTGAGATAAGATTTAGTTTTTACTCTTCAACACCAGCCAGACTTTGGAGCTGAGAAACTTTGAGAGTTTAAGTGGTTTCCCAGTATCTAGTGAGGACAGAGTGCATTATGTATGACTTCACTGTTCAGCACATGCTGTCACAAACTGTACTTGTCTCAGTCACAATGTGCCATTTAGAATATGCAGCACAGACACACAGAGGTTCAGGCTGCCTCTATGATAGAGCTTCAGCACTGCTAACTGGGATGTTTAAGTCTGAGGTGCAGGGTCAATAAAGGCAAAACCACTTAAAGCCAACGAGCAGAGCTGAGTGGTTGTAAGAAGCCACATCACTATGCTGCAGTGTGTGTGTGACCATGGACTGTGGCTGCTCTTTGCTGGATTATGTTGCCGACAGCAGCGAGGAGCGGGTGCTGGCGTGTGTGACAAAGCAGCGATCAATACCAACAAGCCTGAACAGAGCAGTAACCCACTGTTTCAACAACCTAATTTTATGTGTGTATATCCACAGCTGCACGATAATAGTCACTGTGGACTCCACTCCCTCAGTAGGAGAGCACAAATTTCTCGGTCAATATGAACAGTGCTTGGTGTGGCTACACTCTTAATGAACTATAAACCACAGAAACCCACTGGCTGTCTACATAACTAAGATCATTTTTTCTGTATCCATGATGACCTTAAATGAATAAATACTGTATCTATTGTGTGATGAGTATTGCACAACCCCGATTCCAAAAAAAGTTGGGATGTTTTGTAAAACTTTGCTAATCTTTTTTTTTTTTTTTTTTTTACATATAGTCAATTGGAAATAGTACAAACACAATATATCTAATGTTTTACCTCATCAAATTAATTGATTTTGTAGATATATGCTTATTCTGTATTTGAATGTTGCACACAAGTTGGGACAGGGGCAACAAAAGACAGAAGACATCCCTTTTCTGCACGTTTGTGTCTGTTGAAGCAGAATCGATCACACGGTCTCCATTTAGCTGCACTTATGGATAATGAGCATTGTCATTGTTGATTCCAGTAAGACATAGTCCAAAGTCTCTTTTATTCTCTCTGTTGCTCTGAAGTTATGCTGCTGTCCACTCTGTGCTTGGAGGAGCTCAGCCTCGTACAAACAGGCAGTGACACAGAGAGCAGAGCGGAGGCTCCACTCATTATCTTTCCTCTTTTCCAGAGGACATCCACGTTCCCATCCACTTCCTTAACTGCTAGCTCAAACACTGTGTTTATTTCGGCTGTGAAGTAGATCTCTTGATAGGGTAAAAATATCCTTATCATGGTTATCAACATACATTTTATCACGATTCCCTATAGAGATTGATTCATTGCCCAGCCCTAATTCAGACTATTGTTGAGTTAGAAAGACTCCTATAAGGTTCTCACAAGGTTTTTCTATTCAATAGTGAATGTTCATTGTGTGCCGTGCAGCAAGAGAAACCACCTATGGATCTGTCTGACCTGCAATATATTCATTACATGGTAAGTAAGCTGGCTGTTATTTCAATGAACACCAGCAGAAAAAGAAAATCAATAGCCAAGCACAGCCTTCACTTGATTAAATTACTGGATTCAGTCTCTGGAGGCTGCTTATTTGTTAAGTAAATGCTGGAGAAAAGGTGTGAAATCATCAATCATCACACAAGTAATTAATCAGAACCATGCACTGGGATAAAATTAAGGCTAGGAAAATGCTGTTTAAGTAGGAATGAAATGGATTAATGCTATTTTTTTCTTCACACTGGTTAATGACATTATGCATGGTGAGGATATGAGAAGAGATAAGTGCTGCAGCCTTACAGGGAGGAAGAGTCTCTGAGCGGCGCAGGGCTTGAAGAGCTTCTTCCACTCGTCAGCGTTCCCCACGGAGAAGGTGATGGGGTAGATACTGTACTGGAACTTGGCTGAGACGGAACGAGGCAACTGGTTCAGCTGGAAGTAAAGCAACACATCATATATTACACAGAGGAAGTGTCTAATGGACTTTTTAAAAGGTTACGGAAGGGAGAAGTGTGTGAGAAATGACAAACAGCCATTATTCTGAAAGCTAATCTCTCTTTCACTTTTCACAGGCTTATCAACATTAAATGTCTCATAAAAACGGCCATTTAAAACAATGAAGTCATGTCTCGTGGTGCAGTGCGGTTCTACGTGGAACACATGCAGCCGGCAGCTGCTGTTTTATTAAAAAGCTACAGTCTAAACAAGGGAAGGCACCCTCTTAAAGTCCAGAGCGTATCGCTAAAGCTTCTATTATCCAACATGTTAGGCGCCGAGTCCCTCTGTAATCATCAGTTTAACAGTTTGGCCCTGAAAAGAGTGGGAGCGCTGGCAGGGTTTGTGCTGACGAGGACAAGAAACCAAAGGAGAGAGAACATTTCTAACTCCCTCAACACGCATACACCATGTCTCTTAACACTGTGTCTGGGCTTCAGCTCCTTGCTGTACATACCCAGCATATGTGCCACATTATACAGGCCTTGACTACCAGGACTCCCTGTCTTCCACACAGGGATTTTCAACACATGGCAATGATTTTCCACATAGACAAAGGCAAGCTCACCGGTTCATGGTTTGGATTTAAAGCTCTTCAAGGTGCTTTAGGTGCTGCTAAAGGTCCATTAGTTGAAGTTATGTTAATAGACTGTTAGTTACAATATCAGTGGAAATAATCAAAATCATGCCAGGCACCTCTGTAAAGGTGACTTTGAAGCAATGCACAGTGGTGGAGAAAAAGCAGGGTGTCTTAGTGATATATTACACCCCAGCCTTGAGATAAAAGGGTTATATGTCTGTACTCGAGAGAGGCAGAGAGGCAGAGTTAAAACTGCTCTGATCTTGATATCATCTATCACAAAGAGAGAAGGAGTGTTTAACATGCACTGGATTAAATCAGAAGTCAGAAGATTCACTGAAGACGTAGATACAGAAAATAAACCAAAAAGAGTGACGCTTACATGTGAGGCTTCTGGGGTACCACATCGTTTTTGTAAAAATCTACACTGTATACATTTGGGCATCAGGCCAGTGGAGGATTCTTACCCTTTCTTCAAACTGTGGGGCCAAAGGGTCCTCAGCAAAAATGTGAAACGTGATCCTCCTAAGGCTGAACAGGAGGGCTGATTTGACCATGGTGAGGGTCTCGTCCAGACGATTCCCACAGGCCACCACAGCCAGGTGCATGACCTCCTCTGCCCGCACGCGCTTGGTCACAGGTCGGGCCACATGACTCCGCGGTTTACTAAAAAACAAGTAGAAAAGACAGGGATGAAAAGAGCACTAAACTGCTGATTGAAGAAGAAAACAGAAAAAGGAAAAAAAAAATCCATGATGCAATTTTGATTAAAATGCTTCAACAGCAACATCTGCAGGGGAGGCAAGAGGGAAAAGGGCAGTCTGAGTAAAGTGGTGGCGGGGGGCAGAGGAGGACAGACACCTGCTGCCCCCCTTAGGAAGGGATCTCTTACATCAATTTAATTTAATGCACTTCATCTTGCCTGACCAATCAAGAATCACAACACAATATCGACAATGCATTGATCCAATTACAATTTCCAAATAGCACTACCACTGTGTTGTGCGTGAATATGACGGATGTGTGGCAGTTAACTGATATGACAGATTCATACAGTAACATATTAGAATAGAAATTATAATGTGCAAAACTACATTCAAACAGAACACCAAAGTAAGTACATTTTATTTAAGCACTGTTAAGATAACGGCAAGAACAGATTTGGACTGGAGGGCACAGCAGCAGCAGGACACCACCGGGGAGAGGATGAAGAACTCCGCTTTGCTGGTGCAGCCTTGGGTCTCACTGCCTCAGCTGTTCAGGCTGGTCCCACAGCTGGACACAGCTGGACTATGGTAGTGTGTGGTGGCCAGACTTGCTGCTGCACAGGCTGCACAGCATGGAGGATGCTCACTTTACCTTTTCTCTCCTTTAAGGCCATAACGTAGACACATAAAAATAAAGGTGGTGCAGAAGGATGCGCCGGGGAAGGACACACACGCAGCCACACTTGCCATGAAACTGCAGCTGTTCATCCAGGAAGTCAACAATGCCATTGAGGGTGAGCATTGAAAGCAAACTAATGACAGCTTGAACAGTTAGTGGCTTTTGGCTGTCTGTATATTTCCTGTATGGTTAATCTGGAAACAACAGGATTGAATTAAATTATGTGGATTTTAAGAATGCCATTGTTTTACTGCTGAAATTGTCATTGAAGTGAAAGTAGAGATAAGCAGCCAACTAGTGAAGAATAACATGATGCTGTGGGTTGGTTTGCCTCCTTTTGAGTCACCAGCCGACACTGAAATATGTAATACATGATTTTAAATGAATACCGGTACATTGGTACAGCATCTTTTCAATGCAATAACGTGCATGATGAGCGGTTCTTTTTCACACACCAATGCTTTCAGATCTAAGTGGGCCAAGGCCATGTGTGGGGAAAGTGGAGGGGCTCTGGATCTACTGACAGCCTTGTTTCCCTCACTCGTCGCCTGCAAATTGGCCTGTGTGCTGCAGTGCTTGTGAAGAACAATGTGTACTCGACAAAAGATGTACTGAACCGCACTTGAGTCAAAACACACATACTAAATCAAAGTACTGAAAAAGAACGTGTCATTTGTGTCATCCACACTAGCTTTGACCAATGTGGTTGAAAGATGATATCCATATTTCTGTTATGGATATAACATATAATAGGCCACCAAATTCTGATAGTAGTAATAATGCCTACACATACATGCCCATGGAGGTTTTTATACAATATTCCCCCCAACTATTTAACAATTCAGCACTTCTCCACACTCCAAAGGGCCTATAAAACAGCACTTGAACACCTTACACTTGAGGGTAGTTATTAACCTCTTGCTCCCTAAAATTCTCCTTAAAATTCCATTTGCTTCAAAATGTTACATAAAGTTTGGGGTTTTTTTCACTTTTCATTTATCTGCTTCATTGCAGCAATGACGTGCTTGTACTGAAGATAACATTCAAATCCGAAACACCACTTTTTTTCTGGTTGCAGGATTCCATCAAATAAAAAAATGATGTGTTGTGCATTGCTTGTACACATTTCTCTGTAATTCGGCCTGGCATATTTCAATGACAACATGACAACCAACAATTTTAGTTGGGTATTTGAACGAAGATCAGTTGCTCAACATGCATTCGTAATTATAGACTCGGTGGTGGAAATACAACCCTGATTCCAAGAAAGTTGAAACGTTGTCTAAAACGTAAATAAAACCAGAATGCAATAATGTGCATGGCCTGTGTTTACTGACAGTTTTACGATGTGCTCCAGAGCCCATGTAGTAATCTCCTTTCTACAATCCTGTGTTTGACAAAGTGTTGAACCTCTCTCCATCCTCGCTTGTGAGCGACTGAGTCTTTCCAGGATGAACCTTTCATACCCAATCATGATACTATCACCTGTTACCAATGAACCTGTTTACCTGTGGACTGATCCAAACAGGTGTTTTTGGATCAGTCCACAACTTTCACAGTCTTCAGTTACTCCTGTCCCAACTTGATTGAAATGTGTTGCTGTAGCCACAAAATAAATCTCTATTTTTAGCTTGTTAGACATTGCTAATGATGTGACTAACATACTAGTTCAAATTGAGGCTCTTGAGATTCAATAATTGTACTCTTTCAAATTTTGAAAACAATTAATCACTTAGCCTTAATTACAAGCCTTAAAGTCAAATGAGACTGGATCCTTTTTTTTTTTTTTTTAATTTAAGCAAGTACCATTTACGGGATAATGATGAATCCTCAAACATAATGTAGCACAAGTAGAAAACAATTATTATTCAGCACAATCAGTCTGAATAAAGTTTGCCATCAGTCATTATAGGCTACTGGTCATACCAGTACAAGACAGGTTGCAGCAGCAAAACACCAAAGTGTATTGAAATGTGCAAGGGTGAGTTTTGTTGCTTATGAATTCAACTTTTCATTTGTAAGGGGAAGAATGTTTTGTATCTTCTTTAGGAGGTTACAAATTGTCACTTCAAAGTTTGCATTAGAATGAATTCAGGTTTCCTTTACTTTAACTTAACTTCCCACAGGACGCTGATACATTGTAGAATAAATATTTAATAAAGCAAATTTCATTGTATCTGTCCTATCAAAAGACTGATTAGGTAGTATCATGCCTGCATATTGAGCAAATATATCTGTTAAAAACACTTCCAGCTGTGACCAAACACATCCAGTCTCAGAGCACAGCGGCACAGGTAAACGCTCCTCACCTGTCAACATGTCACTGCTGAACAGTAATGGCATGTCACTTCATGGACACGTCAGCAGCACAGAAATTCATTTTGGACATTGAGAATCAAGACAGGGAGGAGAAAAGTGAAGCATTCAAGAAAACAGCAGATCACCACATTCATCCTCCTGTCAGACAGACAAGGTGTGAAGTCAAGGATTTTCCTCAAAGACCTGACATCTATGCATTTGTATATTGTTCAACACTGCCTCCACACACACACACACACACACACACACACACACACACACACACACACACACACACACACACACACACACACACACACACACACACACAAAGTACTTTTGTTCTGCAACTCTGTTCCCACTTTGTTCTTCCATGCTCAAAGGCAAGGAGGTTCTTTATCTGATGTAAAAATTTGCTCACTGTGCAGAGCTGGGGCTGCTGTAGAGTAAAAACGCACTCAGCAGTGAGTAACTCCCACTATGATGAGGAAACATTTGCACAACGGGGGAGCCTGAAGCTTAGGCCAACATCATCCAGAGGTCCTCCACATACACACACTGCATGGGGATGGTTGGTGTAGGGCTGACAGTGGCTGGCTGTCATTGACCACTGAGCCCTCTGCCATCTTAACATCATGATTTAAAAGCCCACCTTAAACACCTGTGCTTTCCAAAGTAGTCTGATTTCCTCTGTCTATGTTTTACCATCAATTAATTTGCTAATATTTGTCAAACACTGAAGGCGACTCGGCAGAACACGACCTCTCAGCTGAGTGCACACACACATTCATACAGAGCATGTGTGGGCAGGACTGATAAAGACAGATAGGCACATTTCTCTATCATCATACTTGCATTGTTTTGAAGCAGAGGCTAGTCATAAAACGCACACACGTGGGGAATCGCAACTTCTTAATCAAAACTTTACTTTTAATAAATATAATAAAGTAGCTGGCTGGACTGAAATGAATAGTCGGCTGTTTGGCCAGCAGCTGGTGCTTAAGAAATGCTCTGCACCTTAGAGCTGATGAATATGTATTTGAAGGAGTGTCATCCAGAGAGTGCAAAAAGTAGGATGGGTGTATTTTAATTACTATAATAGCTTGAGGACTGAGGATTGAAAACGTACCTACAGACCAAACTCTCCTGTTCTCTTCTAGGAACCCAAATTTTAAAAAGGCAGGAGTTTGACTACTATGCAGGTGATGCAAGGTGATTTGCCACAGTCACTGATCAACATCTGCTCACATCTGCTGAGCTGACCACCTGACTATGATTAGTATTTAAAATATTGTTTATAATCAGATGAGGAAGGAAAAGTAAAAAAAGGACGAGGTGAGTAGCTGAGGATTGGCAGTGAGCGGGTTCAAATGTGCAAAAGACTGCAATAGTGCTTAATATACAACATACATAGCAAAGTATCAAAGACAGTATATAAAAAAATTATAGTACCTTCATAGTGGTAGCTCATAAAACGAGCACCCGCCTCCTGATCGTTAATCGCAATCTTTCACTGTGGACATTATCCAACCCTAGTTGTACTAACAACATGTTCAACATTAACGTTGTTATAGCCGTAGGGAGAGAAAACTGGCACACACAAAAAGAACATGGAACCTTTTCTTCAGTGTGTGACGTTATTTAGGAGAACAGTGGAAGGCAAATGGTTTTACGACTAAAGACTGCATATTCCAACAGGCATGGATTTCCTCTGAGCCTGGAGGAAGTAAAGAGTCTACCATAAAACGGATGGGAAGAGAGAAGAGTGAAATTTGACAGGTGGGTTGCAGGGCAGTCTCCAAGCGTGACACTTCGTTTTCTGCATGGCTGAGGGACAATGATAAACCGCAGATTAGGATGAATGAGAAGGTGCTGAGAAATCTGTCTGCCACGCTTCAAAGGCCGACGCTCTGTCAAGGTTGTTGAACACACATTCCTATTTTCCCGCAGAAAATGCAATCCGTATCTCCTACACGACTGTAATTACGTTGCACTTAGTCATGCAAAATAAATGCCCTTGAAATGATTTCAGCATAAAATTGGATGACAAAACAAAAAAAAAGAGAAAAAGACATTTCTTTGTTGCATAAAGCATGGGCTGCACATGAGATGTTTTGTGTCATGGCACTGTTCCCCACATCTGGAAGCAGTCAAAAAGCACAGAAGAGGTACAAAAGGACTGAATTCATTACTAGCTGCAGAGTGAGCATAAGAGGAGCCCTCTGCCTACAAAGCACCACAGCCAGCCCTTTTAAATCATGTAAGGAGAGAAAAAAGCAGCACCTTCAAAGAGAATGTCAAAGAAAAATGTGCATGTACGGAGTGAAGAGCCAGAGTAAAAACTATACCAAAGAACACCTTGAAGGCATTTAATTAATCAGCATATAACTGGGTCATTTGGTGGACTCGTATCCAATATGTTCACTTTGGTTTCAATCGGTGGGTATCAAAGGTATGAAAATGAACAGGCTCCCATCTCCTCTATAGGGGGTGAGAACAGAATCCAGCTCTTCAAAAACAGGCACAAAATATTGGACCACATGACAATGAGACGTACAAATACTCCTTCACACAGATTGACTGGATTCATAACTGGCTCGCGTTTCACTCAACAAGTTGTCAAGACGTGGCAAAGCAGAGAAAAGCCAGAAACTGAATTGATTGGTCGACAATAGCTGCCGACGTAAGCAAAGCCAGCTGATTCAAACTTTCATGAGAACCAGATTATGTGTTTTCACTTCACTGCTGAATGGCCTGAACCAAATATGCGTCAGTCCAACTCTTTATTCACCCAAGATGTCAGATGTAAACCTGATGACATTTTATACGCATGTCTTGAAAGAGTTATTTTTATTCTAATGTCATATGTACTGGAAAGTCAATCATTCATTCAATAATGTACCAAATGTTCCAGGATGAGAATGAATATCTAAGACTCAAAAGCACTGAAGGATGTTTGGTGCCCGACTTTCTTCGCTTTGCCGTGTGAACCAAATACTCACTGTCACATTTGCCTTATACACTTAATAAAAGTGAGTTCCACCAGGTGCTGAGACAGTTGGTCAGTTGGGTTTGCCACTCGTCGTATCCCTCAGGGCTCCAGACTAACTTTTTCCACGAGTAGCACTGGAGCTCCCTCCTGAATATCTTCGAAGCACCAGCACATAATTTAGGACACACTTTCTAGTTTCTCCTCCCACACCCACTATGACTCATTCACTAGTAATCTAAAAGTGAGTTGGCCAGCCTGAGAGAGAGATTTAACTACTCACACAAGCACCCTCTCCAACCATGTCTGGCTACACGGGCAAGGAGGGAGATTTCAAAAACACTCACAGCAGAGAGCGTTCAGTCATGCAAGATGACATTTTTATAGCTATGCATAATTCCACCACAAGAGAGTGACTTATTTACTGTGAGGAATCACCGCTTAACTATATCTGAAGTGACAGGGCAGGGGATTTGTTTCAACACAAAGTATCGACACGCATCTAATCCCGTAGATGCAGGATTTAATTCAATGTAATGAAGCAGATAGAGGGGTTACATCTGTATTTTTCTGCATCTGAAACATAGACTGAAGGGAACAAAGAGATCAGACAGGAGAAATGTGGGACTTACAGGTAAAGGCTCTGTCGTGAGGATTATAAGCCACAGGTTTTAACGTGTGGGGCTGAAAGCGACAGTTATTTTCAATTGCAATATATGTTGACATTTTTTGATTAATCGATTAATCATTCAGAGTATAAAATGTTCAAAAGTGAAGAATTGCCATCAGAATTTTCTAGAGCCAACAGTCAGTTTAATTAATTTTAAACAAAAGCACCAAAATCCAGCAAATGCTTGTTGTTTTCACTTTCAAATGATGATTAATTATCAAAACTGTTGTTGATTAATTTTCTGTCATTTCACTAAATGATTAATCATCTGCAGAGACAAATTGGTTCCTGCATTTTACAATATATTTATGTCGTCTGAGGGGGGTGGCAGCTGGAGCTCTTCTCTCTATTTTTGGCCACAGGAAGCAGTGTGATGTGTCAAGAGGAAATGATATGATTAGGAAAAACAGGGATGTTTGTCTATTAGGCATGCTGCACAGGAAATCTGTCCGCCGCTCTGATTTACACATGAATAGAGTGTTGAAGAGCAGATATAAAAAAACAGACGCGAGAAGGCAGCTTGTGTCTCGTCTCTTTGATGCTACAGTAAAAAAAAAAAATTTGCAAAGATTCTCTGCCCTAAAATCGGTTATTTAGTGTGTATTCATATATGCTTATTATTTCTATATTGAACCACATTAACAGGCTTGTATGTGTGTTGCATGAAACCTTTTGATCAGATTCCTCCGGCTTTTCCACTCTACCAAACATCCACCCGCTTAGCTCATGAAATTAAAGAGAAGTTTAATGGAGGCTTTGGCCAGATGCTCAGTGTGTTTTCCCCCAGTCACAGCAGTCAGTCTTGAACCTTTTCCAAACCTGTTAGTGTTTGTTGTTTTTTTTTAATGGCCACTGGTGACCTCTTCCACCCCATCTCCCTTATCAGCACTGAGCACACATGGAGGAGTGTGGTTTCTGGGAGGACGCAAAGGTCCTTTCTCAATGTAACGCCTTGATGGCTTTTATCTACCCAACAGTGTCCCAAACCTCCGGTCTGGCTTTGGAGCAGAATACATATTATTGCCTGCCGTCTGAGCGGGTATCTCCACGACCACATCGTGGCCATTGTGGCACCGCTGGCACTCGACCCAGGAGGAAAATGCAAGGGGTGCACGAGGCTGAAATTAGAAAGCTGGGAGACATAATAAAACGCTCCCATCCTTGAACAGAAATAGCAGCTGACAAACTCTGCCTTTTGTCTAAATCGGAGAGAAGAGACAGCGACTTAATCAGATCGTGTGCCAGGGTGCAGCTTCTCTTAGGAAAATCACACCTGACAAGCTTCGCACTCCCACATGGATTGTTTTGGCAGACTTTGACGAGAGGTCAACAGGATGGGTTTCCACTTCTCTGTCATTTCCAGCCATACCTCACCAGTGTTGTAGCATGACCATTTAACAAACCAATCAGTGCTCATTTATATTCCTCATTAATTACAATTTGTGTCTCTCAAGGTCACCTTAAATCCTGTAAAACAGCTGAGGTTGGAATTAAAGGCCTTTAAACCTCAAGGGTCAAATGATGATTTAGAGGTCAGGTGATGATTGAGCACTGTGTTGTGCTGATGTTTGACTTCAACATTTTCACAGCCAGACATCTGAGCAGCCTCTGCAACAGCCTGACTCCCAGTCCAATGAATGAGCAATAATAATGAAATAATGATGGCCATAAAAATCAGCCAAGCAGACACGCATGTTGAAAGTGTCCCTTGACAGATGGATCGTGGTGCCAGCGTCCTTCAGCACAATGTGAGCTGTTTGATGGACATCTTTAACTTCCTGATCACAGCACACACCAACTAGTTAACGATGCTTTAGAAGCAAACAGGCGAGGAGGAAAACAAGCTGCAGGTCGAGCACCAGATTTGAAGGAGTCAAACTCACCTCTTCGCCTTCACACTGGCTCCTCTGTTGCTCGCCTTCCCCTCTCTCCGTCTCTGGACAGGCTCCTCCGCGCGCACTCCGACTCCTGCCGCACGCTTCTTCGCAAACTTGGCCGCAACATCGCGTCCGAGCTCGGAGGGCGCCGGGGAAGAGTTACCGTCCGCCTCCTCCTCCTCCTCCACAACTTCTTTGAGCAGCGGATCGTCCGCGGCGTTGCCCCCCAAAAAGTAGAGAAGTAGGAAAACTCCGAAACACACGGCGATCACCACTACTTTGCCGTGGATCCGCATGGTGAGAGCGACTTGTTGCGGCTGGCAGAGGCGGGCGGGACTCGGCTCATGTCTGCGGGTGAGGGAGAGCGGCCCCGGTTGACATTTTGTTACCGCTCCCCGCTCGCACTTTTCTGCAGATGATGATGGAGAGCGGAGAGGAGCTCCTCACCGTCCATGGAGGATCACACAGCGGAGGCGTGGCCACTCCGCCATTACCGTAATCATGGCAGCATTGACGCGTGATTATACTGCAATAACGTTGCAAGGGTTGACTGTGGTGTGTGAGAGAGAGAGTAGTAATGTACAACCATGCTCTCAAGGTGTTCGTTCCTGTCTATAATCCTGTGTTTGACAAAGTGTTGAACCTCTCTCCATCCTTGCTTGTGAACGACTGAGACTTTCCAGGATGAGCCTTTCATACCCAATCATGATACTATCACCTGTTACCAATGAACCTGTTTACCTGTGGACTGATCCAAACAGGTGTTTTTGGATCAGTCCACAACTTTCAGTCTTTGGTTGCTCCTGTTTGAAACATGTTGCTGCCATCAAATTCACAATAAGCAGATCAATCAATCAATTAAGCTGATGGGGCCAAACATTAAATATATTGTCTTTGTGCTGTTTTCAATTGAGTTTATATTTATGTTTATAATTAGCAAATGATCACATTCTTTTAAAACATGTTTTACACACAGTCCCAACTTTGGAATCAAGATTGTATGTATTGGGTTTGTTTTTTGTTTTTTTTTAATCTTTGGCAAAGCTAAAACCCATTTAGACAACTCACACTGTGTCGTCATGTTCTTATATTACTGTTAACACGATTGAGGTAAGTTTTGTAAGGGAGATTCATACAAATACAATAAAATCAGTTTTCAGTCACAAAGAAACAATGATCATTTTATTGACTTTTATTTTATTTTATTTTAAATTGGCTGTAATCTTACAGCAACTTGTGATCTGTCCATCCTAATTATCACCAAACAATATTGATTCCGACATAATCCACACATAATATCAGCTAAGAGTAGGCCTTAATAACCAGCAGTTACGCCTCCTCAATAAACCATCCATCTTGATAATCACAGATGAAAGACATATTCAGATCCGTTACTTAATGTAAAAGTAGCAATGCAACAATGTGTGAACAAAGTTTGAAAATGATGGGCATTTTAAAGGCCTTCCCACCATCTTTGCTGTAGGGTTGTTGTATGATTTCTTTCTGCAGAGCCTACATAATACTTAGGCGTATAGTAATGGCCCTTCTCTGGTCTTTTCAAAAGAAATGTTTACGTTATGTCTTCATTTTTCAAAAGAAGTTTTGCCCTTGTATTTTCAATTACGAATCTTAACAGTAGCTTTGCTCATGTGTTGCTCATTTTAACTGTGTTCAAGTACAGTAATTGAAGTAACATTCAGTGACATTTAAACACAGCTGGTAATGGACTTTGATTCATTTTTTGTTTATTGTTGTTTAGTTGTAATGCATTTTAAAATCATGCATTAACTTGTGAAAAGTAATCATAATTTGAACTTTTCACCTCCTCGAGGACCTTTATGAGCCCCTGGACCTCAGTTTGGGGTCAAATTCATGTCACTTTAACTACATGAAAAGAGTCCTTAATGCCATTCTTACATACTTTGATGTATCTGTGTTGTCTGGTGAAAAACTTTTTTACTGCCAGTTTACTCTGTGTATTACGGTAAAAATGGACGCTACATCTCAGAGCTGCCAGTGAAGCTTGTTGGGATAACTCACTGTTTTTCTGGTAAGTGTGAATTCTTGTCAACTCTGTCCTGAATGTGCTGTGTTTCAGTGACTGTCCCTGCAGTGAGTTAAACAGTCCATATCCCCAGCATGCAGGGGAATGAAAGTAGTGTTCAGCGGTGTTGTGTGTCTGTTAGCACTGCTGCTGTTAGCCGAAACACGAGGAGACCAATCATATGTTAGCTTAGTTCACATGCTAGTAGCGAGCTAGCCTCAAAACGAAACCTCGTTTGAAAAAGCGGTCAAGTTGTTACTGACAGCTCATCGACAAATATCGTCTCCTTTTAGAGCACATCTTAATGTGTTTCCATTTCTCAGTGTCTATGCTTAAATTCGGAATGCATGTAGGGCAATAAAAACTCTTAAAGATACCCCTAATTTGGACTTGGAGAGTTTTAATTCATGTTAAGTCTCCAACTTCCTTGACTGAACTAACGTTCGATTAACTTGTAAGTTAACCTTAGCAAATATCTTTTTTAAATGCTTCTTGATAGATGGTGGTTATGCCGGACATAATTATAAGCCATCGTAATCAGTTGAAATGGGATAAGTAATGTTTTGAAAACGACATGTCTGTCAATAGGTACGATCTTTTTAAATTTCCAGATTTTCGAATGCAGTTTGGTATGAAGATCTTTCTGAACAAGAGAGAACAAAATTAAGGGGTTACACGTTAATATTAAGCCAAAGTAAACACACATTTGGTAACTTGCTACAGTAACACACATACAGAAACGAGTCGTTATGTTGTACACAAGCTGTGTTTACAGGTCTCAGTATCAGTGTGGCACACGTGGGCTGCTGCTTCAAACATGAGCAACTAAAACATTGAATTGAGTCAACCACAAGATGGCGTGCTATAGTCAGCTGGGCCCTCATTCATGGTACCAGCCTGGCAGACTGCTGTGGAATGCAATCATGTAAACTGTATGTAAACTAGATCTTAAGATTCTCCCTGTCACTGATGCTACAGGTCTTCATTACATCAGCCTTCGTGATGATAACTCCTGCGTTTGACCTGAGCCAAGATCCTCAGTACCTGATCCTCAACATCCGTGTGCCCTACACCAGAACGTCAGAGTTTGACCTTTACATCGATGGAACAGATTTCAAGTTCTATGCCAAGCCCTACTTTCTCAGGTGAGTTAGCCTATACACATACCATGGAGGGAGAGGGACCAATGGAAGCAGTTAGTTCATAGACTTATAAATCTTAGACTTTGCAGGGATTTATTTTCTGACCATGGTATTGCTTTCCATATCAAAAGGAAATTGAGGGTGTTTGTCTTTGCTATTAGTGATTATAAGTATTTGGATCTATGTATGTTATTTTCAGATTATCTCTTCCTGGAAGAATAGTGGAGGATGGGAGAGAAAAGGCCAAATTTGACATTGATAAAGGTAGGTCACATTATTACATGATGGTAATACATACATGGCGGTAAAACATTATGACTTGTCAGCTTTATGATGATATTAAAAGCATGGGCAGCTGTTGCATTAAATTGAGCCCAATTTATGCAATATTGTGGCTTCTAAGTAGCAATAAAAATTTAGCATGCATAATCACCTGGAGGAACAAACAGTTCCCCATAAGCATTTCTTACTCTCAGCCTTTTCCTTATTTGATCAAATATGATTCAATTAGTTTCTCGGCTTGCTGTAAATGTCTGTCACCCTCTGCAGTATAAAATATCAGCACTCTATGAGTGCTGAGCCTGAGAAGCACTGGGAGGCAAGAGAAAAAACAATTAGAGGTTCTATTGGAGGATCTGATATCTTCCATTATTTTTTTTTTCTTCTGTGTTTTTGTCAACACCCTGACATAGAAACAAGTAAAACAATTTTTTCCAGGATCTGTTTGTAAGTTCTAACAACTGTTGTTTTTTCCTCCGGTGTTTGTCAGAATGTGCTGGCCTTTCTTTCAGCAAGGGAAAACTGTTTCCCAGCATCTTTCTGAAGTTGCACAAAAGCTATCTCAACATATTGAGCTATATTTCACACACTCGCACACAAACACAACACACACACACACACACACACACACAAAAGCACTAAACCATAGAATGATACCAGACCTTCATCTGTATGCTGAACAGGGTTTTCACAGTGAAGATAGAGATGGGAAGTATAGGAGGAAGGAGAGGTGTATGACAAGCAAGAACAGTCCCTGGCTGGAATTAAGTCATTGCTGTAATATGGTATGCATCTTAACAACTATGCTACCAGGACGCCTTGGTGTGTCTTGTCTTTATTTAGTTACCTTATAAAAAATTGAAGAGTCTCAGTGTGATTTGCCACTGGGATATGTCAGGTGTGTGATCTGTATGCTCTTCTAAGTTGGAGTTGGTGAAAATAAGTGTTGACAGTGTTTTATGTCAACTACACATATATATTTGAAAATTAAAATATAATCATTGCTATTGGAAATGTAAGACATTTTGGTCCATACATGCACTTGGTCCCACTCTTACAAGGCACTGACTGACATGTTTCTAGTAGCAGTCCGTGATTGATCCCCAGTGTGTCTTTAATTTGTTCCTCAGTCAATCAGCCAGGGTAAATGATCCTCTTGATTTCATCCTGTTTAAAGGGCCACTGGAACCATCTGTAATGTCATAATGATTACAGCCTGCAGGCTGCCTCTAATATCTCTTTCCACAGTGACAGGCAGCTCGTGTAGGATTTTCTTTAAATATATAACCAGCAAATTAAACATTCTAATGACTATTTGGGTGACATTCACTTGTGTCTATACACTACTCTGTGTCAATGTGATCTTTCTTTGACTTTCTGTTGCACATAATCAGTTCTAATGAAGTTGCTTTTATGGAGGCGTCTGCCTTATGGACTCTGACACCTCATTGCCCGTCTGTCAGCATGGCCCCAGTTAACACGCTGTGTCCAAATAAGCCTGTAACATCTGCTAATAAAGCTCCGCTAATGAGTGTCCTTGTTTAGACTTATAATGAGCAATCATTAAGATCCCTCTTCCTGGCTCTCCATTCTGCAAGGCCTGCAACTCAAGCAATTAGTCAGCTTCCCCCATAAAGCACATCTAAGCTTTAACACTTGAGTACATTGAAATTTTATGAGGTCTTCGGGCGACCATCAGATTATATCTGTTGTGTGGTCAAATCGGTCTAATTCATCAATCATGTATTGCCTGTTTGCTTTTAATAGCATATGTAAAGACCTCAAGTATTGCAAACACAGGTGGCCAGATTGATCGGCTATCGTTTGTTCTAAAGAGATTATTACTTTGACATTAAAATCTATGTACAAAAGTGATCAGTCACAGTTTCTTTTTTCTCTAGCATTAAAATTCATAGTCAGTGATTAAAACAACTTCTCAACTTAGTATATATATATATAATTGATATGTAATTAATGTTTTTAATGAAAAAGTCTCCAGATGGAAAGATCTTGTAAATTAAAAATATGGAATGGAAAAAATGAGAATTAGAAATCAAGTTCATATCTTTAAAGAAAGATGGAAATATGGGTGGGGTACTGTATACAACTCACAATATTTCCAATGACCGTCCTGTTGAATGCGTTAGCTAAGAAAACAATATGATATAAAGTTTTATTGATAACTTTCTCTGTACATGGGTATACACGAGACTGTGTGTGAATATATGTATATGCACACCCACCCTTGCATGTGTTTATGTGCATGTGCTCTGTAACTCCAGTATTACTATGTTATATAATTTCTTAAAATGCAAAAAAAATGAAAAAGAATCTGACACATATTGTTGGCTTGAAAGTAATGACTATTTTCATGATCCATTTATCTTGTGATTATTCTTTTTAAATTAATAGCCTTGTATTAAATGTCAGAACTAAATAGAAATTCTCATCTGAAATAACGAGAGGATAAAATGATAAAGTGACTTATTTTGAGAATAGTTTTTCGGTTCATAATATTTCATAATGAAGAAAAGTAAGCAAATTCTCTCATTTGAGATGCTATAATCACCGAGTCATCTGTACTGACATTTGATAAATTGAGCATTAATGGATTATTAAAATTATAACTGTAGTTGATGTCTTGTCAGTAATTTAGTTTGTCTCAGCACTAGAAATATACAGTGTATTAGATAACAGGCATTTGGACAGTGTGAAGAGTGAAGCTAGTAAAAAGGAGCTCTGTAATGGTTAAACAACATCCATTACTTTATGTCCTATTTTGCTGTAGGTCTCTTCACTCTTTGGGTTCCTAAGGAAACAGCTGGAGAGCACTTTGAAGGACTTCAGATGCTGACAAGTCTCCTCGCCCCAAAAGGCTGTCGTTCAGCAAAACCATTGGTAGAGGACTTAAGCACAGGTAAGTGAAATCTATACATCAGATAAAGTTTTTTATGAACCGAAAATCAGTCATTGGACTATGTAGGCAGGAAAAATAACATGGAATGGTGCAGTATTACTCTAGCTGACAATAACTTCTTAACGTTTCAAAAGGATGCAGTGAAAGCTTAGGAGATGATGAAGACGAAGATGAGGAAGAATTTGACTGGCAGATCGAGCAGGAAGTGTACAAGGAGAGCTCTGAGGAGGAGCTGAGTGCCCTGCAGACATATGGCTTTGGCAATCAGAGGTCTGGAGTGTTTGCAAGATTACAGGTGAGGTTACACATACTGATTGCTTCCTCATCTGTGAAAACCTCACATCTTTTATGGATGTGATCAGACAAAGTTATAGGAATAGAACTTTTTGAATCACATAAGTAAATTTAAGTTGACATAGCAATATTTGATATGTTGGGACTGTCCTGACAGGAGGAACTGAGTGATGTGACTGATGTCAAGAACCCAGAAGGAATGACAGCAGCAGAAAGAAGGCAGGCACGGCTGGATGCAGAGGCATCTGCTTTTTCTCCTGACCATTACCTGTGAGTTTATCAAAGTCAAAACCTCTGACACCATTAAACATTGCTTTTTCCCTCCTGTGCTGTCTGCTGTCTGCTAACATCTATGTGTCACTGTAGGGCTGATTTGTTTGAAGATGATGAGATAAAGGGGCTATTGAAGTTTAGGCCATGGTGGGCAAAGCTGAGTCCTTCTACAGAGCAGGAGGAAGAAACTGGTGAGTTCAAGTCATCCCTTCATAATCCTAATCTGAATTGTGTTGTTAGGATCAATCTAATTTTTGGCTGCTTTGAAAAACAATAACATGATAACAAACCATTTTTTACACTTTTCCAATGAACAGACAAAAACACACCAAAAAGAATAACAAATATAATAAAGATGCAGTATCTAGAATACCTCAATCGTAGGGCTGAATAACTGAATGAAGTAGCGTGTGTTTGCACTGTAGACAAGGGTGGAGTGCATGTGAACAGTTTTTCAATTGAAGTTCTTGGTGTGCCAACCTCAGTTTGCATCATTTGGCTCAATTTTTACAAAAAATATTTGAAATCAAAAAGGTTTTTCCCTTTGTAGTGGGATTGGGTTTTATTTGTGCAAGGCAGAATCAAAGCAGATGTTGCAGCTAAGCTCACCAGTTCAGTGACTCAGGTGACCTGAGATGGCTGAAAGAGTTCTGCCTCCCACTGAATGTGTCTAAAACAGTCAGTATGTTCTTCTGCAAACCAACAGACCTACTAGTGACCCTCACATACCTGTAGCAGGTGAACACTTACAGGGTATGAGGGGATTCAAATATCAAATAGAGACTGAGCCGCATGCAGTACTGATTTTCTGCCCTGAGACAGAGTATTCCTTCCTGCACTCTTACAGTGCAGATGGTTTTCTGCTTGTTCTCTGCTTTGCTTACATTCTTTTGCTGATATCCTTGTTTTTTTTTGTCAAACGCTACTAAACATGGATCCCGGATACTTTACTCAGGGGACTTTAATTTATGAAAGGCTACCACCAGATTTTTTAATCACTTTTCATTACGTCTTCAGTACTGTGCAGACATGACATCCAAACAGCGCAAACCTTTTTGGCGTGTCTGTGACTGGAAACCTGGGAGTAGATGGTGATGTCAGTGAGTCAGTGTGAATGACTGATTGAAAAGAATGCACACCCTGAAAAAAAGCTTGAAATGCTGCATCAAATACGTATACAAACTTTTATACACAGAATTGCATCAAATGTAGAGCATCCTATCACAGATTTTGGATGACACGCTGCCCTGGATGTGTCCTCACGTCGCTGGTTTAGCTGTTGAGGCTCCCAAACCAGCCTTCCCTAATGACACTTCTTACTGGCACAGCACCAGCACTAGAGTGAAAGCATCAACTCTAGCCAGGATTTGGGCTGGCTTCGTCTGCCACCCAAACTCTCCTTCCAAAACAGACCCACTGACTCCAATAATACTAACTATGTTGAACCCAGGAAAGCTAATCACACCACAAGTATTAAGGCTGACCAAAACCTGAGAAATGGCCCCAAAACCACTGCTAGGCTAAGAGCCAGAAGAAATGATGCTCACTCCACATCCGATAAGCAGAGGGCCAGAAGAAATATTGGTAACTTCACATCTGATGAGCCAGACACCATTCTTATTGGGGACTCTATAACGAGGCATGTAAGTATGACAGGGACTGAAAATCAAACTCTGGCTGACACATCTGTCATGGAGCTTACAGGGATGTTGCCAGTTATCCTCTCTACACATCCAAGTAACAGGAAGATTATCATACATCCTGAGTCTTTCGACATTGTGTGAAGGAACACTGGCTCCGAGGACCTGAAAAAAGGCTTTGGCCTGCTACTGGAGAAACAGAGCGGCTGTCAATCGCATCATTATTAATTTCAGGCCCCATTCTAACCTTGGGGAAAGGAATCAAATCTTTTTGATGGCTCCTTGCCCTAACTACATGGCTGACATCGGCGTGCCTCGCCCATGGGATAAAGTTTATTCATTTTCAATATCTTTTGGAACTGTAAAGACTGCTTTAAGCCTGATGAGGTACATCCAAGCATCACTGTTTGAAGACTACTCGTTGCCAACCTATGTCATGCTCTTGGGATGCCATACCAAAACAAGAATGCATAGATAAGCACAAAGGCCAGCACACACAGACAGACCGCCTGTATCTCTCCCCCTCACCCAACCCTCTGCTCCACATCACCCAAAGCATTCAGAATGTACCAGACAGCTTTGAACTTAGCCAACATGTTAATGAAGCCACTCATCAGCATGGTAACTTTCTGGACTTGGTAATAGCAGGGTTCAGTATTAGAATTACCTATTTCTGATCATCACTGTGTGACTAAAAGGGAATTTTAGTTCAAAAAAGATTCCGAGGCTGAACCAAATTTCTGTAATATTATGAGGTCACACAGCTGTGACTGCTCTTTAAATGACATGGTTGAAAATTTCCACAATACCTTGTCATCATTTTAAATACTATTGCTCCACTAAAGACTAAAAAGAGGTTGACTGACAGAATGCATGAACAATAACAGTGTTAATGAGATTAAGAAAATCTGTCGAGCAGCTGAGAGACATTGGAGGAAAACTAGGCTCACAGTTCATTGTCGTATATACAACGAAGCCATGACTGACAATAACAAAGCTTCACGTCTGTAAAGAAAGGGATTCAATTTTTCAAGATTATTACAGAGAATGCTGTAAGCTACCAGGTATTTAACACTGCCCCCACCTGTCCGCAGTTCTCTGCATCAAATTGTGAAGAGCTTGCATTATTCTTCAATAACAAAAGAACTTCAATTAGGGCTGTAAAAACAGTTGACCTCAACTAACCCTGTGAAAAAAATGTAACCACAGGAAAATGCACCTGTAAAAAAACCTATGAATTCCTATCACTGCCAACAAAAAATGAGAAAGAAGCTGGGATAACCTCATAAAATATTTGAAATTGTGCTGTATACAAAGTCACCCATGACTTAGCTCTACCAACACTTGTGGCCTACATCAACAGATGATTTAATATTAATCGTGTCACTCATGGGTCTATAAGAGAAGACTGAGCTATTCTGTTGCGAATAGTACCTTTAGTCAGTCAGGCTGGTCTGTCAGAGGTTCAAGAGAGTGGAATATAATTCCAAATCACATGAGACAACTAAACACTTATAGGTCTTTCAGTAACAATGTAAAACAATGGATGAATAATAGATACACATGTCAGCACTAAATTCTCTTTTTGCTGCTGCTATCTCAGTGTTTCCTCTACCATTGTCTTTGGGGGATGGCCCCAAACCCATCACCCCTGTCTGAAAGAAACAAAATATTTTATTTATGTTATTTACCTAATTTATGTGCACTCATTTCACTTCAGCTCTGTTTCACCCAGGGTGGCGCTTAACCCCTGCACGCACCTTCATTTTTTCCCCCCCACCGGCATTCTGTAGAGACTCCGTCTTTGGTTTGGTTGGATGGTATAGGCATGAGGACGTTGAGATGTTTAGGGTTAAATTTCAGGGTCAGAGCCAATCAGAGGCTGAGTTGTGGCGGGTCTTGGCTGAATAGGGTGGGAAAAGAAATAAGGCCTCCACACATGAGAGACAGGAGACAGGTGAAGAGAAGATAACATTTCTCGAGCTGACGACAACTCGTTATGTTACTGTGAGTGCAGTAAAAGCTTCCCAACAAAAGTAATTTATGAATAAGTATACATTACATTAATAAGTCATTTATTAACGTAATAATGTAATCTAAAACCAAAGTGGTCAGACATCGATCTCAAGCGTCTGAAATGCTTCAAATAGACATAATGAATGTACACGACTTTGTAAAAAAAAAAAAAATGCTCTAAGTGGATCTCTGGGAAATAAAATAAAATATGGGAAGAAGTAATTTTTTTAACTGTGTGTTTTTATTAATTTGCATAGTTCCTTCTCTTAAATAAATGTAAGTAAATCAAGTACCACATGTTTATAAATGAGTTTTTGAAGCAATCAAAAGTGACCAACAAGGTAGTGACTGAAGGCTACCAGAAGGTGGCATGAAGTTGCAAAAATTGAGAGGGCAATCATGAATTGTTAGTTAATATTATTTGACAAATTAAAATACTCTTGTTGACCATTTTTACATCCCCGGTAGTACTCTTCCAAAACTTGCACAAACCGTGTTTTGGCTTGAAATACTGTATATCCAGAGTTTCAAACAGGAATCTGTTCTCTGGGACTTGCGCCAGCAAGGCACTGACATTGTTCTCTGACAATATATTAATCCCCAAAGGACACATGAGTCTTTTCACTGCCCCCGTCTAGTGGAAGGTCAGCTAGAGAGCTACAGCGCTGCACTCCCTGCCAGAGTGCCTCAGGGCTCTTCAACAGGAAAGACACTTGCCATTATGAGAGATTGAACTTGGACCTTTCCTAATCACTACATCTCTCTGCTGCCTGTTGACCAATTTAAACAAGAACATCTGCTGAGTTAGAATGCGACAGCTCAAGCTCAGTATTTATACTTCCTTGTGTTTTCAATATCCTTTTTTTTCTTCCAAATTCAGGTTTTCTTTTTGCAATCAGTTCCCATCCATTTCAAATCAATGGCTCATTTACTTAGATTGAGACGTGCTGCTTGTTGGCTGGAGCCTCCCAGCTTCATTTCTCCGTTCAGCCTCTTGCATAGGAGTGATAGCTCGTGAAGCCTCGGCACTGCGAGAGACTATTTAATTGTGCCATCCGGCTCCTCTAACAGCCTGCTAATTCCAGCACTTCCACTGTTTAAGCAGGCGTGTGGCTCGCAGCCACAGCTTACGTGTAGTGCATGGGTGTCGCACTCTTGAGAGAGGATTTAGATTAAACTGATAGCATTATCACAGGAGGGAGTGCTGCCGGTCTCGTCTCCACCAGTGCTAGGGCCCGATCGCTGACGAGCAGCCATCAGTCAGCAATGCAAAGGCCATTAGTTTAGCCTCCGAAGAACATTATGGTTCCCTGTAGCCCCGCAGGCTCCCTCGCCTCATTCTGCATTCTAAGACAGAGTGCCTCAGTCGGGAGCCCAGGCGTAGATAAATGGGCCAAATTAAACTTAATGGCTTGATTGACAGGTCGAATAGCATTAGCCTCAGCTGAGTGTGAAGAATGGCGTCGGTCAGGAGATTTAAGTAGCTTGCCGTCAAATCTTGAAAGTGTGCTCGTGATTTTAACTGTTTGTCGTATATTTAAAATGGCGACTACAACTGCTCCGTGTGGGTTTTTAGACTTCTTCCCCCCTTCATTTCTGCTAAATCTGATATATATGTCACCTGACAGATGGATGTGGGCACAAGTGCTAATGAAGTAGAAACTGGCCCCTCTGTGCTCTCCAGTGTCGGGGCCAGCACACTGACAGGCCGCAGCTGTCCACTGGAGGCCTGTATTCACACACGGGTCCAGCTAAGCAGTCCTGACAGCTCGGCCTCTCTCTACCTGCTGCACTCTGTTATGGCTGGGTGTAGAAATCTGACCTTTGACCAAGTTAGATAGTACTACTACACTACCCAAGTTTACAGTTTGAGCAGACTGTGCGTCAAATGTCCCTTTGATTTCATACTTGACATCATCACAGCATGTGTATGCACAACATTAACCATATCTGCCATCCAAGGTCACATGTCGACGTCTTACATTTGTGAAATTCTGGAAGTGTTTTCCAACCCTCAGCAGTATTTCAACAAAGCATATTTCCTCCATGCCATCAGGCCATCTGGACCTGTAGAGAGCAGTGAAGAGCCAGGCCGCCGTTCCAATTGGAGGAATTAGGTCAGAAATTAATTTGCAATCAGCAGAAGCCCTCATACACTGTGTGCTAATGCCCATTAGAACTGATTGGCTCCATAGCGGAGATGAATGAATGTGGTGTTGGGTAAATCAATCAGGTCTGCTCACCTCGCCTCACCGCTTTGACTGCAGAACTAATAGAAAATATATCACCATCATGAGGCTGCTGGGTCCAACTTGCAAGAGAGCTGGTGTTCTGTTTCCATTGAGATTTTGCATTGAGTTATTGTGAATGTCAGGTTTTAATTGCAAAAGTGTGTTGTGCAACATCTTTTTCAGAACACGTGGCACTTGTGTATCCTTGTGTGCATAATGATGTGAAAACACTGTGTTATGTCAACGTTTGTATACTGGATACATCTTTGCTTGAGACTGGGTGCTTGTATTTCTGTTGCTTGTGACTCTGCAAGCCAGCATTTTAAATCTGTGTTTCTTTCTATATTTTCACCCCTTATCCCAGTGTGTGGGTCTTTGTTCGAAGCGGCATGTGTGCAGATGTGGGTGCACACACACACACACACACACACACACACACACACACACACACACACACACACATGGGTCTTCGTGTCCGTCTGTGTGCGTTCTGCTCGGCTGTGCTCTGCAGCTGCACTGACGAGGGACTCAGGTAGCGTCTGCGGGGAGCTAAAGCCTGACGTAATGCAGCAGGAATCTCCTTCCCAGCAGAGCCAAGTTCCCACTGCAGCCCGAGAGATCATTTCGAAGCGCTGCGTGTGTGTGTGTATACAGTATATCGAGTGTGCCTGTGTATTTGTGTACATGCTCCAGCCAATACACACCAGTGCTTCTTGCACATCAGGGGCTCAGTGCAGGGACTCTCCTCTCCTCATGCAGAGAGAGGAATTGCTTTCAGCTGTTTTATAAGCTGCTGGGAGAAAAAAGAAAACTGTTGAGTTACAGCATGTTCCTGCAGACATTCAGCGCGCCTTTCAATACTGAACGATGCAGATAGCTTAAATGGGATTGAAGTCTGTTTGTGCCGCCCCATTAGGCTTGCCACAGATCCCCATTAAGCAGATGCCTCTTTCAAAAGGCAACAGTTAGTGAATTTGCAGAGAGCAGGGATGCCGAGGTTTTGAGATATTCTCATATGATGGAACTTTATATTTTCTTAATGCAAAGCTGTTCGGCTGTCAAACGCATCTAAATGGGATTGGCTTTACTAATTTAACTAATTTAATGTAGACGTATTTGGTCTATTTGGCTTCTGCTTCTCATCAACTACTGTCATGTTGTGCCTTAACGAGGCAAATTTTGCCCTCCACTTTGTTCACATTTATTCTAAACTTTATTTCGCCACACAGTCTGTGAGCTGTTATTTTCGAATGAAAATTGCCTGCAGCTGGACAATTGATCAAGTTATATTACCGATTAATAATGGCACTTCTTGGTTGGACTATGACACTTGCATGGTCAGCGATCATGAGATTTGGAGAAAGCTCTTTCATTGCATACTGTAATCTTCAGTTTGTGAACACACAGGTGCTCCAGATAGACATGCTCACGCGTGCTAAAAATCCAGGCTTCCTGCAGATTTTGGTGAGAATTCGTAGGAAATACCGGAATCTCAGTCCAGAGCATTCGGCCCTACACCAGATGTTGTCGTCAATGTTTGATTGTTCAGAAGAGTTTTCCCTGTTCACACTAAAACATGAGGTTGATGTTTTCAGATTGATCCAGTATTGAAATTATATTTGAAAAGTTCAGTTTTGGGTGTGAGATTACTGGCTTAGTGTGGACGGAAGGTCAAAACTGAGATAAAATTCTGCATTTTTAGATTTAGTCATCTTGGTGTGGACACTATACCCACTTTACTAAGCTGTTTATATCACAGAAATGCTATCATGAAACACTGTAACCTTTCTCTTGATACACAATGGTTTCAATATGTACAGTATTTGATGTGAAAATTGCTGCTTTGTATTTCCAAATAGTGGCTGAAGACCATTCTTAAATGATGATGTTTTGGTGGTGTGGGGAGTTTGTAAAGTCATACACTCCCTCTTTCTTTCCATCAGAAGTTTATGTGTGCAAACTAAACAAGTGTATGTAATTCCCACTCCTCCACCTAACCACTAACACTGCTTCTCACACCCACTGCTGGTTTCTTGTACAGGTCACAGGGCAGTTCAGTGTGTCAGCCTTTTAAGATACATACCAAAGACTTGTGGTGACTTGAAATACACTTTTCTGTAAAATCCATGTTCTTGTGCAGCTGTGTCATTCAGCGATGATGAGAAGGAGCAGCTGAGAAAATTCACCAACCGCTCTTACCTGCTAGACAAGACGTCTCGTTACCAAGTGTGGCTCAGCCTTGTGGACATCCTGCTGGCTTATTGCTATGAAGTGCGTTCTACGGAGGGAGAGCACAATGTGAGTGAGTGAGTGTGTATGTGTGAAAAGGCAACTCCTGTGAGCAGCACTTAGCCTTGGATGACAAAGCCCTCTATCCTCAAATCCTTTAGACCCCCTTCCATTTCATTCAGAGCCTTAAGAGATTACCAGCAGATCCGAGAGCTCAGTCCAGGCCTCTTTGTGTCACTCCTCTAAGGTAGCTGCAGCAAGGCAAGGTGAGCGAGGCTGATTTCATTGTTAAAGACAGTTCACAGCACGCGTGAATGAAATACTAGAGGTATTTGTTGCAGCACAATGTTGGATTAAAGCCCTGCTATGAAAACAAAATCCATCATATGCAAACATTTTAATTTCCATACGGGATATTCTAATAGAAAGTCAAGGAAAAGTCCCCTAGTTTATGTCAGTTAGTTTGTAGTCTGCGCTTTACTGTGAGCAGAAATCTGAGCAGCTACTTTCCATGCTTTGTCTAAGCAGAATTAATTATACTGTATGTCCTATTTCTTGTCTCTTACTGTTGTGATGATAAGTGGTCCCCTTCTTCCTGCAGGTAGAGTCACCATGGACTTTGAGAAAACTCAGCGGGACTCTCTGCTGGCTGGAGGTGAGTCAGTCATTACACAAGAAAATCAGATGAACTGCAGTGAATGATTTACTCTCACATACTGATGTCTTTATTTAATAGGAACAGTGTACAACATCCCTATAAATGTGCCAGAGTAATATTTGTCAAAGACAAAATTTTATCTGTAGTCCCTTGTCAGATATCCACTGATTTTTATTTTAAGTCTATTGCTTTTACACATCAAAGTTTGTTTACAGGTTTTGGGAAGCTTATATGACATCTGTGAAAAATGTTGTAAAAAAGCCTTTTGTGGCTCCAGAGGGAACTGCGTGAAGTCTGATATGTGATGTCACTTGTATCAGCATGGGTTGACTACAAGTTTGAAAATGAAAAAAATGTTGGACTTAGAAAGTGCAGAATGTGCAGCCCGCTTCTCATCTCTGCTTGAGGCTAGCCCCAAGCGGCAACCTCCAGCGCTGAAAAATGAAGCCAACACAGAAATGCCAAAAGCTGCAGTTCCTCGAATGAACGCTAGGGGTAAGCTCCAAAAGGGAGCCGAAGCCAGCCGGTACCACCGGGTTAGCTCAGTGAGCATGTTTCATTAAACAGGCTTCATTCAGCTCCACCCTCGCTCTACCTCTTAGTCCATATTTGGATTAACCACAGTTAGGCAACGTCACCACTGCCAAGATGGCAGCGCCCTACAATTGGCTTCAGAATTGCTCTTCAGAAATCTACAGGTGACGTCATGGAGGCTAAGTCCATGTTTTATACAGTCTATGGGCTAGCCACTCGAGGCTGCTTTAGCTGCATAACATACCCGAACTCCACCAAAACTGAAGTTGCATTGTGGGTAATGAAGGCGCCAGGTTTTGACAAAGAAGAAAAAAATGTGGAAAAAAGATGATAATCTCATTTTCTCCTGTGCGTATCTCTGCTTTGACTTTGTATGTATTTTGCCATCTCCAAATACCTCCTCCTGTTTTATAATGCAACTAACTTGCAGCCTAAACCACTTGTGCCTTTGAAATTATCTGTGGGTGTTTAAGGGTGAGACCCATTAACAGATGGAAGTGGTTCGCATCAAGTTACAGATGTGTATTCAGAGAACATGTTGGCAGGCCTCGTTGCCAACTGCTGGCACACCGCTGTTCCTGACCAGGCAACCACGTCTCGAGTGTCTTTGTCAACCACTCTGAGCTTGTTCTGTACCTAAGTATAATATTTATTATATTATATCATTTATTATTATTATATTATTTATTATAATATTTAAAAACACTAAAATTTTGTTTCATTCTCATTCGAAGATTCAACTTGCCAGCAAATAGACAAATGCTCATTTGTCAGGATTGGGGGCAAATATAGATGGAAATAGGGCATGATTGTCATTTAAATGTTTCAGCACCAGACATAAGATTTTGGGAGAATGGAAGTCAGACAGAGTTCAGATTCGGTTCAGTTTTGCTCTTACTCTTAATGATTACATTCTCACGGAGGCAATTTTTTTATTCTTCAAGCTTTCTCATGGCAAGGAACTGCTTGTGAAACAAAGTTGTTTAATAATGTAAGTATATCTTCTTTTCTATAACTAAAAAGAAAATATAAAAAGTTAGTCTACCTTATTCTGCCATTATTTTCTGCAGTTCATATTTCAGACTTTCAGACAAACTTTCCGAAACATTCTATATTAAACTGTGAACCTTTTAAAATACCAGTGAGTATAACTAAGAATGTCTTAACAAAAAAAGTAGTTCAGCTCCTCTTTTATTATCCTTTTGTAATCCTTCGACTTGCGGTTGCCTCTGATCATGGCTCAGCAGCAGCCACTGAACAGACTTGTTTTGACTGGCGGGTAGGTTGGATGTGTTATAGGCTGGATGTGTTATAGAGTGATTGGAGAGGTGAACATTGGTGTGAATGTGTCTGTGTAACTTTCACACATACACACACGGTTTAACTCTGTATAAATATGTTGACAGTGGCATCAATGATTTGGCGACACATTAGAGACTGATTTTCCAAACAACTCCATCACTGATATTTGCTTTGAAATGAACAGTCCGGATCCAGGCTCTGCCCACGTCACTAACATGAGCCTTCAGTGTGAACTACAGGGAGTTGTTAATTGTTGGACTTGGCACATTTCTGAGTCCTGTGCAACAGCAGTAGCAGGTGTTTCCAATTCAAAGAGCAAATGATACGGTGCGTTTGTGGTCTGTCTGCTAACAACCTGCCACGAGGCAATGACTCGAGTGTGGTGTGTGTGTGAATGGCATCAGAAATTGGAGTTTGCTGATGTTGTCTAACATGTTAGCCCATGTCCACAATAGCAGGACAAATAGTTAAATTGTTTTTGTGTCAAGCTGGGTTCCATTCACTTCAGTGTTTTCACATAATTAAGTTTGCTTTTCACATTGACAATGCCAGAACAGCAGGAAATGGCTAAACCTCTGCCTCCTCCTGGGGCTGATGATGGCTGCATCCAGTGCAAGCAGTTGAAAGGATACTCCATTTTGACAGGAAAATCACAGTTTGGTACAGGCTCATTGCACCTTTATTCCATTGTTTGCTGCTCTACATTATCATTATTTTAGTATTTCTGTGTAGTCAAACACACAATTCAGATGTTGTCATGGTTACATTTTTCAATTTGTTTTTTTTTTATTACTGCACAAGTATAAAATTGTGATTTAATCTCTTAAGATTCATTATTCAGTGTAAACATCCATGCAGATGAATTTCAACGGACAAGGTCTGTTCCAAGAAGCTTGTTCAGTGAGTAATCTGGATACCTTTGCTCAGTAAAACCTGACCTGTATTACATCTTTTTACATCAGACCTTGTTCCAGATTTGAGGAGATTTGACATTTTACTCAGCCAAGTTATCCAAATTACTCTATAAACATGCTTCTTGGAACAGGGCCCTGTATTGTGAGAACAATATATCAATGTACAAAATGATTGCTCACAGCAGGGCTTGCACTGGAGAAATTTGGCTTCTAAACATTTGTGTGACATAGTATCTTTGCGGGTGTAAGTTTGTCAAGCAATGTGGTTTTTCTGTCCGGTCTGCATTGCTGGAGTGTTCTTTCAAATTTCTCCACTTTAAGAGGCTTAGTGTGGAGCTCAAATTGTAGAGAAACCATACATTTGCAGCAATGTGGGCATTGCCTTGCGGTAGCCCATAATCACCATATTGGGGCAAATAAACCTGACAAGGCCCTCTTCAGCGCTGCGTCTTGTATCCATATACACACAGATTACACGCAGATCTAGTTGCTATAAATTACTATGAATTAGCTATATACCAGAGTGAATCTCATGTAAAGCTGCATTTATGGTTGATGCAATGGTATAATGGGAGGCCCACCATAAATATCAATGGCGTATGCTTTGATTTTTCGTTCACATGTTTATTTCACATATATTGAGATATACCTTCTCTCTTGTCCTGCTATTCCTACAGTCACTCTGGTTCACTTAACTTTGTGATGTAGACTGACAGTAGGTTGTGCAGATGCTTGTAGAACCAGAATTACATCTGGGTAACTATTTTACCTTGTCTCATTACTGATTAGGAGACTACTCGTTTGCAGTCACCGTGTTTTAGGTTCACTCACTATGATACAGATCAAAGATTGTGGTGAGCAGAATGTTTTCAGTAGAAATGCTTTTGCTAGATTTTCCAGACAAAAAGGGCAAGACTACTGAGTCTTACTACAATGACCGTAACATCATTTTCACTATCAACAATCTCGAAACTAAGCTAATCACACGCCTTGCAGTGTGGTTTTTTTCCATTCTGTATTCCCATTTCATTTTTCTCTTTAAACAATATCCTGAATATTTCTGAACAGAGAAACATAGGACTCTCTTGGATGATTTAGCAATCATATAGGTTTTTGTAATGCCCATCAGTTTTAATTATTTCAGCTTAGTTTCTCAGAAATCATGTTTTGCTATGGTGTACATGTCCAAATAGAATACCCTCGACCAATAATGATAATATTTTGTAACACAGGTATTAATTTTTTGTACTGATGCTTTAGCTGGGAAGAGTTTCATGCTGATCCAAGTTGTAGAAGTGCTCCAACTGTGAGTCACGTAATGTTGTCTATGAGAAAAATGAATGGGACCTTTACTCCCAATACTAAGGACACCCAAAATAGCTCACACCATAAAAATAGCAGCTCGCACCTCCTATATCTATCTCTACAGACGAAGCGTGGTGCTCAATACGAACCTCTGTTGCATTTTATTCTGTTATTGTTGGCGCTCAAGAAGGTTGTTGTTGCCAGTTGTTTCACGCTTTCAGTGACAACAGTTGTGCATGAACACATACATCTGCCTCGACAGATGATGCTGTTGAATGGATGGTCTTCATTAGGGACACATTGGAGTTCACACTACCCAACAGAGGTGGTAAGTCTGTCCCAGAGCACCTACAAATATTCCTTGAGTGATAGAATCCCAGAGTGTCCTCGTTAGGTGTTGAACACATGGTCACCACTTGTGATCGAAACCACCTGAGATGCATTTTTTTGCTAATTGTAAACGAGCCAATGAGGCTGCTTGGAGGAGTTTGGCTGCCTAGACCTTGACCACAGTCTGAGAGGTAGTAGTTTTCCTGTTGTGGTGACAGTGGAGTAAAGAACGGTCTTCACCTGCCTGGCAGCCCTTTACTGCTCGTCAGTCAGTCAGCAGAGCTGTCAGCTCCTATTGACAGGCCACCTCACTCAACCCCCCGCTCCCTGTCTCCCCCTCCTCTGCCTCCTCCTCTTCCCTTCACCTTGTGCTCTACAGTAGATTCCTCCCTGTCTTTGACTGCCTGTCTGTCTTTGTGTCACAGCTTAAATCAGCTCTGCTTCCTCACTCCTTCCATCACTGCTCTCTCTCTTTTTTTATGCTCTCCCTGTCTATCTCTCTCGCCTCGCTTATGCCTAACATTCTCCTTCCCGCTACCACCTTATCCCAGCGCCATCCCCTCTCCCCCTCTTTCCTCCATCTGCTGCATGTTTACTTGTCCTCAGTCGACTGCGCTGGTGTGACTGAGCACTCCCCCCCCTCGCAGCAGCAGACCTTATTTACACTCCTGCTAAACAAGCCCAAGGGAGAGCATGATCCCCGATGACACGCACTTGCAAGCTCGCAACACATCCTTAACAAGCCACAAAGAAAAGACGAAAAAGGAGCACGGGATAAAAATCTCCGTTTTTTGTCTCCAGGCTGTGTGTCCATTAGAGCAGAGAAAATCTGAGAGTGAAGGCAGTGATTAAAGAGAAGCAGCAATTAACAGGCCAGGGCTGCAAGGTGTTTAAGAGTTGTGAGCTCCTGTTTTGCCAGCTCTATAAATGAGGAGTTGTTAGGAGTAATTAGTGCACCAGCGACTGCAATGCACACCAATGGGAGTCAGTCTTCAACCTAAGGGAAAGGGAAAAATGAAAAAGTCCTGGCTGGAAAATATGTGCCTGAACCAAACTTTCAGTGTCAGTTGTGTCTTTGTGTCTATTTCCATTTCCTTCTCTTATTGAATAAAAACATGGCCTGTTTTTGTGCTGGATGACTTTCTCAGTTTCATGTACTCTGTTTTGCAGACATACAGCTCCTTGCAAGATGTCCTGGTGTCATTTGGACGGAGGGTTTTGTGCTACCCTCTCTACAGACACTTTGCCATGGTGTCTACGGTGGTTCGTGACACAACTAAGATTTTGCAGTCCGGTGAGTCCCCGAGAAGCACCACACCACCAACCCACACACATATTGTATGCTGCTAAAAGACAGCATGCTTTTGTGGTACATTTTCAAATAGAAGCAGCCTGCTGGACAGACACAGAGATTGGAGAAAGTGGTTCATGAGCACACTGCAGCGTGTGTTTGAAAGTAATATTCCTCCAGCTAAGAAAGAGAGTGGCCCGTCTCCCACCTCCTCAGGGAGTGAAATGTGGATTAGTTGGGAACGGACTGTTGACTTTGATATCTCAAAGCCCGGAGTAATCTTTAAATCAAAATCCCCTGCGGACAGATGAAATTCTGCAGTGTAAACACACTCAGGATGTGTGAGGGCTAAGATTATCCAGCTTGTGATGATATTAATGCTGGTAAATGACAGCAAATTAAAGGACTTTTAAGCTCCAGATTAGCATTTCTGCGCTTCATTAAGTAGGAAGATGAGTTGATCAAGGGAGCCAGGCGAACGGCAGTTGGTGTCACTCTTTCCCCTCACCTTCTTTCTCTTACCTTGGAAACACTTGCTCTGCCTTAATGAGTTTTCTCATGTTCATCCTGAGCCAGGAAATGGTTCCAGTGCATATTGACAGCTCATACAACATCATACTCCAGTTCTTCTTTGTTCATAAACCAACGGATAAGAGGCTCTTTTTTATTTCTTTCAATGTTTTTAGGGAAAAGGAGAAATTATTTTCCATAATGTTTACTCTATAGACTGAAAGAATTGACTGAAAAAATGACCTGACCTCTCACTTGATTTCTTACCACAGTAAACATTTTCCTAATGAGTTTATGGTCCCATTTAGAGTGAAAGAGACTTATATGCTTTAGGGTGTGGCTACTTTGTGATAAGTCACTACCATGGCGAGACAAGACAGGTGAAGTCAGGTTGCCGGTATTGGTCGGTGTCCACAGTGTCCTGGCATTCTCAGTAAGATCCATCCCTCACTCCTTCCAACCTCCACCCTCTTGCCTAAATATGATCACTTTTGGCTCCAAAAAACTAAGATGGCAACACCCAAAATGCCAAGAGTAAGTCGTCAAAACTGTAGTTCTCAAACCACGTCACAGTGGCTAGGTCCACTCCTTTTATACTGTCTATGGTTCACTCACGACTTATAACCTTCATTATTTGGAAGCATTGGGAAATATGAGTAATAGGGTTTTTACTTAATGAACTGTAACACTACAGTAATTTGGCCTCGCGTATGTCTGAGGGTGGGTTTCCTTCCAGCATTACTTTACACACTAATTAATTTGTCGGGATAAAGCAAATGGAAATGCATGCTCAATGTTTGAGGCACTTCATTTAAGTGGCTGCAAAAGCAAACATTCATAGGTATTAGTAAAACAAACCCATTAATGGCGGCGCACAGGTTAAGGCCTCTGAGGAAATGTTATCCGGGGGTAAATATTTGAACAGCCCTCTGGCAGCGTGGCGAGTATTCTCAAGGAGCTCCTCCACCTGCCTCCTAAGTGGCTGTAACTAAAGAGCTACCGGGCAGGTACAGAAGAGCAGTGGGGCCATGGAGTTAGAAAGTGTGGAGGAGGACCTCTGAGTCACGCTGCTGTCATGATCGGACTGCCAGAACAAGACAAAACGAGAAATGTCAGATGTGGTCCCCTGTTACCATTCACCATGCTTCTCTGCTGTCATTCATTCAGTCACATTTTGTACTGGTCATGGCATTTCTTTGGGAAATCTGAGAAGGAGGGCAGGGAAAGTTTAGGAATTTTATCTGCAGAAGTCAAAATTTAGGTCAAATAGGCACTTTGACCTAGTAATGGAAAATCAAAGAAGAGTAATGACATTTTACTATCAGAGCAGGGTGTTTAGGTTTAGGAGTACTGATGGTCTTTTATTGGATGAGATGCATGGTTTCTGTGTGTCTATGTGTGACAGAGGAAAAAAGCAAAAGACTGACTGAGAGGCAAACTATAGAAGAAGTGGCTGATATTGAATGCTACAATGTGCGCATTCATTTTAACTAGACGTACCAAGCTAGACAATTGAAATGCGTTGAAATAGACTGTGATGTCAGTGGGCGGTGCCGTCATGGTTGAATTGCCCTGGCACATTAAACCTGACACTGGGAGAAGATGTGGCTCTCCTGCCTTTCAAGCACATCATCATCAGTGGCAAAATCAGACGAATGCAGAAGTCTTCCTGCTGCGTTTCCTGATTTCTGAAAAAGCCTCTGTTCCTGCTCTCAGAAACTGAAAGAGAGAATATATTACTCTCCAAAAATGGAGAGATGTTGTTCATCTGAGTCAAAAAAACTTTTGCGCTCACATTTCTAAAAAAAATACAATGAAACCCATAGCCCAGTCAGTAAGGCAGTCTTCAGTCATTAAACCATTAAGAATGCATTCTACTCATCATCACTTTTATCTTTTTGCAGATGATGTATTTTTATTTTTGTCTGAGCTACAGCAGTCCTTTCCTGCTATTCTTGAGATTTTCAGAAAGCTCAGCTTTCAAGTTACAAAATCAGCTGGACAGAATCTGTGGGTTAGTGGTATGAACCACAATATTCCAATCATGGCTGATTTTAAATGCCTTGGAAAAGACATATATTACTCTCAACACTGTGAGAAAGGAGTCCAATCAAATAACGGACATTGTTCAAAGAGATATGGATAGATTGTGCTGACTAACCAATTCCCTATCAGGCAGGATTTCAATAATTAAAATGAATGTTCTACCTAGAAAAGCTTTTTACAGTTCCATGTTATCTTTGTCCCTTCCACCCAAGTACTGGGAACATTTACATAAAATAATCTCTCAGTTAATATGGAAATGCACATCCCAAAATGAAAATGAAAACTTAACAGCAAAGGAAAGAGTCTGGGAATTTGACTGTTCCTGATATGAAACTATATTTTAAATGTGTATCCTTTATTCAGCTGATTCAGTGATAAATCCGTTCCGTGGCTTGCAATAGTCATGAATTGAAAGTGCAGTCCCTCTAAGTCAGATATTATTCTTAGATTTTTGTATTTAACACACCGTGTAGATATTTGATGTAAGTTTGAAATAATTCATTTACATAGTATGATACAGATTCCAAGCTGGATGAACTTTAATGTTGATGCACTCTTCTTATTTGTTAGGTATTGATCTTTGTAATCATCAGTATCATTTTTGATCATATTATGAATTCTTAAACTGATATACCTATACAAATGTGAAATATAGCATTGAATGGGGGAGGAAAGTTTTTCATTTTCACTTTGCTGCCTCTGTAGTTTTTGGAGTCTCTACATATTTGTCCAGAAGACACAGCAGGCTTTGTTTTTGGTCCCCTTAACACCCACTACTACATCTATGCAATCCTGTTCATTTGGCAGCCATGAAAGAATTACTGTTGTACATTTGGATTGCACATTCTTCCCCATTCACTGGATAACCTGCTTTTGCCTTATTAGCACACCTTGCTCACATCATCTGGGCATCTCACCAAGACTATCAGCGCTGAAGTGGTGCAGAGAGCAACCTTTCCCCTGATTTTCTACAAACAACTCATGAATCTTCCCTGTGAAATGGAAGTCAAATCTTGGACGCGAGTGTGTTTTTGCCTTACATGATCCAAGTCCTGAATTTTGAGGGCAGAGTTCCCTGCATACGATCCCATGCTCAAATGAGAACCAAATGTTTGTTTAAGGTTTTCCTCGCCGCGAGTGCGCTGTTTGTTTTGATTGGGCTGGAATGTCTCTGGACAATGCCAACCAGCTCTGCGGAGGTGGAGAGGAGCATTTTCTCTTGCCCTCGGTGCATTGTTGGCCACATCATAAGGCTATTTATATGCCTGATTAGAGGGAGAAGTGCTGTGGCAGTTTGGCTTGTTGTATACTTTAGGGAAAAGTAATTTGCCAGAATAACAAATGGAGATTCTGGGTGATGCATTTGCAGTGTTGAAAGCTGCAGCATGCTTGCCAAAATGATCTCAAAGCATATTTCCAAAGGGCAGGTGTCAACCATAAACCATGTCATATGCATTAGAACAAACAGCACCCGACATTTAATAGATAAACATGCTTGAAAATGTACATATTTTGGCTGACAGATGATTTATTTAAATGATGGTTCAGTTCCAGTTTTCCATGAATGATTGCTTACTGCATCACATGCTGAAAGATACAACACAGAATCCTGTACACACAAAGTCCACATTAACTTAAGACACAGTTGAAATGGCATAAAATAAAGGTTTTAAGGATTTTTTTTTAAAGAAGTACCTGTAAAAATGTATTTATATATTGAATGAATCATTAGCGTGAGTCAAAATCGCGTGACAAAATCAAGCATAAGCCTAGAGTATGAGTGTTTGTCTGATTGGGGCATTTCCAAAGTTTTTTCAATTTTACTGTCTCCTCTCTCACCTTTTGATTTATGTAATCCCTCAGACATTAAAGCCCTGAATACATCTGTTTGATTCAAACAGCAGTCTTTGACTCAGTAGCTGTGTCCATATTTCATACCACATACCAATTGTAAGCAGGTTTTGAGTCACACTAGAGAAGTGGAAAATTGAAATATACTCAAGCAGTTTTGAAGGATTAAGCTGTAAATCAGATCGAGAGGCAAATCCATACATTCATGATAATATTGCAACAGTGTTGTATGCAAAAAACAGACTTTTGGACTAGAAAGCTTTGACAACTTGATACTCTCCATTTAAGAGCAGACAGGATTTTTAGAAAATTTTCTTGAGCACTTGACAAAAAAAGAGGCATTTTAAAGCTTCAAGCTGTGTATTTAAGTGACCTGTATTGGACTTGGTGCCATGCACTGTTGGAAAAAGACTCCCTTTCATTACCTCGCTGGACTGAATCATTGATGTCTGTAAAAATTTAAAATCGGGCCTTCAGGTTTGTCAGATCACAAGCAAAATGGATTCTGATTTGGACTGTAATGATGCTCCACAATAGCTGAATGGGCAGACTTGAATGGCTGTCAAGTGGAAAATCATCAAAAACATTCAGTGCCACTTCTGACAGATCAAGGCGAACACATTTCTGACAGAAAGCCTGAGCAGAGCCACCATTAAATTGACAGAATGAATGCCAAAAATAGAGTTGTCTTTTTTGGCTCTTTTGTCTCAGATGAACCACTTCATAACCAGGAACTCTTCTTAAACCGTATGGATCAAATTACTGTGCAGCTCGCTGGGATTTTCCTCTGATCCTGTACCTTGGCTTTTATGTATGGAACAATGACTGCAAGCCTTTAGATGCATGCTATGTCTGCCAGCAGCTGGAGTGCATTGTCATCCTTAATACTGAGCGCGAATAACACTGTTTTTCCATTTGCCTGCCACGGTGTGTTGCTGTGCCCAGGGAAAGCCTGTGTCCTCAAATGCCTGCTGGATATTCACAAAGTCTTCCGAGAGAACGACCCAGCCTACATACTGAACGATCTGTACATCACAGACTACTGCGTCTGGATCCAGAGGGTCAAGTAAGTTCACCAACACACACTCATGAACTCATGCGCATACACACCACAGACCTTCATCTTCGGCGAATTACCTAGGAGGGAAGTGCCACTCAGCCCCCATGATGCATCAGTGCTTTAGAGGAGAGGATTGGACGAGTCATTTGTCACAGCAGGGCCAATTGAATGTCCAAGCCAGCGAGAGATGCAGTCTCCCTTGTCTCCATTATCATGTGTCAAAAGTACCATCAGTGAGCCTCAAAAGAGCCAGCTGCACTCAGCGGATTCTCTCTGTATGCAACTTTTAAGAGCGCACATGTGTGTGCCGGGGCTTCTCATATCTTCCGTGGGTGTAACCTTCCACTAGCGTTGCAAGCCAATCATGCAAAATCGGCACTTTTTCTCCAAGTGATATAGGTTCGATGACTCTCTCCTCTGCCATATTTTACAATTACTTACACATTTCGAATGTGAGCTGCAAGCACGTTACTCAGTAATGAGCTCTGTTTTACTCTTGGCCAGGGTTCAGCCAAGTGGTGTGCTCGCCTGGAAAAAGCCCAGTTGAAAAATGTGTGCCTGATGTTGTAGGCTCGGCGCCCAGATGCAAGCACGATAAAAGGTCTGCAGGGATTTAGTACCCCCCCTCCTCCACAATTCTCATTTCTACATTTTTCCAGCAGCAGTCTTGAATTCTGCTCTTAAAAACGCTACGGATGCTGGTATCTTAATGGGCGGTAAAAAAATAGCTCAGCTGGGGGTTGGTGGGATCTCTTTCTGAGAAACCAGAAAGAAGACACACTTGTCATTTTAAAGACTCTACATCTTACTGCGTGAACACGCGGAGCGTCTGAAGCTCTGTCAACTCACAGAAAAACTCAATCAGTCTCTTCTCAGCTGAGGGGCACCGGAGCACTGCCTCCCCTCCCTGCTCCTCCTCTTCTTTTCCTCCGCTGTACATTGGAACTAAATGTCAGCTTGACCTAACATGCTGACTCCTACTACGCCCTGCATCGATCATTAAATGGATTAGCCCTTGCTCTCGCAGCACTGACCTGTGATTGAATTGTTACATTTCCCTTTTCTGTTTTGTTTTCCTGTCAGCAAAGGAAGTGAAGTTGTGTTTTTTTTAGCCTCCCATATAAGCTGTCATGTTGTGAAAAAGACATTTGGATTAGTAAAACCACTTCTGTCACCTCCAACCACTTGAAAGAGCAACCAAGCTTGTATTGCTTTTTGTTGTTTCAGTATGGGTCCTCTGGCTGACGCTCAATAGAAATTCCATGCAGTCTTCACTTGTGGTTTGTGAAACTATGTTCTCATGTTTGGAGTGTAATATTTAAAGGAGCCTGTGGTTCAAATGCAAAGCAGCACAGGAGATTCTAGTCCTGTTCTCTGAGGTTTGGAACCATAGCGGTTTCCTCAGACCAGCCTGCGCTATCACACATGCAGTTTGTTGTGGCAGCCCCTTTGTGTCGTCTGACAGGTTTGATGACAGATCGTGTAGGCATTGTTTTCTTCAGTGCGAGATATTCCCCCGCACGGGATTTGTCATCCTCCGCTAAGTGAGTCGTCTCTGGGAGCCGAGCAGTAAGATGAGATGTAATCTATACCCCCGGTGCAATCCCTGTATCTTGTCAGTCCCCGCAGCCGACCAGGCAGACGTGATCAGCTGCGCATGATGGACACACCGATTAATGGATGTTTGTTGGCTGGAGGCTTGATTTATTTAATCTCCTCACTGTCCCACATGCGTTTCTACTCCTGAAGTTCCTCTGACTGCCGAGACATCAGTCTCAAATTTACAACCTCGTAAAGACTTCACCGTGATTTAAGCCACAGGGCAGGCGCTCCCCTTTACTCTCACACACAGAGACGGAGCAGAGCCCTGCACATTGACATCAAGAGCACAACCTCAAAGCAAATTGTTCTTCACATTGTCTCAGTGATATTTTTTTTCTTTTTTTACCACAGTGGTCATCGTTCTAGAATTTAACAAACACTTCCTTTGTGGAAACTGTTTAAACTTCACCCTCACACACCCATCCAGTCCTAATTAACTCCGAATTGTTAGCAGAGAGTATTATTCCTCTCCAGTCCATTAGTTTCAGGGTATGCTTTTGAAGGTCCTCAGATACCCAAAGCCCCTGCAGAGCTGCTGGACTGCAAAGAAAAAGCAAATCGCCTCACTTTCTCTCTCTTTGTCGTCTTTCCCTTCATCGAAGCTTGGAGAGAGGCCAACGTAGATTCGAGGCAGCCAGCACGGACAAAGCTTGTAAGCCTGGTGTTGTTTTACATTACCTCAGTTAAATCAGAAAGGCTACAACTTCCTTTTTCAGTGTTGGTTCACGTGCAGACACACACCCACCCTTATTAATTGGGTCAATTAGATTCTAGCAGAAAAAAACACGGCAGTGTACAAATGATGTGCTCCAGGGTTCATCTGAGAGGAGGGAAGCGAGGTGAGATTCATGTTTTCAGATGAAATCATTAGTGGAAAGAAAAACTGGTTCTATGTTGGTCTTTTTCTTTAGTGGAGTGAATCTGTGACTTGTCTATATGATGTGTGAATTGGACAATCACACGTTGCTCCAGAGACTGGAAAATTGACAAGAAGTGGTTTAGGGATAAACAGAGCCTCGCACCATAACAGCTGAATGGACAGACTCGAATAATTGTGAATGGTAGGTGTGAAATGAACAGGCCCCCAAAAACGTGGGTGTTGTTTTCACTGAAGAAGGGGAAGAAGGGGAGTGCAATGAAGAAAATAAAGTGTGCAGCACCGCATGACAATTACAAAAGAAAACTGCCAAAAATGAAGTCGTATACATTCTTTTTCTTGAAACTATCCTTTTTTTTTTTTTCAAGAACGAAGCAGCACTCTGAATTTCTACAAACTCTCTTTCTCCCTCGTCTCATTCGGCATCGTGCGCCTGACAAAGGCAGTTGCAGAGAGTCGGCAGCTCTGACAGCAGCTCCCCCACAGGGAAAAGCATCTGTGGCTCCAACAACTGGGAAAGTCTCAGGGCAACGAGGTCAAGCATGGGGTCAGCGTGTCAGCCAAGACCTGTGGTCAAGCGCCTTTAAAATGCACTTGCTCATGGTGGTGTGGTGTTAACACCCACCCACCCCCGTCGAGCACGTCTGGTCAGTTCACCTCAGTGCAACTCTCAATGTGATTGTAGAGCGCAAGTCACTTATTGTCAGATTTTCCCATTGGTTTCTTAGTGTGATAGGTGTTTTTATTTCACTTGTGCTCAGGGGCTTTTCCCAGAGGTGTTGCAGGCTGTCTCTGTGTTGTGATGCTCCTCGTGTGAAAGAAAATAGAGAGTTATCCTGTAGCCTAGCCTGGCAGCTTCCTGGTCTCCCCCTTCAACCACACAGCTGATGTGACAACCAGATGTTTGCTGGGAGCGACTTCCCTGGAACGGCCAGGCAGCGTCACGCGACTGTCAAACGCCCGTCCTGGAGGCTTTGAGACAGATAATGGAGCTGCTCTATCTGATGTTAGCCTCAGCACTGAAGGGGATCCTGGAGGCCCCGCTGGGGAGAACAAAGACACAAATGTCTCCTGGCTAACAGGGATAAGTAGTACAGATTTCCTCTCAGCATGTGGCCACTCCACTTTTTGTCTTGAGTACACAAGCTCATCTTAAACACAGACTTTGCATAATTTCTTCTTTCCATGTTTGGAGTGCCCACTCTAGTTATTACAATAGATTATAGCGTAGGGATTTTTTTCTGTCTTTGCAGCCTCAAAGGCCTGTGCATCTAATCAGATGCTGATTAAACAACTGCTCCTAAGATTATAATTTCTGTCACTTTGAGAGAAATGAACAGTAGATATTAACAGTTGAATATATTGCAGACAGACTGAATAACTATTAATACAAATTCAGGGCTTTAATGTCTGAGGGATTACATAAATCAAAAGGTGAGAGAGGAGACAGTAAAATCAGATTATGAAGAACTGAACATATTTATGAAGATCCCACAATCCCAACAGTAGAGTGTTACTCAGACCTGAAAATGTGAGCTTTTAAAGCTGAAATGTTAGAGAAAACAACTTTCAGTTTCAAGCCTGAGGGCTTTGACTTTTTCGGAGCACAGACCAAACCAAAACCTGCAATGGTGAAGCTACTGAATGTTGATAAAAATTTCAGCTCGACTTTTAAACTTAAATGATGATGTGGGAAATACAACACTCCTTGTCAGTTGAGGCTTTTTAAGAATTTTCCCACATTCTTTCATATGGTCCACCAAAGCCACAAAAGCCTTAAAGGAATATTGATTTTTTTAAATAAAAACTGAGTCTATTTTTGGAGATTTGTTCATTCTTTTTATTGGCTATGATGATATTTTCCTCACCAAGGTAACAGTTGAGATCTGGAAACATCCCTTCAATGGAGCCCAACATGCCAGGAACATAAAGAGTTAAATAAACCGCCAGTTTAGCCATATTATCTGAACCACTAATTTCAAAGTGAGCACAGCCTCAACGCTCATTATAATCTTTCACTGTATAAAACACAGTTGAGGCTAATGAGAAAGTTCTTATCTTATTAGTGTTACAAGTATTTGAGTCAAAACCAAACTATTGCACAAATCAAAATGGTTACATGATGGTGCTAGAGGAAAGGTTAAGGGATCATCAAAGTTATTAAGTTATCCTGAGGGGACCACGAATGTCTGTACAAAATTTCATGGCCCTCTATTCAATAGTTGTGAGACATTTCAGTCTGGAGCAAAGTGGTAGACCGTGCATGTGAGATTGCCTTCCCTAGAGCCACATTGCTTGTGTGGCTAAAAACTTGTGATTGTACAACTGATGTAACTTGAAGATGAAGCTGGAAGTCTGCAAAATCCAATGGACACTTTGGTCACAACTTTGAGTAGTTGCTGAAGTTTTCTGACACAAATAAGTAGTGTAAAGCCGGGGGATATTTGTACAACCTTTAAGGTCTGTCATGAAGTTCCTGAGTTAACGTTAACCCAGGTCGTAACACCTGACACCTGACCTGATATATCTGTAATTGCACAGTACAGGAAAACTTTGATAGGCAGCTACATGTCTGAACATTGGAGTGTTGAATAAATACGTCTATGTTTTCCATTTCTGGAATCGAAGTAGCATCCAGTGCCTCAGACCGTTCCAGTATTCAGTCACACTGACGGATCACATCTTCCAGTGTCAGCTTTTATCCCCCCTCAGTTAGTGAATGATGCATTTTGCGAGTTTCACTGAGGAAATGTGGTGCTCATATTACACAGATTTATGCATCTGAAGACAAGCTTTATCTGAGATGTTTTGAAGAGCACAGACATGCTGAATGAGTTGCCCTTTCAATGAACACAGGCCTGATGAAAGAAATGTCAGATTGCAATTTAGCTCGGCTCTTTCGCAGACGCAGACACCACACATACACACACACCCACGCACCTACACCCTCTCTTGCCATTCTCATCGACAGATTTTGGCAGATGGACGCGTCTTTGTCTCGCCCGAAGTTTTCCAACCTTGAAAAAGCCACCCCTCCTCAGTTTAATGAAGGCAAGCCACAACAGCAGTCTAGTAATGACTGGATTGTGTACAACATTATCCCTCCCCTTCCTGGACAGAGCCTTTGTATTCACCGCAGACCGAGCTTCTCCCACCACAGAGCAAGGGAGGGGAGAGAAAACAAGCGCGCCTCCCCAATGCTAACTCAATAATGACTTCCCATGGGGGAAAGAGAATACGGGGCAGTCTTTGAAGTGGCTGTGCTGCAGGAGGCTCCTCTGCCCCAGCCTCGCTACAGGAGGCTCTCACATGGGTTTTATAGAGCCTGGGACCTAAATATGCTCCATACAGCCTGCACACACTTATCATCATCAGTCGAGGTTCCATTAATGTCTTCATATCCTGTAGTCATTGTGTGAAAAAGCTTTTTGTCATCGTTAAAAAAGTTGTCCAGGACTTTAGGATCTTAGTTGTGCTGTGCCTGTCTTTAGTGACTCCCATACATGGAGACCACAAAATTGCTGGACTCAGTTATCCAAAGAATGCAGTGGTTTCTGGTGTTCACACATACAGTAAGTCACCTCTTCAGACAGCGTATGTGTTGACATGATTGTGTATGGAGATTAAGAATTGCTCATGCGAGACGGAGTGTCTCCAGTACTCATCTTTGGTTTGCAATGCACAGATTGATTTGGAAACTCTGCCAGCGCGGTGCATTTATGTGCTACAGTATAAATTGGAAAATCAGCTTTTCCTACAAAGACAGATTAAGGGATGGCAATGTTGGTCGGTTGGTTGACCATATTTGTTAAAGATGTGCATGCTGCCTAGAGAATGTGTCCTAATGACATTTTTCACTCTCGTACCACCACAATGTTGACATTTAAGGCTTTGAGTGAAATGCCTTCACAACTATGGGATGGATTGTCATGAAAATTATTGAAGACATTCATGTTGGTCCAAATTATAAACTGTCCTATACTTTGGTTTATGACTAAACACATGCAAAACTAATGGCATTCCCATATCCTCAGCTGTCCTTTGTGTTTAGTGATAATTAATGTTTGCATGCCAACACACTAAACTAAGATGGTGAATATGGTAAACTATACCTTGCTGATGGTAGTGTTTAGCCCAAAGCACCGCTGTGCCTAAGTGGGCGTTTAGACCAAAATCATCCCTGTGTTAAAACAATGCTTTGGTGGGGGCGTGTTGCTTCAAGTACCAGTGAGACACGAAATACAATCCAAGAAGTCCTGTTTGAGATCAGTGAATCTCAAGACTTCTCAAATGCAGCAATTGTTTTATCTTTTGTTGTGATGATTGCGAGGTAAACAGCAGAAATACAGTGTTTAGGAACCAGGAACATGCACTTGCAAGGATATGACAGGCCAACACAGTGCTTTGCTGGATGACTTGCTGTGTTGCGTTGCAGGAAACGTTTGCCATACAACAGCATTGGCGCTTTTACTGCACTGAATGATTTGCGTTTTTTCACGCAGGGCTAAAGTCGCTCTGCACGCAGTCAGTCTGAACCCCCTTAAAGCTGACATCCTTACCCTGTCTGTGGCACTCAGCCTCAAGCCCATTAGTTCTTATTGAAGATGTAAATCTTTAAACACAGGTTAAAAAAAAATTATTTTCATCACTTAAAGAAGGCTAAATAATTTCTTACAACACCTGGGCACATCTGAGAGTTACAGACAGTGTAGCTTGAGAAAGTTTCGGCAGCACTCGCTACTCCATGATGGAAACCACAGGGGAAGATTTTTCAAGAATTCTTCTACATTCTGAGCTGGCAGCTTGCCCACGCATCTTAGGAGGAAAATCGCCTTCTCTACTGTTTTCAAATTCTGCCACGTTGTGACAGAGAAAACTGCCAAAAACCATTTTTGGATTAAGGTGAATCTGAGGAAGGGCATTCCGTCTCTGCTCACCTTCCCCCCCATCCCCGGTTCAAGCCTTTCTGTTTGTCAGTGTATAAAGGAGAATGTGCCTCCATAGGATTCAGCACAACTATAAGATCTGTTTGCACAGTCCCTCCTGAGGTCTTAAATGAATGCACAGCCCCTACATGCTGCTTCCATAAACACACTACTCTCCAGAATAGGGAGCTCATTAGGACTGCACAGTAATGAGGAGCCATCCTGGTGCTCAGCAGTGGGTTAATTGGGCCAGAGAGGGCACCAGGAGCAGAGTGTGAAAATGTGAATGGCAGTGGAAGAGTAGCCCCTCCACACACACACACACACACACACACACACACACACACACTTTATCCCACCCTGAATGGACATAGTCTGAATCGCAGTGACCCGCAGAGGTCACCTTGTAATCACCATGGCAATGGGGGAAGCACACACGCCCTAACCGCACCGGGGGACGAATAGCAACCACTTAAGTTTTTGGCAGCATGGCAGGCATTCCCAGCGTGAATAATGTGCAGGCGGGGGCCTCCCAACAATCTGATGGCTTTACACAAATGGGGCCTTGTAGGAGGACATTCATCAGCAATAAAACACCTTCTCTCTCTTCAAGGAGTCTGTTGTGTCTTCTGTGGCGACACAACTATAAAACTGAAGCTACGGGACAGGAACATTGTTTAATGTACTGCTTTATGAGGGCATTCCCTAAATCTTAATCTTTGGAGACATTCAGCTGTGGGGCTGCAGCTCGGAGCCATTCTCCGTCCAGACTTTTATTGACTGTATTGCAGTCAGACTTGGTGCACAACTGCAATCTGTTGGGTCATTCAGGGTAGCCCTGCTTCTATTCTGCAGGGTTTATTCTTACAATGTGCTTGGGTTCATTCTATTAGTTTCCTCTGCAGCCTGATTGTGGGTAAAATGTCCAGACTATAAGGTTTTTTTTCTCTGGCATGCATTAAATCAATTTTCCCGGAATTGTTGGCAGCTCTTAAAATCATTGAAAAAAAAAAAGAAAGCACAAATGTATTCTTTAGAATATAAAAATCACACCTTGTGTGGTGTGAAAGGTTCCTCTGTTTTGTTCTCATCCTCCACAAGCGTTGTCTGATTGTTACCATTCACAGCTACCTCTCTCGTCCTGTTTGCAGCCTCTAACTGTTGGCTTAGCCTCTCAGAACGCGGAGGTGAAAGTGTGCGTGCGTGTGTTTGCATGTGCGGGCCGAGATGGAGGAGGAGGGGTCCGCCTCTCTCTCTAATCCCTCTCAGTCTCTTATCACCTCTCACAGGGAGAGTAGCAGTGGGGGAGGAGAGGAGCCCGAGCCCCGTGTATCAGTGCCGCTCATCTCCCTACATTATTAAACATCCATATTTCCATATTTCATTGAGCCCCCCGCGCCTCGGCAAATCGCGGTCTACTTAGCATTCAGATGAGAATGGGATATGGTTAATGGGTATTAGATTTGTAGATGGCTGTCCTGTGGCTATGTCTTTAGTACGCAGAGTCAGTCGAACAGTCAGTCGTTGTGCCTCTCTCTCGGGTACCACTGATGAAGTTGTAACTGGATGTCTCTTTTTTTTCTTCCTCTTTGCATTGTCATGCATCAGGTTTACTGGGAAAGTAAAGCTTTTTACTTTCCTAACTTGTCCCCCTTTCCCACTTCTTTATCTTCACAGGTCCAAGAAAGTGACAGCCTTGGCCACGACATTACAAAAAGCATCCCTGCTGAAAAAAGACTTAGAGCTGGAACTTGAGGAGCTAGAGGAGGCGGCGACAATGGTGGCAGAGGAAGAGGATGGAGAGCAGAGAGCCTCCAAGAGCGATTCGATATCCCAGGGTGACAGCAGCAGCACTTCCAGTGACAGCAGCAGCAGCAGCAGCAGCAGCGAGTCATCTGATGAGAGCGAGGAATCTGAGGCTGAAGGGCAAGACTGCACCGACTCCAACAAGGAGGAGGAGGAGGAGGAGGAGGAGGAGAGATGTCTAAGGACAACCCTCTGCAGCTCCAACCCAGCTCCACCGCTTCTCCCATCCCCCAGGAGCCCACGAGCACACTCTTGTCAGCGGAGAGGAACGTGGATGCCTCAGCCTCAGAAGGCTCCAGACAGTTGATCCAGGAACTGGGGGAGCGGGTGGCGGAGGAGCTGAAAATCTCCCAAGACTCCAGCTACAAAGCAGAGAGAAGCTGTTCGCCATCCAACAGTGCTGCAGCAGATACTGAAGTAACATCTGGGAGGAGTAGCAGTGGGACTCTCTTAGAAGTGAGTCCTCGCAGAAACCCTCTGCTCATTGTCCAAACACAGGAAGATGTTGATGAGAGTGACTTCATCTGCTGACAGAAAATGTTGGGGAACCTGAAAGCCACTTTTTGAACTGTTTACTCCATGTAAGTGACGTAAGAAAACGTGTTTGACTGGTTTTTAATAATTTCATTTTTATCTTTGGAATTATATTTTATACATTGCTACTTCTTTGACGAGTACAGCTATGATTTGTTGTGCTTCAAGTCCGCTCTAAAGGACATTATTCTACATTAAGAATGACGTTTTCTTAATTTATGAACTTGCTAAGTGTCATTAAAATCTATATAAAAGAATTATATGCAGACCGACTTTCTTCTTCTTCTGTCTTGTCTCATGCATTATCTGACTTTCTTGCTATTGCTGCTCTATAACTGTCTCACATGCTATACAAATATGTTTTTACTCTCTGAACATACTGTGTTTGATTTTGTATGAATTATTTCTGCTCCTTCTTAATTATTGAAAGTAATTCAGCAGATTTGGTTCACTGATCTGTTAATAGTGTAGAACTTCTTTACTGCCCAGATTAACAATTTATCTGATTGTCCATACTGGACTTGAATCAACAAAACAGTCATGTCATTTCAGATACTGTCAAACATTTCTCATTCATTGTCATCAATATATATCACTCTTTAAGGGGGCTATTTTAAAAAAATAAATAGGAAAAAACACTAACCCCTTCCTGAAGCCCCAGCATTGATTGAAGTGGAAAAGACTCTGCTGGCACTAAATAGGGCTGCGGAGCACGCAGGAATGATTGATTCATCTGGCATGAATGGAGGAGCGCCTCACCCCCTCCCTTGGTGGGGTGGGGCCGGCTGCCCCTCCGAATGTCTCTGGGGAGGGCGGGGAGCTGGTGGGGTATTTATGTTTTTATTTATTCTTTTTTTTTTTTTTTTTTTTTTTTTCTTTTATAATGTTTACTATTTTTATTTATTTATTTATTTATTTCCCTTCTTTCCTTCTTTCTTTCTTCAGTTCGGGGAGGGAGGATTGGATGATCCCCCCTGCTCTTGCTCTGGGTCGTGGGGCTGTGGTCTGGCTGGCTTGCCGCGTCCTTGCCCCCCCTCCCCCCCCACCTCCCCTGGGGGGGTCGGTCTCTGCCCTGGTGCTCTGGCGGGGTCCTGGGGTGTGTCGGTGCGGTCGCTGGGCCGTATGATCCTGTCCCTCCGCCATTTGGGAATCTGCAATGGGGGTTCCACCTCAGGAGCCAGTCAGGGACCTGGCTACCTTGGGGGAGACAACATCCCCTACCCCTCCCACTGGGTCTCAGTACATACACCATTAGGGTCTTGGGGGGTGGCTGTGGTGCCGAGTGGGTGGGGGATGGGGCTGCTTCCTGGTGGCCCCATCCTTTACACCTGCTTTATTGCCTGGCTGCCCTCCAATTTTATCTGCACCTTAGTCACATAGGGCCTTTGGGTTGAGACCCACTGTCTGCAAGCAGTGTGGAATCCATGCCCCAATTTTCTCCCAAATTTTAACTTCACCAATAGTCACCCATCCCTCATACTCCCACCTCATTACACTTGCTCGCACCACCACATACACTCCAACCTACACAGTCCTACAGATGGGATGTGGGTAGTGCCCCCCCGATCTCCCTACGCGGCTGGGGCGGGGCCTGCGGTTTGGGGGCTGGCCCGCCGCACCTTGGGCTTTGTCAGCGGCGCCGGGTGGGGGCCTGCCTTCCCTGGGGTGGGGTGGGGGGGGGGGAGGGGGCGGGGGGTGCTGGTCGGATTGTGGCCTTGCGATCCGGGTGAGGCGGGGGGGGTCCCCAGGGTGGTCTTACTTACTTCTTTTACTTCTCTTTTAAAGTAGGACGGGTGGGGGGAGTTAGGAGGGTATTGGGGGGTCGGCGCCGATGGCAGGGGGACGGGGACGTGTCTGGGCTGGTACCGGGGACGCCTCACTGCGTTTGGGTGCTGGGCGGTCCCGGGATGGCGGGCGGTGGGGGGCAGCGGGAGGTGGGCCGTGCTCTGCTCGCCTGGGGGTGGGGGCGGGTGGGGTGGGGGGGGCGTTGTGGGGGGGCTGGGCCTTCTGGTGCGCGGGTGGGTCTCTCGCCTGGGGGCCGGGGGGGTGGGGGTCCGCGGGGGGTGGGGCCTTGTCTTTGCTTGCTCCTGGGAGGGGGGGCTCTGGCCTGGCCTCGGGGTTGGTCGTCGCCTTGTCTCTCTCTCGGTCTGTCCTCGGTTGGGGCCTCTTCCTCGTGGCTTCCCGCTGGGCTCCCCGGCGGGGGTTGCTTGGGCGGACTTGGGGTCTCTGCCCGGGCCTATCCCCTTCCATGGGCTGGTGGGCTCCCCGGTGCTGGGGGTTCATGCCTGCTGGCTGGGGTGGGTTCACGAGTGAGGGGGGGTGCATGCGGTAGTCTCACACTAACCCTCGGCTTTAGGGACAAACACAAAACACACGCACACACATACACACACACACACACACGCACGCACACACACATACATACATGCACACACACACATACACAGCCTTGGCACCACTGGCTTTAGTGATGTGGTAATTCTGTCTTTTCTTATATTTGCTTGCTTGTTTGAGTTCTTTCTACTACACTTTCGTTACACTAATTATATATTATATATTATATTTCATATCGGTTTGTTCCACGACCTTTTACTTCGGTAGGTATTAGGAATGTTGAAGTTTGCCATACTCTGGTTGTCGTTGTTGTTGTTGTAGTTGTGATTGTTGTTGTTGTTATGTTCTCTCTTGTGTCTTGTCTCTTGTCTCTTGTCTCTTGTCCCCACATCCCCCTCTCTCTATCTCTATCCTTTTCCCTCCTGTTCTGGTCCGGTCGTCACGCAAACAAAAAAAAAAAAATAAAATAAAATAAAAATCACACTATGGGAGAAGTATCTCAGACCTCTCTCTAGCAGAGAAAATCTGTGGGGCACGACTGGGCATCTGGAACATCACACTATTTGCCCAAGTTGCTGTACAGAACAGGTTAAAAAAAAAAAAAAAAAAAAAAAAAAAAAAAAAAAAAAAAAAAAAAATGAATGGAGGAGCGCCGTCAACACAGCTCAATATCATCGGCCGCGTCTAGCAGGCGAGAGAAAACAAACAAGGAAGCACATGTCAGGCAGATAGATGAGGGCTGCGAGCGGGGCTGCGACGCGGGAGCCGTTTGTTTGAGAGATAAGAGCACCCCGGGGCCCGAGGCAGGCGCGAGATAGAGGAGCAAAGGGGGCCAGCAGAGACAAACTGACACTCTGGCGAGCTCAGGCGTGGAGATGTCCACACAGAATGGCAGCAGCAATATCCACCTACCCTGCAATCAAACACATTCTAATTTGTGTCCCCGGAGTGGACTTGTGTTGATTACTGTAATCGAGGGAGAAATATGAGATACAGAAATGACCCACATTAGCAGAATTTGTCAGGTTTTGTGATCCTAGTGGGTCGTATCTGGCTGAGGGAGTGATTGATCAAGCACAGCCACAGTGTTGCCTCCGGCTTTTTCCAAGGTGAATTTCATCCTGTATGAATGAAGGCAGCTCAGGAGCCACCGGTGATGATAGCTCCTTAGGTAGGTGGTGTCTGTAGTATTGTGTTACCAAGATGGATGGTGTTGTTAAGCACCTCCCAAGAAGAGACAACCTCCTCGCAACATCCCCACTGGGAGCGAGCGCCATCATCGCTGTGACTGAGATGAGTTACGCCGTGAAAGCCAGCCCATTTAAAACCCCCTTCATTCTGGGGACATGATTCCAGGGACTGCCCGGCCCCCTCAGGCGGAGGTTCCCTCTCCCCGCTGGGGTTTCACATTGATTAAGTGACACTGCGCTCTGTTGCCGTTTTTCATTTTAAAGTGGCCTCCATATTCCCCCCATTAGTGCAGCCGTCTTGGAGCCTGACCGGGGAATCCACGGCCGAGCTCTGCACTTCAGTGGGTTCTTCTGCAATTAATACTCTTCGCCAATGGACATTTTTCAAGAGACTGGTTTAATGAAGGCAGCTGATAAATTATACAAGGCAGTAATTAATGTGATGTCTGCGCTCTATTTTGACTTAGATTTGATAAATCAGCCCCTTACTTGTGTAGTGACTGTGCCCTTTGACACTCAAGGGTCGAAGAAAATGGAGTAATGTGTTCAGGACTCATGTGGGCCACCGCGGTAATTGGTCCATTAGCAACAGTACATGTCTAATAAGGTAAGTTCGTGATAGATTTGCCTTTATGCAACGCATATGTGTAGACAGTTCACATACTGTACTTCCCTACATACTTTACATGCACCTGGAGAATGAAAAAGTAAAATCACTCAGGGACAGTTCATGGCCAAATCTCATGGCCAATATCTCAAGGATTTTGGACAATGGAAATAAAAGTAACCTGGGAGCACATTCTTGACCTTAGAAATAGGAGCTTAAAAAAAATAATCTTTGGAAGGAATATTTCAACATTATAGTATAGACACTTATTCACTTTCCTGCTGAGAGTTAGATGAGAGGATCAATGCTACTTTCATAGTGTATCTGTGAAGCTCATTAACTGAGTGAGACTCCAGGAAGTCACTGCACCCGGCCAAGAAATAGTCCCCCTGTAAAACTGCATAACTTGACCACATCATTCACTTTTTGTACAGATCAAACTGACAAGATGTAGAATTATTAGTGAGCTTTTGTGGTGCTGGTAGGCGGAGTCAAGGTAACTGTTTCCATTCTTTATGCTAAGCTAAGCTAACCGTCTCCTGGCTTCATATTTAAATGCCATATATGAGAGTAATACTGATAGTCCTGTCTACAGTAACTCTCAGCAAGAGAGACAGCGAACAATCTTTATGCCTTTATATCAAGGTTTTCAGCCCCATCTCCAATGTATGGAATGATATAAAGTATAAATCATCCATAAAAGCATGAGCTTAATTGCATTTTGCAGACACATCATGTTTATTTCTGAGGACACACACAAAAACACTCAGGATAATGTGGGTCGCTGTTATATGGAATACATAGGTAAAAGCAATAAGTATGTGAGAGGTTTAAGACTTAAAATGCCATCTGTTGTATAGAGAAGAACTTGAACGTGTGAACTAACACATGCACTCGTCTGAAGTCATGCAGGTTTTATATGTGCGAAGATTAAGTGAACCATTTGGCCCTTTCATATAAAGAAGCTCTATAACAGCAGTGCGTTGACGGTGACCTTGCTTGTACTGCGAATAGAAATTTTAAAATGATCTCACTTATGTGATAATGTGCTCCCTCCCTTGTTTTTGTTTTAAATGGGGAAAGGCAGCAGCAAGGACAGTGTCGTCACTGCCCCCTCTCCCTGCGACACGCCGCCTCTGGTTGATTGTAATAGAAAACTCAATCTCCTCTCCCGTTCCTGAGAGGCAAAGTGATTCTGGTGCTTGAAAAGATTAATAGCCCTCAAGAAGAAACGAATCAGGTGCTCTCCAGGGCCTCACCCCTCCAATGGGCGTGCAAATAGAAATCCTTTTGTGCACCTTCTTTCTCTCGCGACTGTGTCGCCCGGTGCAGCTCGGCTCTCCCTTTTGTGGCCTTCGTACTGTGTCATGTCGCTCCAGGCTTGGCCGGCGAAGAGACGAGGAGCGGCTCGCGAGAAAGAGAAGCAGGTGGTCGTTCCCCTCAGCTCATTCTTCGGGCTTTGTAGTCGGTCCTCTTGAAATGACTGGCGTATGGTAATGAGGGAATGAGTGCATGGGATGTGTCAGTGTCTCTGAGGCTGACGGTGCTGACAGGGAGGGATTATCTAAATGGGCTATTTTCATGCTCTTAATCACAAAAGAAACAGTGAAATACCCCCTTTCCGCAGTGTGTGGGAGCGTAGATGTGTGTGGCTGCGTGTTGACAGCGCCGGCATCCACTTGTCGTCTGTAGCGTTGCCTGGCTGATTCACTCTAATTGGTGTGAGCAATGTCCGTTAAATCACTCCCTAACTCTCAGTGGACATGTGCTATCAGGCAGCTTAATGCTGCAAATTGCCTCTGCCATGCTAGAGCTGTGTGTGTGTGTATGTGTGTAAGCGAGAAAGCCTCTCATCGTTATAGCACCTTGTTAAGTGCGTCGGGGTTGCAGGGATGTTGCTAAGTGTTGAGGCAGAGGAGAGTCACCTGGAAGAGTAGACACGCACGAGGTTTGACTTCTTTTGAACTCTGACCCGCTGATCTGTGAATGCACATTTTAAGATCTATACTCTTCCACTTAGTACATTACAGTGCTATCCCCGGGGACGTGACAGCTGAGATGCAGCGCGGCTCGTCAAAAATTTCACACTGGTAAACAACAGCACATTTCTAATGAGGCTGCTTCCACACTTGCTGTCTCGAGCCTGTTCTCCTTTTGTCCACAACCGTTGTTCCTTATCTGAGCCAGTCCACGCTCGAGCGTATGTCTCGGCGCTTTCCAAAAAAGCTCCGGTCTTGTGTTTGTTTTCATAGCTAAAACAGCTGTCAAACACGATTAATATTTCAGCGAGAGAGTGTGCTGGAGGGAACCTCTAAGTGCTAGGGGAGTTGGAAACAACAAACCAACACTGTTGCTTTCTGGCGTTCTCCCTCTTCGGCTGTGTCTGCTGTATATATTCGCCTCCATCCCGCTCTGCTTTCATGGAACGGAGCGCCTCTTTTATGACTCCCGAAACAAAGCAGCGCAGGATGGAAATCAAAATGAACTGGATACAGCTCTGCTGTTTGGTGTCAACAAGCTGTTGCTGTATCACTTCATTTCAAGCCGTGGTAGATTGAACAATCATCGTGCCGATTCTTTGATATTTCCTTCTCAGAGGCGAGCAGATCAGAGCTTCGTCAGAAGAGAAAGAGGGGAAACCTCTGAGCCCAACCTCGGAGGCAGTTCCTGTGTTTGCTCTGCCTCATGTCCACGGGACGGTGCCCTTTAGCCTTCATGTGAAGTCCACGTTTCTGCCCCTCTTGGCTCAGAGTAGAGCAGGCTGAGCCTCAGACTAATGATGCCTCACGGATGTTAGTATGTTGCAACCAGACAGTGAACAAAGGTTTCTCGTGCTCGTACTCCCCGAGCGCTCTGCAGACAAGCTCCCCTGACATTACCGACATAGGATCTTGACACAGATAAAAGCTTCTGCTTGAGCGTAAACACAGAAACACACTCCTCTCCTTTTTCTAAATTCGCTCAGCAGTGTCAGTTCTGGTGCTTCCATTGACATGCGCTAAGCAAACAAACACACATACTTTCCACCCTGATCACAGCCGCTGGAGCAAAACACAACATCATCCTGCCATGTTTCATCCACGGCTCTCTTCCCAGACAGTCCCCTGCACTTCCTTTAACCTGCCCTTTCTATTTCATGCTCTGTCTCTCACACCCCCTCCTCACCCTCTAACTTGTGGCCTTCTTTCTTATCGCCACCTGCATAAATTCACTCTCTTTTCACATCTCTTTAACGTCGCCACAGTCAACCCGTGTACGTCCCGCCAAGTCGTGCAGCGTTTCCAGCAACTCTCCTTTTTGCCCCTACGCATATCGCAAGAGCTGGCCTCCGACCATATTCCCTCCCCCCTGGGATGTGTTGCATGAAAGCAGATACCCACACATGTGTCGCTATGCCGATCCTGTCAGCATGTCACGGATCTGCCGCCCGCCGCGATTCAATCGCTGCTCTCTGGCACGGAGAGGTGTAGATTACATCTGCATGGTACAGCGCCGTGCCTCCCAGCTGACACACGGCATCAACGGAGAGGGTAAAAAATGGGGGCTCAGGAGGGGAAGAGAGGAAAACCACTGTCAGCGTAGCGTGTCTTTAAAAAGGTAGCTGTCTGTACTTCCACCACACACTTTCTTTCTAGTTTCTTGGAAAGACTTCTACTACTTCTCATCAAAGATCCACACTCGAGGCTAGTGAAACATTCCAGCAAGCATGTTAACAAGGGGTAGAAAGGAGAAATTGACTAAAGTGCCAATAAGTTATAGAACATGGGTCCTAAGCTCTGCCATCAACATCTGCCGTAACATGACTGACAGCTCCGCAGGTCTTCCTGACATCAGAGCAACAGAATAACCATGTTGTATGTTAATGCTGCGCCAAGCTGTTGGGAACGGCGTCAGATCAGATAAGATGTGATAATGTGGAATAAAACTATCTGCAGGCTGGCTGTGAGCTGGCTGACTGCACTTTAAAAGAGAAAGGAAGCTATCAGATAACCAGCTTGCACTTGGATAACTGTTGATAAGGCTGGTGGATCCATTTACTTGTACACAAGGAGGCTGTTGACCTTCGAACCCTGACAGAGTGGCTACTTTAACTGACCTTTAGCTGGTCCAAATGGCACATGATGATTATTGAATACCTGTGTGTGCTGGGTGGAGACTTTGATCTCTCTGAAAATGTACTTCAAGATTTAGACTGATATTATTTAACATGTTGTTTGCATAGGGTTTTTTTGGAGTTTGGAATAAGGAGAAATATTTTTTAGTGTGTTTGGCCGTATTTCTCAGCATGTCTGCTGATATGAACAATCACTGCTGCAAACAAGGTGCTAATCCCCCCCCACACCTTTCCTACATCAGAATCAGGGGGCTGCGCCAAACAGGATTTGTAACTCCACGAAACCGTCAATCTTACGAGCATGCCCATTCGCCCAGTGATTGGCCAGGTGTGCAGAAGTGATAAAGTCGGTAGGATTTGAACTTCTTTCACAAGCGCTCTTTTTCATTCTTCACACAACTACTTCTGTCACTTTTCATGTGTACAACCTGTCTGAAAGTGTGTGGGATTTGTTATCTCCATTTCTATCATTTTGTGCATGTCGCTCCTCTCTATGAGCCTTTGATTATGGAACAGATAGAAACACTTTTCCCTTGATGCCACTTTGTTTGAACTACTGTGTTTGAAGCATACTGAAGCTTTAAATCTATACAGACCCATGCTGCCTCATTGCTCAGTATTACATACCACTCAGAAAATGTCCATCTAACTTCCAATGCAATGTCATATTCTGTCTTAAAATCTTGATTTAAAAAAAAAAAAAAGTTGCATGCCTGAATCCAGAATCTAGTGTCAATATCTTCAAACAAAGCAGAATATGGATGATCAATTCTCTGAGAAAATGAGGCTTGATTCCAGAAATCATGTGCAACAGCTGTGGGCAACACTGAGTGTAACCCAAGGACCCTGAGCAGCAGACTGAATGAAGCAGACAACATTAGCTGCCAGTGAACACTTTCAATGGAAGGTCAAGAGAAAGACAAGAAAATCAAGGAGGTTGTTTGCATCCGCGTCCAAACACCATCCTTTAATAGAGACAGAGGTTATGATTTCCCTGCATATATAACCACTTATTATCATGTGACTGTTCCTCACTTATTTGGAGGAACCGAATGACAATTAAGCCAACTCAATTTACTGAATGCAGACCATAAGATGAAAGCTCCAAAACATAGTAAGTGGACATTTGATCATTTTGTTACATACTGAACTTCAAATCCTCAAATAAGTCTTGAATCAGAAACATGTGCATTGATTTCATCCCAGATTTTCTCACTCATATAACATTAGCATTTACTCTCAGATCAAAAGACTTGCACGTTTTGGTAATACATCTGTTTGCAGCCTGGTCCAGCCCATCTTCTGATCTCAGCGAGCAAAGAGTGGGGGCGATGGGAGAGCAGGATTTGCAGACAGGCTAAAAGTGTATGTTCCTCTTTAATATATCCCAGCCCTGAGTGCATAACCCTAATGTGCACTAATCTCTCCAACACAAAAATCAATGAGGCGCCCGCCCACCCACACAACATTCATCTCTGCGGTTGAGTCAGGAGGCTCCAGCCTTCACATGTCTATGGGATGTTAGCGTCACTCGTGGATTTACTGGTGTGTCGACAAACGAGGCACGCTCGCTCACACACCTCCCCTCAGCCTCGGGGTAACATCAGGACACACTGCATGTCCTGTTGTGAATCTTATCAGGAGACAACAGGACCTTTTTCAAGTGTACAGAAATATGAGATAAGATGTCATTTTGCCTCAAGGGGTCAAGCAGAGATCACAATAAAGGCTTGTTATTCAGAACAAACTCCTCTCGTTTATTAGAATAAGCAGTGCAGTGGAATAATCTCTTTCTGTTGTCGACAAGAAGTGAAACAGTGAGCTGCCAACTGTCCCACCATATTCCCCACAAAATAACCACTTGTGCAAATTAAATCAACATTCTAATGAATGCATTGATAGGCAAATATTTCTGTGTGGTACCAAATACACATATTAATTTGCTTGCAGAGAGTTAGATTGATGCCCCCCTCATGTCTGTACAATACATTTAAAGCCAGAGCCTGAGGGCAATCATCTTAGCCTGGCAAAATGACTGGACAGTTCTAGTGCGTAACTCCCCATAAAACCACAACTTATGACTTTGAGATAATAATTTTTTCTCATTGATGTGTTACTTTTATGTAGAAAAAGTGCCTATTTACTCTGTGTACGTGTAAAGTTTCTGTCTGAGGTTATAAAAGTTTTTTCAAAGGGAAATATAACAAAAGTAGTTCAAAAATCTTTTTGTGAAAAACATTTGAAAAACCTGTTTCATAGGAGGAGGTGCAACACCAGTCTAGACGGTTTGAGCTGAACGAGCACTCAGCACTCACACTGACAGAAACATCCCACCTTTCTCGAGGGGTCAGAAAGGCAGCAGGGAATGAATAAATCAAAAAGTTGGTGATTCTCAGTGTTAATCTCAGAAGGAGAGAAAGAGAAAACATATAGCAGAGAGTGTAGCGCCAGCAGCCTCTTCATTGGAAATGTACAGCTTGGCAGTCTCACAATCCTCCAGCCTGTTGGAAAGATGCAAGAATGTGGCAGAAGGCATCGTGACAGGCTCTAATCGAAAACAGACCTTGATTCTGGACACCGGTTTTTGAGAGAAAATGAGCATCTTGTCATCTTCCAAACTGTGAGATGATGTCTATTTTGAACCTAATAGGGATGTATGCTGCGCTGCTGTCAACTTGTCAGCTATTGTTTCGTCAGTTTGGCATCATTATCACATACGAGCTCCATGGCTGTTAGTACGTCGTGGCCTTAAATCAAGGTAATGGGCACTTTCTGCCTTGATAAATGTAATCATGTTGAAAATCACACAGTGAGCCGAACGCAGCTTGATCCTCTTGATGTGTTCCCTTCCCCCCTTTATATCCATGTTTTCTTTTGAATTTCATTGTGGATGTGTGTGCTTACATTCATTGACTCAGAACAAGTGATAACAGGTTGAGTCAGACTGACATATTGTGAGCTCTGTAACATATGCTACTGTAACTATAGGCTGCTTGGCTGGTTCTTATAGGAATCCAATGAGACATGACACATTTGGAAGCTGTGTGTTGACTTGAAACAGATCATTTCTTCATTGATCCATCATATCAATGTTGTGTTTGGATAATGTCATTTACTCATTGTCATTGTTAATGTCATTAACTTTTGGTCAACATTTACAGTTTGAGTTCATATTCAACTAGTAGTTCTCACTGAGACTTGACGTTGGATTAAAGGTTCGTATGACGGAAGCAGGAGATGGGGAGAAAGAAACAAGCCGAGCATTTAAACAAATGGGAAAAACAAACAAAAATACATGCCTGCAGCTTTGTGAGGCTGTAACATACTGCTGCGCCTGAAGTTAATGCTTATGTCAGCATGCTAACATGTTAGTGTTTAGTGGGCATAATGTTTACAATGTTCACCATTTTACTTTAGCATGTTCACTGTAACATTTTCTTATTAGCACTACACTCAAAGTATGGCTGAAGCTGATGGGGATGTTATTAATTTTGCAGTTATTTGCTCATAAACTAAAATACTGCAGAAGAATCATTTTAACCTGATGATGATGTCAGAGAGAAAGTGAAGGGATCACCAAAGCGAGTAAAACTCATCCTGAGAGGAACATGAATGTCCAAATTACATTGCAATCCATCCAATAGTAGTTAAGAAATTACACTGAAAACCACAAATTTAAACTTCATGGTGGTGCTAGAGAAAGAAGTCAGAAGATCACCAAAGTCAGTAGGACTCATCCTGTGGGGACCACGATTGTCTCTATAAAATTTAATGACAGTGTCAAATGAGAGATTGTTGGGATAGTTGAGATATTTCAGTCTGGGCCAAAGTGGTGGGCTCACCAACATCACCACCCCTAAAGCCATTCCTAAAAATAAAATCACATGACATTGCTGCCTGACCACATACAACAATGTGATCATTGTATATGAGGACTATGGACCAACTTTAAGAGAATTGAAGCCAAAAGCAACACATCATTCTGTTTACATGCCGCACTATTTTTTTTTTCATAATATACTTCCAGCCTCAGATACATTATATACATTTCCAATCCTGATCAGATCATTCAATTTTAGAAAAGTGGATACATCAGCCTGCCTCTCTTTTTCTGTTGTAACACGCCTTCTTATTTGGTTGGGCTTTGACTGGATCAGTTTACAGGACAGACATCTTGCCCTCTGGGAAATTTGAGTGGACAGACCATAATCCTGACCCTGTTGAACCCTAACCTGACCTGAACCCCACCTCCTAGATGCCTGGCCTAAGCCTAGGAGATTCTAAACCCTGTATTAGTAAAAGTGTTTAAATGCTCTGAAAAGATCCCCCATATTATCCTCGTGTTCTTCTTCTTCTAATCATGCACTTATTCTCCCTTGTGTTGTCTCATTTGCAGGACGAGTCATATTTCACGTGTTCAACACAAGCAGCGCTGTTGCGTCTGTCCTCGTTCCACCGTGTTGCCATGATTACATCTCAGCCACGCGAGCCTCCACATGTAACACTTGCTCGCGAGGCAGAAAGTCGGAGCGCCGTGCAGTATTTTATATGTTACACTTACATGGATGAGTGCAGCACACGTAACCTGCCCTGGGCCTGTTTCCACTGTGCAAACACTCGCTCCAGTGGACAAGGACAAGCTGCAACCCTCTCTGACATGACAAAGCAGCGGGCTGTGTAAAAGTCTGATCTGACACAGCTGCTTGACTCTTAATGGTGTGTTTCTCCTCACATGACAGCCCTTCTCACAATGTTATGACCGCAAATTGTTCATGCTATGTGGGACCATTACAGAGATGCACATATAGGATGTATGTGGAAGTGCTTCTTTGACCTCTCCGGTGATAAGAAATGTGTGAATAGCTCTTTGGTGTGCTTCCCCTGTATTAAATCAGTGGGAGCAGCCACTGCAGCAACCTTGGGTCCTGTTCTGTGAATGTGGTTAACAGAGTTGTGTTTTTTTTTATCCAAGCTAGTGGCTCCATGGTTGGTCTGGCAATGTGAGTTTATTGGTTTGTCAGTCCACCACTTGGCTTCAGACGACAATAGCTTTTGGATTGCCATGATGGTGCACAGACATTCATGGTTCCCAGAGGATGGATCCCAGCAACTTCAATGATCCCCTGACTCTTCCTCTAGCACCACAAGTTGACATTTTATGAGTTTTCTTGAAATGTCTTGACAACTATTGCGTGGATTACCATTTAATTTGATACAGATATTAATGTTACTCAAAGAATGAATCCGAAGTCATGACATGACATTTCCTTTAGCGCCACCAGCAGGTTGACATTTGTGGTTTTTGAGTGGATTGTCATAAAATTTGGCACAAATGTTCAAGTCCCCCTCAGGATTACTTTTTTTATAGAGCCATGGTTAGGTCAAATTTTTAATTTGTCTGTTTTTTGGTTTATATATGCAAAACAGATGATGTCCGTATCAGCTTCAGCTGTACTGTGTTTGGTGCTAATTAGCAAATGCTAGGGCACTAAGAAAACTCAAATGGAAAACATGGTAAGTCACTATGGTAATGTCACTTGGATTGTGCTGGGTAATTTTAAACAGGCTTATTTTAGCTGGCAAATCAGATCATGCAAGCCTGGGTTAGTTCATCTACATTACAGGCTCCTGTTTTTACACATATAAAGAAAAAGAATTTCTACACCTGAGCTTTTAACTCACTAAAATTATGACAAAATTGTAAGATTATATTTGATGTAAACTTTATGAAAAAAGATGATATTTGCTATAACTCCAAAGAACAGCAACTGACTGTCCTAAATTCTTCAATTCCTAAAGGACAGATAAGAGCATGCAGCCTCAGACAGGGATTAAGGTACCACAATCCACTGAACACTCTGAAAATCCCATATTGATTTGTTTTGGCGCTCGATTTGTTAATGATGTTGATTTTATTTACATGCTTGTTTAACTCAAGTGTAAAGTGTTATCAGCAGCCTCTTAATTAAATCAAATGCATGGCGCCCACGTGGTGTGCTCTCGACTAACTCTCCCCCTGGAAGACGGCAAAGGGCAAACTGTCACCCCGGGCAAGGAAATCAGGTGTATTAACAAGTCAATGAGAAATTCATGTGTGTGTGATTTCACAGTGAGCACATCTGACCTTTGTTAATGATGCCACTCAAACCTGCAGGTGGTGTTTCTCAAATGAAATCCCGGGGGAGCCGCGCTCGTTGCTGCTGCGCTAAAGCGCCTCCTGACTGGTAGGAAAGGAAGGAAGAACGCACACTCAATCAAAGAGAAAAAGAAAAAAAAAAATCAAAGGAGATCATTGTTCCAATACAAATGACATCAAAACTCAGTGGGTGCACGCTCTGTTTTTTGTTGAGTCACTTTTTCGTCGCTTTGTCAAAATGGATCTGATGTTGCGCACCAATTTCCTGTTTGTGTTGTTGGTATGCAAACATGTTTTCATTTTTGAGCATCTGAGCATACTTTTTTCCTACCAGTCAGCAGAGGCAGTTGAAGGAGGGGGATGGGGAACTGAATGTGTTCATAGACTGGCTCTTTTCTCAACCAGCTAGTGGAGAGAAAAGAGAGAGGACCAGGCTTTTTCTCTCAGATTCACTCATATGCTGCCGCTATGATGGATCACTCTTAAGATCTTTTTTTCCTGTCTGTAAATGACCCTTATATTGTTTGTAATCCACCTGCGGGACTGTTGGTTTTTGAGGTAGAACTCTGTTTTGGGGGGGGTGAGAAAAGTCCTTGAAAAGCAATCTATCCTCTTCCATCCACAGCCACCTTCTAGCTGCTTGCTCTTCCAGATATTTTCAACCATCTCTGCTCCTCATCTCCCGGAGCCCTCTTACTCCATCTTAATTTTCTTCGGTACTTTCATCACCTGCTGACTCACCCTCTCCGTCTCGCCCCCCCCACCTTCTGTATTACTCTCGTTCTCTGCGCTGCATCACACACTTATCACATCTAGTATTGTAAGAATCAAATGTGAAGGCCGGCCGCGCTCTCGCTGCTTAAATCTCCCCATAATGGAGCCCAAGGGTATCTGAAATTGAGTGTGAAGACTGCATCAAGGTCATTTACTCCACCCCACAGGATAGTGATGGATGTCTTGTCTGATTGCTCGATTTGGCTGCCCTACTTGAAGAGGGGGAGCATATCCCATTGCTCTTTCTGAGTGAGGGGAGAGTGTTGCTTTTGCGCGGATGATCAGAAAGTCGTTCCTAGTGGGAGAGAGAAGATGGAGGAGGGAGGGGAGGACGTGTGAGGGCGGAGATACTGTATTATAGCCACTGGAGCCTGGGGAGAGAGGCATTCTGAGTCCAGATTCTTGAGTAAACATTTGAAGGGATTCAAATAAAACATATTGATTACTGGATGGATGGCGCACCATCTGTCAATACGCTAATCTGCCAAATTGACTGCGCCTCTCGGAGCATTGTGCTGCTCCAAACAGCTGGATTCAGTCATAGAAAACCATAAACACCAGCCATAGTCATCTGAAACCTTTCCCAAGTGCCTGTGATTTATAATCCCCTGGATTGTATGTGTGCACTTGTGGGAATTACCATAGACTGTGGTTGGACATGTAGGGCTCAGCCCATGCAGTTGTGTTGTAGGGGTAAAAAGGCTCATACACTGAGAAAATCATGGGCCAAATGTGAACTAAACTGTGTGTCTTTGCCATTTTTCTTGGTCTATCCACTCTCTTAAAAGCAGCGTTGCAAAGAGGAAAGTGGTGACCCCTGACAACCTTTTTATCCAATCTCATTTGTCATGTCTCTTTATGCATGACTGCTATGAAGATTAGGTTCATTATCTCATTCGATCCACTGTAATAAACTTTGTAATAAAGAATAGCGTCATAATGAGTCAAGAAGCCAAACTCGTGTGTAGCTACATTTGTGTCTTAACTCTGAGCCTGGCATGGGATATTAAGGACTCAGAAAAAGATTTTTTTTGCAAGCATCTAAATTATATTTTTGCTTTTTTCAGGCAAATAATAATTCAAATGGAGTAAACAAAAATTGATTCTGTGCTTTTTTAACTGTCATAGAACAGATTTAACTATTTCCCTGCTGACTGAACATCCTACTAGCCATTGGATAGAAGCCAAAATGAAAACCGAAATAAATTTATTGAGCCTAGAATTTATTTATTTTTTTGTTCTGAATAATTTATTCTTGACACTGCTTGATACTAATTTATCTACCCATCAAGCTTTTGAATGTGAAAAACTAATTGTTTTCTGTGCTTAAATGCTCCATGGTGCACTCATTGAGGCACAAAAATAATTTAGCAAAGCTTGCTTCAACATGAAATGATGCAGCACACAGTCATCCTGCATGAGGCTCCAGCAGAAGCCACTGATGAATCCTGCAGTCTGAGGTGTTGAGCTGTCAGATTTGCAATCAACAGGCAGGTAATTGGCAAGTGAGGCATGATTGTCTTAGTCTTTATTCAGTGTTATGTTTGAGAGTTAACAAAGCGGGAGATTGGGCCGTGCCTCTGCGCTGCACATTCTCAGCTTGCAGGCCTTTTGTTCTGCAGCCTTTTGTGGAGTCTGCCCCGGATTCATTGAAACTCTCCGCTGCTGAGAGAGCTGAGAGAGCTGAAGGAGCTGCTTTTTTGTCACACACCCTCATTCTCTACTCAGCACACACATGCACATACACACACACAGGCATGCACAAAGGCTGAAGCTCTGCCAGCATTTCGTGGGATAATCTACCTTCCTGAAGGTTTGCTAAAGCACCCTTCCCTCCCTCCCTCCCTTCCCACCACAACCCCACTTCTTCTCCTCCCTCCTCTCTCTCTCTCTCTCTCTCTCTCTCTCTCTCTCTCTCGCCTCCTCCTCCTCCTCCTTATCGGCCCCAGTGTAAGCAGCATGTGGTTTCCTGCCAACTTCTGGGAGCCGTGAGCAGCCTCTCCAAACAGGAACACGCATGAAGACATTCCACCGCTGAAGGAAACAGTGTCCTCAACCGCCCTCCCCCTCTTTTCCAATCCCCCCTAGACGTTTCCACACATCCCACACAGCTCCGCCGGGGCTTGACCACTAGACAATCAGCACACATAAACACACGCAAACATGCACAGACACATAAGAGCAGGCACAGACTGCAGCCATTCAGCACATCCATGGACATGGAAATGAAGATAGCTGTGAGGCTGTGAGTGTGTGTGTGAGAGAGACAAACAGAAATAATGGGAGAAAGAGTGTGTGTGTGCATGGTTATGTATGAGGGAGAGAGAGTGGGAGAGTCCAGAGAAACGATTTAAAATTAATTTTGTGAAGAAATCTATCATCAGCTTATTCCACCTCATTTATCATTGTGCGCCGTCACATTAAAATTTTGGTTTTGAGCACGACTCTGAAGTGAAAAACTTCTCTTTAGTGTGCTTATTCACCACACTTGTCCATAAGTTGTTGGAGAGGTTCTTCTACTGTGCATTTTTTTTTTTTTTATTGGAAATCCATGAAAGCTTTTGTTGAAACGCAAACACCACTGTGAAGAGCACTGAGAGAGCAGTTGGAGGGCTGTTATGTGCCTGTTAGAAGAGTAAATTTGTTTAACATTGCAGCAGGGCTCTTTGAAACCAGGCGGCAGGTCTGGGCAAAAGCAATAAATCTACAAAAAGTGAGGCAAAGCAACTCTGTTAATTTTGATAAATGCAGTGAGACACAGAGAGACAGAATGATACAGGGACACTTGCGTGAGCATCATCTGCAGGTGGAAGGTTAAGTAGGTCTAATCATGGTGGCATAGTGGAACCAGGACAGATGCAACAGCAGTTTGGGTGTCGTCACGATGAAACTGAAAGATGATCGTCCTCTTAATGACAAAGGCGGCATCACCATGAGCACAAATAAACTGTGTAAGTAGTAGGCAAGAAGAAACCATAGAGACGTATTTTGAACCAAAATCAAACAAAAGAAGGCTCTAAATAATTTGAAATCTTGTGTATAAGCTGTGTGTTTTCCTCTCCTGGCATGCGGGGCATATCGATTGGGGAATGTTATTGGGGAATTCTGTGAGAGATGATTAATCATAAGTCACTTTTCTCCTCTGTGCGTATGGATCAGTGCCAGAGAGAGAGAGAGTGAGAGAGAGAGAGGATGTGTCCTCAGTCCACTGTCCCGCTGCCTTTTTAGCAGCCAATTCTCCCACTTCTGCTCTGCTCTCCATCTTATCTCCACTCCTCATGTTTTCAAGGAAGAAGTAAACAGAGGCGAAATGGCCCAGACAGAGATTTGGAGAAACTGATTTCTTGCCTCCTTTCCTGGGTGGTTGTGCACACGAAGCAGATACGTGGCACAGCATCTTTTTTGTGTGCCCACATAAATGATTCAGTGGCATATTGAAATTACAGAGTGGGCTCTTCTGGTGAAATTGCAGAGGAGTTTTGAGATTCAGGTCAAATGTTGGGTGCTCAATACAAACTGAAGTACTCGAGGCAAGAGGACTTGTGTTTAAGAAGTTGAACAGATTTATTCTTCACAAAGTTTAAATGCCACATACTCGAGTTTCTTGTCTTTTACTGTTTAAGCTTTGAATAGGATCCTTTTGGAAATGTCATTTGTTTTTGTCCTGCCAATGAAGTTTGCAAGAGAGATGAGAACTTGATCCTGCTTGTGAACACTTTAATCCCTCAGTTTAAATGTACTATGATCCCTGCATGGAAAGTATTGGGATCGAATGAATTTGTCTCAATCATGGTATATTAAATTAAATGACAAAATGACTTGGCTTTTATTTCTTTCCTGCAACCAATACACGGTGAGTCACACTCACCTTGACCCTAGCCCTACGCATTCTGCAAAGCCTTGGTTTATGAAAAAATGTTACCATCCAATGGCAACGTTTTGAAAAGTGTTGCTTTCTACAATATGTGCACAAGCCAACTACGGTAAGGCAGAATTATGCTTCAACAGAAGTATGGTCAAAAGGTTTGAGAGAGTCCCTCACTCCCACACTTTTCCTACGTCGGAATTAGTAAGTAAGAAGAGTTTGAATTTCTCCCTCTTTTATTTTCATTTTTAAGACAATCAATTCTGTTACTTTCTACATATGTACAAATAAATAAATAAACTTGGGTCCTCTTCTGACTTGCTACTCGCCCGATCACCATCCCGCCTTCCACACCCTTAAGCTGCCAGTATGCTTTATCAGAACTGGTTGTCGGATGGTTGAATAGCTTTAGAAGCCCCTTCCCCCACACCTCTCCCACTTCAGATTAGTGGGGGCTGTGTCTAATCATTTCTGTAACTTTGCGAGACTGACAATCCGACACTCACACGCATCTCAAGCCGTGATTGGCCAGGCATGCGGCGGTGAGAAAGGAGCAAGGGTGAACTCTTCTCTCAAGCTTGCTTTTTCATTCTACTAATGTATACTAATTTTCAGGAGAGACTGTCTGAAAATGCACGCCACTATCCATTTATTTAAACGATATCTTGCCTCCCCTCCCCCCTCTTTATGATGGCTGGTGTTTCACTCCACCTTGGAGTGTGAGCTGAACAATAAACATGTTGGTCAACACATTGCATGAATGACTTCTTTTCCAGCATGACCCGAACCTTACATTCCCCATCTCTCCATAAAAGGCACAGTGGTTCCTTTATTGGCACTCAACGTTGGCATTGGATGTAAATCAGGAGAATGGTCCAATATGGACATAGTTCCTAGGATACTGGTCTGCGTATGTCCCATCACATATCTCTGATGGGCGTATTGGCTGCTGCAGAGATTAGTGATTTCTCCAAGCACTAGACATTACTCAGTTGTTACACATTCATGCCCAGAAGCAGTACAACCTCAATCTTCTGCTGTCAGACACTGAGCAGCCCTCTGGAGTTATTGGAATTCAAGGCTGCTGCTTGTTTCAAGCAAAGTGCTGTTTGAGACAATGGATGCAGTCAGATTCAGTCTGAGCAGTTTTGCATTGTAGGTCAACCAACAATCTGACAGTGACTCTCACTTTCTGTGAGTCTACTCGAATGAAATTTTGCACTTTTGTACAACCATGATTTGCATGACTGACATCCACCTTTGCATTATATGAAATAATTTAAAGTTCTTTCAGTGTATCTCACCCCTGATTTGTTTCACCACCTTAGTGTCATGCTCAAACTCGGCTACTAACCTCTCATAAATAATGAATGAGCACTAACTGTTTGTCTTGTGAAATCATCTGCAAGTAATGTAAGCGCCTTGCTCAAGGGTGTAGTTGATGAGGGAGAGAAGAATCTGCTCCACAAGTGCACCTCTCTCGCCTTCAGGCCAGCTGTTCTCAGTAACTGTTTTTCATCCCTGTTTTATCAATGAATGAACCAATCTGCACAGATATTGTAGTCTTTCTAAAAAAAAACACACACACATGTAGCTGCAAGGACTCATCCTACCTACGAATACAAATGAGCTCCACTCAAGTGCTGTATGACTTGCAAGTTAAAACAAAAAAAAGCAGTTTTCCCAGGAACTCATTACAGAATCAGCGAGGCAGGGCTTAATGTTGTTTTGACTGAATTGTAGTTATCAGTAGGCCACTGTGATGAAGCTCAATTAGAGCAGCATGCTATGAGCTAAGCAGAGGTAATCACTGGGCGGAGGGCAGACTTATGTGGAGGCATGGATATTCACTGTGAGCAGAAAAGGCGAGGGATTCACAATAGGACCTGGACCCATGGAGAGCAGCTAATGAGCCTACATGATTCACTCTTGGTCTCCCCCACCGAGAGCCTTGTCCTGGACAGAGCGGAGGCGCGCAAGAGGTGCAGCGCTTGATCCAACACATTCCATGACGCAGCCTGTCAGAGCCAGGAGGATAAAGGGGCGATTAAAAGTTTCTCTAGCAAATGCTGGATGAATGAAGGTCTTCTGTGTCTTATTAAGATCTTGAATGTTTATTTTAGTAAACAGAGGAGGACGGTGTTTCCAGTAAGGCTGTATCTTCTCCATTCAATCTGATGTCCCAGAAAACTCTTGGAACAAAAATGCTTGAGGTCTAATGGTTTTAATATGACTATCCACAATGAAAGACAATGGATATTCTGTACAGATGTGCCTAATTATTGATGCTCAAAAATTACTTTTCTGACAACTTTATACAGGACAAATTGAAATTGTCTGTTCACTTACTGTACATGAAAACCTTTCTTTTATGGAGCAAAATTGTGGGAGGCATTGCCTAAATTATCTACAACATTAGTTCACAATTAAAGGAGTGTGTTTTTAAATGACAGTCTTGGCGTATTGTGTTGACTTGCTCACAGGGTTTCCTTCAGGTACTTTGGCTTCCTCTCGCAGCCCCGGTGAACCCGAAACTCTAAATTGTCCATATGTGTGAAATTGAGTGCAAATGTGTCCGTCTGGCCGTGTTTAAACTCTGTAATAGACTGGAAAACCGTCCAGAGATTCTCCCTCTCTTTCATCCAATGCATGCTGGGAGAGGCTCAACAAGCAAAGTATGATGCATCCTGGGAGGCTGGTGTGCAAAATGCGCATCCTGGCTTTTGTCATGGAGAACAGTTGGTCCAGCATGGATACATCTGTAACACTATTATTACTAATGATAGTATGATCATTAACCATAAATGAGCGTGAATGCTGCCTGTGGTTATGAGCAGATCCCTAATGATTTTTCTGTAATCAGGACTCCACCTGTTAAAGACCTGAGCTTGTTCTTTTACTACAGGAATTTTATTTTTGACAAACCTGTAGAAATGTGCACTTTTATGTGTTACAATAATTTAATTGCTTATTGTACATTGTTTCCTTTTGCTCCTTTTTCTCCTCCTCCCCTGCACTTCGCATGAGCTTTAAACACACATTTGCATTATTGCAGGCACTGTGAATGACATCGACGTTGCAACACCGTGATCTCCGTGCGTGTGCGTGGGTTGAGGTGAGGTCTGTCAAATTTCTCTAGTAGTTATTAAAATAGCTTCCAAATATGCAGCCAGACTTTTAAAGCGAGCCGCACTCTGATTGGCCGGGCACCGGTCACGTGGCGCGGCGCAGTCAGTCGCCGTGCCGTGCCTCGAGCCAGCGCTGAGTGGAGCCTGTCTGCCAGCAGCTTCAGCAGCGGCTCGAGCTGGAACCCGCTCCACTCACTGACAATTAAAGGAGGCCCCCTTTTTTCTTCTTATTCCCGAGGATTATTCTTCACCATGGGCGACAAAAAGAGCCCTACCAGGTAATGCGACCGCCCGCTGTCGATTCGTGGTTGTTTTAGCGCGTTTCGGGCTCGGTATTTTGGATGCGTCTTCCCCGCACAGGGATCGTTTCTCCCTTTTTCAGTTGGTATGCCACAGCTAGCTAGAATAGTGCAGTCACTATGGCGGCTTCTCGCTCCCTATAACCCAGTCACTTAACAGACAAAGGGAAAATTTTCCGAGGAGACGCCTGGCATTCCCTGAAACGCTCTTCCGTCTCGACGAAGCCTTTTGGAGAGTCAATGTCGAAATGGACGTTGTTTGATATGGGTTTTGTTAGCCGACATGCTAAGCTTCGATGCCGAAAATTTTAGCAACGCTCGCCTGCCTGCTAGCCTTACGTTAGCTGGCGATACAATCGGACGGTGTGGAGCTTCGCCACTGTGGGGATTTATTAATCAAGGAGCCGGGACTCGAACCCAATATTAATGACAACACCACCACGATTCGTGCCGTGCTTTGTAGCTCGTGTGTTGCACAGCGGGTTATATTTGTCACAGTCTGCTTTCTTGTTAATTCATGAAATGTGTTGGGGGGGTATTTGGAAAACTAACTTGACCTTAACGTTTGTCTGATTTGTTAAGGCCAAAAAGACAAGCCAAACAGAGCGCAGATGACGGCTACTGGGACTGTAGCGTGTGCACCTTCAGGAACACCGCCGAGGCTTTCAAATGCAGCATCTGCGATGTGAGGAAGGGCACATCCACAAGGTAACGTAGCGCTTCTCTCTCTCTCTCTCCCCTCTCTCTCTCTCTCGTCTGAGCGTCTCGTTTTTCCCTTGCTTGGCTGGCTGCAGCAGCATTGCATCGCAATTTATGGGAATGACAACTTTGATCGACAGCCTATTTGTCTGTGAGCGAACGGGGACTTGTTGATGGACAATCTTGCAAACATCTCCTGCCCGCTGTCTGGATTATCCCTAGTTTCTCATTTTTTGTGTGTGCGAATAACATTGCATTGCTTTTATGCGTTCGTCTAGGTAGGCTGGCTGCTTCACTAGCCAGAGGGGGGGATGGGGTGGGGAAGAGGGACCATACTTCACGATGGCTGTACAGCTACAGTGCATCAACAGAGCATCAGCGAAAGGGCTGCTTTTTTTTCATGGAGCGAAACAAGTGTGTGCATTTCACCTACCTGTAGGATTGCAGAGGCTCTTTTAGTGGTCTGGCACGTCAGATTTATTGTGCATGGAGTTGATGTACAATAAGGAGATTATCGCATTTCTTAGGTCAAGAAAAGTAGTTGTAATCAGGGTTAGAGATAAACCCCAGATGTGCATTTTTTTTTTATATTTCTTTGTCCATCAGACTTTTCCCCTTAAGCCAATGTCATTTCATGCCCAACCTGATGTGACACAGAGTGTTCAGAGG